>OZ037935.1:3698157-8498157 GCA_964035585.1 Polytrichum formosum | reverse complement strand
CCAAGGTTCTCGCCTCTCGTGAGGCCACATCATTCTTTCACATCGTTGTTATCACATCCATGTGCTAAGTTCAAGTTAACTATAGTTGTTCGTGATATGTCTTGCCAAAATGCAATTACCTATATTTATTCTAATTTTGGTATACCACAAAATGTAGTCAACTATAGTTATATCTAGTTAACTAAAGTTGAGCACAATGTTGCAATAGTTATATCGGTTGTACACGTGATCCTAAACATCTCTAAATGTTCTTTCTTGTACTCCACACATATTGCACACATACTTCACAATTGCTTATATTTATATTTATATAATTCACAATCACTTTTTTTTGGAAGTTTGGACATAGTCTCGGTTTTTTGGCTCTCAAAAATTCATATGAAGTCCAAAAAATGAGTTCTTGGTATCCATGGATAGGTAATGAAGTCCTCTACAAGAATATGCAATAAAAGTCCTCTACATAATAGTCCCCCCATCCACATAATAAAGTACACTAAAATAGCAATAATCAACTAAGGGTGAACGTAAAGTGGTTAAAAAAATTTCTCTTGGAACTGAGAAGTGGATGCATAGTTTCATATTGCTTTGTGTTTGTTTATCTCAACAGAAACTGTTCGGTTGGTGAATTAAAAATAAATAAATAAATCATAGAAGTGGTACAACATATTATACAAGTCATAACTTTATTATTGCGACAACGTTATAAATGCCCTTTATTAATCATATACATGAACAAACGATGCAAACTATAATATTCCACTTCATTCCGTCATCCCAACTTCGTAGATGCTCCTGGCTTCCGGCGAGGCTCCATTTTTGGAAGAGGATTCGGCTGAAGTAAATCAAAATAGCTAATCGTTCGGTCTTTCATCCGTTCCTTCAATGGTAGCCGATGAGGCGACAATCCTCTCCTCTTCTTACGAATAGACATAGTCTTTGAAGATTCCCCCGCTACCTTGACTATTTCAATGTCGATTGAAGTCTCCTCCACATCCACATCCACATCCACATCCACATCCACATCCCCGGGCTTCTCCAAAATATCCGCACACAAATCAATTAGATCATTTAGATCTCCACCCACGCATTGTGTGTGGTCCTTCTCCACCACATCGATCTCAAAGTTGTCTGCATATCGTCGTTGTTCCTCCGCCGCCCTCATCCTCCAAGCTTGTGTAGATTGTGAGAAGGGAGTCATGACATACTCATCACGAAATCGATCCCTAGCACTTCTCTCATCTCTCTCACGCTCGGGTGTTGCATTGAATGGAATATGGGGATCGTCTAAATTGTGTATCTCCTCATCGCATTCTACACCCTCAAACATGACTCTCCCCTTTCCCATCCTATCCATGATACTCTACCTTCGTTATATGTATGAGTCTCAATGATCTACTTATATATTGACCTCTAAGGACTTGATGACCATGACCAATAATTGATGTAATCCAATATGTAGAGGATCCAATTCTCGTTAGTAGGATAAAGTCAACGCAATCGGAATAAAAATAAAGTTGGTTAGGTTAAAAATGTACACTTTTGAAAAAATCTTCCGACATCCGCATCGGAAACCTCTTTGATACCTCTTTGAACTTTCCATATTTGATTAGTTATCCACTCATTCAACAAATCACCAATTTGTGCTTCAATCATAGTGGTTCATATGGTTCCATAACCGATGTCACCCATCCGAATGCACTTTCCTTCAATAAATCATTAATTTGTGCTTCAACCTTAGTGGTTCATATGGTTTCATAACCGATGTCACCCATCCGAATGCACTTTCCTTCAATAAATCATTAATTTGTGCTTCAACCTTAGTGGTTCATATGGTTTCATAACCGATGTCACCCATCCGAATGCACTTTCCTTCAATAAATCATTAATTTGTGCTTCAACCTTAGTGGTTCATATGGTTTCATAACCGATGTCACCCATCCGAATGCACTTTCCTTCAATAAATCATTAATTTGTGCTTCAACCTTAGTGGTTCATAAACCCTAAACCCTAAACCCCTAAACCCTAAACCCTACGTCATTCCAAATTACTACCACATATGTGCCATTGATTTGTTCTCACACTCATGTAGAAGTGTTTCCATACATGGTTTGAGGGTTTAGGTTCCTAGCTTTCCAACGAACCCACCTGCTTTTTTTTTCGATGCCTACATTTTTTTCATTATAATAATCAATCATTGACAAGATCTTGGCCGTTAGATTGGAGGGGTTATTTTGAGCAAGTAATAAAGTGGCATGCTCCTTTGAGTTTGGACTTTTGGGCTTGGCCTTTGGAGGTTTCACACTATGCCCAACTAAGGCTACCCTTACTATATTTTATTGGCTATTTAGGGTTCATTTCTTTGGACTCTCAACAAAGTTGGGCCGCTCAATCGCACTTTGATCCACTCCCAAGGGTTAACATTTATAGATGGTGACTATAGTGTCCGTTTTTTGGCTCTAAAAAATTCATATGAAGTCCAATTCATATGTGGTCGCAATTCTACGCTGTTTCCCTACCGCCCCGTTCCCTCCCGTCCGCTCCGCGTTCCCCACCCGTCCGCTAATCGTTCCATCTTTCATCCGTTCCCCCCCGTCCGGTCCACGTTCCCCACCCGTCCGCCCCGTTCCCCTCCCGTCCGCGCCACGTTCCCTCCGTCCGCGCCTCGTTCCCCACCGTCCGCTCCTCGTTCCCATCCGTCCGCTCAGCGTTCCCCACCCGTCCGCCCCGCATTCCCTCCGTCCGCTCCTCGTTCCCCACCGTCCGCTCCTCGTTCCCACCCGTCCGCTCAGCGTTCCCCACCCGTCCGCCCCGCGTTCCCTCCCGTCCGCGAACATGGAGCGGACGGGAGGGGAACAGGGGGCGGACGGGGGGAACTGACGGCAGGGGAACGCGGATCGGACGTAGGGAACGCAGAGCGGACGGCAGGGGAACGCGGAGCGGACGGCAGGGGAACGGTGGCGCGGACGGGAGGGAACGCGGGGCGGACGGGTGGGGAACAAGGAGCGGATGGGTGGGAACGAGGTGCGGACGGGATGGGAACGAGGCGCGGACGGGTGGGAACTAGGAGCGGACGGGTGGGAACGAGGAGCGGACGGGATGGGAACGCTGGAGCGTATGGAGAGGAGCGTACGGAGGGGAGCGTGGGAGCGGACGGGGGGGAACGCTGGGGGCGGACGGGAGGGAACGGGTGCGGACGGGGGGGAACGCTGGGGGCGGACGGGAGGGAACGGGTGCGGACGGGGGGGAACGCTGGGGGCGGACGGGAGGGAACGGGTGCGGACGGGGGGGGGACTCTGGGGCGGACGGGCGGGAACGGGTGCGGACGGGTGCGAACGGGTGCGAACGGGTGCGAACGGGTGCGAACGGGTGCGAACGGGTGGGGACGCGGGAGCGGATGGAGGGGCGGACGGGGGTATATAAGTGGAGGGGACCACTTACATACCTTACTCCACTCCTTCTGGGCGCCCAGACAACCCTCCTCTAACACAGAGTGCGGGGTAGCGGGGCTCTCGGAGGAGTTAAGGATCCCTTTTTTGGGATCCTTTTACACTACTTTTGGCAGGTTGTGGCAGGTTTTGGCAGATCCACGTGGCCGTTATTTGGCATATTCCTTGTGACGCGCCCAGTCAACTGGCCTCTGCGTGAGCGCCGGTAGCGGGGTGCTCGAAGGGTGTGCCGAATAGTTGAACTTTAATTTTTAGGGACATTTTTGAACTAATTCCACAGCAACACTATTTTGAAGTGTATGCTTGGATATTTTGTAGCACTATTATGAAGTGCAATTAGTATTTTAAAAAGTAGAGTTCTAGATTAGAATTAGAAACTCCAATTTGGGTGGAATTAGAATTAGAAACTCCAATTTTCAGACATGGCAAGTGGAGGAACTGGAGACATGGCAAGTGCAAGTGGAGGATCTAGTTCTGGGTGTTCCAGAGGACATGGACGCAAGGCCGCTGATTTGGAGTGGAATGTTTACGATGATCCCTCCCAAAAAGCCAGGGTAGGTTGGGAGAATGTACCACAACCGTGGTCAGCGAAGACTGCAATGCAGTACGTGGGCTTCCCTCATTTTGATCGGTTGTGGCCAAGACATTGTCACGAGCGACATTGCAAGGCCGTCAATGCGAGCTATACGCAGCTTGAAGACGTGGAGGCAAAATGGAGATTCCTAACGATACTTAGAAGTATCTCCAATTTGGATAGATGGCCCAAGAGTGCAATTCCAAAGTCGGTGGCGTGTATGATGTATGCGGAGCACGTGTTGCGAGTTAGGGTGGATTGGTCAAGTTTGGGTGCTCTGCATGATCAAAAATTTGGGGGTATTGGAATTGCATTCACTAAATGCACAATTCCGGATATTCCATACACTCCCGTTCCGGAGTGGTTCAGGAAGAATCCTAAACTAGTGGATGAGCCTGGGGCACCAATTCCAGAAGGTCGGGAACCAAAAAAACCACGTACTCGCAAACGACCAGCCAATGACGTGGAGATGGCCATCGAGGAGGCGTTTGAGCATATGGATGAGGAGGGCATGGAGGTAAATGTCGATGTGGTTAACGAGCTGGTTAACCAGGTGGTTAACGAGGCCCTAAACGAGGTAAACCCTCGTCAACTTGGTGCGGACATGATGGAGAGCAGAATGGAGGCATTGCGCCAGCAACATGCCGAGGAAATTCGTGAGTATAAAGCAAGGATTCTCGAGCTGGAAAATCGACTTGCAACACTTATGATGGGGGAGGCTGGCAGTTCAAGTAGTACACCAATTAACATCCAGTCTTTGGAAGCAGAGAGGGATACAGCTTTACAGGAGGCCATGATTGCAAAGTCACAAGCAGCGGACGTATGTACGAGGAATGAAGTAATGCAAGGAAAGATGGAGGCTTTGCAAAAGGAGGTGGTGGACATGCAACAACAACTTCAAGTGGTCAATGAAGTGGTTGTCGATCACGAATCCAAGATTGGCACACTGGAGGAGCAGAATGCAAGGTTGAGGAAATTTCTATCGGATGCGATCGTGGAGCGAACCAATATGAGGACAGGGACATTGCTTTCTATGGCCAAGGCTCGTCAATATGAAGCTGAATTTGAGAGCATCCAGCGAGAATGGAACCGCAATCATAGATTGCGGAACTTGATGCTCACGTCATGGCCAGATCAAGAACATATGTACCCTAGTAGGTGGGATGATGAGGATGACTTGAAATTGCCTAACGGGAGCTTGGATTGGCGGCAACTGATCGACTCCGATCACCATTGGGATGTGACCCAAGTGCATGAATATCCATACAGCATGAGGGGTGAGTTGTTATGGCCGGGTCCACATCCAATGGTCTTCGACGGATCCGTGTGTGGGATTTGCGGCAGTCCATTTGGCCCAGAGGGATGCTTTCAAGTTGGATCGTGTGGGGGCCAATTCCATCCACAATGTCTGATAGTGACAATGATCAGGAGACGGCAATGTCCCCATTGCAGATCACCCTTCCACCCTCGTTTGTACCTCCAATTTGGCCTTCGGGATTACATGCCTAAGGACTGGGTGGTAAGGCCAACGGACTATCCCTTCAACCTTTGCGAGTTTGATGGGACTTCTGTTGAGTGGAATTGGTTATTCAATCGTGCAACGGTTGAACTTTGGAACGATAACAAAGATGGCGAATGGACACAAAATCCACGTCAAATTTTGTATGTTGCAGACGAGTTGTTTCCCAACAAGCCCCCAAACCATGGCATGAAAAGATTTTTGTACCAAACTTTTGGTTGGCATTGGGATGCGACAACCATGCAATTACGGAGAGGCATTCAAACTCCTTTTTACAATGCAAGTGGTGAACTATCAATATCGGAGCATGAGTTGGAAGAAGATGCACATGAGATGCCCATGGAACGGGATTCCCATTTTGAAGCGCACTTAGAGCAGTCGTACCACAAACACAGAACGCAGTTGGAGGCAGTTGAAGCACTCTTGAATAGAGTTACGGATGATGCGGTATTGAGATGGCTAAATGGGGGGCCTAGACCACGTAATGCCACTCCACTGTCTCCTGGAAGTCGTCCATATCTCACCCGTGAAACCACGCGAATGATGGAAGCTGGGGAATCATCACGAGCACGACGAGGATCTACTTCAGCTGCAATAGACCTCGATTCAGATTCGGATTAGGCATTTTTGTAGCATGTTTAGAAAGTTGTATAGGAACGGAGGAAGACTTTGTACACATTGAACATATTTCATGTTCAAAGAATATGTAATATAAAGAGGAGTTACCGACAAGTTGTCATTTCTAAGATCGTGTAAAAGATAGCATATGGATGTCACATGTTTTAATGTTATTCGAAACTTTTAAAAACTCACTTGAATATTTGTAATTCATATGATAGTCTAACCAAAAGTACTATTGACTACATAGTCAATATTGAATACCACATAAAGATATAATTATATAAATATGCAATAAATAATTTTAAAAAACATGCAATAAATAATTTTATTACTATAATAAAATGATACAACTTCGAACGTAACGTTCGCTTTGTGGTCTAAATGTCTTACCGAAGGCCCTAAGGTTGTAACTTGTATCAATTTTGACGGAAGTAATAAATTATGGGAGTACGTGGGAGCACCGAAAGAACACATTTGTGCAAAACCATTACGTTCGAATCCGTACTGTAGGATCATTTGCTTCGACACATCTTGGGTCCTCTTCAGACTCGTCTGTGCTGAAATCATCATCCGTTTGGGGAGTCGCGCTTCGAAGATGCAACTCTCGGTCACGTTGTGAGAAAATTATCCTCTTGGTCGGCCGGGAGCCATCTGCATCATGTATGCCATTTTCATCTAGATGTGGTCTACCCTCATCTTCATTGTAGTCTTCAGCAGTAAACGGAAGCGATCGTCCCTGATACCTCTTCCTAGTACGTTTGACACCTCTCGTAGTTCTCTGGCGCCCTCCACCCGTACCACGACTTGAGTGCACTTCATCTCTACTTCCATCTATAAAAGCATCCCCCGTTGTACTTCCGCCTCCAACTCCAAGACCACCTCTTCCATTGGATTGACTGTGTGGAAGTGAAACAGACGCGGGTGGAATTGCAATTGGTATGTTCTCAACAACATGTCGTCGTACAGAAGGACGACGTGGCGCCTCTATAGTAACATTTCTTAAAACATTGTGCATAGCAACCAAAGTAGCACCCACCGCAGTTGCACGTGAAACACCCAATCTAGAAGTATTGGCAATACTTCGAGTGAGAGGACGATGTTGACCTTGTGCATGCAATTGCACCGTAGAGGTGGATGCAATCCTTTGAAGAGCACGGAATCGAGTTGTAGGCATTTCAGGAACATTGGGCGTTGGATCTTCTATACGATGGTTGGATATGAGGGAGGCATCCATGGATTCAGAATGTACTCGGGTTGGAAGTGGATCATGTTGAACGTGCGTTGGCTCATTTACGGGTAGTACATTGTCGCCTGCAAATACAAACAAGTTAGAGCAAGTCACTTTGATCGCATACTAGGTCCTGTTCAAGAGTGCCACGAGGGCAACCCTAATTCACAGACACTAGATTGGACAAAGTATACTCTGCATTCGGGTCTCACGCATTCAATCCTCACTCCTCAAAGGAGAATCAAAAGACTTGAGACACACTATGTCAGTGGAGGCAAAAATGGCACCTTGCACCCTCAATTTATAGTGTTCGAATCGGACGGGGGAGCGGACGGGGGTGCGGACGGGGGAGCGGACGGAGGGGGGGGGGGGAGCGGACGGGGGGGGGGGGGGGGGCGGACGGGGGAGCGGATGGAGGGGGGGCGGACGGGGGAGCGGACGGAGGGGGGGGGAGCGAACGGGGGAGCGGACGGGGGGGGGGGGCGGACGGGGGAGCGGACGGGGGGGGGGGGCGGACGGGGGAGCGGACGGGGGAGCGGACGGGGGGGGGGGGGCGGACGGTGGAGCGGACGGGTGAGCGGACGGAGGTGGGGGGAGCGGACGGGGGAGCGGACGGGGGGGCGGACGGGGGGGCGGACGGGGGGGCGGACGGGGGAGCGGACGGAGGGGGGGGAGCGGACGGGGGGGGGGGCGGACGGGGGAGCGGACGGGTTTGGAGCGGGGCGGGGGACGTGGGCAGACGGAGGTTGGGAACGGGAGCGGACGGGGTGGAACGGGGATTGGGAACGAGGGCGGACGGGTGGGAACGGGGATTGGGAACGGGGGCGGACGGGGGGGCGGACGGGCGCTAGTAGAATTTTCCCCACTTTCCCTTTACTTTGCTGACATGTCGTCACACGTGGACAATGTAAATCCTACGTGTCCGAAATTGGGTAATGTAATTACACAAAAAAATCGGTAAAATTCAAGTCCGGCAGGATAAAGACAGCATCCGGCATAATCCGGCATAATGTCGTGACGGATACGTGTCGTGACGGCACGACATTATGCCGGGATAAGCCTCCGTCACGACACAATAGACAACCCTGTCGACTGCTAATAGCAGTCGACAAAGTGCGGACGACTGCTGGTGGGCAGTCGCACCCCTTCGTCGACTGCTATTAGCAGTCGACTTGGACAGTCGACTGCCCAACTGCAGTCGACAACCCAAGTCGACTGCTAATAGCAGTCGACAAAGTGCGGACGACTGCTGGTGGGCAGTCGCACCCCTTCGTTGACTGCTATTAGCAGTCGACTTGGACAGTCGACTGCCCAACTGCAGTCGACAACCCAAGTCGACTGCTAATAGTAGTCGACAAAGTGCGGACGACTGCTGGTGGGCAGTCGCACCCCTTCGTCGACTGCTATTAGCAGTTGACGAAGAAGGGCAGACGACTGCTGGTGGGCAGTCGCACCCCTTCGTCGACTGCTAATAGCAGTCGACGAAGGGATGCGACTGCTTACAAGCAGTCGTCTGCCCTTCAAGTCGACTGCTATTAGCAGTCGACGAAGACAGTCGACTGCCCAACTGCAGTCGACAACCCAAGTCGACTGCTAATAGCAGTCGACAAAGTGCGGACGACTGCTGGTGAGCAGTCGCACCCTATGGTCGACTGCTATCAGCAGTCTACTTGAATGGGTTGCGACTGCTCGTGAGCAGTCGCACCACATGGTCGACTACTAATAGCAGTCGACGAAGGGGTGCGACTGCTCACGAGCAGTCGCGTAGAGACACCCATGGGCACGTGGCGTCCATGGGTTGGTCCAGGGGGCGTTTAATCGAAAGGACGCCTCCTTGGGGTATATATGGACCCCACTTCCCTCATTCCCTCACTCCCACCTCCCTCCATTTGGGCCTAGGTTGTTAATCAGCCCTTGCCATTTGGAGATAGAGGTGAGCTGGAGGGCTACAGGTGGACATACGTACTGAAATACGTATACGGTGCATACGATATACTGTTATTGCCTAACGTGTGTATTGCAACCCACCTACATACGGTCTACATTGTACCCCATTGCGGTTAGTTTGAACCATACCGGAAATTGTTATATGTGAACACTTATTTTGAAAGTGGTTTAAATCTAATTATGTAGTTTGAACTTTGAACGGCCTTAATTTGGTTTTAGTGGATTGGGAAAAAAGTTGTGGGTGGTGGCGCTTATTTTGGAAGTGCTACCATATTAGGTTTAATTTATAGTAGGCATACAAAGCTAGGGGTTAGGGGCAACGATGGCAGACGAAGATAACTTGCCGCCGGAACCTCCACGTGGCGGGGATTTGGATCCGGGGGGGACTCCGCAAGCGAGACCGGGGTCGGCAGGCGCTAGAAGACGCGGCAATGCGCCGAGGGGCAGGCCGCAACCAATCAATTTGGAGGTGGCGCGGGACCCGAACATTCTCGCCAATCCCGGCTGGCAAAATGAGAGGGGCATGTGGTTGTATAGCACGGTCCGAAGGTACGTAGAGTGGACCCATTTGACGAGGATGTTCGTTCCTAGCGCGAATGCTGAACGGATGTCTAGACAACGCTATGGCATATGGAGGGAGGTGAGCCATCAAATATTTGGAGAACGGTGCAAGGAGGTGTGGGATTTCTTGTGGGGTGCACCGAGGGAATTTGATCGCGGGCATATGCTAATGTGGTTATGCCAAATGGTCTACGCGGAGGTAATTTTGGGAGTGGATATCGACTGGTCCACCATACCCCGCACGAGCCCGGACTTGAGGCAGGCACGCCGGGTCACGGTCATACCAAGTGCCGTGCTAGGACGGAACGCTGGCCGTCCGATTCCATTGGCATGGCAAACTCCAATGAATCCTTTGAGGGTCCGATCTTATTTTGATTTCCTTGCGGGACCAGATCATCAAATTGTGGGGACTCCACCGGCCGCCGAGTCAAACATGGACGAGCACAACATTTTCATAGGGTTGCCGGTTGAACCACCTAGCCGGCGACAAAGGGTCCACGTGACACCGCCACATGGTTCCCGGTTGGTTTGTCCTCCATCTTCGCCCGTTGATGTGGAGATGGCATCGGCGGTGCCATCCCCACCACTGGTAGTTGCCGACAACGACGTTGTGGAGGCGTTGAGGGCGGAGTTGGCAAAATGCAAATTTGACCACGAACGGGAATTGGAGATGGTCCGACGTGCACACGCCGAGGAGGTCCAAGGGTTGAAGGCCGAGATTGCACGTTTGACCGACCTTGAACTTGCGAGGGCTGATGCGCCACAACTGCCGCAAGCAATGTCTGGTAGTGATGGACAAGGGCGGGAGCCGTCGCCCACAACAAACTTGGAGGCAATGAGGGTTGATTACGACCGGGTCATTAGGAGGAACCGGTTGTTGGAGGACGACTACATGGGCATGGTCACAGCCACTATCATGTTCGCCACGCGTGAGAGGGCATTGATGGACGAGCTGACACACTATAGGGACCACGGCGAACAGTGGCCCGAACGACGGCTTCTTTTTACCTCGTGGCCGCCATTGGATTTCATGTATCCTGAGAACCTCCCGGTCGATGACGACCATTACCCCAGTATTGCGTGGACCAAGAGGCCCGAGGATGAATTCCAATGGGATACCGCAGTATCATCCCGCATCGTGATACCCCCGGCCAGACCAGCCTTGTTGTGGCCATGCGTCCCCGATTGGATCAAGGACGGGAGCATGTGCCCCATTTGTTCCAATCCTTGGGGACCCGAAGGCGCATGGATCGTTGGGTCGTGCGGTCACATGGTCCACCCGAATTGTTTGTTGCCACACATGTTGCAAACACGCCGTTGTCCTACGTGCCAAGCCCCTCTGCATCGAAGGTTGTACGAGCAATTCGGAGTGCAATGGGGAATGCCTCCCGATTTTGAATACACAATAATGCATGGTGTGCCGCCCGTAGAATACGGCGATCCTCCTGCTTATAGCTGGCGTGCACGGAGGTATTTGAAGGACCTGCGAGGCTACCCGACAAACTTCACGCCTGAAATGTACACAAGGGTTGCTCATGAGTTTTACCCCGGCTCCTCTCCTCAGGCCGTAGGTTTGAAGGCATTTTTGTACCGTGTTGTGGGTGGGCATGCCGGAGAGACGGGTGAATACGTCCCAGGTCCTCACCCCCACGGATACGTGTATGACTCCAACGGCAATGTGACAGTGGGGGTATTACCACGGGAACCGGTCCCGGGCGAGGAAACAACTTGGGATGTGGAACACGTGTTGGACACAACAAGTTTTGAGGCCGATTTGGAGAGGCAGGAGGCCGTTACACAAGAGGGTAGCTTCAATGAGGTGGACGTCCAAATCCGGATGAATGAGTGGAAATACGTCAACGGCCTTTTGGACATCCGTGACGGGGCCTCTAGCCCCACCATGCAAGACGTCCTGCGCCATCCGAATGCCGCGAGGGGGTTGCACATTGGAGACCGCGCGCGCGCTCGTGCACAAGCTGACCGGGAGACTACGGCGCAAGAACTATGGGCCATCACCGAGAGCAGGCGTGAGGCGAGGCGCCGGACACTACGGCCACCAAATCTGAACGGTGCAAGCTCAAGCCGTGGACCCCCCATTGCATTGGATAGTGATTCGGAGCCGGATTAGGAATGTTGGCTAGTGTTTGTGAGATAGGCGTTGGACTAGGAGGCATTATTTGATACTCAATTGTACACAATGCGGGAAAAACCATGATTTTGGAAATGTTTATAAGTGAATTATTGTTCACTATCAATTTTGGGAGTAATGTACAAGTGTCGCACAATGATCATTTCTTATGTTTGCCCACACAATCGGTTGCCACAAACATCCAATTAAACCATGGACTTTGCATCTACATGCATTTGCACTTGAATCAAACACGTATCGATGCAAATAACTGTGACAATGATTCCATGTGGCATGATTATAAGTTCACACCAAGCGGAAAACATCACCGCAATATTGCTGGGAATTCATATATTGCGCATTTCCAACTTACCAACATACGTAAGTATACGTGCAAGTACAAACTTGATACTACGCTCTCACCATATTCGTGGGCAAATCTTACATTGACGACCTAAGTGTGTACTCTCTATACACCGGTATTCCTTTTGGTGCGCGGTGCACTGGTTGAACCCCCAATGAATTGCGTCATGCACCGAGTGTTTTATGGTTTGGTAGAACCTTCACAAGGTCCCATAGTTTTTTCGAAAATACAATTGATTTTTCCCCTTCGTGAGAACGTCGCTAAGGTCCTGAAACAAGTGCCATGGGAAAAGTTTTTCCTTGTAACCGATGCGGCATGCGGGCCTTTCTTGGGCGTCCAAGTATCCGCGGTGGTGACGATCAACTTGTCTCCTAGGCAGTCGAACCCAATAGAATTCAGTGAACCCTTGAATCGGACGTAAAACACTGCGCAAATCGTCCTCATTTCGAGTGTTCTCTGCAACCACCTCGGGTGTAAATTCGTCCGGTTCGTCCGGCAAGCCCCATGCGTGTCGGGGATTGTAATACATACTTCTTGACGAACCACCCGCATCCCGTATCTTGCCACTCCCAGCCATCGCAATCCTATGGATTGCCCACACCGTAGTTGATCTTGGGCAATGTACGCGACGCATACAAGGTCCTCAAAATCACTACGAGGCAAGGTGGCCTCATGGTGGGTAGCACACTTGATTTTATAGGGATATCGCAGTGTGGGCCCTCAGGTGGCATCCAATGATTTGGCAGGTTGGGTTACGGGTGTGTCTAATTAGTTGTCTAAATTAAGCTGCAAGGCAGTCGACTGCTGTGTAGCAGTCGACCATCCACAGTCGACTGCCTTGTAGCAGTCGATTTGCATAGTCGACTGCTGCACAGCAGTCGACTGTGGATGGTCGACTGCTACACAGCAGTCGACTGTGGATGGTCGACTGCTACACAGCAGTCGACTGTGGATGGTCGACTGCTACACAGCAGTCGACTATGCAAATCGACTGCTTCATAGCAGTCGACTATGTAAATCGACTGCTGGGCAGCAGTCGATTGATAAATGCCCAGCAGTCGACTGTGGCTGGTCGACTGCTACACAACAGTCGACTGTGGCTGGTCGACTGCTACACAACAGTCGACTGATAAAATCGACTGCTTCCTAGCAGTCGACTAAGATGGTCGACTGCTGGAAGGCAGTCATTCATCCACAGTCGACTGCCTTCCAGCAGTCGATTTTATCAGTCGACTGCTGTGTAGCAGTCGACCATCCACAGTCGACTGCTGCCCAGCAGTCGAAATTAGGCGTTAGGGTTTGGGAAGAGCGTTAGCTTAGTCAAATCATGCATTAAATGCATACAATCATGACAAAGGATGCATATATATAGCAATCCAACCTCCCATTTCCCTCATTCCCAAGTTCTCCATTGGCCATAGCCTGTTTTAGCAAGCTTTGCAAACGGAGAACAAAGGGAGAAGGAGCGGAGAAGCTGCTATTTCAGGGTTGTGCCAAACATGGCACCGTCGACCATTTTACCCGGATTGACCGCGGAAATTGTGGGGGAGCACATATTGCCGAAGGTCCTAGAGCCTATTTTGGAGCCATATCACCGAGGAGAGTATGGGCGGGGGTGTGAAGTGAGGGCGAATTTTTTAACTCTCATATGTATTTTTAAATACATGGGAGTTAACAAAGCTTGGCGGGAACATTTTGGTATGGGAGAAGTCTACAATGCGTTGCGTATGTCGATTTGGGACGTAGACATACCAATGGGGCATCGATTTAGGGGCGTGAGAGGGACTTCGGAGCTCGCCGAATTGTTGCGAGCGTTCCGACTGAACCTCTTCATGTTCAGCCATACGCAACGCATTGCCATCCCAATTCGATGGCAAGTTCAGCATGCTCGGCTCAACGATATTTTCATAATGGAACTTGAATACTTGCGGGATATGCTTGTGGAGAATGGAGAATATTGGCTTCAAGTCGACAAACGTTCTGCCGAATATCGTCGATGCACCAACTTTTGGATTTGTCCTTCGGAGCGACTATTGACATTATAATTTTTCTATGTAGATGTAGCGGTTCATGTTCTATATAGTTCGCCGATTTAATCCTAGCAAACACATTGTATATGTGTTTAGGCCTAGTGGATATAATCGCACTATGTAAAAGATATGATCCGTAATGTGAAATAAAAGTGGATCGCTATTTAAACAAATGATAACTTCCTTATTAGCTACACCCGTGTGCAATATGTATGTCTAACATGTATGGGTGTACGTGCAAATTGCAATATGTATGTGTATGTGCAATATATATGTGGGTTCCCGGTATACCGTATGTTCTATATGTATGCGCTATATATATGGATGTATGTGCAATATATATATATATATATATATATATATATATATATTTGGGGGTATTTGCAATATATATATATATGTGTGTGTGTGTGGACATTAATTCCATCCTCGCCCATGACATAGGGCCTATTGGCATTACAAATCAATTCCATATGTCCTACTCCTAACCTTAGTGCACATTGGACATTCATTTCATCCTCCCACATGACATAGGGCTAGAGGTGCATTTATTTTTACTTTATCTTAAAATACACATTTAAAATGCATTTTAAAATCCTCGACAAATTTCTACGGCATTTTTAATTTTTTATTATTATAAGTTCACGACTATAGCCAATCCATGGCAATAGGGCAAATATAGACACGCTCAACTTTGACAATTGTTCCATATTACCATATAGCATTAGTACATTCAAACTCAATGGCAATGTTTGAGCCTTGAGCATTGCCAATTTGCCACACAAATTGGCAAATATTGGAATACATAACGCCCCACATGGCACATCGGACAAGTCGTGAATGGTGGTCTGCATTTACAATGTCATCATTCTTGGATCAATATTTGGGCGGAGCAGAGCTCGATGACCTAATCCTAGAAGAGGGGAATGTTTTCGACAATGATTTGCCATAAAGGACCTCACGGATTGATGTCTTCGATGATTTTCAATAATAAAAACATAAAAGTAGTCTTAAATATTCTTAAAATTATTTTATAATGCCGCCTCCGACCTATAGAATAAAAAATGCAACACTACATAGGGCCTATTGGCATTACAAATCATTTCCATGTGTCCTACTCCTGAGTCCTAACCTTAGTGCACATTGGACATTCATTTCCTAAACCCTACATCATACATGTAGGCTCAATTTCTAGTCAACATCCAACATACAAATTTGAAATTCACATTATTTTTTCAACAAACATACCCAAAAATAGTTATTACAAAAATTGATCACCAATACAACTAAACCCATTGAACACCATAGGACATTTGACATTACTATAAATATTCATTCATGAAGGGGCATTATCGTTGTCTTGAGGAATAGAATTCCTTGTCCTGCGTGGCCCTCCCACAGCTACCCTTGGGGGCGGTGCTTGGTAATCACTATCATCGGGAGCTTCGCCTACGCCGGATTCATCGTCCGTGCTGGCATTGTCATCTGTTCGGGCGTCGGACTCGTGGCCATCAATTGCCGGGCCGGGAATTCGACTAAGCCGTGTGCCAGCCCTTGGCATTCTAATCGATACCATTGGTCTTGAACCCGTTGCATCCATAACGCCGTCAGTTTGTGGACGTGCAAGTGGGGTGGCCCCGGTAGTCCTCCATTCTCGCACATCCCTTTGTCGTTTTCTTTTTTGACCTCTCGTGGTCCGACCAAAGTTTGTCAATGCAATATTAGGGGGTGGCCTAGCCGGTGTGGGGCATGGGGCGCGCATGCCGATGGTGGCACCAACCAACCGGGAGCCCATGCGTGGTATTGTTGGGGCCCGACGCGCAATGTGTTGCGCCAATGTGTCATCCGAGTCGGATTCCGGTGCTCGCGCAACGGCCGGGCATTGCCCAATACCTCGCAATGGACTAGTGTTAAGGACAACATTGGACGTGCCTTCTCCGTGGGGCTCGGGAAAGGGTGGTGTAGTTTGCATGGGTTGTGCATATGTTGTCGGCACAATAGGAGTGGGCACAACATCCGTCGGTGGATGAATGGGGGAAGCATGTGGTGGGACTTCGTCCATGTCCATCCGGTTCGGAGCCGCTTCAAGAGCTTCATCCACATGTGGTTCGGCCACTACATCTTCATCCACTACGGGTTGAATGTCTACCGGTACATCGGGTATTGTAGTTGTCGGCGTAGCGGGACGCACATGCGTAGTGGAGAGAAACTCCCGACCGGCTATGTTGGCCCACATGTGAAGATCACCATCGTCCTCGGCGTCAAGTCCATCGTATGCAAACGGATCATTGTGGTTGTCAAGGCCCAAATTCCCTCCACCATGTCCCCCATCGCTCTCGTTGTCCGAAGGCCCCGAGGAATCCCCGCCGGGTCCAACGGGGGGGTCACCATTTATATCCTCGTCGGCCGAATAGTCGGAGTCTTCGGACATCATGTTCACTAGATACCATGCGGCCGAGTCCCGATCAACCCTCTCCCGTGCCAACCGTGAATTGGTATAAATGTACACAAAATTTTCGGCCCTCGCCGAACTCAACCGGTTTCTAGTCTTGTTGTGCACAAACGAATAACTACTCCAATTCCTTTCGCAAGACGAAGAGGAGCACACTTGGGCCAATATTCGCTTTGCCAAAGGGGCCAAGTGGGTGCCACCTTCGCCCACGAGGTCCCACCACTCGTGGGGTGGGATGTTGGCTTCCATGGCTAGGGGTATATTGGCGAACGCGCCCCTACGCTCTTTGAATGCTTGAAATTCGGCCACAACCCGACCGTAATGACCGTCCTTGCCCGTGGTCAACCTCCTCATGGCGTCCAAGAATCCGGATTTAACGGCCGCGTCTTCGTGGACGACGTTGTCGTCCAATAAATAAGGATTCAAGATTGCACCGGCATGGTGTAGGTCCGTGGTCATCATACGCCACCGGCTGTAGAAATCTTTTTCGGCCAAGGTAGCGAGGTTGTGTGCTAGGTTGAAAGGAGGATTCCTTAGGCTAAGCACATGTTTCTCCAAGTTCTTCATGGTCAACCAAGCCTTGCTCATTGCCGGTTCAACGCCATCAAACACTCTCAATGCTTTCAACACCTCCTCCGACATGTGGCGGTAATTATCGCAACTTGTCCAAAAACTGTCGTCATTAACCGTTGTCTTGATTTGACGTGCCTCCATTGCACTTCTCCTTCGATCATCGCCTCCTCTATTTAATTTGTTCACGTAGGCGGTCCAATCGGGATGAATAACCGTTTGTTCCAAAGCATGTCTCACCTTTAGAAGCCGGTCAATCATGAGGAAGTTGGTGGCGAATCGTGTGGACCCGGGCATCTTCAAGCCCAAATTGGGCGAGTAGGTGAGGAAGACCGCCGTCGGACATTGGTGGGCCCGGATGTATTTGACAATGTCCTTCGCCTTGTCTACGACGTCCTTCGCCCATCGTTGTTTACCCCAATCCTTCAACAACAAGTTCAAACAATGCGCCGCACACCCTTGCCAATATATGTGTGGCCATTCCCGGCTAATATTGCTCGCCGCGGTTTTCATGGCCGCCGCATTATCCAAGCAAACTTGAACAACCTTTGTGGGGTCCACTCCAACGATGTAGCGTTTGACCTCGGTAGCCACGTAGGCGGCATCCTTTGTGCTACCGGTGGTGTCGATGGAACCAAGGAACACGTCGCCCGCCGGACAAATTTGCATGACGTTCATCAAAGGGCGGTGGACAACATTCTCCCATCCGTCCGAACAAATAGTGCACCTATATTTGTGGATGGATGATGTTGTCTTCAACTCCACGATTTTTTGTGTATTGAACCGTGCATCGTCAAGTAAACTCTTGCGCATTGCATGGTATGTTGGAGGTTTGTACATAATTCTAGCCTCGGCGGTTGCCTTAACGGCCTGGAAGAACGCGGGATGGCGGACAATACTAATGGGGATATTAGCCTCATAAAAGGCTTGCGACCATTTTGTATCCAAGTCTCGTTTTGTCGAATTTTGCATCCCTTCTTTTAGTCCCATTTGCCGTTAGGAACGTCGGTGGGGTTCGGGAGTCGTCCCGGACACCAACTCCCTTGCCACTGACGGTGCGGACGATGGTGGAGCGGTTTGGCTTCCGTTCGCGTTCGACAATGCACCGCATGACGCTTGTTGTTGGGACCCGACCACAGCTTCTCCCCCGTCCTCAACGCACTCGTCTACAAAGTCATCCGGAATTGGCGGCCACGATCCGCCGCACCTCGAAAATAAAGACTTTACAATCGGCTCTTGACGTTGACACAATGCCACTCCCCGCATCTTGCCGTCATTTTTTTGGTATCCCAAATGGGCAACCATGCGGTCCTTCCTATAAACTAATTCCAACGCGCAAAATTTGCACTCGACCTTCTTGGACGTTGGAGTCCACTCCTTGGGCACAAACCAAGGCTTCCATTCGTTTCGCGTGCCCATCCCAATATAACCTACTACCTCTCTCCACTTGCAACGAATGCCAAAAGGCAATCAAGGCCAACTAGAGCGAGGGGGAATGATGAATGCTAATGAGCGGTGAACCCTTTATAGTCCCGACGCTTGAACGTGCACTAAATATAAAAGATGCTATGATATTAAAAGTGTTTAGAGTAATCTGCTATAGGATCCATTGCAAAAGCAATTTGTTTATGTTTGGAGGGGGGGAGGTCCAATGTCTGCCATTCGCAGCGGACTTCGGGGGTCGACTGCTGCTTGGCAGTCGACGTGGCAGTCGACTTCCAGGGTCGACTGCAAACTAGCAGTCGACTGCCATTCGCAGTCGACATCGGGGGTCGACTGCTGCTTGGAAGTCGACGTGGCAGTCGACTTCCGGGGTCGACTGCAAACTAGCAGTCGACATGGCGGTCGACTGCCCGTCGACTGCCATTCGAAGTCGACATAGGGGGTCGACTGCTGCTTGGCAGTCGACGTGGCAGTCGACGTGGCAGTCGACTTCCGGGGTCGACTGCCATTCGCAGTCGACATGGCGGTCGACTGCCACGTCGACTGCCATTCGCAGTCGACATCGGGGGTCGACTGCTGCTTGGCAGTCGACGTGGCAGTCGACTTCCAGGGTCGACTGCAAACTAGCAGTCGACATGGCAGTCGACCCCCGCAGTCGACTGCTAAATGCAGTCGGCCCACACGTCGACTGCCACATAGCAGTCGACGCCGCGGTCGACTGCTAATTGTCGACTGCCTTATCCAGAGTCGACTGCTATCTGGCAGTCGACTGGATGGTCGACTGCCGTATAGCAGTCGACCAATCGTCGCATCCATCCTGGCCGTTGGATGATGCACGGTCCAACGGTCAGGATCCAGGGGTGCGGCGTCCGGTCGTACCGTCGGTGTGAGGCCCACCCAACCTATATATATAAGTGGGGAGGCCTCATTGACATCATTTTTCAACCACCCCTCCTCAAGCGGGACATTGGGACTAAGCATGCCTAGCATCCTTTGCCTAATGTTTTGAGAGGGCCTAGGGGGCGGTTGGAAGATTGGTTTAGGGTGCAAACTCTTGCCAATTTTGGATCCGATTTTTTGCGGTGGAGCGGTGTGAATACGGCCGTGTTTGTGAATACGGCCGTGTTTGTGAACACATTTGAGTTGTGTTTGTGAACACAATAATAGCGTGTTTTTAAACACGATGGAGGATCGAAGTTGGAGGATGCCGGAGGACGAGCCGGATGCACCCGGCAGGGTGCACAAACGGCCCCCTAAGCGGCAACGACATTCCGATGTGGGATCAGGAAGTGCTTCGGGAACGGGAGCCAATATTACCCCCCGTTCAGATACTACCGTTCCCGTCCGCCCAAATGCCGGTGCCCCTACGAGCAGCCAAGGAGGGGCTTCCGCGGCCTCAGGGTCGTCGAGTAGGAGCGGGAAACCAAGGGTAAAATTCTCGGATGCGATAACGGCAAAGGTCCACCAAGCCATAGTTGACTGGTATTTGAGGAATGGGGAGGCCGGCATCAAATTCCGTTTTTTGGAGCAGCCGAAACACAAAAGGGTTGAGATAATTAAAAGGGACATGGAGGTTGCTATTCGACAGGAAGTGGATGGCCCCGAGTTTAGCGGTGATAGGAATCTTGCGGGGTTCGATTCATGGGTGAAGAATAAGGCCCAAAATGGTATTTTCAACCTCAAGCAATTGGTTGAGAACATGTTCCCGGAGGGCGAAACAGGCGAGGTGTTGAGCCCTCGAGCTGTAAGAATCCGGGAAATATTTTTGTGTCTCCCTCCTTCTACTCCCATCGATTCATATCCATGTGATTGTGATGGCACGTTGTCCTTACTATAAGTGCCCTTTTTTTTTTCAGTTTTCGTGCTACTTCTGGATTTACCCCCTGGACATTGTATTCTCCCCTTTGGTGAGAAGCTATGGTTCTCATATACCTCTCATTCGGATAGTATGACGACCTATCCATCCCCCCTTGTAAGCCGTATCTACCCCCTGGTAGAGAATTTGGATGACTGTAGGGAAGAACAGGTGGTGTAAAATAAGGATTAGAGAAATGAAGTATCGGTAGGTTTGGAATAATGGAAGGAGTGGGAACTAATGTACTAGGGATTGGTGAAGAGTCGGTTTGAGGAAACGACTCGGGGGTGCTTGTATGGTCGTTTGTTGAAGAAATTGTGATGAACGGTGTTGTTGCATGCATCACCGTCTCCTTGTTAGCCGAATGCAGTGGACGACCTCGACCGAGGCTCCCTCCAAGAATAGAAGCGTGGTCGCCGACCTCGTCCCTGTTGTTAAGGTCATTTATATTTTTCTCCTTCCTAACTCGTCGTTCCTCCATATGGCTTGACTTGTCAAGCATATATAGAAGAGGAGAATCACTTGTTTGCGCCTGTGTGATTGGTGGATTGAAGTTCCATTCCGTCCATTGGTGAGCAGAATGGCGGTCAGCGTCTGTTGAGGGAGTCGGGCCGTCAACGTGACGCCAGTAGGTTTCTTTGTCTTGTTGTCCCGCGTGAGGATGAGGTGGTTTTGTCTCAGATATGAGATCAGTTTCTAAGACCGTAGCCAGACGCTGCCTGAGTCCCCTAGTCATCACCGCCATTTGACCATCGATCGTAGCCGTGGAGTGCCAGCTTTGAATTGCAATGTTTTCTTCCTTGAAGTAGTTACTTGCAGATTACCGAAGTCAGTCAGTATGAGAGGTATTTGCCAATACCCAGCGGCAACCTTTTAATCTACGATGGGCGATAATGGGGATGTATTTGATTTGGGAAGCCCGCAGGGTGGTGTCTGTCCAGAAGTGTCTTTTTATCCGAGGAAAAAACTATTTCACCGTGACGGAGGAAACACTACCGGGAACCAGTCCTTGGTCCATTGTCAAACCATTGCATGGTCGCCAAATGTTAAAAGTAGCCTTCTTTTCTCTCTTCCGGTACTACCCTATCTCCGGTAGTACCTTACCGGTACGCGAGGAGTCTTAGTCCAGTCTTCCTTACGGGCATCCTAAGGCCTCGCCTATTACCAGTTTAGGTATGACTATCATGTCATACACCTATTTCTTTCTTACCTCACTAGGGTCCGTGCTACCCTTACCCTGTCTTTACTGGTAAGACTGCTTATATGCCCGTTGAATCAACCAGTACCCCTACCGGTTTGTCTACCGGGTTTCCTGGGGATCTACCGGTTATCTCCTGCCTACTGGTTTAAAGACTTATGCACCGGTGCTGACTGTACTACCTTAATAAGGTGACTAAGGACGAGTTCTAACTACCTGCCGTGAGGCCTTCTCTACCCCTTACTTACGCACCAACCGGATTTATACTTTTACTACCGTTAACACTAAAGTTACTACTGTTAAGGTATCATGTCACCTATTATTTGTTATTGATCATAATACTCTATAAATCTCTTTTACTGATACTTCTAATCTACTGCTCTCTTCTACTACCACTCTCAGAGTTAGTTCACAATCTACTCTTCCTACAAGTACTTAACACCTCTTGTAGAAAGACTCAACTAGTATAATTGCCTTCAACTCATACTGTTATACGTCTAATACTACAGAATTCTAAGTATTCGTTTGATATGCATTCTACCACCATTTCCTTAGTCACTTTGCAATAACCATTTTCAAAACATCAGAGGGTTCACCTCTTAACTTCCATTGTCAAACAACCAATACTTATAAGTAACAATGCAACTATATTTATAATATCACACACAACTCCCGCCTTCCTGTTTAGATAGTAACTTACTCACAAAAACTCAACACTCTATTAATTGAATCCTAATACACATTCTGAGAATGAGAGAGAGAGAGAGCCTTCCTCTCTTTCTTAAGTACCTTCCCCCCATCTCCTTCTATCAATAAAAACCACTCACTGGAATTACCTTATCCACTACTATCCATTCCTTATCTGTAACTACGGCTCGCTCTTAATATCCCTAATTGCTACTTTCTGATACTACTCAAAAAGTAACTTGAAAACCACTTTAACCTGATACTGCTAAAAGTTACTGTCTACCAATCCCCTTTCACAAGCGACTTGGAGACAGAGTTGGGGCTGGGCCAGCGAGGAGAATTTGAGCCGGGACTGCAAGTCAGGTGCAAAAAGTGAACTCAGCAGCTCGAAAATTGAGGGTGAAGCTGAGGGAAGATGTGGAGGCTCTAAGTGGGCTTTAGAGTTGCAAGATCTTAGCATCAAGCAATGTAGTGGGGCAGGGAGTGAGAATAGTGCCAGATGTGGTTGGGTGAGGTTAAATGTACCTTCAAGTGTGGAAGGTGCCTCAAGGTTTAGTGGTTAGGTTGCTAGTTCCATTAGCACATGCAATGTGTGGAAGATTAGGAAATAAAAAGGATGTTGTGTGGAAGTGTGTAATAATCCTCATGGGTGTATAAGCATTTTTCAATGCTAATGCCTTATGGGATTTAATAAAAAGAGTGTGTTTTGTGTTTAAATTCATTGGCACATGACGATGGGGTTCCAAGGCTAGGAATCAACAAAGACATGTGAGCCATAGACTTCTACCCGGACTACATACGCATAAGGGTGGGGGTTTATGGCTGACATTTATGTACACAATGCAAAAAAAAATCAAAAAACAAGTCGTGTAGATGCTTGAACCCTTCAAAAGTACTGCTAGTATTCAAATGAGTGTCACAAATGCATTACTAATCCAAATAATATGTACAATAAGTTTTTGGAAAGCCAATACAACGACATACATACAATATATTTTATTTAAAAAATGGTTTACTATTTCATAAATATGGCATGCCAAAGTTGAGGCTTTAGTTTTTTTAGAAGCTATATACCTCTCCGTTTAAGAAGCTATAATTTTTTCATAAAAACTCCAAATAATATGAATTATAATTCCTTGAAAATTCAACTTTATTATCTATGCTACCTAAAATAATGAACTTAAAATTCAACTTTGTCCATCTTCTATGGCTTCTTAAATACGGACTTCCTAAATTCAGTAGCAAATTTACACCTTCACGATTCTATGATGATAATTTTTACATCCTATATTCAAATTGAAAATTCAATAGTTTTTTGAAAAGCTTAGAACGTGCTTCAAATACTCCTAAAATCTGAGAACAAAAAAAAGATGTGTCACATTTTCATATGCATTCAAAGCACCTACTCTTGAATTCCGATAACAATAAAATAGCCCTTACTCTAAAACCTATAAGTTTTTCATAACAACTCTAAATGGAGTATTCTACATATCATTGGAATCACTAAAGTAAAATAAACATGCTCACAAAATTTCATTAAAATCCATGCTATACAAAATATATGGTCTGTCCTCAAAGTTCCGAAAAACTCAAACTCTCTAAGTCTCAAAATAGGAGAGAGTCCCTTTAGGGAGAGAAAAACCACCCTTATCGTAACCCTTGCTAGCTCCCATTAACTATCTTGGTTATTTTTCCAACTCTCGCAAGGATTACGAGCGCTAACCCTTCGCATTCCGCCATGTGAATGGTTAGCTCCCCATACTGCGGACTTTATAGTTCATATGAGGGGAACCAAGTCTCCTACTTTGCTTTCGGAACTCACCTCTTAATCGGTAACCAATTTTTAGATGTGGACTTTCATCCATGAAAGTCCAATCTTATGTTGATCATTGCATTTCCGGAGCAACACTACAACAACCCGAGCCATATTAGGCAACTATGCCCTCACATTGGCCAATGCCCATGGAGGCCGTGCCATTCGGCCTCGGGTGGGTTCGGCCACACGGCCCACACCACCTCATCAATATAAGCCTCTAGAACTCTAGACAGGGCCCCTACCCAACCGTCAAGAAACCTTTTCTCTCTCTCCCAAGACTTGGGGCCAAATAGATATTTTCCCTTAGCCGCTGAGGCTAGAAGCCCCCAGTAGCTTCAAAACCCCAAAACTTCTTCATATGATCTATGATGCTAACAATTGACCCCTTCATCGTCATCTATGTTTTATGTAGATGCCGATGGACTCCTCACTTGCCCCATCTGAACAGCTATTGAGGAAGTTATGCCTTTTCAAAGCTTGGCAGTCCCGGGAGCCACTCCCAAGCCACTGCTGTACCAGGGCGTTGTCCCTGAACAACGCCACACTCAAATTATCATATCTCCTAGCTCACACCTCCAATTGAGGTGTTCTTGAGCATTCTAGAATGGGCACGCCATAAGCTACGCATAGCTTATAGCCTTACCTTCATGTTTTCTAGTCTCCATAGGTGGGAGGTGTTCCCAACGCCCGGGGCCTTCACCCACACCAGGATCACTTGGGCCCTCTCACCAACGGCGCCACAAGTTTCGGGTGTCACTCTGGGGTCCCCCTTGTGCCCGTGGTGTTTTGGGTACTCCTAATGGAGAGGTACGCGACAACCCTCCTTATCCAAGCCATACAAGGAACACATCCATCCATGATTGCTTAATGGGCATCCGCATAACCATTGGATAATCCACATCATCCCTCCTTAATCATATCTATCCATATTTTTTAGATATAAAATCACAAAAATCAACAAAGGGAAACAATCTTCACTTTTCTTTTCAACAACAACTAATTTGAAATCAAATCAAAACTAATTCTAATGACATAAGGTCTACAAAGTCAAGAAAGGTCGTGAAAATAATCACAATTTTTCCAAACATTTTCTATTACTTTATTCTCTACGAAAGTCAATGAAAAATAATAAAAATAATAATACTATATATATAATAATACATTGTATAAGAGTTTGCTTCACGACACCGTCCAATGAGAAAAGACAATGGTATTGAGATACCAGAAAGTGAGGTTAGGTAGGACGATAGTCTAATACAAACCAATGCCCGGGGAGTGCACTTAATGCTAAGACTAGGAATACACGTGAGTGCGTTTTAATAGCATACCCCCCTATGTACTTGACCTTGAAATAGTTTTTAAATTAATATTTTTTAGGGTCTAAATCATTACGTATATATCTATCATTTGGTGTAAATTTCAGGACCAAAAGTTTTTAAAATCTTATTAAAAAATTTATAGAAGTTTGAACTGAAATGTGTTGTTTTTCGCTTCAAAAATCAATTTAAAAATATTTACAAGTGAGTATTTTTTTGAAATTTATACAACAAGAACTTTAGATTGTGTTTAACAACTTCATATTATTTTAACAAAATTTAAATGATTTTTTAGTACATACATAGGGGGGTCGAAAGTACGCACTCACGTGATTCCTAGTCTTAGCATTAAGTGCACTCCCCGGGAACCAATGTGATCATTGATATCTGAGAAGACTCTCAATTAGGTATATAGAAGTTGGAGAATGGAAGAAAACAAGGGAGAGAGACACTCAGAAGAGAGATATAGGTTGAGAGAGCCAAAAATTTTATATATTGTTTTTTGGAATCAATACCATAGTATTTTGGAACTAAAAAATATTTACCTTTTACATAGATGTAATTGTTGGAATCATGAAGTAATTGGATAACTTCAGGGTGAATGTATTGGAATATATTCCAGTTTAAGATAATTTTATGTATCATTTTTTTATTGAGAATTAATTTGTAGAGCAGAGATAGCATGAATTGGCGACTTTAATGATGAGAAGTTAAATCGAATGTAATAGTTTCCTCTTATTGAGGACATGTACCATGTGATCTTTGTAAGGTATGCAAAATGTCTTGCAAAGTTTTGGGCAAGAATTGATACTTTATGGATTATGGTTAAATTGATAGTTGGACACTTCTTTCAAGACTCTAAATTAGTCAAAAATGTTGGGATTAATACTTATTTAGTGAAAGGATGTTAGTAGCTATTAAACATTTCATACTATTGGCATGGGATAGGAGGAATTTTGGTAAGGGGCAATAAATATGTGAAAATTGTGAAGGGAAGGCTGGAAGACTATGGACAAATGCGCCCCTTGAGGGTTGAACTCCTTGCTCCTCCTCTCCAAATTTATCCTCATAGGCGATAGTCACAATTAGTCATAGCAGATTCAAGAAAAAAATTGAATTAAAAATCCCTCAGGATGAGAGTGGGAATTGTTTTGGATTAATTTGTACAAACACCATGGTCTGATTGAAGTAATTGGGTGTGAAGCCCCTGTTTTTTGGTGAGATTGTCTTCCTCGAATGGTAGTTGTGACAATTCATCCTAAGAAAGTGTAAAAACCAATTGTCTTGATTCTTGAAGGATGAGTAAATAGATTATGTTTAAAGATCTTGCTATGGCCATAATCTAAAGTGAAGTTACAAGGTGTGATACCCTTGATTAAATAAATAAAAGTCCATGAGCATAGATTCAATGTGCTCATGATAATTGTCTTGTATGAGGGACTGATCATTTGTTTATCACTTGAGAAGACAATGAACACTTAAATTGTAAACATGATTACTGCCACGATCTAAAGTAAAGCTACCTGGTGTAAAACCCTTGTTTGAGCAAAAATAGTTTCTAATTGTGAATTTTTTGTGACAATTTGTGTTGTGCAAAAATGATGCTAATTTTATTTCTTGATTAAGTAGGATTCCAATGTAAACATGCATGTATATGAACTAGAAAGTTCAAATGGGTAAGTATGAATAGGCTATAGACATGAGATATCAAGAAGTAAGAAGTGAAAGGACTATAGTCTGATTGTAAGAGACACATACGTAAGTTAGGATGGACATGTGCCCAAAAACAAAGGATATATAGAAAGGGGGTAGAGAGTAAAAGAGGAGTGGGAGGAGATGAAATAAGAAACGAAAAGAAGACGTTGTTCTATGTGTAATTCTTGAGTGCCAGAGGAATGATTCCTCGGTCAACATATAATAGAATTGTAAGAGTGTACATGATTAGGGATTGATTCTTTTTGCATATAGAAAGAGATCTCATGTACCCTAGTGGGGAGGACTAGTGGTGACAATCACTCCTAAGAGATAACTACTGAGGCCATTGTTGTTGCATCAATTCTGTAATTTTACTTGCAATTAATTGACAGTGAATTAAAATGATTGATCATCAATATCATGCTATAATATGTATGGTAAATAATGTAAATATGTAAGTCAATGGTTTGCGGCAGATTCGTTGCTTACCAATTTAAATCTTAAAGAACTGTGACAATAATATTGCCTCTCACGGGAAGTCAGTAAATTGCCTAACTGAGTGTGATAGGTTGTCATGAGGAATTTTGCCAGTTGGTTACCCGTTTAAAATTTTGATGGAGTAGAAATCATCTAATTAATAAGATAATGCATTCTGTAGCATATGCTAAAGCATTAGTGTCCTAATGAGAATGCTCAATAGATTGAATTGTAATTGAGGGAGGGTCTCAGTTAGGATACTAATTGATGTATGTGAGAGATCAATGATTTGAAGACACTTAATGTTGGATTATGTTGATTTAGAAGGAATGACTCAAAATTGAATTATGAATGTGATAAGAGTAAGAAACTAATAATAAGGAGAAAGATTGCCTTAAGTATTCAAGGGGAAATGATTTATGAATACCGATCAACTGGAAAGTATAATTCTTCCTTGGTTTCAATGATAGAAGAAAGCCTTAATAATCAAGGCAAATCCGGTCATATTTAATAAAGAAAGACTAAAAATCATGTAAAGATAATTGCACTGCAATTGCAATTTGCATTAAAATGATTTAATTAATCCAAGACTATTGCCGATACCAAAGTGCTCTTGGCTTTGGTAATAAGACTCAAATGTGATACTTAAACCAGACTATTGTTGATGGTTGTGCCTATGCTTGTACACCGCGCTTGGTCCAAATAAAATGAACTCACTGCCGGGTGGATGCATGGTTGACCGGCTCAATTTCGTGTCACAATGTTGAAAACTGCAAACACTTCATTTTCAAATTGATGTAGAAGGCATTCTTGAATTTTTTTTCTTATGAAACAACTTGGTTTAGGGTAATGAACTTTGTATCCAATAGTTGTATGAGTGTTTTTTTATTTTTTAATATTGTATGTGAACAATAGGGACTTTTGATTGAAAGTGGGTGTGACAAATTTGCTGTCAGCAAATGTTGAAAAGGACTTTTTCTATCCCTTTGTGTCAACCAAGGGACTTTTAGGGACTACATCTCTTTTAGAGTTTGAGTTAAAGATCTTAAAAATGAATGGCTTGTATTGTAATGCTTCTTTATATGTTTGCTAGGGACTTCTAAGGGAGGTTTTAAACACTGAATTTTCAAAAGTCCTTTTCTCTTACCTATTTTTTTTTTCCAAATCCTTTTTTTTCTAAAGCACACTACACTTCAGGATCTAGTCGAGACTGAAGAGCTTGGTACTGCTGTATTTTTATTTATTTATGCTTGCGATCTTGGATGGATAGAGTGCAAGCTGAAGAGTGATGACGTAGGACAGACGGATGAGATCTCCCATCGAGGGCTTTCAGATGAGATCCTGACCAGTCATTCCCGATGAGGACGAGCGCTTGCGATGAGCCTTTGTGCTTGGAACCCTAACCGTGGCACTGGTTTGCTTCCCACGTTAGTCTCTTTGAAATTCTCGCAGTGTTGGAAGCGGCAAGGGTTTAGGGTGTGTTTGCATGTTTTGTGCATGGTTGTGCTTGTTTTGGATTTGGCACTGTAGTTTAGGTCTCTGTTTCTGCGTTTGCGCGCTTGGTTTGCGATGTGTTGGGTTTAGAGCTGTAGCACATCTATTTTGAACGTTAAGAGGATGGGAAACCAGGAAAATGCAGCCCGTCGTACTGGACAATGGAAACCATGGGCGGCTGAAAGAGCGGCTGAAAGAGCAAGGGCCCGCACACAGGCGGATCCAGTTGAGCGACAAAGAAGGTGTCGGGCAAGAAAGCGGGCTCATGCGCTTGCCAGTAGTGTCGAGCCCAGTTTGGTTGAAGTGTCCGCTCGTGACATTCGGCGGGGCGCGCAACGTATCCTTCACAACATCGATGAAACCTTACAGGACTTTACTTCTGTCGAAGATCGAGGTCGTATTTTGCAGAGGGTCTTCAATCATGCAAGTTCTTCAACCAATTTGCTAAACATTTTTTTCCATCTTGGTTCTCATGGTAGGATTCACTCAGATATTGTTAACGGATTAAAGCAGTTTCTTTCTGAGGTCAAAGTCCCGAGAACGGCTGCACAATTGGGCACAAAACATGCTATTCTCACTGCAGTTGTTAGTGGGAGCTCCAGTTCGTCCTTGCGCGGCCAGGCCAAGCTTTTAGATGTTCATCCGCGAAATATTGCTCTAGCATTAGCTCGTAGGAAGGTTATGGAAGCAAGCATAGTGTTCAAATGGACCTTGTCCATAAGAAAACGAAGGTCAGATGTTTTGGATGAGGACACAAAGGCAGTAGTATTGTTGTGGTGGGCTTGTGAGACTCGAAACAGTCCGAATAGAAAGGAAGTCGTCCGGAAGAGATTGGGGGACGGTGTCATTGACACAAAGCCAACACAATACTTGATGGAATCTCAGGTAATTCTCTTCATTTTATATTTTCTGGGAAGAATGCTTGGGAAGCTTACAGGGTTTAGGATGCATTTAGGAGTGAAGGTGACTTGCGGTTGAGGGTGGTGGTGGTCAGTGGTCACTTCCACCTTTGTTTGGTGTCCAATGCATGCATGAGTTGGATAGGTTTACTTTGCAAGATATAAGTTGGGTTTAGGGATTATTTTGTCACTGACTGGCTAATTTCAGTGTATACGGAGGACTATGGGGCGTGTTTGTATCCTCTTTGCGATAAAATGGCCGGGTTTAGGGTGTAAGGGTTTAGGATTGGACGGGTTTGGGATTCTTTTGTTGATCAACTGTGCAACTTTAGGGACTATAGTGGTATTTTGGTTGTATTGAATCATTTACTGGATGTGCATGGTTGTTTTGGTTGAGGTGTGATGAAGTACCTGGACTAGGGTGTGATTTGTGGGTCAGTACTTGTATACTAGGCGAGTTCAGGGTGAATGTGGTGGGAGATTGGGCGAGTTCAGGGTGAATATGGTGGGAGACTGGGCGAGTTTAGGGTGAATGTGGTGGGAGATTGGGCGAGTTTAGGGTGAATGTAGTGGGAGATTTGGTGAGTTTAGGGTGAATGTGGTGGGAGATTGGGTGAGTTCAGGGTGAATGTGGTGGGAGATTGGGCGAGTTTAGGGTTAATGTGGTGGGAGGTTGGGCGAGTTTAGGGTGAATGTGGTGGGAGATTGGGCGAGTTTAGGGTTAATGTGATGGGAGGTTGGGCGAGTTCAGGGTGAATGTGGTGGCGAGTTTAGGGTGAATGTGGTGGGAGATTGGGCACATTTGTATTGTTGCTTTCAGTTGTGATCGAGTTTCTCCTCGTTGGAACTGTTTTGTGGACTACTGGGTGAGTTTTGGGGGAAGTTTATGCCGCTTGTCTGGTTCTGGGCTGATCATTGAGGATATTGTGTGTGTTTAGACATTTGTTTTGCTTCACCCCTTGCCATGGGCTTCCGGATCATGGGTAAGGATGTTGGGTGGTTCTAGGATTCACTTTTGTTGCTTTGTTGTTGTTTGCAGATGGAATTTTTTTTGCGTTTTCAAAAAGCAAATCAACATGTGATCATTGGTAAGAGATCTTTTGACCTGCTGCGTCCTTTTTGGGTGAAGCGTATGAAGGAAAGGAATGTATGTTGTTGCATTTATCATGTAGAATTTCAAGAATTACTCCAAGGTTTGAACTACATGAGGCTGCGGTCAGGGATCCACTGTGCCGGTACATGTACTTGCGAATGTGATGAGGTGTGCGCGGCTCCAAGTTCCAATGGCACTGGTTGCCATGGTAAGACTATGACATATTCTGGGACTACGGCCTTGTGGGAATCTGTGGTATGTCCCAAAGGTGAGTTTGACCAATGGCATTCTAGAGATTGTTTGTATGGAGATTGTGAAAATTGTGGTGCAGATTACTTGCCTGTGTGTCCTGTTGAGGAAGTTGGTTCCTCCCCTCTCATGGTTTCTTGGAAGAAATATGAAATGAAAGAAATTGTAACTAAAAAGGGACTTGAAAGGAAGAAGCTTTGTCTCATTTATAAGACCACGTCTTCTGCTGCATTTTTAGAGTACTTGAAGCCTAAATTGCAAGGTTTTATTAAACATAACTTTGTAGCCAGGCGGGAAGATGCGCAGTTCAAGAAGAGCTTGGAAAACATACCGGCAGATGGTATTGTCTCCGTGATTGATTTTGCAGAGAATTACAGTTTTGAGGTGCAGAATGAAGTACAATCGATTCATTGGCACAGCTACCAGGTTTCCATCCTAGTCCAAATTTCGTGGACTAGAAACCCGAATCCTGATCCTATGGATCCTTCTACAAACACAATGATGAGGTACAATTTTTACATTTCAGATGACAAAAGTCATGATAGCTATTTTGTACAGCATTGCTTGAACTTACATTGGAAGAGTTTGCATGAATCTGGCTTCTATCCAAAGCAACATTGGATTTGGTCAGATGGCTGCTCTAATCAGTTCAAAAGTAAAGTGCCCTGGTACTATGTTAGTCGGTACCCTGCCCTTACTGGTGGTTGTGTGTGTGTGTGGAGCTTTTTTGGTTCTGGCCATGGTAAAGGTCCCCACGATGGGGCTGGAGCTGTGGTGAAGCGGTACATTCGCACCGCTCAGTTAGATCCACATGTGACAGAGTTAGCAAATGCTGAGCAAGTGGTGACCTTGTTGACGGAAAAGCTTTCAAGTAGGCCTGAAACTTCGTATTCGGGGACTAATAAGTCTGTTGTTTATAGATGTTTTTGGCATGTGACCAAAGCAGCACTAGAAACTGAGAGGAAGACCCCGTATATGTGTATGCGTATCGCAGGCACAAGGGACTTGCATCAAATTCGGTCAGTGGGTGCAATGGAAACTAATCGGTTGCTTACTAAGAGCCTAGCTTGCTTTTGTTTTTTTGCCTTGATTGTAAGTGGGACCACTGCGAGAACCTTCAGTGGACTCGTGGGTGGAGAGTAGAAGCCTTGATTCCAGAGAATGCTGCCCATGTCCGTGAAGCAATTGCCCAGACCTATGATGGTGCACACTGGACTGATTATGGAGCAGATGGGGATCACTTGGCATCTTGTGTGGAGCTTGGTCAAAATTTTGCCACTAATGCTGCTGCTGAGAACGATGGAGGTGTTGATTTCGAGGTGCTCATGTGCACAAAGGTAGCCTGCACTGTCAAGAAAGCTTTCACATGCGATTGGGGACAAGAATTTGAGGTGGATGATTTGTGTATAGCTGGGCTATACTATCAGCAATACGGTACTGATGAACGGAACTATGTGCTACTTCGGAACTCAAAAGTTGCCCACATTCATGCTTGGCAAGTTCGGGCACTAAAATTTCCTATGGAGCCACAGGATCACAGAGTGTCAGGAAATGATGTGGTATACAGACTTGATAGCCATGCCGAAACTGGAATCCGCAGTGCATTGGCTTCGTTGACCTGAATTGTTGGTTTATGGGCTAGACATGGGAGGAAAGATTTAGGGTGGAGACATGGGAGGATGCGAGGCTATTCTACTCCTGTGAGTTCAGGCTTTTGAAGAATGGTTCCGGATTTGCTTAGAGGCCCGTTAAGGATTAATGCGGACCTTGCTTGAAGCAATACCTTATGTGGTTTAGGGTTGTTGGACAGTAGGTGTCCGAAGAGCATGATGTCGGAGTTTGTGGGTGCTCCAAGATATGTATCGCCATTCTGCAAATGTAGGTGGCTGAGAGATAATTCACATTGAACAATTTCCAGATGTACATTCCAGAAATTCAGCAGCTGTACATTTTAGCAGCTTGTATCCAGTGCCCAATTTTTTTCATTGAATTCACATGCTATGTCTACAACAAATTTTCTTTGACTCTTTCCATTACCTTTGGGGAACAATGACAGTTATACATCAAGACTAAGTGTACACTTCGCATAATTTGGTGACGATAGTAGTAGAGTTGAATTGATTAAGTTCGCCTGGACTAGTACAGTTACGAGGTATTCTGACATTGATTGGATTTGGTTGTGTTATTTTTAATCTATTCAAAGCAGTATGTGAATTTGTGATTCTGTTAGTGTAGTGTATTATGGGTTGGTCAAAGAACAGTAGGTAGCTGAAGAGCATGAGTGAGACTTTGTGGGTGCTCCAAGATATATATATCATCATGCTGCTAGTGTACGGTATTTGGCTCTATTGTGGCTCTATTGTGAGCACTTCCCACTTCACAGACAAATTTGACTGTTGGATCAGTTGGCTATAGTCTAATCCAATTAGAAATTGCGATGAATCACGATGATTGTCATTTCAAGTTATGGAATCAGTGTTTGAGAAGATGCAAAAGCTATACAAGGTCAAAGTGAATCGATCTCTTTCTCTTTAAGTGAGCACATAGGCTTTCCCGATTGTCATGTTAACGATTGAACCTAGAATGGTGGCCATATTCCAGACACAAAGGCCAACTTTGTCGTAACATGTGTTTTGGGTGTCCATACTTAACTACAAGCCTTGCCGTATACCACTCAAATCCAGGTGTTGAGTTTAGAAGAGTGCTAACATAAGGCCCACATGTCTTAGGTGCCCGAGAGATATTGACATTCTACAATCTGCACCGGTAGACTCCAAAGTTTCAGCAGTTGTAAGTTACTTAGCAGCATGTATCCAGTGTCCACCTTTTTTCATTAAGTTAACATACTATACCTGCAACAATTTGCTTTGAGTCTTACCATTTCCTCTGGAGATCAGTAACACAACTCATCAAGACAACGAGATACTTTGCATAATTTGGTGATGATATTAGAAGAGTTGAATCAATGTGGCTGTACATCAAGATTACTAGGCCTTATATTTGCACCGAAGGAAACCCATGAGAGTTTGATCGTTGTTCCATGAATACACTAAAGGCTAGGATTTTTTTTACATAAACTGAAAGGTTTGGCTGTTGTTTTTCTCTACTTTAGGGTTTTGTCTTCATTCCATGCAAAGTGATTGTTGTGGATCGATTCAATGCGGCCTTTGAGAAGTCCAAGCTTCTCAACTGTAGTGGAGGCTGACACGATGAAGTCAAAGCAGTCACCCATGTCTGGACTTCGATAGAAATTTGAGATGGGCTTCGTGGCAAGCACCGAATTGGGAAACCAGACCTTTGCATTGGCATCTCCAAGAAACACCGTCGTGAGGATGTTCATGTCCTCCACAACGTACTGTCAACACATTTGCAGAAAACATTGAATCAGAATGCTGCTCTTTGAGCCCATTGACAATGTTAAAAATCTGAATATTGAATCTACTTTTAGAGAACTACACAGTTTAGGGTATTTAGTGTCACCTACTATTCGGAGTTACACGAGGCTATACTTTTTAGTAAGAATGTAAAGATTTACCAAGTAAAGTCATGTATATGGTATAATAACACCCGCACAATGTATTTGGTCTTTGTTGACCAAAAATAAAATCTATGATAAGAAGTTATAACATTGCATAATTCCAATTAGTAAGTGACTAGATACCATAAACAATGTAGCTGAATTGGTAGGCTACTGAGTAAAGTGTTTGGGCCTTATGTGGCCACTCTTCAAATTTGGACGCCTATATTTGAGTGGCAAGACTTAAAAGTCAAGAATAGACACCAAAAAGACGTGTGTTACAATGAGATTGCACTACTCGCTCAAAATAGACACCATCTAGAGGGTCAATAGTTAACATAATTGGGAGGGTATATGTGATCATATGAAGTGAAGAGAGCCTTCACTTTCGACTCTTTTAACTTCTGATTCTAAAACCTGAAATGATAATCTTTCTCATTTGCATTTGCTAACCAGATGAGACAGTTTACGATCCGATTAGCATATAGCCAAACTTTCCTATGGAGTTGGAAGTGCCCAACATAGGACCACATACCTAAGTAGAATTCCTAAAGCTTGCTACCACGAAATCATGAGTGAGTGGCTATGCAAAAAGAAATGTAATATCTTATCTACCAAGTCTAGAGTATAGGGTTATGAAATACCTGGACTCCATCAATTACACAGCAATCACCGACGTCGTAAGGGTGCATGACGAAGAGAAACACAATTGCTTCAAAGATAGTTTTCAGTGTGTTGCCGAAGATGAACACTATAAGCAGCAGCTGAGATGTAACAAAGACCAGCAGCTATTGAGTCGCAACGCCCAGTACTCAGGGTTGTCTATTGTGTCGTGACGGAGGCTTATCCCGGCATAATGTCGTGCCGTCACGACACGTATCCGTCACGACATTATGCCGGATTATGCCGGATGCTGTCTTTATCCTGCCGGACTTGAATTTTACCGATTTTTTTGTGTAATTACATTACCCAATTTCGGACACGTAGGATTTACATTGTCCACGTGTGACGACATGTCAGCAAAGTAAAGGGAAAGTGGGGAAAATTTTACTAGCGCCCGTCCGCCCCCCCGTCCGCCCCCGTTCCCAATCCCCGTTCCCACCCGTCCGCCCTCGTTCCCAATCCCCGTTCCACCCCATCCGCTCCCGTTCCCCCCCGTCCGCTCCCGTACCCAAACCCCGTCCGCTCCCGTTCCCAACCTCTGTCTGCCCACGTCCCCCGCCCCGTTCCCAACCCGTCCGCTCCCCCGTCCGCCCCCCCCCCCCGTCCGCTCCCCCCCCGTCCGCTCCCCCCCCCTCCGTCCGCTCCCCCGTCCGCTCCCGTTCCCAACCTCTGTCTGCCCACGTCCCCCGCCCCGTTCCCAACCCGTCCGCTCCCCCGTCCGCCCCCCCCCCCCCCGTCCGCTCCCCCCCCCTCCGTCCGCTCCCCCGTCCGCCCCCCCGTCCGCCCCCCCCGTCCGCTCCCCCCACCTCCGTCCGCCCCCCCGTCCGCTCCCCCCACCTCCGTCCGCTCCCCCGTCCGCCCCCCCACCCGGTCCGCTCCCCCCCCCCCCGGTCCGCTCCCCCCCCCCCCCCCCCGTCCGCTCCCCCCCCCCCCCCCCGTCCGCTCCCCCCCCCCCCCCCCCCCCCCGTCCGCTCCCCCCCCCGTCCGCTCCCCCCCTCCTTCCGCTCCCCCGTCCGCCCCCCCCCCCCCCTCGTCCGCCCCCCCCCCCCCTCGTCCGCCCCCCCCCCCCCGTCCGCCCCCCCGTCCACTCCCCCCCCTCCGTCCGCTCCCCCCTCGGGGAGATCACTCCATTGTAGAGTTGAACACCACGTGCGAACAAAGTTTGCTACCCCTATATTACATGTCATAAATAATTTTAAATTTTACGATATTTTTTTCTACATATACACAACCATTGATGGTAACTTTTGTATATTTTTTTGAAATTTTTAGTCATATTCATTAATTGTAGCAATTTTTTTAGTTCAATTCTGCGTCATTCTAGTTAGAAACGGTATGTTTTATTAAAAAAACAAATCATCAAATTTAGTCACCATTTTTTACTATGTAACATGTACCATTTATATCTACTCATGAAAAAAATTTGATAAAATTGTGACCCATTTTGGTGATGATTTTTACATTTTTTACATTTTTTACATCTAAAATGATCGCACGTGGTTGTTCAACTCTACAATGGAGTGATCTCCCCGAGGCTCCCCCCCTCCGTCTGCTCCCCCGTCCGCACCCCCGTCCGCTCCCACCCCTTCCGTCCGCTCCCCCGTCCGATTCGAACACTATAAATTGAGGGTGCAAGGTGCCATTTTTGCCTCCACTGACATAGTGTGTCTCAAGTCTTTTGATTCTCCTTTGAGGAGTGAGGATTGAATGCGTGAGGCCCGAATGCAGAGTATACTTTGTCCAATCTAGTGTCTGTGAATTAGGGTTGCCCTCGTGGCACTCTTGAACAGGACCTAGTATGCGATCAAAGTGACTTGCTCTAACTTGTTTGTATTTGCAGGTTTTATTGAAGTCATGCCACGCCGAAACGATGCATGGGATCATTGGTACGAGGATAAGGGGAGGGTTCCCGGTAAATCACAAAGGCAGGTTAAATGTAGGTTTTGCCCGTTCGTCATATCTTACCGAGGAGATAGAATGTTGGCCCACCTTGGTTATAGACCTCATGTAGGGGGTGCTTCTGATGTTTCCACATGTAGGATGGTACCCCCGCATATTAGGGCCTTGTTTGAACATTGCGGAGGCATTGTGCCCTTACATGTAGGCATTGTAAATGAGGACTCTCTGGTGGCAGATATTGTACCTCTGGAGCCTATTATAGCGGACTCCGTAATTAGTGAAACAGAGCCTTTGCTTATGTCCCAAACCACTCAACATTCTGATGTTGTGATATATGGCACTCCTCCTCGTGAACTATGTCAACTCAACATAACGGAGGGGTTCAATGTGTCAACAAAACAACTCCTCGATAGAGCATGGGCAACGGCTTTTTATGAAGCTAACATTCCTTTCAACATTGTGAGACATCCTGCATTTGTTCATGCTGTGCGTGAAACTGCCCGTCATCGAATGCCAGCATACACACCACCATCGTACAATGCCATCCGTACGAAGTTGTTAACTGATAAAAAGGTTGACCTAGATAGGCAAGTGAAGGAGAAGCTGGGGAATTCCGTTGAAAAATACGGTGTTACAATATGTTGTGATGGATGGGACAACGTGCAAAACCGACCTCTCCTAAACGTTCTTCAATGTGGCACAAAGGGAGACGTTTTCTTGGGTACCATTGACACCACGGGAAATCACAAGGATCATGTCTACGTTGTTGCTCAAATTCAACCATTTGTGGAAAAGGTTGGTCGACATAATGTGGTCCAAGTTTGCACCGACAATGCCCCAGTTATGGCCTCCGCTGCTCGCGACTTGATTCGAGCAAATCCCGATCTATATTTTCAAGGATGTGTTGCACATTGCCTAGATCTCCTCTTAGAAGATTCGGGGAAGGAGGAATGGGTGAAAAAGTTGGTAAAAAAATCCCGCCATATTTGTGTATTTGTTAAAAACCATCATGTTTCTCAAGCTATATTCCGGAGGTTGTCACCAAATCTCTCACTCCGCCTACCTGTAGAGACCCGTTTTGCTACGAACTTCATCATGATTGAACGTCTCCTCCAAGTACGCAATGCTTTGGAAAGAATGGTGGTTGATGAGGATTGGATCACTCTAATGCGTGATATGAGGAGGAGATCTGACACCTCTTACATGAAGGGCTCTGCTGTGCGAAGCTTTATACGTTCTGATGGATTCTGGAACACGTGCGAAAATTTCTTGTATATGGTGATCCCGGTTGTTAAAGCTCTTCGTGTATTTGACGGCAAGGCGCCTGCAATGGGAATGGCTTGGAGGGTCATGCATGATTTACAAACCCATATTCGTGGATTCAGTAAACCTCCATTTCGCTTAAGCCCTGAGCTTGCTACAAATGCTATGGTAACGTTTCAAAATAGATGGAGGTTGATGTTGAATGATCTACACTGGGCTGGAGCGATGTTAAATCCGCTTCTACGTGGTTGGGCCCCACTCCATGAGGATGACAATTCGAGGACAATCCTAAATCGAGTTCTTCGCAGGCTTGCTCAAGATGAGGACACTTATGTCCAAATCCTCCACCAGTACCAAGATTTCCTTGAAAATCGAGGGCCTTTTGCTGATTCTACTGACCCGAGCGTGCATGCCGCACCTCTCCATGAATGGTGGGATGCAATGGGAGGTGGAGCTAAAGCCCTCCAAACAATAGCAAGACGTATCCTTGCACAAGTATGTTCCGCATCCGCATGTGAACGCAATTGGAGCATGTACTCATACGTTCACAACAAGAGTCGCAATCGCTTGAAGCATAGTCGTGCTGAGGACCTCGTCTACATATATACCAATAGTAGGCTCATTCGACATCGGAGGGGCCCAAGACCTGCTCAATGGTACGAATTGAATGAGGTCCATTCTGACGATGACCTTGACGAAGAAGATGACAACGAAGATGACGTGGATCCAACTGGTAGGGCTGGAAATGATGAAGACAACAATGTTGATGACATCGACTTTGATTTGGATGACCTCGATTCCGAGAATCATGGTTCAGAAGATGAGGATGGCAATGGTAGTGATGGAAACCTTGGGGTGTTTGAGTTTGATGAACCGGATGTCCCCCAACATAACGACGGAATGCATGACGATCATGAGGGGTCTATTGGAAGACCGCATGTTGAAACTCTCCACACTGGAGAAGGGTTTCCATCTGATCATAATGTTGCTATGGGGGCAAGTGAGAATGTGGAAATTGAAGTAGATTCCTTGCTACATCGGAGCGATTCTCTTTCATTTGGTGAAGGCGACAATGTACTACCCGTAAATGAGCCAACGCACGTTCAACATGATCCACTTCCAACCCGAGTACATTCTGAATCCATGGATGCCTCCCTCATATCCAACCATCGTATAGAAGATCCAACGCCCAATGTTCCTGAAATGCCTACAACTCGATTCCGTGCTCTTCAAAGGATTGCATCCACCTCTACGGTGCAATTGCATGCACAAGGTCAACATCGTCCTCTCACTCGAAGTATTGCCAATACTTCTAGATTGGGTGTTTCACGTGCAACTGCGGTGGGTGCTACTTTGGTTGCTATGCACAATGTTTTAAGAAATGTTACTATAGAGGCGTCACGTCGTCCTTCTGTACGACGACATGTTGTTGAGAACATACCAATTGCAATTCCACCCGCGTCTGTTTCACTTCCACACAGTCAATCCAATGGAAGAGGTGGTCTTGGAGTTGGAGGCGGAAGTACAACGGGGGATGCTTTTATAGATGGAAGTAGAGATGAAGTGCACTCAAGTCGTGGTACGGGTGGAGGGCGCCAGAGAACTACGAGAGGTGTCAAACGTACTAGGAAGAGGTATCAGGGACGATCGCTTCCGTTTACTGCTGAAGACTACAATGAAGATGAGGGTAGACCACATCTAGATGAAAATGGCATACAAGATGCAGATGTCTCCCGGCCGACCAAGAAGATAATTTTCTCACAACGTGACCGAGAGTTGCATCTTCGAAGCGCGACTCCCCAAACGGATGATGATTTCAGCACAGACGAGTCTGAAGAGGACCCAAGATGTGTCGAAGCAAATGATCTTACAGTACGGATTCGAACGTAATGGTTTTGCACAAATGTGTTCTTTCGGTGCTCCCACGTACTCCCATAATTTATTACTTCCGTCAAAATTGATACAAGTTACAACCTTAGGGCCTTCGGTAAGACATTTAGACCACAAAGCGAACGTTACGTTCGAAGTTGTATCATTTTATTATAGTAATAAAATTATTTATTGCATGTTTTTTAAAATTATTTATTGCATATTTATATAATTATATCTTTATGTGGTATTCAATATTGACTATGTAGTCAATAGTACTTTTGGTTAGACTATCATATGAATTACAAATATTCAAGTGAGTTTTTAAAAGTTTCGAATAACATTAAAACATGTGACATCCATATGCTATCTTTTACACGATCTTAGAAATGACAACTTGTCGGTAACTCCTCTTTATATTACATATTCTTTGAACATGAAATATGTTCAATGTGTACAAAGTCTTCCTCCGTTCCTATACAACTTTCTAAACATGCTACAAAAATGCCTAATCCGAATCTGAATCGAGGTCTATTGCAGCTGAAGTAGATCTTCGTCGTGCTCGTGATGATTCCCCGGCTTCCATCATTCGCGTGGTTTCACGGGTGAGATATGGACGACTTCCAGGAGACAGTGGAGTGGCATTACGTGGTCTAGGCCCCCCATTTAGCCATCTCAATACCGCATCATCCGTAACTCTATTCAAGAGTGCTTCAACTGCCTCCAACTGCGTTCTGTGGTTGTGGTACGACTGCTCTAAGTGCGCTTCAAAATGGGAATCCCGTTCCATGGGCATCTCATGTGCATCTTCTTCCAACTCATGTTCCGATATTGATGGTTCACCACTTGCATTGTAAAAATGAGGTTGAATGTCTCTCCGTAATTGCATGGTTGTCGCATCCCAATGCCAACCAAAAGTTTGGTACAAAAATCTTTTCATGCCATGGTTTGGGGGCTTGTTGGGAAACAACTCGTCTGCAACATACAAAATTTGACGTGGATTTTGTGTCCATTCGCCATCTTTGTTATCGTTCCAAAGTTCAACCGTTGCACGATTGAATAACCAATTCCACTCAACAGAAGTCTCATCAAACTCGCAAAGGTTGAAGGGATAGTCCGTTGGCCTTACCACCCAGTCCTTAGGCATGTAATCCCGAAGGCCAAATTGGAGGTACAAACGAGGGTGGAAGGGTGATCTGCAATGGGGACATTGCCGTCTCCTGATCATTGTCACTATCAGACATTGTGGATGGAATTGGCCCCCACACGATCCAACTTGAAAGCATCCCTCTGGGCCAAATGGACTGCCGCAAATCCCACACACGGATCCGTCGAAGACCATTGGATGTGGACCCGGCCATAACAACTCACCCCTCATGCTGTATGGATATTCATGCACTTGGGTCACATCCCAATGGTGATCGGAGTCGATCAGTTGCCGCCAATCCAAGCTCCCGTTAGGCAATTTCAAGTCATCCTCATCATCCCATCTACTAGGGTACATATGTTCCTGATCTGGCCATGATGTGAGCATCAAGTTCCGCAATCTATGATTGCGGTTCCATTCTCGCTGGATGCTCTCAAATTCAGCTTCATATTGACGAGCCTTGGCCATAGAAAGCAATGTGCCTGTCCTCATATTGGTTCGCTCCACGATCGCATCCGATAGAAATTTCCTCAACCTTGCATTCTGCTCCTCCAGTGTGCCAATCTTGGATTCGTGATCGACAACCACTTCATTGACCACTTGAAATTGTTGTTACATGTCCACCACCTCCTTTTGCAAAGCCTCCATCTTTCCTTGCATTACTTCATTCCTCGTACATACGTCCGCTGCTTGTGACTTTGCAATCATGGCCTCCTGTAAAGCTGTATCCCTCTCTGCTTCCAAAGACTGGATGTTAATTGGTGTACTACTTGAACTGCCAGCCTCCCCCATCGTAAGTGTTGCAAGTCGATTTTCCAGCTCGAGAATCCTTGCTTTATACTCACGAATTTTCTCGGCATGTTGCTGGCGCAATGCCTCCATTCTGCTCTCCATCATGTCCGCACCAAGTTGACCAGGGTTTACCTCGTTTAGGGCCTCGTTAACCACCTGGTTAACCAGCTCGTTAACCACATCGACATTTACCTCCATGCCCTCCTCATCCATATGCTCAAACGCCTCCTCGATGGCCATCTCCACGTCACTGGCTGGTCGTTTGCGAGTACGTGGTTTTTTTGATTCCCGACCTTCTGGAATTGGTGCCCCAGGCTCATCCACTAGTTTAGGATTCTTCCTGAACCACTCCGGAACGGGAGTGTATGGAATATCCGGAATTGTGCATTTAGTGAATGCAATTCCAATACCCCCAAATTTTTGATCATGCAGAGCACCCAAACTTGACCAATCCACCCTAACTCGCAACACGTGCTCCGCATACATCATACACGCCACCGACTTTGGAATTGCACTCTTGGGCCATCTATCCAAATTGGAGATACTTCTAAGTATCGTTAGGAATCTCCATTTTGCCTCCACGTCTTCAAGCTGCGTATAGCTCGCATTGACAGCCTTGCAATGTCGCTCGTGACAATGTCTTGGCCACAACCGATCAAAGTGAGGGAAGCCCACGTACTGCATTGCAGTCTTCGCTGACCACGGTTGTGGTACATTCTCCCAACCTACCCTGGCTTTTTGGGAGGGATCATCGTAAACATTCCACTCCAAATCAGCGGCCTTGCGTCCATGTCCTCTGGAACACCCAGAACTAGATCCTCCACTTGCACTTGCCATGTCTCCAGTTCCTCCACTTGCCATGTCTGAAAATTGGAGTTTCTAATTCTAATTCCACCCAAATTGGAGTTTCTAATTCTAATCTAGAACTCTACTTTTTAAAATACTAATTGCACTTCATAATAGTGCTACAAAATATCCAAGCATACACTTCAAAATAGTGTTGCTGTGGAATTAGTTCAAAAATGTCCCTAAAAATTAAAGTTCAACTATTCGGCACACCCTTCGAGCACCCCGCTACCGGCGCTCACGCAGAGGCCAGTTGACTGGGCGCGTCACAAGGAATATGCCAAATAACGGCCACGTGGATCTGCCAAAACCGGCCACAACCTGCCAAAAGTAGTGTAAAAGGATCCCAAAAAAAGGATCCTTAACTCCTCCGAGAGCCCCGCTACCCCGCACTCTGTGTTAGAGGAGGGTTGTCTGGGCGCCCAGAAGGAGTGGAGTAAGGTATGTAAGTGGTCCCCTCCACTTATATACCTCCGTCCGCCCCTCCATCCGCTCCCGCGTCCCCAGCCCGTCCGCACCCGTTCCCGCCCGTCCGCCCCAGAGTCCCCCCCCCGTCCGCACCCGTTCCCTCCCGTCTGCCCCCAGCGTTCCCCCCCGTCCGCACCCGTTCCCGCCCGTCCGCCCCAGAGTCCCCCCCCCGTCCGCACCCGTTCCCCCGTCCGCCCCCAGCGTTCCCCCCCGTCCGCACCCGTTCCCTCCCGTCCGCCCCCAGCGTTCCCCCCCGTCCGCTCCCACGCTCCCCTCCGTACGCTCCTCTCCATACGCTCCAGCGTTCCCCTCCCGTCCGCTCCTCGTTCCCATCCCGTCCGCTCCTCGTTCCCACCCGTCCGCTCCTCGTTCCCCACCCGTCCGCCCCGCGTTCCCTCCCGTCCGCTCCACCGTTCCCCTTCTGTCCGCTCCCCTCCGACCGTTCCCCCCGTCCGCCCCCTGTTCCCCTCCCGTCCGCTCTGTGTTCCCCTACGTCCACTCCATGTTCCCTCATTCCGCTCCAACGTTCCCATCCGTCCGCCCCATATTCTACGCTATTCTACGCTATTCTACGCTGTTCCCGAGGAGCGGACGGTGGGGAACGTGTGGCGGACGGAGGGTAGCGGACGGGAGGGAACGCGGGGCGGACGGGTGGGGAACGCGGGGCGGACGGGTGGGAACGAGGAGCGGACGGTGGGGAACGAGGAGCGGACGGGTGGGGAACGCTGAGCGGACGGGTGGGAACGAGGAGCGGACGGTGGGGAACGAGGAGCGGACGGAGGGAACGTGGCGCGGACGGGAGGGGAACGGGGCGGACGGGTGGGGAACGTGGACCGGACTGGGGGGAACGGATGAAAGATGGAACGATTAGCGGACGGGTGGGGAACGCGGAGCGGACGGGTGGGGAACGCGGAGCGGACGGGTGGGGAACGCGGAGCGGACGGGTGGGGAACGCGGAGCGGACGGGAGGGAACGGGGCGGCAGGGGAACAGCGTAGAATTGCGACCACATATGAATTGGACTTCATATGAATTTTTTAGAGCCAAAAAACGGACACTATAGTCACCATCTATAAATGTTAACCCTCGGGAGTGGATCAAAGTGCGATTGAGCGGCCCAACTTTGTTGAGAGTCCAAAGAAATGAACCCTAAATAGCCAATAAAATATAGTAAGGGTAGCCTTAGTTGGGCATAGTGTGAAGCCTCCAAAGGCCAAGCCCAAAAGTCCAAACTCAAAGGAGCATGCCACTTTATTACTTGCTCAAAATAACCCCTCCAATCTAACGGCCAAGATCTTGTCAATGATTGATTATTATAATGAAAAAATGTAGGCATCGAAAAAAAAAGCAGGTGGGTTCGTTGGAAAGCTAGGAACCTAAACCCTCAAACCATGTATGGAAACACTTCTACATGAGTGTGAGAACAAATCAATGGCACATATGTGGTAGTAATTTGGAATGACGTAGGGTTTAGGGTTTAGGGGTTTAGGGTTTAGGGTTTATGAACCACTAAGGTTGAAGCACAAATTAATGATTTATTGAAGGAAAGTGCATTCGGATGGGTGACATCGGTTATGAAACCATATGAACCACTAAGGTTGAAGCACAAATTAATGATTTATTGAAGGAAAGTGCATTCGGATGGGTGACATTGGTTATGAAACCATATGAACCACTAAGGTTGAAGCACAAATTAATGATTTATTGAAGGAAAGTGCATTCGGATGGGTGACATTGGTTATGAAACCATATGAACCACTAAGGTTGAAGCACAAATTAATGATTTATTGAAGGAAAGTGCATTCGGATGGGTGACATTGGTTATGAAACCATATGAACCACTAAGGTTGAAGCACAAATTAATGATTTATTGAAGGAAAGTGCATTCGGATGGGTGACATTGGTTATGAAACCATATGAACCACTAAGGTTGAAGCACAAATTAATGATTTATTGAAGGAAAGTGCATTCGGATGGGTGACATTGGTTATGAAACCATATGAACCACTAAGGTTGAAGAACAAATTAATGATTTATTGAAGGAAAGTGCATTCGAATGGGTGACATTGGTTATGAAACCATATGAACCACTAAGGTTGAAGCACAAATTAATGATTTATTGAAGGAAAGTGCATTCGGATGGGTGACATTGGTTATGAAACCATATGAACCACTAAGGTTGAAGCACAAATTAATGATTTGTTGAATGAAAGTGCATTCGGATGGGTGACATTGGTTATGAAACCATATGAACCACTATGATTGAAGCACAAATTGGTGATTTGTTGAATGAGTGGATAACTAATCAAATATGGAAAGTTCAAAGAGGTATCAAAGAGGTTTCCAATGCAGATGTCGGAAGATTTTTTTAAAAGTGTACATTTTTAACCTAACCAACTTTATTTTTATTCCGATTGCGTTGACTTTATCTTACTAACGAGAATTGGATCCTCTACATATTGGATTACATCAATTATTGGTCATGGTCATCAAGTCCTTAGAGGTCAATATATAAGTAGATCATTGAGACTCATACATATAACGAAGGTAGAGTATCATGGATAGGGTGGGAAAGGGGAGAGTCATGTTTGAGGGTGTAGAATGCGATGAGGAGATACACAATTTAGACGATCTCCATATTCCATTTAATGCAACACCCGAGCGTGAGAGAGATGAGAGAAGTGCTAGGGATCGATTTTGTGATGAGTATGTCATGACTCCCTTCTCACAATCTACACAAGCTTGGAGGATGAGGGCGGCGGAGGAACAACGACGATATGCAGACAACTTTGAGATCGATGCGGTGGAGAAGGACCACACACAATGCGTGGGTGGAGATCTAAATGATCTAATTGATTTGTGTGCGGATATTTTGGAGAAGCCCGGGGATGTGGATGTGGATGTGGATGTGGAGGAGACTTCAATCGACATTGAAATAGTCAAGGTAGCGGGGGAATCTTCAAAGACTATGTCTATTCATAAGAAGAGGAGAGGATTGTCGCCTCATCGGCTACCATTGAAGGAACGGATGAAAGACCGAACGATTAGCTATTTTGATTTACTTCGGCCGAATCCTCTTCCAAAAATGGAGCCTCGCCGGAAGCCAGGAGCATCTACGAGGTTGGGATGACGGAATGAAGTGGAATATTATAATTTGCATGGTTTGTTCATGTATATGATTAATAAAGGGCATTTGTAACGTTGTCGCAATAATAAAGTTATGACTTGTATAATATGTTGTACCACTTCTATGATTTATTTATTTATTTTTAATTCACCAACCGAACAGTTTCTGTTGAGATAAACAAGCACAAAGCAATATGAAACTATGCATCCACTTCTCAGTTCCAAGAGAAATTTTTTTTAACCACTTTACGTTCACCCTTAGTTGATTATTGCTATTTTAGTGTACTTTATTATGTGGATGGGGGGACTATTATGTAGAGGACTTTTATTGCATATTCTTGTAGAGGACTTCATTACCTATCCATGGATACCAAGAACTCATTTTTTGGACTTCATATGAATTTTTGAGAGCCAAAAAACCGAGACTATGTCCAAACTTCCAAAAAAAAGTGATTGTGAATTATATAAATATAAATATAAGCAATTGTGAAGTATGTGTGCAATATGTGTGGAGTACAAGAAAGAACATTTAGAGATGTTTAGGATCACGTGTACAACCGATATAACTATTGCAACATTGTGCTCAACTTTAGTTAACTAGATATAACTATAGTTGACTACATTTTGTGGCATACCAAAATTAGAATAAATATAGGTAATTGCATTTTGGCAACACATATCACGAACAACTATAGTTAACTTGAACTTAGCACATGGATGTGATAACAACGATGTGAAAGAATGATGTGGCCTCACGAGAGGCGAGAACCTTGGTTAGTCTCCCATAGACATCTTCTCGATTATGAAGCAAAAATCCTCATGGAGTATGAACATTGCACTAAGATCCATAAATCTCATACAATATACAAGTTGTGTATGAAAAAATGATGGCTTTATTTACATCTCCAACAGTTACAAAATTGGTATGATCCAAAATTGCTGCAAAGAAAACAAAACAAAAACTATTTTGCAGTGTCACGGAAGTACATTGTCGGGTTAACCATGTTGTATGGAGGCGTGTGAGCCCAAATTGATGCTCACATGTGTTGTTAACACTTGTAAAACATTACAAGTGGTGTTTTGTTGATTTATGATTATTCACAAAAATATAAAAAGAGTGAAGCTTGAAGAAAGCTAAGTTTGAAGCATTAGGCTTGTGTGGAGTGAATTTAAGTAGTATGAGGACATACCTTGGTAAAGTGTGGTAGGTAGAAAGCCAAGGTTAGTTAAATGTTTGAATTAGGATCTTTGTTGATCAATTGAGGGAGGAAGGCTTAGGAGATAAGATGAGAGCCTACAAAGTAGGAGGAGAGTTCGAGGGCTTATCGTGAGCCTTGTGGATGGGATGAGTCCCTACTTAGAAGGAGAAGGTTAAGGGGTTGTGATTGGAGGCTCTAATCCTCTCACCCTATCCTTATCTCATGCCCTCTCTCCCTCTCAACTCACTATATAATCCCTCATTCTTCCCTCACTCATCATCTTTTTCCTTCGTGCTCCTTAAGCACCCCACGGGTTATAGGTGTGGGTGTGTGGGAAGCAAGATAGGAGCACATGTGTGTGCTTAGTTCTTAGGAGAAGAGCCAAGGCTATTTAGCCTTGAAGAGGGATTGACCTCTTGTTAGAAGTAGATTGGGTTTAACGAATTTGGAGTTTGATTGTAAACTTCAACTTGTTGCATTGAGATCCATATTGAAGTGAGAGAGTTCAAACTTGTTTAAACTTGTGGCATTTAGAGTGACTAGATTGTACTAGGTGCATTACTTGTAGTGTTTTATTAGTTATGAACTTGAGCAGAATTTTATAGTGAGAGATTTGTCAATTATGGATGATCAGAGTGTTCAATGGGTATGAAAATTTGAGGGATTGTTTATTATAAAGTATGGGAGTTGTGGTAAAAATTTGAGAGCTTCAGTCATTGGGATGAAAGAGTTATTAAAAATTGAAGGGGAGGGTGTCTAGGAACAAAGCAGCAAGGTTTGAAAATATATATCTCTTAGAGGGTTATAGATATGGATACCAAAATTTGACACTACCTTCTGAACTTATATATCTATCTTGTGTCAAAATTTTAGGTTGATTGGACGTAGGAGTTGGAAGTTATTAGAGTTTTAATGACCGGATGCTTTATCACAGCATTCATACTAAGTAGTTAGAGTTAGAATTTCATGCATAACTTTTGCATATGAACTCTGTTTGTGCCAAAATTTGGTGTGGAGATTTTTGATAAGATACTTAACAAGTGTACCAAATTTCACTTGAAGAACATAAGTTGGGTGGGAGTTATACTATTCTGAAGTTTAGTAGGAAGACATTGATAGAGATTTACATCAAGAAGAACTTAGAGAAGGAAGGGCAAGGATAAGTATATAAGTATTTTTTAATACTTGTATTTAAAGCCTATGTGCTCATGGAATCCACAAGCGAAGTGTCATGTACCAATACGGAATCAACCACGATGACATGTGATAGCACGGAATCAATAAGCGAGAACTCATGTAGTAGTGTGGAGTCGACGGCAAGGACTCGATTCACAAGAGGGATATCTTTGAAGGCATGCGTGGCCAAAGCGGCCGGGTGGACATTAGAAAAGGCTAAGGATATAACCTTGCCCGACATTAAGGAATGTAAAACTACATAGTGTGGTGTTAATCAAGTTGTGTATATTCCAAAGGTAGATTGGAATTATATATTGGGTTACAAAGAGAGAAGTCTCTACATGTCATTATAAACTTTTCCACTCGGGCTAGGACGAAATCGAAGGGTGGAGGATTTTTGGTGACAAGGCGATTTCAACATGTTCACTACGTGTGTGATGGTTGACCTTTCCGCTGGATTGGGCTTCGTCAATGCATCCAATGCTATCTCAAACCGCATCTTCAAGCCATTTGGATCACTGTTTAGCTGAAACAACGAGGAAGTCGAATCCCTGGCATAAATCTTCTTTGCCAAAGCACCCACTGAGAAGGACTCCGAGAGAAACGTGTGCCTATGTTTCCGAGCCATCCTCACCGGAGAGGTAGATGTTCCACGCTGCCCTCGTACATGGAATAATTCTGGACCAGCACAGTTGTATTTTATGCGGTGCTTGTTCATCTCATCCACTGATTCTTTTCCATAGTTGGAGGGTGCGTCTTCATCTCCCCATGATGCCATCCCCCAATCACACACACCAATGAAAACCGTGTTCTCACGGTCTTGTGGAAAATGCAGCATGACATTGTTGGGATTAAGGTCATTGTGCAACACGTCATGCTTGTGCACTACATCCACAATGCACATTAGAGCCCATGCCAAATAAGCTCGATGCCTTCGATATACAACCAACCGTTTCCGTGCTTCAAAGTCTGCCCCAGGCATTTGAAGGATTGTGCGCTCGTGGGTTTCCGGAACTTGGTGGTCATAGACCCTCATGTTCTTCAAGGAGCCTCCATTCCACCACATCGAATAGGATTCATATGTTTTCGGGTGGAGGTATTGTAGCTTGATTATCCCAGGATGATCTACTGGGCATGCCAATGCTTCAACCGAACGCTCCTTTCGGTTCTCCAGACTATTCGTGGCCTTCATGGTCTTCCCAGCCCACTCTATCCAGTTAGGGATGAATGATGCTCCATGAATTGTGACTCTCCGCACCACTCCGAAGGTCCCTTGGAAGATTTCCCTATCCAAGGGTTTGATCTCCACATTCCTAGGCAACCATATGACACCCTGCCGGCCCTGAGTGGCAATGTTGTCTGCCAGCTGCCTGTCAATAAAAACGGGAAGGTTGCGGGCGGATGTGCCTTTTGCTGCTATTACGCCTCTTTTCCAATTCTCTAGCTTAATGTACAGCTCGGACCTCCTCCCACCACTACTTCCCTCTCCAGGATGCATAGCCTCATATGACATCGTTGGATTGTAGATTGCTTCCACAGCTTGTTTTTCAATCCATGTGTTCCAATCGCTCATGCCCCTAGCTTCCTCAAACTCCGGTCCAGACGTGGCTTCCGTGAGAATAAGCATCAACTCGTTCCTCGCCAACTCTAAACCCTTTGTACCATCATTGAGGTATTTTTTCTCCAAATAAACCATGCTGTTACTTCTAAACCAATCCAACAACACGATCCTGCAATGATTTCGAGCCTCATCGGTCCGCGGGTCGCGTTTGCCTCTATGTTTCCTTTTCTTTGATTGCGAACCCGTCCTCCGTCCCTTCCGAAACTGCTGGGCGTTTTAATCCCCGTCTTTCAGTCTGCTCCGAACCCTGAGGTACATCACGTGCAGGGCTCTCCGGTCTTGATGTCCACCGTGTCGGAGATTGTGGTGGCACGTTCTCCGAACGAGCCGGTGCATGTATTTCTGTGGAACTGCCTGAGCTTGGTCCCCTTCCAGTTCTCCCTCTATGTCCACTGTTTCCCCGACTCCCACGTGTTCCACGGCTTCCCCGTGTTTGGTTGCCTCCCGAATGACCAACAGCCAAGAACTCTTCGTCAAACTGAAAGGGATCTGGACGTGGTGGACGTGCTGCAGTACTTCCACTTCCGGGATCGCTTCCCGTACCCTCGGCAGTATTCGCCGATGCATTGCCTACGAGCCAAGCACGGTGCACCCTCGAATCCTCGTTCTCGTAAGGAGCAATGCCCTCCCCCTCCATCGTGATAAAAATCACGTGAGTGAGTGAATCTGAAAATGAGTCGTGATAAAAATCACGTGAATAAGTGAGTGTGAAAATCTCTCGTGATAAAAATCACGGGAGTGAGTGAATCTGAAAAAAAAATTGCGAGGGTTCCCCCACAATTTGCCCTGCCCTCCCAAACCCCTTGAGACCCGCGCAGTGATGCTGTCCTTTGGGACGCAACAAGGTCTCAGGTCCCTATGTGGTGGGAGGAGAGGAAAGTGGTAGGAACTAAAGCCTCACGGCTTTATATAGGCAACGAGGAGCCCAATCATTATGGGATCCCGGTCGGAATTAGGGTTTAGGGTACGAAAACGACGTATGGGGAACGTGGGAAGTAGGGGCGGACGGGCGGGAACTAGGGGGCGGACGGAGGGAACGTGGGGGCGGACGGAGGGAACGAGGGGGCGGACGGAGTGAACGAGGAGCAGAGGGGTGGGGAACGCGATAGGGAACTCGGGCGGACGGGAGGGGAACGGGCGGACGGAGGGAACGTGGCGGACGGAGGGAACGTGGAGCGGACGTGAAGGGAACTCGATAGGGAACGCGAGCGGACGGAAGGGATCGGAAAGCGGACGGGAGGGAACGCGGAGCGGACGTAGGGGAACTCCGAGCGGACGGAGGGAACGCGGGGCGGACGGGGGGAACGCGGGGCGGACGGGAGGGAACGGGTGCGGACATGATGGGAACGGGGTACGGACGATGGGGAACGTGTGGCGGACGGAGGGAACGTGGAGCGGACGTGAGGGAACGCGTGCGGACGGGAGGGGAACGTGGGGCGGACGGGAGGGAATGAGGAGCGGACGGTGGAGAACGTGTGGCGGACGGAGGGTAGCGGACGGGAAGGAATGCGGGGCGGATGGGTGGGGAACGCTGAGCGGACGGGTGGGGAACGCTGAGCGGACGGGTGGGAACGAGAAGCGGACGGTGGGGAACGAGGAGCGGACGGAGGGAACGTGGCGCGGACGGGAGGGGAACGGGGCGGACGGGAGGGGAACGGGGCGGACGGGTGGGGAACGTGGACCGGACGGGGGGGAACGGATGAAAGACCGAACGATTAGCTATCCGTTCCCCACCCGTCCGCTAATCGTAACCCTCTCCCGTCCGCTCCACCCCCCTCCCCCGTCCGCTCCATCCCCCTCCTCCGTCCGCCCCACCCCCCCTCCCCCGTCCGCTCCACCCCCCCGTCCGTCCGATCCACACCCCTCCCCCGTCCGCTCCACCCCCGTCCGTCCGCCCCACCCCCCCCCCCCTCTCCCGTCCGCTCCACCCCCGTCCGTCCGCCCCACCCCCCCTCCCCCGTCCGTCCGCTCCACCCCCATCCACCGTCCGCACCACCCCCCCCGTCCGTCCGCTCCACCCCCCTTCCCCGTCCGCACCACCCCCCCCCCCCCGTCCGTCCGCTCCACCCCCCTTCCCCGTCCGCCCCACACCCTCCTTAGTAATATTTTATTACTTTGATTTTAACACAATGATAAACACAATGGCAAAATGGTCTACGTGGCAGGGGAAATATGCACATCCACGTCGACGTTTTCTGCCACATAGGACGCCACCTTGGCAAGAAGGTAAGTATTTTACCCACCCTAGTCGGCTCCCCCTATGTTGACCCTACGTGGACCCTATTGTGTCGTGACGGCACGACACCGTCACAACGGCGGGATAGACAACCCTGCCAGTACTAGAAGCCAGATGATTCCTACAAACACAAACAAAACAACATCCAGAATCCGGTGCAGCTTGTTGACTGCAGTTTTGGTATCACTCAATGAAAGAGCAAGCGCCCGCCTCTCTTGGTACACATTAACTTGTAGGAGGAATTATTGATAAGATATCGGTCAACAGGTTTCCAGGAATTCTTGGACCGGGGATCTACATAAGGCAGATGTGCCTAATTCATACAAGCTTTGAAAATTATGGGGAATGTGGCTACATGCATGAATTGGATTTGCTATTCATCTCACACTAATTACGTGCTTCGTAGCCTACAAGAAGTAGGTGCAGCGAGAGAACGAGTCCATGTGACACCTGCTTACATTAGAGGTTAAACCAACTACATGAAATTCTTCTCAAACACTCTGTAATAGCATTTTCTAAACAAGTTTGATATAATAGGGTCATAACTCAACATTACTTTAGGCATGGGAGTTGGTTGTTTTGCATACCACACTTTCCATGTTCGGTAAAATTGGTGGTGCATGCTTGAGGTAGTATGGGGCTCGAACAAAAAACATGATATATATGTCCATTCGTTTTTCCGCATGTCCAGAGCTCCTAAAATGAGTTCGACCCTCAAATGACCGAAATAGGTTGCTCTTCATTCAAATTCAAACACTAGCTCTCAGAATGCTTCACAAGTGGAGAGAAATGATTGATTTTGAATGCAAAGCAACCAATGGAAAATCATAGGGGACCACATTCTGTGGCGGAATTACGTACCAACCAGCTTTTCAGAGCCTTCTTAGTGATTTTGCCGGACTCCATGGCGCCATCGAAGAGGGCTAATGCACGAATCGCCTCCTCTTCTTGCATGAAGCGCATCAAATCCTCATCGTCAAGATATCTGCGAGAATGACCGTCACAATTCAATACTAGGCGAAAAATGCTACTTTGAGGAGTAATCGAGATGCAATCTATGTAGAAATTCACCTGTCCTGCGGGAAATGAAATACATCCAGATTTTAGTTAACAGAAGTATGAAACTTTTAAGCCTTTCATGATTCTAGCCTTGAGTCGATTAACCTCAGAAGTGTTACATGCTTTGAACATGACTGGTTGTATCAACAGCGTTTCTCCGACCCACTCACTACCAAAAGAATTCTTAGTATATGAATCCATACCTCGCAATGCAATCAATATATAAGTATAGCCACCCAGCTGAGGGGAGTCACATGGACAGACAGACGCATGAAACTCCAGGGCCTGCTTTCGAAATGGTTAACCTCAGCATCATTTAGGGTTCAAAACCTAAATCCTAGACACTCCAGAAGGGTTTCACAAACTCCACCCTAAATCAACGGGGTCAATCCAAACGATTCTCACGTCATTCCTAGCCTTACAAGATTGCTGATAATTTCTTTGGCGACAGCTTTTGCAATGCTTTCACTGAAGAAGTTTAGCGGCCCAGCTGCGGCCGGGGAATCACCTGTCATGCATGCAACTTGTGTAACAGAAGTGTGAAATTATTCAGAATGTGGCACATGTAATGCTCAACTTCAAAACCATGGGCAATATATTTCTTCTTGCCAATGCAAAGAACTATACATTTGCAGCTGCAATGTAAGCTTATACTTACTGGAAGGTCCAAGCTAAATAAAAAAATTTGCAGTTCAAGCATACACAAAAATTTCACTCGAACTGCAATTTTTTTTTATTAACCAATAAACCAAAATCACAACTACAGTGCTTACAAAATACTAAACCTTCGATTTAGTGGCCGCCCTTCTCGTTGTCCTGGCCACAGGCACAGGTTCTGAAGCTAGAGTTGTGGCCCCTCTTGTTGTCCTCGCCATGGACACACGCTCTGAAACAGGAGTCCTTCCTTTCTTTCCGCTCTTGCATGGCTTATCGGCACCTTCATCAAATGCTGTTGCGCCACTCAATTCTTGTTTTTGGCTGGAGGTGCTTGTTCTTTGGCTAGAGGTGCCTGTCCTGGGCTCCGACGAAGCAGGCATGCTTTTCTTCTTATGTGCACCTCTCCAAGTCTCACGCCCATCAAACCCGTCGAAGGACTTGCGTTTCCCCGATGCTGGGTCTATGGTGTTTGGCGATCGCTGCTCACAGTCTTCTTCAGAGGAGTCCTCCTCGGAGCTCCCGTCGCCAGAACCATACTCCAATTCTTTCCCAGCCTCCACTGTTGGTGAAAGACATTTTTTTACTGCCCCTTTTCTTTTCTTGTCACTTGAGGCAGGCAATGCGGCTACAAGATCTGATCCCGTATGCACCTGCCCAATGTCTTTGCACCCACTATCTTTGCGCTTCTTATTGGGCAATGTGGAATTAATGGGACCAAATGAGGTGGTCTTCACATCCAGTACCCTGCTGCCCACCGATGGACTCACTGTGCCAGATCGTGCCTGCCTCAAAGCTTTCTGTATGGACACAGATGTAGACATCGTCATGGTCTCTGAACATACATACAAACCACCCAAAGACAACTTTGTTAGAAGAAATGAAATTTCAGAATATAAGAGTAATGCTCACTGGGAGGAATACATGAAAGTCAAAAGGAAGTGGAAGCCCAAGTGTGACACCTAAACAAACATATACTATCTAAAAGTCATGACAAAAGATGACAAGGTCTTTGAAATTCAAAAATTGTCACATGTACTCTCCGATACTGATCAAACAAACTTGAACGTTCATGTAATGACATGCACATAACCCCACACCCTCAAAGTCACTTGAACACATTACACAATCTGTTTGAGTCACCCGAAATGCAAGTAACACGCGTTTAGAGTCACTTGAACCGAACAGAGTCACCTAAACCTAGTGGAAAGTCTCTTGTAGATATCCAAAAGGAAATTAGCAAGCATCAAGTCAGTTCAACCCATTAGATAATCTCCAACAATCACCCAAAACGTTACTAGTACACCCTTACAGTCAGCTAAACCCATTCGAAAATCCCTTATAGTCATCCGTAATCCCCTCAAGTCATCCAACAGAGCCTCAGTAGTCACCCATAATTCTCACAAGTCACCCAGCAAAGCCTCAGTAGTCACCCATAATTCCCAGAAGTCACCCAGCAGAGCCTCAGTAGTCACCCATAATTCTCACAAGTCACCAGCAGAGCCTTAGTAGTCACCCATAATTCTCACAAGTCACCAAGCGTGGCTGTGAGGCCAAACCCCCCACCCTTAAGCGTCCGTAGTCCGAGTAGTGGGTTTGGGCTCACATTCCTCCACGGTATTGGATTTGGACTTGGATGAGTCCATAGTGCAAGGTTCACCCTTCAAGTGGTCTTGGATTTAACTAGCTCCTTCATAAACCCAACTCCTTCATGAACCCAACTCCTTAGCTTCTAACTAAATAAACCCAGCTCCTTCATAAACCCAGCTCCTTCATGAACCCAGCTCCTTAGCTTCTAACTAAACAAACCCAGGTCCTTCATAAACCCAGCTCTTTACTTTCTAACTAAACAAACCCAGCTCCTTCATAAACCCAGCTCCTTCATGAACCCACAACTTTGTAGTTGTAATCCCCAACTACCTCACTAATTATTCAAGCCCTTAACTAATCTTCCTACCTAATTTTCCTAATTCTACTAACAACCCCTTTCTAATCACACAATTCTTCTCTAATCCTAAAATCCTAAAATCCTAGAGAGGAGAGGGGGAGAGAGAATTTCCTAACTTCACTAAGACTAACTAATCCACACAAGTATATTTTTGCACTCATCACAACATCAAGTGCTCAACTCTTAAACATGGAACTTGCAACCACGTGTATTCAAAACATGAACTTTAAGTACCACAAATTGGAATCATGAATTAACTTTAAAATCCTCCACGTCAACACTAATTCTACCAAGAGGTCAAGCCCTCTTCAAGGCTAACAAGCCTTGGCTCTCAAACTAAAACTAAGCACACACATGTGCTCCAATATGGCTTCCCACACCCACACTTATAACTCGTGGGGTGCCTTGGAGCACAAAGGAAAGAGAGGATGAGTGAGGGAAGAATGAGGGATTATATAGTAAGCTTGAGGGGGTGAGCACCCTCAAGGCTCACGATAAGCCCTTGAGATTTCCTCCTACTTAGTAGGCGCCAATCCTATCTTCTAAGTCTTCCTCCCTCAAATGATCAACAAGGATCCTAATTCAAACATTTAACTAGCCTTGGCTTTCTACCTACCACACTTTACCAAACTTGGGATGCTTCAACCCAAACTTAGCCTCCTTCGCTTTCCGCCGCCATAACTTTCTCCCCTTACTTTCCCAAATCGTCGCTCACCACTTAATTCAAACCACGATGCTTAACTCGTGATTTGATTGGTGCTTTGAGAATTTGCTTATCCTCCACCTTGCATTTTTCCTTGGACCTTCCCCATTAAGTGGCCATGATGAGGTGGTCCACTTGTGCGCTCCATGTGATCCTCCATTCATCCCAATTCGAATGCACTTGCCTCTTGAGTCACTTTGGTTGTCTCCATCCATTTGTACTAGCCTACTCACTAACTACTCAATCCAAGTTCTCCTTACCTATCCTCATTCATTCAAATCCTTCCGAAGGTAAAAACACAATAACAACTCACATCCTAGCCTCTTACAACATGGTACTTCTAAGACTAACATTTCACTCTTTTTATATTTTTGTGAAGTAACATGCTACTTCAAAGTGCATCAACTAACGTTTCAAGGGTCTAAGACTAAATGTGGGCACCCTTTTGGGCTCACATAATTGGCGACCATCGGGGGATGAATCCAAACATCTCTTGCTCCAAGGGTAAGTTGCCTAGTCAAGCTCGGTACTCCTTACATCTACTTCCCGATGTACGGGTAGGAAAGAGCTCACCATTCAACGTTTCCAATTGAATTGAATTATTAGGAAAGACCTCATAGACAAGGTAAGGTCCTAACCATATTGCATCGAATTTCGCCGGAAATTCAAGCTTTCGTGCGTCTTGAATCATGACCATCATTCCCGGTGTTAGGGCCCTTCTCTTATGTCGTTTGTCGAAAGTAATCTTTCTCCTTCTTTGGATTGCCTCAATATGTTGAGCCGCCATTCTCCTCCCTTCGTCAAGTGCTTCCAAATCGGTTAGTCGATTTCGTAAGGATTGACTTTCGGTAAGTCTCGTACTCACGGCCACCCTAAGTGACTCGACTTCATATTCGATTGGTAGTGTCGCTTCAAGACCATAGACTAAGGAAAATGGTGTAGCACGCGTAGTTACCTTATAGGTTGTACGGTATGCCCAAAGTGCCGCCGTTAGTTTCGTATCCCAATCCCGCTTCGAGTCTATAACCGTCTTGCGTAGTATACTCACCAAAATTCCGTTAACCCTTTCCGTTTGTCCATTGGTTTGTGGGTGGTAGGGAGTAGTCTTCCGGTGATCAATTTTAAATTTCTCTGTCATCTCTCGAATCAAGTCATTCAAAAAGTGAGTACCCCTATCGCTTACTAGGATCTTCGGCACCCCGAACCGCGAAATTATGTTTTCGTACATAAATGTTGCCGCGTGTTCCGCCGTGTCGGTCTTCACCGCTTTGGCTTCCGCCCACTTGGTGAGGTACTCGGTTGCCACCACAATATATTTCATTCCTTTTGAAGATTGGGGATGGACCTCACCCACATAGTCGATGCCCCATTTTTCGAAAGGAATTAAGGGTAATGATACATGTAAAGGCATCTCCATTCTAAGGTCGTTTCGGGCATACCGTTGGCAAGCGTCGCATTTCCTTACGTAGTCATGGGCGTCCTTAAATAGTGTAGGCCAAAAGTAGCCCGCTCTAAGTATTTTTTGCCCGGTGAGTTGACCCGAGAAGTGACCGCCGCAAGCGCTATCGTGGCAAGCGATTAAAATCGCTTCAACCTCCGTTTTTGACACGCATCGTCGTAAAATACCATCGGACCCCCTTCTAAACAACCTATGGCCCACTACAACAAATTGCCTACTATTTACCCTCACCTTCCTTCTCTCTTCTTTTGTCCACTCTTTGGGCAACTTGTGGGTTGTTAGAAATTCCACTATGCCCGCATACCACTCCGGTGTAGAAGTGACCACAAAGAGGCTATCATCTACTAACATATCATTTACCGGATTTTTTCCTATCTCCTCCGACAACCTAGACAAGTGGTCCGCTTGTAAATGCATACGACCCGGTTTATATTCCACCGTGTAGTCGAATTCTTCTAATAACAAAACCCACCTAGCTAACCTACCACTTAACTCCGCCTTGTTAACTAGATACTTGATAGCCATGTGGTCAACAAAAAATACAACCGGGTTGCACATGAGGTAATGCCTAAACTTTTTAACGGAAAACACCATGGCTAGGCACTCCCTCTCCGTTGTAGAGTAGTTTCTTTCGGCGGGGTCAATTGCTTACTCGCATAAGCTATAGGTTGATCCTTCTCTTTTTCTCCCGTTGCTTGACAAAGCGCACTCCCTATTGCCACATTACTAGCATCACAATAGACGTGAAAAGGTTTACCCCAATTGGGTGGTATCAACACCGGATAGGTGCTCAACCTATCCCGCAATTCCTCAAAGGCTTTTTGACAAGCATCCGTCCACTCGAATTTGACATCCTTTTTGAGCAAATGGGTAATGGGCACCGCTATCTTTGAAAAATTAGGAATAAGTTCCCGGTACCATCCCACATGTCCTAACAACTTAGAGATCCCCTTGGAATTGGTTGGAGTTGCCAAGTCGCTTATGGCCGCAATCTTATCCGGGTCGGGTTCTCTACCTTTCTCACTAACAACATAACCCAACAACACTCCCTTATTCACTCCCAAAAATGTCTTATCCGGGTTCAATGCTAACCTCATCTTCCTACACCTAACCAATGCCTCCCTAACACAATGTAGGTGCTCGTCCACATTACTTTGTGTGCTAAAATCGTCCACAAAGACGGTCATGGATTTGAACAACAAGTCGGTGAAGATATACATTACTAATCGTTGGAAAGTAGCCGGGGCATTACATAACCCAAATGGCATCACTACCCACACAAAAGTACCCCAAGGTGTAGTAAAAGCCGTTTTATGGATATTTTGGAGGGCTATGGAAATTTGATTATAACCCGCATACCCATCCATAAAGGTATATCGCGAATGACCTCCAACCTCCTCAAGCAACAAGGTGATAAAAGGTAAGGGGAAGTGATCCTTTTGTGTGCACGAATTCAATTTCCTATAGTCGACACAAACCCTTAATTTCCCATTTTTTTTCTTTACTAAGACCATAGGAGAAACCCAATCCGTGATTTCCACCGGCTTGATAAACCCGGCCTTCAATAACCTTTCCAATTCCGCTTTCACCAACAATTGCAATTGAGGATTCATCCTCCTCTCCTTTTGTCTAATTGGCCTCGCCCCCGGAATTAAAGGAATCCGGTGCTCTACCATTTCCCTAGGAATTCCCTTAAGCTCATCGTAGGACCATGCAAAAGTATCACTAAACTCATCCACCAAATTGCTATACTCCCTAACCTCTTTCTCCCCCAATTTGGAACCCATCTTCATTTGTCGGGTTTTTCCATTCTTTAATTTCACATCCACGTACCGCCAATCCGCTTCCGACACATGTGCTTGTTCCTCTTTGTTCCGATACCAATCGGAAGGCACATTGGGGTAATCTTTCACATCTTGACCTACAACTATCCCCGTAGACGTGGTCTTGAAATGTAAAGGCTCCTCCAATTTCGATGACTCAATAATCACATCCTCCTCTTGAGTCCCATCTACATGAATTAAACTAACCTCACCCTCTTCCACGTCATCTACCCAAGGTGTTAACCCACCGCTAACCCACTCTTCCTCGGTGAGCACCTCACATGGCTCCAACAATGAGCCCTCTCCTAAACTAACACTAGGAAATTCACTCCCTAAGCCTACTTGGTGAAATGTAACCATTACATCAACCTCGGACTCGGGGTACTCCCTTAGCCATTGGGCATAATCCCCATTATCCCCATAATTGTAAAAATTAGGACCTAGACTTCCCGAGCCCGAATCTATAACAACCCTTTGACCTTCGGGATGGACGACTCCCACCAATGCCTTGCCAATCTCATTCTCGTTTAAGTCATCAATTTCCTTCTCCAATGGCAAATACATCTCCTTCTTCATCCATCCTTCTAATGAACCAATGGACACTATGACCCTATTACCCTCCGGACCATAAGTGATGGATGGTTTAGGTCCACCCCAATTGACCATAGCATTCGCCATCCGCAACCAAGGCCTACCTAGCAAAATGGGGAAGGTGTCCTTGTTGGAGTGCATTTTAATGACATGGAAGGTGACCAAGTACTCCTCGCCTCCCGTAGTCATTCTACAATCCTTGATCATCCCCAAAGGCGTAGTCGAACTTTGATTTGCCATATTTATGACCAAAGGTGAAGGCCCCGTGAGTCCAAGTCCCAATTTTTTCATAGTATCCTCCGGTAGTATATTTAGACTACTCCCTCCGTCGACTAGCACATTAGGAACCACCTTATCTACTATAACAACTTCTATTTCTATAGCTTTCACGTCTCTTCCACCTTGTGATTGGATCCTAGCGGCTATTTTAGCTTTCACCTTCCTCATCCTCTTGTGTACCGGCATTCCCTCCTTTAATGTTTTCCTTGCCGTGGGTGAAATTTCCAATAGTTGGCCGAAAGTAATATCCGCCTTGAGTGTACTAAGGTCCGCCCACAAGTCGTACCCGGTAGATCTTTCCACCTTAGAATTACCCACTACGTCGAATTCGTCTACGGGAACCCCCGGTCCTTCCCATTCACCCACATCGCTATTATCCAAGTCATGTACCGCATTAGTCCTCTCCCTATCTTGTAAAATTATATTTTCCCTCTCCACATCCTTAGTAGCTCTTCTAGCTACCCTATCCAACTCGGAGAGATTAATCTCTTCATCCGAAGAGTAATTTCCTTGCTCTCCTATTCCTACCTCCAACGGGGCATCCCCTCTCCTAGCCCTAGTAGTTACCGCTAGTGCAGGTGCTTCTTCAACCACACCCTTACCCTTCACTAACTCATATGTAATAGCATTGGTGTGAGGAGGCCATTGACTTTGCTCCTCTCCAATTCTCGTTGGGAGAGGAAGCATGTCATCACATGTGGCCTCCAACACTCCATCCATGAACCTAACATCTTGGGAGTTAGATGGTCCCGGATCCGTTGGAGGCGCTTGTCTCCCGTTACTACCATTAGGTGGAACTCCTTGTCTATTTTGTATTGGAATGTAACCGGTTGTAGTTTGCAAGCCCGCCGGTGGATGAAAAGTTTGCCTAGCATTACTATGGTCATAGTATAAGTTAGGTGGCCTAAGTTCATTGGCCGGTACTCCTTGTGGCCTAGCACCTCGCATATTATCCCTTGCTTGTTGTTGTGGATTAGCCACCGGGTAAGGGACATTAATTATTTTGTCCGGTTGGCGACACGTATCCGAGGGATGACTTCCTCCACAATTGCTACAATTAAACTCTTGACCTTCGGACCAACATTGTCCTTGAGCGTGCCACCTTCCACAAAAGGGATGAAATTCCTTCTTCTCTAAATTTTGGCCACCTTGCCCTCTAGGTTGTGGTCCTCTATTGCTTCCATTTCCATAGTGAGGTGGCGCTTGACCTCGTTGATTTTGTTGAGGTGGGTTACCGTTTCCTCTTTGGTCACGGTTTTGTCCACTTCTACAAAATTGACGCGTGTGGCCCGGTTGGCCACATTGGACACACCATAATCCGGAAGAATGCCTACCCGACTCAACCGGGGGTGGAGGCCCCGGTTGTTGACTCCGGATCATTAATGACATTTGATCCGTGAGGCTTTGCATTTGTTTTATCATAGCCTCTTGGAATCCTAGTTGGCTAGCACCTAGTCTTCTCTCAACCTCCTCCAAGTGTGGATCCGTTCTAGGGGCCGGTAGTGCCAAAAGAGGTGCCGGTTCCCTAACCGCTAAAGGTCGGGGGCCGGTGTCCACAATGGCATATGGAATTTGGTTCTCATACTTAGCGGGTTCTACCGCTACCACCCTAGGGCGTATGGGGATGAATTGTGGGATCAATTCATCCTCCCTTCTCCATAGCCTTTCGTGATCTTTATCCAAGTTTTCAATATCTCTAGCCGCACGCTTGGCATCCGCCAAGGTCAAGGGATTCCTTTCTAGAACACCCCTAATAGTTCCGGACTTAAAAAACCCTTGAATGAAAAATTGCTTTAGCGTGTCGTCGTTGAGCATGGTACCCACAAATCTAGTGCACACTAAATCAAACCTCCTAATGTAAGCCGAAATTTCTTCCTCCCTTCCTTGCTTCAATGACGACAATGCCCTTAATGCGGTACTTTGACCCACTTCCGGCCTAAATTCGTTAAGAAACTCCCTTTGTAATTGTTCCCATCCCCTAAAATGTCCCTCGGCATGATCCCGATACCATTCATAGGCTTCCCCCTCTAGAGTGGTAGGAAACCACACTAACCAATAACCCGGGTCGGTTATGAGGAAGCTAGCCAACCGTTCGATATACCGTTCCATGTGCCGAGAGGGGTCCTCATCCTTGGTCCCATAAAATTTAGGGAGATGAGATGGTATATCCATCGCCGCTAAATTTTGTGGAACCACAATTGGTAGGCCTCTTGGCCTAACCAATGGGTCTATTGGAGGTATAGGAGGTATGGGCGGAATTGGGGGTATGGGTGGTGGATCCATCCCCCGTTCCTCGGCCATGGTGACCGGTGAACTATTCAACAATCCCCTATCAACTTCTACCGGGAATTCTTCTCTAAGTGTGTAATTTTCCGAAGAAGTTTCACCACTCAATTTGGAGGGAGTGATCTCCTCTTCAAGTTGAGCTCCAAGTTCTAAGGTGTCTAGAATTGACCTAGTCCTAGGTTCAACGTTCAAACAACTCTCTATTCTAACATTATCTTGTTCTAATCTATCACTGATTTTAGAGGACCGCCTCTTTCGAGTAGATTTCTCTAGTCCTACTATCAAACTTGGTTTTTGTGAGCGAGTCCTACCTTGCATTCCATAAGAATCGATCGACCCTCACTTGACCACACATAATCCTAGCAATTCCCCTCTTAATATTTTCACTTGTCTTGGTGTGGTTATAATTTTTTTAGGAGGTGAGGAAAAGAACCTGCAAGCCCACTTAGGTGAAAGAATCCCAATAGGGGATAGGCATGTTCATGTTAATTTTTTGGTTAAGTCGGAGCATCACCTCCGCACCTTCCCGCAAATTAACACTCACCACAATACCGATTGTGAGGGGGTGACCTTCCGAGTAGATTATGTTAAAAGTCGAGGCTTCACCCTTCAACTTCTCACACCATCCACAATTCGGGAATTACCCTCTACAACGGATAACAACAATCACGAGTACAAAAGGCATTCCTTAATTAGTTAATGAGTTCACTTTGAAGAAATAAACATACCTTGAGCAATCGCATCCCCCTGTGAGTTAGCACTCCCCTCAATCGTGACTCAATGTAACAACACCATAAACTTTGTGAAATATTAATTTAATCTAGAGCATGAAATGACAACTCCCAAAACTTTGAGACTCACCCCGAGGTGAGTGTCAAAGTTCAATGTCTTAAGGTGAATTTACCCTCTAATGTTTTAATGAGCTACTCGGTTATAGGTTCCTTTTAAGTTCTTAGCAAATCCCCAAAAAGGTTGAGGACGTACCTTCGCCGCGCTCCTTCCTCAAAAATGAATTTGCGTAATTGACAATGCAATTCATTCCAAGGAATAGTTGAAATACAATGAATTCAAATGTAACCCAAAGAGAGAATACTTACCGAGTTTCGGGTGCTCCTTCCCTTCTCTCAAGTTTGTGTCTCCAATTTTTCCTAGTTGCCTCCAAGTCTCCTAGTCGCCTCCAAGTCTTGTAACTACCTTCCGCTTCGCTCCCGGCGGACGCACCAATTATGTGAGGCCAAACCCCCCACCCTTAAGCGTCCGTAGTCCGAGTAGTGGGTTTGGGCTCACATTCCTCCGCAGTATTGGATTTGGACTTGGATGAGTCCATAGTGCAAGGTTCACCCTTCAAGTGGTCTTGGATTTAACTTTGGTCTTTGCTTCCTTTGTCTTGCCATCGCGAGAGTGCTCCACATTCTCCATTAATTTGTGCACGTGGTTTATTTTTAAAGAGAGGATGCAAGTGTTAAAAAACACTATTCTCTATAGTCAATCTCAAATACATTTACTTGTGAAAGCCACACATAACACTAACTAGCATAATGTAACTAACTACTTGTCTATGAGCTAATTAAGTAGGCTATCTACTAAGCTCCTTCATGAACCCATCTCTTTACTTTCTAATTACATAAACCTAGCTCCTTCATAAACCCAACTCCTTCATGAACCCAACTCCTTAGCTTCTAACTAAATAAACCCAGCTCCTTCGTAAACCCAGCTTCTTAGCTTCTAACTAAACAAACCCAGCTCCTTTATAAACCCAGCTCCTTCATAAACCCAGCTCCTTCATAAACCCAGCTTCTTAGCTTCTAACTAAACAAACCCAGCTCCTTCATGAACCCAGCTCCTTAGCTTCTAACTAAACAAACCCAGGTCCTTCATAAACTCAGCTCTTTACTTTCTAACTAAACAAACCCAGCTCCTTCATAAACCCAGCTCCTTCATGAACCCACAACTTTGTAGTTGTAATCCCCAACTACCTCACTAATTATTCAAGCCCTTAACTAATCTTCCTACCTAATTTTCCTAATTCTACTAACAACCCCTTTCTAATCACACAATTCTTCTCTAATCCTAAAATCCTAAAATCCTAGAGAGGAGAGGGGGAGAGAGAATTTCCTAACTTCACTAAGACTAACTAATCCACACAAGTATATTTTTGCACTCATCACAACCTCAAGTGTTCAACTCTTAAACATGGAACTTGCAACCACGTGTATTCAAAACATGAACTTTAAGTACCACAAATTGGAATCATGAATTAACTTTAAAATCCTTCACGTCAACACTAATTCTACCAAGAGGTCAAGCCCTCTTCAAGGCTAACAAGCCTTGGCTCTCAAACTAAAAACTAAGCACACACATGTGCTCCAATATGGCTTCCCACACCCACACTTATAACTCGTGGGGTGCCTTGGAGCACAAAGGAAAGAGAGGATGAGTGAGGGAAGAATGAGGGATTATATAGTAAGCTTGAGGGGGTGAGCACCCTCAAGGCTCACGATAAGCCCTTGAGATTTCCTCCTACTTAGTAGGCGCCAATCCTATCTTCTAAGCCTTCCTCCCTCAAATGATCAACAAGGATCTTAATTCGAACATTTAACTAGCCTTGGCTTTCTACCTACCACACTTTACCAAACTTGGGATGCTTCAACCCAAACTTAGCCTCCTTCGCTTTCCGCCGCCATAACTTTCTCCCCTTACTTTCCCAAATCGTTGCTCACCACTTAATTCAAACCACGATGCTTAACTCGTGATTTGATTGGTGCTTTGAGAATTTGCTTATCCTCCACCTTGCATTCTTCCTTGGACCTTCCCCATTAAGTGGCCATGATGAGGTGGTCCACTTGTGCGCTCCATGTGATCCTCCATTCATCCCAATTCGAATGCACTTGCCTCTTGAGTCACTTTGGTTGTCTCCATCCATTTGTACTAGCCTACTCACTAACTACTCAATCCAAGTTCTCCTTACCTATCCTCATTCATTCAAATCCTTCCGAAGGTAAAAACACAATAACAACTCACATCCTAGCCTCTTACAACATGGTACTTCTAAGACTAACATTTCACTCTTTTTATATTTTTGTGAAGTAACATGCTACTTCAAAGTGCATCAACTAACGTTTCAAGGGTCTAAGACTAAATGTGGGCACCCTTTTGGGCTCACAGTGGCTTGAATTCTAACACAATCACCCCTAAATGCTTATTACTCCTAGGAGTAACAGAATACCACTACAAAGATCCCGGTTCCAGTAGTGACCATAAACCATGACATGATTATCCATGCAGTGCATAGTGTTCCTGAAAATCACCATCAGCCTAAGCATTAGTCCATGTCAATCAACTGAAAGCGCCTGGTTGCCCAAAACAAACCCTAAACCAATTTGAAACAACTCCCATCACCATTGGCAAGTTCAGAAACTACAGTTCATGTACTCTCATTGTGCAGATTGTACTTCAACCCTAAACCAACTGAACACAGATCACCCCTACGGAAGTTCTACATCATTCATGAACTACAATTGTAATTGCAGGCAGTCTGAGAGAACTCACCCTGTCCAACGAGGTTTCCTTCAAGCAGTCGGCTTTCTTCTGCACCTGAAGAAGGCATTGGAAGCCCAAAAAGTGCCCACCAACTAGGGTGCATTTCCTCCTCACAACCCGGAAAACAACACTTTTTGTTGTTTGCAAACCAAGATTTTGCACACCAAGAATGATAACCATGCCTACATGATGCAATAGAACAATCCCATACAGGTGCAAAAGGGCCTGAGCAATAAGAACAAGGGTGGGAAATCATGCAACAATCATCGCAATTGGCACTCCCTGATCTTGCAAAACGTGGTGGCCGTGGATGCAACGCTGGCAGGTCGTATCCCAACTTCAACAGTCGCAACTGTGACTGAACCTCTTCCGCTTGCCTAGCAAGAACTCCATTTTGTCTTGCAAAATCATTCCACTCCATCTCCGTTGTCTCCTTTGCATCTACTGCCAGGGCGTGGTCCCGTTCACCTTTCTGAAACATCTCCGTGAAGGTCTGCACCATATCCACATGCGAGTTGAAGATTCGCAACAATGGGCCAGCGCTTGGCAATGCTTCGTAAGAAACGTCTGGAGTATCGCCCAACCCAGCTTTAAGGTATTTCAAATCTGCTTCAACTGCTGTCAGTCTCGTGGAGGCACCTTCAAGCAACTGCTTCCGATCTGCCAACTGGGCACTGCACCGCAGAAGCTCTTGACCGCATTGGTCTTTTCTCTCGGAGAGAGAGTTCATCTCAACATCAGAAGCGGCCAACTCGTTTTCCACTGCCACCAGCAACTCACTCCATTCTAAAATCATGTCGTTCGAAGTACCTCTGTCCTCGCTTACTATCGGAGCAATGGGTATCTCGGCGCCCCCCCTGAGTGGGACACCGCCGTCCAAATTCCTCCTCCCTGGCTTCGAAGCACAAGGAACAGATCTGTCACCAGAGTGCTGTCCTATGCCACCTTCACTAATCCCAATTCCTAACCCTAACGATTTCTTGGCTTCTTCTCTGTGTAATCGCCTAATGCGATCCCTTACAGTCCACTCAGCAAAAACACACCAATTCACTGGCACGTTTGGTTCTCTCTTCCACAATGCAAACCCACGCGCCTCAGCCTTGTTGATGCTGCGATTGGATGGCACCACCGTTCGCTGGTGGCAAATCATCCACATACGCTCCACCTCTTTGATAACTACCTCGTCCTCACGGTAGTTGTAGCGATAAGAATTTTTGCCGTTGCAAGGCCCAAAAAACTTCTCAACCTCCGCCTCGGTAACATCCTGACCTATCTTCAACCTCTTCAAGGATGGACCTTTATTGGAAAGGCCATAGAATTCCTCGAAGCTCTTGCGAGAAATGGGGACGGCATTCTCCAAATCGAGCAGCAATGTGGGTTCTTCCGCATACAATGGTGGTGCCCACTGACTGTCTACTTTCTCAAACTTCACTCTCACACCCTGTTCTCTCACGTCATCCCCTTCCCTACACTCGTCCTCGTTAGTTGACATCACACAATGCGTACTGTACTGAAACTGCAGCTTCGATGACAAATCTCACACACAAATCCTGACAAGCGTGCCCGCCAAGCAGGAAAGACAAGGGAAACAAGGTCGGGAGAGACAGCAAGCTCCTCAAACCCTAATGAGATCTTGGTCGCCGATTGCCCGTAGGACCAAGATGATCAACGGTTGAGATGAGGTGCTGGGAACTTCCCGCCCATATTTGATCTCAGCAGTCTACCGTTCATACGTCGACCGTATCCTAGTTTTCATCCACATAATGGCTTAAGTGCGGACTTTGTGGACTTGGACTTTTGCCAAAAGTGAGCCACCCATTTATGCATTAACCCTGCCAGACTGTAGTCCGGGTCATTAGTGTAAGGATGAGTAAATGCTACAAAATGCATGTACTGTGATTGAGTGATTTTGAAACCATTATGTTGAGTGAATTGAGATTCTAAAACCCGAAATACCATGAAATAGCACTCTGGTTGTCCTCATAAAACTTATATGTGTCACCTAGATGTTATATGAAACACCTTTTAAGTCTTCCATGAGTGTTTTTCTAGTTTTTTTCGTATCCAAAATCCTAACCACAACAAATCTAATTGTTTAGTTGCTTGACTCTTAGGGGGAGAGTAGTTGAATTATTATAGACTTGAATTGTAGAAACAATAGTCAAGGCAGAGAGGAGAAAGGGTGTGACACTGTGGTTTGCGAGGATATGTCCTATACTCATGAGTGAAAGACTTGTGTGACTATTTAAAAAAAAGGAGGATAATATTTGTTGAGCATTTTATAAAAGATATAGTTTGTAATAAATTCACAAGGACTGAGACCCCTGTTATTGAAGGAAGGTAGTCACATGGTTGAAAAGTTAAATTGTTCGAGACTATAATTTAATAAGGGGAAACCTTAGTTTGAAGCCTTGATTTGTGAAGGAAACTTTTTGCTCATGATTGTGAGACCTATAGATCGTTTGAAAGAGTAAGTCTAATATTTATTGAGGACTTTATGAATGCCATACTCGACAATAAAATGTGAATCTTAGAATTGTGCGTCATTGGCAAGTGAGAGATTATCGATTGGATTGTAGAGGCTCAGCATAATTCGTGAAGTCCATAGGCTAGGGTGTGAAATTGAACCTTACGAAACCGATAAATGAATCAAAATTGGAGGAAGTGAAAACATCATGATATCCAAATGCACTAGTCATTGTCAGCCACACAATGATTGCACGAATAGAATCCATAATCTTGAGATCACACATAATGGTAATGGAAATTAGGAATCCCAAATATACTAAAAATCATCATCTCATCCAATTAATTTCAATCAAGTGTAGACACTTGAATGCACCATGAGTAGGATTATAGTTTAAAATAGGCTTGGAAAAGGCATTTGTACCAATGGTAGGGTTACCGAAGGTGAACAAGAAAAGTTACCTTTGTAATAGGGAATTGTGGAAGGCAATCTACAAATAAGAGCTGACCATGACCCTGTGAAATTTATGATTGATTAAACAATTAAGAATTAATTTTTGAACTTGTAATAAGATGACCTTTAAATTTGAAAAGAGATGGATTAGTCACGGGGAGGAAAATTAATCACTAAATTGGATAAATATAAATAAACATTGCATTAATTAATGAATTTAAGGTCCAAGAAAGTGTAATAGACTATCGTCCAAGACTATGGTTCTAATTATTGCCACCTTAAATATTATTTAGATAATGGAGGCCCACTTATAAATTGTAATTAAATCATCTAAAAGTCAAGGAATGGGCACTTGTTTTGGTACTACCTAACTTGCCGTGGACAATAATTGTGGAGACTTACAGGTGGATGTCCTTCAATTGGTCTGGGTAAGGACAATGGGCAGATAGACTCATTAAAACTCAAGATAAATCAATTAACCCAGTATGCCGCATGATTAACATATAATATTTCATGATTCATTACAATATCACTTAATTAAGGAAGGATTATGGTCCATATTGGGGCGCCGTTGGCCTTGATTATATGACGTTACTGGAACTCAAAAGACAATTAATGAGTTGAGAATCCCTGCATTGAAATCCATGACGTAGGAAGTCGTTACTACTGGACTATGATTTGTTGTAAGGGAGAGATTGCGCAATTGTATATACTCCATTGAGTGACCCTTGTAATCCACCTTTTAATATCACACCCCATAAAAATCACCCAAAACCGAGTTCAATATAGATTATGGTACCCAATTTTTACTTAAAACTTATTGTGACCTATCAATTAACCTAATAGTGATTCATCAATTAACCTAATAATGGCTCCTAGAACTCCAAACTGACACTTATTAAGCCTTCTCTATATGTTTTGCTCAATCGAACCCAAACCAAAAACCTATCTACACAAACCTTAATCAAACACCAATCTTAAGTTGAGGCTATGCTTGAGTGGCATATGGCAAGGCTTGTAGTTAAGAACGGACATCAAAATGATATTTGTTACAGTGAGATTGGACTATGTGCTCAAGATAAGGGCTTCTAAATCTAATGGTTAATCCAATGGGAAGGGCCTATGTGATTGTTTAAAGGGAAAGATTCATCACTTTGACCACTTATGGCTTTTGCATCACAACTCCAATTTTGACACTTAAAATCTTTATGATTCACAATTGTTCACTGGATGAGGCAATTCCAAATCCCATCCAATGGCTGCAAGTGGATTTGGAGTTGAAAGTGTCCGCTATAGGTCTGCATACCTTATTGCTAGTCAATAAACGGGGAGAACCAACTGCTAGTCACAAATGAACTTGGTTGAGTTTGAGAAATAACTGATTGAAGTACAAGACTTTAGGGAAATTACCTATCATTTTAGAGGAATTTATAGAATGTACCCGAAATTAATATAGAAAAATTAAAAGACATAACATTATTTAGATCACACATGCTATTCAAACCTGGTAACTAAGGTGGTCCTAGGTGTAAGTGTAGCATGAATGGAAAGATGACCGGTAGTTGTGATTATTATTATTATTATTATTATTATTATTATTTTGAGACAGAAGGCCGACATGCCAGCGCCAAAGCACGGGAGGCAGTTGACCACCTGGCAAGTTTTTCGTCCAGTAGAGAGGAGATTTCACAGCCGGGAATCGAACCGCCAACCTCTTCCTTAAGATTTGGGTATCTCTCCACCATCATCCAGTAGTTTAGGGTCGTCTCAGACCACGGTAGTTGTGAATTAGGTTGGGTGGAAAGGCCATTGGCTCCCCATTATCTAGGTGTGGCATGGGCGGGGCTGGGTGACAGGCTTGGTAGGTCAACTTCCCCACGCGCTCAACTGGCAACAAACTCTCATATTCAGTTAAAAGGATGGGGGAGATCCGGATCTTAGGACAAGATATGGGAATACTATGTGGAATACTATGCATTGGGCCCCACAAAACAAGCGTCTGCATCTGAATCATCTTATGCATGTGAACATGTAACCTAACTGGTTGGATTTGGAAACACTCGGATACATATCGGCCCAATTATGCCCAAAAATCTCCCCGGACACTTGTGCTGCAAATTCCAAGCTAGTTCTGGTAATGTCCCCCTACAATATTCCGCATTATTTTAGATTTTAATGAGACCCTGCTGCTAAACTTTTCCACCATTTCTCAAGAGATTCCTCCTCTTTAAAATCCAGGAATATGGCCGACCACACCCCTTGCCCCGGCCCATACCGATTTCCTACTGGGACATCTAAGTTAAAACCACCTGCATTTGAGTTACTAGCATTCTAATTCCTCTTACCACTTCTGAGGGCTCGTTCACACCATGGACCATGAAGTCGGACCATAGAAGATGGTCTTTTTCCATGGTCCGATTGCATGGTCCAACTTCCATGGTCCAATTTCTTAAAATATCAATTTACAAAGCTTTTGGGCCCCTCACTAGGTGTAAACCGAGTGTGGACCAAGAAGAATGACCATGCACCAAAAAGTGAATGTGCTGATTTAAAAAATATATATGTCCAAAACAAGTAGTTGAAAAAAAAAATTCGAGTTTGACCATTCATTTGTCTTCTCTTGTCTTCATCTTTTCTTACAAAATAAAGTTGTTAATGTCCTATAATGTCCAAAGTACCAATTTCACATTTTTGGGTAAAATATGAGATATTTCGGAAGTAGATATAACAGTGCGTAATTCCAAATAGTAAGTGAAACTGAATATCATATTTAGTGTAGTTATAGTTATTTCTATCCCTCCCCGACTAAAACCCATGTGGGGCGGCGCATAAAGAATAAGGAATTTTGGGGCAAAAAGCAAGCGACTTTATTTTGTGGTGATGCTCAGCACCCCCCCCCCAATTGTGGGAAACTTATAATCTAAGGGCCATGTAGATTTTGTTCAGATGTACAATACGGGTACATGGTGCAGAGATACGTTGAACACATCACAAACCTCGGATTTCATTTACTGTTCTCCCTCTTTAGTATGACACGTTTGGGAAACACACAAAAAGTCGTATTATCGAGGTGTCGTCTTCTCATTAATACGACAAATGGCGTAAAGTTGTCGTATTATTGAGGGAATATGAAAACATAAGTAATATGAGCTTAAAAATATATACAACGAGTTTAAGAAATATAGATGGTATGAAATAATAACTTATAACTCCAAACAAATACAAATATTCTCAAGAACTCTTGAAATAGGAGTCCAAAGATCTCTGGTGTTGCCTATCCAAGTTAGCAATTGTCATCTTATCTAAATTCCCTACTAACTTTTGAAAACTAATAATTTCATTAACACCAAAATATAAAGAGGTTTTTAATAAGAAACTAGACAACAATGATGCATGACATTTAGCATCAAGACACTGGTGTTACTATATCACCCATGTACAAGGCAACATACTAGGCAAGAGGCCACTCTAACCCTAACCATGTCCATTCTACACTAATTACCCTAATTATCATGGAATTCCCAATGATAAGTGAAGTTCCCAAGTAGTTCCCAAGTGAAAATGGATGTGTTTTAGATGTCCATAACATAGATGAAAGGAATTTTAGCATTAACTGCCCCTTTAATATGAAAAAATGAAGATTCTAAATGTCACATTATCGAGTGTCGTAGTCGTATAAAAGAGGGAGTTTTGAACTAAAAAGTTTGGTCTCACAAAAATGTGTTGTAATATCGAGGGTGTCATATAAACAAGTTTTGTATTAACGAGGTTAGACTATACCATCAACACTGGTTTCACATTGATTTAGTTACACCACACTACAACATTGAATCAATGTTTGCCAAACAAAGAGTTGTATTTTCTTAAAATTTTGTTTCTATATTTTATAGCTACGAGTCGACTTAAAAGGTTGAACTATGATTTGTATCAATGTTAAGTGAATCATGAGCTGAATGGACATTTGAGTTAGTAGTTGAGGCTGCATGTTTGGTCATAAGGTTTCCTCAACCTTAGATGGTGTAACCCGCCACTAACCGGTGAACACAAGTAATCTAACTCTAGAGAATCAGGTTAGCTTTTTGATACCTTAATTTCCCCTGTGTTTGTTTGAGTGATAGTGTATTTCCTAGGTATACCTTGAACTCCTTTTTAATTATTCCAAGGCCATATCTATATATCCTATAACTTAATTTGTAAAACTTTAATGTGGTGCAAGTCTTATCCTTAGATACGTCCTCAAAATCCTTAGGGAGTCATATGCTCAAGTCTTACAAGGTTATGTTCCCTTAAATCCAAATGTCATGGTTAAGAGTCCTTAGGGTATGTAGGAACCCTCTATGTTATTTTAAGTTATTAATTGTAAGTAGTTAATTTTACTTTATTCGCAATCTTATAAGGTTTCAAGACAAAAACTCTACTTGTTAGTCTCCAAAATCGCTTGGTCAATCATTGCAAGATTTCTTATAAGTATCAAGCATAAATTGTAAGTATATTCTCTAACCTAATCAAATCTAAAATTGAAGCCGGTTGATGAGACATTCCCTTGAGTCTTGAAGTTTGAAGTTTTGAGGTTTATTCCAATGCAACAAGGTGGAAGATTTGTCCACCTCGATGGCTTGGTGCGTTGTTGTCTCTTGGGACTCCTTGTGATGATGGTCCTTTCCTACTTTGAATAGATTTCACGTGTCATTTTTCCATGGAAGCCCTTGATGATGCCGCAATCTAATCCCACTCGTGTGTTGACTTCGGTAAGTCTCTTTAAACCCTAGCCTCTTTGCTTTTGGATCTTTGTTTAGATTTAGGCGCTTTATTGAGTAATCTTTTCAAATTTTGGCTTAAGGTTCATGTTGCAAGTGCATGACTTAAGTATTAGATTCACATGAGTGAGTCGGATACCCAAGGGTATGGTTTTGGTTTAATGAGCCAACCCCGCCACTTATTTGGGCCACTTACTAGGACCACTTACTAGGACTTTTTTCATTTTTTCAGGCAATATATTATCTTAAAAAATTAAATATCATACATATGAAGCATATTATCATGGAAAACACATCCATGCCCTCATATGCAACAAAACAAACAACTTCTTTTTAGGCACCATTTTCAAAAGAATTCATTTAAAGGTTGAAAAGTGCGTTTGAAACACAAAATTTTAGATGCAGTTTCACAAAACATGGCATAACTTGTGAGATGTTTGAAGTTATGTTGCCCTTGACCAAGTTGTTAATACAACATTGTCAAAATTTCAATACAAATTATGAAGATTTAGATTGCCTTAAGCACGTTTGAAATTTTTAAGCAGCTGTCAACAGCTACTTAAGATTGTTGTAAGCACCAAAATAAATTAGTTATAGACTACTTACATGAAATAAACCTAATTAGATATTGAATATATGATATAGACAAACTTTTGGCGAAGAAAGAACGTGAATTGCTATTCATTTCATTTTGCAATGTAATTTCAAAGTCAAGGTGGTACAGTTTTTAAGGACTGTCAACACGTCCGTTGGCTCATTAAACCGGAACTGCACCCCCAAGTAATTTAATCAACAAGTTTTAACCTAAGTATCCCAGTAACCCCTTTCAAGAGAGTAGCTTGAGCATCCACTCTTAGATAATGACAAGGCTCAACCCTTGAGTCTCCGAGTCCTAAGTGATTTATAAGAGAGAGAGAGAGACTCAAAACTTGAGCTTTCAGATTTTTAAGTAAAATCTTGAATATCCATGTGCCAAGTTTCAAGTGTCATTCCTAAGTGTCCAATTCTAATCTTCAAGTCCCAAGTGGTTTCCCACCTATATCAAGATCTTGGTGACACTTTATGTAAATTATTCGGGGCCGAATGAAGTGCAATAGGGCCTCTAAGTTCCCCCTTCATAAAGTGTATGAAATCTAAAAAAACTTAATTTATTTGTTGATCCTCAGTTTTTTAAATACAAGATGGTATGTACTCCTTGTCTATTTTTAGTTTTTAAATATATATTATTTAAGCATTTGAATTTAATTAATTTTCTAGATCTATTTTCCATTGACATCCGGCAGTTAAGTACTCTACATATGATATTTAGTGTCATATGGTATTTTATGTCACTATGGTAACTTTTTGGATGACACTTCTTATGAATAACTGAACAAATATTGTCATGGATGATCAAATAATGACAATAGAAGGTAGGGTCATTGGCCAAAACCCTACCTTCTATTGTCAGCAACTTGTTATAAAATATTGTCATGGATGATCAAAATTTGGATGAAAAATCACTTGGTAGGTGATAGTATTTGCAACACTGGAAATCTATAATCCCCCAAAAAATTTACAAGAAATGACAAATAATGTTGGGTTAATATTTAGTGTTGGTGACACTACACCACAGTTTACATTTAGTATTGAGCAAGACAATCAAAATTGGTGACACCTGGGCAGATCACAAGCTATATACTTTTGTAAATCACGTGTGGTCAGGGGTTAATTAAAGATGGGATATTTATCTAAATTTCTTGAATAATTGGCACCCTATTAGTAGATAAAACAACCATTTGAAGTATTTTGCAAGACCCTATAGGTGAATATAATTTACATCATGAATTTATTTTATAGACTCTATTTTGTTTGTAAACTGTACCATTTATCAAAACATTGGAAATTTGACATAAATTGACGTTAATCCATAACAAAACGATCCCATACATTAACGGTACATGCAAATAAAATTGAATGTCACGTGGTTGCAACACCATCTTGAAACAATCCAACACTATCTTGAAACTCAATGACCACCCCAAGTTTGCCAACAACTACATTGGATGACAACTTCTCATCCAATCCAAAGACATCCTTGAACCTCGCATGAACTCTTTGTTCCTCCAAATATCACTAACCCTACTATATTGATAAAAATCAAATACTACCTATATTTTCTCCTACCCTATTTATATATAATATTGTATGGGTCATTTCATCCAAGTCAGATAGTAATTCCAATATTTGTATTATTTTTTTCTCTCTTGAATTAAAAGTACCTTATACTTTTTCTCACATGGTTTAATAAAATTTCGACAATAACCCTGTGTGGTGACACTAAATATCATATTTAGTGTAGTTCTTCCCAACTACTTTTAAAGTCTTGGACTTCTCAAGAGCAGGTCTTGAAATGGAAGTTCTTCGATCGAGGTCTTGGCTGGTTTTTCAACGAAACGTCTTGGGTAGGGCTCGTTCCTGGGCTGCATCTACTCTAAGCTGGGATGCTCTACTCTAAGCTCTGCTCCTTAACGAGCTCTGCCCATGGTGAGCTTGAGCTTCCTGGCCTCACCTTTCGCTGGTCTTGGCTTGGCTCTATTCCTTGGTTCTATGCATCTCTTTGTGCTCATAAGGTGTGGCTACATTAGTATGTATGTATGTATTAACACTAACTGAATATTTAACAACGGTACGTCACTTGCATTTTGAGATGTAGCAAGTTGTGTTGGTTTTCCAAGGTCACTACAGTGGTGAAGATTGTTCGCGTCTTGAATGATCCAGAACCATCAAGTTTCTAGGTGCAACTGCCATTTTCCACGGTGGAAACAGGTTGTCGTCTTCATGACCTTGGTGCCTCTGTTGCAACTACAATGCCATGCAAGAACAAGTTACTGTTTCATTTTCCAATGCACAATTGGAGAATTTCATCGGGCGAAGCAACCGACTTTTATCTTTTGTTCTCTTGTGACTCCACAAAAGTGCAGGAAGACATGAACAGCTGAGAAATCAAATCGAGGAATAAACTCTGTAAGCCAGTACATAAATTAGATTTCTACCTACTGTGAGTGCATCCTTATCGTGCAGTGGCAGTGAATTCTTTTTCAGATTATAGTAATTATAACCAAATATCATAATACTTAATGTGAGATTGTGAACGAAGAAGATTAAAACATCTTCATTTCAGAAGATGAGTTTCTGTTGACTAAATTTGAGTCTATTGACCAAACCTCAGACACAATTGACATGCATGGAATTGTCCAGCAAATGAGCATGATATGGAACTCATATGGAATACACCACCACCATCATGCACAAAGGGGATTTGCATGGTCTTAATTAGTGCCACTGGTTCTCTTCCACTAGATGCTCAGAATAATGTGGATCTATTATCTACCATGTATGTAGATGTATGCACATTTAGTGGAAGAGAACCACACTAACAATACTGGACTACAGTGGATTTAATGTCATATTCATTTGTTGACTTTGTAACACTTTAAGTTTCCACTAAGAGAAAATGTCATATTTGTGACATTTTTGTGCTCAATAAGTTGACATTAACACAGTCAAAACGCATCTAGTGTAAACATCTGATATAGTTTGGCCCAAACTATTCATCATCGACCCACATTAATTATCTTACAACTATGGGTGGCAACTAGAGAAATTGTCACATGACACTTGTTGACATGGCACATGACTATTTACTGCCAGATTGAATGAATCAGGTGTTGCGTATGCCACATGGTGGTAAGTTAAGACCCTGTGATCCTGGTAGTGATGAATTTGCTCCGAATTGCTGGAAGAATTTCACAGTAATTTACCAGAGATCAAGGCGTGTCATTAGTTTCGTCAATGGAATTAGATTCCAGAGACCAATATGCACAACCTAGTGTCAGGATTGAAGGGCATTCATGGGCTTGATAAACCCCCAAAGATAACGTTATTTTGTACCCGTGTTGCAAGATCTTAGACAGCAAAAGGCTAGGGTTCTCAGATCAGGAGCCTGGACACCCTCAGACTCGTGTCAGGGTGCTGTTCAGGCATTTCCCGGGGATCTAGCTAGCCATTCTTGCAGCCTACAGTGCTATGGTGGAACTCAATAACTTCGGAACAATTTTTTCGTGGCTTTCATTTGAGTACTGGATTCACCATTTTTCAGTCAGATGTACTACTACTCTCGAACAAACACACATGATATTTTGTATAATAATGTGATGGGAAAAACTGACTAATCTTCACATATGACATGTCTCGAGCTTTCAATTGGCAATCAAGATCTCAAAATCTGGGGGTTGTCTGGAAGATTACAGCTTGTGGGATCACACAGTATCACCGCCCTATGGAGGTAATTGGAGGCACAATTTGCATCTTCCAGCTCCCTGGTCCACCCTTGGCCGGCTCCATATTCTCTGCGCCGCATGAGTGCATTTAAGTGTAAGTTATCCAGCTTGATGTGGATTCAACTCTTGAGGACATATTGGTCGGTTGCATGACCCTACAAGCCACAGCATATAAAATTAGTATTATAAAACTATTTTAAGTGAGAAGGTATCTTCGGATTCCCTCCCCAGCATTTTTCCCCTTAAATAAATGGGCTACAAGTAGAGTCCTATCCTGTAAAAGCCACTTAACCTACGGCTCTCTACTGATTGCAAGACATACCACCGCCCCAGCTCTTCTAGTAAAAAAAGAGGCAATGCTACGATCTATCCATAATATTAGCAACTTTGTCTCCTCAAGACCTTGAGGAAAGTGGAGAATGGGTTACCTGGTCCAAGACGACCCTAAACTACTGGATGATGGTGAAGAGATACCCAAATCTCAAAGAAGAGGTTGGCGGTTCAATTCCCGGCTATGAAATCTCCTCTCTACTTGACAGAAACTTGTCAAGTGGCCAACTGCCTCCTGTGCTTTGGCGATGGCCTGTCGGCCTTTTGTCTCAAAAAATAAAGGAAAAAAAGAAAGGGGCACCTGTCAACTGGAGACCCAATAAGGTTGAGGCATCTAAGTGATAAAATAAGAGAGTTTGCATCTGTTTAGGAGGAGTAATAAGGGGGAATTATTTTTCTATGAAGAGAAAAAAAATTCTAAGGAGAATGCAATTTTTGAATTTTTTTATGAATATGGAATTTGCTACAAATTTTGAAACGATAAAGTTAGGGTAACACATAGTCGATCTATAGGTTAACCCATAACCACTCATCTAAATTCTAATGACAACTATCAAAACTCTCATGAGGGTAATCAATCACAAGCCACCACCACATAAACCTTAACTCCATTCGCCTTAAAAGTATAGATCTCATCCATGTTGACATTACATGACCCAAATGAGCGGTTCAATGGACCTGGTACATGGATACCTCAACCTTAATCAGTGACGTTTTTAGTTTCTACCATAATATATCAATCACAGATGTGAGGGCTCACCATCGTCATATATCTGTTGATGAATAATCATGAGAATATGCTCTGGATAAATGATTGAAAATTAACTTATGTCTCATGCCATGTCTAAATCTTAGTTAGGTAAACAGAACTATATGAGAAAATTAATGCTAATTGTGGAGGTGCAGGCTGATTACAAGCTGCACTGGGGCTCACTCCGGATGCTTCAAGGTACGTACCTTGTAGACATTAGGTGTACAGACATACCTTATAGACTTTAGATATACAAACATACCTTGCAGACATTAGGTATACACATGACTCAAATGTGGAGCTTTGGAATTTGGATAGCCAGTGTATAATTTTAGCACGACAGAACCTTATTTTGTTCCTCTTCAGTTTGGTTCACGATTCAATAGGTTTCTAGGTCTGTACAGAGAGACTAGTTCAATGTAACTGTTTCCAAATGATTGCTCTGGTCTCCTTGAAGGAGGCCTCACCCCTGAGATTTGTTGCCAAAATCCAAATGCAATTTTTCACCCGTACCCAAAGGTGCCCAAAAATCAATGCTTGGAGGCGGGTGTCTTGACTCACCTGCCACCCACAATGACCAGACAGGGACCAGACAAAGTATTATCAAATATACTGTGGAAAGATTGATAACTATTAAGTGAACCTCTGGATTTGGAGGAGGTCTCTGGACCTTGAAGCAAGAGCGATGGGAGCTATTCTCCAGGTTTCACGAAGTTCTGATGAGTTGGGATCGATGGCATGTGGCACTGCTTAGCTGCTGGCCAGCCATGGCGGTGGCTCACATAAAGAGCAAGGGGAGGATAGTGAGCAGGCTTATAAATTTATAGTCTAGGGGGCGTGTGTATGGTGTTCAAATGCTGCCACTTAATCGACAATAATATTCTTCGATTCAATATTTTGGTGGTGAACCAATTGATGAGTGAGTCAAGTCTTCAAATTACTTACCATATATTGTTTGGTTTGAGAAGACTTTGGGTGCACAGCTCTTAACACCTGTAGCAGGTTCATGAATACTCAGACAACGAAGAAGCAGCCAGATGAGTTGGTTTCATTTTACGTATTATATGCCTATCTTCGTTGACTTTTTGGATGCTACCGCTGTATATATAATAGGATGGTATACATGCAATTTGATCAAGCTTGTACAATGAGCAATATCATTTTTACAGTTTTTTTTTTTCATTCCAAGGTTAGTCTACTAAAATGACACCTATTTGTTGGACAGATGATTGAAACATGGATGTTTCCTGCAACCTCATGCATCAGCTACGTGGCCAATTTCAATCATCATCATGTGCTTCCTGACTCATCTTTTTGATGTTGAACTATATTTTCCACATAGGGTTTGCAAGGACATCAACCAATGTAAGACTGCTGTGTGGAAATTCTTAGAAATGTTTATTTTGTTTGAAGCCCAAGCAGGACCCATTCTATGATACTCTCACAGTTCAAAAGTCCCTTAGAGCTGCACCATGAGTCTCATCTGCCTCACTGTGGTCGCAACAGATCTGCACCTACCTTATCAGTTTAGGCTTTTTGCTTGCCGAGCTGACTGTGACAAGATTAATTTCATGCCACATTAATTTTCTTTTTAAATAATGAGTTCGAACCCTCACTCAAGAAAATAAACGTTTTGTACAGAAACTGATGACCATTACAATTACATGTGACCATCATAGTTTGGTCTTTAAACTCTGGATTTGGGACCAATGATATCACTATGTCAGGGAATTAGGCATAATAAGTCCTGCTTGTGGGCCCTGGTCAATAATTCCATTGATACCAGGGTCAGTGGGCCCAGGTCCAGTAAGTCCACATATACAGACAGAAGACCAAGTCAGGGAACGGTGGGCCAGGTGCAATCCTTGCTGTCATGTGGAATTTGCAAGATAATCAAAACTATTAAGTGACAAAGGATGACTGTTGGATGACGAGCACCTTATTTAACTTATCGGTTACTGAACTAGAAATCAAATCATGAGTCTGCCTCTCCATGTAATTGATCAGTGGCCTGTTTTATTAATCGAGAGAACAAAACCATGCAATTGCAAACATTCTGGAACAAGATGGAAATGTCCCTGGACTATGTCAAGTTATGAGCAGATAAAAGGTTCCTTAAAACATATTCAAGTATAAGTTTGTGCAAAATTAATCAGCTCTTTGCATAGACCACCGCAGAGATAACCAACCAAAGAGTTAGAGGACCGTGGATCGATCATAAATTTAGCTGCAGCCACAACCATGTAGATAGCAGATGCCACATTCATCTGAGGAGGCCATAGATGTTGCACGCTATCATAAGTCTCATGCAATCTGCACTCTTTGATATAGATTCCTTCAACTGGAGTCGGTGAGCTGCCTCTAGGTTGGTCAGGCACAAAATCTTTCATCATTTTATCTGTGTCGGGTGGATGCAGAATTGTATATATCAATTAGTACCATTTTCTCTGTACTATATTGTCAAAACACTAGATGCTGAGTTGGATGTGGTCACAGTAGTAAGTGAGAGATGTGACATTTTAAATCGGCTCAGGGAATGGCTTTTGAAATGAGAGATTCCTATGCCATGGGGATTAATAATGTTGTTTTCACGATTCCTGCAAAAGTTTTTTACATCACTAAGGTAACTTTTTGTGCATTATGGAAATTGACAGGAATTGATGGAATACTTTGTTGCAGAACTACCAGTTGATCAAACAATATTCTTCTCCTAAGCACTTTTGTGCTAAAGTGATGAGTCTCATAGGGGTCCTTCTGAGACTTAAACTTGAAAGTCTAAGTGACCCAAAGGTACACTGCACTAGTTCTGTGCTACTTCATTGTCCACAAATTTCTATGGGTTTCTTCCTTTCTCTGAAAACAATTTAGACTTCGTTAACAATAAGATTGAAATGTCCTTGGATAATTTCCTGGAATATTCTAATTGCCAAATCACAAAGAAGTTCTGTCAGACAATTCAAACTGATAAGTATTAAAAACCATGCAGGATGCTCAGGCCCCGATCACACCAAACTTTCTGTCCGGTTTCAACCGTGAAATTGTTGGGGATTATGTTGAGAAATAGACGTTGGCCCACCACTTTTCACATTATTACAGCCGGAGATGCCGACAGATGGTGCCAAAACTGGCCGGTGTGATCAGCCCCTCAGAGTCAGGAGTCGGAAGTCCAGACCCTGTTGAACAAGTTTTGTCGGCATTTCCACAACAACAATTTTCATCATGACCATGCATGGTATGGTATCCTACTGTACAAGTACACCATTTATGGTATTTAGTGTTACGTACCCTATTCGTGATGGTCCTAAACTAGATGCCTAGAGGTCTCAAAGTGTCACATCCGCTAATTGCCAATATGAAATTATTTGTCAACATAAGTAATTGTTTTAAGTGAAAAAATATTTCCACATTCAGCATAGCATATTGGGTAACTTGAGATGATAGTTTTTCATTTTAGTATGTAAGGGGAAAAAGTTATTGAGCATACTAATGACAAGTGTCATGTATTTACGTTTTAGTATGCAAGAGGAAGATTCTCGAACATACTCATGCCAAGTGTCATTTGTGTACACTTTAGTCAACTTGTAGACCATTGTGTAACATAGACATACACCTCATAACATTATTGAACATACTCATGCACAGATTTTAGTAAATGCACTTAAATGCCAAGTGTCATGAAGTGACACTAGTGGTGAAGTTGTTGATCATTAGTGTAACCTAGCATATGCCTCAAAACTGGGTAATTCACACTATTATGCATGTGAAAGTAAATATCATAACCGGTGTAGCTTACTGCAGACACCATTGACTAAGATTTCACATGTTTGCTTTCCTGAGTCAAATTAAAAATACCATGTACAAAGAAATCAACGTCAGTAATATAGAAGTAAAATTCAAATATATCTAGATGTACTGATACTAAAACAACATCCATGATCCCCCTAACATTACCAAGCCCAATGGAGTTGAATGCAGTTCGGATATCGAGGCCCTGGCAGAGGGGTCGCAGGCCGTCAGTGCCTCGGGGGCCGGGACCAGCCCCTGCCCGCAGTTCTGCCTGTGCCGGCCCGGGCCGGAGTGCCACGGTGGACCGCCAGAGTGTTCGGTGGAGGCGCCCACTCACCCACCGAGGCCACGTCCTCGCCGGTGGGCCACATCATGCATGGAATCACCCACATCCCATCAGCCTGCATCATGGCATGCGACTGCCATGTGCACCATGGCCGGCATCCACCCACTGAGGCAACCTAATCACCCTCGGTGACTGCGTTTTGAATTCCTATTTTATAAGACCTCCATTCAGCCATGGCTGCTCATTCATTGTAACCTGTACACTCCGGATTTCTACCGCAATGAAGGGCCTTGCTGCAATTGGAATGCGATTGCAACAATGATGCGGTGAAGGGATTTAGGGCGGGATCAGCATCTGCAGCGCTTCCTTTCAAACACGGTGGAACCATGGTTGTCATTGATCGTAACATAGGCATTTAGGAAACGGTCCGGATTTCTGCCAGAATGGACTGTCTTGCATCTAGTGATGTGATTGCAACATCGACGTACTGAAGTTGTATAGGAAAAAACACCGTCTCCTGCGCTCAGTCCGCAAACAGTGGTTACAATCACCCTCACTCACTGTGCTTTTCATATACATTTCCAGATCTGGATTCAAACATCGCTTTTGATTGATCGCATGTATTCGTTTACTGCAGGGATCGCATTTTCGGCCGCAGTCTTGTGTCTTCCATAGAGCTATATAGAGCTCAAAACGGAGTTCAGGGTCGTTTGTCGTTTGTATGTGGATGTTGTCAACAGAAATATAGGGCTTCAATGGCTGATTGTGTTACTCACGCCGTTGTTCAGTCATGTGATGAATTGCATAGCGACCTACACAATCTTCCAGATGGACATCCTGTCTCCGAACCAGCACATCGCATGTCGCGTGGCCTGGAGCCCTCCTACAAGTCTATATACCAGGAGGTACACAAGGCGAACTTTGAGCGGCTCCGCAGTTTAGTTCAAACACCGGAACCAGGCACTTTCATGCACATGGATCTGACGTGGGCAACCCAAATCCGCACCAAAGGGAGGTGCTACGGTCCCAGGACTCCTGCTCCAGTTTCGGTGGCGTACATACCATGGGCAAGAGTACATGATTTTGTGAAAGGTGAGGAAGCTTGCTCCGATGGTCCTTGCAAGTTTGTTTGCCAGGGCACTCCATCGAACCAACAGGGGAAACTGACGTTCCCCCGTTGGAACAGCTACTCCGCCGTCAAGAGGTGTGTTTGTAACGTGTAATCTGAATTCCATTGTTCATGTTGTCATGTTACACATTTAAAAAATAAACTTTCCCACATATATCTGACTTGCCCTTCTGACACATGTTGTTCACTCCATACCCCACTACCAGGTATCACTGTCAGTATGGGCCAAATGACAATGCCTCGCACATACCAGTGATTACGAAGGACATATACCAGAAGAAACAAAAGCTTGACGCCAAGGGCAAATATGTTCCAAACGGAAAGGGACACACATGACCACGCACATCAGCGAGGATGCGTGGATCAGGCCAACGAAGGGGGTGCCAGTGTGGATTTGTCGTCAAGCAATTATACCTAGAGCCCTCAGTGGCAGAAATAACATACCATCAGATGAAGCATGTGAACCTCAAAGGGATATTCTGCCATGGTCCTACAAAGATTGGCCATAAGAGCAGATTCTCCAGCCATCTCTCGGTGCATGTCCGGGAATTCCTCATGTGTCATTTGCGCTTGGGTTTGTGTATCCCCCAAATAATGGCAAAACACAGAAAACACTTCATGGAAGTGTGCGAGCGTGGGGAGGAGCTGACTCGGGACCTCTTCATTTCTGAGCAAGACATCCGTAATGTCGTTGGCCGCCTCGCAATAGAGACATACAAACGCGACAACAATGACGCAAAATCTGTGCGCATGTGGGTGCAGGAACACCCCTCGCTCGTGTTTTACTACAAAGAGTCAGGCGTGCATGTTCGCGGAGCTATTACGCGTGATAATATTCCATTCACAATTGGCATCCAGACATCTTGGCAACAAGATATGATGCTAAAGCACGGGCATAAAAAGGCCGTTTCCATTGACGCCACGTTTGCAACTAATGAGAACAAGGTTTGTTGTTACCATAGACCCACTATTAGCATGTTACACACCATGTCTCTGCTAAGTAGTTTGCCGTAACTTTTGGTTGTATTTTTCCAGGTTTCCCCCAAATCGTAACATGTTGTTTTCCTTCCCCTTGCAGTTTCCGCTGTACACCTTGATGGTGTTTGATGACTGGTTGAATGGAGTGCCCGTGGCGTACATTATTACTTCTAGTTCCAAGCAACCTGATCTAGAGCCATGGATGAAGGCACTTGCCAAAAAGTTGGCGTCCGTGCAAGCTGATTGGGCGCCGAATGCTTTCATTACAGATTGTGCGCACGCTGAGATTGGAGGGTTGCAATCTGTATGGCCTGGAGTTAAAGTATTCTTGTGCCTCTGGCATGTTCGTCGTACATGGCTGAAGCAAGCGGTAGCGAAAATCAAAGACCATGCTATACGGGCCGGTGTGCTTAAAGGATTGGGCCGTATTATGTACGACACGAAGTGCCCCCGAGGAGATGGAATGGGGCCCTGGGCCATTCAGCAATTGAATGCTCTTAGAGATAGCTTCCCCATTGTGAGAAATTTTTGGGCTTACTTCGACAAACAATGGGCAGACAAGACCCATATGTGGGTTGTGGGCCATCGTAACCTACCATATGCTGGGCAGGACACAAATGCTGCAATTGAGAGTTACCACTCTAACCTTAAAGCCACCTTGCGTGCATCAAAAGGCAGAGCGCATGGACGCCGCTTGGACTGGATCATATACGAGTTGACGGAGGAAATTCTCTCCCATTATTGGTACCAGGCAATGAGGAAACAACACGGGTTCGTTCCCAACTTGAAACAAGAGCAATTTGTTATCAACGCAATGCTCAAAGCTAGAGAAATCCCTGACAGTTGTGTCACCCTCCCCATTGCAAATGACAGTCCAGCATTGGTAACGTCCATGAACAATGCTACCAAATTGTACTCTGTGTATAGCCCGGACTGTGAATGGGGTTGTTGTGATTGCATGTGGGCACTTAAGGGCAACATATGCAAACATCATATAAAAGTCCTCATGATACTCCATCCCAACCTTGCAGAAGGAACAATTACACGTTACTGCGGGTCCCTTGCAGGCACATGTGAGGGAGGTCGTGCCAACATGCTGGATCTTGTCGTTCATTTCCCAGATGAATGTTTAGATAGTGGACCATGTTACACTGCCGCGACGGGTCTGCATGGTACTACTGCCGAATGTCTCACCCCATATGGGGAGGACATGGAAACCCGTGTCCGCAACCTTGCAGCTGAATTTATGGAGGCTGCCACGGGCGATACTTTCTTGCTAAAACACCTCCTGGCCGACTTGCACATCGTCCGAGGGAAACAACAAACACTGTTGGCTCAAATCAAACATGGATTGGTGGAGCCATCGCAAGCGGAACTACATTTCAGCCCCAACGACGATGGCAGTAGCATGTCTCTCAAGCGGAGGAAGGACTTCCTGGAGCGTCTTAGGTAAATTACAAATGTTACACTACAGTGTCTTGTAACGTGCACATGTTACAAACTAGTGAACATGTTACAGACCAGTGCACATGTTAGAGCCTTTCCCACACGCGTGACGAACTTCTAATATTGCCCATATAAAGGGCATGACCTTCTCCTCTTCCACATTTCCACCCTATGTTGTTCCACTCTCCCCTTTAGGGTGCATAGTTTTGCGCAACTCCACGCACTAGTGTCTGGCATCCCGCATGGAAGCTTGCCCGCTACCTCTTTCCTGCACCATGGCGCCCCTTCACGTAGCTCGCATAAGTGCAGCTGTTTGGAAATGGTTTTGCAGGTGCCCTGATGCCATTGGACCAGTTCATGGCATCTCTAGTGATGAGGAGTTCTACACGCCTCCAACAAGTCTTGTACGCGTTCTCGAAGAGCACCGCTCGGCCAATGTTTCTGCCTCCACTCCTACCTTCATGCCCCACACACTTGCCGTGCAGGGGCCGCTATCACCGGCGCAGACCGCTCGTTTGAGGCGACGACATGCCCAAGCTGTCCGGCAGCTCACAACCCCTCCACCATCTATCACGCCTTCCCCACAGGGCCCGCTGTTGGCCTACCAACGACCCATTAAGGTGTATAGGCCAAGCTGGGCCCCTTAGTTTCAATGTCAAACTCTCCCTCATGTAACACTGTGAACTATGTTTTGAAATGTCATATTTTCCCAATTTTTGGGTTTTGGTATAAGTGTTCCTTGTGTGATAAGTGAGGTTGAACATTCTACGTGCATCGCGATGGTATTGGTCGATCTGTTCGTTCGAAGAACTCGCCCACCCAGTGGCCTACCAGTAAGGCATAGACTTCGTTCATTCTGTTATTTCATTTCTTGAAATTTGCATTGCCCCCAAAGCATTTCTACCACCATTTGCATTGCTCCCAACAACTTCACCCAACAGACCCTTTGCATCCGCGATTGCGAATGGGGGCCATGGTTACGCCACAAGCATGTGCACACATTTTTTAAATATCCGAACAGAATGGGCCATGTTACAAATGTTACACTTGTTACATATTTCAATGTTCATCCCTGGGTGTACGTGTCACTCATAGACAATAGTTTACGTGCCTCTACAATGTATGCCTTCCTGTCCTTCTATTGAACCGGGACCCAATCACCATTTTCATGTATGTCCTGGACTACACTACCATTTTCTTGGGTTTGTAACATGTATCGACCTTGTAACCTAGCAGATAGTGGCTGTGACGCGTCTTCCTTCTGCTCCGCAAGTCTCGAAACTAGCAGAATGGCTATTGAGTAGCACTCATGACGGCCTCCTGTGCAATTTGGGATACCTTTGCAAATGTGTCGACGGCCACGAGTACAGGCGGCTCGGGAGTCTGGGATGACCCGACCACGTCAAGTTCCTCCCCCAAATTTCGACCTGCAGCAAGTGAGGGTGTGGGAGCAGGTGTCATCGATTCTTGCCAGTCCAAATCCAGTTGACTGGGCAAGTCCTGTAGAGACCTCTCTTGGGTCATGGGTATGTGCCATGCGGGTCCAACATTCAGGTCTGTATGTGTGGAGGGAGCGCCCTCTGCATCCCCTTTACATTGAAGCTCCACCGAGGGCTGCACAGCCTGTGATGCCTGTGGCATGCTCGAATTGCATGTGTTGTCGGAGTTGCTAGCATTCATAACCTCCACCTGACAGTTCTCAACATCCGCTTCGTGGTGAGTGGGTTCTGGAGGATGGACTTCCGAGTGCTCGCAACGCTCTCTGGTTATATTCTCTGCAACAGCTCGTAGCTCATAGAAGTACTCGGTGGCTTCCGGCGGCGGGACCATAACTTCTGCGAACCAGTACAGACATTGCCATCGTTACGCTGGTAAGTTCAGGAAGAAATGTTAAAAAAAACGTCATGTTACAAATGAAAGTGTGCAAAATTACCTGGGTTGGCAAGGACATAACCGATGTCCATGTCCTCTCGATATTGTAGCCACCGCTCGTAACATGCAAAGGAGGGCAACGAAGCAGGGGGAGGATCCCGAATCACCCAGGCATTGAGCCACATCTGTTTGTCGTGGAAGGCCATATCATGGCATGCTCTAAACTGGGTTGAGTTGCACCAATGCCGCAACTCTGCCCACCATTGTGGGCTAGGATTTCTTAAATCCATCCAAGCACCCTCGATGTCTGTAACCCACTGCTGTTGCGAATCCACCGGCCTGGCTCCTGCAAACAAGATGAAACCTTCTTCTTTCAAGTACGACGTTGCCGACTGCCAAGGGTGCGGGCCATCTCCATGGACTTCTTCTGCGACCTTCAACCATTTCGTAATATTGGTAGCAATGAGGCCATTCTGCGGGTGCGATAGCAGAGGGGGCAATAGGCTATAATACTTTAGAAAACAACGAAGAAGAAGGATGGACCAAGGCACAGGGTACACCCTTTTCACCTGGGATTGTTGCAAAAGCACATCATGCACATCCCAACCCTCAGCAACTGTATGAGACAAAGGGTACGTGGGTTTGAAGCTAGTGCAGAGAGGATTGGCCACAAAAGAGGAATAGAAAGGGTGCCATCCCCAAGTGGCTTGCAGCAGACGCGGGTAATGCTCGTCATCCCACTGTTTCATGGCCTTTGCAATGGCTTCGCTAACTCTCTTTAGACGGTCGTCCTCCCATTGCTTTCGTTGTTTCACCACCTCCCGCATGATGAAGATATGTTTGACGTAAGTGAGCAGAGCACCAATCTCCACGGCCACTGCGGTGGCATCATCCACCTTGCTGAAGACCCCCACGACAGCCTCCGTGATTGGCGGTGTTACTTCTGGCTTGGCCTGCATCAACATGTACAACACACGTTACGAGGACATTAACGTCTTTCAACACATGTTACAAACATGAAACACACAGAGAAGAAGCCAGGCAGGATGATTGTAGTCGACAATGACGACATTCTCCATTGCTACAATAGTAATTGCATAATATCATAAATTGCAAAGAAAGCATAGGTGCATGGGAAAAAGATATACTTTTTACCTGATGTGAAGGACAATGAAATCTGCCGTAGGCCGCAAACAACCTGTCCATGAACGCCGGGTCGTTCTTCCATTTCTGAACCTCATCCTGGAAGTCCTCATACTTGCCGCGCTCCAAATCGAAGGTCAGCAAACCGCATGCCATCAAATGGAAGAAGCCGGGGGTTGTATTGGGGGCCTCAGAGGTGGTTTGGGGACGTCCATCTTGACGGACCCGCGCGCTGCACTTGCGGCTCTCAGGTAGAAAGCCTGTCGATCCTTACGAAGTTCCAATGCCATATCATGCTCACCTGTTGGGGTCTCCATACGCGTGACAGGGGTAACAGGTGGCGGAGGAGCATCGAGCGCCACATGCGCAGGAGGAGAGGGAGGAGCCAAAATCGCAGCCCTTTCTGGTGAGGGGCTGCGAGTCTGGATAGGCGTGACACGAATGGGGTGGGGAGGAGGTCCGGAGTGGCCAACAGTCGATGGACGCGCACTTCGTGTTGGGGGACGAGACTTGTATGTGAGCGGTGAGCAGAGAGCGGAGAGCGGAGAGCAGAGATGTGGAGAGCGGAGAGCGGAAATGATGTAAAAATAGTAAACTTCCCATACTAATTTAAGAAAAAGATTCTAATATTCTTAGAATATTCTAGATTCTTCTTACAATAGTAAAAATTCATGACCTATTTCCGTGGAAAGTATAGGTCCAAAAATGAATTAAAAGGCCCTGAATTTGAAATGGTCTACATCAGGATTGCGATGGCAGACCTTTAAAAAGATGAAGTAGACATGCTTGCAATACGAGAACTGATTCCTCCCTCGAAAGTTGGTCATTGTCTTCTTGAATGCGGGGCAGGTGCAACCTGGAAAGGAGCTGATGGTGATCTGATATTGTGTCACGTCGGGTGGCGTTATCGAGTCTAGCGCAATGATGCAGCCATGGCCAGGGTGAGGAATCATCGTGACCGAGCTGAGTCGAGCTTTGAGGGAGTCCGAAGAGCCCATCGATAGCCTCTGTTGAGGGTTTGGACGGGTTGAGGTGCGCTTGACGATTTTCCCTTCTCTTTTCCCATGATACATGTTCACATCCGCGGGCACCGGCACGGAGTCTAGATTTGCCAGAGACGGGGCTGTGGAAAAGAGCCTTCTAGGCGAGACCGGCACTTTCTGTGGCAGTTGGAATCCGGCCGCTTCGAGGGCCAGGATCTCACATTGCTTGAGGTTTGTACCAAGTTTCACTGGCCAAACATCCGGAATGTTTGGTCTCTCCTGCTGTGCAGAGTATTGAACGACCCATTTGCGCCTCCTACCCTTGACGCACCTCTCGATATCATCTGAGCAGAAGAAGAACTCTGTGGACTCTTTCACATTCCTCATGGTGTTGTGCCATAGACCGGTGTACGTAGGGGTGGGGGTTGATTTCGCACCCCTTACGATTCTCTCAATATACTTCTTTTTGGTGACAGCTCTCTGGACCCAACAACATTTGGCAGAAGTCTTTGGCAACCGAGCGATGTGCCACTCCTTCAAGTTCACCCTAGTCTCCTCGACGGCAGAGACGTGCCGGATCCGTCCCTCGTGGGTGGGGGACGGGATGACATCGTCGGCATGTGGCGCCGGGGGTGCAACTTCCTGGACATCGGAATCTTCCTCTTCAAGAATTATTGGCATGTGAGTGGAACGAATCCTGACATGCCTACCAGAGCCACGAGGATGTGAGAAGTTGACCTTATCAGGCTAGTGCGACTCTTCATCAGCTCTAAGGGATAGGTCTAGCTTTCGCTTCATCGAGCCAAACACTTCCTCTCCTGCCATGTGAAGGTCGCGTGTACAGAACTCGTCGGCTCCGGGCATGTCTAGCATGGGGTCCTGGAGGACCTTAGGGTCACCTGTTTTCTGGGCCCTATGTTCCGCCATCCGCAGCCTTAGCTCCTTCTTGCTCGGTCCAGTCCCACCCATGTCGCCCTTCAAGTACTGGTAGTAATTGACGACCTGTAGGAATGCCCGGATATAGTCATCCACCGTGGCGACGTAAAGATCACCGCCATTGTTGCCGGACGCTTGAAGCCACTTGTTGTGGACAGTCTCCGCAAGGTTGCAAGACGGCATCTCCGCAAGTTCTATCTCCGTGAATTTCTAGGCATCGCATGTGAGGTCAAGTTAGCATAAAATTCAAAACTATATCACCCTTCAAAGTCCGGATTGATGTTCATGGCAAAAATCGAATGAGCTTACCCCTGTCATAAATCCACCCCATTGGCGATAGCGGAAATGCCAAAAGGCAAGCCACAACTCCAATTACTCAACGTTTTTTCAATCACGGCCCCAGCAGATACCCACCAAGCCCTCAGCCCATGGTAAAGACTCTCGGCCTCGGCCAACGTCCGTGCCGTCCTATACTGGTGGCACATCTTCACTCAACTTTCTCATGTCTAAGGGAACTGTAGTCAAGCTTCTTTAGGAGATTCTTCTTCCCTAGCCTAGTAGCCAACTTCTTCAAACAGTCTACGATACTGACGCACACACATGAAGAAGGCGGTTGCAATGGAGGACACTTATTTGAAACAACCACATGAGACTTCGACTGAACAGAAAGGTTGGGTGGACTAGGAACTAAAGGTGTGGATCTGTGAGGACCTTGGAACGACACCTTTGGGGACTATGCCAAATTTGAGGATGCATTGTGGGGGTGATCCTAGTGTGGGTGAGGGCCCCGAGCGTTGGAAACGCCTCCTACCCGCGGAGCCTAGGCGGCATGAACATGACGCCATAAGCAATGCATAGCTTATGGCATGCCAATTCTAGAATGCTTCAGAACACCTCATTTGGAGGTCTGAGCTAGAAGATATGGCAAGTTGAATGGGGTGCTGTCCCGGGACAACGCCCTAGAACAGCAGTGGCCTGGGAGTGGCTCCCGGGACTGCGAACCTTCAAATGGGCATAACTTCCTTTGTGCTTGGCCACATGGGGCAAGTGAGTAGTCCATTGTCATCAACGTGAAACGTAGATGACGATGGAATGGTCAAATGTTAGAATCGAAGAACATATGAGCAAGTTATGGGGTTTTGAAGCTGGTGGGGGCCTCGAAGTTTGAGTCCGGTGCAAGTGCCCTTAGGGTGCTGGAAATGGGCGTCGGGTCCAACGCCCATTTTCAGCACCATAAGAGCACTTGAATCGCATTCAGAGTCCGAGGCCTCACCTCGGAAAAAAAGACCAAAAAATGAGGATCCACAAAAAAACCAAGTGCCCTTAGGGTGCTGGAAATGCGCATCGGGTCCAACGCCCATTTTCAACACCCTAAGGGCACTTGAACCACATTCAGAGTCCGAGCCCTCACCTCGGGAAAAAGATCAAAAAAATGAGGATCCATATAAAAACCACGTGCCCTCAGGGTGCTGGAAATGGGCATCGGGTCCGACGCCCATTTTCAGCATCCTAAGGGCACTTGAACCGCATTCAGAGTCCGAGGCCTAACCTGGGAAAAAAAACCCAAAAAAATGATAATCCACAAAAAAACCAAGTGCCCTTTGGATGCTGGAAATGGCCATCATGTCCGACGCCAATTTTCAGCATCTTAAGGGCATTTGAACCGCATTCAAAGTCCGAGGCCTCACCTCGGAAAAAAGACCAAAAAACTGAAGATCCATAAAAAAATTAAGTGCCCTTAGGGTGCTGGAAATGGCCGTCGGGTCCGACGCCCATTTTCAGCATCCTAAGGGCATTTGAACCGCATTCAGAGTTCGAGGCCTCACCTCAGAAAAAAGACCAAAAAAATGAGGATCCATAAAAAAATCAAGTGCCCTTAGGGTGCTGGAAATGGCCGTCGAGTCCGACGCCCATTTTCAGCACCATAAGGGCACTTGAACCGCATTCAGAGTCCGAGGCCTCCCCTGAGAAAAAATACCAAAAAAATGAGGATCCCCAGAAAAACCAAGTGCCCTTAGGGTGCTGGAAATGGGCGTCGGGTCCAACGCCCATTTTCAGCACCCTAAGGGCACTTGAACCACATTCAGAGTTCGAGGCCTCACCTGAGAAAAAAGACCAAAAAAATGAGGATCCACAAAAAAACCAAGTGCCCTTAGCGTGCTGGAAATGGGCGTCGGGTCCGACGCCCATTTCAGCACCATAAGTGCACTTGAACCGCATTCAGAGTCCGAGGCCTCCCCTGAGAAAAAATACCAAAAAAATGAGGATCCCCAAAAAAACCAAGTGCCCTTACGGTGCTGGAAATGGGCGTCGGGTCTGACGCCCATTTTCAGCACCCTAAGGGCACTTGAACCGCATTCAGAGTTCGAGGCCTCACCTGAGAAAAAAGACCAAAAAAATGAGGATCCACAAAAAAACCAAGTGACTTTAGGGTGCTGGAAATGGGCGTCGGGTCCGACGCCCATTTCAGCACCCTAAGGGCACTTGAACCGCATTCAGAGTTCGAGGCCTCACGTGAGAAAAAAGACCAAAAAAATGAGGATCCCCAAAATAACCAAGTGCCCTTAGGGTGCTGGAAATGGGCGTCGGGTCCGACGCCCATTTTCAACACCCTAAGGGCACTTAAACCGTATTCAGACTTCGAGGCCTCACCTGAGAAAAAAGACCAAAAAAATGAGGAACCCCAAAAAAACCAAGTGCCCTTAGGGTGCTGGAAATGGGCGTCGGGTCCGACGCCCATTTTCAGCACCCTAAGGGCACTTGAACCGCATTCAGAGTTGGAGGCCTCACGTGAGAAAAAAGACCAAAAAAATGAGGAACCCCAACAAAACCAAGTGCCCTTAGGGTGCTGGAAATGGGCGTCGGGTCCGACGCCCATTTTCAGCACCCTACGGGCACTTGAACCGCATTCAGAGTTGGAGGCCTCACCTGAGAAAAAAAACCAAAAAAATGAGGATCCCCCAAAAAACCAAGTGCCCTTAGGGTGTTGGAAATGGGCGTCGGGTCCGACGCCCATTTTCAGCACCCTAAGGACATTTGAACCGCATTCAAAGTTGGAGGCCTCACCTGAGAAAAAAGAACAAAAAAATGACGAACCCCAAAAAAACCAAGTGCCCTTAGGGTGCTGGAAATGGGCGTCGGGTCCGACGCCCATTTTCAGCACCCTACGGGCACTTGAACCGCATTCAGAGTTGGAGGCCTCACCTGAGAAAAAAGACCAAAAAAATGAGGATCCCCCAAAAAACCAAGTGCCCTTAGGGTGTTGGAAATGGGCGTCGGGTCCGACGCCCATTTTCAGCACCCTAAGGACATTTGAACCGCATTCAAAGTTGGAGGCCTCACCTGAGAAAAAAGAACAAAAAAATGACGAACCCCAAAAAAACCAAGTGCCCTTAGGGTGCTGGAAATGGGCGTCGGGTCCGACGCCCATTTTCAGCACCCTAAGGGCACTTGAACCGCATTCAAAGTTCGAGGCCTCACGTGAGAAAAAAGACCAAAAAAATGAGGATCCCCAAAAAAACCAAGTGCCCTTAGGGTGTTGGAAATGGGCGTCGGGTCCGACGCCCATTTTCACCACCATGAGGGCACTTGAATCGCATTCAGAGTTGGAGGCCTCACGTGAGAAAAAAGACCAAAAAAGTAAGGATCCCCAAAAAAACCAAGTGCCCTTAGGGTGCTGGAAATGGGCGTGGGACCCGACGCCCATTTCCAGCACCCTAAGGGCACGTGCACCGGACTCAGACTCTGAGGCCCCTAGCAGCTTCAGAACCCCATAACTTCCTCATATGTTCTTCGATTCTAACATTTGACCACTCCATCGTCATCTACGTTTCACGTAGATGAGAATGGACTACCCACTTGCCCCATTTGGGCAGGCACAGAGGAAGTTATGCCCATTTGAAGGTTCGCAGTCCTGGAACAGCAGTGGCCTGGGAGTGGCTCCCGGGACTGCGAACCTTCGAATGGGCATAACTTCCACTGTACTTGCCCAAATGGAACAAGTGAGTAGTGCATTGTCATCTACGTGAAACGTAGATGACGATAGAGTGGTCAAATGTTAGAATCGAAGAACATATGAAGAAGTTATGGGGTTCTGAAGCTGCTAGGGGCCTGGAAGTCTGAGTCCGGTGCAAGTGCCCCTAGGGTGCTGGAAATGGGCGTCAGGTCCGACGCCCATTTCCAGCACCTCATTTCATTTGGGTTTTGGTGGATCCTTCTTTTTTTTGATCTTTTTTCCGAGGAGAGGCCTCGGAGTCAGACTGCGGTGCAAGTGCCCTTAGGGTGCTGGAAATGGGCGTCGGGTCCGACGCCCATTTCCAACACCTCATTTCAGTTGGGTTTTTGATGGATCCTCTTTTTTTTTTCAACGTTTTTCCGAAGTGAGGCCTCGGAATTAAACTGCGGTCCAAGTGCCAATAGCGTGCTAGAAATGGGCGTCGGGTCCGACGCCCATTTCTTGCACATCATTTCATTTGGGTTTTTGGTGGATCTTCTTGTTTTTGAAGTTTTTTTCCGAGGTGAGGCCTCGGAGTCTGAGTCCGGCGCAAATGCCCTTAGGGTGCTGGAAATGGGCGTCGGGTCCGACGCCCATTTTCACCACCCTAAGGGCACTTGAACCGCATTCAAAGTCCGAGGCCTCATTTCGGAAAAAAGACCAAAAAAATGAGGATCCGTAAAAAAACCAAGTGCCCTTAGGGTGCTGGAAATGGGCGTCAGGTCCGACGCCCATTTTCAGCACCCTACGGGCACTTGAACCGCATTCAGAGTCCGAGGCCTCACTTGAGAAAAAAGACCAAAAAAATGAGAATCCATAAAATAACCAAGTGCTCTTAGGGTGCTCGAAATGGGCGTCGGACCCGACGCCCATTTCCAGCACCCTAAAGGCACTTGCACCGCAGTCTGACTCCGAGGCCTCTCCTCGGAAAAAAGTTCCCAAAAAAGAAGGATCCACCAAAAACCCAAATGAAATGAGATGCTGGAAATGGGCGTCGGACCCGACGCCCATTTCCAGCACTCTAGGGGCACTTGCACCGGACTCAGACTTCCAGGCCCCCAGCAGCTTCAGAACCCCATAACTTCTTCATATGTTGTTTGATTCTAACATTTGACCACTCCATCGTCATCTACGTTTGACGTAGATGACAATGCACTACTCACTTGCCCCATTTGGGCAAGTACAAAGGAAGTTATGCCCATTCGAAGGTTCGCAGTCCCGGGAGCCACTCCCAGGCCACTGCTGTTCCAGGACTGCGAACCTTCAAATGGGCATAACTTCCTCTGTGCCTGCCCAAATGGGGCAAGTGAGTAGTCCATTGGCATCTACGTGAAACGTAGATGAAGATGGAGTGGTCAAATGTTAGAATGGAAGAATATATAAGGAAGTTATGGGGTTCTGAAGCTGCTGGGGGCCTCAGAGTCTGAGTCCGGTGCACGTGCCCTTAGGGTGCTGGAAATGGGCGTCGGGTCCCATGCCCATTTCCAGCACCCTAAGGGCACTTGGTTTTTTTGGGGATCCTCACTTTTTTGGTCTTTTTTCTCACGTGAGGCCTCCAACTCTGAATGCGGTTCAAGTGCCCTTAGGGTGGTGAAAATGGGGGTCGTACCCGACGCCCATTTCCAACACCCTAAGAGCACTTGGTTTTTTGGGGGATCCTCATTTTTTTGGTCTTTTTTCTCACGTGAGGCCTCGAACTCTGAATGCGGTTCAAGTGCCCTTAGGGTGCTGAAAATGGGCGTCGGACCCGACGCCCATTTCCAGCACCCTAAGGGCACTTGGTTTTTTGGGGGATCCTCATTTTTTTGGTTTTTTTTCTCAGGTGAGACCTCGAACTCTGAATGTGGTTCAAGTGCCCTTAGGGTGTTGAAAATGGGCATCGGACCCGATGCCCATTTCCAGCACCCTAAGGGCACTTGGTTTTTTGGGGGATCCTCATTTTTTTGGTCTTTTTCTCAGGTGAGGCCTCGAACTCTGAATGCGGTTCAAGTGCCCTTAGGGTGCTGAAAATGGGCGTCGGACCCGACGCCCATTTCCAGCACCCTAAGGGCATTTGGTTTTGTTGGGGTTCCTCATTTTTTTGGTCTTTTTTCTCAGGTGAGGCCTCGAACTCTGAATGTGGTTCAAGTGCCCTTAGGGTGCCTTTCGGGGAGTGTTTGCAGAGGAGCCATGGACTTGGAGGTTACCCTTGGGTGTCCTTATGTAGGCATTGCACCAAGGAATGGAAAAGGAAGGTTGCGGCGCATTTCTCAATCTAAGGCCAATGAGAGTGGAGATCGCGACGACGGTGATGATTCGCATCCTCCGCTTGGGACGGACTCAATAGGGGATGATAGTCACCATCCTTCTGGTAGTTCTAGTCAAGGCCATAGTAGTGGTGTTGGAGGCCATTCTGAATCACCTATCGAGCGTGCTCGAAGGTAAGTTAATGGCCTAACGAAGGTTGGGAACAATGTGCAAGCCACATTGCTCCATGGCAATATGTATAAGGTAGTTGACCGTATGAGGCGGCAGCCCGTCTTGAAAACAGTCCTTTGAATTCCATTATGTAGGATGATTCGAATTCCATTATGTAGGAATATGTTGACAAGGCTATTGCTAAGAAGAAGGAGGAGCTATTTACCTACTTCAACAAAGCCCAATCAGTTGTTAATCCAGCCGTAGGAGAGGGCTTCATGGAAGAGGTGAGTGAATTTTACTTGGATTTTGATTTTGACTGAAAACCTTAGCTCTGCATTTGCTAATGTATTACTTCCTTGGACATGCAGGTTATTGCACATTACAGTGCACACGTTGCTGCCAAAGTTGAGATGTGACTGGAGAAACTGCAGATGGTGGCAACTGCAGTGGTTGAGCCCAAGTACAAAGTGCGCTGGCTCAAGTGGTGGAACAGTTCAGAAGCTGTTTGAAATGACCTCAAGTTTCCAAAGTACCCTGCTAGTGAGGACACGCTGATAACGGTTTGATTTATGTGGATGATGAGGCTATTAGTGAATAGACCTCATTTCTTTTTTTCTTAACCAGTCAATCATATCTCCAATCTGGAGAACCATTGTAATGGTTACTTTTATGTTTTCAAACTGTGTTAATCTTATTTTTACCACTGAATTACAACTATCATCAATCTTTGCCTATGATACATCCATACCCTAAACCCTCGCATGAAACATCCATGAGTTATAAGTTTTTTAGAGAAATTACATACAATAGATGTGGTTGCCTCTTTACAAAATAACCTAATTCTACGTTCGGCTAATTACAACACGATGCCATGAGAGCCTATACGGAAGTTTTGACAACACCATTTACAAGCATTTGTAGAAAATAAATGACATTTTGAGCTATCTTCAAGGTTACCCAAATGTTGATATTTGTATCCTTGGCACGAACATACAAATTTCAAGTTTTGAGATTTTCAAGGTCATTTTGAAAGCCCTACAAGGGCCAAGTATAAATCATTTGAGTGAGATAAACTAAATCTTGAATCAAATTTAAAGTTACCAAAATGTTGATATTTGTATCCTTGGAACTATAGGTACAAATTTCATTTTCTTGGAGATTTGTCAAAATAACTTCAAAAATCTTGAGAAGTGATTCAAAGGGCCATTTGATTTTTTTAAGAAAAACAAATAAAGTTGTCACATGCATCAAATGTTATCCAAACGTTGACATTAGTACCCTCGGTGATGAGGTAGGTAATTTCAAAATTTTGGAGATTTTCATAATCACTTTGAAAGTCTTTGGGAATCAACGTGAGGGCCATTTGTAAACTATTTGAGAAAATTAGATAAACTTGTGAGAGAAATTCAAAATTATCCAAATGTTGATGTTTGTACCCTCAGCAACAAGGTGACTAATTTCAAGTTTTTGAGATTTGTCAAAATCCTTTTGCAAACCCTAGGAAGTGCTACAAGGGCCATTTGCAAATTAGTTGCAAGAAAAAAGGATTTGTGACCAAATTTAGTTTCCATTAAAAGCCATTTGTTATAACTTGGAAATTTTATATGGGGCCATTTGTCAAGCCTTTAAAAAAATTACAATCATATTTGAAACCAACTTTTGGGTGCTCATGTTGTTGGGAATTTTCATTTTGCATAACGACATTGATTTTTATTTTGGGGGCAACATCTCAGTAAAATGTTGAATTCCACCCAAAGAACAAAATCATGTTCATGCATAAATTTTGGATGTTGACCTTGACATATCGAGGGGTTCAATCATGTCGTTACTTAGACATTGTAGGAGATATGAATGTTGAGCACGCATTAGTTGAAAGTTGAGAGAAAAAACATGAATTTGAGAGAAAAAGTTAGTATGGCTGTAAAAATGAAAATAAGCAACAAAGAATTAAAGAGTAGAAGTCTTTGAGAAGTCATGAAAAGAGAGAAAAATGAATATTAAAATAGATAGGGCATTGATGTTATCCAAAGAGTCAATCTTTAGAAGAGAGCATTGACAAATAAACAACCCAAAAATGAGTTTTCTCAACAGGAAAAAGAATAGAAAAAAAATTAAGAAAGTAAAATTTTAAAAAAACAATGGACAATGGATAAAAAATTTATAAAATTAAAAATGGCAAATGGAAAAAAAATGATAAGATAAAAAAATTGAAGGTAACAAGTCTTTGAGACTGAGAAGTGAGGAAAATAAAAATTAAAGATGATAGGGCATAAATATTAACAAAATTGTTAATGAATAGAAGGGATGATTCACAATTAAACAACCAAAGAATTAGGATTCTATAAGGGATAAATCATTGTTAATAAAAAAATAAGAATTGAACATAGAAGATAATAAATCTTTGAGAAGTTTTTAATGTAAATAAGAAATAGTTTAAGATTGATTGGACATGGATGTTAACCATTTAGTGAATAAATAAAAGAGATCAATGACAAATGAACAATCATATAAATTTTGATTCTTAAAAGGAAAATGGATAAAAGATATTGAGATATATAAGTGAAGGCCGATGCGCGGCTTTTAAACTTTGACATCATAATGACGTCAGCCCTAATTGATGCATAGAAATTGTGATGAACCCTAAACCCTAAACCAAAGCGGTGGAAACATGTACAAAGATTATATTTTTAGATTGAAAATCCACAGTTATACATATCAAAAGTTTAAATTAGTAATGAAGTTGTCAAAAAATTCCACGGTTATAGGAGTTGATTCATCTTAAAATGGCATTCCAAATGTCTATTTTCTACTCTTCAACCTCTGCTCTCTGCTCTCCGCTCTCCGCTCTTTGCTCGCATACGACCTTTCCCCTCGTGTTGGGTTCGGTGCGTGTTGATCACCACCAGCACTCTGTCGCGAATGCAGAGGGCTATGTTTCCTGAGTGGAGTCCTGAACTGCCGGCTTGAATGGAAAACGCGGTGCCCATCCGCCATTTGTGCATGAGTACGTTTGTTGGGTCGTGCAGGGGCCGCTTCAGGCTCAGAGTCTTCGTCAGCTGCTAGGTCGACGAAAGTGGCTGCCGCGGGCGGGGCAGAATGTTGCTTGGGAGGGGGTGGCACTCTGGATTTCGGTTGCGGCCGGAAATCTGTTGTTGGGGCGGGAGAGGCCGTCAATGTCTCCAGAGTGGGCTGCATGAACCAGCGCTCCTGCACTCTGGCTCCGGGGGGAGGGTAAGTGACGTCCCTGAGCTCAGGGTTAAGATCCAGCCAAACCGAATTGTCGTGAAGGTTGTCCCACACGGAGCCATCACTGCGCTGCAGAGCAAGTTTTAGGTCCTTACCTTGTTTTGATGTCTTGAGATTGGGGTACACAGGGAGCTCCCACTTTGACCCACTTGAGTCGACAGGTCCACATGGGCAACCCCCGACACGGTGATCTGTCAGCCGCAATTTGCTGGGAAAGGATCCTTTGCAATAGAGGCACAACCAGTCATCCCTGGCCTTGTGCACATTCCGAGAGCGGTTGCGAGTACACTCTAATTTCAACTGAATGTAGACATGCCTCCTCACGTGTTGCTCCACCCACCCTGCAGAATCCTTGTTGACGTAGTATGTCACCTCGTCCTCCTCTGGCAACGGCGCTTGTGGCTCGCGATCCATATCCTGCACACGGCAATGTAAGTCAATGGCCATAAACAGAGCACTTACAGGCCCGAGGAAGAATGAGGATGGATGAGTGTTTGTGGCACAGGGAATATGGCGCAACATGCGAGCATGGGGGTCGCCGAAACCCTCCAGAGAAGGGAACGCATCAACAGCCATACTAGCGGAATGTCACGCAGCGCGTCCACTTGAGCACCCTAAACCCTAAATACTGAAAGTATATCTGTGCACTGCCTCCAAGAGAATCAAGTGACCATAACAAAGAGAACGCACAAAACAGAAAGCACAAAACACAAAAGTGCCATGTGCACTGCCACGAATGAGGAGGAAACAAGAAAAATTGCAGCAAAAACAACGGAACAAGCGACATGTTACAAGATTGTCCGCTCCTAGGATGGCATACAGTCGGTGTAACCACCGTGTGTGGATGTTGTGGTCGTGCAAGGATGAGGGTACTGCATGAAAATGGCAACCCTTGCCCAATTGCTAGTAATTAAGCCATAAACCTACAGAAAATGAGGACGTCAATGACAAGTATGAACGCCAATCAGAAGTTGGGGATTACAATCATGTGATGTGTAACATGAAAGTCATTATAATTGGAAATCTCAACAAGGAGGTACATTGACTGCATAGCAGTCGTTATGACAACATCACTTCGTGGACGAGACTATAGTGCGGCAAAGATCCGGCCTGTGCGTCAAATGATTAAGTTACGGTATATCAGGAGGCATGCTTGATTGCATTATTGCCAAAAAAAAACGACGTCACACTTGAATGCATCATTGTTCTAAGCCCATCACGAAGTGGACGACACTGCAATGTGGCAAATGATTAGGTTACACTAAATGAGGAGGGATGGTTGAATGGACTTTTGCAAGGAAATATGAAAATCGAAGTGACACTCTAGCGCAAATCCAAGCAGTGCGGCAAATGATTAGGTTACACTCAATCAGAAACAATGGTTGATTGGACATTTGCAATGAATTCTGAAAAACGAAGTCACACTCTAGTGCATCATTGTTGCACTCCCATCAGGTCGTGGGAGAGACTGCAGTGCGGCAGTAATCCAAGTTGTCCGGCAAATGATTAGGTTACACTCAATTACAAACGATGGTTGATTGGACATTTGCAATGAATTATGAAAAGTTGTGGCACTCACCTTGATTGTAACCACCGTGTTTGAAAGGAAGCGCTGCAGATGTTGATCCCGCCCTAAATCCCTTCACCGCATCATTGTTGCAATCGCATTCCAATCGCAGCAAGGCCCTTCATTGCAGTAGAAATCCGGAGTGTACAGGTTACAATGAATGAGCAGCCATGGCTGAATGGAGGTCTTATAAAATAGGAATTCAAAACGCAGTCACCGAGGGCGATTAGGTTGCCTCGGTGGGTGGATGTCGGCCATGGTGCACATGGCAGTCGCATGCCATGATGCAGGCTGATGGGATGTGGGCGATTCCATGCATGATGTGGCCCACCGGCGAGGACGTGGCCTCGGTGGGTGAGTGGGCGCCTCCACCGAACACTCTGGCGGTCCACCGTGGCACTCCGGCCCGGGCCGGCACAGGCAGAGCTGCGGGCAGGGGCTGGTCCCGGCCCCCGAGGCACTGACGGCCTGCGATCCCTCTGCCGGGGCCTCGATATCCGAACCGCATTCAACTCCATTGGGCTTGGTAATGTTAGGGCCATGATCCCACTCTACAATTAATACTCATTAGTGTGGCTGCTGCTAGTACATAGGCTAGATCAGAGTCCGGGAAGTTTTTGAAGCCTTAGTGGCTAATTGACGGTAGTTGATACAAAGGGTCGGATTTTTTCCAATTTACATCGGCAAGAGCCGGTCTTTTGTAAAATCAATCGGCCAATTGCCTACATTTTCATATTTTCATTGGTCAATATCCGATTAAATGGAATTCATATCGGCACTAATTGTTTAAAAAATGTATGAAAAGTTATTAGAAATCATTTCTTAGTACAAAATCTTGAATAAGTGAAAAGAAAGGCATGTTCAAAATTTTAAATTTGAAGAGTTAATATCCTTGGCAGGAATTGAACCTAGCAATGCCTTCACCGGTTGAAGGCCAAGGATCCCCCAATTCTTCATAGAAGCAATTGGATTTGGTCATGAAAAGGTTGCATAATTCAAAAAGTTTAAGGTTTAGGGTACTTCCTCAAGTGCATCATTTGATGCCCCAGACAAATAGCGCTCTGGATTGCTATACAAATAGCGAAACTTAGCAGCATCCTTCCAAAGATCTAGAGCATTTGTTAGAATGTCATCAAAATCATTGTTTGGGCCTTCTATAGCAACACGCATCATACTTTCTAAGTTAGATGTAGACATTCGATTACGAAGTTTTTGTTTAATAGTATTTTGAACAGAAAACGCCCTTTCACATGTTGCAGTACTCACACATTGGCACTTAGCAATCTGAGCAAGAATCAGAAGGTTAGAATACTTCACTTTCAAAGATGGAGACCAAGAAATTGATGTCCATACATCTGCAAAAGTAAGATCCATCCACTCTGTACTTCCTTGTACCTTGAAAGCAAAAAACTCTTGCTTACACAATGTTGCATTCACCAACGGCGGAAGGACTTGATCTCCTTGCATTTTTTGTACACCGTATTGCTACAACAACCTATCCAACTCCACAACACCCCAAGAAGCCAAACCTACTTGTCTACGAGGCATGTGTAAAGGATTAAGAATTTTGAAACAATCTATAATGTCATTATCAACAAATCTTGCCTCTAAAGCACTACAAACCGCTTCAGAATAAGTTTTTTGAAAGTCCAAAGCACTCTCTAAGTCACGACCCAAAGGATCCCGAATCAAGTCTATAGAATGAAACTTAGAACCTCTAATTTCACTTGATAAGCGTTGTAGATATCCAATTGGAGGCCCAAATTGGGGTAGAATAGGACCATCCATGCTCACGACCGGGAGGGTATCGGTTGCCATTTCCCGGGTATCGGCCAGTATTTGAATACTTCTTCCGGCTGAAATCCGGTAACTCACAAGAAGAATCGGCTACATTTCCGGGAAATTTTCTAGTCCATTGGCTAATTGCCGGAGGATTGAATTTACTGTCGGATTGGCATCCGATGGTTGGAAATTTGGACCGGCCATGAGGCGAAATCCATCGGCTGATAATGAACTAGCCGTCAGTTTTCCCCGACCATTGGGCTAGATGTGTGCTGATCAGGTTATAATTCCAGGGTTCACAATTGGCTGGGAAGGAATTGATTATCTTGCACAATGAATCAGTCCATTATCCTACTCTACTCACTTTTCTGTATTGTATTCGGGAACACAAAGATTTGGCCGGACCGAGTCTTCAGATTGATATCCATACAGACTTTTCCATGCAATTGTATCCAAGTATCATGTCGAGGCCACATGCATTCGAAAACGCCAATTTTGAATTGGAGTTTTATAAGCGAAGGTAAATGAATTTCGACCTTGACATGTGCCTAACTTCTAGGAGCTTGGTTTCAAGGTTGGTCCCTTTTTTGTTGGGTATAAACGTTCATTTTCAATACGATCCAAGATGGGGGTTTTGCAAGGCTGAAAGCCTCCATTTTCGATCAGAGTTGGAACAGATGGTTTTAACCATAAAAAGGGGGACCGGCCTTGGAACAGCTGGGGCGAAACAACCTGTACACTGGTTCCTTGGAGGCAAGGGTTTAGGCATTCCTTGGAACCAAGCTCGTCGAGATTAGGCACATGTCAAGGTCGAAATTCTTTTACCTTGGCTTACCAAAGCTTTTCAAAAGCAACGTATTGGAACGTGTGCGGCCTCCCCTTCAGTGGTTGACAGAGGCTTGGCCAGCATGTACAGACCTCTGCAACTACTGTATTCTATACCTGGAAGTTTCTAATTTAACATATCATTTTCAAATGGACCATAGCCCATTTCTTGTTGTTGCTTGAGGTTTCAGTCAGTTGAACAAGGTTATCATTCATGTGCACATGCACACATGTTGCAGATTTTAGGTTGCAGCAGACATCCACTAAGGCATCAAAGATTCTAACTTCACTTTCACCATCAATTTGATTATTGGAGGTTATACACATATTGGCATAAAAACTTATCAAATCACTGTGTAGGATGGTATCAATCTGCCAGAACTCAGTTCGATACCAGGCAAACATTTTCTGTCCTTTTAGTACCTTCATATACATGAGGTGGGGTTTCAAATGAGGTTCGGACACCGCTTTAGTCAGCAGGCAGAAATTATAAACCTCAGTAGATGTTGCGTAAATTTCCATGCCCAACAAGCGAAACCTGAATTTCTATGCATCTGAAGTACTAGTTCTCTCTTGCTACCGGATTCTCAGGGTGACAGCTTGTCGGTAAGGTCAGACAACAACGCAACAAACACTTACAAGGAGGCAAGTAGTGGGACTGAATTTGAGACGCATGGCAACCCCGGGTGGGCCCTTGCCAAGATTTTCCATCAAGAGCTAGACTTAATTCCTGATCAGGCTCTGATCCACATTTGTTAGTTTCATTAATTCCTTCTTGTGGCTGTTGCACAGAAATTAGGCTTTTTTCTGCAAGCTGATTCGTGGTTGGAGGAGATGGTGGTGGTAGGAGGAGGAGGAGGAGGTCCAGGAGAGAGGAGGTGCTGACTGCTTCAACGATCTAGGGACCAGCCGGCCATTTCTCAATTGGTGGTTCCCAAATCTTTGACAGCCACTTTGACTCACTTCATTGCTAACGGTAAGCGGATTGATACTTAACCATTTGATTAGTTTCCCTGCTCATCATGGTATAAATGAGTGTAGTAAAATTTCGCATCAATCAATGAAGCCTAATTTTTCATCTGCAACCAAATGTTTAGATGTAAAGGTGAGGCTCCAGGTTTTGGAGGTATTTTCCACATGACTAAATTAAAAAATTCACACTCACTTTATTCCGGATATAACTCTGTGAGCTCTCTTCAGACATTTTAGTTACTTTGGAAGAGCCATAACAGTGTGCAAAAATTCTCATCTTTGCCTATTTTAGCGGTTCCATCTGCAGAAGGAAAGAGTTAGATAATCAAAATTGTGTTATTGACATATGGGCTTTTGAGATTCCGAGAAAAATTATTTTACTGTGGAGGTTACACCAGCAGGCTCAAGGAAGAGGCTGACCAGCTAGGTGTCAGCTGATCATGCACAGGCATAGCATTCATCGTGGGAGTAGTGAAGGGAGTATAAAATTCTCACTTAGAATGGAGCTCGTTGAGATTGTTTGATGAAGCTAGCTGCAAGGATAAAAGGGGGCAGATATACAAGTACATCTTCATGGGTAGATGGTGTTAGAAGGTAATGAAGAAATTAGGAGAAGGTCCTGAATTGGTTCAGACAGAGTCATGTTACACATGCACTTCTACCATCAAAGCTATCAAATATTTCATTTGGTAATATTGTCGTCTCAGCACTTGCAAGGTTGTACCAGCTGCATCAGAATAGTAAGCACCAGAACTTAAGCAGAAAACATAACCAAAAAAAGAGGTCACGTCACGAGGTGTAAGCTGATTCAAGCACAGGATCAGTAGTAGGGGAAGAAGATCAAGCATCATCATCATTATTACATACAACATACGATGCCCGACAATTGCATGCCTCCAGTGAACATTCGCAGCTCTGAGCTCCTTTACTTCGAGAGAGCTGCAGCATCCGGAGAGTACTGGAACGAGACTCGATGTCGCAATTGCCCTGGACTAAGGACTCCATCCATCCACGCTAGTTGCTGCGGCCTCATGTCCAGGTTAGACTCTACCCTAGTGATTCGTGATGGCTAGCTACTGAATACAAGAACTCCACATGTCTGTCTGTCTGTCTGTCTGTCTGCACCATGTAAATAGTTAGAATAAGCGTGAACAATATTAATGTTAGCATCATCTTCAGGAATTGTAACAATCATTCTGCAACTCAGTGTGAAAAGGTTGAAGACACGGCGCTTTGAATTCTTCAGTTTCTCACATAGACATGATCTCTACGGGTGGTGGATCCAAACATGTCGGCACCCATGTCATGTCATGTGCATTCAACTAATAATAATATCAGGTTTTTCAAGAATGGTATGGGATTTTAGCACCCATGTCATGTCAACTGCATCCAACTAATAATGATATCAGGTTTTTCAAGAACGGTACGGGATTTTACTATGCCGTTGTTACTTGCTTCACAAACTGTCAAGTGTCATCACTATAGATACATCTTCAGAGTGATGGATAATGAGGTATCTTTGTAATTTAGCATGACAATAGGGTGCAATTTTTTTTACTTGATTATTTGCATAAGATGTCTGACCTTGGTCTGCAATTTGCGTCAGACATCCTATTCCATGTCATTTGATTAAGGATGACTCGTAACTCGGGTGCAATTTTGCTGTTGATGGTTTCGCATAAGATGTCTGACCTCGGTCTGCAATTTGCATCAGACATGCTAGTCCATGTCTTTTGATTAAGGATGACTCGCACTGGGGATGCAAAATAGGTGGTGATGATTTTGCATAAAATGTCTGAACTTGGTCTGCAATTCGCATAAGACATGCTACTCCATATCTTCTGATTAACAATGATTCACACTGGAGTGCAATTTTGGTGTTGATTTTGCATAAGAAATGCTACTCCATGCATCTTTTCATTAAAGGATGCCAATTTGTTGCAGTGAGATTATGACGAGAAGATCCATCACCACTTCGCAAGAAGTGCTAGCAGCAGTTGGGATCCAAACCCGGAGCCGATCCAGGGACCAAAGCTCCAGATACTTTGGTGTGCGCTTCCGCCCCGATTTGAGCAAGTGGGTGGCGGAGATTCGGGTGGCGGAGTGGAAATCGGTGGACAAGAAGGTGTGGTTGGGCACCTTCGAAAGTGAGGAGGGTGCGGCTCGCGCAGTGGATGCAGCCAGAAAGCTCCTCAACTGTCGCAAGAAGCGGCCTGCCAATTTCCCCTGCGAAAATCTGACCAAGTACTCCGAGAGGATCCCCTCCCACCTGCTCTTGACAGATGTATCAAACGACACCATGTTCAAGGATGTCACCCAATTTGTCAAGAAAAAATCCCAGGAGTACGCTGCCACATTCAATCTGGAAGACATCCAAGCCCTGCTTTCGGAATTGCCCGAACTCAAGATCGCTCCTCAGGACCCCTTGGATCAGACGAGCTACTCACAAGAGTCGATCGAGGATGTGCTAGACCAGGTTGAATCTCAGGAGGACATCAAGCCCTGTGTCATGCGAACCGTGTCTGATGAATCAGATTATGAAACTACACATAGCCGTCGCCATAGCCACAGCCATAGCGTCTCCTCTGTCCCGCAGTCCTGGCCTGCAGAAGAGGGTAATTGTAGTCCGGGGATTCATCAGGACATGCCCGTTGTCAAACGGTTGAAGCGGGAACCGATGGTCATGGATGATGTGGAAATGTTCCACTCGTGTGAATCCACCGAATTCCACCCCTGTATTTCCATGTTTGGTCCCCTACATTTGAATTTCTCAGGTATTGATTACCAGCGCAGTGATGCTGAAGGCGTAGACTTTGGGGAGCAAGAATATTCTATTGTTGACCCAAATTTCTACATCTCGAATTTCGAGTGCAGCTCAGAAAGAGAATGTTGCACCACATCGCAAGCTCATCAACCCATGGCCATGAATGTCGAGGTGAGCTGGACATTTCATCTTACCCTGATGGTCTCCTAACTCACAGCATAATAACCTCAAAAGAACCACTGTATTAAGCTCAAAATATTCACTCCTGTACGACTCGCTCTCTCCCAACAGTCATGGGGTTCAGAGTTGATGAAACCTGCAAATCACCTAAAAAATAAATAAGGAAACTAATGATTTGATATGTCAATCTCCAAATGAATTTGGAAACCTGTGCCACTACAGCAACTCCATGACTATTTCTGAATGTCAGTTTGCTCTTATGTTGCCGGTGCAGCTTCCGTTTCAGTTATACGACAACCAGTTCATGGGTGCAGAGATGAGTGCGACCTGGTTGTCAACAGTTCAACCCCTCATGAGCAGCTATATTGAGCGTGAATTCTTCGACGATGTTTTGCGTTCAGGAATGCTGGATCCTACTGAGGTGATGAAGAATCTGTCTTCACCACCACCAGCACAGACCAACATGGATGAGGCCAATTATCTGGCCAGTCTCCTGCAAGATGATGGCACTGCAAATTACGGATATTCCTGCCTAGACAACTACGATATTAATCTCGACAATGAATGCTCCCCTTCTCCTGACAATGAATCCCCAATGAATGTCCCGCTGCTGGATCCCTACTTTTGTACATAGAATAACCCGCCGGCAGTTTAATGAGCCTGAGTTTGCAACAACATGGTTGGCTGAGAGAATTAAGAGGTCCATCTCTTGCGTGTTAATCTTAGTACAATCTTAGATTTAGTCTAATCTTCCCCGCCATCTGAGAACTACACTCTAACCACCCTCAATACCATGGGGCCAGCTCTACCCACCACCAGGTTTCCATCCAGCTGCCCATCAAATTGATGTTGATGATCAGGTATGCAGATGAGGTTGCTGCACCCTTTGTGAATGCAGTTTCTGCAAATGTCACATTCATTTGGTACTCAACGACCTCCCAACGCAGGTAGTACTTATAAATGATCACCTTATTAGTGGTCCCCATATAGTAAATATTTCATTCTCTTGCTCAACCTGATCTGCAGGTTCGTGTTATGATGCCTTGAAACTTCGTTCCACAAATCCAATCAGTGGAGAGCCTCGCAAGCAGTCCTTTAACTGTACACTTATTATTTTTACAATATATAGGTATGTATATTGGAGTGAGTAGGTTAACAGTATTAGTCATGTTTGTGAGAGTATGTGCCTCACTTGAGGCTTCCATGTATTGTCTCCACAAGTATATAGAGAGCCTAGCCAGTTCTTGTAAACATAATGAGGACTAGTAGAGGCTTGTGCCATAAGGAATGCCTTCAAATGTGCAGTCTGATATTATGCTGTTGATGTTGTGTGCATCATGTTTGTACACATCCTGTATATTACATTTTCTATGCAATTTAAGAAGTATCTAGTTTAATGTATGTATACACTTTAGGCTGGCAGGTCAGCCTACCGCAAACTGGGTCTTGTTATTCATGTCGGTGCGAAAGCACTGATGTGGTTATTTATATATTTTCTTTTGCTTCACGTTCTCCTTGACCTGGCAGGGACAGCAGGAAACAACCTGAAACAATGATACTATCACTACTGGTTGTGCAGATTCAAGACTTGTCTACTTGGCTTCGTATGGCAAATCACAAACAATATGGTGAATTTGTCAAGATTTGTAATATAAGCTTACAGAGGGAACTTTCTGTTAGGACATGGTCCGGGATCAACTCCAAGGAATCTCTAGATTAGAAGAAATCATGTCCACAATTTGGTTTGCTCTAATTTATGTGGCAGCCTTTCGTTGTCAAAAACCATATATTGGGATCAAGGTTGGTAGGTGGCTTTAAGTAGTTGAAATAGACTGTGCTTCTTGCGCATGCCATGCTTAGACCCTATAAAAGCATTTTAGGATTGCATAGATGTTTTGTGGGGCACAAGGGTGCGTCCTACCACCGGTTGCCTAGCAATTGGTCAAGACCTTAAATTGACCTACTTGAAGAACAAACATAAAAGTCAGATACCTATTCATGAAGCTCAAAATTAAACTTGAATTGCATGTAATAAACAAGTTTGAAGAGAATTTTTCTTGTAAATGTTCAAAACTAAATGGTTGTAGGTTGAAAACATGTTAAAATTTTATAAATTAAACTCTACAACACCCACGGCCATGGTAGGAGGAGAAAAATTGTACATTAGTAATACATGACCTCAACCATGAAAAGTTGAGACAAATTTCAGTGAGTCTTGTCCACTTAAAATATCTCCATGCACAACTTGTTTGATTAAGATTTTGTAAAAGAAACTCTATAGCTCATATTTTAAGAGAGATATGTGGATCCTCAATGTTCATTTGACTTTCTACAAAACTCATCATAATCAACACATTTACATTATGATACATTGAATTTTTGTAAGTAATGAATAAGCAATGATATTCTAATCAGAATATATATGTTAATATTATCATGATTATACCTACAACACTATATTCGTTAAATTGAGACTTTCTCTAGTCTCAAATTAATATATGGATCAAACAACATGAAGATGCCCGAAACTATATTGTCAACAATCTCAAATATATTATATGTTCTAATTTTCCAAAATGTATGATGTCCCGACATGAGCACATTGGGTAGAGCACTTGATACCAACTTCATCAACAAAAACATACTCAAATCAAATTGGGTAGAGCACTCCAAACCAAATTCACCCAACAAATCACATAGAACCATGGCTATTATTAGCATGTTTAATAATATATAGACATTGCGACGTACATAGCATAGGGTTTAGGGTGCATATTTAATCGACCCGACAATCTAGTCCCAAACTTAATCATAAAAAGAAATTCACATTTGTTATGAAATATAGTATATGGATATTCATCCAACCCCAAATAATATAGCATTCGTAAGTTCTACCCAAATTCTACCCCTACTTTTTAAAGTACACATATGACTAATATATATTGCTAGAATTACATATGAAACTATAATCAATGCTAAAACAATCCTACCAACTTCTCATTCAACGGGGGTTGTTTCTTGTGCGATCCGAGCAAGGTTGTCTTTTGCAAAAGTTATGTACTTTTGAGGGATGGACACTGATCCACTATGATTTTTCCGTGGTTTCCATGCTATGAATATGGAATCTGTATCTACCCAAGATGGACCATGCTCTGAATCCACCTTCCACCGAAAATTATGGTTTGTATCCCAGCCTGTATAATGCCGAATCACATCTTCATTCCGTGCCGTCGGTCGGTAGTACTCCACCTGAATTTGTCGAAAATGCGGGCTTGAAGTTGCGAAATTTGGTTTGGACAAAGCTCTTGTCACCCATACAGGCTTCGCATATGTCTCATCACCAGGACGTAGAATGAGCATATAACCTTCATGACAATCCACCGCAATGCGGAAAGAAGGTGGGGGACGTTGACTAGCAGGCCCAACGTAATGGTCGTCCACATCAAACTCCTCACGAACCTCTCCATTTTCCAAAAGTCTAACCTCGGAAGCTTGTACATCGACACGAGTTTGAGGCCAAAATCCGTGCCTCAAAGTAAGGGGGCTATCTTGGTGAAGGTCTGCCAAAGCGGCACGAACACGTGTCCAATACTGTATCCAACTCCCATAACGATGCCAACATGATCCACCAACGTCCGCTATCTTCAAACTCTCCCAATATTGTATGAAGCCTGATATACCTTTCAAAATATCCTCCAAATTCTTCATGGGTATTGGCTTGCAAGGCCTAGGCTCTCCATCCGGTAACATCGTCTTTCCATCCGCATCCACGCGCCACACAAGGAGACCCTCCGGCGGGCTCCAATCTTGTGTCGTGCACAACAACTTGTATTGCATGGCGGGTACACCATCGTTACGCATGTAGAAGCGGAATTGTTGTGCCTTCGTATGCCCGATCAATCGGTGAGCTCCACTTCGAATATAAGGTTCTATAAATGCCTTGAAGTCTGGCACCTCCTCAATCATATGGGGGATGACGGGAACGTTCTCCAAATCCATGTATGACTTCATCAATAACGGGATTGTTGGAAAATCCTCCTCCCTCAACTTCATGCTCCACCGCCCAAAAGATGCATCAATATCATCGTGCGTGTGACCTACCAATAGGAAGGACACAAAAACCTCCTTGAAAATGCCTTTCGCAACCAACAACGACCAATATGCAAATACATATCTACTTTTATTGTCCTTGGCACAATTGTCCAATTGGACACGCAAAGTGGGGGGCAACTTCTTGGCAATCACGGGTTCACTGGGTGGCTCTGGCAACGAATACAAGCATACATCTTTTCCATCCAACACCGCTTCATATAAAGGTGTTGAACCCGACATATTGTCAAATAACAATCCTGAAGAATAGGCCGGCGGTTTCTCCAAATCACGTAAAAGCCTTGCGAATGACCCTATCGTGTGGTTTGAATCCGCTGGATACAAATCAAGAGCATAATGAGCAAACTTGACATCACCATGTCCATGTGCAATCATTCCTGCAATGCCAACCCAGTGTGATTAGTATCTATGCATAAATAAACCAATTTGCGTGAATCCATGTTCTCAAGCACATCACGTAATAAAACGCCACAACATTTAGGGTATGCGATGACATTGTTTCCAAATTCACCTGTAACCGATACAGGCAGCTTAAAAAGTCCATCCGTGGCCTTGATTCGATTTGCAAAACATGGGGAGGCTATTTTGGCATGGTCCATTTTGTCATGGATGACCGTAAGAACCTCCAAGGGCCTGGAGATGGACAAAGCTCTATTTGTGTAGTAATCATTACGGTGTGCCTCTTGCATGTTTACATGCTTGAAATAGTTCAATTGATGTGCCGCATAAGACTCGGTACCCATCGTGTGTGCATCCCGAAGGCGCTTCAACTTCTCGCAAGTAGAGCACCGTGCAAATTTGTCCCCTCGTCTTTTTGTAATGTATTCGCTAAAGTTTGCTTTCTTGATTGCACTCAATTTTGACAATGAAATTGGCTCCAAACCGACCTTCTCGCCAACATCATTCACATCCAACAATATGTTTTTCCATTTTGTGCCTGTGGGAAGAACTTTCTCCACAACCTTTTCCCCGGTTGTGAGTGTGCGTGTTTTGTGTGGCATTGCATCGGCAAGCGGGACGATGATGGTCGCCAGAGTGGCCGTTGCTTGCCTTGTTGCTTCCCTGGGTTTCTTTGAGCCCACGTTCCCATGGTGACGAGACCGTCGGCCTTCCTTGGCATAAGCAGCTTGTCTATAAAAGTCCGCTTTTGACACACCGTGAATGGTGTACCATGCCTTACAACACACGTCTATGCTTTCAATGGTGATGACCTTGCGACCCGTCCCATTCACATGTATCGCCCTATGGACATCAAGTTTTTTGGTGGATCTTAGACGGAAATCTCCAAGCCACATTTCTTCGCGGATGGCCTTCAATTTATCCCTTGGAAACAATTGGCAACAACGATGCACACAACAATCCTTTGTGGCAACTTCTCTAATGGACTCCTCGCCGAGCAACCTTTGGCGTTTACAATCAGTTGCAGAGGGAGTAGGACGTGCCAATGTCTCGTACTTTCGTAAGCCTTTGCGGGGCCGAATGTTTACTTGGAGCTCCATTTGGTTTTGCATGTATTGTCGCTCATGGTCACGCAAGCTAACTCCATCAATCGTGACATTCCTCAATGGCCACCTGCGGAGGGAGAACCTATGAGTGGGATCCACCTCGGAATGAATGAGTGACTCCAATATGACAACCCCAACGTCCTCTGTGCCAAGTGGGTTCTCATCAATGCAATCTTGTGGATGGGTGTTACGACAAATAATATCCGCCACAGCAACTCCACTATCATTAACGAGCACCACCTCCAAATTCACCCACGAAGCCCTTGAAAGTCCCGTACATTCAACAATGGTTTGGTGCGCTACGGAAGGCGAAGGTAAATCCAAATGATCTTCGTCTGCACTGTCATCCATAGTAGCCTCCCCGACGATGTCTAGCTCATCCTCAGATGCAGATGGCCAAGTGGCCATGTCTTCAGATGACCAATCCCCTCTTTCACTAAACCCATCCATTGTGCCTACACACATGAACATTGAACCTTGTCAAAAAAAGCACAAAAATTGTAGGTTCCAATCAAAGAATTCAATACCATCTTATATAATCAAAATGACTGCTATGCCATTGGGTTTGTAAAGGTTTGGGTTGTCCAGCGGACACACTGTCATCCAGAGCCCATCCACACTGTGGGGATGGGTTTGGGTCGAGCGACCCAAACCTTGTGGCAGGATGGGATCATGGTCATCCATAGCCCATCCACAATGTGGGGATGGGCTTGGGTCGAGCGACCCAAACCTTTTGGCGGGATGGGGTCGTGGTCACCCAGAGCCCATTCACAATGTGGGGATGGGTTTGGGTCGAGCGACCCAAACCTTGTGGCGGGATGGGTTCATTGTCACCCAGAGCCCATTCACAATGTTGGGATGGGTTTGGTTCTATCAGGGTCAAACTAAAAACCACCCACACTAGGGCAGGGGTTTGGGTCGACCGACCCAAACTTTATAAGGGTCATACTAAAAACCGCCAACACTAGTGTAGGGGTTTGGGTCGACCGACCCAAACCTCCTCAAGGTCATACTAAATCCGCCCACAATGGGGTATGGGTTTGGGTCGACCGACCCAAACTCACCGCAAAATCCGGCGTATAGTGCGGCGGAAATTGCGAAGTGGGTTTGGTTTGAGCTCATTGCGAAGTTCATAGTGGGGTTGCATGCTGTGGATAGGTGCTCATGAACGGCAAACCTTGAAGTACAGCTCCGGCTGAGTGTTCTCCCTACGATTTCAGGAGTGGGAGAAGAGCAAAAAGAACCGACTTTTGGGGGGTGCGCCCCTTTATACTATCCACCTCCGCTTCCCCAACTTCCTCATTGGATGCCTTTCCCGCCTAGTTCTCCTACAGAGATTATTTTCAAACTTCCTGACAGAATTCCCCGCTTTTTGTTGATTATAAAAATTGCGAATTTAACCTGGCTCTTGGATACGCCAAACGTCATCTGACTTAGTGTGTGTTGAGAATGTCTATTGAAAGTAATGTGGATATTTAATCCGTTTTTTATTGTTTGATGTGGATATGACAATTTACTTATATTGACATATTATATGTGTCGTGAATAAATGTCCATTGACAATATTTGAAATGTTGAGTATCGTTGTGATTATATTATGTGAATATGACATGCACCATTGGGAGGAAGGGTGGCCGCCACATGAATTTTTATAAATATAATAAGGGAAGGGGCATCTGATAAGTGATTTACAAAAACCATCCCCTACGCGTTCATTTTCATGTATCCAGAATATTACCCTACATAAACTCAAACAATATAGTATATTTCAAACAATATATTGACAAACGATATACCAACATTATGAAACTTCATATAGTAAAACTCAATAAATACAATACTTAATGTAGTTATTAAAACTCTCACATGTGGAATTGTATATTGAAAACAATGAAGAGATGGGTGCAATTGTGCAAGCACGGTAAAGTGGACAGCTCTTGATCCTTGCTCAGGTTTAAGTGAAAGTGATCCAAAACTATATACTAACTTTGAATTTTATGAAATAGAAATTCATAAACATTTAGGAAACATATGAATCTACAAAGCCAAGCAATTTATGTTCACAAAAAACAATCTCAAACAACGTATATGTATTTTAGAAGACGGTGCAAGTGGTGGAAAAGTGGGTGTCATTGAAAAGATAATTGTCAAAAACTTGTTTAAAATACAATTACATTACATTAAATTGATGAATTTTTGAAAAAAAAATTACGATGACCTCAAGTTTATAACCCGTTTCAAGGAATATGAAAAGAAATTCCAAGTTCAAAATATTTAAGGTCATGAAATTTACGTTCAAAACTATATTTAGTCAGTTGCTTTTACGCGTCACTTTTGATGATCGGTTTTGAAGATCTCATATTGATATTCTATATTTGAGTACCTAACTTAACAATAGAGGTCATCATGGAAAATAATCTATTTTAAACAACATTTTGCTACTACTTATAGGCGTTTGACCAAGAAAATCATGGCTTTCATATACCGGAGCACTTTTTTGGTCCACTTTACTATGCTTGCACCCAGATGTGATGTCAAAGTTGAACTATTTGGCCGACTTTCAATTTGCGCTAATACAAATGAGAAAAGCTTTAAAATGACATATGTCATTTGTAAGGTGTGCACACAAAGTTGCTCCATTCCAAGCATGCAAGTGTGGCAATGTTTAATTTATGTTAGGACAAGTTATGAATGGGATCCTAACCAAGAGTGGCATTTTTTTGTTCACTCTTTCAAATAATGTTTCAATCTAATATCCTCAATTACACTTCAACTCTAACAATGTTTGCAAGCAAAACCTGCAAAGTTGGAAATGTATGTCCTCATAACATCCACCACCTGAAAGGTTCCTTGAATTAGTATAGATTCTTGAATTGTCTCAAATAATATATGAACTTGCTCAAGATCGTATCTGCCACTGGACTCTTCTTGCTATTAAGATAAGGTTACAATTGATTTTTGGATAACCTAATGTTGAGCACTACGTCACATGTTAGTGACTTCATTTCTACACCACCATACAACCACCTTCCATGTTTGGCAATGAAAATGTTGTGATGCCTATATACATTTGTGTCTAAAACTATGATCAACAACGCCCCATCGTTTGACCTACATGCTGCTCATTTATGGCTTAAACCCTAAACCCTAAACCCTAAACCGTGAATTTCGTACATGTTCATTGATGCCTACATATACAAACAACAACTACTATATTATGTGCCATTATCTAATATATGTCATTTCAAACATGTGGAGGAAACATGAAACATCAAAGTTTTTGCTTGATTGGTTGCATATTATGATGTTCACCTTGGGTTAAGGTGGATACATTTGTATTTATCTTGCTTCTCCTGTTTACTTTAGGGGTCAATTTTAAGTGAATATATAAATGTTTCATGATATAAATCAATCAACCGATTCGGTGCTTTTGGCAAACAAAAATTGATAGGTTGTCACTATATATTGTGTAATTTCGGATTATAATAAATGACAATACATTAACTTGTAGTGAATTAGTATAATGGTACTTGTTAGGGGATCCACGGTAAGCTAGAGCCATGCCCTCTAGCAACATACATCATATAAATCACAATACATATTATTCATATTCATATTATTGCACCATGTAAAGGGATACCATATCAATTTTAAAAAACCGTGTAATTGCCTTTGAGGATTGCAACATAATTTTTAAATACCCCTCTTAGACTATCATGTATCATTGTTATTTGATTCCATATGTCTAGATTTGTGAAACTATACACATAATACTTGTCTATTAAAATCATTTTACTTTAGTTTAGTCTTGTGATATATTATGAACCATGGTTTATTGTGCACTGTGAGCCCAAAAGGGTGCCCACATTTAGTCTTAGACCCTTGAAACGTTAGTTGATGCACTTTGAAGTAGCATGTTACTTCACAAAAATATAAAAAGAGTGAAATGTTAGTCTTAGAAGTACCATGTTGTAAGAGGCTAGGATGTGAGTTGTTATTGTGTTTTTACCTTCGGAAGGATTTGAGTGAATGAGGATAGGTAAGGAGAACTTGGATTGAGTAGTTAGTGAGTAGGCTAGTACAAATGGATGGAGACAACCAAAGTGACTCAAGAGGCAAGTGCATTCGAATTGGGATGAATGGAGGATCACATGGAGCGCACAAGTGGACCACCTCATCATGGCCACTTAATGGGGAAGGTCCAAGGAAGAATGCAAGGTGGAGGATAAGCAAATTCTCAAAGCACCAATCAAATCACGAGTTAAGCATCGTGGTTTGAATTAAGTGGTGAGCAACGATTTGGGAAAGTAAGGGGAGAAAGTTATGGCGGCGGAAAGCGAAGGAGGCTAAGTTTGGGTTGAAGCATCCCAAGTTTGGTAAAGTGTGGTAGGTAGAAAGCCAAGGCTAGTTAAATGTTCGAATTAAGATCCTTGTTGATCATTTGAGGGAGGAAGGCTTAGAAGATAGGATTGGCGCCTACTAAGTAGGAGGAAATCTCAAGGGCTTATCGTGAGCCTTGAGGGTGCTCACCCCCTCAAGCTTACTATATAATCCCTCATTCTTCCCTCACTCATCCTCTCTTTCTTTTGTGCTCCAAGGCACCCCACGAGTTATAAGTGTGGGTGTGGGAAGCCATATTGGAGCACATGTGTGTGCTTAGTTTTTAGTTTGAGAGCCAAGGCTTGTTAGCCTTGAAGAGGGCTTGACCTCTTGGTAGAATTAGTGTTGACGTGAAGGATTTTAAAGTTAATTCATGATTCCAATTTGTGGTACTTAAAGTTCATGTTTTGAATACACGTGGTTGCAAGTTCCATGTTTAAGAGTTGAGCACTTGAGGTTGTGATGAGTGCAAAAATATACTTGTGTGGATTAGTTAGTCTTAGTGAAGTTAGGAAATTCTCTCTCCCCCTCTCCTCTCTAGGATTTTAGGATTTTAGGATTAGAGAAGAATTGTGTGATTAGAAAGGGGTTGTTAGTAGAATTAGGAAAATTAGGTAGGAAGATTAGTTAAGGGCTTGAATAATTAGTGAGGTAGTTGGGGATTACAACTACAAAGTTGTGGGTTCATGAAGGAGCTGGGTTTATGAAGGAGCTGGGTTTGTTTAGTTAGAAAGTAAAGAGCTGGGTTTATGAAGGAGCTGGGTTTATTTAGTTAGAAGCTAAGGAGTTGGGTTCATGAAGGAGTTGGGTTTATGAAGGAGCTAGGTTTATGTAATTAGAAAGTAAAGAGATGGGTTCATGAAGGAGCTTAGTAGATAGCCTACTTAATTAGCTCATAGACAAGTAGTTAGTTACATTATGCTAGTTAGTGTTATGTGTGGCTTTCACAAGTAAATGTATTTGAGATTGACTATAGAGAATAGTATTTTTTTAACACTTGCATCCTCTCTTTAAAAATAAACCACGTGCACAAATTAATGGAGAATGTGGAGCACTCTCGCGATGGCAAGACAAAGGAAGCAAAGACCAAAGGTGCGAGGGAGAGATTGACATAAGTCACATAAGTATTTCTTAATACTTAAAGGCTTATGTACGGTATGGAGACACCAAGTGAGACCTCTTATAGTAGCGAAACGGAATACACAAGTGATAGTTCAAGTGGTAGTATAGAGTCAACGGCACGGACTCCATTTAGGAGAGGGATATCCTTAAGGGCTTGTGTAGCTAAAGCGGCCGGATGGACGTTAGAAGCAAACAAAGACAAAATAGCACCCGAGCATAAGGAGGTTAAAATAACATAGTTAACTTGTGCATTCTCCACATACGTATTGAAATCGTACATTGAGTTGTTAAAAGTGAAATTCCAGTTAAATCCAAGACCACTTGAAGGGTGAACCTTGCACTATGGACTCATCCAAGTCCAAATCCAATACCGCGGAGGAATGTGAGCCCAAACCCACTACTCGGACTACGGACGCTTAAGGGTGGGGGGTTTGGCCTCACATAATTGGTGCGTCCGCCGGGAGCGAAGCGGAAGGTAGTTACAAGACTTGGAGGCGACTAGGAGACTTGGAGGCAACTAGGAAAAATTGGAGACACAAACTTGAGAGAAGGGAAGGAGCACCCGAAACTCGGTAAGTATTCTCTCTTTGGGTTACATTTGAATTCATTGTATTTCAACTATTCCTTGGAATGAATTGCATTGTCAATTACGCAAATTCATTTTTGAGGAAGGAGCGCGGCGAAGGTACGTCCTCAACCTTTTTGGGGATTTGCTAAGAACTTAAAAGGAACCTATAACCGAGTAGCTCATTAAAACATTAGAGGGTAAATTCACCTTAAGACATTGAACTTTGACACTCACCTCGGGGTGAGTCTCAAAGTTTTGGGAGTTGTCATTTCATGCTCTAGATTAAATTAATATTTCACAAAGTTTATGGTGTTGTTACATTGAGTCACGATTGAGGGGAGTGCTAACTCACAGGGGGATGCGATTGCTCAAGGTATGTTTATTTCTTCAAAGTGAACTCATTAACTAATTAAGGAATGCCTTTTGTACTCGTGATTGTTGTTATCCGTTGTAGAGGGTAATTCCCGAATTGTGGATGGTGTGAGAAGTTGAAGGGTGAAGCCTCGACTTTTAACATAATCTACTCGGAAGGTCACCCCCTCACAATCGGTATTGTGGTGAGTGTTAATTTGCGGGAAGGTGCGGAGGTGATGCTCCGACTTAACCAAAAAATTAACATGAACATGCCTATCCCCTATTGGGATTCTTTCACCTAAGTGGGCTTGCAGGTTCTTTTCCTCACCTCCTAAAAAAATTATAACCACACCAAGACAAGTGAAAATATTAAGAGGGGAATTGCTAGGATTATGTGTGGTCAAGTGAGGGTCGATCGATTCTTATGGAATGCAAGGTAGGACTCGCTCACAAAAACCAAGTTTGATAGTAGGACTAGAGAAATCTACTCGAAAGAGGCGGTCCTCTAAAATCAGTGATAGATTAGAACAAGATAATGTTAGAATAGAGAGTTGTTTGAACGTCGAACCTAGGACTAGGTCAATTCTAGACACCTTAGAACTTGGAGCTCAACTTGAAGAGGAGATCACTCCCTCCAAATTGAGTGGTGAAACTTCTTCGGAAAATTACACACTTAGAGAAGAATTCCCGGTAGAAGTTGATAGGGGATTGTTGAATAGTTCACCGGTCACCATGGCCGAGGAACGGGGGATGGATCCACCACCCATACCCCCAATTCCGCCCATACCTCCTATACCTCCAATAGACCCATTGGTTAGGCCAAGAGGCCTACCAATTGTGGTTCCACAAAATTTAGCGGCGATGGATATGCCATCTCATCTCCCTAAATTTTATGGGACCAAGGATGAGGACCCCTCTCGGCACATGGAACGGTATATCGAACGGTTGGCTAGCTTCCTCATAACCGACCCGGGTTATTGGTTAGTGTGGTTTCCTACCACTCTAGAGGGGGAAGCCTATGAATGGTATCGGGATCATGCCGAGGGACATTTTAGGGGATGGGAACAATTACAAAGGGAGTTTCTTAACGAATTTAGGCCGGAAGTGGGTCAAAGTACCGCATTAAGGGCATTGTCGTCATTGAAGCAAGGAAGGGAGGAAGAAATTTCGGCTTACATTAGGAGGTTTGATTTAGTGTGCACTAGATTTGTGGGTACCATGCTCAACGACGACACGCTAAAGCAATTTTTCATTCAAGGGTTTTTTAAGTCCGGAACTATTAGGGGTGTTCTAGAAAGGAATCCCTTGACCTTGGCGGATGCCAAGCGTGCGGCTAGAGATATTGAAAACTTGGATAAAGATCACGAAAGGCTATGGAGAAGGGAGGATGAATTGATCCCACAATTCATCCCCATACGCCCTAGGGTGGTAGCGGTAGAACCCGCTAAGTATGAGAACCAAATTCCATATGCCATTGTGGACACCGGCCCCCGACCTTTAGCGGTTAGGGAACCGGCACCTCTTTTGGCACTACCGGCCCCTAGAACGGATCCACACTTGGAGGAGGTTGAGAGAAGACTAGGTGCTAGCCAACTAGGATTCCAAGAGGCTATGATAAAACAAATGCAAAGCCTCACGGATCAAATGTCATTAATGATCCGGAGTCAACAACCGGGGCCTCCACCCCCGGTTGAGTCGGGTAGGCATTCTTCCGGATTATGGTGTGTCCAATGTGGCCAACCGGGCCACACGCGTCAATTTTGTAGAAGTGGACAAAACCGTGACCAAAGAGGAAACGGTAACCCACCTCAACAAAATCAACGAGGTCAAGCGCCACCTCACTATGGAAATGGAAGCAATAGAGGACCACAACCTAGAGGGCAAGGTGGCCAAAATTTAGAGAAGAAGGAATTTCATCCCTTTTGTGGAAGGTGGCACGCTCAAGGACAATGTTGGTCCGAAGGTCAAGAGTTTAATTGTAGCAATTGTGGAGGAAGTCATCCCTCGGATACGTGTCGCCAACCGGACAAAATAATTAATGTCCCTTACCCGGTGGCTAATCCACAACAACAAGCAAGGGATAATATGCGAGGTGCTAGGCCACAAGGAGTACCGGCCAATGAACTTAGGCCACCTAACTTATACTATGACCATAGTAATGCTAGGCAAACTTTTCATCCACCGGCGGGCTTGCAAACTACAACCGGTTACATTCCAATACAAAATAGACAAGGAGTTCCACCTAATGGTAGTAACGGGAGACAAGCGCCTCCAACGGATCCGGGACCATCTAACTCCCAAGATGTTAGGTTCATGGATGGAGTGTTGGAGGCCACATGTGATGACATGCTTCCTCTCCCAACGAGAATTGGAGAGGAGCAAAGTCAATGGCCTCCTCACACCAATGCTATTACATATGAGTTAGTGAAGGGTAAGGGTGTGGTTGAAGAAGCACCTGCACTAGCGGTAACTACTAGGGCTAGGAGAGGGGATGCCCCGTTGGAGGTAGGAATAGGAGGGCAAGGAAATTACTCTTCGGATGAAGAGATTAATCTCTCCGAGTTGGATAGGGTAGCTAGAAGAGCTACTAAGGATGTGGAGAGGGAAAATATAATTTTACAAGATAGGGAGAGGACTAATGCGGTACATGACTTGGATAATAGCGATGTGGGTGAATGGGAAGGACCGGGGGTTCCCGTAGACGAATTCGACGTAGTGGGTAATTCTAAGGTGGAAAGATCTACCGGGTACGACTTGTGGGCGGACCTTAGTACACTCAAGGCGGATATTACTTTCGGCCAACTATTGGAAATTTCACCCACGGCAAGGAAAACATTAAAGGAGGGAATGCCGGTACACAAGAGGATGAGGAAGGTGAAAGCTAAAATAGCCGCTAGGATCCAATCACAAGGTGGAAGAGACGTGAAAGCTATAGAAATAGAAGTTGTTATAGTAGATAAGGTGGTTCCTAATGTGCTAGTCGACGGAGGGAGTAGTCTAAATATACTACCGGAGGATACTATGAAAAAATTGGGACTTGGACTCACGGGGCCTTCACCTTTGGTCATAAATATGGCAAATCAAAGTTCGACTACGCCTTTGGGGATGATCAAGGATTGTAGAATGACTACGGGAGGCGAGGAGTACTTGGTCACCTTCCATGTCATTAAAATGCACTCCAACAAGGACACCTTCCCCATTTTGCTAGGTAGGCCTTGGTTGCGGATGGCGAATGCTATGGTCAATTGGGGTGGACCTAAACCATCCATCACTTATGGTCCGGAGGGTAATAGGGTCATAGTGTCCATTGGTTCATTAGAAGGATGGATGAAGAAGGAGATGTATTTGCCATTGGAGAAGGAAATTGATGACTTAAACGAGAATGAGATTGGCAAGGCATTGGTGGGAGTCGTCCATCCCGAAGGTCAAAGGGTTGTTATAGATTCGGGCTCGGGAAGTCTAGGTCCTAATTTTTACAATTATGGGGATAATGGGGATTATGCCCAATGGCTAAGGGAGTACCCCGAGTCCGAGGTTGATGTAATGGTTACATTTTACCAAGTAGGCTTAGGGAGTGAATTTCCTAGTGTTAGTTTAGGAGAGGGCTCATTGTTGGAGCCATGTGAGGTGCTCACCGAGGAAGAGTGGGTTAGCGGTGGGTTAACACCTTGGGTAGATGACGTGGAAGAGGGTGAGGTTAGTTTAATTCATGTAGATGGGACTCAAGAGGAGGATGTGATTATTGAGTCATCGAAATTGGAGGAGCCTTTACATTTCAAGACCACGTCTACGGGGATAGTTGTAGGTCAAGATGTGAAAGATTACCCCAATGTGCCTTCCGATTGGTATCGGAACAAAGAGGAACAAGCACATGTGTCGGAAGCGGATTGGCGGTACGTGGATGTGAAATTAAAGAATGGAAAAACCCGACAAATGAAGATGGGTTCCAAATTGGGGGAGAAAGAGGTTAGGGAGTATAGCAATTTGGTGGATGAGTTTAGTGATACTTTTGCATGGTCCTACGATGAGCTTAAGGGAATTCCTAGGGAAATGGTAGAGCACCGGATTCCTTTAATTCCGGGGGCGAGGCCAATTAGACAAAAGGAGAGGAGGATGAATCCTCAATTGCAATTGTTGGTGAAAGCGGAATTGGAAAGGTTATTGAAGGCCGGGTTTATCAAGCCGGTGGAAATCACGGATTGGGTTTCTCCTATGGTCTTAGTAAAGAAAAAAAATGGGAAATTAAGGGTTTGTGTCGACTATAGGAAATTGAATTCGTGCACACAAAAGGATCACTTCCCCTTACCTTTTATCACCTTGTTGCTTGAGGAGGTTGGAGGTCATTCGCGATATACCTTTATGGATGGGTATGCGGGTTATAATCAAATTTCCATAGCCCTCCAAGATATCCATAAAACGGCTTTTACTACACCTTGGGGTACTTTTGTGTGGGTAGTGATGCCATTTGGGTTATGTAATGCCCCGGCTACTTTCCAACGATTAGTAATGTATATCTTCACCGACTTGTTGTTCAAATCCATGACCGTCTTTGTGGACGATTTTAGCACACAAAGTAATGTGGACGATCACCTACATTGTGTTAGGGAGGCATTGGTTAGGTGTAGGAAGATGAGGTTAGCATTGAACCCGGATAAGACATTTTTGGGAGTGAATAAGGGAGTGTTGTTGGGTTATGTTGTTAGTGAGAAAGGTAGAGAACCCGATCCGGATAAGATTGCGGCCATAAGCGACTTGGCAACTCCAACCAATTCCAAGGGGATCTCTAAGTTGTTAGGACATGTGGGATGGTACCGGGAACTTATTCCTAATTTTTCAAAGATAGCGGTGCCCATTACCCATTTGCTCAAAAAGGATGTCAAATTCGAGTGGACGGATGCTTGTCAAAAAGCCTTTGAGGAATTGCGGGATAGGTTGAGCACCTATCCGGTGTTGATACCACCCAATTGGGGTAAACCTTTTCACGTCTATTGTGATGCTAGTAATGTGGCAATAGGGAGTGCGCTTTGTCAAGCAACGGGAGAAAAAGAGAAGGATCAACCTATAGCTTATGCGAGTAAGCAATTGACCCCCGCCGAAAGAAACTACTCTACAACGGAGAGGGAGTGCCTAGCCATGGTGTTTTCCGTTAAAAAGTTTAGGCATTACCTCATGTGCAACCCGGTTGTATTTTTTGTTGACCACATGGCTATCAAGTATCTAGTTAACAAGGCGGAGTTAAGTGGTAGGTTAGCTAGGTGGGTTTTGTTATTAGAAGAATTCGACTACACGGTGGAATATAAACCGGGTCGTATGCATTTACAAGCGGACCACTTGTCTAGGTTGTCGGAGGAGATAGGAAAAAATCCGGTAAATGATATGTTAGTAGATGATAGCCTCTTTGTGGTCACTTCTACACCGGAGTGGTATGCGGGCATAGTGGAATTTCTAACAACCCACAAGTTGCCCAAAGAGTGGACAAAAGAAGAGAGAAGGAAGGTGAGGGTAAATAGTAGGCAATTTGTTGTAGTGGGCCATAGGTTGTTTAGAAGGGGGTCCGATGGTATTTTACGACGATGCGTGTCAAAAACGGAGGTTGAAGCGATTTTAATCGCTTGCCACAATAGCGCTTGCGGCGGTCACTTCTCGGGTCAACTCACCGGGCAAAAAATACTTAGAGCGGGCTACTTTTGGCCTACACTATTTAAGGACGCCCATGACTATGTAAGGAAATGCGACGCTTGCCAACGGTATGCCCGAAACGACCTTAGAATGGAGATGCCTTTACATGTATCATTACCCTTAATTCCTTTCGAAAAATGGGGCATCGACTATGTGGGTGAGGTCCATCCCCAATCTTCAAAAGGAATGAAATATATTGTGGTGGCAACCGAGTACCTCACCAAGTGGGCGGAAGCCAAAGCGGTAAAGACCGACACGGCGGAACACGCGGCAACATTTATGTACGAAAACATAATTTCGCGGTTCGGGGTGCCGAAGATCCTAGTAAGCGATAGGGGTACTCACTTTTTGAATGACTTGATTCGAGAGATGACAGAGAAATTTAAAATTGATCACCGGAAGACTACTCCCTACCACCCACAAACCAATGGACAAACGGAAAGGGTTAACGGAATTTTGGTGAGTATACTACGCAAGACGGTTATAGACTCGAAGCGGGATTGGGATACGAAACTAACGGCGGCACTTTGGGCATACCGTACAACCTATAAGGTAACTACGCGTGCTACACCATTTTCCTTAGTCTATGGTCTTGAAGCGACACTACCAATCGAATATGAAGTCGAGTCACTTAGGGTGGCCGTGAGTACGAGACTTACCGAAAGTCAATCCTTACGAAATCGACTAACCGATTTGGAAGCACTTGACGAAGGGAGGAGAATGGCGGCTCAACATATTGAGGCAATCCAAAGAAGGAGAAAGATTACTTTCGACAAACGACATAAGAGAAGGGCCCTAACACCGGGAATGATGGTCATGATTCAAGACGCACGAAAGCTTGAATTTCCGGCGAAATTCGATGCGGTATGGTTAGGACCTTACCTTGTCTATGAGGTCTTTCCTAATAATTCAATTCAATTGGAAACGTTGAATGGTGAGCTCTTTCCTACCCGTACATCGGGAAGTAGATGTAAGGAGTACCGAGCTTGACTAGGCAACTTACCCTTGGAGCAAGAGATGTTTGGATTCATCCCCCGATGGTCGCCAATTATGTGAGCCCAAAAGGGTGCCCACATTTAGTCTTGGACCCTTGAAACGTTAGTTGATGCACTTTGAAGTAGCATGTTACTTCACAAAAATATAAAAAGAGTGAAATGTTAGTCTTAGAAGTACCATGTTGTAAGAGGCTAGGATGTGAGTTGTTATTGTGTTTTTACCTTCGGAAGGATTTGAGTGAATGAGGATAGGTAAGGAGAACTTGGATTGAGTAGTTAGTGAGTAGGCTAGTACAAATGGATGGAGACAACCAAAGTGACTCAAGAGGCAAGTGCATTCGAATTGGGATGAATGGAGGATCACATGGAGCGCACAAGTGGACCACCTCATCATGGCCACTTAATGGGGAAGGTCCAAGGAAGAATGCAAGGTGGAGGATAAGCAAATTCTCAAAGCACCAATCAAATCACGAGTTAAGCATCGTGGTTTGAATTAAGTGGTGAGCAACGATTTGGGAAAGTAAGGGGAGAAAGTTATGGCGGCGGAAAGCGAAGGAGGCTAAGTTTGGGTTGAAGCATCCCAAGTTTGGTAAAGTGTGGTAGGTAGAAAGCCAAGGCTAGTTAAATGTTCGAATTAAGATCCTTGTTGATCATTTGAGGGAGGAAGGCTTAGAAGATAGGATTGGCGCCTACTAAGTAGGAGGAAATCTCAAGGGCTTATCGTGAGCCTTGAGGGTGCTCACCCCCTCAAGCTTACTATATAATCCCTCATTCTTCCCTCACTCATCCTCTCTTTCCTTTGTGCTCCAAGGCACCCCACGAGTTATAAGTGTGGGTGTGGGAAGCCATATTGGAGCACATGTGTGTGCTTAGTTTTTAGTTTGAGAGCCAAGGCTTGTTAGCCTTGAAGAGGGCTTGACCTCTTGGTAGAATTAGTGTTGACGTGAAGGATTTTAAAGTTAATTCATGATTCCAATTTGTGGTACTTAAAGTTCATGTTTTGAATACACGTGGTTGCAAGTTCCATGTTTAAGAGTTGAGCACTTGAGGTTGTGATGAGTGCAAAAATATACTTGTGTGGATTAGTTAGTCTTAGTGAAGTTAGGAAATTCTCTCTCCCCCTCTCCTCTCTAGGATTTTAGGATTTTAGGATTAGAGAAGAATTGTGTGATTAGAAAGGGGTTGTTAGTAGAATTAGGAAAATTAGGTAGGAAGATTAGTTAAGGGCTTGAATAATTAGTGAGGTAGTTGGGGATTACAACTACAAAGTTGTGGGTTCATGAAGGAGCTGGGTTTATGAAGGAGCTGGGTTTGTTTAGTTAGAAAGTAAAGAGCTGGGTTTATGAAGGACCTGGGTTTGTTTAGTTAGAAGCTAAGGAGCTGGGTTCATGAAGGAGCTGGGTTTATGAAGGAGCTGGGTTTATAAAGGAGCTGGGTTTGTTTAGTTAGAAGCTAAGGAGTTGGGTTCATGAAGGAGTTGGGTTTATGAAGGAGCTAGGTTTATGTAATTAGAAAGTAAAGAGATGGGTTCATGAAGGAGCTTAGTAGATAGCCTACTTAATTAGCTCATAGACAAGTAGTTAGTTACATTATGCTAGTTAGTGTTATGTGTGGCTTTCACAAGTAAATGTATTTGAGATTGACTATAGAGAATAGTGTTTTTTAACACTTGCATCCTCTCTTTAAAAATAAACCACGTGCACAAATTAATGGAGAATGTGGAGCACTCTCGCGATGGCAAGACAAAGGAAGCAAAGACCAAAGTTAAATCCAAGACCGCTTGAAGGGTGAACCTTGCACTATGGACTCATCCAAGTCCAAATCCAATACCGCGGAGGAATGTGAGCCCAAACCCACTACTCGGACTACGGACGCTTAAGGGTGGGGGGTTTGGCCTCACACTAAGGTTGAAGCACAAATTAATGATTTATTGAAGGAAAGTGCATTCGGATGGGTGACATCGGTTATGAAACCATATGAACCACTAAGGTTGAAGCACAAATTAATGATTTATTGAAGGAAAGTGCATTCGGATGGGTGACATCGGTTATGAAACCATATGAACCACTAAGGTTGAAGCACAAATTAATGATTTATTGAAGGAAAGTGCATTCGGATGGGTGACATCGGTTATGAAACCATATGAACCACTAAGGTTGAAGCACAAATTAATGATTTATTGAAGGAAAATGCATTCGGATGGGTGACATCGGTTATGAAACCATATGAACCACTATGATTGAAGCACAAATTGGTGATTTGTTGAATGAGTGGATAACTAATCAAATATGGAAAGTTCAAAGAGGTATCAAAGAGGTTTCCAATGCGGATGTCGGAAGATTTTTTCAAAAGTGTACATTTTTAACCTAACCAACTTTATTTTTATTCCGATTGCGTTGACTTTATCTTACTAACGAGAATTGGATCCTCTACATATTGGATTACATCAATTATTGGTCATGGTCATCAAGTCCTTAGAGGTCAATATATAAGTAGATCATTGAGACTCATACATATAACGAAGGTAGAGTATCATGGATAGGATGGGAAAGGGGAGAGTCATGTTTGAGGGTGTAGAATGCGATGAGGAGATACACAATTTAGACGATCCCCATATTCCATTCAATGCAACACCCGAGCGTGAGATAGATGAGAGAAGTGCTAGGGATCGATTTCGTGATGAGTATGTCATGACTCCCTTCTCACAATCTACACAAGCTTGGAGGATGAGGGCGGCGGAGGAACAACGACGATATGCAGACAACTTTGAGATCGATGCGGTGGAGAAGGACCACACACAATGCGTGGGTGGAGATCTAAATGATCTAATTGATTTGTGTGCGGATATTTTGGAGAAGCCCGGGGATGTGGATGTGGATGTGGATGTGGATGTGGAGGAGACTTCAATCGACATTGAAATAGTCAAGGTAGCGGGGGAATCTTCAAAGACTATGTCTATTCGTAAGAAGAGGAGAGGATTGTCGCCTCATCGGCTACCATTGAAGGAACGGATGAAAGACCGAACGATTAGCTATTTTGATTTACTTCAGCCGAATCCTCTTCCAAAAATGGAGCCTCGCTGGAAGCCAGGAGCATCTACGAGGTTGGGATGACGGAATGAAGTGGAATATTATAGTTTGCATGGTTTGTTCATGTATATGATTAATAAAGGGCATTTATAACGTTGTCGCAATAATAAAGTTATGACTTGTATAATATGTTGTACCACTTCTATGATTTATTTATTTATTTTTAATTCACCAACCGAACAGTTTCTGTTGAGATAAACAAGCACAAAGCAATATGAAACTATGCATCCACTTCTCAGTTCCAAGAGAAATTTTTTTAACCACTTTACGTTCACCCTTAGTTGATTATTGTTATTTTAGTGTACTTTATTATGTAGATGGGGGGACTATTATGTAGAGGACTTTTATTGCATATTCTTGTAGAGGACTTCATTACCTATCCATGGATACCAAGAACTCATTTTTTGGACTTCATATGAATTTTTGAGAGCCAAAAAACCGAGACTATGTCCAAACTTCCAAAAAAAAGTGATTGTGAATTATATAAATATAAATATAAGCAATTGTGAAGTATGTGTGCAATATGTGTGGAGTACAAGAAAGAACATTTAGAGATGTTTAGGATCACGTGTACAACCGATATAACTATTGCAACATTGTGCTCAACTTTAGTTAACTAGATATAACTATAGTTGACTACATTTTGTGGCATACCAAAATTAGAATAAATATAGGTAATTGCATTTTGGCAAGACATATCACGAACAACTATAGTTAACTTGAACTTAGCACATGGATGTGATAACAACGATGTGAAAGAATGATGTGGCCTCACGAGAGGCGAGAACCTTGGTTAGTCTCCCATAGACTTCATCTCGATTATGAAGCAAAAATCCTTATGGAGTATGAACATTGCACTAAGATCCATAAATCTCATACAATATACAAGTTGTGTATGAAAAAATGATGGCTTTATTTACATCTCCAACGGTTACAAAATTGGTATGATCCAAAATTGCTGCAAAGAAAACAAAAAAAAACTATTTTGCAGTGTCACGGAAGCACATTGTCGGGTTAACCATGTTGTATGGAGGCGACTTCAACATGTTCACTACGTGTGTGATGGTTGACCTTTCCGCTGGATTGGGCTTCGTCAATGCATCCAATGCTATCTCAAACCGCATCTTCAAGCCATTTGGATCACTGTTTAGCTGAAACAACGAGGAAGTCGAATCCCTGGCATAAATCTTCTTTGCCAAAGCACCCACTGAGAAGGACTCCGAGAGAAACGTGTGCCTATGTTTCCGAGCCATCCTCACCGGAGAGGTAGATGTTCCACGCTGCCCTCGTACATGGAATAATTCTGGACCAGCACAGTTGTATTTTATGCGGTGCTTGTTCATCTCATCCACTGATTCTTTTCCATAGTTGGAGGGTGCGTCTTCATCTCCCCATGATGCCATCCCCCAATCACACACACCAATGAAAACCGTGTTCTCACGGTCTTGTGGGAAATGCAGCATGACATTGTTGGGATTAAGGTCATTGTGCAACACGTCATGCTTGTGCACTACATCCACAATGCACATTAGAGCCCATGCCAAATAAGCTCGATGCCTTCGATATACAACCAACCGTTTCCGTGCTTCAAAGTCTGCCCCAGGCATTTGAAGGATTGTGCGCTCGTGGGTTTCCGGAACTTGGTGGTCATAGACCCTCATGTTCTTCAAGGAGCCTCCATTCCACCACATCGAATAGGATTCGTATGTTTTCGGGTGGAGGTATTGTAGCTTGATTATCCCATGATGATCTACTGGGCATGCCAATGCTTCAACCGAACGCTCCTTTCGGTTCTCCAGACTATTCGTGGCCTTCATGGTCTTCCCAGCCCACTCTATCCAGTTAGGGATGAATGATGCTCCATGAATTGTGACTCTCCGCACCACTCCGAAGGTCCCTTGGAAGATTTCCCTATCCAAGGGTTTGATCTCCACATTCCTAGGCAACCATATGACACCCTGCCGGCCCTGAGTGGCAATGTTGTCTGCCAGCTGCCTGTCAATAAAAACGGGAAGGTTGCGGGCGGATGTGCCTTTTGCTGCTATTACGCCTCTTTTCCAATTCTCTAGCTTAATGTACAGCTCGGACCTCCTCCCACCACTACTTCCCTCTCCAGGATGCATAGCCTCATATGACATCGTTGGATTGTAGATTGCTTCCACAGCTTGTTTTTCAATCCATGTGTTCCAATCGCTCATGCCCCTAGCTTCCTCAAACTCCGGTCCAGACGTGGCTTCCGTGAGAATAAGCATCAACTCGTTCCTCGCCAACTCTAAACCCTTTGTACCATCATTGAGGTATTTTTTCTCCAAATAAACCATGCTGTTACTTCTAAACCAATCCAACAACACGATCCTGCAATGATTTCGAGCCTCATCGGTCCGCGGGTCGCGTTTGCCTCTATGTTTCCTTTTCTTTGATTGCGAACCCGTCCTCCGTCCCTTCCGAAACTGCTGGGCGTTTTAATCCCCGTCTTTCAGTCTGCTCCGAACCCTGAGGTACATCACGTGCAGGGCTCTCCGGTCTTGATGTCCACCGTGTCGGAGATTGTGGTGGCACGTTCTCCGAACGAGCCGGTGCATGTATTTCTGTGGAACTGCCTGAGCTTGGTCCCCTTCCAGTTCTCCCTCTATGTCCACTGTTTCCCCGACTCCCACGTGTTCCACGGCTTCCCCGTGTTTGGTTGCCTCCCGAATGACCAACAGCCAAGAACTCTTCGTCAAACTGAAAGGGATCTGGACGTGGTGGACGTGCTGCAGTACTTCCACTTCCAGGATCGCTTCCCGTACCCTCGGCAGTATTCGCCGATGCATTGCCTACGAGCCAAGCACGGTGCACCCTCAAATCCTCGTTCTCGTAAGGAGCAATGCCCTCCCCCTCCATCGTGATAAAAATCACGTGAGTGAGTGAATCTGAAAATGAGTCGTGATAAAAATCACGTGAATAAGTGAGTGTGAAAATCTCTCGTGATAAAAATCACGGGAGCGAGTGAATCTGAAAAAAAATTTGCGAGGGTTCCCCCACAATTTGCCCTGCCCTCCCAAACCCCTTGAGACCCGCGCGGTGATGCTGTCCTTTGGGACGCAACAAGGTCTCGGGTCCCTATGTGGTGGGAGGAGAGGAAAGTGGTAGGAACTAAAGCCTCACGGCTTTATATAGGCAACGAGGAGCCCAATCATTATGGGATCCCGGTCGGAATTAGGGTTTAGGGTACGAAAACGACGTATGGGGAACGTGGGAACTAGGGGCGGACGGGCGGGAACTAGGGGGCGGACGGAGGGAACGTGGGGGCGGACGGAGGGAACGAGGAGCAGACGGGTGGGGAACGCGATAGGGAACTCGGGCGGACGGGAGGGAACGAGGCGCGGACGGGAGGGGAACGGGCGGACGGAGGGAACGTGGCGGACGGAGGGAACGTGGAGCGGACGTGAAGGGAACTCGATAGGGAACGCGGGCGGACGGAAGGGATCGGAAAGCGGACGTAGGGGAACTCCGAGCGGACGGGGGGAACGCGGGGCGGACGGGGGGAACGCGGGGCGGACGGGGGGAACGCGGGGCGGACGGGGGGAACGCGGGGCGGACGGGGGGGACGCGGGGCGGACGGGGGGAACGCGGGGCGGACGGGAGGGAACGGGTGCGGACAGGATGGGAACGGGGTACGGACGACGGGGAACGTGTGGCGGACGGAGGGAACGTGGAGCGGACGTGAGGGAACGCGTGCGGACGGGAGAGGAACGTGGGGCGGACGGGAGGGAACGAGGAACGGACGGTGGGGAACGTGTGTCGGACGGAGGGTAGCGGACGGGAGGGAACGCGGGGCGGACGGGTGGGACGGGTAGGACGCCCCACCCCCCCCCCTCTCCCGTCCGCTCCACCCCCGTCCGTCCGCCCCACCCCCCCTCCCCCGTCCGCTCCACCCCCCTGTCCGTCCGCTCCACCCCCGTCCGTCCGCCCCACCCCCCCCTCTCCCGTCCGCTCCACCCCCCTCCCCCGTCCGCCCCACCCCCCCCCCTCTCCCGTCCGCTCCACCCCCGTCCGTCCGCCCCACCCCCCCTCCCCCGTCCGCTCCACCCCCCTGTCCGTCCGCTCCACCCCCGTCCGTCCGCCCCACCCCCCCCTCTCCCGTCCGCTCCACCCCCCTCCCCCGTCCGCTCCATCCCCCTCCTCCGTCCGCCCCTCCCCTCCTCCGTCCGCCCCACCCCCCCCCCCTCTCCCGTCCGCTCCACCCCCGTCCGTCCGCTCCACCCCCGTCCGTCCGCTCCACCCCCCTTCCCCGTCCGCACCACCCCCCTTCCCCGTCCGCCCCCGTCCGCCCCACACCCTCCTTAGTAATATTTTATTACTTTGATTTTAACACAATGATAAACACAATGGCAAAATGGTCTACGTGGCAGGGGAAATATGCACATCCACGTCGATGTTTTCTGCCACATAGGACGCCACCTTGGCAAGAAGGTAAGTATTTTACCCACCCTAGTCGGCTCCCCCTATGTTGACCCTACGTGGACCCTATTGTGTCGTGACGGAGGGGTCCGTCACGACACGACACGTCGTGACGGCACGACACCGTCACAACGGCGGGATAGACAACCCTGAACGTGACGCGGCCTTTTTGCATCACGTCGCGTCACAAATGACGTGACGCCGTCACGTCGGGGCGTGATGCGCACTGACGTGGTAAAAAAAGTTACTGTACCAATTTTTGTAACTTTTTTGTAACTTTTTGGGACGACTGCTCTAGTCGACTGCTACGAGCAGTTGACTTCAGAAAACAAAAATTAAAAAAATTAAAAAAAATATATATTAAAAAATCTGAACCATTAGATCTTCTTGGATTGAAGATCTAACGGTCCATGATTTTTTTTAGAATTTTTTGATTTTTTTTTCCTTTTGGTTTTCCTTGAAGTCGACTGCTTTTAGTAGTCGACCAGCTAGTCGACTGCTAATAGCAGTCGACTGGTCTTGGTCGACTGCAAAAGTAATTTTTTGCAGTCGACTGCTAAGTCGATTGCTATTAGCAGTCGACTGCTAAGTCGATTGCTATTAGCAGTCGACTTAGCAAACGACTGCAAGTAGCAGTCGACCTAGCAGTCGACTACAAAAACAAAAAAAATTAAAAAATTCCAAAAAAAAATTTGGACTTTAATTTTTTTGCAGTCGACTGCAAATAGCAGTCGACCTAGCAGTCGACCAGGGGGTTGACCAGGGGGTTGACCAGGGGGTTGACCAGGGGGTTGACCGCGTCAGTTTACCCCTGGGGTAACTGCCGGATTTACCCCCCCGCGGACGTGACGTTTTTTGGTCAGCCGTCACGTCGTTGTCACAAAATGTGACGTGACGTGCAATCCCTGGAAATTGCATCTAAAATTTTGTGTTTCAAACACACTTTTCAACCTTTAAATGAATTCTTTTGAAAATGGTGCCCAAAATAAAGTTGTTTGTTTTGTTGCATCTGAGGGCATGGATGTGTTTTCCATAATACAGTCAAGACTCTATAAGTGTTACCCCTATAAGCGTTATAATTTCATATATGTTAAGAAAATTTTACTCCCCTACAAAAACACAATTGGTAAGACTAGTGAGTGTTATGTGTTAAGTGTTATAACATGCTCTACTCCCTTCTTTGTTAATTGCACCTCTATAAGTGTTAATTTTGAGAAAATCAAGGTAATAATATATGAGAGCATACATTTTAAACATGTAAACACATTTATCCCATATTCTTTGCGAACAATTCAAAATTGTTGGAGGCACATGGGTGTTCTTTCGATCTCTATTGAGAGGGAGATAGAGGAAGCTAGGTGCTTGGTAGAGGTTGATGAAGTTGCTACTCTACTTCATCAATTGACGTTATTGTCATCTGATAGTGAGGTGGGTGACGCTCAGGGAGATCACTCCATTGTCCAGTTGAACATCACGTGTGAACAAAGTTTGCTACCCCTATATTACATGTCATAAATAATTTTAAATTTTATGATATTTTTTCTACATATACACAACCATTGACGGTATCTTTTGTATATTTTTTTGAAATTTTTAGTCATCTTCATTTTTGTAGCAATTTTTTTAGTTCAATTCTGCGTCATTCTAATTAGAAACGGTATGTTTTATTAAAAAAACAAATCATCAAATTTAGTCACCATTTTTTACTATGTAACATGTACCATTTATATCTACTCATGAAAAAAAATGATAAAATTGTGACCCATTTTGGTGATGATTTTTACATTTTTTACATCTAAAATGATCGCACGTAGTTGTTCAACTTTACAATGGAGTGATCTCCCCGAGGGGTGACGTGATGAATGCTCATGAATACCTCAATTATGAGATGGAGTTTGATTTAAACAACCCTATGAACCTACTGATGAGGAGTTTTTGGATATGTATTCCTCATAACATCAAGAAATTGATGTTGATGAGGTTATGGTTGATGTGGTAGAAGAAGTTGTAGGATTTAGTGTTGCTAAGTGTTCTATAGAGACTTTGAAGAAATACTTTGAACAAAGACCAAATGATGCCCTATCACACATCAGGAGCATTCAAGGACTCCAGAAGGAAGTTTCATCTCATCATTTGGAAGCTTCTCATCATACTACTATAGACTCTTTCTTTCGGTTAGTTTAGTTGGAAGAATCTCGTCAAGTTACTACTATATAGATTATTTCTTTCAATTAGTTTAGTTAAATTATGTATTATCATTTGTACTTTCATTTTTTATTTTTATAAAACGTTATGTTCTTCACTTTCAGAAATTTTAAGTGTTATTTCTATAAATGTTATCAATCATCGGTATGAATTCTATAAGTGTTACTTGTTATAATCCTATATATGTTATTTTTTTGCTACTCCCGACCTGTAACATTTATAGAGTCTTGACTGTAATATGCTTCATATGTATGGTATTTAATTTTTTTAAATAATATATTGCCTGAAAAAATGAATTAAGTCCTAGTAAGTGGCCCTAGTAAGTGGTGGGGTTGGCTCATTAAACCAAAACCATACCCTTATATACATCACTATGTGGGCTGAGAGGCCTATTGCCAATTGGGTGGGATAGGATAAAATTGGGAAAATTATCGGGATGGTTTATAAGCCTCCTAATCTAGGGAGCCAGCTCGGTCTCTAGAAAATTGTCCTTCATGTTGCCTTCAAAGGATGATGGTGCCAAAGGGGTTCAAGACACTTTTCACGGGGTTGTCCTTGTTGAGAGGTTTGGGTCACTAGTCGGTGGGAGCGCCATGCAGCCACTAGTGTGGGAATGGGGACCCAAAGCTTGGACTTCAAGACTTTGAGCAACTATTGTCCGCCTGCCCTCCCCAACCCACCTTCAGGATTAACATGCCCCTCTTATCGAGGAGTTCATCGCAAGACTTTTGCCCAAGGATCAAGCAAAGGGGGGCAAGTTGCAGAACAAGAAGGAGACCATGGGCTCAGTGTTCTCTAACATTATGGAGCTCCACACTATCACGTGAGCTAAGTAATGAACCTTGTGCAAGAAACGACACAAGCCAGGACGTACTCAAACAACCTTATGGTTAATGAGAGTTTCCCCGTCATAGTCCATATTTGGGGGGCTATAGAAATGAACATGGAAAACATTTTGAACTTGACTAGAGTGGCATAGAATCCCATTGAGGTCAAAAACAATGAATGAGTGTACACAAGGGTCAGGTGTTGGTGTCGAGAAGGAATGAGATATCTCCGGTTCCATGTGTTGCCTCGGGGAGATCACTCCATTGTAGAGTTGAACAACCACGTGCGATCATTTTAGATGTAAAAAATGTAAAAAATGTAAAAAGCATCACCAAAATGGGTCAAAATTTTATCAATTTTTTTTCATGAGTAGATATAAATGGTACATGTTACATAGTAAAAAATGGTGACTAAATTTGATGATTTGTTTTTTTAATAAAACATACCGTTTCTAACTAGAATGACGCAGAATTGAACTAAAAAAATTGCTACAATTAATGAAGATGACTAAAAATTTCAAAAAAATATACAAAAGATACCATCAATGGTTGTGTATATGTAGAAAAAATATCATAAAATTTAAAATTATTTATGACATGTAATATAGGGGTAGCAAACTTTGTTCGCACGTGGTGTTCAACTTGACAATGGAGTGATCTCCCCGAGTGTGTTGCCCAAATATAGGAGCCAAATTTAGGAGCTAGTATCTTTCACATATGGTCAGTGTGTATGTTTGAAAATTTTCATTTGATGTTCAACTTCAAATCCAAAGTTTCACATGACGTTTCAAAAACTAAAATGAAAGTCAATTGACATCTACACTTTCTTTTAACATGTCACCTCGATGTCACATGCCTAGTCATACGTGTCATTTCAATTTCCAATATGTCAATTGACATGGGTTTTTTTCTTCACAAGTCACACTACATGTCAAATTCTAAATTTTGCATGCCAATTGACATGCATCTTTTATTCCTACAAGTTTTTGCGTGTCACATGTCAAATACTTGCAAAAACTTTGCCAAAACTACACACTGCATATGATGTCCAATTTGGGTAGGGTTTTTGTCCCTTAGGACAAGGTGAAAGGACGAATTTGGAGAAAAAAATCAAAAACAAAACAAAATACAAAATACAAAAAACTAAAACAAAACTAGTGCACATGTTGCTTGCTTCATGAAAAGGGGAAATCTCCCGAAATGACCTTATGTGGCCCTCCAACTTTGAGGGTGACGGACATCATCTAAATCTGCTAAAAAAAACCCAAATTTTTGGGAGTAGTTCATTTGTCACCCACATAACATATTATAGCAAAGCTTCCAACTTCTAAAATTTGAGGCATGACTGAAATTGTCATGAAACAAAAAAAAAAAGTTTTCTCTAGTTGCCCCTCGGATGGAGGCCACACTCATATGTCAATCTAACCTAGCAAATGTGGTCTAATTGTCTTCAAATTTTCATAGCAAGACTAGTTCACATCCACATCATTGGATTTTAGGAAAATAAAGTCTATGTTGTTACATAATAGATTTTTTCAGCACTGGTGCTGGAAATGCCCAAATATGGAATGTGAAGGCTTGAGTTTTTAGGGGTTAATTTCAAAGCTTTGACCTTTGTCTTGTATGTGGGACTCATGTAGGCTGCCCTAGCATTTACAAATGCCCACTTGTAAATGAGATAGACATAGGAGTGTAGTCTCAGCATGAAATGCATTTGTAATTGAACATTGGCAACACAAACATTTGACAAAAGGAGTGCAGGGGTAGGAGTATCGGACGGAAAAATGTTTTGCACTCTATTTTAATATTCCAAGAAATGTACACATTTTTTCAAGTGTCAAAAATTTATTGCATTAATTCCTAAGGGCATGGTTCGTTGTTTCCTACAAAATTGTCTAGACAAGCACGATAAAAAGGCTCAAAATGGTCACAGTTGTCGAGGCAGCAAATGCGCCAAAAAAAAACAACGTGTATTTAGAATGTTACGAATGTACATTTGTGAATGTAATGAGCATCCTCTGAGATGAATCACCTTGTCATTGCAAGGAGGGACCTCATCATTGGATCAAACAGTTCCCTCCTTAGTAATTAACAAACACATGTGCGTATTATTCTCCTTAGCGGAAATGCCTTTGCTACTATCTTCATGTCCATGAGATCGTCAACCGCCCACGCTTTAGATGCCTAGGTCTTTGGGATGGGTTTAGTCTCGTCAGTTGTTCCCCCTAGCTCCAAAGTATGGCCCATGTGGCGGGTAAGGGGGAGGGGTGTATGCTCCAAGGGCATATGCTTCGAGAGGAAAGGGGTATGTTGGTTGAGGGACTTGCGCAAAACCTTGCATTTTGCTCAACATGGCCAGTGTAAGCTCAGTCTTTGTGTTTGAAGCCCTCAGCTCCTCTTAAATGACCGACATCGTCCTAGAATTTTTATCAGCCTTTGCTGCCATTTCTTCCTTCATTGTCTGCTTGAACTTAGCGTAGAGCTCTACGATAGACAACTCCTCCTCCTTGACCCTCTTGTTTTTTTCAGAGTCCACCCTAAGTTGGGCCATGATGTCCATGTCCCCTTTGCCTTCATTGGAGGCATTGATGGTTATCCCCATAATTAATTTGTTGTAGATGGACTTCTTCATCTTCTTTCTTGTGTCGCGGAAAGCTCTAAGGAGGGACGAGAACAATGGTCGAGGCCATCAAGGGGCTCCATTTTGGGAACCACAAGTTTGGGTTTGGGTGATGAGGATGTAGAACAACCACCCAGAATCCCTTGTGGCTCAAGGTTGAAGGTTCTCAGAGGGAGTACATTTTGGGTTGTGCCAACCAAAGACCATGCGTAGCCACTCAAAGTACCTTGAGGTTCATGGCCCAACCCAAGTGGAGACAAAATTTTGAATGGGGTTATGTTGAGAGCAGGCAAGTCTTCAAAGCCCAATTCTTGAACCCATGTTTTGTTCACGGGTGGACGATTTGCACCTGCAAAAAGGGGACTACCTCATTGTCATCCATTTTCGATTCAGGCGTGGGCTCATCTGGAATTGGATTGATATGCATCATTGGTTGGAGAATGTCATTGATGTCCATCATAAATGTTTTGTCCCTATGAACCCAGTACTCGTCGTAGTCAATGACATCAATGAAGTTGTTCACGGTCAAGCCAAGCATCTACAATAGAACTCCATGTACTAAATCAGATTGATATACAAACATGCGTTCATAAAAATCATTGACTTGCACATGACCAAGGTTGGTGTTATACAAGGGAACGTTCGTAAATAACTTGAATATCAAATACATCTATGAACGCTCTATTTGTAAATCCTTGGGTGATTTAAATTGTGAAGAATGTTGAAGACACAAGTGGTTTACGAACAAATGTTCGTAAATCATAGGACCGTGTGTCAAAATAATCATGTAAGTTACCATGGTTGCATATTACATGAATTTTATGCCACCAAAGATGTTGAACATTGTCTCTCCATTCATGGCAAGGCCCTGCAATATCTTGACATAGAACCCCATTTGCAGTTCAAGGCCGGGGAAGACATAGTACAATTTCTCATGCAATAGCTCCTTAGGAGGAGGATGGGGCATGTTGCACATCTTATTGAAGTGGCTCGCCTTCATGGGAACTTGCATGTCCTTCAGTTTATTGTACATGAGGAATATTAAGCTCATGGATCCCACTTACTTGTTGCCCTTGGCCTCATTGATCGCAGTGATCCCTTCTATCTTGCAGGTCAAATATGTACAGTGGTGGATATTATACTCGAATTTTATGTATTTCTTGTACAGGTCCATGACAGCAGCCAACTTCTCTTGTTCAACAATCCACACCAAAAATGCGGTTTCCTAAAGTCTAGTGACTTTAAGGACATGAATTTTGACATTAAGTGATTGTAGAAGAGCAACCTTTTTATCCCCTGCCTTTTGCAACTTAGAATGCACTTGAAATCAATAAGCACGAAGGGGCACCCCCTCCGGTTCTCCCACACCGCCATCTTGGAGGTGCTCTCATCCCACTTAGCAAATGAAGTGTGGGTCACACTGATGGTGACCAAACAAAATCAAGCCACGCCCTCAAACATGGCAGTTATTTTTCATTCCAAGAATGTTATGTGTTGCTGGAGGTATGCTACATCCGTCTTTGTCTTCTTGGCTTGTTTGTTCCCCTTGAGCTTGAGCACAACAATATGCTCTCTAACTAGGTTGCGCATGGAGGCTTTATTGATGTGCCATTCTTCCTTGAACTCACGCCACCTCGCCCGGTCTATATCGTTGTTGGCATTGAAGAGGTGTTTTTCCAAAAGGAGGTCACTAGTCTCCCTCATGGCATTGGTCTTCATCTTGCGGTATTTGCACCACTCCTTGATGTAGTAGGTGCCCAACTTATGCTTTGGGCGTTTCAAATATTTTAGGGTAGGTCAGTTTCCTCTCAACCGTGTTCCCAAAGAGATGCACTACGCAATGGTGCAACTTAGATTTTGTGAGCCCCTAGAGTGGCCTAAAATTTTCCCTCAAAATGGGTGTGGCCTCACCATCCTTCTCAACGCTATATTTCTCTTCACTTTCCAGGTTGACAATGTTACTTGTATTGTGGACATCAAAAAATGTTGTCCACATCTCTTGGGTCTCATGTGAGCGGCAAATGAGTTTGAGCTCTCTTTTTAGCTCAAGCACCGATTTTGTAGTTGTGGACTTCATATTGATGGAGATAAACTTGTCAACCATCATATCACACAATGCTTACACATTCCACCAAACATGGTTAGTGGAATGCAATTGTTATACAAACGCTCATTCGTAAAAAGTGGTGATTGCAGTGTTTACAAATGGTCATTCATGTACCTACTTTCCAAAAAGGTGGTTGCACCTTGGCATTCTTCCTCTGGATCAGAGGTGATTCGTGTCCAATCCAAACATCTCTTGTTGCAACAATGTTGGTTACCCAAGACACCTCAAAAGCCTTGATGTTGTTCCCCGAGTTTAGGAACTTGGAGATCTTTCTCAACCTATTCTAGTCTTCTGACTAGACTATGAATGCCTAGGGGGTCACTCCCGTATTTTAGAAAACTATGTGAGAACAAAGATAGGGCCCACTTTAAAGTTGCAACCTACAAATTACAAAACATGTACTTATACCAAACATTATATTCATTAATTGGAGACTTTGGGAAGTCTCAAAATAGAATTTACCCATAGTTTGGGATGCCAATATTGTGAGCATATGGAACATTGGGAACATCGGGAACATGATAGTTTACAAATTTGTAGGTAAAGAATAATCACATTACTAAATATAGTAAGCCTTTAAATCATAATCAAAACATGAACTACACGTGGAAAATAACAACCGAATCCCAAAAACAAATGGTTTTATGTGATTATAGAGTCTAGGATACGCATCCCATATATAAGGGTCTTATTGAATTAGATAGCACGTCCCAAACGTATTTATAAATATGAATGTAGCCGCAATAAAACCAAGTCTATAAAGTGCCCTATTTTCCACACTAATTCCAATCTACGTTATGTTTCCCCATCTCCATCTTCCGCTTCATATCCATTCTTGATGTCATTTTCCGCAATACGTGCCAAGTTGTCTTTGGCAAAATCTATATGTTTTGGGGGGATGGTCATTATTTCTGATTTGGAACCCTTGCACGGCTTCCAAGCACAAAGTACGGTATCCGTGTTTATCCAAACTGGTATGTACACCAAGTCCACTATCCACTTGAAACCCTTTTTGGTGTCCCAACCTAAATAGGTGCAGAGCACGCTCTGGTCTTTGGTGCTTGGACGGCAATATTCCACTTCAATTTGATGAAAATGGGGGCTAGTTCAAACAAAATTGGGTGAAGACAATGCTTTCACCAACCAAATTGGTTGGGGTGCTCCTCATCTCCTACATGTATAAGGACCATATAACCTTCGTGGCAATCATCAATCACACGAAATGACGGAGCCAGATGATTGCACGCAGGGCCAACATAATGCTCATCCACTGCGAACTCTTCATAGACGTCTCCATTGTTGAAGAACATAGCATCAGACTCCACAACTGTCAATCGACTTTGTGGCCAAAATCTTTGTGTCAAAGTCGTATGGGTGTCGACACCAAGTGTCATCAAGGCCGAGCCAATGTAATCCCAATACGCGATCAACGGTCATGAGTATTCCGAACATATCTAGTGATGTCTTCTTTATACAACTCTTTCCAATACTCAATGAATCCAGATATACCTTTGATGATTTCCGGCCCATTCCTCATGGGATCGGGTTTGCAAGGCTTCGGATCCCCATCCAGGAGCATATATTTTCCATCCTTGTCTTGACGCCACACGAGTATACCATCCTCCGGACCCCAATTAGGGGATGTGCACAAAAGTTTGAACTGCATAGCGGGGACACCATCATTTCTCATATAGAAGCAGAATTGTTGTGTTTTGATATGTCCGACCAAACGGCCCACTCCCTATAGTATATATGGCTTGATGAAGGCCTTGAAATTTGGTATTCCTCAATCATGTGCGGGATCACCGGCACATTGTCCAAATCCATGTGTGATTTCATGAGAAGTGGTATGGTGGGAAAATCCTTTCATGCAACTTCATACTCCAACGGCCGAATGATGCAACAATGTCGTCATGTGTGTGCCCCTCCATCAAGAAAGACACAAACACCTCTTTGAAAATGTCTTTTGTCATGAGCAACAACCAAAAACAAAACACGTATCGACATTTGTTGTATTTAGCACAATTATCAAGTTGCACATGGAGAGTTGGAAGCAAGGGTTTTGCACGAATGGGTTCTCCAGGTGGTTCCGGCAATGAAGACATACAAACCTCCTTACCTGAAGCACAACCTCATAAAGAGATGTCGTTTCACAACTATCAAAAAGGGCATGGAAAGAGTGTACCGGTAGCTTCTTAAGATCGCGCAAGAGTTTTGCAAATGAACCGACCATGTGGTTGGTATCACTAGGGTAAAAGTCCAAACCATAATGGGCATATTTAACGTCCACATGGCCGTGGGCGATCATACTTGAGAAGAAAAAAAACGATGCATGAACAACACAAATATGAAATAAATACTATGCGGATGGATGAAGTTGGACATTTGCCAAACGCATCCAACGCAAATTGGAGAGCCCTTCAACACACATTTAGTATTCTCTACGAACCTGTGACAGCTATGGGCAATTTGAAGAGACCATCCCTAGCCTTTATTTTGCGTGCATAAGAGGTGTCAGTTTTCTTTAATGAGCTTCTGAATTAGACTGAATTGTTGGGAATGATCTTGGGATGATATTGCGTCGGCCTGTAGGGTTTAAGTTATATTACTTACTCACGCTCTATACCTACAGTTAGAATCTTTGCTTCTTGAGATTGACTTATCCCAAGTGCATAACATTATTCAGATCCATAATAGTGTTCTGTGGGACTAACAATATTCCACAAAATATTCCCCGGTCCCACAAAACATTGTTATGGATCTGAATAATGTTAAGTGAGCTCCTCTAATTACTCTAATATTGTATATTTGATGATCATTCCGGTGTCAAATCGTATCTGAAAACGTAATTCTGGCCTAAGTAATAGATGATCTACTACTTTATCTTTCATTAGGGTGTGTCTCTCTCTCTCATATGGTTTGCAGCAGCAGCTTGCACGAGGAACTCGGGAGGTTTGGTGAGCACCCCAGAATTCATGTGTGCACAAACAGGCAGTCAATGTCAGGAATCAACACTTTCCTCTCTATCAGCACCTGTGAATGAGTCAGACAGGTTCACCAGAGCAAATCCAAGTGTCCGCCTTCAGGCTAAGGTAGATGAGCCTTTTATGGATACTTCCAGAAGGTTTGCCCTCCTCTGATCCGTGGGGGAAAAAAAAAATTAAATCCCTGATCGAATAGCAAATCGTATACAAATTCAATGTCATAAGAATCAGGTTAAGGTGACTAAACCTTAATTTGTGATGGGTTTTTTAAAAGTATATATGTGATCTTCTTAAGTGATTATATAGGTGTGTCCAAAGTGGTTATTGTTGCAGGGGTGTTAAACATTGGCATTTTATCTATCCCAATCAATGAGCCATTTTAATCTTTAGAATTATATCAGAAGTGTTTGATAGAGGAGAATATTGAACCATTTTGCACCCAAAAAAAAGCGTTTGATTTAGACATGTCTACTTTGAAATATATATGTATATTTCAATGTTCGTATGCAATGAGAATGGTAGTTTTGTGCGCCCATTATGTAGAGTGTTAGACAATGTGTAATAGAATAGTATGTCACACTCAAACAAGTAGATATTGTGTTTGGAACTTTGGCTACAAGGCACATGTTGGATAGATGGAAGTGATTGCAAAATAAGACTACATATGAGTGTGGTCTACATCATTGTTGTTACCGTAAAGCCATTCTTTTTCCAATTGTAGACGTCAAGTTTCATGAATGAAAATTGACATATGTTGAAAGGTTGTGCCACTATACCATGAAGATCCTAATCACTTTGAGGCGCATAAGGTCGAAAACATGACCAATATGTTTGTGCTTAAAGTCTAGTCAAACCCAAATCAACTAGCCACGTCAGACAAGTGCCCACATAAGGCACACGTACCTTTGTTTTTTAAGTTTGTAGGTAACCATGAGATGAATGGCAAAAAAATGATATTAAAAGGAGAGGAGAGCATATTGTAAGGACAACTTCTTTTTTCTTTTTTTTTGAGACAGAAGGCCGACAGGCCAATGCCAGAGCACAGGCGGCAGTTGACCACCGTGCAAGTTTCTGTCAAGTAGAGACGAGCTTTCACAGCCAAAAATCAAACCGCCAACCTCTTCCTTGAGATTTGGGTATCTAACCACCATCATCCAGTAGTTTAGGTCGTCTTGGACTTATGAGGACAACTTTAAGGTAAGTAGATCCTAAACTAACACTTCTATGTCTACACCCACTTTTATGACATTAAATATGCAATCACTAAATTAGTGTGTGATGATTAGCAAATTTGAAGCATGCATGTAACCACTTTTCTCGTAATTTTGGAGGTCGTATAAATATCTTATTCATTGTCAAAGTGAAGGATCTCCAAGTTATTAAACGATCATACAGGTCCGTCCCAATTATGATGACTATTATATCCATAACGATTAATAAGTTTTAAGCAAATTGTTCAATGTTTTTTCAGCACATATTTTTTTGGTGTTCGTTCTTAGATCCACACCCAACCTTTATGGTATCCTAGCCTATTACCAATATGTGACCTTAAACCGAGCTCTAGGGAACAAATTAGAAATAATGTTCCCTAGGTGGATGACATGTCCCTAGCTCAACTAACCTCACATTAATGCATTTAATGACATGGAGAGAGAGAGAGAGAGAGAGAGAGAGAGAGAGAGAGAGAGAGGAGGAGGAGGCCCATAGGTCTCGGTTCAAGGCACATGAGACCTTGCCACAACGTGTTGGATGAGATTAGTTGTTCGTTTAGGATGTCTCTTGACATAGTAAGGTCAAAGTTAGTCTAAGGCTTAGTAATGTTGGATTTCTTACAACCTCTTACTTGCTTGTGGATAATTATAGAATGCTCATAAGTTGTATTAGCATTGACGTCAAACTTCTTTAGGTCTATCATAAGATACCCTAGGGAACATCTTTAAAAAATCATATGTAATTCAAAATTAATTTTAAAAATTTCCAAATTTTTGAAATAGACAAATATTTCATTTTACCTTGCATGAAAAAATTTAAATCGTTCATTACCATAGAAGAGGTCATTGCATGAAAATTCACCAATGTGTAGCTCTCGGTCATAGGCTAGGATACCATACCACTCAAATATAGGCGTTCGTTTAAGATGAGGCACCGAATCGGCACATCTACCTTATTACCTTGACAGATTCCAAGAATTGGATGTAACTTACACCCTACGCAACAATAACATTGATTGAGCATTCTTTCAAAAGAACAATCATGGAATTGGTCATTGCAAACAGCCTCATTTTTGTGAAACGTGAATTCTTTTCCTATAGGATAAGCAAGACCGAAGTGAGAATTCATCCAAATGTGGAAGTCCTCAAAAGTAAAGTGGGGCACACTAAACGGACTAGTATTGGTGTACCAATATACGAGGCGTATGCAATAGGTCTAGGCCACATAACATACTTAACAAACATTGTTTGTTCTCATTCTTTCCTCGGTAAAACTTGCTCCCCATTTGCTTCACCATATCCATTCTGAAAATTGTCAAGATTCAGCATCCCAACACTCATAGTTTCGAATCTCAACACATCAACTAGTACTCATTTATAGGGATTTGAATATGTCTACTTGGCTAAATAATGGTGTGCATAACATTATTAAGCTTACTCCCTCTGCACCCTTTCTAAAGAGGGAGGGGTAGACAGTTGGCTTAGTAAGTATGCATTAAATAATAGTAATTGTCCATATATTTATGTCGTGATTTTTGTGGATACAGTACATGTCGGCGGTGGTGACCTAGTGGGTAGGTATGCAAACCCACATAGGTGGCCATGGTCAAAAGCCACACACTGTCCCAAGGTCCTCTAAATTATTTTTTAAATACTAAAACAAACATTGAAGATCGAGTATCAGCCCAACTGTCGGTTACATAATGAACAAATCTCAAACTGAACATTGTTCATTTTGTAAGGGTCGTCCAACATACAAAGAACAATAAGTTCCCAACCTTTTTGGCCCTAAGGTGCAATACCCTAGTGTTGACTATTGTAATGTGTATGTAGTTTAGATTTTGGATAAAACAAAAACCCAGGGAAACACTTAAAGAAGACTTAAAAGGTGAACATTATGTCATCTAGGTGCCTTAAATATGTTTAATTAGGATAAACATAAATTTATCTCATGCTCTGTAGGATTTAGACTGACAATTCATTCGTTATGCAAGCAAAAGAGTGAGAAATATCTCGACCTTAGTACATGTATTTGTGATTGTCACACACCTCACACTAGATAACCAATCATGCATTGACAAAATTGGTAAATAATAACATACATGGTTTGAAATAGATAATTTGAACATTTAGTAATAGGGGAAGAAGGAATAAGCACCAAATCCAATAATTTGTGGATTTTGAAGACTATATAAAAGAACCACATCAAGCACCTTAAGCACATCATTCAACATCAAACATCTCACATGAGCGTTATGAAGACTATCGGGAGAGCATCTTTGAAGACCTTTTTGAAGACTCTTCCGAAGATCTTTGAAGACTTGAAAATCTTTGAAGACTAAAAGACTTAGAGTTTCGCCAGACAATTTTCGGGTTCAAGACATAGAGATTTTCCAAAGCTTCTAGACTTGGAAACCCTTGAAGACTAAAAGACTTAGAGTTTCACCAAACAATTTTCGGGTTCAAGACTTAGAGATTTACTAAGACTCTCAGCCTCCATACTTAGAAAATTCCACCAGAGGTCCTGGAAAATTACCAAACCCGTATAAAAAGAGGAGGCTGCGGGAAGACTTGAGATTCGAACCATGAAGACTCAAGAAACAATTCAAGGTACCCCTTTAGAAATCCAAAGTTAAGGGGCTTACAAAGAAATGAAGACCGGTAAACCAAGGTGGAAATCACTTACCAAATTTGACATCCAAGTAGCCTTAGACTCAAGGCACCATCAATAAATTAGGTGGGGAAAATCGAATCAACTCAACGGAAGGCCATCACTTGGAAAGGGGACTTGAGGTGACAAGAAGATTACGTGAGGCCGCCAAGGGGGCCATATTGTTCGTGCCCTCACACATGGGAATGAGCTAAGATTTCGCATCACGATAGAAAGAATTACCACAAAGAAATCTTGATAAATAATGAGGGGACATGCCCTTCATTATGGTCGATGCATTATAAGGAGAATTTGAGAGGTAATGACCAAGTGAATTTCGGAATTAAAGTTAGGATAGTTGGACTTTGACTTAGCCTAAACAAATGATGAACCTACTTATTACCATATTTATGGAAAAAAAATTTATGATTGAATATTCAAGTCTATTTTACTCTAAGCCACTTAACCATGACATTAGGATTTTAGGGGAACACAATCTTGTACTACTTGAGCATCTAACCCTTGGATTTCTAAGAGGATTATGTGAACTATAATTCATGAATTCCACACACTTAGAATATGAAACGTAGTCCGTGGAATCATATTGTGGTTACGGGAAGGTGTTCTTTGAACCCAAAGGAGTTCAAAGTACAGAATTAGGAATTTCACCCCATCATTTATGAAGCAAGCCATGACTTGGTACGAATTCAAGATAAGGATTTCTACTCTAAATATCTAAGGTGTGACATTCATGCAACTGGTCAAGTAACGGGTTACACCATTTGAGGTTGAGAAGCCTTTTTGACCTAGGAGACAACCTCAAGAGTCTCAAGCAAGAGAGTATGGTATGTGGATTTTCTTTGGCACCATCATAGGGTCGTTTATTGTAGCTCCCTAGGTTGGGGGGGGTGTCGGTGTCAAAGCCTAAATTAAGTAGCATGGCAGAGTCAATACTTCACATGTCAAAAAGTTATGATTCTTATTGTTATTGTTTTATGGTTCCATGTTTTTTTCATGGCATGTAACACCATAACATTATTAAGCATATTGGAGATCATTCAAATTTTATGATCGGTGGGGATATGGGTTCCAAGTTGCCTCCAAGGTCCCACCCCATTCTTACATGGTTGGCAAATTGGTTGAGAAATGAACAATGTTTATTTGAGGTGGAACCCATCACAAATGGTTTAGTGTGCCATCCACTAGGTCCACTATAAACCACCAACATAACATGATACCATGTATAATAGTCTATCAATACCCACAAAACATTATTCAGATCCATAACAGTGTTCTGTGGGATTGACAATATTATACGGAATATTCCCCATATTTAGTATGAATGTGAGGAATATTCCGCAAAATAATGTCAGTCCCCCAGAACACTGTTATGGATCTGAATAATGTTATGATACCCCCGAAATAAATGGACTTCATGAAGTGGCCCATGGGTGCCAGTTTGACACCTGTATGAGGCCACAATGACTCAAACAACTCTAGATTAAAAGTGGCTACTATTGTAAACCCTAAACCGGTTTAACCCTCGCATAATAATGTTATTACTGTCATTCCAACAATAAATGAAATATGATCAAAGTTGCCATGGTACTATGGTAGTAGTCCGGTCCACACTAATTCCCCAAAATAATCATTATCCCCACTTGAATGAGATCACACGCACCTCAAGTTCACTCATGATGACATAGAAATTGAGCTCTCAAATCAAGTGTGACAATTACAACAACCTGTCACTACTTTAAAGTCAGTCCCATGTGGCATTGTAGTACCCAAAGGAGGGTATAGGTAGACAAACATAAGCTCAATAGAATCCCACAACATGCCTTGGAATTTACATAACATTACTCAACATTTAACTCTTGTTCTATGTGCCCTCGGAATATAACAGTGATGCTCGAAAAGTTGCATAAGGAGACTCAGATTCATATTAGAGCCCACTATTATATTATTAGAGCCCATATCATTGAGTAATGTTATCTACTCCTTTGAGATGTTTTAATGCCCGTCTTTTTCTGGAATCAAAGACACCGATGTAATAAACTATTTAGGCTATTGTGGGGCACTACTAACTCTAGCTACCATTTTGGTTGTCGGATCAAATCATTGCAAATCCTCTCATCATGCAAGCAATTGGGAATCATAAAGATTGTCATTTGAAGTTGCAATATAAACAAAATTTGAAATGCATATATGATGAGAGGTCAAAGTGAAGATCTTTTTTCTTTTTCTTTTTCTTTTTCTTTAAATGACATATGGAGGGAGGGAGGGAGGGAGGGAGTCTTAAGGGGTGAGTTTATGGAGTATGGCTAAGGGACAAGGGCTATCGCCTCATGTTGTACGTGGCCCCTTCTGGTAAGTGTTAATTGTCAACCTCATAATGGTTTTATATTAGTTGATGTAAAACCACTTTTTGGGCCATAGCCCAATTTCCAATTTTTGACGTTTTTCATCTGGCCATTGGCGGTTGGAAGTCATCCAGAGTAGGAAGTTGAGGCGATTGCCATTATGAATCAGTTATGGACTCCAACCGACTCCTCTTCTTCCTCGAGACAATAAGGAGGAGGCCAACGGAGTCTCAACCAGGCTATTTTCATATGTAGAATCAGGCATAGTCTCAGAGTAGAGCCATAGGCTGGTAGAGGCATTAACTCTCAGTGATTGAGGTTGAGTGCAAAAGGGCAATCTCCAAGTGAGATATTTACAAAGGATAGCGATAAGCAGATGAACACTGAGTGAGTTAGTGACTTGTGACTTTGAACTCGGATACAAGTAATATATGACTTTGATGTGCAATTGTCTTGTTATCTGTGAAATAGAAATTTGATTATTGAGTATGCTTTTGAATGGAAGTAATGTTTGTGTGATTCCGGGCGATAGCCGTAAGCGTTGGAATAGACAAATAATCCGCCAAGAGGGCGAAGTAGATTGAGAGTAAAGTTTGAAAGTCAACAATGGTCGTAGTCAAAATATGGCCATAAACATGGAAGATACTTCTCTCAATCTGAGATAGCATCTGAGGGCTAATTGCCGAGAGAGAAAGGGCAATGGCATGAAGAATGACGAAGAGTGGAAGTCTGTAGGAAAAGGATCGCATTAATGTTGTAAGAAGTTGGAATGTCAAAGATAAAAAGTTTTAGGCGATAGGCTGAGAGAAAGAAAGTCCGAGAGTGAAACTCAGAGAGTAATGTCTAAAGAGGCAAATGCCTTGAGAGCTATAAGCTGTAAAGTTATTTGAGTGAATGTGTTAAGCCAGCAAGTGGTCACATACTGTGAGAGTGTAAGTCTTTCAGCGAGAGGCCATGAAGAAAGCGTCTGAATGAGAGTTAGAGGGAAAGAGAGTTAAGATAAGAGTGGAAGAGATATCAGCAGGCTATAATCTTGTGAGTTAAGTCACTTACCCTATAAGAGGGAGTGAAGACTAATTGCTGGCAGGAAGGCAATAGTCGGAAGCCGACTGTATAAACACAGGACCAGTGGAAGGTCAAGACGTAAGTAATGTCCGCATGAGAAATACAAGGCAGATAGCCGAGTGAATGTGAGGCCAAACCCACCACCCTTAAGCGTCCTAGTCCGGGTGTGGGTTTGAGAATCACATGTCTTATGTCAACAAAGGTAGAAGCTTGAAACTTAATCTCAACTCTCCACCAATGCACTAGTCGTGCTAATCTTTATTAATTCCTGCTAAGAGTTTACATGCACCCTTCCTCCGACTCACCCTTTAGAGCTTGTCCCACTCTCCGTGTGAGAGCGACTAACTCACTACTTCCACCCCTTTAATGATTTACACTTATTTGGGAGTTTGCTTAGCTTCACACGTTGCTTGAAACAACGATGCCTCGATGCCACTAGCATCGTGCACAGTCGCGTCCTTAGCCGACTCAAGCTCCCAAGTCATGGCCCTTGCCACACATGCCCTTGCCGATATTCCTCTTGAGCTTTTAGTCTTGATCCCCCGCGTCTCAACATCGTGAGAATCCGTTACATTTTCCATCAACTATTACACCCAATTTATTCCATGGCGAGGATACAAGCGTTAAAAAACGCTATTCTCCGTTATCACAATCATAACACACTCTATTGCAACCCCCACATTACTCACATCCACTTCCAACTGCTAATCCTACCATTCAATGCCTCGTGTCTTCCTAGCTTGCTAATGAACTAATTGTCTAAATTAATACTAAGTAACAACCTAATTAACTAAGCATCACCGAGCCTAATGTGACACCATGGGCTTCCCCCTTCATATCACCTTGGTTCCCCTTATGTCCTCTACTCAAATATTTAAGGCCTAGCCTTACGCCTTGAGCCGCCCTCCAATTTCGCCTTATAGCCCCAGCAGTCAACCCAGCAGCTTCAGTAGCTGCGACCAGCAACCTCAGTCGTTAAACCCAGTAGCTTCAGTAGCTGCGACCAACAGCCTCAGTCGTTAAACCCAACAGCCCAGTAGCTGCAACCAGCAGCCTCAGTAGTTAACCCATCAGCCCAGTAGCTGCGGCCAGCAGTCCAGCAGATGCAACAAGGTTCGACTAACAATAGGAAAAGGGGGAGAGGCCAAGGAGAGGGAGAGGAGAGAGGAGATATATGAGAGAAGAAGGAGAGAAAGAGGATAGGAGAGAAGGGAAGGAGAGGGCATCCAACCACAACCCTTTAAACTTTCTCCTACTTAGTAGGACCTTATCTTATCCACTAAATCCTCACCCCTTAAACCAACAAGATAGAACCCAATTCAAACATTTAAACCCAAGGCTCTTCCCTTTGCTTCTTCAAACTTTACTCACCTAACCAAAGCACTCTCTAATGCCACTACGCTTCTAATTAACCACACAAAATAAGCCTAAGGCCTAAAACATAACTCCACACCAAGCCTCTACTACATTGCCATTCTAAAACTAGGGTTTCACTCTTTTTATATTTTTGAGAAACAACATAAAACCTAAAAGTCTAACTCCTAATGGCCTCAAAGGGTTAAGAACACATGTGGGCACTCTTTTGGGCTCACAGTGAACCAGAGAGAGAGAGAGAGAGAGAGAGAGAGAGAGAGAGAGCAGGCGAGTAGCCATAAGAAGGGCAATAGCCTATAGATAGGTGGAAGGCCATAACCTGAGAGGCCGAGGCTAGGACATGTCCCATTGAGAAGACGAGGCAAGTAGCCAAAGTGTGAATGGTACAGACTAAGAGGCCTGGGATGGGCAAAGTCATTGTTGAAAGAGTGTGATAGGCCATAGTCGTGGTCAAAGGCTTGAGCCGCAATAGACATTACATTGTGGTAATTACCTAAGAGGGGATATAGCCTATAGGAGTCAGCCGCATATCGCCAGCCAGTGTAATGAAGTAGACTGGTAGTAATGGTGAAGCCTAGTGAGGGCTGAAGCAGGTTGTAGGCTGCATACACAATACCATAAAAAGAAGAAGACTTTACCCATGAGAGTAAGGTTGTGCTCAGTGCAAGTCCTTTAGAAAGTACACAAATTAATGTATAAATCAAAGGATATAGCTTGATTATTATACATTGTTGACATATTAACTATGTGGATGATTTTTGAGCTAAGTGACCAGATCTACTGGAAGATGAAGGTGGAGGTTACAATTTCCGAAGACTTGCCGGATAGTTGTAAGTTAATTAAAAAAACTTAATTTGAAATTACTGCAAGCATAATTCATCACAATTAAAGACGATGTGGATATTCAAAAGATGATACCCCGGACGTGTTGTCCTGACTATGAGCTACTGATTATTTACCAAGCTTTTGAGCTTCACGACTGAATTAAATTAAGATTTTAGAGTGATAGAGCATCCCCTAAGATAGGACGGAAATCACTCACGGCAGAATAAGCACAAGGAATCCCAAGAGTGGAAACTAAGTATAATAAAGAAGGAACAAATGAGTAAAAGACTTAGATTGTTATTGTAATCCTTAATCCAATGTGATATTAATCCTTATAGACACTAGCTCAGTCTTCCTTGAGACTTAGTTCCCTGGGTTGTTGTTTTAAGTGATAGCAAAAACCTAACTACAATTGAGCATGTAATCTAACCTCGTTATGACACAATGTGTTTTCAATGTTCAAGTTCTTAAGTACAAGCCTTGTCATATGCCACTAAATTGTCTTTGATCAAGAAAATTGGCCACATAAGGTCCACATACATTACATAAACCACAAAGGGAGGTATTGCACCTTCTAAACACATATTACTACAAGGATCATGTGGTCGAGTCCCTGGCAAATCAACCAATTGTGAGCTGGTAATCGTGCATATCACTAGTGCATTTCTATAGTATTATGTAGTATATTGTGGTGGGACAGAACCAATGGTGGCGTCCACTCATAATGCAACATTAACATGAATAAGCATGCATACAATCACAATAGTTGTGTGCATTAAATATGCCCAATCAAAAACTCCACTAATTAATACACCTCTCAGGGGGTGCATTCGTTGCTAGAACCGGGAACCATGTGCATGCATGATCATGAAATTAACCCCTAATATACAAGTTTTTCCCCTCCTAAAAATAATATATGTACAAATATGTAGCTAGGAAATCCTCTCAAATACACACACAAATAAAAATTAAATTAATCATATAGACCCAATGATATGTATATGCCAAAAAGATCATGAGAAAAATATGGCTAATATACTCTTAGCAAGACATATTTATTTATCATTTGATAAAATCATTGAACACTCATTCATTCATTTGATGTAACTTATACAAATTTGTTTGTAAAATATAAGTCTTGCAGCCAATGCAATGCAATGACTTCATTTGGACCTCTTGTAGGTTACCCATTTCATTATAATTGACTACATGCCTAAAGGTAATAATACAACTAGAATTCTATGAATAATACACCTAGTATATTTACCAAGCTAGAATAAAGAATACCCGTACCTTATGTATATTTTGTAACCCCTAGGCACAAATAATACCCCTTTCGTGCACCCACATGGGTTTGTACAAGCCACATTGAGTGCACCCTCGAGGTACACCTACATCTACCTAGGCTTGTCACATGGTGTGGGGCCTCAAGAGTTTCAAACTCAGGACCTCACCATGCTTAAAATGAGGTAACAAGGGGGCCACAAAATGAGAGGCCAAACTCAACAAAGTGATCTCAATATATTCTCTTATCAATGTTGACCACAATCGTGATCTTGTGGGAACTTTCTTATAGCTCACTTGAGCTCTTCGAATGAGCTAAAAAATGGTTCATTACCAAATGATTTAATGTTTAAACCATCTTCAAAGAGTTTGTGTGCGTTCATAACAAAAATTCCAAAATGCAATGCAATGACCAAAATGGAAACATTTTGAGCTTTTCATCTTAGAACATCTTACAATCAAGAGAAACACTTGGACTTTTAAGGACAACTAGAAACAAGTGAATTCTTACCAATATGTTTTCGAAAATCTCAACGGTCCAGAAGTTCACATGGCAATTTACATTACAAGGATTACGTGATTATCCCATTAGACCATGTCATTGGGTTCAATATTTTCACACATAAGTGGGAGAAAATATTTCCATTTTGTTTCCATTTTTGTCTAAGGGCTAATAAGTGGGGCCGCAACCCCCCGCCCGCCCCCCCCCCTATAATCCGACCTTTTTTGTGTGTGTGTTAAGTGTCACTATTTTCCTCTCTTTTTTGGTTCAATGCTTTTCCTATTGGTTTTTTGCCAAGTGTTGTTTTCACCTGCACACCATCACCACAAGCTCCATTGTATGTAACTTAGATGATATCCTTCGCATTGTAAACATGGACAATTTGAGGAATACGCTACCCCTCTACATTAATGGTGTACCCCTCTACATTAATGGCCGCTTCGCCCACCGGATTCTAGTGGAAACGTAGATTCCACTTTGGTGGCATCTACATTTTCATTAGAATATAGTGGGTGAAGCAACCTACATGGAAACTAACCCTAAGTCTCCGATTTTGGTTATGGTATCATCAGGGAATCAATAGTGCCATGACAAATGTCCCCAATTTTGAGTGCTAAAGTGAGGAGGAATTCATCTCAAAATGCTAATAGTAATTTTATTCCTTAAATTGAGCATTCCCAAGTGTATAACATACTATTTGTGAAATTGCCACATTCACATGTAGCGGTTTTTTATTCAAGGCCGACTCCGTTTCTAGTCTTGCGGAATGCACTTCAACTTTGGGAAAAATTGTATTTGGAAACTAATTTTGTATGGGCACCTTTGGTACAAGTTCATAAAGTAAGAAGAAGTCCTTTTATATCATGATTGTTATGTTTTGATTGTTATCAAGAGTGTTTGAAGTAACAATGAAGAACATAACATTCATGATATAAAAAGACTTCTTCCCTCATTATCACTTGCACATGCTACTAGCATTTTATAAATACATCCAAATGTAGTTGGCAAAAGTTGCCTTCAAAGACCAATTCAAGCCAACCTTCTTTGTATCCAAGAAAACAACAATTGTGACATTTTTGCGTGCCATGTGACGTTTTCATGAATACCATGTTGTATGCAAAGGACTTTTAAAAGGAAAGATTTTTGTGTCCAATTATGTCATTAGTGTAGAATATTTCTCTCCCTCGCTCCATGATCAATGAGTCCCCAAACCAAACTTCTAAAACTCCACCATCAAAGGAACCATGAGGTAAGTAGGAGGTGGACAAATGAGATGTTGACATGTATTCTAAAATTTTGTTTGTCAAGCGATAGACATTTTGAGAGTTATTTGTCAAGTGATAGGTTGAAGGTCTTGGCCCTATGTCTTTTGACAGGTCAGGTGGGGCCAGTGACAAGGACCGGATGTCAAATGAATTGTGACGGGTGCAAAAAACAACCTCAGGGTAGAGGGGTAGCGTATTAGGGTCCTAGGGTAAGGTAGCTAGGGTAGGAAATATGGACTCTAGAGGCTCTAGGTAGGGGTCTAGCTATCTAGGTAGGTAAGGGTCCAAGGGGCTCTAGGTAGGGGGTCTAGGGGTTGGGGTAGGTTAGAGGAATGGGGGAAAACAAAAGGAAAATAGTGGTTTGGAGGCATTTTTCAACTACATTGATATGTGCAATTAGGTTGCCCCATACTATATTATTGACATTTCACATTATTTTGAATATTTACTATCACAATAATAGAATACAATGATTATTGTTGCTATACAAATGAATGAACTAATTTTTTGATATGGTTTTAACCCGAGGTCATTTGCTGGCTAAAGAGGCAAATTATTTGTGGAGGTAACCTAATTGCCCAAGACAATAAGTAGTGTGTTGTTATGGGCATTGGCCGCCCTGGCCATGATGAACTTTCTTATGCACAATTCCTATGCACATGTGCAACGGAGTGGGATGGCACCAGTTGAAGCTAGACATAATGGTGGATATTGTGGTTGTGAGGTCGTTGCTCCCATTGTTCTAGAAAGAGGTAGGAACCATGGCAAGGAGTGCCCCAAGACATAAATATGCATGGGTGCAACAGGCCGGGATGGCATGGGCATGAGGTAGGGTTACATACCATTTAAGGGTACAATTTATGGGGTTGGGATAGGGTTGGTGGTTGGGGGTTAGGGGTTTAATTTTTTGATGATGATGATGATAATAATAAGAAGAAGAAGAAGAAGAAGAAGAAGAATGTTGAGATATTTGTTCATATGCATGGGTGCAATTGGGTAGGATGGGCATAGGTTGTTAGGATATAGATCATATGCACGGGTCCAAGCTAGTGTTGTACAATATGCATACTAGAGTTAACTGCAAAGCATGGGGACAAACTAGGGTTGAAGTCTCCTAACAGGCCCTTGCTTGAGGGTAACTGAAAAATCTTGGAGGCCTTAAGTTTTTTTGAGTTTTAGATGCCAACATGATTTATTATTTATATGGTGGAGCCCATCTCCAAAATGTGGTAGGCAAGCCCTGGTTGCGGGCACCTCATGTACCATGCCCATATGTCATAATTCTAAGGGCCACTTCACACATGAGCCAAGAGCCGTGACCTTGTAATGGTGAGGACCCTTGACTCTCATCCAAAGGCCGTACCATAGGTGTTGGGAAAGCCGTTTTATGTAGTCACGGGCCCTCAAGCATAGTATGAAGTGAGAATGGACCATGTTGTGGGACCATTGCATATTTTGTTGGCGGAAAAAGAGGGGAGGATTTGGTTTAATATAATATGTCTCCAAAAAATTTCAATTTAAGAGAATTACTTGGTGGTGTTGGCTGTCCTGGAATCTGTCCTGGAATCTATTCTGGAATCTTCCCTGAAATCTGCCCTGAAATCTGTCCTGAAATTTGTCCTGTCGGAAAAAATATTAAAAAAGTCATGGTCTCCCGGAATTTTCGTCAGACCCACCTCTTGGAGGTGGGCCTAACGCAAATTCCGGTAGACCATGCTCCCTTATCCACAACCTGCCATGTAGGACTCCATGTAGACTTTTCATCCACGAACTTTTCTTTGGGCCTTTAGGCCTTCACCTCCTAGTGTGAAGTGAACTTGGACGGTCTCCGCCTTTTCGACCAATGAGAGCTCTTACATCGCCATGGTCAGGGGCCTTCGGCCTTGTGTGTGAAGTGGCCCTAATTGGCACATGCATGTCACACACAAGATTGTCCAGTTGGTTCCCACAACATGGAAAAGTGATTGGAGTAATTTTGCCTTTAAATCTTGAACTTTAACTTGAAATTTTGGGAACAAAAATTGTTTTAGATATTTTTGGCATGACTTGAACCTAAAGTCCATCGACCAGTTGGTGGTCAAAATCTAGGTGCTTCAAATGCAATGGCTTGAAGAAACACACAAACCCTGGCATACACGCCAAATTTTTGTTGAACCAACAATTGAAACATATGTGCATTCAAACACTTGAAGGTCACAAACCCTAGCTTATCTTCCAAATAAGCAAGCACCTATGAATTTAAAATACTTGCACAAACACTAACAAACCTGCAGAAAAATCACAAACCCTTGTTGATCCTACAAAAGCACACACTTTTGCTTGCAAGACTTGCACGAACACTGAAAATCTAGATAATCAAACACTATTCATTTTTATATATTTTTTATATTGTGTATATATCTATATATCTGTATATAGATACATTGACAAGAATGGGTCGAAAAGCTTGATCAGGCTCACAAAACCTAACACAAACACTAGGAAACTTGATGCTCTCAAAACCAATTCAAGCAATCCAACAAAAAATACTCAACCCTGAAGATATTTAAACCTCCATTGACAACTAATTCAACTAAGAACTACAAGAGGGGAGGAAATCGAGATTCTAAATGCCTCAGATGGTGAAGCAAATGGCAACCGCATGAAATTGGAAGAGATTTCATGTGCGCCATCAACTTTCAACGCTTGCCTCAAACAAATCATGTGTCCTCAAATTTACTTCAAGAAGTCATGACCAATCCCATAACCTGTTGGAGGTATTCTCGAATTGTTGTGAACGATCAAGGTCCACTGGCAGTGAACCATAAGAAGGCCATATAAGTCCACCCCCCGCGCGCCCATAATTATGTTGAATATTGAACCTAGAACAAATTTGATATTTTGCTAATCGGTTCTTGCTGATGTTGCCACTATGCATACCTCCCTGCTCCCATTACCTAGGATTTGGTGCGTAGCATCTCGGTGCTTGGCCCAATATGTTCATTTGCCACTGTTACCTCGTTGGTTGCGGCACCTGGCTTGGTTTGAGCTACAGCTCCTATCCCAAGATGCAACAGCATTTGGTTGTGAGGCGTCTACGACCCTTGGATGTGGGGCTGCAATGGTCAATTGCGAGGCAACTGCAGCATTTGGTTGCAACGTTGCCGGTATTGACTTAAAATGTGAGTTAGTTGCGGTACTGACTCCCACCTATGGTTTGGTTGTTTGGGTGTTCTCCTGCGCTTCTCCAGGAACACCAGCGCATGGAAAGAGGCCAAGTATTCAGCCCTTGACAACTTCCATTGGTCTCGAGGGTGATTGATAGGTGGGTTGGATCCAAGCTGCGAGGCAGTTGCAGCCCTGGGTTCGTCTAATCTTGTACCCGCCTCTCTTCTCCTTTGATGACACTTGATTACTCTGGTGAATCTTTCACCCTTCTCCGGATCTCTATTCTTTTCGGCTTCATCCCCTCCAATTTTCAAACCTTGGTTGATGTTTAGAGGTTTTCCCCTCCCGCGGGATTCATGATAGTTTCGTACCTGGTGTGCTAGTGATAGGCAGGACCTACATCGAATTGGTAAGGTGTCATAATCTACCATAATGGGAGTTGTCGATTCATCTGTTTCAATCCAGTCTTACAGATGTCTCATATCCCTTGCTCAAGTCTAGAGCAATGCAAAAGCTGGGATTTTCGCTTTCCGCATTGTCAGTGTTGATTCCAATGATTTGGTGTAAATCCGCAGCGATGGCAAGTGCCCATTGGCGGATTTCGAGCGGGATACGTTTGAGCATCACCTATGTTGGGACTTTGAGTCCCTTCGAGTTTATCCGGGTGGAAACCTTCAACCCATGTTTGCATTACCGTTGTTCCCCAATTTGATTTTGATAGCGATGCTATCAACAACCCACATATCACATCCTCACTTTCAGATCTAAGATAGAAGCGTCCTCTACCTGCAAGTAGGATCTTTATCAGGTTGTTTTGTGGTAAGGTTTCATTAATGTGATCCATCCACTTCTGTAGCAGGTACAAATTTGGCAATCAATGTGTGCTTCTGTAAGTCATCTACCTTTCGCATCTTTGATCAAGCACTCACCCAAGTTCACAAGTACTCCGCATGCATTTCGGGCACACCCTTCACAGCAGTTCTCCATCCGCTAGTTTGAATAGGTTAGCCCCAATTCACATTGTTGTTTCCCCAACCCCACGTCCATTTTGCTTGTCGCCATTAGTTGCACACATGGGCCGCTAAATAATCCATGCTCACCCCGATCTCTCGCCGATGTACGCTTGCTCCTACTTGAGCTACACCATTCGAGGATCTGACGCAACATGCATAAGTGGATGTTGCAATGCTCGTTGCCATGTCCAATTCAAAATCCTAGATCTAAACCCCCAAGACCAGATCTAACATCCACTCCACTAAGTTAAGTCCCTCACCTTCCGCACGTGCTCAGGCTCTCTGCTAGGAGGAGCATGCAACCGCATTCGAATCAATGTTGCATGGCCGGAGATTAGTTACATTGGAGAAACTTTGTCCATGCTTAGACAGGCCCCCATTGCATTCTCCATTGCAACTTTTGTTGACAAGACGTACGTTTAGGTCAACACATGAGTTTGTTGGAACCAACCACACTAAATATTGTATTTAGTGTCATTTGGTACTTTATGTCACTACGGTAACTTTTTAAGTGAGAAAGTTTTCTATGAATAACTTACTTTCAGTTTATCCAAATGCCAATTATTAAAACAAAGTTTGATATAATTTGCATCCAATCAAATTTTTGAGGACCTATTGTCATGGATGATTGAAATTTTATTAAAAAAATCACTTAGTACGTGACAGTAGTTGCAACCCTGTAATCTACAATCCCCCAAAAAATTACAGGGAATGACAAACAATTTTAGGTTAACATTTAGTGTAGGTGACACTAAACGGGGTTTACAATTAGTATTGAGCAAGACAATTAGAATTGGTGACAGTAAATACAATATTTAGTGTAGTATTTTTGTAACTATTCCCTGATCTTGGGGTCACTATTTAGATTTGACTGTGGGACACTATTGAGATATGTTTTCAAAATCGTATCGATCCAAAAATAGGTGCACATGTTCAGCACACCATTTTAAAGGCATTCACCGCTCTACTTCTCATAATCATAACCTATGAAATGCTATTGGAGGACAACTTCATTTTTGCCCAATTAAAACCTAGGACATTGCAAGGGTTGAAAATTTAAAATCCCATTGAGGTCAACTACAATTCGGAATTTTGGTCTTGGAATTTTATTATGGCCATGAACAAATTCTTAACACAACAATATTAAATTTCTTATTTTTGCACATATTGCCTTATCAACTAAAATGAGCCAATTGGTCCGCTCAATTTAATGTAGAGAATGTGCCCTTGTAGCTTATATGAATCAACCAATATGTTTGAAACAATGTGTTTTTCTATCTTGATGACCTTCTTGTTGTTCTAAACATTGTCAATGAAGTCATTTTCACGGATTTTGCTCGTGAACTACGTTCCCAATACACATTCTCAAGGTACGGATTGTCTCATAATGGCCCAATTGGCTCATTTTAGTTGGTAAGGCCATACATTTTTTAAAAGGGGAGTAAGAAATGAGGGTTTGGCAACTATCATTATTTATGGTTTGTTATTGCTAGTCTAACGGAGGCATTGACATGTTTAACCATTGGTGAACTACATGTTGTCAACCAATTAATCTTCCCCTATATCAGAGCTATCAAGAATTTAGGTTGCACTTACAGGTTCTAGAATGAGGGACTAACAAAAGAGGTGTATGTTTAGAATAAATAACAAAAAAGATGATTAAAGGATAATATGATTGTACTAATTAAGAATTACCCATGCGTCTATTGTGCCTTCCAAGCAATAGACAACTGACAAGGAATTGTATTTAAGGTTGGTATAAATTTAACTTAGGTTTTGATTTAAATATAAATATAAATTAATCTTATAATTAGATCTAGGATTAGGGTTGATAATTAGATTTAGGGCCAACGATTAAGATTAAAAATAGTATTAAGTTTCTATTCAAATTCTAAATTTCATCCAAGTTGTACACTTTCATCCTCATGATTATACATTCATTTGAGAATTATTCATCTGTCTAAGATAAAGATAAAGGTGTGCACAATATAAAAGAAAAATAAACTTGAAAAGAATTGAAAACCATGCACTTAATAAACCATAAACTAAGAAATTTGCTTAACCGCAAATATAACAATTCAATACATAAATATATCTTCATTAAAATACATGTCTCAATCACAATTTAGATTGGAACTTAATTTTAATAAGTTTCTGAAGAGATAACAACAAGGATTACACTCACACCAAATTTTAACAAAACGTCCAAAAATTCTAAAAAAATATGGCATTTTGGAATATGCACCTTCAATTTGGATGGCAGTTCACACTCCTTCAGTCAAATAAGTATAGTTCTCAGATAAAAGCTCCAAATTGAATAACTTTTGACTTCCTAAAGAGCTAATAACAAGTTCTTCAATTTCTAAAAGTCTCAAGGAAACTGCTAAAGAAGTCAAAGAGATATGTCAACGTTCTCAATTTGCAAAAAAGATAACACCATTTTATTCAAATGAACATAACTTCTACATACAAGCTTCAAATTGAATATGTTTTATCTATGTAGAAAGTTGAAAATACAATCTTCAAATATTCAAAATTTTGGATAACTTATTTAAATAATTTATAAGATATGACGTTGAAAAGGTGATGTTTGCAACTTGAATGGCAGTTGACAAACATTCATTCAAACAAACATAATCTCTACACACCAACTTTAAATTGGGTGAGCCTTAGTTTTTTGAAAAGCTTACATCATGCAACTATTCTTATAAAATTTCTAAATTAACAATCAATATCTCAATACACAATACTAGAAAAAAAACGAACAACAACTTAAAGAGGAAAAACCAATGAGAAAAAAAGAGCTTGAGGGAATGGCCAATAATAAGGAACAGGTTTGAGATGGAAAACCAAATATAGAGTTGAAAAAACCATATTAGACCAGCCAATCAAATGTCACCATTCACATGACCTCCATTATCTTCTCATGTTTTATAAGGTTTCGGTTTCATTATACCCCTCTAATTTACTTCTAACCAACTACTATGTTTACAAACACGAGATTGATTTTAAGATCTCACATATTAATAATGTTGATCTACTAACAATTCAAACTAACTAATAAACAATAAATCTACTTAATTAAGATAACAATACCAAATATCCCATTGGTATTGTCATTGTTAAACACTAAACTAATACTAATTGTCTTTTATTTGCTATCAATTATTCCAAATTCCATTACAATCTTATATCTATAATATTTTCAATACGTAGTGAGACTTTGAGGACTCATACATATGGACCTCAACAAACAGACAATCAACCCATACCAATGCATATAGTGGTTTTTGATACTTCATAATTATTTTAATATTAATATGCCAAGCCTACAACCCATGGATGCCCAAAAGTTGTTAGTTCACTATTACAGAATGAACAATGTTTAGATTGAACGTCATTTATTTTCTAAGAGTGACCCAACATAAAATGGAGATTATACTTGCAAATTTTCCAATCCACGATGCAATGGCTTGCCGGTGAATAATGTTATGAGATGGTTTTAAAATATTTGCAAAAAAGGCACAAAGTTTCTCATTCAGACACCCCACATATGATAAGGAGTACACCCCACACATGGCCCTTATTAATTATAAGTTATGAGAGGTGTACGGTTGAAAAACCTACGGATCTTCTTTAAGTCTCTTACCTTCTCATAGATATGGTTACTTTATTAAGATAGATGGGTCTGAAGTGGCTCTTTTTCTTAACCGGATCCCTATATTTGATTGGTATGTGGTTTGGTGAGGATCAAAGAGCAAACATCATAAAGACACATGATTCAAAGAGATTGGACTACGTCTTCAAATATTAATTACTATTCTATACTTAATAGTGAATATAATTGGGAGGATCTATGTATCCAAGTAAGAAATCAACAAACATGCACTTTTAATAATCATAATTAAATCAAGGGAGGTCTGATTTTCAATTGATTTTTTGCAAATGTTTCATAGTTAATTGCTAATGCAACACGACTTTTGTTGTGTAATCTAATCGCTAGAAGCTAGAGAACATGAAAACGAACCAAATGACATCCACATACCTTAAACAACAATATAGTCTTGCTAAAACAATCTCCAAAACTCGGTCTCCATTTTGCTCCATTTTGTACCCTCCATACCAACCTTTTTTTTCTGGCTCCTAATAGCTACTTTGCGATGGTGAAGTGAATTGATTTACGCACACATGTTAAAGATATCGGATTTTTGCCTTGTATGGTGCCACCTCCACTCTTTGTGGGTAAGAAGTGGTGCCAACTAGCTCCCCATGGGTGGAGTGGATTCGCCTAAAATTTGGGACCCACCTCTAAGCTTCATTATTGGGAGCAGCCACTGAGCTCCACTACGAGCCGTGGATGGAGCCCATCTTCCCATCCAAAGGCTTACATCGCCTAGGGTTTAGGTGGGGTGAGTGGTGTTGCCACTTTCTCCTTCATTCTCCACTCCTATGATCGCCACCCTCTTGCTCTCTTAGCTTGTAGCTTGTAACCACTTTATTCATGTAATGGTGATTAGTGGCACCACCTTTTGATTGTAGTGGAGTCTAAGAATTTTGGGTACTAGTTTTCAAGTTTCAAAGTGGAACGCACTGGCGGTGCTTGAAGGCGCCAACCTCCCTCCCTACCTATTTGCACTTCAAGAGTGGTTTTTTTAAGCAATGATGTTCATTTTGGATATATTTCTTATTTACATGGGTTGGTTCAATCGTTTTGGGTGTAGAAATGCATTAGGTACTTCAAGTGTATAATGGTTCAATGCTAATCCTCTTATATGTGTGCAAGTTTGGGTGTACATGGATATTTAAGAAGGGTTGGTGCAACACTTGTTGGCCTAGGATGTTGCTAAGTGCTTTGAACATATGATATGTGCATCTTGATCCTCTCATACATTTGCAAACTAGTTGAACTTGGAAGCCTCTAGAGGTTTAGGGGCTAGTGCAATTTTTGTCGGTGTAGCCAATTTCAATACGTAACCAACTTCCTCCTTAGTTTGTGGGGTGTGTGGCCACTTGTAGACTGTGAATATAAATATGAGGCCACTTATTATTTTATATGTGGGGCCATGATTCACCTTATCATAGCATACATGTAGCCTTGGATTTCTCCCATCTATAATTTCCATCTTATCAAAGCATACATGTTTTTTTAAGTATGCTAAATACTCTCTTTAATTCATCTAAATTTAGTCACCTTAAACTCCACAAAATCTTAAGCTCGCCACCTTGACTACTTTACAACTCAGCATGTAGCCAAACATACTACTTTAAAAAAAAAAACAAATAAGAAAGGCTACTCCACACCAATGCCCTGGAAGTTTTTGGGCATAGTCGGTCAAGATCCTAGTGATTCTAAATCCAACCGGCTACATGTTGACATCTTCCAGTTTTGCTCTATTCATTTCAGGTATATTCTATAGATTCCTCTAAAACGATTTGTAATTCTTCTGGGGTTTCAAACTTTGACCGGTGATTTCTCAAACTCAACTGGTTCATCTGTAACTAGCTATCAGTTGGTTCCGGACACTGCTCCACATCCTGGAGGGTTTTAAGTTAATAGGGCTGAAAAGGATTTGGGCGAACCAACCCATACACTCGTTCCTTGTTGGATGCCTAAACCCTTGCCTCCAAGGAACCAGTGTACGGGTTGTTTTGGCCCAGCCGCTTAAAAGGACGTGGAGCAATAATCAAGACTGAAGTAGAATGTTACAATCAAACTTAACAGTTACATGGCAGGCGGGAGCTTGTTGACCAATTCAAAATCAGCCATAATTGCAACAAAAGCAGCCAAGCTACACCACCAATTATGGGTAGTACTTAAGTTAGTCTGAGCCAGTGATTGGGGAGATTTTTGGGCATAATCAGTTGAGATCCTAGTGTTTCCAAGTCCATCCGGTTACATGTTGACATCCTTCGGTTTTCTTTTATTAAATTGAGGTATATTCTATGAATTCCCCTAAAATGATCGGTAATTTTCTTGCAATCTTGAACTTCAACTACAGTCTTGAACTTCGAAAAAACCAGTGATCGGGAGATTTTTGGGCATAATTGGTTGAGATCCTAGTGTTTGCAAGTCCAACCGGTTACATGTTGACATCCTTCAGTTTTCTTTTAGTAAATTGGGGTATATTCTATAAATTCCTCTAAAATGATCGGTAATTTTCCTGCAGTCTTGAACTTCGAAAAAACCAGTGATCGGGGAGATTTTTGGGCATAATCGGTTGAGATCCTAGTGTTTGCAAGTCCAACCGGTTACATGTTGACATCCTTTGGTTTTCTTTTATTAAATTGGGGTATATTCTATAAATTCCTCTAAAATGATCGGTAATTTTCTTGCAGTCTTGAACTTCGAAAAAACCAGTGATCGGGGAGATTTTTGGGCATAATTGGTTGAGATCCTAGTTTTTGCAAGTCCAATTGGTTACATGTTGACATCCTTCGGTTTTCTTTTATTAAATTGAGGTATATTCTATAAATTCCTCTAAAATGATCGGTAATTTTCTTGCAGTCTTGAACTTCGAAAAAACCAGTGATCGGGGAGATTTTTGGGCATAATCGGTTGAGATCCTAATGTTTGCAAGTCCAGCCGGTTACATGTTGACATCCTTCGGTTTTCTTTTATTAAATTGGGGTATATTCTATAAATTCCTCTAAAATGATCAGTAATTTTCCTACAGTCTTTCAACCGGTTATTTATCAAACTCAACCGGTTCATCTGTAACTAACTGCCGGTTCTCCCTGATCATTGGTCTGAGCCGCGCAAAGAATTTCATAGCAAAAGTTAAAATTACAACAACATTGAAGTGCTTTGTGTTGAAGGTGTTTTGTCTTGCAACATCAACAATGCATTGGGGACTCTATACACTACATTGATTAATCCCAATTAGTGAGTGAAGCTAATAAGTGAGTGTGAGAAAGTAGTGAAGGTGATACTAAATTATTTGTGCTATGAAATTAATGCAATCAAAAGATCTAGGAAGCACTATTCATCTCAACACTACCCACTAAAAATATTATTCATAGCAACACTATTCACTGAAAATATTGGCACTACTCATCTTTGCACTATTCATTAACAAGCATGTGTTGGCATACTTATTTATTTTTATCAATCTACAAGTACTTTGGTGCACACATTAACTTTCTTGAAACTTATGGTAGATGAGCATGTATTCATGAATTTAGTATCACTTGGTACAAAATTGAGCTCTCGCTAATTTTGAGACTTGGGCAAAATAGTGTGTTTCAAGAATTATTACCACACACATTGACTAGGATGATCGATTTAGTAGAAATGCGGTAGCTTTATGACATAACAATCTAACATGAAACCCAATTGTGTCATTATGGTCTCTTCGTGTTAGATTGTCGTGTCATGAAACTACCACATTTCTACTTGCTATAGGTGACATATACACCTTAAATTGACCCTTAAGGTAAATATTCCCAAAACCAACGCCTAGAAACCTTGTACAATAGTTAGGTACCTAAAGGTGTTGATTTAGGTCACCTACAATTAAAATTTTAAACCTCTAAATTGTATAACATACAATGTCCAAACAATGTGTTTGTAGTGCGTTGGAAATCATATTGGTCTTGCAATAAGGGACATATATGAATTCCATCAAATATAATATTATCCATGCTCAACTTTTATTTTGTTGATTTTAGGTGCACTTACCTTAGAGTAGGATCATGGCTTAGAATTTGCGTGTCTATGTAAATTTAGTCCATTGGGAAGGTGAAATCCTAGTGAACAATGTTATGTTTTGTAGTTTGTAGTTTGTTCTTTTTAGATTATTTGATTCCGGGAATGATATGAAAGCTTCCATATTAGTTTAATGGGATTTATTCCAAATGAATCAACCCTCAACATGTTGAGGGCTTATTCCTACTAGAGCCCTTCATCCACAATGAATGAGTTACCATGGGTGCCACCAAGTTCTTGCCATTTCTTTTGGTATATCACCATGTTGCATATAGTGAGATTTCTTTTATACTTTTAGGGTGTGGGTTTCAATGAGGTTGTATTTGATTTTGATGCCATTTAGGCCTGCATACTATCAAGAACCTTCATACCTAGGTAAAATTATCCTTGTATGAAATGGTATTATGCTAAAATATACCTAAACAATGACTCGGATATACGAAGATTTGATGATCTTGTGATACCCACCAGAAATCAATATTTGAGTGTGGGTGGGACCATCCCTTAATGAAAAACTACGTGCAACAATCTCTCTTGACTAGGTACTTTCTCATAAAAGTTTGTCTCCTCAAAGTAAATATTTACATCATCAAACAACAACCTTTTAGGGTTTGCCCTCTCTACACTTAAGTAAACTTGTTATACTAAGTATTTAGAGTTTCATACTCAAATCCAAAAGATGTGCAAGACAAATAAAGCAAAGCTTCAAGTATTTGCCTCAAACCCACGTGCTTTGTAGAATACCTAAGCAAATTACAAAAACTTGAAGAAAAATGAGATACAAAACTTAAGAGTCTTGCCAAATTTGTGCAAGGTTTGCCTCACATGTGCCCATGCCACTGACCAATTCCATAGAGAGGTTTAGTAATTGTCATCCAAATTTTTGCCCATAATGGTTAAATTTTGAAGTTGGATGATTTGTTAGCTAAATTATTGAATATGAACGTTGAAGTATTGATGAAACCCTAAAATTAGTACTTACTAAGTTCAAAGAGGGTTAGTAGTTGCTACAAAAAAAACATTGTGGCTATTGGCCAAGATTAAAAGAGGTTGAATGAAGTTGCTATACACATGTGGGTAATTAGAAGCAGCTTTTGAGTTCGGCTATGGATAGATGCACCTCTTTAGAGTCAAGCTCCTACTCCCCTCACCTCTACATAATTCTCTAGGCCATAGTAAGAGGCAATCAAGAAGACTCAAATATATATGCATGAGTGTTGGAATCCCTCAAAAAAAGAGTGGATATCCTTTAGTTATAAATTTGGGTGAGAGTTATATTCCAAGTGAAGACCTTTTTTCCTATGTGAAATTGTCTTTGTGAACTCTAGTTAAATGAACAATTGGCTTCGAGTGCTTCATGAATCAAATATATGTAGTCTTAGGAAGAGAGTTGAGAATTTGCCCTTGTTGAATTGGTCAAGTACCATTGTCTGAAATATACCTCCTGAATGTGAAACTCTAGTTTTCCAGGGACAATATTTGGTGCATAAAGATTTTTGGAAGTGGCAATTGTTGTTGTATAGTTGTTCACGTCATTGTCTTAACTCTTAAAGAAAGTGATTGAATTGAATTGGACATTGCCAGCACAATCGTTTAAGTCAGTATTTGGATGTGAAGCCCTTGTCACTTTGAAGTTATCTTATCCGATTACCAATTGAGCAGGACCATTTTCTCAATACCTTTGTGAAATTACAGTATTTGTACTCTCGGGAAGAGAGTGAGATTCGTTGGCAACATGATTACACTATTGTCATGGTCAAATAAGGCACAAAATGTGAAGTCTTGTGATTGACATTTACCCTTCTAGAGTTGTAAATCAAAGGAGTGAGTTTATCCTCTGTGAATGTGGTTAATTTGTCTCCAGTGTTGGTCTAGCCATGTGTTTGCTTTGGGAGAAGAAAGTAAGCCAACTAAGTCGAGGATTTGAATTTGACCATGGTGTGAAGCCTTTAATTCACAAAGAAATTAACCCGGTGTGATCATTTGCTGGGAGTAAGAGCAAGGATGAGATTGGTAATTGTTCTTGTGAAATGGAATTAATAAAGGGTTGAAATAATTAATATAGTCATTTGCGAAGATAGAAGGTGGAATTTTGTGTGGGTTATGTGTCAAATGAAGAAACCATGGTTTGCATTGAAAACACCCATTCAATCTATATGATTGAACCATAATCAAGAAAATTGATAACTCATGTTCATAAGAAAAGAGGAGCCTGATGAGGGCCATAAGCAGAGGAAGTGTCGCAGATGGAGAGTGAAGGCCCGAAGCTACAACCTGGCTATGGTCTTCTGGAACTCGAAGAGACATAGTAGATGTGTTAACTAGTGGCCGCGTCGCGAGGATAAGAGGAATTGCCAAAGATCGCGCAATGCTTGGTCACAATGCATGATTATCAAATAAACTGACCTCTGTCTTTGCACTCTCCTTAAATATCACAATAGTGAGAAATTATACTTATGTAAAGATATAGCACAAAACTAATTGAATCCCAAAAATTTAGTGAGGATCATGAGTTATATTCGTTAAGGCCATCACAAAAGTGATAATGGAGATCAAAATTGTATTATTGCCAGAGTTAAATACTCAAGTGTTCACATGAATTGAAACCAAAATCATTTAAATTGAGGAATGAACTATGGCATAGGCATAAAAACTAACTTATCTTGGCCAATGGTTCTGGAAACTTATAGGATGTTGTCTTTCAGTCAATTTAGGTAAGGACAGTTGTCCCATAGACTCATTAAACAAAAGATAAACCAATGAATGCAATCAACCCATAGGGTTTGTCCTATAATATTTTTTGATCCACTAAATTATCAGATAATTAAGGAGAGATCATTGCTCAAATTGGGGTGCCCTTGGCCCTTATTACATGTGGTTATTGGTTACTCAAAAAGACTATTCATGAGCTATGACTCCTTGCATTGAAAATCCATGATATAGTGAGTCGTTATTACCGGATGATGGTTGGTTGTAAGGGAGAGACCGTGCAATTGCATGTATTGCATTAATTGACCCTCATAATCCACTCATTAATCTCATCATTTCCTAAAACCCACATGAAACAACGTTTTATTTAGGTTTAGTACCCAAATCTCATTCTAAAGTCATTGTGATCTATCAATTAACCTAATAATGACACTTAGAGGTCAATCTGACACTTATTTAGCCTTCCATGTGTGGTTTTGTTGTATGAAACCCAATCCAAAAAGCCTATCTAGAGTAACATACACAAGGTGAATAGCAACAAAATCCAATTGTATCTATGTCACACAATCATATCCAACATAAACAATCATTTTGTATTAATGAATACACACACCAACATTGAGTATTCTACATGTTATTTAGCCATTCAAACCATGTAAGGTCGAGCATTGTGGTAGGTTACACACTACGTCCCTTTTTACTAGTCCTCAGTACTTAACCTAATCTCATGGTTAAATGAAGGTAAACAACAATTGCCACTTAAACTATGAAAGAAAGCTCTCATGGTTTATCCTTTACATGTTATAGCATTAGGTAAGTTCCCTTGATTGTATATGCATAGATGTACATCTATGGTGGACATTTATCATGTAGTTTTTAACAAACCCAAAAGTAATTATTTTGTTAGGGTTTTTTTTGTCACAATAGTAGATTATTTTACACCAAAGTTTTTTTTTTATATATATATATATATAGAGAGAGAGAGAGAGAGAGTCCATCAACCGTATGTTGGTGCGAACGAGAGAAGCTTCACCTTGATCATAGCCTTAGGACTAGTTTACACCATGGACCATGAAGTCGGACCATGGAAGATGGTTTTTTTTCCATGGTCCGATTTCTTAAAAAAAAATTACAAAGCCTTTGGGCCCCTCACTAGGTGTAAACTGAATGTGGACCAAGAGGAATGACCATGCACCAAAAAATGAATGTGTTGACTTTTTTAAATATATGCCCAAAAAGGACATTTTTGAAAAAAAAATTCAAGTTTGACCATTCTCTTGTCTTATCATGTCTCCACTTCTTTTCACTTCTAAAAAATTTCATTAAAATTTTATTATAACAACATTTCTCTGCCACGGGCCCCTGCCTTGTTCTACCAGAACACCTCTTTTGCCTCTCCCACCGCAAAAAAACCCGTTGGACCATGTCAATGGAAAATGTAGGCCTCAAAATATTTCCTTTGGGGACCTTAAACTTTGTGGTCACTTTGACATTTTCCCTTGGTGTAAATCGAAGTGGTCCCGGGACGAGCTCAACAACCAATCACAAATTTTACAAGTCCTTGGGATGACTTCATGGTCCATGGTGTAAACAATCCCTTAGACTCAAATATAAACATGGGATGGTTCGCAAGATGGGAGTTTGTTTGAGGTGTTTGGGCCTTATGTGCTTACCCTTCTCAATCATACACCTATTTTTTGAGTTGGCTATGGCAAGGCTTGTACTCAAGAATGGAAACAATAAAGAGTTGTTACAACAAGATTGGAGCGTGTGCTCAATTAAAGACACCATTCTAGGTGCAATAGCACGACAACAATGAACACATTTGGGAGGGGTGTGTGATTAGATGTGGATCTAGGAACATACACCAAAAAGAGACACATGTTTAGAAATGATTGGAGTATGTACTCAAGATTTGTCAACCATTCTAGGCTTGGTAGTCAACATAATTGGGGGGTGGGGTGGGTCTACATGGTTGTTTTATGAGTATAATAATTTAATTTTGAAAAAATTATATAGCACCAAGAGTGGAGATTTAGAAAAAATTAATAGACTATTTTTAAAATCTCATATCACATTTGCAAATTCAAGAAATATTCCAACTATGCGTTCCAAGCTGAGGACACGGCAAACAACAACAAATACCATTTAAGACATGTTTACCTTATTGCGATTAGTAATTGGTAACCAAATGAGAGAATCCCCAACCCAATCCAATGCCCAAAATTGTTTGTGGAGTTGAAGGCGCCCACATACATGACCACCACGCATTCACCTATACATTGACTGGTCCAACATTGGTGGTAACTTTGAACTTTTTCAAAATAATTAATAAATTTGAAATATAAATATAAATATATGCAATAGCTTTCATAACATTACTCAGTGTTCAACTCTTGTTATGTGGGCCCTCAAAACATAATAGTCGAATGTTCAAAAAGTTGCACGTGGAGACTCATATTCAAACTGAGCTCCCAATATCTCACTATTATATTATGAGGGTCTATGTCGCTAAGTAATGTTATGTAAACCTTCTACACGATAACGACTAACATGAATCCCCAATATGACATGACTCATCAGTTCAAAGTTGGCTTGCATATGTCTGTAACGAATTAGATAGTTTGAAACCATCCTAATGTACTTTCCTCCCCATTAGCCTTTTTGGCTTCCCAAACTTTAAGATCAATTTCATTTCATTGAGTTACACTGACAATTTCTTTCTTTTCTTTTTGAGACAGAAGGCCGACAAACCAACGCCAAAGCACAGGCAGTGTTTTTTTTTCTGGCTACAGACTCGTGGAGGGAACAAAGATTAGTGGTGTAAATTTGGAGGGAGCAAGTTTGGTTGGTTCCCTCCACGAGTATGTAGCCAAAAAAAAACACTGAACACAAGAGGTAGTTGACCACATGGCAAGTTTTCTATCAAGTAGAGAGGAGATTTCATAGCTGGGAATCGAACCGCCAACCTCTTCCTTGAGATTTGGGTATCTCTCCACCAGGATCCAGTATTTTAGGGTTGTCTCGGACCATACGCTGACAGTTTCCATAATCATACATTTTAGTTCCCACAAGATGCCTGCTAAGTTAACAGTACTACGGAATTAATTGCGCCAACTACAAGGACGATATTGACTTGGTTTCCGTATGTGGTACCTCGAGAGTTGGCCAATCATCCAAGCTTGTGTCCTTCCTTAGGAAGAATTTGTGATAACTTATGCTATGTGGGTACCTAGCTACTTTCAACACTGAAAACCATGTGCTGATTACTATTATTGATTACACCTCTCTGTATTACTATAATGGTTGCCTACCTTATTTTATATAGACATAACTAGCTGTATCTGACACCATATGCCATGTGTCATCTTGCCATTGGTTGGGTCCTTGCATTACTTAGCGCTAGGGCGTTCCATTGCCCCTAGTGCCAAGTCTTATGTGAGAAACATGCTTCCTCTAATGATGGTCCATCTTTTACAACATGGGTAATACTCAGCATGAGTATTCTTCACACCCTCATGGTTCTAACCTATAGGGGACCGGTATTGCCCACAAAAACCATATCACGAAGTATCTAAATTTAGAAGTGAAAAATTCATGCAACCCTTGAGGTTGTATTTGTTAGTATTTAATGTGCCGGTGAGGTGCTTTGTAAGGGGACCTTCTCTCACCTACAATGGAAGTAAGCTCCACCTTCTACATGTGAAAATATTCCCTTCAGACATGAACCAGATTGATGGGGGGGGGCTCTTTGGTTTTATGAAATACTTCGATTCTTTAAACATAATTCTTATGCAATGATTCTCTCTCTAAATCACATGTTACAAAATCACTTGTGGTGAGTTTAACCACATTTATTTATACTCGTGCTCATAGTGTAAGGGCATGATCACATGTTGTACACCAAACACATAGGGAGGACGTTAAGTTCCCCCCCCACGAACTTTTCGGACTGTTAGAATCGGGCAGGGGCAGCTGCCCATCCAGAAAATCCAGATGTTTTGGACCTTACCGAAAACTGCTGCCCGCCCGCCCGACTTTGAAAAAACCATTGGCCCTTGCATTCTTGAAGGCCACTTGTTCACAAATCCCATATTGAGTGCACTTCACCTTCAAGGTCCAAAATCCAATATATATGTCCACTTCCATTGAGTAAATAAGCAATTGATTGGGATTTCATTATCAAAGTGAAACTGTCAATAAAACATGTAATTAACTTGGAAGTCAAAAATAATTACAAAACCCTCACTAGCACTGAGGTTACAATTTTTGTGCCTTACCATTGAAAGGGTCTTTGTCATACTAAAATGGAACTAAAATCAGTGATTTATTTTCAAAATATAAAATATTATAATATTATGCTATTTTATAATATTTTAGTTAATACCTTCTACTTTCACAAAGTTTTCATATGCATTTAAACTAATTAAGTCTAATTAACACTGATTAATTATAATTAAGTCCAATTAAATCAGAAAGCATGCTCACCAAATTAATTAATCCTATTTAATTATAAATTGTACATTCCAGTAAATTACATTTTACATTTTAAATTTACATTCCAATAAATAAAAATTTAAATTAACTAAATCATGGAATTAATTCCAGTAAGTATAGTTTATAATTGAATAGTATTAATTAATTTGGTAAGCATGCTTTCCGATTTAATTGGACTTAATTAGAATTAATCGGTATTAATTAGACTTAATTAGTTTAAATACGTATGAAAACTTTGTGAAAGTAGAAGGTATTAACTAATATTTTATAATATTTTATAATATTTTACGTTTTGAAAATAAATCACTAAGTTAAGTTCCATTTTAGTATGACAAAGACCCTTTCAATGGTAAGGCACAAAAATTGTAACCTCAACGCTAGTGAGGGTTTTGTAATTATTTTTGATTTCCAAGTTAATTACATGTTTTATTGACGGTTTCACTTTGATAATGAAATCCCAGTCAATTGCTTATTTACTCAATGGAAGTGGACATATATATTGGATTTTGGACCTTGAAGGTGAAGTGCACTCAATATGGGATTTGTGGATAAGTGGCCTTCAAGAATGCAAGGGCCAATGGTTTTTTCGAAGTCGGGCGGGCAGGTAGCAGTTTTCAGTCGGGTCCAAAAAATCTGGATTTTATGGACGGGCGGCTGCCCCTGCCCATTTATGACAGTCCGAAAAGTTCGTGGGGGGGAACTTAACGTCCTCCAACACAGAGGGGCGCTAAATCGGATAACGTTACTTTAGAGGGGAGTTGTCTCATTATATGTTCCACACGTTCACTCTATATGAGCTCCATAAACTGTGGGTCCCATGATCAAAACTAATATCTTACAAATACACAAGACCTTACATAAAAATAATTGAAGCTAAGACTCCATTTGGTCAATGATTGTGAGATATTGATGGTTAGACCCCCTATAGAGGAGTTGGAGCTGACCCCCGTACTCAAAAACTATGACGAGTGACCATGGGAGGACTGGATAAGGGGCTCCACAATTTTTGGAAGGAGCAACAAGGTGTTGCACAATCTCAATCAATTGAGCACAATTAGGCACCTCTACAAACTACACAATCACAACATAACCAACATGATTGCATTGTCCCAATGCACATATTGATATGCTATTTACCCAACTTATACAAGTACCAGGCATTTCACGGAGAGGTGCGCGACACTCAAGGGTTAGATGCTCAAGATATAAAAAAAATTGTGTTCCCATGAAATCCTAATGTCACGGACAACTGTATTAGAGTAAAATAGACTTGAATTTCAATCATAAAGTTTTTCCCTAAATATGGCGTTAAGTAGGTTCAACATTTGTTTAGGCTAAGTCAAAATCCAGCTATCCTAACTTTAATTATGAAATTCACTTGGTCATTTCCTCTCAAATCTCCTTATAATTCACCGATCATAATAAGGGCATGTCCCCTCATTATTTAACAAAACCCCTATGTTGTAATTCTTTCTATTGTGATGCGAAATCTTAGCTCATTCTCACGTGTGAGGGCACGGATGATATGGCCCACTCGACGGCCTTACGTATCCTTCTTGTCACCTCAAGTCCCCTTTCCAATTGATGGCCTTCCATTGAGTTGATTTTATTTTCCACGCCTAATGTAAGTACGCCTTGTTGATGGTGCCTTGAGTCTAAGGCTATTTGGATGTCAAATTTGGTGACTAGTTTCCACCCTACCTTACCAGTCTTGATTTCTTTGTAAACCCCTTTGCTTTGGATTTTTAAAAGGGTACCTTGACTCTATTTCTCGAGTTTTCTTGGTTTGAATTGTAAATCTTCCCATGGCCTCCTCCTTTTATATGGGTTCGGTAATTTTCTAAGTCTTTATGTTGTAGCACCTTTGGTGAAATTTTCTATATATTGAGGCCAAATGTCTAGATAGATCTTCATGTCTTGAAGCTTTAAAAAATCTCTACATCTTGGAGCTTTGGAAAATCTCTAAGTCTCGGAGCCGAAAAATCTCTAAGTCTTGAAGCTTTGAAAAATCTCTAAGTCTCAAAGCCAAAAATTCTCTAAGTTTTTTGGTCTTCAAGGATTTCCAAGTCTTCAAGGGTCTTTGGAAATGCAATCCCAATAGTCTTGAAGGGTTTTCACAAATGTGCTCCCGATGTCTTTGCGACGCTCACATAGATGACTGATGTCAAATGAGGTGCTTAATGTGCTTGAATTGGTTCCTTCATATAATCTTCAAAATCCATGAATTATTGGATTCAGCGGTTAATCTTCCTTCCCCTATTACTAAATTTCCAAATTGCCTATTTTAAATCATGTATGTTAGTATTTGTTAATGTTGTCCTTGTATGTCTATTTTTTAAATATAGGTTATTTGAATTCTCATGTACCTACGAGATATATGGAACTCATTTTATGTGCATACATAGATGTGATCTTTATCCATGAACTTCCATTCACTGCATTCATCCCAAAAATGGTTAAGGTACTTATGTCCATCCAAGGGATTGTAATCCAAAGAGTTAGTTTCTCATCTACTTATTCTCATCCATAGTCCATGATAAATAGATCACTAAAGCTTCCAAACTCCTTAAGTTCTACTTCCCCACTGCTTGAGTTCTCACCACCTATGTTCCGCAAACCTCGTTCCCAATTTTTGAGTCTTTGATATCGTTCGGAAGCATTGTTCTTGATGTTTGAGCCTTTGGTGCCGTTTCCAAGCCTTTAGTGCCGTTCCCATGAGGGGAATTGTGTGTTCTTCCCCTAGCCTCTCATTGTGGCGACTTTTGTCAGCTCTCCTCCAACTTTCGCAATTCCTCCTCCATCTTCGTAGCTTCTTCTCCATTTTGTTACCTAGTTTGAACATCTACACTTCCACATCTACACTCCCCAAAAAAAATACTCCAAATTTCTCTCCTTGCCACCACCTCCCTATCACCTCCCCCTAATGTCTCTCACTTACCTCCACTCCCCCTCGTTTGCCCATTACATCTACCTCATCCCACCTTCCTCCAACCATTTTCCACATTGTTTGCATATGTACTCTCCATCATCCCCCTTTCACTCACACCGCCACTTCATTCTTCCTCAACTTTTTTTCTCCCAATACCACAACATCACCATTACTTTTATCCTACCTCCCCTATTCCCCCATTTGGTCCATATATCACAACATTTTGTCTTCCTTCTTCATCAAATTTCACCCTACATTATTACCAAATGTATCAATATATCTAATGGGTATTAGGTTGCTTGCATGCATTCGCAACACACCCGGATGACAATAATGGCTCAACTTCCAATCTCAATCCATGCGGGTCATACTTCTCCAACACAAACATCTGATAGTCACTCCAATGGACCCTATGGTAGAACCATAAGCATCTCCCCATACCAACCCACTCACCTTGCAAAAACTACACATATCGCAACAAGACTCTCCACCACTAGGCTCCGATCTCCCTCTCCCAAGTGGCAACTCCTCCGAACATGCCATCCCCACACTCAATTTCTCCCAACCTAGTTTCCTCCACCATCACCACCTATCAACCCTTCAACACCATCTCCGCCTCAAGAACAAAGCTCATACATAATAACGAGCTCCAACATCAAGAGGCTCGCTCCCACACCAATAGGCTCCATGAGCAAACATGTACGGGGACACTACCCACAAAATTCAATGTTAGTATATGATTTTGAATCACTATCACTTAAACATATGCAAGGTAATGGAGTTGTGTACTTGACCATGCTTGTGCCCGCCACCGGTGTGAAATATGGTGTTGCTCCGCCTTTGAGTTTATATAGTAAGTCTATATGCAATCGTGAAACATGCATGATGTGAAGTAAGGGGGGGGGGTCCGGAGTCTATTGCCTCTCCTCGAAGATGAGCACCTTCAATGAGCACGTCTCGGGGGGATCACACCATGTGAGCCCAATATGGTGCCCACATGTGGTTTTAACCTCAAAAGTTCATTAGGACTTTACTTTGACATTTCTCTTATTACTCAAAATTATAAAAAAGAGTGAAGCTTTTGTGTTTTAATTTAGGCTTTAGTTGAAATGTTGAGCAGGTGTTGTGTTGGGATTGGGGTGAAGGGATTTGTGGTGTGGTTTAGTTAAGGGTTAAATCAAGATTTGAGTTAGCTAAGTTAGAATTTAGATGAAGAGTTAGTTGTGTTGTGGTTTTAGCCGGGTTAATGGTTTGGTTTGGAATGCATAGGGTGTGGTTTTGAGCTTTAATCAAGCTCTTGCTTAGGTTGCATGTGTGTTTAGTTTAGGCCTAGGGCTGGTTCATTGTGGGCGGAAGGCAGTTGCCCAACGGTGGGTAAGGCCCGGATTTTCAGGTGAGGAAGAGGAAGGGGCCTGGGCCTCTCAGCCGTTGGGGCTGGGGTTCTCTCTGGTACACTCTCTCGGTGGCTAGACTCCAAGGAGGAAGGGGGGCGGCTGCAAAAGTAGGAAGGCAGGGGATTGAAAGGCCTGCCCTGTCCAAGCTCAGGAATGGCCGAGAAGGGTAGGGGACGAGGCGCTGGATGCGAGAGAGCAGTCAAAATTGAGAGCAAAAGGTGGCAGCTAGAAGTGGATTTGATCAAGGTGAAAGGGGGTTAAGCATGAGAGAACCATAGGCCGCCGAAGCCAGGCTAGCTGGCCGAGGATTCAAGATTTCAGAGTGTAGCTGCTGGGCCGAAGCCAGTGTTGTCGCCGAAGGCTCAAGATCTCAGAATGTGGCTGCTGGGCCGAAGCCAGGCTAGCTGGCCGAGGATTCAAGATTTCAGAGTGTAGCCGCTGGGCCGAAGCCAGGGCAGTCGCCGAAGGCACAAGATCTCAGAATGTGGCTGCTGGGCCGAAGCCAGGCTAGCTGGCCGAAGATTCAAGATTTCAGAGTGTAGCCGCTAGGCCGAAGCCAGGGTAGTCGCCGAAGGCTCAAGATTCAGATTGTAGCTGCTGGGCCGAAGCCATGGCAGTCGCCGAAGGCTCAAGATCTCAGAATGTGGCTGCGGGGCCGAAGCCATGCTAGCTGGCCGAGGATTCAAGATTTCAGAGTGTAGTTGTTGGGCCATGGCCGTGGCTGAGCTCAATACGGGCAGGGGAGAAAGGGGATTAGTAGAATTTAGGCTAAGTGGATTTTGATAAATTCTAAGGTAGGAGTAGGCCCTTGGGTGCTAAGGATTAGATTAGTTAATAGGATAGCACATGAAGTATATAGGAGATTAGTCAAGGAATGGTACATTGGTGTGGTTGTGGTGTAATAATCGACATAGGTGCATAAGTATTTCTTAATACTAATGCCTTGTGGAGTTAAAATAAAAAGAGTGTGTTTTGCATTTCAATTTATTGGAACATGAGTATGGAGTTTCCGAGGCTGAGAGTCAACAACAACATGTGAGCCATAGACTTCCACTCGGACTACATACGCAAAAGAGTGGAGGTTTATGACTGACACACCCCCTTATGTTTCATAACCACGTGAGATAAAAAAATTGGTACCCTAATTATATGCCATAGATAATTTTTGAAATTATGATTTTTCTACGTATACATAACCATTGATAATATCTTTTGTATATTTTTCTAATTTTTTTAGTCATCTTCATTTTTGTAGCAATTTTTTTAGTTCAATTCTGCGTCATTCTAGTTAGAAACGGTATGTTTTATAAAAAAACAAATCATCAAATTTAGTTACCAATTTTTACTATGTAATAGATACCATGTATGTCTACTCATGAAAAAAATATAATAAATTTTTTACCCATTTTGGTGATCCTTTATGTAAAAAGTAGATGTTTTTTTAATTGCACGTGGTATTCAACTTGACAATGGAGTGCACCCCCTGGGGAGCACATACAAGCCAACTTGCACATGTCTCCCCCAAGCGCAAGGCCCTAGGTTTCCATGTAGTTGGTTGGGAAATTTCAATTTATCCAAATCCCCCACTCCCACTATAATTGAGATGCACATATGTGATGGGATGTACCAAAAATCAAATATTGGGAAGATCACCCATTCGAGCACTATTGCGGCCTTAGGCAGCTTAATTTTAAAGTTTCCATGGACTCCAAGTTAACATAACATTATTCATATCCATAACAGTGTTTTGTGGGACTGATAGTATTATGTAGAATATTCCATCATTCAAATTGAATATGGAGAATATTCCATATAATACTGTCAGTCCCACATAACATTGTTATGGATCTGAATAATGTTATGAAGACCTTGGGTCTAAGCCACCATTTTAAGAAAGAAACATATTTATCTTTCTAGTAAGATTCTCCAATAAAAGATATGTGTTGGAATTCGGTGAAAACACGGTTAAGTACTTAAAGGTAAAAAATGTACCATACTATGCAATATGTAGTATTTATATATCCATTGTTTCACATTTATTAGATTCCACCCCCAAAAAAGGCGGTAGGTGCTCCTCACTTATGCTTGCTCCAACCATAGCTAATGTTTCTATCTATCTATCTACACCTTTTGCACCTATTTTTGTGGGTCGCTTTAATTTGGACATACCATGATACTCTTGATTGATGTCATTTTTCTCGACCCATGTCATTGTTGAGCCCATGATATCATATGCTCAAAACCAAAAATACAGGATCGATGGTTTTCACACGAACATGATTTACCATGGGTTCTGAAAATATAATACCAAAATTATACTAAATGTATCCATGGTATACTTGTCATTTGAATGGAATAAGAAGAACTTCAAGCTTTGGAGGAGGCTAGATTGAATAGATAGTGTACTCGTAGAACAACCGTGGCCACATGTTACTTTAATATTAATATGCACTCTAACCTCCCTAAGATCATGCAGGTGGCAACCAAGTGCATGTGATATTAAGGAGGCGTGTAGTGCTAACATATGTGTGATAATAGAGAATCAATGTAGCATGTGACACTATGGAATAACACAAAGTCAACATTGCAATAATGACAATAATAACATCGTGATGCATGCAAGTGTGTGGTTCTAAATTCTTCGGCAAATCAATTTAATGTCAAAACCCATGATATATGGGAGGGAAATGTAACAACAAAGAGGGATATTTAAACCAAGAAAATCCCTTCCCTAGGGTTTTGGGATACAAGGAGATAGTGGCATCAAGGAGGGTGATATTATTAGGGGTGTACTACGAGTTTATAAGCCACCCTAATTTTCCCTTTGCACATTAAAAATATAGTGGGTTATGGCAATTTCTACCCATGCTACACTAAATAGTCCTAATATTGTGGGCCACACTAATTTTCAACACACGCTAAATTTCTAGTAGAATATTAGCATGGGCCGCATTAATTGGTTTTCTAGGAAACTAATGTAGGTGATTGTTCTATTTGTGTTGCTTTTGTCCTATGCCTAATATTCAATGTGTTGGTCGAAAGTCCTCATGAGGACTTAGAAGAAGACCCGGGTCTTGGACCAACATTAATTCCACCTTAACTAGAGAATTAGTGTGGCCCACGCTAATCTTCCACCCACACAAGTAGGATTATTTAGTGTAGGTTTCAACCCACATTAATAGGTGTAAATGGTGTAGTTATCCTTTCTACATGTGATTGTATCCATTTTACTCCTTTGGTAAGATGACAAAAGTGCAAACTCAATTTCATGAACATTCCAACCTAGTTCATGAACCTTCCAACCAATGTTATCAAAGTGTTCTCCCAATGTCACAAAGCTTCTAAGTTAGTTCATGATTCTTCTAAACTAACTGGACATGTGGCACACCTCGATTTAATGATAGTGGACCTTACCTCTAGCAACTTCCATGAATTTTCCAAACCAATTTCATAAATCTTTTCGCACTTTGTGGGTTTCTGTCACCAAAAATCCTCCACCCTTCGATTTCGTCCTAGCCCGAGTGGAAAAGTTTATAATGACATGTAGAGACTTCTCTCTTTGTAACCCAATATATAATTCCAATCTACCTTTGGAATATACACAACTTGATTAACACCACACTATGTAGTTTTACATTCTTTAATGTCGGGCAAGGTTATATCCTTAGCCTTTTCTAATGTCCACCCGGTCGCTTTGGCCACGCATGCCTTCAAAGATATCCCTCTTGTGAATCGAATCCTTGCCGTCGACTCCACACTACTACATGAGTTCTCGTTTATTGATTCCGTGCTATCACATGTCATCGTGGTTGATTCCGTATTGGTACATGACACTTCGCTTGTGAATTCTATGAGCACATAGGCTTTAAATATAAGTATTAAAAAATACTTATATACTTATCATTGCCCTTCCTTCTCTAAGTTCTTCTTGATGTAAATCTCTATCAATGTCTTCCTACTAAACTTCAGAATAGTATAACTCCCACCCAACTTATGTTCTTCAAGTGAAATTTGGTACACTTGTTAAGTACCTTATCAAAAATCTCCACACCAAATTTTGGCACAAACAGAGTTCATATGTAAAAGTTATGCATGAAATTCTAACTCTAACTACTTAGTATGAATGCTGTGATAAAGCATCCGGTCATTAAAACTCTAATAACTTCCAACTCCTACGTCCAATCAATCTAAAATTTTGACACAAAATAGATATATAAGTTCAGAAGGTAGTGTCAAATTTTGGTATCCATATCTATAACCCTCTAAGAGATACATATTTTCAAACCTTGCTGCTTTGTTCCTAGACGCCCTCCCCTTCAACTTTTAATAACTCTTTCATCCCAATGATTGAAGCTCTCAAATTTTTACCACAACTCCCATACTTTATAATAAACAATCCCTCAAATTTTCATACCCATTGAACACTCTAATCATCCATAATTGACAAATCTCTCACTATAAAGTTCTGCTCAAGTTCATAACTAATAAAACACTACAAGTAATGCACCTAGTACAATCTAGTCACTCTAAATGCCACAAGTTTAAACAAGTTTGAACTCTCTCACTTCAATATGAATCTCAATGCAACAAGTTGAAGTTTACAATCAAACTCCAAATTCCTTAAACCCAATCTACTTCTAACAAGAGGTCAATCCCTCTTCAAGGCTAAATAGCCTTGGCTCTTCTCCTAAGAACTAAGCACACACATGTGCTCCTATCTTGCTTCCCACACACCCACACTTATAACCCGTGGGGTGCTTAAGGAACACGAAGGAAAGAGAGGATGAGTGAGGGAAGAATGAGGGATTATATAGTAAGTTGAGAGGGAGAGAGGGCATGAGGTAAGGATAGGGTGAGAGGATTAGAGCCTCCAATCACAACCCCTTAACCTTCTCCTTCTAAGTAGGGACTCATCTGTGAGCCCAAAAGGGTGCCCACATTTAGTCTTAGACCCTTGAAACGTTAGTTGATGCACTTTGAAGTAGCATGTTACTTCACAAAAATATAAAAAGAGTGAAATGTTAGTCTTAGAAGTACCATGTTGTAAGAGGCTAGGATGCGAGTTGTTATTGTGTTTTTACCTTCGGAAGGATTTGAGTGAATGAGGATAGGTAAGGAGAACTTGGATTGAGTAGTTAGTGAGTAGGCTAGTACAAATGGATGGAGACAACCAAAGTGACTCAAGAGGCAAGTGCATTCGAATTGGGATGAATGGAGGATCACATGGAGCGCACAAGTGGACCACCTCATCATGGCCACTTAATGGGGAAGGTCCAAGGAAGAATGCAAGGTGGAGGATAAGCAAATTCTCAAAGCACCAATCAAATCACGAGTTAAGCATCGTGGTTTGAATTAAGTGGTGAGCAACGATTTGGGAAAGTAAGGGGAGAAAGTTATGGCGGCGGAAAGCGAAGGAGGCTAAGTTTGGGTTGAAGCATCCCAAGTTGGTAAAGTGTGGTAGGTAGAAAGCCAAGGCTAGTTAAATGTTCGAATTAGGATCCTTGTTGATCATTTGAGGGAGGAAGGCTTAGAAGATAGGATTGGCGCCTACTAAGTAGGAGGAAATCTCAAGGGCTTATCGTGAGCCTTGAGGGTGCTCACCCCCTCAAGCTTACTATATAATCCCTCATTCTTCCCTCACTCATCCTCTCTTTCCTTTGTGCTCCAAGGCACCCCACGAGTTATAAGTGTGGGTGTGGGAAGCCATATTGGAGCACATGTGTGTGCTTAGTTTTTAGTTTGAGAGCCAAGGCTTGTTAGCCTTGAAGAGGGCTTGACCTCTTGGTAGAATTAGTGTTGACGTGAAGGATTTTAAAGTTAATTCATGATTCCAATTTGTGGTACTTAAAGTTCATGTTTTGAATACACGTGGTTGCAAGTTCCATGTTTAAGAGTTGAGCACTTGAGGTTGTGATGAGTGCAAAAATATACTTGTGTGGATTAGTTAGTCTTAGTGAAGTTAGGAAATTCTCTCTCCCCCTCTCCTCTCTAGGATTTTAGGATTTTAGGATTAGAGAAGAATTGTGTGATTAGAAAGGGGTTGTTAGTAGAATTAGGAAAATTAGGTAGGAAGATTAGTTAAGGGCTTGAATAATTAGTGAGGTAGTTGGGGATTACAACTACAAAGTTGTGGGTTCATGAAGGAGCTGGGTTTATGAAGGAGCTGGGTTTGTTTAGTTAGAAAGTAAAGAGCTGGGTTTATGAAGGACCTGGGTTTGTTTAGTTAGAAGCTAAGGAGCTGGGTTCATGAAGGAGCTGGGTTTATGAAGGAGCTGGGTTTGTTTAGTTAGAAGCTAAGAAGCTGGGTTTACGAAGGAGCTGGGTTTATTTAGTTAGAAGCTAAGGAGTTGGGTTCATGAAGGAGTTGGGTTTATGAAGGAGCTAGTTAAATCCAAGACCACTTGAAGGGTGAACCTTGCACTATGGACTCATCCAAGTCCAAATCCAATACCGCGGAGGAATGTGAGCCCAAACCCACTACTCGGACTACGGACGCTTAAGGGTGGGGGGTTTGGCCTCACATAATTGGTGCGTCCGCCGGGAGCGAAGCGGAAGGTAGTTACAAGACTTGGAGGCGACTAGGAGACTTGGAGGCAACTAGGAAAAATTGGAGACACAAACTTGAGAGAAGGGAAGGAGCACCCGAAACTCGGTAAGTATTCTCTCTTTGGGTTACATTTGAATTCATTGTATTTCAACTATTCCTTGGAATGAATTGCATTGTCAATTACGCAAATTCATTTTTGAGGAAGGAGCGCGGCGAAGGTACGTCCTCAACCTTTTTGGGGATTTGCTAAGAACTTAAAAGGAACCTATAACCGAGTAGCTCATTAAAACATTAGAGGGTAAATTCACCTTAAGACATTGAACTTTGACACTCACCTCGGGGTGAGTCTCAAAGTTTTGGGAGTTGTCATTTCATGCTCTAGATTAAATTAATATTTCACAAAGTTTATGGTGTTGTTACATTGAGTCACGATTGAGGGGAGTGCTAACTCACAGGGGGATGCGATTGCTCAAGGTATGTTTATTTCTTCAAAGTGAACTCATTAACTAATTAAGGAATGCCTTTTGTACTCGTGATTGTTGTTATCCGTTGTAGAGGGTAATTCCCGAATTGTGGATGGTGTGAGAAGTTGAAGGGTGAAGCCTCGACTTTTAACATAATCTACTCGGAAGGTCACCCCCTCACAATCGGTATTGTGGTGAGTGTTAATTTGCGGGAAGGTGCGGAGGTGATGCTCCGACTTAACCAAAAAAATTAACATGAACATGCCTATCTCCTATTGGGATTCTTTCACCTAAGTGGGCTTGCAGGTTCTTTTCCTCACCTCCTAAAAAAATTATAACCACACCAAGACAAGTGAAAATATTAAGAGGGGAATTGCTAGGATTATGTGTGGTCAAGTGAGGGTCGATCGATTCTTATGGAATGCAAGGTAGGACTCGCTCACAAAAACCAAGTTTGATAGTAGGACTAGAGAAATCTACTCGGAAGAGGCGGTCCTCTAAAATCAGTGATAGATTAGAACAAGATAATGTTAGAATAGAGAGTTGTTTGAACGTCGAACCTAGGACTAGGTCAATTCTAGACACCTTAGAACTTGGAGCTCAACTTGAAGAGGAGATCACTCCCTCCAAATTGAGTGGTGAAACTTCTTCGGAAAATTACACACTTAGAGAAGAATTCCCGGTAGAAGTTGATAGGGGATTGTTGAATAGTTCACCGGTCACCATGGCCGAGGGACGGGGGATGGATCCACCACCCATACCCCCAATTCCGCCCATACCTCCTATACCTCCAATAGACCCATTGGTTAGGCCAAGAGGCCTACCAATTGTGGTTCCACAAAATTTAGCGGCGATGGATATGCCATCTCATCTCCCTAAATTTTATGGGACCAAGGATGAGGACCCCTCTCGGCACATGGAACGGTATATCGAACGGTTGGCTAGCTTCCTCATAACCAACCCGGGTTATTGGTTAGTGTGGTTTCCTACCACTCTAGAGGGGGAAGCCTATGAATGGTATCGGGATCATGCCGAGGTACATTTTAGGGGATGGGAACAATTACAAAGGGAGTTTCTTAACGAATTTAGGCCGGAAGTGGGTCAAAGTACCGCATTAAGGGCATTGTCGTCATTGAAGCAAGGAAGGGAGGAAGAAATTTCGGCTTACATTAGGAGGTTTGATTTAGTGTGCACTAGATTTGTGGGTACCATGCTCAACGACGACACGCTAAAGCAATTTTTCATTCAAGGGTTTTTTAAGTCCGGAACTATTAGGGGTGTTCTAGAAAGGAATCCCTTGACCTTGGCGGATGCCAAGCGTGCGGCTAGAGATATTGAAAACTTGGATAAAGATCACGAAAGGCTATGGAGAAGGGAGGATGAATTGATCCCACAATTCATCCCCATACGCCCTAGGGTGGTAGCGGTAGAACCCGCTAAGTATGAGAACCAAATTCCATATGCCATTGTGGACACCGGCCCCCGACCTTTAGCGGTTAGGGAACCGGCACCTCTTTTGGCACTACCGGCCCCTAGAACGGATCCACACTTGGAGGAGGTTGAGAGAAGACTAGGTGCTAGCCAACTAGGATTCCAAGAGGCTATGATAAAACAAATGCAAAGCCTCACGGATCAAATGTCTTTAATGATCCGGAGTCAACAACCGGGGCCTCCACCCCCGGTTGAGTCGGGTAGGCATTCTTCCGGATTATGGTGTGTCCAATGTGGCCAACCGGGCCACACGCGTCAATTTTGTAGAAATGGACAAAACCGTGACCAAAGAGGAAACGGTAACCCACCTCAACAAAATCAACGAGGTCAAGCGCCACCTCACTATGGAAATGGAAGCAATAGAGGACCACAACCTAGAGGGCAAGGTGGCCAAAATTTAGAGAAGAAGGAATTTCATCCCTTTTGTGGAAGGTGGCACGCTCAAGGACAATGTTGGTCCGAAGGTCAAGAGTTTAATTGTAGCAATTGTGGAGGAAGTCATCCCTCGGATACGTGTCGCCAACCGGACAAAATAATTAATGTCCCTTACCCGGTGGCTAATCCACAACAACAAGCAAGGGATAATATGCGAGGTGCTAGGCCACAAGGAGTACCGGCCAATGAACTTAGGCCACCTAACTTATACTATGACCATAGTAATGCTAGGCAAACTTTTCATCCACCGGCGGGCTTGCAAACTACAACCGGTTACATTCCAATACAAAATAGACAAGGAGTTCCACCTAATGGTAGTAACGGGAGACAAGCGCCTCCAACGGATCCGGGACCATCTAACTCCCAAGATGTTAGGTTCATGGATGGAGTGTTGGAGGCCACATGTGATGACATGCTTCCTCTCCCAACGAGAATTGGAGAGGAGCAAAGTCAATGGCCTCCTCACACCAATGCTATTACATATGAGTTAGTGAAGGGTAAGGGTGTGGTTGAAGAAGCACCTGCACTAGCGGTAACTACTAGGGCTAGGAGAGGGGATGCCCCGTTGGAGGTAGGAATAGGAGAGCAAGGAAATTACTCTTCGGATGAAGAGATTAATCTCTCCGAGTTGGATAGGGTAGCTAGAAGAGCTACTAAGGATGTGGAGAGGGAAAATATAATTTTACAAGATAGGGAGAGGACTAATGCGGTACATGACTTGGATAATAGCGATGTGGGTGAATGGGAAGGACCGGGGGTTCCCGTAGACGAATTCGACGTAGTGGGTAATTCTAAGGTGGAAAGATCTACCGGGTACGACTTGTGGGCGGACCTTAGTACACTCAAGGCGGATATTACTTTCGGCCAACTATTGGAAATTTCACCCACGGCAAGGAAAACATTAAAGGAGGGAATGCCGGTACACAAGAGGATGAGGAAGGTGAAAACTAAAATAGCCGCTAGGATCCAATCACAAGGTGGAAGAGACGTGAAAGCTATAGAAATAGAAGTTGTTATAGTAGATAAGGTGGTTCCTAATGTGCTAGTCGACGGAGGGAGTAGTCTAAATATACTACCGGAGGATACTATGAAAAAATTGGGACTTGGACTCACGGGGCCTTCACCTTTGGTCATAAATATGGCAAATCAAAGTTCGACTACGCCTTTGGGGATGATCAAGGATTGTAGAATGACTACGGGAGGCGAGGAGTACTTGGTCACCTTCCATGTCATTAAAATGCACTCCAACAAGGACACCTTCCCCATTTTGCTAGGTAGGCCTTGGTTGCGGATGGCGAATGCTATGGTCAATTGGGGTGGACCTAAACCATCCATCACTTATGGTCCGGAGGGTAATAGGGTCATAGTGTCCATTGGTTCATTAGAAGGATGGATGAAGAAGGAGATGTATTTGCCATTGGAGAAGGAAATTGATGACTTAAACGAGAATGAGATTGGCAAGGCATTGGTGGGAGTCGTCCATCCCGAAGGTCAAAGGGTTGTTATAGATTCGGGCTCGGGAAGTCTAGGTCCTAATTTTTACAATTATGGGGATAATGGGGATTATGCCCAATGGCTAAGGGAGTACCCCGAGTCCGAGGTTGATGTAATGGTTACATTTTACCAAGTAGGCTTAGGGAGTGAATTTCCTAGTGTTAGTTTAGGAGAGGGCTCATTGTTGGAGCCATGTGAGGTGCTCACCGAGGAAGAGTGGGTTAGCGGTGGGTTAACACCTTGGGTAGATGACGTGGAAGAGGGTGAGGTTAGTTTAATTCATGTAGATGGGACTCAAGAGGAGGATGTGATTATTGAGTCATCGAAATTGGAGGAGCCTTTACATTTCAAGACCACGTCTACGGGGATAGTTGTAGGTCAAGATGTGAAAGATTACCCCAATGTGCCTTCCGATTGGTATCGGAACAAAGAGGAACAAGCACATGTGTCGGAAGCGGATTGGCGGTACGTGGATGTGAAATTAAAGAATGGAAAAACCCGACAAATGAAGATGGGTTCCAAATTGGGGGAGAAAGAGGTTAGGGAGTATAGCAATTTGGTGGATGAGTTTAGTGATACTTTTGCATGGTCCTACGATGAGCTTAAGGGAATTCCTAGGGAAATGGTAGAGCACCGGATTCCTTTAATTCCGGGGGCGAGGCCAATTAGACAAAAGGAGAGGAGGATGAATCCTCAATTGCAATTGTTGGTGAAAGCGGAATTGGAAAGGTTATTGAAGGCCGGGTTTATCAAGCCGGTGGAAATCACGGATTGGGTTTCTCCTATGGTCTTAGTAAAGAAAAAAAATGGGAAATTAAGGGTTTGTGTCGACTATAGGAAATTGAATTCGTGCACACAAAAGGATCACTTCCCCTTACCTTTTATCACCTTGTTGCTTGAGGAGGTTGGAGGTCATTCGCGATATACCTTTATGGATGGGTATGCGGGTTATAATCAAATTTCCATAGCCCTCCAAGATATCCATAAAACGGCTTTTACTACACCTTGGGGTACTTTTGTGTGGGTAGTGATGCCATTTGGGTTATGTAATGCCCCGGCTACTTTCCAACGATTAGTAATGTATATCTTCACCGACTTGTTGTTCAAATCCATGACCGTCTTTGTGGACGATTTTAGCACACAAAGTAATGTGGACGATCACCTACATTGTGTTAGGGAGGCATTGGTTAGGTGTAGGAAGATGAGGTTAGCATTGAACCCGGATAAGACATTTTTGGGAGTGAATAAGGGAGTGTTGTTGGGTTATGTTGTTAGTGAGAAAGGTAGAGAACCCGATCCGGATAAGATTGCGGCCATAAGCGACTTGGCAACTCCAACCAATTCCAAGGGGATCTCTAAGTTGTTAGGACATGTGGGATGGTACCGGGAACTTATTCCTAATTTTTCAAAGATAGCGGTGCCCATTACCCATTTGCTCAAAAAGGATGTCAAATTCGAGTGGACGGATGCTTGTCAAAAAGCCTTTGAGGAATTGCGGGATAGGTTGAGCACCTATCCGGTGTTGATACCACCCAATTGGGGTAAACCTTTTCACGTCTATTGTGATGCTAGTAATGTGGCAATAGGGAGTGCGCTTTGTCAAGCAACGGGAGAAAAAGAGAAGGATCAACCTATAGCTTATGCGAGTAAGCAATTGACCCCCGCCGAAAGAAACTACTCTACAACGGAGAGGGAGTGCCTAGCCATGGTGTTTTCCGTTAAAAAGTTTAGGCATTACCTCATGTGCAACCCGGTTGTATTTTTTGTTGACCACATGGCTATCAAGTATCTAGTTAACAAGGCGGAGTTAAGTGGTAGGTTAGCTAGGTGGGTTTTGTTATTAGAAGAATTCGACTACACGGTGGAATATAAACCGGGTCGTATGCATTTACAAGCGGACCACTTGTCTAGGTTGTCGGAGGAGATAGGAAAAAATCCGGTAAATGATATGTTAGTAGATGATAGCCTCTTTGTGGTCACTTCTACACCGGAGTGGTATGCGGGCATAGTGGAATTTCTAACAACCCACAAGTTGCCCAAAGAGTGGACAAAAGAAGAGAGAAGGAAGGTGAGGGTAAATAGTAGGCAATTTGTTGTAGTGGGCCATAGGTTGTTTAGAAGGGGGTCCGATGGTATTTTACGACGATGCGTGTCAAAAACGGAGGTTGAAGCGATTTTAATCGCTTGCCACGATAGCGCTTGCGGCGGTCACTTCTCGGGTCAACTCACCGGGCAAAAAATACTTAGAGCGGGCTACTTTTGGCCTACACTATTTAAGGACGCCCATGACTATGTAAGGAAATGCGACGCTTGCCAACGGTATGCCCGAAACGACCTTAGAATGGAGATGCCTTTACATGTATCATTACCCTTAATTCCTTTCGAAAAATGGGGCATCGACTATGTGGGTGAGGTCCATCCCCAATCTTCAAAAGGAATGAAATATATTGTGGTGGCAACCGAGTACCTCACCAAGTGGGCGGAAGCCAAAGCGGTAAAGACCGACACGGCGGAACACGCGGCAACATTTATGTACGAAAACATAATTTCGCGGTTCGGGGTGCCGAAGATCCTAGTAAGCGATAGGGGTACTCACTTTTTGAATGACTTGATTCGAGAGATGACAGAGAAATTTAAAATTGATCACCGGAAGACTACTCCCTACCACCCACAAACCAATGGACAAACGGAAAGGGTTAACGGAATTTTGGTGAGTATACTACGCAAGACGGTTATAGACTCGAAGCGGGATTGGGATACGAAACTAACGGCGGCACTTTGGGCATACCGTACAACCTATAAGGTAACTACGCGTGCTACACCATTTTCCTTAGTCTATGGTCTTGAAGCGACACTACCAATCGAATATGAAGTCGAGTCACTTAGGGTGGCCGTGAGTACGAGACTTACCGAAAGTCAATCCTTACGAAATCGACTAACCGATTTGGAAGCACTTGACGAAGGGAGGAGAATGGCGGCTCAACATATTGAGGCAATCCAAAGAAGGAGAAAGATTACTTTCGACAAACGACATAAGAGAAGGGCCCTAACACCGGGAATGATGGTCATGATTCAAGACGCACGAAAGCTTGAATTTCCGGCGAAATTCGATGCAATATGGTTAGGACCTTACCTTGTCTATGAGGTCTTTCCTAATAATTCAATTCAATTGGAAACGTTGAATGGTGAGCTCTTTCCTACCCGTACATCGGGAAGTAGATGTAAGGAGTACCGAGTTTGAGTAGGCAACTTACCCTTGGAGCAAGAGATGTTTGGATTCATCCCCCGATGGTCGCCAATTATGTGAGCCCAAAAGGGTGCCCACATTTAGTCTTAGACCCTTGAAACGTTAGTTGATGCACTTTGAAGTAGCATGTTACTTCACAAAAATATAAAAAGAGTGAAATGTTAGTCTTAGAAGTACCATGTTGTAAGAGGCTAGGATGCGAGTTGTTATTGTGTTTTTACCTTCGGAAGGATTTGAGTGAATGAGGATAGGTAAGGAGAACTTGGATTGAGTAGTTAGTGAGTAGGCTAGTACAAATGGATGGAGACAACCAAAGTGACTCAAGAGGCAAGTGCATTCGAATTGGGATGAATGGAGGATCACATGGAGCGCACAAGTGGACCACCTCATCATGGCCACTTAATGGGGAAGGTCCAAGGAAGAATGCAAGGTGGAGGATAAGCAAATTCTCAAAGCACCAATCAAATCACGAGTTAAGCATCGTGGTTTGAATTAAGTGGTGAGCAACGATTTGGGAAAGTAAGGGGAGAAAGTTATGGCGGCGGAAAGCGAAGGAGGCTAAGTTTGGGTTGAAGCATCCCAAGTTGGTAAAGTGTGGTAGGTAGAAAGCCAAGGCTAGTTAAATGTTCGAATTAGGATCCTTGTTGATCATTTGAGGGAGGAAGGCTTAGAAGATAGGATTGGCGCCTACTAAGTAGGAGGAAATCTCAAGGGCTTATCGTGAGCCTTGAGGGTGCTCACCCCCTCAAGCTTACTATATAATCCCTCATTCTTCCCTCACTCATCCTCTCTTTCCTTTGTGCTCCAAGGCACCCCACGAGTTATAAGTGTGGGTGTGGGAAGCCATATTGGAGCACATGTGTGTGCTTAGTTTTTAGTTTGAGAGCCAAGGCTTGTTAGCCTTGAAGAGGGCTTGACCTCTTGGTAGAATTAGTGTTGACGTGAAGGATTTTAAAGTTAATTCATGATTCCAATTTGTGGTACTTAAAGTTCATGTTTTGAATACACGTGGTTGCAAGTTCCATGTTTAAGAGTTGAGCACTTGAGGTTGTGATGAGTGCAAAAATATACTTGTGTGGATTAGTTAGTCTTAGTGAAGTTAGGAAATTCTCTCTCCCCCTCTCCTCTCTAGGATTTTAGGATTTTAGGATTAGAGAAGAATTGTGTGATTAGAAAGGGGTTGTTAGTAGAATTAGGAAAATTAGGTAGGAAGATTAGTTAAGGGCTTGAATAATTAGTGAGGTAGTTGGGGATTACAACTACAAAGTTGTGGGTTCATGAAGGAGCTGGGTTTATGAAGGAGCTGGGTTTGTTTAGTTAGAAAGTAAAGAGCTGGGTTTATGAAGGACCTGGGTTTGTTTAGTTAGAAGCTAAGGAGCTGGGTTCATGAAGGAGCTGGGTTTATGAAGGAGCTGGGTTTGTTTAGTTAGAAGCTAAGAAGCTGGGTTTACGAAGGAGCTGGGTTTATTTAGTTAGAAGCTAAGGAGTTGGGTTCATGAAGGAGTTGGGTTTATGAAGGAGCTAGTTAAATCCAAGACCACTTGAAGGGTGAACCTTGCACTATGGACTCATCCAAGTCCAAATCCAATACCGCGGAGGAATGTGAGCCCAAACCCACTACTCGGACTACGGACGCTTAAGGGTGGGGGGTTTGGCCTCAAAGTTCTGCTCAAGTTCATAACTAATAAAACACTACAAGTAATGCACCTAGTACAATCTAGTCACTCTAAATGCCACAAGTTTAAACAAGTTTGAACTCTCTCACTTCAATATGAATCTCAATGCAACAAGTTGAAGTTTACAATCAAACTCCAAATTCCTTAAACCCAATCTACTTCTAACAAGAGGTCAATCCCTCTTCAAGGCTAAATAGCCTTGGCTCTTCTCCTAAGAACTAAGCACACACATGTGCTCCTATCTTGCTTCCCACACACCCACACTTATAACCCGTGGGGTGCTTAAGGAACACGAAGGAAAGAGAGGATGAGTGAGGGAAGAATGAGGGATTATATAGTAAGTTGAGAGGGAGAGAGGGCATGAGGTAAGGATAGGGTGAGAGGATTAGAGCCTCCAATCACAACCCCTTAACCTTCTCCTTCTAAGTAGGGACTCATCTGTGAGCCCAAAAGGGTGCCCACATTTAGTCTTAGACCCTTGAAACGTTAGTTGATGCACTTTGAAGTAGCATGTTACTTCACAAAAATATAAAAAGAGTGAAATGTTAGTCTTAGAAGTACCATGTTGTAAGAGGCTAGGATGCGAGTTGTTATTGTGTTTTTACCTTCGGAAGGATTTGAGTGAATGAGGATAGGTAAGGAGAACTTGGATTGAGTAGTTAGTGAGTAGGCTAGTACAAATGGATGGAGACAACCAAAGTGACTCAAGAGGCAAGTGCATTCGAATTGGGATGAATGGAGGATCACATGGAGCGCACAAGTGGACCACCTCATCATGGCCACTTAATGGGGAAGGTCCAAGGAAGAATGCAAGGTGGAGGATAAGCAAATTCTCAAAGCACCAATCAAATCACGAGTTAAGCATCGTGGTTTGAATTAAGTGGTGAGCAACGATTTGGGAAAGTAAGGGGAGAAAGTTATGGCGGCGGAAAGCGAAGGAGGCTAAGTTTGGGTTGAAGCATCCCAAGTTGGTAAAGTGTGGTAGGTAGAAAGCCAAGGCTAGTTAAATGTTCGAATTAGGATCCTTGTTGATCATTTGAGGGAGGAAGGCTTAGAAGATAGGATTGGCGCCTACTAAGTAGGAGGAAATCTCAAGGGCTTATCGTGAGCCTTGAGGGTGCTCACCCCCTCAAGCTTACTATATAATCCCTCATTCTTCCCTCACTCATCCTCTCTTTCCTTTGTGCTCCAAGGCACCCCACGAGTTATAAGTGTGGGTGTGGGAAGCCATATTGGAGCACATGTGTGTGCTTAGTTTTTAGTTTGAGAGCCAAGGCTTGTTAGCCTTGAAGAGGGCTTGACCTCTTGGTAGAATTAGTGTTGACGTGAAGGATTTTAAAGTTAATTCATGATTCCAATTTGTGGTACTTAAAGTTCATGTTTTGAATACACGTGGTTGCAAGTTCCATGTTTAAGAGTTGAGCACTTGAGGTTGTGATGAGTGCAAAAATATACTTGTGTGGATTAGTTAGTCTTAGTGAAGTTAGGAAATTCTCTCTCCCCCTCTCCTCTCTAGGATTTTAGGATTTTAGGATTAGAGAAGAATTGTGTGATTAGAAAGGGGTTGTTAGTAGAATTAGGAAAATTAGGTAGGAAGATTAGTTAAGGGCTTGAATAATTAGTGAGGTAGTTGGGGATTACAACTACAAAGTTGTGGGTTCATGAAGGAGCTGGGTTTATGAAGGAGCTGGGTTTGTTTAGTTAGAAAGTAAAGAGCTGGGTTTATGAAGGACCTGGGTTTGTTTAGTTAGAAGCTAAGGAGCTGGGTTCATGAAGGAGCTGGGTTTATGAAGGAGCTGGGTTTGTTTAGTTAGAAGCTAAGAAGCTGGGTTTACGAAGGAGCTGGGTTTATTTAGTTAGAAGCTAAGGAGTTGGGTTCATGAAGGAGTTGGGTTTATGAAGGAGCTAGTTAAATCCAAGACCACTTGAAGGGTGAACCTTGCACTATGGACTCATCCAAGTCCAAATCCAATACCGCGGAGGAATGTGAGCCCAAACCCACTACTCGGACTACGGACGCTTAAGGGTGGGGGGTTTGGCCTCAAAGTTCTGCTCAAGTTCATAACTAATAAAACACTACAAGTAATGCACCTAGTACAATCTAGTCACTCTAAATGCCACAAGTTTAAACAAGTTTGAACTCTCTCACTTCAATATGAATCTCAATGCAACAAGTTGAAGTTTACAATCAAACTCCAAATTCCTTAAACCCAATCTACTTCTAACAAGAGGTCAATCCCTCTTCAAGGCTAAATAGCCTTGGCTCTTCTCCTAAGAACTAAGCACACACATGTGCTCCTATCTTGCTTCCCACACACCCACACTTATAACCCGTGGGGTGCTTAAGGAACACGAAGGAAAGAGAGGATGAGTGAGGGAAGAATGAGGGATTATATAGTAAGTTGAGAGGGAGAGAGGACATGAGGTAAGGATAGGGTGAGAGGATTAGAGCCTCCAATCACAACCCCTTAACCTTCTCCTTCTAAGTAGGGACTCATCTGTGAGCCCAAAAGGGTGCCCACATTTAGTCTTAGACCCTTGAAACGTTAGTTGATGCACTTTGAAGTAGCATGTTACTTCACAAAAATATAAAAAGAGTGAAATGTTAGTCTTAGAAGTACCATGTTGTAAGAGGCTAGGATGCGAGTTGTTATTGTGTTTTTACCTTCGGAAGGATTTGAGTGAATGAGGATAGGTAAGGAGAACTTGGATTGAGTAGTTAGTGAGTAGGCTAGTACAAATGGATGGAGACAACCAAAGTGACTCAAGAGGCAAGTGCATTCGAATTGGGATGAATGGAGGATCACATGGAGCGCACAAGTGGACCACCTCATCATGGCCACTTAATGGGGAAGGTCCAAGGAAGAATGCAAGGTGGAGGATAAGCAAATTCTCAAAGCACCAATCAAATCACGAGTTAAGCATCGTGGTTTGAATTAAGTGGTGAGCAACGATTTGGGAAAGTAAGGGGAGAAAGTTATGGCGGCGGAAAGCGAAGGAGGCTAAGTTTGGGTTGAAGCATCCCAAGTTGGTAAAGTGTGGTAGGTAGAAAGCCAAGGCTAGTTAAATGTTCGAATTAGGATCCTTGTTGATCATTTGAGGGAGGAAGGCTTAGAAGATAGGATTGGCGCCTACTAAGTAGGAGGAAATCTCAAGGGCTTATCGTGAGCCTTGAGGGTGCTCACCCCCTCAAGCTTACTATATAATCCCTCATTCTTCCCTCACTCATCCTCTCTTTCCTTTGTGCTCCAAGGCACCCCACGAGTTATAAGTGTGGGTGTGGGAAGCCATATTGGAGCACATGTGTGTGCTTAGTTTTTAGTTTGAGAGCCAAGGCTTGTTAGCCTTGAAGAGGGCTTGACCTCTTGGTAGAATTAGTGTTGACGTGAAGGATTTTAAAGTTAATTCATGATTCCAATTTGTGGTACTTAAAGTTCATGTTTTGAATACACGTGGTTGCAAGTTCCATGTTTAAGAGTTGAGCACTTGAGGTTGTGATGAGTGCAAAAATATACTTGTGTGGATTAGTTAGTCTTAGTGAAGTTAGGAAATTCTCTCTCCCCCTCTCCTCTCTAGGATTTTAGGATTTTAGGATTAGAGAAGAATTGTGTGATTAGAAAGGGGTTGTTAGTAGAATTAGGAAAATTAGGTAGGAAGATTAGTTAAGGGCTTGAATAATTAGTGAGGTAGTTGGGGATTACAACTACAAAGTTGTGGGTTCATGAAGGAGCTGGGTTTATGAAGGAGCTGGGTTTGTTTAGTTAGAAAGTAAAGAGCTGGGTTTATGAAGGACCTGGGTTTGTTTAGTTAGAAGCTAAGGAGCTGGGTTCATGAAGGAGCTGGGTTTATGAAGGAGCTGGGTTTGTTTAGTTAGAAGCTAAGAAGCTGGGTTTACGAAGGAGCTGGGTTTATTTAGTTAGAAGCTAAGGAGTTGGGTTCATGAAGGAGTTGGGTTTATGAAGGAGCTAGTTAAATCCAAGACCACTTGAAGGGTGAACCTTGCACTATGGACTCATCCAAGTCCAAATCCAATACCGCGGAGGAATGTGAGCCCAAACCCACTACTCGGACTACGGACGCTTAAGGGTGGGGGGTTTGGCCTCAAAGTTCTGCTCAAGTTCATAACTAATAAAACACTACAAGTAATGCACCTAGTACAATCTAGTCACTCTAAATGCCACAAGTTTAAACAAGTTTGAACTCTCTCACTTCAATATGAATCTCAATGCAACAAGTTGAAGTTTACAATCAAACTCCAAATTCCTTAAACCCAATCTACTTCTAACAAGAGGTCAATCCCTCTTCAAGGCTAAATAGCCTTGGCTCTTCTCCTAAGAACTAAGCACACACATGTGCTCCTATCTTGCTTCCCACACACCCACACTTATAACCCGTGGGGTGCTTAAGGAACACGAAGGAAAGAGAGGATGAGTGAGGGAAGAATGAGGGATTATATAGTAAGTTGAGAGGGAGAGAGGGCATGAGGTAAGGATAGGGTGAGAGGATTAGAGCCTCCAATCACAACCCCTTAACCTTCTCCTTCTAAGTAGGGACTCATCTGTGAGCCCAAAAGGGTGCCCACATTTAGTCTTAGACCCTTGAAACGTTAGTTGATGCACTTTGAAGTAGCATGTTACTTCACAAAAATATAAAAAGAGTGAAATGTTAGTCTTAGAAGTACCATGTTGTAAGAGGCTAGGATGCGAGTTGTTATTGTGTTTTTACCTTCGGAAGGATTTGAGTGAATGAGGATAGGTAAGGAGAACTTGGATTGAGTAGTTAGTGAGTAGGCTAGTACAAATGGATGGAGACAACCAAAGTGACTCAAGAGGCAAGTGCATTCGAATTGGGATGAATGGAGGATCACATGGAGCGCACAAGTGGACCACCTCATCATGGCCACTTAATGGGGAAGGTCCAAGGAAGAATGCAAGGTGGAGGATAAGCAAATTCTCAAAGCACCAATCAAATCACGAGTTAAGCATCGTGGTTTGAATTAAGTGGTGAGCAACGATTTGGGAAAGTAAGGGGAGAAAGTTATGGCGGCGGAAAGCGAAGGAGGCTAAGTTTGGGTTGAAGCATCCCAAGTTGGTAAAGTGTGGTAGGTAGAAAGCCAAGGCTAGTTAAATGTTCGAATTAGGATCCTTGTTGATCATTTGAGGGAGGAAGGCTTAGAAGATAGGATTGGCGCCTACTAAGTAGGAGGAAATCTCAAGGGCTTATCGTGAGCCTTGAGGGTGCTCACCCCCTCAAGCTTACTATATAATCCCTCATTCTTCCCTCACTCATCCTCTCTTTCCTTTGTGCTCCAAGGCACCCCACGAGTTATAAGTGTGGGTGTGGGAAGCCATATTGGAGCACATGTGTGTGCTTAGTTTTTAGTTTGAGAGCCAAGGCTTGTTAGCCTTGAAGAGGGCTTGACCTCTTGGTAGAATTAGTGTTGACGTGAAGGATTTTAAAGTTAATTCATGATTCCAATTTGTGGTACTTAAAGTTCATGTTTTGAATACACGTGGTTGCAAGTTCCATGTTTAAGAGTTGAGCACTTGAGGTTGTGATGAGTGCAAAAATATACTTGTGTGGATTAGTTAGTCTTAGTGAAGTTAGGAAATTCTCTCTCCCCCTCTCCTCTCTAGGATTTTAGGATTTTAGGATTAGAGAAGAATTGTGTGATTAGAAAGGGGTTGTTAGTAGAATTAGGAAAATTAGGTAGGAAGATTAGTTAAGGGCTTGAATAATTAGTGAGGTAGTTGGGGATTACAACTACAAAGTTGTGGGTTCATGAAGGAGCTGGGTTTATGAAGGAGCTGGGTTTGTTTAGTTAGAAAGTAAAGAGCTGGGTTTATGAAGGACCTGGGTTTGTTTAGTTAGAAGCTAAGGAGCTGGGTTCATGAAGGAGCTGGGTTTATGAAGGAGCTGGGTTTGTTTAGTTAGAAGCTAAGAAGCTGGGTTTACGAAGGAGCTGGGTTTATTTAGTTAGAAGCTAAGGAGTTGGGTTCATGAAGGAGTTGGGTTTATGAAGGAGCTAGTTAAATCCAAGACCACTTGAAGGGTGAACCTTGCACTATGGACTCATCCAAGTCCAAATCCAATACCGCGGAGGAATGTGAGCCCAAACCCACTACTCGGACTACGGACGCTTAAGGGTGGGGGGTTTGGCCTCAAAGTTCTGCTCAAGTTCATAACTAATAAAACACTACAAGTAATGCACCTAGTACAATCTAGTCACTCTAAATGCCACAAGTTTAAACAAGTTTGAACTCTCTCACTTCAATATGAATCTCAATGCAACAAGTTGAAGTTTACAATCAAACTCCAAATTCCTTAAACCCAATCTACTTCTAACAAGAGGTCAATCCCTCTTCAAGGCTAAATAGCCTTGGCTCTTCTCCTAAGAACTAAGCACACACATGTGCTCCTATCTTGCTTCCCACACACCCACACTTATAACCCGTGGGGTGCTTAAGGAACACGAAGGAAAGAGAGGATGAGTGAGGGAAGAATGAGGGATTATATAGTAAGTTGAGAGGGAGAGAGGGCATGAGGTAAGGATAGGGTGAGAGGATTAGAGCCTCCAATCACAACCCCTTAACCTTCTCCTTCTAAGTAGGGACTCATCCCATTCACAAGGCTCTCGATAAGCCTTCGAAATCTCCTCCTACTTTGTAGGCTCTCATCTTATCTCCTAAGCCTTCCTCCCTCAAATGATCAACAAAGATCCTAATTCAAACATTTAACTAACCTTGGCTTTCTACCTACCACACTTTATCAAGGTATGTCCTCATACTACTTAAGTCCACTCCACACAAGCCTAATGCTTCAAACTTAGCTTTCTTCAAGCTTCACTCTTTTTATATTTTTGTGAATAATCATAAATCAACAAAACACTACTTGTAATGTTTTACAATTGTTAACAACACATGTGGGCATCAATTTGGGCTCACAGTTTCATATTCTTAACTTCTCAATGTCCCGCCTCCTCGTTTACCATTCTTTGCCTTCTCATTTGTTCATTGGTTCCTCTTTGTTATGTGTTTACCTGGAAGCCTCTAACCTTGACGTCGCTCTCTCTTTGGTCTTTCATTACAATACTTCAATGTTGGAAGCAAGCAATGTTGGTTCTTATACGATTACTATACATCAATGCAAGCAACTCAAACCCAAACCCCAATCTAGTTGGATTGAGCAATCTCGTGGATAAGAGAGGTGAATCAAAATTTTGGTAGAGCTAGTTGTGGGGAGCGATTAGGAAAATCTTATACATGATATATTGTTCTTTGTGAAATAAAGTTGTACAACTTCTAAATTGTTCACAACATGCAGTGGAATTGGTTGAAAGCCCAAGTTAAATTGGTTGTCTATATGGTGAACTAGATTCATGGTTCCAATGAAATTGGTAGAACCTATTGCTGAATTAGTTTGTCAATCATGAAATTGAGTTTGCACTTATGTGAATTCATCTTACCAAATGAGTATTATCCTTCAAACGATGTTATACATAGTTTAACTAGAGCCTTGGGACACAATTTCATTCCATAATACCTTGGTAATAATTGTTTATGAATATTTACAATCACAATCTCATAGATGAATTCATTCCATGTCGAGATGTTATACTTGAATTTCAACCGTATGGTTACGATCTTTATGTGCTTAGTAACAAATTTCATTTTTGTGTGGACAACTTTTGAACATTGCAAGCCGTTCATCTTAACTCATTTCATTTTCAAGCAATGGCCGGTGACCTTCAATATTCAGCCCGACTTGTGTGGGGCTTGGTACTAGGAAATGAACCAAGGTGGGTTTATTGTGGAGCCCGGGGTCTCGCCATTAGGGTTCAGGCTTGGATTGATGAAACACAAAAGAAGAACATTCCTTGAGTACGTTGGAATGTTATGCCACTAAACTGGGACTTTGACATGCTCAAAACTCCCATGCTAAATTGATCAGCTTAATTAATTCGCAATGACATCTGATGTTCAAATGCAAATCCAAAGTGTGATGTTTTCAAACAAAAATGAATGTCAATCGACATCTACATCTTACTCTAAAATTTCACCTGAATTGTAGTTGCGCAATAGTGGATGTCATTTAAATTGTAACGTGTGATATTTTCCTTCACAAGTCCCATCACGTGTCAAATTTCAAATCGTGCGTGTCAATTGAAGTGCGTTCTTTTTCTGCAAGTTTTTGCGTGTCGAATTTCAAAACTTGTAAAAACTTTGTAAAAACTGCACGTGACTTACGAGAGAGTGCCAATCAGGACTACTTGGATCTCTTGCAACAACATGGTTTTCTTTAAAACATTGTGGTATGTTGTGCAATCGAGAACACTATCTAAGAGAATAATCAAGATTATGCAAGAGTTGTGTGGAAATGAACCCTCCACGATGTTTGCAGCACATACATTGCAAAAGACTAATTCTTAGAGCTTTCACATAACCCCCCCCCCCAAACCACCTGATTTTTTGTGTTGAAAAAAGTGGTTTTTATTAATGCTCACCCACTGTATTTTATGGTGATTGTGGATTGTGAGGTCTCATGGTGGCCACTCATTCCCCTTGTTTGCCTCTTGCTTAGGGTTTAATTTTTTAAATTTGAGACAGAAGGCCGACATGCCAACGCCAAAGCACAGAAGGCAGTTATCACCTGGCAAGTTTTCCGTCAAGTAGAGAGGAGATTTCACAACTGGGAATCGAACCGCCAACCTCTTCCTTGAGATTTGGGTATCTCTCCACCATCATCCGGTAGTTTAGGGTCATCTCGGACCATCTTGCTTAAGGTTAGAGCATCCCCAAGAGAGGTGGCAACGCCACCACCAATTTAACTTTATTATATTGAGCTTGGGGTGGCCGGCTTGGGTGGCGGGGCCACGGGCCTTTACCATACCCCATCAGACCCGCTTCTGACGTTATTTTTTGGAAAACCGGGCCCGCTCCCAACCTTCGATTCAACCCTCTATTGTATTTTTTTGGGTCTGCCCTAAGGCCTGCCCGACCCAGCGTGACATCACTACATTTGCCCCAACATGAAATTAAACGGGTGCCCCGGCTCAAAACATCACGGTTCACGGGCTACTTTGTCTATGGTCTTATCTTAACTAAATAAATATTCAACCAATATTAATATTTAAATTGAGTCATTTTTTTGTCTCATTCATTTTCTCGGTCTAGCAATAATTGCGCGGGATACCAAATGAACATTTCCTTGCCACACATTTACACCATATTCGATTCCAATGACAATCATGGATATTTAGGGTCAAAAATTTGCCACGTGCATTTCCCTAAATATCTAATGTGTACGACCAAAGTCATGTAGTACACCTTAACACAATTCTCACCCTATAAATTGAAACAAATGCTACATGTATGTCACTTCAAGTTTAGAAGGGGTTTCGTAGTGGTTCGGGGCTTTGTGGTGGTTTAGGGGCATTATGTGATTATATCATTTTTGTTTGGGCTTAACTCATAGTACTTTCTCCTTTTCATTCTAGCTTATACCTCGCCCGATTTTGTTTGTTTTGGGAAAATCCTCACTTTGTCTTCGTCAATAAATCTTAAAGGGCTTCATGTCATTTCCGTTTTGGCCTTTAAGCCTGATCTAGGCTAGGTCCCCCCTCTCCCCCCCCCGTTATCCATTCATTTTAGTTTGTTTAGGGTACTCCCCAATGTCGGAGTGTTGGAGAAGGTACAACCAAAACATTAGGGATAACCTAGAGGATGACGAGGATGAGGAATTCGTTATGAGGACACTAGCCCAACAATATGACAATGATTCTAGCGACGATGAGCCCAAACAACGGGGTGGGAGTCGTCCAAGGAGAAGGGTGAACAAAGAACGTTTAGCTGAGATGTACGATGGTTTGCTTTTCAAGGATTATTTCGCGGAAAACCCCATATTTGATGACATTGATTTTAGACGTGTTTACCGCATGAGGAGACCCTTTTGCGTATATTGCAAGCAATCACAGAGTCTGACCATTATTTTATTCAAAAAATGAACGCTGCAGGCAAGTTGGGGTTAAGCAGTCTTCAAAAGGCCACGGCTGTGATGCATATGCTAGCATATGGGACATCATCAAAGGCACAAGAAGAACACACTCGGATGGCCGAAAACACTGCTCAAGAGGCGATGTTGCAATGGTGCAGGGGTGTGAGGCGATGTTTTACAAACTTCTATTTACAGGATCCCTCACACGATGATATTGTGAAACAAATGGAGATAAATCAGGAGCGGGGATGGCCAGGTATGTTTGGGTCCATAGATTGTATGCATTGGAAATGGAAGTTGTGTCCAGTTGCATTACAATGGGCATTTCAGGATAAAGATAAAATAAAAATATAATCCTAGAAGCAGTGTGCGATCAAAGTTTATGGGTATGGCATGCATTTTTTGGTCTGCCCGGTGGCAACAACGACTTGAATGTGTTGGATCGTAGTCCGCTGATACAAAAGTTGGTTGAGGGTAATGCTAGTAGAGTTGGGTTTTGTGTCAATGGGAACTGGTATGACAAATGCTACCTTCTCGCCGACGGCATTTATCCCAAGTGGAGTTGCTTTGTCCAGTCGTTTCAAGACCTTGAGGATCAAAAAGAAAGCAATTTCTCTGGAGCTCAAGAATCTGCGCGCAAGGATGTGGAAAGATGTTTTGGAGTGATGCAAGCTAGGTGGAGCATGATCACACAACCTTGTAGGTTGTGGAATACGCCCGACATTGCAAATGTTATGTACGCATGCATTATAATGCATAATATGATTATAGAGGATGAGAGTGGTAGAGACTTGGAAATCTTGACACCAGAAGTTGCATCTTCATCATCTACAGGACTGAGGAGAGGTTTCACCTTCGCAGATTTGACACGTGAAACTGCCCTGATTGAGGATAGTGATACGTACTACACCTTGCATGACGATCTTGTACAACACCTTTGGGAACATAAAGGCTCAAATGCCTTTTAGCCATACGCATTCCGTTCCATACCTTGAACTCTGTTGTTTGGGGTTCATAATTTTATTGAGGCTTGCAATTGTTTTGGTATTGATCAAATTTGCATACGCATTTATGAGGGAAATAGCGTGTGTAAAATCAGATTGGCCTTGCAGTAATGTTTGTGAAGACTAATCATGATGATTAATTAATGTTTCCGAATCATGTATGTGAATATTAATTTATGCAAAGTTTGTATTTGTTTATGCAAGGTTTATGCAGTGTGTTTGAACTTGGAAGGAATGTGACAATTTTTCATTTTTTGGCAATGGTAGGTGACGTATTTGCAATGCAATTTAAACTCAGACAACCCTGGAACTTTAACTTGCAACCTCAAATCAATTTAACAAGACACTGAACCCTGCAACTCAACGTGCAACCTCGAATCAAACCAACAAAAATGAACTCATCCCTGAAATCTAAACCTTGTAATTCAACCTGCAACCTCGAAGGACACAAGCAAACCAAAACCCTGAAATCTAACCTGCAACCTCAACTTAAACAAGCAAATCCTCAACCCTGAAATAGAAACCTTGTGAGCCCAAAAGGGTGCCCACATTTAGTCTTAGACCCTTGAAACGTTAGTTGATGCACTTTGAAGTAGCATGTTACTTCACAAAAATATAAAAAGAGTGAAATGTTAGTCTTAGAAGTACCATGTTGTAAGAGGCTAGGATGTGAGTTGTTATTGTGTTTTTACCTTCGGAAGGATTTGAGTGAATGAGGATAGGTAAGGAGAACTTGGATTGAGTAGTTAGTGAGTAGGCTAGTACAAATGGATGGAGACAACCAAAGTGACTCAAGAGGCAAGTGCATTCGAATTGGGATGAATGGAGGATCACATGGAGCGCACAAGTGGACCACCTCATCATGGCCACTTAATGGGGAAGGTCCAAGGAAGAATGCAAGGTGGAGGATAAGCAAATTCTCAAAGCACCAATCAAATCACGAGTTAAGCATCGTGGTTTGAATTAAGTGGTGAGCAACGATTTGGGAAAGTAAGGGGAGAAAGTTATGGCGGCGGAAAGCGAAGGAGGCTAAGTTTGGGTTGAAGCATCCCAAGTTTGGTAAAGTGTGGTAGGTAGAAAGCCAAGGCTAGTTAAATGTTCGAATTAAGATCCTTGTTGATCATTTGAGGGAGGAAGGCTTAGAAGATAGGATTGGCGCCTACTAAGTAGGAGGAAATCTCAAGGGCTTATCGTGAGCCTTGAGGGTGCTCACCCCCTCAAGCTTACTATATAATCCCTCATTCTTCCCTCACTCATCCTCTCTTTCCTTTGTGCTCCAAGGCACCCCACGAGTTATAAGTGTGGGTGTGGGAAGCCATATTGGAGCACATGTGTGTGCTTAGTTTTTAGTTTGAGAGCCAAGGCTTGTTAGCCTTGAAGAGGGCTTGACCTCTTGGTAGAATTAGTGTTGACGTGAAGGATTTTAAAGTTAATTCATGATTCCAATTTGTGGTACTTAAAGTTCATGTTTTGAATACACGTGGTTGCAAGTTCCATGTTTAAGAGTTGAGCACTTGAGGTTGTGATGAGTGCAAAAATATACTTGTGTGGATTAGTTAGTCTTAGTGAAGTTAGGAAATTCTCTCTCCCCCTCTCCTCTCTAGGATTTTAGGATTTTAGGATTAGAGAAGAATTGTGTGATTAGAAAGGGGTTGTTAGTAGAATTAGGAAAATTAGGTAGGAAGATTAGTTAAGGGCTTGAATAATTAGTGAGGTAGTTGGGGATTACAACTACAAAGTTGTGGGTTCATGAAGGAGCTGGGTTTATGAAGGAGCTGGGTTTGTTTAGTTAGAAAGTAAAGAGCTGGGTTTATGAAGTACCTGGGTTTGTTTAGTTAGAAGCTAAGGAGCTGGGTTCATGAAGGAGCTGGGTTTATGAAGGAGCTGGGTTTGTTTAGTTAGAAGCTAAGAAGCTGGGTTTATGAAGGAGCTGGGTTTATGAAGGAGCTGGGTTTATTTAGTTAGAAGCTAAGGAGTTGGGTTCATGAGGGAGTTGGGTTTATGAAGGAGCTAGGTTTATGTAATTAGAAAGTAAAGAGATGGGTTCATGAAGGAGCTTAGTAGATAGCCTACTTAATTAGCTCATAGACAAGTAGTTAGTTACATTATGCTAGTTAGTGTTATGTGTGGCTTTCACAAGTAAATGTATTTGAGATTGACTATAGAGAATAGTGTTTTTTAACACTTGCATCCTCTCTTTAAAAATAAACCACGTGCACAAATTAATGGAGAATGTGGAGCACTCTCGCGATGGCAAGACAAAGGAAGCAAAGACCAAAGGTGCGAGGGAGAGATTGACATAAGTCACATAAGTATTTCTTAATACTTAAAGGCTTATGTACGGTATGGAGACACCAATTAAATCCAAGACCACTTGAAGGGTGAACCTTGCACTATGGACTCATCCAAGTCCAAATCCAATACCGCGGAGGAATGTGAGCCCAAACCCACTACTCGGACTACGGACGCTTAAGGGTGGGGGGTTTGGCCTCACAAACCTGCAACCTCAACTGAAACAAGCAAAACCTCTACCCTGAAATATAAACCTGCAACCTCAACTGAAACAAGCAAAACCTAAACCCCGAAATCTAACCTGCATCCTCAACTGAAACAAACAAAGCCTCAACTCTGAAATCTTACCTGCAACCTCAATTGAAACAAGCAAAACATTCAACCCTAAAATCTAACCTGCAACCTCAACTGAAACAAACAAAACCTCTACCCTGAAATCTAACCTGCAACCTCAAATTAAACAAGCAAAACCTCTACCCTGAAATCTAAACCTGCAACCTCAATTGAAACAAGCAAAACCCTCAACCCTGAAATCTAAACCTCAACCTCAAATCAAAACTCAACATAAAAACCTCAACATCAAACCAGGTGAACCCTAAATTGGCCAATTACCATGTTGGTTGAATGCCTTTATTGATATTGAGGTTGCCCAAGGCACCTCCACTTGGCACAAAAAAATTTGTGCAACATTTTGAATCCCTAAACTTAAAGGACCCTTGCACCATGCAGCCAAGGCGATGGAGCTGCCCAATGGAACTGGGTGTAGTGACTATCAATGGGGGGAGGGATAGACATGGAGGGAGGGATAGCAGCTACAGAATTCCTAGATGCATAATCGGAGGCCAGGGTCTCATTCCAAAGGACTTGCTTTGAGGCTGCAATGGATTGAGCGTCAGGGTTAGGATGGTCACCAGTGCGGCGACGTTGCGAAGGGGGAACCTGAAACAAATCTTCCCCTTCCGTTTCAGAAACCACATGTATGTCGTTGCGATCCTCTGCGGAGACATCGAAGTGACCATGAAGGCTATCATATTTACCCTGCTCTACCCTAGCTTTCTCATGTGTATTCTGTATATAGAGGTTGGGCGAAGAGTTACGGTAGCGATGGCGATGGGCTGCCTCAGTATCGAAGCCCTCGTCGTCTTCGTCTTCATCTTGATCTTCCTCACCTGATAACTCCCCCCTGGCCCCTTCATTTAGATCAGGTTGCAGTGGGGGTGAAGGAGAAGGGGGAGTGGATAAGGGAGGCACCGAGGCAAGTACAGTGGCTACGGCAGTTGGTGTGTGCACTCGCACACCAACCATCGGTGTGGCAACCTCACACAATGTAGCCTCTTCGTCGGCTGCCATCTCCTTCTCCAAACGCTTGAGCTCCTGTTCTCGGCGGAGAAGTAGCCATCGCCGCGCTACTGTGCAAGTGATTAGAGAATCCTCCAATGTGAAGAGGCTGAAAGCATTTTGTTGGGCAATCTGCTCAACTTTTTTGAGAGTTGCATGTGCAAACTCAGTTGTTGCCCTTGCATTCGACCTCAAGGCTGCTTCCTTTATCCGCATGTCCTTCTGATCAAACTTGATTGACTTCCCCCCTGGTGGCCTATGCAAGTTCACGTTGCCGTCGACGCCTCGACTGCAACTCGACAAAATTCGCCTCCCGTCTGTCAACGGGCAGATCCGGTGCCTCGTTGCCTGCAGCCTTTTGCTTCGATCCCATGGGCCTGAAGATTGCAGCAAAACGTGGGTGATCTCGGAGCAACAACCAACAATGTTTGGCTGTGAAGGGTTTGCCCACTTTCTGCTCAAAGAGTTGCAATGCAGCGATGATGTTGTCGTCGTCTGTTCTCCCACTCTCGTCGAGGGCTTTGATCTGCTCATAGCAGCCCACAAATTTGGTAATGCTAGCCTTCAAATCGCCCCACTTTGTTTCGAGACTCCTCGCAGGTCGATCCGAACCCCATGCAGGCTTGTTTCTTGCATAATGAGAAGCAATAGCCACCCAGAACGCGGTTTTTTTTTGCCCGATCCCTCGCCGCGCGTCGGTTGACACGTACATGAAACTCCTGCAACATTGTTCTTCCTCCTCGGGCAGGAAATTTTTCCCCTTCCGCTTCAGCCCACCCGTGCTGACGTGGACATCCATACACTTGACATACCTAATTTCGGCGAATTTAATTGGTAGCGGGGGAAGGCTTGGCACGGCAAGCGAGGCAAACTTGGCGGAAAAATTGATGGATTATGCCCGTCCGCTGTCGGGTAGAGAGGGCTCCGCCTTGGGAAAGCACTGGGCTTTTGGCTGCAACTAGATTTGTTTGTCGGACCATCGAATCTTCTGGTCTTCAAGAGTCTCGGTCTTCAGTTTCTTGAAATCTTCAAACTTTTTCTCGTCAGCCTATCATGTTGCAACTCTAAATGGGTTAAGGATAAGGGTAGGGTGATAAGAAACCACATGCATCGGACGAGTAAAACGGGACGTCATATCATGAGCTGACGTCCGAAAGATTGGCTCCTAAACTTTCAAACCCACGGTGACCAGCAATTGTGCCTCACCAATGGGAACAACAGAAAACAACCTTGTGGATCATCAATCCCACTTCGTTGTCACAAACATGAAATGGGGTTTTTATGGATTCTCACAAAGCCCGCAACAAATTTACGATGCAAAAAATCAAATGCGACTAGCCTCCAAATCTGGCTGGGAATCACAGAAAGGACAACGAACCACAAGCCACAACACACTTGAATCTTGAGAAGTCTTCAAGTCTTCAAATCTTTATATGAACGCCAAATTGAGCGAATGAGATCTTTACAGAAAGCTAACAATAAGTACTACACTTCCTCAAAGTTTCGTTGCAAACAAAAGACCTATCCGTCTTCTATGGTCGGTCGAAGTCTCAATCCTTCTTTATAAGAGCCAATAGGCCTCCCTCCACTCAAACTAGCACAACTTTTAATTGCTAACTTCAAATCAAGCAAGTGAGATCACTCTAGAGAAACAACACCATGAAACACAACTCCTCCATATTTTATTTCAAAATTCCCATCAAATAAACTCACACCATGAGCTTCAAAAAAAACCTCTCTTCTGCACAACAACCTCTTCTCTCAAAACTTCTCTCCTTCCCCCCCATATGAGAGAGACAAAGTCCCCCTCTTATCCTCATCACATGGGCTTCTAATCACCCATTGGTCCAAAAGCAAACTAAGGATAAAACTAGGAGTAAGAATAAAAAGGTAAACAAAGAGTAAACTATGAGTAAAACAAAATGTAAGACTAAAAGGGTAAACTAAGAATAAACTAAGAGTAAACAAAAGATAAGACTAAAAGGGTAAACTAAGAGTAAACAAGAAGGTAATCTATTTCTATTCCCTTTGCTTCCCTCCAAATCAAAGAATCACAATGCAATACTAAATAAGTATACATCTATATAGTGTACGTATTTACATTACAACACCGCTCGTCTCTTATGGCGTTGGCGGGCCTTCCTGGGGATCCACATTTGGCGGCCCCGGGGGCTACAAACCCGGAATGCCGTTACCCACCTGCTTGGCGAGGTTGGTGGGGATGCTATGAGGGGTTGTGCTTGTGTTTGTTCTTGTAAATTTATCTTTTGACAATAAAAATCTATTGTTCAGTATTAAAATGCAAAAACCTCATCTATCATAATATCTAGAACAGGAACAACTCTACATGATCCACTACATTTGGACCTGGTATTCAACTAAATATAAATATTACCGATGCCCTAATGAAATCAAAATATACCCAAATTACAATTTAATTTGCCACCGATCCCAAAACATCTAAGTCTGTATGATCCTATTTTTACAAGTGTTCCAAAAACTGTTTTCAAATCTCTCCCTTCCTGCACAAGAAAGGAATCATTCGCAAAGCGCAACACAAATTAGTTTGGAAAATGGCCAAAAGATAAATTGGGAGAAACAACCAGTACTCAGGGCCAGTTCACAAGGGGTCCCAAGTCCCAAGTCCCACTCATGTTCAACATGGGAGGCAGAGTCCCAACTCGTGAGCCTAAGTAATCACTAAAATATGGTTAAATATCATTAAAGTCAGGTATTGATTATTCTATGCACAAATATTTGTGGGACTTGGGTTGAGAGTGGGTCAAGCTTTTTGCTCGACCCAACTCGCAACACAAGTCCCAAGCTTCACCTCCAAAAAAATGTTGCCATATAGGCATCCGTGTCGTAGTTGGGACTTAGGACTTGGGACCCCGTGTGAAGTGGTAAGTCCCGACTTCCATGCTCAATGGTTGAGATTGCATGGATTGACCTCATGTGACTTGGGACTTAGGACTCGGGACCCCGTGTGAACCGGCCTTTATATATGAATTGGTGAGTTTGAGAAGTAAATGGTTGAAGGTCAAGACTTCAAGAAAATTATCCATCCTTTTAGAGGAATTTATATAATATACTTCAATTTAATTAAAAAACTAAATGATCACTATAACATAATGCAACTGAGCCTGCACGTTGGGTGGGACTGGGAATAAGCTAGATTCTAGTTGAAATTATATTATGTTTATTCTCACAATAGAGCACTACATTGACAAATTTAGTTGAAAACTTGGGTGAAACAATGTGTTGATATTATTAGAATGGAACGGTTAATAACCGTTGAATAATGTTATGACAACATATAACCGGTTGGACTTGGAAATGCTAGGATTTTGATCAATTATGCCCAGAGATCTCTCCGGACACTACCAAAAGCATAAGATTTTGCAACCACATCGAGTAAATTTGTGGAGGAATTAAGGGCCACTTCACACACAAGGCTAAAGGCCCCTGACCATGGCAATGTAAGAGCTCTCATTGGTCGAAAAGGCGGAGACCGTCCAAGTTCACTTCACACTAGGAGGTGAAGGCCTAAAGGCCCAAAAAAAAGTTCATGGATGAAAAGTCTACATGGAGTCCTACATGGCAAGTTGTGAATAAGGGTGCATGGTCTACTGGAATTTGCGTGAGGCCCACCTCCAAGAAGTGGGTCTGATGCAAATTCCGGCAGACCATGATTTTTTTAATATTTTTTCCAACAAGACAAATTTCAAGGCATATTTCAGGGCAAATTCCAAAACAGATTCCAAGACAAACAAACACCACCAAGTAATTCTCTTAAATTGATAAATTTTGAGACATATTATATTAAACCAAATCCTCCCCTCTTTTTTCTGCCAACAAAATATGCAATGGTCCGGCAACATGGTCCATTCTCACTTCACACTATGCTTGAGGGCCCATGACTACATAAAACGGCTTTCCCAACACCCATGGTAGAGTCTTTGGATGAGAGTCAAGGGTCCTCACCATTACAAGGTTACGGCTCTTGGCTCATGTGTGAAGTGGCCCTAAGTGACCCAAAACTAGTTTGCAGGTGAGGGATTTGTGGACTCGCAAGTACGTGATACCCGACAACGTAAGAGTGAGTACAATTAGGAGTATTATTTTAATGGTGAGAAAGGAGACTCAGGGCAACCTCGGATGCCAAAGTGGGGTGTCTGGTTGGAAAAGCTGTCACTAAAACTTAGAAGTTCTAAGCAAATGTGTGTACCCCACCTCAATTGCTGCAGCAAATCTCTCACTATCCTTTTTGGGCCCCATGTCAAACCTCCAGCTTCCTCTGCCTCTCACGGACACATGTTATACGGTTGGCAACCCCTCGAGATGTCTTCGTAACTGGTGGTGCCCCTCCGGGGTTTCACCGGGTTTTCTCACCATGTGAAAATCGTCCATGCCACTAGGGGGCCTAAGAAGGAAGGAAAGGATGAAATCACTTTCTTCTACGGCAAAGGGGCACACTTGGATGGGACCCAGACTGGTGGCGATGGATCAAAGGTTACTGCTTCCTTAACTACACCACAAAATTTGGAAGAGATTCAAACAGATGGCAAGGCTATCTCCTCGGTAACTACAAGATCTTATGGTCACATGTGTGGGACCTAACTCGCTCCAGCAAAGAAGTTGCCTTCATGTGGTCCATTTGGCACAAGGTTGTCGTGGTGAATGAATGGAGGGTCTGCATCACCACGGCCTCTATCTCCAAGCAATGCGTTTTTTTTGTGTTTTGTTTTTTTGGGGGGGTCTTCCCAACACTAGCGAGTCGGTTAAACACAAGTTTTGGGATTGCATCCAAGCTAGACGATCTTGGTGGTGGGCCACCTTCATCATGCATGAACTTTGTGGGGTTAGGATAGGCAAGTACAACATTTTCTATTGGAAGCAAGCCTTTTTGGGGGAAGAAATTCCGAAGAAGTTTGCCGAGAAAAATCAAGATTTGGCACCTCCTTCAAGGCATTATCCCTCCTTGGACGATTTGGGTTGACTGGAATGGTAAGGCACTTAATCATGAACAATGGCATGAGTCCAAAATGAAACACCTTATTTGGGACAATCTCATTATGTATGCAAAGGAGGCATGGGCCGTGGTGGTTGAATTTGTTGAGATTAGTGTTTACTCGGCCAAAGCTCTCCCCAAAGGCTTTGATGATACTTGGGTACTAGGAACGTTCTTTGTAGACATGATAGGATGAAAATCGTGTGGAATTGGAAGCAACGACGTAGGTAGGTTGTTTGTCACTGTGGTCACTTGGTGGCTTAGGGTTGTCCTTGGATGTGGGATGGGGGTGGTCCTTGGTGGATTCTAGTTGCTTGGTTATTTGTTACTTCTTACGTGGCAATGTGATGCATCCAAGAGGTCCCGCCTCCCCTCGAATTGGGTACATCTTCCTTGGTTCTTAATGCGTTTGGCATTGGTTTTTTTGGCATTTTGTCTCAAAAAATAAAAAAATAAAAGTCCAAGCCTCTTCAAAGTCAAAGGGAGCACAAAAATCATCCAACACACTTGCATCCTTATGAGGTTTGAGTAAATTATAGTTATTTGTAAAGGAAAGGAAATAAAACCAAATCCCAAACCTTGAGTTTATGAGAATTAACACAAAGTCACCCAAGTTTTCTCAATGCTCCAATTACCATACGCCAAGAGTGGTGTTGGGCTATTACAAACCGGCTTCTAGCTTATCTACTAGGGCATGTGGGCCCGGCTAGCCTTGCATAGGCAAATATGGGATTTAGGACAGCAAGTCCCATGTGCATACCCTATTTTAGATCCTAAAATCTTCTCAAAGTTTGAGGTGGAAGAGGAGGTCCCAAAAGTTTCACCCAACTTTCAAAATAGGCTCTAATGTATGACAAGCTAACGAGCTCCTAATAGAAAGTTTTCTCAAAGAAGGATCAAACCCACGGTTTCGTCCTTCTTTTGAGGGTCTTCACAAATAGCTATATTAACTTGAACTCACACTAGAACAAGGTGCCAATGTGGCACGAATACAAGATTTGACTTTGGAAAACAAAGTTTCTAAACATACAACACAATACCATATAACAAACATGTTTTGATCCATAACATTATACAACTCCTTGGTTGTGGTCCATAGGACCAAGTATCATACAAACATAATTATCCTTTAATCCCAAGATTTCTTGATTTGGGGGAACACTTAGGTTGTGTACAGTGGATTTTTTCAACAAACAACTGTAAATTATGAAAGTTTTTTAATTGCAACCTTTTTCATTGGAAACAAACCATCATGTAGCTTGCTTAGTAGGGTTGTGTCGTCTACTAAGTTCAAAGATCGGACCCATACTAAATGATGAGCATTAAAATGTGGGCTTAGAAAGTGATGAGTTCCAAGGTGAAAGCATTTAATGCAGGTGCCTTGAGGTACCATGGCAGGTACGTGCAAATCTACTATTGAAAGATTCAAAGTCCGCTGCTTTTGTGGCAGTAAGTTAGTGTTGGGTAGAAAAAATGGTTGCTGGCACCTTTTCATAGTTGGTAGCATAAATGCTTTGAGTGTTGAAAGTTGAAAGCAACTTTGATTTCTTTCCATGGATGTTAATGTTATGGACACCCAATTGACGATGTTAGCATGATTAGGTATAATTGATTCGCTTGTTATTGTGCTAATGAACATCTTATACAGTGAATTTGTTTTCACTTTTAATTGGGAGGTGAAATGTCTATTTTAGTGGTATTTTGTATTGTGTAGTTGGCTATGTGAGAAGATGATGAAATTGTAAACTTTGCGATCAGATGTGTTGTAGAATAAAATGGACACTATTTTATAATGGCCATGGAGAATTACAAATGCGATAAATGTTTGAGTGGTTGGGAGAACTTTAGCTAAGTGAAAAATGCAAAATATTGCAAGACCACTATTTCAACAAGAAAATGCATAAGTAAAAATACGAAATTGCATCCCACACAAATATTGACACAAAATGATTTAGGAGGAAACCACTTCTTTATTCAGAAATGCCATGCATTGCCAATTACAAAGTTATAACAGTTCCTTGTATTTTTGAACAATAATAAAGAAGTGGGGAAAACCCCCCTAAATATTTAATTATATGCTAATCAAACACCAAGTGCATATCGACCCCGCTTCGGCTTGGAAGCTCTCCAATTTGAAACGACCTCTTTGTATGGGAATGATGTCAATGTATAGTGTTTTTGTGCGAAATTGTTGTAGCAAGAGGCAAATGTTCAGTTAAGCGGTTGCGGAGTTTGTTCTTCAAGAAAGAAACATTGGAAAATGTTCTTTCGTCTTCTACGCTCCCAAGGACCTACAAAATAGGATGCAATGAGACAAAGTCAGCAAGAAACCAACATGCATTCACAAACATGAAAACACAAAGGTGGAGAAATTTCAATGAAGCAACAAAATTAATAAAATAAAATAAAACCTTACCTGGATCATCGCAATTTCTGCAAGCTTAAAGAACTCAGGAAACATACCCTTCAAAGGGCCAAATTGCGCCAAAGCACGCCATAGTTTGGTTAAGGGGTGAACATGTAGGTCCACAACCCTCATTGCATGAGAAGAATTGTTCACCATTGCTACGGCAAACCAATGGAACTGTTGATCAAGTGCCATCGCATTCAACACTGTTGGACTTATTTCATAAACATAAGGAGCACTAGAGATATCCCTGGGTTGACCATATGTTTGCTTCAAAGTGTTCATGTACCTTGTGATCTTGTCCTCATGCCCTGGCTCAAGCCAAAATTGAGGGTACACAATGGAGAGTGCATCCATTACCTCACCGGGGGAAAACCTACTTTCCAATTCCATCACCATCATGGCTGAGCATCTGTAAGTAAATAAACCATGGCATCAGACCTATGCACATAGATGCAATTAGAATCAAAAGATGTCAAAACAATGAACAAGCAAAAACAAAACAAAAAATAAACTCATACTTGCAACCTCCTCCTTCACCTCTGATATCGTTATATCAAATAAGTCTTTGGTTATAAAGCTCCTCATGTGAGTAATATGATCAATGCATGTCGCATTCAAGTGGGAGCCGGCTGAAGTGGACAAATGGGCCTCAAAAACCAAATGCTCAACACAATCATTCACGTATGGATGCCACCTTAGGCGAATGTTCTCATGTGATACTTCACATATTTTTTTGAAGCATGAAAATGCATATGAAATGAATGCATTCTCTGTGCAATACAAGTCATTTACATCTGAAATGCAAAGCCTCAATGCCCTTGTGAAATCACACACATAAACACTGGGGGACTGGGCAAAAACAACCAAGGCTTTCACAACCTCTAGAAGAGGTACCACTGCAGCTAGGGTCAACAAACATTTGATGTCAACCATGAGTTCGTAATTTACCTTGGCTGCCAGGATTGCGGGTTTCACAAATTGATCAGAGTATATTTTTACCAAAAGGGTGCGATACTCTGACAAAACACGCTTCAATGGACTCAACATTGAAATCCATTTCGTTTTTATATTTTGAAGAAATTTGTCACCTTTAGACTCAAGCAATTCAGCAAGCTTTTGGAGTTCCAAATGACGTTTTGGAGATTTACTGAAATACATGTGCAAGGCAACTAGTAAAGTTTCTATCCTAGCCACCATCTCCAGATTTGATAGACATTGCACTGCAAGGTTGCTTCGATGTGCCACACAATGCATGCCTTGCATGTGTGGCGCATGAGAAACTTGCAGCTTGTTAGTGACCCCATTTCTCTTCCCTTGTAAAACTGATGCACCATCTGCACCAAATGCCATGAACCGGTCTCTAATTTGATGTGGGGTCAGCCCACCTTCGATAGTTAGTGCAACAAGAACCATCTTCGTTATGTTGTCAGCACCCCCACCCTCCGTGACACGCTGTAAGCTCAAGAGCAATGGCACTCTCTCCCAATCTTGAATTGTATAAGCATGTATACTAATCCAAGATTGGTTGTCTACCGTTGTTACTTCATCACAAGTGACAGAGAAATAAGAGGTTGCACTTACTAATTCTTTTGTCCTTGCTTGTACAACATTGAACAAACTTTCAACCATTTCCCACCCCGACCCCTCAGTCCAATGCTTCAATGGCACCTGCACATACACTCAAGTACCATTACTAATCACAATGACGTTGCAAAACAAAATGGTACATGCGACCAACTCAATACAGAAGGAAAGGAAAAATTCTGACCTTAGGGACACCAAGAAAATGCAACAACTCCTTCATAGGCGGATACTCTGTCATAGGCCTTCCAAATTGCAACAAATGAAAGATGACTGCCATTTGCACTTCCTTGCGTTTTAGAGGAGCCCCTGTTGCAACTAGGGTCTGGATATTACTAACAGGCATCGCTGCAAATGACCTCTCAACACGCTTGTGCACCGAATTGTGGTCCCAAAACCACTCACCTTTCTTGACCTTCAAAGAAGGCAAGTTGTAGTTAGTTTTTTGCTATCACTTAGAAACAACAACCCAGGGAACTAGGTCACAGGGAAGATTGAGCTAGTGTCTATAAGGGTTAATGTCACATTGGATTAAGGATTACAATAACAATCTACGTCTTTTACTCTTGGGTTCCTTCATTACTCGGCTTACTCTCCACTCTTATGGTTCATTTGTGATATTTCCGTAGTGAGTGATTTCCGTCCTATCTTAGGGAATTCTCTATCACTCTATGTCGTCAACCTATTCAGTCGTGAGCTCAATAGCTTGGCAAGTTGTCATTGGCAATTTGCCAGGACCGAAGTCCGGGGTAATGTCTTTTGGTAACCGCATAGTCTTGAAAATGCCATGAACCTAATTGAAAATGTTCCTTAATTACTTCCTCATTTAACAACTTACAATTATCATGCATGTCTTCACAATGCCAAAATCACCACCTTCATCTTCAATCATCTGGTGACTCATCTCAAGCAATCATCCACATGTTAATATGAAATCAATACATCAACAGCTAGGCGATATCCTTTACTTAAGGCTTTAATCTATTTCAACTAATAATATCATGTAAATGGTAAAGTCTTATTCCAATATGGTAATTTCTCCTTCTCGGGAAGGTAGCATCTTGACAGCCTATAGCCTGTGCCTACTCCTTCCATACCCTGCGCACAGGCGATTGTCCTATTTCTTCCTCTCTGAACCTCTCTCTCTCTCTCTTTCTACTCTCTATTCTCGGCTAATGGCCGGTGGTATGTTGGCACTCGCCTAGGCTATAGCCTCTCAATGTCTCTCAGGCTTCTCTATCTCTCTGTAAAGGCTATCGCCTTCTCTAATGGCTACTGGTCATTGCCCTGGGTTCTCGCAACCCTCTCTCACGACTATGGCTCTCAGCCCTCTTGGCTTGGCTAATCGCCTGCACTCACTGCCCTCGGCTATGGCCTAACCCTAAGCCTATTGCCTTCTTGACTGGCCATCGACTATCGCTCACTGTTCTTTTGATCATTCTCTCAAGACTATGGCCTTTCTCACTTCTCACTTCACTGATTCTCTCAGGTTAAGATTATTGCCTCTCATACGTCTCACTAAGTTCACTCATCCTTTGCCTTCTTTCCGACAGGCTCTTAGCATCCGTCAACTTCCTTTCTCGGACCAGTTGCCTGGCCAATTTCTGGCTTCTCTTTCAGATTATCGCCTCAAGCTCTTTTCCATTCAACATAGCCCTTTACCCTCAATCAAGCACTCAAACTCTTTAGGTTCTTCTTGCGACCGAATATATCTTGGCCAATTGCCCTCTCTAATCTTTCTCGGACTATGGCCTCACACATTCCCTCATCACGGCACAACCTTCATCACAGGTTCACATTCCAGACATTTCCCTCTTTAAGGTATTTTCAAGACATTACAGCTCTCTGTCAATAGCCACAGTAAATCTCTTCGTTTCCCCGCTACTGACTCGCTCAAACGTTACTGACTTAATCACTGATACACCATAAGACTACTCGCCCTGACTTATGTCGACATTGACAAGTTTCACATTACAACTTCACACCCAGACAAATAACAACACAATTTGATTCACAAACAACCAAGACAATTTGCTCATACAATTTCCAGTCTTTACTTATCAAAGTTTCTAAGACATATCAGAGTTCGAATCACTCGACTCTCAACCTATGGCTAATCCCTACGAGCCTCATGCTCTGGGATACGACTATGGCCTGACTCAATCACTGAGTCTCAGACCTACTAGACTATTGCTAAAACTAACTTTGAGACTATGTAAGATCTGCACAATATGAAAATAGCTTGTCTCTACCCTCGGCAACCTCCTCCTTATCGAGTTGGGGGAGAAGATGAACGGTTAGTGCCTGTAACCACTTTTGAACGGTAATCGCCTCAGCTTCTTGCTCTGGATGGCTTCCAGCTGCCAATTGCCGGAAGAAAATCATTAAATGTTGAAGATAGCCCAATTCGGACAGGCGATGGCCAAAAAATGGTTTTACATAGCCCCACACTGAACTTTTTGCGTCTCGCAAAAACTCAGCGCTTCCTCTTCTTGTTGCTCTCGCCCATATGCTTGAATGGTCTCTGAGACGATGGGCCATACTCTTCCACATAACCAGGGGCCATGATCTCTTCCTGAGGCACAACAATATTGTGTGCCAACCTTTGATTCTTCAAAGCTTGGCTGATCACTCCGTATCTGGTTGCTCCGAACTCATTCACCAAGCTGTGGTGAGGGCCAATGATAAAATACATTGAGCACATGGCCTCCAAACAGCGGTACCACCTTGCCGAGTTGTAGTTGATCTTCGTTAAGAACATCGCCTCTCTATTCGCTTTGCTCAGCAAGTTGACATTATACACAAAATCATACCTTTGACACCAGAAGGCCAAAATTGCCGTGAAGATTGCCGCACGAAAGCATACGGGATCTTGATGCTCCCTGTGTGCATAAGAAAATTGTATGTACGACTCATAACAATCCCGAGGGGTTAAGAAACTTCCCGGAATAACTGGCCAATTATACTCCAGGCTATCAATCCGCGCCTATGGTGGCCATTTCCATCTTCTCGGACAGTCGCAGAATCTTGGATCGTTGGTGACTGTCACTGGTGGTGCAGGGCTCCACCCATGGCAAATTGTCCTGTACACTACGTCATGTGCCTCTTCTGGCCTAGTGCTAATTTGCCTGGATAAGCCTACATCCTCAAAAATCCAATCAAAAGCTTTCCAGCTGGGAATCGGCTCTTCGACGTCAGACTCAAACAAGGCTGAATAATTACCCAAAAATTGATGTGCTAAAGGAGACATCGGTGGCCTCCTTCCTAAATGAAGCGCCCTCTGCACCAAGCTCGTTGGAGGTATGAAAAATGTCACTTGATTCTGAAGCTGCATTTGTACACGTCCTCCCGACTGGGCGATCGTCTGCAAATTCCGGGCCAATCTCTCATTCATCTGGTCGAATTTAAGTTGGTACTGCCCCGCGCCAATGTCGAGGTACTTGGCCATCGCCAGTCGCGCTGAAGCCGCATCCATCACAGTTTGCAAAAATGTGTCGTTACCCAGGCTAGACTTTAGCCTTGCCAACTCAACTTGCCACGGCTGCATCAAAAGGGGTGGGCAAATTGCCAAGGCTGTACTGACAGCCTGATTCCAAGGTCGAAGGTCAAACTGCCTAAGGGGGGGGATTCGCCTCAGCACCAGCGACTAATTGTCTTTTTGTATTTAGGGCTAACTCCAATTGACTGTAATACAAAAAGACATGGACACCTAGGTCGGCAATAACCTGAAACCCTTTGAACATGTCTTGCATATTCAACTCCCCTCGTACTAAAATTTCTGTCAACAGGTGCTCATAGCCATCCACCGTAACCTCTTCCCATAGGTTCTCAAATTCTAATGGGGTTAGGACTTGGTTAGGTCTGAGGCTATAAACAACAAAGAAAATATCTCTCTGCAACTCATAATTTTTGAACAAACTACAGAAAGGTGGGCACACACTCTCTACTGCCCAAATTCCTGATTTTAGCCTCTCAACCTTTTTCTTGAGACTCTCTGTTACTGTGGACTGGGTGTCTCTCAGAGATTGAAGACTCTTGACTTGATGCTGCAAATCTATATTATTCTTCTCATCAATCAAAAAAGCTTGCACCTGTGTCTCTAGACTCTTAATCTTTGCAGACTTTGTGGCTATGGCCTGCTCTTGCTTCTCTTTTTGCCTAAGCCACTCTGACTTTTCTCTAGTGAGGCGAGTTACCTCTTTGCTTAGCTCCTCTTTTTCCTTTAACACCTGGCTAACAAAAGTAACTGCCTCCTCACTTTTTTCTTTCCACTCCTTTTTCTGACTCTCAGACTGCTTCAATTGCCCTGTCAGACTTTGGACTGACTCTGCCAGCTTTTTATTTTCTAATTTCAGCTCTGACACTTCTTCATGGGCCAGCATGGCTTCTTGTTGTTATTCCTCAACCAACCTCTTCTGCACTTGAACCTCTTCTAAGACTCTGGCTATTTTCTCCTGCCACTCTTGCTCTACAGCTTGGCTATAAGCTGTTGACTCTAACCCCTCATTCCAAGGAAGGCAAAAGACATCAGGCTTTCTCCTAGCCAGGCTATCGCCATGCATTTCTACGACTTCCTCTAATATGACAGGGGGCTCTGGACTTAGGGGTGGGCTATAAGTCTGAGGAATGGGTTCTTGCTGAAGGAACCCTTCTGGTCTAGACAAGAAAGGTGTAACCTTTCGACTTATGGCCGGGGTGATGGTAGGGTCAAAAGAAAACTGACACAACATACCTATATACCCTGCAGATCCTAAGGGCATTGGTCTCTTAAACTTGCAATCTTCCATCTCCTCCTTCATCCTGGACTGCACCTCCGTTGCCCAATTAAACTTTGTGCCTCGAATCCATGCTGCAAGGGTGGCGCAGACAACACAATGCTCCATGAACCCTCCATGACGTCCTAATTCGATCCTCTGCTGAATGAGGAGTAGCCAGTCTCTCCAAGGTGGTAGTGCCTTCTGCAAATCCCAGCCTTGCTCCTTCACGTTGAAAGCTAATTGCCCGCCTTCAAACGCCACTTCCCACTCAGGGGCGTTCTTGGCTCTGCATGATTCTACCACTGAGACGCTATCCCCTCCAGGTAGCCTTGTCACTTGGGCTATCGCCTCCGCGTCGAACCGCACTGCCTGCATTCGGGCTGACAGTCGTTGAAACTCGCTCGCATGAGCCGAGATGACGAACTCCGACAAGTCAGCTGGCCACGGCCATGGAATCTCCAATTATGTCAAAAACTCCCACAACCCTGCTGCTCGGAGGTGCGACTCCTTTTCCTTGATTCTCTCCTTGAAGGCTTCAGACAACTCAGGGAAAGAAATAGGCTCAATCAGTACAGCGCCTTTCTTCCTCGCTCTCTTAGATGATTCAGCCATTGCGCTGCTACAATGTCTATCGCCTACTCTCTCAGTTGCTGGCTACTTGACAATTTCCACACTCACACTCTTCAATTGACAATGGCCAATACACTCAATTCTCAGAAATTGGGTAATGTCTCACTGCACTTACCTATTCGCCCACAATCAGCGCTCACACTCTCGAGCTCGGCTAATGGCCCTTTGACAATGCTCTAATCTCTCTGTGCAATTGCCTCGCACTAAGTGTGTGCTTAGACCTTACCTCACTCAACCCTTCGCTCTGGCTATAGCCTAATATGTCGAGGTACCTTGCCTTGAGCTTCGCCGTCGGCCAGAATGGTTGATTCGACAAGGTGGTGACTTTGGCCTCGACTTGGCATGATTATTCAGTTGCCAATCGCCCGTCTTTTCACACTGATGATGGTACTTCAACAAATCTGTTGCGATTACATCTTGTGATTTGGCACTTTGATGGCCAAATCTTAGGCTGTAGTATGATGGTTTAATCATGACATTACCAAACCTCATTTATCCATGATTATGGCCTTACATACCCTTTACATTCTTATTCCAGATTATAGCCATTCATGACAATATCTCCCAATTCCATTCTCCTACGTGAGATTTAAAAATGTTTTATTATCTGTATGTACAAATCTTCCTTGTTTATTCCATCCTTCATTAAGATGTAATCTTTCATAATTCTTCCAAAATCAAAATTTGAAATTTTTTGAATCTTTTGTCGATCTCGATAATTAACCTACTCCCTTATGAACCATTATTCTAGACTTCACTTAGCTACCCCCCCTAACTTAATTACACTAACTGTCCTCAGTTAGTATGATATAGTTTAAGGCGGTTTCCATTAATACGGGTAGCGAGGGGTCGGCCTTGGAAATCTTCTAGGTCACATGATCCATTCTCGTAGGCTTTAACCACTTTGTAAGGTCCTTGCCAACGAATTTTAAATTTTCCTGGAAATTTGTGGAAACGACTATCATAGAGTAGAACCAGGTCATTATCGGAAATAACTTTATTCTTCATTTTACTATCATAGTAAGTTTTACGCCATTTTTGAGTAGCGGTTGTGTTAAGATAGGCTTGACCACGTACTTCATCTAATTTTTCTAACATAGCGATACGTTCTTTTAACGATTATGAGTCATCTAATCGTTCTTCCATGGCTATGCGCAAAGATGGCAATTCTAACTCAATGGGTAAAATGGCCTCTTGTCCATAAACCAATTGGAAAGGGGTGAATTTTGTGGTAACCTTATAGGCGGTATGATATGCCCACAAGGCATCCAATAACTTCACATCCCAATCCACCATAGAGCCTTGGACAGTTTTAGTAATGATTTTACATAAAATGCCATTAGTTTTCTCTGTTTGGCCATTGGCTCTTGGATGGTATGGAGTGGTAAGCCGATGTTTGATCTTATATTTCTCGGTTAGTAACTCAATGACGTCATTAACAAAATGAGTGCCTCTATCACTAATCAACTCTCGTGGACAACCGAATCGTGAAAATATATTAGCTTTGAGAAATTTAGCAACTGTTTCTTTATCGTCACGTTTAGTGGCTTCAGCCTCAGCCCATTTAGTGGCATAGTCTGTGGCAACTAGAATGTAACGATGACGTCCACTCTTACTAGGAGGGTTGATGGGACCAACAAAATCCATCCCCCATTTTTCAAAGGGTGCTAATGCTAAAATAGGGTGTAGTGGCATAGCTGATGTGTCCGTAGGTTTACCAACTCTTTGACACGCGTCACACTGTCTAGCATAGGTGACACAATCATTAAATAGGGTGGGCCACCAATATCCTGCCTGTAAGACCTTCCTAGCAGTGACATTGCCCGCAAAATGACCTCCTGCGGGGTCACTATGACATCCTTGTAAAATTAAGGGTATTTCTGAACTCATAATGCAACGTCTCAATACACCATCCTTGCCTTTCTTATATAAGGTATCGGCAATGATAGAATATGGAGCTGCTTTAAATATTAAGCGTTGTTGTTGTTTCTTAGAAAAGTCTACAGGGAATGTGTTGGTTTGTAAATAATTTATTATCTCGGCATATTCAGGTGACACCTTTTCTATGAAAAACAAATTAGCATCAGGGAAGGAGTCATCGATGGGTTCTGTACCTAAGGCATCACTTAATCTTGATAAGTGGTCTGCATTAACGTGACTCTTACCGGGCCGCACTTGAACAGTAAAATTGAATTCTTGCAACAATAATACCCATCTAGCTATTCTTCCACTTAGCTGGGGTTTGTTTATCATATATTTTAGGGCATCATGATCCACATGAAATACGAACTTATACCCTAATAGGTAATGTCTGAATTTCTGTACCGAGAAGATCATTCCTAAGGCTTCTCTCTCTGTGACTGTGTAATTACGCTCTGCTTGGACTAGTTGGCGGCTAGCAAAGTATATAGGATGGTCATGACCTTTTTCGTCTTTTTGACTTAACACGGCTCCTATGGCAACATTTGACGCATCCATATATACTTCAAAATCTTTTTCCCAATTAGGGGCAACTAATATAGGTGCAGACACTAATTTCTTTTTAAGTGTGTTAAAAGCCTTAGTGCGTGCCTCCGTCCAAACTGGTGGTGTGTCAGTTTTCTTTAGCAATTCAGTTAATGGCATAGCAATCACTGAATAATGAAAAATAAATCGACGGTAATAACCAGTGTTGGACCAATATCAAAATTTTGCGATACCAACCTAGTACCAATATCAGATTTTTATGAAATTTTAGCCGGGTTGGATCCCAAGTATCACAAGAATCATATTTTTATAGATATGGTATGAGTATGAGTATCAATCTTGTAAAAATAAAGCCTAAAGGTATCAATATCGAATACCATGGTAGTGATACCAGTGGAGTATGCACAATGGTATGGTATTATTTTAATTTTTTTACCTTTTTCCTTTTAGAAACCTAAAAACACAAACAACATTGCAACAAGAGTGCATAAGGATGCAATTCATTGACAGTAAGAAACGTGCCTCATTGAAGCCAAGAATCTAGAGTTTGTTGAACTAAAATTTCGAATAATAAATTGCAATGCCGCCGATCTGAAGAGCATTCAAGCGGACTGGGATACTAGGGTTTCGGGCTTCTCGACATGAGCGAAGGCGGGGGTGAGTATTGACCTCCACCTCCTGCCTTGGGTATCAAAGGCGGGTATTGAGACCCAATACCGTGCAATACAAGTACGGAGCAAGTATCGCCCCATCCACATATTGGGGGCAATATGGTACTTAATACCATACTCATACCAATATTCTATACCGGGCAAATGGTGCTATACCGGTCCAACACTGGTAATAACTTGTATGCCCTAAGAATCCTTTGACTTCTGTAACCGTAGTTGGTATGGGTAATGAAGCAATAATAGCAATCTTTTCAAGATCAGTGGCCACTCCTTGCTTGGATATAATATGACCAACTAATTTACCAAAGGGTACTAGAAACACAGACTTAGCAGTGTTGATAGAAATTCCCACTGCCATACATTCATCAAAACATTCTTGTAAGTGTCTGGCATGTTTTTCTAGAGTGCTGTAAACTGCAAAATCATCCAGGAATACTTCCATCGTACGATGAAGATATTTCCGGAAGGTATTAATTCCTAATCTGGAAAAGGTTCCAGGGGAATTACACATACCAAAAGGCATTCGTGCATATGCAAAGACACCCCAAGGTGTTGTGAAGGCAGTCAAAAGACGGTGTGATGGGTATATCGAAATTTGATTATAACCTGAAAACCCATCCATAAATGAGTAACAATCATATCCCGCTACTTCATCTAACATAGTGTCAGTAAATGGAAGAGGGAAGTAATCCTTCTTAGTGACACTATTCAACTTCCGATAATCAACGCATATTCGCAGTTTGCCATTTTTCTTGGGCACTACGACAATGGGTGATATCCAATCACTATATGGGATAGGATATATAATGCCAACTTCCAACAACTTATCAACTTCCTCTTTAACCAATAGGGAATACTTCGGATTCATTCGGTATTGTCTTTGACGGACAGGGGTAGTTCTTTCTTCTAGTATAATCTTATGTTCACAAATCTCTGGGGGAACTCCTCTCAAATCTTTATACGACCATGCAGAGACTTTAATATTTTTCTTAAAGAAATCCTTCCAAAACTTCCACTCATCTTTAGTTATTTTCTCATATATCTTGATGATGCGGGGTATTTCATCATCACTCAAATCCATATCTCTACATACATCTTTGACCACGTAATGCTTAGCAGGTTGATCAGACTCAAACATAGAGGATTCCCATTTTTCAGCCAAGTCATCCTTAGCTGATATTTCGGGTGTAGTGTCCTCTCGCACGTTGTAGACTAATTTCAACTCTTGTAAAATCCACTATTATATACATCCATTGCCAAAACAACTAAAATCAAGACGAGGAAGACTAGCCAAGATGCGGCAATATGCAGGATTGCGTACCTTAATCAGGATGTCGGGCGCGACAACCTCGACTCCTACAGTTTTGGGCAAAGAGCGATGCGTATGCACTATGAAGGAGAAGATCGCCACGACCGCGAGAGCACATACAACAAGCACACAATGCAAAACACAAAGCACAACATAAAATGCAATTTCTGAAACACATACTTGCTTCCTTTAATCCAAACCCAGTACCACCTCCATAAATTTGATGCCGCCACTCACAAATGCGCAACGCCCACTTCCTACACCAACACCCACCCTCATTTGTGAGTGCAACCTGCATATTGAACAAACCCTACACCATTGAATGTGGCTCCAACTTCAAACGCTTCAACACAACAACCATGCACGGCAACGTCTATCAGATCTGGAGGTTGGAGTCTAGACTCTTAGCAATGTAGTTGATCCATATAGTGGTAGGTGATGCCATGGATGGGCAGCGAGGTGGTACATTGAGCAAGAATGATCGATGCAAAGTGGGAAGGGCGTCTGGAGGCAGGGGCGACGTGAGAGGGCTCAGGGGAGGCGGGGGGCCGAAGGGGGTTGGGGGCAGGAGCCCGAAGGGGGCTAGGGGGCGGGAGGCCGAAGGGGGCTGGGGGGCGGGAGGCGAAGGGGGCTAGGGGGCGGGAGGCTGGGAGGCGGAGGGGGCTAGGGGGCGGGAGGCCGGGTGGCGAACGGGTCCACGGGGGCGGGGGATGGGGTTTGAAGTGGGGGCAGTTTAAGGCAGTTATGGGCGATTTAATTAAAGTTAGATTTGGTTATTATAATAGGGACTTTCGTGCCGTCATTTGGGTTATAGCATTGAGTGCGAAGAATCGCCCAAAAAATATTCACTGATCTTATATCCAATATGGCCCATAGCATATGGTCAAGGATGGAGATGAGGTTGTTGACCATCATTTTGTCAATGCACATATCATAAATAAACAAATAACCAATGTCGGGCAATCCGACGTGAATTTGAGCCCGTTGGCCCTACCCTGCTCAAGAATCCTCTTGGTGCATGGTGGGGTTTACTGCTTACCTTGTGGTGGGTGGGCTCTTGGCTTCCTACCTACCTAGCGAGTTTTTTTCCATCAAGTAGAGAGAAGATTTCACAGCGGGAATCGAACCGCCAACCATTCCATTCGGAAATGGGTACCTCTCCACTATCACCCGGTAGTTTAGGGTCGTCTCGGACCTTATTTCGTCTCACATATGCAATAGTGTCACTTGCCGTATTTTAAGGCGTATACTAGGTTACACTAACGATCAGCAACTTCACCACTAGCATCACCTCATGACACTTGGCATTCAAGTGCACTTTCTAATATATTGGCATGAGCGTGTTCGATAATGTTATGAGGTGTAATGCCTATGTTACACAAATGGTCTACAAGTTGACTAAAGTGTACATAAATGACACTTGGCACCAATATGCTAAAGAATACCATCCTCTTGCATACTAAAATGTAAACACATGATACTTGTCATTAGTATGTTCATCTCTGTACGTACTAAAATGCAAAACTATCATCATTAGTATCCCAATGTGTTATGCTAAATGTCACAATGTAAATAATTTTTCACTTAAAGAATTTACACATGTTGACAATAATTACATATTGGCAATTAGTGGACTTGACACTTTGAGGCCTCTAGGCATCTAGTTTAGACCCTTCACAAATAGTGTACATGACACTAAATACCATAAACGGTGTAGTGACCGGTGACCATGACCACGACTTTCTAAAATCTCTCATTGGTTAACAAATGAATGACAATCCCACATCTTTTAGGACAAGGTCACCCAAATAGAAGAGAACCCAAATAGGTTGTCTCAACGGGAAAATAAGGGTGACATGTTACATAATTTTCTATGTTTAGTTCTACATATATTTTAGAGTCATATACTATTAGTAATGTATATTATCAATCATTTGTTATATATATATATATATATATATATAATAACATTTTTATTTTCATTAGAAACACTATGTCCCAATCTGAGTTTGCTTTACTCTATGACACAAGACCAAAGCTTTTAAGTTGTGATGTGGATTTCTCTTAGTCATGGTCTTCAACCATGACCACAACAAACCATAAATCAATTTTCCTTGCAGTCACTGGTCATGTGTTTTTGGCTTGGTTTGGTTTATCTGTGTGTTTATTTTGTGCATTTGTTTGTGCATTTGTTTAAACTCATTTGGGGGTATTTTGAGGTGTTCTAAGGCTTGGATTGAGCGCTTGGGGATGGCGCATGTGGTACCCGCAATGATGGTAATGAGGGGCTTGACTATCTGTCCTTTTGGTTCCTAGTGTTTGGATGAGTGGGTTGTATTTGTTAAGCTTTTCCCCAATGTGGTGGTATGAAATATGCCGTGATAGTAAGCGACTTCTATGAATTGTATGTAGTTCGATGGATTTGAGTTTAGTTGGGATTCACTATTGTTAGAGGCTCCTAGTACACATAAGGTGTCTGGTCTTAGGGTTGGTTTAGACTCTAGTGGAGAAGTTCACCGGTGAAGAATTTTAGGGGGATGAAACAATATGATTGGCTACAAAATGGGTACTTCACTGGCTGGGGTTTACACTCCAGTGGAGAACTTCAAGCATGGATGCAAAAATGACGCGGTTGCCAATATGGCAACATTTTGCTAGGGAAGTCCTCTGAAGGTCAAGTTTCTTGGCAACCTCAAAACGTCAGACAAGAAACTTGGCCTATGAAGAACTCCAACTTTATTAATTTTTATTTTGTTTGTGCATAAATTTGAACCATAAGTTTAAAAGCTCGTCATGTTTAAAACATGTTGTGGTGGTTGATTCTTCCTCTTTCACTTCGGCGCTCTCTCTTCCTTGGTTGCAAAGGTTGTGTGAAGGTTTATGTGTGTGTGAGTGTGAGAAAAGTTGTGTATGTGTGTGTTGTCTTCTTAAGATGACTACACTAAATGTGATATTTAGTGTCACCAATTCCAATGGTCTTGCTCAATACTATTTGTAAACCACGGTATAGTGTTACCAACACTAAATATTAACCCAACATTAATTGTCATTCTTTGTAAAAAAAATTGGGGGATTATTGATTTCCAGTGTTGCAATTACTGTCACTTACCAAGTGATTTTTCATTTAAATTTCAATCATCCATGGCAATATTTCATCACAAGTTGCTGACAAGAGAAGGCAGGGTTTTGGCCAATGGATAAACTCATCCATCATCCATGACAGGATGTGTTCACTTATTCATAAGATGAGTCATCCAAAAAGGTGCCACAGTGACACTAAATATCATATTTAGTTTGGTTCTTCCGGTGATGTATATGGGATTTCTCGTCTTCATCCTAGAGACCATGATTACGTTTTTCAAAAATAACTCCAAATCTGCCACCTGCAATTTTTATCTTTTTATTTTTATTTTTCCATTTTGACCGTGCACAACACATTTTCACAACGAAATTTTTTTTTCTCCTTTTCTTCTTCAGCTATAAAATGCTGGTTTGCGAAGAAGTTTACAACATTGGTTGAGACTAGTAGAATTTCATATGGAATTAAATTCTAATAGTGGAACCCCAAACCAAATAGAACTTATAAACATGCACTATTCTAAGGGCCGGTTCACACATGGTCCCAAATCTCAAGTTCCACTCATGTTAGCAAGTCCCAACATGGAGGCGAAGTCCCAACTCGTGAGTCTCAAGTAACCACTAGAATATGGTAGTTATCATTAAAGTCGGATCTTGATTATGTTATCCAAAAATATTCACTGGACTTGGGTTGAGAGTTGGGTCTGGGTTTTTGCTCGACCCAACTCGCAACAAAAGTCCCGAGCCTCACCTCCAAAAAGTGTTATCATGTAGGCATCCATGTCATAGTTGGGACTTAGGATTTGGGACCTGAGTGAACCGGCCCTAAAGCCGAGGGTGTACTTTAGGTTTATGCCTTCTATATAACTTTGATTAAATAATTATGCTTGGTCAACAAATGATTTCTTGAAATCCCAGAATTCGTAATGATAGTGTGTTCTGCTGTCACGGAATTATGAAAACCCTAAAAGGACCTCAAGTTCTTCTTATTAAAGTGCAAGTTAGGTTGATTTCCTGGAGGGAAGTAGTCGAGTCCCTTTGTGCATGTGGGACTAAGGTAGATGTGCCTAATTCAAACAATACCCCTAAACATGCTCTTATTTTTGGGTGGTAAATGAATTGACAAGGTACCAAAACGGATAGGATGGGGAGAAGTTGTCAGGTGTCACAGGCGGCTGTGCGTTTGAATGTGGTGATGATGCCGCTTAGTGCGCCAAAGCTATGGTAGAAATACCATAACCCGTGAAAATAAGGTGATTTGCATTGAAGATATGGTCTTACAACCATGAGATAATTTTTCAAGAAAGACGAGAAGGATTCATGAAGAATGCAAGTTGTTTCATTTTTTTTTTGCCTTGTACAAAAAATTCTACAATTTTTCAAAGTGGAGAGTTGTCAAACCCCCTACTCGTTCACTAGATTCTCCCTACACCGAACACGGAAATATGCATTTTCATACAGAACATCACCTAAATCGGTTACCTCATGAGTACATTAGAATTCGACTCCCATTGGCTACACTAAGTGTACACGCATTGACGTTGCCGCCTCACCATGATCGGTTTCAGAAATGGCACTTCACTATTATGATGGCGGTCTAGTGCACGGGTAGAGGGCGGTTAACTGCTTTAGGCATTTCTACCTTAAAAGCAACCACTTCGGCCAAATTTGGCAACCGCATGGCTCGTGATTGTGAGGCGGCAACGCATATTTCAATTTGAATGTGGTTGAGATTTAGATCATGCTTGGGCGAGGTTGCTTTCTAGGTCGGAGCAACAATTGTTTGAGGGGAGGCGCCGTCACTTTGCAACTCCGATCCAACCCATTAAAGGAGACAACCATGTTGAGGAATCAACAACCAATGTGTGCAATCAAGCTCTCTGTGGCGAGGCGTCGAGTTGGGCTTGAAGTGGTTACTCTAGGTAGCAAACAATCAATTTCATAGCGTCATGAATGACTACAAGGAGTCGTAAGTTTGGAAGCTCTTGCAAGAGTAGCATGGGGCACGTGAAATCCCGTGTGAATCAGCAAGGACCACCTTGTAAGGCTAAATACTCTTGGGTGACAAATAGCGAAGTAGTACCGTGAGGGAAAGGTGAAAAGAACCCCCATCGGGAAGTGAAATAGAACATGAAACCGTACGCTCCCAAGCAGTGGGAGGAGAATCGAATCTCTAACCGTGTGCATGTTGAAGAATGAGCCGACGACTTATAGGTAGTGGCCTGGTTAAGGGAACCCACTGGAGCCGTAGCGAAAGCGAGTCTTCCTAGGGCAATTGTCACTATTTATGGACCCGAACCTGGGTGATCTATCCATGACCAAGATGAAGCTTGGGTGAAACTAAGTGGAGGTCCGAACCGACTGATGTTGAAAAATCAGCAAATGATTTGTGGTTAGGGGTGAAATGCCACTCGAACCCAGAGCTAGCTTGTTCTCCTCGAAATGCGTTGAGGCACAGCAGTTGATTGGACTATTTAGGGGTAAAACATTGTTTCGGTGAGCAACTCACAAGGGGAGGCATATGCTAACTAGTGATGAGACCGAGATCTTGAATTTTGATGGCAACGAGAGTGGGGAAGATTTGAACCCCTACCAAGAACCATAGGCTCAAAAGGGTGATGTTGGACCATCTCAAATCCCACATATTGTCCAGAGTACCCAACATGTGAAGAAATTAACAAGAATGCCAAATCTACCTAGGTCTGCAAGCACGAGAGATTCTATAGCCACATCTACTGTAAACATGCTACAAGGAACTCATTGCTCAAGAGTGTAGAGTCCACAAACTATTCAAGCAACACTCAGCCCTCCCACAATTGCGGGTCCAAATGAGTTTAGGTTGAAATTGTTTACTTTTGTGCATCTCCTACGAGGATCATCAATTTGGCCTCATTCTCATGTGGGCTCCTGTCACTTCGTTGTCATCACAAACCTTGGATTCCTCAATATGCTCTTGGATGAACAATCATATTATAGCCATTTGTCATTGTGGTTAAGTACGATAACTCAACTGAGTATGAAGATGGTAGCATAATGCGGAGTGGTAGGAGGTGGTAGGAGACATGGGGCTACTACGGCTGGGGTACAAGGCCATCGATTGCCTCACCGGCTTAACCTATCTCAACCAACCTTGGGAGGCTCAAGGAATGAAAACTCACCTCCAATTAGGGTGGCACATGTATAATGCATGCCAGAGGGAGCATCATTGTCTGCACTAGACAATTTGGAGTGAATTTGTTGGAGCCACTCCACATTTGTGGCAAACCAATGTACAGTGCCCTTGCAAAAGTTTACATACTAGTCAAGTTTCAGTGCCAAGGTGCAAGAAACAAAGAGTGAAACAGAAACCCAATTTTCAAAATTTGATGTTTTTATACACAAATGAATGTACAAATATGTTTGTTAACATTTCTTCTCTCTATCAAACTCTCAACAACTCAGTTGAAGCAAGAAACCCTAATAGAAAACTCAAAAAATCACCAACGTGTGTGGCCACCCCTTGCTGCAAGAACAACCTTGATTCTCTTTGGCATGGATGCCACTAGAGATTCAAGCTTGCTTTGTGGGATAGCCATCCACTCTGCTTCCACAGTCATCCACATCTCAGTCTGATTCTTGGGCCTATATTTCTTCTGCACACAATCTTTGAGAATTTTCCAAACATTCTCAATGGGATTCAAGTCGGGCAAATTTGGAGGCCACACAAGTTTCTCAATATTGTGATTCTCTCTCCAAGTTGTTGGAACCTTATTCCTATGAACAGGAGCACCATCTTCCATGAGCACAACCTACAAGCATTTTCTTGTGTATCTAAAAACAAACCTAGAACTCCATCATACACAATCTCAACAAAATCTATGGCAGTTCGTCTCCCTGGAGGCATTGCAATCAAAGGAAGCTTGTGGGTGGCTGTGAATGCTCCCCAAATCATCACAGAAGTACGTCCTGACTTGAAAGTTGGTGTTAAACAATCAAATTTGTATCGTTCCTTGCTCTTTCGCCAAACTTTAATTTGTCGTGAAGTGTTCCCCACCTCAAACGTTGACTCATCTGTCCAAATTACCCTCTTCCACTCTTCACTAGTCCATTTTTGATGCTCTGATGCAAACTCAAACCTCTTGCGTCTGTGAGCATCACTCAAGAAAGGCTTCTTTTGTGCTATTCTATTGTGAAAACCAACCTCATGCAAAACCTTTCTAACAGTCAACTAACTCACATCAAGGCCAGATTGATTTGTGATGTCTACAAGGGTTTGCCTTCGATCTGCTACAAGATCACGTGCTACAACTCTTAGGCTACGTTCCGACAACTTTTGTGGACGGCCAGTCGACTTTTCACTTTCCACTGTCCCACGACTCTCAAACCTCTTGATAACAATATAGATGGTTGTTTTTGGATGACCTAACTTGGTTGCAATTTCTACCCCTTTCGCACCAGCTTTGTGCATTCAACAATCTTTGATTGTTCCTCACTACTCAAGCAACGAGTCTTCATTTTCAGCCCTAACCCTAGCCGACAGAGCAGAGAGAATCTTTGCACAAAGAGAAAAAGGGAACAGTGCACAGGAGCGGCACCAAAAGAGAAAGTACGTAAACTTTCTAGAGGGTACTGTAGAGTCACATGGGAAAAGTGGAAGGGGATCACTCAATACAAGGATACAAAAAAATGGCAATTGGGGTGATGAGCAACTTAAATGTACATTGCAAGCGATAGATGCGGGTTCAAGAGTTTTGACAACCTGAAGAGAATTTTGCATTCCGGTTAGTACATTGAGGAACCACCTTTTTGACACCACCATATAGAGGAAAAGAGGGGGGAAATGTGCTTACATTGAGTGAGGAAGTGGACACTATGAAATTTGTGGATAAGATGGTAAGCATTAGCCATTTGATGTCCTTGGCTCAACTCCGGATCAAAATGGTAGAAATCACTCTTGAACGTCCCACACCTTGGGCGGATGCTTGTTGGGTTGGAATTTGGTGAGGTGGTTTTGCATTCGCCACCCAAACCTCTCGCTTTGTGTGGCTCAAGAATTGGAGATGGATAGAGCAAAAGGTTTGTGTCCGGAGAATATGCAATCTCTCCACCACAACCTCACAGCGATGTATGGCAAGCACAATTATCCATCCTCTCATGTATGGAATGTGGATGACTTTGGAGTTCAAGTGGGTCAAAATGGCGGAGCTAGCACTTGTCCATGCCTCACATGGTATGAGGCAAATACATGCCATAACACCTAATGAATGGGAGCATCTTTTGGTGCTAAGTTGTATAATGCAGCCAGGGAGAGCATGCCCAATTTTTACATCTTCAAAGGCAAACAACTTAAATGTAATTACATCAAACATTATGAGATCAGAGCTTGCATGGCTATGAACCGAAGGCATGGATGACCTCCTTTATTTTCTCCAAGTGGATGTCACACTTTATTGCTTATGTGTACTCTAAAGGAAGGAACATATCACAAACCAACCGTCAACTTCTCATTATGGATGGCCGCAATTTTTGCAAATTGGAGGTTCTTGGAGTGCTTGTGGGTTCCCTTGAGTTTTGCTCTCCTAACTTTGGCCAAGTTATTGTGCTCTTCTCTTTGCTTGTTTGATACAATTGTCAAGTTATATGCTATCGAAGAAAAATGTCCAATGACTTGTGAATTGGAATGTGAAGTGGATTTTATATGTAATAAAGGCATGTTTAATTCATGATTTATATTTGTATATGTGGTGGAGGAATATATCACATTAAATTAAGAAGATTAATATAAGTACATGAGTCCATTTTCTAGTTTGTTGTTAATATGTATACATTTGTTTTTGTATGTAAAATTCTTGTATATAGGGGGTTTCATTTCATAGTGACCCACACACATCATTTAAGTTTCCAATGAAGAGTCCATCCGCTAGGCACAATTTGCATGTGACGCGTGGAGGTCGTGCTACAAGCCCATTAACTGGGTTTGGGCTCGACCACTCTTCCTTCCATACTTTCCATGCCGTTCAACCATTAGATGTGACAAGCTAAAAGCTCGGGGTAGGGGAGGGGGAGGGGGAGGTGGGGGGGGGCACTAGCAAAAAACATAGGTGCTAGGGCTACATATGAAAAATCATATACCTTGCACTTTGTTTATGGAGAATGGATGAATAATTGTTGATTTTTTAATTTTTTTTTGTGAAGAGTCGAGGATGGATAAAATCACTTGTGAGATGTCTCCTAGAGTTCAAGGGGGTTGGTACCTGAGAAAGGAAGGAGCTCTGCAAGGAGTGGAGTTCACTGAGATCTTGGATTCATCTCTTTTTTGTAGAGATTTTGTGCATAAGATTGCATTTTGTGGGTTTTGCACTAGTGTGGCAAGTTTTATCATTTGGTGTTTTAAGCTTTACGCCTAATCATTCAATTTCAATTTCATTCAAAAAAAAATTTTGGGTATTGAAACTTAAAACAATTGCTTTTATGTGTTTCTTTGTGTTCCTCATTGGAGTTTTTCTTTGCCATATATCACTTTGGGGAGCACAACTTTGTGACAAGATTTGGAGGAGTATCTTAAACATGTTGGTATCATGTCCCGACAAATGAAAATCTAACTTTTGAGGGGGTTTTTGTGGGTCAAGACTCGTTTGAAGTGGTCATAGAGCAACATGTTTGGAAACATTTGTATGCACACATAAATATTTTTGTTTGGACAAGTTGTTGGTGAAAGATGATGAGGGTAATTTCATTATTATTACGAATTGGGATTTTGTCATTATATATTTTCATGGGGAAATTATTGATATGGTTGGGTTGTAGAGGTTTCAAGTGCCTTTGATTTGGAGAAGACCTTACATTTTTACTTCCATGTGTTGCTAGGCCTTATGAATGGAGGTGTGATAATTTTCAACACATGCTTATCTATCTATATTTATTTCATGTGTTGGTTATGTTTTGTAACTATGCATTTTTCACTTATAGTTGCATTTGCTTTGCAACTGTAAGTTTAGCAGTGCTTCAACTATTGTTCATATGTGTAGGTAGGTAGAAGTTTTATGCTTGCATGGTGTGGGTTGTTTGTCCAATGTGTAGGTTTGGAGATCAAGGCATCAATTTCCAATTGCAATGGAGGATTCGTCAAGTATGGAGCCATCCATGCACCACTTCCTGACCCATGCCTTCATGGCAATGGGAAATTTCTCAACAGAGGGGCATATGAGATCTACAAGACTTCTTCGGATGCTTTGGTAGGTGTTTTGTAAACTTATGTAGATACATAATATATCGGGCATATGGGAAACTTGTGATTGTATCTTTTAGACACATATGGCTAGCATGGAAGCATGACATCAAGGTCTCTAACTACACCATTAAATTTATTTTTTCTACAATTTTTTGTAATTATGTCCTCAAGTTTGTAATGAATTCAAGGAATATGAAAAAATCCCAACTTTAAAATATTTAAGGTCATGAAATTTACATCTTGACCAAATTTAGCAATTTCTTTTTAGCATCACTTTTAAATTTTGAAGATCTCATCTTGAAATCCTACCTTTGATTATTTAACACAACAATAGAGGTCACCATGAAAAAAACTCCAATGTAAGCAACACTTTGCTACTACTTTTAGGCGTTTGACCAAAAAAATGTATGGTTTTAGTATACCAAAGTATTTTTTGGTACACTTGACTATGCTTGCACCATGTGTTGTCCACGCATCTTTAATTTTTGTAGTTACAAGGTGTCAACTAGCTGACACAAATGTGTTGTGCAAGGAGGCAAGTAGCAAAATATTGTATTTTTCTTGGCAAGAACTTCATTCAATACTTGATTATCATTATGTACAATGCAATTTGTCAACCCACACATGCTTCAAGCGCCTTTTTGGGTCACCTTGAAAACAACGTGGTTTATCAAACCAACTTGCAAACATATGCATATCCATCCAACCTTTGGGAGCCATTTGGTAGCACACACACCTGGAACATTGTTTGAGAGAACTTTAATTGGGTAATGCAATTTTTGTTCACAAAAATTAGTATAGGCGCTTCAATTTCGGCTCTCATTCTGCCCATGATCCACACCACCATCATTATGGCATCTCCACCGCTTACAACAATGGCATATTTAACAATCTGATTGTCAACCACGTCAAGTGTATGACCATTGTCACAAGCGAATATAAAATGCGTTTCATCCATATTTTCCGTTTAACCATGAGTGAACTATCCTGACATGGAACCTCTTTTGAGAACACCCAAGTGAAAAGTTGTTAGCATATTAATATGCAATTCTTTGTCAATACTGTAGGGTTTTCACCCTGTTTGATGCAAAAGAACAATGTTATGCTTGTGCATGAAATATTGCATCCAACTTGTACATATTTTGAAAATTATAGGCATTCCATCCAAGGGATCCACACATGTGTCATTGAACTCATATATAGAAGTTTCAAAAATCCCTTTTGCAAATGTCAATCAACAAGCCACTAGAAAAATTCACCTTTGTCTTCTTTTAAGCGTTTAAACTCATGGAAAAACTCACCATACAACCCAAGTGATACAACCTTTACATTTATGCCCATGCCCAACAATAGCTTTGTTTGCAAACTTTTTGCGCACTCTGAGTTGAATTCATGTTGCCCCTTCACAATTTGTAATTACTTTGTCATCTTCAAGAATTGTATCATGTGTTTTTCACCAACAAGAAGCTCTTTGCAAGTTTGCCTTCATTGATTCTCAAAAAACTTGTGGAAATATCCTCACATCTCGCAATACTATCATATTCTCACCAAACATAAATGTTCCTTCCATCATGCACTCCACAACTTCTTTTCGTTGAGCTTGTGTGCACACTTGTTGCAAAACTTGTTTTTTTGCATTTTGGTGTTGCAAGATCACATTTAGATTTTGGTTTTCTGCTTCGAGGAGTTCCTCTAATATTGCGCTTTCATCAAATTTAAGCAAGAGTTTATAGAATTTGAGGATAAATCCAGAAGGAAAACATGACATGATTACATGACACAATAAACACGATTTCAACATAAACTACATGTCTTGCATACTTGAAAAAGCATCATGCACATGACGGATGTAGATTGGCCATCAATAGGAGTTGGTTGACTTGATCTTGGATTATCACAAAGATGGCTACTCTTTGCGGTTTCATCTCTCTCATCATCTCCATCAGCATGCATACCGATCTCTTCACTTTGAGAATGAAAAGATATTCATAAGAGCTTTGAGTTAGAGACCTAAAGTTAGAGACCTCACAACCACCTCTCTCCAGTGATTTCATCATGTTTACTCATACTAAGAGCCACTTCACACACAAGACTGCGAGCCCATGACCATTACACGTCAAGCACTCTCATTGGTGGAAAAGGCAGAGCCGGTCCAAGTTTGCTTCACACTACGCTTGAGGAACCAACAAAATATGTGAATGCAAGATGGATGTAAAGTCTACATTGATTCCTACATGGCATTGAGCGGATCATGTTTCATGGTTACTTGGACTATTTTTCAAAAACCGCCTCTTGGAGATAGGCATAACACAAAACCGGGAGACCATGGCACTCCGAACGCTCACAATCGTTGATTTATTCTATTTTATCATGCGTGAGGACCCACATGAATAAAAATTCATTGAAATAGCACTTGGTTGAGGGTCTAGTCATAAAATAAATAAATAAAATAATAGAAACATCAGAGTTTCACTCTTACTCTGACGTGAATGGGACCCCGTTTCTCACTACCGTGTTCATGTTTAACCAAGCTTCACCGTAAGAGTACTTCCTCCCTTTCGGGAGGTGGGCTCCGATAGTTTCCAAATAGTGTAGTATCTGCCGTCTAACAGGGTATGTGAGGGTGTAGAGGTTTGACTGAGGTCCAGGGGGGTTTAAGGGGGGTCTACTGGGGGTTGTTTTTTGTCTAGCTTTCGTTTGTTAAGTATTAAGTATGTAAGGCATTTGATGGCAATTTGATGTAGGTGTTTCATAAGTGTTTTAATCTCGGTTTTAGGTATTTTTAGTTTTTCTAGTTCTTTAATTGGTTGTTCATGAATAGCCCCTTTGACACCTGCAGTGATGGTGATGAGGGGGTTAACTTGCCAGCCGGCTCTTCTAATTGTTTGTATTAGTGTGATGTAGTTAGTGGTTTTTTCGTTGCGTGCATTATTTGGGAATTTGTCGTGGCAGTAGGTGAATTCAATGAATTGTATGGTATGTGATGGGGTAGGCCTTAAAGGAGGTTGGTTGTATGTGGGGGCACCGATTATACATAGTATGTTTGGTCTTAGTTTAGCTGGACATGTGCATGATGTGGTGGTGCAAGTGCATTGGAGTAGCCATTGTGGGATTGTGTTGTCTTGTGGTCTGGAGTCTTGGTGTCTTGCATTTATGAGTGTATAATACCTTGTATGTTTATTTGATTGGAGCGTATGTATAATTTGATGGACTGCTTTGTTATGACGCGCTATACGTAGTCCTTTTATGTGTGGGTGTGAACATGTGGATAGTAGATGTGGCCATGTATCCATGGTGTTGTTGGGGCATAGCGTGCAATTTGGGTTTGGGTAAGGGTCTAGTCACATATGACTTTACACCACATTTGAGAGTCCGTGACCACACTACATGATTTTGGAGGTGTCTTGGGACAAACTTTGGACACTTTCTTTTGGGCTCTCACAATTTCATGGTCATGGCTCTTGGCTCGTGTGTGAAGTGGCCATAACCTCCAAATCCACAATGCTCCTGATGCCAAAACCCTTATACTCCGCACATGTTCAATTGCAAGCATTGAACAGGGAGAACATGTTACAGATAAACCGGTTGAGTTTGAGAAATAACCAGTTGATGTTAAAGACTTCAAGAAAATTACCCATCATTTTAGAGGAATATGTGAAATATACCTCAAATTAGTAAAGAAAAACCGAAAGATCACAACCTGTAACCGGTTGGACTTGGAAACCGTGGGATCCTGACTGATTATGCCCAAAAATCTCCTCGGACACTGTTTGCAAGGACCTGAAATTTGGTTTTTTCTGTCAGTACAAGAGATCTTCAATTTTCGGTTGTTCACGAGTTCCATATACATATGACATTTTAGAATCAATCCCACATGCACATCTACTTTACTTACAACCCATCCATCGCATCAGCCTCTTCGAAGTGAAGTTGTCAACCTAAAATGTAGGCAAAGAAATGTAGAATTCAATAGATGACCAGGTGCCCAATTTTCAGTTAGGTTTAAAGTTTAAACCCACCTAAGCTTTTTCTTGCATCAGAACATGCGTGCTCATTATGTCCACAAGTATAATTCAACCATACCAGATCACCATGTCCTAGCCTTTGTATAGAACTCAAGAAGGACAACACAAATTTGTGCCCCAAAAGCTCCACTTCTCAAATAAGCTAAGAATAGAATACATCTTTAGATTGCAAGTTCACTGCTCACACCAACACAAGAAGCCACCAAATTCTACATTTGTCCAAGTTTACAAGAGAACAACACAAACTCACCTTCCCCACAAGTTTGTGTTGTTTGAAGACACATCCAGTTGCGCCAATTTGACCACCAAGGCGAACAAGCCAAATTTAGTGACTCGTTTTGCAATGGACACCCATAGATGACAAACCAAAGAGATCAATAAAAGAGATCAAATCCTAAAAGGTACCTTTCAACACAAACTCAACATAGAACACCAATCTTTTGGATTTTGAGATGTAGTCATGATTGAAGACAAAAAAAATCCAAAAATTGGACTTACATGTGTGTGTGAATGCCAAGCAAGTGAGGCGATAAGCTCTTCAAGGAAACGAAGAAGCTCCTTGCAACCAAGGGAGTCGACAAAGTGGGAACTTGGTGGGGAAGTCTCCAAAAGCAAAGTCTGGATGGTATTGATGGCAAGTCTTTAGGAGGACCTGGGGTCTTCCACCCATGATATTTCCACCCCGACTAGAAAATTAGCGTGGACCACGCTAATTTCCCGCCCACATTAATAGGATTATTTAGTGTAGTTACAAATGAACCGGTTGAGTTTGAGACATTACTGGTGCAAATTCTAGACTTCATGAGAATTATTGATCAATTTAAAGGAACTTGGAGAATATTCTTTAATTTAACAAAGAAACACCAAAGATATCATCATGTAATTGGTTCATATTGGAAACAATATTATCTTGATCGATTATGCTCAAAAATCTCTCCAGATGTTGGTTTACATCAAAGGCACCAAGTCATGGCTCTTAATGACTGTGCTACCCCCATTTTTGAATAAGAGCATATAGAAGTTCGTGGACTACAACCCAAAGTCATTTGGAGGTCACCCTCAGAAGGAACCCTCTGGGAACCTTCAAAGTCCCACACAAATGCTCTCATATGATGGGATGAACAATCAACCCCCTCATCTTGCAAACATTGAATTTTCATCTGCCAAAATTTCATCCATCAGAAGTTTTTTTCGAGTTGCCCGAGTAGTTTCGTAGATCGTAGGATGGGGCGTTGTGAATGGATGGCTTGGATGTGGTCTACCCACAACTACACACCCTCCATTCACAGTGCCTCAGTGACATGGACCATGGATGAGTTTGCCTAGATGTGACAAAGCCCTAACCATCAATGCCTTCATCTATAGCCAAATGTTTCTACATTTATGCCAATCATGGATTGGTTAAAGACGAGTGGCTCTACTTCAAACTGTCTTCTTGAACGGGCATCCATATTTGAGAGGTATGTGGTTATATGTGGATTTAAGAACAAACACCACAAAGATATGTGTTTAAAAGAGATTAGACTACATGCTAAAATTTTGTTAACAATTCTAGGTTCAATTATGAAAAACAATTGAAAGGATTTGCTTGATCGTTTAATGAGAAAGAAAATCTTCACTTTAGTAATGATTAAGATATTCATACAAGTTCGTAAATTTATGAGGAAAATGACTACATACATGATTTGAATTTGCTAATCATCTTGCATTAATTTCATAGTTCATAGTCTATGAGAAGTAGGTGCAAAACAAAAAAGTGCACGTTTAAGGCCCACTTATCTCATAGGTGAATGCATGACATCAATACATAATATCAGTGATGGTATCAAGAACCTACATGATCGGCATCAAAATTGTATGTGGTGAGTATCACGAGATAATAAGAAGCGTTGAATATTGTTATTGGATCTTGCCGTTTTAACATGCGGACTCTACAATGTTAGATTGATCTCGTTGAAAGTGTCCAAGACTACTTAAACAATCTTATAAAAAACCCACATACCTTAATAAAAGCAAATACATCCTCAAATACTACCCGTATTCTAACAGTTTCATCAACAAAAACAATAAATTCCTCATTATATACACCCCAAGTGGTATGAGAAAAAGGTGATACTACTCCAACACCGGTTTAAAGTTACCATTGCAGCCAGGATGAAAAGTTACCATTCATGGTGGTGAAATGATGGAAGCCCCTTCACTCGGGTCCTAAGTTAAGTTACTTACACCAGTTTGGAAAAGAAACTGTCCGGCCCTGGCCAGCCTTTTCCAATGGAGATAAAAGGAGAGAACTGCAAGAAAAGTTACCGTCAGCTTTTACCTCGCCTCTTCTTTCTGTTGCTCAGAATTGCTCAGAGCGAGGTCAGTACGAAAAGAAGGCAGCTAGAAGCATGACAGGTGCCAACGTTGGACCGGTATGACCAAACAAAAATTCATATTTCCTTGAAGTTTCGCCACGTGGCAATCTTACAGTGGTTGAGATGCTCTTGAATCCAACATGGGAAACTACATTCCAGCACTACAATGCTACCTCTATAATATAACATGTTTGGGAAACAAGGAAACCGTCGTATTATCAAGGTGTCACATATTCCATGATATGACAAATTGAACTTCTTTGTCATAATAACAAGGCACTTCATGAAAACACACATTAGACAATTTGACACATATGCAAAATAAATATTTTTTCAAGTGTCTTTACAAATATGCAAACTTTTCTCATGAAATCGATGTGGACTTGAAGAAGGAATCGAGAGTCCGATGATGTTGCCACTTCAAGTTAGCAACAAATATCTTATTGAGTTTCTCCGATATGTCATGCAGTTTCATTACATATGTAGGAATAAACTCTAATGGGTTGTCCATAAAAAAAACAACGTAGCTAACAATTGAGCATGACGTTGAGCATCTACCAGTTTCACAATAGGTGGAGGTCTATCATCAACATCTAAAGAATCCAAGGGTGGTGCATTATAGTCACAACTAGGTGGATGTAATATTTGTCCCAAGACTTTCCAACAATATGCAAATCAAAGTAATATAATAATTATTGAGTTCGAAATGCCAAAAAATAAAATGTGCACATAGGTTTAGGGTTTAGGTGAAAAATTGTTGCAAAAGAAACAGAGGCTAATGACTCTCTTGAACAAGTTTTAAGATAGAGAACCTACACTAAATATGATATTTAGTGTTACCAATTCTAATTGTCTTGCGCAATACTAATTGTAAACCACGGTGTTGTGTCACCAACACTAAATGTTAACCCAATATTATTTATCATTTTTTGTGAAGAATTTGGATGATTATAGATTTCCAGTATTGCAAATATTGTCACATACCAAATGATTTTTCATCCAAATTTCAATAATCCATGACAATATTTCATCTGTCACGTGAGGTGACATCGGGGGCTAAATCACGTCAAATTAGAAGTCAATGGACTCCATTAGGAGTCCATGTGTGTTTGGATGAGTAATAGACTCCATTGGAAGTCCTAGATAGTTGTTCATCCACTCCATGGATGAAATCCACCTAGACGGGGGGTTATGTGGAGAGGAAGGCATCTTGACTTGCCATTGTTGTCAAGTCAAGTCTTGTGAGTGTGTTTTGAGAGAGAGAGCTTGTTGTTGCTATCTTGTGGCTATGGTGTAGTAGATCATGAGTAAAGCCTTTGCATTCTTTCTCCATCACTTGCACTCTTGGATTCTCCCTTCGTGGAGTGAGAGATAGCTTGACTCTTGTGTGTGAATTTCAGAGTTTCTTAAGCTTTGTAAGGAGACTTCTTAGTTTCTTGAGCTTGGAGAGAGAAACCCTCATACTTGACAACAATTGGCTTATTTTTCATTTTTGGTTGTATTTCTGAGCTAAGATGGCCCAGTACTGGAAGCAAATGAGTGATACATGTGTATGAAAGCTTAGTTTGCAATTCCTTGCAACCCTCAAGAAGATTTTGAAAGAAATCTCCGCATTTTTTATTTTATTTTATTTTTGTGTCTCTTTGTGTTTTCTTGAATTGTTGATGGTTGAATCTTGAGACCAAATGGAATCTCAAGTCACATCTTTCTTGCTTGCAAATTGTGTAAGCAAATTTTAATTTTGTTTGTTTGTTTTATTTTTTATTTTTTTTCTCCGATTTGTTTTTAAATTTTTTTGAGCTCCGGACGGATCCGGAGCTCTGCCACGCCTCCTGGAGCGGGCGGGCGGCACAGTCCGGGCGCGGGCCGGGACAGGCGCAGCGCCAGCTGGAGGGCGGCGAGGGGGGCCAACCCCCCCAGGTAAGCTTTTTATTTTTATTTTTATTTTTTTTATTTTTTTATTTCTATTTCTATTTTGTTTTTTTTACTTTTAACTTTTCATTTTTCATTTTTCATTTTTTTCATTTTTTTTAAAACTTTTCCTCCCTAGATTCTCGCAAAAAAGTTCATTTTTTCTTTTTACTGTTTCCTTTTTACTTTTTTTACTTTTACATTTTAGCTTTTGGGTTTTCAATTTAACTTTTACATTTGACTTTTTACATTTGAATTTTTACATTTTTATTTTGACTTTTGATTTTTCCTTTTCACTTGTTACGTTTTACTTTTCACCTTTTTTTTACTTCAATTTTTAGGTTTTTGTTTTTACATTTTTACTTTCACCTTTCAAACTTGGCATTTAATTTCACAAACTTTGAGGTTCAAATTTGGGGGCATACTAGCTCCGATTGGAGTGAAATTTGAGCCTATCTTGTGTGAAATTTGAGCCTATCTTGTGTGAAATTTGCCAAGGAATCCAATGGTGTAATTGGATTGTTGATTGGAATTCAAAATCATTGCTGAAATGATTAATTCAACGCTGATTTTTGTTTCTGGGAGCAAATTAACTCCGAACGGAGTGAAATTTGAGCCTAATTTGTGTGAAATCTTCCTAGGAGTCCATTGGTGCAATTAGTTTGTTGATTGGAGTCCATATTCACCTTGAAAATGAGCATTTTCAACGCTGATTTTTTATTTTAATTACCAATCTCAAACCTTTGCACAATTTTGGAATTCTGGGGGCATAAATAAACACTTGGAATTTGGCAAGGGATTGCCATTTAGATAGCCCGCAACAGGTGCAGGTTGCCCATTACCTTGTAGATAGTTGCAGGTACTCAAGTGATTATTTTATGGTGCAAACTAGGAGCCGATATTATCGATCTCCATCACCAAATTACTTGGAGGACGTGCATACCACAAATCTTGAGCCAGAGGTAGATACCAACGAGGCTTTTGAGCCTATTTCGGCGTTGGACACTACTAGTAGGCTTCGGATTTGGAGTGTCGGCACGTTCGACGAAATGGAGGACGATCACCACGGTTCAGTGCGTGATTGGTTCTCAGGTCGAGCTGGGGGCATTTCCTTGCCCGATTGGAAACTCCGGTTTCGTACCTGGATTAAGGAGAATCGTCAAAGGTCTTCCAATTTCAATGATTGGTATGCCTTTGAGCTTCTGCCTCAGCATTTGGAGTATGAGGCACTCCAAACTTATGAACGCTGGACAGAAGGTCATCAGCGACAACTTCGGGAGGTGGAGCAATATTGGGAGGCCCAGGTTGAGCTTATTTCAGCCCTTAAAGATGGGGCGGTTGCCACCTTGGCTCCACCCACCTTAAAGGAGGAGGAACCACTGGAGGAGCCTAAGGACAAAGAACTGGCACTTGGGCCAATAATGGTTAGCAGTAGCATGGCTACCCTTTCATGGATGGCACGTGCTACACAGGCAGCATTGACGGCTGTTGGTCCACCACCTCCATTTAATCCCCTTGCTGAATTTGTCGCACATTTGGAGGTGGAGTATGGTGGGTTTAGGCGAGACCAGATGCAGCGCATCCAAGATTTTCGCCGGGAGAAGGATGACACTCCACGGACCATGTACACGCGACTCGCGCGATTTGCTGTTGAGTCGAGAGGTGTTTTTGCTGAGAGCCAGCTTGTCAAAATCTTCTTGTCGAAGATTGATAAGCGGCTACTTGAGTTGGCATCACCTCGGATTATCCTCGACTACGAAGGCAGAGCTACGCTTGCACAAGCGTTTGCCGTGGTTGAGAGATGTGATCGGACTCTCTGTCAACATGATGCCACGGATATGGTATCTTGGATGACAGAGACTAGCAAATCAAAAAGAATTGTCACAGCTACTAGTAGTTTAGCTGAGACTCAACCTGTTAAGGAGCAAAAGATTTTGTATTGTTGGGATTGTGGAGAAGCTGGTCATTCGAAGAATGATGCCAATTGTCCCAAGAAGAAGAAAAACCAGCATTTGGGAAAAATAAAACAAAAGATAGAACCGGTAAAGGCGGGGGAAAATTCTAAGAAGAGGCAATTGAAATGTAACCATTGTGGCGGCACTAACCACGATGTGGATCATTGTTTCCAACTTCATCCTGAGAGGCGGCCTGCCAGTTATATAACTGGCAAATCTTCACGGGAGCAGACTCTTGAGGCTAAGGTTGCAGAGCTTGAGCAAAAGCTCAAATCTTCTGCATCTTTTGCTCAAATTTCTGAGCCTCATGCAGGTGTTGGCACTTCGGGTTCTGACATGTATATGTTCGGAGCATCTGGAGAAGTGGTAGCTGCAGCTTCTACCCGCGCACAGACATTGGCAAATTCAATGGCTTCTACAAGTGTTGGTAGCAACGAGGCTTCACGTCCTCGCCATGTCGGTCCAGCAGACCAGGTTGGTCAAGCACGGCTACCTCTATCATTTGGATTGGTAGACACTACTACTGCTGTTGGGGCTAAAAACTCTTTACCTTTGAGAGATGGGGATTCCATTTCAAATGATGTTATGCAGGTATTGGCACATAAAATTCTCCATATGCCAATTTTCTCGGGTTCGGAGTTGATGGCTCCGGATTTCAAACCTGCTGGAGTTTTCCATTTAGCTGGGAGAATGTTAGAAGGCAAGGCGGATTTGCCATCCCTTCAAGTATCCCAAGCTGTTGTTGACGTGCCTGTGACTGAGGAGGTGGAGGACTTAGCCAATTTGCGAGCGAATCTTGCAGATGCAGCAATCATTGCTTTTGGTAAGCACGCTGATATTCCTCCTCCAATAATTCCATCAATGGACACGTCTTTTTCAAATTATGCAGCAGGAGCAGCATATCTTGCAGATATTTCTGCAAGATCTGCTCGAGAGCGGCATAATTTACAACCTGGAGTTGTACGTCTGGTGAACGACAAAGCTTTGTTTGTCGTGTCACGCACGGATAATCCCGCTATTCGTGCAATACCACTGAGAGTTATGATGGATTCTGGTGCTCAACCGGTTATGATTGGCAAAGGACTTGCTGACAGTCTGGGGTTGATGCCAACAAATTTAGATCCTTGTCCATTCACAATTGTAACTTCAGTGGGGGGCACTGAACGTGCAACAGGTTACACCAAGGCACCTCTCCGTTTGATTTTTAACGTGGGGGCATGACCTACCTACACTCATTTGACAATGAAGTGTGTTATTACCAATGCAACCAACTATGATATACTAGTTGGTCAGCAAGCTCTTTATTCACTTGGCTTTGGTTTGGATAATTGGACCGAGGAGGCGTGGATTAGACCGGGATGGTCTACTGGTGATGGCAGGAAGGTATTTATTCCTGTAGCGTTTGCAGCTACTTCTATGACTATGGTTGCGGAGGCAATGTTTGGTTGTAGTGGTTTAGTTTCAAACTTGCCTTGTTCACCAATTTTGTTGGAGGAAACATTGGCCTACACTTGTAATGTAGCAGAGCAACGAATTTTGCCATGTACCGAAATTTTTGCTCGACATTTCAAGGATCCATCTCCACCATGGCGTACTCCTAAGGAGTTATCTGACCATTGTCGACACATTGTAGCGGATTTGGAGCTTGGGGAGACACCTCCAATATCATCCTCATTTTCTTTTGCCCAACCCATTCGTTGGCAACCATCACATGAAGGTATTGTCCTTGTAGAGATCTTTGGGGGCATTGGCACAGGTTTGGCTGCAGTATTGGAGGCTGGGATTATAGTTAGGCGGTATATTCATGTGGATAATGGATATGCAGCCAACAGAGCCGTTCGACACCACATCCAACAATTGTTGTTGAGGTATCCCACACAATTGTCAGCCTCTGCTATTCATGGATGTTGTGGTCAACTCCCTCAAGACGTCACTATAATTAGTGATGAGGATTTGAGAAGGTTGGGCCATGTGGATTTGATTATTTCAGGATGGCCGTGTCAAGGCCATTCGCGTGCAGGAACTGGCCAAGGTTTGGATGACCCTAGGTCTAGTTTGTTTGCGGATTTGATGCGATTGATACAATGGTGGTTTGCCCATCAATCAACTCCGCCAGGGTATATTTTGGAAAATGTGCCATTATTGGGTGATACACGGCCCAAAGTGGTGAAGGATGGTGAGTACATTAACCAACTTCTGGGTACTCCAACATTTCTGGATGTTGCATCCTTGGGATCCTTTGCTCACCGGCCTCGTTGGTTTTGGACCAATTTGGTATCACCTCAGGTGCTTTCAGCGGCAGTCGCTCGAATTCCTCGGCTTATGAATCGCAAGGTGGATGACATTTTAGATGATCATCGTGTTTCCTTGGCGGTTACCAAGGATGACACCTTGCCACTTGCAGTAATTAACAAGGTGGGAATTCCGCGAGGTGCACTACCGACTTTTGTGACATATCCACAGTCTTTTGCATTTCGATCTCGTGGACCAGGCATGGTTTGGGATTCAAAATCCCAAACTTATGATGAGTCTACGGCAGATGAAAGGGAACGAGCCATGGGTTTTCCTACAGGTACCACAGCTGCTCACGGGCTTCAAGAAGGTCAGAGACGTTTTCTATTGGGACAAGCTATGGATCTTAATAGCATGGTGTGGATTATTGGAATTTGTCTTGCTGCTCAACAATATTTTCATGACCAATTGCTTACTATGAGGGCAAAGGACAATGGTCAGGGGGCAATGGAGCTGCAATCCAAATTTCACATGGAGGTCAATGATGCTGAGGCATTATTTTCTTTGAAGCAGCATGCTGCAGAAGAGCTTCGAGCTCAACGTGTTTTTGCTGCTTTGGCCCAAGATTTTGGTGTGTCTGATTGTAGTGGAGAGGATACGCATTTGATTTCAAGTGCAGATGATGGGGGCAAAGGTGTTGCCCTCTCCACGGACTAGCAATCACAGGCTGTGCTGGCACCAAGTGGCAATCCTTCTATGGAGAAGGGAACCACGGAGTTTGACGATTGGCCAATTGAAGTGGGGCCAAAACTTACTGGTGCCGAAGCACGAAAGGTACGGGCATTTATTCGCTCTTACCGTAATTGTTTTGCCTTTAGTCTTCATGACCTTGAAGGATATAAAGGTAAACATGTTCGTATTCAACTCGAGGACGACCATCCTATTTTCAGACGGCCGTACAGACTTAGTACATCTGAAAGGTTGGGTGTTCAAACTCGATGTCAAGAATTATTGGCAGCGGAATTGATTGAACTCTCCAATGGAGAGTATGCTTGTGCCACGGTTATGCCTTCAAAGAAAGATATCTTTGGCAACTGGACGGAGAAACGGATGTGTGGTGATTATCGTCCAGTCAACCGCAAGACCAAGTCGGATCGATACCCAATGCCGATGCCAGAGGAGTTGTTTGATGCATTGGGATTTGCTAGAATTTTCAGCACTCTGGATTTGAGGTCTGGTTATCATCAATTGCCTTTGTTGTTGGGTGATCGGGTGAAGACCGTATTTTGGGGAATTGATAAAGATGGCAAGGATCAACTTTATCATTGGAAATTTTTACCATTTGGTCTCAAGAATGCACCAGCTGAATTTCAGCGGGTGATGGACCAATTATTGGCTGGTTTACCGTTTGCTAAATGTTACATTGATGATGTTATCATCTTTAGTAATAGTCCACAGGATCATGTGAGGCATTTGCAAGCGGTATTTGAACGGCTACAACGATGGGGACTCCGTTTACATCATGGAAAATGTAAGTTTTTTCATGATCAACTGCCCTATTTGGGCCACATGATTGTTCCTGGCGGTCTTGGTGTGCAACAGGCAAAGGTGGATGCTTTGCACAAAATTCCCGCACCTAGTGATGTACCACGACTTCGGGTATTTCTAGGATTGGCAAATTATTATAGAAGGTTTGTCAAAAACTTTAGTTTGATTGCCAAACCTCTCACCATTCTCACGGGGAAAGACCAACCATGGATTTGGAGTCGGAAACAACAACAGGCATTTGATACATTGAAGCAGAGGCTCGGTTCAGCGCCAGTGCTTCGACGCCCGGATGTGTCTAGAGCTTTTCAATTGCACACGGATTGGAGTGCAGTGGGATTGGGAGCGGTATTGACACAGAAAGATGAAGAGGGAAAAGAATATGTGGTGGCTTATGCATCTAGAAGCAATAATAGTGCTGAATCTAATTATTCTTCTTATGAAGGCGAGGCCTTGGCGGTTGTTTGGGCCATTGCACATTTCCGACCTTATTTATATGGCCAAAAATTTACTTTGTTAACCGATCATCAGCCTTTGAAATGGCTTATGGAATCATATAAACTCACCGGGAAACTTGCTAGGTGGGCATTGTTACTTCAAGAATATGACTTTGAAGTTGTCCACCGAGCAGGAATTGCCAACTTGGATGCAGACGGATTGTCTCGCAATCCAAGTCCTTCAGATGAGGATTTAACTGGAGCCAGGTGGCATGGAGATTGTGATCGTGAGGCAGTGCCGGGTTGGCATGCTGCCACATATCTCACAATTATGTCATGATTGGCTGCTGAGATCCTTGTGGAACACCAAGATGAGGAGATCGATAAATCTCTCATTGTTAGTGATGTGTGGGAAGACCATGCGGTCTTGCACAAACTTCAACAAGGGACATATCCCCTTGGACTATCCGCTATGGAGCGAGATAGAGTTAGTCACCGAATAACAAGGTTTCGTTGGACAAACGGCTTGTTATTTCGTGTGTGGCCGGACGGAACGAGGCGCATCGTTCCAAGGCCAGATCAAAGAGCTTCTTTAGTACGGCAAGTACACAAGGAGCTTGGACATTTTGGAGTGCGAAGGACACACTCTATGTTACGCAACCAATATTGGTGGACTGGTATGTATCAACAGGTTGTCACTTATGTTTCCCAGTGTAAAGTATGTGACCGAGTCAGGTCAAGTTTTAATACTTTATCACCTCAACTTCAACCTTTACCTATTATGGGCTTGGGATATCGTTGGTCTTTGGATTTTGCCGGACCGCTTACTGTCACTCCACGTGGGGCAAAGTATGTACTTGTGATGGTGGAGCATTTTAGTAAGTGGATTGAACTCGTGGCTCTTCCCCAAAATTCCTCAGAATTGGCAGCTATGGCATTTCTTGATCGAGTTTTGGCACGGTTTGGAGCACCTGCAGAGGTGTTGACGGATCAAGGGAGAGAATTTCTTGGATCTTTCGAGGCTTTGTGTACCAAAGCTTTTATTGATCATCGAACAACTTCCAGAGATCACCCTGATGCAGATGGCTTAGCTGAACGAGTTGTTCAGACTGTCAAGCGCGGTTTGCGGAAGTATGGGTTGCTCCATGGCAACCATCGCGAATGGGACTTGATGTTACCATGGATAGCAATGGGTTACCGTTTCAGCAGGCAAGCATCTTTGGCATCCTATAGTCCTTACCAACTCTTGTATGGTCGGGAGCCAATTTTACCTAGCTCGGTGCGAGAGAAATTGGCTCCTATGGTAAACTTGGATGATCCAGATGTTTGGGCTCAATGTCTTCATGATCGAGCAATGTTCTTTCAGAAGGCCATGCCTATGGCCATGGAAAACTTAAATATAGCTCAACATCGTGATACATTACGGTATGCCCGGATCCGCAATGGCGCTTATCGACCTCAGGTTCGTAGATTTTCCAAGGGGGATTATGTTTACTTGCAACGAGAGGCGCCTACGACATTGGATGTCAAGGCTGGGCGCACCATTTTGCGGGTAAAAGATGTTTTACCAAGTGGTATATTATTGCTTGAAGGCAAGGATGGACGGGAATGTCGTGAGCATTCAAAGAATTGTGCTCCATGTCACCTTCCCATCGACGGCTCTGTGCATCCCGAGTTGGCGGTTGTACCACATGATCTGCCTTGTTATGTGTGTGGAGAGAAGAAAGGAGCTGCAACAATGTTATTGTGCGACCAATGTCAACGTGGATGGCACATGGCATGTTTGACACCTCCCCTTTTTACTCTTCCTTCTGGCAATTGGGTTTATCCTCGTTGTCGGAAATCCTCCCACTCCATGGCCGTTAATGGTCATGATTGAGGACTTTGTGGATGTTTGCCACATGTCTTAGTGATGAAGTTGTTATCTAGTTGGTAGGTAGTTTTATGGGATTGAAAATCACATTGGGAGAGTTATCGAAGAATTCAACATAAATTGTTGAAGGCGATTAAGGATGGGGCTCACATTGCACCCAGCCTACAGTTCTTGGGTAATTTCCTCAACCATGAGTTTAATTCTTTAGATTACCACTACACCAACATGGATATGTACAGATGTAGCAACAACTTCATCATGTTCAACACCTCTACCGATGAGTGTGTTTGTTCCTAGCTGATTGGAGGGGCTCCTTATCTGCTAGGGGGGGCACTTGAAGAGGTGGTTGTTTAGCATATTAGTTTGCTATATTTATTTTGCTAATTGATGTTGATGACGACACTCGATCTGTTGTGTTTAACGATCTTAGTTTACACGACACATCATAAGTTGCTAACAAGAGAAGGTAGAATTTTAGCGAATGTATGAACACATCCATCATCAATGACAATATTTGTTCACCTAATTCATAAGAAGTATTATTTGAAAAAATATTATATATCACGTAAATACACATCATTACACATAAGACATTGTGCAAAAACATAACCAGAAAAATATGCAACAAAACAATAGCAAGTGTGTCACTAATACACTCTCAATTGCCCCCCCCCCTAGCTAAGAAAAACGCCCATGTCTATCAGCTAGGCCTACACAAACTAATGTAGTTGGCTCAATTGCTATGGCGAAAATGAAGCTCAACATTTTTCCACATCATTGGTTGATATTAAGGGTCAACCAACGAGCATATAGATAACTTAATAAATATATCACAACAAGACTTGTAGGTTGGGTACAATCGTGATGTCCCATTCTTAGTTGTCTTCGATGATTTTTGTGGTCGAATTTTTCGCAATCCACCCGTCAAATTATACCTTGCCGTGTATCTGACTCCGAGTCGCCAAAAACAACAATAGTGAATTTCCTTCTTATAAACAATCAACGATTGTCCGAAGACATAGCATGTCGCGAGAATCTCTAACATTGAGGGCGAATCCAACTACCTAAATGCAATGAACTCAAGGGCAGATTTAAGCATGTCATATGCTAACCTCGTCGGCACGTGCCACACAACAATATGGTTGCCGCACCTTTTTTTTCACCATAAATAAAACATAGGAGATTTTCAAGCACCATCGCCAATTCGGGATGCAAGATCCCTTCAATTGAAAGGTGGCAAAAAAACGCAATTCTTAAAATACTCTTAACACTTTTGTCCATCATTCCCCTCAAGTAATAGAATGCAATTTGGAAAGATATTCTTGACATGAAGGATTATACGTCCTGCTTTGACGTCCAAACCTTATGTTACATGTAGACATAATTTTCATTGGAGAATCTTTGCAAGTGAGGTCGATAAGCACTGCTACGAATACGAGCATATCGCAAAGTATCACGATGTTGGACGATAAACAAATTCTCCATGGCCATAGGCATGACGCATGTAGATAGGTTTTTGGTTTGAATTCCGATTAAAAAACCACAAAGGGAAGACTAAATGAGTGTCAGATTGAACTTTAAAGGTCATTATTAAGTGAATTGATAGATCACAATGAATTAGGAATGAGATTATTATGATAATCACGGAGGAGAAAACTTATTAAGTAAGTTATGGGGCTTGTTGTATTGAGGAATGACATACAAAGATCACTCAATGCAGTACATGCAGTTGCTCAGTCTCTTCCTTACAACCAACACTCAGCAATACATCTCTCTTATTATGATTTTTCAATGCATGGAGTCACGACTCAACAATAAGCTTATGAGTAGACCATAATCTCATAAACCCAAGGCCAGTGGCACCTTGTTCCAGGCCATAGTCTATCCTTTGATACTTCTAGAAGAGAACTCTATGACTATAGTTCACACCACCAGTCTGCAACTATTTATAACATACTTCCATTGTATCTCAGGATTTCAACTTGGTTGATTAAAGTCAATAATTTTAATGTTCAATTTTAAAGTGATTCATATGTTAAATAACTTAACGTATAGAAATCAATTATTATAATCTACAAAAATCTAATTACAAGTGACGAAAACGAGCCTACCGGTAGCTAGCGGACATTAATTTAAGTGAGCGAGTAAACGTACCAGTCGCTCGAACCTAATGGTGAATCCATAGTCTTAGTAACCAATTCCAAGTCCCAAATATCAATAGCCAGTCGCAAGTGACGAGTCTTAGGAAATAGTGCATGCCATAGTCTTTAGTAACCAATAAGCATCTAGATCTCAAAGATGGATATGGCCACCTTTCCTTTTATGCTGACTTTTGGGCTCCCATGCAAATGATATGGGATATCTCCCCGTTCACCTCTTGGTCTAGTGCACCTCCCCGTCACCTGACTCTTCGTCTTCCCCTCAGACTACTGTTGATGCCGCAGACGGTGGTCCTTCGCAAAATTTGGACTCTCCTCTTGAGATAATTATCTTCACAAGAATCCCTTGCTTCCTTACTCGCAATTGCTCCACAAACAGCGTGCACTCACTAGACTATGGTCTGGGCCATTTTTAGCAGATTGCACATCCGAATGACTTCAATGTCCACAGTCATTCTTCCAATCTTAAAGCTTCTCTCAAGTTTACACAATGAATTTTCACATCTCCTCACAGTAGAGTGGAATAACATTCTACAAATTGACCTCGTAGTGGGATCAAAATTATGTCCTACCCGGAGAGAATTTACCAAATTCCTCCCTCAATTGAGAAATGGCCAACATTACTACATTCGTGTAGACGAGAATCTCATACTGTGATGGTTTTGCACAGTGTGTTATCACCTTCCGTAAGTGACATAGAGGAGTATATTCGCAAAACACCACCCCACGGAGACCAAGTAATCACTCAAACTATTGTCACTCAATGACACAAAGAACAACGACACATGCCATCTCCTTCTTCCCAGCAATAGTGTTTACTACTACGACAATTTACACGCAAGATATTCAACCTATGGCCCTTATCAGTTTATGCACAATATTCATTTAGTCAACGTCAAAGTTTCACACCTAGTGGCACTGATTCCCGAAGTGACCACGGGTTTCACTGAAATGCTGACAAGATATAGTTTTTCATCTTCATTATTCAGCTTAATTTCCTAGAAGCAAGACAAGGGACTCATCAAATTTCCATAAGATAATCTCTCACCTTCAAGTTTTACTCTCGGAAAAATCATACGAAACAAGGGCAACGACGCTACCGTGTGAGCGGTGGGACGCGAGCGGTGAGCGGTGAGCAGAAAAAAGTCAACGCTTTCCAATTATAGTAATAAAATTTCCAAATTTAGAAAATATAAATAGAAAAAATCGTGGGACCTCTTTTTTTAGTAAAAATGATGGACCTATTTCCGTGCAAATTTTGAGGGCTTTCAGGACAGAGACTTGGTTTTAGGGTACCTTTCAGAGAGACTAATTGACATGATTTACTTAAACCAGGGAACTTTTGACTGTCCATATTATGGTGAGAGCTGGTTAATCATAGGCTATGGTCACAACGTAAGAGAAAATTCTAAGTCAAAAAATTCAAGCATTCAAGCATTCAAGCAAAGTAGCAAAACTCGTACCATTCAATAACATCTAAAACTACTGTTGGAAGGAGAGACCCATAAATATTTAGAAACCTTTATACATATTTAAAAATGAATACAATTCACATCATGTAGATAATGATAGGTCTGATATATCAGCGATATTTTCGGAAACGTGCACTCATACTATAGTATACTCAACGCAATAATACTTAGCGACAACTTATAAATAAGGGGGGGCAGCCTAGCTCCTATAGGTATCCACGCTAAGGTCCCACATGCTTCATGATGCCACTTTCGAGGAGGTGTTTCACTTCATTGAAACTAAGGCTCGGAGCATGGATGAAAGTGTCTTGGTATTGATCCAAGTTGCAGGTCACACGGAAGATGAAGTACAAGTGCTTGCAGTTCACCCAAGGGCGCCGCTTCCCAAGTGCTCTTGCTGACATCTCCACGAAATCCGGGCACGTGCACGACGGGAAGGTGTTGATAGTGATACGGTACTCTTCAACCTTAGCCTTCTTTCGGGATTGGAACAGAATGATGCACTCGATCCCTAGGTGAGGTATCATTGTGACGGAGGTGATTTGACCGTCGACGTTGAGGGTTGACTCCCATTTGTTGCGTTGTTGGATGCATGGTCCGTTGTTACTGCGCCGGATCTTTTTTCCAAACCTCAGCGTAGGGTATTGATCGGCTTGGGCCGGGGTAGGGAGTTCGGCCATGGATGAAGCAACATTGGGGGAGTCGCCGAAGAGTCTTCTGGGTGACACATTTTGACGCTGCTGAAGTTGGAATCCCCCTTCTTCAAGGGCCAGAACCTCCTAGAGAGTGAGGTTTGTCCCAGTAAGGACAGGCCAGACGTCCGGGACATCCGGACGGTGCTGCACCCACTTCCTCCTAGTGCCTTTGACACATCTCTCAATGTCGTCGTTGCAGAAGGAGAACTGTGTCAAGAATTCCTTGTTCTTCTTGTAGTCACGCATGTAGCCGGTGTACGTAGGAACTGGAGTATTTTTACCATGCCGAACGATCTTCTGGGTGCACTTGGTCTTTGTGCGAGCTTGCATGGCGAAGCAGGCCTTGGCGGAAGTCTTGGGCAGTCTAGAAATGTGCCACTTGGAGACATCGCAGTGGGTCTCCTGAATGTTATTGACGTGGGTGACCCGTTGTGGAATCGATTTCTCAGGAGATTGTGTGAGGGGCAGGTCTGATGGTGTGGCGGAATCAGTGCGTGCCTTGGTTGACCTAGTGCTCACTCGTGGATGAGAGAAGCTGACCTTGTCGGGTCTATGTGAATCTTGATCAGAACCAGGGGGCATATCAAGTTTGCGCTTGGTGGTGACAAAGACCTCCTCTCCTTCGAGTTGGGGTTTGCAGGTGCACCAATGCTCTGCTCCAGGGATGTGCTTGAGGGCTGCAACAATTCTCTTGGCGTCACCGGATCGTTGTGCAGCACGAAGGCGGAGTTCTTCTTTTCCTGGGCCAGTGCCAGACCGTTCACCCTTCAAGTAGGCGTAGTAGTTCGTACATTGCATGAACGCCCTCACAAAATCATCCACGGTCGCAACATATAGATCAGAGCCACGGTTTCCAGACTGCTGAAGCCATTTGTTATGGACTGTCTTTGATTTGAGGCAAGGGGGGGGGGTGTCGGATCCAACATGCCTTTTGGTTCAAAACTGGGCTCCTCACATTTGGTATAAATATCATATTTTTGAGATTGGGGAGTGCCTGAGAGGGGCCTAGTAAGATGCCATGTAGGTTTAGATTTCTAAATTCAAGTAGTGGGGTATGCTTATGAAGGCTCTGATTTGAGGCCATTTAGGTTGAAATTTTGGGAATTTTAGGTTTGGGGTCTTGTAGGTAGAGGTCTGATTTGAGGCAATGACAAGATCAGCCATGCCCACATCTGACCTCGCAACGCCTAGAGCTCTCCGCGGATAGGAGGGTGGAAGAGAAAGAATGAAGTTGGAAACCTCCTGAAAATGACGACGTTGATGAAGGATAGAGGCATTCAAGATGCATTCTAAAACAACGGGAGGACGCCTAGCAGATGAAAAAATGGGCGGAGGAGGCGGCCTGGATAGAGTAGGAACTTGACTAAGAGATGGAGTAGATGCCACAGCCGCCTCAGGTGAAGCAGGGGGAGGGGGATCATCCTCCACAGTCTTCAGCTTCCTTGCGCGTTTCTTCAGTGATGACTCGTCTTGGGTTGCATGCTTCCTCCTCTTGGACTTCTGTGTGTTGGCCTCATCGATAGTCGCAACTACCTCATCCGCCTCCGGAAGTTGACTGTCAAGGACAACAACCTCATCGCTTTGAGAAGGAGGCAGTGGAGGCTCTCCACCGGAGAGTCGAATCTTCAACTCCGCCTCCTCATCCGGTTGCCACGTCCTCTTACATTCCAAGTACCAGCAACACTCGCGGAGATGCGGGAGGGAGAAGTTGCGCTTTTGAGCCGGGGAAAAAATGAAAGTGGGCGAAGAGGAATCAGACCATGCGTCCAGAAATGGAGGGAGCTTCTTCAAAGCCTTCTTCTTGAAAAGCTCGTGCTTGATGTACCTTGACAACGAAGGAGTGAGGCCATTCAGCAACTTAGAAATAAAATGGTTTGAAATAAATGAAAACAAAAGATGTCCCAAGTAACTTACCGAAAAATTAAGCGCTTGACAATGTTGTCAGCGCCTTTGACATCCTTCCACCACGTCCCCTTTCCGTAGATATCTGACCCAGAGAAGTGACCAATGAACGCCTTATCCCAAAAGCAGATTCGCCACTTCTCCAAGTAATCTGGCAACGAATCAACTTCCACGTCTCCATCAAGCCCACCCAATGCAGTAAGTATATCGGGTAACTCCTTGACCGCAACATCCTCTAGCTGTGAACAAATTTGAGGCCAAATCAGATTTCACAAAAATTGAAGCTATATGGCCTCTTTTCAGACCCCTTACAGGCACGCTCATACATATGTGAGGACCCGAGTACTGAAACTAAGGTCCTGTCGGATCCGACATACCCCCCCCCCCCTTGCCTCAAATCACAAATCACGCCCCTTACAAGCCTCACCCTTCAAAGAATTCTCAAAGAATTAAGCTATATGGCCTTAAATCAGACCAATTATAAGCCTGCCCCAATCTTAGAAATAAAAAAATAAAGCTATATGGCCTCTTTTCAGACCCCTTACAAACATGCCAGAATCCAACAAATTACAAAATGTAAACATATGTGAGGTCCCGAGTTGAGAACCTAAGGGCCTGTCGGATCCGACATACCCCCCCCCTTGCCCCAAATCACAAATCACACCCCTTACAAGCCTGCCCCAATCTTAGAAATCAGAGATTAAAGCTATATGGCCTCTTTTCAGACCCCTTACAAGAATGCCCCTTCAGAGAATTCTCAAATAATTAAGCTATATGGTCTCAAATCAGGACCCCTTATAAGCCTACCCCAATCTTAGAAAATCAAAAATAAAGCTATATGGCTTATTTCAGACCCCTTAAAGGCACTCCCAAAACCCGAAAATCAAAAATCTAAATCTACATGGCCTCAAATCATACCCCCAACAAGCATACCCCTTACGAGAATGTTTAAAAAGCTAAAGCTACACAACCTCAAATCAGACCCCTTACAAGCCTGCCCCAATCTTAGAATTCAAAAATTAAAGCTATGTGGCCTCTTTTCAGACCCCTTACAAGCATGCCCCTTCAGAGAATTCTCAAATAATTTAGCTATATGGCCTGAAATCAGAACCCCTTATAAGCCTGCACCAATCTTAAAAATCAAAAACTAAAGATATATGGCCTCAAATCAGACCCCTTAAGAGCATGCCCGAATCCAACAAATTACAAAATGTAAACATATGTGAGGACCCGAGTACTGAAACTAAGGTTCTGTCGGATCCGACAAACCCCCCCCCCCCCCTTGCCTCAAATCTCAAATCACACCCCTTACAAGACTCACCCTTCAAAGAATTCCCAAATATTAAAGATATATGGCCTCAAATCAGACCACTTATAACCTTGCCCCAATCTTAGAAAACAAAAAATAAAGCTATGTGGCCTCTTTTCAGACCCCTTACAATCATGCTGAAAACAGATATATCTGCTGAAACAGAGGAGAAGCAGTCAAAAGACTTGCAAACATGAAAGCAGTCAAATCAGACCCCTAACAAGCATACTCCACTCCGAGAATTCTCAAAAATTAAAGCTAGATGGCCTCGTATCAGGCCCCTCACAAGCATGCCCGAATCTAAAAAATCAAAAATCTAAACCTTCACGGCCTCCAATCAGACCCCTAAGAAGCCTGCCCCTTCAGAGAATTCTCAAAAATTGAAGCTATATGGCCTTAAATCAGACCCCTTACAAGAGTGCCCGAATCCCATAAATCAAAAATCAAAGCTATATGGCCTCAAATTGGACCCCTCACAAGCATGCCTCAATCCCAGAAATCACAATCCTAAGCCTACATGGCCCCATATTAGGCCACATAGAGGCTCGGCCAAATCTCAAAAATCACAAAATTATAACAATTGTGAGGTCCCAACATGTGAGCCCAAGGGCCTGTCGGATCCGACATCCCCCCCTTGCCTCAAATCAGACCCCTAACTACCCCTTACAAGCATGCCCCTCTACCAGAATTCAGAAATCTAAACCTACATGGCCGCCAATTAGACCCCTAACAAGCATACCCCACTCCGAGAATTCTCAAAAATTGAAGCTATATGGCCTTAAATCTGACCCATTACAAGAGTGCCCGAATCTCATAAATCAAAAATCAAAGCTATATGGCCTCAAATTGGACCCCTTACAAGCATGCCTCAATCCCACAAATCACAATCCTAAGCCTACATGGCCTCATATTAGGCCCCATAGAGGCACGGCCAAATCTCAAAAATGCACAAAATTATAACAAATGTGAGGTCCCGAGATGTGAGCCCAAGGGCCTGTCGGATCCGACACCCCCCCCCCCCTTGCCTCATATCAGACCCCTAACAAAGCCTGCCCCTATCTTAGAAATCAAAAAATATAGCTATAAGACCTCTTTTCGGACCCCTAAAAGGTACGCCAAATAGCCAATAATCAGAGAATTAATATATATGTGAGGTCCCGATCTATCAACAAAGGGGCCTGTCGGATCCAACAGTTCCCCTTTGCTTCAAATTAGACCCCTTACCACCATACAATAATCCCAGAATTCGTAGAAATAAACCTCAATGGCCTCACATCAGACCCCTTACTGACACGTCCATATATTAAAAATGCAAAAATTAAAACATTTGTGAGGTCCCGAGCTTTCAAGCCAAGGGCATGTCGGATCCGACAGACCCCCCTTCCCCCAACTGAAACCTCTAACAAGCTTGCCTTAAACTTAGAAATCAAAAAAATAAAGCTTTATGGCATCTTCTCGGACCCCTTAGAAGCATACCCCACGTTCAGAAATCAAAAGTCTACACCTACATGGCCTCACATCGGGACCCTTACAAGGATGCCCCAATCCCAGAAATCACAATCCTAAGCCTATATGGAGACAAATCGGACCCCTCTCAGGCACTCCCCAATCTCAAAAATCTGAAATTTATACCAAATGTGAGGTCCCCAATTCTGGATCAAAGGGCCTGTCGGATCCGACACCCCCCCTTGCCTCAAATCAGACCTCTAACTACAAGACCCCAATCCTAAAATTCCCAAAATTTCAACCTAAATGGCCTCAAATCAGAGCCTTCATAAGCATACCCCACTACTTGAATTCAGAAATCTAAACCTACATGGCATCTTACTAGGCCCCTCTCAGGCACTCCCCAATCTCAAAAATCTGAAATTTATACTAAATGTGAGGTCCCCAGTTCTGAACCAAAGGGCATGTCGGATCCGACAGCCCCCCCCCCCGCGTCACTGAGGCGATGTGAACGGGCCTTGTGTGGTCGCGGGCATGGTGGATCCGGGCCGTTGATCCACCAAGGCCCATCCAAGGGCCTTAGTGGTCCTAGGTGGCGGGGGGCGGGGGGTGGTGCTTGCCACCAAGGTGGGTGGGGGCGGGGGTGGTGTTTGCCACCAAGGCGGGGTGGGGCCGTGGGCCTCATGTCTTTTTTCGGGGAGGCCAGCTTTAGGGTCTTGTCGGGGCTAGGTGGCTAATCGGGCTCGGTGGCTAGGCGGATTAGGCAGCTAGGTAGGCTTATTTTCTAAGTGGCTTGGCCTACTTACTAAATAACTACTTGGTCTGATTTGACTGCTTTGGGCTCACATGTTGGGACCTCACAATTGTTATAATTTTGTGATTTTTGAGATTTGGCCGAGCCTCTATGTGGCCTAATATGGGGCCATGTAGGCTTAGGATTGTGATTTCTGGGATTGAGGCATGCTTGTGAGGGGTCCAATTTGAGGCCATATAGCTTTGATTTTTGATTTATGGGATTCGGGCACTCTTGTAAGGGGTCTGATTTAAGGCCATATAGCTTCAATTTTTGAGAATTCTCTGAAGGGGCAGGCTTCTTAGGGGTCTGATTGGAGGCCGTGAAGGTTTAGATTTTTGATTTTTTAGATTCGGGCATGCTTGTGAGGGGCCTGATACGAGGCCATCTAGCTTTAATTTTTGAGAATTCTCGGAGTGGAGTATGCTTGTTAGGGGTCTGATTTGACTGCTTTCATGTTTGCAAGTCTTTTGACTGCTTCTCCTCTGTTTCAGCAGATATATCTGTTTTCAGCATGATTGTAAGGGGTCTGAAAAGAGGCCACATAGCTTTATTTTTTGTTTTCTAAGATTGGGGCAAGGTTATAAGTGGTCTGATTTGAGGCCATATATCTTTAATATTTGGGAATTCTTTGAAGGGTGAGTCTTGTAAGGGGTGTGATTTGAGATTTGAGGCAAGGGGGGGGGGGGGGTTTGTCGGATCCGACAGAACCTTAGTTTCAGTACTCGGGTCCTCACATATGTTTACATTTTGTAATTTGTTGGATTCGGGCATGCTCTTAAGGGGTCTGATTTGAGGCCATATATCTTTAGTTTTTGATTTTTAAGATTGGTGCAGGCTTATAAGGGGTTCTGATTTCAGGCCATATAGCTAAATTATTTGAGAATTCTCTGAAGGGGCATGCTTGTAAGGGGTCTGAAAAGAGGCCACATAGCTTTAATTTTTGAATTCTAAGATTGGGGCAGGCTTGTAAGGGGTGTGATTTGTGATTTGGGGCAAGGGGGGGGGTATGTCGGATCCGACAGGCCCTTAGGTTCTCAACTCGGGACCTCACATATGTTTACATTTTGTAATTTGTTGGATTCTGGCATGTTTGTAAGGGGTCTGAAAAGAGGCCATATAGCTTTATTTTTTTATTTCTAAGATTGGGGCAGGCTTATAATTGGTCTGATTTAAGGCCATATAGCTTAATTCTTTGAGAATTCTTTGAAGGGTGAGGCTTGTAAGGGGCGTGATTTGTGATTTGAGGCAAGGGGGGGGGGTATGTCGGATCCGACAGGACCTTAGTTTCAGTACTCGAGTCCTCACATATGTATGAGCGTGCCTGTAAGGGGTCTGAAAAGAGGCCATATAGCTTCAATTTTTGTGAAATCTGATTTGGCCTCAAATTTGTTCACAGCTAGAGGATGTTGCGGTCAAGGAGTTACCCGATATACTTACTGCATTGGGTGGGCTTGATGGAGACGTGGAAGTTGATTCGTTGCCGGATTACTTGGAGAAGTGGCGAATCTGCCTTTGGGATTTTGCGGATGAGATCCTGCATGACGATGGAGCTCTCCTCCTCTTTCATCCAGATGACAATGGTGACTTCAAGGAGAGCATTCAAGACCACTTCGCTGCTTTTGGCTTCACCATCTTTAAGGAGTGGTTGGGAGTCAACCGTCTTCGCCTTCATTCAGCTAAACATGTGGACAAGACCACTAACCTCTTCCAAATTGTGCTACTTGTTCGTGCCACGAAAACAATTGGATCCGACCTTGATAAGCGGCCCCGGCACTCGTCATTTCGCCTTCGCGATGCCAATGAGCTCAAGGCTCTTGGCATTGAGCTGGACATGGATGATGCCATTATGAATTATACCACAACCCCGCTCATGGATGGCTCCAAAGCTTGGCGTGGTCCCCGTGAGAAAGATATTTCTTTCATGTCCTCCTTGATCATGGCAACTACTGACATTGGGCAGGTCGTGGTTGACGTTAATGCAGGCGTTGGTATGTCCTACTTCACTTGCCATCATATCTTGGTTTTCAATTTCTACCTCTGCTTTTATTTATGTTTGCTAACCATTCCTCTGCAACAGGGACTTCTGTCCATGCATGCAGGCAACTTGGGCGCCATATCGTTGCTCTCGAGGAGGACGAGGACATCTTCAACCGTGTCCTTAAGCTACTTCAGAGTGTTAAGCATCCGGTGAAGGCTCCATCCATTGTTGTTGCTTCCACGCAGGCTTCACAAGGCACGCAGAAGAGGCCGCCGGCCTTGAAGCGATCGAGGCCAGAGTCCTCGCAGTAAGTGAGTATGATGACCTTCTAAGTTGCTTCTTTTCCTTGTCCACTCAGCTTTTACACTTTCCATCCTCTTTCTTACAATTTTCATGCTTGTTTTCAGACTTGGCCTTGGAGCAGATGTGTTTGGTACGCCTACCAAGGGATTCACTTTGCCAATCTATGCCCATGATATGGCGATGGTACTAGCGGCACAACCTTCTCCTAGCAAAGCTAGTACCCCGTCTCCACGTTATGACCCCCGTGCCTTAGACTTCTTCGAGCTTCTTGCAGAGGTGGATAATGAATGCCATACCTTAGATTCCACTTCAGATGAGGGCGGCCATGAGGGGAGTATCTTTGGAAGTAGGGAATCTAGTAGTGACAACCTCATTGTTGATTGATTTTTGGTTTGATTGATTGGTATTTGGATTTATAAAGTGTGGTGTGGTTTTTAATATTCCAATTGTCTTGTTGAATGCATCTTGTCGTTGTTCTCAAATAACACTACACTTTTGTGGTCGTCAACTAGTAGACAATCTAAAGACAAGTAGCCAAACCAAATACACCTAACATTTTGATTTCTCAAGCATATCCTACCCACAAGAAAGAGGCCTCGGATCCCAGGCCTCTTTCCAAACCTCCTCCTCATGCTAGAACATACAAGAAATGGCCAAATGCAAAAACAAGTAGCCAACTCAAATATACATAACATTTTGATTTCTCAAGCATATCCTACCCACAAAAAAGAGGCCTCGGATCCGAGGCCTCTTTCCAAACCTCCTCCTCATGCTAGAACATACAAGAAATGGCCAAATGCAAAGACAAGTAGCCAACTCAAATATACATAACATTTTGATTTTCAAGCATAAGCTACCCACAACTAAGAGGCCTCTTCCCATAGGTCCACCATCTTCTCAACCACATTGAATTTTCCCACGGCCATAGGGACTCGTTGGTAATTTTAAGAAACTTTTGGTCCTAAAAATTAGGCACTCCATAAATATCGGCCTCATAATTCCAAAATTAAACTTGAAATATGTGCAAAATCCACGGTCATAGGGGTCCTAACTTTCGTTAAATGGAGTTTTAAATTTTGATTTTCTGCTCACGAGATCTGCTCACCGCTCACCGCTCACCGCTCACATCGTAGCATTCCTGGAAACAAGGGTTTCAGACCCGATTAATTTTCTGACTCGGACAATGATCTTACTTGCTGATAATGGAGAATCCACTCCCTTCACAAGAAGTGGTCTTAAAATATCTTCCTTTTCGGAAGAACTTCCCCATAAAGTCAACCTTACAATTACATACCACACTGTTCTCACCCTTTCCCAAGGAAGTAAGGATTTATGTCCTTATCATTAATTCTGAAGCTTAAACATTCAATGAGACATTCCCAAGAGAAATACATATATGTAAATTCCCTATATTTTGAGCCTTTTCGGTCTTTTTTCAATACACAATCAAGACTCTCTGGAATCTATCCCTTCGCCCAAAAATATTGTGTTTCAGACAATAGCCATGACGCACCAATTGATGAAGTAGGTTTCACAACCTTATATTAGAAGTAAAATTTTGTACAGCAAAAAAGGCTTCACACCCTTTGATTATTTCAAAACATAGATTTGTTGGTTGATCAAGGAGGTGCTACTCTCTTTACGAGAGGTAATTGATAATAATGTTTTTTTTCTCACTCTCACTGCCTATTGTCACGGCCTTGTCTAGAGTCTAACTTCCAAAACCGATGTGTCTGCCCATAGCCAGATTCCTAAGTCCTAAACATTTAATCACATGGCTATTGTCTTTCATAGACGACCCTCCCACATGTATGACAACCTTCAGATAGACAAACTCTTGTGATTTATTGATGATCGATCTAATTTCACCACAAGGTTTAATAAGTGTTACACATGGTACGAATGACTTTCGTCTTAAATATGTGTCCACATGTGCATAAAAATGGTCTCACTGGTGATTAACTCGACCTTACCACCATAAAATGTCTTAAAAATATGCTTACAACAAATATAAATATGGACAAACTACCCAAATAATGGTATGAAAGGGTACCTCCCCAAAAAAATCAAATCGGATCCCTCTCTTACAAACACACTTTGTTTACCTTGAACAAGACGCAATGAAGTGTCAATACCACTAGTAATTCCTAAATGGCAAATACATGTCGCACATGTTGCTTAAACAAATATATGTTTCGGCATATAAAATGATATGATTCTTGTCAAGTAAATGAATAATGAATTTAAGATAAGATAATAAATGAGACATGACCTCTCTTAACATTCATACACAACTCTATATTTACTCATATTAGATGAGCCATCTCCCACTCCACACGGGGAAAATTCAAAAAACTAAAATAAAAGAGAAATTATAAATTTATTCAATGATAATTTGTCATATTAGATGCAATATTATATCACAAAGCCCTCTCTCTCTCACACAACTATAAGACTTGATTTAATAAGAATATCAAGCCAAGGAAGCCACAGTGCCTTAATCCATCCAAACCCACCTTTAAGTAGGTCCCACATCAAGGAGGTGAGAACAACGAATTTTATTTGGGCGATTCTTCGCACTCAATGCTATAACCTAAATGACGGTACGAAATTCCCTATTCTAATAATCAAATCTAACCCTAATCAAATCGCCTAAATCTGCCTTAATCAAATCGCCCATAGTTGGGATATGCCGCCTCCGCCTCCTGCCTCCAACCTCACTTCGCCGTTGGGCCAGGTTGATCCCGTCATCCATCGCTCCACTCCCTCGCGTCACCGCTCATCCATCGCTCCACTCCCTCACGTCGCCGCCCATTCATCGCTCTACTCCCTCACATCGCTGCCAATCCATCGCTCCACTCCCTCATGTCCCTGCCCATCCATCGCTCCAACCTCCAGATTTGATAGACAGTGTTGTGCATGGCTGTTGTGTTGAAGTCGTCAAAGTTGGAGCCACATTCAATGCTGGGCATTTTGTAGGTAGAATTTGTGCACAATGCACATTGCATTCACTAATGAGGGTGAGTGTGGGTGTAGGAAGTGGGCGTTGCAGAGGTGAGAACGGCGGCATCATATTTATGGAGGCGAATTCTCAATCAGGTATGTGCATTTCGCAAACTTCCATTTCCATTCACGAATTAGAACTAACATTTTCATGTTTGTGCTTATTGTTCTTGCTCTTCTCACTCATGGTTTTGGTTTTCTCGCTTTTGATCTTCGCCCTGGTCTTTGTGCTTCCCACTCCAGCTCTTCTCGTTCATGCTCTTCGCGCTTCTTACGATCCTGGAGTTCTTGGCGTTGTAAATGCCCCTGTGCCATTGCACCACCATGGCACCCGCATCCAGTTCCGGATCGAAGCGTCCCTCCTTCAAGCAGAGGGTGTTGATGATCACCCTTGGGGGAGAATTATCAAATGCCGTGATGTAGGATGTTGTGGCAAATAAATCATCCGCTTGTGCAGGGGACTCTTTTCCCACCCCAACGCCTGTTTTTGCTCCATATGAGTCTGTTGATGTCGACATCAATGGATCCCAAAACATTGTCGATGTGCCTTCTATTGGAGGTAGCAACAACTTTGATGGCCTCCATGAGCAATCAGACACCCAAGTGCTACCCACCTCACATGAACCTCCAACCAAGAAGCAAAAGGTTCCGAAAAGAAGGTATCTAAACCCTAAACCCTAGCTGTTTTTTTGGCTATTTTTTTGGCAGGTCCAAGTTCTTCACGCTTTCGACTTTGTCTTGCTTCTCATTTGTCCTTGTTGGTCTTGGTGCAGGTTTCAAGAAAATTGGGCAACAAAATACCCATGGTCTGAGCAAGACCCTAAAGATGATGGTACTTCGACAAAGTTCGATGTGTAATCTGCTCTAAAATAAATGGCAGAGAAAAATATTGGATGCAAAAGATGACAACCTAAAAAAACACCAAGGATGGAAGAAAACCCTCACTGACTTACATTTTTTGAAAGTCAAGAAGGGTGAGTGGTTTTGGGACCAGAATTCAGTGCACAAGCGCGCTAAGAGGTCATTTGTAGCGCTGCCCGTTGGTAATATCCAAACCCTAGTTGCATCGGGGGCTCCTCCAAAACGCAAGGAAGTGCAAATGGCAGTCATCTTCCATTTGTTGCAATTTGGAAGGCCTATGATAGAGTATCCACCCATGAAGGAGCTGTTGCAATTCCTTGGCGTTCCTAAGGTCATAATCTTTCTTTTCCTTCCATTTTGAGTTGGTCATGTTATCCATTTTGTTTTGAAACATCATTTTGGTTAGTAATGGCACTTGAGTGTATGTGCAGGTTCCATTGAAGCATTGGACCGAGGGGTCGGGTTGGGAAATGGCTGAAAGTTTGTTTACTGTTGTGCAAGCAAGGACAAAAGAAGTAGTAAGTGCAGCCCCTTACTTCTCTATCACTTGCGATGAAGTCACAACGCTAGACAACCAATCTTGGATTAACATACATGTTTACACAATTCAAGATTGGGAAAGAGTGCCATTGCTTTTGTGCTTAGAGCGTGTGACTGAGGGTGGTGGTGTTGATAACATAACGAAGATGATTCTTGGTGCACTCACTAATGAAGGTGGGTTGACCCACATCAGATTAGAGACCGATTCATGGCATTTGGTGCAGATGGTGCATCAGTTTTGCAAGGGAAGAGGAATGGTGTCACTAACAAGCTGCAAGTTTCTCATGCGCCACACATGCAAGGCATGCATTGTGTGGCACATCGAAGCAACCTTGCAGTGCAATGTCTATCAGATCTGGAGATGGTGGCGAGGATAGAAACCCTATTAGTTGCCTTGCACAGGTATTTCAGTAAGTCTCCAAAATGTCATTTGGAGCTCCAAAAACTTGCTGAATTGTTTGAATCTAAGGGTAGGAAAATTCTTCAAAATGTAAAAACGAGGTGGATTTCAATGTTGAATCCATTGAAACGTGTTTTGTCAGAGTATCGCACCCTTTTGGTAAAGATGTACTCTAATCACTTTGTTAAACCAGCAATCCCGGAAGCCAAGGTAAATTATGAACTCATGCTTGACATCAAATGTTTGCTGACCTTGGCTGCAGTTCTACCTCTTCTAGAGGTTGTGAAAGCCTTGGTTGTTTTTGCACAATCCCCTAGTGTTTATGTGTGTGATTTCACAAGGGCATTGAACCTTTGGTATTTCAAATGTAAATGACTTGTATTGCACAGAAAATGCATTCATTTCAGATGCATTTTCATGTTTCAAATATGTGACCTCTTACATGAGAGCATCCACCTAAGGTGGCATCCAGATGTGAATGATTGTGTCAAGCACTTGATTTTTGAGGCCCATTTGTCAACTTCATCTGGCTCCCACCTCAATGCGACCTGCATTGATCATGTCACACACATGAGGAGCTTTGTGACAAGAGAGTTATTTGATATAACGATATCGGAGGTGAAGGTTGAGGTTGCAGGTATGTGTTTGTTTTTAGTTTTGTTTGTTTGTTTATGTTTTTACATCTTTTGATGCTAGTTGATTTGCATCCATGAACATGGGTCTAATGCTTTGGTTTTTTGCTTGCAGATGCTACAGCCATGATGGTGATGGAATTGGAAAGTAGGTTTCCCCCTAGTGAGGTAATGGATGCACTATCCATTGTATATCCTCAATTCTGGCTTGAGCCAGGGCATGAAGACAAACTCACAGGATACATGAATACTTTGAAGCAAACATATGGTCACACCAGGGATATCTCTAGTGCTCCACATGTTTATGATACAAGTCCAGCAGTGTTGAGTGGAATGGCACTTGATCGGCAGTTCCATTGGTTTGCCGTGGCTATGGTGAATAATTCTCCTCATGCAGTGAGGGATATGGACATACACATCCATCCCTTAATCAAACTATGGCATGCCTTGGCGCAATCTGGCCCTTTAAAGGGTATGTTTCCTGAGTTCTTTAAGCTCGCAGAAATTGCGATGATCTAGGTAAGGGGTTATTTTTTTCAAAAAATTACTTTATTAAAATTTCTCATGCTTTGTGTATTCATGTTTGTGAATGCATGTTGGCTTCTTACTGACTTTGTCTCATTGCATCCCATTTTGTAGGTTCTTGGGAGTGTAGAAGACGAAATAACATTTTCCAATGTTTCTTTCTTAAAGAACAAACTCTGCAACCGCTTAACTGAACATTTACCTCTTGCTACAATAATGTTCGCACAAAAACACTACACATTGACATCATTCCCGTACAAGGAAGTCGTTTCAGATTGGAGAGCTTGCAAGCCGAAGTGGGGCCGATATGCACTAGGTGTTTGATTTGTATAGAAAATGTTGATGATTTGTATATGAAAATGTTGACCGATTTTTGGGGTGGTAGAGGCCACCTCCAAAACTATCGGCGGACCCGACAGTGGTTTCCCGAAGGACAATCAATACCTTGAGAATTGGTCACGGGAAGAGAATAAGAACCGGAGAGAAGATCATGATGTGAGCGATACGAGACGATGGCTCAAAATTAATAGTGTGTAAAGCTTCATTTTGAAAGGTGAAATTCTAAGAAGCCCTATCTCATACAATAGAAAGAACCTTTCAGTTCCATAATGCAAATGCACAAAGTCATATTGCCAAATTGCAGATTCTAGCAAATTGTATCTATCTTTGGGGGTAGTGCCTAGCAACCGACACCCACCATCGGACCTGACAGTCCATCCCGATGCACAGCCAGTACCTTCTGAATCGGTCACTCGGCAAACAAAAAAATCAACAAATTCAAGGAAAATTTAGGGCAAATTCAAGTCCACAACCCTAATCCGAACAATGTTCCCAATTCCAAGCGACTACCGTAGCACCATAGCTAGTTCGTGCACCTCGAAACGAATAGTTATTTATTTATGAAAAATAAGGTTCGTTAGTTTTTTTTTGAAGGAGGAGGATTGAGAATACCAAAAGTGGGGGTAGTGGGAGTTACCTACAAACAACCATCGGATCCGACGGTAGTTTTTGTATTGCTTTGCAGTACCCCCATTTTTGGTTTAGTGAATGTAAATGCGAAATTTGAAAATATTTCTTTATCTCTAATAAATGAGATAACTCCAATGTTGGCAATGCATGACATTCTAAATAAAGAAATGGTTTCCTCCTAATTGTTTTATGCAAAGATTTGTGGGATGTAATTTCACATATTTACTGCTGCATTTCCTTGTTCTAATAGTGGCCTTGCAATATTTTGTTTTTTTCACTTAGCTAAAGTTCCAAAAGCCATTCAAACAAGTATCGCATTTGCAATTCTCTGTGGCCATTTTGAAATAGCGGCAATTTTATTCTACCACACATTTCATCGCAATATTTACAATTTCCTAATCTACTCACATAGCCAAAATTGCAGTGTAAAATACCATTAAAATAGCCATTTCACCTCCCAGTAAAAAGTGAAAAAGAAATCGTTGGGTGAGAACCTTTCAAAAGATGGCAAGGTTCCAAAAGGCAAAAGTAACTTCCAAACAACTTTCTTAATCCGGGTAACTACCTCGAAGGTTAAACTAACATAAAACTTAGCCTATAAACTAAGCAACATGACTAAAGACTAACTAACCAAGACGTAGCTTGGAACTCGATACCATGTCACGTGACACATAGTGACATAAAATACCATATGACACTAAATATAAATTTTAAATATAGTTTCTTTATTTCCCATGTTTTAATATTACTTACATATTTTTTTTATCCACGTTCCATATACGAAAGTTGCATAAATTTAATATGAACTACGTAATTAAACATGCATGGGACCCACCATATATGCATTTATGATCTTTATAATACGACATTTTAGGGTCCAATTGTGTTATATTAACAATGTCATATTTACAACGTCATATTTACAACGTCATATTTACAACGTCATATTTATTATAGAAATAGATTTTAACTAATGTTTGGTTTACAAAATTTATGTCATTTTATTGAGATTGTCATATTAAAGAGGTAGGACTGTACATTGATTATTGCAATTAGCAAGGAAGGGCTAATAGTGAGCGTGGGAAATTAAAGAAGGTAATACTAAGCTTCTTTAACCTATGAAATTAATGAAACCAAAGGATATAGGAAGCATTGTTCATCTCCACATTGTTCACTGAAAATACTATTCATAGTAGCAAGTACCAACACTATAGCATCATGGTACTACTACTAATATATATATATATATATATATATATATATATATATAATCACTTTGCAAGCACCTTAGAGCATACACCAATTTTCTTGAAATGTACATGTATTCATGAATTTAGCATCACCCAGTAAAAATTTCAACCCTTATTAATTTTGAGCTTTGGCAAAATAGTTTGTGTTTTGGAAATTAATACCACACACACTAATTGGGATAATCAATGTAGTGAAGATGAAATAGGATGCCCTCTATTGTATTGGTGAATAATTTTGTATAAGTAATGGTATCGGAGGACATGCATGTGGGTATCAAATTGTAATACCGATCATTTGAAGGGTATCTTAAGGCAAAAGAATCTTCATGTACTGTACATGTGTTATTGTTAAGGTCAATGCCATTTTAAACCATATTGACATTAGGGCGATTGTGCCTAGGTCTGAAAGTTCTTACATGATTTATAGATCCAAATGTTGTCGAAAGCAACAATACCATCAAATTTCCATACCCTATTAATGTTTAAAAAATCCAAATTCTTGATTCATAACATTAATGATATCCATTGTGTTGTTCCCTTTCTATAGGAAGATTGTATAGTGAGAGTCTTTGGAATTATGGCCAACTGGGCATAATGGGACTTTGGTGAGAACCTTGATGGCATGTACAAAGGGATATTGTGCACCACGTGGGCCATACAACAAACATGCTAGTGGTTCCTCCATATTGAATTTAATTGATTATACTACATAATGCAATAGTTCTAGTGATGGGGTTTGGGTTTAGCTAGTTCTCAAATACACTAGAATGCTATGAACAATTGTCAAGTTGAACGTTGTTCATTTTACAAGGAAAACCCAAAATAAATGGATCATAATGCATGGCAAGTTCTTGGCCCCATGGTGCATTGGCCTACAACTAAGTAATGTGATGTTGGAGATACCCAAATGACTTAACAAAAAAGACAATACAAGTCCAACATTGGTAGCAATGCTTTTCGTGCAAACCAACTCAACCAAAGAAATAGTCAAGGAAAGAAACATACTAAGAAAACTCATGGGCCCTTCTGGAGAAGTAAATAATTTTCTTCGCTCTCATCAAAAGAAAATAATAAGAAAAGTATAAGAATACTTATTGCGGGCTTTGACTTGACCTCTTTTAGGGGAGCTCATGGTCGCATAAGGAGGTCAATGCAACCGGAGAGAGGGAATTATCGCATATGAGCGTGCCTCTTATTCATCCAACATAAAAACATGAAATAGCATGTAGCCCATAGGTTAATAATTTCTAGTTGATTTGACACTGAAAGTAGCTTTAACCCTTAAGCACCCATGCAACCTGAAATGGGTCGCCACCTAATATTTTGACGGGGTTTGCAACCCACTAGGTGGCAATGTATATGGATGGAAGGTATCTACTGGTGTAGGGTGGTGCCCACTACCATGAGAGCCAAAATAACATATTAAAACCTCATACTCCAAGCATGTAGGTTTTTTTGGTTAGGTTGGCATTTGCTTTGTTTTGGGAGGTGGTCCATATGCAGGAGTCAAATTTAGGAGCTAATATCTTTCACATGTGATGCCCAATTTGAACGGGTTCCCCCCCCTTAGGACAAGGTGACGGTTGTGCACAACTTGACCGGATGGATTTGGAAAAAAAATTTGTGCACATGTTGCTTGCTCCATGAAAAAGGGGAATTCTCTCAAAAATGACCTCATGTGACCCTCCAACTTTGAGGGTGATGGACTTCACCTAAACTTGCTAAAAAAACCCTAAATTTATGCGAGTAGCTCATTTGTCATCCACATAATGTACTATGGGAAAGTTGCCAACTTTCTAAAATTTGTGGCATGACCGAAATGGTCATGAAACAAAAAAAATTCAAAGTTTCCTCTGGCTCCCCTTGGATGAAGGCCTTGTTCATATGTCAAGCTGACCTAGCAAATGTGGTCCGATTGGCTTAAAGTTTTCGTAGCAAGAATATATGATACTTTAGTTCATATCCATACAGTTGGATTTCAAGAAAACAAAATCTATTTTGTTACATTACAAAGATTTTCAACATTGGTGCTGGAAATGCCCAAAAATGAAATGTGAAGGCTTGAGCGTAGGGATTAAGGACCTGAAATAAGTGTAGTCCAAGTCATTTGAGATAATCGGCCATGAACCTATAAGGGGTCAAGTTTTTAATGTTGGATGGATGAGAGGTACTACATCGCTTGGATACGATAATTCCCTCTCTCCGGTGCAACTCAAGGAGGGCAGGTAGAATGACAGCAGGAAGGAAGAGCAAACCGGCCCAGCCGGTAGATAAGCCGGGCAGAAAGACACCGTAACCAAAGAAAAAAGTCACTACCATCGTTTTACCGAGTCGCACCGGAGAGGGAGGTCGGTACGAGGCGAGGAGGCCGGTAGGTACACGATGGTAGGTAGAAAGGGCTGTTTCCATTGGCGAGGAGGGGCGCCGGGGTCTCGGAGGAAAGCGCTCCAGAAGAAGTCGGACAAGAGCGTTGGGAAGCCGGCTTTGAAGTTCGGAGGCGAAGAAGAAGAGCGTTAACGTTTGGAGTGGTCTTGCACCAGTCAGGAATATGCCGTCTCATGAAGAGGCGGAAGTTGCTGCCAAGGGTGAAGGGGCCTGGCGCGATTTCAGATTCTCGAGTAAGAAGCCGAGTTTAGTAAACGGGAGGGAATCATCATTATTATCGCAATCTCAGGACTCGCCAGGGATGAAAGTAAGAGCACTAAGTAAGCTCAACAGGTTTATTGTGGCGTAAGTTAGTAACATTGTGTGTGTCAAAGGTTGTTGCCAGGTTACATTGGACATTTCGTGTTCGGATTCTGTCAACGAAGTGAGCGGAGTCTCGGAATAAGTAGGATTGCGGTGGAGAAAGTAATAAGGTGAGGAAGGTAGGGGGTGAGGTAATAAGATTTATTAGTAGCAAGTAGCTCTGCCCGTTTTGGTCTTGCTACATTGAGCATTTCCGTAGACGGATTCGCCGCCCGAAAGTTAGTCAGTAATTAAGTAAGTAAGGTGCGGTAATAGTGCAAAAATCGCAAGGATCTTCGATGGGGGAGCCAGGGATGGAAGAAAGCAAGGAAAGATTAAGAGCGGGGTAGGAATATGAGCGCGTTTTTGTTGCCGGGGCACTGTTGATGATGTTAGGCTTTTGCTGTTTCGTTCAACATTTCTTGTTCGGCTCCTCACATCACGCGGGAGCGTCTCGGAACGGCCGGACAAGCAACGACTCCGCCTCTCTTATAATTTCGCACACCTTCCGATGTGGTAAGTAACCTATTCCAAGTAGGTGCGGCATTGACGATCGATCGCTCGATCTGGCTTTTGGCTGTGGCTGAGGCTCTGGATGTGGATGTGGGCGGTTTTGTGTCTGGATTCGGTTGTGGATGCGGCATTGGAAGGATCAGAGGTTTATCGGTTAGTCCGAGCACTTGTAAGTTGTGAGGAGTTGTGAGAGGTCTCTAAGTAGTGTCTGCATGCACGCAGCCTGCAGCAGCGGGAGGTCGCATTGGTAGCGTCGGTGAGGTATATTTCGAGCCCCATGTTTTAGGGGAGAGTTTTGTGTAGTATTGCTCCGATATGGCTCTGGAGCTTGCCGCCCGTATATGTAGCTTATCGACATGCAAAGCAATAATGTAATGTGACGTTGGCAGCGCGGGAATCGGGTTGGAGATGCCGGTTTCGCATGGTTTGTTCGCGAATCCGTGTGAAGGAAGAGGAATCTTGTTGATCCTTTAGACGCCACAGTTTTGTGGATTGACGTATCTCGCGCGAAAGTGAGGCGAAGTTGAGTGAACGCTTTTTTTCCCAGTGGGACGAGGGTATGGAGAAGTTTCCGATTTCGCAGTAAGGTGGTTTTGTCCGAAATATATGGCAGAGCTCTCTTACATTCAAAGCCTTGGTGATAACATGCGAAGTGGCTGTAGACCGAATAAGAATTCAAACTCTGGGGCGATTGAAACCTGTTTTTGGGGCTGTTACATTTTCGACATTTATACCAATATGCGTGGTGACCAAGATACATGAAACTTCAGAGAACTGCATTGCGAAAGTATCGAGCAGGCTCTCTGAACAGAGAGTAGTACTTACAGTGTCTTTGTTGTAAAGTGTGGTCCCGAGTTGGACTGGAAGTTAATGTACCCTATGAGTATAGTCTACTTCGCCCTATAATATTGGAGCCTTGTAATGTTAGTACAGTGGAGCTTCAACCTGGAATGAAGAGATGCTTTCCCAGTTACAAGCTCTATTTTCAAATTCATCGACCCTCCGCAGTGTGTTTTTTACTTCAGTTCAATGTCTGCGAGAATAGTGTGTGAGCCTCATGGGTTCTCTATGAATAGTTCGGAATGCAGAATGTTGCCTTTGTGTACCAATGTAGATGAGCTTAGACCTTGTTCCCTTGGAGAATAGATAAAGCATTTTAGAGGCGGATTGACTGACCTCTGTTATTATTGTGTTTGGCAGATCGGAAGCAAATGGAACTCAATTATCTCTCCCTGTTTTAGTTGCCGTGTTGTTATTTTTAAGAGGACAAGTGGGGATTGAGAGTACAACAGAGGTGCATTCAGAGATTCTTTGTCCAGGGTTTTTTGGCACAGTGTGACACACCGCTGGCATTACATTGCAGTGAGATCTTTGATACGTACACAGCCCTCTTTTTTCAAGAGCCAAATCTAACAAGTTGCGCGGAGTGCACCCCTGGAGGTGGAGCATCGTCGGTTTGATGAGTAGAGAGGAGGCTCTTGAAGAGAGGAAGCTCTCTGTGGTGAAGAGCTGGTTCTCACGAAGTGTTAGTTCTGGGGCCCTTCATGGGCCCATTCGTGATTCAATTTCAGATGGCAACAATTCTGATGGAGCCTTGGCCTCCAGGGAAGGAATGGAGGATCGAGACAGTTGGGCAGGCCTGACGACCTTGAGGCAGCTCTCCATGAGGTACATATTTGATCACAGATTTCTTGTCCTCTTTTATCCGATCTCTTATTCAATTTCAAATACCTCAAAAGCAGATGTTGTTTACAGTGTGCATAGCGGATGTCATCTACATTATGCATTGTCACTCATGATGTGCAAGATTCCACTATTAGAATATTCATAGCCCCTGTACTGCATGACTATACCAGGGATTGTTTCCAGGCAATTAGTATTTAGATATTGTGTTCTAGGTCAGCTTATGTGGCTGCAACTAGGGTGGTATTTAGGTGGTGGGGAGAGCTGTTCTGAAAGAAATGTTTGTTGGATGTCACTTATCTCAACATTGCTGTGGTATCTAATTATAAAGGTTGGTGGGTGAAAATCTTACCTGATTTAATCTTTCACAATCTAGTTTTGGTACCTCAGGGGCAGGTGTATCAGTTTCTGGTCACTGTTCTTTGCCAGCAATCGTGCATTGGCTATGTCCTGAGTGCTACATGCCTGTTCTTGTTTGCAGAAGGTCAAGGCCTTCTGGTGAGATCGAGAGGGAGTCAGTTGGGAGCCCCTCCATGACACCTAGAAATGTGACACCCTTGACACCCCTCACGCCTTTGAAGTGGAAGTCAAATGCACGTGAACAAGAGGAGGAGGAAAAAGCTTTTGAACGCTCCAGGTTGGGATCAGGCGCTATGTCTTCTAAGCCCATATCAGAACTTTCGGAAGGTGAAATAGTGTTGAAAAATGGGAGTGAAGGACATATTGCAGAGTTGGAGCAGGAGGAGAGAATCAATGACACAAGTGTACATGATCGGACAAAGTCGATTGATGAGATTTCACTGAAGGCACACTTTGCTGCAGAAGACAATGCTGTGGTTGAGTCTCCACTCAGTAGTGACAGGTAAATTCACGTATTTGCTAATTCTGCAGCCTTTTCCATCCATTATACTCAAATGTTTGAAAGGTAGCTTCATCAGACTTCTGCATCGGGAAAGTGACCAATGTAGGCTGCATTATTTAGAGGTGGTTGGTGTAGCATGAGTGCTGATATGTAGGTGTTACAGTGAAGGTTTAACGTTCAGATGTTTTCTCAAAGTCACTTTATGTTTGTAGCTTGGAATTCTAGCATTGAGCTGTCAATGACTTGTCCGTCCTGCACATCAGCACCTCTAAGTTTTGTTTTGTCCACATGCACATATGTTTCTATGCAGAATGCATGTGGGAGAAGAGATGGGTAGATGATCTTAGAGCTGTCCTGGTTGCCGTTGAGCTTATCTTGTAAATATGTCAAATCCATATTTGATGTCATGGTAGCATGAGCAAGGAGGTTATCCCTTGTATTAAATTTGTGATGCATCAGGGTTGTGAGAATATCAAGTTTGACAAGTTTATCTTGTCTTTTGCAGGAAGCCATCTTCAGGAGATGATGTTATGACTATGACCATTGAATTTCTCAGAGCTAGGCTTTTGTCTGAACGTTCAGCTTCAAAAGCTGCAAAGCAAAAGGTTCAGCAGCTAGGAAAGAAAGTAAGGGCCAATCTGTTTTTTTGCACTCGTCATTTTTTTTGCTGAGAGCATTGCATCATCTGATTACTTTGAAAAGTGATAGTGTACTATATAAACAGCCTTTGCATGTCAATATGACGCCTATTGAGGACATTCATTTAAGCATACATCACAAGAGTTTCATGAGAATGTTTTAGTTTCAGGTTCAGATTAAAAGCCTTGGGTAATTAGGTAGTCTTGCTCCTCATTAACTTCTATATCCAAATATTGTCTCATCTAGGTGATTCACATTGCAGTGCTGATAGTCCTTGCTGTTGGCATCTGCCAGCAGGTCATTAACTTAAGAACATGGCATTGACTTTATGATTTGATCTGTTTTTGGAATGTTCAGTAGCATTCTTGTGTATGGCCTGCAACTGCAGAGCCTAATCAGATTAGTCTGTCTTGTAAAGAAAGAAATACAGTCTCAAACCTTATCATCTCTACCCAACCAATATCTGCACCCATAAAACAGAGGAATACGAATTTCCAGAAACTTGAGTTATTTGCTGTGTTGATATGAGGCAAGAACGAATTATTGTTGGCGCAATGTCAATATACCTAGTCTAGAAGAAAAGGGGACTTTAGTATGGGGTAGGTGGTACATCTTTGAATACCAAGCTTAAAGCTATGAATCTGCTCAAAATCACTCCTCATCCTCTCTTTCTCCCCCATTCTAATCCTCTACGTTGCTGCTTATGTTAATTTGTCAAATGGCATTCTCTTCTGAATGATGTGAATGCCTTTAACATGTTGCTACCTTTACATTCTTGATGCAGTCATCCAGCAGCAAAGGTTTACTGCTGGACTTGCTTGCCATAAATGGTCAAGTGTTTTCTGACGCATGAACTATATGTGCAGGTACTGGAACTGGAGAAAAAGCTGGAGCAAGCAATTGAGGACCGAAAGAAGGCTGAGGCTGTTAAAGGAGAAGAACTATTGAAACAAAAAACTGCAGGTAAGCACGAAGAACAGAAATTTGCAATGAGTCTGGAAAGTTGTGATTTGCAGCACAGAAGAATGTATCCTACTGTGTAGAATTTGTCTTTAGGTGTATGTAGTGATGAGTGACAATTTACAAAGAAGATAACCTGGCATGTTGCATGTTGCATGTTGATCTTTGATTGTGCTGGAATTTGTCAAATTGCAATTGAAGAATTCAAGTGAATGCTTCAAAAAGGAAATCAGACTCAAATATATAAGATTATGTTCAAGATAGTCTGTCATCTGGTCTTTTAAGCATGACAAACCAATTATGCCAAAACCTGGATTTCACTTGGTCCCTAGAAGAATAATGGGCATAGTACAAGATCCTGCTGCATGGAAGACACTTGACAATTGGCTGGCACAAAGTTTACTGTATCTTTTGATGTCAAGGATAATAGATCCAGGTTGATGTTCATGCATATATAGTTCAAATTCGGAGTACTTTTGTTGATTACTGTTTGCAGAAAGTCCAACACTGGTTCCAGGAAACTCAACAAGGGTGCAACAAGACAGGGAAAGCCGCACTCAAACTAGAGGCATACAGCTCACCTCAAGGACTGGATCTGCTGGAGAGGAAATCAAGGAGGAGTTGCAGCATGAAAGTGGCAGCATTGCAAACTTATCCAGAACAGATTCACATGGAAGTTCTAATGAAAGTCAAGAGTTCGTGAACAAACAGCATGTGCCAGCAATTGCTTTGAATGATGAAAGGGGCATACCTGAGAGAGGTGGCACTGATGTGTGGGGTACACCTCAAAAAGTGGTCACAACATCCCAAGAGTGGACAGAAAAGCAAGAGAGCAGGTTGTTTTGACCAGTGAACTGTTTCTTGACATAACAGTTGCACAGCTTTATTGGATCCTTTGTTAGTAGCTGCTGTTGCATTTGCTTTCCTCACTATTATTGCAAGGTCATGACACCTCCAGTTTAAAGTAGTTGCTGTTCAGTTTCAGAATCTATCTGGAGAAACACTTGTTTCTCTCTTTTCTTTGGTGGAGGGTGTAATCAATATATGTTACTTCTGCTCAACAGGGGTGCAATTGAGAATCGCTTACGGAACATGTGGGTTCAAATCAGTGAGGAGATGACAGCTCTTGCTCAAGCAAGAAGTCAAGAAGATGTTGTCCGGGAAGAGATCAACAGCTGGATGGGGCAAGTCCCTACAGTTTTCCGAGATATTATTCCAACAAGACCTTTGAATAATGATCAGAATATACCTTATAAATCTCCAACACAAGGAACTCAAGGTAAGGGTTTTCTAGATCAAGAGGATGGCTATTATTTTGAAGGCATGTGCTAATAGTCCCTCCCGTTCCCAAAGCACTACAATGTGCCAAAGCCTGCTAACTCTGATCATTGTGTTGGATCTGTAAATTTCTGATTATGTAATTTGCAATTTCTTATCTTCTTATTATGACCAGTACATAGTTCACTTGAGTTCCCTTTTTTATTGGAACCCAATGAGCTCTGAATTAAACACAACAGATCATTCTTCTACCCTAATCAGTTTCTTTGTGCTGCAAGCTAGAGTAATCTCTCAAGATATAAAGTTCTAGAAGTCTCATTACTGACACTGTGTGCTGCAGGTGTCAAGACAGGTCTTTCACCTGCAGGACTGCAAGATAAAGGCTGTGTAAAGGCAGATGCAAAGAGGGCAGCGGTCATGCTCGAAGAGTATGAGGCTCAGGAAAGTGTTCAAAGACAATGGGAGAAAAATTATTTTGAGTCTCAACAGAAACTGGAACAGTACAAGGTAAGCATCTGAGGTTGGTACATGTACGAGAGGGCACAATCACCACCTTATTGGTAGGGTATCAAGACCATAGTTTAGTTGTATACTAAGGATTAAATGTTAGCAAGGTGTAAGGAAAATAACCCAGAGACATATTTTGGTTAAATGGACTATATGAAACAGAAGTTCTTATAGAAGAACTGGTCAATACTTTGTCAATTACCTGACACTCTCCATAGTCCATACCTGGCGAGGTGTTCTATGGTTGTGAAGCTTTACATGAATGATTTTTCTCCATTGAATGTGAGAACCTGACTAGGTCAATTGCGTTTGCTTGATGACAATATAGGGTGATCAAACTGGGACTGGTAATGTTGCTGCCCAAAAAGACTATCCACAAATTGTTTACAATGGTGGATCTCTTGCTACGCCAGATGATAAGGCAGATCTTGGAATACCCAGAAGCAAAAATTCTGGTGAATTCATTTCTGTGCGACCAAATGGGGTTCCTCGAGGCGTGATTGCCTTTCATTATGAAGGCTCATACCCAGTGGAGAAAAGTGAAGATACATTTAATGCAGAAAGGTTCCGCAAACCAGGAATTGCTGACGGTTTACATGATACAAGCTATAGCAACGAAGCACCAGTTCGGCGTCCAAAACCATCAAATCCTACCTCCTTGGACCATCCTCAATTGCAAAGAGAGCATTCAGCTGCTCCGAGAAGGTAGCTACCCCTTTTTGGTTCCTCATTTCACTTGTGTTCTGCTGTCTCTATTTGTTTGCTCATTTGCATTACAGAGCACAGCTATTAATTTGTAGTGTGCCTTGTGCCATTGTTCTTTTTGGGAATTGAACCTTCAATCTGGAGTAAATTATCCTGAGATCATATCTCTGGAAGCTTCTTTTGTTGAGAGAATTGACAAACCTAAAACCCTAAAATTCCATTTATCCTAGTCTCTTAAAATAGTACATGTTGATACCTTGACTAACACTGTGTTTTGTCGTTTTGTGTGGATTATGATTTAGAGTTATGCAGTGCTATGTTGTTTTTTGATATATCAATGTTTTTGTAGAGTAGTTAGTAAATATTTACTAATGAAAACCTAGTTATTGGTCATTGAAGTAAGAAACCTGCAAGTTTTTCTATCACATCCATAAATAACTTACATGAGTATTGTATAAGCGTATAACTCCATTGGCCACTCCCATAATGTGTGTGCAAAAAATTCCACAAACTATCACATAAAATCCTCAAACTATCACAAACTATCACATAAAGTATAGGAAGTAGGGAGTTTGCATGGTAGGTTGCATGCTACCTACCCTCAAGAAAGTAAGGGCAGAGAGCAGAAGCTGAACAGCTCCTAGGCTGTGCTGTTTTAAGGTTCTTGCAGGGAATTGGAAACCTGCAAAAACCCTACTGTTTGGGATTTTAAAATAGTGAAACAGGGTAGAAGGTAGAAGGTTGCAAGTAGGGAGGTAGTGAACTCAGTAGATTGCAGGAGGCGGCAACCCAAGGGAATGGTGGGCGGAGCGGGATGGGGTTCCCTCTCCTGCACTTGTCCACCTATCTTGTGATAGCTATTTACAGTTTGTTTTGATGGGCTACTGTCTATTCTTGTAAAGATGTATACTCGACTCATGGAGGCATCCTGCCAGGTCATATGAAGCTGGGCCTCGGGAATGGCCTGAGAAGGAGATGCAGGTGGAGCAGGACTTGTATTACCAACAGGCAGGTAACAGAAGTGCAAGCCATGGTGAATATTCAGCATATTCTGAAAGAGGGCCTTCAAACAGGCCTCCTGGGCCACCGACAAATTGGTCTTCCAAAGAAGCGTACAGAAATTCTCCAGCCGATTACAGGGATGGGCGACCAGTTTGGGACAATAGAGGTGATCAGGAGGGCTGGGGACAATCACAAGATCAAGGTGGACGTGGAGGGCAACATCCCCAGGCTAGTTATGGTGTTACAAGTGGTCAAATGGACAGAGATCACTATCTCAGGTAAGCTGCATTCTCATTTTACGGTCATGGACTTTTTACACAACTAGTATTTCACACTCCTCCCCAGTAATTTGATTTGTGTATGCAAGTGCATTATGGAGGCATCTATGCTTACTAGATTGCTGATGGGCTTTTGTGTATATCTGTCTGCAGGGAACAGGAGAGAGAAGATCCTTACGAGAGTATGGAATCAGAGGGCTTGTATAGACGTCACCATCGCAGATCTCTCTCTGATAATGCCAACTGGCCCGCTGTAGAAGACTATGACCTACCTAACAGACCCCCTCAACATGGTCCTGGCATTGAGAGACGGCAGTCCTATTCTGCCTACCATGGGTCAGAGCCTTCCCGGACCAGCTTCAACAACTCAGTCCATAGGTCTTATGATGACTTGCAGCATAGGCGGCCTGGGATGCTTGGGGGACATGGCCAAACGAAAGATAATAATTATGCTGCAAAGGTTAGTACTCCAGAGTCGCAGACATTCAAGAAGTTGATTTTGAAGCTAATAATTCAAGTTTTTGTTATTACTCATTGACAGTGTAGGCTCTGGATCTTACATATTTAATTAAGATGTAGTATTGGTGTAGTAGTGCAAGTCTTTGTGCTGGTTACCGCAAGTGTGGTCACCAACGCCAACACTAAGGTGCCCCTATTACAAACTGTCATGTGCTCACGTTATAACATTTTGTGTTTTGTCAGGTAATTCCAAGCTCTGATCAGCATCTTGCACCTCAGGAAGATAGAAATGGGTACACTAAGGCTGAGCCTCAATTAAGTCTTGGATATGGGCCTGCTTATGACGTACCAAGAGATGATTTACAAGTTCAATTGCCCTGTACGGATGGCTCAAGTAAGAGTATAACTGATGTTTTGCGTGCTCTACAAGCGGCCAAGGCGAGCATCCAGAATTCAGGTTCCAATAAAGTCCCACATGTGAGCTCTGCAGATCAGAGGTCAGTAGAAACTTCACTGTTGTGTGCACCTCAGTGAAAGATTATGCTGCTAAGATTAAGCCTATTTCCATCTGGTCAGTAGGTATACTCACTTTAATCTTTTCTGGTTGTGTCCATACTTTTCTTAGTAAACATCATGCCTTGAATTGTCATAAGTGAAGCTGCACTGTTTGGAGCAAATATGTAAGTGATAATATACTATGAGGGTGATGATTAGTTGACTGGTAGTAGTTAGAGACACATTCTCTTTAACTTCGTGATATCCCAGATCGGAGCCAGAAGTGGCTTGTTTGTGTTTCTTGACTTTTTAACTTCATTTTCAGCGAGTTCTCTCAGTTTACTCAATTACATTACTAAGCACAGTATGGTATGTCCAGGTTGAGTGGGGAGCATGTACCATCACCAATGAATTCTGGATCTGGGTTGGAACCTCCCACCCAGTATATACAGGCACCACTCCAAATTAGCTCAGGTCAAGCACCTGAAAATTTTAGGTATACTAAAAACCTTGATCATGGAGCACTAGCTCCTGCGAGAAGATCTTTTAGCTCTATGACCAACAGCATGAAATATGACATGGGCTTCGGTGGAGAAGCTCGAGTCCATCCTGATGTCAGTGGCCATGGCAGCTATGTAGATCAACTGAATGTGGGTAAAGGTATCCAGTTTTTCTTCTCTTGACTTTTTTTTTCTCAGATGGCTGTCATCCAATTTGATGGCTCATTTTCTGATTACTTTGGTGGTGGTAGAAGCTGTCATGTGAGTGGAAGAGCTCTGAACAAGTGTTCACAGCTCCTTTACATGCTGAAGTAGTTCAGATGTTGCCACCCTGTTTTTATAACCAGTTCACACATGATAGGCCACAAGGATACATACTGCAGTCCTTTTCAGTCTTATTTTTCTGGCCATTGGGAGTTAAATTGCACCAGAAGGTCAAATTCTAGCCTGTTGACTCTAGATTAGTGAGCTGGTGGGCAAGAAAAAGGAGTGATTATCTTAGTTTTCTCACAAATCACATTACTTTGCTTTTATGTAAGTACTTGCTCTGGCCTCCATCTGCAAATGATGCGGTTAGATTTAAGGAGGATACGTCATGTGGAATGTAAAAGAATTATCTGTGAATGGTATAATGGTTCATCTTTGACTGGTCTTTGACTGATAACTTCTGGTGGGTTATCAGATAGTTTTTGGTTGTAATGAAGTGAATGCTCTGTTCTTGGTTAATTTCAGTCAGTTAATGTGCAGATTTGATTTCTTCTACATCTTGCAGTGGCACCTCTCTCAATTGCCATTGCTCATTAGGTCATAGTGACGGCTCTAGGTTCTGGTTGGGGTTGTATATCAAATATGAGCACATCCTTCATATCAAAAGGTAGACCTCACATTGCATGGGGCTTGCACTTTTGCAGAAATATTAATTTATAGTACCGGTGTCCGGTCCATATAGTTGACTTGTTTGTTCCTGTCTAGCATAGCTGATCTTATCCTTATGAAAGTACCAAGTAGCCTTGAGTAACACAACACAGTTATAGGATGAATTAAGTAGGGGCTCACTTACCATGTCCCTATGCAGTTGCTAAGAGCAAGGGTGGATTTTACTCCATCGCCTTGTTCCTTGTTCACTGCACTGGGTCTTGGATTGAACATTCCCAGGACCTCATGCATCAATTGCAGTTGAGGTGAAGTAGGGGTCTACAAATGTGACGATTCTCCTTATGCTGGATTCCTGCTGAAAATGACGGCAGCAGCATCATGTCAATTTGTGCTGCCATGCTCTTGAAGGTATATATATATGTAACTTGATGACACCAAGCAAACTTGAACAACATGAGACATGGGAATTGTTTACTGGCTTTTGGTGCTGGCCATTCCAAGCATTAAATGTCGACAAAACATGTCAATGTTAGTGAAGGCGTGCGACTGTCAGGACTCCGCTCTGTTTCCAGGAGTGTACATAGTGTCAGTAGTATAGTACAAACTCTCCCTCCCAAGGTTTTGGTGAAATTTATGCACCAGTACGGACTTAAATCATCAGTAACAGTACCCACTCACATCCTGGCTTCTCTGCCAGGGCAGTGAATATTTAGTGTCATATGGTATTTATGTCACTATGGCAACTATTTGGATGACACTTCTTATGAATAAGTGAACAAATATTGTCATGGATGATGGATGAGTTCATCCTTGGCCAAAAACCTATCTTCTCCTGTCAGCAACTTGTGATGAAATATTGTCATGGATGATTGAAATTTGGATGAAAATCATTTGGTAAGTGCCAGTAATTGCAACACTGCAAATCTATAACCCCCCCTCCAAAATAAAAATAAAAATAAAATAAAATACAAGGAATGACAAATAATGTTGGGTTAACATTTAGTGTTGCTGACACTATACTGTGGTTTACAATTAGTATTGAGCAAGACAATTAGAATTGGTGGTTATTTCATATTTAGTGTAGTTATAGATGAAGCGGTTCAGTTTGAGAAATAACCGGTTGAAGTTGAAGACTTTAGGAAAATTACCCATCATTTTAGAGGAATGTAGAGAATATGCCTCAAATTAATAAAGACTAGGAAACTAGGAACTTGACCGCTTATGTCCAAAAGTCTTCATAAACAACCAATTGAGAGATTCATAACATTATTAAGCAGTTTGAGTTTGTTCATGTGGGCCCCAAGAATATAACCATTGGATGCTGCAACTAGTGCAGATTCGGCGAGTTTCTTAAAATTATGATTTTGAATTAGTAATTTGGAAAAATGAATTGGTTTATTTGTAACTACACTAAATATGTTATTTAATGTCATCAATTCTAATTGTCTTGCTCAATACTAATTGTAAACCGCGGTGTAGTCTCACCAACACTAAATATTAACCCAACATTATTTGTCATTCCTTGTAAATTGGGGGGGTTATAGATTTAAATTTCAATCATCCATGACAATATTTCATCACAAGTTGTTGACAAGAGAAGGTAGGGTTTTGGCCAATGGATGAACTCATCCATCATCCATGACAATATTTGTTCACTTATTCGTACAAAGTGGGATCCAGAAAGTTACCATAGTGACATAAATTTCCTTACGACAGTAAATATCATATTTGGTGTAGTTTTTGGTTCTTCATGTCATTGGTGTGATTAGGTGTGGAGCTAGGAAAGGCCCCCCCCCCAAAAAAACAAGTGTTTACAATAGATTGGACTTATATGTGCTCAAAATATGAACATTAGATAGGTTTAGTATTTAACATAATTGGTGGGATCTATATGAGCATTTTGATGTTCTGAAGAGTCTCGACCTTTAATATGAATAAGATTTTCATATCAGCTCCAAAAGTTATGAGGAAAATGATAATGGACACTATTTGGAATTGGCAATCATCTCACACTAATTACATGTTTCACATCCTAGGAAAAGTAGATGCAGAGCTAAAAGTGTCCATTTAAGGCACATTACTTGCAATCTGAGTTTTCATCACTCATTCACTCATTGGGAATAGATGCACCTCATTATCCTACTATTAATATGGGTTGAAAAATAGACTTGTGGAGCCAATCAGTGACCGGGGAGATTTTTGGGCATAATCGGTTGAGATCCTGGTGTTTGCAAGTCCAACCGGTTACATGTTTACATCCTCCGGTTTTCCTTTGTTAAATTGGGGTATATTCTATAAATTCCTCTAAAATGATTGGTAATTTTCTTGCAGTCTTGAACTTCAACCGGTTGTTTCTCAAACTCAACCGGTTCATTTGTAACTAACTGCCAGTTCTCCCTGATCATTGGAGCCAATTTACATGGGACCTATACCCAATTTGTCTACCTCATGGTAGAATTGATGTGTCCTAAGAGCTTCTGATTCCCAATGTCTTCCCAACACCAATGCCGCCTGCACTTTGCAGGGAAAAGGTGAGTACTTCATGAATGTTGGGCAGATCAAGCTTCAAAGTTTGTGCAAATTAGAACTATACCAAGTCACGAGCTTCAAATGTTGGAGACTTCTCAACACCTTCCCAACATCAATGCAGAGTACACTTTGCAGGGGAAAATGTGAAATATAATGAATATTGGAAAAATTATAGTATATTCTGGTCAGGATCAAGCCCACATCGAATCTTTGGAGACTTCCCAACACCTTCACAACATCAATGCCACACACATTTTTTTTTATAAGAGGACATCGTCAATTACTATGTATAATGAGTGTTGGTAGGGCCTTGGAAAAACCGAAAATTCTAAAACTCGACATGCACTTTTATCAAATTTCTTAATGTGGCGAGTCCTCTCAATTGACCTATATTTGTTGTGAAATAAGGGCAGAGAATGCGAAACGAGAAGGTGAGAAGTTGAGAATACGAAAAGCACAAAAAGTGCAAAAGGTTCATGCAATTGGTTTGGAAGATTCAAGAAGTTGCTAGAGGTAAAGGCCCACTATCATAAAATTGAGGTGTGCCACATGTCAAGTCAATTTAGAAAATCATGAACTAATTTAGAAGGTTCATGTAATTGATAGGACACTTTGCTAACATTGGTTGGAAGGTTCATGAACCAGCTTGGAACCTTCATGAAATTGAGTTTGCACTTCTACGAAGTCATCTTACTAGAGTATGTTACTTATCATGCTAAGTTCATCTCATCTTCCTCCGATAAATTGAGGCACCCTTAGGAGACACTGACATTTTTGTCCATAAGGTAGATTGGTCTTAAGTGGCTCATTTTCTTAATCAGACCCCTATATTTGATTGGTATGCGTTTCAGTGAGCATCAAAGAGCAAACATCATGAGGACACATGTTTAAAAGAAAATGAATTGCGCCTTCAAATATTAATAACTACTCTACACTTAATAATGAACAAAAGTTGGGAGGATTTGTATATCCAGTTAAGAAATCAACAAACATGCACTTATGATAACCATAACTGAATAAGGGGAGGTCTGATTTTCAATCCAGTTTTTACAAATGTTTCACCGTAGATTTGCTAATGCAACACAAGTTTTGTTGTGTAAATCTAATCAGTAGAAGTTGGAGAAGATGGAAAACGAACCAAATATCACCCGCATAAGGTAGAAATACCCAAACCGGGTAACCACCCTCTACCCGTGCAATAGACCGCCGTCAGAATAGTGAAGTGCCATGGCGAGGCCGACAACTTCAATGCATGTACACTTAGTTTAGCCAAATTTAGTCATGTTGAATACACTCATGAGTTAACCGGTTTAGGTGATGTTATGTATGGAAATGCGGATTACTGTGTTCGGTGTAGGGAGAATCTAGTGAACAAGTAGGGGGTTTGACAACTTTCCACTTTGAAAAATTGTAGAATTTTTTGGACATGGCAAAAAAATATGAAACTACTTGCATTCTTCATGAATCCTTCTCGTCTATGTTGGAAAATTATCTCATGATTGTAAGACCATATCTTCATTGCGAATCACCTTATTTTCACGGGTTATGTTGTTTCTACCTTACCTCATAGAAGAGCGGATTTGCACCCAACAATTTGGCTAAGTTAAGTTACGGGGGGCCCACAGCCATTTGTGGTGCTTTGTGTGCTGCTGCTGCATGCTTATAAAGATTCCAATCTCGGAATCTGTGGGTTGTTCCACGAAGGTACACGCTCACCCTGTGCATGCGGATTGGAATCAACGAAACGCTTTAAATTAGCTTTCACCAAGTTAGTTAGGACAAACTACTTGTGCATAACTTTTAAGCCTCTACGGGGCCATAGTTAATTAACTTGTAGCTTTGCTGGCCCAAATCGCATGTGTTGTCAAGTCCATGGTTTTGGTTGTCATCTTCATGCAACCCCTGCTACATAATAAATACCTATCGCGTAAGTTATTAAGGTATATCTAATGTGGGCAAAACCATCGTATCATCACTAAGCACTAGGGGCTGGGGCGAACCAACCCGTACACTGGTTCCTTGGAGGCAAGGGTTTAGGCATCCAACAAGGGATGAGTGTATGGGTTGGATCGCCCAAATCAAGGAATTGGGTGCTATATCCCTTGTGCCGGAAATCATGGGAGAATCATGTCTCTTATGATGGGGCACTTTCATAAAATGAACAACACTCAACTTGAGTATTGTTCACTATTTGAGGTGAAACCGGCAGTTGGACCTACCCTAAGATTTGTGACTAAAATCTATTATTTATATACATGTCAATTAAGTTGTTAGCCGATATTGGTGGGCCAGGTTGCAGCTGACAATGTAGGAATAAAATGGGTTGGAATATATTCATATTCCAACTCATTTTATATTCCTAAGAATATATTCATATTCTTAGGTAGTCGGTGGGCTAGTCATAGGCCTAGCCTTTTGGAAAAAAACACCTAAAGCACTAAGTTGTATAATGTTATGATCTCCACATACCATCTTGAGTGTTGGATTGGATTGAGAATTGTCTAATTGTCAAACATGGGGGTTAACTCCCTTGTAGAGAGATATGAGCAACCTGAGACAAAAGAGTATTTTCAAAGGGATCATGAAGTAATGTGCAGATTCACGAGATACCCTAAGTTTCAATATCTCTTAACTCTTCATTCATGTATATATATATATATATATTCCTTTGGTAAGATGACTTCACATAAGTTCAAACTCAATTTTATGAAGGTTCCAAGCTAGTTCATGAACCCTCCAACCAATGTTACCAAAGTGTTATGCCAATTTCTTGAACCTTCTAAATTAGTTCATGATTCTTCTAAGCCGACTTGACATGTGGCACACCTCAATTTCATGATAATGGACCTCTAGCAACTTCATGAATCTTCCAAACCAATTTCATAAATTTTTTCACACTTTGTGGTTTTTGTATTCTCAACTTCTTGTCTCCTCGTTTTGCATTCCTTCTCGTTGTTCATTGGTTCCTCTTTGTTTTGTGTTTACTTGGAAGTCTCTAGCCTTGATGTTGATTTTTCTTTGTTCTTTCATTGCCTTAAAGCTGCAAGAATCTCTCCATCATTAGTTGAATGAAGCTTTACAATTTTCACACCTTATAACTATTAGTTATGTTTCAAAAGCCTATTCAAAGTTACATTGGATTTACCCCCAAGTTGGATTCGCTATGAACCATATGATTATAACAATGAAAAATGCCTTAGGGAGCGAATAGGTGGTGTCAAAAGTTTTTAGAGCTCGGTGGCAATATGGTTGATGTTTTGTACATGGATGAGGCGAGTTTCAATTTACATTTGATATGTTGTTTTGGAAGGGCTTGCCGAGGACAAAGGTGCCAATGAATTCGTCCAACTCAAAGGGGTCAAAATTTATTTTTGGCGGTTGTAGTTGGTCATGAAGGAGTCATTGTACATGATGTCACACTTGGTGCCTACAATACAAACAAGTTCTTAAAATGCATTTAGATCAAGGTCATTCCTAGCCTTGATAGACAAAGGTTCATCCAAGTGGACAATGTCCCATTTCATAGATCTTGTGAAATACAACAAGCTTTTATCACTATATTCATTAATTTGGGACTTTTTCGGCATTTTGAGACAGTTACAAATATAAGAACATGGATAAAATCACACAGATATTGGAGAATGTTGTAAGATGCAAATACTTTGAAGCGGGTGTTCATATCAAGAACCCAATTAAGAACTCATATCAAGATGGTTTAGGTAGGACGACCCAAACATTAGACCATGTTGTTGTGGTCCATATATTAATTTGAGACAAGAGAAAGTCTCAAATTAACGAATATAGTGATTTTTGAAGATGTTGGACACATCTACTTCCATTTGCCATCATATAGTCCATTTCTCAATGCTGCAAAATGGGTATTCGGACATCAAAAGCCATGTTGAACATGATATCCAAAATCATTGAATATTAATGATGATGTATGAAAAATCATTGCAAACATGGTCCAAGGTTGGATAAGAGAGGTCAACCCAAATTTTGGTAGAGCGAGTTGTGGGGAGTGATTGGGAGAATCTTATACATGATGTGCTGTTCTTTGTGAAACAAAATTATACATTTCATGAAATGGATTTTGTGAAGTTGTAAATTTGGGTACCAAATCATGCAATTGTTCACAACATGTAGTGAAATTGGTTGTCTAAATAGTTAACTTAGTTTATGATTCCAATGAAATTGGTAGAACCTATTGCTAAATTGGTTTACAAAATCATGAAATTGATTTTGCAATTATGTGAATTCATCTTATTAAAGGAGTATAATTTTCTACATTGAAAGATTTATGCGACCCTATCTTTTATTGCATCATGTTTTCTAGTGGAATGTTGGTTATGTCTGCAAATCACAAAGACTCTCATTTTAAGTTCTATATATGGAGTTGAGATGCAAAAGCTTTAAGAGATTAAATTGAAGTTTCTCTTCTTTTTGAACAATGCAAAAGCTATAAGAGATCAAATAGAAATTTCTCTCCTTTTTGAACAATGCAAAAGCTATAAGAGATCAAATTGAAATTTCTCTCCTTTTTGAACAATTACATAGTCAGATGGTCCTACCAATTGTATTCACTATTGCACCTAGAATTATGTCTATATTTTGAGCACATAGTCATGTTTCATTGTAACATGACATTCTTTAGTAAGGTGACTTGCTTTGTGGGTCCCAAGATTTCAACAAAGTGATGCTTGAATCACTTTCTTGCACTTACAAAAAAAGATGGAGTGTTTCAACGATTCATTTGAGAAAAAATGTCCGAAAGTAGTCCAAATAAGATTATGGGTTGTGTGAGAGTATATCAAGGAAAAGTTAGCTACATTTCCAATTGGAAGTCAATAGGACTAGAGATGAGAATGTACAAGCAAGAACACATACACAAAGGCATATGAACAATGCTTGGAGTGAGATGATCATCCCCACCCCTTGCATTGCCCTTTATTGCTTGGAGTAAGATGGTCTCATGCTCTCCTTGCTTTGCATTTTATTGTTTTTTTCTTTTTCTTTTCCTTGAATCATACAAACAATATGGGATAACTCTTATCCCTCTCAGACCAACGTTGTGGCCTTATTCTAACTTTATTGTATCTCATGCCTCTTCCATTACATTTCTATTGACTACGAACAATCTAATGTTCCACCTTCAACACTCTCACTTTGCGAGTAGTCAAAGAGTTGTAATGCTATTGAATTTTTTAATTTTTCAACTCTATGTAGTGAGGTTCTAACAATGCCCATAAATTTCCGCATATTATGCCTAATTGCTTCAGTCAAACTCAAAGGAGCTTCCGATATTGCCATGTTCCTCACCATGTTGAGGCAAAATGTAATTCTTCCACCATTCTCCGAATGGGCACCGCTTCCTCATGGGGTATCGCTGTTGTTTGTTTGAATCCCTCAACAACAACATCATAGTTTGCTGGTCCTTCACGTGCCTCTTTAATTGCAACTCCATTACCTCCTACTTGCTCATTGTCATTCATGAATTGTCCACTGCCATCAAATAAAGGCAATTTGAAAGATTCTTTTATCACCACCACCGCCATCACTACCATGACGGTAGGGTTTTTATTTCTCCCACTTGGACACATCTCCAAATCATTTTTAATGCTCCTATTATCCTCCATAAATATAAAATCTCAATTTTGTTAATAGTTTTTTGTTTTCAAACACATCAACCTATATGCCTTCATACCTTCGTAATATTAAAAAAACATGCATTTGATTCTTTTTGCATCAAGCTTGCCACTCTTTTCATCCGGACCATTGCATAAGCAATGCTTCCGAACACGTGCATTTGTGCACCATAAGGCCTTTGTTGTGCATCTTTCCATGAGAATTGCTCGAAACACCATGAAGAGTGTCTGAAACACCATGGGCATAAGGGGGACCCCGGAGTGACACCCGGTACTTGTGGCGCCAGCGGTGAGAGGGCCCAAGTGATCCTAGTATGGGTGAGGGCCCTGGGCGTTGACAACGCCTTCCACCCACGGAGACTAGGAGTCATGAGGGTAAGATCATAAGCTATGAATAGCTTACGGCGTCCAGATTCTAGAATGCTCAAGAACACCTCAATTGGAGATGTGAGCTAGAAGATATGATAATTTGAGTGGGGCGATGCCTAGGGACAGCGAACCTGGGACAACAGTGACTTGGGAGTGGCGTCTCGGACTGCCTAGGTTCGAACAACCATAATTTCCTCAATACTTGCCCAAATGGAACAAGTGAGGAATCCATTGGCATCTATACAAAGAGTAGATATCAATAGAGTGGTCACTTGGTGGCATCAAAGATCATACAAAGAAGTTATGGAGTTCTGAAGTTGTTGGGGACTTCTAGCCCCAACGGCTAAGGAAAAATGTCTACTTGGCCTCAACCCTTAGGAGAGAGACAAAAGGTTTCTTGACGGTGGGGTAAGGGCCTTGCCCAAAGTCCTAGAGGCTTATATGGGTGAGGCGGTATGGCCAGCCGAACCCATCCGAGGCCGAACGGCACGACCTCCATGGGCGTTGGCCCAACGTGGAGGCATAGTTGCCTAGTATAGTTCGGGTTGTTGTAGTGTTGCTCCAGCAATGCGATGATCAACTAAAGATTAGACTTTCATGAATGAAAGTCCACATCTAATCATTGGCTACCGACTAAGGGGAGAGTTTCGAATGCAAGTGTAGGAGGGTTGATCCCCCACCTATCAGCTAAGAGGTCCGCGGTATGGGGAGCTAACCATTCACATGGGTGGAATGTGAAGGGTTAGTGCTTGTGACCCTTGCTAGAATTGGGAAATGATCAAAATAAGTTTAGCGACACTAGCAAGGGTTGCGAGAGCCTCTTCCCTCTCCACGTTTCTTCGGATGTAATGGAATGTAAAACCCTTGTCAGTCATCGGTTTAGTGTATAAATCACATTTGCCACCGCTTCTGCCTAAAGTAGTTTCTCGAGCTTTTGAGCTTCAAGCATACGCTTTGCCATTGTAACAATAGTTCGATTTGCACCCTTTGTTGGTCCAATATCTTAAGGCGTATTTTCAATGTTATATTCCATCAAAAAAAAAACTTTAAAATCTTTTGAAGTGGAGTCCCCTCCATTCATCCTCTGAAACGCCTTGATTTCGTGTTCCGATTGTGTTTCTACAAATGTTTGGAACTCCTTAAACCTCTCACACCACTATCCTTTGGATTTCATCATGTAAACCCACACCTTCCTTGAAAAATCATCAACGAAAGTAACAAAATACTTATCCCTCCCACATGCGTGTTCTTTATAAGGTCATACACACCTGAATGCATAATTTCTAAGGGGTTTATGGCTCGCCTTTTCGCATCGTTGCTCAACTTTGCCGCATATTGCTTGTCCTCCGTGCATACTTCGCAAACCAATTGGAAGGTGGGAGGAGAGATTTTACCTAGGTTCATACCTTTCACCATGCTTTGGAGTGCATAAACGCTCCTTACATTCAAATATCTGAGTCGGTAGTGCCAAAGCTCCACCAGACCGTCTCCTGCACGTGAACGCATGAAGTTGGCCACATCCGCTTTGCATACCTCCGTAAAGGTCATTTGGTACAACTTCCCTTCAGTTGAGCTATTGCAACCACGTTGCTATTCGCACCTTCCACAATGTATTCGTTTATGTGAAATTGCATCCTCAACCCGTTCGACAAGAGTTTGCTTATTAAGAGCAAGTTGGCTTGCAACTTGGACACGTGAAACACATTTGTGATGCGAATTCTATTCATTGTGCCTTTTGTTTGAACTGCAACAACAATGGACCCCATTCCGATGGCTTCGGCCATGCTATCATTACCCAAGCACACGTTGCATGGAGAAATTACCTCGTAGGTGTCGAATGCCGCCTTGTGCGAAGTCATGTGCTTTGTGGCTCCTGAATCCATCCATTTGCAAATGTTCCTTGAATGTGCTCTGTGTTGCATCACAAATGCGAATCGTCCTTGTCCTGTGCATTTTTGGCATTCTCCCTCTTCTTGTTTTTTTGCTTTGTAGCAAAATCGTGCAATGTGGCACGGTTTGCTGCAATAGAAGCACGTCCCTACGCCTTGCCGTGAAGGTGGATTGCCCACTTTGCTTGGACGTGATACCATCACCGCGTCTTCGCCTTGGGACTCCTAATTCTTTCGCTTTGACATCTTGTGCATCAAACGAACAAGCTAGTCATTGAGGACTGTTATCATATGACAACAATGAATCAAAATGTGATTTGGATGGAACTAGCACATTTATTGTCAAATTTTCTCTAAATCCTAGGAACCTTTTTTTGTACATCTACCTTTACTTCAACATTCTTAATAGTCTTTTTAAATGTATGCACTAGAGAAAAACAATACTTTTTCTTTATGTATACTATGTACGCTATTGCCTCAAAATAATACCTTTTCTTACACTCATGTTAGTTCATACATGGAATGAGAAAACACCCCCACCCACCCCCCTGGTGTTCATTTTGGCTTACCCGCAACTCTTTCAAGCAATTACAAATTTCCTAGAACACAAACGTTGCATTGAGGCCCAATTTTGGCAAATTGTTTTTAGAGCATCCTCTACAATCAATCAATGGTCCTCCGTTTTAAATTTTCTCTATACTAGACTGACATGGTTTAAATAGTAGACATTTGAAAACATTTTGGAATGCACCCACAATACCTTCATAACATGCACCGTCATTGCCTACAACAAGTTTGTAGATTGTGATGGAGACATGGTTCTCATTCAAACCCCCAGAAGCTTGAGTGTGTCCCATTGTGATTCCCATGCAACTTGGGTCTTTACCTTCATCTCATCCTCCACCAAAACATGCCCATCTATCCCATGTGTCTCTTTTGCCTTATGTAAGTATTTGCAATACACTTGAAAACTTGGGCCTCCTTTCTAGGTACAAATTAAAACCCCTTCTTGATTTTTTGTTTATTTTATTTTATTTTTTAATAAATAATTTTTATAGTGAATAGCTAGGTGCAAAAACTTTAGAGCAAATAAGTCAATCATCCTCCTTCCTCTTTACATCTTCATAATATGCACACTTAGAAGTGTCGCCAAACCAATGCCTTGCTTCTTTTGATTAAGATTAGTTGAAACAACCCTCATAAAATCCCATAAGGTTTATGTGCCGCCAAAGGCATTAGATCTATGAGCAACAAAGATATTTTGATAATATTTAATAACATCCTTCCTATTCAAAGCTTCCTATGTTGTCATTTTCAGCATTAAACATGTGACTCCCAAGCGAGCTATGATATTTTTCTTAAACCATAGAGTAGATCTCTCAATCCTCAATTTCCTAGCCATCACACAGTATTGGCTAAGCACCTCAAGAAAAGAAAGTTATTCTATTGTTCTACCCAAAGGTGTAACTCTTGACCCCCCCCCCTCCGGCACCCCTTTTCATATGCTAGATCCTCACTTCTACTCACCTCCATGGATTATTTAGATTTAGTTCTAAGTTTGGGATATGAGTTACATCCAACCTTTGAGTCATTGAGCATACATGCAATGTCATAATTATTTTTGCATATGTAGTAGTTTTAAATCAATAACCCCCCAAAAATAAAGAGAAAATAGAGTTTGACCAACATGGGGAGGTGCCAGAGCTTGAAAATTTTCCTCCTTTGGATGAGTTCACCCCAAACCATGTGAGCATATATGCTTGCACTACCGTGGTGCCTTTCAATAAAGATTGGAATTTGCCCTTTGGCTTCACAATGTGGCCAAACTCGAAGATGTCTTAGCAAGTTATTGCAACAACTTCGTTAGCTTGTGGATTGAAGCTTTTAGGCCATTGAGGTGGTTTGAAGATTGCCGGTGAGATTATTATGTCTTGGGATCAACAAGAATAGATCACCATAAGGTTTGCATCGCACCTTGAACCAATTAGGCTTCATGTCCAGGTCCTCAACATCCCCAACAAACAACATCTCAACAACAACCCCCCCCCTTTCCCGTCCCCTCCACAAATGTGTTAACGATTGCCATAGTCTCCAACCCCTTCGTAACAAGTTTCTATTGTTGAATTGTTGGTGTGATGGAACCTTCTCCCCATGGGTGCTTGCGGATTTGTACTCTACATAAACCCTCCCTTGCTTCTTGCACCAAGCCCAAGTGTGCCCATCGTGGTTTGAAGGTGATTTTTCTTGAAGTTCATGCAGAGATTGTGGTCGTTGTTGGTGCCGCCAAAATTTTCTTCACATTCTTCACACCAAAGTTTTGCCATTGCAATGCCATTGGAGTCCTAAGACTTCATGTGCCACACCTAGCGGTCATTGCATTCCTTGTTGTCAAATTTTTTTTGCAAACTTTGGTTGCAACAACGTATTTCGTTTCCACTTCCTTCGGAAGTAGCATCGACTTGAAGTTGTGTTCTCCAACGCCACCTCACCCCTGAACTAGTAACCCTAGATCTCTTGGGCAGTGAGTTCTCTTCCCTCAAGGTAGGTTAAATGACAATAACCTTTGCCTTGGGGGCAAGAGCGTCATCAACAATCTTTTCTTTCTTTCCGGTGGTCTCCGAGCACAACCACTTCAATGGTGGACTATCTACATTAGAATTGTGGTCAAGTATACCTCATCCAACACATCTTTAAAAGCTTGGAGCCTCACAGATAATCTACAAGGAGATTTTAAATCCCAAAATCATAAGCCCAATCTACAATACAAGCCTTGACCAAGAAATCCTGCATATCCTTGTAAGACTTGATGTTCTTGGGATTCAATGGCCCAATACTTATGGGATGTGATTCCTCGTCATAGAGGGTGAAACCCTCCTTGCCACTGAGTGAAGTGGTCCTTTCACACACTACTGCAAGACACCTTTCTTTGCCCTCAAACCTAAGATCCAATACATATAGGACTTCAAAGTGCAAAAATTTCACTTAGAGATGTCATGAGCAACATAAACACCAAGTTTTGGTAAGGGGTACCTTTGGCCACCAAACTAGCACATGCACCATTTCCATCATCGGCACTCCTTCATCACAATGGAGACTGCCACAAGCAGGCCAACCACAAGCACAAGGGAGAGACAAAATCACAACTGTCCCCTTTCTGTAAAATTAATGGACATGATTGCAGGATGAGACACTCGCCAGTGAAACTCAATACTCTACACGTCCTCAAAGTCAATAATGTTAGCATTTGGTTCAAAAAATTAGCACCCTATGCAAACATATGTCAAGGAATCCTAGAATATGAAACCTTATGTTACAACTAAAATAATTCTAATATGCTTCAAGACATTACTAAGCAACTAGATGATGGCCTCTTTCCAAAGAAAGAGGCTACAATAAAAAATAAAAAATAAAAAACTAAATCTCATAGTTGCTCATCAAAGACTCCATAGTACATAGTCCAAGCACTCCCCACAATCAAGGAATCCTAGAATTAAAGGAGAATTAGTCTCTCCACAAACTTGGTCCCACGGAATGCAACCAAAGAGCTTAGCAATGCTATGTTGCACTACAAAGACCTTACATTAGTTATAAAGCCCATTTTCTATATCTCACCCTCCACGGAAAAACCAAGCTGGTTAAAAATAGCATGCGTCCAAAAGGGCGTCAAGAATGTAGTAAAACAATAAAACTCGATTTCTAACAAAGGAAAAAGTAAACTGGCTAAACATAGCCACTCGTCCAAAAGGGCATCAAGAATGCAACAACTAATAAAACACGATTTTTAGCAAAGTTAACCCAGCTTCTATTTTTAACCAGTGTGGTTTTTCCGTGGAGGGTGAGATATACCCATACCTTCCCCTACCTATAATGTTAGTCTAATTTTGATAATTCATTAAACCATACCCTACATGTTAACTCACATTATTCCTAATATTTTTGAAGAGTTTCCCCCACGGATGTCGCAACACTAGTTGTAATGACATATGAAACTACTTAAAAGACATCAAATTCTCTCTTCCCATGATGTCCACAAAGGAGTGATATAAATGAGGTCAAATAAGTGTATTTGTCTAGTAAACGGTCATGTCCAAAAAGACACATGTTTTGCCTTAATACGTTCTTGAAGTACCCATATTCTCTTGTAGTGTTGTGATCCCTAACAAACTGTCAGGTCAATTTGAAATGGGCATGGATCGATGGCTCATGACTGTAGCTTTAGAGTAATATGAGTAGGTGGTATCCAATTATAAAAAAGGGTAAAACTTCATTGTTCTTAGTAATGTTATGGAATAAGGACTTGTTTCTTTTATGTTTGTTTCTCAACAACAACCTTTGCCATACACTACTCAAATATAGGCGTCCAATTGAGAAGACATGACATTATTCAACTAAGTGACCAAGTTGGATGGGGCTGGGAATATGTCATGTAAGGTGCTAGAATTATACCTTATGGATGCATGTCAGTAAGTAGATTCAGCCTAAAAAAACGAGTGAGATTTGTGTGCAACATTGTCACTAAATGTCATTAGATTGGAACAATTGATAGCCGTCGAATAATGTTATGGTGGTCACAGAAGGCCCACACACCTTGCCAAATCATGCCATGTAAGTTAAAGAAGAGCTATGTTTTAAGAGGAAGTTTCTTTTTGGTGAAGTCCATAACATTATTCAACCGAATGACCAGGTTGGGTGGGGCCAGGAATATGTCTTGTAAAATGCTAGAATTGTACCTTACGAATAGTTGTTAGTAAGTAGATTCAGCCTTAAAAACGAGTGAGATTTGGGTGAAGCATTGTCACTGAACTTTAATAGAATGGAACGGCTGCTAGCAGCTGAATCATGTAATGTCAATTGGCAAAGAGGAGTCAAGCCGCCTTTACTGATTTTTCTCAAACAGCAAGAAGCCTGTCCAAGTGTGCATGTGGGAAAGGTGAAGGTTGGCCAATCATGTATATAGATGCTGCCGATTACCAAGACGTGTTTTGCATGCATTGACCTCCGATTTGTGGTGTTTGTGTGAACATCTGATGAACTTTTTATAAGCTTAACAGAAGTTACTGCGTCATGATGCATGCAGTGACTGCAATTGCTGCGTTGGAGCCAACTTGATTTGATTCCAGGTCCACGTGCTGATTTCCAAAAGGAAAACGTATGTATTTTCTGTCCTTGTTTGTACATTGTGAAGAAAAAAAGAAGAAGGGGTAGAGGTTCATGACACCTTCCAAGGGAGAGAGTGCAAATCAGTGTCCAGGGAGATTCTGGGCAAATCTGGTCAAACAAGGTTCCCTGCCAGGAATGGTTGCCCAAAGCATATAACACGAAAGCAGGTTCCATCATGTGAAGCTCATCACATAGCGTATACAGCTTAACATGCTCGTTTTTCATACACAAAACAATCTGTATAGAGCTTCTTGTGGTCTTTCTAATCACATCAAGTTTGACTACTATCTCTTAGCCGTTAGTCCGTAGTGACCATTCCAATATCAGTTGCATCCACTTTCAAGAAACACTTTCATGTGGGTTTTTGATGTGTTCTCCCTCAATTTTTGGGAACTGAATTTATGCTATTTGGATTCACATTCTTAGCTGCTTTTAATTGACAATCTACTCACAATAGGAGTTGAAAGAATGAAAACATGATGAGTGGTTGAAAATTCAAGTGTAACTATTGTTGCATGTTATTTTCATGCATGAAGTTGTGTAGTGTGGGCCACACTATACATATGCCCACAATGTTTACAATAGTAAGTGCACACTGTTTTGTTTAATTGTGTGGGCTGCCATTTGGACTTGCACATTGCTATAACATTTTACTGAGTATCATTTTTTACCTAAATAACATAAGTAGTCATTATGCACACCGAAGAATTTGATATGACTTAGTTGATAAAAAACAACGATGTCGCTAAAAAGTTATAGCAACACGTAACTCCGAATGATAACCCACACTAATCAGACAAAGTAGTGTAGCTAATAGTATGTTAATGCTTGACAAGAAGTCCATGTGGAAATGATATGCATTTTCCAAACCTACTTAAAGTGCATGTATGTCATTGAGAAGCAGAATTGGAATGTTGATGTCATCAAGAATCTATGGCACAACTTTATCTTCTTCCAATCACAACAATTTTGGATAGGCATCTCACCCCTTTCACTTTGTTTGTATGAGTCTTTAAAAAACAAAAAGTTGAGGATCTACAATGGGGACGTTAAACCTCCCCTATGAGCTTTTAGGGGGAGGTGGATAGGGGCTGGGCTAGCCCCTTGAGATTCTAAACCCAACCGAAAATTGTAGCTTGTCCCGCTCGACTTCGAACAAAACATTGCCCTTGCATTCTTAAAGGCCTTTTGTCCACAAATCCCATATCGAGTGCACTTCACCTTCAAGGTCCAAAATCCAATATATATATGTGCACTTCCACTTAGTAAATAAGCAATTGATTGGGATTTTATTCCGAAAGTGAAACCATCAATAAAGCATGTAATCAACTTGGAAGTCAAAAACATTACAAAATCCTCATTAGCATTAAGGTTACAATTTTTTGCAACTTACCATTTGAAGGGGTCTTTGTCATTCTAAAATACAACTTAAATTAGTGTGTTGGTTTTTGTATGTATATTTATAATAGTTTAGGTAATGCCTTCTACTTTCACAAGTATTCATACACATTCAAACTAATTAAGCGTGATTAAATGTATTGAAGTGTAAATTAATTTAAAATGTGCTTACTTGAGTTAATTATGATGTAAACTCACAGATGAGAATCGATGTGCTTAATTACACTTGTTTAGGCTTCATTATGCTTAATTAGGTTTAATGTGCTTACTTGCACTTAATCAGGCTTATTTAGCTCAAATGTGTATGAAAACCTGTAGAAACTTAGGCCTTGCGCTCAATTATGGTTGTTTATGCTGAATTTATATCATAATTAGTTCAAGTAAGCGCATTTTAAAATTATTTACACTTGATTACATTTAATCACGCTTACTTAGTTCGAATGCATATGAATACTTGCAAAAGCAGAAGGCATTACTTAAACTATTATAAATATACATACTAAAATCAGCACACTAAATTTAAGTTCTATTTTAGAATGACAAAGACCCCTTCAAATGGTGAGTCACAAAAATTGTAACCTCAATGCTAATGAGGATTTTGTAATGTTTTTGACTTCCAAGTTAATTACATGATTCATTGACGGTTTCACTTCCGGAATAAAATCCTAGTCAATTGCTTATTACTAAGTGGAAGTGCACATATATATTGGATTTTTGACCTTGAAGGTGAAGTGCACTGAATATGAGATTTGTGGACAAGTGGCCTTAATCAATATAAGAGCAATTGTTTTTTTTTTGAAGTCGAGCGGGACATGCCACAATTCTCAGTAGGGTTTAGAAATCTCAATTTTTTTCTTGGGGGCTGCCCCTATCCACCTCCCCCTAAAAGCTCATAGGGGGTATTTAACATCCCCCACCTAAAACTATAAACCCTTTGAAAATGGGCTGGGGATTCATGGCACTCACTTGAAATCATCCATCCTAGATATCGTGGATGAAGTGGCTCCAATAAAAAAAGCCCCCCTATGGGGTTGAGGGCCGATTCATTCGAATGTGACATCACTAGACTAATTCGGGGCCTTTGACTCTATTTTCGGAATCAAATTGCCTAAAAATAGTCATGTAGATTATTCTTGCATTTTTTCATCCGCATGGATGATTTTAAGTGAGTGCCACGAATCCTTGGCCTTTGAAAATGCACTACGTACTTGGACTCAGAAGGACCAAGATGGTACCATGGTGACATCAACATTCCAATTCTGCTTCTCAATGCAACAAATGCACCCCTAGCCTATAAGACTTTACTGAGATCTATATACTATACATATATATATTCTATGATGAGATTCGAATTCCGATACGCACTGTCTCATGAGTCATAGGAATAAAAGAGTACGAGTATTCTATCCTCATCTGCCGCTGACGTAAGAAGATGCTTCCTTAATTGGAGAAAGCATCTTGGTCTTACAGCAATCACACAGCCTTGGAAAGCCTCCATCATGTGCACCATAATTTCCAATGGTAAGTAGTTTGCGAAATTCAAAGCGATTCATTCTTGGTGTTGGCCGCTTGTTGGCCTTTTGTTCTCAATCAAACAAAAGTAAACTTTAATAGAAGTAGAAATAAAAACAAAACAAAAAGCTGGAACAAGAAAAACGATTTGCAGCATGACTCGATCATTACTGATGCAAAAATCTCTAAGGAATTTATCCCAAATAATCCTTATTTAGTCATATATGAACTTTAATATCGATTGAATTGTGGTCAAGACACTCTCTCTCTTATTTTACTACACCAATATATATGTGATTGAGGGCCACTTCACACATGAGCCAAGAGCCGTGACCTTGTAATGGTGAGGACCCTTGACTCTCATCCAAAGGCCGTACCATAGGTGTTGGGAAAGTTGTTTTATGTAGTCACGGGCCCTCAAGCATAGTGTGAAGTGAGAATGGACCATGTTGCGGGACCATTACATATTTTGTTGGCGGAAAAAGAGGGGAGGATTTTGTTTAATATAATATGTCTCAAACTCTATCAATTTAAGAGAATTACTTGGTGGTGTTTGTTTGTCCTAGAATTTGTCTTGGAATTTGTTTTGGAATATGCCCTACAATATGTCTTGAAATTTGTCCTGCTGGAAAAAATATTAAAGAAAGTCATGGTCTCCCAGAATTTGCATCAGGCCCACCTCTTGGAGGTGGGCCTAACGAAAATTTTGGGAGACCATGAAACCTTATCCATAGTCCGCCATGTAGGACTCCATGTAGACTTTTCATCCCTGAAGTCTTCTTTGGGCCTTTAGGCCTTCACCTTCGTGTGTGAAGTGAACTTGGACGGTCTCTGCCCTTTCGACCAATGAGAGCTCTTAGATTGCAATGGTCGCAGGCCTTCAATCTTGTGTGTGGAGTGGCCCTGAGTGTGGCATGATAAGTGGTTAGCTATATTGGTTACAGTGGTCTTAATGAATTATCATATACACACCAAGTGCCATATGCCATCCTCTCTCATTGTCACCCAGTGATTGCAAGCCAATTAGTGGGGGTCAATGAGGAATAGTGTACACCACACTAAATCAAATGTTTAGTGTGTAATGAGTATCCAAATTTGAACAAAAACCTTTATATGTCAATAACAACGTTCACTTCAAGGATTCAAAATACATTCATATTGATTCCATGATTAATAAGTTTATTTTTCATGTTCATACATATAGTTTTTTATTTTTTATTTTTATGAAACCTCTGTGTACGCCATAATCCCAAAAGTGTCCCTAATAGGTACACTCACATTTTAGTGTTTGTGGGGTTCATAAGTTGCATAGGAGACATAGCACCTTATTAGCCCCTTGCCTATGGCCCCTTGCTTGATGAGAGGTTTTTACCAACATTGCTCACTTTGAGAGTGATGGCAAAATGGTGTGCAAGGAGGTTCAAGATTTTTTCACAGAAAGAAAACTAGTTTTACAACATTGGTCACTTTGACATATGTTGGCCGATTCGCATTTTATCACACATGTGAAACCACAAAAAATTTATGACAATTATTTTGGGCAGAGAAATCATTTCAGACAATATCTTCACAATGAAAGTAGTCCATCCCAAATTGAGGGTTTTCTTATATGTAAGTGTAAAGTATACACTTTGGAGAAGAAAAAGTGTAAGTTAGTCTAGATGACTTACTTTCCTCTCCTTGTCAAGCGTACTTTGTGGCTAGGTGTGCGTTTTCCAGAATTTTTTAAGCACAAAGAGCTCAGATTCTATAACAAACCCACAAACAATATGGAGTGACTCCCATGCATATATATCTCCCACGACCTCAGGAAAAGTGGGCAACAACCAACCCAAGACACACGAAATGGGCCCCCGCCGCAATGAGAGCCTCCGTGTGATAACTTTTCTTATTTCATGCACTCGAATTTTCCCCATGGAACACCCCACATGAAACACATGCCCAAGTGATTTAGTGGCCAGGAATTTTGCAGCACGCCCAAGTTAGATTCTCTGTATACAAGGCACATGGGTCTTAAATGGTTACTATTTCCAATTAGCCCACTTCTCCTAGGACATGAAACATGTGAGTAGTTCAAGATGGTGAGCGAATTCAATTTGTTCCAACAAAAAAAAACAAGATAGTGAGCGAATCCAAAATGAGGTTGCAGCCACTTTCCTCATAATTTTTGGAGACCATATGAATATCTTACTCAATATTGTGCTCATTAAGTGGTCATATAGGTCCTCCCAAGAGGCAATTGACCACCTGGCAAGTTTTTTTGTCAAGTAGAGAGGAGATTTCACAACTGGGAATCGAACCGCCAACCTCTTTCTTGAGTTGATTGTTGAGTTTAGAATGTGTAGCATATGGGTAGCACATAGGTAATTGAATATGGGTTGTTTACCTTATTGTTTCTGTCCAAATTGTTGTTGTGTTCAAATTAAGCGCGTCTACCTTGAATATGAAGGCGAGACAAAATTATTGCATACAAGCATTCCTTTCATTCAACCAACATAAATTCCCTGAGATAGTAAACATGTAGGACGATAATGTTTATCATTATTTCACACCGGCAGTACACCTTTCACATCTATTACTTGGCACACTATGGTTTCCAAAACCAAAATACGCAATCAATGTGTTTTTACATAACATGGATTATTGAGGGTTGATAAATATAATATCAATATATTGTCAATAACATGTCAATATGATATCAATATATCGCCAAAATACAAAATTTTAATCTATCATTTTATATAAATGAATATCTATTGTTTAGGAACTTATAAGCCACCCAACCCAAACATAAAATGCACTGGGCCATGGTATTTTCTACCCAAGCTGACTTTCAATACACAATAATAGGCGTGAACGTGTAGCTTCAAAGGCCTCGTTTTAAGCTAGAGGGACAAATTTAAGATGAATTGACCACAAGGGCCTTTAGGAGGCATGATTTACCATGGTGAATGAAAGATACACTCGTATGTGATAATTCTCTCTTGCCCTATCATGATGGTCACATGGATCTTGCCCACATCCAAAAAGAAAATGCTCCAAGAGAAGAGAAGAGAAGAAAAAGTTTGGTATTCATGCACTGACATGAATGGGAGCCCGTTTACCTTGTATTGATCATGGTATCCCATGATGCATAACAAAGGCTTTAACAAGTACATATTGACTTGATTTGTAGTTTGATTATATACTTCTTAAGTGAGATGAATATGAAGCTAATTGGTTATTGAAAAACACCATTGTTTACCATTCGATGATACATAAAGCTAGTGTTTTCATACATAGAATGTAACCCTTTGCCATCCAAGTTCTCTTATATTATGTGAAGCACATGCTACAACCTACCTATTTGTGTTGTACTTGTAAAAAAACGCATCCTTGATAGAACAACACAAACGCTTTATAGCATTATGTATAACAATGAATGGAAAAAGCCACACTTCTTGCAATAAAAATGTTGTAGCATCCTTGTATATTGAAAGAATTCCTCTCAACCTTGGTAGTGATGGCACGTGTCAAGGTTTTCAATTTTAACCTATAGCACAATGTCATAGAGCTTCAATTACCACACTCCATAATTCATAGAATACACTAGCATGTCAACGTTTGTAGAAAAGGCTTTACAAGTTTGAGTCGCTAACGGCTTGGACCAAGTTCGCAAAAAGTTGGTTGCCAATAAAGAACCCAAAACACCAGGGGGGGGGGGTATGTGAAAACCAATATACATTCAAAACTCAATTACACATGGCCAAGAAAGTTATCTCAAATAAGTTCATTATATTTTGCATGAGCGTACAACTCATTGTGCATGTAGTCCTTGGGATCCATGTATCTATTGCCTATGGGGTAGGACAAATTGGGGGATGGGGAGCCCGCTCCCTACAAGCACATGGAAGTATCTCCCAAGGTCGATCAAATACCGGTCTTGGACCTTAACCAACCGTCCACGTGGAGCACACTATGTAGTTGGAGATGGGGTTCAAGATGTTCTTGGAGGGGTTGTTATCCACCATGAGGGTGTTGTCATGGGTGGGCCACAAATCGTAGGGACACCCTATCATGGTGGGGTGTTGGTCCCAAAATACGGGTTTCAACACCTCAAGTATTGGTTGACGGCGAGGTTCTTGGCTTCTTAACAACCCTCCCCTCCAAGGTCAACAACATCATGCACAACTCCTGGCCTAGAAACATGCAAGGGGCTCGATCCCCTTGATTCTAAATTCTACAACGGCCTGGGTATTCTCCGATTTCATGGAGCTCCATATGGTCACCCACCACTGGATTGGGTAGTATGAAGGAAATGGCGGAGTCTGGCCCAAAGGTAGACGAACTTACTCTTGATAAGCCCGCCGTAGTCCATGACTTGGGCATTGAGAAGGGGACCGTCAGGGCCTTGGGACAATGCACACATTGGACTAGGACCTCATTGAGGTCCAGAACCAAGAACTACCGCTTAATTGTTGTGGTAAGGGTGGGCAAAATCAGGGGAGCGACCACAGTGTGCTCCATACATAGGGGAGACAAGCGAAGGGGAGCGGCGACACTATGTTTCGTGCCATGTGGAGACAAGCAAGGCAGAGGACTTAGCTGACCCAAACTTCCTTAGTCGTGTTCGATCAGTATGCGATTGTTCCCTGGCTACGCTCACCCTTGCCCCCCCCCTCTCGGTGCCTACCCAATGATCACCCCGTGCGGCGAGGCTCAACCTTCATGGCATGATATCATTTTTGTAGATCGCGACTTGAGAAATGTTGAACTCTTTGCTCAAACTAACTTAGCCCAAGTTGGAAAGACTTAGTGAATTACCTTGTTCTAGTTATGTTTGGCAATCGTAGAAGCCTCCACCCCTTTTGGTGATTGGTTTGTTGCACCACTGCAATCAACAACCTACTCCTACACAAGGTGAGTATTAGGCCCTTGTCCCAAACAAGCCTCCTCCACATGCACATCATGCATTGGATCATCAACTGGGTTGGGAGTATAAATATCACTAGGCTTTGCCGAGCTTTCAATGTCTAGCATTGGGACTTTGGAGGTGTCCTAATGTTGCTCATAGACGCCCAGAGGTGGTGGCAGGTTTGCCTGGGTCAACCAACCCAAATTGCTCGGCAATAGGAAAGGCATAGATGGCATCAAGAGGGACTTCAAAAGTGGGGGAGATCAGGGTGCCCAACCCAAACATGTTGGGGTCATCCCGCTGGTAAGATGAAGGCAACGTTGTAAATATCAGAGGGTGAGGGGGTAGAAGTGTTGGGACCTTAGGTGCCCCCCACATGTTGAGGTCGTCCATCTGCTGCATGGGCCATATGGAAAATGATGGGGCTGCATATACTGCTAGAAAAAGAAAGGTTGTTGCAAGATGTGTTGTATTAAGAACCTGGGAGGCAAGTGAGAGAAAGTGCTAGACAAAGCCACCACCAAGCCTTGCGCCCACATGCCTTGTATCACATGTTTGATAATGTCCATGGTCGATGGTGGTTGGGCCATGGCCCATTGCCGCTCCTAGTTTAGGAGCAGAGCCCTCAACTCTACAACCTCATTCTACACCAAACGTTGTTTGGCCATTGTATTTTGGAGATGAACGTATTTCTCCTCCTCCTTAGGCTTTTGCTTGTTGGCCTCCTCCACGGTCTACACTTTGGGTTTCACCCCCACCATACCAATGAATGTTGTAGGAGAAAAGGTTCAGACCACAGTCTCTTCACTAGCTCCATGTCGTCCTCATCTTTGCAAGAGATTACCATGGTCTCCTTCACTACATACTCGTTATACAACTTCTTCCCCTTCAACTTCCTTCTCTCTAAATGCCATTGCGGCGTCCCTGGAGAACATGTCCTTGACATCATCCATAGTGAGGTTAGGGACCATTTAACGTTGGAAACGTAGGTGGGGTTTGGGCGTCCACTTAAAGGCCTCCTCATTTTTCACTAATAGTGCAGAGAACGATGGAGCGGTTTGACTTACACTCACATTGGATTGTGCACCGCTTAACGCTGGTTATTATGAGCTGATTTCATTGTCTTCCCCCTTCTCAACATAATCATCCAAAACTTCATCTATTTTGTCATCCACACACCGTCGCAAATGGTAAATAAGGTTTTGCCAACTACACTATTGTGTCTAATTAGTGTGGGTGGGAAATTCACGTGGGTTGGAAATTAGTGTGGCCCACACTAAATTTCAAGTGTTTGCATCACTTTGGATGTAATTCGTACTGTCATCCATCCATGTGTGTTAGGGTTCTCCGCAAACAACCTCCGTGGGATGTGTTAGGTGCTTCCCGAGGTGCTTCCCGGGATGGAATTATGAAGTTTCATCCAATTGTGGAAACGACAACGCCCACACAAAATTTTCACCTTTGAAATTAGTGTGGGCCACTCTAAATTATAATTTGAAATTAGTGTGTTTTATTGGGAATTAGTGTGGCCCACACTAATTAGACACAATAGTGTAGCCTTTGACATTGACACAATGTCACCCCCCGCATCTTGCGGTCATTTTTTTGTATCCCCATGGGCAACCATACGATCCTTCCTATACACTAATACCAACTTACAAAATTCACACTCCACCTTCTAGGAGGGTGGAGTCCACTTCTTGGACATGTATGAAGGCTTCCAATCAACTCGTGTACCCATAGCAATATAACCCACTACCTCTCTCCATTTGCAATGAATGCCTAAGGGCAATGAAGGTCAAATGGAGTCAGTGGGAATGTTGAATGTCAATGAAATAGGGGCTTTATAGCTCCAACACATTTACCCGCATTAATTATAAGATGTCATTTTTATTATTATTAATAGGCATGTTCAACTTCATGCCAAGCTTATTATGGTGGCAAACCATTGGAAATGTTTTTTGGAGGTTGTCAACTATCCCCTCCAATTAATATGGCAGTCGACTACTTTTGGAAGTTGACAACGCAATCAACTTTCATATCGACTGCTCCCAAAAGTGAACATGACAGTCAACTTTCATATCGATTGTTCCTAGAAGCCAACATGGTAGTCGACTACACCGAGTGGTCGACAAACTATATCAATTGTCATGACAACTGCATGGGTGGACTACTAAATAATAGTCAACTACGTTAAGACAACTATTGGTTAGTAAATTGATTGCTATCAGACAATCGACCACACTAAGATGATTGTTGGTTACTAACAAGTAGTCGATGGCACTAAGTACCATTTGACTATCCTATGTCGACTGCTAAGTAACAATCAACAAGGGTAGTTGACATGGATTGACTGCAAACCAATAGTCGATTGCCTTGGTTGGTTGTTAAGTAGCAGTCAAATGCTTTGGTCAATTGCAGCCCAACAATGGACTACCCTTAAAATACTACTAAGTAGTAATCAACCAAACGTCTCCCTCATCTTGACTGTTGGATGCAACTGCATCCAATGGTCATGATTGAGGAGATCAGCCCTAGGGGGTGTGAGATCTTCCCATTCTATAAATAAGGTGAGAGGCCTCATTACCTCACTTTTAACCACCTGCCTCAAATGGCACATTGGGATCTAGCATGCCTAAAATACTTTGCCCAATGTTCAAAGAAGGTCAAAGGGAGTTGGAAGATTACATTTTTGCAGCATTGAGGTGTGGATATTGTTGTGTTCATGAACACGTTTAAATTGTGTTTGTGAACATAATTATGTTGTGTTATTAAACACAATGGCGGAACAGAGTTGGATTATGAGAGATGACAAGCCGCAAGGTTACAATAGGGTGTTTAAACAACCTAATAAAAGGCAAAGGCATTCAAATGCAAGATTTGCTAATTCTATGGGGTTGGAACGAAACTTAACCCCCCTTTCAAAAGGTAGCATACATGTCTGCCCACTTGTGTAGGCAAGGAGGGACTTTTGAGGTTTTGGGTCATCCACCAAGAGCGGGAAGCCAAAGGTGAAATTTTTGGAAGCTATAACAAAAAAAAGGTCCACAATGCCATCATAGACTTGTATGTGTGCAACGATGTGGGCGGCATCAAATGGACATTTATCAAGTGTCGTCTAAAAGGTCAAGTGGTCAACAACATGAAGAAGTTGATTGATGAAGCCATTTGATACACAATGGATTGCAAAATAAAAATGGGGGGGGTACGGGGAGATTCTCAAGGTGACAAGCATTTGTCTTCAAATATTATGTGGGTACAAAAAACTCCAAAGACCACCCATTTTCAAGCAGTTCGGATCCAAGTCAGTGCTGAGGCATTCGATTTAAAGAACTTGGATTATAGCTTCATCAAGTTTTGGTTCATCAACAATGGACCAATGCGGGTTACATACTATGGTAGAACGGGGGAACTCTACAATAAATTATAATCTGAGATAGAGTGCATTAACTAGATGACATTGTCATGTTCATGATTCCAACTGAATGGTAGCGATGGGACCAAGTTGAAAGGTTTTGGAAGAAGAGGGCATAGTTGTCGTGGGCTTTGGTATGACTCATGTCAAAATTGCACAATGGAAATGTGCAACACAACAATATTTCCATAGACAAAATTATGCTTCATTGGGAGCCGGACATAAGCTTGAAGATTAGAGTGTGCAATTGGGGGTGCACATCGCACACAGATGAAAATGTTGAATCATTGTGGCATGCGGAACCTGAAGAGGCCAAGGAAAATTTGATGGAGAACTAGTGGGTGACACTGGTGTTGCTTAGGGTCTAGAGTAAGAGACATCAAGATCCACCTAAATATTATATCAAGGAGGCTAAGAGTTTTATGGTTGGCAAACTTGCACAACAACTTTACAACCAAGGTCATGACTCGATTCTCTATGGTGGGGAGGGTTATAAACTTTGGACCATGAGCCTATGACTTTTGTTAAAAATCAATGTGGGGAGCCGCATTGACTTGGCTTCCGCAATACATCAAATGCAAATGGACCATGTGAGGTGGGTGAGCTTGTGGACTGCTAGATATTTGAGATCAAGGATAGTTTTAAGAGTGTTTGGTTTTCTCCGACTTCCTAAGGGGGTTTTCATACACTTAGTAGGCACATATCACTGACATAAATTTGTGTGTAAATGTTTTTGTATCTTCATCAACCTTTTGTTAAGATACAAATCTTTTTAATACAAAAATTATTGGCTCTTCTCCCATTTTCCATTTCATGTTCTCTAAATCCATATGCCAATCCATATATGAAATCGACTACTAATGGGTACAGTCAATTGCTTCCAATAGCAATCAACTAGAGAGGGCGATTGCTCATGCATAGTTGACTAGAGAGCAATTGCTCATATGCAATCGACTAGAGGTTGATTGCTCATGTGCAATCGATTGCTAATAGGGTCAGTCAACTAGAGGGCCAATTGCTAATGGACAGTTGACTAGAGGGTTGATTGCTAATGTGGAGTTGACTAGAGGGTCGATTGCTAACGTGCAATCGATTGTAGAGTCAATTGCTAATAGGAGCAATCGGCTAGAGGGCCAACTGCTAATGTGAAGTCAATTGCAGAGTTGACTGCTAATTGGAACAGTCGACTAGAGCGCGACTACTCATGTATAGTCAACTACTAATAGGAGTAGTTGACTAGAGGGTCGATTGCTAATGTGTAGTTGATTAAAGGGTCAATTGCTAATGTGCAGTCGATTGTAGAGTTGATTGCTAATAGGAGCAATCGACTAGAAGGGCAACTGCTAATGTAAATATATTGTAGAGTCGACTATTAATAAGAGAAATCGACTAAAGGGCCTATTGCTAATGTGTAGTTGACTGTTAATAGGAGAAATCAACTAGAGAGCCATTGCGTATAAGCAACTTTTAGTCAACCACTCCCATTGGCAATCGACTATGTAGTCGATTGCTACCATAGCAGTCGACTTTGTGGTGACGTTGTAACAAAGACACCATGTGGAAAATAAAAATTGTTACCACTGTAACGTCTGGACATCACGTCCATTTGCACATCCCTATTTGCACTAGACTTAATTTGGCTAGGGCTAGATGCCCACCTCTATTTGCGAGGTAAAGGGGGGTCTGGGAAAAACTTGATCCTTATAAATTTGTGATTGAGTCATCTCGGTGAGACTTTTGAACTAATGATGGATCTCTAGTGCTAATTCTAGAATCAAATCATCTAAAGAATATATATATATATATAGGTTATAATATATTGGACTACGTTTTCACCTTGAATAATATTGGTGGGGGTGCGGCTTAAATAGGTGAACTTATAGTTGTGGTTGACTATTTCAAGATCTTGAAATAAAATCCAATATAAGTCAACTAAAATAGTAACATCCAAGTTGCATACTATCTCAAGGCTCTCATGTTGATGAATGAGAGGTACTCTTGTATGCGATAACTCTCTCTCTCTCCTACACTTGCATGCTCACTACCCATCCAGAAAGCCCAAATGTTCTTCCAATTCTTACTCGTGACTATGAATTTTTGAGGAACAGAGCCATGAACACTCTATCTTAGCCAACTGTGGCGATGTTGATCCTTTGCCACCTGTGAGATGACAAGTTTCCTTTCACGCCTCCTTTAATTCACCTGCATGCACATGAGGCCCTTGCTTGTAAGATTCTCCTTCCTTCCTTCCTTTCAGCCCCGCATTTGGGGCTAACATAGCAGGCGTGACAGAAAATAGATAACTTACAAGATCATGCAGGCCACACTAATCTTTTGCATGGCCCCCCTCAATAATGATTGCCATGTGGAAAACCTTACTACTGCGAGTATAAGTTAGTACGGACGTAACTTAATATCAGACAGCAGCAGTTGTTTGCAAATGTAAATCGTTCCTTGAAGGTGGAATCTTACATATATTAACTCTAAAGTAAAGCACGTGCTCCCCTTTTTAGGGCTCGAGCTTCACAGAGCTCAAGCTTCATGATACAGGTGAAACGGATCCAGTAATAACTTGTCCCCTCTAAGCAAAATCACTCTGCTGTTTATGGTATTTAGTGACACTTACTATTTGGAATTACGTTGTGCTATAACTTTTTACTATTTATCTCATTTTTTGCCACCAAAGGTCAAATTGGTTGTTTTGTCACTATATAACATTAGCATCTTTACTTGGTATTTTCGATATCATGGGGCCACTCACACCTACATAGCAACAAAATATATCATGGTACCCAAACATATTGTGTGCTAAACCATATGCTCTCCTCATGGTTCAACACACATCATCCCTCCACACATATGTTCACATCTTTACGGATAGTCTCAACATCAAATATTCTTTCACAAATCATATCCGCCATCCATCTTCAAGCTGCAACCATCCGGACAAACTTCTCATAGCAAGAATCATATTTCATATTCAACATGCCCATCACCAAATCACAGTACAGAAAGTTAGAGCACATAACAACATCTCTGGAATGCGAAGCAGACAAACTTACCAAACAAGGCTCCACAACAAACCCTATCTCTCTTTCACAAAACCCATTCCATCTCAGTGGACACTGCATCCCGTATTGGTCTGCTAGCATCCCCACATCTACACAAACACAATGGCTCCATTCATAATCTCAAACGCTATATAGAAAAATAACAAACTTAAGTTCCATTGTTTCCTACGCCTCAAAGAGATTCCCCTAAGTAAACAAATGGCTTCAAAACTAAGATATCCACCACATTTGCTCTAACCTCTTTTGGTCCTCCCCCAATGTTTTGGATGATCAAATTACCCAAACTCTTAAATTTTGATATGGTCAATACATGGAGATTTCCGCAAACAAAAATGACTAAATAACCAACATCTCCCTCACTATAGTCTATGTTGCCTCCTCCAAAATGACACATGTCTACACCACCTTTCTTGTCGCACCAACAAGCACATCAACAACCTACACGCCAATCATCACAATAGAGCAGTCCATGCAATTGCCAATACACTTCTTGCACACCCCACCACATGCCACTTTACCCTCATCCACGATGGATCCCATCTCGAGCACCAACCCCAAAATGCCCTCCCTTCATGACTCCTCCCATGTATTTGCTTCCTACCCAAATGTAAACCTAGCCAGCTTCGCCCATACATCCTATGCGTAAAAGGAAAGTCATCTATAACAACTCCCTCACCATACAATCCATTGAATTCACATATTGTAACGACAACTTCCCGGAGGCCATAAGTACAAAAACACGCCAAATATGGCACTCTCATTCCCCACCTCCAAGGCCTTGGATGGAATGCCTTTTCCCCATTCCCCCTCTTAATTACCACATCTAGCATTTGTGGCATTATCCACCAACCTTCCATTGACCTCCTCGTGACTTTGATATTCCCCAACCTAAAATCAAGACACTCATGGAAACCATCTCCCACAACGCCACCAAATACCTCACATACATAGTTCTCAACAAAAGGAACTATAAAAACACTAAGCTCCAGTCCCTCTTAAGTAGGGGGATTGTCCCCATCTCCCTCCCTCCAATTCCCCCCGATCTCTTACATATTCAACATGGTTCCACCTATTGAAAAATAGGCACTACACCATCTCCCTCTTACATTTCCTTACAACGAAGATGGCCAACGCATCCCCAACAGACCAACTTCACATCAACTTTTCTTCTTCTCCTCCTCCTTTCTTTTATCCCCTGTAAAGTAGAGGTGCTAAGCATGTATACTATTATTAGATTAAATGGTATTCATTGACAACTGATAGAGGAATTCAACACACTAAAATATGTCTTATTTGAATTTTTATATTGGTAGATGATCCAAAACCAACACGAGAACCTAATGTTAAGATTGTGAACATTCTCAAAATCAATATGTACTTATTGTGCAAAGTTCTTATTCAATGGGATGTTTGTGCAAGAATGAACAACACCATTATCCTAAGAGAAAAGGTTCCTTTTCAATCCGTCGAAGAAGGAGGCCAAGGAATTTGGTTTTGGGGCTTTTGGGAGTGTGTGAGACATGTGTGTACCAAGATAGGTGATCCATAATTCTCTTTGCATTTGCAATTATGGATTTACTTTATGGCATCTTGAATTGGAAGTTGATACGTACATCACAAAAGTTGGCGCGATTGAAGAGATATGCATGCACAAGTGTACATAAAGAGCCATGTCATGAATATATGGGTTGGGGATTCGTGGCACTCAAGTAAAGTCATCCGGTAATAAAAATCAGATGAGTCCATCAAGAAACTCGGATGGAGCTTACTTTAGTGAAACGCTTCCAAGTTGGCATGTAAAACCCCATTTCTCCCTCATAGTTATTATGAACTACTAGCTATTTTGTAAATATCAATTAATTGACAAGGGGCCATGATGTGGCTTTGGATTCCACGTGGTTATTTTGATAAATATTGCAAGTAGTCAATGTGTGCAACATGTGGTTATGACATGTCGTCATATACATTTTTTTTTGTTCACAACTCATATATTTTGCACGGATGTGATTGCTCAAACATTTGCAATATGTCAAAATAATATATGTCATCTTATAGTAAATTGGTGAACTCAAAAAATCAATTCAATATAATGATTATTATTATTATTATTATTATTGAAATATCATAAAATTCATTTGAAAATGACTAATATGTACTATGTGATTTAAAAAATAATATAGTATGTGATGATGATAAAATATTACAATAACTTAGATATGCTATAATAAAAAATTTATGATTTTCTGAGTATACCCCATCCATAACATTGTTCCAAAAGTCAATTTCCAAATAACATATCATTTATTTATATATCATATTATATTGCTTAAAACATAAAATTAATTTTTATATAATATTTGTTATTATATGTTTTATATTTTATCTTCATTGTTTCACTTTGGTTATCTTATGAACACTTTCATTAATCTATTATAAGAATGACAAAGACAATTTCAAATGGTAAGTCACAAAAATTATAACCTCAATATTAATGAAGATTTTGTAATATTTTTTACCTTCAAGTTAATTACGTGTATCATTGATGGTTTCACTTCCGGAATGAAATCCTAATCAATTGTTTATTTGTTAATTGGGAGTGCACATATATATTGGATTTTAGACCTTGAAGGTGAAGTGAACTCAATATGAGATTTGTAATCAAGCGGCCTTCAAGAATGCAAGGGCAATATTTTTTTCAAAGTTGGACGGGGTGGGCAACAGTTTTCGGTCAGGTTCATAAATTTCTCTGGAGGGTTGCCCTAGCTCAGATTTGACACCCCCGAAAGTTCGTGAGGGGATGTTTAACATCCATCCATGTTAATCTCTTAAAAATAACCGGACTAGTAGTGACGGGTTGGCAACTCATAATGCACCCACTTGCTTCCATACGAGGCATTGTTTTTTTATGTCTAACTCCCTTTGTATTATTGCCTTGAGTATTAGATTAGACTATAATTATTTAGAACTACTAAAGCTTGGTATTTTCGAAACCCTTGAGACAAGGAGCTAATGACGTAAGGTAGTGTCTAAAGGGGTTCATCTCATCCGCAAAGATGAATGAACTCTCACTAATGAAAATATATGAGTGCCACGAATCCTCGGCTGAACACATGTGGAAGATTCGGGCTTTGTGGCGTCTTCGTAATCTTGTCAATTGACAAGCAATGTGAATGTAGGGGCTCTATTTAAAACCAACTCCTTACATGTTGAGAGTCATTCAACACCAAACACAGAAAGACAACCAATTGGAAGGCATCATAGGGTCTATCACAATGAGAACCTCATGACCTCCCAACTCCATGAGAGATTGCATTGGATGTTCTCAAGTAAGCCTTTCTACATTGTTTTGTGCAGTTAGGTTGTCTTTGCGAGTACGTTGCCTCTGTACCCATGCAAATTACCTTGGGTCAAAACCAAATAACAAAAATTTAAAATTTTGTTTAATCGTGATCTGTATAGCAACCGTGGCGAAATAAACAAATGATGTATATTGACATTGTTGTAGTAAATATTCAAAATAGTGTGGAATGTTGATATATATGAGTGTGGACAACCTAATTGCACATATTAGTGTAATTCAAAATGGAACTCCTTCCACCTTACAATGAAGAAATATGACTACCTTTGTCTCAAAGATTTTCTTCACTATGAATGTGAAGCATACATCAAGTAACCTTTGTCAATACTCCATCTCGAAGTCATCATTGTTGCCTACTGCATCCCAATCATAAGCTCGTATGGTGGTCATCTAGCCCAACCCCCTAGAGAGAACAAATGATGTCACTTTTGTTCTTACAACGTAGTTAAATATGAGGCACACTATGTACTAGAATGCCCCCTTTATAACTCCATTAGAGACAATTTGAACCTTCCACACGCATTCCGTGCATGAATGAATTTACCCCTAGATACCACAAAGATGTAGCCTATGTGATATCGACCTTACTACTTTTGGTAAACCTATGCATGCCCATCGCATGGTTATGTATTCCTATTATAATACAACGTCCTAGGCTGGTTGTTTTGGATTGTAGGTGAGAATAAAGAATAAAGGTACATGGATTTGTGGGCTATAGTAAGTTGAAAACATGAGGGCTAGAGGTAGACACCCACCTCTTTGAGGGCTAGGGCGAACCAACCCATACATTGGTACCTTACCGGATGTCCAGTGATGTCACATTCGAATGAATCGGCCCTCAACCTCATAGGGGGTCTTTTTGTATTGGAGTCACTTCATCCACGATATGTAGGATGGTTGATTTTAAGTGAGTGCCACGAATCCCCAGCCGTTCGCCCTCCCCGGTAAGGTACGGATATATGGGTTGGTTCGCCCCAGCCCCTCTTTGAGTTGGCCCTCACCACTATTACCGAGGTGAAGGGAGTCTAGTAAAAACTTGACCTCCCTATATTTGTGGTTGATTTATCTAAAGTGGGTGTTTTTCGACTAGTTCGGTGTTTTTGATGCTAATTACAGGATCATATACTTTGCAAAAAGAAATACATGCTATAATATAATTGATTACATGTTGACTTTGGGTGATGTTGGTGGGTACCCAACTCAAAGAGGTGGGGGTTTAGCCCTAGTCAAAAATGAGCTTCTCATAAAGAATGTATAGTGAATAAGAAACTTTGTAGAGGCTTGAATGCCCAAACCAAGCCATGCCAAGTCGGTGGAGAAATCATGCAACCCCAAAATGGCAAGCGATGTCCAACATGAGGCCATCATGAGACATTCCTTATGAATGTGGATGTAACCTTGGCTGCATATTTTGATTCCTTCCACAACAAGCATACGAGTCTTGGGCGATTGCCCTATGTTACAAAAAAACTTGTCATACATCATTAGAAAACCTTCAATTCTACCATAGTGGTACATTTGTATTGTTCTTTCACCTACACAAGACAATTGCTTAGGATTTATATAATGGCAGTGTTCTATTGTTGATGTTATGGTACCCAACAAATATTTGATTTTAATAGCCTTTCCCAATGATGTTACATAACATAATGCATCCTTGGAGTCAACTTCCTATTCTATTTGAAGATATGTTTTCATTCATGTTTATATAATTCTAACCCTTAAAATACCATGTGAAGAGGAAAGGAAAAAATTACATCATTTTGCATGTTTTCAAATATTGACATTAAAATGGATGCTACTTTAGGATTTTTCAAATCACCTGCATGGATTGAATCTAGTAGTATTGGTATTTGCCATGTCACATATATTTAAATTTCATAAGCCTTGCTCATGTTCATATTATGCTTGAATCTTCTCCAATTAAACCAATGATGAGTTCTTTTTGTATAGCTCCTCAAGCTTTACTGAACGAGCTATTCCTAACCCACTGCTACTCAATCATTTGAGTACAACCAGTCCGTTTGGCATTGGCTAAGTTGGCCTTCTATCTCAAACAAAAAAGAAAAAGAAAAAGAGGTTACAACCTATAACATTATTCAGATCCATAATAGTGTTATGTGGGAGTGACAATATTATGTGGAATATTCCTCACATCCAACCTGAATGATGGAATATTCTACAAAATATTGTCAGTCCCACAAAACATTGTTATGGATCTGAACAATGTTATGCCAGTCCTCAAAAGTTCAAAATCTTATGTTATTTATATCATGCTCATAGCTTGCTTGAATAATGCAAACAGAAAATATCTTTTATTCACCTTGAAAAATTTCTAGCCAGTTAACACATGTGAAACTTTATCCAACTATTTCATCAAACAATTCCAAGTCATATGCGCATTGTTATAGATAATACTCATTTCTTGCTTGCTGCGTCATGCCCAAATGAAGCAAAGGAAGAGTCTTCCTTTCCTTAGATTTTCAAGAGCTTTCCAACGAGCGATCATTCATCACCATATTAACCTCAAATATGAAAGATTGTGATCACCGAAAGGAGGCTGAAGGGGAGGCCACACACGTTGGAAAATGTGGTTTTGGAATGGAGATCAATAGGCCAAGGTAAAAGAGTTTTGACCTTGATATGTACATGACCTTGAGGAGCTTGGTTTCAAGATTGGTCCCTCTTTTTATATATTTTTTGTTAAAACCATATGTTTTCAAGCCTTGCAAAAACCATCATCTTGGATCGGAGTTGAAAATGAATGTTTATACTCAATAAAATTAAGTGTGTGTAGCCTCATTTCTTGCTTGTTGCATCATGTTGAAATGAAGCAAAGGGAAGTGCCTTCATTCCTTTAAAATTTCATTAGATTTCCAACAAGCTATCATTCACCTAGTATTTAGATAACTCCAAATTTTTTGGACAATTCCATAATAAAATGTTGCCGCACACCTGCCTTAATATCTTCAAGATGATGCCAAATGTTTATGCACATCATGTTCATTGTCGTTTAAAATACAATCACCTACACAATGGCAACATGACAAGTACAAATAACAAGATTTGAAGCACAAGTGTTGACATTTTTAAAAACTGCTTACTTATTTTTGAACTCATCCAAAGTCCGGAATTACCTAAATACCAGTTATTCATCACCATAATATTCTCAAAGATAAATTCATTGTGATCATTGAAACGAGGTTGAAGGAAGGCCACACATGTTGGAAAACACTAGTTTCAAGACGGAGATTGATGGGATTGATGAACCAAAATAAAAGAATTTAGACTTTGACATATGCCTAACCTTGAGGAGCTTGGTTTCAAGATTGATCCCTTGATTTTCTATTTAACTCGTTGATAATGAAGGTTTCAAGCCTTGCAAAACCGTCGTCTTGGATCGGAGTTGAAAATGAACGTTTATACCCAATACAATTGAATGTGTGTAACCTCATATTTTGCTCACTGCATTGTGCTCAAATGAAGCAAAGGAAAGTCTTCCTTAGGTTTTCAAGAGCTTCCCAAAACTTCAACGAGCTAACATTCCTCACAATAACTTTATTCTTTATTCTCTCTCTTTTTGGCACAAATTTGAAAGAGAATTCAATTGCAAGAGAAACCAGTACAACCACCTCAAGGAGCAAAGAATGGACCAAGGGGAGATTAAGAAATGATGCCCATCCGGGGCCAGATCTTTACGGATGACAATAAGACCTTTAACACACCAAACCAAATCAAATTCATCAAACACGTCTTGATAAGCAACATCCGGAGCCTTTTGGAGGTCCTTGAGCATATATTGCCACTCAACATGACCATAATCTAGCAGAGCATCCAACAAAACTTGATGAGTCTTCTCCATGGGCCATGCAGTATTATTGAAAATCAAATCATTCCTTTGGCACCAAATAATCCACGGGAGACCACTCCTTAAGAAAAACTAAATCGCTTGAACTGTTTCAAAGGATTACTAAGGGGCTTATCAAAAAGACATTGCATCAAGGAGAAGGACCTATGCGGGCCCATGTTACCTTGCTTAGCGAAAAATTGCCAAATGATGTTCACGGCATAGCACTAAACATGTTGAGCAAGTGGGTAGCTGAAGACTCTATGCTCCACTGACTCCACTTGGTACATGCCGCAATGAAGGCAACTCTTATCAATCATGGCCGAGATCCTCCCTCGCCATTTATTCACTACCACCACCTTATGAAGAACTGACCAAAGGAAAGGTACCTCTTTTTGCGCCTTGTGCTTGTCCCAAACCAAGTTCCAACTAAGAGAAGTAGAGGGAGGAATCTCATTCTTCCATTTGCCATGAATTGATTTCTTAAGAACGACTTGTGTAGTGATCCAAGAACAACCAAGCTTAGCAAAGTACACCAAGAAGGGGGTCACCTCAAGCCACCACCATCTTGTTGGGTCAAAGAAGAGTTGATCCAACTTCCCAAAAAACATAGTAAATTTGGTTTGAGCACAATTTCTAGTCAACACATCCACCCTTACCCATATCATCCAGCCAAAGAACTCTATGGCCAGTTTTGCAATCTTTGCATTGGGTGACACCTCTGTAAGTGTGAAGTACTACAACCCAACTTTGGATTTAGGAAAAGTTCCCATGAACTCCAAACTAAATTGTACTGGCCCAAATCTAAATTATTTAAAATATCCGGCTTTAACCATCCATTCAGGAATGAGGTCCTCCTAGCATCTGTACAAGCCAACCCATTCTTGTGATGTAGGAAGAACATCGTGTTGGTTAATCATCTTCTCTTTGAAACCCCATAGTGTTCCATCAACTTAAGCTAGAAGTCATGATAAACCTCAGGGAAAACAAATCTATGCCTCGTAGTCTCCCACTCCAAAAAAATCTTTTTGTCATGGGTCCCAAATATCACGGAAATATCCAATACCCTTCTTATACAAGACAAAGCCTCTATCCATGGTAATCCCAAATTTCAAGCCTTCATACTCCGTCGTCCACTAAAGGTTAAGTCGCAAAATGTCTTCATTGCAAGAAGAAGAAAGAAAAGTGACTTCATGTGCCATCACCTTCCACGCTTGAGCAATGTGTTGCCAAATTTTGGCACTGCCTTTGATAGACAAAGTTGGGGAGAATAGCTAGAGAAAAGATGAACCCCATTTTCCATGCCTAGAAGGTCGTAATTGGTTAATTTGATACCTTAGGAAAACTTGCAGGTTTGAAAAACTAGGGAGAAGTGCTTGAACAATCCACTTGCTCATAAGCGCTTTCATAGCATCCTCTGGCGAGGTGAGGCTGAGTCCCCAACCTTCTTGGCCATGGCACAGTCATCCCAACTAACTCTAGCATGTGCCGTGTTCTCAAACCCATACCAAAGGTGATTTAGGAGCAAGGCTTTAACCTTTCCAAGAACTTGCTTAGGGCCAACCCAAACCGCAATGAAGTACCACAAAGACGACATCAAAACTTGGTTCACAATGAGGGTCCTACCAACAAGCGACAAATGCATTGAGTTCGTTCTTAACCTAAACTAACATGAGTTTATCAATATTCTTTAAGTCAAGTTGTAATCCAAATGGGGTGCCAAGGAGTTTAGAAAGATCACCGGGAAGGGCCCACTTCCATTGATGCTTCCTCATCCACCTAGGTGGAGTGTCGCGATCACACCAATATGCAATGCTCTTAGTCCAATTAATCTCCAACCTAGAAGCAAGTCCAAATTTATACATGATTCCAACAAGGTTGTCCACACTAGATTCGTCTGCTTTCAATGTGAACGGTGTGTTTTTGGCATATTGGTTGTTAATTTCTTGGGTATTGCAGTGCGGAGGAGAGATTCCTTGAATAAGACCTCTCCTCACATCATCCTTGACCACCGCATCGAAGGCTTCCGCAAACCTAATAAAGAGGTAAGGGGCCAGAGAACATCCTTGGCAAATGCCTCTATGTAATACAAAGGGTTCTATCAATTGATTATTGATATGTACAAGGTGAGAGGGCCCAAGTGATCCTAGTGTGGGTGAGGATCCTGGGCGTTGAGAACACCTCCCATCCAAGGAGACTAGGAGTCACAAGGGTAAGGCCATGAGCATTGGGTAGCTTATGGCATTCGGATTCTAGAATACTCAAGAACACCCCAATTGGAGGTGTGAGCTAGGAGATATGGCAATTTGAATGGGGCGTTGCCTAGAGACAACGCCCATCACTCAAGGGGGCGTTGTGGTGGGACAACAGTGACCCAGGAGTGGCGCCCAAGACTGCCAAGATTAGGACAACCATAACTCCTTCAATACTTGCCCGAATGGGACAAGTGAGGAATCTATCGGCATCTACGTAAAGAATAGATGTCGATGGACTAGTTGCTCGGAAGAATCAAAGACCAAACAATGAAGTTATGGAGGTTTGAAGTTGTTGGGGGGCTCCAGCCCCATCAGCTAAGGGAAAACGTCTACCTGCCCCAACTCTTAGGAGAGAGACAAAAGGTTACTTGACAATGGGGTACGGGCCCTGCCCAAAGTCCTAGAGGCTTATATGGAGAGGCGCCTTTGCCGACCAACCCCGCATGTTGCAGAACAACACGGCCTCCACGGGCGTTGGCCCAATGTGCGGGCAAAGTTGCCAAGTATGCTTCGGGTTGTTGTAGTGTTGCTCTGGCAACATGATGATAAACTCAAGATTGGATGGACATGAATGGAAGTCCGCACCTAACCATTGGCTACCTACTGAGGGGAAAGTCCCAAAATGCATGTGTAGGAGGGTTTGGTAACCAAGCTATGAACTTGGAGGTTGGTATAGGGAGCTAACCATGCGCGTGTGTGGGATGTGTAGGGTTAGCGCTCGTGACACTTGCTAGAGTTGCAAAACAATGAAAATAAGTTAAGGGGAGCTAGCAAGGGTCGTGCCAGTCATAAAATCATTACACATGAAACTCCATTATGCCTTGAAGAAGTCAGTCGTGAGCCCATATGGTTGTGGATTTTCCCCCTTCGGTAATGCCTACATTGCACATGTGAGTTCCTCTTCGGTGATGGGAGCCTCTAACACCTTCTAAGCATCTCTAGAAAATTTTACTAGAATATGATATAGCAACTTTGCACCACAATCCTCTTGTTGCCTATCCACCTCCGGAATGGACTAGAGTTTGGAGTAGAACAAGTTGCAAATACGAGTCAGGTTTGCTCACAAGGAGACAACCGTCATCATCGTACAACTCTATAATGAGGCCACTTGTTGTACACTCTTTAACTTAAGAGAAAAATTTTGATTCATTCTATCTCCAAATTCCATCCATTTAGTTCTAGGCCTAATCCTACATCCATCTTCTTTTCCATCAACAAGAACTTGTAGTTGAGCCCGACAATCCTTGATGGCCGCTTACTTCACTGTGTTATGTGGATCCAAATAAAGTTGGACTTGCCAAAATTCAAGGGACTTTCTAAGTCTAGTTTCTTCTAGTTGAGCTACAACCGCTTTAGCAATACAAAATTCTTTGTAGTACCTAACTACTTTCTTCAGTTTCGTAAAAGAAAGGCATTATGGGAGGAAATGTTTCCCACAATGCCTTAAGAGGATCCTTAGCTTCTTGGAAAAATCTAGCATTAGCTTTCTAGGAAGATCCGCCAAGAGGGCAATTGCTTAGATTAATGAGTAAAGAACCAGGTGGTGATCAGAGAAAGAGGAGTTACCCATGCTGTTGTAGTGGATAACATGGGAAGAGGGTTGTGGGATTGAGCTAGAGATCAAATATAATTTGTCTAGTCATGCTAGGACTCTAGTACCACCTTCACGTAAACTATCCCATGAAAAGATGGGGCCTCCCTCTCGACAAAAGTAGTCATCAATATTGTATTTGTTTTTAACTCCCCCCCCCAAGCCAATTCCTCATTTAATCCCATTAAACTGCTACATGGTGGTGTGGACCTATCAAATGAGCTCTCCACCATATTAAAATCACCAGTCATAATCCACTTGCAATTTGTTGGAAGATGATGAAGGATTTCTTGCCACATGGCAATTCTTTTGCTAACCATGTTTGAGGCATGAAGATTGAGGATTCCAAGGTGCCCTCCTTCTAATCCTTTAAATCTTATTCATTGAGCTCTATTTCCGGAAAAGATCCTTTTTGCATAATTAGTGATTGTAGTCTAGTGTGGAAACACATAGCAATGCCACTTCTCCCAATGCCTTGTCTCCTATCCTCTACATCATTATTAGAATTAGCTTCTATGGACCATAAATTGTCTCGTTTCCCACAACATCATGATACTTTTATCTACTTTGTCCCCCCTAGTTTTTGTTCTTGCAAACACAAGACATTAATCTTAGGTGAAAGGTTGTTAAAATAATCCCTAATGGACCCCACTTTCGGATCATGATTGAGTCCCCTAACATTAATAAACACAAGATGTAATTTTATCGAAGGGATGTGGAGGGTTGGGGGATGTTACCCAAGCTTTGCTCACTTGTAACTTCATATGAGGACCTACTGAAGCTCCTCCACAATTTATTCTCAAAGATGAACGGATTATGATCATTGAAAGGAGGTTGATGAGCAGCGGGAGCCTTCACAAGGTTGATGATGTCATCCTCTTGGATTTTGACCTTTTATAAAGGGGAGTCAAACTGCCAATTAGTCCACTTCAAACCGTATAGGGAAACAGACGAAATGTAGAACTTAGTGGGGCAGTAGCACTAGTATCAAAGGTTGCCAAATGTATGTTGGATAAGCATAATAATGTAGTCCAAAATCAACCTACCAAACAGGTGGCCATGGAAGTACTAAGCTTGCAAGGAAATCCATGCTTGTTGGTACAAAGGCATCAGGTAATGTCCGCTAGGCCTGCTGTTCTAGCCATCTCAAAATCAGGTCTCCAAACTCCATGGGTGGCAGAAAGTGCTAAATTGTCATGTGTTGTGGGGAATGATTTCAAGGATTTCGTTTCCCAACACCTACCGTTGGGGGTGCAATAAAAATTTGTGCATGTAGGTCTATTGGTGATTCAATCTTAAGTAATTTTAGTAGATTGACTCAAGGACTTTGATCCCAATATAGGTGTTATATTGGATAAAAATAATAAATTCTAGCCTCCACATAGGGGTTTTGTTTCCAATACCTATCATCAAGGGTGCAATACAAATTTGTCCCTATAGATTTATTATTGATTTATACTAAATCTATCTCAATAGACCAACTCATGGTATTTGACCTTCATTTAGGTGTTATTTTTACTAAATAGAATAGTCCATGGGCTCTGCGTAATAATCAATGTTTTCACCCTCCCCGATGGTAGGTATTGTGAACATGTACCCTAATTTCAATATGTGATATCCATCTTATTGTGTGGTAACTAAAGGTAAGTGGGCCTTAAATGAACACCTTTAGCTTCGCACATGCTTTTTGTAGGATGTGTAACACAAAATTAGTATGAGATAACAACAAATTGACTTTGTAGGCACTCCCCTCATAATTTTTTGAGCTCATATGAAAGTCTTATTCATCATCAAAGTGAAGGTTTTCATGCTCATTAAATGGCTATATAGACTTCTCCAATTATGTTGACATTTGAGTCTAGAATTGTTAACATTTTATGAGCATGTAATCCAATCTCCTTTAAACATATGTCTTTTTGATGTCCGTTCTACATCCACACTTAATCATGCACCACTCAAATACAAGTGTCCGTTATAGACAAGCACTAGGTGAATGAGGCATGCATTTCTTACACCTACCATTATCTTTTGAAGGAGTTGAGCATAGTTCCTACTATTAAATAAATTTGCAATGATTTTTTTGTGAGGTCTTTATTGGTACTTGAAAGCGAAATTCAACACATTGTAGGATATACGTATAGGATATTGTATGGATTAACCAAGAGTTTTCAAAGTGTTGATTATAGGTGTGTCCAGAGTTATCCCTAGGATCTCATGTTCAATTCAATTTCATTCTAGTCCAGAGTATATGGGGTTGCTTCTAGGTAGGGTCACTTTTGGGTAGGGTCACAATTAGATACATGTACCATAATTACCTCAAATAACTTGTGTGGTGCATGTTGGGCAGTGGATAATATGGCTATGCTCTAGTGATTTGTGGTTCTAAATATAGAATGTGTATAGCAATAAGATACAATTGTTCCATGCTTGTGTGGATGAAATTGCCAAAATTTGGATGAATGTGTATAAATATGGATGAAAATTGTATAATTTTCCACATGTGGCTTCGTCACTCCAATGCTTGTAACCAATGCTCCTCTCTTGAAATTTTGAACTAAACATTACGAGTTGAGGGAGATTTTATCAACGATGTTTTTTCCCCCCAAAATTGTCAATGCCATTATGTGAGGCATGTGGAGAAAATGATAAAGTTAGATCTAGAGTTGGTACGTTCATGCACCATGCCACTAGCTCCAAGCTCTAGGCCACTAGAAACTTATCCTACATCATTGGAAAATCTACAAATCTACCACAGTCGTAGATTTGCATATTTTTTCTAGTGACATATGACAATTGCCGAGGAATCATATGTTGGTAGTGATATGTTGGTAATCTATGTTGTACTTTGGACAAGGCCACTCAACTTATATTTGGATAGATCTACATTTAGATTTAACCATGTCTTGAAAACTTACATGATTTCCATAACAAATGCTTGTCTAAGGTCATTTAAAGGTCATGTCAAGGTCATTTGAAATTATGAACACTTTCACCATGCACGATGAATAAGTCATGCAAGACAACCTATCACTTGTGTAATTTTCTCTATATGACGTATTGTTGTAAATGTTGTTTGTGTGTACCTACTAGGTACAATTGACAAGAAATTTGTTGTGTGTACGTAAACTCATAAAATGAGATGAATTTTTACTAGAACCTATAAATAGACATGTAAAAACAAATTGATTCCAAAATAGAGTAAGAAACCCCGAATTAGTCTAGTGATGTCGAATGAGAATGTTTCGACCCTCAATCTTGTAGGGCACTCATTTTACTAGAGCATCTTCATCCACGATGGATGAGTTTTACGTAGACGCTACAAATCCCAAGCGGGTACAATTGATGAGAGAGCACGGGAATCCGTGACGAATTTGGATAGGGATGGCGGCCTCACCCTTTTATAGATGTTCCTGAAGAAGCTACAACCTTTTTGGTTGGAAAAGGGTTAAAAAAACAGAAGTGCCTGGAAATGCACAGGCTCTCCTCAAGTCCCAAGGCTGGAATAAAATTGACACGTGTTCAGCCAGGGGCCACATGAGTTCAAAGTTTGGACACTCAACAATGATGAAATCATGGTCCGAGATGACCTTAAACTACCGGATGATAGTGGAGAGGTACCCAAACTAAACGGAGTGGTTGGCGGTTCGATTCCCGGCCGTGAAATCGTCTCTCTACTTGATGGAAAACTAGTCAGGTGGTCAAAAGCACCTCATGTGTTCCAAAAAAAAACGAAGATGAAATCATTATCTACCAAGTTGCCATGTAAGATTTACTGAGACACCTAGTCACAAGAAACATGTCACAAGAAACATACACCAGTTGGATTGGACCGCCAATGACATTGGTCGATGATATGCCTCAGGCCTACTTGTTTGAAGACGGTGGAGGTTTGTTTTCTATTGTTCCAGGTCATCATAGGGGGCTAAGGATTGCTCGAAGGAAGGGAGGCTGGAGTGGCAGGCAAAAAAAAACAGGAAGAAGCGTGGACGTTGGGGTTTGGCTCTGGCGCAAGGGTGTCCATGTAACTCATCCATTGTGAAGGTGAAAACGTAGTGAATTATATTATATCCTATAAATGATTTTTTTGACGAGTTGACATTAAAAAAAGTCAAAGACCTTGAGTTAGTATAGTGTTGTCAAATTGGAATGAATCGGCAGTCCTCAATCTTGTAGGGGACTTTTGTTACTAGGGCCCCTTCATCCACATTGGATGAATGTATGCAGACGCCACAAATCCCAGGCCATCATAGGGGGCTAGGGCAAACCGACCCATACATTGGTACCTTACCGGATGTCTAGTGATGTCACATTCGAATGAATCGGCCCTCAACCTCATAGGGGGTCTTTTTGTATTGGAGCCACTTCATCCACGATATGTAGGATGGTTGATTTTAAGTGAGTGCCACGAATCCCCAGCCGTTCGCCCTCCCCGGTAAGGTACGGATATATGGGTTGGTTCGCCCCAGCCATCATAGGGCCATTCTTAAAGTTCATCACCTCTAACCCAATATTTAGGATATTGGTAGACGTAGCACTTTCACCAACAATGCAACCTAGATATTGGACAGAGGTGATGAAGTTTAGGGGTCTTTTGCATCAATGTCTTTGAACGAGGGTGGACAGTCCATATTTAGTTGAGGCTGACAAATGACTCAATCATATTCTTGGAACATGAATGGAGTTGAAAGTAATTGAGGTGTATCTAAAAATGTCGCCCTAATATCTAGGGGCATGGTAGATGTGCCAGTTCCACATCATCGTTTATGGTATTTAGGGCCACTTCACTTGCCTCTTGTGCTTTGGCGTTGGCCTGTCGGCCTTTTGTCTCAAAAAAGAAGAAGAAGAAGAAAAAAGTATTGCACCAATATAGAGGAGCATGGTAGATGAATCACTTCTCACATCTGGCACCATCTACCCACATTCTAGATACTAGATATAGGTGAGCCCTTGTGCATCAATGATTTAGAATCGTTCCATTGCCAACCATGCAAATCAAGATTACATATCACTCAATTGACTAATCAAGTGAGAAATGCATCAATCCAATTTACATAAATGGAGTGGTAAATAATTGAAAGAAGCTAGATCATGAACATGAGCATCAGTAGGCCCCTATTACCAACATTTTGGGACTATTTTAAAGGCCACACACCCCTCTATAACTATGTTTTGGAGGCACATGCCTAAATGAACATTTTGGTTGGCCGAATGATGTTATTTGGAGTTATAGGGTTAGGTTACCCATGGATTACAGTTTCAAGTTGGCCTTGATTTTATTACACACAACGTCCCCACAACCGTGTCCAACAACAAACAACATACATTGACACAAACATTCATCAATGTTCTCAACATGCATATTCGCAAGAAGGCATGGCACACAATTTCAAACAAAATGCACTTAAAAACAATCCACAGCCTCACTGGAGCACCGAATGTATGCAAGAACAAAACTAGCCTACATTGAGCATCTCAAACACTAAGGTCCATAATGTTGCTCCCTCAGTAAACTCCAAGCCCCTAACTTTAGCCATGGATAAAGACCCGATGATGCCACGTTGTAGCAGCAACAACTTCACGAAAATTTCAAACAACTAAATCCTCATCTCCAATTGCATCTACACCGTTGGGGCAGAACCAATGGACCAATGGAGTTTTGACTTTGACTCTCTAAACAAAGGCACTCCAAAAAGACCTTCTAACATGGCATTGGGGTATTGCAATTAATGAGATTCTTGCACCTCTCATGAGTTACCACCTTGGTGACAAATCATTTGACATTGGAGCCCTTGTTGATGTTTGAAATATGCCACAATGCAGTAGCGTAGTGGACAACAAGGTCTTTAATACCTTCCCCGCTAGAGAAGTATGGGTAGGCATTGAAGAGGTTTTGTGTTGTAATTAACCCGTCCCGCACAATGCAAATCATTAGCACACCCAATTCACTAGAAAAGCTCCGCTTTTGCATGTCCAAACTCCATTTCCCCTTCCAAATGAGACATTCAATCAGGCTTCGTTTCGCAAATTCAAACTCCATCTTCCCTTTTCTATTGGGGCATCCCATCAGGCTTCACATCCGACTTGAGGCTTTTATTTTTGTTGATTCTTTTTTAGAACCTAGCTTCGGCCTCTTTTTATAAAACAATTAAGCTTGTTGTGGGCTAGTCCAAGTGCATTATGATATGGTATTGCACAGTGTCATACTTGGCTTCAATTTGTATTGTCAAAGATGTTGGTTCTTATTGTGAAACCTCTCCCAAGCCTTTGGCTTGGGCCTATTTTTATTTTTATTTTGAATTTTTGAGTTTGTTGTGGGTTGCTCCAAGTGCACTCACACACGATACTACACAATACCATATTTAGCTTCAATTTGTGTTCTCAAGATTCTTGTTCCTTTTGTGGAACCTAGCTCTAGCCTCTGGCTTGGGCTCTTATTTTTTGGAATTTTTGAGCTTGCTCTGGGCTAGTCCAAGTGCACTTAGACACGGTACTACACAATACTATATTTGGCTTCAATTTGTGATATCGAGAATGCTAAAATGCTTTTGTGGAACATGTACCAAGCCTTGGGCTTGGGCCCTTATTTTTCTTAGATTTTAGAGCTTGTTATAAGTTGTTTCAAGTGCACTCACACATGGTACTACACAATACCATACTTGGCTTCAATTCCCAATCTCCAAAAATTCATACCGAATGCAAATGAACGTTAATTTCAAATTTTCATTTTTTCAATATTCATGAACAAGTAAAATTTTGTTTGAAATTTGATAAAATTACATTGAATTGATGATTTTCTTTTTACAAAACATTTGATGATGACCTAAAGTATATAATGAAGTCAAGGAATATGAAAAAAAACAAGTTCAAAATAGTACAAGTCATGATATACGTCCAAAACCAAATCTAGCCATTTGCTTTTGGGCATTATCTTTTAAGACAAGTAGTGGTATCCTACATTTGAGTATTTAACGCAATAATAGAGGTCACCATGAAAAATCATTCAATTTAAACAACATTTTGCTACTACTTTTAGGTGTTTCACTAAAAACCTATGGTTTTAAGATACCGGAGCATTTTTTTGTCCACTTTACCATGCTTGCACCCAATAGTACTATGTAGCACTGGCTTTGACGTCAAGCCCAATGAATATTGAATAATAAATTTTACAATAACAAATCCATTCATTCTTTAGGTTATGTAATTTTCCCTCTCATTTTGTCATGGAATACTTGGATGTTATATTATCAACACACATTGGAAGTGCTTGTGCTAATTGTCAAGGCTGTGCTTGTGCTAATTGTCAAGGCTTTGTGATGTCTCCCATAGATGTCAATTGCATGTATAGAAACATGTATGGCCTATCTCGTATAGAGAAGGTGGGATGGACCATGATATTTGGATGTCCTAGATATGTTTTGCTTGCTTCCAAAGTTGGCCATGAGGGTTGAAAGCATTGCCAAGGTTGGAAAGGATTTGGCGGTCATTGCTTTCTTCTTGATTGGGTGTGCTATATCAGAGGTTGGCAAGAGGTGGAATGGGTGAAGCCTAGTTGAACCCTTGAAAAAATTAAAGGTTTTCAAGAATGGTAAAAAGAACAACTAGAGAAAGGGAAGAAACGCATAATTGTTTCCATGAAACATGTTGAGGAGGGACCCATAAATCCTAAGGCCATTAGATCTTTGAGAAGTCAATCATGATGTAAATTCTTCGTATTCTTCATAGATTTCGGATCTCAAGAAATTTTATTTGCACTTTTGGAGCAATTGTGATGGTTTTCCATCTAGATTTCTATTTCAATCATGTTGTAGTACCAACCTCACATCATAAATTTTTCTTGGGCAATCCTACCTGAAACCATGTCACTCCCTATATCCATGTGTTAAAGACTTATGAAACCTATGTTTGTGCTCTCTGACATGCTCATGCTCATGTTAGGTGTTCATGATTTAGCAAACCCTGTAAATAACTAGGGCACATCCAAGAATGTTGTCATGATATGTAGGAGAGTGGTAGATGTACCATTGTCACATGGGGTACCATCTACCCACATCCTAGATATCATGACAGAGGTAAGCCCTTGTGCATATATGACTCAAAATTCCTCCATTGCCAACAATGCATTTCAAGGCTGATACATCACTTAATCGACCAATCAAGTGAAAATCACACTACTTATTGATGTGATACTAAGTTTTAGCGAGTGCTAAGTTTTCCCTTCCACTTTTACGATTAGGCCACATGCATGAAAGTACCCGCTAGAAGCGATCCGATCGTGATCCGAGCGCATAGGTTTGTCGCCATGTTTGTGCTTACGTCACATACATGGATGCCCTGATGAAAGTGCCTTGATAACCTTGGGATGACAATCTTGGATGATGCCCTTGAACGATACAATACAGAGATGAGAACAAGTCCATGCACATGAGAAGTGCTAGCCACCTACCTGCTTTTTGCAGTGATGTTGGTTTAGATGCGTTGTAAGAGCATCTCCACCGTTGGCGCCAACGGTCCTCACCGTGGATTTTTGGCGGCAGGTGCAGCCACCGGCAACGCGGCAACGGGCAAACCCTGCCCGTTCATGCCAAAACCACCCTCTTGGCCGCGAGCTTGCAGTGACCACTTCTTCACGGTAAACTCCTGGGATTCCGGGAATCCTATCTGGTCTTCATAGCTTGGACCAATGGTGGTAGGGAGGAAGAAGCCTGCGACCAGGGTGGCGGAGGAAGGAGGGCCTGTGCAACTTGGTGTCAAAGGAAAGAATTTATGCAAGGATGAGGAGGAGCAACTTTGTAGAAGTGTGTTGCATGTGACACAAGACCGCATTGTTGGTAATCAACAAAGAGCAGGTGTTTTTTGGGATCGGATTACCATTCACTACCAAGAAAATCAGCCACAGGGACCCCGGCCACAGCGCTCATTGGAGACCAAGTGGGGCACCATCAAACATGACGTCTCCAAGTTCATTGGTGTCTACTCACAGGTGATGCGGTTGAATCGAAGTGGGACGAGCGCAGCATATACCTTGAGGAGGGCGCATGATCTCTACAAGCAGAAGAATGAGAAGGGGTCGGATTTCGCATTCGAACACTGCTAGGTATTGCTGAGAGAGCACTCGAAGTGGGCAGAGGGCTGGACACAGGTCAAGGTGGTGACGCCGAAGAGGAAGGCGCCTTGCAGTGAGGAAGAATCCGACTGCATTGATCTCACCGAGATGGAGCGGGGCGTAGGGGTGGGTTCGGAGGGAGGGGGCGGATCAGCGGAGGGAGGGAGTATTGTTGCAGAGGCAGCGCGGATTTTCAAGGGGCGCCCAGGAGGCGCCAAGCTCGCGAAAGAGGATCAGCGCCAAGGCAAGATCCGTGAGGGTCTGTTGTTCGCACACGCCGAGGCCACCAAGAGCATGGCTGCGGCACACATGCGGAAGGTTGCGCTGCTGGAGGATCAAAACCTCCTCATGTTGATGTCGATGCCAGATGCAGATTCAGACGCCAAGGAGTACCTACGCCTCCGAAGATAGATGGAGTTGAGGAAGCTCCGCAAGCTTTTGGCTGAGGAAGAGGACCGTGATCGCGTGGTCGCGAAGGAGGTGTTTGAAGCGGAAGCCGCTACTGCCAATGCAGGCTCGCCCGGAGAATGGTCACCTGGTGCCGAAGGGGAGGGGCTGCACTCCCAGCGTGACGGAGACGCCGAAGACCAGGCCCATGATGAGCACCATCAGCCTGAAGGTCACGATGAGCAGATGCACGAGGACATCGACTAGTTTGGGCGGGCTAGTGGGGGTGTGAATTTACAGGGAGGGGGTGCTGTTATTTTTTCTCAAAGGGAAAGGGTGTGTGACCAGCGAGAGAGTGTGTTGGGTGTCGCCGAATTCGGGCGAGGTGTAGTTGATTTCGGAGAGGGGGCCATGGCTACTGATCAGTGGAGAGCAGCTTGGGGATTGAAGATGGAGGGTTGCAAGTTCTCTCCAAGCACATACCTCATAGAGTGAAGCTAGTCCTATGATTTGTTTCCCCTGGTTTTGTGCCATTAAAACTTGCAATGCCATTTTTCTCACCTCGGGCCAACTTGCCAGATCTATCAGAGCTATTGGAGTTGTTCCCTCAATAGCTCACATGCGTCCCCCACTAGCACGTTATTTAATTATAGACATTGCTCACACTTTAAGCATATGCTATTGACTCAAAGGTCTTCAAGTACCTCACGAAATCATTGTCCAATGTGTAAGACGTGAAGCTTAGCAATGGAAGCCTTCCTACCTCAATTAATGTTGATTTGCCATCCATGCGCAACATTTCATGGTTGGTGTCCTTTACGCTTGGGCATTTTGGCGAGTCACATGTCCATCCCTTTGCGAGCCCTTCAAGCCTTTGATTGTCTTAGCCATCTCCCTGACCTGCTATTTAGCCATAACGACTGGGGTGATGACGTGCAACACGTCCTCATCTAGTTACATGAGTTGGTTCTCTTGGTGCATGAGGACCAATAGACTCTCTTTCAACTTTTCCATTGCCTATCTTATGTCTAGTTTGTTCCTCATCTGGTTCTTGCCACTCTTTCACCATGAAAATGGGCTTCATCTGACCAATCATCCTCGGTTCCTACGACATCCACCATGTTGGTTAGTATGAACAAGTGGTTAGCAAACAAGACTTGTTCACCTTGACTAGGCTATAATCACCATGCGAGAGGATTATCCTATGCAATGATGTTTTTGAACCAAGCCTTGGTGAAAATTTCAAAGTCACCCCTTGTGTAGGTTTTCCGATCGAAGTGTTATGCTCCCTTATTGGTCTAGTGCCTCATGACCTTCTGCCAAATTGTGTGTTTGAGCTGATTGTCAAGCGCTTCAAGCGCGATTTGTGCATTAATGAACGCAAATTGATCTTCTTACTTGCATTTGGTTTGCATTTGGTTTGCATTTGGTTTGCATTTGATTTGCAAATTGAGCTTGCTTTCAGTGGGTGATCTGATCCCGACATGAATTGCAAGTCGCTTGTGTATACGTGAAATGTCTATTTCTTTTGAATTATGGCTCCTCCCTACCCTATTGACAATCTCCTTCTGTCTTCTCTACACTCTTCCCTTATCGCATTTGCTCTCTAGATGATGGATTTGAACGACAACTCTAGTATTTTGTGTGCGAGTGAAGAGTTCTCCTACAAAACCTAACGTGTTGGTGAGCGACATCTTCACGTAGTGCAATTCTGAGCATGACATTGTAATGTTGAATGTGCATGTGCTCTTAGAGTTCGCATATGCATGCCCTAGCGAGTTTTAACATTCCTTTGTGGTACTTTGAGTCCTCTTAGCAGACAATTGTGGACCACATACATGAGTGAGAACCCATTAGAAGCCAACTGTTAGATCTGATCATGATGTAAGCATGTATGTTCGTTACCGTGTTTGTGCATGTGTCGCACAGATTGATTCCATGATGAAAATGCCCTCGATGACCTTTGGATGACTATTTGATGACTACATTGGATGATACATCCTAGACTGAGAACAAGTCCATATACGTGAGAAGTGCAAACCACCTGCATTGATGTTGGTTTTAAATACCTTGTAAAGAGGACCATTTCAAGTCCAGGTTGATAGGTTGTCAAGTCCACTGATTGGCCCAAGCCAAAACTTAGTGTCTAGTACTAAATATTAGCACTAAAATTTGTTTTAGAGGAATGAAATGGTAAAGTATTGGGGTGCATCTAAAAATGTTGTCCTGATATTTAGAAGAATGGTAGATGTACCATTGTCACATGTGGTTCCATCTACATTACTCGTGGATATTGGATAGAGGTAAGCCCTTGTGCATGCATGACTTAGAATTGTTCCATTGCCAATGACGCAAAATAAGGCCGATACATATTCATTTAATTAGTTTACAAGATTGGAGTGGTAATTAACTGGGGCGCATCTACGAATATTTCCTCTACATGTAAGAGGGTGCTAGATGTACCACTATCACATGTAAGACCATTTACCCGCATCCTAGATATTCGATAGAGGTGAGCCCTTGTCAAGCATCAATGACTTAAAATTGTTCCATTGTCAATGGTGCAGATCGAGGTTGAGTCAGACGTATCACTTTCATCGACTTATCAAATGAAAAAACACCACTTACTAGTTTACATGAATGGAGTGGTAAATTATTGGGATACATCTAGGAATTTAATCTCAATATCTAGGAGTATGGTAGATGTATGTTAGTCACATGTTGTGCCATCTAACCACATCCTAGATATAAACAAAAATGATCCGTTGTGCATCAATGACTTAAAATTGTTCCATTGCCAATGACACAAATTAAGGCCAACACATCTCTTGATCAACCTTTTACATGATTGGAGTGATAATTAACTAGAGCATATCTAAGAATATTGCCCCAATGTCTAGGATACTACACTAAATATTGTATATGGTGTCACCAATTCTATTTGTCTTGCTGAATACTAATTGTAAACCGCCCATGTAGTGTCATCAACACTAAATCATCATTCCTTGTAGAAAAAACTGGACATATAGATTTACAATATCGCAAATAATTGTCACTTACTAGTAAGTGGATTTCCATCCAAATCTCAGTCATCCATGACAATAATTCATTTCAGCAATGTAAGGATGCAGAATATACCAAAAGTGGATGAACTAAAAGTAAATTAGGATGACAATAATCGTGAACTTATTTCATAAGAAGTGTCATTGGAAAAGTCACCATGGTGACATAAAATACCATATGACACCAAATACAACATTCAGTGTAGTAGAGGCACCACTGTCACGGCCAAGGATTCGTGGCACTCACTTAAAAAAAAATGCAGGAATCATCTAAATGACTATTTTAAGGCAATTTGATTCCGGAAATAGAGTCAAAGGCCCCGAATTAGTCTAGTGATGTCACATTTGAATGAATCGGCCCTCAACCCCATAGGGGGGCTTTTTTTTATTGGAGCCACTTATGAGCCCAAAATGAGTGCTCATATTTGTTTTATGTTTAGAATTTAATTAGAATTGCAATTGGAGTGTTATTGAAACAATTAAAAGTATAAAAAGAGTGAGGCTTAGTGTGGATTTAGGTTTAGGCCTTAAGCCATTTTGTGTGGTTAAGTAGAGGATTAGTGGCATTAAGGAGTGTTTTGATTAGAGGAGTAGTGTTTGATGAAGCAAGAGGAAGGTCCTTGGATTTAAATGTTTGAATTAGAACGTGTTCTTGTTGGTTTAGGGGGTAAGGAGTTAGTGGATAGGATAAGGTCGTGACTGAAATGGGTTAGGCCAGCTGTGACTGCAGCTGAGGCTTAGGGAGCTCGGATGGTGGGCTAGCTATGTCTATTACCCCAAGTTGAGAGGGATGGTTTGGTTAGATAATTAGATATTCATATAAGCTGGTGTGCATTTGTGTGGGAAGTGATAGGGGTTGTTAAGAGAGCACTAATAACAGAGTGTTTTTAAACACTTGTAACCTTGTTATGGAATAAATTGGTGTGTACGAATTAATGAGAAATGTAATGACTTCCAATGAAGTTGGTAAGAGGGAGCTATGCAAAACGAATGTGACATCCATTCCCTCACCCGGACTAGGACGCTTAAGGGTGGGCGGTTTGGCCTCACACCACTTCATCCACGATATCTAGGATGGATGATTTTAAGTGAGTGCCACGAATCCCCAGCCCACTGTCACATGGGGGACCATCTACCCATATCCTAGATACAGTCTAATTTCGTTAATACGACACGTTTACACGACACCCTTGATATTATGACACATTTTTGCGAGACCAAACTTTTTAGTTCAAAACCCCCTCCTTTATATGACTACGACACTCGATAATGCAGACATTTAGAATCTCCGTTTTGTTATATTAAAGAGGTAGTTAGTGCTAAAATTCCTTTCATCTGTGTTATGTACATCCATTTTCAATTTGGAACTACTTGGGAACTTCACTTACCATTGGAAACTTAATGAGAATTAGGGTTACTAGTGCAAAATGGACATGGTTAGGGTTAGAGTGGCCTCCTGCCTAGTATGTTGCCTTATACACGGGTGATATAGTATCACAAGTATCTTGATGCTAGACGTCATGCATCATTGTTGTCTAGTTTCATATTACTGAACTCTTTATATTTTGGTGTTAATGAAATTATTAGTTTTCAAAAGTTAGTAGGGAATTTAGATAAGATGACAGTTGCTAACTTGGGTAGGCAACGCCATAAATCTTTGGACTCCTATTTCAAGAGTTCTTGAGAATATTTGTATTTGTTTGGAGTTATAAGTTATTATTTCATATCATCTATATTGCTTAAACTCGTTATATATGTTTTTAAACTCATATTACTTATGTTTTCGTATTCCCTCAATAATACAACAACTTTACGCCATTTGTCATATTAATGAGAAGATGACACCTCGATAATACGACTTTTTGTGTGTTTCCCAAACGTGTCATACTAAAGAGGGAGAACAGTACTGGACAGAGGTGAGCCCTTCTGATGCATCAGTGACTCAGAATTGTCCCATTACCTACGGTGCAGATCGAGGCCGACCCATGCATCCTTCATCAATCATACCACTCCCAAAATGGCAGGCTTGCTCGAGTGGGAAAGCAGAATAACTTAACTGGAGTCTGGGATGATGCTGCAGATCATCATTGAAGTAAGAAATATTCTAAGAGAGGAAAGCAATGCTATTCTTGACTGCGTGGTCAAGTGGAGGCCACACACGCCCAAAACCGGAGGTTTTCGTAAAAAGCCGTCTCGGATCGGGGAGGTGAAATGGGATGTTTTGAAATTTGGGGCCACACACTACTAGAAATGTGGTAGTTTCACAACACGACGAATCGACACGAAGTTACCATAATGACACAAGCCCAAGTCATTCTGATCACTTCGTGTCGAATCGTCGTGTCGTGAAACTATCACATTTCTAGTAGTGACACTACATGTGCAAATGAGCCGTTGTTTTCGTTAGTTTACTGACATCCCACCTCAAAGATGACTATTTTACACAATAGATCAAAATATCAATTTTAAATGTCTAGAATGCTTTGTTATTGACTCCCAAAATGATGGGTCATGTTTTCCCCCACCATTTTCCAAGAGCTGGCAGTATAATGGGGAAACAAACCCTGTTCCCAGCTGCCAGTTCCATGAAGAATCAACTTTTTATTTAGCTCCCCGAATGCTAGGAAGGTGACGTCAGTGAAGAAACCAGCAGTTTCACAGCCTGTATGCCCCCCTTCAGTCAGGGGCCGGGGCGCAGTCGGCCACACTATAGAGAGATGATCCAGATTGTGAGAAAACGGCCACCGACGACGTAGCATGCTTTTCACGCATCCCTCGTCTTTACCCTGCAAGAAGCCGGGCTCACGTCCAGCAGGCCCGTCGCCTTATCTGTCCTTGTACTACTTACACACTCACTGCAGGACAAGCCCTGCAGCCTGCCTGCTGCCAATTAGCCTCCCTGGTGCCAATGGTTGCAGCCATTTGTACTGACAGATCACCTCATCTCTCCTTCACTCCTGTGACTCTCCACTTCTTCCTCTGTTTGCATGCTGCAAGGGATTAATCATTAGATTGTACTTCAAGGGAGGGGTTAAGTAGTGTAAGATGCAAGCTTGAACCAGTCTGTGTCTTTTTATCTGGATTAGGACCCTGCTTGCAGTATTTGTGGGGGGTTGAGTTTTGGTTGCGGTTGTGGTTGCGGTGAACTTACCAAGCTTGCACTGGCCTGCAGAGTGTGTCTGGGAGGGGGTGTGAGGAGTATGTTCAGCGAGTACGATGATGATATTTTACTCGGCGAGTGATCACTTGTTGTGGTTTGGAAGCGCTCTAGTAGCGGCCGGGTGATGTTGTGCAGATTGTCATCTTGGACATGATGATGATGATGATTTTCTCTTCAACATTCGAGTTTGATATGCTGACGGTGTAACTCTTATATCTGGGTCCACAGATTTTCATATTTCCGCCCTGCATCTTTCTTCTTCACATGACCCACTGCCAATGCTTCTTCCAAATCCAGTGACTTCCTCCGATTTATGTCCTTCATTCACCTATTCCGACCTTTTTTCCTTTGGCCGAGGAGAGGACAGGTTTTCTGGGAAAGGTGGTTTATCTGCAGTGAATTGAATTCGTCGTCGATGATCTTACCCGGCCACAGGGGCGCCACGATTTACATGGCCGCCGAATCTGGGGGAGCATATATTGTTGTCTAAATGCGCTGAATTTAATCACTCACTCCTGTGCGTTACATGGATGAGGTTGAAAGTGCGGAGGATGGCACCAGCTATGGGTATTAAGTTTCCCGTCTGAGGTAATTTATGGAATGACTCCTGCACACACGAGCTTCGATTCTGGAGAGGTTATTAGCCTTGCGGTTGGGGTGAAAGGTCTCTGGAGGGAATGTGAACCATATTGTTTTGCAGCTGAGGTGGGAGGCTGAGGATTTAAAGCTGCCACAGTCATCCTCTCAGGTTTGGTTTCTGGATGATTCCCTCTGCTATGCAATGATATGCTGGGGCAGATCTTGCATTCATAAACTTGTCAACCTCTTTAGTTACACCACAAGTTCAGTTTCTGAAGTCCGCCGGGTGTCCTGCAAAAGAATTGTGTTTTTGCCACGCTCAAATGATGTGAGTGGCTCACTATGGTTGGAACTGCGAAGTCTGTGACCTCTATACTGCACTCCATTCAATTTAGGGTCCGTGAATACGAACTGCAAACCTTGGCTTCAAGGATTTGGTAGTGCTGAGTGCAAGGATTTGGCAGGTATGCATGCACTTGTTGTTCGGATTTCTTGTGGGTGATGGTGATGTAGGGCTTGTTGGGCTGATGAATTTAAACTGACTTGTGCGTCTGAAGTGCTTGTACCCAGCGATCATAGGCATTCAATTAAGAATGATGCCTTGCATTTGATTGTGGAGACATCTCACTTCGCCGCAGTGATTCTATAATTATTTGCTGATGGCGGTGACTGATTTTGAAAGAATTGCGTGGATTGATATCCTTTAGAAACTTGTCCTGAGGTGTCAAGGTCATTCATCGAGGCTTTGTATCGCAGTGTGAAGTTGATCATCCCTGCAAGTGAGACCAACAGACAGAAAGAAAATGCTATTCGGGAAAGACATTATAATCCACAAACTTGGTATGAGAAGGGGAGAGTGGTGAGGAGAAGGCTGCATTCTTCATGAGAATATCTGAGTCAAGAATATGCTTCAAAATGGTATTTTGAATCTTTTGGTGAACTACCTTGTCAGAAAGGTTAGCATTTCATTGAGAGCTCCAACTTACACTCCCTTGTATTGTTTCAGTGCAGCTTGTTGTAATCGGTTTCAATCGCAAGCCGGGATTTGTGAATTGTAGGTAACGATAGAAGGAGAATTTCGATTACGGACGCAACCGATAGAGTCTTATAATTGGATGGGAAATGGACTGGAGCCGAATGCTCACCGATGACCCTCCAGCATGTGGGCTCCAGCAACCGAAGTTGCAACTTCAAGAAATGGTGCTGTTGCTTGCGTTTTTGTGGATCAGAGGCAGGACTCGTCCTTTGACTTTAATTCAAGGTATGGTCAAGGTCCATCTCGCAAGGTAGTTCAGTGCACTTGAATATCTAATTTCAGCTGCCAGCTAAAAGCATTCCATTTGACACATCTTTTCGAAGTAGGATACCCGAGTGCCTTGTTGTCCTTCAGTCGATGGTCCTCACAATTTTCGAGGAATTGACATTCAGATTCATTTAGGTCGGCCTCTGAGAAGACTATTTTCAATTGAGGCATCCGAAAGAAAGATGATCTTGTTGACTATCTGGAATAATATTTGTGTGCATGCATTCTGGATTCTGCACAAGTGGAAGATGCAGATGATCGGTCTAAGGCTCAAAGTTTTGGAATTAATAAGCATTGGAAATGATGATGTCATGCAGGTGAATCTACAACCACAGCCATCCGACATAGAGAAGAATTTGATGAAACCGATTCAGAGATCATAATAGCGTCGCAGATTCTACGTGGGTTGTCTGTATCCGGAGGTACGTACATAGTACGAAAACAGGTTGATTTTCCCAGGATTGAAGAATTGAGCAAGAAACCACCAGCTGTAGGAGACAATTTTTCACTTTTGAAATACGATCCCTCATGTCTGTACCGGAGACTCGTCTTGAAGGCAAGCTTGGGCACCTTCTCCATGTTTACGAAAGTCAAAGGTTGACGGTAGTACCTGTGAAGGAGGAGAGAGCCAGGATTGATGACATGCAGACTTCAGATTCTGCAGTTCTCTTTGTCGATTATGGTGATGAAGCTGTACAAAAAACAGGTCCAGAAGAAGTTAATCTAGAGTCTGGCATATTAGGACCACCGAAGGTTGAGACTAATTTCGTCCTGGAAGCTTGTGAGGGTTCTGATCTTACTGCCGAGCAGCATATGGTGGACCCAGATCAAAGCTCCAAGTCGAGCACAGAGGATGTCGAGAGTGCTGCAGTAGCAGAATTCAAGATCACAGGTCCTGATCAAGCTGTACATGACGACAAGTGTCTGCTGCTTCCGGATGAGGCCATCGATGGGGATTCGCTACAGGAGAATTGGAAAGTGAACCAGCCTGATCACCACCCCAAAATGCTCACTGGCTATGAGGGCTGGTTACGGCTGAGTCTCGGTAGTGGATCCACTTCACTTGAATTAGATCGCTCCCTTCGGCACCAAAAGGTTCTCGGATTCAGTGCCCTTCCAAAATTGGACTCTTCAGAACAAAGAGGCTCTCCAAGGTCTAGTTTCAGTCCTCGTCCGTGTAGTCCTCCTGGCCAACTGCCACCTGGACCAACTACGGCTCCCTTTGTAGATTTCTTCAAAGACAAAGTATTGGACAATGGCGTCCAAAAGGCCTTAAATCTTCTCGACCAAGATGCGCATGCCCTGCCAGGCAGATTCATCAACAGAGAAGGAGGAGGTTGTGGAGGCGAGTTCACATGTTGTTCTGATTCCAAAGGTGAATCCGACCTCCTCCTTCGTAGTTCCACTGCACCAGGCCAAATCTTTCAACCAGTACCCTGCCTTCCACTTCCAGAGGCTTGCCCTTCAAATTCCTCCACGTCCATTAGTCTGCCATGGAAAACAGTCAGGGTTTTGCAGCCTCTGAGGACCCAACAGGCCGAGACAATCTCAGTCCACCCTCAAAGGGCTCCTCAATCAACTGATCAAGCTGGCCCAGGTTTGTACCACAAGGCAGAGCAAATCAAGCTTTTACCTGCAAATTTGCCATCATGGATGAAACAGAATCGAGATTCACTGTACACCACAAACAACACGCCGCCGCCGCCGCAGCAGAGAGCGTTTCGAGATTGGAAGCCCAATATAGATCCAGGGGCTTCCTCATCAGTGCAAGTTCCTAAAGCAACTGTGGAATCAGATTCACAGGCTTGGCGAAGGGAAAATGTGCAAAGGTTAGGCAAAATTGATGCGGGTTTCAAATCGACCATGTGTGCCGGCGATCCGCGAGGATATTTGGAGGCTCTTGCACGAGCTGTTGATATATTCCAGGAGCATGAGGTAGAGGAATTTATACTCTTTCTTTCTTTCTTTCTTTCTTTCTCTTCATTTATTCAAAAACACGCTGTTCAAGTATGTTCACTCTCGATTCTTGAGGCTGTGGAATGCATTGCAATTAAATTCATGGGGTTGCCACGTGATGCAACCGGAGCTCAAAGCGCTCAAGCTTGCAAGTTAGGTGGGCCAAGGTAAAGAGTTTGAGTCCTTCCTTACATGTGCCTAAGATGGTGAATGATTCAGCTCTGTCGCAAGGTTGCTCCTTGCTTTTTGTTGGATTGTTTTCCAAACTCAAGACCGAACTTGAGGTTGTAAAGTTGTCAGTCCAAGGACTACAAGTTTAATTTCGGGCTTGAACTGAAAATCATTGCAAAGAAAGGAGGAACCAAGTTAACTCCACCATTTTAGTCACATGAGGGGTCCAAATCTTTTTTACCTTGGCCCACCAAAATTGCAAGCTATATGTGCCTGGCCCTTCAGCTGCGAGTAGTTGGATTATGTTGGCGACTGTCGCTTTGTCCTTGTTACTTTGTCTTTGGAAACTGAACAGTTGTTAAGTATAGAGCTGGGAGAATCTGAAGCCATAATTGATGTATCACCTACCCGAATTTTGGCAGTCAATTCAGTACTTATAGAAATTTTAAGAAATTGGTACATTCTACCCAAATTGGGTTGGGCGATTATATTCATTCTTCTTCCGGTTGTGTTTTCAAAGGAAGGTATTCCACCTCAATGCATAATTGATGGCACAGGTAGCAACTGGCCAACGGGTTGAAAATTGTTGTATTTACGCTCTTGTTGAATGCCATTTTCCTCCCAGGTCCCGAAAGGAGACACCGCAGCACGCATCCAACTTCTGGATAAAAAAAAAGAATTAGCACTGGAAAGATCACACCATGGTGCCATGTCCACCCCAATCAAGACCACACATTTGGTAAATGCCACAAAAGCTAGTGGTAGTAAATCAGGACGAACTCGGATGGACATATCTGGACAGAAGAGGAAAAGAATCCTCAGGTCTGCTGCACCCACCTCAGGGTTGTGGTTTACCCTAGAATCATCAAAATCACAGTAAGAAGCCAAAATTTGTTTATTTGTTGGTAATTGCATCCAACCTTGTAGTATTTTCCCTTTCCCAACCATGTGAGTTCTCCTCAATCTTTTGGAGCCAAAGTTGTTCGCATGTACAGCTCTCCCTTGAAAGGTTGAAGGGAGCCACGCATTTTCGGGTCTTATCTTACTAAAATCATACTATTTGTAATCTTTAAGTCTGTGCAGAGAGTTTGTCTCTGCTCTGTCCTTTAGACCCATTTTGATTTACACTCATGCGGATGCAGCGTTGAAGGGAGTCCTAATTTGCAGCAGATTCCACGAGCTTACATCAGAGTGAAGTGAGTCATCTAACAAATACTTATTTTCGATGTTGTTGCCCATCCACGGTGACAATATGTTGATATGCTTAGTGTTGTCCATTGCCATGTATTGTGATAGCCCCGTGATAGCCAATATCTATGTAGGGAATATCTATAATATATATATAGAGATATGAACATGTACTGGGAGTCTACCTGTTTAGCCAGATGACATCTCTTTTGCCAGAAATGTCCTACAATTGCACAGTACATAATTCTTTCTTGAAGATAGTTTTCTTTGCAGTATCCACGTCGGCTATGGCTTGAGGATGGAAACCTCATCAGTGATTAAATGTGGCTTAGAGCTCAGTATTGCTGTTTAACAGGTCAGACAATCCTGAGTACATGATGTGAAATTTTGTAGGGATGAGAATATGACGGTGTCTGCAGTGAAGAAGTACCTTATCCACAAACTGGGGCTGACGAATGAGAATGAGGTATGGCTGGTGTAGTAGGATTAGCGTGCAATTCACATTTAGTGTCTGTCGGCCAAGCTTATCCTTGTATAGTTTCTTTTTGTCCTTTTTGATTTACTCTATTTTCAAGACCTTTCTAAGCTCCGAGCTCTACTTTCCATTCCTGAGACCTCAGACATATTTTGATCAAAATATGCAATTCTGCTAACCAAGGTCTGGTGATGGTTGCAATACTTATAATGCCCATGTAGACTGGTTGATATATGTCGTTCTAACCGCTAGGTATCCGACAACATATTTTGTGGTGGATTTCAGGTGGAGATAAAATGCAAGGGCCAACCCCTGGTTCCAAGTCTCCCCTTGCAACAAGTTCGGGACGGGATATGGCAAGTGCCCAACACCACCACGACAACTACAAATGCCCTCTCTGATTCAAGCCTTCTAGAGCTTCAGACTCAAGGGAAAGTGTGGACGTCAGATGATGGTTCTACTGCTCATGTGGAGGACATGGTCCTTGTGCTTACCTATGGCTGGCATCCTCTTCGTGCTTGTGATCATGTGTAAATTGACCTCATCAGAATCTGTCCAACACCACTCAAGGTTTCCTGCCTAATTCCTCGTGCAAGAATGTGATTTTTATAGAAGAATCTGGGTACCGCAGAGATACTTGTAGTACCAATACAAACCTCAATGGTGTGAATGAGGTCCTTGGCTGCCAATGACTGCAGTTTGGGAGAAACCGCCAATTTCATTCTTTCGCATTTATACTGCCGCGGCTTTTCTCTGCAGTCTGTATGGAGAAATAGGTATCCGATTCAATTTTTTGTTTGAGTTCAAAATCTCAAGAGAATTTGTTCATTGGAAGCAGCGAAGGCGCAGGAAGGACCTGTTATGCAAGACAATTCCAGACTTGATGAGAGTGTGCATTTTCTGTGCGAGTTTTCCAGTCGGTACATGCAACTACGAATCACTCCTGGAAGACTGCCGCAAGCAACACTGCCGTATTTCTCCACATACAGAACATGAAATAGGATCTGGAGACAAAAGAGAGCAAGCTGGTGAGCTTATATCACAGAACTCGGCTGACAAAAAGCTAGTGTAACCTGCATTCGGAAAGCTTTGGCAGGCTCACACCAATGCTTTCAGAAGGAAGCCATGACCCAGACTTGGACCAGATTGTGTCTAATTTGGTTTTACCAAGATTCCTAAACTTTCTGAGGCTCCAGATTTACAGCCTCGGATTATTGTCACGTACCTTATGCTGTCCCACGTGACCCTCAACATCTGAGTTTGATGCTTTACGCCTTCAAGATCAACTCACGATGAAGGGAAGCATCATCAAGCAAAGTTGATGAAAATGTGTCATAGTTCACCAAGGTTGGTGTTTCCGTCAAACGTTGTGAGCTCCTTGTAAGCGTTCTCTTGACGGTACGGTTTGAATTATTTTCAGATAGAGTGAGTACATTAACCTGGGTCTGAGCATCGTATGTGTGTACGCCACATGTAATCCTAGAATGTAATGCATCCAAAGATGTCACAAATTTGTGATTACGAATTAAATGATGTGAAACAGTTGCTAGACTTGGAATGTAAAGTTCTGGCTAGTATGCAATTTTGTGATCTGTATATAGCATTGATGAGACATGTACCAAATTTACTACAAAAACCTGTTAGATATATCCTACTTTGGATGAGTTAGGCTTTGAGCGTCATGTCAAACTCCAATCCATGGATATAAGTTATGTGGTCTGTAAATCTTGACCATGAGTTGGCAACAAGTCTTTGTAATTGGTAAAGTCCGACTTTGGCATCTGGATTTGATGCAATTTTTCCCTGTGTCAGTTCCACCTCCTGCTTCATCTCCTTACTCTAAGTTGGCTCATTGGTTGAACCATATCTAATTTTGGAAGTTCATACTAGGTTGGAATGTTTCTACACAGTACACTTCACTTTCTTATGTACCCCATTGCGATTTGGTAACTCATGGTGGTGTTTCGAAGCAAGGTCATGGCCGCAGATTGTGGAACTCTCAAGTTTAAACCCTGAAATTGATAAGGTGAGGTGGGCATCAGAAACAGCGATCTTCATTTCGTGAAGCAGCATAAAACTGGTAACGGAAGGGTTAACTGCCAAATCATCAGAGTCTTGATTTCTAATGTGTCCATTGATAATGTCATCCTGGCATACTACAGGTACATATGCAACTTTATTATACATGAGACAAAAAAATTCTTCATCTTATTACAAAATATGTTTTTACGCAACCAAACCCCACTCCTGTCATTCAAGCCAGCCACTGCACCCAGAGATCTCCAATTTGTTTGATCTGACGCTCAGTTGTATGACATATCTATTGACCCTAAAAATGAATCCATTAATTGCACAACGCCAGTTAATCCTTGACAACCATTAGTTTAAAAAGAGCACAAGGAGAACATAGATTGGGGTTGCTGAAACTCTGCAAGACTTGGCCGATTCGGTTTTGCGATGATATATATTGTCATAGTACCTGATCTGCTGGCCTGCAGTACTGCTTGTAAATCACAACTCTGTGTCTCAGAACCAACTTAACAGTGCTTCCACATTTGTATTGATTTGTGAGCATGAAGGCATGGATTGAAAGCTGTTGGGGGAGGCAAAGCTAGCCTCAAATGTGTGACCACATGGAGGCTTTCAGCAGCCGATCAATACTTGACAGCGTGATTAGACTTGTACTGGACGGATGTAGACAAGTTACAGGCTGCAGACACGATGAATCGCCGAAGATTAACCCATGACCTTGTGGGTACTGAACATGATCCGGCCGAAACCATGAAACCTGAGCCTGATCCAGACTAGCTACCTCAATTCCCTGCAGACTGGTATTCATCTGGCTAGCTGAGACACATGATGACACATCTACATGACCTGATGATTTGTTCACGAAGGTATGATCCAACGAAGCTATCACAGCTTCTGCATCATCTGGCGCAGTAAAATTAGTGAAAGGCGAAAGCGGAACAGTAGTACTGATGATAGAGTCTGCAGTTGACTCTTTGGTAGGATTAACAGGGTATAACATTGACGACAGATCTCCGGTTTCCAGCTTCACCGTGCTTGATCTCTTATTGCAGATAATTGGATCTAATAGTCGATTTGGGATTGACAAGCTGCTGCAGTAATTAGGGTTAGGGTGGCCTGCTGCAATATTTCCCAGTGCTCGCTGATGTGCAGGATGATAATGAATGGAGTTTGTACACTCATCCATTTTTCTGGTTCCAAACTCCAGAATCTCTTCCATGTCTTCAAGGACCGACTGTTTGGAGTTTGGGCTGAAGAGATCATTGCAGGGACTGGCTGAGACTGCTGCTTGCAGGCTCATTTGGTCCGACCTGGCCGCAATGCAGGCGGAGAGTTGGTCTCTCAGGACACGCCGCAGAAGAGCGTCAGTAGTACTACTGTGAAGACTCGCCTCAAACTCGTTGCTGCTGCAACTAGTCCTGGGATGATGAGGTGCTGGAACTGTACTAGAAGGACTAGTGCAGTGATCCTCAAGTGGAACGCAATAATCTGGATCAGGAGCATTTGTTGTTGTGGTGGGAAGAATATTGTAACTGTGCCCTGATTTCTTGTAGATCCGACACAGGGCGACCTCTTTCTGCTGCATCATCAACCCGTGCATTACCCACATTGATATTCATCAGCAATGTTGATTCGACATCAAGAATTGCAATCATCTTAAGTATAACTCCTTATAACTCATTTGCATCAACGCCTGGTAGTGTTCTTTGTTGCTATAAAATAGCCACATTTTGGTACTTCAAAGGTTCAAAAGAGAAAGAAAAATGACTCCAATGTTGCAACTGGCGTGAATTATGGTGTTGCTTCATTTTTGAGTTGATCTAAGTCTATATGTTATCTTGTAACATGAATTATGAGAAATAGAGGACCCCCAAAGACTATTGACTCCTTTCAAAGGTGGAAATACTTTGAACAGCCGTGGACAAGCTTGTCACACTTATCTCCAGGTTCCCACATGGATGGTCGAAAATATTTAGTTCATCGATGCCCCCATTATAAATGGGTGGACCCTAAGTTGATAGAGTAAATTGGAAATCAAGTGCTAGGAAGGTCACCCATCTGAGTATTATTTTGGCCTTAGGCTGCTTAACCTCGGAGTTCCTTTGCAATCCAGTTAAGGCCTTGGGTTTAAGGCACCCTTAAAGGTTCAAAAGAAAAGAGGCATTAAAAATAGTTTACATTTTGTGTAATCTTTCGACAGGGCTAATTTACTACCCAGACAACTATCTAACATCATGATTAAAAAAATGGGAATTTTATAAACTACGTTGAATTTATTTTTCTTGGTAATAATAATACGGCCAATCTAGCCATTTTATGTCCATTAGTGACGTTGGCAACAATAAGGAGAGATCACATGTAGAGCTGCTTTGGAAAATTACACATAATATGGCTGAATGTTGTGCTAGAAGGCAACAACACCTCCATTTATCAGGATCCGGACACCATCTGAAATATCCAGCTAGCTAGTCCTTCTGCTGCTACTCATTTCTTCAATGTGGTCCTATGTAACATGATCCTATGCATTGAACTTGTGGCAACATGTACAAGACTTCAGTACAGGTTTCTGATGATTTTAAACACAAGAATTAATTATCTCATTCTCAAATGTACAAGTCTTCTGGTTCTCCAAATCAGCTGGCTGCAGGATACTGGATGTAATATGTGCTCACCTGAACTTTGCTACTGCTTGGTTTGCGGAGATTCGGCAGTGAACAAGTAGACAACTGATCGTTTTGAGGCAACCTGTATTCGTTCATGATCCATTCTGTTTTGCAACCCTTTGGAGCTTTCCCTGTGTAGAACACCAGGGTTTTCTTCAGACCAATGCAGCGAGAGTCCTTGGAACGCCGCACAGGCCGATCCGTTCCGGTGGCCTTCCAATAACCGGAAGCTGTCACACGGTTGGGTCGAGCTCCATTGGGATACTTCTTGTCTCTTGGGCAGAAGAACAGCCACTCTCTTTCCCCTTGCATGAATGCCATGGCTAAATCTCGTACAGACCAAACACCCCAATTAGCTGAAAATACTTCAAGTAGATGTAGTGACTTCTTATGAAGTTGATCGTACATTATAGATTAAATTACTCCAGATAGCAACTTTTTATTCTTTCCACATTCAGTGATTGACGAGCAGGCTGGGTTTGGTGGTTACAACTTGAAAGAAATTAAACACTTCAGTATCTTCATTAATGAAATCAGAACCAGATGATCACACGATGTCAAAAATTGATGTCCTAATAACATCGAATCTGTGAAATGCCTTTCAAAAAGAGCACACAGTGGTCTTGCATTCATCTGCAGGTTGATATAAAAATGTTGCATGATTCGTAACAGAACCTACTTTGCTAATTATGTCATGATCTGTCCAGGCTGCATACGATATAATGATATCAAACTGAGGTTAACTGGTTCCAATTTTTTAATCTTTCCGTGCATTTACAATCAGACCGATATCACTTGAAATTGTACTAGTCTGGCAATTCACGCATGACTCGCTTTCAAATCTATGTTCTTGTAGCGATATCTATTAAATGGAAATCCTGGGAAGTTAATACTTTGGCTTCCATTTCCCGGATAGGAATCTGCCACAAGGCAACCTGGTGCTGTCTAGTTTATAGCTGATTGCATTGAAGAAAAATCACTTGAACCTCCCAACCCAATCCAACCAGGGTGTGGATTTTGTATCTGGGTTGTCGTCAATGAGGATCTGTATTATACTGCATAAATTTGGCAGTCCGTCTGTGATGAAATCCCAGTTACAAATCCCAAACCAAGTTGTACAGAAATCATCAGCAGTTGGAGAAGCGTGACGTTGCCACATTCTTCATCTCTCACGTCATGAAGATAACCGTTTAGAATTCCTAGATCATCACATAATTTCACTGAGTCAAGACTAGTACATAATTGTGTCAAGGTGAGAAATGTGGTTGCAACTGGCATGGAAGTATTCACCTGGAAGTTCCCATGGGTCGTATCGATAGAGGTCCAAAACATTAATGAGCTCCACTTCCTGCCGGTGTCCCACCACCATGCTCCTCAAATAGAACCCCACTAGCTCTTCCTCTGTGGGTTGGAACCGAAACCCTGGCATATTTGCCATTTCACATGGCTGGCCGGACGCAGATTCCCAGACTACTACTTTGTCTGCCTCTTTCCCTTCGTCTTCCATATATACCTGACTTTGTCAAAAAACAGAACTTTAAGTCTGAATCTTGAGCAAAAAGGTAGTGGTCCTTCTTTGATATTGTCTCTGAATGTTGTATCAAGACCAATAGTGATTTACCCTGACATTTCCCGGAATTCCTCCCACAAAACCTACACGACTACAGTAAACTAATTGACAGCAGTGTCGAATTAGGCCCTGAAACGATCGTTGCTGCACCTACCCTGTAGCAACACACAAGGTATTGCCAGGTTATTGCAACTGCTAATGAGCTTTCTTGAGCCCACAACTCCAGTGGGCTGTATTTCAATTCATGTTAATGTGTCAACACGCACAATACTAAATGAGTAATAGTGCACTACTGATCCTCGCAGCAGCATCTTTGCAAATTAAAATGACCACTACAACAACTAAAAGTTGTATTGTTGATCATAGGCTGTAGTACTGCTACCTTCCTGGGCCTAGCCACACTAATCCAACCAACTCGGCATCACAACTAGCTAGATTCCTATATCATGAAGACGATTCTACAAATCTGCTCGGAGGAGGCCTAGGCCATATCAAGCAACCGAATTGCAATATCTGCACCCAATACTCGCCAGATTATTTCAGACCAAACAGCAAGCGCAGCGAGACTGAATCAGCTGGCTATCTGCTAGTCCAGCTTCCAAGAAGTGCTAAGGGAGAGGGGACACCAGACTAATTCCTTTGATCTGCACCACTGCAAGTTTACAGCACACGTACATATGAACCCGGGGTGGTGTCCCCTCTCTGCCTTAGCCTAGCCGAAATGCCTCAAGCTGGAAGCCAACTAGCTTCACAGAAAATGTACTGGCCAAGCAGCAATAGCAATAGCAGTGCTGTGAATCAGAGGGGGATCTACCACAATGTTTGCAAGCCAAAACCTCAGCCTGGAAGGGATGGGGAAATGCAGCAAGCTGAAAGAGGATTGTAATGGGGAAAAAGATGAAACAACTATTTGCAGACACCACATCACCTGCTGGATCACAAGTAGTACTATCTGCACAAGAAGAAGAAGCTGTAGTTGTGTCCATGACAAGCTTGTTCGTGAAAAATATAGCTTGAAGATCGATAAGCATGGAAAAGCAAGGTGGACCGACACAGGCGCTAGCCATCGAGTGCACAAGGAGTGTAACAGGCTGCTGCACTTACAATGGGGCTTACAATTGCAAAAGAGAGCTAGAGAGCAGACTGACACCACTCCAGATATGGAGAACTAGTACTGACAGTACTTCGGTGGCCCTGGAGCAGCAGCAGCTAACGGGCGCTCCCATTATCTGATTGCCTGATTAGTATGATAATATATATGAAAAATGAATCCATGGTTGGCTTTGTCATTTTCCTCAAGAAGATGATTTTGCTATAATCCAAAAGAAGAAAGGCAGTGGAATACATGTCATCTTGGGGAGGTTCAAGTGCACAATGACAGACTCCAGATCAGGAAAAACTTCACCACCTGATTCCAGGATCAAACAACTTCACTAAACACCTGATTTACCGTGGCATTCAAATTGGTGTGCCATGCAGATTAGAGTGGTTGTTATGAATTGTCATGTAGCACCAAATGTGGAATGGCACTAGGCTTTCTAGTTGCCACCTAGGTGCAAGACGGTTGATATAACTGGTTGATGATGAATAGTTTGGACCATACTAGATCAAATGCCCATTATATGAAGACTTTACCAAGGGATGAACTACTTGGGATCGCATTACATTGATTATGGAAAATTTTGTGGGCCGGATTATTGGGTTGTTCACACTATTTAACATCAGGTGTCCATGTTGTAGGGTGAAGGTTCAGATGAGGTTCAAATATAATTCCGTCAGAAAGAAATATGAAAATAGTGTGCACTATTTTCAACCTAGAAGGAGGTGGGTATATCACGGGGGCATGACTTATTGTCATTAACGTTGTACATTGTTTCTTGTGTGGTGGTGTAATATATTGTAAGCCACACTATAGGATTGCCCAAAGTAACTCAAATTATATAGCTACCCACACTATTAGGGTGCAAACACGGTCAAGTACACAACTCTAGTACCTTGCATAGGTTTAAGTGAAAGTGATTCAAAACTATATACTAATTTTGAACTTTGTGAAGGAAAAATTCATAAATATTTGAAAAACACATTGATCTACAAAGCCAAGCAATTTTATGGTCACAAATAAAATCCCCAAGAAAAGTTTACATATTTTAGAAGACAATGCAAGCGGTGTGCAAAAAGGCATATTGGATGCATAATTGTCTAAAATTAGTTTAAAATTTGATAAAATTACATCAAATTCATGTTTTTTTCTACAAATTTTTGTAATGCTGCCCTCAAGTTTATAATGAATTTAAGGAATGTTAAAAAATTTCCAACGTCAAAGTATTAAGGTCATGAAATCTATGTCCAAAACCAAATTTAGCCATTACCTTTGAGCAATCTCGGGGGGGGGGGGTAGTCATTGGTTGGAGTAGCAATATACGTGCGAACAAATGATAGGGTATTTTAAAAACATGGGGGCAAAAAATTATAATTGGGCTTAAGAGTAATATAGGGTATCAAAAATGACACTGGACATCTTTAAAGTACTATAGGGTGCAAGCATAGTAAAGTGGACCAAAAAAGTGCTCCGGTATATGAAAGCCATGATTTTCTTGGTCAAACGCCTATAAGTAGTAGCAAAAGGTTGTTTAAAATAGATTATTTTTCATGATGACCTCTATTGTTAAGTTAGGTACTCAAATATAGAATATGAATATGAGATCTTCAAAACCTATCATCAAAAGTGATGCGTAAAAGCAACTGACTAAATATAGTTTTGAACGTAAATTTCATGACCTTAAATATTTTGAACTTGGAATTTCTTTTCATATTCCTTGAATTCATTATAAACTTGAGATCATCGTAATTTTTTTTTCAAAAATTCATCAATTTAATGTAATGTAATTGTATTTTAAACAAGTTTTTGACAATTATCTTTTCAATGACACCCACTTGCACCACCACTTGCACCGTCTTCTAAAATACATATACGTTGTTTGAAATTGTTTTTTGTGAACATAAATTGCTTGGCTTTGTAGATTCATATGTTTTCTAAATGTTTATGAATTTTTATTTCATAAAATTCAAAGTTAGTATATTGTTTTGGATCACTTTCACTTAAACCTGAGCAAGGATCAAGAGTTGTCCACTTTACCGTGATTGCACCCTATAGTGTATGGAATAATAGGTAATTTGGAATTATAAGTAATGCAAGCCATTTTTCTATTAACCCAAAATAGAAAATCACATAATGATAGCATGTGAAAAAAAGAAGAGAATTGAAAGTAATACCCCCCTATAAAATAGTGGTTGTTCGCACCTATATCCTTAACTTTCTAACACACTGCCCCCCCCCGAGTGAGCAATACATTTAATGAAATTTTTTATCAAGTCTATGAGATTAGAACTATATTTAACACAATTATATGTACTATGAAGAGGATGTGAAAACTACCGAGTCTCCACCAAGTGCATCTATCATACTTTTGCAAAAGATACAACGTATTATATAGGGAAATAACTATTAGAATATGAGAGAATCATCATTTATACATACTTTGAGAAGCAATGTAGTCAAATAATCAATCTAAATGTGTATTTTCCTAAAATAACAATGTGCATGCAACTAAAACATGTTATAGCAAGAGATGCAATCCACTTATAAAACCAAGTTCTATCATTCCTATCATAAGGTCCAATAACACAATATTCAAAATTTTGAGAGAGTGGGATCCTCTCAAAATAATATTGTCCATTTGTCAACCTAAAAGTCATGTTAGGTTGATAAATACTAGATTATACTTCAGATGTGTAGTTTCCATTAAAATGAGAGTATGTTGAGTTGGGGAATCGACTCATTTAGGTTGAGTCGACCTAAATGAGGAAAATATGTTAGTCAATTTAGGTTGAGTCGACCTAAATGAGGAAATATGTTAGTCAATTTAGGTTGAGTCCACCTAAATGAGGACAATATGTTAGTCAATTTAGGTTGAGTCCACCTGAATGAGGACAATATGTTAGTCAATTTAGGTTGAGTCCACCTAAATGAGGACAATATGTTAGTCAATTTAGGTTGAGTCGACCTAAATGGTCAATTTTAGGCAGCACATCACTCCGCAATTTACGGCGGGAAATCAAGTGTTTTTTTTTTCTTGAACTCTACAACTCTCCACTGGTTTTCACTTCATTCTTGGATTAATAGTTTGCTTTATGTACTCTCAAAACTCTCAAAATTTTGAATATTGTGTTCAATCAAAGAAGTGCATGTGTACTTCGTTATGTCCAAAATTCATGGCTAAGTCAAGTAGAAGTCTAAATTTACTTAGGGCCGCTTCACACGTGTGACCAACTTAGGGCCGTGAGAAAAAATAGTTTAGGACTCGGGATTTCTCATGGTCATGGTTGGGGGTTTGAAGGTATGACCACGAGGAATCTTAAAACATTATTTCTCATAGCCCTTGCTTATGGGGCATAGTGTTTTCAATGAAGATCTAAATTGTAAACATTGTTAAAATTAGAAGCATTGAAAAATAAGGGTTTTTTTTCAATACAATCACCTTCATTTTCCATTGAGATATTTCCTATTTGGGTTGTCTCACCGCAAGATCCAGGTGACCACCAAATATTATCCATTTTTGGAATTTGAAATTCCATGTCACTTTCTAATTTATTTTTTGACATGGTTAATTGTATATTTATTGACCTTGTGTAAAGGAAACTTAGGAAAGTGGTCAAACTGCCACTTATATCTCAACCAATCAGGGAATTTAGAAAGTGGTGGTCATGGTCATGGTCACTAGTGTAAACATGCCCTTAATACATATTTGAGTGCAATTGCGACTTAGTTGTTAAACCAAATGAAAAATAATTAAAATGTGTATTAAACCATGTTGAATACCAAATTATATTCATAGTATTGTTGTGCATGTATCATCTAGGTTCAAATTGGGTATCAAAAAGGGTGTGCGCATGGGTAAAAATTAAGAATACCCAACACAGATGCTACACTAAATATGATATTTAGTGTCACCAATTCTTATTGTCTTGCTCAATACTACATGTAAACTGTGGTGTAGTGTCACCAACACTAAATGTTAGCCCAACATTTTTTTGTCATTCCTTGTAAATTTTGGGGGAAATTATACATTTACAGTGCTGCAATTACTGTCACTTACCAAGTGATTTTCCATCCAAATTTCAATCATCAAAAGATCATGTCACTGCTCATGTTACTTTCCCTGGATAGCAGATTTTGTAATATAGAAAATTTCAAGGGTTCCAACCACTTACGAATCTATATCTTAATGTTGTTGATATAGAAGTTCGATTGACCAACTCTAGACAATGAAGAAGTTTATTAGTTCAAAGTGGAAGAAACAAAATTAAATTAAAACACTATTAAAAGGTTTTCCCAGAAAAAATAAATCCTTGAAAAAACCTTTTTGGCTTCTTCGACATGTAGAGAGGACTAACATAATGACACACAAAATACAAACTCAAAATTGAATAACTACCCACAAAGTATTAATGAACCAAGAACCACAACTGCATGTTTACATTTATATGATGGGTTTGCATTTATCCAAAATGAAACATTCAACAAGTGCATGTCACATCATACATCGTATTTATATGCAACCAATACAACGTTTCCATGTTATAAGGAACCGTTGCATTATGCACCATTTATGACATGCCATTGAGTTCCCATTCATTACACCCTTGTCATCACCAACATGAATCTCATCAACCATCAAGGCTGTGGATTATCTCAAAGCTGTGGATGTGCCAAAATATTTCAACTCTTCAGTTTCCATCCATATTCTCCGGCAAAGCCGCCATGGTACTAATTTTATTGTCCCACTTTTTAGTGCTCTAATAAGTTGGAGCTTTTAACCAAGCGTCTAGCCTGTTTGGATAATGGTGGTGTAGTATGTACTCGGTACATGTTCCATTAAACAGCTCAATGATGGATGCGTATTATTGCATCTTGTTATCAATTAGAAATTTGCAAATATTAAATTCAAGTAATCATGCGACCACGAGTATTTAAATAAAATACATGAGTATTCCTGAATCCTCTCATCTACCTGATGTCAGTATATTTTGCACTTGTCTCTCTTGCATTTGGAGTCCTTTATGGAACATTTGTGTACATGGTTCGTCTGCCTGCATAAATTCTTGAGATGCAATTAAAGGAACAAAATTCTTCAAAGCTGAGGCCCCGGGAGGGAGATATGTAAGTTATGGGTCATACGGATTTGTCTCATGTAGGTACATGGCTTTCAATGCGGTAACAATGGGGCTGGAATTTATGAAGCCCCGGGACTCAGCTTGACAAAATCAGCTGGAGTCATTGTGTCATTCAATTATTGTGTGTTGTGTACTTTTGTCGCAATACAGTCACCATTACCATTAACCCTTAAAGTTTGAAGGACCAGGGGTGTGTTTATACCTGTTTACATGGGATACGAGATGATCTGTACGAGCTGGAAAAGTGTGTGTTTTTTTAATATGATATTGAGTCCATAGTTAGCACAACTTACTAGAAGAGGAAGCGAAAATAGAGTTGCATGTGACAGAGGAGATTGATAATATGTAGTATGTACTTCAGCCTAGGTCATTTATACAAGCTCAATCTTTCTGTGAATCAATGTGTTTTGTATGTGTACTCCAATTTGATAATCCATATAATAATAACTACAATTTTTTCTTAGATTGAGTCATTTTGACAATTTTAGTTTAGAATATCAAGAAGTAAGCATAAAGCCCTCCATATGACATCTTGAGGTCCGACTTGGGCCTCTCAGACCTTTAAGGGTTAACATGCAGTACGATTATCAAAGTTTATGCAAATAGGTTGAAATCCATTACATGAGTGTCTTCTTTTACAATCATATTAGAGCTCGGGGAGGTTACTGCCCCTTATATTTTGTAACCACGTGCATTGACCGGGTATTTGTTTGGGGGCTATTTACCTAGTAATTATGATTTTAAGAGACCCTTTTAGTAGAAAAAGGCTACTCGGTCTTAATTTCCACCACCCTATAGGTAATTCTAAGTCCAACTGTAGCCTAATTCTTGGCACGCTATAGTACTTCTAAAACTTAGGCATTTGCCCAGATGGACATTAAAGGTTTTAGGGTAAGTATTTGGCGTGGACATATGCAATGTACATGAGCATATTTGAACCAAACTAGAAAGCAACATAAAACAAATGAGCATAGCAATTGAGTAACCATTCAAATCACAAAAATAAAAATCAATCATAGCAAAACAAAAAACTAATGCCTCAAAATGCATTACAACTATGGTGAGTGTTCAAAACTTGCATAATGAGAGAGTGAAAAATGGGAGCAAGCGGCACCACCACTCCTAGGCTCAAAACCGAAACCCTAAACCGATTTGAAAATGGACTAATAATTTCAGCCCACGGGCAAAATTTTCCCTCGTGCGCCTGTAATATGCTTCTAGAGATGATTTCATCACTATATTGTACTGAAAATATATTATTTCTCATCTGTCTACTAGAAGATTATACTCATCCTAATATTTTAAAAAATTATCCCGTGATTTTAATCATACTAATTTATATCTACTACTGAAAAAAATGAGGGTTTTTCCAATACCCTATTTTACATATAACGATGTTTCAAGCATTAATTGAAGGCTATAGTAGATCCAAGTCATATATAATTTTTTCCTCCAATGAATAAAATGAACCCTATAGTTTAACTCACGTGGTTTACCACTTTTCACAGGTGACCTCCCCAAGTATTAGAGTTTGAGATTTGTTCTAAGTTGTTTTTGGAGAATTTTCTTTAGTTAGTCTTCAATCTTTTGAACTTTTGATTGTTATGCTGATATTTGTCAGTGTCTCCAAGAGGCTACCACACTGCAACAATCTACTGAACTAACATTGTCAAAGATAAATCCCTATATTTAGGTCCTATGGCTCTATGGATGTGCAATTCAAACTCATTTAATTTCAGGATTATACCAACTATAAAACCATGAATAGTTGCAAGCCAAAGAATTGCAAACAAAGTTTTCAAGTTTGAAGTATTATTACGAGAGTAAAACATATTTAAATCCCACATGCATTATGTATAAAGGGTAGACCTTTCCTCCCATATTTCATAAGTGAATGAAAGAAAATACGTATTGACTGGTTATTAGTGCACATGTTGAATTTATAAAAATTCAAGAATTATATATTTATATATATAAACACAAAACTATTTCAAAAAATTAATTAAATAATTTGCACAAGTGTGTTGGGTTGGCTATCAACCTACGGTAATATCTTTTATATATATATATATATAGGTTCTCCATGTTAACTACACCGTTTAAGGCATTCAATATCACTTGCTAATTCTAAACTTATTCTCAATGTATATTTTATTATTTACTAATAAAAATCAAATAGATGGTTAGGGCATTATGCAACATAAATGAGATAACTCAGTAAAAACCTATAGTCTATGTAAAAGTTTATAGCAATGCATAACTTTCAATGGTAAGTGACACTGAATACCATAAATAGTGTAATTCCATACCTTTAAAGTTGGTCTCATTGAAGCCACATAGCCAGACCTTCAATGGCATTTATGTTGCATAGGGTTTATGTTGCATGTGAAAGGCATTTGGTAATGAGAACATAATTACTACGTTTTAGTTTCTTTTGTTGAGAAACTAGAGTTTCCCATTATGTAGATGCATTTAAGTGGAATGACTAGGCTGGTGGTGATGAATACATCATTTATCATATTACACAAGAGAACAAACAACTGAAGTTTCAAAAAATCATGAAGAAGAATATTTGTCTGTTGCTCCATCTTGATGAGAGACACTGGAAACAAAATGCTGTTCTTTACTTTGATGAAAGCACTCCAGAATGTAAAAGGGCAGGTGCGAGTAAGGTAGAATAATGTAAAATGGTGAATGGCCACTACTAGCGCACTAGACTATAGTAGAGGCTCCTACTCCCGATCAAGGTCCCATCGACAATCTATAGGGTACTGGAATTTCAATTAGGCTGGGACTAAATTTTGATCAGGTTGGAATTCAATTTCAATCCAGCCGGAATCAATAGTGCCATGACACATGTCCTAGTTTTGAGTGTTGAAGTGAGGAGGAATGAGTAGTTAAAATGAGTGGTTATGGCACACTCCAAACATTGGTAATATCTTTAGCCCAGCTTTTGGCTTCAAAAATTCATAAAAAATTCAATTCAAGGAATAAAATTACCTAAAAGAATTGTTGTCCTCTTGATTTCTATCTTCCTACATGGGAAAATTTTGCACCACCTTATACTTCACCAAAATTGGCACATAATCTCTTAAAGTGATCGGTTATGGACGCCTCTACTTCTAGGAGTAGAATGATTCTTGTGTGGACTCAAAATAGTTAATTATAAAAATGGTGGCCCAAAAAGGATGAAATCAAATGATCAATATGCAAAGTTTTAGGATTTCAAATGGTGATAAAGTTTTTTTTTTGGATCGAAATTGTTTGGTGACAATTGAAGACACGAAGCATAGATGGCGACAAGAATATATAGGTTGTGTTGAAATTGCAAGAATATTTTATTTATTGGAAATTAGTAAATAGTGGCGACAATGTCAAGCTTGCCTAAGTTAATTGAAAACCCTTGTAAATTTAGTGTCATGATATGGCAACTGGCAAATTGTTTCAAGTGCTAATGTGGCAATTAATTCACTATGGAAATGTTAAATTGACTAACATCCACACGCTTAACTTAGCGATGTGGCAACAAGACCACTCAACTAGGCCTTCAAGACCTGCAAAACCACACAACAAACCACTTCAATGCTTCAATGAGTACACACTATAAACAAATAAACAAAAAGTTGCACCAAGGGGAGAGTGTGCACATTGCTAATCAACACCTCCATAGAGGCAAATGTCTTCGCCGATAGTAATGAGTTCGTTAACATCACTAAAGTGATGGAAACAAAATGGGTTTGCCCCACACAGTGGCTCAACCATTGCTTCGCTAATGTTGGCCAACTGAGCTTGCCACTAAGCTTCCTCACATTCAAGTGGCCTCATAGAATGGCCATGGCAAAAACTACAACCGCTAAGCACTCAATCCATAGTGGCCCATTGACATATGTAGTTGTAGTCCATGAATCAAACACTGCATCTTATGGAAAGCTCTCCAGGCTAAACAATTTGGCTATACATGCCCACCACCACAGGCATGTGTGGGTCAAGTGAGTTTCTAAGCTTGTTCTTCAAAAACGCAATAGACGAGAACACACACTCATCCTCCACACTTCCAATCACATGGACCAAGGCAATTTCGGCAAGCTTGAGGTACCCCGGGAACCTGTGGCTAAGTACCTTCAAGCTAGAGATTGTACACCACAAGCGAGTTATGGGATTGATATCGTAAGGTGGCTTCATTGCTGCATGAGCATTGCTTTTCATAGCAATCTTGAAGTACCCTTGCTATGAATCCAATGACCTAGTTCATAATTCCGGAGATGACCTCTTTGTTGATCCCAAATCCCATCACCTTCATTGTGCAAAACTAGTTCTTTAGGGTGTCAAGTGTTTTGCAAATGTATCCTTGGCATCCAATTGCAACTAGCACTATGGGTAGACAATGCCAAGCGCATCTAATACAACATGTTGTGGAAATCGACGTTGAAGCTCTTTGATTAACTAGGTGGCCGCGTCTACAACAACAACAACTACTACTACTACTACTACTACCATTAGCCAATAACAATGACATGACAGGAAAATTAAAGAAATGGAAGGAACCTAAACCCTTAAAAAAATGAAAACGTGGTTGGGTCAATGTACTTGCACATTGCCTCTTCATGTTTTCAACCATGGCTGCATACACATCTTGAGTGATGAACCCCTTTGCACATGTCTCGGCATTCTTGCATTTTGCAAATACATTGCTGCCATTGACAACAAAAACCAGGTGCTTTGTCTTGCAATTAAGAGCAAAACATTCCAACATTCTCCAGGTCACCTGACACATGTTGAGTGTGGATTTGGTTATGGTTCCTTCCATGAGGTTTTCCAAGACAAAGAACTCATCAGTGCTGAAATCACCAACACAGCAATTGTAAAGAGAGTACAACTACCCCTCACAAACCTTCACTGCCCCGATGAAGTTGTAGATAAAAATGTCATGCTTCTGGGTGATGTGATGAGGGAGTTTACTGCCTCTATAAAAGTCAGCAAAGCAGCCATGCTAAGCAAGCATGTAGGATCAACCAAGATGTCAAACACAACTTGTAAAAGCACTAGCAGACATTAACAACTATAGAACTTCCAAGGTAGAAATGAACAACAAAAAACTTGGAGTGTATAATTCAAAAACAAACAAATTGCAAGGCATGATAGACATAATAACAATTGGAAAAGATGGAGATAGACTTGAGCTTATTTGTCTTTGGACTCATTGTCATCCTTCATCTTCGCCAAAAGAACTATGTACTCTTGCAAAATTCATATAAGTGGCTCAATGAGAGAGACCCACCGGGTCTTCACATTTTTCAGGAGCTTTAGCCCCTTTGTTTCCATTAGTTTAGTCTTTTTCCTATCCTCATGCTTCTTTAGAGTGTCCCACTTAAGCTACATCACTCTCTCATTCCTATCCATAGTTGAGCACACATTGCACCTCACCATGTGCAATTTTCCATTATCCTTGAGGATCCCCTCAGCCCAAGGAAGTTTAGAAACCCACTCCAATTGGAATTTCCGAGTCAGGTTATAAATCTTTGCTTGGTTTTTTGGTTGCAAATTGGATGTTAGCATCCTCATCGGACTCCCCAACACATGTTTCTTCCCCACTCACCTGGGGCAGGTCAGCAGCAGGTTTCACATTGTCAGCACCTTCTAAAGTCATGTTGAGCACTATGACATTGGAGACATAAAAAATGCATGCATTGTTGTTGATCATTGGACTTGGAGGTTGGGCCACTTCATCCACAAGCACCTGGAGCAGGAATTGAACTCCTTCTCTCAACCCTCAAAACCAGACCCCAATGCCGAACTAGGCAACAGCATGGCATTGCAGACGAGCTCTAGAGGCAGTGTGTTTCTAGGACTACAAGAGGAATTATAGTATAACAATGTATCCCTCCGATGTTGCACCTTCACCCGGCCACGCTTGGCTTTAGCGCTTGTTGCAGTGGCCTTCTGGCCCTTCGAGGACACCTCTTTCCTTTTGGAAAATGCGGAGGAACATGCATCACCCTTGTCACCTGTCACCAAGGTAAAGCCTTGAACCTCAAGCCCAAAACACAACATAAACCCCAAGACCTCTCTAACCCTAAATATAAACATGCAAATTTTGCAAATTTTGGATGCAAACAAAGACATGAGAGGGAGATAAGAACCCTGCACCCGAAGACCACCAAGGTGCATGTGCATAGGAACACAACAACCCCACAAAATATAAGTATTTGCCACCATGAACAACAACGTGAGGAGTTCCCATTGCAAAACAAGGAGACAACATTGCAAAATTCAAACCTTCTAACATAATTGACAAGACAAAATGTAAGGTAATGCAAATTGTGGTGGGCTCTTCAAAGAGATGTGATGGACAAGGGGCTCCCTATATTCAAGGGAGTAGTTGGAGTTTAGCACCCAATTGAAGTTGGCAACGGCCATTTAAGAGCCTAGGATGAATGGCGACGAAGGTTGTGAGGAGCAAGTGAAAATTGAACACAAGGAAACATGAACTGGCGCCTTCATCCACCACCTCTGAAGAGCAAGGGCAATTGAAGACATTGCGGGGGGTCTGAACTAGCAACCCTAAATTCAAAATCAAATTGGATATGGAGGGTGGGATTTGACGATAATTACAAGGGAATGGATTGGGATATGGCGGCAACATGAGTTATGGTGGATGGAGGTTGGCGACACATGGGTCTTTTCATCCCACCCTAACACACAAGTGTCACCTTCACGTTTTTTGTGTCATTTCCTGACTAAAAATGACTTAAAAAAGGGGTTGTTTGGGGTCACTTTTGGGTGTCATTGAGTTAACTATTTTGTGTACATACGTGCCCAAAGTAGGATATTTTGATGCTCAAATTAGGGAGATTCTATTGTACAGGTAGGGAGTTTGACTTACTTGCCTCTCTGGAAAAGTGTAACTAATTATTTGCAAGGAATAAAATTACAAAACAACTTGCATTCCTCATCATTTTTTCTACTCCATCTTTGAAAAGTATTGCACAAATTTCAAGCCACAATTCATTCTAGCCGAATGAGCTTATTTTCACCGTTTTCTGTATTTCTAGCTTCAACGTAATCATCTCACATGGTAACATGTAAGAGCACTCCCTCTTGCTGGTTGGTGGGATCAGCGCCCACTAAAAAGGCTTCTTGTGGAGTCTCGCCATACATAGGAAGCTCGTGGGCATCGTCTGAGTTTCCAAGCTTTTGGCCTCCCCTACTTGGCACCAGACCTTCGCAGGGGCTGGGCTGGGCTGGGCTAGGCCCAGCCTGGCCCTTGCCGGAGGCCAACCTCCCTCAAACCCATGCAAGTGCAGAAGACATAGAGTAGAGGCGTCTATAACCGATCATTTAACTCCTAAAAGCATGGGGTTTTAGCTTGAATCAAAGATATATTATAAAGTGTGAATTAGAAATTTTAATTTTTATTGGCATACAAGAGAAAATTTTAGAGTATTAAATTGAAATCACATCCGTGCGGTTGGATTATGGATCTAATCCTTGGTCTCCACCAAATCATTTGACAAGCATTTTTCTTCACAAAATAATGAAAATTCCAAGATGTATCAAAACCACTTGGTCTTTGATATGATTGCCTAAAATTATGAGTTGCATAATTTGGTGGGAAAAACCAAAAATATTCAAGTCGTTGACATTTTTACTCTCCCAAAATAGTTAATTTTGTAACAAAGAAAAATTTAAGGGTTGCGACCACTTCAAGGTCCATGCCTTCAAGTCATTGATATAAAATTTTGATCCGTTTGCTCTAGATGGTGCAAAACTTCATTATGTCAAGGTGCAAGGAAAAAACAAGAAAAGAAAAAAGTTTGCCTCGGGAAATATATCTTTGAAAAACGCTCACAACCACTTTTGGGCTCCTTGGGCATTTAGGGGTTAAGACATTTTGTGCCAGATTTGGAGAGGTAAGCATCTAAGTTTGCAATATATGTCAAAGAAGCTAATGTAATTATTATTTCTAAGTTTAGCTCCACAAATGATTAGTATGATCATGCATTTGCTTATTGTTGGTTCCTTTTTTATGCCAATGTAAGCCAATCTACATGTTTGATGGGTGGTCCATCAAGTCAATTGGATCATTACATTCCACCTGATGATTACCAAATTTAGAATACAAACATGGAATACAAACATTTGAAGTTGTGGTTGTTGTGTGGTTGCTTTTTATATTGTCATTTGATGTTTTGTCCCCACAAGTGCACAACCCTTATTATTTATGAACGAAATGTCAGTTATGTGTAGTCGTACATTTTTAGCATAGTGCACCCCCTAGGACTTTATAGCCAAGATCATAGGTATCATTGAGTTTCATCATTCCATCAAATCTAAAATTAGTTCAAATGTCTTCCTTCACAACTTTTGCTCATGTGTCAACTCCAAATATTATATTTTCTGATACATCTCTCAAAACTCAATCCCCATATCCTCTTCGGCCCCTGGACCTCACCATGCACAAAAACGTGTATTTGAGCTTATATAACAATTCTTTTATTTTTCTCCTTGAAACAAGACAAGTAATGAGTGAAGTTAAAAACCATATATATGTATATATATAACAACAACATGTTACTAAGATTTGTTGAAAACTCATAAAATTAGTGTAGATAGGTCGTACATTAGGTTAAATATGTCCACTATCCACCAGCGATTTTTAATTTGGCTACGTAGATGCTTTTTGCTACATTCATTTGGGCCCAACTATATGTACACATACAATTTTGGGGTTTTTTTTTCAAAATAGCCCCAAAACAGATGAAAATATTGAAAGATAGCAAACTCGACCCCATTGGCTGGGTTCGAAGAGCCGGCCCAATGCTTCATCCCAAGCGTCCATGTGGCGAGCAATCTAACGGCCAAGGGATGGGTGGCCAAAACCCTAACCTTTGTTGATAAAAATAGCCATCTTGGGCTCATCACACCACCTGCACTTCGTAGGTGACAGCATCATAATTGGACAATGTAGCCGTCAGCATACGATGCCAACACCGAGGCAGCCAACCATAAATGCAATATTAGCATTGGTGTTGGCCCCAGTAAAATAGCGGATATTGTAAAAAAACCAATAATGAGGCTCGCCGCTCAAGGCTTGGAACTGGGCCGCTGAACTTTGAAGGGGTGGACCGTGGACGGTGGAACTGTGGCTGCTAGGCAGCCTGGGGACCTGGTCAGCAGCTAGCTGCGCTATTGTAGCCTGGCCCGGCTTCAACGTTCACCAGCTGGCCCGGATTCGGCGCTCAGCAGCTGGCCCGGATTCGGCGCTCAGCAGCTAGCCCGCCTTCAGCGCTGAGGCTTGAGCAGGCTGGCGTTGAGGCAGTGAGGTTGGCCATAATCAAACCCGCACACACTTGGTAATCCGCTCTGGCCGCTGGCGTGCAGGAACTCGTACTAGTTTTCACAAGCGCGTTGAGCATTGCTCTAGAGTCTCCAGTGGTTGTTGTTGTGATTTCGTTGTCTTGGCTTTGCATCCTTGCTCACACTGTTTTTGTGTTTTGCATGCCTTCTTCTTCGTGCTTTTCAAATATTGTTGCTACCTTACCTGATCTTGATTGTTTTTGTAACTTGCAGACACTTTTGCATCTCCCTCTCACTGCCGAGTCGAATCAGACTCCACAGCGGCATAGCAAGGTTCGAAGTTCGGCGCCAGGTTAGGATTGAAGTTCGGTGCCAACACAGGTTGAAGTTCGGCGCCAACACAGGTTGCAGTTCGGCGCCAGCAAGTTGTAGTTCGGCGCCAGCAAGTTGTAGTTCGGCGCCAGCAGGTTGAAGTTCGGCACCAACAGGTTGCACTTCGAAGTTCAAACATGCCGCCTCCATTCGAAGCACGTCACTGCAGTGCCGTGGCCATTAAAGGACCCCCATAGTCCCATTAAAGGGACTGCCATTGTCCATTCTGGGATCTGAACGTGTCCACTATGGAACTTAACTCTAATCTTTCTAAGACATGGCCATGTTCGTTTTTGGGCACGACCCTGTTCGTTTTGCAATCTGACCATGTTCGTTTTGGGACACGACCCTGTTCGTTTTGCAATCTGACCTTGTTCGTTTTGGGACACGACATTGTTCGTTCTGCGATCTGACCCTGCTCGTTTTGGGACACTACCATGTTCATTTTGCAACCTGACCCTGTTCGTTTTGGAACACGACCCTGTTCGTTTTGGGACACAACCCTGGTTGTTTTGCAACCTGACCCTATTCGTTTTGGGACACAACACTGTTTGTTTTGCAAGTTGACCCTGTTCGTTTTGGGACACAACCCTGTTTGTTTTGCAAGCTGACCTTGTTCGTTTTGGGACACAACCCTGTTTGTTTTGCAAGCTGACCTTGTTCGTTTTGGGACACAACCCTGTTTGTTTTGCAAGCTGACCCTGTTCGTTTTGTGATCTGACCTTGCTTGTTTTGGGGCCTGACCCTGCCCATTCTAGGGCCTAACCTTGTCCATTCTGGGGTTTGACCTTGTCAATTTTTTTTTAAATGAATTTTTGTTGTTTAGAGTTCTTTGTTCCAAATTCGTATTGTTTGTTGTTGTTATTTTTTTAAATCACGGTTTCAGAAGGTTGTGGATCAACTACTAACTTAATGCGTTCATAATGTGATATCTTTCCAAGATTTGGAGTTATTGTGTTTAAGGTGTGGTGGCAGTTGTATAATGTAAACTTCTAGACTCTAATGGGGAAATAAATGGCAGGATTGAAATTTTGGTGGACTGTACTAGCTATAATGTAGAGTCTTTGTACATTGCCTAGGTCTTTGATCCATATATGGTCATACTTTATTTTACTATTCACTTCATGTTTCTCTTGCATGCTATACTGGAATGGGTTAGTTGTGTTGCTACTTGGTTGTGTTAGCCTCTTTTATGATTGTGGTATGGTTAGTGAATGATCTGATTCCACACTCTGATAGTTGAATGTGTACATGGATAGTAGCTTTGATCGTCGTAAGTTTCATTGTTTTGTGCATTGGCCCAAATATTAGATGAACCATTGCAATGGCTCCTAACCTTGCTCCTCCCAAGGGCTTCAAGTTTAGAAAGTTTTTTAGTAGGCCAGATCCTAATGGTGCAAGTAGTAGTTCTATGCCTCCTGATGGTGTTATCTCTCCACCCATTGACGTTGAAGTCCAACCAAAAAACCCAGTAGAAGAGTCTCCCGGGAGAAAAAACAAGTATGACAAGAATCGTCAATTTCAAGTTTGTGGTTGCCTATATTTCCTTGGGCAGAACCTCTGTACAAAGATGGAGAGGTTACCAAGGTAATATGCAAAGTCTGCTCTAAAATCCGGGGTAAATCCATAGTTTTGTGTGTTAAGAGTGATAACCTTTGGAAACATCAAGGACGGAAAACAGCAAAGACACATGGTCATGGAATTGCCATAGGAGAGAAGTATATTGATAGTAAGTCTGTACATTTGAAAAATGAGAGGCTTTTCGCAGTTATTCCCATAGATACTATTGCTGCTCAAGTGGCAGAGAACATCAATAGAGATAGAAGGAAAAAATGGATATAGTTTGTTATTGTTTTATATTTGCTCCAAAGAGGTCGTCCACTCACAGATTTTGAGCATATGTATGTGTTGTTTGAAACCTTGAGATTGAAAAACAATTCACAGCATCACTGGAGTGATAATAGTGGTTGGGCAATGACAGAGGCTATTGAACGTGTTGTTTTAAAAAAACAAAATATATCATGCAAGCTGCAAATTTTTTTAGCATTTCTTGTGATGAAGTTACCTCAGTTGATTGTCAGTCTTGGATAAGTATACATGGCTATGCCGTTGTGGATTGGAAGCGAACTCCTATTTTGTTGACCCTTGAGAGAGTTGTTGAAGGTGGAACATTTGATAATCTGACAACTATTATTTTGAATGCTATTTGTTCATATGGAGGTATATGTGAAGAGAAGATGAGGGAGACGTTCATAACCTTTGGAGCTGACGAGATTTCAACTTTTCAGGGTGCCAAATTTGGAGTTACTGTACAACTCATCACTAAAAATGCTCCCTTCATGATCGGAGTGCACTGCATGGCCCACCGCACTAATCTAGTTGTCCAAACCATTTCAGAGGTCGAGGTTGTTAAGCATGTAGAGGATATGCTAGCGTCTTTTTATTCCTACTTCAGTTTCTTTCCCAAGAGGACTATAGAGTTTCAGAAGTTAGCAGCTTGTTTGGAAACAAAAGAAAACAAGATATTGAAAAACGTGAAAACACGTTGGATATCCATGCTTGCACTTGCAAAGAGGGTTTTGGAGGAGTACAAACCCCTAGTGATGAAGATGGCCATAGATGCACAGAAAGAATCTACATCAAAAAAATCTTTTCATACTTTTGGATTGGTAGAATATGTTGTCACTACCGTATTTGATTTCCATGCTGCATGTTGTGAATTCTTTAATCAAGTTTGCACAAAATCCAAGTTGTTACATCGTGGATTTTCTTTCTGCTATGAAGATATGCCAAAGTGATCTGTATAGGCTTTATTTGGATCCATCCTTTGCTTTCCATGGGGAGGAGTTTGGCACATTTCGATCTTTGGCAGATGATCATCATTAGTAATTGAACAAGACTGGTTGTTTGATTACAATCGTGATGAAGATCATCACGTCTTCAAGATTGTTGATGTATCTCAGATGGCAGCCATGAGATCAGTGGCTCATCCAGGGCAATGGGAAGAAGTAAACAAGATTGACCGTGAGGTGATCCTTGCAGAGGTGCAGAGAAGCTTATCTGGTACTACAAAACAAGTTATAAAGGAGTTAGACAAGCGTTTCCCTCAGCAAGAAGTGATGTGTGCATTAGGCATATGCTATCCTCAGTATTGGTTCACTAACACTTTTGAGGCCACATATCCTGGGCATATTGCAATTCTTAAATCATTTTATGGTGCAGCAAAGAAGTTGCAGATACCTGGAGATGTTGGATCGGACGATGTTGAGGAGTGGGTGCCTCTACCCCTTGATATCCCCACCCTGGAACTCCAAAGTTCTTTCTTCAAGATCACCATGATTTCAAATGCGCAAGTTGCCATGACCTTGCCTTTGAACGAAAATCCAATGTCTAGACTTTGGCGGAAACTGTCAAGCAATGCGCTCATTTCAACTAAGCTCTTTGAGTTCATGAAGGTTGCTGAAATTGCTCATGTTCAAGTGTTGGGCAGTGTGGAGGATGAAAGAACATTTAGTTCTTTGTCGTTTTTGAAGAGCAAGTTGAGGAACCGGCTTACAACACACCTAGATTTGGTCATCTGCATGTTTGCACAAGACTTTTATACCCTAGATACTTTCCCTTACCAAACAGCCATATCAGATTGGAAAGCACAGAGAAATCGGTATGGAGGGGAAGAATAGATGAATTATACTAGTAGCAGCATATTATTGGGTATTGGCTTCATACATGAACTCGGGGGGGGGGGGACACTTCACTATACTTTGTGTGAACACGTGCGTTAAAGGGGTATTTAATGTAGGGGTATTATGTCTAGATGTTAGATTTGAACACACCGTTTAATTATATAATTCCCTAATATGGTGTATTATTATGATGCCTTACTATAGTTATAACTCACATAAGATTTTTTTTTGCAACCCTATGTTCATTATAAAAAATTAGCTCACCCTAATTTGTGTTTAAGGATTGCCTATGTTCATTACAAAATTCATTTGACATGCAATGAGAACTAGCATGAACAAGCATCACCACAAATCAATAACAATGCAAACAATCATCACCACCATGAGAATCAATGAACTATGAATTTGAATTACTAGCATGAACTACAACAATGTTTGTGTTTAGAAACACAAGTCTGTGCACTGCAGTCACAAGCAGACCAACAAATTTAGAACTTTAGGGTCCAAGGTTTAGGGTGAACGAAGTTGGCTGCAATCTATTGCTAAGAAAACAGAGTCTAAACAACATTGTTGTTTTCCAAAATCAACACTTTAGTCTGTTGCACACAAGTGGAAGGAAGAACTTCATAAACAAACTATCATTCTATCAAAATCCCTATGATATATTATATCTAAAATCTTGATAAATTTCAATACTTAGTATACCCCAATATTATTTATAATATGGATTTTCAATTTAAATAGTCCATAGTTATATCCAATAATTTTCTAAATTTTATTGCTCATGAATAAAACACACCCTATATTTTAACGCACCATGTTTACTAATTTTCCTAAGTGTCCCCCCCCCCCCGAGTACATGAGAGGTTTCCAATGTATTGAATCTACACTCAATTTTTGGAACATGATGAGGTAGAGTAAGCGTAATATAGAATATGATGCCATTTTTGAACCATGTGCATTGTGTGGACTATGGCATGGTTGGGATGCAACTTGCAAGTTTTTTTTAAAGTGTTACATAAAGTTACCACCTATATTTTGAAGGAACCGTTGGAGGATTTTCATGGTGTACATGGGCCGAATCTTCATGTGTTCTCTTCTATACTAACTTTTGTTGGGTGATAGATGGGATGCAATAATGTGTAGTTTTGCAGGCCATTCCACGCTGCAATGGGCAGGGTTGAAAGATCGGGGTTCAATTCCCCCGTGGAATAATGATTTCTATATGGAATTGTTTATGTAGCCCAATTTGCATTAGCAACTTAGGAGGTTGGGGCCAAATTTTAACTCTAAAATGCCAAAGCTAGCCACATAATGTGCCGCAAACAAAATATATATCGCCACACACTTAAACCTTCTTGAACATGTCATTGCATTTGTCATATGTTGAATCATTCCACATCGCTAGGCTGGACTCCTTTGTTCCCACTCAAAGTGCCAATAGAGCTAGTGAATGAATAAACTAAGCGCCAATTTACACACCCATTTTCTTTCAAAAAAAATCATTGTTGTCCACCACACAAGATGATGAGAGGTCCTTCTAAGGGTGTCCACTGTTCACTTCATTGGTTGCCTCTCAGTGCCCAAGTGCAAGGGGCTAGGGGAGACTAATTGATTGTAAGACTTTGACTTACTTGAAGCAACTCAATAATTTAATGCACCTCAAGATTTGGTCCAAATACATGACAAAAATGTCCTTAGGGCCGGTTTACACTATGGACCATGAGGCTCTACAAGGCAGCTGATTGGCTGCTGAAGTTGTCCCGGGACAACTTCGGTTTACACTAAGGAAAAAATCAGCACCTTCACTTTTTGGTGCATGGTCATTCTTCTTGGTCCACATACGGTTTGCACCTAGTGAGGGGCCCAAGGCTCTCAAGACTAATTTTTCATGTCGGAGCATGAACTCGAACCATTGACAAAGGCCATCTTCCATGGTCCGACTTCATGGTCCATAGTGTAAACCAGCCACACACACACAAATTATATTGATAATTAATGTCACTTATGACTAGACTTTCATTTTCTCTTTGAAACAAGGCAATGTAGTGAGTGAAGTTAAAAACCCATTAAATAGAAGGAACAATAACATGTTCATAAAAGACTTGTCGAGGAGTCATAAAAGTGGTGTGTAGATAGGCCGTACCTTGGATTAGGTATGCCCACCACCTGAGAGAGAGAGAGAGAGAGAGAGAGATCCTAAGGGCGCCTACCGTTCACTTTGTCGGTTGCGCTCTCATTGCCCAAGTGCGAGGGGGCTAGGGCAGGCTAACTGATTGTAAGGCTTCGGCGGTGTGTGAGAATGATTTGTACTCAATGCGCGACTAGCTTTTTAGGCGCTGATGGGGAAAATAGAGTGGAGTGAGGCATGCAAAGGTTTTGGTGTCATTCGCTCTTGAAGAGTCTGATTATTAGCAGCAGGCTGGGTTTGTACCATAGTAACTGGCAAGATTGGAGATGAGTGCATGAATCAATGAAAAGGGAAAACTGACCGCTAGTTACAGGTGACCGGTTGAAGTTCGAGACTGCAGGGAAATTACCTATTAATTTAGAGAAATCAATGAAATATAACTCAAATTAAAAGGACTGTATTAAATTAAATTATTTTAAAAAAAGATCACTATATGTAATCGGTTGGACTTGGATACACCAGGATCTTGACCGATTATGCTCACAAAATTCCCTAGACACTAGAGTAAAGTTAGCAAAATAAATCCTCTCAGCCAATAGGATGGCTTCAGTTCAGAGTTTCTTTGGTGTTGGACCATAATGTAAACCTATGTCCTAAGTGCCTATCTAAGGTAGAAATACCCAAACCAGTTAACCACCCTCCACCCGTGCAGTAGACCGCCGTCAGAATAGTGAAGTGCCATTTCTGAAAACGATCATGGCGAGGCTGGCAACTTCAATGCATGTACACTTAGTTTAGCCAAATTTAGTCATGTTTAATGTACTCATGAGTTAACCAGCTTAGGTGATGTTCTGTATGGAAATGCGGATTACCGTGTTCGGTGTAGGGAGAATCTAGTGAACAAGTAGGGGGCTTGGCAACTTTCCACTTTGAAAAATTGCAATTTTTTTTGTACAGGACAAAAAAATATGAAACAACTTGCATTCTTCATGAATCCTTCTCGTCTATCTTGGAAAATTATCTCATGATTGTAAGACCATATCTTCAATGCGAAGCACCTTATTTTCACGGGTTATGGTATTTCTACCTCATGCTGTGACGTCAAAAAGGAAACTGAGATGGTGAGCCAGGTGCACACTGCACCTGTCACTCTCTGATTGGAGCAGGTTCACCACATCATCATTTGGCTAGGGGTTCAACCTGTACCCAAAATAAATAAATAAACAAATAAATAAACAATTAAAAATCGTCATCATTTGGCCCTCTCGACTCTCAAGTGCAACCCTACTTCTCAATGGCACATTAATTATACGGCACTAGGTAAGGTAAGGTAACACTGATTTGTCCATTTAGTGTGGGTTTCCATTCAAGTTTACACATTGCTTTAACTTTTTACCGGCGTTATCGTTTTTTCGCCAACTAACTTATATCATATCCTTTGGTGTACATACTAACTACTTATGTTATTTGGGTAAGAAATGATACTTTCAGTTAAATATTATAGCAATGTGTAATTCCAAATGGTAACCCCCACTAATCAGACAAAAAAAGTGTAGTCAGTCCTCATTCAGTTGCTTTTTTCAAATGGACACCTATACTTAAGTGGTATGTGGTTAGGTATGGTTCCAAGAATGGATACCAAAACAATGTGTGTTTAGTAGAGATCGGATTGTGTGCCCAAATATGATAACTATTCTAAGCCTAATTACCAACATAATTGGTGGGACCTATATTACCATTTAATGAGCATGAGACTCAATTTTCACTTTGATAATGAAAAAGATATTCATATGAGCTCCAAAATCTATAAGGAAAGTGACTACAATGTCGATTTGGAGTGGCTAACCATCAATTGTACTAATCGCGTGGTTCCTATCCTAGGAGAAATGGGCTAGTTCAAAAAGGATACTATTTAAGACCCATCCACCTTATGCACATGAGGTTTGTTGGTCTTATGTGATCATTGTTCTTGATTGCACAGCTATATCTGAGTGGTAAGTATATGTCAAGGCTTGCAATTAAGAATAGATACCCAAAAAGACTTGTCTTATGATAAGATTGGAGTCTAGACTATCTACTCATAATACACTAACCAGTTTGGGCTCAAAAATCAATGCAATTGGAGAAGTATAGTCTTCATCTTTGTCCTCTTATACTCTTTGCATCTCAATTTTTAATTTTGAAATGACAATCTTTGGATTCGCAATTGCGAATGGGTTTGTGATATTTCCCAATTCCCAACCAAAATTGTTTGTGGAGTTGAAAGTGCCCATAATAAGGCCACATACCTTAATCACACGGCACTATCCACAAAAGCAATTTCCATGTGCATTGAAACACGATTGGACAACCCCAAAAAACTTGCAGAAGCTTTAAACAGGGTGGGCATAACCAAAACCAAGACATGACCTAAACAAACACTATATTGTTTGGACCATGTCGTACATTTGAAGCTTCCAAATGTATCATTTTGATACATAATGTTGGTTTTGAGTTCAATGTTTAAAGTGTAGGTATCTATAGTATGCAAGTGTTATTGGATTATTTTTCTTGATCAAACATCTATATTTAAATGTATGTGGTTAGGTATGGATCTAGAAACATAGATTATAAAAATAAAAAAACATGATTAGACCATTTCTTTGAATTTTATTAATCAATCTACACTTAATAGTCAATACGATTGTGGGAACCTATATATTCAATTAAACTATTAACACACATGCACATCTAGTATTCACTATTACATCATTGCAACTTTTATTTTCAATTTAATTTTTTACATTTCATTATAGACTTTCTAATGCAACACACATTTGAAGACATAAGTCTTATTAATAGAAGATAGAGAGCAAGAAAAACCTGTTGAATAACACCCACACCAATGAACAGGGAGAACCGATAGCTACAAACATAGTATTCGTGAAAACGTCAAGTTTTGTTTTTCAAGGCCGACTCAGTTTCTAGTCTTGTGGAATGCACTTGAACTTTGGAAAAAAGTTGTAGTGGACAAAAAACTTGTGTAGTTGACAAAAGCTACCTTCAAAAACCAATTCAAGATGGCCTTCCTTGTATTCGAGAAAACGATATATATGACATTTTTACATGCCATGTGACATTGTCACGAATACCATGTTTACACCAAATTATCCTATTAGTGTGGGTTTACCATTCAAAGTTATGTGTTGCTATAACTTTTTACTGACATTATCATTTTTTACCAACTAAGTTATATCATATTCTTCGGTGTGCATACTAACTACTTACTCTATGTTATTTGAGTAAAAAATGATACTCTCAGTAAAATGTTATAGCAATGCGTAACTCCAAATGGTAATCCACACTAAGGGCCTCTTTACACTAGAGGCGAGAAGCCGTGAGGAGAGAAATTTAAGCCAATGGGAGGCCTAGAAATCGAAAAGACCAACGAATGTCACTTTACACCTGAAAATTTCAACCCAAGGGAGGGAAGGAGGAGAAAATGACATGGACAACACTTTTGTCCTTCGTGGTAGCCAAAGTGCACATTTTTCAAGGCCCCCGGATTTTGCGTTAGGCCCACCTTGAGAGGTGGGCCTGACGCCAAATCCGGGAGGCCGTTTGGCCAAAATTCTCACAACCAATCATTTTTTATTTTTTAATAATATTTCAAAACGGCCACTTAAAAAAATTAGCACTTTATTTTTGTGGCCCCTTCTCAGTTTACACTATATCCAAAGGCCATCAAATTCAAAGGTTGGCTTCTCAAGGATGAGCCATGGCCCTTGTGAGGTTCTCTCCACGGCTTCTCGCCTCGAGTGTAAAGAGGGCCTAATTAGACAAAAAAAAAAGTGTAGTTACAACTGAATTAGTTGAGTTTGAGAAATAACCAACTCAAATTCAAGACTTCAAGAAAATTATGGATCGATCTAGAGGAATGTACAAAATATTCCTCAATTCCTCAACAGAAAAACCGAACGATGCCAACATGGAACTGGTTTAGATCGGAACAATGATCGGGGAGAACCGGCAGTTAGTTACAGATGAACCGGTTGAGTTTGAGAAATAACCGGTTGAAGTTCAAGATTGCAGGAAAATTACCGATCATTTTAGAGGAATTTATAGAATATACCCCAATCTAATAAAGGAAAACCGGAGGATGTCAACATGTAACCGGTTGGACTTGCAAACACTAGGATCTGAACCGATTATGCCCAAAAATCTCCCCGATCACTGGATCGGAAACAACAGGATGTCAACCGATTATGCCCAAAACAATCCCGGACACGGACCTGCACAACTTCCATGCACCTTAATTAAGTTGTCGAGTTAGTTGACGAAGGCGTCCAGCAGGGAGGTGGAATGTTGGTTCAGACTCCAGAGACAAGATTTTCTGGCCGTCAAAAGTACACAAATAGGGTTCCATGTCACCAGAGTACACCGAGCAAGAGACAGACACTAGAGGCCGAATGCCCGGCTACATAGATTTTGCCTGCAGTAACTTGTCCGTGAGAGGAAGCAGTTCTTCGGCGCCATCTTGTCCTGTATGTGCTGAGGTTCCACATTGAGTTTCTTTGAATGGATAACTTTGAGCTCAACTCAACTAATCTTAATAGCCCACCTAACATATTGGTGCGGGTCACCAATCAATAGTTCTTACTAGGACTGGTTACATCTAGTGGTTATCATTGTTCAAGTTGGAGCTAAAAGTGATCCCTGCTGGTAGGAGCCATTCATTGGTCACCAGTCGTGTGGGCATGGTATAAGTTATTTTAAGGGATTTGTGAAGCACACTGAAGGCCCATCCAATGCTCCTTTCAATGTGACAAACAACATTATAAACTACCTTTCAAATGAGCATCAGTGCTTGAGGTTTTCAACCTCAATTTTTAAACCATGTGACATCCTTTGCCAACTAAGCTCATGATTGGATAGCAGCAAATGTGTGGAAGCCATGTTTTTTAACGAATTTTTAGGCTAAGTATGGTTTTGCTTATGGTCATGTGGGAAGGGGGCATGAGTCACTTGTCATTAGTAACATATCTACATTCATGTCGGTATCATACATTATTTATATGATACTAACCCATAGGTAGGGCACTTAGGAAAGGTAGGAAACAACATGGAGTTTAAAATATACACTTCACCTAATTCTAAGGAGAGAATTTTGTTAGAAAAAAATGTAGGTTTAACATAATGTTCCTTATTTGTTAATATATATATATGGGCATGTATATACCACTTTATTGTTACCACACAAACAATTTTTTTTGGTCAAAAATGTATTTTGTAACAAATATAGTATGCTATATATCTTTGTCTCCTACACTTTTTAAGTAACAATATGGTTTACGAAGTTGACCAAAAAATGAGATTTCTACAACAATACGGTGCATTCAAACTAGGGCGAGGGATTCATAGTGTCTATGTAAAGTTATTCATTGGGGAGGCGAAATTGTAGTAAACTATTATGTGCCCTATCTAGAAATAATTATTCTCAAATGATCTGATTCTAGAAGTAACATCAAAGACCCAAATTAGTCTAGTGGGATGCAATTGGAATGAATTGGTCCTCAATCTAAAGTGGACTTGTTTATACTAGAGCCCGTCATCCACAATGGATGAATGTACATAAATGCCAAGAAACCGAAGCCTTCAAGTCAAGGTCCCCTACATGGTACCCTCCAAATAAAATTTCCTCTTGAAACATTTGTATATCACAAAACATACTATGTGCCCACCGAAAATCAACCATGACTGCCTACATGTTTAAGCATCACATGACATGTTTCTTAGGTCAAGAGTGTGGGACCTTGGATATTATATACATATTTTCATCACATAGGTGTCCAAAGCTCATCGCAACGTACATAACAGTATTCAACCATGTGGGTTGGTTCCATGACCCTAGAATATGTCAATTGTGTTTTGTGGGCCCCGAACAAAGTAAGAATATTCCTTTAATATTCATACATATCATGTTGACACTTGGAAATTTGGGTGGAGTTATACTCTTAGTATTATTCACAAGAATCATTGTTCATCCCGACATTATTCATAGGAAACACTGTTCATCCCAATATTATTCACCAAAACTACTATTCATACTACATAGCAACACTATAACTGAAACTACCGACACTAGTCGCAATATTCATATTATTCATACCGGCACTATTCATTATTTGTACCAACGTCAGTTTCTTCCTATTGTCTAAGTTTCTTCCTATGAAGGTAAGATAGTGGACCATGTTGTATGCTAAATATAGGATGGAACACAACCATGCAGCTAAATAATGTTATGTACAGTTTTTTTCTTGGCAATATAAAAGCTAGCATACTGGGCATTACAAACCTATAAGATTCCATCTGGACATTTTCAACATGGAACACTATACCAATGAGCAACCCTTGAACAATATAAAGTTAACGGGCTCATATTCACATTGGTGAAACACCGACGCTCACTTTTCTCTTCTTTTCTTTCTTTCAACATGAAACTCTACATTTTCTCATGTAGAGTTCACATAACATTACGGGTTAAGAGTAAATCGTAAATGTAGGTGCATTCATCATATGTAGGCATGTAAGACACTTCCAAAAATGTCACAAAAGTATGATCATGGGCGAATGCAATGGGAATCGGCCACAAAACATGCAGGGTAAAAACTTGTGATTTCATTTATTGAAACTCGTTTGTATCTATACACTTTTGTCCACACATAGACAAGACAAAATCACAGGATGCCCACAATCACAGAAAGAAACAACACAAACTCTTGTGACGAGGCTAGCTCCAGCCCAGAGAGGCCATTGACATCCTGGAATTCTGTGTTTGAAGTTGCAATGACAGATCATAACACAAAATATTACGTCATGCAATATGATTGGATAGATACTAATGCAAGATGTAGGTACAACAAAAAGATTACAATCCTTGGTGCATCATCACTCCACTTGAACCATATATAGGTGCACCCGACTCTTGTTTTATGCACTCGATCGAGGAGGCCATGATGAATGAGGACAATGTCATAGGTTATTGCACTCTTTATGTGCTTTGTACACACAGTGACAGAAAAATTTAACTAAAGCGACAAGCTGCAAGGGAGCTTTTATTGTGTTGGAGGCCTTTTCATTAAAGTTTACATGTGGCAGAATTGCATCCTCGCAATGGACTCAAAAATTCAGACTATCAAATGGTCAGAGGTAACCACTTATAATATCATATTGAAATCATGCAGTGGCGTGCAAGAAGTCCACTCGACCACATGACATCTCAAAAACAATTCAGTCAACCCTGTGTCAAACCAGCAAGACTACAAGCTGTGACAGGTTTGGAGTCTTGACAAAATGTTGGACTGATATCACCTATAATTTTTGGTTCTTGCGCACATGTCCATATAACGAGGAATTTATACTTTTTGATACCAGTATAGTAGGGATAATTGAAGGTATTTTGCCTAAACCCATCGGGTCTATATACCATGCAAGAAACATGGCTGTCTAGCTTCATGGTATCTATGTAAACTCATTGATCGTGGACGATGGGGCTCTAGATGAATACAAATAGATCTCCTATAATTTGAGGCCCGATTCATTCCAACTATACCTCTCCAGACTAACTTGGGATTTCCAAGGTCATTTTCAGAGTAAAAAATCTATGAAAATTGAAGAAATTAAACCATTGAATAGTTCACTACACTTCACTTTCCGAATGGATGATTTTACAATGTAGATAATTAGACATCACGAAGCTCTAGCCCAAGAATCTTTGAACCTAGGTGAAATTGACCTAATATCGACGTGGTACTATTAGAATGAGATGAACTTACATCATGGCTTGGGTATACAAAAATCCTCTCATCTTGTGATACTCATAAAGCATCAATGTCAAATTGGTATTAAGATTTTGCTACTAGTCATGTAGGTTCTTTGATACCAAAGGCGATATTTGATGTTGATACCATACACTCACCTATTATATTGACAATTTATGAATCTTGCATGACATCACTTTTAAAACTGAAGAAACATTTTGCACAAGTTTAATTCCATCTTGAACTCATGTGACTGCATTGAATCATTATGGATTTCATTTCCCAACACCTCCCATAGGGGTGAGGTAAAAAGCTACCCCCTATAAGGTGTTTCTTTCGGGAAATCTTTGGGAAAAAATGAGGAGTAAGAAGGCAGTTGTTTTCATACTTTGGTCTCTCTAGCATAAGGTGGTGGCTTCATTAACTTTTGGAGAGCTAGGTTCATTGCCAAGATTGATGACAAATGTCTCATGTGCACGTTTGGCATTCCCGAGACCATTGCACATAAGTTTTGGGATTGCAGAATTGCGGGTTGAACTTGGGACTTTTGCCATTGGCATCATTAACTCCATGAAAGCTCATTCTAATCAGAAGGGTCCTTGGAAAGTTTTCCACATGTACCATGAGATTTTTGGCAAGCAGATTCCGGCCTCTCTCAGCAAGTACTCTAGAATCTAGCTCCTTCTTAGGGGCATTATGTTGTGGACCATTTGGATTGAGAGGAATGATTTTACCTTCAACAATAGTTGATGGGATGGTAGCAAGGTGAAGAAAACTATTTGGCAAGGTCTTCTTAATTATGCTAGAATTGCTTGGAATAAGCTCTCAAAGACTCAAAGAGAGAGGCCATATTTGATGATGTCCTTGCTAAGTTCGACACTAATTGGGGTGGCCACAACCTATTCAATAGGTCAATTACTAAAATCATGTGGAGCAATCAAACAACAATGTTGTTAAACATCCTTAGGTTGTTAACCCAGGTGTACCCAAGAGAGTTTCCATGCTCTCCTTTTTTGGATCTTAATGACCTTGAATGTTTTTTTTGACAATGAAGTAAATCTTGTTTTGTTTGTCTCACAAAACTAAACAAAACCATAAAATAAAGTTTAAAAAATCATCCTAGATTTAACCTAGTAGATGAATCAGGGTCCTTGACCTCGATTTAGGTGTCAATTTGTCTTCAAATAATAATCCCCATGCTCTATGTATAATAATCAACATTTTCACTCTCCTTGTTGGTAGGTGTTGTGAACATTTAGCAAATCATTATCCTCTAGCTTTCCATGCGGTTGTTGGAAAAGTCCACCAAATTGCTTCAATCATCCATCACTTGGGAAAATGAGGAACTTTGTGCAGAAATTTGTCCCAAAGTCCCCCTTGAGCACATGAGTCTCCATTAAATCATGGTCCTCCACCTTTTCTTGCAGTGGCTCCTTAGCATGATCTCATGTTGTAAAACATTTACCATTTCACACTAGCACATAACCTCTATAGTTATTGGGAAAAGTAGTCCATCAAACCGCCCCACATATGAGTATGCTTACTTTTACCAGGCTGATCTGTTGGAAGAACTTTGGGGATTTTGGTGATAGCCGAGTGTTCAACTGCATGCATGAAGTTAGACAATCTTTACATGGTCACCGAGTTGCATGCACTCCAACCAACAGCCAAATCTGCAAGGATTAACTCCATTAAGGAGGATCCAAATTTTTACAAATTTGTTGAGGTAGCATGGTAGGTGGAAAATTTCTTGTTGAATATCCTATGATGCCAATCAAGTGGCCCTCAAGTGGTTTCCAATGACCTTGTTTATTGAGGACAATTCTTAATTTGTTCACATTCCCAACAACATAATCCCAAGCCCTTTTGGCAATCCCCCAATCCAACTAGAATTTAGGTAACTAGACTTTTGATGAGTTTGAAAATAAACAAGTGAGTTGTGAATACTTGTGCCTTCAACTGGTGTTATTTGTATTCATCATGTAGCCATTATGTAAGCGGTTATATATTAAAAGACCATGGACATGATGTGCACATACATTTGACACCATAGTGGAGATATTAAAGCGGGTGTGCAACAATAATTTAGTTTGGAATTAGCCAAAAGTCTAGAATTATTTAAATATTAGTTATCCGGCAAACCCAAAGCCATGCAAGTTCTGAAAACTTCATGACAAATTTACTAAGCTTCTATCTAGGTTTGTCGTCTTTGATTAGAGATAGGAACAAGGAATAATCAAACTGAAGCCAAACCAATGAACCATATAATTTCAAGCACTAGATGGGATGCAATTGCCTTCAAATGTTTTCTTTGTTTTGTTTTAAAAGCTTCTTGCTTTTGAAACGCATGTTCACAACATATCTTTCTTGTTGGTCGAGCCTTTCTCCACTTATCATATGCCTCCACATAAGAATTCTAGTTCTTAAGCAAGGAGGATGTAAGTTTGTCAAAATCAAATCTCCCAACCGATGAGGCTTACATGCTGCTATCATTAGAGAAACATTGATGAGTACATGTGCACTGTAATTTCTCAAATAATTAATATGATATCTAAAATTTAGTCACAAATTATCACTGAATGTATTATCAAAAAGTAGGTAATGTTTCTTTGGAGTTTTCTGTGTGCTTCTAAGGCATTAGAATTATATGCAAAGTCCCTAAAAGAGGGACAAAAGTAGGAGTTTGTTGCCTCTTCGAGGGAATTTTCTATTGAGAACTCATTAGAGCATCTTCTGTTGGAGGCTAATTTTCAAACAATTGTGAAATTCTCTTTTTCAACCACAAAATATTCGAGAAACCATTAGGATCTAAAAATGTTATGGACAATGAAATTTTTCCATTTTAAATCCCAGCTTGCTCTATGCAAGGCTAGCATGACCACATATACTAGTATGATAAACTAGAAAACCACTTTTTATTAGCCCAACCCCATTCTTTAGCTTTATTTAAGCCTTAATAAAGCTTGAGTGATTTTATGCATATGCTTTCAAACTCACCTTAAGGTCAAATCACCCAGGGTTTGACCTAACTCTAGTGTAGACATGCTTTAGGGTACTTTAGGGCCAACCAATGTAATTTGAAGTTTGGGATTCCAACTATAAATTTCTTTATAACAGGTCACTTTGCGAAGGGGATATATTAATCTGCACGCAACAACGTAAGCCCACTTCCAAACTAGTGTTTTTGAAATCCAAAAGCTCCATGGTTCCTCACACTAATTGTATGTCATAGTTTCTTTGCTCACATAAGTGTGTGTGTTGTTAAAAAACTGTGGAGATTTGAAATCTGGGATACACAGGGGTCAATGAAGGTTAGCATTTTTTGTCCCTAGGGGTGGATGCCAACAAACATGTTGAAGGACTTTGAGCCTATCTTAAAACAATTTCATTGGTTGTAACCCAAGAAATTAGTTACCATGTATAAATATTTGAGATTGTACAATATGAATGTGTACTGATATGTGACACTTTGGTAGAGAGTGACATGTTGTCTTGGAAGGTTACACTTTTTCAAGACCTACACAAAGAAAACCTGGAAAGAATTCGATAGATGTTCACATTATCCAATACAAAGAGAGAATTCACAAACATCATTGCAAGAGGGTAAAGCCCTGTAATTCAACTACACAAATCTGCACTCTAGAGGCCTTTAACAAGTTTACATTTCAGTCCACCACACCATGAAGACTTTAAAATTCCATGCTTTTTCAGCTCCATCCAGTGGTCATTGTATATTGGGGAAGCTCTAGATTACTAAATAGGCTGATTGCTTTTGTCACAACCCCAATAGAAACAGAATGAAGACTGTAAACGATTTTGATAAAAGATCACATTCGCCCTTGTGTGTTACTTTAAGTCATCCACACAAACCCTCCCAGTTCGAAGTACAAAGTACATTAAGTCAATAATATCAGAACCAGGGCACCTTGATTTTCTGCAATGACCAGAAACCCCACTTCTCAATGGGTGTAAACACTTGTTAAAGAAATCTGTTAGATCAAATCATTTGAAGTTGATCAGAAGGTTCAATTAAATTTGATTGCTCAGAAATTGCATTATGAAACACAATGGTGTTATCAGTGCACAACCCTGCAGGGAGCATTTAAGTATTGCTGAAACTCATTAAATTATCAACCAGCAACTGAAAAGTTGGCAGATCAAATGAATATTTCTAAGTTCAGAAGAATAACCTTCCACCTCCTGTAGTGTACAGAACACTGTAAGGTGATGACCTTACAATCATGGCCTCAGTAAAAGTACTGTAGCAAGACCAACATCATTTTTTTTTTTCACTTGCTGCCTCTAACAAGGGCTCCAGCTTCCCCTTTGAATGCAAGTACACCGTGTCTGCACAGGTTTGTTGACATCAACTGATAAGCATGCAATGATAATAATATCCTTAGGCTACAGCTTGGATAGGTGCCCACTTGTACTTACAGACCCAAAACAATAACTGTCAGAATGAAATAATTTGGAAGGGAATAATATCTGAAAGATTGTGGAAATGAGAGAAGAGAACAGATCTTACCATCACAACCCCCAATGTGCTTGCCACCTGAAAAAAAAAAGAATGTGATGCAAGTCAAATCTCCTTCAAGAAAGATATACCAAGGCCATCCACATATCTCAACAAGTAACATGCAAGAATGCACGAAATAACAGGAGAAAACCAGAGGTTATCATTCATAACACAGAACTAACAGAGAAGGAAAGTTTCTCTAACAGTCAATTGCGTCAAGGTCGAATTTGCAAGATCCTGCAACACGTTGGAGCTTACCTATGAAGACATTGGGGACTGTGTACTGCCCACTTATTCGCTCCAGTGCTTCTTGTAGACCAGGTTGACCTGCAATCACCAAGCATAGATTCCCTCATTTCACTTTGCATTTCATTTCACAAGCCTACTGCAGGGCCTTGTTGTAATGCAAAATTACAAGGTGTAACCTATGTTTGGTGATGCTTCTGAATAAAACACAGTTTAGGGAAGTCAAACTCTGTCTTTCAAAAGTGATCTTTCTTTCCAAGAAACACAGGTGCAGAGCATTTGTCAGAATCAGGTGGCATGCTCCATTTGCACACCCAGGTTAACCAGACTGCAATCGGTCTGTTATTGAAAGATATAGGAACACAACAAGCACTTGTGCAATCCTTACCATGTATATCTTGAGCACAAGAGAGAATTCTAAACTTAACACCTATTTGTATTGATACCAATCACATGACATTACTACCCATTGATTTCACCATTTCAGCTTAGCAATCCACAACATACATTTGCTAAATCCAAAAAACTGTCTATATATTGACAAAAAAACTTCAATATGCATGTATTACAACCCAAAGTAATATCCAGAATCCCAATAATAAATCTTGTTAGCTAAATATGATATTTAGTGTCATATGGTATTTTATGTCACTATGATAACTTTTTAAATGACACTACTTATGAATAAGTTTACAAATACTGTCATGGATGATGGATGAGTTCATCCATTGGCTAAAACCCTACCTTCTCTTGTCAGCAACTTGTGATGAAATATTGTCATGGATGATTGGAATTTGGATGAAACCACTTGGTAAGTGACAGTAATTGCAACATTGTAAATCTATAATCCCCCAAAGAATTTACAAGGAATGACAAATAATGTTGGGTTAAAATTTAGTGTTAGTGACACTATACCACGGTTTTAAATTAGCATTGAGCAAGACAATTAGAATTGGTGACACTAAATATCATATTTAGTGTAGTTTCAATTTGCCAAATAACATACTACAACCCTTGACAGAAAAGGTGTACTTCTGCGATAACTCCAAAAATTCAAATATAACCTTGTGACCTCATGGGGACTGAAAAGAGACCAAACAATCTGAACACTACACTCTTCCCAGATACCATAGCTCCTCTACAATAAATAAATTATTAAATTAAAAAATTAAAAAATTAAAAATAAAACAGATAATGGTGACGAGAAGAATGACTTGCCAGATTCATCAAGTTCGATTACTTTGACATCAGCACCCAGACTCCCTAGAAGCTTTTTCACTCGCATGCAGTACCTGCAAAGAGATCATAGTCATCAGTAACGGAATATAGGATTCAATCTAGAACCAATTACCTTCCGAGAAAATAGGAGATACACCCTTGAACATAGTGACATTCACTAGGTCACGTGTCCCCATTGAGAGAACAATAAGCCCAGAAAATTATTGGATGCTCAATGGGCTCGATGAATTTGAGAAACATTTTTCTCTTAGATGTGCAACCAATATAATTAAAGGCTACGGATAAATTTCATACTGAAGAAGCACCAAACATGCTCAACAAAGAAATTCCTCCATTTCCGATCAGTGCTGGTATACACAGTGAATTTCCCTCTGTCAAGCCAACAGCTATACCAATCCGGTCTTTAAACAGCACAATCCAGCAGCCAATAAGCTTGGTTGCTCAATGACCGGCTTTGGAGTTAAAGCCTCTATTAATGGCAGGCATTTATCAAAACCCTCCACCCACATATCCACATATTTCACATCCATGCAAGATTGCTTGATGAAAATTGTTTCAAAGCAGGTTGCAAATTTCATAGTGATAGAAACATGGATAGACATCTCTGCTCTTAAGGTCATAGGTTTCATTAATTGGTAGCTGGATGCACATATAAGACGAAATGCAACAGCCATAGGAACGCATCTCTATCATCAAGAGTTGGCTTAAATCCAAGGCTATCCCATGGGAACTCAAGGTAAAGCTGCCTAAGGCCAGAATAGTACTTGGATAGGTGACCTTCCTAGCACTTGATTTACAGTGCACCCTACCACATATGGCCACCAAATCATAGTGGGAGGTATCCAAGTGAACCAGATGTTTTTCAACCAACCATGTGAGAACCTAGAGGATTGCCATTAGGGGAGAAAGGTGCGGGCCAATGTATCTGCGCTCATTCAAGTGTACAAGGTGTTCACCTTTGAAAGGAGGCAAAAGTCTTCAGGGGCATCCTAAATTAATGCTTGTGAGGCCCATTTCGAGATTATATATAGACTTAGACCAACTCAAAGACAAAGCAACACCATAATTCAAGCCAGTGGCAACATGGAGCCATCTCTTCTTCTTTTCAATTCTGACATCTCATAATTGCATGTGCCACAGATTCCCCTATTTGACACAATGCAGTCACTTAAATGCACACACAACACGCACACAAAAATAATGAGTTTAAGCCGCCTAAGGCCGTATAGTATAGTACTCAGATTCAAATAGGTGACCTTCCCTGGCACTTGATTCTGGTGCACCCTACCACTTATTATCTACCCGATCATAGTGGGGTTATCCCTGAACCGGATATTTCCATCCAACCATGTGGGAACATAGGGGCGTGTCCTTGGAGAGATGCATGCGACTAGCTTGTCCACGGCTGCCTGTTCCAGGTGTTCAGCTTTGAAAGGAGGCAGTAGTCTCTGGGGGGCCTCTAATTTTCGTGATGCCCATTTCAGGATTGAATATAGACTTCGACCAACTTGAAGATGGAGCAACACCATAATTCACAACAGTTTCCCCATAATTTACGACCATTTCGAGGTTAGATTTAGACTTGGATCAACTCGAGCATGATGCAACACCGTAATTCGCAACCATTTCACCATAATTCACGACAGATTAGGGATTACGTATAGAATTAGACCAACTTGAAAAGATGAAGCAACATTTTGGGATTACATATAGACTTAGACCAGCTCAAAGATGAAGCATCAACAACATAATTCTCAACGAAGGCAACATGGAGTCGTCTCTTCTTCTTTTCAATTCCGTCATCTCACAATTGCCAGTGCCACAAATTCCCCAATTGGACACAATGCAGTCACTTGAATGCACACATTCAAACACAGAAGCAATCCAGGAGAGAATCGTCCAGAATGACATACGGGCAGTAAGATTTGGACCACACAACCACAGGCTCCGACGAATTGGTCTTCTTGATCCAGCTCTCCAAGTCACTCTCCGTGCCCGCAGCCATGCCCCTGGCCACTCCCACGCCAAACGGCCGCCTCTCCGGTCGCCCTAACCCTCCCAGCACCGAGGCCCCGAGCTGCACGCATCTCGCGGACCTCGAGAAGGCGGAGCTGAAGGAAGCGGAGTACAGCGACGCGGGAGCTAGGGTTTGCAGCTTGGAGCAATGCGATGCTCGCAAATTGAGCGGCCGTTGTCTCCAGCAAAGTCGTAAGCTCATATCTGGCAAACACGATGCCGTGGCCGAGGAGGTCGAGACTCCCATCCCCATCCCCATCCCTAGCCCCAGCCCCGCCCCCGTGCGTGCCATGACCATCTGCCCTGCTTCGGCAAACCCCAAGCTCGCTCTCTCTCGCTCTCTGCAACTCAGATTTTCAATAAGTTACCTGAAGTCACAACTGATGATGCACTTCACACATGCAAAATGCGAGACTCAACACTGCCGCCAAGATAACACCGAGGAAGTTAACTTATTAAGGTGAATGATCCTAAAGGATTACTCTTTCGGACTAGCCCACTTCTCCTACGATTTGAAACACATGATTAGGACGAGATGGTTAGCAAATCCAATTTGAGGCTGCAGCGACTCTCCTCATCATCTTCGGAGCTCATACGAATATCTTTATCACTATCAAAGTGAAGATTTGCATGCTCATTACGTGGTCATGCAGGTTCCCCAATTGTGTTCACTATTGAGCCTAGAATGGTTACCCTATGATGATCACAAAGTCCAATCTCTTTTAAACATGTGTATTTTTGGCTTCCGTTCCTGAAGCCAACACATAACCACACACTACTTAAATACATGTGTATGATTAAGATAAGTAATTGAATTGGGCAAGTATACCTTATCATGCAAGGCTCCATCTCGGACAGCTACACTAAATATTGTATTTAGTGTCACCAATTCTATTTGTCTTGCTCAATACTAATTGTAAACTGCCCATGTAGTGTTGTCAACACTAAATGCAAACCTAACATTATTTGTCATTCCTTGGAATATAATTTGGGCATTGAAGATTTACGATGTTACAATTATTGTCACTTACTAAGTGATTTTTCGTCCAAATTTCAATCATCCATGACAATATTTCATCACAGAAACATTAGGACATAGATTGTACCAAATTTTGTTCCAGTAATTGGCATTTTGGATGAACTAAAAAGTAAGTTGGGATGATAATACTTGTAAACGTATTCCATAAGAAGTGTCACTACAAAGTTACCACAGTGACATAAAATACCATAAGACACTCAGTACAATATTTAGTGTAGCCGGCCTGCCAACATCGCCAAATCCACAACTTCGGGGTTTTGTAAGGTTGGTTGACCCATGTAATAAGGCCACCTTAAGGTGGGTTTACTTACACTAGGGTTTTGGGTCTAAATCACTTCTTTACTTTTGGACTCAAGAATGGACCCCATTAGCTTGAAGTTTGGACCTCAAATTGAGTGGAGAATTCTCTTGAGTTGGGACCTCCAAGATTTTGCAGAAAAATGGTCCCACATTAGCTCCACTTCATTTTCTCATACTTTGGTTTCAAACCCTACTATAAATTCATTGGGTCCAAAATTGTGCTCTTAACCCGTAAGATTGCTCATAATCAAATTTTCTTTGGACTTGGACCCTAAGGTAGTTGAGCCTAAAAGCGACACTTTAAAAAAAAACTTTTGTTGTTTCAAGCAAGTTAAATGGCTTGGAAACATGATGCAAGAAACCATGACAATTTATTAAAAATTACATGTTCTAATGCTATTCATGATTAACTCAAAATGTGACTGTTGGAGCTACTACAAACGGTTGTTTTCTATCTACCACTGTGCAATTTTTTACTATATAGTGATTTTTAAATATGTAATAATTTTTCTACTATATAGTAAACAAATATGGTTTTTTATTCATTCCCTGTAAATAGATTCTGAATGCTCAAAACTTGTTGAATTAAAATACACAAACACCAATACATAAATAAAGTTATGAATTGTTTCTTTCCTCTCTCTTCCATGGTGCATTCTCATATCTAAATAGAATATTGTGAGAACTTTTTTTATGATCCATTTGGGTTTACACTAAGTGTTTGTGACCTCCAAAAGACTGTGGATTATAGTCCATGGATTTCTCTATGGTCTCATCCAAAAAGCAAGGTACTATGGTCATTCAAGAGCCATGGCCTAATGCCTTTAGTGTAAACAAGCCCATACTCTATGGCACCGTTGCACTCACTTGTTGATGGCCTAAAGATGAAAAATAGGTATCGCCAAAAGGAAGGTGGTGCTTTAAGGCACTTCTACCTTAATGATTGAAATTTGGATAAAATCCATGCCAAATATTGAAACAATGCTTGGTGCATTCTGCATCCTAACAATTTTGTAATGAATCATGTCACAGATAATTGAAATTTGGATGAAAAATCACTTAGTAAGTGACAATAATTGCAAATTGTAAATTTCTAATGCCCAAAATCTTTTACAAGCAATGACAAATAATTTTAGGTTTTCGTTTAGTGTTAGTAACACTATACAGGCGGTTTACATTTCAGCAAGACAAATAGAATTGGTGACACTAAAAACAATATTTAGTGTAGCATACCGGTTTATTTCTGCCACAATACAGCGATTTGTTCTTAGAATCCAATATGTATTGAACAAATTTGTCAGAGTAGGCAAAGACGTGTACTTTTTTTATTAACCCAGCATTGGGCTCCAATGGTCGGGGAAAACCGACGGCTAGTTCATTATCAGCTGATGGATTTCGCCTCATGGCCGGTCCAAATTTCCAACCATCGGATGCCAATCCGACAGTAAATTTCCTGGAAATGTAGCCGATTCTTCTTGTGAGTTACCGGATTTCAGCCGGAAGAAGTATTCAAATACTGGCCGATACCCGGGAAATGGTAACCGATACCCTCCCGGTCATGAGCATGGATATCTAAGTGGTCAGGGCTTCAAACGGCAAGTCGAGGGATGCAGGCCAGGTGCCCAGGTCAGGGTTTCGAACGGCAAGTCGGCAACCTGCGGCACCTCCATCCTCCGCGGCTCCGCATTCACTCTCGTGCACCGCTCGCTTCATCATCTGCACACTGCTCCGCCTCCGCCTCCGTCCTTCGCCAACCTGCTTGTTGCTCGCATCCAATTTGGTCACATTTTGCTCGAAGAGCGGACGACCAAATCCAATTGCTTCTATGAAGAATTGGGGGATCCTTGGCCTTCAACCGGTGAAAGGCATTGCTAGGTTCAATTCTTGCCAAGGATATTAACTCTTCAAATTTAAAGTTTTGAACATGTATTTCTTTTCACTTTATTCAAGATTTTGTACTAAGAAATGATTTCTAATAACTTTTCATACATTTTTTAAACAATTAGTGCCGATATGAATTCCATTTAATCGGATATTGGCCAATGAAAATATGAAAATGTAGGCAATTGGCCGATTGATTTTACAAAAGACCGGCTCTTGCCGATGTAAATTGGAAAAAATCTGACCCTTTGTATCAACTACCGGCAATTAGCCACTAAGGCTTCAAAAACTTCTCGAACTCCGTTGGGCTCATTGAATGGCTTAGGTGTAGGACATAAAATTGGAGTATCTTTATTCTGATGATCCTCCCCATATAGATCATGCAATGGCAATGTAAAATATTTTACTCCAACATCCGGCATCCTTGGCTACCATGAAGGGTCACCTCCTTTCTTTTGCCAGTGCTTGGAGGAAGGTCTCCCAATGGGAGAATGGGGCTTGAGGTTAAATTGCCAGAAATGTGCTCGTTATGCTCATCATAGGTTTTCAAAACACAGGCTCATGCGCTTATGACTGCCCGCATGTAAATCGTGCCAAATCATGCAGGTGTTTGGTGTGGGAGGCACTTCACCACTCGAAGTTAGGGCAAGTTCCTCGGTAGTAATAATAGTGCCAGAGCTCCTTCACGCCCAGCAGCTCCAACATGAGTCATCTGCTCAATGTCTGCGCTATTATCAGTTTCCACATCACAGGTCCTAGTTATGGCATTCTTGTTGGATTCGTTTCTAGTCAACAAAGTGGGTTTGTTGACACCCAGGCTTCATGCCCTGTATCTTTTTCACTTTTTAACCCCGGTGGGGATTTTCAAGCTCAGTGGTAGAAACACCATTTTAATTAAAATGAGACAATTTGGCCTTTTTGAGACAAAAAATTAAGGTGAAACTTCGAGGCACCTTAAAGGAAATTTAAGGTGAAATCCAAGGGGAACTTTGTTCCCATAAGCCAAGTTCCAATGGGGTACATAGTGGGTACATGATAAAGCACCAAAAGTTCCCTACAAGTGTTCCCCCACCACGTTCACATCCTCCGCAATTAGTCACCTTAATGTACGCTATTAAGGTGATTGGCAAAATGAGACTTTGAAAAGTCTCATTTTAATTAAAATGGTGTTTAGAGCAATTACCTAGGAGCCGCCCCAAAGTGAAGTGTCACTTCGGCCCTCAAGCGCGACGCAGACGCATCCACCACAGAGTCACATCGCCTCCACCCCCACCGCTGCCAAATCGCACATACCCCAGTACGGATCAAGCTCCATTTTCTCGCCAGGACAACCCCAATGTCGCATAGCTGCCCCAACATCAAGCCCCTTCACCAATTCGTGTGCACTCACTCACAGAGCGAGGTTCACTTCAACCTGGCTGAAACAGTGTTGCCTCATTGTCCCATCACGGCGCCCCTTCACCAATTTGCGTGCACTCACTCACGGAGCGAGATTCACCTCAACCTGGCCGACACAGTGCCGCCTTGCTGCCCCAACACATCGCCCCTTCACCAATTCGCGTGCACTCACTCACAAAGTGAGGTTCACTTCAACCTGGCCAACACAGTGTTGCCTTGTTGTCCCATCATGGCACCCCTTCACCAAATCGCGTGCACTCACTCACGGATCAAGGTTCACTTCAACCTGGCCGACATAGTGTTGCCTTGCTGTCCATCACGGCGCCCCTTCACCAAATCACGTGCACTCACTCATGGATCAAGGTTCACCTCAACCTGGCCGATACAGTGCTGCCTCGTTGCCCCAACATGATGCCCCTTCACCAATTCGCGTGCACTCACTCACAGAGCGAGGTCCACTTCAACGAGGCTGTCACAATGTTGCTTTGCTACCCCAACATGCCGCTGCACCTCCTCCACCAGCAATTCACACATACCCAATCTCAGATCGAGTCACATTTACCCACCTAGGCCTCCCCCGTTGGTCCCCTTCGACCATTACCAAGCTATTGCCGCCCCTGAACCTCAACCGAACCCACACATGTTTGCCCAGTGACGCCTGGGCCTTTTAGAAACGATCGTCGAAGACACCATCACGCAAGAGAGATCAATGATCTCCTGTGGGAAATCAACCTCACCATGCATCAAGAGCTTTGTTTCCCTCCTAATGAAACCTCGACTTTGAACCTAGCGCAAACACTTACCAAAGAGGATTGTATCCACTACTTCCGTTCTACCGGTAGGCCTACCACTGGTGCACTCCTTGGAGTCTACCAATGGGCAACCAATCTTGGCGCGTCACGATTTAATTTTGATATCGATTTTGATGCCCATAGTCTTCGTATGTTGGATGCTTATGTGGACCCCTTGTGGGTTGTTTTGTTACCTTATTTATTTTAAACCTCGGTGAGGTCTTCATGGTAGAGCAATTGGCTGCAGTTTAATAGGTCAGTGGTTAAACCCCACTTGCCTCCTCTGGTAAAAAAAAATTATCTTTTGGCCTCCTGGACCTTTAAAAATCAATTTCACTTACATTCCCAATCAGAACAATGTGTTAAAATTTCATAGCACATCATTGAAATCCTATGTGGCAATTGCAAATCGTTTTATAAAATGCTTCTGTAATTATTGAGGGAATTCAAGCCATGGTGTTGGTTCACATACTCTTCTTCATACACAGCACTTAAACACAAGGCTCACTATTCTATCCCTCTACAAAACAGCCTGAACACCAGGTTCGCCAATGTCAAGGTTAAAAATTTCTCAGAACATCTGAGCCAAAATGTTACAAAACATTTTCAGAGATTATCTAAGAACATTTGTCATTCATTCAGCAGACCCAGCCTGCACTCTACACACGTAGCAACCTTGACTGCAACTGAAGTGCTGTCAAATGACCAAATTTTGTGCTCTAATACAATTTTTTGGATTGAGGACTCAATCGGCTGTATCTATCAATGATCTAATACTAATTTGTGAGATTTGCGCCCTTTTGGTGACCTAGGCATGGTATTCTAACAAGTACTGTATACAGTGAGGAACATATGTATTGTGGAAGGCAGAAAAGAATGAACTGGAACATATTGAAGACATCAAATTGATGGGGTCTGAGCACCTAAGATGCCTTCACTTTTCCTGCCACATCATCTGAAGAATCAACCTCTGACTTTACTTTCTTGATCTTCTCTCCTTCACCTGTACCCTTCTTGAGACTTTTTGCGGGCTTTGCTCCTCCTTTGCTTGGCTTCAGAGCTTGGTGTGCCCCAAACAACAGGTTGAAAGCCCAGACAGAAACTATTGTGCCAATCATGGGCCCTACCCAGTACACTGCAAAGTGCTCCCAGGAAGTGTGCTGATTGGAGACAAATGCCCACCCAAAAGCCTGACAAGCACCAAACCCATGTCAGGACAAAAGAAGACATGCAGCTATGTACAGATGACAGTGCAAGATTACACTGAGCAAATTCACCCTACCCAAGTCTTGGGTTCATGACAAAGGAAAATGAAGATGGTTTTGTATCTGGTCAAGATAGATCCTCTACAAATCTGAAGTGGAAATTTATGATTCTCAAGATGTTACACTAAAATGTTCCATTCAGAAATTGGCATTAAACTCAGAAAACGCCATGCTGCTTTAGTTGGTCTAGATGCAAAGCAATTCAATAGTAATACAGGTAGTTCCCAGCTCACTCAACATGTATGTCACCTAGCTCACAATTATCTCATGAATGAGAATGGGCTTTATACTTGATTACTCAGAGCAGAGGAATACATGTGTCCCGCAATATTGAACTACCAATGTTTTATTCAAAGGAATGACAGACAGAAGCATCAAGATAACACTTACATTAGCTGGATTCATTGCAGGGCCAGTGTAAGCACCCCCAGCCATGACAAGTGCAATGGTGGCTCCAATAATGATAAATGTCTTCACAACAGTGTTACGTGGTCCTCTTAAAATTGCCCACAGAACAATGAGGGTGATGGCAAATGTCAAAACTGCCTCAGCAACCACCCCCGTTTCCACAGGCACCTTCAACTTTGGGCCGCCCAGCATATGCTTATACTTCTTTGGCATGACTTCCAAAATTGCCAAAGCTCCCCCAACTGCCCCTACCATCTGCAATAAGTGGATCCACAGCAATCAGCTCCCACCTTGTCAACATCTCTCCTGAACTCTCATGGCTTGCTGAGTCCAACACAGACATGAATTGCAATGACGATCTGAGGGATCCCAGGTAAATTACCGCCCACCCACCCAGCTCCAGATCACTATAAGAGATTGTGTATGCAATCGATGTCTCCATTATGCCTACTTATCTAACTAGTCTGGACTTCTCTCTCTCTGTCCTATCATCTAGCACCAGCTTCCTAAGTATCAGAAAATTGGGTACGGGCACCGTCTCAAATGTGAACATTGCGACAAATTTTAGTTAGCCTACAACCCAGACTATCACCACCCAAGCATCCACAGAGAAGCTCTGGTGAACAGAAGCAGCCCTCTCAAGAGTGACAAATACCTCAAGGAACTCAAATTCGAATACTTAGAAGAGGTTATCAGATTGCTCTCAACCAGATGTTATCAAGTAGAAAGGGTTCCGATTAGTCTGTTGTGATGTAAGGGGAGACTGAAACAAAAATCCTTCCTGGGGTAAATAATTCAGCAATTCTGCAATCCCCACCTCGCTGCATGGTTCTCAAATGAGGCAGGGACGTCATAGAGGGGAACAACGGTATCCCATGGCAAATTCTTCCCGAACTGAGAAAGTAGCAGCCAGTAAAAACAAGGCAAGCTCATCATCACATCACAATAATGACTCTGCGGGACTCATCTGAGCTGGCAAGCGGACAATCGGACACCGAGTGAGAAAAGATTGCCTTTGCTAACCCCCAGGTACGCAAATGCGAAGATTACAACGAATTTCAGCTAACCTATAACCCAGACTAGAATTTTGATACCAGAAGGTTATCAGAAGGCTCTCAACCAGATGTTACCAAACAGGTAGGGTTCAGATTAGTCTATGGTGATATAAGGGGGACTAAAACACAAATCATTCCTGGGGTAGATAATTCAGCAATTCCGCAATCCCCACCTCATTCCATAGTTCTCATATAAAGCAGGAACACCATGGAGGATACAGAGATATCCCATGTGAATTCTTCCCAAACTGAGCAGCAAAAACAAGGAAAGCCCATCATCACACCACAGTGATGACTCTGTGGGACTCAACTGGGGCGGCAAGCGGACATTACAACCTATTACCCAGACTAAAGTTTGATACTTGGAGAAGGTTTTCAGACCGCTCTCAAACCATATGTTACCAAGTAAAAGGGCTTCCGATTAGTCTATGGTAATAAAAGGTGGATCAAAACACAAAATCCTTCCTCGGGTAGGTATTTCAGCAATTCCGCAATCCCCACCTCGTTCCATAGTTCGCAAATGAGGCAGGCACACCATAGAGGGGAACAACGACTTCCCATGGCGAATTGTTCCCAAACTGAGCAGAAAAATTCAAGGAAAATTGCATCATCGCAGCATCACATAAAAATGATAACTCTGTGGTGTGGGACTAACCTGGGCCGGCAAGCGGACACCGAGTGAGAAGAGGTTGTCTTTGCTAACCCCCGCATACGCAAACGCCACCAATGCAGTAGGGTTCCAGCTGGCGCCCCCGAGCGCCTGCCCTAAGGCGGAGAACAGGAAGATGAGAAACGACACCAAGCCAAAGACAATGTAGAGCTTGCCATTCCCTGGCCCATCCATACCCAAATGGGGAGCCAACGCGGTCGACAGGGCCCCCAGCGACGCCATGCAAAACACCCATAGGAACGTTATGGACGCATCCGCCACAGCCGTCTTTGTCAACCCCATGACGCCCCGATTTCTCCCACCTCCTCCTCCACCACCACCGCACACACACACACAACCAAAACCTCGATGTTTTGGTTGATGAGGATGGATGGCCCAATTGAGGAGGTGAGCGAGGAGCCTGGATGTTGGTTCTACTTCCAGAGCTGTGTGGAAGATGTGTCCATGGGAGCCTTCAGGAATGGCGATATTAGGGAATCATTTGGGCTGACCCCAAGACGGAGGGTCCAAGACAGCCGAGGCTGGGTCAAGCAACAGGAAGAGGACGAGGAAGAAGAAGCTCAACAACAACGACACCAACACAATCACACTCCAGCCTGAGGGACTTGACTTGACTTCGGTAATAACTTTAGTTATGTAAGTGTTGAACCAACTCTTTTTCTTTTTTCTTTTCTTTTTTTTGCTATCCCATTTAATGTAGGGGCAGAGACTATGTGATCACTTTTGGTCCTGGATAATGGTGCTTGAAGATGAACATAGTGGGTGGATGTGGAAACTATATAAATAATGTGGATGAAACTCAGTTAACTCTAGATAACTATAATTTCATGTAAGAAGCTAGATAGGGCTATCTAGAACCTAAGTTAACTCCCACTCCTAGAATAAGGCATTGGGTGGGGGGGGGGAGTTATAGAGGAGGAGGGGTCAACATACTACAACACAACAACTTTCAACCAATCATCAATAACTAGGATTTAAGCATGAATTTTGGATAATTCCAACTGCCAATATGACGTGCACTAGAACGCAAAACTACACAAATATGGTGGTTGTGTTGTTGCTTTTGTTATTGTTGTGTGATGTTTTTGTCCCCACAAGTGCACATCCTTTATTACTTTGGACAAGTGGTTTGTCCAAATGTACTTAAATGTCAGTTCAACCCATCCAAAGGGCAGGGCCTTATGTGTGCAGTGCCTTGTTTTCTTTTGTTTACACATGATGTAAGGTGGGCAAAGTTTGGTTACTTGTTATCTTCATTGGAGATCTATGTGTGTATTTGAGTGATGTGTGGTTGTAAGATTAGGCCAGGGCTAGACGCCCACCTCTTTGAGTTGGGCCCCTACCACTATTACCCAAGGTGAAAACGCAAGAAATTCAATTACAGCATGTAGGTTTCGTTTTTGGACAATTTGACTCTGAAATTAGCATTAGAAGCCCCACATTAATCTAGAGTGACCCACTTGAGATGAATAAACCACAAACCTATGGGGGCTATATTTTTACTAGACCTCCTTTCCCTTGGTAGTAGTTGTGGGGGCCCAAGTCAAAGAGGTGGGCAACTAACTATGGCCGTAAGATTACTTAGGGCCACTTCACACTATGGCCGTCCAAGTCGAGAGGCCGTGGGATTGAGTGGCCAAACTTTGTGGAGAGTCCAAAGAAATGGGTTGAAAATAGCCAATAAAATATAGTAAGTGGAGCCTTCGGTTGGGCATAGTGTGAAGCTTCCAAAGGCCAAGCCCAAAGTCCAAACCTTTGGCCATGAACTCCCACGGCCTCTCGACTTGGATGGCCATAGTGTGAAGCCTCCAAATGCCAAGCCCAAAGTCCAAACCCAAGGAGCATCCCACTTTATTCCTTGCTGAAAATAACTCCTCCAATCTAACGGCCAAGATCTTGTCAATGATTGATTTTTTAATGAAAAGAAACCGATGGCCTCTCGACCATAGTTTGGGTTTCCATTCCCGTCCGACCCAAACTTCCTTCGAGAGTCCGTCGCCTTCTTCAAAAAGTAATCATTTTAAATTGTGACGGCCTTTGGACTTTGGCCATAGTGTGAGGGGTCGAGAGGCCGAACTCTTGGTTTCTTGCAATTTGATTGGTGGAAATCGGCAGCCTCTCGACCTTCAGCCATAGTGTGAAGCGCCCCTTAGCAATGTTGTCATGATGTTCCATGGGTCTAGGTACTTATTGGGAATTGTCCACAAATAATGTCCTCGTGATCCTTCCTCCCACCATATTCATGTTGAAGAATTTGAGGTTGGGTTTGGTTGTCTACCGTCCTAGGAATAGTAAGAGAATACTACTCTCAACCCCCCCTTTTGTAGAATGCAATGGTTAACTTAATATTATTCTAAGAATGCAAAATGCACTTCATTAGATGGGAGGGACAAAAGTTCGACCCTCAACATTATCTCCATTGGGGGATTATGTATTAATTGCTTTTGATTGCAAATAAACATTAACTTTCATTGATCATATCTCAATTGCACAATGACATAATTTCTTGAACTCAGTTGCATTAACATCCTCATGAATTTTTTGTTTGATGCAAAGACACAATATTTGCTTCATGGACAACACACTTCATGCGCTCTCTCCTCATAAGATTCAACCGCTCTTTCAGCCACAACAAAGAAGGTGCTGCCAAGTGCCAAAGCACTAGCAAGCTCCTACTGTGAAAACAAAAACCTACAAAATAAAAATTCAAGTGCTTCAAGTGTCTGTAACATGTCACGTTAGTTACTGTAAATAGTCCTATTAATTGTGAACCACATAAAATTTCTAGAGCCACATTGGTTTTCAACCCACGCTAAGATTCTAGTAGAAAATTAGTGTGGGATGCATTAATTGTCTTTCTCAAAGAGTAATGTGGGTGCTTGTTCAATTCTCTGCTACTTTTGTCCTATAGCTGATATTCAATGTGTTGGTCGGGAGTCTTCATGTGGACTTAAGGGAAGACTTGGGGTCTTGGACCCACATTTTCCACCTTGACTAAAAAATTAGTGTGGCTCATGCTAGCTATTCCCACGACAATTTCCCACCCAGACTAATAGGAATATTCAGTGTACCTTGATATATGTTCCTCGGTGAAAATTTCTTGGAGCTGTGCCTGGGGTCTCACTGATAAAAGAAGAAAAAGAAAGAAGGAAAGAAAACAGTGTAAGATATTTTCAGGTTTGCCCTCCTCAAACTTCAAGACTGGATCAGAACAGTTTTAGTTTGGAGTTATCTCTAAGAATCATGCTTTGGACGTTTTGGGGTGTTGAGTGCACACGAGAAAATAGCATTGGAATTGCAACGAGCTAACAGATTCAAGAGATTCAGAGGGAGATGCATCTTGCAGACCCTACAGTAAAGAAAGAGAGTCAAAAGGTGCAAAGTTTATTCTCACCTTTTTCCCATCCTTTTGAGTTGAATTTTCTCACGGTTTTTAATGCACTTTGGTTTCTCACAACATGTGCCATAACCAACTTCTTCAGACATCTAGGACTTGAGAATGAAAGTGAAGATTTGAGACATTAGAGTTATTCGTAAAGTAAAGCAGATGAAAACCACGGGTTCAGTCCCAAACTCTAGTTTTGGAGGATTAACACAAAGTCACTCAAGTTCTTTTAAATGCTTAAATTACCAACACAAAGAGTGGTATTGGACTATTAAAAATCGGTTTTCTAGCCTGTCCTACTAGGATGGGTGGGCCAAACTAGCCTTGCATAAGCAATTTGGGATTCAAGTCAACAATTCCCATGCACATACCCTATTTTAGATCTTTAAATTCTCTCAAAGCTTGATAAGATGGAAAGAGAAGGTCCCAGAAGTTTCACCCAAGTTTCAAAATGGTCTCCAATACACAACAAGCTAATGAGCTACTAATAGATAGTTTTCTCAAAGAAATATCACACCCATGGTTTCGTCCCTCTTTGAGGGACTTTACGGATAACTTTATCATTTGTGTCTTGTTCAAAGATGTTTCCTTTTAGTCCAAGTTGCACCGCCAGTTAGGGATTACTTAAACCAATGAGGGGAGACTGGAGCACTAGGGAGAAGTGTTAGCTTAATTGTTGTTAGCTTGTATTTGTGCAACCACATTGTCATTGATTTTAACTAGTGTTAAGTTTAATTTTTTGGCATTGGGTTGTTTAAAAATCCTATCATCCTTAGTTCGGGCACATAATTAGTCTAGTTCAGTTTAACTCCTCCCACGGACACTCGAGGAGAGTGTTGAAGATGGGGCTAGTAAGTTATCCTTAGCTAAGTTTGGTGTGGCCACAAAACCTTGAGCTAACTTGACAAAACCAATCCTTAACATGCATTGCAACTAGGAATGTCAAAACTTGGCAAGTGTTCATATGAAATATTATCCATCTTCTCGTCATAACATTCTCACCCATGAAAGATTAAAATTTGCTATATTGTGTTGTTTGAAGAGAGGGGTGTGAGCCTCAAAATTGCCCCCAACGGCAATTTGGCTCACAATTGAGGGTTTTTAGCAAAATCATTACATTTGTAATAGGGAAATTTGGCCAAAAAGCCATTTGGATTAAGCTTGGTTAGGAACAAAGACCCTACAAGGTTAGCTAGGGGTGTTTTACCCTTGGAGTAAGAACCTAATACAAGTAGGAAATTAGAAACCAAAGGGATAAAAGAGAAATGTCCTTTATTTGAATTGGAAATGTTAAGGTAGTGGGCTAGTAAGTAGGTAGATTAAGTTAGGATCAACCAATTCAAGCAAGTAAAAGTCAAGCGATGGCAAAAAAAAAGTAATTCCGGAAGCGGCCAAGGAAGAAAAAAGAAGTGACAACTACGAGCGTAAGGGATCTTGCCAACTTCGGCAATGGGATCATGTTACCACCCTTGCCAACCAAAAACGAAGTTCAAATTAAAATAGACAATAATTTCTAAGGGCTTGGGGCAAGTGGGATGCGAACTGGTGTTCGTCTCCTCCTCATTCACCACCGAGGTCTCAGTTCGCACCGTTCAAAGGAAGGAACCCTTGATGAGTGGGAGGAAGAAGGAGCCCAACTCTTCATTGAAGGAGGATAAAAATCCCATTTTTCCTCTCATTCTTTCTTTCTCTTTTCAATTTGTAGGGTGAAGCCCTCTAGATTTATAGCTAGGAAGAACTCTCTAATATTTCATTGTATAGGGCGAAGCCCTCTTCAATTCTAGCTAAGAAAAAATCTTTCAAATTCTTCATTTCAAAAGGCGAAACCCTCTAGAATTTTAGTTAGGAAGATCAAACAATCTCATTCATTCATTATAGACATAAGTTAGAATTCTTATAGTTAGAACTTTTGAGAGAAGGTAGTGTGTTTTTGAACACACTCCTAAGTAGTTGGGCCACATTCAATCGAGTATAGTGGACTCAAAAATTATAATTTAGCCTTTAAATGTTGAGTGGATCTAGTGCTCTATGTTATCTTTTCAAAAAATCTAAGCTTGTTAGAATCGGAGTTAGTGAGCAAAAGTCGTGAATGTTTGAGTGAAGGTGTCTCAGCTGCCTCTAAAATTACAAGCGCTGACTTTGCAAGCGCATATCAAAAAGATAAAATATGCAGTTCTTTTGATACTTAGATCGGTTGTAGATCTTATTTTAAGGTTTGTAAAAAATCTAAGGTTGCTAAAATCTAAGTTAATGTGTAAAAGTTATAAGTGTTTTAATGAAATTGTTTCAGCTGCCTCTCAAACTACAAGTACTAACTTTGTAAAAGCATATCTAAAAGATAAAATATATAATTATTTTGATATTTGGATGCATTATAGTTCTTGTTGTTAGCTTTCTAGAAAATATAAGTTTGTCACAGTCCAATTTAATGACTAAAAGTTATGAATGTTTGAATGAAGGTATCCCAGTTGCCTCCTCAATTATAAGAGCTAACTTTGTAAGCTCATATCTACAAGACAAAATATGCAGTTGCTTTCATATTTGAGGAGGTTGTAGATCTTGATTTCAGGTTTCTAGAATATGTAAGTTTAATGAAATCTAAATTGATGTATAAAAGTCATAAGTGTTTGAATGAATGTAATCCAACCGCCTCCTAAATCATAAGAGCTAACTTTGAAAGCTCATATCTAGAAGAGGAAATACGCAGTTGTTTTGATATTTGGTCATAGGTATTGTTGTTAGCTTTCCAAATTACTAACAATTATTCCAATTGAAGCTTGTGAATAAAAGTTGTGGCCGTTTAAGTGAAAGGATGTCTGCTGCCTTACGAGAAGAGGTTCGTCTATCCAAGGTTGGCGGGTACGAATTGGTGTTGTGGGCGGCCGAGCGTTATAGTAGGGATTCCGCACCAACCATCGTCAAGCCAAGATAGGAATCAACCGGTAAGTTTTTTTATCCTACACCCTTCAATTTAGGAATGGAGGAAACGGGGCAAAAGTAAATTCTAAACCCAACCCAACCATCCATATAAGGTTATGGGCATCACCCACCTAGCCGCCGAAGGGGGATTCCAACTCCCATGTGTGCGGAGCCTCTCGGTTAAGTGTAGTGGTAGTAGTTTTTTATTCATAGCTCGTTCGTGTGTGATGAAGCCGGGTTAATCACCGGCATGACCACTCTGCGTGTTTGTAGGTGGTAAGGTGGGAGTAATGATCCACGAAACGACCATCATGTTGTTGACCCCAATGGTTCGTGGTGATGGTTCCAATCATTGAAGATTGTACAACAGGTTGAACACACAGGTTGCATTATTCTCCGGTTCCATCAAGTTGAATTTTCGTGGTCAAACTGTGTTAAACTAATTAATAACCAACAAAATTCGTACAACTCCCGTGGACAAAAATCAACTAGGAACTTAACTCGAAGGATTGATACTACCCTTCCGGCGGCAGAGATCGGAGGGTGTAAGTATCAATCAACCTTCAAGAGGCCCGCACATGGCCTTGAAGGGTTCAGATTAGGGTGTGCACCAAACATGTAGGTGGTGATGCCATAATTTATGAACTTAGTAACATAGGCTTTGTTCAATCAACCATAAACTAATAAGGAAGGCTGAGAGGGTGGGACTTAATTAAGGTCTCCCCGCTTAGAGAATTTAATTCATAAGAAGTAAGGAATTAGAGGTGGTCAAGGTAAAAATATAAGGTTATTTCATTCACTAGGGTTAGGTTGCCTTGATTTTAAGGTTGGTGCGTCTGCGCGTAGACTAGGATAGATTAGGCATTAGGTTAGGAAAATTAATGTAGCTTAGATAATTACCTTAGGCACTTAAAATCTAGGCACAACCTACCGAAAGGACACAACGAGATTATCGAATCCCTCCACAAATCCAAAATATTCATTAAAATATCATAACACCCGGGTTCGGCTTGGGCACCTGCCAAGGCAGGCCACCCTCACCGAAGGACTTGTGCGGTACTTTTAGGCTCCCTCGGAGGGGGGGTACCCAAAAGCACCACAAGAGGGTTGTCAATGATATGATAACATATGGTATATCGTTCATATATAATATGATCCAACAATTGCAAAGTTGACGCTTTCAAATTGGCATTGGTAATGAAAACATTGTTATTCCAAATCCAAAGAAGGATGATAGTTGATAGTATGTCATAATATCACAACATCTGGATTCAAACTTGTTGGTGAATTAGTGAAAGTTCGGCGTCTCCTCTTCCTAATGCTTGACTTGGAGGACAAAACCAAAGTATTGTTAAAGCAAGGAAATAAATTGTAGTTTATCTTCTTCAATGACATGGCATGTGAACACTAAACAAAAAATTGGGTTTGCCTACGAATTTAAAATACTAAGATGTGAGGATCTTAAGTCCCAAAATCAAAACTCTTATGCATATTCTATAGGGGATCAAAGTTCATCGACCATTTGGTAGGTCCCTATCATATTGGCTTAGGTGCTAAGTTTGGGGCATATTCGAGGGGGAGTGATTGGTGTTCCACTTTGAAAATATAGTGTGATAAAAGATAGGATCCTATTTAATGTTTCAAAAAACAAACTCTACATGTCTCAATAAAAATCTAAGGTATTGAAAAAAAGGTGGAATATCCCACAAACACGAAGCACAATACTTCATAGACCCCTTGAAAATACTCCTTCATTGCAAGTGGTTCAAATCTCTACAAAGGAGTGAACCATGGGCATATTGGTTTCGAATGTTGCCCAAATGGCTAAATATATATGGTTTTTACATTGGGCAAAGGTCATAGGTGAGCAAGCAAGCCTCCACACTCAACCCTCAATGACTAGAAATGAAATCCAAACAAGCTCCAAAGCATAGTTCTCTCTAACTCAAACTGAGAAAACAACACTTTCACATATCCATTAGTCAAACCCATAGGAATCTACAACAAGAAGAAGAACTCCGGTCTCCGAAGGGGGCCGGAGTGAAGAGAATGTTTTGTTCATAAAACATCCTTGGCCGTGCCCTAAGGGCAATGACGTTAGATGTGAAACTACTTCACCCTTTGTAGGGAGTAGACACTACATTAGTTGTATGTTAGAAGGAGGGGGGGAATCAAGGTATTTTATTTTTAGAAACTCCCTAGTGGAGTCTTTTGGCCTCCAAAAAAGGGTTAGCCCCTTAAGGCTTATGGAGTTTCACATTCACCTTGGCCACAAACCTCACAACTGGATACATATCCATTTTGGGTGCCTTCACTTGGTCAAATTGAGTGCAATTTTTTGGGTACTTCATGGGGGGGGGTGCACAATGCACCTTATTGCCTTAAAGTCATCAAGAGATGATCATCTTGCATTGTACATGAATTTTAAAAACAAGTCACTATGATTCTATTAAAAAAAAAAAAAAAGTGGATTCATTTACGCATTAGGGGTGTACCTTTCATATTACGTATGAGTATACATGAGTATACAAAAGGGGCCCCCACCACTACACTCTAACCTCCTTACTGCCTCCTTAATATCATGTATATGGCAACCAAAGTGCATGTGATATTAAAAATATATGTAATGTTAACATGGATACGTGATAATAAAGAATTATGGTCCATTCTCACTTGATATTAGCTTATGGATTATTAGGCTAAATGAGTTGGGATTTAGAGAGGTTCCCACCACAACACCTAAATAGTGTTGAGCCGAGCTGAGCTTTCATATGAGTTGACAGTCAATAATATGTTCCTTGACATCGGAAGCTTACGCTCTTAACTAACCAAACTCTAGGTTCCCTGTATGTGATGAATAGAGAAGCAGGAGAAAAGCCAACATTGTGATTGGCGAGGACACAAACTATGGTGTATTTAGCTAATGTGGCTCAATACCCACCATTACATAGAAGCGGTGCCAAAGAGGCAGCTATTTGTTTGTTGTTGAGCAAAGCTTTGAGTGCATGCTGAAACTGTTGTAATTGTCAAGACAATCTTGACCATGAAAGCTGCCATTTTCATAAGTCCTCATCTCGAGGTTTGTTAGTTTGTTTCCTTTGAGTTGCAGACACAACTTGGAGGAGGCTGAATAGTGTTGTAGTATCTCAGGCCACCATTAGCAATGAACGGGGAGAACCGACTGCTGCACTAAATATGATATTTAGTGTCATATGGTATTTTATGTCACTATGGTAACTTTTTGGATGACACTTCTTATGAATAAGTGAACAAATATTGTCATGGGTGATGGATGAGCTCATTCATTGGCCGCAACCCTACCTTCTCTTGTCAGCAACTTGTGATGAAATATTGTCATGGATGATTGAAATTTGGATGAAAAATCACTTGGTAAGTGACAGTAATTGCAACTCTGTAAATCTGTAATCCCCCCCAAAAATTTACAAGGAACGACAAATAATGTTGGGTTAACATTTAGTGTTGGGGACACTACACTGCAATTTACAATTACTATAGCAAGATAATTAGAAATGGTGACACTAAATACCATATTTAGTGTAGTTACAGATGAACCAGTTGAGTTCAAGAAATAACCAGTTGAAGTTCAAGACTTCAGAGAAACCACTGATCAATTTAGAGAATATAGCTGTCATTAAATAAAGAGAAACCGAAAGATATCAACGTGTTACTGGTTGGACTTGGAGGCTCTAGGATCTCAACCGATTATGTCCAAAAATCTCCCTCGACACTGCACCATGGATGCACAAGAACCACAAAAAGCAAGGTGTAAGGTAGAAATACCATAACCCGTGAAAATAAGGTGCTTCGCATTGAAGATATGGTCTTACAATCATGAGATAATTTTTGAAGATAGGCGAGAAGGATTCATGAAGAATGCAAGTTGTTTCATATTTTTCTGCCCTGTACAAAAAATTCTACAATTTTTCAAAGTGGAAAGTTGTCAAACCCCCTACTTGTTCACTAGATTCTCCCTACACCGAACACGGTAATCCGCATTTCCACACAAAACATCACCTAAACCGGTTAACTCATGAGTACATTAAACTTGACTAAATTGGCTAAACTAAGTGTACATGCATTGAAGTTGCCAGCCTCGCCATGATCGGTTTCAGAAATGGCACATCACTATTATGACAGCGGTCTACTGCACGGGTAGAGGGTGGTTAACCGGTTTGGGTATTTCTACCTTAATGCAGAGCTTGCCAAGGTAACAAGGAGACCAGACCCGAAATTCACAAACAAGGTCCGGATCATCACCTGTAACTCAATTGCTTTCAAGGTTCACAGGCTGATCTGGTTCCAAATTGGCACTCACACCCTTCAGCTCAAGGATGCAACAACATGCTGCCTGCAAGGGTTGTGTGAGTTTGTAATGAGCATGGCTGCTCCTCTCCCACCACGAGGATTGCATGGAAAGGGTGGGATGCTCAGATCCTAACTAGAGTAAAAGCACGTGTGAACTCTATTTTGGTCTATCTACCTAATTTTGTTAGGTGGCGAATTTTTTAATGTGTCGTGACCAAGTGAGAACACACCGTAGATAAGTCCGGAGTTTAGGGCTGGGGCGAACCAACCCCTATATTCGTACCTTACCGGGGAGGGCGAACGGCTGGGGATTTGTGGCACTCACTTAAAATCAACCATCCTACATATCGTGGATGAAGTGGCTCCAATACAAAAAGACCCCCTATGAGGTTGAGGGCCGATTCATTCAAATGTGACATCACTAGACATCCGGTAAGGTACCAATGTATGGGTTGGTTCGCCCTGGCCGGAGTTTAGGTGGCCTGAACTTAGTTCTGATTGACAATTGTGTGAACACAAACGTGGCCTAATGGGTTCACAACTTTTACTAATACTATGACTTTTAGCTACGGTCAGGTGTGAAGGGGCTATTAGTGTATTCTGTGACATTATGGAATAATACAAAGTTAAGATTGCAATGATGACAATGTGATGCGTGCGAGCATGTAGTTTGAGTTATTTGGTGATTCCTTTAATATCAAAACCAATGATATATGGGAGGGAAATGTGACAACTATGAGGATATTTAAACTAAGAACATCCGTTCCCTAGGGTTTTGGGATAGAGAAGATGTTTGATCTTTTGGATTTCACCACTTAGCAGGTGAATTGCTACATTGCCGGTTTCGGTTACTTCATGTGAGTGACCACCTACTGAGGCGATCTTCATTCCGCTACTCAGTAAAATGGACAAAAATATGATTTGATCTTTTGACACATGATTGGAGCCCGGGTACGCAACTCCCATATTATACGCTGGGGGCATCGGATTAAAAACGGCTTAGAGGACGGCTTTTGTAGAAATTATATCAAATTATACAAAAACAAAATGACCAAAAAGTTGGGTGAAGACCAAATTAAATAAAATGAGATGTAGAAAAAATTGGGTTGCATATTAATTAATTTATTAAAAACTCCACAATGTATATGAAAATTTGAAACACCTGTTTTTTAACCTATGCTTATGCATAATTTTAAAAGATCATCACGAGTAGTTGCCTCCAATTAAAATTAAAAGTCATTGGAAATGTTTTATTTATAATAAAAAATTCTTAATTTTTTATTAAAAAGCCCAAAAAGTTGGGTAGTTTGACCCATGGTACTTGTATTAGAAAAACTCATATAATGAGGTTTTTAAAGAAATTTTATGCTTCAAGGAATATCCATTTCCTATATATAATTACATTTTTGGATTCCTTGTTAGAAGGGCTACAAAAGTTTCCTACATGAAAACAAATTATATCACTTGAAATTGGACTAAAATACATTATAAGTGATTATAATCAAGGACATATAATACGGGAGTTACGTACCCGGGGACTGGAGGCCCTTGAATCTAAATACTAGGACGCCGTTGGGTCTTTGACTACATAATAAACTTCTGCTAGATACACTTCTACTACGTGGGTGGTCGAGCTGTCTTTGTCTCCATAGCCTTCCTCTCTTGTCTTGGTTTCCACATTGTGGATTTGTCCACCATGGTGTCTTTGGTGGCGCTCTCAGTTGTGATCTTCACGCAGCTTGGACTCTAGATCTTTAGCCTTTCCAAGAAGGGTTTTCAATTCGAACTCCATCTACTTAAATTTTTAAGGAGGATTGGGAATGCAATTCGTGCATTCAGCATGTGCAACATTGTTGGGTGAGTAAGTTCCTCCCGAGTGATAGTATCCATTATGGTTGTTGTCATTGGTGTTCGCATGGTTCCTATTTGTGAGCCCATTTCCTGCATTTGGATACCCCTCTGACCCATGTGGTTAAAGTTTCCATGTTAAGGATACAAGGTTTTTTCTCTAGTGTTAGATGGACTCTTATTGTGGGCACAAGCACGGTCTAGTACACAACTCCATTACCTCGCGTAGGTTTAAGTGAAAGTGATTCAAAACTATATATTAATTTTGAATTTTGTGAAGGGAAAAATCATAAACATTTGAAAATACAATGATCTACAAAGTCAAGTACTTTATGTTGATAGTTTTTTTCTTTCAAGAAACATATTTTAGAAGGCGGCACAAGTAGTGTGCAAGTAGATATGTTGAACACATAATTGTCTAAAACATGATAAAATTACATTAAATTAATGGTTTTCAACAATTTTTTGTAATGAACCCCTCAAGAATATAATGAATTCAAGGAATATGGAAAAGAATCCAACTTCAAAATACTTAAGGTCATGAAATCTACGTCCAAAACTAGATTTAGCCATCATCTTTTGAGCAATACTTTTAGTGATAAGTTTTGAAGATCTCATTTTGATATTCTATGTTTGAGTGCCTAACACAACAATAAAGAGTGCCATGAAAAACAATCCAATTTCAACAACACTTTGCTACTACATTTAAACGTTTGACCAAAAAAATATGGTTTTAGTATATTGGAGCACTTTTACCATATAATTGACCATGCTTGCTCCCTTGTAGAGACGTCGAGGTCCAAAGTTGTAGGTTAGCAGGGCTTCTCCCTCAAGAACGTTTGCCATTTTTTCTCGTAGTCTCTTCATTCAACAACCTTGCCTCTAGTTCAAGATAGGAAGGTTGTTACTCTCTTTGAACAACGATTTGTTTGCTCATATCATACTCACAAAGAAGTGTGTAGTAAACTATGACTGAATATGCCAAAGGTACTTCTACTCCTTCCTTGAGATCAGTTGCTTCCTCCATGTCTACAAGGTACTCATCCATGCTATTTACTTCATGACTATTGAAGAACTTATCTATAGACCTGGGCACATGGTGCAGGCCCGCCTCGGCCTCCACCTGGCGGCCGGTCAGGTGGCCCCCTGTGGTTGGCCAACGGGGGAGGCAGGCACAAAGCGCCTTGTTGTTCCTGCCTCCGTGTCAGCCATAAACCCCCACCCTTATGCGTATGTGGTCCGGGTGGAAGGTCATGGCTCACATGTTGTTGTTGACTCGTGGCAAATGTTGGAGACCCCATACTCATGCCCAATGGATTTATATGCCAAACACAATCTTTTTATTAGACAACCCAGGGCATTAGCATTAACAAACACTTATGCATCTGTGGTGGTTGCCACACACAACCACACTACCATCCTCTCCCTCTTCAAATCTCCTAACTAGCATGTGCACTATCCAACTAATTACTCTAGTCCATGGTTCTTTGAAAGCTCATCTTCCTCAACAATGACTCACTCAACTCTAACCTCACTACACTACTCATTACTCTTAATTCCCTGCTTGCCATCTCCCTAGGAGCCTCAGCTTCAGTGTTTAAATTCCAACCAGCATGCCAGGCCTTCGGCCCACCCCAACTCTGCTTCCTGAATCTCCCAATCAAAGTTGAATGTAGCCTCCTTCAGCGCGGAAGCTGCCTCGCCCAGTGCCTAAGCTGCCTCTGGAATTTCAGACTGAATCTTGAATGTGGCCTCGGCCCAGTACTGAACCTTGCTCTGAAGTTCAGAATTCAATCTTGAATGTGGCCTCGGCCAGTACCTAACTTCGCCTCTGGAATCTCAGACTAACTCTTGAATGTGGCTTCGGCCCAGCACCGAACCTTGCTCGGGGATCTCAGACTGAAATTTGAATGTGGCCTCGGCCTAGTACCTAACTCGCCTCTGGAATCTCAGACTAAATCTTCAATGTGGCCTCGGCCCAGTACCTAACTTCGCCTCTGGAATCTCAGACTAAATCTTGAATGTGGCCTCGGCCCAGTACCTAACTTCGCCTCTGGAATCTCAGACTAAATCTTGAATGTGGCCTCGGCCCAGCGCCGAACCTTGCTTGGGGATCTCAGGCTCGCTTCCTCCGAGAGCCCCCCGCTCTCCTCCCGAGCTCTTTTTCTACTCCCCCTAAGCACACCCCTTATCCAGCAAGTAATCCAGTGGTGATAACCGACCTCACACCCTTAATGAGTCTCCCCTTAAGCCTAAAATGAACACCCACATTTCCTAATAGCTTAGCAATCAAGTCTTAATTGGCCAATAACCTGGGATTAAGCCACTTGAGTTTAAGCATACCTAACCCCTAACCATACTACTACTTGTGTTTAATTTCTTTTCATTTTCATAACACACGGTCACACTGCTCAACTCTAACTAACTTACATCACTTGAACTCCAATGCATTCAAACTTCTAACTAACCCCAAACTAAAACGCAAATCCTTGTGTTGAACATTTTCTTAAGGTTAACTTGAAATGTGGGCACATAATTGGGCTCACACTCCGCTTTTCCCCGCCTTTCATTTACCCTATCTCAGTGTCGTGAGAGAGAAAGGAGAAAGAGGAAATTTGAGTGCCCCCGTAAGAAACTTGCAAAGAATTACTTGGCGGAGGATAGCGAATCCGTGGGTTCCGGGTTGAGGCGGAGGGTCCGCTTCGCCACCCTCGCCGGCGGAGCTGGATGAGAATCATCGTCTCCGCTAGGCAGAGCGGCTGATGGTTGCTCAAGTGCACGGCACTTATGATCGAGGTTTGTGCCCGAGATGTGCAACATACAAACGTGCAGATGTGTCATTCCAACAACTTCAAAGCTACTCCTTTGACGCTTCCATTGATGGCGCTCATGGCCTATTGTCTCCCTTTCTGCTCCTATTTCATCACTCTAATGCTCGGTTTCAGCGATTTTTAATTCGGCTACGTAGATGTTTTTTGCTACATTCATTTGGGCCCAGCTATATGTACACATACAATTTTGGGATTTTTTTTTCAAAATAACCCCAAAACAGATGAAAATATTGAAAGATAGCAAACTCGACCCCATTGGCTGGGTTCGAAGAGCCAGCCCAATGCTTCATCCCAAGCGTCCATGTGGCGAGCAATCTAACGGCCAAGGGATGGGTGGCCAAAACCCTAACCTTTGTTGATAAAAATAGCCATCTTGGGCTCATCACACCACCTGCACTTCGTAGGTGACAACATCATAATTGGACAATGTAGCCGTCAGCATACGATGCCAACACTGAGGCAGCCAACCATAAATGCAATATTAGCATTGGTGTTGGCCCCAGTAAAATAGCGGATATTGTAAAAAAAACCAATAATGAGGCTCGCTGCATTTATTGAAGGTGCTCCATGCACATTTAGTTCTTTGTCGTTTTTGAAGAGCAAGTTGAGGAACCGGCTTACAACACACCTAGATTTGGTCATCCGCATGTTTGCACAAGACTTTTATACCCTAGATACTTTCCCTTACCAAACAGCCATATCATATTGGAAAGCACAGAGAAATCAGTATGGAGGGGAAGAATAGATGAATTATACTAGTAGCAGCATATTATTGGGTATTGGCTTCATACATGAGAGGTTTCCAATGTATTGAATCTACACTCAATTTTTGGAACATGATGAGGTAGAGTGAGCGTAATATAGAATATGATGCCATTTTTGAACCATGTGCATTGTGTGGACTATGGCATGGTTGGGGTGCAACTTGCAAGTTTTTTTAAAAGTGTTACATAAAGTTACCACCTATATTTTGAAGGAACCGTTGGAGGATTTTCATGGTGTACATGGGCCGAATCTTCATGTGTTCTTTTCTATACTAACTTTTGTTGTGTGATAGATGGGATGCAATAATGTGTAGTTTTGCAGGCCATTCCACGCTGCAATGGGCAGGGTTGAAAGATCGGGGTTCAATTCCCCCGTGGAATAATGATTTCTATATGGAATTGTTTATGTAGCCCAATTTGCATTAGCAACTTAGGAGGTTGGGGCCAAATTTTAACTCTAAAACGCCAAAGCATAGCCACATAATGTGCCGCAAACAAAATATATATCGCCACACACTTAAACCTTCTTGAACATGTCATCGCATTTGTCATATGTTGAATCATTCCACATCGCTAGGCTGGACTCCTTTGTTCCCACTCAAAGTGCCAATAGTGCTAGTGAATGAATAAACTAAGCGCCAATTTACACACCCATTTTCTTTCTCAAAAAAATCACTGCTCGGTTTGGTGATGTCGTAGTGATGTAGACCATCATGTTGAAGAAGATTCTTCATTTCATATGCCCACAGTCCATAGTTCTCTAGACCTATGAGATGGTACGCTTATGGGATTGTAGTATAACATTGACAGTCACTTACAATAGTATTCATTGGTGTCAGAGGCATGAACGCAATTTGGTCTATAAGATACTCAGGCCTTAAAGCGATACTTTAATAAATTGTTTATATTTCAGGAAGGTTAAGTAGCTTGGATTTTTTTTTAAATCCATAGATAAGAAAATACATATAAAGTCTAGAAAGAATATTTCAACAATAATAAATTCATATGCAACCTAGAGAATTTCGCAAAGTCGACTTAAGGAAAGAGCCTTTTACTTTCCACTAGGGGGAGGGTCTATCACTAGTGCAAAAGTGGTTCTTTTGAACACTTACAATGAACACAATTGTCATCTGCGTCAATGGACCACGGTCCAAATGACTAGCTCTTTTAATAATGTGAGTCATCTTGTTGAAGGAGGCACCTCACTGTTGGTCAATATCCAAGTAGTTTTGAAATTAATAATCGATGTGGAGCTTAGTCCCACGTTTGTTTTTTCTAGGTGCCATCTGACAACATCGCCATCCCTTGTCAGGCGGGCACCCGTGGGTCCGTCCAGGGGTATTTATTTCATCCATTGTAATCATCGCCCAACAACGAATTACATGTAGGTTGGATTTCATCCGATGGATTTGAACAACTAGTTCGAACAACTCTCCTCATGGTCATCAACTCCGAAACTACTCCCAAACCTCTTGGTTAGGGTTTTCTGCAACATGACATTGTCAGAGTCTTCAAGCCCTACTATGTGTAGCAAAGTGTTCAAACCCTACTCTATGCAGCAACCAACAATGGAATCCAAGGCGAGGTTGTTTCTTTTTGTATAGGATGCATGTGAGTTCTTCAATTTGAGTTGCAAAATGACTAATGTGATGTTGTGGGTTGTGAATGGTTGGATTTATGAAGGGGAAACGGCCATTGGCAACACCTCCGACTTTGAGGAGTGGATCTCATGTGCAGGTCAAGCGCCATGTTGGCACTCATGTAAGATTTCTTCTCCCTTAATTCATGTCAAATTCCACTCAAGTGAGATTTCTTTTGAGACATTGTGAATCTCTCGTCCAAGTTAGAAACTTAGGACATAATGGTATCGACCCAAATAATTTATCGAATTGGACAGTAACTTGAATGAGCATACAAATTTTGGATTAGGCATGCAATTGGAATCAGTGTTGGTCTATAAATCATTAGGCAAGAACCTTGGGATTAGAGAGTACAAGTTCTCATTTGGACAGCAGCCAGTTCATTGAGCATCCAGGGTCCAATATCAGGCATGCAATTGGAATCGGTGTTTTATATGTTGGATCGAGGGCTAGATGTAAGGGTTTAGTTCGAACAACTCTCCTCTTGGTCATCAGCTCCGGCACTACTCCCAAACCTCTTGGTTAGGGTTTTGCTGCAACATGCCATCGGAGTCTTCAAGCCCTACTCTGTGTAGCAACCAACAATGGAGTCCAAGGTGAGTTTTTTTTTTATAGGATGCATGTGAGTTCTTCAATTTGAGTTGACTAATGTGATGTTGTGGGTTGTGAAACCAAGCCCAATAATACATGCAAGTGACAAAGGTACACAAGAAAGGAGTGGCGTTATTGCATTTGGAAACAAACATTGGTGTGAAGTCATTGGAAGAAGCAGTTGCATGCAAAGCTTGGGTGACGTCCACATTAAATGGTCCACTAGATATTTGATTGCAATTGAGGGTAGGTCAAAAGGATAGATATTATTGTGAAAAACCTTGGAAACTTTGGAAGGCCCAACAATAAATGAATAAGGATTGTTGTACAATTCACCTACAAGCTGGGTTGTTGAATACATAGTTCGTCAAAGTTTGCTTGCCTCTATTGCTTGCTTTACATTGTTCGTCAAATATTACTAGCATGTACTAGCACAGTTGATGGTAAGGTCCGATGGAGTATGTGCCCAACGTCCATCTGTCAAAGAGCCTGTAATAGTTACTACAATAACTATACATGAAGTCACGCCCCAAAATATTACTACAGCTCGCTTGAACACACTCACATTCATTACTATATTTACAATGAATAATTACTATAGTATGTTGATGAAAGTTATCACTGTAAAATAAAACATAAATTTGCCACGGTAACAAACCAAAAAGACTAAGTTAAGAAGATTCATATAACTGCAGTAAGTACCCAAAACGAGGTTAACATTTGTATCCAAGAATATGTTTGTGTTAGGAGCTATCATACTTAATTTGTCATATATTGTGGTGGACCCGGGAAATCTGACAAGGCTATCAATAGGAGGATGTTTGTGTCAAAGGGGGCATGACCCTTAGCACACGGCTTGAACAACGTTTTTTGGACCAGCTGGGAACCATGGATCAAGTTTTAGACAAGAGTGCAAATGGCTCCTTTTTCATGTTCAATAGAGCCATGTTTTGTACTAGTGTATTGATGTTGGATTGCTAAGTGAGAATCACCACAAAATCAACTTTATTGTGGGTAAGGATTTTCTATTAAATGAAGGTGTTTTCCCCTTTTGTGGATCACTTCTAACACCTCCTTGATAAGTGGATAGATCTCCGATTAGCCATTGTAATTGGGCAAAGTTGGTGCTCTTTTGAAAGTGTTCTTGCAACCTTCTTACATCACTATTATGAGTGGCCAAGTGATGCTATTTTATACTTAACGCCGCATACGACTAATCGCTTGTAATGATGATTATGATTTGATGGCACTGTTGCACTCATTTGTTGATGGCTTAAGGGTTTAAAATAGGTGTCACCAACAGGAAGGTGTTACTTTAAGGCATTAGTACCTTAGTGTTTGTGATTATTGACTCGGAGTCGGACATCTTACATACTCCTAAGTTGAACACATCTAGGTTGTAAGATTGAGAGACTCTTGATTGGTACTTTGATACCATGTTGGGAGTAGAAGGGAACGAAATGGTTGGGAATTTGCAATATCTCCGTAATCACATCCAATAACAAATTCCGGATGAGTTCATCGGATGGGTGGGATGGAGCTTGTTTTAGAGGGTGGGTTGCAAATTGGCAGATATGCCCCTTTTGTCCCCTCTTTACTAAGTTCAAAGAAAAAAGAAGAAACATGTGCACATGACGAGCTTGGATAGTTGTTTTCCAAAATTATTGAGGTGGAATGAATGACAGATGTGCATGATGTGGCTTTAGATCCTTTTTGCTAAATTGGGAAATCAATTAACATTGATTGTTGATATATATATATATATATATGTGTGTGTGTGTGTGTGTGTTTCTTTTTATTGTTCATCCACCTCGTGTGTTGGATTGAAAGTATCTTTAGAATGCGTTTAAATATCTTACATGTTTTTTTCTAAAAAGAACCGCTCATACATTTTCAAGCATAAAATTGTGATCCTTATTGTGGCATTCTGAACACTTCCATTAGATTTATTGAATATTAATATTAAATACTAAATATTAAACAATAAAATTATCATATCAAGAACTATTGAGTCAAATTCTACTAGTTAAGCGGGTTCAAATACCTTAGTTAAGGTATGAACACACAGTGTATATGACTGTCAATATCTAAACCATAAAACCAATGCTTATATCCTAACCAAGTATTCATGATAAAAAATGTATACTACTTATTATGAAATATTTTATTCATTAACATATTTAAATATTCATTCAATATTTTAAACATTTACATAGTGTTTGTTAAATTATCCTAGATTATTATGCATACAATTCTTTCAATCTATGATGATTGTCTATGGTCTGAATCATTATTTTATGTATATTTTCTCTCTATAAAAATAAAATATTTGAAATATTAAGCCATATTTTCTATTTTCTTAAAAATAAATATAGTAAAATGTATTTATTCATTATTTTATTATTTTCCTACTAAATGAATGATATATAGGTTGAGATAATGTCATTAAAGATTAGACATTTTATGCATATTTCTTTCACATGCATTACATTAGATCATAGTTAAGGTATCCAACTGGATTTTATTTTACGGGTTAGGGTATTCATTAAGAGTATGTGTTGCACAGTCAAGACCTTAATCATTAGACTAACTTACACATTGTAAAGTAATATAAATACCCCTTGAGTTTCCAAAACTAAACGTGGGTTTTGGACTTACTTTTAAGTTACAAGTGACTAGATTAAGATTGATTTTTTTTTGCGAATGGAATGAATCTAGTTGGTCTTAACAAACATGTAAAGTCCAATTCAAACTTACTTGTTGTAGAATAAACAACTTAGATCCCTCTAATGCATTTTAATCATGAAAATGCACTCCAATATGATTTAAAACCCAATATAATACTTTGTAAGTACAATTTTAAAAAAAAAATACAATGAAGATTTTTGAACTATCTCACAAAAACATCTATAATCATATGTAACAATTTTAAGTAAAATATAATAATTCAGACTATAGAGACAACTTGAGGATCTACCTATGAATATGAGACTTGTAAGAAGTGGTAGCTTTGGCAAACTGCAGTGAAGCTATGAAATTAGATATATTACAATCAAAGTTGTTTAATGGATACACTCATATCTTTCAAATATAAATTTATATTTTTATATAATTTTTAATATAAATATATTTTAAAGCCTATTCAACTATGTAAAATGTGTTGAGAATGAATTTGAGAGCACTCGGTGGTAAGGCTTTGAAGTCAATTGTTTTCAACAAAAAAAATTTTAAGCGGTCTTATAGTAGCATCAATAAATTTTAGATATAGAATTGGGTTACTATAAGGCTAATATTTTAAATACAAAACTTTAATATCTATCTATATGTATGAGATATTTAAAAAATGAACCTAAAAGTAACTGGTGGCAAGCTTTTGAAGTTGGCTATCTTTATCATGTTAAAAAAAACTCGATAAACTAATATTCACCACTCCAAACCCGTCTAAAAATTAAGTGTCATCTATCAATCAAAGAAGATGGGTTGGATTATAATTGTACTTAACAAATAACCAAAAATAAATTGACATAAGATCATTTTTATTTTAGAAGTGAACAACACATTATTCTTGCTTACATAATACTAAACTATCATTCAAATTGGCAAAAAAAGAATTAAGTCATGTGTCATCATTTTAGGATAATCGTTGGTCAAAAACAAAGTGGGAGATAATAGAAGGGAAGAATTAGCCTTCAGAGAGCCGATTCCAAAATGAAAGACCGAAATTTAAAAAGTAAGAGATGAAAAAGTTGAAATCGATGCCTCATTTTAAATGGTTGTTTCAAGCAGTGTGGGAGTGAGTCATTTTTCTAACTTATGTCTTGCCATGTTCCGCTTGACTCAGTATAGTTTCATTTATTGTTCAATTTTTTATGGATGCCTATCCAAAAAATAGTCCCAGTTGGTTTTCATCCAACAAAGTCATTTGTCATTGATTTTGTAGTGTTTAAAAACATTTGTCAAGTATAAAACTAAATTGTGGAGGTATGTTTTATTAGGTCAAATGATAGATTTAATAATTATTTAGTCAACTTAACTTATCTCCACTTGTTTTATCGGTGTCTAAACACTTCAAATCCTTATAATAACTTTTATATCCAAAGACACCTCCTTATCTACTATTTGACTTTAGTTTAATTAATTTTTACTACTATTTTTTAATATCCATTGTTTATATATTAATCTAGCTATGTTAATTTTCATATTTTTAACAATTCAACCGGCCTTATCTTTCACCTTGATAAAAAAAATCACACACACACACACACACACACACACACACACACACACATATATATATATATATATTCACCTTATAATTAGGGTATGAGTTGTGATATATGTTTTAGATTGATACCCAAACTTATTATGTTTGTAATCCAATATATAAGAGTATAATAAACATACAATTTCATAATTGATATAATAATATGATTCCCTACATTAGGATATCAGAAGAAAACAAACAAAAAATTATTCATCAAGTTGATTGAAAAAATAACTCACATGTGATGGAGTTGTTTATATTTTTTAATTTTAATATGACAAAAAATTTAAGATCAAACAAAATATTTGTGAATAGATTATATAAAAAAGTTAAGAGAATAAGATAAATTCCATATTAATTAAAATTTAAGAAACTAAAAGAAATCCAATTATGCTTCAAAGTAAGAAAAATAATGGAGATCCAATAATGATTTGAAGTGAAGAAAATAAGAATGGGATCCAGTAGAGAGAAAAAAGACTAACAGAGATCCGATAATGATTTAAAGCTAGGAGACTATGAGAGATCCAATCATTCTTCAAAGCTAGGAGACTAAAATATATTGAATATGAAAAAACTAAGAATGAAATCCAAAGTCTAAAAGAGATATGAGAGAGATGAGAAATAAAGAGAGATAATGATTCAAGACTAGGATACTATGAGATATTTAAGAAGGGTTCTCCACTAGTAGAGTAAGAGATATTACTAAGGTACTAAAACTAAATACAACAGCTCAAAGTACAAATGAAGGAGTACAACCACAAAGAACACAAACCAAAAACTTTTGAAAACATAATCCAATAGTCACAAATAACTCTCACACAAACTGAGAGCTACAAACACATATTCTACAAGCCGAGAGCCACAACCATCAAGAGCCTCAAGAGATTAGACAAAAGAGGAAGGGGAGAGTGCTACAAAGTCCCTTTATGAAGTCTCTTATATGGATGGGTGGGACTGAAAGTGCTCACAACCGCACTTATTAAGACTTGAGGCATATTAGTTGTGGGTAGCTGAACATATAGATACAAAATCAACAAATTGCTAATTGAAATTTTAGCCATGATATAGACAAGGGTTTGTTTTACAACAATTGATATCCTTAGAACCACATAAATAGACTTTGTTTCACAAAACTGAAAGTCCGTTGCCTTGGGCTTCGAAATGAGCATATATATGTAGATGTTGCGAACCCTAAGGTTAACAAAGTGGAACTGGAGTGTTTATTCGAGTGAGAGTAGTCCATTGCTTATATACACCTATGGTAGATGCAACTGAACATTGATTGATTAAGATCTAAACCTAACAAGATGTCATTAAAACCCCAAGGGATGAGGGCACACTTGTAGCTTCGAATAATATAGCCAACTAAGGGCCAGTTTACACTATGGACCAGGAAGTCGTCCCAGGGCGTTGTAAGAGCATTGATTGGCTACCGAACTTGTCTTGGGACCACTTCGGTTTACATTAAGGGCCGGTTTAAACTGTGGACTAGGAAGTTGTCCCAGGGCGTTGTAAGAGTGTTGATTGGCTGTTGAACTCGTCCCGGGAGCACTTCGGTTTACACTAAGAGCCGGTTTACACTATGGAACCAGAAGTCATCCTAGGGCATTGTAAGAGCGTTGATTGGCTGCTAAACTTGTCCCAAGACCACTTCGGTTTACACTATGGACCAGGAAGTCGTCCCAAGGCATTGTAAGAACGCTAATTGGCTGTTGAACTCGTCCCGGGACCACTTCAGTTTACACTATGAAAAAAATGGCAAAGGAACCATGGAGGTCGAGGTCCCCAAAATATAAATTTTTAAGGCCTAATAAATGCACTAACACGGTCCAACGGGTTTTTGCGGTGAGAGAGGCAACAAAGGTGGTCTGGTAGGAAAAGGCAAGGGCCCATGGCAAAGAAATTCCCTTTTAATAAAATTTTAAGGAATCTACCCTCTATATGCCTTAATCATATCATAGCCCATGAGACATACCAGTACTACCTTGCCCTACCCCTTAAACTGGCTCCCACGTGTTTCACCAAACAACGTGGGACATCTAGAACTCAAGAATTCGAGTGTAGATTTTTTTTTGGTCTACCAACTACAATGTTTAAGAGTGTTGGGGCTTGTAATATACCGGTGGAAAGGTTTTGAAAATACCTTTCCAACGGTATATTACACGCCCCGAAATTTTTTTAAAATTACAATTGCAAAACAAAAAGAAAAATCTGTAGTTGTTCAGTGACTGTAGATTAGGGTGGTCAACAGAACCGCAATGGGAAAATGATTGCGGTTCTTTTTTGCATAGTTTTCTACTACACTAAATAGGACGTTTAGTGTTTGATACACTAAATATGAATGCATACACTAAATATCAATAACCCTATGAAAGTAAGTAACATTAAATGTAAAATCAAACACTAAATATCAACTATGGTAATATGTGGAAGTTACATGTTTGAATTTAGTGTTAGCAAAGGATATAAAAATAAATAACAATGATAAAAGGAGAATTCCAACATATCTTCTAGCAATTCTTCTAACACTAATTATCAAAGAATTGAAAATTAGTGTTGAGCAAGGTAGGGTGGTAACAACATTAAATATAATCAAACACTAAATATCCTATTTAGTGTAGTGACAACACAAGGAACATGTCACATGTAAATTACATTGAACATGTACAAATTAAATTGCTCATTTTTTTCTTCTAAAAATTGTTGTGAGAAGATTTGCAAGCCACATCTTCAACACATTTAACAAGAAGTGAAGACAAGTGAAGCCCAAGAGAAGACAAGAGAATGATCAAACTTGATTTTTTTTCAAAACTGCCCTTTTTGGGCATGTATTAAAAAATCAACACCTTCACTTTTTGGTGCATGGTCATTCTTCTTGGTCCACATTCGGTTTACACCTAGTGAGGGGCCCAAGACTTTCAAAACTAATTCTTTAAGAAGTCAGACCATGGAAGTTGGACCATGAACTCGGACCATTGAAAAAGGCCCTCGTCCATGATCCGACTTCATGGTCCATAGTGTAAACTGGCCCTAAAGTCACAAAATGTGGTACTTGAGTGATGTATTCTGTTAGGAAGATAAATGCAACCTCTAGTCAACCTCCCTAGTAGTGGGGGCTAAGCCGTATTAATTAGTCCCACATGGGCATTAGCCACCTTAAGTAAAGTGACGGCCACAAGTAGGCGTTAGTCAAGGGCCTCGGGCTTTGGATAGGAACCCGAGGCCGAGCTAGAATATTCCCACCGAGGTAGCTAGTCCACGGTTTGACCAGGTGCCGACACTTGGACTAGTTCAAGTGTCGAGTCATATTGTATATAAAGGGTAGTTCCCCCTTTGATCAATAGAGATTAAGAAACTGAGTTGCACCGAATCTCTGCTTCATTCTACACCTGGTTTACTCACTTTTAACACGTTATCAGCACTGCTCCTAGCACCTCATTGTTCACTTCCGATTGTTAGTCAATCACTCCTGAGAGTACTTGAGTGATCATTATGAGGGATCATTAGACATATATGCTTCATTAGCCTACACAAGTATATTAGAAAGTCTCTTCCATCCAAGCATATAGTTTTACTACTGGGTTACTATTAGAGAGTATACTCTACCTCGGATCAGACATATCTCTAGTCATTTTGATAGTTGACAAGTCTGAACCCTCTTCCTATCTCTATTTCCTACATTCTGGATCATATTTTAGTACAGAAATGTTGCCAAATTTATTCTAGAGATACATATGTAGAAAGGCAATAAGTTCTATAGTACCGAAGTGCTGCCCAATTTTTGGTAGAAATCAGACATATTTCTAGTCATTTTGATAGTTGACACGTCTGAACCCTCTTCTTATCTCTATTTTCTACATTCTGGATCATATTTTAATACAGAAATGTTGCCAAATTTACTCTAGAAATACATATGTAGAAAGGCAATAAGTTCTATAGTACCGAAGTGCTGCCCAATTTTTGGTAGAAATCATACTTACATTTTCTGATTTTTCTAACCCCTGAAATATTACGTTGTCAAATTTTCTCCAAATACTAACACTTCGAGGTTATATACATATATATAACATGTAGACACTCTTCTGATACCAAACCCAGATTCATATTATATAAAATTAGTATATGTTTTTCCCTTCAAAGTTTCTGATCACCTCAGTATATGGTTCTGATTGATAGCAATTGACCATATGTAGACCCCAATCCAAATGAACCTTTATTTTATCAAAGTAAACCTTTATTTTACCAATGGCTAATATACATACCAGAGTATCAATGTCTACAAAATCTAGCTTTACGGAATCCAAAATGCACGCATTAATGTTTGCACCTCTGAGTTCCGACGGTTCAAACTTCTTAGAATGGGTTAACGATGCTAAAGTGTTACTGAGTGCTGAGGACCTTGCCAAGACTCTAACATCACCACCTCCAAGCACAAGCACCACCCCAACGGACGACACGCCACCGATCCCACCAGCAGCCAAATGGCACACACTGATGATACTTCGACGCCACCTCGACCACGCATTACGACTTCAATACTTGCAGATCGAGGACCCCGCCGAGCTATGGGCGGAACTTCACGCCCGGTTTGACCACGAACAGACGTTGTTCCTGCCACAAGCTCGAGCGGACTGGACCAACATCCGAGTACTCGATTTCCCGGACTTCGCCGCATTCAACTCGGAGCTGCACCGGATTACAGCTCAACTTCGGTTGTGCGGCCAAGTCATCACGAACGAGGAGCTAATCGAGAAGACCCTCTCGACATTCCCACCCGCAACGGCCATCCTCTCACAACAATACAGGAACATGAAGTTTGAGAAGCATTCGAAGTTCATGTCTCACCTATTGCTCGCTGAGAAGCATCACCAAATCCTGCTACGAAACACGGAGTCCCGACCAGCGAGGGAGGTGTATACGACCATCGCCAAGATCAAGGACGTCGAGCCGGAGGAGCTCAACGGAGTGGTGGGAGCAATCGCACCAGCGGCGGGAGCAGGACCGCGGCGAGACGACCCACCAGCGCAACACCACGCGGAAGTCCACGTCGCAGAGGCCTCGAGAAGGCCACCTAGAGGTTCTTTCCGAAAAACTCCACCCAAATGGCATAAGAAACCCGCAACAGGGAGCCCCCACAGACCTAGACACTTCCCACCTAAGCATGAACATGTTAGACCAACCTCAGGAAATTGTCACAAATGTGGGAGGAAAGGGCACTTTGCAAAGGATTGCAGGGCATCACAGTATATCATAGATATGTTCAGAGAGTTGCAAGAACTTCGCAATAAGCCTAGACAGAACTATAACTTTGAGCCTTCAAATATGCCGGACTTTGATTATGATGTGGAAAACTTCATGGCTATCTACGGAGGGACTTCGTCAAACCAGGACGTTGCCCTCCTAGATAGCGCCTCAACACATACAATCCTAACTAAGGCTGAATTCTTCCACTTCCAAAGTGAGAAGTCCTGGTCTAATTGTAAAATTTTGACAATGGCCGGAAGCCGGACCTTAAGGTTCCGGGAGGGCCGGACAACAATTATCTTGCCCGGGAGATTCTCCCTCGATTGTCCAAAGGCAATGTACGCCCCAGACGCCCCGAGGAGCCTGATCAGCTATCGGGATCTGCGGGCGAGGAATATCCACCTCTGCACAGCGATGCAGGACGATGAAGAAGTAATCGAGCTTAGGCAAGGATCCAAGATCCTTGCCACCGCTAACGCGGGCCTCGATGGACTTTACAAGGTTGCCATAAAATCCTTGGCATTTAGCCCCACCCTAGGTGAGGAAGAGGTTTGCATGGCCGCGTGGGAGGGAGGTCCCACGTCGGAGCGCAACCTGGCGCAGGGGGTGTCTCTAGACACTAAAGTCGCCAAGCCAGACATATGGCACTCAAGATTGGGGCATCCCGGAACAACATTGTTCCGGCGGATGATCCCCCTGACCCAAGGTCATAACCTTACAACGGCCGATGTCGGGAAAACGCAGGAATGCGTGGCCTGTATCCAGGGAAAATTAATCCGGAGACCTTCACCTTGGACACTACCCACGGAGATGCCACCGCCACTATACAGGATACATGGGAATATTTGTGGCCCGATAAGCCCAACATCGGGAACCTTTCGATATTACTTCGTCCTCGTGGATGCATCGGGAAGCCACCTCGAAGTCGCGTTACTACCAACCCGGAACTTAACCTTCCCCAAACTACTAGCCATCCTCCTTAGATACAAAAACCATTTTCCCAACAACCCAATCAAACACCTAAGGATGGATAACGTGCAAGAATTCCGGTCACATGCATTTGAAGACTACTGCACGGTATCCGGGATTAACCTGACGTACTCAGTACCCTACGAACACTCACAGAATGGCCTAGCAGAGGCATTCGTGAAAAAGATACAACTAGTTGCAAGGCCCTTATTACTCCTTTCCCGCCTCCCATCCAACATGTGGGGCCACGCGGTACTACACGCCGCGGCCTTACTAAAACTCAGACCTACCCTCCTTAATACCCAAACCCCACACGAACGCCTATCCGGGAGACCCCCGAATGTGGCCCATATCAGAACCTTTGGATGCCAAGTTTGGGTCCCTCTTCCCGACCCAAAACGGTATAAACTAGGCCCCCAAAGACACGAGGGCATCTACGTCGGTTACGACTCGCCCTCTATCATCCGTTACCTTGAACCCGCAACCGGAAATTTGCTCAAAGCTCGATTTGCTAATTGCAAATTCATAGAGCATATATTTCCAACCATACCCTCAATCAAACCATCCCACACCTTAGACTTCGGTGCACCGGAGACCCTCACAATGAATCCCGACCCACCTACGTCATTAACCAATACCGAAACCTCAAAACTCATTAACCTCAAAGCCTTAGCCGAGAACGTTCCGGATGGGTTCTCAACCCAAGAACGGATCATTCGTAGTGCAATCCCTGGAACCGGAAACATACTACCCAGAACCGAGCCCACGTTACCCCAGAAACGACCACCAACGAAAACACCAACCAAACGAGCGTCTAAACAATCCAAGATTCATTTTACCACCGAGTCTTTAGACTCGAGTCCAAAAACCGATCCGACCACATTGGACCAAACTAAGAAGAGGAAAGATTGGCCACAATGGCAAGCAGCCTTGGAGGCCGCGTATTCATCCCTCCGAAAACACAACGTATTTTCGGACATCTCGGATGACCTTGAAAACCACCCATTGGCTATAAACTCATCTTTACCCGAAAACTCGACTCACAAGGACGGGTACTACGGTACAAGGTAAGATTAGTCGCCCAAGGCTTTAGTCAAAGACCCGGGGTAGACTTTGATCAAACTTACTCACCAGTTATGGATTGTGTTTCCTTCAGATACCTCCTTGCATTGACAATCCACCTTGCATTAAAGATCTACCTACTGGATGTGGTCACCGCCTACCTTCACGGCACCTTGGACTCAATCCTCCATATAAATCCTCCACCCGGATTCCTAGAATCCGTGCCTAAGCCCAAACCGGGACGGTTTGTAGGCTTGAGGATTTATAAGGCCTTGTACGGCCTCAAGCAGTCAGGCCGAGCCTGGTACCATCATCTATGTCACTTTCTCATATCACAAGGTTTTATCCATAACTCCACCTTACCTTGCATTTTTACTTATTGCACAAAAGATGGTTTTGTGATAATAGTTGTATATGTAGATGATTTGAACATCATCGGGACACCCGAGATGTGCAAATTTGCCCAAGACATTCTAACCCGGAAGTTCGATATGAAATGTCTTGGCCCCACTACATTTTGCTTAGGACTTCAAGTCCATCATATGCCGGATGGCATATTCTTACACCAACAAGCCTACGTGCAGAAAGTGTTAAAAATGTTTCAGATGGAGGAGGCCAATCCATTGGCTGCGCCAATGATTGGACGGAGTAAGACGAACGAAGACCCGTACCAACCTCGTGAGGAGGAGGAGGAGGTGATAGACAAACAAAAATACCTCACCGCGGTTGGTTCATTCACCTACCTTACGACCCATACCATGCCCGATATCGCATTCGCCACGAGCATTTTGGCTAGACATAGCCAAAACCCCACAATGCGGCACTGGAATGGAGTCAAGCATCTCCTAAGATATTTACGAGGTACATCCGACCTCGGACTATATTACCAAAGAACTAACAAACCCGAAATGACAGGTTTTGCAGACTCCGGCTTTAGGACTGACCCGAACGCAGGAAAATCACAAACCGGCTACATATTCCTTAAGTGCGGAGCCCTGATTTCATGGAAATCTACTAAGCAGACCGTGACCGCGACCTCGACGAATCATGCGGAGTTGCTAGCCTTCCATGAAGCTGCTCGTGAATGCGTTTGGTTGCGGACAATGGAGCGGATCATAAATCAACAGTGCAAGATCCAGGAGGAGACAAAGCCAACGACCATATTCGAAGACAATGCCGCTTGCATTAGACAAATGTCTTCAGGATTTATCAAGGCTGATAGGACTAAGCACATAAGTCCTCACATTTTCAGCTTTACACAAGATCTAATAGATAAGGGGCAAGTAGATATTCAAAAGATAGAGTCGGAACATAATATAGCCGACATGTTGACCAAAGCTCTCCCGGCTTACAAGCATAAGAAGTTGATTCATGCGGCCGGGATGAGATCACTCCAAGAACTGACCGCATCATATTGTTAACACTCTTTTCTTTGTCAAGGTTTTGTCCCAATCTGGGTTTTACTTGATAAAGTTTTTAATGAGGTTAACGATAGGTTGAGGAGGAGTGTTAGGAAGATAAATGCAACCTTTAGTCAACCTCCCTAGTAGTGGGGGCTAAGCCGTATTAATTAGTCCCACATGGGCATTAGCCACCTTAAGTAAAGTGACGGCCACAAGTAGGCGTTAGTCAAGGGCCTCGGGCTTTGGATAGGAACCCGAGGCCGAGCTAGAATATTCCCACCGAGGTAGCTAGTCCACGGTTTGACCAGGTGCCGACACTTGGACTAGTTCAAGTGTCGAGTCATATTGTATATAAAGGGTAGTTCCCTCTTTGATCAATAGAGATTAAGAAACTGAGTTGCACCGAATCTCTGCTTCATTCTACACCTGGTTTACTCACTTTTAACATATTCAGCTTGTTTTGGCGAGTGCTGATCATCCACGGGCACGCAAATTCTAGCGAATTCAAGAGTGCCAGAAACCACACGTGCTTGGTGTAGTTCTCAAGAAACCCTTAGAAAGCTGCATTACCCCTCATGTCCTTGTAGGCCTTTAGGGTTTGAGGCTCCAGAGCTATTTACTGGTGAGCACTTTGGAATTGTGCAAAATTGTCATGTACATCGATCACAACCTCGTAAATTTCGTCGGAATCATGTGATATGACAGGCTTGAATCCCTGAGTCTCCTTTGCCGAATCCCATGCAGCTGGAAACATAGCTTCGTCCTGTTCAAAACTATGATGTGTGTTATGTGCCTACCTAATTAAGTAGGTGGGCATCTCCTCATGTGCAGGCCATGCTTTTCCAGTGCGAGTCCTTTGGACATGGGTATCAATATTCATCATAATTAATGGTTTCAAAAAACCAAAATTATAACATCACCCAACTGTTGATATTTGGTGGGTAGTATGTCAAGGTGAGAGAATCTTTGTGTATATGAGTAATTCTATTGATGACCTAAAGTCAGAGATGGTTTCTTGCCTTTGTGATGAACTCCAAAGTGCTCGACCAATAACGTTTCAACCACCGTTTTTGGGCATGTTCTATAGACGTACATTTCTATGCACTAGAGTTGAATCAAAGAGGAGGATGGGTTGGGTATGGGTAGGGTTGGCTTCGAATTCGATGTGCATGCAAGAAAGAGAAAAAAGTGCTACTTGCGGTTAGTTGCCCATAGTGACTCCTAAGTAGGTTAGTCATCGCAACACTTAGATGCTTGAGACTCGAAGGTGGTTGTGTGCACACATATAAAAGAGCAATCTTCTTAAGAGGACTTCTCCTTTGCACTAGTGCAATCACAAAATTGCTCTTGAGTCATGTGGCCAGAGAATACTTCACTTATGTCATGACATAGACCCATTGCATTTAGTTCCCCATGTTAAATATCTTTATCATGGGAGAGTGGTACTACACTAAATGTTATATTCAGTGTCACCAATTCTAATTGTCTTGCTCAATATCAATTGTAAATCACCCATGTAATGTCACCAACACTAAATGTAAACCTAACAATATTTGTCATTCCTTGCAAAAAACATTTGGGCAATATAGATTTACAATTGCAATTATTGTCACTTACTAATTATTGTCATCCAAATTTTAATCATTTATGACAACATTTCATCACATAAATGTTAGGATGCATGATATAGCAAACGTTATCTCGATAATTGGCATTTGGATGAATTGAAAGTAAGTTGGGATGACAATATTTATAAACTTAGTCATAGAAGTGTCACTAAAAAACTTATCACAATGACATAAAATACCACATGGCACTAAAAACAATATATAGTGTAGCGCTAACGATTAAGGGGCCTAGTAAACTAGATTCTTGTCCTACTGGCAACAACCACATAATAATACAGAAACCATGTAAAGCATATCTTGATACAAGAGTTGCATGTGTTTCCCCCTGCTTTTCAGTTGCACGCATCGTCTCCATTTGATTTGCCAAGTCTTGGGCAATGAGTATCAATGAGTCAAGAAGTTATCATCATGTTTGTATCTCCTCTTGAGTATTGAGTTGAAAATGTTGATAAAATTAGAGTATGGTGTTATCAAAGTGAGGGTTAAGCATTAGTTTCAACATCAAGCTATGAAAATTGACAATTTTGTGCGATTTCAAATCTCATGTGATGACTTGGCCTATGTTTGTGTGTCTAGGAAATAGCAATTGCCTTTGCAAATTGCGATATAATTTTTGAATCTCCCTCTTTGTATCATCAATTTGTGAATCCGTATGTTTGGATTTATGCAACCACAAGAAAGATAGCGGTCAGATGTCTTAATATTTTGTTAATGGACACAATGGAGATGCTCATTTGCTTGAGCTAAAGGTGGAGGCCTTGAATCTTATATTTTATCATATATCTTTGATATGACTTGAGAGCCCAAAACTTTTAAATAGTCGTTTTACTCTAGATTCTTTCATTTGAGTTCATATAGAGTAACATCACGAAACCTATAATTATAATTAATCCTCAAAATGAAAATATAGGGAACAATTTCCACTACCCCCCACGGTACATGTCAATATTCAAATAAACAACTTATAAATGGTCTCAATATCCAAATTTTAATTAATATGTACATTTGAAAAACACAAATCATGAATTCTAAATAAATATATCAATTGTCATGAATAGTTGGGTGGAGCATCACAAAGCCCTTTATTATTTAGGCCAATCCCATTCTAAACCATATTGATATTACACCAATTTTACCAAATTATGAAGTTCTTGCATGATATGTAGACCCATATGGTATTGAAGCACAAATACTGTCAAGCACCTATACCCTACTTGTATAAAAGAATGTGAAATCCTTGTTATAGATACATGAATGGTATTAAAAAAAAGAAAAAGTTGACACTAGTCCAACTCTGGTACAAACATGGTACAAGCAAGTGATATAAATCAACATGGTAAAAAATAATACCTATAATTTAGTCTTTCACAGTTGAAAATTCAACTCTTCCGATGTATTTTTTTTGGATGAAAGAAAGTGATTGCATCTCTCATTCATTCAACATAAAGTACGTGAAATAGCATGTAGTCCAAATTTTGTTGTTGTTGGAATGAGTCTACACTGATTACTCGAATTAGTGTGTGTTAATATTTGGAGTTACGTTGTGCAATAAAGTCTTACTAAAGAGTTCAATTTTTAGTAACAAAAGTTTAATAGGTTGTTCTGACATTATAGAACATAAATGACTTTGCTTGGCAAACAATACGATCTCATTGAGTATTATAGCATTGTGCCTCTCGAAATAGTGACACGCACTAGTTGGGATAATCACTGTAGTTCAAAAACTCCAAGTCATTTGAGATGAATCGACCACAAACTTATAAGGGATCAGGTTATAATGTTGAATGGATGAGAGGTACACTTGTACTTAATCATTTTCTCTTGCCCAATTTTCGACCTCCAACTTTTTAATGAGATAGTTTCAAAAAAAGATTGATGCCATAAGGTAGATATACGGAAAATGGTGAAAAGAAGCTGATTCGGCTAGAAATAGTGGCTTGAAATTTGTGCAATATTTTCTGAAGATGGAGTAGAGGAAATGATGAGGAATGCGAGTTGTTTCGTAATTTTATTCCTTGTAAATAATTAATTACATTTTCCCAAGAGGTAAGTAAATCGAACCCCCTATTTTTACACTAGAGTCTCCCTAATTTGAGCATCAAAATATCCCACTCTACATACAAATGCACACAAAGCAGTTAACTCAATGACACTTAAAAGTGATCGCAAGTGGCATGAAACAACACCTATCCGGCCAATCATTGCATCTTTTCAGGCCACCACTTTCACAAGAATCATTCTACCCCTAATCTAGTGCACCAGTAGTAGGTCATTCACCGTTTTCGATTTCTCTACCTTAGTACATCTTGGGACAACAATGAAGCTTGTTGTGAACTACTATTGAAACTTTTTGCATGTCCATTTTACTATTGCAAAGAATAGAGTGATCCAAATCAATTGCCACCGCCACGTAGTAGTTTTTAATAACAATTTTACTAGAAGCAAATATCATGCACTTCTAGCATATAATATTGTACAATATAAACTTGTTGAGAGAAGACTTGTCATCAAGAGCTCCCGTGGCCTAATGGATAAGGCATCTGACTTCTAATCAGGGGATTGTGGGTTCGAGTCCCACCGGGAGTGCCTTTTTGATTCCCTCCACCGAAGCTAGAAGCAAAAGTTTGCTTGTCACTCTGTTTGCGGCTCCATCTTTCCTCGCCGACGAGGAAGACTTTCAGAGAGTACGACACGTGGCAAGAACTCACCACGTGTCCATCTCTCTTGCTGGCGTGACCCATGTGGTCGGAGCTTTTGAATGCGATTAGTAGGTGGGGAAGCAAAATCAAGTGGTGTAGATGATCACATTCGATGCAGTTTGCGCATTCAAGGCGCAATGGACAGAGATTTTTAGTCCTGTCATGATTGGGGAAGAAGAAGATGTGGATGTGGATGTCGCATGTGATTGCAGAACTTACCGGGAATGACAGGATGGGGGCTTCTTGCGATGATGATGGCGAATTGTAGAACAAGCAGGCAAGGCATTGTGGGTTTACGGGATTTGGCGAACTCAGTGTGTGGATGGAGAGATTGGGAGATTGTGAGATTGTGAAATTGTGAGATTGCGGGATTGTACGATTACGAGATTTTAAGCATGGGCGGCGGCATGGGATTTGGGGGATGGTCTCGCTTCCGGCGATGGTTAAAGAACCGCGTTTATGCGGCGGTGTGGCCGATCGTGCGATCTCGCATCTTCGTGAAGCTCAAGTCGATCGTGAGTAAGTGCATCGTCCCCGTCTCGTGGTGCGGTATTGGCGCTGCGATTGGAGCTGGCGCTGCCTTTGCTCTCGGTAAGTATGGTGTTTTTTCTTTTTGAAGAATTTCTACTCTAATTATTTTGAAGTTGCTGTAGAATTGGAGATCAGTCGGATTTAAGACACCAATGTGTTTTTTTTGGTTTTTTTAATAATATTTCAAATTGGTTTAATGAGTATCTGCGTGTGGGCTGCGCAATGCACAATGGAGCATGTCATATGTTTTTTTCATTTTAATTTTTAAACAAAAATCTAAATGTAAAGTTGGTGATAGGCTTCAAATGTTTCCTAAAAATTGGAATTAGGTCACATGATATGCGCTATTATGGCAGATTTGTTGGCAATGAAATAGGCTGTGTACGCGGCGTTTGAGGCGATAGATGCGAAGTTGGCAGTGCCGTCCAACGCATATTGTCCTACTGGCCTTTTTGCCCCCTTCTTTCAAGTTTTAGTTCTCAAGGAAAAAAGTCATCTTATTATTGTTGGTGCAATCTCGCTTTACGGAGCCCAAAAAACACACTTGGGGAAGGCCAGATTGCATCCAAAAAATAATAAGGTGACCCCTCACTGCTGTGACAGTCCCTCCAAGCACTGTGCCATTGGGGGTATTATGCTGGCAGATGAATACACCTAATTGATTGGAGTGCAAGGAATGGATCGAAACCTTTTATTGGCGTAATTGTTGTTGTTGTTGTATATCTTTGACGTTTTAACCAAGTTCAAGACGGTCTTGTTGTTAATTTCTGAATCTCCATTTCTCGTGATGGTTCATTGACTTCAAGTGACTGTTCCCTTCAATTCTCGTGTGCTTATGTAATTTGAGCTTCTGCCCGTCATTGTTATAGCTCGTCTTGGGTGAAAGCTCTGCTGAAGCATCTTGATGTTAAAGTAGGAAAGAAAACTGTGCCTCATTTGAATGACATATTTGTGCTTGGTGTATTGTGCAGCCTTTCCACCCGGATATGGAGCTCTGATTGGTCTGGCAGCAACTGGTGGTGCATTTGGGCTGACAATGCTATATAATAAGGTGTTCCCGCCACAACGGACATCCAGATTTATTGGTGTATTCCGAACTCAAAGAGTGAGTGTCATTCTGATCCATTCGACCACAAATTATATCCGAGAGTTTTTCACTTTTCTTTGTAGGAGGGAACAGGATAACAGCATTCCTCCATCAGCTCTCATGTGGAGCCCCACACGTTTGAATATGCCCGTTTCGAACGGAGTTTGGTGGGCCAAGGTAAGGAATTTGGCCTGGACATGTGCTCAAGATTGGGGAGCTTGGTTTCAAGGGTGGTCCCTCTTTGATTGGGTCGAATCGTCCGCTTTTAACTTCGATCCAAGACATTGTCTTTGTATGTAAGGCTTTGCCCTAACCAAAAAAAAATGTAACCAACCTTGAAACCAAGCTCCTCAAGGTTAGGCACAAGTCTGTTTTGAGACTGGCACTTTTGAACGTGTGTGGCCTCCCTTTCAACCAATTTTGCATCATGTGGTCATGTCTGGGAGTTTCTTAAAGAATCCGGGTCCTGAGTCTCACCTTCTCAATCCGTGTCTGCTACTTCTGTGTACATATATATATATATATATACACGCGCTGACAACATGCATCTATGGCCTGGCAGGAAACGCCGTCTGGGAGGCTGCTAATTAGTGAGACTAAAGTTCGTGGCAAGAGCAAGGTGTTGACATGACAAACTGTCAACTGTTCCAAGTATGTGATCAAAGATCCCTTGATGAGATGACTTTAAATGTGATGATGGTATACTGATGTTTTTTCACAATAGATTGGTAACCAAGCTTTAAGAAAAAGTAGATCTTCAGATGTGCACCTTGTAATCTTTGTAGAATAATGTACACTATATACAAACTCTGGCTTGGACTATTCCTATTTCGTCAAAGGAGTAGTTGTTTTTAACACCATGGTTTCCTTGTTTTCTTGTGGAGTTATACTGATCTCCTTCACATTGGGATCTGGTGAGAATTCTTAGATATGTATGGAAGACAATCATGCTAGTCATGCATGCTGTTCATGTCATACAATTAAAAGCATTGTTCACTCTGATTCTTGGATTCCCTAATTCTCTTTGAGAATAGGGTGGTAGTGGTGATCCAAGGTCATGATAAAAACATAAATGGTTTATGAAAATTCATTTGATTTGTACTTTTTTTGAAAAGTATGTCTTGTATGGTGTCAACAAATTGGGTCAATTTCAATAACTTTAACTCGGTTCGTAACAAGAAGTGAAAAAAACCATAAAACCAGATGACGTTCTTATCGTGACCTAGAACAGATGCTAGAACAAGTCTGTTCCAGTTGCTGTTCTATTGGTCATCACTGTGGGCTTCTGATAAATTGGGTTGTACTTTTGATGTGTAAATAGAGTGACTCCCATTGGTAGCTTATGATGAGGTATCCTTTTCTCTGATGGATTGCATTACCAAAATCTGATGAAGGACACATAATTCCAGATTTGAGTGGACCATTGTATTTGAAAAAAAATCTGAAAGTTCTCTGGTTTATAATAAATGAAATGACAAAGAACATAGCCTGCGCTACTGGCGTAAAACAGTGCAGTGACTAGATTCTGGAACCTCTAAGTTCAAGTTCTTTTGTGGATTTGTGGAACCTTGGACCATTGCATCAATTTGTGAACACAGTACATATTGCACAGAAATAAACTATTGAATGAAGTTTTGGTTCAAAAGCATCTGGAGCAGAGTCAACATTGAAGTTTTGGTCCATTTTGGGAACCCTTGCACATCATGAGGAGCGTGTTATCCATGTTCTCAACTTTTGGAAATTCGATGTTTATTTAGATTCTCAATTGATTGATATTGAGAGCATTTGCTAACTATTTCATTTGCTAGTCTTTAAAGGAATTATGTGTTTAGAACAAGCGTGAAGGTAGGCTTAGTGCTGAAAACATCCAATAGAGGATTACTCTACTGGTTGACAAATCAAGAAAAAGTGAAGGTAGTGTGCTTTTGACACTAACTCTCATCATCACTCTTCGACCTTTAAGGGTTAAGCAGCATCTCTTGGGCACCACATTGGTGACAAGTAGTGTTAGCTCTCCACAACAAAAAATTCCAGATGTTATTGGGTTATGGATCTTGCCTAATGCTTGTTCAAATCATCAGCCCCTAGTAGGAATCTAATGAAAGTGTCCAATCCAATGGTGGGCTTTCAAATAGCGAATGTTTATTCCAATGGAATCATCAGACTTTTCGGCAGTTATACATCCTTAGACGAAAGCAACAGCGATATAAGTAAACTCCTACAAAGGCAAACACGGCAGATACTACGGACCACGTGAAGGATCCATTAATATTGAATTATTAGGGGATGCCAATTTTCATAGATGGTGTCCTTGTTTAGCAGAGTTGATCTCAGCAAGAATGTCTGAAATTTATTTCTAGATCAGAGTTAATGGTACTAGGAGGTGAACAAGTTGTGATTGTTAGTTACAGAAAGTAGGTAGTACCACACATAGATCTTCCTGAGAACTGTAATTTCATCTCATTGGTTCAGCCTCAGAGACCATGTCTGATTGATGTGGATAATGTAAATCTCAAACCGCACAGCAGTTAGCTTCATCTCCTCTTTAACAATAGGTGGGTAAATTAGCGAAACACAAGTGAAGGAATAGAGAAGATAACTGGAAGTCTAGAACCTAATGCAAAAACCATTCTATGAACTTATAATGTGTGAGGATTTTTATGCCTTAAGCGCTAGTCCTATACAAAAAAAGTCCAAGTTCTTATGGATGCTACTGTAAGGCATGAAGGTGTAATTTGGCAACCTTTCTTAAATGGATACCTATTTGATTGGTATGTGATTTGGTGAAGATCAAACAACAAACACTATAAAGACACATGTTTAAAATAGATTGGACTATGTTCTCAAATTTTATTAACTACTTCACACTCATTCTTGAACACAATTAGGAAGACTTATTTATCAGTTAAAGAATCAACAAACATGCACTTCCAATAACCATAACTAAATAATGGGAGGGTCAATTTTCAATCCGGTTTTAGCTACATCTCCATTGTAAAATTTGTTATGTAAATCTCATCAGTAGAAGTTGGGGAACATGAAAACAAACCAAATAACACCCAATATACCTTAATACCTATTCAACAATATTTGGCTTTCCCTTCAAATTTGACTGGAGTTGGGTACTGTATCATGCTCTAAAGGCTGATTCAAAGATGGAAGATTTGTCAGTGCCCTCCCTGGAAGCAATGATCGGGGAGAATCGGCAGTTAGTTACAAATGAACCGGTTGAGTTTGAGAAATAACTGGTTGTAGTTCAAGACTATAGGAAAATTACCGATCATTTTAGAGGAATTTATAGAATATACCCCAATTTAATAAAGGAAAACCGGAGGATGTCAACATGTAAGGTAGAAATACCATAACCCGTTAACCACCCACTAGCTGTGCACTAGACCGCCTCATAATGGTGAAGTGCCATGTCTTAAATGGAGCATGGCTCGGCGGCAACTTCAATGCAGTGTAGCCAATGGGAGGCAAGGTCTAATGTACTCATGATTAACCAGTTTAGGCGATGTTATGTATGAAAATGTGGAGTACAGTACCTAGTGAAAGGGAATGGGGTTGGACAAACTTTCCACTTTGAAAAATTGTGGATTTTTTTGTACAAGATAGAAAAATACGAAACAACTTGCATTCTTCATGAATCCTTCTCGTCTATCTTGGAAAATTATCTCATGATTGTCGGACCATATCTTCAATGTGAATCACCTTATTTTAACGGGTTATGGTATTTCTACCTTAACCGGTTGGACTTGCAAACACTAGGATCTCAACTGATTATGCCCAAAAATCTCCCCGATCACTGCCTGGAAGTGGGAGAGGACAATGGTGTAGATACCTAGGGTTAACCCAAAGATAGAAGTCACACTGTGTTTTACAATGATGGAAAAGCCAAAGTTGCAAGGTTAGAAAACTGTGTCACGTGAATGTAAATGGTCAAAAGGTTGTCAGAAGATTTCTTTTCTTTTCTTTTTGGAACACAGGAGGCACGTGGCCACCTGGCTAGTTTTTCCCGTATTGCAGGAATTTCTCAAGCAGGCAGGTTTCAATTACTAGGGTATATTAGTTTGTCACAAGAGATTGGTCATCATGACATTGCCAAGGTCCACCTGCCACTTATCCTAGGTAGACAATACTTTGGCCAAGGACTAGGAATTCTGCAAAAATGAAGTCTTTGGTCTTAGTGTCGTGGCAAAGTTCCCATGGAACATGACATCTCTTTTATTTAAAAATGAGTAAGGGAGCATGAGGTAGATGGGTCTAAAATAGTTACTTTTATTGAATAGTCCAATTCTCCTAGGATATGGAACACGCAATTAAAAGGAGATTATTAGCGAATTCAAATGGAGTTCATAGCCACTCCCCTCATGGTTTTGGGAGCTCCTATGAATAACTTATTTATTATCAAAGTGAAGATTATCGTGCTCATCAAATGATCATATAAGTACCCCTGATTATTTTGATCATTGAATCTAGAATGCTTATCATATTTTGAACATGTAGTGTAATCTTTTTTAAACACATCCTTTTAGCGCATGTTCTTGGAGCCACACTTAACGGCCCGGGCTAGATCACATCTTCATTCAGATGGGTCCCGCCCCTCCCATGCCTCTTTCATTGCCCGGTCTTCCTCATGCTCCTTGCCCGCACCTGCGTGGGAAACGAGAACCAATGTGACTATAAAATTATATCAAAATTACAAATATTCAAGTTGACATCATTTTCATTAAGTGCCCAATCACTTAAGCCATTACGCTCCTTCGACATGTGAAGGAACTCCATCAATTAACTTGGGAATAATGAAAGTGATGTCAACTTGAATATTTGTACTTTTGATATAATTTTATTGTCACATTGGTTCCCAACGAGGGAGAGTTCCCATGCAGGTGCGGGTGGGGAGCATGGGGAAGACCGGGCAATGAAGGAGGCGTGGGAGGGGCAGGGCCCAACCGAATGAAGATGTGATCTAGCCTGGGGCACACTTAACCACATACCACTCAAATATAGGTGTCCTAATAAGAAAAGTAACCAAATAAGGGTCGTCAATCAAGTTAGTAATGTCTTGAGAAGTGGTCCATTCAACTGATACCTTGCTTGAAGTTACATTTGACCGATTCCTCGCTAGCACTGAAGGCATGGCAATAGATAGCATGGGAGACTTGGAAATTAGGGTTTTTAAACTGGTGTGTTGGGCAATGAAGCAACTCCTGGCCCTAAACACTTGAACTCTTGGTCTCCATGAGACCTATAGTAATTATGAAAATAATGGTGGAAATTAGGTGAGACACAGAAATGCAGCTGTCCATTTAGCTTCAAATGGAAATGTGGGCATTGACTAGCAACAAGTGTAGTATGGATGATGAAATTTCATGCAAATAATGTCACACTTTCTTAGTCACATGTCATATTGCAAACGGGGGTAGGTTCACTGACCTGTAGGTGCATTGAATTTGGACTTACGACTAGGTGCACTGTATATGTGGATTCTTTTGGAATCTTCCGCGGTACATTGAACAAAGACGCTATTCTGGAACACTGTGAAACACCTTTACCTGCAAGTAAAAAATAGAAACTACACTAAAAAGTCCTATTTATGTGGGATACAAATTAACGTGGAAATAATTAGCGTGGACCACATTTATAGTCAAGGTGGAGTTAATGTGGGTCCAAGACCTCGGGTCTTATCCTAAACTAATGTTTTCAATATTTAGGGTGGCACACAATAATTTTCAATATGAAAATTAGTGTGGATTCTAGAAATGTAATGTGGCACACAATAATTTTCAATATGAAAATTAGTGTGGATTCTAGAAATGTAATGTGGCACACAATAATTTTCAATATGAAAATTAGTGTGGATTCTAGAAATTTAATGTGGCACACAATAATTTTCATTATGACAATTAGGGTGGACTCTAGAAATTTAATGTGGTCCATAGTACTAGGATTTATTTAGTGTACTTGAGAAGACGACATGCATGAAGAGTCCATATTCTAGGATTGAATCATTAAGTTTTTTAGTTGAAAAAAAGAGATGAAAAACTGAGAGCATTGTTGAGCAAGGCTTCCAACAAAAAGGCTTTACTTAGGGTAGACTATAGTAATTAGTGTAGTCTACACTAAACCAACTTATGTACCTAACCTTAGTTTGTTGGTGTGCCTGAGACAAGAACTTGGAGTCTTGGACAGAGAGAGGGAATTAAGGTATATGGGCATCCACCTCATTCATCCAACATAAAAGCCTGAACTAGTATGCAACCCGGAGGTTATTTTTTTTTGGTTGATTTGACACCAACATCACCTTTAGAGTCCCAGAATGACTCTACTTGACGTCATTTGAGATGAATCGGCAACAAACCTACACTCATATACAATAATTCCCTCTCTCCGTCTTGGAGGGCCCGGGTAACCGTTTGGGACCTGATGGGAGATTCTGGTACAAAACTTTTGATATTTTCTCCTTGAGATCTCCCTCGGTATATATTGCAGGTAGTTGAACGTCTATAAAAGGTCCGAGACGACCTTAAACTACCGGATGATGGTGGAGGGATACCCAAATCTCAAGGAAGAGGTTGGCGGTTCGAATCCCGGCTGTGAAATCTCCTCTCTACCTGACGGAAAACTTGCCAGGTGGCCAACTACCTCCTGTGCTTTGGCGTTGGCCTGTCGGCCTTCTGTCTCAAAAAAAAAAAAAAAAAACGTCTATAAATGATTATTTATGTAGGGCATTGGAATCCGAACCTGGGTATGTACTGCTGCCCTAGTATTAAACTAAAACCTCCATGGCCCTGAAATAATCTTATTCTTTGTCAATGAGAAGATGCATGGGCCCTGGCTGCCCAGTTTGAGCCACCCTTGTCTGTTGTAAGTTAGGCGTGCTGGAATTGAGGTGCCCCTTGGAATGAAGAAGGAGTTGATGGGGATAACAAAGTTACTAGTTTTGGCATTGAATTAACAGGGAAGGCTGTCAAAAATGGGTTCACTGGGATCTGCCATTGATACTCCTGTCCGGCGGAATGACCTTTGGGCACTAAAGAAGTTTTTTTAATTCCACTATAATAAATTTAGTTCCTATGTTGCTGGGAGACCCAAGCTTCATTGCTTACTACAATAAGTAAAGTGAAGAGCTACCTAGAACATAGGAAGCTCCAGTTGTATGGCATGCAACTAGACAAGTCGACCCTTCGGGATACTCGAGTCTGGACTTGGTCCATAATAGGCGCGCTGCAATTCATTACAATGCATGTGGAAAGATGAATCCGTAAATAGCATTGCTGCCTATATAAGCGTACAACCTTCATATATACTATGTCACCAAAATGGGTATATATAGGTTTCTGGTGATCCAGTTATCCCGCAGTTGAGCTTCGTTAACGCTAATGCTGTCCAGGTAGGCTCATCCATTGTGAAATGTGGCCCAACTTATGGAGACAAGAACTACCAAATTAATATCTATCTTTCTTTGGTGGTAGAATCAATGCCCTTCACAACACCCATGTACACTCTAACCTCGATAATGTCACTCTTGTTTATAGAACACCTTGATATTGTCACCCAAAACTTCGAAACCAAATTTTCTAGTGTAAAACTCCCTCGTTATTATCCCTATCACCCTTGATAATGTCGCTATTTTTTTCCAAAATCTGTAGTGCAAGTGTGATAATAACAAGTAATATGGATGAAAAAAGGCCGGATGGACAACAAATTCTATGGATGACGTTGGCAACATTGAATTTGGGCTTTGATGTCCAAGGCAAGCCTCTAGAGAAGCTTTCTCCATTGGAGTACGTAAACATGGAAGGTGAAGATGGTTTTGAGGTGGAGTATTCTACTGAGGAGCTTGTGCAATTAGTGCAAGATGGCCAGGAGGTACATGATCCCATAGAAGTAGACCCATTGATTGATGATAGCAATGATGTTAAGTCTAAGGTAGTGAAGTTAAGTGATGCACAAAAATCTATTAAAGATGTTTTGAATTTTATGGCTAGTCAAGGTTCTCAAATTTTCAACACTATGAAGTTGTTAGGAATGGAAAAAATCCATGACAAGCTCATTAGAATTGGTGTTGCACATTTAACATCAATGTCAACAAAACAATGTGACAATAGGAGCTTCTTTGTCTCTGGTGAGAGGTCTTTACCTGATCTCAATGACACATTATGATGTGCTATCTTTGTTATTCAAGCTTTTGAATTTGATTTTATATTTAAAAACATTGAATTCTCATCTTTGTTATTTTCTTTTGAACATTGTAATTTTTATTTATTTTTCTACCTATTTCTTTGATAATATCACATTATGCATAAATCTTCCAAATGTGACATTATCAAATATGTCACACCTTGTTTATATCACACTTTTTGGTGAAACGGATGGTGTGACATTATCAAGGTTAGACTGTACATGCAATTTTCCCGCAGCCCAAATTATATTCTTAGCAGTCAGGCATTAGGGTTCCGTGAAGATGCAGGTGAAGGATTGCAGAGTAGGTGAGCTAGTCTTGCGCCCGAGGGGCCCCGCCTCCCTCGGTGAGGCCACGTTTTTTCTTGGTTTTAATTCATCTTGGCGTTGGCTGTGTTGGCCTTCTGTCTCAAAAAAAAAGAAAAAGAGAGTAGGTGAGCTAGTGACAAGAGAGATTCTCAATGCTTGGCCACTATGGTGCTTCGAAGTTTGGAAACGTCAACACTTTGGCCCTGTCTCTAAACAAATGAGTTTGTGTGGGACGACATAATTCTATGTTTCTTCATGTACTAAATAAGTTGCGGTGCCACCAGTCAGCTTTTTGTTCTGTATTGTTCTTGGGAAGTGCATCCCCATATCATCAATGTCTGCCTGAGCTGTTTCATGCAACTTGACAAATTTGAAGTTGTGTAGGATTGAAGGTAATGAGATATTACTCAATCTATTTACCCATTCAGCAATAAAGTTTACTTGAAATCTGGAAGTGTCAGCCTTCACTACAAGGAAGGAGGGTCACTTCGACATGTGGTCTCGACATAAATTTTTTTTGTGTCGGAGTTTTGAGCTCCGCGCTCGAGTTTTGAACTCCGCGACACAACTTCCACACATTTAAGAAATAAGTGGAAGTTGTGTCGCTTTAATGTCATCCAAAAGGTCCGTGAAGGAATTAATGCTCTCTCTTTGTTTACTTCTATACATCTTCTAGCTAGATCTAGGTGTAGATCTAGGCACACTAGTAGATAGTAGACAGTAAATAATAAATATTTAACATTGGGCAGTAACAGTAAATAATAAATAGTGGACAATATATAGTAAAACAGTAAACAATAATAGTAAAATAGTAAATAGTGTTTACAGTAAATAGTGTTTACAGTAAATAGAAAATAATAATTACAGTAAATAGTAAAGTTAATAATTACAGTAAATAGTAAAGTTAATAATTACAGTAAATAGTAATGTTAATAATTACAGTAAATAGTAATTAGTAATTACAATAAATAATAATTACAGTAAACAGTAAATAATAATTACAGTAAACAGTAAATAATAATTACAGTAAACAGTAAATAATAATTACAGTGAATAGTAATTAGTAATTACAATGAACAGTAATTAGTAATTAGAGTAAATAATAATTACAGTAAACAATAAATAATAATTACAGTAAGCTGTAAATAGTAATTACAGTAAGATATAAATAGTAATTATAGTAAGATGTAAATAGTAATTAAAGTAAGCCGTAAATAGAAATTACAGTAAGCAGTAAATAACAATTACAGTCAACAGTAAATAGTAATTAGTAGAAGTATAGAGTACATAGTGGCCCTTCTATACAAAATTTTAAAGCACCCTCTATATATCAAGTAAAGTTGGATGGCTTAGTGGTTAAGGCCTCCAAGTGAGAACCATGAGGTTCAAGGTTCGAACCCCTTGGCTCTCCGCCCCTAACCTAGCCATGTAGGTGGGTAGGTGGCCACCTCCGATAGGTGGGTTAGGTGGCCCCCATAGTTAGGAGCAGACCTACCTAACTAGGTACATTTAAATTTTTAATGATATGTGTTTGTTATTAAATTAACTTATCTCTGAAATTTACGTAATCATAAATGACCGCCGCAGTCAACCTTTGCACGCGTTTAAACGACATTCTGACATCATTTTTGCTAAAAAATAGGACTGGTCCAGGATGACACTGTTTCGTCAGTGGCTGAAGTGACCATGACACGTGTGTTGCGCCTAAACCATTGTCATATGTGTGTCCTTTTCGTGTGCGAAAGGACCCCCTTTCCTTGTAGTGCTTTCTACCTCTATTTATGCAGGTTAACGCCTATCATATATAGTCAATAGGTTGATATTGTTGAACAACTATGCAGTATGTAGGGTTGTTGCACTCAGGGCTTCCTTCAGTTAATTCCAGTCTACATCAGCATGATATCTTCTTTGGCAGAGAGGGCGGACCACTCATCCATCCAACATTAAAACTTGGCCTCCTATAGGTTTGTTGTCGATTCATCTCAAATGACCATGAGTAGACTAATTCGGGGCCTTTGAAGCTAATTATGGTATAACATCAATTAAAAAAAGTAATGCTATTTCAGGGCTTTCATGTTGGATGGATGAGGGTGCACTCGTATACAATAATTCCCTCTCTCCTCTTTTTGGATGCAACTGATAGGAAGTATGTACGCAAGTACATCATGAGAAACACATAATATAAAAACAACCTTGCAATTCGTATGGGGTTCTTCTAGAGCTTTTTTTTTTGAGACAGAAGGCCAACAAAGCCAACGCCACGTTCTTCTAGAGCTTGAGATCACAAGGATTCTATTACAAGAATGTTGGGCTTATGCACACACCTTTTCTGGATACCCTCATGTGGGGGAAAGGTCTGAAAAGATTCAAGAAGCCGTTGGAGAAAACACGGCACCAGAATTGCTGTGCCTGCCCATGGGCCCATGTGCTTTGGGACTCCAGAAAACAAGTACCGTAGTTCTCTAGCAGCTTGGGCAGAAAATAATTAATTTTAAAGGTGCCTAAATTTTTGGGAAATTAATTTCGTTGAGTGCCCAAAAAAGAAATAACATTCAAAGAGTGCCTTAAATCATAATAATGCAAGTGACTTTCACTAGAATCCAACAAAGTAGCATCAAATCAAAACAAAATTTGTTGCCAAGCCAAACCCTGATATACAAGTAAAAGACAAACTTTAGGGTAAGGAATGTTGGTTAAGGAAAGTGTTTAGGTTAATGTAGCCACCATAGATGAAATTAGGAGAACCATCCATGAATGTTTAACGTACTTTAAATTGCTCTTTGAGTTTGCCCAATTTTAGAATATTAATTTTTGGGCTGCCTAACTTACTTTTGCACTTTAATTAATTATTAGGCAGAAAGGTGCCCAAGCTGCTAGAGAGCTACGGTAATTGGCTGTAGTTTCAATTATTTAAATAGTAACCTTAGCAAGGAATTCTGGAAGAGGAAATAGGCACTAAATTCTGTGCCACAAATTGAGCTTCTCAACCGTGTTAAAAAAGCTGTAGCCATCTGGAAAAAATGTTGATTTACAAGGAAATGTTGCCTGCGAGGCAGAAGACACTATAAGGAATGGGGGTCCTTTCTAACACAAAAAGGACACATAAATGACAATGTTTTGGGGCCTTCACATGTGTCATGAAGGTTTGCAGCCCTGTGGAGGTAGTGTCATCCTGGACCAGTCCTATTTTTGCACAAAAGAGTGTTAGAAATGTGGTTTAAGGCCTTTTGACCGCGACAGTAATTAATATGTTTGACGGCCGTGGTAATTAATGATCTCGATCGCCGCAATAATTTATGATTATGGGGGAATTCCAAAGGTACATTAATTTATTCTCATATAATATGTCTCTTTAAAAGAGACATCCATTAATAAGTGCACTCCTCGCCTCCCGAGGCTAGCCATCTATAAAGCACCTACTTCTAAGTGCCTAGCCACCTACCTACCAAGGTAGGCTAAGCCAAGGGCGGGGGCCAAGGGGTTTGATCCTTGAACCTCTTGGCTCCCACGTAGAGGCCTTAGCCACTAAGCCACCGCTCATCACATGATATGTGAGGAGTATTTAAAAGATTTGTATATAGAGGCCCCAAGTTACTCTTCATTTACTGTTTTTATTTACTGGTTTTATTTACTGCTTTTACTTACTGTTTTTATTTACTAGTTTTATTTACTGGCTTTACTTACTGTTTTTATTTACTATTTTTATTTAATATTTTTATTTACTGTTTTTATTTACTGGTTTTACTTACTGTTTTTATTTACTATTTTATTTACTATTTTTATTTACTGTTTTTACTTACTGTTTTTATTTACTGTTTTTTATTTACTGTTTTTAGTTACTATTTTTTATTTACTGTTTTTTATTTACTGTTTTTATTTATTGTTTTTAGTTACTGTTTTTATTTACTATTTTTTATTTACTGTTTTTTATTTACTGTTTTTAGTTACTGTTTTTATTTACTGTTTTAATTTACTGTTTTTTATTTACTGTTTTTTATTTACTGTTTTTTATTTACTGTTTTTATTTACTATTTTTATTTACTGGTTTTACTTACTGTTTTTACTTACTATTTTTATTTAGTATCTTCTACCTTAGTAGTTAATTAGGTAGGTGACTTCCTTCTCGGTCTAGATCTAGCTAGAAGATCTACAAAAGTAAACAAATTTGTTTACTTTTGTAGATCTCCTAACTAGATCTAGATCTAGAAGGAAGTCACCTACGTAATTAAAGATAGAACATTCTTTCACGGACTTCCTTGCCATTAAGTATTTGCTATTTTAGTGCATTTATGTTAGATGAATGCATGTAATGTCTCTCTTCGACCTTAATTAATAGTTAATTAGGTAGGTGACTCTCTTCTAGCTAGATCTAGACCTAGAAGGAAGTCACCTACCTAATTAAAGATAGAACATTCTTTCACGGACTTCGTGCATGACATTAAAGTGACACAACTCTTACACATATGTGTAAGAGTTTTAAGCTTTCGCTCGATTTGTGTTGCGGAGCTCAAAAATCGAGCGAAAGCTTAAAATTCCCACACAAAAGTTTTTTTATGACGAGCATGTGGAAATATCCCACACGGGGGGCCCTCCATGTTAGAGCGGTATGTCATGAGGGACCCCCATTCCTTCTAGTGAGAGTCGCAACCATTTTCACCTCATGCAATGTATGTCTGCAGCAACCTTGGTGGAGTCTCAGAGGAAGGCCTGCAGTTAATACTCTTCATAGTTGATATAGAGTTTTATAAATTAAAGGTGCACAATTATGTGCAAAAGTTGTTATCACTGACTTCCTTATCTTACTGTGTGAATTTGAACTACCCCCTTCAATTGCCTACCTAGTCCTATGAGAAGCGTGGGGAGTCAAATTGGAGGCCCAATTGGGTGAACAAGTGCCATTGGGTACCGCGATAGTACATGTTCTTGTTGGTGTCAGTGGTGCTGTTGCTGTTTTGAGCTTCCGTGATAATCTCTTGTATTTTACAAAGCAATTTACCTATATCCAGGCTGGTGTATATGTGAGGTTTGTTCCATTTAAGGCTCATGTATATTCCAGATTCTTTGTACTCTGACAGTTGAATCAGGAATTTCTTCATGTCTGAAAATCTAAATTTTTCTTTCCCTGCAAGTCAGCAAGTCTATCACAAATGAGCAAGTTGAACATCTGAGTTTTGAATTGGAATTGCCATCCAAGGAAAAGATAAATGGAAAAGAAGAATTGGCTAGTCTAGGAAGGCTGACAAGAAGGAACAAGGAGCTGCGCTTTGGCATGCAGCATGTACTATGTTGTGAGATATGACTTGGGGCACAGAAATTGTGTTTTCCAGGTGAGTACTTAGAGAAATGATGTGCTTTTCTGATAATCCAGTATACAGCACATGTCCGTGACCTGGAGGATATTTGCCATGAGGTGCAAGTCAATCCTTGCTCCCCCAGTGCCCATATATGTACTATATTCTGATAAAGATATGACTTGGGGCACAGAAATTATGTTTTCCCGGTGAGTAGTTAGAGAAATGATGTGTTTTTCTGAAATCCAATATACAGCACGTGTCCGTGACCTGGAGGATATTTGCCATGAGGTGCAATTCAATCCTTGCTCCCCCAGTACCCATGCCGTGACTGCAAGGAAGTACTCTGTGTTGGAAATTATTGAGAGTCTGCTGGTCTGACCTGATTTTGTTCTTTGGGTACAGATGAGATTGAACTTCAAGCACATATTATGTGATTAATTGTTAACAACATAAAGTTACTGGAAGTCAACAACCGATTTTTATTTAATTGATTAAGAAGTGGATTATTGTTGACTACAAGTTTGCATATGTTTCAGTTGTCCATTTATGGAAAGTATGTATACATGTAACATTCATCGACCCTTTTTCACTTTTACCTTCACAAAAATTCTTCTGGTAAAAAGTGAGGGCCGCGCAATCTGGAATGGCACCTATTTTTTTGCTTCTGAAGAAGGATGGATCATGGAGTCGGAACAACATAAGGAAAGATTTAACTCGTGTAAGATCCCACTTATAAGTCTAAGACATCACTACAGTTCAGGAATTAAGCACTTTCCAAGAACAGTGAGTCAAGTCGCCATACTCTGAATCAGAACTTGAGTCAGTTATGAATAGGAATTTGGGACTCCGTTGTCATCATCAACAGATAAAACATATTGTAGTGGAAACGGTGAAACTAGCCGGGTCACTCCAGAGTCCGAGATAGATTCAAACCCAGTTGTCCAAGAAAACTACTTTAGAAACCGTTGAATCATCCCATCCTCCCCCGCCCCCCGCGCTTCGAGCAGTGAATCTGTTTGTCGTTTCTTTTGTACCGGGATTTTTGTTTTGGGCATTTTTTTTTCGGTCCGCTCCAATAAAAGTTCACCCTGAATCCCAGTTCCACTGTACTCGAAGAGATGCTACGCATTGAACAATTGGAGACTAGGCTCGAACTTGGCCGTAGATATAAAGCAGGTCCCGGCTCATTCCTGCAAGAATTTTCATTCCTGCCATCGATCATCGAGTGTTGTGTGTGCAAGATACAGCTGCCGCAAGATTTCTTAGGTGAATAGGTACGTACTTTGAGATCTGCCTCTACATGCTCTACTTCTTACTTGGGAGCCAGCCAGCTTCGAATCCTCTTGTGGAGGGCCTAGCGCTATTGTGTTCCTGAAAATTATATTGCAGGTTTAAGTTGTGGGAGGAGTCGCAGACAGAGCTTCGTTGGCTGCTGCAGAAAACCGCAGAAGTACTACGTCGTCCATATTTTTGTTGGAATTCCTCCGTCGAACCTGTCTCCATGTCAATCTTTTCTGGTTGTCAATAGTTGTTAATCTTCGAAAAGGTAGTTTTTGTTGATCATGCGGAGCTGATTGGCTTGCTGGTGCTGCAACAGCTGCTTCGATTCTTGGTTGCAGATATATAGGCACATCCATCACAACTTGTTGTGAAGCTGGTTAAGTAGTACCCGAGGTATACTCAATTCCTAGGGCCTGCAGGGGTGTGAGAATAAGGGTGTCTCTTGTTCTTCACAATCTCGAATTTGCTGTCTTTCATCCTGAGCTTTAAAATGTGTTGGTGTTCTTGTTGTTGTTGTTGTAGTTTTTTTTGTTGTTTTTTATGTTTTTTTTTTGTATTTGCAACCTAGAATATACTCACTTTGGCAGTATCTGTACTTTGTTTTCCCTCACCTTGTTTTGTATTTCACCATGACTTGTGATGATGCGTTCCATGTGATGATATAAGTTAAGCATAAGTATACCTGCACGATTCGAACTCAGCAGGCTTTAAATGCAGTTTATAAAACTCGTATAAGTTGAATTTGGTTCCTGGTTTCCTGAATATGCTTAACTTATCATTTTCGAAGCTCAAGTCTAACGATCCGTCTCGGTCGCACCGTATATTCGAACCTACCGACAACTACTCTCCAACTACTACCCGTTTGCTACTGCTCATGAATATTCGGCTACATTGCTTCTGCAGGAACATTCATTCGAGCCAAGACAAGACAAGCCTTACCTTGTTGGTGCGACAAACAGACAGATAGACAGGCAGACAGACTAGCTTGGAAGTTGTTCTCTAGGGTGAGAGAGACGTTACATTTGGACCTGCTTCTTCTTCTTCTTCTTCTTCAAACTCTCTCCGCAGTTGCAGGTGCGCCGGCATTTGCAGATGCACCTTGTCCATTAGATGCTGATCACCTCTCTCTCTCTCTCTCTCTCTCTCTCTCTCTCTCTCTCTCAGGTTACGCCTGAATCACCAAGCAATGTTTCATGATTTCCAGATCCGTCGACTCTGTGATCCCAATCATAGATCACTTGCCGCAACCTTTCACACTGCATTTCGATCGATTTTCCGAAGCCTAACCCTTTCTTGAGTCCTTACATCACTTAAAAGTAGTGTATTGTGAGATCGATCGAGACTCACCCTGTTTTTTCATTGTCAATCAAGTTGTTCTGATCACTCATTCTCTCCTCATTCCTCAGAAATGCCTGCACAGATTACAATCCAAGATACAGATTCAAGTGTTTGCTCTCCCAAACCAACCCTAGTTGAGCCTGCATCCGGTACTGCCAGAAGCCTGCACGAAGAAGTCATCAAGATGCCAGAAGCAGTTATAGGATCATCCCAACAATCAGATCAAGTTGTAGCAACAACGACAACAACGCAGTCTAATGATCATGTGGGCACCAGTAGCATCAAAGCCAAATACCGCATTCAAAGCAACCCTGCGATCCCAGAGAAAACCTCGGTGTACACCGTGAAGGAGCTCAGCGCCAACCAGTACGCGCACACCGATCCGCTCACCACTCCAATTGAGGACTGCTTCCATTGGGAGCAAGAGTTTCAGGATCTGGTGGAGAATCATGGCAATGAATTCTACCTTGTGGTGTTCCGGTCGGTCCGGAGACCATCCGTGGATTCCGAGAAGCTTTTCTTTGCGGATGCGGCGGCTCAAGAAGAAGCCCGTCTTAGTGGAGGCTTGTTGAAGGTATGAAAAATAATGTTATTTCCATTTATTTTATGCTGAGTTCATTACATGCGGCACTGCCATTTAATTTCAAGCAGAAAAAAATAAACTTGTGGGGAAATCATCAACACTCATGTGTGTGTGTTTAAAGATGCCACCTTGGATTGACCAGAGTCCTCTCCGGTGGTTGTGGGGTTTATTTAGAAAGTTTTGGAGAAGATAGGACGTATCCAGTGGGTATGCATTATAAGTACTAGAATTGTGCTGTGGTCGCAATTGTTATTCTAGTGGAGGCTTATTGAAGGTGTGGAGTATTGTTTCCATTTGTGGGTCCTTTGTTCACCCAGGTGCATTGCATGCGGTGCCATCTCCAGTAGACAACAAACTTCGTAGGGATGAGTCAGTGATGCCACCTTGGATTGGCCAAGGTCCTCTTCCGTAGCTGTGGGATTTATATAGAAAGTATTGGAGAAGATGATATAGGTATACATACATAGAATTGTGATGCTGTGGTCGCATGAATTTTTATCTATGGATTGGCAGCCGGCCATACCTATATGGTTTGCTTTTAGGTCACCACTGTCCCGAAACTCCCTAGGGGTTTTAGGAAAATAGGAGGATTGGTGAATCTCAACCTTGACCTGATTAAAGTAGGGGTGAATCTGAATGATGTCGAGTTACACATTGGATATAACTCTGCAGTTGATGATGAAACGAATGTGCACATATGGCCAGAAACATGATGCTTAGCTATTTAGGTTATCAAAAAGCCTAAGACAATTAGCAGCTTAAATGCAAGTTAAACCTTGCTTATAGCATGCCTAGAATGACACATGTTACAACATTTTCACTACCTATTAGCAAAATTAAACCTGGCTCATAGGTAGCAAATTATAGCAAACAGGAGTGTGGAACCCAAGTGGATGTGGATGGGTAGCTGTAAGTTCATGTAGCTAACCAACCATGCTCTTATAGGCTTTTCAGATGTTGTTTTGAGATGGATTTGATGAGTGATGAGTTTCCAACATTTGGATTGGCTCAGTCCTAATGTTTTTTTAATTGTTTGTGGTTGCAGTATTGGTATGGGATACTAAATGAGCGGCGGGAATGCCTTGCAATGTGCATCTGGGAGAGCCGTGAAGCTGCCATCAAGGCCATCCACAAACCAGCACACACGTTAGCCATGAAGCTCACATCTGTCATGTATGAAACATACACTCTTGAGAGATACTCCCTCAAGATTGACACAGACCTAACTCCCACATTCACGCCTCTTGGTAGCATGAGGGGATAGGTAACAAACCAGCCAATTTTGACTTAAACAATTAGGTACCAGCACGAGTGCGAGGGGCCCTCTCACACATATTAGATGACCATTTTGCAGTCGACATGTAGATACAGATACCAGATGTCAAATTGTTATAAAAGTATATTAGGTACAGAGAGCGATCATTCACTCATTGAGGAATTGCTTGATGAGTTACAATACATTCTTGGACATTATTTAATACCTGTCAACTGTGCTGTACAACTACTGCACACTAATCATATCCGGATCTGACTTTTTGCCTTCCAGCTGTGACAAAATAGCTCAAGTTGCATGCGCATAATGGACTCAGGGTGGTGCATTTGCTGCTGTAACTTGTGGTTATGGAAACTATGTACTTTGCATGTTGCTGGAGTCATTGGGAATTTGGGCCCTACCATAGAGAGCTACACTAAATATGATACTTAGTGTCACCAATTTTAATTGTCTTGCTCAATACTAGTTGTAAACCGCAGTATAGTGTCACCAACACTAAATGTTAACCCAACGTTATTTGTCATTCCTTGTAAAAAAAAATTGGGATTATATATTTACAGTGTTGCAACTACTGACACTTCCGAAGTGGTTTTTCATCCAATTTTCAGTCATCCATGACAATATTTCATCACAAGTTTGCTGACAAGAGAAGGTAGGGTTTTGGCCAATGGATGAACTCATTCATCATCCATGACAATATTTGTTTACTTATTCATAAGAAGTGTCATCCAAAAAGTTACTGTAGTGACATTAAATACCATATGACACTAAATATGATATTTAGTGTACTTCATGGTTCGGTTATTACTTAAAATAATTGTTCTTGGATACTTGCCACATTGCAGTGTGACATTGCTTGAAACCTATTGTTACAATTTATAAGTGGTTAGTGAACAAGCATTGTTTAGAACAATGAAGCTTGGAGGGTCGAGGACTTTATGGAAGCTTTGGTGGTAGTTACTAGTGAGTAGTTATTAGTTGCCTTCGTTCTCCGCTTATTAGGTCCATTACCAGGTAGTTTAGTCTATTGTTGCTAGGACTCTGTAATGTGAAGTGCTGTTGTTTGCAATAAAGGTAGGGTAGAGGGTGCTTAAACCAACACTTTAAGCTATTGCACATACATATGGCTACATGATTGATATAAAAAAAATCATATTATCCTTTTTTCTAAACATAGGTATAAAGAAAGAAAAAATATTTTTAGCCTCAATTAGATATTTGATGAATATTCAAAATCAAAACCACTAGCTTCCTTTAACCAATATATAGGCCCCGTGTATGACGACCTTGGATATGATGAGGACCCCCACCTTCATTGCCTAGAACCAACATAACATAGTTGGGTACTAGACCCAAGCTAGATCAAAGACCAACTAGTAACGGTGCGCAAAGCCACATGGCCACCTCCATGATCCCACCTAGTTCGCTTGCAAAACCACCACCTTGCATCTTGGGTACCAACCCCCTTTGTGCTTTGTGGGCCTACTTCCACGACTTTGTGAATAGAATGGCTATAACCACCCCCGCCCGCAATGTATAGAATGGCTAGAATGGGCATTGTCAAGCCACCCTAAACCCACCTTGAACCAACCTGAGATAGAGTGGAGCCCGTTACCTACCCTACATGGAGGTAGTGGAGGTCGCTTTGAGGTGGCGCCACTAATGGCACCTAAAAGCGTCACTCCATGGGCCCATACACTCTTGGAACGCTTCAAGGTAGTAGAGTGTTGGTGATTGGGAGGCGTTTATAGGTGTTGGTTTTGGGTGGGGTGTTGCTTTTAGCACCCTCTACCTTAGTGAATAGGGATTGATGCAAAACAAGTGCAAGTTGTGTGAGTTTGTCTAGTTCTATTGTCCCAATAAAAACCCACTCATATCCTAGGTGGAGATTGTAGTTGGGCATCACAAAAAGATGAACCAGGGTGCAACTTACAATGTCGTAAGTACACTAGCTTGGACCCGTGATGCCCTAGCCCATTGCACCCATGCATATGATTTAATATCCCAGATGAACCCAACCCCATGTACCCACATAACATTATTCAGATCCATAGCAAATGTTCTGTGGGAGTGACAGTATTCTATGGAATATTCCCTAATATTCCTCACATTTAGACTGAATGTGGGAAATATCAGGGAATATTCCGCATAATACTGCCAGTCCCACAGAACGCTGATATGGATCTGAATAATGTTATGTCCATCATGGCAACATGTATCATCTGGTTAAGAAGTAAGGTAGAAATACCATAACCCGTGAAAATAAGGTGATTCGCATTGAAGATATGGTCTTACAATCATGAGATAATTTCCCAAGATAGACGAGAAGGATCCATGAAGAATGCAAGTTGTTTCATATTTTTTTGCCCTGTACAAAAAATTCTACAATTTTTCAAAGTGGAAAGTTGTCAAACCCCCTACTCGTTCACTAGATTCTCCCTACACCGAACACAGTAATCCACATTTCCATATAGAACATCACCTAAACCGGTTAACTTATGAGTACATTAAACTTGAATCCCATTGGCTACACTAAGTGTACATGCATTGAAGTTGCCGCCTCACCATGATCGGTTTCAGAAATGGCACTTCACTATTATGACGGCAGTATAGTGCACGTATAGAGGGTGGTTAACTGGTTTGGGTATCTCTACCTTACAAACTATGATTCGCATAGCCTGTTTCCATTCTTTACAACATACAATTTGCCAAACCCATTATAGATGGTACAGTTGGTCCCCTATCAGAACTTGATTTATTGGGTGGTCTCTGAAATGGGCCAAAGTTTGGCAATCAACTAAAAGCGGTCACATATGATGTTAGTAACTCGTTCTTCAAGTGGAGTCCACTTGCAAGTGACTCTTGATGTAAAGTGGTCTCTAAAAGGAGCCAAAGTATGGTATGGTTCGGACAACCAACCAGAATTGGCCACATGTGCAAGATAATACTAGGGGAGAGCAATCTTGTGACTAGCCTCTATGATCGCTCCTAGTAATACCCCCTCCCATGCCAAAAAGATTTAGAAAAAGGAACGAAAAGAACAAGGAATCCACACAAAGTATCTTAGTTGTTTGCATCTTGATTGCTCCTTAGTTGTATCTAATGTATCAAATTAAAGCTCTTTGTAATGCAAATCCAATGATCTTAACTTTTCTTTTTAAGTCGAAAATTTGAGGGAGAAAATATAAAACATCAACTTGAAGAGCAATTGGTCTTTTAGTGACCACCATGCCCAAGTGAAAACATGAAACAAAAGACATCTTGGTGGTTATGAAGAGATATTGAGAAGCTCTACAAAATAGAATGTTTGTTTGTGGACATTGAGCTAGATATCATCATTTGATGCACTTGTAGGTGTTTCTTCAGGGTAGGTTCTCGGAGGTATATTTTTGAAGCAAGTGCTTAGTCCAAGGAGAGAAAGCCACTTGTCGAATAGATGGCATGACATTCAACACTATTTTTTATCAAATAAAAATATTGCAATCTACAATGTGGACCTTTGATGTTCAATAATGTGGATTGGTAAATAATTAATATCCACCCACAATATTCTCCCCAATGTCTTAAGTGTGGAAATAAGCTCAATAACGTGATCCACAATACATGCCATAATCAATTTCGATTTTATACACATGTGTAGTTGTAGTTGAGGAGTGGATTTGAATTCAATTATTGTCCCTCCAATTTGTGCAATCCATAAACCGGAGGCAAACAATTTATATTATAGTGAAAAGTTTGTCTAAGAAAAATTGCCTCCTACAAATCTTCTCCTATACTTTGACCCTGAACTTCTTTACATGTGTCACATAATAACTACAAACAAAATTGAACCAATGAAGTAAACTACAATCATCACAAATTTTAATCATTGATACAATCTCGTATCTTGGTTGTCTAAGTAAGAGTAGTTATGATTGAGGTGGTCATCAAATGCACCTCATATCCCTCTTAACCTTACAAATTAACCAAAGAAAGTAAATTGCACTAATATGTTGCAAATAGTTTGACTCTTTACGCTTGCAAATTATCATGGGTCAAAATCAAAGCACAAAACTTGTCATTTTTTTAATCATCCGTATAGCAATTACAGTTTCAAAAGAACATATTTCTTGTATTTTCCAATTGTGGCGATAAATAGTCAAAATAGTGTGGAATGTTGATAAATTGGTGTGGCTCATCCTAATTGCACATATCAATGTACAAGTATCAACAATTAGAACAGTGGTTGTGTGGAAATGTCCCTTCACCAATCTTGAATCTTGCACATTTCCAAACTTGGCATATCTGACCCAAACTTCAAAGGCTCAGTAAATAATAAGATGACCACCTAACTTCAGTCTACCCTCTATAATTGTTAACAACGGGGAGTGGGAAATTTCGTAACAAATACAAGGTTTAATGAACAAGAAGATAACACTTATAAATGTAACGCAAATAAAATACTATTGTAACATTAAATGAAATTTCAAAATACAAGTGAGGAGTTTCACTCCTCCACTTCCATTCCTCTAGGATGGAAGAAGGCATCTATAGAGGTCCGGTTGAGTTGATTCACATGGACTTGAAGATCAATCGTCTTCTCAAACTATTATAGTTTCTTAACCAAATGCATAACATTGTCGATACAACACTATTTCTTTCTTTTGAGCATAACTAAACTCTAAAGTCTTTCCCATTTCTACTGCCCCTAGATTCATTTGAAAGATAGTTGCTAAATTGATCCCAAACTACAAGGACACAAATTCTATCCACAAAAAGTAAAACAACACCCTCAAAATTTCAAGGACAAAACTCGCAGCCGTCGTAGGAGATTTGGAAGGTAGATTTTGGACAAGCATAACCCACTTGATAGATGTTGGACTTCAACAAAACTACTTACGTTGGAATCGTCTTTTCAATAGCTTTCTATAGGTATGCAATTTGACCTACACATATGAAATGTCAGAAGCAACATCCTCAAGAATTTGAGCGTTGGTATGTTGTGGTTCAAGCCACTATCACTATATTCGTTAATCGGAGACTTTGGAAAGTCTCAAAATAAATGCAAATGGTTTAATATTTGGTCCAATTTCTTATTGTGATGACATGTATTTGTGCCAAATTGGTTAGTGTTGCCAACGCAAACCGGTTTATTAAGTCACATTGAATATATATTTGTGTTTTCCTTGTTCTTTATTTGAAAACCATGTCCTTAAGTAGTCTCAAAATCATGAAAAAGTCTCCAATTACCGAATATGGTGATGACTAGAGCAAACCGAGTTGATGAGACTTGAGAGGGACTTGCAATCAATACCATGGATTTCATCATTTTTATTGGGGGTTTATTTGAAATTCTATACAATATGTTATATTGTATGGTATTTAATATTATAATAAAACAACATATATGGAGGGAAATATACAAAGAGGGGAGTAGACATTCAAGTAACACTTAACGTCTTTGTAGTCTCCCCAAGTAGGGAGTAGAAAAAATGTTAGCACATACGGAATTCTAACACTTATAGGGGTAACAAATATAGAGGGTAGATTGTACCTAACTTACACCACACAATATCTACAAGGGTCCCACATTTTGGGCTTGGAAGTTGCAATTTGGGTCATGTGACTCATGATCTAGTACCGTAACACCATAGCAGGTTCGCCACCTGGCGAACGAATATTTAATTTTTTTGAAAAAATAAGGTTCGCCTCTCAAAAATTGAATTTCTCAATTTTCGTTTTTTAGCAAAAAAATAAGTAAAAATGACTCTAAATAGCTTAGAAATAGCAAAATATTTCAAAAACTAATTTATTCTATTTTCGTTTTTTTGTCTTCAGAATTTTCTAATTTTTACGTTTTTATTTTTAGAATTATTTTAGGACGAACCTGCTATGGTACTACGGTAGTGAGCGCCCTTACTTAAGTAGATGACCCTTATATGGACATTCTTCTTGATTGGACCTGGATATAATATGAGTGGGATATGACAAGGCTTGTACTTAAAATTGGACACCAAGAAGACACAAGTTACGATGGCATTGAAGTATAACGTTTTTCAACTTTTGATCGTTGATCTCTGTCTAGTAAAAATGTCTTTCAAAACTGAATGGGGACAATTGATTCTATATTGTCAAGGTTCACCACTAACCTATTGTAGGGTGCCACATGATGGATGGGTCCATTCACAATTGGGGTACTACTTTTGGGACAAATGAATTAAGGACTATGTCGCATTGGATCTCGACGTTTATTATGATTTACTATTATTTAATTAATACAATTTAAATAGATAAGTAGATAGGTCATATGATTTATCAAGAAATATATGATTTATTATTAAATAATAAATAATAATAGATAAATCCTTTATGAAATGAGTAGATAGGTTATAGGACTTGTAGAGAGGTCATATGACTTGTTTGGGCCACATCAATGGCAATTTCATTATTGAAGTGTACATTGGAGGTGAATTATTTCATGTTTTGCATCCTAGTACCTTGGTGTAAGTGTCATGTGTCCATACATATATTTTATTATGTCCAATTCTAACTCTAAATGTTCCTTTTTCATGTAGCCAGGTTATCATATAATGTTCGCCATGTTTGGAGTCATATGTAAAGCTATACAATTGGTATGCAATACATTTTTAGTTCTATTGGTACACAATTGAATGATAAGTGTGAGGAAGAAAATTGGGATCATTTTAATTAATTTTGTTGTCCTTTCATTCCTTAATCCTAAGGTCAACAGTTCTGATAGCAACCATAGATGTCCGTTAAGGAATCAAAATGATATCTTAGATAACCCTATTCCTTGTAAATTAACTTTGTCGGTGTACTCACTATGGAATATTAAATGTAGGTATGATCCAAAATATGCTCCACAATACAAATCTAAGCACGCCAACTATGTAAACTTGTCTACTTTAGTCCTTTAACCGTTAGACACTCATTCGTGGTACCCCGATCGTGAATGCCCCCAGATGTCTTGGGGGCCTCACTTTGAGATCCATGTTGAATCTACCTTGGGAAGTGGAGAGCACAAGAATCAAGAGGGTACAATGCTCCTTTCATGTGTGGGCCCACCAAACGGCCAAGCACATTGTGTAATGTGATATTATGTGCTTAGAATATATTAACCATTCTAGACTCCATGTTTAAACAATTGGAAGAACCTATGTAATAACTTGACGAGAAAGAGAATCTTCACTTTGACCCCCATGTACCTTGTGCATCTTAATTTTGAATCTAAAATTTGAAGTGACAATATTTTTGTGGATTTATATGTCTATATATAGGTCTACATTTTAATTTTTGGAAAGACCGAAAAACAATTTGTTATTGCCTAAAAAATGTTCTTAGAGTTGCCCAAGAAATGTTGTTTAAGATGTTGCCTAAATTTATGTTTTGTTTTAGGGTTGCCCAATTACTTTTTTTGTTACTACCCTCAAAATCAACAAAACCATACAACAATTTATTGTTAACTTAATTTTGATGAATATTGTGGCACTTAATTTTGTTAGCCTAATTTTGATGAAACCGGGCATGACTATCTAATTGTCATGGTTTATAATCTAACATTTTCAAATGTTTCAACGTGGAAGTTCAAAAGATAAGTAAATGCACCGCTATTTTGGAATTCCTTTTGCATACATTTGTATTTTCCTTTCTCATAGCTACATGGTTGCTCACAAATAAATGTATTCCTCAAAATAAAAATTCACTCATAACAAAATGTGTTAGTAGCCAGAGACCAAAAGTAAATTCTTAGAGTATTCCATACAAGTGTAGTTGTACTTACAATCCAATGAATCGCTATCCAATGCAATGCAAACCATAGGATCATGGCTAAGGAGTTTCTCCACAAAAGTAGGGCTCTAGGTACTATTATGGATGAAGTCATCGTCCTCCTCGTCCGCATGCAACACCAACAAAAATAAATTATACATATGTTTGCATGGAACATATGGTTGTCTACCACCAATGCTAGAGTTGTGCATCTTTAGGAAAGATATGCATGAGCATGTGGGATATTTGTTGAGTATAATATGGTAATGCTTGTTAGGGGTGGCGTTGCCCCGGTTGCACACAACATAGATCTTGCCATCCAAAGGAGGGAGTCAAGTCCACCTTCTCCACAATGACCATTTTGAATGAATGGGTGAGTGTCATGTGTTGGTGATGGGGTTCAAAAGCTACACTATTATGGACAAATTTCCCATCCCGACTTGTGGGGTGCTCTGTATTGGGACCTCCCTAGTAGACCCCATGATATTCTCCAAAACGAGAACCTTTAAATCCACCGTCTTCCAATATCCAACATAGTCAAATTAGAACCAACTTTTACAGGCCAAACATTAGGCACAGGAGGGTTGGGCAACACACTATACTCTGTCTTGCCACCCACACACTGCTTCTTGTCACCGGGACAAAACTAGAATGTTTTGCAAATGGACCTCTTCATGTTCTTCGACTTGAAGAGGCCATCATAGCACGATGCAATAACAAAACGTTGCCAATGCTCATTTGTACAAGTGAGCTAGTTTCTTTTCTCATTTATTTATTTATTAAGGTTCATTTTGAATTGGAATTGACCCCCTTGTTGACGAGATAAATGTTTACAAAAAAAATTGGACCCCCAAGAATCAGCAGTACAACAGTAACAAGGCCCTCATGAACCATTTTTAATTTCCAAATTGAGTTTTTTCTCATTAGAAAATGTGTGGGTATTCTGCTTTGGATTGGGAATCATCCTCTCATTGAAGAGACACCCATTTACATAAACAAATTGGACCCTAAAAGTCACTAGCAAAACATTGACAAGGCCCTGAAAAAACCATTTTGTGCTTTCCAAATTGATTTTTTTCCCATTATAAAAAATATGTTGGGGTTTCACTTTTGATTGAAAGTGACCCTCTTGTTGAGAAAATGCTTGTTTACACCCAAAAATTGGAGCCCCAAGTCTCGACAATAGAACATCATCATGGCCTTAGTGGTTTCAAGATGGAGTTTATTCCCCTTTAAAATTTAATGATTAGGGAGTCCACTTTGGATTGGAAACAAAATTCTCACGAGAGAAACCATGTACAAAAAAAAATTGGACCCCCAAGCCTTAATAATTAAGCATTACCGAGGCCTTGGTTTTGTGCTGAGGCCCATTTTGTGCTTTTAAAATGGAGTTATTTCCAATTAAAAAAAAACATGACTATGGTGATTATACTTTGTATTTGAAATGAGTATCTTGCTAATGCAATACTCAAGTACATAAACATTTGGACCCCAAATTATGAGTTGCAGGATACTCTTAGGGACTTTGTGAACCATCTTGTTCTTTTTAAATGTAGGAAATCTCCATCAAAAAAAGTATGTGGGTGTTCCACTTTTAATCAGAGATGAAAATGTCATATATAAGATACTCATTTACACAATTTTTTTGGAACTAGGGGGGATCATTGGGGATCGCTTTCTGTAACTTGGTGTGTTATCTTGTTGACTTGGGGTTAAAGATAAGAGGCAATCTTAGTCCTTGAGGTGTATCTAGGTTTGCAGTTCAATGTTTATGTCGATGCCATGAATGTCGGATTATTTGGCATACCTAAGGTCGCTCAAACAATAATTATTTGGAAGTCTAGAAATGACATGTGACTTGAGTGGCATAGCATGTCAGTTGGTACACGGGCATTGAATTGTCTCAGTCCAAGATGGAGGCCTTGATAATGATTTTGACAACACAAATATGGAATTAAGCCTAAAAGAGGCAATGGTCCTCAACAACAGAGTTGATGATAACGTCCCAACATTGGATTTGTGTGGCACTTTGTTAGGTGCATTAAAAAGTTGAACATTTTCTTTAATATTGAGTGTCTATAGATATCAACAACTCACCATATATCCTAAGTTGTAGATCCTTGTCACTTCACCACCATTGAATCCCACACGGCTTTCTTTCCATCCATTTTTTTTAACTTGAAAATCTCCATATTGTGGTTTTTTGAAGATCACTAAATGTTTAAAGCGCTTCAAACCAAATTTGATATGTGTAGAATTTGATAAGATTGAAGTGCACAATTTCAAATACATTCAATTACAATTATTTTCTTGGGTAGTCAATCACGGGGGGGTCACTCTATAGGATTTTTGTGCACCACGTGCGGCGGAGGGGTATTTATTTAGGGGCTATTTACCTCCAAGGCACGAATTAAAAGCTCCCTATAATTACTTAATTTTCTAAAATGGCCTATTTTTTTGCACCCTATCATTACTTATAATGCCCATGTCATTGCAATTTTTGTAGTCTACATTCTTTTTAATTAAATTTTTTAATTTAAAAGTGTATGCTATGCAAAAGTGGTGGAAAAAAACATGGCAACAAAACGGTATACAAAATACATAGCATTGCAAAAACTAAGTACAAACAATTTAAAGTGAAAACACAACAAGAAGGCTTAGGATGGAAACACAACAAGAGTGAGCATGTGTTCACAAACACAAAACCTGCTCCATAAAAATCCTTCATTCAAAGTCAATTTACATACTAATGAAGATCAAAACTATAGTGTATAATATTTACATAGTGTGAAACACTCCAAACTTGAACATGAACCCTATATAGTCATGACGCCAGAGAAAATATGTTAGCAAGACATTTAGAGAGTGCAAGAATCTACCTTCAAGACGTTGAGATTGCATGATGAGAGAGAACTTGGAGTGATCAAAGATAGAAGTTGGATTGAAGGCAACGTCACAATGATCTTGCAAAAAGATCGCAAAATAAATAAAACTAAACAGTTGGATGAATATGGTAGGGGCAACATGCAAATCACAAAGACTCCAACATTAAATAAAACGTGTGCTATGAAGAAGCGGTGGTGGAAGTGGACATACATGTTGGAGATGACGATGTCGGAGTAGAGAAGTCACCAAAAAATGAGAGCCCACCAAGAGAAGGGAGAGAAGGGAGAGAAGCCATTGAGAGGTGTCAGGAAGAGAGTTAGGGTTAGACTTACAATTTCATCCATTTTTGGGTAAACGATGAGTCATTTTTCATCCATCCCTCGTGAGGCATGCATACAAGATTGATTCTACTAAACATACATCCTAGGATCCTTATTTTCAGCCCCTATATTATTTTTACAAAAAATGAATGGCCCATATTTTATGCCTATCTACCTTACTTGTAACGGGATTGTCTACTTTTAATGGACCCTTCATTATTTGTAATTTTTTTATAAATTTTATGTCAAACGAATTAAATCCTCCCTATATTATGCCGCACGTCGTTTTTAAAATGCACTAAGTGACCCCCCCGTGTAGTCAATAAATAAGGTGTTCGTGTTCAAGATCTTCGTAGATATCCTATAAAGTGTATATCTATTGACAAGAATGTGAATTAGGGATGCCATGGTAAATGTATGGATCATGATTGGTCATGTGAAACGCCTTTGGGGATGGACTACAATGGTCTAGCACATCTACAACAACAAACATTGAAAGTTGGTACCGTACCCGGCCGTCAGGGTCAACATCTCATGCCGAATAATTAATTAAAGTGGAGAAAGTGGGTCCGGCATGGTAAAAATAAATTAATAAAAAAATTCAACAATTTCAAAAAATATTTGTAAAAGATTCGGCACTTTAATACAAGGCTAGTTCACAACAATGAAAGATTTCTTATTTTTTTCACCCTTTTGTGGCGGCCTTGGTGTGTTTAACCTAATTGAATGCCCTAATCTCAATTAGTGGTCCTTTGTATGTGTTACTTTTGGATCCTAAAACACCACTGCAACCTCTGGGTTTGCCATGATTTTGGCCACAAGCTCTTCAGGGGTTAATTCAATTTGCTCTGCAAACAACAGAAAGTTCGGGCTCATAATGTCCGGTTTTATTTTTATTTTTGCACGAACTAGTTATGATGATACGGTATGCAATATTTTGGGATTTACTACATGAAGTTGGCTCAATTTTGTAATATTCGGCATGCTCTTCAATGAATAACTTTTCTTTTCAACTCTCTTCTCCAATAATTTCCGATTTTTTTCAACTTCTATTTTTTTATTTAATTTTTGCCGACCTTGACGGTATTTGTTAAAACTATGCCAAATCTCCCATCCTTGATCACATTTCTACATTCCACCAAATCCGGATGCACATCCAAACACTAGAATTTAAAGACAATCCAACGTAATCATGTAGTCCTTTCACCAAAGCACCTCATATAATAAAGCACCTCACACATGATTGAGTGTATATGGTCAAAGTCCAAATCATCTCAAGCCTTGGATTTAAAGGCATTATCACCATTATCCAATAAGGAGAAGACATGCCAAATGTATGTTTTTGATGTCATGCAATGCAATTGCCATGACTATGGTTTCATCCTTAGCAATGGGAAAGAGGGTCACTGGATGTCATACTTACACTTGCATTTTGTGTTCTCTGTGCAAGGTTGACTACGCCACTAACAAGTTCATTCGTGCCCCAACCTTCAGTTACAAAAGGTTATGTATCACCCCAAGGTTGTTGATGTGGTCCAAACAATCCTATTGATACAATGGTTTGACAGATCGCCATCGTTGGAGAATGTGTTGGTTATTGACGTTCCTAGAAATTACTCCCTATGTCCTTTGCAAACATTATATGCTTGAGTACAAGATTTACTACCTTCGCACTTGATTTCACCCTATGATAATTCACATTCAGATGAAGTGCATATGACCATGATTAGTCATAAAGCATGAATCCCATGGTAATAGGTCTCATTTTCTCTAATGTAAAATGTCACATTACGTTTCATTTATATCCAATCGTTTGTATTTTAGGTCAAATTAGCCAGAAATAAAACCTTTGTATTATGTAATTGCTCACCACTTACATGCTACATTAGATATTGTATTTAGTGTCACCAATTCTATTTCTCTTGCTCAAATACTAAATGTGAACCGCCTATGTAATGTCACAAACATTAAACATAAATTTGACATTATTTGTCATTCCTTGTAAAAACTTATGGGCATTATAGATTTACAACATTGGGAAAACTGTCACTTACTAAGTGATTTTTCATCCAAATTTCAATCATCCATGACGATATTTCATCATATAAATTTCAAGATGCAAAACATACCAGACTTTGTATCGATAATTGGCATGGGTTTCATCCAACTTTCAATCATCCATGACAAAATTTGTAAACCTAGTCATAAGAATCGTTATGAGAAAAGTTACCACATTTGGTCCGAGATGACCCTAGACTACTGGATGATGGTGGAAATCTTAAGGAAGAGGTTGGCGGTTCGATTCCCGGCTGTGAAATCTCCTCTCTACTTGACAGAAACTTGCCAAGTGGTTAATTGCCTACTGTGCTTTGGTGCTGGCCTGTCGGCCTTCTCTCTCAAAAAAATAAAACAAAATAAAAATAAAAATACCACGGTGATATAAAATACCATATAACACTAAATACAATGTTTGACTTCGCAAACAGTGTCGGTGACCATAAATGGTGTGGTTCAAGAGTTGACTTGAGCTTAGTTGAGAAGTATTTTTGGTATGGTTTGCCACCAAGCTTCCCTGCTGTGACTGGTCCCCTACATTTCTGCCTAACCCTGTGGATATGCTGCGGGGATGGGCTTATATGGCCATAGCCAAGCCAGGATTCAGGAAGCACATACAGGAAACGAAAGGACCGAAGCGCAAGCACGATGGGGAATCTCAAATGTGAGTGCTCTCTGGATCCACTGCCCTGCAAGCAACTTGGCTTTAGGAATTAGTAGAGGATGAGATCATGTGGGTTTTGGTTAAATGTTTTTCCTCGCACGCTTCACGTACAGAAGTAGTGGGTTTTTGGTAGGTAGGTGTGTGGGCAAAATGGGTTTAGGGTTTGTGGCGGGATTTTATTCTTCAAAGTTTAGGTGTAATGTGGCATTTGGGGTGTCTGTAAGGTATGTGGGCCTACAACGAACACTTTCAACTCCATGTACACTTTTGGCTGTTGGATGGGATCGTGAATTGTCTCAGCTAGTTAGCAATTGTGTCAATTGTGTCGTTTCAAGTGTCAATATCGGAGTTGAGATGCAAAATTATAAGAGATCAAAGTGAAGATTCTTCTTTCTTTGTAAGAGATCACATAGGCCCTCCCAGTTGTGTTAACTACTGAACCTACAATGGTGTCTTCGTTTTGAGCACATAGTCCAATCCCATCATAACACATGTCTTTTTCGGCGTCTGCTTAATGCTAGTGTTCGATTAAGGCCCGCATATCTTGATTGTTGCTGCGCTTCATTCTTGGCTTTGGCTTGTGCCTTCTTACTCCAAAAAAGCAAGAAGGAGAAGCAGAAGAAGAATTGTTGCTGGTCATAGTGTGAGGCTGATGGCGACTTAACCTTGAGGTCAAGGTCGTCTTGGCATCTCCAGCCAAATTTGTGATTCTCCTCTCCACTTGATTTTTCTTCTTATTTTCATATCATCATAATTTGACAAGAAGCTTTGTGACTAGTGAGTCATACAAGAAACTGGATAATGATATCTTTATTAAGGTATGTCGGCCTATTGTGGGCATTTCCAATTCCACAGGCAATTTTGATGGTTGGATATCCAGCTTGAGGAGCATTTGCGATTAATTCTGGTCACAAAGATTGCCATCCCAAGTTTCAGAATTGAATTTGAGATGTAAAAATTATAAGAGGGCAAATGGAGATTCTCCTTCTCTTTAAGTGATCGCATAGGCCCTCCCTTTTGCGTTAATTTTGACTCCAGAACGGTGTCTATTAATTTTCAGCACGTAGTCCAATTTCATCATAAGATGTGTCTTATTGATGTCCATCCTTAACTCCAAGTCGTGCCTTATACCACTCAACTATAGGTGTCCACATGAGAACAATAAAGTCTTGAGCTGCTCTGAGCTTGTGCTATTGTATGGAAGAAAAACCCTACTACTACATATACAATAATATCTCCAATGTGCATGTTTTGTCCCTCAATCGTGTGATTTAGATAGTATGTGTGTGGAGAAAATTGAGGTGCTATCAGGAGGGCATTGGTTCTTAGCAGTCATGGGCCAATTCAAACATTATTGAGATCAGGTGCATCTTGTTCAATTGTTTATATTGTGAATACAATCAATAGAACAACCTGAAAGGAGAAGCTCATTGGTGTCATATTGCATTGATTGTTGTTTCAGCCAAAGAGAAGTGTCACCCACAAGTGAAGAAGATTATTGATCGCATTTGGGAGCGATTTGCCAGTACGAGTGAAAACCAAGAACTCGGTGTACAAGATTTGTACTGTGCCATTCTGCTTGTATACAAGTAAGAGAACATAGAGGCTTGCCTGAGATCAATTCAATTTCAATTTTGAAGCAATCTTAGCCTTATGTATCTATGCGCGAAACGTAAACATGTACCCAGTATTTATGGATGGTATTGGATCTTGTATGTTTCAGTGATATTAATAAGACCCTGCCAGGTCCATTCAATGACCCACCCTCAAAGGAAGAGGTCGAGGTTCTTCTCAAGGTATAACTCCCTTTTCATGTTGTACAGTTCAAAGAGTTTTGTCATTTTGATGGCACTGATTTGCGTACGGAAGCACCTAACTTAAATGTTGCCATTTGCACCCAAAGAAATGTCTTAAAAGAAGTCTGTATATATCTAGTTCACATAATAACTAAGAATTTGTAATAGTGGGAATGGTTTAAGCATTACAACGCTAATTCAACATTTAGCTAATGATTTGTTCAACATTGATATAAACTCACATTACATCCTTTTAGATCTTGCAAGTATCAAATGTAGAAATAGAAGAAAAAAAATTTCAACCCTATGACTCCAAGGGCGATGATCCAAGGTTTAGTACCACAAAGTCCTGGGTTCAAACCCACTCCTGAACCACTGAAACTCTGGCATGCCCTCTCCCTTTAGTGCTCGACTTGGAGGTCATCTTGCCAAGATTTGTTGGTCAAGGTGCTGTGTACCAAAAATTTCAAAAAAGTAAAAATTACAACCCTATGCTTGGTAGGCATTGAAACAATGTTGTAGTTTGATTTGATTGAACCATTGTGAATCCAGTGGTTGGTACCTACATGAATCTAGAGGTTTGTGATGATGCAATGGAGTTGCCAACCCGAGCCACCTATTCTGCTACTTTATTTTGTTGAAACATTTTCTATGGTAGTACAGCACACTTGTTAATTCTGACTATTGGCATGTCATTTTTTGTTTGCCTCTTGACTTGGAGGTCATCTTGCCAAAATCAAAGTCTTGTTGGGTCAAGGTGTTGTGTACCAAAAAAAATCTACAAAGTTAAAAATTGCAACCCTATGTTTGGTAGGGATTGAAAGAAAGTTGTAATTTGATGTGATTGAACTAAGTGTGAAACCAGTGGTTGATACTACATGAATCTAGAGGTTTGTCATTATGCAAAGGAGTTGTCTACCTGAGCCACCTATCCTGCTGCTTTACTTCTTTGTAACGTTCTTGTTGGTAAGGTTGACGAGCCTTATTCAAACAACTACTTTTGGGTGCAAAATGATTCAATATCCTCCTAAAACGAATGCCTCTGATATTATTCTAAGGATTAAAACAATGGCTCTTTGGTTGGGATAGCTTGAAAGTGAATGCTCAACACTCAATCAACACTTACCATTTAAGGAGACTGTGTATATGGTGTTCAAAAATTTGTTACAAATTGGGTTTCATCACCTCAATCTCATTCATAAGTCATAAGGCATTCTATTTGTACAAGAATTGTTAATCAACTGGGTTTGCTTCCTGGATTTGCACATCAGAAGAGGGCAAACCTCTTGGAAGTAACTGCAATAGGCTTGTCTACCTCTGTACAGCACACTTCACTGTTAATCCTGTTTATTGGTGGTTTTTTATTTTTAAAAATTATGTATTTGTTTTTAAATTGGTTGGTTCACCTGCAGTAATTTCTAATGCAATGCATTGTTTGTCAAACTTTATGTTTGTAACAGACGTATGACAAGAATGATACTGGGACGCTGGACCGGACTGAGTTCACAGCCTTTATTGAGTCGTTCACGAAAACGGTGACAACAAGGGTTAGCACCAACATACTTCTTTTTTCTTTCGTCATTCCCACTATCGTTGTGATGAGCCGGCCTGGAGCCGAGCAGATCCCCGTTGTTGGTCCCATTGTAAAACGGGCGCCCAACCCCATCTACTCAGCTATTATGACCACTTTGATTGTCTTTGCTGGTAGCACACTGCGTAAAATGTAGATTGATCTTCAGTGCTTTGTTGCAACCACAAACGCATTGATTGTACCATTCATTTATGTTTTGAGAGGTTAATGCTCCTCTACATGTATTCTTTGAGATGTTTGTTGGCAAGTAGTAAGTTGCTTTGTGCATTCAGGCATGGGTGATTGCATCTACCCTTTTTTTGACACCCTGGACCCTTAAAGGACCAAGGGCCTCAATGTAAGACCTGCATACACAATTTCTATAAGCCTCGTCAAGTCTTAGAATTAAAATTTCTATATTTATGGGTTTGAAGCTTTGTATGTTGTACATTATCTTATGTCAAGACTCAAGAAGTTAATAAACTTATACTGGTATGTGACATTGATTATCAAAATACTAAGTATTTGCATGTACGTAAGGCCACCTAGGCTGTGTATTTGAACCCAAATTTTTAATAGTGATGGCCGTGCCAGACATCGGCTTGGTGACCAGTGCCCGGGAAGTTTTAGGGCATAGTCGGTCAAGATCCTAGTGATTCTAAATCCAGCCGGTTGCATGTTGACATCTTCCAGTTTTGCTTTATTCATTTGAGGCATATTCTATAGATTCCTCTAAAATGATCGGTATTTCTCCTGAAGTCTCGAACTTCAACCGGTTATTTCTCAAACTCAACCGGTTCATCTGTAACTAACTGACGGTTCTCCCAGGACAGTGTTGGTGACTATCATTCAACGAAAATATACTGAAATTTAAAAAATACAGTGGATCTTTCATTATATCTTAATGATTGTCAATGATACTTTAAATCTCTTGAGAACAAAGCTCGTGTGAAGACATTTCTTAAAGCACTCCAATCTTATTATTCTCAATGTTGATTGTGTGAGGTTGATCCATGAACCTCAAGAACCTCACTTGACCCTTCCAAGTGACATTGACCCTTGCAAAATGGACAGTGGTGATCATTAGCTTTTTGTCTTCATTAACCAATGAGTTTGTAGTCCTTAGAATAATACATTTAGTGTTCTTGTTGAAGTACATAGTTGTGCACCTTGGAGAAAAGTTGGTGTTGAAATTGGGTGCTTCTACCTTATGTGTTGTGAACCCTTACCCCCAAAGCTTTGTGATGTGACTTAATACTATTAGGCTATGCCGTTTCTAGTCTTTAGTGTCACTTGCTATTCGAAGTTACACAATACTACAAATCTTTACTAGGAAGGCAAGTTTTTACCAAGTAAAAATCATTTATGTTATATAATGTCCATGCTAACCTATTTAATCTTTGTAGATACACAACGAAACCTATCATAAGAAGTTATAATGTTGCGTAGTCCCAAATACAAAGTGACACAAAATACCATAAACAACGTAGTGGTAAGTTTTGAGTGTAACTCAACGTTAAATTTCAAAGCACTATAGCTTCCGTTAGTAATTCCAGTCAAATCTCAGTTCATCCAATTAACTCTAAGTTTATCCAGTTAAGTCTAAGTAATATAGAAGCTTTCCTTCATTTAAGTTATCCACATGTCCTGCATCCAGTGCCTAGGGGGATTTTTGGGCATGCATAATCGGTCAAAGACCCTAGTGGTGTTTCCAAGGCCAACTGGTCACATGTTGTCATCTTCCGGTTCTCCTTCATTAATTCGAGGTATATTCCATAGAGTCCTCTAAAAGGATTCATGATTTTCTTGAAAGTCTTGAACTTCAAAAGGTTATTTCTCAAACTCAACCGGTTCATCGATTACTCAAGTCAGTTCTTCCAGTTCATTACCTGCTCGCATGGGAAGGGCGGGTTTTTTTCCATGGTTGGGACCGTCTCTTGGTCACAGACAAAAAAACACCTCCCCTCCATGTATAATAAATAAGTTATGTATCAATTTGAAAAGTGCACTTGAAGAATGAATTAAACGTTAAACACCCCCCAATGAGCTCTGCTTGGGCGTGTCAGAGTGAATAATGTATTGAAGAGCTCTCAGCTGAGCAGGCCTGCAGTGGCCCGTTCTTCCCTCCTCTCTGTCTCCTCTCTCACTCTGCAGGTGCAACTTTGTGAGAGGAGAGAAGAAGAACAGGCAGCTGTAGCTGTGTCCCAGCTGTGGGCCTTCTCCATACTCGGACACCCCCCAGCCAGAGTTCATTGTTGGTGTTTAATGTCCCCCCCTTCAAACATATATTTTTGTGCACTTCTATTTATAGAAACCGAGATTGGGCCTCTCATACGCTTAATCCTAAAGTGACATGGAGGATAGAAACTGTCCTCGACTATTTTCAATCCAAATGTGAAGGCATTTGCCAAACTGTTCTAGAAAAATTCAATAAAGAGCGATTGTACAAATCTGCGAGATCAACCCAATGACACCAAAAACAACAAATTTGAGGATGGACTGTAATTTCTATGAAGCTCGAAAGTTTTAGGGTATCCTGCAAATACCAAGTTTTAGTCTTCCCCGGGCATTGGCTTCCTACATGGTTCACGTGTACTCGGAGTTCGTTGGCCAAAGATCTAGCCGCTCAAAGTGGCTCGAAAAATTTCCTGAAGTTGCACTTGCTATGAGCTGTAATGTGGCCGCTTGGATTTGCATATTTCTCACTTCACAAATTCTCCCAAATTTCTATAAGAAATGCTCTTCTGTTTGCAGTTTCCGACAACCCTATGTACACGACATCGAGTACAACAGAGTTTCGTAGTTTTTACAATTATTTCAAGTGGAGAGGGGAGCTAGTATGTGGAGCTCAAATTTCTTAGTTGAAGTCGCTGTGAAATTTGTTGTTGGCCATACCAAGGAATGAGGCAAGAAAAAGCCCGAGAAACCCTGCAAGTTGTTCGGTACTGATAGGTGTTTTCAATGCAAAAAACTTATTGAAAAAGAGAATGGACAGTTCAAAATTTCTAAGGTGATCTGTACCCTACTACACCCTCCCTTTATATGGTTGGATTTACATCTATAGCCATCGATCTCCCTGAAGAAAAATTCAAAAACGAACACCTGCTGTAGGGATTCTTCCTCGAGGAATATCCTATGTCACTTTGGGGTTACGGGTGAACTTGTACATTGCTGGAAACACGACGTTTACAGGTTCCTCCTCTTATTATGGCATCCTGTTATTTGGGTCCAGTAGGAATTCTGTTCCTTCACTTATCACTCATAGTCGAATGACAGTTCAAAGAATGTACTTGGGGTTCATCTTCTACAGATGTGTTTTTCCTCTTTCATTATCTTGCAGTTGCAAGCTCCCTTGTGCCTTGAGCAAGGCTGGTATCAGCTGACCATTGGACAAATGGAGTGCCGTAACATCATTGGTATACTTTTTGATGAGGACAGAAGTAAATGATCACCAATCCTTGTGAAAGTAAATCATACATGATTTACAGGAATTGGCTGCGTTCTGTATGATTCCTCTTGTTGTGTGCTACAACGCTCGTGCAATTCGTCCAAACCTTGGGACAAATATCGAACATGTGCAAGCAGTCTCCTTGTGAAGATGTACTTCCTACTAAGGTAGATGAGCCTTATTCGGTTTTTGTTTGTTTGTTTGTTTTTGTCTGCTAGGTTATACTCAGTTTCGTGAAGTTTAAATTTTTGTGCCGCCACAGATGTATATGAAGAAGCCAAGTTCAATCTCAGAAACCTTTCGAGCCAATCTCGAATTACTATAAACTATTAAAGCCCACTGAAAGTGAGCCATAAGAAGACCACATAGGTTCCCTCAAATATGTTGAGTGTTGAGCCTAGAATGGATAATAAATTTTGAGCATGTGGTCCAATTTCTTTTAAGACATGTCTTTTTGGTGTCCATTCTCATATCTGCACCAAACCACCCACCACTCAAATATAGGTGTTTGATTTAGATAAGTAATTGAATTAGGCCCACTTATCATATGCTACCACCCATTCATATAGATCAACCCTTGATATGTGATATTATCATGAATACAACTGAATGATAATCAATGTATCCTAAATCCTTCTTGGAGAAATATGGTATTGCTTTGGTTATATCTTATCATCATGAAAGATACAGTAAGCCTGCACTACATCAAATTAATTTCTTACAACTTTCGCAATATCATTCTTTCAGTACATAATTATAGCATATTTCTCACACGGTAGTGAACAATAGATGAATGAAATATAGTCATATGTAGTCTACATATGAGGATAATTAGCAAGCATTCAATTTTGAAGGCTGGATGATCACAGGAGTTGCTCTTGTGAAAGTTGAGTAATTTTCATGTTTTGAAATCTATTCTTTGCAAAATAGGTGCACGAGTATCAATATGATTGATTGTTTGTATGCGGGTTGTCCTAAGGCCTTGACGGAAGAGATGTTAACATGTGATGATTTGTTGAAGTATGAAATCCAAGAGTATGAGTTGCGGCAACAAAGCGCAAACCTGGACACTTGTTGTAGACTGCACATACCTAGAGGAAGATGATGATATCCCAATAGATACAATCATGATGATTTACTGTAGTGTCACACATAAATTTTGAAGCCCTTGGAATCATACTTAATAGGTTGTGAAGTGTGCAAGAGAGCCATGTGTTTTTGCAAGATCAACAACTTAGGTGTGGATGCTTTTGAAGGAAGACATGTCTTGTGAATGTATGTTTCTTGGAAGATGAAGGTGGTATGAGCTTTTGTCACCTTAAAATAAATAAATTTAAAAATTTATTGTGAGACAAGCTTTTGTGTTGTGTCCTATACAATTAATCAACCACATTTATATCTTAAATCTCTACTATGATTCTTGATTACATGTTTATGTAGATATTTGAATAAGTACTCTTCAACTAACATCCGTTAACATGCTTTTGGTTGCAAGAATTTGTTTGCAAACTCATTTTAAATTAAATGTGTGCAAGTAGATTTGTAAATTCCGCCAATTTATTTGTGATTCTAACCTCATACATTCTCATCAATTGCACAATACTAATCATAGCAATTCCCATTGACAAATACATTTTTCAATCTCTATTTATTTTGAAACAAAGTGTTTTTAACCCTCTTCCAATATCAATTGACATTGAGCAATCGGTTTTCCATTCTTTCACAACCAATTTCACATTGAAGTAGCCAAAGAAATACAATTTAGCATTTCATTGGAATGATAATAAAAATAATACAACTTGGTTTTGAAAAGTGCCAAGTGACTTAATATCAAAAACGTATACCTAATGTTCGCATGTAAAATGATTTGCAAAGAACTAATCTACTTCATCTAAATGGCATGAATTGGATGTTCCCGCGAGTATGGTTTCAATATCCGGTTCTTGATTTGATTTACCATCCTCTGATGATTGTTGAATTGGGGTTGAATCCAACTCTTCATCATTCTTTACAGTGATGTAAGATGTGGAACTAAATGGGTTGTTACCTTTATAAGATACAAACCATGATGAGATCGGTTCTATAGGTGAGGGTATTGACAATTCTATCTCAACAACGTTATCTCCCGAGATCCATGTAACATAATATGGGGATGCTACGAATTCAAAATCTATTTCTGCCACAGGAAATTCGTTTGGAGTTTCTTCATCACTATGCAAAGGTACGTGTTCCCATTCCTCTTGAAGAGCCTCATGATCGATGGATGATTTGGTCGTCATGGTTCAAACTTTGTCAAAGGATTTTGCAATTGCAAATCTTCCAAACAAGTTTGCACAAGGTGGTTTTTGTGCAATGTCAAAGATATGAGCTTTTGACCCTCCATTTATAGTAGTTGAAACTAAAACTAAGGGTAAAAAGAGAACCATTTGGAAGTACACAGCAACCAACAAGGTACTTCAAAAATTAAACCAATAAAATCTATAAATTAAAAGCAACCTTGCTAACTTAGAAGATCCCCATAAGGGTACAAGCAAATGTAAATTTTAATATTTTAATAATTAAAATCTAAGCATCTCAATTTTTCAATCAACGTTGCTAACTTAAAATTTTAGAACTAAAAGTATCTTTAAAATAAAAACTAAGAATATATTCATTTGAAACATAGCACATTCAATAGGGATTTGTTGTCATGTATTTTATTATTGAAATGACATATCTGAAGACATCATCCTTCGCAACTCCTGGAGTACCAAGAAGTTAAAAGCTAATAGTCTAAACCACATAGAGTACCATATGACCTAAGTTGGTGTCTACTTTGCATGTGAGCAACTTTGGGCATAATCGATGCATTCATGGGATGTGGAATCATTGACACTTTGCTTGCAAATGTTGTGGTCGACGATAATTAATTGGAAGACTCAAGCAACTTAGAAGCCAACCTTCCTGTTGGTTAGGGGTAACCATTGTTGATTTTTATTTGAGTAGTTACATTGTGAATTAACTTAACTACATTGTTTTGTCTAATTAGTGTGGGTTACCATTCAGAGTCACGCGTTGCTATAACTTGTTACCGCCGACATCATTGTTTTTACCCACTAAGTTACATCATATTCTTCTGTGTGCATACTAATTATTTATGTTATTTGAGTAAAAAGAATACTCTCAATAAAATGTTATAGCAATGCATAACTCCAAATGATAACCCACACTAATTAGACAAAATAATGTAGTGTTTGGGTTTAATTTTTTTCCATGGGCTATCCAAAGTCCTATAATTCAGGCATATATATAACTAGCCTAGTTAAGTTCACAAAATGTTGACCTACTTTATAGTTTCAAGTTCAGGCACATGACCACTATAGTCTATTTAAGTCCTCATCCCATGGAGTGTTAAGGGGAGAGCTAGAAGATGAGTCCAGTTATGTTATCCTTGGCTAATGCTAGCTCTCGCTAAGCCCGAAGCTCTAGCTCTAGCTAAACTTTGCACTAACTTTACATAACTACTTTAGTTCACAATTAGCAGGCCTCCAAATTTGAAGACAGGATCACCACAGGACATGGTTTTAATTTTTTCTTGTTCATGTTAGCCCCTGTGGACGTTTTCAGCCAAAACCATCTATTCCATTTCATTGACACAAATCAACCATGAAACATATATCTGATTGACAATTTTTAATCATGAAATACATCCCATGCTACAATACAGAATTCTGCAAGTCAGTCTCAATTACTTGCACTCTAAAGATGACTGAACCTCAAGATAGAAAATATGGAACATTTCATTAGAAAGTGATGATAATCACAGCTTACAACAAGTACATCTGGGAGCGCTGGCCTTCATTTTTGCACAAGTTCTCTGACAACAACTCTCAATTTATGCCAAACACTTCTACATATCATTTTAGGCCAACCTACGAGAACTCTAAAGGTTTGAAGCAAATTAATGGGGCTTGGAAAACTCCCATAAGAGGATGTTGTGTGAGATGGGCGGTGCTCACTATCCTTTCAAAGACCTTCGTACCAAGACCATCCAGCAAATTATGAGCAAATGGCAGTCAGTGAGTCACCTGTGAACTGGACTTAACCTACACCTACTCCAAAAGCTAAGAGGTTGAGATAGTGAGGGTTTCTAACTAAGCTAAGAAGTTTCTAACTTGGAAGGGAGGACTCCTGCAAACAGGAAAGTTACTCTAAATGGACTCGAAGGATCTACGAATATGTTTTCACCTTCAAAAAGTATACATTGAATACCACCTAATTTATGAACACTAGCTGGGTTTCTCATCTTTGATGTACACATGCGGTCCTTGGTTCTGAAGGACACTTGAGGGCTGTATGTCATCATACCAACAACACAGCACCAAGAATAGTTGAAACTAAGGCACTCCACCCTCCTATTAAGAAATAAATAGAAGATGTGAATCCTTGCGACTCGGAGCTACCTGCAACCAATGGTTGGCATTATAAGTACAAAGAATACCTTGGTGCTCAGAAGCTTGATCCCAAAAGATCATCAGTAAGCGACCAGCTTCTGAAAATAACAGCCGTCCTTGATATACTGGGAGAATTATGCATGGGCCTTCTTTGGTAAGTGGTAGGTTTTCTTGAGGAATTTGGAAGCCGTATCATCACTTCTATAGCAGAGCACTCTCAGCAGAGTGTTGGCATCTGTAGCACTCCACTTCCCTGTGGTGGGAGGAATGGATGATGATCGAGAGCTTGTTCTGCTCCCTTCGCCCATGGATGCAGAGTAGATTTGAATCAATTCATTGCTAGAAAGTTCAAACAAAGTCAGAATCTGTGAAGCAGGAGATGCAGCCTGCTCAACTACATTCCTTGGCAATCCATCTCCATCCGCCAAGAAGAGGTCCTTCAAAGCGGTTAGGTCGTCCTTCAACTTGTCTGAATCTCCCACTGTGAATGACCTTGATGTCCCACCAGCAAGAAGAACAAGAAGAAAGCCATCGAAACAGGCCCTCATAAGAGCTGTCACAATTTGGTTCCTTAATTTTTCGACACTTGTCTCCGCAATTTCTCCGAGTTTAACATCCAGCTGGTCAATAACTCCAGATATTCTTGCACTCCCTACGTCTCCAGCATACAGCCCGTCTCCAAAGACATCCCTTAGATCTGAAAATACAACCCTATACGCAGCAAGTCCAGTCAACTGGTTGATTCCCTCCTTGATTGCCACCCTTGTCCTTTGGAAGGAACTATCAGCTGATAAAATGATTGGAGGAGGAGGGGGAGGATCAGATTTGTTCTTTGAGAACCTCTTCCCACCTATGGAGGGAGTAGGTTCCTCCTTCTGCCACCCATAACGGACTTTCTTCTCCAAGAATTCAAGTTGTGTGTTGATGTAATCGAGAGTATTGATACGCACACATAGGTATGGAAGACTAAATGCATCTCCCTCAATACCTGTTACCTTCCGTTGATGATTGCGTTGCACCTCTACTTTCCCTTTGCTCTTGTGTGACCCTAACCATGATTTATTGGTCTTGCACCGCGTAAGCGGAGGCATAGAAGGAGCATGTAGCTCTCTTGTTCCTGCAAGAACGTAGAGTGTAATCCAAAGATGGTCAATCCATTGTCCATGTACAGATGACCTTTCTGAGTATATCATCAATATACTCAACAGAGATGCAAGAAAAGAGGAAGTTGAAAGTTCAGGCCAGCAAATAATTTATCTTGAAATTGCAGCCTTCAATCCAATATCATTGCATTGTGGAGTAACAGTAGGAGAAATTGACTACTTCACAACTTGTAGTTAACAATCCCAAATTCCATGAGGCTTTCAGCTGTAAATCTATATCCAGGCACCCTTTGACTAAACAAAGTGCAAGTGCAAGCTACTTGCCAGTACAGAGACAGAGAAGTATAAGTGACCCACCACATGGAACTACAGTTTGAGTAACATAGTGCTGCAATGCCTTATCCAAGCCCATCACCAAGTCTTTCAGTAGCTCTGGAAACTGTGCTGTAGGCATTGCAAAGAAAGCCTCTAGTGACTCCTCCAAAATCCGAAGCACTTCAACAGCTGATGGCGCACAATGACCTTTGTTGGCAACTGGGCTCCAATTCTTTGACCAACCACCAACCACATTCGTTAAATAACATACATATCCAAAGAACACTTGAACCAATATCCTAAAACCAAGGACAAGACTTGAGAGGATTTGACTGTCAAAGAGAAGGCTCAAATAGTCCTGCATATTGATGAATTTACCTCTTGTTTGATGCTGCGGTTCACATATTCTGTCATTCTTTCCAGGTTATCATAGACCCACTTCTTTGTTAAGTCACTCATTGCTTGATCAGCTTCAAAGAGTGGCATTTCTCGGATCAGGCCTTTTCCTCCATCCTCACATTCAGCCCCTTCTTCTACAGCGATCTGTACAAGCTGCTTCTCCAGATCTTCAGCAGCTTTTAAAATTGCCACTGTATCTAGAGTCATGGAGGTAATCCCAGACAAATATTGCTTGTACTCTCTTCTGTAGCATCCATGAAGAGTGGCAGCTGCCACTCCACCAGCAAATGGATGCCATTGCTTCAATGCAGGGCTGAACCTTTCAACTTCCTCAGATACAAGACTCATTGTATCCTGTGCTAAAATTGCTAGCGCTGGTGGAGGCCCACATTCGCCTTTGAATGATCTTCGCCTGTTATCCACAGTCTCCATCAACTGTAGCATACACACACAACAAGTATTTCAGACTCCCTTCGCAAATATTTGTCACCCTAGGAATGTCTGGCTAAGTTTCCTGCAGAAGCCTCTTAATTTAGAGGTATAAGACTGCTCCATAGTATAGAATCACCCCAGCTGTCACTGCCGACTGAGAAACCCCCCCCCCAAAATAGACAGATTATTGTACCAAGTGTCTTGATACCGTATTTATGGCATTTAGCGTGGGTTAATAACAATAAGTGTGCATGTTAAGGAGCTTGCAAAGCATCTATGTGGAACTCACACATCCCCGCAATTGAAATGAGTGAATCACACTAAATACCATAATTGGAGTAGTCCAAATGGGTTGCTAATTTGTGAGCAAAATTGATTTTAACAGGTAATAGCTTCTGAAAGTGCACATCTTTAATCAGCTGATAGGTCTTGACAGCCTACAACCTCCACCTCGAAATGAAAATCGAGGATGCATTCAGAACCAACAGTCTCAATTGAGTAAACAAAAAAATGTAAGAAAATACAACAAAACTCCATCTGCAGTTAGCAAACTGAAATGTAACCTCCTAAAGGATCCAGCAGATGGCACTGACAGGGAACCAACAGATGGTACTCCGCTAATTATGTTATTATACCCAAAGCTAGGGTGATTCTTACCAATCAATGGTTCAGAATTATTGAGCTTTACCAGATCTTATAGTCTAGGAGTACTGTAGTACCTGTGCAAATGCAGTTCTCAAGGAAGATCGGACATACACATCAACTCGGCTTAATGGGACATTTGTTTCTTCTCTTCCTCGGCGACGATGCTCTCGTGAAATGTCTTCCTGCTGAATTTTTGCAGATACAACTGCAACTGCCAATAAACTCTCCATCACCTCATTGGCTCCCTCAGGAAATGAATCATGATACGCTAGAAGCCTTCTCTCTGCCCAGGACTGCATGGCACTAAGGGTTGAATTCAGCAGCTGCATCTGCTCAGCTTTCAAATTCCCTTTGACATCTTTAGCAACTTCACCCAATTGTGTCTCAGCAAGCTTGATAAGAGTCACTTCGTTCTGGCCAGTGGCCACAAACTGGTGAAATAACACCCATGTGAAGAGCAAGTCGTGGACTGTCTGATCAATTCCCAGCACAATCCATGTTTTTTTTATCACCTCAAGTACCTCCTCCAGCTCTCCTATTAATTTTCCCTCAGCAACTGTGTCAAAGCATGCAGAAAGAAGAGCCTCATAAAGATGCACATTCAGAGGATATCCATCAGCCCAGTGTAGAAAATCTCCATATTCACCATTAAGTGCACGAGTTGCCCGACCCATTGCTGCACTCCTAAGAGCTTGCATGACCTCACTGTTCTTCCCTGTGTCTGCTGTTCCATCCATCATTTCATACAATGTTTGCTTCAATCTTAGGGCATCCATGCCCCCATCTCCAGGTACAAGAGGATGTGCAAGAAGGCCAGCTTCTAACACCTTCAGCTGACGTCTCAGCCAAATCAGATATTCATTCTGATCCTTAAACACTGTGGGACCAATATGCTGTAACAGCTCCAAAGGAACTAGAATAGATCCACTGCGCTTGCTGGCCTGCAACCAGTATTGTACTTATTTATTAATGACTACATAGAAATTTCTCTAGATACAAGAGCACCTCTCCAGTATACAAGTACATCATGAATAAAACTTATAACCTGTGCATGATATGGAATCCGTAATGTAAGCCACTTAGTGTGGGCCTGTGCATCACTCCAGGGTTACCTACTTTAGTTTTCTTCTTATTTTCTTCTTTAGGGCCTAAAACTTCTCAAAATCCAACATCTCCCGCCCTGAAGTCTAAAATTCACACTTAATATATGCCTCAATTCCACACTCTAGTCAAAAGAGCTTTCTAAAACAAAATGTGCAATTCACCTGCGATGCAGTGGCACGGGAGAGAGCCCGTCGAGTCCTGATATCACTGTGCTCAGAGATGTGCATTTGCACCCTCAAGGTCTCTGCCATGGTGGGTGCCTTTTTGGATTTAAATGAAGACGAACGTTGTATCTCACTAGACCCAGAAGATTGTAAACCAAAGGCCTTTTTCATTTGGCTAGCAGCAGTTGATGTCAGTGACTTCTGAATCTGCACTTTGTTTTCAAATTTCATGCTCATACTCCTAAGGCTCATCACATTATTTCCGGATACAGCCACCAGAATCTCATAAGCTGTTTCACGGATGTCTTCCTCTGCACAAATTAAACCGAGCTTTTAAGCTTCCACAAGTCACACCTGCACTTTTGTAATATACTGGACAATTATTCAAAATTTAAACTTTGTTATCTATCCACTCATGACTAGCCACTATCTTGATGTTGTCTATGAGACCCTGTGAATCACTTTCAAATGCAGGTACGCACAGCTAGGATACAGATAACTATTGAAATTGAACTGTTGAACTCAAAAATTAGGAAGAGGGAAAAAAATTGTCATAAGTATTTGATTGAGTGTAGTAACCAACTACATCGGAGAGCAAATGTGTCTTGAGCTTCCTTTCTTGGCAAAATTGGATATTGGATTTAACATTCAGAAGATTATTTCAGAAAAAAATCATCCAACATCTCTCCTAAAATCGCCACGTATTGAAGTTTCTCTCTTGGTAACACAGGATTGATGCAAAGTTCTAAAAAAGAAGCTACCATGCAATTAACATTGACTGCTGAATTTACTTAATCAGCTACATAGTTTCCCATTACGTTGTTGTCCCTCTTGTTTGTGCTGTGTTGAAACTGATGCATTTTGAAACCGAATTTTCGGACTTTATACCCAGGAGTGTGCTGACAAAAATCAAATGGTGTTACTTCTTGAAAACTCAAGAATCAAATAACAGAAAGTACGTAACAAGCCATCCCTTAAAATTTCTCATAATGCAAGAATGCATAAGCCTCTCTAGCTTGGTGCACTCTCCTGCCAGTATCCTAACCAGTATTGTGCAGGTATCTGCATTAAACCCAGATATCAATAAGGGTATGTGTCAGGTATAAAATACCCAATCGGATCGTATCATATCCTTCAATACCAATGTTGATACCCACTTGATATTTGCATATACACCATATCAAATTTCCATTCTATCTCCTATATATCCTTGGACAAATTATGCATATTTTTAATACCATGACCCACCAGGTACCAAATTTACGTTGTCATTCAGCACCCTTGTGCACTGGTATATGAAAAAAGTGATACACGCACAACACTGATCCTATCCAAAATAAGTGAGGGAAATCCGGAGGTGCAAAAATAGAAATTCTGAAAGTTCATCTGTCATCTTTACCTGAAAACTCCACTCTCAAAGGTGGAAGTGGTGTTCCCAGAGCATTGGTGTCTGAGCCTCCTCCATGCTTCCCACTCTCAGTGTGCACAGAGGGAGCCATATCTGCTGCCCTGATCTCAGATGATGTAATCGATCAATCTTCAGTGCCGATGCAAAAATGATTTGCTAGCTCCTAGACTGCTCTCAGAAAGATTTCTCTTCGTACTTTCCAAGGACCCCTGCCAAAACCGACAACAACCATAACCAGTTCACGTCATGTAAACCTTAAGCCCTTAATCTTGTGCCATTAAGTAGACCGGTGTTAATCCAACACCCCAGAATGTGGACACCTGTATAATTGAGTGGTGTGTGGTTAGGTGTGGATCCAAGGACGGACACAGAACAGATATCATGTGTTCTAAAAAGATTGGACTTCGTGCGCGTGCTCAAGAATTATTAACCATTCTAGGCTCAATAAAACATCGTAATTGGGAGATACCTATATGGCCATTACACGACCATTTAATGAGAACTACAAGAATCCTCACTTTCATAATGAATAAGATATTCATATGAGCTCCAAAAATTATGAGGCAAATGGCTGCGGACACGATTTGGATTTGATAATCATCTTGCACTAATTGCGTGTTTCTTTCATATCCTACTCGAGAAGTAGGTGGAGGGCTAAACGTGCCCGTTTAAGACCTGCTTATCTTACATGCTCCTACAACTAATACATAGCAAATCATCCACTCATCTTCTTGATGATTTCTCCACTTCCAGACCACATCGATAGAATTGCAGATACCAAACCCCTTCTTATTTCCTCCACCCTCAAGAACAGAAAATTCTCTATATACACCTCGATCGGCCACACATTGTATGATCAGAAACCTAAATAGAACTGCAACATATCCGAGTCCTGCAGATAAGGAGCATATACTCCCCGTTTGCAGATAAGGAGCAAACACGAGTAACAGAGCTTGTTAATTAAGGGAAAAGAAGTAGAGAGGGAGGGATGAGAAAGAAGCAGACAGAGCTCGAATGGGCCTCACCTCTGTGTAGAACGAAGTAATGTCATTCAATCGTGTTGCAAAACCTCAGGTCCTGACCGAATGGCGCACCAGAGAGCTCCAAAAAATCCCTGTGGTCGTCAGGTAAGATGAGGAATGATGCAAGGGGGCGCCGGGGGGGTGGACGGTGCGGGCGCAGCGTGGCGCTGCTGCCATGGTCATGGCCAAAGGGAGCCTCTGCTGCTTGCTGGCTGGCTATGGCGATGGCGTTGAAGCTCCCTCGAAGAAGTGCCACAGACAAAGTCCAACGGAGTCCCTCCGCTGAAGCGCAGGGCATCTGGATGGCATTCATCCCACACGTGGACAGCTTCGATGATAATCATCCCACTCAGGACCCCACCCCCTTGATTCAATACCAACTTTCCGGTCGCGATTCTACCAAGTTTCAAATGTCATGCACAAGCAATGATTTAGGGTCGTATTCAATCCCTTGGGGTTTCCATTGAAACGCGGAATCGGAACGTTCATGTAACCTCGGAAAGTCTAAGTTATGCATACATGCAATATGAAGCTCCCTCGAACAAGTGCCACAAACAAAGTCCAACCAATGCCTCCTTTCGTTGAAGTGGACATTTTGATGACATTCATTCCACATGTGGATAACTTGATGATAGTCCTCTGTATGATCCCAACCCCTCTGTTCAAAGACAACTTTCCACTCGTGATTTTACCAAGTTTCAAATGGCATGCGCTTGCAATGATCTAGGATGTGTTTGAATTGTGAAGTGGAAACATAAAATGTACGTCACGTTGGTGCCACAAACAAAGTCCATCGCATCATCTACTGAAGTAAATGGCATTAGGATAACATTAATCAGGTTCCACCTCCTTAATTCAAAACTAATTTTATTACCAACTATTTTCTCGCAATTTTACCAAATTTTAATGCCATGCACTAGTAACTGTTATAGCTTAATGTTTAGCTTTCCACTTTGTGAAAACCGTATTACAAGGTGGAAGGAGTGAAAACCTAACTTTAGTTACTATTAATAAAGAGGAAAATGGTGTTTCACAAGTTTTTGATAACATTAACATTTTGTTTCTACTTCTCGATAGAAATGCATCCTTCGTATGATCAATGTTGCGAGGCAAATGAAGCTCCCTTGAACAAGTGCTACACAGAAAGTCCAATGCCTCCTCCACTAAAGTAGGGTGCATGGATGACATTCGTCCTTTGTGTAGGCGCTTTGGACGATAGTCATCCTCATTACCCACTCCCTTGATCCAATACCTAGTTTTGTTTGCAAATCTATCAAGTTTCAAATGTCATGCACTAGCAATGATTTCATGTATGTGTCATCAAAAAGCGGAAACATAACGCTCTTGTCACCTTCATAGCTAAACCTTTAGCATTCCATTGTATAAACCCCATACCGAGAAATGAAAATTGAATATTGATGTCATTTCAATACCACCTTCTCCAAATAAGTAGTGTAATTTAAATGGGTTCATAATTGAACCTTCAGCTTTCCACTTTGCAAAGCCCATTTTACAAATGAAAGGGATGGAAAAGTTTACACGGACACAAACAATAGCGGGTTATGAAGTGGCGAATTTTGATGTATGAATTTTGGCCAACTTTGGATGAAATACATCCTTCCCATGGATGGATAATTGACACCGTTCATAGCCTACAATACCAACATCCATCCAAAAAGGTGCTCCCCTTATTTTCATGGTCAGTTCAAATTTCTTTGAATTGCAAACATTTCATACGATGGCTACTAGATTACTCATAGATGATATGCGTCATGCAATATAGATGAAAATCGTCATGCTTCGGTTGATATTATACTTTTTTTTATGGGTTTGGAACATAACGTCATTCAATTACTATCAGCCGGTTCATTCTAATAATATTCAATGACAGTGTTTCACCCGAGTTCATCAAACTGAATTTGATGGTAAGAGAGAATAAGCATGGCATAGTTCTGAATAGTATATGACTTATTCCCAACCCACCTAGCCTACAATCATAGATGGCTAATGTTATGAAAAGACAAAGAAACCCTCACCCATAATTTAGTACCAATTACCTTCGTCCACAATTGGTTGAATGTCGGCCCGCAAACAACCACTCAAGGATCAAAACAATGTCCGGGGAGATTTTTGGGCATAATCGATTGAGATCCTAGTGTTACCAAGTCCAACCGGTTACATGTGGACATCTTTCGGTTTTTCTTCATCAATTTGAGGTATATTCTCTAAATTCTTCTGAAATGATCAATAATGTGTTCCTGGAATCTCGAACTTTTCTTACTATTTCTCAAACTCAACCGCTTCGTCTGTAGCTAGCGGTCGGTTCTCCCCGTTCGTTGGATGAAAATGAATCTAAAACGAGGAGGAATCTCTTACTATTTCCGACGATAATCATCCAGGCAGTCCCTTAATTTGCTATCAAGTTCCATCCGCAAGCACGGCGCTCCTGAGAGTTTCAAGCCCCCACAGAACAATAAAGTTGGAAACTCAGGGTAACAAAGGTGGATGATATCTGTCCCCATGTGGACGACATTCATCTCAGTCCGGACTACAGTGTATTCCTCCTCAGATGAAGGGACCCACGCTCATAATTAACACAAACATTCATCCGAATGCCCGCAACTACGGCCCTCCTCCTGGGTTTCAAATTTAATAGAATAGCACTGCACTCATATGATGGATGCCTGCTACGTTACCTGTTTCACATGCAATGTGCAGAGAATTTCGGCATGCGTGTTGACGGGGAAAAAGAAAAAGGAACCGAACCTAGGGCTAGGGCGAACCGACCCATACATTGGTACCTTACCGGATGTCTAGTGATGTCACATTCGAATGAATCGGCCCTCAACCTCATAGGGGGTCTTTTTGTATTGGAGCCACTTCATCCACGATATGTAGGATGGTTGATTTTAAGTGAGTGCCACGAATCCCCAGCCGTTCGCCCTCCCCGGTAAGGTACGGATATATGGGTTGGTTCGCCCCAGCCCCGAACCTAGCACCCGCGGCTAAGGTAGAAATACCATAACCCGTTAAAATAAGGTGATTCGCATTGAAGATATGGTCTGACAATCATGAGATAATTTTCCAAGATAGACGAGAAGGATTCATGAAGAATGCAAGTTGTTTCGTATTTTTCTGCCTTATACAAAAAAATCCACAATTTTTCAAAGTGGAAAGTTTGTCCAACCCACTTCCCATTCACTAGGTATTCCGTATTTCGATACAGAACATCACCTAAACCAGTTAATCATGAGTACATTAGACCTTGCCTCCCATTGGCTACACTGCATCGAAGTTGCCGCCGAGCCATGCTCCATTTAAGACATGGCACTTCACCATTATGAGGTGGTCTAGTGCACCGCTAGTGGATGGTTATCGGGTTATGGTATTTCTACCTTAACTGTGGACGGACAGCCCAGGGACTTGTGGTTTCTACATAAAACCATCCATTAAGGTAGAAATACCATAAACCGTGAAAACAAGGTGATTCGCATTGAAGAAATGGTCTTAATATCATGAGATAATTTTCCAAGATAGAAGAGAAGGATTCATGAAGAATGCAAGTTGTTTCATATTTTGATTCCCCATACAAAAAATTCTACAATTTTTCAAAGTGGAAAGTTTGTCAAACCCCCCGACTCGTTCACTAGATTCTCCCTACACCGAACACGGTAATGCTCATTTCCATATAGAACATCAGCTAAACTGGTTAACTCATGAGTACATGAAATTGTGATTGATGGTAGTCAAAGATGACTAAATTTGGCTAAACTGACTGTACACGCATATCAAGTTGCTAGCCTTGCAATTATCGGTTTCAGAAATGGCACTTCACTATTCTGATGGAAGTCTACTGCACGGGTAGAGGGTAGTTCACGGTTTATGGTATTTCTACCTTAGGTAGGTGAAAACCAATGTTGAGTTGGCATCACATCTTCCTTCAAGATATATGTTGGATGTATATAATATTTTGAGAGTTTCATATGTATGTATGTATGTATGTATTGAGTGATTGATATCTTATGCAATGTCCGAGGAGATTTTTGGGCATAATTGGTCAAGATTCTAGTGTTCCCAAGTTCAGTCAATTACATGTTGGCATCTTTCAGTTTTCCTTATTAAATTGGGGATATTCTATAAAAATACTCTAAAATGGTCGGTTTTTTTCTTGAAGCCTTGAACTTCAACTATTTATTTTTCAAATTCATTCAATTCATCTGAAACTAGCAGTTGATTCTCCTCGTTCATTGATCTTATGGGTGTTTTTTTTAATATCTTTTGGATTACATGCTCAAAATAGGTTAGTCATTCTAGGTTCGATAGTCAATCTAATTTGGGGGACCTATATGATCATTTAATGAGATCAAGAATCTTCACTTTCTAAATAAAGTAGATAATCGTATGAGCGTTATTTTTTTTGAAGAATGTAGCTATGGTCTCAATTTGGATTTGCTAACCATCTTGTACTAAATTGAGTGTTATGTATCCTAGGAGAAGTGGACTGTTGAAAATATAAGCATGTAAGGCCCTTCTACCTCGTATGTATGGACGAGTCACTCATTTATGTTGAAAGTGAAATATCATTGCTCCTCTTAGGAGGGATGATTAATGACAATTACCGAGTGGCGCACCCTCATCTCCACGAGAATGTTTGTGGCTTAAGGTAGAAATAGCCAAACCGGTTAACTACCCTCTACATGTGTAGTAGACTTCCGTCAGAATAACGAAGTGCCATTTCTAAAACCGATCATTGCGAGGTTGGCAACTTGAATGTGTGTATAGTTAGTTTAGCCCTCAGGGAGATCACTCCCTTGTAAAGTTGAACAACCACGTGCGAACACTTTACATCTAAAAAATCCTACTTTTTACATAAAGCATCACCAAAATGGGTCAAAATTTTATCAATTTTTTTTCATGAGTAGATATACACGGTATCTATTATATAGTAAAAAAAGGTAACTAAATTTGATGATTTGTTTTTTAATAAAACATGCCGTTTCTAACTAGAATGACGCAGAATTGAGCTAAAGAAATTACTACAAAAATGAAGATGACTAAAAATTTCAAAAAAATATACAAAAGATACTATCAATGGTTATGTATATGCAGAAAAAATATCATAAATGTTAAAATTATCTATGGCATGTAATATAGGGGTAGCAAACTTTGTTCGCACGTGGTGTTCAACTTGACAATGGAGTGATCTCCCCGAGGTTTAGCCAAATTTAGTCATGTTTGATGTACTCATGAGTTAACCAGTTTAGGTGATGTTCTGTATGGAAATGAGGATTACCATGTTCGGTGTACGGAGAATCTAGTGAACGAGTAGGGGGTTTGACAAACTTTCCACTTTGAAAAATTGTAGAATTTTTTGTACAGGGAATAAAAATATGAAACAACTTGCAGTCTCCATGAATCCTTCTCTTCTATCTTGGAAAACTATCTTATGATTGTAAGACCATGTCTTCAATGCGAATCACCTTATTTTCACGGTGTATGGTATCTCTACCTTACACAACACAAGTGAACATCTTAAGCACACATTTTGGGTCTGCAATCAAGCCGAGAGGGCCTTAGAAAGGCATCACTCGCATCATTTTGGAGCTCCATAGGCCAAGATCGGTCGTCGCAAGGATTTTCACTGGAAGCAAACTACGTTCGAGAAAGGAATTCGGAAAGACTTCACGACATGGAGTGACATACGACATCGTAAAGGCATGCGACATTATCCTTAGGTCAATATGGATTGAAAGAAATGGCAAAGTGTTTCATTGAACCGATTCACATGATTCAAAAGTCAAACAACTTACCTTGTATTGGATGAGTGCATCTCTATTGTGTGGGAAAGCATCCTCGAGCATATCATGACTAGCCTCGTTTTGGAAGACGCCCCTCCTTAATAAATTTGACTCGTTGTGGGATGTTAGGAATAATATGTGCCCTAGAGATAAGCTCGTGATTAGGTGAACTACAAAATCCTCCACGGCTAGGCTCGCTTATTATCCTTGGCAATGGATTTGAAGGTTGGGATTTGTCCCTAGAGATGGGTATGGAGAGCTAATTGCAAATGGCACATTATTTTTGGCTCATGGTCCTTTTTCTTTCCTGTGACGGTGTGACATGTGTGAAGCCTCTCCTCCAAATGAGATTGTCTCCTTATGTTTTCAATAGATACTTGGCATCGTTGGATTGTCTTCTGCCAACAACAACAACAACCTAGCACCAAAACTAAACTTACTACTTTAAAAAAGAGAATGAAAATGAGGAAAAGAGGTCCGATGAGGCCACAGTGAGAGGGGAGTACATACAACTTTGTTGCACACAAATTAATGCCATGACCAGGTCATATAAGTCTTGCATTATTCTCAAATTTAGACGAGACTTTGGTATTGAGCATGAGCATTATTTCCAACCAAGGATGGTGGGGAATCTAATCATATGGTCTTCTTCTCTAGAATTAACCCCTAAATGCACAAGCCTTCACATTCGATTTGCGGGCACAGGTAGCATCAATGCTTCCCATTTTAGTCATGTAGCAAAGAAAACTATGTTTCTTGAAATTCTAATTGTATGGATGTGAACTAGATCGCCATATATTCTTGTTATGAAAATTCATAACATTACTCAGCTCATGAGTTGTGTTCATGGGCCTAGCAGTAGATTCTAGAATATAGACTTCAGATGTTGGAATCCCACTGCTTCAGACTGAATTTGAAGTCATGGCAGCTTAACAACTCATCAGTTCAGTAAAATTATATTTGAAGTCAATCAGACCACATTTGCTATGTCAAATTGACAAATGAACATGGCCTTCATTCCCGAGGGGAGGGGGGCACTCATAGTAAATTTTTGGAGACACCTACGACAACCATTTACTTTCAAGGGGGTGATTATCTTTAAGAATTATAATATTAGGAGTCCTTAAAGTAGAAAAAAATCTATCAAGCTTCAAATTTTAATACCCTATTGGTAATTAGAAATCTAGAATGCATTCAATATTAAATACCCTATTTTTTTTACAAATTTTTGATAGCCTTTAATTTTTAGCCAAAGGGGGGGGTGCATTGTGAATTGGCATTTTAACAACGGGATTGCATCGCTGTGCTATGGCAAGAAGAAGAAAACACAATAGAAATTAATTACACCAACAAGATTGTAATGGAGAATGCAAGTAAAGTGCAACCTTAGAATTTAGTGTGTTAAGAAACACAATTGTCCAACATTTGCAAAAGAATTTCAAACATCAAATATTGTCTCAAATATACCCCTTTGTGTTAACATTTAAACATAATGGAGTTCAAAGTATCCTTAATGAAGAGAAACCTTCATGGAATAAAATTGAGCCCTCCATCTTCTTTGATGAAGCAAAATGTGGTCCCTTACACATGTTATATTGCATAATTTTTTTTATAATTGGTTTCCAACATTAATTTGCCCCTATATTTTATATAGAATGATTCAAAATTTTACCTCGAATGAATATTAAATACCCTATATTTTATCGCATGTCGTTTCTAAAATACCGCTAGTGCCCCCCCCCCCTCGGGTCTTCATTAGGGGGCAACTAATGAGAAATATGAAGTTTTTGTTTCATGCCCATTTATGTCATGCCATAAATTTTTGATAGCTAGACACTTTGCCATAATATATTATGTGGTTGATAAATGAGTTGCTCCCAAAAAAGGGATTTTTAAAATGAAATTTAGATAAAGTATGGCCAACTATAAGGTGGCTAAAATTGCACAAGCTAGACTTTGGACAGTTCATGGGACCGCCTCCCAAAACAAGCAATTCCAAACTAACAAAAAATCTTACATGCTTGGAATAAGAGGTTTTATATGTTATTTTGGCCCACATGGTAGTGGGCACCACCCTACATCTATAGATACCTTCCATCCACATAGATTGCCACCTAGTGGGTCGCAAACCCCATTAGAATATTAGGTGATGACCCATTTTGGGTTGCATGAGCATTTAAGGGTTAAAGCTTAGGTTGGAAATTTGACCTTTTGTAATTACCCAATTTATCTACATCCTACTCAAATATATTCATAATGTGCAAGGATGTAGTAGTAGTCATGCAATGGTGAGCATTCCACATTATAAGGGAATGCAATAAGTAGTGTGCTATTGCCTTCATTCACAAGGGATGATATTGCTTCATAGTAAACATACACATAAATTTCACTGCCACTGGCAAACCCCACACACCAACCACTCCAAATGGATCATACAAACACAAGTTTTAAACCCCGACACCATCCTCTACGAACACAACCTACTACTTGTCACAAAACTCACGCAAAAATAAAACAACAAGACATTAAAAAATAATAAAATAAATATCTCAACAACCTAAAACCACAACAATCAACACGATGGATGAAATGTTCGCCCCAGCCTTGACATCCCACACCTTACCCTTCATACTCAAGAATGTAACCCAAACAAAGACATCATCGTCACATCACCCACGACACAAATACAAACCCCCCCCCTTTGGCCCAAATACACGACAACATGGGAAGCTACCAAACCGCTATACCACTTGTAAGATTAACATGGCTATATGCAAGATACTCAATCTATAAACCCATCGAGAACCACACCCTCTTCCCACCTACGCAAGACTTTGCCACGAAAATTCTCCTCCTCATTAACCGATACATCAAACCACTTCCAAGACGCAAACCACACACCACCCCTTTCATCCATAACCACGGCACACTTCCATTGTCAAATCTAGACAAACTCATATAAACTTTCCAGATCACACATTCATACTTCTCCAGTCCACTCACATGTCCCATGTAATTATCACATTACCACTCCCCACATGAAAGAGATGTAATATTTGGCTCCTTAGGCCCAACGTTCTCCACTCAATGGAAAGGATGTGGAAACGCCCATATAACAACCCTAGACGCACTCCCAAAAATGATCAAATGGGCAAGACTAGCCGCACAAACCAACCACAACTCCACTACATATATTACCATTACGCGTGATAAGTGGACAAACAATGCAACAAACCCACTTCAACAACCACATGTAACTCCTATGCTTACCATCCCAACCCTCACTTTACAATATACCAAAACATTACCCTTCCCCGCATACTACAACAACAAAGAACCCCTACTCACCTCTATTCTAACACTCTCCCACACACCCACCACACCACAAATACCCACTTCCTCTAACAACTTCCTACAACACTCCTCCCACTTACACCACCTACCCCACCACACCCACCCCCATACAAATAGAACATACATTAAAATCCCTAAAACATGGCACATAGCCCAACCCAACCCCTCCCCCTCCCTCCAACTGTAACATCAATCCACCCCCTATGCTTCCCACCCGCCCAATTCTACTATGCGGATGGCTCATTCACACCACCGGATGGAGAAGGAAAAGGTAATATTACAGGAGCCGGAGTTTTCAATGGACCACTACAAGTCAATATCTCGGCTCACCTATCCAAATACCTCAATATTCTCAAAGCAAAATTATATGCACTCTTGATCGCCGCGGAACACACCAAAACACTCCCAACGGATACATTCATATTCACAGATAGCCTCAACAACATATATCTTCTCCTCAACCACATAAGAAACCCATTCTCCTATTATAACCACCCAGATTAACTCTTCATAACCCGAATAGTAAATATGCTAAAAACATCCCACCACAATATCACCATCCGCAAAGTCAAAGCCCACACAAACATCGTTGGAAATGACGAGGCTGATAAATTGGCCAAACTAGGAGCAGAACAACCCCGCATTGTAGAAACTCCTTTCCACCTCATTGGCCATTAGACACCGTATTGGCCATCTATCCCCCGACATCCACACAACATCACGGCTTAGTCCGCAACTTGAAAAACTACATAGAAAAAGAATACATAAGTGCACTCATCTCCCACGCAAAAAATACAATACCATATATAGACAAATGGCTCTTCAACACAAACATACACATGCAATGGTCAAATCTATTATGGGATGCCACCTAGATTACTGATGCGCAAATAACGCAGACCCTCTAATTTAGATATGGAAGATACTTTGGGAACTACTAGCACACACACACACAAACAAGACATATCCCCAACATGTAGCCTATGCACATCCCACCAAAATGACACATGCCTCCACCTGCTATCATGTTGCACAAATAAACACATAAACAATCTAAGGACAATCCGACACAACAAAGCAGTTTACGCACTAGCGAACACATTACTAGCCCACCCCACAACATGTTGCTTTACCCTAATCAACGCCGATAACACTAAAGACTACACACTTGACAACACCATACCCTCATGGGTACTCCCATGCACTTGCTATCTACCAAGATGTAAATGTCCAACTCAACTTAGACCCGATATATTATCCATCCTAGGAGCCCCACCTATAGATAAACCACCCTTCACGCCCAACCCAAACCTCAAAGTACAAATATTTGAAACACTTACTGCAATGATAAATTCCTCGTAGAAACCACCAACCAAAAACTTGATAGATACACCATTGTTCACCCACTTTTATCCCAACTAGGGTGGATTGTACTATCACCCATTATAATCACGGCATGAATAAGGGGCACTAAACATACAACAATTGTTAAACTCCTCCGAGATGTACAAATCCCCAACTCCAAAATCCATAAACTAATGGAATCCTTCTCCCAAATTGCTATAAGGTACCTAACACACGTAATCCTAAACAGAAGAAAACTAGAAAAGAAATAAGCATTGGTTACTAACACTAAAACCCAAAACTAACATAAAACATGTAGCCCTAACACTAACCACATGGTCCACCTATGAAAATAAGCACTAATATGCTTCCACTCTCATGCTCAAGTGAACATGAGAGGAAGGTGGTGAACATACATCACATGTCAGGGTAAAAAAACTATGATGTTCCTTTTTCTTTTCTTTCTTGCTTCATAGTACTTACTATGAGGGGTGTGGTTTATTAAACCTACCGTCCCCTCCACCCTTTCCCTCTTGTTTGTTTGTTAATTCATTCCAATTGGGTCACACTGATGTTGGGGCCAAATGAACTTTCAAATAAACTAAAAGATATGTTGCAAAATGTTTCAAACCTCCCCCGTGGTAGATATCGTGAAAGAAACAATGATAAGCAAATGCTCATGGATATAGATAAGCTTGATTTTGCAAAAGTTTCAAGGGAATTGCAGTGTCTTAGGGTTAATTCATTTTCACTAAATGGTAATGAGATCTATGAATATGGATTGAAAATCTCCTATAGTACTACATCATAAACCTTCTAGTGGACCCCCCCAAAAAAGACACAACAACAACAACAACAACAACAACAACAACAAACAAACAAACAAACAAACAAACAAACAATGTTAAAAACATGCAATCCATGTACAATGAAGGGATTTTCATGTTGTTCACTTCCTATGCTTGCCAAGAGTGATACCTTGTATCAAGGATGACCATCATGCCAACATTGTTTAATGCCTTGATTTATCTTTCAAGGTTTTGAATTGAGTAAGTAACAATTATGCGTTAGAATTTGTGGTAGTTTTACTCTATCAAAATTGAATAAGCCTTGTGTGACCCACAGATATCCAATTCACAAATGCATTCTGAAGTTCAAGTAATTTTAAAAACAATAAAAAAAAACAAAATAGCACATGAGAATTGTGGTAGCTATATTCGGGGTCAATGTAAATATCTTTGTTACTTTGAAGCGGTACTCATGATTTTCTTAAGTGGTTTCTTTTTCGTATTTCTTTTAAATACGTACTTTAAAACTTGGATACTATATGCTAGAATCTGTTACTAATTATGGACCACTCACCATAATTAAAGACATGATATCAAAGTTGAGTGCCCAAACCTTGTAATGGAAATTGAGGTAAGCACCCCAACTACTCCCTTGATATGATGATTAAATCTACTAGGACCCTGTGGCCAGGGAAGGGAGCTCTACATTTATCCAGAGTTATGTTTGAAACACATAGATGTGAAGACTTCGTGTCTTCTTCTCTTTTTTCTTTTTATTTACTTTTCTTTTTTTGGTATGATTTTTTTTTCATACACAAATTCCATGTAAAAATGCCTTTTTCATCAAAATAAAAGTAAATCAAATTTTGTGTGGAATTGGACTATACCATGTATGTGTGCATGCATGGCATGTGGTTTTTCTTTGACAATAATGTAGATAAATCTAGAGAACCTCACTTTTAGCTTAGGGTTGCTTTACACATGGACCATGAGCCTTGACCATGGGCCCTTGAAAATCATTGAAGCCCATACCATGGGATATAAAAAATATCCAATTTTGCAATTGTTGGGCCCTCAAGCTCATTGTAAAGTGAAATTGGGCTATGTTAAGGTATCACAACATATTTTATTGAAATTTTGAAATAGTAGTCCATATATTTATGTAATTTCTTACATTTTTATCTCATTTCACCTCGTAAAGTTTCACCTTGAAAGGTCTAAACCTTTTTTCACACAGTAACACATATTGTTCATTTGCTATAGGATATTTTTTGGTTAAAAAGATCAATCGGAATCAATTTTGATAATTGCATCAATTTATTTTCAAGGTGTAATCTTTTAACTGAGTAGGTAATAGATATAGGTTAAACTACAATGTTATGGTTCACTCAACAATGATTTCTTCAACCTTGTATATGGTGTGTGACCCCTTAGAGCCCACCTACTAAAAGATATGCATTACAACATACATTCTAACAAGGACACTCTTGTTTTTTTTTGGCACAAATTGAAAATTCAATTGTAGAAAGAACCCAAAATACAACCAACCTGGCCAAAACAACGCAACCTGAGTGGAAATCAAGAAATAATGCTCATTTGAGGCCTATCCTTCCAAGTAACGACTAAGTTGCTCCGGGTCACAATAAGACCTTTGACCCCCGAAGTCACATCAACAAGGACACTCTTGAATACGATAGGGTCAACATGCTCATATTCATGTTGGTGAAAACAATGATATTTCTTTTTCTTTCCTTTTGTGTGTGACCTAGAAGGAAAACCTCTATTTTTTTTTATCATACTTATGTTAGACTCACTTGTCAAGACAATCCAAAGTTCTATCTGGCACTATATTAAAAATACTTTAAATAGCTTTTGAATGTTGAAGTTGGCTCCCATTGTATTTCCTAGCATTTCTTTCAAGTGCGTGTATTTTCATTTGGATGGTAATTGCCTATGTGTAGGTCACTCTTAGTTATAGATCACCGATCTTATTGTATTGTAAAAATAATAATAAGATCGAGTACCCCAACTTATGATGAAGATGAGGTACCTAGTATAGCACCTCAACCACGCACACAAAATGATGATTAAAAACCACCTCAATCACAACCTCTTCAAGGAGCAGTACATACTAATAAGTCACTACATCTCCCGTTTAAGTATGCACTTTGAACCAGAGCCGTTGGTGCGCACTTAGTTGGCAGGGGCGTACTTTAATCACATCGCTTTCTAGACCCTCTAATTCGATGAATCAAAATGGGAAACGGATGAAACTTGAGGCAACCCGCTTGACCGAAGCCCAACCATGTGAAATCACTGCAAACTTGAGCAAGTCGAACGCGTCGAGCAAGCAAACGCTGGGCCGGGAGTATGAAGTCAATGAAGGTGCCATCCAGAAAGTCTGGGACAATCGGGAGAACATATTGCAATGAAACCCAACCTATTGAGACATTTGTTGAATCTGAAAGTGCTACTGATTTCAAAGGCTTTGAAGCTCTACACAACACTGTCCTCGACATCGACGACCAATTGTTTTGCTCCGATGTTCAAACAAAAACTGGACAGATGTATGATGAATTGCAATGATCGTTTGAGACGTTTCAGCAAAACGTTAACAAATTGACATTTAAAGTCAAGCATAAAAAACTCATGCATTCACAGCAAATGACTCTGCATGACATGTTCAAACAATAAAGTATGAACCCTAATTTTTGTCAAAAAAATTGCACACTTAACCGGGATGCATACTTAAACAGGTGCGTACTTAAGCGGGAGATTACTGTACATGAATCTTGGGATCTTATCATTGGTTCTCTTCCACAATATGGTTTTGAAATCTATGAATATGGATTAAGAATCTTCTAAGAAAGTGAATTATAACACCGTATAGTGAAAGAGAACCAACGTGGAGCCCAAATGATCCACCTAGTAGTCATTGCATCTTCACTAAATAATCTTATTAATGTGGGTAGAACATCTATGTGGAAACAACTAATTTGAGCTACACTAGTTTCTAATGAAGATGGAAATAATGTGAGTCCAAGACCTTGGGTCTTTCCCTATGTCTTCATGGAGACTTATAACTGACATGTTGAGCATTAGTTCAAGGACGAAAGTAACATAAAACAAAATAATCACCCACATTGATTTCCAAGAGGAAAAAATATTTTGGCGCACACTAATTTCAATCTAGAGATTTCATATGGGTTGAAGCTTAATGTGGAGTCTAGGGTTTTTTTTGTGGCCTACGCTAATATGACTATTTGGTGTACTTCCCCTCAGTTTCAACTATCAACCTCCATTAATGCAAGATTTGATCTAATACCTCGGCTAATATTCTTTACAAAGGGTAAGAAATCAAGCTATCATTCTTTCATGCTTATATATATATATATAATTTTTTTTTTCTCACCATTATGCCATAATGATAATTACTCATTATTAGTCAGCAAGGCCCAAACCCACTTGACTTAAGTTGCTTTTTCATGAAAAAGTGAAAACTACAAAATATTGCCAATCACCTTCGTACCATCTTCTCCAAGAGGCTTCATAGCTGGATCTCTAGCTTTTCGCTTTGTACAACCCTTATGATAAAGTGGAAGGGTGGAGAGTCTATCCATAACATGAAGGAAATAAAAAATATATAAATATAAAAGTAAAAGTAACGTCGGGATTTAGTTTATACACTGACATGAATGGGAGCGTGTTCTTCTATACCGTGGTCTAACATGAAGGAAACACTTTACCATAGATTCTTGATGACAATGACATTCCGTTTTCGCTTCACTGCCTACGTTTTTGTTGCATTATGCATGGTGCATGTATGACAACTGAACCAAGTTGTGAGCTTTACTGGAAAGCGATCCATGCACATTCATGCCTAAAACAAACACAGTTTGAACATGACCACTTAGGGTTAGTTTTGGACACACCTAAAATCAACATATTGATATTTCATTGTTTATTCAAATGTTGTCCTAAAGTTCCTACATACTAAAATGTTAAAAAATTCTCTTTCAATTACCAAAAAGACCCAACAAAATGGAGCTAATTTAGTTACAATAATCATGCTTAAATGATTGAGAAGACAATTAGAGGTGTAATTAGTAACTATTGAGATCTTGTATGTAGTGTGTGGTTGGAGTGCCCACCAATGCCCACCTCTCGATAGGGAAGCTCTCTAAGGTAGACAACCCTTCAATGGTTACTTTTTCCGACTTGCCCACTTCTCCTAGGATATGGAAAAATGTGATTACAAGATGGTTCGCAACTCCAAATCAAGGCCGTAGCCACTTCTTCATAATTTTGGAGCTCATATGAAAATCTTATTCATCATCAAACTGAAGAGTATTGTGCTCATTAAATTGTCATATACCCCCCCCCCCAATTATGTTGACTATTAAATCTAGAATGGTTATCATACCTTGAGCAGATAATCCAAACCCTTATAAACACATTTTTTTTTATATTTGTTCTTGGAGACATACCTAACCACATACCACTCAAATATAGATGACACAATAAAAATAAAACTTCATAAGAGTTGTCTACCTTAAACCCTATATGCTACCCGACTCTCCTTGCACACATTATCATTGAACAAAGAGAACCGACAACTAGTTACATATTGATTGGTTGAGCTTTAAGAAATAACTGGTTGAAGTTCAAGACTTCAAGAAAATTACTGATCATTTGAGAAGAGTTTAGAAAATATGCCTCAAATTAGTAAAGAAAAACTGAAAGATGACAATATGTAACTGTTGGACTTGGAAACACTAGGATCTCAACTGATTATGTGCAAAAAATCTCCTCGGACATTGGACATTGTAAGGCAAACAGGCTCACAATCACGTCGGTGAAAAAGCACTGACATTTGTTTTTGTTTTTGTTTCTTTGGTGCAGAGGGAGCTTCAATTCCGTAGCACTGTCCTCTCTTGTCTGTACCAGGAGTCAGGACAGCAGGTTTTGTGTAGTTTTTATGATTCAACAGATTGGTATCCCTAATTAAAACAAGTGGCTGTCAGAGTCAAATCAAAGCAAGACTCAGGGGTCGGGACATTTGATGTGTAGGGATGCCAATCTTGCCAAATGCATTTTGCATTCTTTTGGGGGACAAATACCAAAACACAACCAGTTTCTGATGATGTCTTGCCGTCATGGCAACGTTTGGTCAGTTGAGAGCAGGGGGGTTATATCCCGTAACCAAGTAACCCCCCTGCTCACGTCTCTGACCCTAATACCCTGATCGGCCATAACTGGGCTACCTAAAAGGGTTACGCAATTCATTTCATTCCTCGGGTGACAGAAAATGAGACTTTTAGACAATACTTACATTCAATTTGCAACCAGAAATCCCTTCGGTGTTTAGTCTACTGCATGGTCTTGTGTCATATGGAGGGATTCTTTATGGGCTGACTGTAGCACACACAGACTCGATGGTAGGAATGCAAACAATCAACACCGTGATAAGTGTTAAAACCACACTCTAGAACACATATGCTTCCAAAAGCACATTCCAGACTTCCATCTCGTCTGTCAGTTCATTCGATGCTCACATGCGATAATGTTACTGACCAAAAATCTGTGTACCCATTTCATGCCACTTCTTTCATTCTTATCAATCCTATAATTGACGACAACAAAGCTCAACCATTTGAAGGTAAACATGTCCAAGAATTTAAAGATGCTCAAGTATGAGATCTAATCAGAAAGGAACAAGCAGATTTCTGAATTCCCCCTGGATGATGGGCTCATATGATAGTGTTTATTTAAGAATAGTAGTAAAGCTTGTCACTCTTGGGAAAATTGAACTCCTTGGGAACAGTACATGAGATCTGCATTTCAGTAAGGTTCACGTGGTGACACCTTTTCACCCCATAGACATGAGAAGTGTTCCCACAGACATTAATGCCACATCAGATAACTTGCATGCCAAAATTGCAATCAAGGGGTAACAAAGTGGAAGGACTTGCATCACCACCAAGAGTATTCCATCATCTAAAGTGACAGAAGCATCAGATGCTCCAAGTTGCGATTCCAAAAAACTCAAAGAATCTATATAAAATTTATTTGTTGAATCATTGAATTTCAGTTTTGTATTTGATTCATCCTCTGACTGGTGTCACCAGGCAAGACTTTCAAGAAAAGGCAAGAGTAGAAAAAAATGAAAATTGGCGAAAAACTTTATCATTTAGCACAGCAAAAAAATTTATTTTTCTTTTCAGGAAGCTTTTTCGGGCTTCGTTTATTGCATCAATGCAATATCATCAAGAAATCCAAAGACCTCGGTCCACAACATGCTTGGTGCCGGTGTGTGTGATGTGTGTGTCTACACACGTTCTTTACAAATAGGTAAAAAACACCAGGACTAATGAATCGATTCCTGTGCAAATTAGGGTTTGGAACTTCGCACACAATCAGCAACAGGCTGTGTAGCTGGCCTCTGATTGACGCTCCCTCAAAGGTGGTGAAGACGGCTTATAGTTTTGCACGAGTTGTCTTCGATTTACCCTACCTGGGGCAAATCCTCACCAGATAGTGGCACAGTCCACATATTGTGATCACTGTACACTCTTCTGCATCTCTCTGTTCTTGGGATGGTCACCTCAACCATGAAATGAACTTATACAGAAGTTACAGATAGAAATTAAACTACATCATCTAAATTGAAAGAATTCAATTGGGGAAAGCTACTGCGCATATGATTACAATGTGAATTGAGAGGTCGGTATCGATCCATGGATTGATCGGCTCCACATTGGGTAGAGTGCTGCCCCAACCTTTCATCTGCCCTTAGATTCTTCGTGACCGAGGCCGAACATCCGCCAAGCCATGCATTCCATCCTGTTTTAGGGTTGATCTTTCAGGGGACCCTAAGGGTCCATCCCACCTGTTTGGGTTCTCTATAGTGAACAATGAACAGGTAGAAGGTGAGGGCTGGAGGCAGTGAATTGTTTGCAATGCAAAGAACCTAGGAAGTCGCAGCACCTGTCCCTTGGGTTTAATGGAATGTACTCCAGACGAGGATTTCAGGTGTCATTCTGGCACAAAGGAGTCACCACACAGGCCATGTCTAGTCCAGCACTTTTGTCCCTTGGGTTTGATGAAATGTACAAGAGGTGAAGATTTTCATGTCGACTCTAGCACAAAGGAGTCATCACACAGGCCATGTCTAATCCAACGCTTGTCCCTTGGTTTTCATGGAACGTACTTGAGCTGAAGCTTTTGGATGTCGGCTCTCCAGCACAAAGGAGTGGCCACTCACAGGCCATGGTCTCCACTGTTATCTACCGCCGAGGTAACTACCTTCGGAGGAAGTAGAGCTGTAAGACTGGAAGCCAGCTTCAGTAAACAGCCCCGTGGAGGCACCAAAGGTCTTGATAATGTTCCCTCTTGGAGATGTCAAGGGAATCGGCCGGTCAGGCACACTGGGCAACTTCTGGGCATTTTCAAGGATTCGAAGAGCCCCGGTGATATTCGGCCGACATCCCACAAGTGGATGTGCACATAAGATCCCCAGCAACACAAAAGTCTCCATCTCTTCCAGGGATCCTCGGTTTCCCATCTTCTTGTCCAAAATCTCTTCCCAGGTGCCAGCTTTCACCAACCCCCACGCCCAATCTGCTATGAGAGTAGTTGTGGTATGGTCACTATCACTGGTCATCAACGCCTTCCGACCGCTAATAAGCTCTAATAAAACAACGCCAAAACTGTAAACATCGCTTCGTTCAGTGAGCTGATTGTACATGGAATACTCCGGTGCCACATAGCCGAATGTCCCTGCGGCTCGTGTAGAAATGTGGGTCATGCCCTCGGGTGTGAACCGAGCTAACCCGAAGTCGGCCACACACGCATCGAAATCTGCGTCCAGAAGAATGTTGCTGCTTTTGATGTCTCGGTGAAGGATGGCAGGTTGCACACCATAGTGGAGGTAATCTATCCCCCTGGCCACACCGATGGCGATCTTCTGCCTTGTGGGCCAGTCCAGAGGTGGCTTGTTGGGTTTGAATATGTAATCTTGCAAGCTTCCATTCGGGAGGTAGTCGATCACTATCATTCTTTGATGACCTTCCACTACTCCACCGCTGGCTACGCAACATCCCCTGAGTGCCACAAGGTTGCGGTGCCGCACTGCGGAGATCATCTCCACTTCGTGCACGAAGTCCTTGTCACCCGCTGGTGAGCAGTTCTTGAATCTCTGTGAGTAAAGAAATGCTACATCAATTTACAGCAGGTTGAACCTTCAAGAGCTGATGATCAGGATGAAACAAGCGCACCATAACTACAAGAACTGGGTTCAAAAAGAATCTTGCAAGACATCTCCATGTTTCAACCAAAATTGAAATTTGCAGGGTTCGTTGGATCAGGTAGACATATATTGGAACTAGGACACTTCAGTGCACGATTGGACAAGAAAGGTTAAAAGTGAATTATAGCAGGTTGAACCATCAAGAGCTGATGATCAGGATGAAACAAGCACACCGAAACCCTAGAAAACCGGGTTCAAGAATCTTGCAAAACATCTCAATATTTCAACCAAAATTGAACTTGCAGGGTTCTTAGGATCAGGTAAACATAGATTGGAACTAGAAGGACCTTGAAAACTCCAGTGAACAATTGGACACGAATGGTCAAATGTGCAAAGTTGCAGTTTCGACAAGAGATTTTTAATGCAAATTGGCGATGTCACGAGGTAGCCATACGGCAATCTTGACCTAATATTTGTCAAGCTATGTGCATTGGGTTAAAAAGCAACCAGTACTTGATGTCTTCAAAATCTTAAAGGGACAAAGGCGTTGATGATCTTGTGACATTTCAAAATCACATCGAAGGTACAATTTCTATGGATTAACTACAAATGGCAAGCATTTGTGGAAAGAATAATTAGTATGGAGTTGATGAGAACAGACCTTTATGGCAACCTCTTGACCATTCTTCAGAATACCTTTGAACACATTCCCATAAGCACCGGAGCCGATGATCATCTCCCTGGAGAAATTACGGGTGGCAGACTTGATTTCCTCAATGGTGAACATAAGGGAGCCGTTGCCGGATTGCATAGAGCCCTCCAACAGATCAGTATTCCTCTTGACAAAAGCTTTCTGCTCCGCAATTTTGCGGCGGCGGTATCGAACATAAAACAGCAATGCTACTCCCACTCCCACAAGTGCACTGGCTATGGCGCCAATTGCAATGTAAGCCCCAATCATCTTTTTCTTCTTGGACCTGATGGGGAAAATCGAGAACACGCAAGACGCAGTGTGTGCATCCTCCGGCCCAGCCATACTCACAACAGCAGCCACATACATGCTCGAGTAGTTCTGACACCCACTGTGCACTCCGCTAGCATTGTAAGCTTGCAAGTAGGAAGTGAGGGACGACATCTGCTTGGTGCACGCTGCACACTCCACATTCTGCCTGTAATTCTCATCCGAGAGTGTCCCCGAACAGCTTTGGTTCACTGAATTCATGGTGTAATTCGAGACGATCCTTTCGAAGTCAGATGTTCGTTGAATCCCTTGGCAATTGTCTGTCCCTCGCGACAGGTACGTCGGTATGGCTGCATCACATAAAGAGGTGATGTTCACATCCGCCCCTTGCGATGAGAGCTGGGATTGGTAGTTATCCAGACACGTTGGGACCACCTCGGGAGGAGGAAGAAAGTAGGTGCTGTTGCGTAGATACTCAGCCAACACCATCTCCAACGCGTCGTTCAGGACGATGCATTGCACCCCTTTTATCTTCGCTTGCTGTGCAACGTAAGGATATTTGTTCAATATCGAGAAGTCCAAGGGACATGTGTAATTGCCACTCACCGGCTGCAATATTGTCCCGAGAATACATATGATCCCCACAATAAGCGCCTGTGTCACCACACTCAACCACACTACCTCGGATCCGAATTTGCATGCCATTTCCTGTGAATTTATTAGGTCCCAAGATAGGAGCCGGGCCAGTTTTCCCTTAATCCCTCATGTGAACATAGTACGGTCATGGTGAAAGAAGAGTACAGTACATTCCAAAAAACTTCCTTCACTCAGCATGATTCCTTGGTGCGCATTCGATCGGTTACCGTCACCAAACTCATCAAAGGATAGGAAAATGCGGCCCTGCTAGATGTCTATATAGATGTAAATTCACGAAACCTTCTCAGACTTTAAATTCTATCATATGATCAAGCTGAAGTCGAGAGAAATCCATAAGTGGGTGCAAGGAGAAGAATCTGAGGAGATGAATTAATAAGTCCAAATCAATCCTATGGCAGAACAACACTAGTCCTGTCCAAGTGGTGGAATTAGTGAAACATGAGATGGCCACCACACCCTACCCACGCGCAATCTGATTGTTCGCATGCGATGACCTAATTAAGCTTCGTGAAAGTGCACTCTGAGGGGATCGAAGCGCCACCAAACGCATCAAACTTGGGTCAAATTCTCTAGAGCACTCCTACTACTGTCCAAAAAGAGAGATTTAGGGAGGTCCAAAAGCTCTCCAAGCACCGATGGTTGGGCAAGAAGTTCTGCCAATTCGAACACACCCGACCCTTACTTCCTAGTCAGCGATTCAACAAAAACTAACTTGACAAATATTCCTTAACTTATGCCCCACAAACCAAATCAAAACGGAGAGGCTCACATCCTCCCCTCCGAACCTCCTCGCCATCCGTTCCCTCCACGTCTGGCTGTCCAGTACTGTCCACATCCTCAGTGTCAGAAAATATCAGAATCACTCACTCACTCACTCACTCACTCAAATTCGCCTCTAAACCCCCAAAACTCCCAACACACAACAGACAGACAGCACACCCTGAAATCACGAACCTTCACACGAAATTAGTACCTTGGAACCTGCTTTAACCTCTATCCATGACTACTGTAGTACTAAGCTTACACCTGGAGAGGAAAATATTTTGGAGGTGGGAGTGACAGACAAAGATCCCGTGAGCTGCTGTGCTGCTACCTACCACCAGATACTTGAGCAGTGGGCACATGGCATACAACTGCGCCGCTGCTCGCTCTAAGGCGGGCGGGCCAGGAGGTAGCTCAGATTCAGCAGCATGCATAGTACTGCTAGCTTAGGTGAGCAGTTGAAGCAGCAACTGGCGCATGGGCGGCTGAGTGCGTACTGTACAGTAGTTCTTCACCACTAGTATATTATAATATTACTTGTTATTCTAGACTAATAAATCTGCAGGCTCCCAGGAGAGCCCCCTCCGAGACAAGTTAAGCTAAGCTAAGCCAGTGTTGCTGCTCTCTTTCGAACATCTCGTGCTTGCTGTCTGACTACTCACTTCCTTCGTCCTTCTTTGTAGCGTAGATCAGCCCCTCCCGGCTTCCGCCTAACTTACATCCTCCAGGCCGTTAGCGAGCTCAGGCTCCTCCCTGCGCCGATCCGTCATGATGGGCCCCTCTCGCAGACCTCCCGTCAATCAGCGCTGCCTTGCCTTGCCTTGCCTTGGGTGAAGGCAGGGTCCACCGCAGGCAGGCACGCAGGCAGGCAGCAACACTAGGATATCGGTTAGTAACTTAACTTACAACAAGTACTTTCTTCATCATTCTCAGGCGCAGCGGGGTTGGCAGCTGCTGGCTCATGGGCCAGTTGCGCTCTGCTGCTTTTGCCTGTGCATCGTGGCAGCCTGGCCCACACTAGACTGAGGTGAGTTCGAGCGAGGGTGCTAAAACCAACACCCCGCCCAAAACCAGCACCCTATTAAGGATCCGGCTGCACTTTGTGGTTATGGCTTCGGCTAGAGTGAGTATCCCCTCAAACCCGCACTGCCTGGTCAAGGGAATTGGCTAACACATGAGGTAGCCAACCTACATGAGAGCCAATCAATCTCACCAGTGTTTAAGATTGAAGCCCTCATATGAGTTTCATTTCGAAGGGTTGACTTAGTTCTTGGGCCATGTGATGACAAGAGATGGGATTAGGCCAAACATGAGGAAGGTCAAGGCAATCCAAGAGTGGAAGTGGCCCTCGATCCAAAAAGGGCTTCGATTATTCCTTAGGCTAGCCAACTATACTACTGCCGCTTCATTCGAGATTTTCCTAAAGGTGCTAGGCCCTTGTCCAACTTGTTGAAGAAAGGGGTATCCCAAGAGTGGGATGAGCCTTGTCACCAAGCCTTTGGGGAGCTCAAGAGCAAATTGTCTTCGTCACCCGTGCTCAAATTCACGGAGTTTGACAAGCCTTTTGATGTCCATACGGATGTGAGTGACTTTGTCATTGGCAGAATGTTGATGCAAGATGGATGGCCCATTGCATATGAGAGCAAGAATGTCGCGCATCTCTCCATGAGGAGTGCCCGCTCACCATGGGCACAAGGGGGCCCCAGAATGGCACCCGGGACTTGTGGCGCCATAGGTCAAAGGATCCAAGTGTTGTGCATCTCTCCATGAGGAGTGCCCGAACCACCATGGACACAAGGGGGACCCCGGAGTGACACCTAGGATTTCTGGCACCATTGGCGAGAGGGCCCAAGTGATCCTAGTGTGAGTTAGGGCCCCGGCCATTGAGAACGCCTCCCACCCACGGAGACTAGGAGTCACGAGGATAAGGCCATGAGCATTGGATAGCTTATGGTGTCCGGATTCTAGATTGCTCAAGAACACCTCAATCGGAGGTGTGAACTAGAAGATATGACAATTTAAGTGGGGCGCTGCCTAGGGATAGCACCTTGGACAACAGTGACATGGGAGTGGCGCCGGGACTACCGAGGTTAGAATAACCATAACTTCCTCAATACTTGCGGAATGGGGCAAGTGAGGAGTCTATTGGCATCTACGCAAAGAATAGATGTTCATGAAGTGGTCGCTTGTTAGATTCAGAAACCAAATGAGGAAGTTATGGACGTCTGAAGCTGATGGGGGCTTCCAACCCCAGCGGCTAAGGGAAAATGTCTACTTGGCCCCAATTCATAGGAGAGAGACAAAATGTTACTTGATGGTGGGATAAGTGCCCTGCCCAAAGTCCTAGAGGCTTATATGGGTAAGGCGGCGTGGCCGACCAAACCCACCCGAGGCCGAATGGCACGGCCTCCACAGGCGTTGGCCCAATGTGGGGGCATAGTTGCCTAGTATGGTTCGGGTTGTTGTATTGTTGCTTCGGCAACGCGATGATTAACTAAATATTGGACTTTCATGGATGAAAGCTCATATCTAACCATTGGTTACCTATTAAGGGGAGAGTTCCTAATGCATGGTAGGAGGGTTGGTCACCCACCTATGAGCTTAGAGGTCCAAGGTATTGGGAGCTTACCGTTTGCATGGGTGGAATGCAAAGGGTTAGCGTTCGTGACCCTTGCTAGAATTGAGAAATGGTCAAGATAGTTAAGGGACGCTGGCAACGGTCGTGACATGTGATTCTAGTGTGGGTGAAGGCCCTGGGCGTTGAGATTGTCTTCCACCCATGGAGACTAGGAGTCACGAGGGTAAGGCCATAAGCATTGAATAGCTTATAGCGTCCGGATTCTAGAATGCTCAAGGACTCCCCAATCGGAGGTGTGAGCTAGGAGATATGGCAATTTGAGTGGGGCGCTGCCTAAGGACAACGCCCTGAGATGGTAGTGACCTGGGAGTGGCGCATGGGACTACCGAGGTTAGAATAGCCATAACTCCCTCAATACTTGCCCGAATGGGGTGCACTCAATGTGGCCCGTACAGACCCACGTGGGTGCACCAAAGGGGTATAATTGTGCATAGGGGTTACAAAATATACGTAAGATACATGTATTACTAATTCTAGGTTTGTAAATATACTAGGAGTATTATTCATATATTCCTAGTTGTATTTCTACATTTATAGTCAATTATAATGAAGTGGGTAATCTACAAGAGGTCCAAATGAATATTTCATCCAATATGTGAGTTGTTTGCCCGGGGAAGTCACTTAGTGTATTCTTTGGGGACACATGAGCGTACAAAGTTTGCTACCCCTATATTATATGCCATAGATAACTTTAAAAATTATGATATTTTTTCTACATATACATAACCATTGATAATATCTTTTGTGTGTTTTTTTGAAATTTTTAGTCATCTTCATTTTTTGTAGTAATTGTTTTTGTTCAATTCTGCGTCATTCTAGTTAGAAACGGTATGTTTTATAGAAAAAGAAGATCATCAAATTTGGTTATCATTTTTTACTATGTAATAGATACCATGTATATCTACTCATGAAAAAAAATTGATGAAATTTTGACCCATTTTGGTGATGCAACTTAGAAAAAGTAGATTTTTTTGTATGCACGTGGTTTCAACTTTACAATGGAGTGACTTCCCCGAGGTTGTTTGATAATCCCACATTGTCCAAGGATAGGTTCACTAGAATCAAGTATGGTATGTTGTATGTTCAACCTAAAGTTTGACTATCTAAAGCCAGAGATAGTGATTACTCACTGAAATTGAGATGTGATTGTGCAGTATCATTTGTCTCTCAAGAATTAGTTGAAGAAGGAAAAAAATAAGGAAAAAGAAAGCAAGTTAGTTAAATCATTGACCATGAAGACTTGGTATTTGGGAAGGGTCCATAGGATGCGCTGCAAAATCGGCAATAGATGGATCGAGTATTGACAATCAATTGACCTTTGGGATTAGCCTTACAATATGGAAATAGGGTTATGTTGGTATCAAAATAAGAATGTGTCAATATGGACCTACAATTTGACATATCATTTGATGGTAGAGTTACAAACCATCATACCACTTATATTTATCCTCAGCAAGACTTGTCTTCTCCCTGCCACACAATTACTCCCCATAGGTTGTAGAGTTACCCTTGTAATTACTAGTGATTGTGGAAGAGTAGTACACTAAATAGGATATTTAGTGTTTGATTATATTTAATGTTGTTACCATCCTACCTTGCTCAACACTAATTTTCAATTTTTTGACAATTAGTGTTAGAAGATATGCTAGAAGATATGCTGGAACTCTCATTTTTTCATTGTTTTTTTTTTCATATCCTTATTGACACTAAATTCAAACATGTAACTTCCACATATTACCATAGTTGATATTTAGTGTTTGAGTCTACATTTAATGTTACTTACTTTCATAGGGTTATTGATATTTAGTGTATGCGTTCGCATTTAGTGTATCAAACACTAAAAATTCTATTTAGTGTAGTTGAAAGGTAAAGTCTGTTGTTGAATAACCAAAGGTCAGTCTATTGTCTCTTCATGTGACATTTCCTCTGTAGCCAGTTTCTCAGCTGAAGCTTAATAGGACTAATCTCAAATTCTACAACGACACCTAGCACAGGGCTATAGCCTTTAGTGAGTTTACTACAAAAGTATTTTCTATCTTTCCTTGCTGAAGAGATTCACGTCGTGGGGTGATGAACACGACTAGTATTGACCATTTGTATGGCAGCTTGGTTACTTACATAGTAAGGCATTCTGACAAGAGACAATCAGATATTTGCCTGCCATTAATTCTAAGTTTCATTCACTCTTGAGTCACCATCAACTCTTCCCTCAACCTAGCCTTTCTCGCTACTTCCTACTTTGATCAATTACAATCAGGACCAATTTCCATTATAGTCAATAGCCTAAATTGTTGGTGTACATATCAAAATACAACTCATCAGCCTGATTTGAGTTTATTTCCAGCATCATATACACATGACTGTATCAATTAGATTCGTTGAGGAGTAGTTAAAGACTATTGATGAAGAAGTGTTCCTTTACCGTTATGTTATATCTGAATCCTTCTAAAATTATGCAGCACAAGATAAAGTCATGAATCATGAGTAGAAACATATTCAAGACCTACTAATTCCCCAGCTGTGGGTTCAAGTTTCCTTCTGGTTCAACTCCTTTCTTTCGAGGTCAACCGTCATCTCCGTGATTCTTTCGCCTCACCCGTCCTGCAAAAGAGTCAAGGGGAGAAAAACCTTTGGCTAGTCAGCAACAGACCTTCAGACAATAGACTCATCAGGTTCTGAGAGAAAGACCTCTCATATTACAACAACGGCCACTCAGGATTACAGAGACGCTTTTTAGAACTGAATTAACTCTAATCTCTTCTGCAACTGTGTACATCCAGATTCCAATTACGACTTGAGGTTTGTGTTTCATTCTCGACACACATCTCTTCACCGTTCTTGACCACAATTCTTTCTCAATAAGATCCATATCATTCCTCAACCTCCTGATCACAGATAATAATTGCTCTTGCCGATTCCAGTCTCAAAAATTGGGGATTCACATCTCTGGACAGACCATGGTCTTATTGAGCATTTTCCAGGCCAGTCCAACAAAAAAAATCTCTCACATAAGTTGAGTCTATCATCCAGACCATTAAGAAGAAGATTATTGGCTGTGTTTAAGCATTCCAAAATCTCACTATCAATTCACATGCAACGAGACCAACCACCCTGAGGTGAGTAATATTAACATTCAAGGCCAAGGAATCACTCAATGACCTAAATTAGACCGGAATTAAACTTCAACATTGAAGTTAGTCACAAAAACATGCAATCCAATATAATCACCTTGGATGCAATGCAACTCTCCAACATTAGACAATTGACTAGCCAATATAAATCACACTTATATCATTTAAGACAGAGGTTGTGTCTAATATTTTATTCAAGATGACTAAAAAGTCAAAAAATCCAATAGAGTTATGGTATCGCAAAAAAAATAGTTTGAACTCCCTCCTCACTTGAAATTCCTAGCCATATATGCCTTCTAGAAAACATTTGGGGATTTCAAGGTACATATTTGTATCTACCATACTATAGTCCTTATCTCTTCTTTTCAATATCTCGAAACAATGGCCTATTCAAACATGCCTAATTTAAGAATTTTTAGGTCATCTACTACCCTATTCCCACTTGTTTCCCAATTGGGCTTGGAAAAAAAAATTGCACCACACTCAACAACAACCACCAAACACTTCACCATCCATAATAAACTTATTAATTAGCGCAAACCAAATTACACAATCATACTACTCGTTCCCCCTCACATGCCCCATGCAACTTACACAATGTAATTCACCATAGAACATAGATCTTATCTTCAACTCACTAGGATTAGCAAAATCATCAAAATGGACATGCACCAGATTAGCCCACACTTAGACCACAACTCCATCATAGAAGCCATACATGGAGCAAGAATGGCTTCCAAAGAAGATCCTTCAACCACCACTATAATCATATCCAACCACAAAGAACCCAACCCATCACTCAAGAGAATACGATGACTTGCACACGATCCTCACTGTCCCGCCAAATACCATAGAATACAAACCCCCCACCAAGTGGCCAAAATACTTACACGCCCACAAAAGCCACTACACATCCATAATATGCGTCCATAACCGAAGAACCCCCCTCCCCCCCCAAAAGCAACCAACAATTAATCAACACACTTATAGCCAACATAGTGGAACTTTACAACGTAGAAATGAAAGTCTCACAAATACAAAGCACACCCAACATATACATAGTCAAATTCTCAAAAAATGGCAAACAACCCCCAAAAGCCACCCCAATAATCCAATAACACCTTAACCCCTTTACCTAATACACTATACAACACACACCCACTCAATTATAACCCCCAACAATGCATTTACACAAATGGCTCATGCATACCATTGGACAAACATGGCATAGAAAATGTAGCAGGCTCTAGGGTATACAACTCAACTATCAACCACTGAATCTTGAAAGACTCCCAAGCATGCCCAACATACTACAAGCATAACTCTACACTATATTCATTGCCTTAATTGGCACAAAAAACCATACACAAGACACCTTTATATTTATTGACGGCCTCAACAGTATGTACCTCATTAGCAATCATATAAGGCACCCATCATCCCAACATAAACATTTGGACAAACTACTAATCTTAGCTATAGTCCACTCACAAAATAACAATTCAAAAAGTCAAAGCCCACACTGGATCAACAAGCAGCGAAATAGCTAACCAACTAGCAAATGAAGGAACCCCACAACCCAAACCCATGCCAACACCACACACACATACAACACACACATATCATATTGGCTCAATAGAAGAACACAATGGAGAAATTTGTAAATTGCAAAGTACATAAACAAAACTCACCATGAAAAAAATTTAAGATTTGCAAAAACCAAATTTGCATATATAGATAAATGGGTCTCCAATGAACAAATTGACCACAAACTCTCAAACTAATTTTGGATGGCCCTTGGTACCCCAGATGCACAAATCACACAAGCCCTCAAATTCCATTATGCCCAATACATGGAAAACCATAGAAAAATAATCTAGCCAACCACCCACCTGAACCCAAATTGCACGCTATGCACAAACCACACGATTGGCACATGGCCATACTTACTCTCCATGTGCTCAAACCTACACATAAAAGAACTTTGCATAGCCTGACATAACAACATTGTCCACCAAATTGGACATAGACTTTGCCCCAACAAACAAACAAGGTGCTTATCAACGTTGAAAACCACCACCTTAGACCCCAAGCCAACATGATACGCGAATGGCTCCATCAATGCGCACCTTCCCCATCACATGCACATGCATGGCCCAACTTTGACCAGACATCATATGTGTCCTTAGTACCCCTACCGATAGCCACCCACACATAACCCCATCCCCACCAAACGTCATACAATTCATAGAATTCACTTATTGCCACAATAGAATCCTCTCTACCGCCACCAACAAATACAACCCACTCATCCAAATTTGAGGTAGACAAGACGGACACTCAACGCGGTCCTCACCATCATAGCCGGCATACAAGGAGCCATCCATCAATACAATCATTGAAAGATCTCAAAATGACCTCAAACCAAAAAAAAAAAAAAAAAAACTCACAACTTGCACATATACCAAATAGCCATAAAATACCTCACCTACCTGATTCTCAACAAAAAAGAAAGAAAAAAGTAGACAATAAACAAGACCCGGTGAACCCACCATAAAGCAATAACTTTTATAAACTACACATGTTACCAAAAGCAGCCCACCTTTCAAGAGAAAGGAAATAACCCTATCTTGAAGCTTGACAAAACATGACCAAATGATCGGGGAGAACCGGCAGTTAGTTATAGATGAACCGGTTGAAGCTCAAGACTTCAGGAGAATTACCGATCACTTTAGAGGAATCTAGGGAATATGCCTCAAATTAATATAGAAAAACCGAAGGATGTCAACATGTAACCGGTTGGACTTGCAAACACTAGGATCTCAACCGATTATGCCCAAAAACCTCCCCGGTCACTGCTCTCCCACACTCCGGGGTTGAGTACTTAGCTGGATTTGTAACCAGTTGGGAAGGAGCTCAAAGGACTGAGTTCCCAAGTAAGGGAGATGGGTCAATGAACGGGGAGAACCGACCGCTACTTACAGATGAACCGGTTGAGTTTGACCAACAATCAGTTGAAGTTGAGGACTTCATGAAAATAACTGACCATTTTAGAGGGAATCTGTAGAGTATGCCTCAAATATTGAAGAAAATCCGAAAGATCACAACATGTAACTGGTTGGACTTGGAAACACTAGGATTTCGACCGATTATGTCCAAATATCTTCCTAGACATTGAGATGGGTCTTAAATAACTACGACTAGCCTACTTCTCCTAGGATATGAAACATGTGATTAGCCTGAGATGGTTACCAAATCTAGATTGAGGGCACAACAACTTTCTTCATAATTTTTGGAGCTTGTACGAATATCTTATTCATTGTCACAATGGGAATTTTTCTGCTAATCAAATGGTCATATAGGTCTCCACCCCCCCCCCCTCCCAAATTATGTTGATTATTGACCCTAGAGTGGTTATTGCAATTTGAAAACATGGTACATTCTCACTTAAACACGTGTTTTATTTAATATGTCTATTCTTAGAGCCACACCAAACCACATACCATTCAAATATAGGCGTCCGAATTATTCATGCGTTGTAATTAGACATGTCTACCTTAATTTAAGCTAAGTTAAGTTCAGTTAAGTTGGGCCACCAAGCCCCACCATGGCCTTATAAGGGGGGATAGGAGGGTTTACAAGGGGATTTAATGGCCACTTCACAACATAATTAGAATATCAACTTCAAATATTAACTTTGAATTTTGAGCCATTCACAAGACTGTGTCATTAGGCTCAAACTCATGGCTTTCAAACTATATGATTTAAAAAAAAATACAAAATGCTACCTAACTGACAACTATGAGTTATGGAATAAAAATGCCACCAACAAGTCACTACTAGGACCATGTGGCCATGTCATTGCAATAATACATGTACTATTGACGTAAAATGTGAGATGTCACTTGTAAATTTGTGCACAATATTGCAATGCCCAGGGACCAATGCCGGGGGACGCGCCATATTTGAACATTTTGTGTTTTATTGTGAGGAAACTTACAAGTTTGGTAAAAAGGTATAATTAAATAATCAAAATTAAAAAAACGTGTGTCACAAACATCATCAATTGAGTTGACACTCGGACCCAAAAATAAAATAAAATAAAATAAAATCCTCAAGTACTTAGTCATTAAATATGGTATCATGTGCACACACTTTTTACAAGATTTTATTTTCATGGCACAATCGTTGAAATAGTTAACATTTCACGATCACCATTGCATAGGAAAAAAATAGATGTTGGCAAACGCTACAATACTTATATCCTCTCTAAGTGCATTATGCACAAAAAACTCTGATACAAACATACTCTTCAAATATTGTGCACATTCCAAATAGTGCAACTTCCCCCTTGCTCCAAACTTCTTAATTCACTAGGTCACAATTCACAACCAAACATTGAAAAAGAAGAAGAAAAAAAAAAAAGTAATCACAACTCAAAAATATTCAAGGCTTCCCAAATAGTACAACATTTGATACACACATAGAGGCAACATAACCAACATTGGATTCTATTCCTCAAATCATAAAAAAATGATCCGAGACATGGAGTAGGCAAATCCACAGCTCAAGCAAGAAAGGAAATGTCATAGTCACTGCATTCAACTATTATTGGACCTACATACAACCTTATGTTGCCTTCTGATACTGCAACTACACTAGCTTGACTTGTGGCAGAGGAGGCGCTGAACAAACTTGTTGATGCAAGTAACTCCACGTGTGAATTTTAGCATTGCATCCATTGATGGTCAAATAAGACATTGACCCCATGTACTCTTTCTTACTCAAGATAAAACTTCTATACAGTAGGTGGCACTCATATGTTGAGGTTGGATGGGATAGTGAAATTTCGCAACATTTCAGCTCAGACCTGAACGGAATTGAGGTGTAAGCTGACAAGAAACTTAATAAACTGTTCTCAAGGTTTATCCTACTGAGAACTGTGAGTACAAACTCTATCTTCCTTTTCCAAGATGCTTCAATTTTACAAGGGGAATAACGGTGAGATCTCAGCAAGTGATGACGAGTCTTCTACATATCAGCACCCTCTGTAAGTATATTTTATAAATGAAGCTTCAGAAGTACACTGAATGTGATATTTAGTGTCACCAATTCCATTGTCTTGCTCGATACTAATTGTAAACTGCGGTATAGTGTCACCAACACTAAATGTTACCCCAACATTATTTGTCATTCCTTGTAATTTTTTTGGGGATTATAGATTTAGAGTGTTGCAATTACTGTCACTTACCAAGTGATTTTCCATCCAAATTTCAATCATCCATGACAATATTTTATCATAAGTTGTTGACAAGAGAAGGTAGGGTTTTGGCCAATGAATGAACTCATCCATCATCCATGACAATATTTGTTCACTTGTTCATAAGAAGTGTCATTCGAAAAGTTACCATAGTGACATAAAATACCATGTATATGACACTAGATTTCATATTTAGTGTACCACACAGTTCAGCACTAGGCTAGGGCAAGAAGGAAGGCTTGAGGAAGTCCAAAAGCACTCTCCCAAGGGCCCGCAACGACCATGAAAAGAATCTAGCATTATACTTCCCTTTCAGTTGTTGGTGCTTCCACATAACATTATTCAAACCCATGACATTGTTCTGTGGGACTGACAGTATTCTAGGGAATATTCCTGGTATTTTCACATTCGGTTTGAATGTGGGGAATATTCCTTGGAATACTGTCAGTCCCACAATCCGTGGTGGTTACTTTCATTCTAGAGGTTACTCCTGAGTCCTAACCATGTTGCCATATTGGAAAGGTGCAAGGTTCTAATACTCGTGTAGTTGCGGCATTGGTCATGTCATAGGCAACACTTGGTGAACTTAACCCCAGCCTCATCGACTTACCCTGATGCTCCTCAACCTTAAGTCGAACTAATTTGGCACCTGGCTCCATATCCATGCTACACCTTTGAGTTCATTGCTAAACTAATCCTCTTGGGAAACAAAGACCCTATTAGGTGACCTAAACAAGGGAGAGGCCGGGCCTCATGTGGGTGATCCGACACTAACTTACTTGTCATTGAACTAGTACACGTATGGTCCATTTTCTTGCTCTCACCTTGTGCTTTATTGGCTTGTTGTCATAGCGGTTGGGAAGGCGTTGGAAGTTGCCACGTTGGTAAAATAACCAATGTTTGTTTCTTTTCTTTTCTTGCATGTTTCATTGTTGATAAAAAGAAAAAAAGAAGAAGAAAAAGTGGCAGACCTTATTCCGCAACCATGCTCGATAAACCCACCTTAAGTCTGCATTAAAATACACATCTTTGATCAAGGGTGAAGTGTCTCTCATTCATGCCAACTTCTGATTGGTGTCGTCTCTTTCTTACCTATCGTTCTTCAAGCTTTGGAGGAATGTTGTGCAAAAGTAACTTTTTGGCTTTGTTTCTTGACATATTGCTAGGTCATGTATAACCTAATTTATTGTACAACCTTGGATGCCAAAAGAAAGCAGATAGAAAGAACAAAAGATGGTAACCTTTGTGTAGGTGCATCATGTGCCTATGGAGTTTGGCAACCCCCACAACCATATAGGAAGAATATTTGCAATGCTCACCTATGTTATTCCATAGACCATAGTACGTAGGTAAGGACCTTCAATTTAGAGTCATATGTACACCCACTCCTAGATCTCAAGGATTGCAATAATTGTGTAGGATTCAAGCCTCTTATAGACCACATTGTGAATTAATAAGATAAAGAAATGATATAGGTCATCCATGAAAGGGGAACCAATCCAAAAAAAATCCACTCTTTTTTCCCTCATATTTTATGAATAGTGTTCCAACCCAATTAAGTGTCACTTAGTAAGTGCCTAATAGGATAACAATGTAATTTTAGAGTGTAATGAACTAGATTCAAATCGTTGATAATTTAACAATCTCCCATTATCTCATAATATAATACTTACATGGATGTTGTGAGGCTCCTAGCTAACCATTTCCACCACGACATGTAAGGTAGAAATACCTAAAGCAGTGAAAATAAGTTGATTTGGCTAGAACGAGTGGCTTGAAATTTTGTGCAATATTTTTCAGAGATGGAGAAGAGGAAATGATGAGGAATGCAAGTCGTTTCGTAATTTTATTCCTTGTAACTAATTAGTTACATTTTTTCAAAGAGGCAAGTAAGTCAAACCCCCTACTTGTACAATAGAGTCTCCCTAATCTAAACATCAAAATATTCTACTCTGCATACAAAGACACATAAAACAATTAACTTAATGGCACCCAAAAGTGATCGCAAGTGGTGTGAAACAACACCTATCTGGTCAATCATTGCATCCCATCTAGCAGTGCATCCTTTTCGGGCCACCACTTTTCCAATTGGCCATTTTGGGTCCGCACAAGAATCATGATACCCCTAGTCTAGTGCATCACTACAGTAGTGGTCATTCACCGCTTTAGGTATTTCTATCTTAGATGATATGTCGGCTGAAGGTTATGTTGTTCTCCTTAGGTCAAGGGTCTTTCTTGCATCTAAGTAGACATGTGGCCTATTCCCCAACAACCATCCAAACTTTTGGATCCAAAAATATGAATCTTAAAGTCTTTTTTTCTTTCTTTTTTTCTTTTTTTGAGACAGAAGGCCGACAGGCCAACGCCAAAGCACAGGAGGTAGTTGACCACCTGGCAAGTTTTCCGTCAGGTAGAGAGGAGATTTCACAGCCGGGATTCGAACCGCCAGCCTCTTCCTTGAGATTTGGGTATCCCTCCACCATCATCCGGTAGTTTAGGGTCATCTCGGACCAAGAATCTTAAAGTCTAAGTTCTAGACAATCTAACATCAAATTTGGTATATTGGAGTTCCAAGTGATTTGAGAGGAGCCTAGCTAGTCATGTCATGCACCACTTGTAACATGTGAAGGGCTTGAAAATGTTCAAGAACATTGGGTTTCATAAATGGTTAGGTGGAAAAACTGATTGACTTGATGGTTTGTTGGATAGGTCATAGAAATGCTACAAAAGTAAATTCTTCATATACTTCATGGAGCAAGAATTGAATAAGACATGAACATCACAAGAATTTAACTTTAGAAGCTCGCTAAATTGAATCAAACAATTGGATAGAGTCGCATTTTTGTGGATTGAAGTCTTGGAATATTATATCATTTGTTTGCATGAAGTCATCTATAATTACATTACCTTCACTTCACAACTTGTGCAACTTGAGCATCTAGTTTTGTACATAAAATTACGTTGTTAGTAGAAAAAGGAAGATTCATAATGTAAGATCAAACACATGTTTAACCTGCATAAATAGAGCAAAGTAAACCACTTGGCACCCTTTGATAAACTATTTGAAATGAATCATCTTACTTGTTATGTGCAAGAACTTTCATTTTAGTGCTTTCAGATTGTACAATCAATTTATGTGAACTTATAACATAACATTAAGTAGCAATGCTAGGAGGGTACCCTTTGAGTACCCGCAAATTTACCTCAACAAGAAGGGAAAAGCTTGCAAAGCCAGGGTGAATGAATGGATAATTAATCAAATATAGAAACTTCAAAAAGGTATCAAAGAGGTTTCCAATGCGGGTGTCGGGAGACTTTTCCAAAACGTGCGACATCCTTTTTGACCTCACCAACTTTCCCATTGCTTTATAGCTATTTAGATTTGCTTAGATCATAATTTAGCCTAGATTAGAACCTTTACCACAACTTGACATTAGTTTTGTCCTAGAAACCAACATAATTAATTCTAAGCATTGAAAGAAAATAAAATAAATTAAAAATAACCTAAGTAAAAATCAAACTTAGTGCTACCTTTGCTCTTGAAAGAGCATCAAACCGGCACGCGCCAGTTTGATGCTCTTTTGAGAAGGTCAATATGGGCTTGCTACTTAATGTTATGAAACTGCAAATCTAAAACGGTGATGGTTCGGTAATATGGTTCAAGATTTGATGCCACAAGATCTTGGGGTTCAAACTCGCTTGTAAACCATGAAAGTCCCACATGTAGCTTGTCCTACTAGGATGGGTGGGCCAAGCTAGCCTTGGATAGACCGATCCATGATTTAGGATAGTTGGTCCCATGTGCATACCCTATTCAAATGAACTATCGTATATTGGAGCCTATTTTGAAAGTTGCGTGAAATTTTTGGGACTTCCTCTTTTCATCTCTCAAACTTTAAAAGAATTTTAAGATCTAAATAGGGTATGCACATGGGACCAACTATCCTAAATCATGGATCGGTCTATCCAAGGTTAGCTTGGCCCACCCATCCTAGTAGGACAAGCTAGAAAATCAAATTTTAATAGCACATCACCACTCTTTGTGTGTGGTAATTTAAGCATTAAGAAAACTTTGGGTGACCATAACATTATTCAGATCCATAACAGTGTTCTGTGGGACTGACAATATTCCATAGAATATTGTCAGTCCCACAGAACATTGTTATGGATCTGAATAATGTTATGACTTTGTGTTACTTCTCATAAACTTAAGGTTTGGAACTAAACTCATAGTTTTATCTGCTATACTTTACAAATAACTCTATCAAATTTGCGTATCGTCATTAGTAACATCATCATTTTTCAACTAGTCACAAGAGGGGGGGGGGGGTTGTGTGTTTGGAGATGGACCTTTTGGTCCTTAAAAGTTAACCAAACAAAAGCCTTTAAAAGTTCACTTGAGGTAAGTTTCTTTGGTTTGCTCTTGGACATACTGACCCTTAGATGTAAATGGTCATCAGAAATATGATATCTTTGAGGGAACTCCTTCTGTTGCACTTGGGTGGGACCACCTCATGACTTTAAATAGTTTTTTTTTCTTTTTAAAGAGTTCATCACAAATTCTAATGGAACCGCACAGATTTGCTAACATTGTTTTCAATTCTTGCCATAAGCTATTTTCAAGCTTGGGATCTTGCAATGCTTGCAAGATTAACCCTTTATTGCCCCCAAGGACCCCAGGGGCTCTTTGTGAAAATGAGGTCCCACCTTTCGTCCTGGGGCAACGGCTATTTGCCAAAAAAAAATTGCATGGACCTCGGGGATGCCCATTGCAATCCAACCGTGGTGTCTGATTGAAGATCCATGCCTAGATGAGAAAGATGGAATTTTTGCAAGACCAGGGACCCTCCAAGCTCTTCGTTTGAGCTCTCGAAGGTTTTTGCCCGTCTTTGCCTATCTAGACTGCCCGTTAGCCGAGGTTTAGTTCCCGTTGTTGCCCGCTTTAGTTCCTTTTTGTGTGAAGCCCACATTAGTGTGAATGGCGACAGTTTCAACGGCCACCTTGATCCAGCCTCCGCATGGAGCGGAGGAATTGCTTGCACACCTGTGGCAGGTTGTTGCTTCGATTGCAGATTGGGTTAGGGATGTTCAAGGAGGCAACCACATTCAGGTTCGAGACCTGATAGAGCACCTGCAGCCATCGAAGCTCCTTCTTGCGGCGTCTAGGCTGCCATGATTTTTGATTCCAGAAGTACCCATTACGAGAATGCTTTGCGCCGCTTGGAGGATCTTCGCAGCTCGGAGCTTGGGTTGGACATATTGCAGAGACGAAGGCTGCCCACAAGGATTCTCAACCGAGGTGAATTTTCACCTCAAACAGTCACTCTTCGTCGATGGCGAAACGGCAGAGGCTTGTGGTCGGTGTCGCAACTTTGACCTCGCCATCCCCGCCGTAGCAGCTACACTCCACCCCCGCTCCTCGTCGTTGCCGCCCTCACTTGCGACCACAACCACCACAGCAACAATCAACAGATTTGGGGTTGGGTGCAGACGACGTACCTGCTCCCCTCCATCCAGGTCGCGCTCCACATCCTCGTCCCTATCTCATTCCCCCACCTCCACCTCCACCTGCACAGATTGTGTAGACACCCGTCCCCGTTCCCGTTCGCCGAGGCGCTTACCTGCATGGATGTAGCGTGCAACTGCCTACGTCCACCCAAGTCCCCATCGTCTCAGAGGCTTCGCCAACACCCTCTGAAGGTTTGCGTGCATTTCAATTTGGGACTTCCCCCCCTTGTACAAGCTCTTTCTTGCCTAATTGCTACATTCCTCCTTCTCAACCAAGCTCGCTTCAAGCTGCTGTTGCAATGTTGCCTCCAATTTTGCAAATTAATTTGAATTTTTTAGGATCCTCAAATTTTGTGAGCTTCGGACAAGGTTCCACTAGTGTTCTGCACCCTCCTATAGCTCAAGCTCCCGCTACTTGTGAGCCCAAAAGGGTGCCCACATTTAGTCTTAGACCCTTGAAACGTTAGTTGATGCACTTTGAAGTAGCATGTTACTTCACAAAAATATAAAAAGAGTGAAATGTTAGTCTTAGAAGTACCATGTTGTAAGAGGCTAGGATGTGAGTTGTTATTGTGTTTTTACCTTCGGAAGGATTTGAGTGAATGAGGATAGGTAAGGAGAACTTGGATTGAGTAGTTAGTGAGTAGGCTAGTACAAATGGATGGAGACAACCAAAGTGACTCAAGAGGCAAGTGCATTCGAATTGGGATGAATGGAGGATCACATGGAGCGCACAAGTGGACCACCTCATCATGGCCACTTAATGGGGAAGGTCCAAGGAAGAATGCAAGGTGGAGGATAAGCAAATTCTCAAAGCACCAATCAAATCACGAGTTAAGCATCGTGGTTTGAATTAAGTGGTGAGCGACGATTTGGGAAAGTAAGGGGAGAAAGTTATGGCGGCGGAAAGCGAAGGAGGCTAAGTTTGGGTTGAAGCATCCCAAGTTTGGTAAAGTGTGGTAGGTAGAAAGCCAAGGCTAGTTAAATGTTCGAATTAGGATCCTTGTTGATCATTTGAGGGAGGAAGGCTTAGAAGATAGGATTGGCGCCTACTAAGTAGGAGGAAATCTCAAGGGCTTATCGTGAGCCTTGAGGGTGCTCACCCCCTCAAGCTTACTATATAATCCCTCATTCTTCCCTCACTCATCCTCTCTTTCCTTTGTGCTCCAAGGCACCCCACGAGTTATAAGTGTGGGTGTGGGAAGCCATATTGGAGCACATGTGTGTGCTTAGTTTTTAGTTTGAGAGCCAAGGCTTGTTAGCCTTGAAGAGGGCTTAACCTCTTGGTAGAATTAGTGTTGACGTGAAGGATTTTAAAGTTAATTCATGATTCCAATTTGTGGTACTTAAAGTTCATGTTTTGAATACACGTGGTTGCAAGTTCCATGTTTAAGAGTTGAGCACTTGAGGTTGTGATGAGTGCAAAAATATACTTGTGTGGATTAGTTAGTCTTAGTGAAGTTAGGAAATTCTCTCTCCCCCTCTCCTCTCTAGGATTTTAGGATTTTAGGATTAGAGAAGAATTGTGTGATTAGAAAGGGGTTGTTAGTAGAATTAGGAAAATTAGGTAGGAAGATTAGTTAAGGGCTTGAATAATTAGTGAGGTAGTTGGGGATTACAACTACAAAGTTGTGGGTTCATGAAGGAGCTGGGTTTATGAAGGAGCTGGGTTTGTTTAGTTAGAAAGTAAAGAGCTGGGTTTATGAAGGACCTGGGTTTGTTTAGTTAGAAGCTAAGGAGCTGGGTTCATGAAGGAGCTGGGTTTGTTTAGTTAGAAGCTAAGAAGCTGGGTTTACGAAGGAGCTGGGTTTATTTAGTTAGAAGCTAAGGAGTTGGGTTCATGAAGGAGTTGGGTTTATGAAGGAGCTAGTTAAATCCAAGACCACTTGAAGGGTGAACCTTGCACTATGGACTCATCCAAGTCCAAATCGAATACCGCGGAGGAATGTGAGCCCAAACCCACTACTCGGACTACGGACGCTTAAGGGTGGGGGGTTTGGCCTCACATAATTGGTGCGTCCGCCGGGAGCGAAGCGGAAGGTAGTTACAAGACTTGGAGGCGACTAGGAGACTTGGAGGCAACTAGGAAAAATTGGAGACACAAACTTGAGAGAAGGGAAGGAGCACCCGAAACTCGGTAAGTATTCTCTCTTTGGGTTACATTTGAATTCATTGTATTTCAACTATTCCTTGGAATGAATTGCATTGTCAATTACGCAAATTCATTTTTGAGGAAGGAGCGCGGCGAAGGTACGTCCTCAACCTTTTTGGGGATTTGCTAAGAACTTAAAAGGAACCTATAACCGAGTAGCTCATTAAAACATTAGAGGGTAAATTCACCTTAGGACATTGAACTTTGATACTCACCTCGGGGTGAGTCTCAAAGTTTTGGGAGTTGTCATTTCATGCTCTAGATTAAATTAATATTTCACAAAGTTTATGGTGTTGTTACATTGAGTCACGATTGAGGGGAGTGCTAACTCACAGGGGGATGCGATTGCTCAAGGTATGTTTATTTCTTCAAAGTGAACTCATTAACTAATTAAGGAATGCCTTTTGTACTCGTGATTGTTGTTATCCGTTGTAGAGGGTAATTCCCGAATTGTGGATGGTGTGAGAAGTTGAAGGGTGAAGCCTCGACTTTTAACATAATCTACTCGGAAGGTCACCCCCTCACAATCGGTATTGTGGTGAGTGTTAATTTGCGGGAAGGTGCGGAGGTGATGCTCCGACTTAACCAAAAAATTAACATGAACATGCCTATCCCCTATTGGGATTCTTTCACCTAAGTGGGCTTGCAGGTTCTTTTCCTCACCTCCTAAAAAAATTATAACCACACCAAGACAAGTGAAAATATTAAGAGGGGAATTGCTAGGATTATGTGTGGTCAAGTGAGGGTCGATCGATTCTTATGGAATGCAAGGTAGGACTCGCTCACAAAAACCAAGTTTGATAGTAGGACTAGAGAAATCTACTCGAAAGAGGCGGTCCTCTAAAATCAGTGATAGATTAGAACAAGATAATGTTAGAATAGAGAGTTGTTTGAACGTCGAACCTAGGACTAGGTCAATTCTAGACACCTTAGAACTTGGAGCTCAACTTGAAGAGGAGATCACTCCCTCCAAATTGAGTGGTGAAACTTCTTCGGAAAATTACACACTTAGAGAAGAATTCCCGGTAGAAGTTGATAGGGGATTGTTGAATAGTTCACCGGTCACCATGGCCGAGGAACGGGGGATGGATCCACCACCCATACCCCCAATTCCGCCCATACCTCCTATACCTCCAATAGACCCATTGGTTAGGCCAAGAGGCCTACCAATTGTGGTTCCACAAAATTTAGCGGCGATGGATATGCCATCTCATCTCCCTAAATTTTATGGGACCAAGGATGAGGACCCCTCTCGGCACATGGAACGGTATATCGAACGGTTGGCTAGCTTCCTCATAACCGACCCGGGTTATTGGTTAGTGTGGTTTCCTACCACTCTAGAGGGGGAAGCCTATGAATGGTATCGGGATCATGCCGAGGGACATTTTAGGGGATGGGAACAATTACAAAGGGAGTTTCTTAACGAATTTAGGCCGGAAGTGGGTCAAAGTACCGCATTAAGGGCATTGTCGTCATTGAAGCAAGGAAGAGAGGAAGAAATTTCGGCTTACATTAGGAGGTTTGATTTAGTGTGCACTAGATTTGTGGGTACCATGCTCAACGACGACACGCTAAAGCAATTTTTCATTCAAGGGTTTTTTAAGTCCGGAACTATTAGGGGTGTTCTAGAAAGGAATCCCTTGACCTTGGCGGATGCCAAGCGTGCGGCTAGAGATATTGAAAACTTGGATAAAGATCACGAAAGGCTATGGAGAAGGGAGGATGAATTGATCCCACAATTCATCCCCATACGCCCTAGGGTGGTAGCGGTAGAACCCGCTAAGTATGAGAACCAAATTCCATATGCCATTGTGGACACCGGCCCCCGACCTTTAGCGGTTAGGGAACCGGCACCTCTTTTGGCACTACCGGCCCCTAGAACGGATCCACACTTGGAGGAGGTTGAGAGAAGACTAGGTGCTAGCCAACTAGGATTCCAAGAGGCTATGATAAAACAAATGCAAAGCCTCACGGATCAAATGTCATTAATGATCCGGAGTCAACAACCGGGGCCTCCACCCCCGGTTGAGTCGGGTAGGCATTCTTCCGGATTATGGTGTGTCCAATGTGGCCAACCGGGCCACACGCGTCAATTTTGTAGAAGTGGACAAAACCGTGACCAAAGAGGAGACGGTAACGCACCTCAACAAAATCAACGAGGTCAAGCGCCACCTCACTATGGAAATGGAAGCAATAGAGGACCACAACCTAGAGGGCAAGGTGGCCAAAATTTAGAGAAGAAGGAATTTCATCCCTTTTGTGGAAGGTGGCACGCTCAAGGACAATGTTGGTCCGAAGGTCAAGAGTTTAATTGTAGCAATTGTGGAGGAAGTCATCCCTCGGATACGTGTCGCCAACCGGACAAAATAATTAATGTCCCTTACCCGGTGGCTAATCCACAACAACAAGCAAGGGATAATATGCGAGGTGCTAGGCCACAAGGAGTACCGGCCAATGAACTTAGGCCACCTAACTTATACTATGACCATAGTAATGCTAGGCAAACTTTTCATCCACCGGCGGGCTTGCAAACTACAACCGGTTACATTCCAATACAAAATAGACAAGGAGTTCCACCTAATGGTAGTAACGGGAGACAAGCGCCTCCAACGGATCCGGGACCATCTAACTCCCAAGATGTTAGGTTCATGGATGGAGTGTTGGAGGCCACATGTGATGACATGCTTCCTCTCCCAACGAGAATTGGAGAGGAGCAAAGTCAATGGCCTCCTCACACCAATGCTATTACATATGAGTTAGTGAAGGGTAAGGGTGTGGTTGAAGAAGCACCTGCACTAGCGGTAACTACTAGGGCTAGGAGAGGGGATGCCCCGTTGGAGGTAGGAATAGGAGAGCAAGGAAATTACTCTTCGGATGAAGAGATTAATCTCTCCGAGTTGGATAGGGTAGCTAGAAGAGCTACTAAGGATGTGGAGAGGGAAAATATAATTTTACAAGATAGGGAGAGGACTAATGCGGTACATGACTTGGATAATAGCGATGTGGGTGAATGGGAAGGACCGGGGGTTCCCGTAGACGAATTCGACGTAGTGGGTAATTCTAAGGTGGAAAGATCTACCGGGTACGACTTGTGGGCGGACCTTAGTACACTCAAGGCGGATATTACTTTCGGCCAACTATTGGAAATTTCACCCACGGCAAGGAAAACATTAAAGGAGGGAATGCCGGTACACAAGAGGATGAGGAAGGTGAAAGCTAAAATAGCCGCTAGGATCCAATCACAAGGTGGAAGAGACGTGAAAGCTATAGAAATAGAAGTTGTTATAGTAGATAAGGTGGTTCCTAATGTGCTAGTCGACGGAGGGAGTAGTCTAAATATACTACCGGAGGATACTATGAAAAAATTGGGACTTGGACTCACGGGGCCTTCACCTTTGGTCATAAATATGGCAAATCAAAGTTCGACTACGCCTTTGGGGATGATCAAGGATTGTAGAATGACTACGGGAGGCGAGGAGTACTTGGTCACCTTCCATGTCATTAAAATGCACTCCAACAAGGACACCTTCCCCATTTTGCTAGGTAGGCCTTGGTTGCGGATGGCGAATGCTATGGTCAATTGGGGTGGACCTAAACCATCCATCACTTATGGTCCGGAGGGTAATAGGGTCATAGTGTCCATTGGTTCATTAGAAGGATGGATGAAGAAGGAGATGTATTTGCCATTGGAGAAGGAAATTGATGACTTAAACGAGAATGAGATTGGCAAGGCATTGGTGGGAGTCGTCCATCCCGAAGGTCAAAGGGTTGTTATAGATTCGGGCTCGGGAAGTCTAGGTCCTAATTTTTACAATTATGGGGATAATGGGGATTATGCCCAATGGCTAAGGGAGTACCCCGAGTCCGAGGTTGATGTAATGGTTACATTTCACCAAGTAGGCTTAGGGAGTGAATTTCCTAGTGTTAGTTTAGGAGAGGGCTCATTGTTGGAGCCATGTGAGGTGCTCACCGAGGAAGAGTGGGTTAGCGGTGGGTTAACACCTTGGGTAGATGACGTGGAAGAGGGTGAGGTTAGTTTAATTCATGTAGATGGGACTCAAGAGGAGGATGTGATTATTGAGTCATCGAAATTGGAGGAGCCTTTACATTTCAAGACCACGTCTACGGGGATAGTTGTAGGTCAAGATGTGAAAGATTACCCCAATGTGCCTTCCGATTGGTATCGGAACAAAGAGGAACAAGCACATGTGTCGGAAGCGGATTGGCGGTACGTGGATGTGAAATTAAAGAATGGAAAAACCCGACAAATGAAGATGGGTTCCAAATTGGGGGAGAAAGAGGTTAGGGAGTATAGCAATTTGGTGGATGAGTTTAGTGATACTTTTGCATGGTCCTACGATGAGCTTAAGGGAATTCCTAGGGAAATGGTAGAGCACCGGATTCCTTTAATTCCGGGGGCGAGGCCAATTAGACAAAAGGAGAGGAGGATGAATCCTCAATTGCAATTGTTGGTGAAAGCGGAATTGGAAAGGTTATTGAAGGCCGGGTTTATCAAGCCGGTGGAAATCACGGATTGGGTTTCTCCTATGGTCTTAGTAAAGAAAAAAAATGGGAAATTAAGGGTTTGTGTCGACTATAGGAAATTGAATTCGTGCACACAAAAGGATCACTTTCCCTTACCTTTTATCACCTTGTTGCTTGAGGAGGTTGGAGGTCATTCGCGATATACCTTTATGGATGGGTATGCGGGTTATAATCAAATTTCCATAGCCCTCCAAGATATCCATAAAACGGCTTTTACTACACCTTGGGGTACTTTTGTGTGGGTAGTGATGCCATTTGGGTTATGTAATGCCCCGGCTACTTTCCAACGATTAGTAATGTATATCTTCACCGACTTGTTGTTCAAATCCATGACCGTCTTTGTGGACGATTTTAGCACACAAAGTAATGTGGACGATCACCTACATTGTGTTAGGGAGGCATTGGTTAGGTGTAGGAAGATGAGGTTAGCATTGAACCCGGATAAGACATTTTTGGGAGTGAATAAGGGAGTGTTGTTGGGTTATGTTGTTAGTGAGAAAGGTAGAGAACCCGATCCGGATAAGATTGCGGCCATAAGCGACTTGGCAACTCCAACCAATTCCAAGGGGATCTCTAAGTTGTTAGGACATGTGGGATGGTACCGGGAACTTATTCCTAATTTTTCAAAGATGGCGGTGCCCATTACCCATTTGCTCAAAAAGGATGTCAAATTCGAGTGGACAGATGCTTGTCAAAAAGCCTTTGAGGAATTGCGGGATAGGTTGAGCACCTATCCGGTGTTGATACCACCCAATTGGGGTAAACCTTTTCACGTCTATTGTGATGCTAGTAATGTGGCAATAGGGAGTGCGCTTTGTCAAGCAACGGGAGAAAAAGAGAAGGATCAACCTATAGCTTATGCGAGTAAGCAATTGACCCCCGCCGAAAGAAACTACTCTACAACGGAGAGGGAGTGCCTAGCCATGGTGTTTTCCGTTAAAAAGTTTAGGCATTACCTCATGTGCAACCCGGTTGTATTTTTTGTTGACCACATGGCTATCAAGTATCTAGTTAACAAGGCGGAGTTAAGTGGTAGGTTAGCTAGGTGGGTTTTGTTATTAGAAGAATTCGACTACACGGTGGAATATAAACCGGGTCGTATGCATTTACAAGCGGACCACTTGTCTAGGTTGTCGGAGGAGATAGGAAAAAATCCGGTAAATGATATGTTAGTAGATGATAGCCTCTTTGTGGTCACTTCTACACCGGAGTGGTATGCGGGCATAGTGGAATTTCTAACAACCCACAAGTTGCCCAAAGAGTGGACAAAAGAAGAGAGAAGGAAGGTGAGGGTAAATAATAGGCAATTTGTTGTAGTGGGCCATAGGTTGTTTAGAAGGGGGTCCGATGGTATTTTACGACGATGCGTGTCAAAAACGGAGGTTGAAGCGATTTTAATCGCTTGCCACGATAGCGCTTGCGGCGGTCACTTCTCGGGTCAACTCACCGGGCAAAAAATACTTAGAGCGGGCTACTTTTGGCCTACACTATTTAAGGACGCCCATGACTATGTAAGGAAATGCGACGCTTGCCAACGGTATGCCCGAAACGACCTTAGAATGGAGATGCCTTTACATGTATCATTACCCTTAATTCCTTTCGAAAAATGGGGCATCGACTATGTGGGTGAGGTCCATCCCCAATCTTCAAAAGGAATGAAATATATTGTGGTGGCAACCGAGTACCTCACCAAGTGGGCGGAAGCCAAAGCGGTGAAGACCGACACGGCGGAACACGCGGCAACATTTATGTACGAAAACATAATTTCGCGGTTCGGGGTGCCGAAGATCCTAGTAAGCGATAGGGGTACTCACTTTTTGAATGACTTGATTCGAGAGATGACAGAGAAATTTAAAATTGATCACCGGAAGACTACTCCCTACCACCCACAAACCAATGGACAAACGGAAAGGGTTAACGGAATTTTGGTGAGTATACTACGCAAGACGGTTATAGACTCGAAGCGGGATTGGGATACGAAACTAACGGCGGCACTTTGGGCATACCGTACAACCTATAAGGTAACTACGCGTGCTACACCATTTTCCTTAGTCTATGGTCTTGAAGCGACACTACCAATCGAATATGAAGTCGAGTCACTTAGGGTGGCCGTGAGTACGAGACTTACCGAAAGTCAATCCTTACGAAATCGACTAACCGATTTGGAAGCACTTGACGAAGGGAGGAGAATGGCGGCTCAACATATTGAGGCAATCCAAAGAAGGAGAAAGATTACTTTCGACAAACGACATAAGAGAAGGGCCCTAACACCGGGAATGATGGTCATGATTCAAGACGCACGAAAGCTTGAATTTCCGGCGAAATTCGATGCGGTATGGTTAGGACCTTACCTTGTCTATGAGGTCTTTCCTAATAATTCAATTCAATTGGAAACGTTGAATGGTGAGCTCTTTCCTACCCGTACATCGGGAAGTAGATGTAAGGAGTACCGAGCTTGACTAGGCAACTTACCCTTGGAGCAAGAGATGTTTGGATTCATCCCCCGATGGTCGCCAATTATGTGAGCCCAAAAGGGTGCCCACATTTAGTCTTAGACCCTTGAAACGTTAGTTGATGCACTTTGAAGTAGCATGTTACTTCACAAAAATATAAAAAGAGTGAAATGTTAGTCTTAGAAGTACCATGTTGTAAGAGGCTAGGATGTGAGTTGTTATTGTGTTTTTACCTTCGGAAGGATTTGAGTGAATGAGGATAGGTAAGGAGAACTTGGATTGAGTAGTTAGTGAGTAGGCTAGTACAAATGGATGGAGACAACCAAAGTGACTCAAGAGGCAAGTGCATTCGAATTGGGATGAATGGAGGATCACATGGAGCGCACAAGTGGACCACCTCATCATGGCCACTTAATGGGGAAGGTCCAAGGAAGAATGCAAGGTGGAGGATAAGCAAATTCTCAAAGCACCAATCAAATCACGAGTTAAGCATCGTGGTTTGAATTAAGTGGTGAGCGACGATTTGGGAAAGTAAGGGGAGAAAGTTATGGCGGCGGAAAGCGAAGGAGGCTAAGTTTGGGTTGAAGCATCCCAAGTTTGGTAAAGTGTGGTAGGTAGAAAGCCAAGGCTAGTTAAATGTTCGAATTAGGATCCTTGTTGATCATTTGAGGGAGGAAGGCTTAGAAGATAGGATTGGCGCCTACTAAGTAGGAGGAAATCTCAAGGGCTTATCGTGAGCCTTGAGGGTGCTCACCCCCTCAAGCTTACTATATAATCCCTCATTCTTCCCTCACTCATCCTCTCTTTCCTTTGTGCTCCAAGGCACCCCACGAGTTATAAGTGTGGGTGTGGGAAGCCATATTGGAGCACATGTGTGTGCTTAGTTTTTAGTTTGAGAGCCAAGGCTTGTTAGCCTTGAAGAGGGCTTAACCTCTTGGTAGAATTAGTGTTGACGTGAAGGATTTTAAAGTTAATTCATGATTCCAATTTGTGGTACTTAAAGTTCATGTTTTGAATACACGTGGTTGCAAGTTCCATGTTTAAGAGTTGAGCACTTGAGGTTGTGATGAGTGCAAAAATATACTTGTGTGGATTAGTTAGTCTTAGTGAAGTTAGGAAATTCTCTCTCCCCCTCTCCTCTCTAGGATTTTAGGATTTTAGGATTAGAGAAGAATTGTGTGATTAGAAAGGGGTTGTTAGTAGAATTAGGAAAATTAGGTAGGAAGATTAGTTAAGGGCTTGAATAATTAGTGAGGTAGTTGGGGATTACAACTACAAAGTTGTGGGTTCATGAAGGAGCTGGGTTTATGAAGGAGCTGGGTTTGTTTAGTTAGAAAGTAAAGAGCTGGGTTTATGAAGGACCTGGGTTTGTTTAGTTAGAAGCTAAGGAGCTGGGTTCATGAAGGAGCTGGGTTTGTTTAGTTAGAAGCTAAGAAGCTGGGTTTACGAAGGAGCTGGGTTTATTTAGTTAGAAGCTAAGGAGTTGGGTTCATGAAGGAGTTGGGTTTATGAAGGAGCTAGTTAAATCCAAGACCACTTGAAGGGTGAACCTTGCACTATGGACTCATCCAAGTCCAAATCGAATACCGCGGAGGAATGTGAGCCCAAACCCACTACTCGGACTACGGACGCTTAAGGGTGGGGGGTTTGGCCTCACACTACTCAACTCCCTGCAACTCATACCTTTGAGCATGTTCCTTCTCCTTTGCTTAGGCAATGTAGTGTCCAGGAAGGAGTCACATGAGATTCATCAGTTGTAGGTGTTGGCACAAAAAGTATGAAAAAAAACAATTCCAATAATCTGCCTATTCAAAGTTCATTGGCCAGGGTTACAAGAGTTGCAAGTAGGCTCCAATTTGGAACTCTCACCGAATCTGATGTGAATGGCAACGTAGGAAATGTTTGTATTGATTTTCCAACATTGCCTATAAGCCATAGCTCTGAATGCGCTAATGTTTCTTGTCCTTCTGTCTTGACTGCATTGCCTCAAAATCTGAAGTGCCACAACCCTCCTCTAGTGTGCATTCATCATTTGTTGTGCCCAATGTTGATTCTTCGCGTGTTGCTCCTAACCCTGTGCATATTGTTCGATCTTTGTTGCGGCAGTCAAGAATGCGAGGTCGTTCTAATGTTGGTTCTGCCACTACCCTGCGTGTCGAGTCTCATGTTGTCCATGACTTTGTTGAAATGCCTAATGAAAATCCACATAATGTTCATGACACCCCTTATGAAATTCACATGACAAATGTATTTACAAGTCCTAATCATGACAATCCTCATCAAATGTATGTGCCGACGGCATCACCGGCAATGGTTAGGAGAAGAAGCAATAGACTAAATGGTGTAGGGTTAGATGTTCAATACCATGACAATTATGACATGGGCATACTAGGGAAAATTGTCAAAATTTTCACAAGAGATCTCCCTGAATTAGAGTATGTGAATTCATCTATGTGCAAGTTGGTCCATGGGTATGGTGTTGTGGTGTCCAAGTTTTGGAATGCAGAGGATGAAGTGCACATGTTGATCATTCAATTATTTGGTAGGGGGGGTAGGCATTTTGTTGCAGAAGTTGAGGTTGAATGGGTAAATGATGGAGACCCTCGCAGTTTTGACCACATAAATGAACAAATGTACGAATTGAATGAGCACGTAAATGTTAGTACATCTTCATCTTCAGACTACTGTAGTTCTGCGGATATGTCATATGTGTCAAGTACAATTGTATTTGAAGAGGATCATTTGGAAAGGGAGAAACTTATCCCTACATCTCGGAAATGGTTCATCGAAAAAGGGTCACCAAGAAATGAGATTGGGCTAGGATATGATAACCTTGACATGTTGTGTGCTATGAAAGAAGATGACAGGTTTGCGGGTGGCATGTGGAACTCTCCTTTGAGCCAACTAGCCGGATTTGAATGGAAAGGGGGTGCAACAGGTTTAGTGGACAACATGAAGAGGTTTATCCAACCATATCGTTATTTTCAAAACTTTTGGACCCATGACATATTGGTACGGTTGTGTAAGTACACTAACATATATGCATCCACATGTCCGGTAATTAGGAAATGGACCTATATGTGTGGACGAGATGAGAGTTTTTTTGGGAGTTTGTATCATGATGGGATTGAAGAAACTATCCTCATACCGTTTGCATTGGTCCAAAAAATTACTATGGAGAACACCAGAAATTACGAGGACAATGACAAGAAAACGATACGAAGCAATAGTTAGGTGCTTGCATTTGGTTGATAATGACTTGGTTGTGACTGGCAAAACCTAGCCTGGGTATAGTCCGATAGCCAAGATAGAATGGTTAGTGAATAAGCACAACTCTTTATACGCAGAATATTGGCATCTGGAGCAAAACCTAATCGTCGATGAGATGATGGTTAGGTATATGGGGAAGAGGTCACCGATAAGACAATACTTGAAAAATAAACCTTGCCGGTATGGGCTCAAGTGTTGGGCATTGGCCAATGCCAAATCTAAGTTTGTACAAAAGTTAGAGGTTTATTGTGGAAAAGAAGAGTCATTGAATGCAAAGGATGAAGCGCTAGTTGGCGACAAAGTCGTAATGCGTCTTCTAGAAGGGTTGGAAGATAAAGGCCATATTGTAACATATGACAATTTTTTTACCTCACCCAAATTGTTTTGGGATTTGATGTTGAAAGGGATAGGTGCAACGGGTACTACCAAGACCAATAGACAAGCATTGACTTTGGCTAAAGAGGGTCCGGAGAGGGGAGACATACATTGGAGAATGCACGCATCTAATTTACTAGCAGCAGTAACTTGGTATGACAATAAGCCAGTTAGTTTGTTGAGCACGGCGTTCTCACCTATTGACATGAATGATGATGTGTTTGTGAAAAGGTGGCATAAGACTGCGGAGAAGTCCATTCCATCTTCCCCAATTCTAGTTCATTACCAAGCTCACATGAGAGGTGTGGATGTGGCGGATCAACTTCGAGGCTACCACACGGTTCAAAATAAAGATCACAAGTGGTGGCATCGTTTATTTACGCACACTCTTGACACGTCATTGGTAAACTCATGCGTCATGTATAGAAGTAATATGCAAGAGAAGGGTGAAAAAAAATTTATCCCATAGGGAATTCAATTATGCAATAGCAAAGAAGCTAACATTGTTTGCTAAACGGCCTGTAGCTACATGCACGAAGGAGAGTGGAGTTAGAAATGCACACATGCTTCATTATAGCATGACGTGGAGCGGGCATAAAGAAAGGAAAAGAAGAAAGTGTGGAACATGCGGTAAAAAACAACAATATTATTGCCCTACATGCGACGACCAAGCACTTTGCCTAGGTCAATGTTTTGTGACATGGCATGCAAAATAATCACAAATTATATTTAAATGTTTACTACATAAGGGTTGGGGGTAGGTAAGAACTAGTGCTTGTAGGGGGGGGGGTTGAAGAGGGTCAATTCCTCTCACTAGCAATTTTTTGATATATATCTATTTGTACATGAAATAAAATAAATTATGCACAATATCATATATACATGATGTAATATGTAAAGAAATTTGGAGATAATTGCACATGAGATGATATTTAGTAGGTATCGTAAGTAGAAAGATGAAGTATTGGCGGGGCGGGTAGGAAATTTTGGCTCTGCCCGAAAGAATCCGGGCAGATAAATGGGCAGACCCGAAATTATTTTCACACCGCCCAAGGGGATGGGAGTTTTCCACATGAGGATGACTAGGAAACGGTCAATGGACTTTGACCAATCATAACTTTGCCATAAATAATCCAAACCAATATTTTAAAAATGGGAGAGTACTCTATTTTGAATGGGGAATATGCATATAGACTTTTTTTGAGGATCCATAGTCAACCCGTCATCCAATTATAGAAAAAACTAGTATTTTCAAAGCTGCCCCTAGATGGGTTATTGAACTTTGACACCGTTGGGTTTAATGAGATTTCCATCGATTTTATATTTTCTTGGACCATAGAATGTGTGCTGAACTTATGTAACACAAGCAAAAGCCCGATTGGAAAAAATATTGATTTAAAAGGCTTGAACTTTGTGTAACAACGGAGGTGGTTTGAAATTTAAGGATCCCATGTAATGGACCCCGGGGCAAGAAAGGGTTAAGACAGTCAAATTTGAGATTAGGGCCACTTCACACTATGGCCGTCCAAGTCGAGAGGCCGTGGGATTGAGTGGCCAAACTTTGTTGAGAGTCCAAAGAAATGGGTTGAAAATAGCCAATAAAATATAGTATGTGGAGCCTTCGGCTGGGCATAGTGTGAAGCCTCCAAAGGCCAAGCCCAAAGTCCAAATTGTTGGCCATGAACGCCCACAGCCTCTCGACTTGGATGGCCATAGTGTGAAGCCTCCAAAGGCCAAGCCCAAAGTCCAAATTGTTGGCCATGAACGCCCACAGCCTCTCGACTTGGATGGCCATAGTGTGAAGCCTCCAAAGGCCAAGCCCAAAGTCAATGTTCAAGATTGAAGTCTTCAATGCCCTTCAAACGCGATTTGGCCCTTCAAAATATACCTCTCTCAAAACAACCCTTCAAAACGCAATTCCAAATTGAAAATGAAGACGTCACTTGAAGTCCTCAATATAATCTGCCCGCCACAATAACCAACAAGCGTAGGGCATTGTCACTACAAGAAGTGGAGTTAGATGGTTGGTTCTTAATTCTTCACATTGTACTAGAAACATGTACCATCTAATTCATGCACAAGTTTAATATGAGTCTTGTATTTCATTTCTATGTTCTTGGATTGACGTCTTGGATTTGAGCCAGCCCTTCAATTGAAGGGCTAAAATTTGAGAGCCCTTCAAAATGAAACTCATATGAGGGCTTCAATCTTGAACACCGCCCAAAGTCCAAACCCAAAGGAGCATTCCATTTTATTCCTTGCTCAAAATAACCCCTCCAATCTAATGGCCAAGATCTTGTCAATGATTGATTTTTTAGTGAAAAAAAACCGACGGCCTCTCGACCATAGTTTGGGTTTCTATTCCCGTCCGACCCAAACTTCCTTCGAGAATCCGGCGCCTTCTTCAAAAAGTAATCGTTTTAAATTGCGACGGCCTTTGGACTTTGGCCATAGTGTGAAGGGTCAAGAGGCCGAACTCTTGGTTTCTTGCAATTTGATTGGTGGAAATCGACAACCTCTCGACCTTTGGCCATAGTGTGAAGCGCCCCTTAGTTTAGGTACATATCCTAGTACAATGATTATCCCATTTAGTGAGGGTGGGCTAATAGTGTGTGTGGGAATTTAGCAAAGGGGTTACTGAATTTCTTTATGCTATGAAATTAGTGTCACCATAAGATTTAGGGTTTCAAGAGTCCAAAGCGTCAAAGTGTCCGAAATTCTCAATGCACTCTTTAGTCTCTTAGTGTTAGAAGATGCCTTAGGAGTGAGTAGCGCTGATTGAAAAGAAGAAGAAGAAATTTCTTCGAGCTCACCAAACAAATCATGCACTCTACAAACACCATAGAGCACACACTAACTTTCTTGAAAAATATATGGTAAATAAGCATGTATTCATGAATTTAGTCTCACTTAGTAAAAATTCCAACTTTCACTAATTTTGAGATTTGACAAAATAATGCATGCTTCGGGAATTAGCACCACACGCAGTGATTGGGATAATCAGTGTGCTTGAATCACCCCGTCTTCAAATGCACTTTGGTTGCTCATAGAACCGGACCCTATAGAAATCTCATGCATAGTCCAAATTTGGGAATTCAAAAGCCTAGGGTTAACCTGCATAAAATTTTCACTCATCTCTTGATTCCAATTTAGTAAGAATGTGTGTTTTTAATGCTACCCTCACTGGATGAGTTCATGATTTTGGTAGATTTTGCCAACTTCATCTATGATCCAAAAATCACGAAATTGTTTGTTTTATACGATGGGTATTGGAGTTGGCTATGTGTTCCAAGTGACTTCATGGAGTTCCATGTAAACATAGCGGTTCAAAATCATTGAATCATAAGAGATGGTATGGGTTGACCTTTCATTAAGGCTTGTGTGTACATGTTTGGGCACTTCTAGCTCCACAATTTTGGCCGTCGGATTGTACTAGGAGTTGTTTCAATTTATGACGATATTAGTTCTTAATTCCTAACACGATTTACGTACCGATTATCTTGTCGGATTAGCCTTTCAAAGTGGAGCCACACCATTATAAAATTTTAACCCTATCTCTATTTCTAACATAACAATTAAACCATAATATGTTAAAACCCTTTGTGGTCATATAGGGTCATTTGTATGTGCTACCCATCAACGTCATCCCCCATGTCTTTGAATAACCTATATGGTCAAGTGTCTGAAGCCTCATGATTGTGAGAATGTGGTCCAGGGGGTGGACTCTTCATACCACATATGAGCTAACATGAGTGTAAGAAGGGGAATTATTTGAGGCATTAGCGTACATAGTATACGTAAGAGAGAGGTATTTTTCTTTTCTTTTCTAGTGTGTACATTTGTAAAAGGGTATTAAGAAATTTGAAGTAAAGGTAGATGCACAAAAGGGAGCCTTAAGGTTTAGAGTACAATTTGACAAGACATGTGTTTGTTTCATCCAATTCATGTTTTCATCCATTATTGTCATATGGTAATAGTCCTCAATGACTACCATATCCATTCTTGTTAGGGTTTGCATTTGGGTTCTAGGTTTTCACAAATTGGAGACTCTTGGACAACATAGGCTCCCTTGAGTTTTGCTCTCCAGATTGTGCCTAAGTTATTGTGCTCTAGTCTTTGTTTTTTTGGTCCAATTGTCCAAGTACATGCTATGGATGGAAATTGTTCAATGACTTTTCAATTGGAAAGTGAAAGTAAATTTTATATGTAATAAGGGCCTATTTAGGTTGTAATTTCTATTTTGTATATGTAGTGGAGGCATTTATCACATTCGATTGAAAATTTTGGTATAAATACATGAATCCATTTTCTAGCCTACCATCAGTACGTATACATTTGCTTTTCTCCATGAAGTTCCCATATATAGGGGGTTTAGTTTCACAGTGACCCACGCATAGTAGGTACCCAATGAAGAGTCCACCCCCTAGAGAATGTGGGACCGCAACTGAACATGCACACTTGCTTAATATGTCTTATATATAGTTCATTGACATTTGAAATTGGCATATCCATGGTCCTACCTACATCGGAGCCTCAACACACTTGCCTCTCTCACAACATGTTGTGTAGGTGTGACTTATTGTGTGTGCAAATAGTACGTCATGCGATTCCTCCACTTGATACTTTAATATTTCTTTGAAAGATACTATGGAAGATATGTTTATGTGCCAAAGATGTGCTTTTGAGATGAGATATCATAAAAGGTCACAACTAAAACATGTGCATATAGCAATTGTGGATAAGAAAGATTATCATCTTGAATTTAAAACTAGAGTTGAGATACAAAAGTTAGAAGAGGTCAAAGTGAAGGTTCTCTCTCTCTTTAAATGATCGCATATTAGGCCCTCTCATTGCAGTTACATCTTATTGAACCTAGAATGCTCAAGTTCTTTTGATCACATAGTCCAAGCTCATCATGATGCATATACATTTGATAGTCTTTCTTAACTAAATGCACAACCCATGTGGAATGTCTAAGTCTTTTTTTTCTTTTTTCTTTTTTCTTTTTGAGACAGAAGGCCGACATGCCAGCGCCAAAGCACAAGAGGCAGTTGACCACCTGGCAAGTTTTCCGTCATGTAGAGAGAAGATTTTACAGCCAGGATTCAAACCACCAACCCCTTCCTTGAGATTTGGGTATCTCTCCACCATCATCTAGTAGTTTAGGATCATCTCGGACCTATAAGTGCTAAGTTCGAAGCAAAGGACCGAATGTGTGAATCCTATAGTCATAATTTAAACAAGATTCACTTAAAACAATTACCTATCTTGATGAGCAATATCAAATTTGGTCAAGACTAACCTTAATCGGACAACTATATTTGAGTAATGAGTCACTTAAATGTGATTTAATCGAAGAACAAACACAAGAAAGACATGTGTTTAAAAGAGATTGCTTAAGGTGCTCAAATTATGTCAACTGCCCTAGGCATTATAGTCCACACAATTTGGGAGACCTATACGAGCGATTCATGAGAATGAGGAAATGCTAGGCCCTTTAAGGAACAAGACATTCATATAATCTCCAAGAATGAGGAGGAATTGACCTCATATCCTACTAGAAGTGGGTGCAAAGGTAAAAATGTCCAATTACAAGTCACCTTCGATATGTGTTGCCCATATAAGTGTTAAAATCTAAGAATGGACACCATAAGAGACACATTTACAAGAGAGTGGACTACGTGCTCAAAATATGACACCAAATGTTATAAGATCAATAATCCTAGGAAAAATGGACTAGTTGGGACAAATAACCATTTAATACTCAACCACCTTACTAGGTGAATTTTAGAGCTTTGATACCTACAACTTTAAGATGGTTGGTTCACCTAGTGAAAGGCATGTCACGTGTTCAAAAGAGAGATTTGGTGGACTAAGTCATCAAAGTTTAACAAGCAATGCACAATGCACTAAATATAATTGTAATTGGTGTCACCAATTGTATGTGTATGGCACAATAATACACAGTTTATCATGGTATTTGGTGCCATATGTGTATATAGTGTCACTTATCCTAAGTTTTAGAGGCATACAATTATAGCCAACATTAATGATCAAGAACTTCATATTAATGTCATCCCAATGAAGGCATTTGACATTGAAGTGCGCAAGATCATCACAATTTAAAGAGTAAGACATTGGTGTGGCTTTAAGAGTGGCATCTAGATTGGACTACATGCTCAAAGTAAGGTTAATGGGTCTTAACTCCTAACTTCCAAAGCAACCCAATTCTAATTGATGGATGATGATTTTTCCATACTTTAACCCCACCCAACTCATTCATCCGCAATGAAAGTAACTATAAACATGAAGCCAACACTTGATATGTACCCATAATCACATGCGCTGTGCAGTTTGTAGATGATTAGAACATGTGAGAAGTGATATCAAAGTGGGAAGTGGTCATCATAGTTTTTTTTGTTGTGTTGGGAGCTCATGTGAGGGTGTTGACTCCAATCAATTGTCGCTTCAATGCAAATGTTGAATGAACATCAATGATGTTTTTATTGGCAAAAGTGATCTTATTTTTTATCATATAAAAATTGTGGATTTTGTGCTCACATGAATTGTTCAGTTTAACGTTTGGACATTCTTAAAGTTTTAAGGAATTCTTTTCGTGAACATGGATAGAAACGTGGGACAATTTACATGCTCCCAATGCAAGGTGGTCACTAGCTTATTGGGGTTTGCAAATTTGGGACGAGAATTTATGAAGATGCTTAACTATTGAGTTTGTGTGGAGATATTGTTGCCATTCTTCGCCTCCTTCATGGGCTTCACCTCCTTTCACTAAGCATAGCACTACGTAGTAGGACTCTTGCATACTCTATCAAAATTATGTACATCGTGGATAATACACCTTGAAGTATATTGTTTCTCTAGATTCTAGCTCATTGATGTCAATACAAGATATTTAGCAATTACTATAATGTCATCCAATTTCCTCAATCTCAAGTGAAAGGTTGATGACTACAATCACCATGACATTGTACATATTTTTCCAATGGCAATGACCAATATCAATTTTTTCCTCTCTATCAAGTGGAACTTCATGTGTTATGGCCTACGTTCTATTCATCCGTACTCTCAAATTTATTAATATTTTCCCAATATGTTCCCCTCCTCTCCCACAAATAGCCCTCTAGATTCCCCTTTGGTTACCCATGGTGTTCCCTTTGTTCCCACTCATGTTCTCACTCATGTTCCCCATGCGTTCCATACCTTCCCATACAACATTCAATAGTCCCAAAGTAACCCTAAAGTCCTCAAATTATGAATATTATGTTAGGTTCACTTAAAGAACTTTGTTAAGACTTAAAAAATAGCATGCTCAGCTTGCACATTTCCCATATGGATTTACAAATGTGCTCATTTAAAATTATTTTATTTTGTTTGAAACTTGTGCATATGTTGGAATCCTCAAAGTGCCCATTAATAAGTGTTGAGGAAAAACATGTGGAATCTTTGGTGGTATGGGTCAACTCCATGTGCACTAATTGTGAGTGCAATCCCATAATTCAAGCTACAAAAATGGGCACGTTTGTTTGCTACTCCAAATGTAATTGGCCCCGCATTGACCCATCCATGTCCTATATATCCAGAATGACAACACACTATAGGAGACACCAAAGATTGGGCCTTATGCTATGAAGTATATGCTAATTAGCACTTAAAGAATTCTTCAATTGTCAAAGGTGCCATGTAAGGTCCGTGCACCGAACACAAGCCTCGAGTCAATTAATCCATTTTAGTGAGTGAATAGATGTTGCATAGTTTAGGTTCCTTTTACAATAAGATAAACAAGCTAAATTTGGTTGCTCATCTCAACTGGACACCTACATAATTTGGTTGCTGTGTGGTTGGACGTGGATCTAAGAATGGACACCCTAAAAGAAATTTGCTCAAAAGAGATTAGACTATGTGTTCAATATTCTTTGAATATTTTGAAGTCATTAATCCCGGGGAGTGCACTTAATGCTAAGACTAGGAATACACGTGAGTGCGTTTTAATAGCATACCCCCCTATGTACTTGACCTTGAAATCGTTTTTAAATTAAGATTTTTTAGGTGCTAAATCATTACGTATATATCTATCATTTGGTGTAAATTTCAGGACCAAAAGTTTTAAAAATCTTATTAAAAAAATTATAGAAGTTTGAACTGAAATGTGTTGTTTTTCGCTTCAAAATTCAATTTAAAAATATTTACAAGTGAATATTTTTTTTGAAATTTATACAACAAGAACTTTAGATTGTGTTTAACAACTTCATATTATTTTAACAAATTTTAAATGATTTTTTAGTACATACATAGGGGGGTCGAAAGTACGCACTCACGTGATTCCTAGTCTTAGCATTAAGTGCACTCCCCGGGTCATTAATAAGCATTTTTGTGAGGATCTATGAATTTCTTTAAGTAGAAAGAGAATATTCTCTTTAATAATGAATAAGATTTTTTTATTTAATATGATCTCCAAAAAATATGAGAAAAATGATTACAAATTTGATTTAAAATTTCTAATTATCTCCTAATAATTTTGTGTGTTTAACTTTTGAAAGTTCATTGTGGGCCTCCAGATGTCGTACAAAGGAGTTTGAGGAGCTACTTATTGGTACTACTTTGAGTTAAAAACGTATGAACTATTGAGCGTTTAGCAGTGCCATTAAGGCTTAACTTATGAACTATTTAGCGAAACGTATAGACCATAGAACGTTTAGCAGTGCCTTTAAGGCTTGATATCCTAGCCCTATGCTAGGAGAAGTGCCAGTGAAAAAAGTAACCATTTAAAACCCCTCTATCTTACAGCGCCGCCAAGTTTATTGAGCAGTGTTGTGATACAATCAAAATAGGTTGATAATTGGTCCGAGACAACCCTAAACTACCGGATGATGGTGGAGGGATACCCAAATCTCAAGGAAGAGGTTGGCGGTTCGAATCCCGGCTGTGAAATCTCCTCTCTACCTGACGAAAAACTTGCCAGGTGGTCAACTGCCTCCTGTGCTTTGGCACTGGCCTGTCGGCCTTCTGTCTCAAAAAAAAAGAAAAAGAAAACAAAAAAAGGTTGATAATCGGAGCTGGGAATCGGACATCCATGTACATTACAAACATTGGCAGGTTTAACTTTGAGCTTGTGAAGCTGAAAGAATGGCTCCATCATTTCCAACGGTGGTAGGTTACAAAGTTGACGTACTAAATTTCAAACCTGGGACGTTTACAAAATGTGTGGTGTAGTCATAAACAAAGAAACTAACAATCTGACCTACCATCTTCAATATAAAAATAGGTATGGGAAAATTTGAATATAACCTACACACCAAAATAATCATAGTTACAACATGTTTACTAAATGATGAGATTTAATCCTAATGAATAAGTATTGATCTACATCTGGTCAAGATGTGGACAAATATATTCTTCAGATCTAAATTGATCATGTGTTCTCTGATGCTGAGAAATTTGCAAATTCGCATGGTTTACTATGAGAATGCTTGTGATTAAACTTTCATACCAACTAAAATGTCAATGGATGTAAACATATGACTTAATAACAACTTTTAGTATTAAAGATTTCATTATGAAGTCTTGCAAACTTCACTTGCTAGTTGGTCTTATTGACTCCATAATCCTTAGACATAAAGGCTAACATTCTCTAACCAGTGACGTATATCTAAAGAAATGTCACTTGTATAGTTCAAATTGTGGAGTGGACATCGTAAGTCCAATTCATCAACCCTGTGAATGCGTCCATGCAATATCTTTGCCAAGTACTCTTGTCAATGTTCATATTGACAGAGTTTTTTGGATTCATCATTCAGCAAAAGATTCATTCAACATTGATTCTACCTTGCAGGTCTTCCAATGATAACATATAGAATCACAAGATTAAAGGTTCAACCATGTTGTAGGTTGATGTGATTCAATCATTATGACATCAATGTTAATATGTAAGAAATGAAGAGGAGAACTCTTCCTTGGCAACTTAGACAACTTTAAGAAATATTCATAACGTATTTGTGATGTGGTGCCTCCATATTTGAGCAATCATACAATATAAAGTTTTTCTGCTATTCACACCATGTATCTTGTGCATGATTTCTGTAGTGGACAACATAGTCACAGCAAGATGGAGAATTACAAGGGTAAGTTGGTAACTTCAGTGACAATTATAAATATCAACAGCAATATAGTCAGACTCTTGAATTGCTATCCTCATGCTTGGTTTAAACTTGAAGATCCCATCGCTCAAGTAAGTTAGCTTGCTCAAAGTGAAGATTCTCTTTGCATGATAACAAGAATCTGCTTCAGGGTTTCAGTTTTTGGGTGGTCAATAATTTAATTAGCAGATTGTGCAATAAGGGGTGTGGCCCTCTTCCAACTCCAGAGACAATTTTGATGGTTGGATCATCTCCAGAATTCACTCATCCCGTCACCATTTGTGAATCATGAAGATTGCCATTTCAGGTTTCAAATTCGAAGTTTCAGGAGATGTAAAAGTTATAAGAGGGCAAAGTGAAGATTCTCTTTCTCTTCAAGTGATCACATAGGCCTTCTCAATGTGTTGACCATTGAGCCTAGAATGATGTTGAATAAGTTTAAAAAAAAACATTGTGCAATCTCATTGTAGCATGTGTCATTCTGGTGTCCATTCTTAACTCCAACTCGTGCCATATACCAGACAAATATAGGTGTCTGATTAAGAAGAGTGCCCACATCTGGGCACATACCTGAATTAAAGCTGGAGAAGGTGATCCTTCAATGCTAATCATGCATAAATGCAAGCTTACCTTCCAATTCTGTACATTACATATATCACACGAAGGCATTATGACTTGGAAAATGGGGTTTACATCTATATATTGTGCATCTCCATATTCGAATGCTGTCAAAGTGGGTCAGGCGAAAGACGTTATACAATTTGGTGGCCAACTAGCAACCACCATGGATCATGTTTTCACATCAACCAAAAAGTCTCAACAATTTTAATCATCAGTTGTGACAAGCAAGCTTGACTACAAGCATATGAGGCTTTTGTTGCGCAGGATAAATAACTATGTTTCTGGTGACAAAGGTCATATCTAACAGGCATTGACAAGATTTTGTCGGTGGCAGAACGTAATTTCTTTCGATTGAGTTCTTGGATGGGCCACAAATTGGCTAGGTTGAGTGCTTGAATAAATTACTTTCAATGGATATCTTCAGTGAGGAAGGGTGTAAGATAAATCATGGCCATGGCTATTCTATCGATAAATTGTTGTTTCAAATCCAAGGGTCAAGCATGTCTCCTTTTATTTTTGCCACTGTATATGCCACCAAATTGTGCTGAGAATCAAGAGAGAGGATGGTACTTTGAATCCAGCAAATTAATTGAGTTTGTATTTCAGCAGTCAATGTAATTTTTTCCATGGACCTATGTATTGCATTTGAATCAGTGTTATAGGTTAAACCTAACTGAGGAATGCCCCAGTCTGCGTCCCTGCTTTGCACTTTAGCAGAAGCAGATATTTTCTTTATCTTAGGAGAAGCCTTATCCTGAGGGGTGAGTTGAAAGTGAAGGTTGGTGCACGAAGAGAGTCGAATAGATTTCCCAGCTAATTTCCAGAAATCCAGCATTACCAGGCTCATATATATGTGTCCCAGAGCACACGACTTTGGCAAATTTGCAATGGATGTGCAAAATCTCTCAGTTGCACAGAATGTGTGCTCTGGGACTTGTATGCTGGTAGTGCAAGTTGAAAGAATGGTCGTCCACCATTGAAATTTGAAAAAATCTCCAGTTGTGATAGATTTGCAAATTCTCAGTTGAGTAGGTAGTGTGCTTTGTAGTGGCAAGTTGAGACTATGGTCTGAAAAGTTTCCAAAAGTTAATAGATTTTCAAATGTCTCAATTGACACTGCCAACATATGAGTCCTAGGCAATCGACCTGCGTCAGTGAAAGAAATATGCAAACCTCCCATTTTGGTAGGTTTATAGATTTTTCAGCAATGCAAGACATTTTTCCAGTGATGCAAGTCAATTGCCCAAGACTCATATGCTTGTAGTGTGAGTAAATAGTGTGCTTCGGGACTTGGTGACAAGGTGAGAGTATGGTCTTTGCTCAACTGAAAGTTTTACGAATCTACTATTGTGAAAGAATTTCAAACTTCTCATGTTGTGTAGGTAGTATGCCATGGGACTCATATGCTAGTAGTCGCAACTTGGCAAGTTGAAAGCATTGTCTTCCGCAGCTGAAAATGTTGCAAATGTACCATTATTATAAATATGCAAATATCTCAGTGCCACAGGACTCATATGCTAGTACAGTGCAAGCCAAGAGTATGACTTATTGGAGACTTAAACCTCAGATAGATCCATAAATGTAGCTGTCTACTCCACTACACTACAAGGGACGAGTGTACAGAGTCAATGCGTTTGTTGCGCCTGATCAAACGCAAGCACTTGCAATGAGGTGGGACTCAGGAGCTCACGGGATTGCCAACAACCTCCATGCCATTGAAACTTGGGAAAGGACAAAGTACTATGAAAGAACTTTTAGGTTCCTCAAAGGAAGTGCCATTCATGTCTTTAATTCCTTTGCAAGGCGGCAAGCACGTCCTCTTCATCATAGCAAACAACAAATTAGCAATTCCAATTTCCACTTGTCCTCACACCTGATGTCAAGTACTTACACAGCTGCACAGCCGACCGTTTTGGCACCAAGAAGATTTTAATTTTGCATCACCACTGATGTGTCCAGCACGGCCAAATGCTTTTGTCACACTTGACTGGTGTATGCTGAGGTCATGATTTCACACGTAATTTTTGCAGGCCGATATTGGCAACCGCAACATATGACATTATAACATATGTATATATAAGAAAATTTGAAGATTATAAAAAACTCATCATCATGGAGCACAGAGGCCCAAAAGTTCATGAGGTCTGCAGCTCAACTTAAATTTCCTAAGTTATAAGTACTTGCGGTTCTCGAAAATTAAATTCGCTGAAGTCTTGGAAACAGAAAAACGTTGTCCTTCCTTCGTCCTCACCTTATCTAATATCTAGTTCGTTTCGCCATAAAAGGTCTGCACCGGTGCCCCCATGGAAGACACGAGGCATTAAACAAAGAGCAACGTCCGAATCTGGCTCTTGATCTTTTAGGTTCTTCTGCAACCACGATTTTTTTCAAGGTTGCTTACCGATTCAAAGTGGGGAGACCTAAGTTACTGGACTTTGTTGAGCAAGCTGCTGGTTGTTTAAACTTGAGTTATCCTTAACCCCTAAACGCTGGAGGGGGGTTGCCTGGGCTAAAAAGTAGGCATTAATGTAAATGTAATAACACCTATTGAAAGTGGGGTGAAAATTTAAATCCATTCGCATGGAAGTCAAAAAACCATGTATGCACAAGCCCTCCACAAACATCAGCCCTTTCCACCCACAGATGGAAAATATTATGTCCTTCAAACATGCAAAAGAAGCTTTTTCTTGTGACCTGCCCCCTTACACAATATCCACAATTTCTGGTCCGAGACGACCCTAAACTACTGGATGATGGTGGAGAGATACCCAAATCTTAAGGATGAGGTTGACGGTTCGATTCCCGGCTGTGAAATCTCCTCTCTACTTGACAGAAACTTTCCAGGTGGTTAGCTGCCTCCTGTGCTTTGGCGCTGGCCTGTCGGCCTTCTGTCTCAAAAAAATAAAATAAAAAATCCACAATTATCTGTACCAGGAATGGTAAGAAGCCCAGAAATTAGGCACAAGTGGTGCTTCTCAAAGACGTTGTCCTAATGCACATATAGAATCAATGCTGATTCAAATTGAAGCCCCCTTCCCCCAACCAATGAATGGGGAGAACTGACTGCTGCACTGATTATCCCAATTAGTGCGTGTTACTATTCGGAGCTACACAGTGCTATAACAATTTAATGAGAATGTAATATTTTACCAAGAAAAGTCATTACGTTCTATGTTGTCCGAACCACCTATTGGACTTTTTTTTAGTAAAATTTGAACTCATGAGTAAGAAGTTATTGCACTATGTAATTCTGAATAGTAACACACACTAATTGGGATTAAACAGTGTAGTTACATATGAACCATTTGAGTCTCAGAAATAATTGGTTGAAGTTCAAGACTTCAAATTACCAATCATTTGAAAATAATCTATAGAATATATCTCAAAATCGTCAGAGAAAACCTAAAAGATCACAACTTGTAACCCGTTGGACTTGGAAACACTTGGAGCTCGACTGATTATGCCAAAAATCTCCTCGGACATTGAAGTGGAGGCCACACATGCCCAAAACCGGCGGTTTTCATTAAAAGTTGTCTTGGACTGGAGAGGTGAAACCGTATGTTTTGAAACTTGTGGTGAGGCCCCCAGCCTCCTCCTACCCAAGTCCTTGCTATGTGGACCTTCACCAAATTCGAATTTGCTTACAAAGGCCATTCCCAACCATGGCATTATTTTTCATAATTTTCTGGTGGATTTAAAAAATGAACGGTTAGAGGGAACTGCAAGGTCTGCCTATCCTAACACACCATGAATTTTTTAGATCAATTTGAATCTCAATTGCCACTACTAGGATCATGTTGTCTAAAGCACACTTGGCTTTGAGCCAAAACAATTTTGTGTTGTGCGAAAGGACCATTTGGGTGGTCACTTTTACACCCCTAGTGATATGACTCCTAGCCATGGTCTTGTTGACAAATTTGTGTCATTTTGAGCATGTGGTCACTTTAAGGATATGGTCACTTTTTGTAAGCCACGTCGTTTGAACCCCAAACCTCATGGATCATTTAGCACATGGCTACTTCAGCACAAAGGGGAATTGAGTCAGATGCAAGTGTGTGTGTGAACCCCATTCTAGTTATAGAAAGATTTGCTCACTCATGCACATATATGGTCACTTTGTAAGCTCCTTGTCGTTTGACCTTGATATCATGGCAGATTCTCAAGCCTAAGAAAAACTTTCAGGCATGTTAGATAGCTTGAAAATTCCCAAAAAAAAATATATACATCTAGTAAAGGCTTTATATAGTGCTTTATACATTGAATCTACAATGTTTTTTAAAATAAAAAATAAAAAATTCATATGCGACCTACAAACATTTGCAAAGTATTTAATTCCAAAACAAAATCCATAGATTTGAAAACTTATAAAGAGCCTACATGATTATTTTCAAAAAATAAAAAATTCATATGCAACCTACAACAATTTGCAAACTATACAAAAAAAATTTGTAGTAACTTTGTAGTAACTATGTACAATAACTATGTGTAATAACTATATGAAGTAATTATATGTAGTAAATATTTGCAATAACTAGGTGAGTAACTCCTTCACCCAATAACTATATTTCATACAAATTATGTGCACATGGTTTGTGAGTGCAGTTGATGGCTAAGGGCTTGGTTTGGGATCCATGAGGTCCCGGATTCAAGTCCCCTTGCCATCCACTTCTCCTAGGCTAGCACCCTAGATAATTGGAAATACCATGTTGGGCCCTACCTACCGGTAGATTTAAGTACTTAATATGTACATTTTTTAATATTAAACAATTTATAGAGATATTCACCTTGTTAAAATCAAAAAATAATAATGGAAGTGGGCCCATAGCACAGGTTGTCAAAATATCTATGACTTAATCAACAACTAATATTTAAAAAAAAGCGGGTCCTGTGGCACAAGGTGTTAGAATATCTACAATATAATATTCTTACCACATAAAATGTGTGAAAATGACCATGGTCATTGCAACGTGATCCAAATGTCAGCTATTTGATTGGAGGTGTCAAATCTGGTTACTATTTTGATTGTAGCTAGATTAACCATTCTTAATATAAAAAATGAAGTCAAATTGATGTTGCCTTGGGCCTACTATCCTAGTAGTGTAGTTACCCACAATCCTAGTAATGTGTGGCCATGAGCCATATCAATAGGGTGGAAAAATGACCGCCCAAATGGTCCTTTTGCATGACACAAAATTATTTTGGCTCAAAGTCAAGGTGCTCTAGGCACCAAAACCCTAATAGTGAGAGTCTATATTTGTCACACCATAAGGGTTCGGGCAGCTATACTAGGATGCCCCACCCGCGTTGTGTGCCCGGAAGCTATTGGGAACTTGGTTCCCTTCCATTGGAAACTCTATTGTAGACATGACCAAGGATTTGGGCGAACCAACCCATGCACTCGTTCCCGGTTGGATGGCTAAACCCTGATTTGGGCGAGCCAACCCATACACTTGTTCCTTGTTGAATGCCTAAACCCTTGCCTCCAAGGAACCAATGTACAGGTTGTTTTGTCCTAGCCCCTAAATCCTTGCCTCCAAGGGACCAATGTACGGGTTGTTTTGCCCTAGCCCATGACCAAGCCTGTGCTTACAGGCCCTAGTGCCAGTCCTACCCTACCTCCATCCAAGCCCAGTATCCAGGGAAGTTTTTGGATATAATCGTTCAAAATCCTAGTGTTTCCAAGTCCACTTGGTTACATGTTGTGATCATTCGGTTTTTCTTTACTAATTTGAGATATATTCCATAGATTCCTCTAAAATGATCCATAATTTGAACCTCCACGGCTTTTTTCTCAAACTTAACGAGTTCATTTGCAACGAGCCCATTCATTGTCCGAGCCTTCTTGTTGCTACTCCCCTTTTCCACTTACTAATCGGAATTACTCAGTGGCACGTGCTATAACTAAGTACTGAGTGTAATATTTTACCAAGAAAATTCATTGGCATTCTCTATTGGCCAAAATACCTTTGTTAGGAAACAATTGAATGCATAGGTGAGATGTGATTCATAGCATAGTCCTAAAGAGTAAGTGGAACGGCTGATAAAGAAAGAAAAAATATTTTTAGTGTCAATTGAATATTTGATTAATACTCAAAGTCAAAACCACTAGCTTCCTTAAACCAATTCATGTATGACTACCAACACAACATAGTTGGGCACTAGACCCAAGCTAGATCAAAGCCCAACTAGTAACGGTGCACAAAGACACATGGCCACCTCCATGATCCCATCCGGTTCGCTTGCAAAACTATCACCATGCATCTTAGGTACCGTGCTTTATGGACCTACCTCCTTGGCTTTGTGAATAGAACGGCTAGAACCCCCCCCCCCCTTTCTCTCCCCCCAAATGTATAGAATGGCTAGAATAAGCATTGACAAGCCACCCTAAAGCCACCTCGAACTAACCTGAGCTAGAATGAAGCCCGTTACCTACCCTACATGGGGGTAGTGGAGGCCGCTATGAGGTGGCGCCACTAATGGCACCTAAAATTGTCACTATGTGGGCCTAGACACTGTTGCACCATGGGGAATGGTTCAAGGTAGTAGATTGTTGGCAATTGGGAGGCGTTTATAGGTGTTGGTTTTGGGTGGGGTGTTGGTTTTTGCACCCTCTACCTTACCTCATTTGCATAGCAATTCAACTCATTCACGATGCTTCTCGGAGTGTTATGTGCCTAAAAATAAGAGAACAATTGCCAAGAGGTTGAGGCCTTACACAATGCCTTGTTAGTCTAGGGTAGGCCCAAAAATTTAACCAAAAAGGGGGGGGAATCAAAACCAATGTTGGCTTGGTTCCACTTTTCATATGGATACCGTTCCTTCATCCTAGGTGGTCACAAAACCCTACCCCTCCCTCCCCCTCATCTACCTTTGCCATGTCCACGGGGGGGGTCGCTCCATTGTCAAGTTGAACACCACGTGCGGCCAAAAAAAATCTACTTTTGGTAAGTTGCATCACCAAAATGGGTCAAAATTTTATCAATTTTTTTTCATGGGTAGATATACACGGTATCTATTACATAGTAAAAAATGGTAACCAAATTTGATGATTTGTTTTTTAAATAAAACATACCGTTTCTAACTAGAATGACGCAGAATTGAACTAAAATAATTACTACAAAAATGAAGATGACTAATAATTTCAAAAAAATACACAAAAGATATTATCAATGGTCATGTATATGTAGAAAAAATATCATAATTTTTAAATTTATCTATTCCATGTAATATAGGGGTAGCAAACTTTGGCCGCACGTGGTGTTCAACTTGACATGGAGTGAACCCCCCGTGGCCATATCACGGGATCCTCATGTGAAGGTGATGGACATTCTCCATATCATTATGTATTTATTATGCAAGATTTTAGGGTGTTGATTCTAGGATGCTTTACCTTAGTGCTTCACTGTGGTAGTGTTTTCCCCTCTATGACCATGATGCATATGTCTGTATATGTGTTTTGAGGTATAAGGTAGAAATACCATAACCCGTGAAAATAAGGTGATTCGCATTGCAAATATGGTCTTACAATCATGAGATAATTTTTCAAGATAAACGAGAAGGATTCAAGTTGTTTCATACTTTTTGCCCTGTACAAAAAAATTTACAAATTTTCAAAGTGGAAAGTTGTCAAACCTCCTACTCGTTCACTAAATTCTCCCTACACCGAACATGGTAATCCACATTTCCATACAGGACATCACCTAAACCGGTTAACTCATGAGTACATTAAACTTGACTCCCATTGGCTACACTAAGTGTACACGTATTGAAGTTACCGCCTTGCCATGATCGGTTTCAGAAATGGCACTTCACTATTATGACGGCGGTCTAGTGCACGGGTAGAGGGTGGTTAACCGGTTTGGGTATTTCTACCTTAGTTGGAAGGAGGTTGGCCTTTCTTTGTTACAACAAGGAAATGCACTTATTGAATCGCTTGTATCGTTTCATTATGAATTTCCTAACAGTTCAATAGATTTGAATACCTTAAATCCACCTTGTTTGGCAAAGAACTAATGACAACGACCCACAATCCTTGTAGTGTATCAATTAGGATGTATTTGTTAATGAACACTTGTGATGTTATTCTAAAGATCTCAAACGACTGGAATGAAGCAAAAGTTGATCATTTTGGAGCCTCTTGACAATGTTTTATTTGGAGTCTTAAATATTATATGGATTGTATCATCCACATTTTAAAATCTGAAGTTCATTTTTCATTAATTCATACATCACTCTAGTTGATTAACTTAACATTATTCAGATCCATAACAGTGTTCTACGGGACTGACAATATTCCAGGGAATATTCTCCACATTCAGGCTAAATGTGAAAATCCCAGGAATATTCCCTGAATACTGTCAGTCCCGTAGAACATTGTTATGGATCTGAATAATGTTATGAAATTTGATGACATTAAGTATATAAGGTGATTAGTTATGTTGAAAAATACCACCATGATTTTCTGAATGAATGTGCAGATTGGCTTAAAGTTAGAGGTGCCTATTTGAGGCCACTCAACTTACATTGTATACAAATATGAATAAGCAATGTTTGCCCTCAAGGCTCAAGGTGCATTTCCCCATAACTACTTAAGTGGTTGTGGTTTGGGCCCCTTTTAACCACAACTACAATGTTTACATACAAATACTCTTGTAGTTGAAGAGTGAATTTGATCTCAAATATAGTATGTTTTATTGGTGCAATCTGTGGAGTGGAGAAAATAATTTATGGATTTTTGTGGAAGGATTTTTTTATCAAGAATAATTATCTCCTCCAAATCCTAATATCCCATGCTTTAGTCTTGAGGCATACAAGGATCACATGCACCAATAAATTTAGGTACCTAAACTGTGTTTCGAGTGGTCGAAATCTAGTGCTAACAACCAATGGTCCTTGTAGTGAGGTTCTGTCATGGTGGCCACAAAGTAACTACAAACACTTTATAGAACCAGAGAAAGTAAAGTATAGTGTACAACCATCGCAACTATAATGATTATCCCAATTAGTGAGGGTGGCACTAATTCCCGAAGAACACACTATTTAGCCAAATCCCAAAGTTACTAAGGCTGAAATTTTTATTGAGTGACACTAAATTCATGAATACATGCTTATTTACCATAGATTTCAAGAAAAATAATGCAAGCTCTAAGGTGTTTGTAGAGCGATAATTTTCTTAATATGGAAACACATGCTTGTCAGTGAATAGTGCCAAGTGTCAATACTTTCAGTGAATAATGTTGATATAAATAATATTTTTTAGTGAATAGTGCCATGTAAAGAATGCTTCCTAGATCTTTTGGTGGCACATAACATTATTAAGTGTGTCAGTGTGTTCTCACGGCCCCCGGGAATATAAGCCGGGATGCCGTGAGTTAGCTCACATTCAGTCTAAATGTGAGCTAACTGACGGCATCCCGGTTTATATTCCCAAGGGCCACAAGAACACACTGACGCACTTAATAATGTTATGCACTAATCTCATAGCGTAAAGAAGTTTAGTATCACCTTCACTAATTTCCCACACTCACTATTAGCCCTCCCTCTCTAGTTGGGATAATCGGTGTGCTTTCAACTACACCTTGTATAATAGTTGAACAAGATAGAGCAGTTGTGGTTGTGGTTGTCATCAACGCATCTTATCTCTCCTTATCTCAAAATAAGAAAAGACCCCAAAAAAAACTACAACCATCTACTACCAATACGGTGGTTGTTTGTAACTAATTGGAGTTGGGGTTGACCAAGAGATAAAATTTTGAGACATGAGACCAATAAGGTGATGCCAAATGGATAAAGAAACAAAAGAAGAGATGCCTCCTTGGAGGGGAGGCGGAAGTTGAAACCCATCAGGTTTGCCACATGGCCATGTAGAAGTGAGTTGACTAAAAGTGATGGATATGTACTCCAAAATATAAAGGAGCCATATGCCCCACATTCAGGAAACTTTATCTTGGCAAAAGAGGACCCACATTCCTGTCAATGAATGGGGAGAGAGGCGCCCATAACCGATCACTTAACCGATCACTTAAGGATTGCAAGATCCTCAGATGAGCCTTGACAGGCCCCACAGTAATATGATGCCAATTAGGTTGTTACAATGCCATCTCCCATGCAATTAACTGGCCAACTCATAACTAGAAATTAGAGAATTCATGGCACATGCAAGCCTCTCCAAAGGGACTTGCATGTGCAGTCTAACCTCGTTAATACAATAGTCGTTTATATGACAATCTCGATATTACGACACATTTTGGCGAGACCAAACTTTGTAGTTCAAAGCTCCCTCTTTTAAATGATTAGGACACTCGATGATGCGACATTTAGAATCTCCGTTGTGTAATATTAAAGAGGTAGTTGATGCTAAAATTATTTTCATCTATGTTATGTACATCCAAAATACATCCATCTTCACTTGGGAACTACTTGGGAACTTCACTTATCATTGGGAATTTAATGATAATTAGTGTTACGAGTGTAGAATAGACATGCTTAGGATTAGATGTGGATGATGTTGCTCCACCTACGGTAAAGCTTAATGATGCTAAACGTCATGCATCATTGTTGTCTAGTTTCTTATTAGAGAACTCTTTATATTTTGGTGTTAATGAAATTATTAGTTTTCAAAAGTTAGTAGGGAATTTAGATAAGAGGACAGTTGCTAACTTGGGTAGGCAACACCAGAGATCTTTGGACTCCTATTTCAAGAGTTCTTGAGAATATTTGTATTTGTTTGGAGTTATAAGTTATTGTTTCATACCATCTATATTGCTTAAACTCATTGTATATATTTTTAAGCTCATACTACTTATGTTTTCATATTCCCTCAATAATACGACAATTTTACGTCTCATGTCATATTAATGAGAAGACGATACCTCAATAATACGACTTTCTTTGTGTTTCCCAAGTGTGTCATACTAAAGAAGGAGAACAATACTGAACTTTGAAGATATTAAAGTAGAGAATGATAGTATTTGAGTTCAAGATACACACACAAGATTCCTTGTCATTGCATTAATTCTGGAATTCAGGGTTTCTAGAAGTTACATCTTGCACCCATTAGAGATAAGTTTCTGTCACTATTTGAGAACGTAGTATTAAGGAGCTTCAAGGCTTTCTTTCAATTGGACCAACAAGTTCACATTAGTTTTTATTTCACGAAGGTTACCACATTCCGTCAATCTCGGAAATTAGTCGGTTTGAATCCATCGTAATGTATTTCCAGTGCATTAGTCTTTTGGTTTCATAGGCTTTAAAATCAATTGCATTTCATTCATTTCATTTTTAAATTAGGAGAACTTAAATTTTGGTAGCTAAGGTAAGCGGGTCTTAAATATAGGTGTTCGTTCAAGATGAGAAAGCGAATGTTGCAACCCTTGCTAGCACCCCTTAAATTATCTTGACCGCTTCCCAACTCTAGCAAGTGTCACGAGCTAAACTTGCACATCCCACACATGTGCATGGTTAGCTTCCCAAACTGCGGATCTCCAAGCTCATGGCTTGGTAACCAACCCTCCTACACATGCATTCGGGACTCTCCCCTTAGTAGGTAGCCAATGGTTAGATGTAGACTTCCATCCATGGAAGTCCACTCTTGAGTTGATCATCATGTTGCCAAAGCAACACTACAACAACCCGAAGCATACAGTGACTCACAAAAGTACTTGGCCACTACTTGTGAATCCATTTGGCATGCAATTGTAGAGAGAGGTTAATGAAGCCGCCTCCCAAATTAATTAGGGTTAATCAACATCATTTAATGCAATATTAGGTGGCTTCCTTTGGGTAATCCAAGTGGTACATTTTTGTGGGAGTGGTTCAAATAATCTCAAGGGTGGCCAACTACATATGTTGACAATAGTGACTTCTTCTTCCACTTGTGTTTCTATTGAGTGTATAGATTTTTGAGAGCTTCCAATAGTCTTAAGTTGAGATTCTTCACATTTCTAGCGGTCACAATGAAGAAAACAAGTTTTCATGAGCGTTCCCAAGTCATAGCATTGAGTGAGCAAGGATTTTCACAATGTTTCATAGCCAGCCATCTTCACATTCCTCGTAGCACAATTGGCCACATTCTAGTTCAGTTCAGAGAAAATGGGGAGGTGTCTGATCGTCCAAGATCTGGGAGACCATGTCTTTTGAGCATTCGAGATGAGAGGCTTGCTGTGAGGACTCTCAATTAGCCGAAATCAGGGATTGCGGCAGCTGTAGGTCGTAGTTTGAGAGCTCAAGGTCTTTGTTTGTCTGATGAGATTGTCCGTAAAAGTTTTCGGAGGCAAGGGCTTGGTGCTAGAGTGAAGAGGAAGAAACCATTGTTGACAAAGAGGCATAGGCAGAATTGTTTACAGTGGGTGAAGGTTTCACAGGAATGTGATGTAGAAAACTGGAGTCATGTCATTTGGTCAGATGAGTCCAAGTTCAATGTTTTTGGTTCAGATGGCCGTCAATGGTGTTGGAGAAATCCTACAAAGCCTCTTCGTGATTGTCATGTGCAACATATGGTTAAACATGGTGGAGGTAGCATCATGGTATGGGGATGTATGAGTTGGGCAGGTGTAGGAAACCTTCACCGCATTGATGGCATTATGAATTCGCAAGTTTATCTTGACATTTTACATTCGCAATTGTTGGGTACTATTGAGAGACAAGGTCTTGATGAGGAAAAAGTGATTTTTCAGCATGATAACGACCTGAAGCATACATATGGTCTTCTACAACGATGGCTAGGTCAACATGATTTCTCTGTGATGGAGTGGCCACCACAATCTCCCGACCTAAATCCTATCGAACACTTGTAGAATGAAGTAGATAGACGCTTACGATTGTTTGGTGATTCACCCAAAAGTAGAGATGACTTGTGGGAGAAGATCCAGGTTGTTTGGCAAAACATTGAAGTAGAATTTGTGCAAAAGCTAATCCGCACAATGCCAACAAGGGTGGTTGATCTTCTTGTAGCTAAGGGTGGATACACACGTTGGTAGACACATGATTGTTGTACATATGTAGCATTTGCTACTTACTAGCTTTTCATTTCGAGTTTTCTTTGTGTTATATGATTTCCTACTTAATCAACATAAATTCTTGGCCATGCTTTTTGCATAATTCTTTCAATTTCTTTTTACCATTTCAATTTTTTTTTTCGGAAATTTTTGATAACATGTTCTTGACAACTTGTATGGTATCTATGACAAATCTTGCTTATTATTTCTCACTAGTCTAAGAGCTTTTGTCCAATTTTCACGATCACAGGCAGTGGCCAAGTGCTTTTGTGAGTCACTGTAGTTGCCAAGTATGCTTCGGGTGGGATCAATTGGCAACGCCGCCTCACCTATATAAGCCTCTAGGATTTTGGGCAGGGCCCCTACCCCACCGTCAAGAAACCTTTTGTCTTTCTCCCAAGAGTTGGGGCCAAGTAGACATTTTCCCTTAGCCGTTGGGGTTGGAAGCCCCCAGCAACTTCATACCACCATAACTTCTTCCTATGATCTCTAATACATCAAGCGACCACTCTATCAACATCTACTCTTTGCATACATGCCGATGGATTCCTCACTTGCCCCATTCATGCAAGTATTGAGGAAGTTATAGTTGTTCTAACCTTGGCAGTCTCGGGCGTCACTCCCAGGTCATTGTTGTCCCAGGGCGATGTCCCTAGGTAGCGCCCTACTCAAATTGCCATATCTCCTAGCTCACACCTCCGATTGGGGTGTTCTTGAGCATTCTAGAATTCGAATGCCATAAGCTACCCAATGCTCATGGCCTTACCCTCGTGACTCCTAGTCTTCATGGGTGGGAGGCGTTATCAACGTCTGGGGCCCTCACCCACACTAAGATCACTTGGGCCCTCTCACCTATGGCGCCACAAGTCTCGTGCGTCACTCCAAGGTCCCCCTTGTGCCCATGTTGTTGCGGGCACTCCTCATGAAGAGGTGCGCGACAACGAATTAGGCTTGCTTATCTTTATGTAAAAAATGTGATGACATAACATTACTCAGCGATGTGAGGCCTCATGATATAACAATGGGATGTTGGGAGCTCAGTTTCATTTTGAGTCTCCCTGCGCAACTTTCGAGCATCCACCTATTATAATTTTGAGGGCCCATAGAATGAGACTTGAACATTGAGTAATGTTATGAACTCAAAGAAAGAAGATTTATAATAACATGGGTGATGAATATATTTAATATGTATATGTACTTGATTTGAACAAGGTAACAACAAGGTCACCCCAACCCCATTTTTTCAATATTGGACGACCATATAAATTGAAAAAAAGCCACATGTCCATCTCAAAATACAAACTTCAATATAATGAAATTTGAATTGAAAGTATAGGAAGTCAAAAGGCTAATGAGATTGAGGTCAGAGCCTCAATAGACCCTTTTCCTCAATATGAGGCCATTTTTTTTGAGGAAAATCGAACTTTTGAGGTGCAACATCAATCATGTTGAGGCTTTAGAGCATCCGCACCCTTGCTCGCTACACCCGGCCGTGAGGTCCTTTTGCGGGCCAGTGCATGAATGAGTCCCGCACCGCAACTCGCACAACGACTTTTTCAAGCGCGGGCTCGCCAAAATCCTCTCCGGCCTCACCATCTTTCAGAGTCTCCTTGTTGCTTGAGTGCGCCCAAAACACGCGTTTTTTTTAGAGCTTGCTATTTCCTTCTAGATTGCGATGGCAGGTCGTGGGCGTGTAGGGTCGGTGCAGCGAGGCCGTGGTCGCGGTGGTGTTGTCGCAGGGGAGGTTAGCCGGAGCGGGAGAGGCTAGCCTGCTCAGATTAGCGGCACCTCCCTGTTGTTTCCCGAGCAAGGGTGAGGGTCTCAAATTTTGGCGAGTCCCTAAACCCTTCCAGGGCCCTCCACTCCCCCTTTCCCGTGTGTGTGATTCCGCGCAAGGGTGCGGATGCTCTTAGAGATTGGAAATGGGCATGTGACCCTTTCTAAACCTATATTGTCATTCATTAGAGTAATTCGTAAAGTAAAATAGATAAAACCATGGGTTTAGTCCCAAACCCTGAGTTTATGAGAATCAACACAAAGTCACCCAAGTTTTCTTGATGCTTAAATTATCATACATAACTATTGGTGTCGGAATATTAAAAACTAGCTTTCTAGCTTGTCCTACTAGTAGGATGGGCCAAGCTAGCCTTGCATAGGTCGTCGATACAAGATTTAGGATAGTAGGTCCCATGTGCGCACCGAATTTTAGATCCTAAAATTCTCTCAAAATTTATGAGATGACAAGAGGAGGTCCCAAAACTTTTCACCCAACTTTCAAAATAGATTCCAATACATGACAAAATAATGAACTCTTAATAGAAAGATTCCCAAAGAAGGATCAAACCCACGGCTCCATCCCTCTTTGCGGGACTTTTTGGATAACTATATTATGGTATAGGGGTTGGGTCGAAGTTGGGACAACCTATTAAGAAAGGATGTGAATCAATCGATGGTTCATAGTTGATATCACTCAACGTTGACTTTATAAATTGATGTGTCTTCCTCTTGAAGTCCCTCCTAAACTCAACTGGAGATAAACAGGTGCATGTGTGATATATTTTTACTTTCATGAAAATATTCATATTAATTGTTTAGACATTTGTTCAAACAACAGCACTACACCGGCCTCTATTTCCAAACATTGGGTTTTTAACCTTCCCAACATTAGTGAGTTAGTCCACACAAATTTTGGGATTGCAAATTTTGGCCCAAAGAGCATGGTGACGTGTCATGTTTATCATTCACAAACTTTGTGGGGCTAGGATTGGCATTTACGATAGTTTGCATTGGAAACAAACCCTTTTTCGGAGAAAAGATTCCTAAGAAGTTTGTCAAAAATAATTAAGATTTGGCACCTCTTTTGCAACATTACTCTTTGGACCATTTGGATTGAACGCAATGACAGCGTGTTTAGCCACGAACAATGATATGAGTCCAAGATGAAACACCTCATTTGGGATGATCTTATCATGTATGCCAAGGTTGCTTGGGAATGGGCAATCAAATTTGTTTGGAAAACTGTTTATTTTGGAATTGGAATCACTTGGAATTGGACGTGACAATGTATTTAGGTAGTTAGGTTCTTGGTTGGACTCTTGGTGGTTTGGTTGGTTGTCCTTGGTGGGGTCCAGGTGTCTTTGGTGCTCTTGACGTGGTAGTGTTTGTTTCGCGTATCAGGGTCTCTGTGTCCCCTCATGGTGGATGTGTTTTCTTTGGTTCTTAATTAACTTGGCGTTAGCTTTTTGGCCTTCTATCTCAAAAGAAAAAATAGGAAAAAGGGATGCCAAGAAGACTCCATGAATACTTGTCATGTTGTGATTGGTGTTTTATTCCCAAGGTTCACCAACCCTAGCCTAATTTCAAGGGAGAACTTGAAGAGAAATTATCCTTTGCGAATCTTTAATCAATGAGCATTCCCGTTGATTGAAGTCATGTCTAGCTAATTAAAGGGTTGTTTACATCATGGACCATGGAAGTTGTCCCATGTTTTAAATGGTCACTTCATGGTCACACTTCCATGGTTCGATTTTTTTAAAATGCATTGTAAAGCCTTTGCGCCCCTGATTAGGTGTACACTAAACAAGGACCAAGAGAAGTGATCATGGACCAAAAAGTGGATGTGCTGGTTTTTTTAATCTATGTCCAAGAAGGGCAATTTTGGGAATTTTTTTTTCATGTTTAACCTTCTCCCCCTTCTTCTTTTGCCCGTCTTTCCTTGTAATAATGGAAATGTTTGGCAAAAGAAAAGAGAAAAGAAAAAAGAAAAATGATTAAAAATATTACAATGGCATTTCTCTACCATGGTCCCTTTACATTTGCAGCGAGAGACCCTTTTTTTTGCCTCTCCCACTGCAAAACTTGTTGGACCATGATAGTGGATAATGTAAGGCTTGAAAATAGGCCTTTTGGAGACCTCAAGTTCTATGGTGACTCTTACATTTTTTTTTCTTGATGTAAAGCAAAGTGGTCATGGGACGAGTTCAACGGCCAATCACATATTTTCAAGGAGCAAGGGACGACTTCATGGTCCATGCTGTAAATGGCCCCTAAGCATAGCTATAGGTTGTCTTTGGTGGAGATTCTCTTCTAAGTTAGTTGACCAAACTGGATAAGATTTTGTTCTAAACTAAATGAGCTCATGTCAAATTTAGATGGCTGCATCTTTTAGCTATAGGGGATTTTATGAAGGAATGATTGAATGACAAAACTTTTTAACATGCTGACTTAATATGTCATATTTCATAACATTACTCAACAACCATTGTTTGTTCAGTGGGCCCTCAAAGTATAGTAGTTGGATGCTTGAAAAGCTGAGCATGAGGCTGAACTTTCCAAGCATCCGACTATTATATTTCAAGGGCCCATTGAACGAACAATAGGTGATGAGTAATGTTATGTTTAGGAATGGAGGAATATTCACATGAACAGCTCACAAACAATAACTCTTTTGCAAGTTACATATATACCAAAAGTCCTATTCCAATAATTCAATCATTCCTCCCATACTCTGAAAGACTTGGGATTAGAGCTTCACAAATCTGTAAGTTTGTGAAAATAAAATGAAATGTGATTGTCAGGTTTGAAGGAAGAAAGCTATAACGTTTTTCTTTCTTCAACGAGTGTAAAATTTTGGAATAATATGTAAATAAATAAATAAATCGAAACGTCTAAGGCATTCTGACGTGAATTTGAGCCCGTTGGCCCTACCCTTGCTCAAGAATCCTCTTGGTGAAGGATGGGGTTTACTGCCTACCTTGTGGTGGGTGGGCTCTTGGCTTCTTACCTACCTACCTACCTACTTTATTCCGTCAAGTAGAGAGAAGATTTCACAGCAGGAATCGAACCGCCAACCTCTCCATTTGGAATCGGGTACCTCACCGCTATCACCCAGTAGTTTAAGGTCATCTCGGACCAAATAATATGTAACGTATAATGAATGAGTAGACCACATTAATTTTCAAATGTCTCAAAAATTAGAGTGCCCAATGAACGTATAATAGTGTCATATCAACAAAATCATGAGTGGCATATTGCATATTTGAATGAAGGTGCGACCATGACAAGTGGCACATTGTGATGCACACTAATGACAACGGTGGTGCTGCATGACACATGGACAAGATATTTGCATGAATTGATTTCATGTAACAACACATCTTATTTTGAACACAAAGATATCTTATGTCGAGTGGGTTAGTGTGATGTACACCAACAACAATGTTGGTGCCCCACACACACACTATTGATTGACATGATTGGCTTTGGAATACACCACATTTTGAACATTGAATCTATGTCTTGTGTGGGTGAGATTGGTGCACATCACTTTTCTTAACCGAAGCATTGTGTTGATCTTACAATTGTTGTGGTCCACATTACATTGAAAGTGTGGAAGCCTTCAAGATAGTGTGGTCCATACTATCCGAAACACACAGTGTAGTTGCCTTGGATGTGCAATTTCTCAAAGGCTTTGTGAATCTCATGGCTCACATATTGTAGTTCCTATCTTTTTTTCTTCTTTTTTTCTTTTTTTCTTTTTTCAAATTTCCACATGGCATTATCTAGGATGGGGAGAGGGTAACCATTGTTCCACAAGAAATGTGGTGTAATACGGGACATGGTTGAAATCTCAAAGTAAAAATTAGAAAATATAAAAATTTATGTTATTGGAACTTCATTTTGAGAATATAATAGGTATTTTCAAGAATAATAATAAAATATGAAAATAATCCCATGAATATGCGCATTATTTCATAGCCTCCTTGAAAATACCCCTTGAATTACAAGAGAGTTATACCCCCCCCCCTTGCGGGTGACATTATTGTTGGTTGTAACCCTATATAATCCCACATGGAAATTACAAAGTGTTGAACTAGATGCCCTTCTAGGATGGTAAGGAAAGCATGCCCAATTCAGTTTCTTAGGGCCCCTTTACAATAGAGCTTGAAGCCCTTGACCCATAATATACAAATTTTGTGATTGGTCGAGAAATTGGAGATGGTCCAAGCTCGCATTACACTAGACCATGAGGGCTTGAGAGACCTCCAGATGCCCACCAAACACCTTCAAAGAAGGACCTTGAGCCTGACCACCAAGTCTAATCTAAGTGTCTAATTTTTCAAGAATTACGTCACATTCATGTCTATTTGTCATTATGAGGCCTTTGTTACATATATGCCATGTTTTTAGTGGTTGTTCTAGTGTAGGAATGAATGCATGGATTAGACCCTAATCTTACTTATCAAAATAACTTTATTTTGAAAGGGGTGGATGGGGATGCAAAATAAATCAAATTTTCTCAAAAAATTCGTGGTAATAAAATAGCATATGGAAGTACTTGTGAGGAAAAGATTGGATCATAAATATCATAAAGAACTTTCTCAAATTTTTTTTGGTGAAGAACAAAAATGAGAACAAATAAAAAAGTTGAATATGATATCAACAAGTTTTCTTCACAAAGTTCTTCAATTTTATTGCTAGAAAATGAACAATGTCATCTGCTGTTTCGTGAAAAGGCTAGGGCCTTTCCAAGTTAAACTCCATGAGGTGAAAAGGTTACATTGATACAAGGACTATTGTTTTGGAGTGTCCATAGAATATGTTGTTGTTCCTCAACATGGCCCATTTTTACACTAAGCTTGAGGACCCATCAATTGCAAAATTGGATTTCTATTTCCCATAGTATCTTATGTAATGGCTTTTGGATGAATTTCAAGGGCCCTTATAATTTCATGATCACGGCTCTTGGTCCGTGTGTAAAGTGGTTCTTCACTTTATGAAGACCTATATTTGGGTGGGTTGTGGTCAAGTGTGGGTCTACAAACATGCATGCAAAAACATATGTCTAAAAAAACTAAGACTACATAATAAATAAATTATCAACTATATAGTAGGTTCAATAGTCAACATAAATAGGAGAGGGGGACCTATATGATCATCTATGACCAAAGAGAATCTTCACTTTTAACAATCACTAAGATATTCATATGAATTCAAAAAAATGATGATGAAAATGGTTATGGCCTCTTAATTTGGAGTTGTTAATCATCTCAACCTGATTGCATATTTACAATCCTAGGAGAAGTAGGCCAATTGGAAAAAAAACAACCATGCAATGACCGTCTACCTTAGTTGTCCAACAAATCAACCACCTCGGGTGTTAACAATGTGTCCTATTACCCTGGCCACACCGGTGGAAGGCAGGGCCAGCCAACCGCCCGGGGTGGCCGTTGGGAAAGGGACTCGATTGGTCCGGTGTGGTAGCCCGCCATCCACCCTAAACCCTCATCTGGTCGGCAGCCCCTGCCTGGCACGAAAATCAACTTGCCCGAATAAAAAAATAAAAATAAACAAAGGCGTGGGGCTTGGTGCTGCCCGGATGGCCCAGCTGGGCAGCTCCCCCTGCTGGACAGCTGCAGGGGGTCTGGCCTGCAGCCAGCCATCCGAAGCCTAGGCCCTGCTGTCGGCTAGCTGCCCGGAAGGTGGGCCGAAAATGCCGGGGCCCACCGGATGGGCGGGCTGGCTGGATGGCCTAGCCGTCCGGCCGGTGTGGCCGGCTTATATATCACTCTCTCTCCAATTATAGAAGAGTGGTCAGATCCACTAAGGTAAGGGGTCTTAAACTGTTACTTTTAGCTCTGAAACACCCAATTAGTGCAAGATTATTAACATATCCCTTTTTTTTTTTTAAAAAAAATTTGAGACAGAAGACCAATCGAGCCAACGCCAAATGAATAAACATATCCCAACTTATGTTTGTAGCCATTTGCCTTGTCATTTTTGGAGCTTCTCATATAAATACTTTCTTCATTGTCAAAGTGAAGATTCTTTTATTTCTTACATAAAATTCCCTTAACTATGTTGACTATTAAATCTAGAATGGTTAACAATTTTGAGCACATAGTCCAAGTTTTTTCAAACACATGATACATTTTTGGTGTCCATTATTAGGTCCACATTTAAAAACACACAACTCATCTTGAACGGTCACCTATATTTATGTACCAAATTTGCACGCCTATAACGGACACTTCCAACTCCACATACAATTTTGGCCATTGGATGGGATCGCGATATGTCTCATCTGATCAGCAATAAATAGTGAAGATTATTGTTTCCAATGTCAAAACCAAGTTTTCACAAAATGTAAAAGTTATAATAGGTCAAAGTGAAGATTCCTCTTTCTCTCTGCAAATAATCACACATGCCCACCCAAACTTATTGTTGTGTCTAGAACGGTGTCAAAATTTTGAGCACATAATCCAATGCTGTTGTAACGTGCCATCCATTCTTAACTACAAGCCTCATCATCCCACTCAAAATATAGGCATCTGCATAAGACTAAGTTAGTATTCGATTAAAGGCCCACATGCCGTAGCAGATAATTTGGGCCCAGACAGAAGATGAGGAGCTGATTCCATCGGATTCCTCACCCTTTGGGAAGATGCACAGAGAGAGAGAGAGAGAGAGAGAGAGAGAGAGAGAGAGAGAGAGAGAGAGAGATGGTTATCCTGAATGACTGAAAATTGGAGTCATGAGCTGCTTCTGGTGAAGTAAGTGACATGTCTGCAAGTGTAGGAGGCATGGATTCAGCATCATCAGAGGGCTCATCAGTAGGCAGGAAGGATGCATGATGAGTGGGAGGAGTGGAAGGGAGTCATGCATTAGCTAACTTAGCTTTTGCACTACATCAGATCCATCCGTTTGTTGCAAGCAAGCTCCTAGGCACTTCTCCAAGTCTACAGCTTGTCCTGTTCGGCGGGTGTATCACAAGAGGAAAAAGGGACACTCGTACTAGAGAGGTTATTAGGGGTGTAATTAGTTCATCAAGCTCCCATCAGTTTGCCTGCCAGATGTTAAGCTACGCGGAGTGGAGTATGCTTGGGGAGTAGACTACTTACTAGATTTCTAACTCGGAGCTACTAGACTGGCCACAATCGGCTAAATTTAGGAGGGCATGTTGTGTTGGACATCGAGTGGGAAGATTCCCGGTAGATACCGTGGTTGGCCTAACAGGTGAGGTATACTAGGTTGCCTTCACCAGCCTGCCTGCCTGTCTGGGCGATGTCATATTGTCAAGGTATTTGTAACAAGGTAGATTCATAGGGTTCCGGTTTGTTGATAAGTTTGTGTGTGCCAACTCATGACGTTTGCAGAATTTTCAGGCACTACCAGTCTAGGAAGTCTCGAGTGTGTGTGGGAATTTAGCTCTTACACTTGTGTGAGTGGATTGTAGATTGTAAGATTTCCGTTTGATGATGCCAATGATTCAAGCTGTGTATTCGAGTGACGGCTACAGCTCATGCATAGATTCACTGCGGCTGAGGATCACAGGAACCAGCAGCTACTACTCATTGGACTCTTATATAGTTGATGAATATTCTCTTCTCTGTACCCACTCGAGAGACTCGAGAACTAACTGGAAAGTGAGCTTCAAAGTCTTGAATTGAATGAGTCCCACCTTTGCAATAATAACAGTGCTTACGTTTTTGCTGAGTCTGATTTCACGACTTAGTTTGTACAAATATCAAGGTCCCCTTACAACTCTTTCGGCAGAGAGAGAGAGAGAGAGAGAGAGAGAGAGAGAGAGAGGATTCTGTTCTGTGGATGTGCCACAGCACCTAGTCTCCAACTTTTTCGAATTCCTGCGTGACCAGCGATGAGGGACAGCAATATGGTGGAGGATTCCCAGCTCACATGTGTTCTGCACAGATATGATATGACTTGTTATTTTAGATCCTAGTCGAATTGAGCCATAGGAACTGTAGATGGCGGCGATTCAATGGCTGACTGAGAAACTTATGACCACGGTATTACAAAGTATAATTACTATCCAGTCACTAAAGATCAAATCAAATGGCTTGCATTACTCCCACCTTAGGTGTTAGTGGCAGGATCCAAGCCCATCATCATCATCATCATCGTCAATATTCGATCGTTTCGAGTCTACTTCGCACAGCAACTGCCAGTCAATCTTCACATGGCCATCATCAATATCAGATTCCTTCAGCTGGGGCGGTGGCATTCATCCAAATGTCCAGCTCCGTGAAATTGCATTCTGTAGAGAGAGGAGAGGTTCCTACTGCACCCGGCAGGCCGGCCCGGGCTCTGCATTTCGCCCAGAAAATCGCCGAGAAGGTGCTGGACAGAGTGGAGAGGAATTTGGACAAGGACGAGGTGAAGAAGAAATCGAAATCGAAATCTGCCCCGGCGCTGCCATCAACGGTGGACCCACAGGTGCAATTGGAGGGGAATTTCTCCCCTGTGGCGGAGTGCGCGGTGCAGCATGAGCTTCAAGTGGAGGGCGACTTGCCTGCGTGTCTACTGGAGGGAGTGTATGTGCGCAATGGGCCTAACCCCCAGTTTTTCCCAACAGGTCGCCACCATCTGTTCGATGGGGATGGCATGTTGCATGCGGTGACTTTCAATGGCGCCGGCTCCTCAAATTCTTCCCGATCTGTCAGTTACGCGTGTCGGTACACCCGAACCTACCGATTCAAAGAGGAGGAGCGATGTGGGCGAGCTTTCTTCCCCAAGCCCATCGGGGAGCTTCATGGCTATGGTGGGGTGGCCAAATTGCTCATGTACTGGGCAAGGTCCTTGTTAGGCATCTTGGACAGGTCTCAGGGGATGGGTATGGCCAATGCAGGTTTAGTGTGGTTCAATAACCGCTTATTGGCAATCTCGGAGGACGATCTTCCGGTCGAAGTGCGACTCACTGAAGACAACGACATCGAAACCGTGGGCAGATACGATTTCCACGGCCAATTGCAATACTCCATGATCGCACACCCCAAGGTTGATCCCGCAACCGGGGAGCTCTTTAGCCTCAGCTACAATGTGTTGTCCGCGCCTTACTTGAAATACCTAATCTTCTCGGCTTCGGGGCACAAGATCGCCGAGGTTCCAGTCACATTGCCCGAGGCTGCAATGACGCATGACTTCGCCATCACACAGAATTTCGTCGTCATCCCCGACCAACAGATCGTGTTCCGGTTGAAGGAGATGCTCACAGGGGGCTCACCCGTGGTACTTGACACCACCAAGACACCCAGGTTCGGCGTCATGCCTCGTTACGCAACCTCGGAGTCTGAGATCCAATGGATCCCACTCCCCGGCGACTGCTTCTTCTTCCACCTCACCAATGCGTGGGAGGAAGACGACGGTAACGAGATTGTCGTCATCGGCTCCTGCATGACCCCCGCCGACATCATCTTCAAAACTTCCGAGGTCCCCCGGGCTACCCTCACCGAGATTCGCCTCAACCGAACCACTGGTGCTTCCCAGAAGCGGGAGCTTTCCAACCTCAACCTCGAAGTGGGAAAGAACCATCCCAATTACGTCGGCGTCAAAACGCAATTTATGTACTTCGCCATCGTGGAGCCCTGGCCTAAAGTCTCTGGCATCGCCAAAGTGGATCTGCAGGCCGGCCAGGTGGTCGCTCGCTTCAATTACGGCCCCAACCGGTTCGGCGGGGAGCCTGTGTTCGTGCCTCGATCATGTGCTGCTAATCATGCTAATTCTGCAGAGGACGATGGATTTTTGCTCGCATTCATGCACGATGAAAGCTCCGGCCGATCTGAGCTTCTCGTGCTGGATGCGACGTCTCCCTCGCTGGAGCAAGTTGCTTCTGTAAAATTGCCTTCGCGAGTTCCTTACGGATTTCATGGAGCATTCATCCCTGCCACCGGCCATCATCGTCATCATCACACCCAGGCTCAATATTGAAGACTGTTTTTTCTTATCGACCCTTTTTTTGGCTCATACATCTAAGTTTTTGCAGTCTTCACTTGTAGATCATCATCAAATAGTAGAACATCATCAATTTCAGGCGGTTTGACCATCATCATCATCATCATCATCAACCAAGCTTATGTTCAATGTTTTGTCCGGTGGCTTGGCTCGGGAGTCGGGGATCTTCGGTTGCTACTCATGCGTTCATTATACTTGGGGGAATTTTAAGCCCTCCTTTCAGAGCAAGCTTATAAATTGAGATTCTAGTAGCATTTCGGAATCTAGATGATAGGCTTTGTGCTGGTTTTTTGTGGACGCAACTTATGCATAAAGATGCTTCTGGGATCGGCACTAGACTTGTGGAAATTAGGAAATAGATTCGTGTAGTGAAATTCAAATTAGGTGCTCAGGAATTTTGTAAAGCCTCGTATGCGCTTTTCAGTTTCCGACAATGCCAGTGACCAAGTCTTTCAATGCAAGTCATGAATTGGAACTTCGAATGATGACTTCCTGATGATGCTTTTCGTCTTGCACACCCAACATTGCTCCTTACAGTAACTTCCCGATGCAATAGTCAAAAGGACTTGACTCCATAAAGGTAGCCTAATAGTATATGATCATTATGTCGGTGCGGCATCTCCATTTGACTTACACCGCAGAATAATCTTGTGCTGAATAAGAACATAATTCTCGCATCATATTTTAGTTCAGAATTAAAATGCAGAGAGGAATTTATCTGTTACAATGATTCTTTCCGAATCCATTTCACAAGCAAGTACTGATCACCCTTCCCAATGAACCTGCCGAATCTCTGTGTCTATCTAATTAAGGTATGCGGCTGCTATTCGGTTACTTTTCTTAATCAGACCTGCATATTTGATTGGTTTGTGGTCTGGTGAGGATCAAAGAACAAACACTGTAAAGACATATGCTTAAGAGATTGGATTATGTTTTCAAATTCTTTAAACTACTCCACAAGGAATCAACCAACATGCACTTCCGATTATCGTATGTAAATCAAGAGAGGTTCAATTTTCAATCCGATTTCTGCCGATCCTTCATTGTGGCTTTGCTAATGCAGCACGCATTAATCTAATCGGTAGAAGCTGGAGAACATGAGGAACGAACTGAATAATACCCACATACCTTAACACCCGACCATATTGATAGATGCAATTTTTTTGCTCTGTTGGTAGCCATAACTTGAAAATTGCCAGGACAATTGCAGACAATTGCCAGGAGCATAACTCAATGCAGAAATTAAAGACCATCAATGGCTTTATCAATTACAATGAGACAATTAGTCTTAGTCCACTCAAATTAGTATAGGGAATGTGATGGCAACATATTGATGGCTACTTGGTACGAGTAACTACCCATGGAAGATTTATATAGGAAACTCGAACAATTCAATACAACCACACATCATTAGAGCAAAAATGAACCCTCCAAGTGCCCCTGAGAGTTGTGTTACAGAGACCCCTTTAGCAAAATTAAACTAGTACTTTGCAACAATAAAGGCCTGTCAGAATGCAACTAATCCCCTATTTGCACTCTGAAAGGGGGGGGGTCACAGTCAATGATGACAAAATGTGGCTTGGGTTGTCCCTGTTGGACAAAGTTCACAGGTTTTTCACTGTCAACTCTAGAATTGGGCAATGTAACATGCAGAATGTCATGCACTAGTGAAGCCATAAAGCCAAATTTAGGCGGGAAGTAGTGCCAAGGACAATCTAATTAAGCGGGCAAAAGTGACATGGAAGTGGGAAACATTTTCATTGGTTGCTTCAATAAATTTGGTTTGTTTTATTGTATAAATTATTGTTACTAGTACCTTCATAGTGGCTAGGGTAAGTTGGGCTCGATGTGTTTTACAATGTTTTATTGCTCAAAACGATCATGGGAGAGACTAATTGCCCCTTTAAAGTAGCAGGAAAAATTGACATGGAGGTGGGAAACCATTTAATTGGTTTAGGGTCCATAAAGAAATGGATATCTTAGAGGTACTATAACCTTGAAGTACTTTGATACCTAAAATTGACTTCCTAGTCCTTGCCTAGCGAGACCCTAAGGATTTATACAAGATAGCAACAAATTTGGTACAATTTCCGGTACCACAACACATAGCTTCAATATATTCTCAAATGGTGTACACCTCTCACCTCCCACTGCATAATAATAATACTTTCATGGGTGATCACCTATGGGAGTAAAGCTCTACACCTTACTCCACCTAGCTCAACTCAAATATGTCAAACATAACATATCACTATGAGGACAGCTCTCATGCATCACCTAGTTTCACAATGCTCCAACATCAAATAAACCTAGAATCCTCACACCCAACTTTACCCAAAGTAATTCCCAATTTCCATGATATCTCCAGCACTCTCAAGTGAACTCAAATGATAGTGAATTAAATATAAATAAAATTAGAGTTTACTATGTGAAGTAAGTTCCACCTTAACCAACATCGTTGTCACTACCATCGAGATACATGTTACAACTCCCACTATGTAGTGATAAGTCTCTCACGGGTGATCACCCGTGAAGGACATCTCACACTTCTTAGCAAGTGACATAATTTTAGCATAAGATTTTTTTTAAAAAAAACCTTTACACATCTCTTCACTTGATTCAACTTAATAAGGCCAAAATATTTCCCACCTAACTTCATACAAAATAAATTATAACTACCATGTTACTACATAATGCTATTAATTCTACACTAATCATCACAAGCAATATACGTGCAATGACAACACATATGGGTGAATAACCAGATTATAAACACACACGGATGAATAACCTAAGTTAATCTAGAATATAAAATATTGGATTTCATAGTGATCATGGGGTGGGTGCAAGCATAGTAAAGTGGACCAAAAAAGTGCTCCGGTATATGAAAGCCATGATTTTCTTGGTCAAACGCCTATAAGTAGTAGCAAAATGTTTTTTAAAATAGATTATTTTTCATGATGACCTCTATTGTTAAGTTAGGTACTCAAATATAGAATATCAATATGAGATCTTCAAAACCTATCATCAAAAGTGACACGTAAAAGCAACTGACTAAATATAGTTTTGAACGTAAATTTCATGACCTTAAATATTTTGAACTTGGAATTTCTTTTCATATTCCTTGAATTCATTATAAACTTGAGGTCATCGTAATTTGTTTTTCAAAAATTTATCAATTTAATGTAATGTAATTGTATTTTAAACAAGTTTTTGACAATTATCTTTTCAATGACACCCACTTGCACCACCACTTGCACCGTCTTCTAAAATACATATACGTTGTTTGAAATTGTTTTTTGTGAACATAAATTGCTTGGCTTTGTAGATTCATATGTTTTCTAAATGTTTATGAATTTTTATTTCATAAAATCCAAAGTTAGTATATAGTTTTGGATCACTTTCACTTAAACCTGAGCAAGGATCAAGAGCTGTCCACTTTACCGTGCTTGCACCTGGGTGTCTCACGTGTGTTCACCCACGAGACACCCTACAACAATTATAAAATATCCCATGGGTGCATATGTAAGAACACCTATGAGAGGCTCACAAGTGCACTTGTAAGAGCATTCATGAGAATCCCACAGGCATACTAGTGCGCTACAACACAATAATATTTGTGTAAATATGAAAGACAAGCATACTAACATCCTCTCTCCATGGAGAGCTCTTCAAGAACCGAGGAGGAGGTGTTGAAATGAAGAGAATAAAATGGGCATCGCAAATGGGTTGCCCTTATATAGATGTCGAGAAATTTTCCCTCCAACTATGAATGTACATAGGCCTTCCCATCAATTTTGAACGGTTATAGGCGTACCTTACAACATGAATGGTCCTCTAAGCACTAACCCTCGCCATATCTACTACTCATGGCCGAAGGCAGTAGATTTTCATATGTACATTATGTACATTATGTACAATTAGACCATTGTATCAAGGAGACGCTCCTTTGGTACCTTAAAGAAAACATATACATCCTTCACTTGACATCATTGAAGGTCACAATAATATGTAGTTTAGTGTGACTGCAATAATGAATACCAAGAAGACACAAATTATGTTAACAATTGCACGCTTCAAAACTAACTCTTGAACATTCATCTACCTTCGATGACATTTCGATCAATTCATCTAAGTTGGTCCCTCAAGTATGCATGTATTATGTTTCTCATTTCAACCTCCATGTGGGATTCTAGAATGTCTCAACCATTATGGAATTCCCACATGGTGCATATTTCATCCATTCAACATGATTTTAGCCCTAAAATAGTATGCCTCCCATAGGTTATTTTGACACTGGAATTGGTATTAAAGACCCCAGAGTATTGTGATTTTGTAGCTTATATATCTAGCCATGCAAACTGATATGTGCAATTAGGTTGCCTTTGCGAATAAATCACCTCTTTACTCATGCAAATTATCATACATCAAAATCATATTACAAAAAATTATATCTTTGGTTATTCATCTGTATAGAGACTATAATAAAACAATCATCCATGTATTTTATCTCAGTGGTAATAAATTATCAAAATAATGTGGAATATGGCTAAATTAGCATGGGATAGCCTAATTGCATATAAGGTAGACATGTCTAATTTGATTACATAGATTAATTTGACACCTATTTCTGGGTGAAGTGTAGTTAGGTGTGGATCCAAGAACAGACACCAAAAAACTGCGTGTTTAGAAAATATTATACTGCCTAATGAAAACATGATAACCATTCTAATCTCAATAGTCAACATAGTCAATCCTAGACTTTGCCAATTTCAATGCATTGACAATGCTCAAGCCTAAGAAAAATGAAGACGGGTGAAGAGGTGGATGGGAAGGAGATTCATGGCGAGGCAACTTCTTGCATAGTGGACCACGAGGGGTTTTATGAACATCTATAGGAACCAAAGGTTGAGTGGGAGTTCTAGTTCTAAAAGTAAAAAAATCGATGTATGAAAAAGATCAACAGCATGACAAACATCATCATCCAAATCCGAGAGTAGAAGAACAATATCATCAATTGGTTTTATCTTGACATTAGCCACAATAAGTAGTTGGACAATGGATGAGCAAGAATTGTTTGTTAGTACAACAATAAACACTTGAACCTAGGAATCCAAAAAACCTATAACTTTAAATGATCCTGGACCCAAAATCCAAGAATGACCATATTCACTCATGTTTTCTGTAGTAAGATTGTTTCTAAGATATCACCGACCACACAATACATCTTTTGCTCCACGTACATGGGTCCTATTTGGAGATTGAACCTCAAAGTAAGCAAATCCTCTGAAACACTCATATGAACATGATCCTCAATAGGCAAAGTGAAGGGCACAAAGTATTCATAAGCTTTAATGATAGCCATGAGAAAGTAAGGAGAAAATTGAGAAACACATGAATATGTAATTGAACCACTATTTGTATTGGCAATAGGGGGTCAATTTACTTGAATACAAATATAGTTAGAGTATATAGAATGTTAAACATGGACATAACATAAGAAAAACAACTTAAAAGAGAAAAGGCCCAAAACCTAAATATAGACATACTTATTTAAATATTAAATTAATTTTATTTTATTAGTAGGATAAATATTATACGGGCGATCACGACAATTCATAGATGCCAACAAAATAAAAAAGACAATACATTGCAGAATTGTCGCGTGAAAGGAAATGAAAAATCACTATAATAGATACCCAAAGAAATAGAGGCACATCTCCACCCCAATCCTAACCCTAACCCTAACCCTTGAGTTTGATACTTAAGAGGTTGCTTGGGGCAAGGTTTGATCAACCAAACCCCCACGTTATGGCCTTTTATACTAGGATCTTTGAGCCAAAAAAATATGGGATGGATTGTAGATCATTAAAATAACAAGCAAATTATATGTTGTCAAAATAAATTTAAATAAGTATTTTATTTAACACAATAAAACAAGACATGGATAAAATCTAGTACGTATATGTAGGAGTATACATCAAGCATCATGTGAGCGTAATAAAATGTGGGTTGTGTAGCGTTATATTTTTAGCATCACAAATGCAAAAGGAAGAATATCATGAGTGTAGTATTCATACGCATTTAAACTAATTAAGTGTGATTGAATGTAATTAAGTCTAATTAAATCAGAAAGTATGCTTACCAAATTAATCAAGCCTAATTAAATATAAAATTTACTTATTAGAATTTATTCCTAATTAATTGGGCTTAATTAGGAATAATCATACTTAATTACATTCAATCACACTTAATTAGTTTAAACGCTTATGAATACTTTGTGAAAGAAGAAGGTATCAATTAACCTATAATGTTTAACATATTAGAAATAAAACAATAACTTTAGTTCCATTTTAAAATGAAAAAGACCCTTTCAATGGTAAGTCACAAAAATTATAACCTCAGTGCTAATGAGGGTTTTGTAATATTTTTGACTACCAAGTTAATTACATGCTTTATTGATGGTTTCACTTTGAAAATGAAATCCCAGTCAATTGCTTATTTACTCAATGGAAGTGAACATATATATATATATATATATATATGAATTTTGGACCTCGAAGGTGAAGTGCACTCAATATGGGACTTTTGGATAAGTGGCCTTCAAAAATGCAAGGGCAATGATTTTTTCAAAGTCGGGCGGACAAGCAAAAGTTTTCGGTCGGGTCCAGAAAATCTGGATTCTTTCTGGGGGGCTACCCCTGCCCGAATCTACCTCCCCCGAAATACTTTTTCTAAATTTTAAAGTTTTTTGAGACAAAAGGCCGACAGGCCAGCGCCAAAGCACAGGAGGCGGTTGACCACCTGACAAGTTTCTGTCAAGTAGAGAGGAGATTTCACAGCCGGGAATTGAACTGCCAACATCTTCCTTGAGATTTGAGTATCTCTCCACCATCATCCAGTACACTAAATAGTATATTTAGTGTTAGATTACATTCGGAGTTACTTACTCCTATATCTTTTTACTATTAATGTAATTTTTTTACCAACGAAGGTCGAATTGGGTTGTTGGACATTATAGAACATTAACATCTTTACGTGGTAAAAATTTACATTAATAGTAAAAAGATATAGGAGTAAGTAACTCCGAATGTAATCTAACACTAAATATACTATTTAGTGTAGTTTAGGATCGTCTCGGACCAACCCCCGAAAAGTTTGTTGGGGGGGGGGGGGGTTAAACTTCCCCAAGCAGAAATCAGTGAAGATCATACATAGAAATGCTAATATCAGCTGATTGAAGGGCTTCAAGATCCAAGTAATTTAGCAGAATTTAGCAAACATCATTTCAGGGTCTAATTTATTGGGTGCATGTGACTCACATGGCACCTTGAACAATGGCTCAGAGAAAGTTTAGGAGGGGCATCATCTGAAATACTACAAAGCTGCCACGTGTCCAAGGGAATGCTTTGGAAGATGTGCGTACGAATAGAAGATTGCCACCTTACCCCCTACTACCTCCTTTCCTGAAGTAGCATCTACAAGGATAATAGTGTTCTCCCTCTTTAGTATGACATGTTTGGGAAACACACAAAAAGTCGTTTCCTCGAGGTGTCGTCTTCTCATTAATATGACAAATGGTGTAAAGTTGTCGTATTATTGAGGGAATACGAAAACATAAGTGATATGAGCTTTAAAATATATATACAACGAGTTTAAGCAATATAGATGGTATGAAATAATAACTTATAACTCCAAATAAATACAAATATTCTCAAGAACTCTTGAAATAGGAGTCCAAAGATCTCTGGTGTTGCCTACCTAAGTTAGCGACTGTCATCTTATCTAAATTCCCTACTAACTTTTGAAAACTAATAATTTCATTAACACCAAAATATAAAGAGTTCTCTAATAAGAAACTAGACAACAATGATGCATGGCGTTTAACATCACTAAGTTTTATTGTAGGTGGAGCAACATCATCCATGTCTATTCTACACTACCCTAACCATGTCCATTCTGAACTAGTAACCCTAATTATCATTAAGTTCCCAATGATAAGTGAAGTTCCCAAGTAGTTCCCAAGTGAAAGTGGATGTATTTTTAGATGTACATAACATAGATGAAAACAATTTTAGCATTAACTACCTCTTGAATATGACAAAACGAAGATTCTACATGTCGCATTATCGAGTGTCGTAGTCCTCGGAGGGGGTAGTGTGTTAGAAAGTTAAGGATATAGGTGCGAACAACCACTATTTTATAGGGGGGTATTACTTTCAATTCTCTTCTTTTTTTCACATGCTATCATTATGTGATTTTCTATTTTGGGTTAATAGAAAAATGGCTTGCATTACTTATAATTCCAAATTACCTATTATTCCATACACTATAGTACTTTAAAGATGTCCAGTGCCATGTTTGATACCCTATATTACTCTTGAGTCCAATTATAATTTTTTGCCCCCATGTTTTTAAAATACCCAATCATTTGTTCGCACGTATATTGCTACTCCAACCAATGACTACCCCCCGAGTCGTAGTCGTATAAAAGAGGGAGTTTTGAACTGAAAAGTTTGGTCCCGCAAAAATGTGTCATAATATCGAGGGTGTTGTATAAACGAGTGTTGTATTAACGAGGTTAGACTGTATTGGAGATTGGGAAATGTACTTGGATACTTTTAATTTTGCTTGATACCAAGAAAGTGCCATAGCGGACGATACGAGTTTTACTTGGTACTTTTGCTTGGACTCTTGCATTTAATTTGTAACGTATGTACTTTTCTGCTCCAGCTACAGTCTATCCTCGTTAATACAACACTTGTTTATACGACACATTTTTGCGCGACCAAGCTTTTTAGTTCAAAACCACCTCTTTTATATGACTACGACATTCGATAATGCGACATTTAGAATCTCCATTTTGTCATATTAAAGAGGTAGTTAATGTTAATTGTTTTTCCATTTATGTTATGTACATCTAAAATACATCCATTTTCACTTGGGAACTACTTGGGAACTTCACTTACCATTGGGAACTTAATGAGAATTAGGGTTACTAGTTCAGAATGGACATGGTTAGGGTTAGAGTGGCCTCCTGCCTAGTATGTTGCTAAACATCATGTATCATTGTTGTCTAGTTTCTTATTAGAGAACTCTTTATATTTTGGTGTTAATGAAATTATTAGTTTTCAAAAGTTAGTAGGGAATTCAGATTAGATGACAGTTGCTAACTTGGGTAGGCAACACCATAGATCTTTGGACTCCTATTTCAAGAGTTCTTGAGAACATTTGTATTTGTTTGTAGTTATGAGTTATTATTCCATACCATCTATATTGTTTAAACTCGTTGCATATATTTTTTAAGCTCATATTACTTATGTTTTCGTATTCCCTCGATAATATGACAACTTTACGCCATTTGTCATATTAATGAGAAGACGACACCTCGATAATACGACTTTTTTGGTGTTTCCCAAACGTGTCATACTAAAGAGGGAGAACAATACTAAATATGATATTTAGTATCATAAGGTATCTAATGTCACCATGGTAACTTTCCGGATGACACTTCTTATGAATATGTGAACAAATATTATCATGGATGATGGATGAGTTCATCCATTGGCCAAAACCCTACCTTCTCTTGTCAGCAACTTGTGATGAAATATTGTCATGGATGATTGATATTTGGATGAAAATTTACTTGGTAAGTGACAGTAATTGCAACATTGCAAATCTATAAGCCCCCAAAAAATTTATAAGCAATGACAAATAATGCTGGGTTAACATTTAGTGTTGGTGACACTCATAACATTATTCAGATCCATAACAATTTTCTGTAGGATTGATAGTATTCTACGGAATATTCCATCATTCAAGTTGAATGTATAAAATATTCCGCAAAAAATTGTCAATCCCACAAAATATTGTTATAGATCTGAATAATGTTATGACTATACTACGGTGTAAGACAAATAGAATTGGTGACACCAAATATCACATGCAGTGTAACTTGAGGTCATAACATTAAGTAGCAATGCTAGGAGGGCTAGGGCGAACCGACCCATACATTGGTACCTTACCGGATGTCTAGTGATGTCACATTCGAATGAATCGGCCCTCAACCTCATAGGGGGTCTTTTTGTATTGGAGCCAGGGATTACACGTCACGTCGCGTCACGTCCTGTGACAGCGACGTGACGGCAGACCTGAAAACGTCACGTCCGCGGGGGGGTAAATCCGGCAGTTACCCCAGGGGTAAACTGACGCGGGCAACCCCCTGGTCAACCCCCTGGTCGACTGCTAAGTCGACTGCAGATAGCAGTCGACCTAGCCGTCGACTGCAAAAAAAAAATTTTAAAATTCCAAAAAAAATTCTGGACCGTCAGATCTTCTTGCCAAGAAGATCTGACGGTCCAGAATTTTTTTTGGAATTTTTTAATTTAATGTTTTTTTGCAGTCGACTCCTAGATCGACTGCTATTTGCAGTCGTTTGCTAAGTCGACTGCTAATAGCAATAGACTTAGCAGTCGACTGCAAAAAATTACTTTTGTAGTCGACCAAGACCAGTCGACTGCTATTAGCAGTCGACTTCAAGGAAAACCTAAAAAAAAAAAAAAAAAATTCTAAAAAAAATCATGGACCGTTAGATCTTCAATCCAAGAAGATCTAACGGTTCAGATTTTTTAATAGATTTTTTAAATTTTTGTTTTATGAAGTCGACTGCTCGTAGCAGTCAACTAGAGCAGTCGTCCAAAAAAGTTACAAAAAAGTTACAAAAAATTGGTACAGTAAATTTTTTTTACCACGTCAGTGCGCGTCACGCCCCGACGTGACGTGACGTGACGTGACGGCGTCACGTCATTTGTGACGCGACGTGATGCAAAAAGGCCGCGTCACGTCCATTTGCACATCCCTGATTGGAGCCACTTCATCCACAATATATAGGATGGTTGATTTTAAGTGAGTGCCACGAATCCCCAACCGTTCGCCCTCCCCGGTAAGGTACGGATATATGGGTTGGTTCGCCCCAGCCTGCTAGGAGGGTACCCTTTGAGTACCCACAAATTTACCTCAACAAGAAGGGAAAAGCTTGCAAAGCAAGGGTGAATGAATGGATAATTAATCAAATATAGAAGCTTCAAAAAGGCATCAAAGAGGTTTCCAATGCGGGTGTCGGGAGACTTTTCCAAAAAGTGCAACTACCTTTTTGACCTCATCAACTTTTCCGTTGCTTTATAGCTATTTAGATTTGTTTAGATTGTAATTTAGCCTAGATTAGAACCTTTACCACTGCTGTAGATTAGTTTTGTCCTAGAAACCAACATAATTACTTCTAAGCATTGAAAGTAACTACCTAAATAGATTAAAAATAGCCTACGTAAAACTCGAACTTAACGCCACCTTTGCTCTTGAAAGAGCATCAAACCGGCACGCGCCGGTTTGATGCTCTTTTGGGAAGATCAATCCGGGCTTGCTACTTAATGTTATGGTGATTCCTGAACACACCAATAACAATAATTAACAATAATATCTCTAGAGTCTAGATGGGATTGGTTTCAAGGAACCATTGCGCAATGTTTGACATAATATCATACTTTTGACACGCAAGTGTGTACGGAATATGGGTGGTCAATCATCAACTTGTAGCATCTAACACTTGGCTCCTCCAACGGTTTCCATTGCACTAAACAATATTTAAAGACCATCAACATTTGGGCAATGTGAGCCCAAAATGGTGCTCACATGTGGTGTTAACCTTTAAGTTCTGTAAAACTTGACTTTGATAGTTCTTCAATTACTCAAAATTATAAAAAGAGTGAAGCTTTTGTGTTTAGATTTAAGATTTAGTTTGAAGTGATGAGCGGGTGTTGTGTGGGGATTGGAGTTAGAGGAATTAGTGGGTTGGTTAGTGTGAGCCACTCAAACCGCTCACTGTTTGAGTTTAGGCTCATTGCCTACAAGAACAAGAAAGTTAATTAGTTTGAATGGTCAATATATACGTTGTTGTTAGATTTTGAGACATCCGCCTGTGGATGCGAGTGGTCTAAGAGACTGGTATTAGGTCTGGACCAACCCGGGTTCGAATCCGGGTGGTTACATTGACCGGTGCTATCCCAAAGTTGAGCTAGTGGTAAAGCAGGAATAATCCGTAGGTGGATACCGAGAAGAAGTTACTACGCGCGTGTGCGTTGAACCCTCTCAATTATATTATCTTTTTGAAACATTCTATTTACCCGCGTAAATTAACCAAACCGCTCGCGGTTGGGTTAAGGTTCGCACTCTAAGTAGGAGGGGAGTTATTGGTTTTGAAATTAGACTTAGGTCAAGTGTTAGTGTGAAGAAATGTGGAGAAAGGACAGCGTAGAACACTGCAGAACATGGTCAAATGACTGCAGAACATGGTCGAACGAATGCAGAACATCATCAAACGAATGCAGAACAGCGTCAAACGACTGAAGAACATCGAAGGACATGGTCGAATGAATGCAGAACATCTTCGAACAAATGCAGAACAGTGTCAAACGAATGAAGAACAACGTAGGACATCGTCGGATGGAGGTCGACGACGAACGGAGACGAATGGACGACGGCGAATGGAAGTGGACGCCAAACGGATGAAGTTGGAACGGATGAAGGCCGGGATCTAACGGTTGGCGAAAGAAGACCGTTGGATCTAGGGGTTGGAGTAGGGCGGCTAGGGTTATGACGGCCGTGGATGCCAACCGTTGGATCTAGGAGTTTAGATCAAGGGTTAGGGTGATGGAGGCCGTGGATGCCAACCATTAGATGTAGGTATGGCTTGATCTACGGTGAAGAATGTTTGGTGGTTGGAGGGGGTAGTCCCATGGAGGAGAGCACGGAGGCTCATTCTCCTCTCTCTCATTCTTTCTCTCACACTAGGACCTCTCCTCTCATGCATTCACTTTAGGAGCACACACACATTAGGATCTCTTGCATTAGGATCTCTTCCACTAGAATCTCTCTCACTAGGATCACTTCACTTGTTATTTGGGATTGCTTATTCTCTCCCTCCTTTCTATGTAGTGAGAGCAAGGAGTTTGTAGAAGGATAGGAAGATGAGTGTAGGACAAGGGGTTGTGAACCATATGAGTGTTGAACAAAAGGGTTTTTGAACCCTATTGAAGAGTTATGTTATTGCCTAAGTCACTTTAGCTTTGATGTCATGAGTTGGTAATGGTGTAAGTTATTATCTCATATCTTCTTCCATTAGTCTCATCCTTAGTCTATGCATTAGTCTTTTGCATTCCATTTCGCATTAATTTCTAGTATTAGGCCATGAACCAGTGTTCTGCATCAAACTCTACATTCTATTATGTATTAATCCTCTCATTTAGGCCTTGAACTCGTTTTTACTCTACATTAAACTCTATACTGCTGTCCTGCATTACACTCTGCACTATGTTCTGCATTAAACTCTGTGCTGGTGTTCTGCATTATGTTCTGCGTCAAACTCTGCACTTTTATTCTGCATTAGCCCATGTGTACTAGTGTTCTGCATTACACTCTGCATCATGTTTTGCATTATATTCTCGCATTAAACTCTGCGTTAATCCTCTGCATTAGGCACTGTACTGATGTTCTGCATTACAGTCTACATGATGTTCTGCATTACATGTTCTGCATTACAGTCTACATGATATTCTGCATTACAGTCTACATTATGTTCTGCATTACAGTCTACATTAGGTTCTGCATTACAGTCTACATTATGTTCTGCATTAAACTCTGCACAACACTCTAGGTTGGTGTTCTACATGAACGTCCTACATGTTACATATTAGAAGGTCATTGCTTGGAAGGCACTAGAGTAGAACACCCCTCCGGCCAATCTTGTGGGGTTATTATTCTCTCGGAGTGGCAATCGTCACCACACATTTAAATTCATTAGATCATGAGTGTGGAGTTTCCGAGGCTAGGGAATGATAAAGACATGTGAGCCATAGACTTCCACTCGGACTACAGACGCAAAAAGGTGGGGGTTTATGGCTGACATAAATGGTGCGTCCGCCTGGAGCGAAGCGGGATTAGGAGATTGGAAGCTTGGAGGCACGAACTTGAGGGTGAGGAAGGAGCACTTGGTGCAAGGTGAGTATTTTGTTTGGGTTTGGATTTTTTGCCATTGGTTAGGATAGTTGAATTTCTTTTCTTTGGAATGAATTGCAATTTCATTTAAGCATTTGAGGAAGGAGCGCGGCTTGAGGTGATGTTCTAAACCTTCTTGGGATGGCATAAGAACATAACATTAATAGGACGATCATTAGCTCATTAAATCTTCGAGGGATAATTAATTTTAGGAAGAGTCAACTTGGACACTCACCTTGGGGTGAGTATCCAAGTGAAGGGATTTTGAATTTGATGTTTTAAATTAGAATTGTTGATTGAGACTTGTTGTTGTCAATGTTACATTGAGTCACGGTCGAGGGGGAGTGCTAACTTGCAGGGGGAAGCGAATTGCTTGAGGTATGACATTCTTCAAAGTGAACTCATTAATTAATTAAGGAAAGATTTTAGTACTTGTTTTTGTTGTTATCCGTTGGGGAGGGTAATTCCCTAGTCATCGCATCGTGTTGAAGGCGAGAGGGTGATGCCTCGGTCTTCGATGTGGTGTATGGCGAAGGTCAGCCCCTCAACCTCGGTATTATGGTGAGTGTCAATTCGAGGGAAGAGTCGGAGGTGATGCTCCGACTTGACTAAGAATTGACATGAGCATGCCTATCCCCTGTTTGGGATTTTTCACCTAAGTTGGCCTGCAGGTTCTCTTTCCTCACCTCCTCAATTTTAAATACACATCCAGAAAAGTGAAAACATTAAAAAGAGTGAAGGTAGCAAGGGGTATGTGTGGTCAAGTGAGGGTTGATCGAAAGTGCATGAATGCAAAGTAAGACTCGATCCCACAAACCTAAATTGGAGTTAGGATTAGGAAAGGTTACACGTAGAAAGAGATTGTTGAAGATTAGTGAAGTTGTGGAAGAAGTAGAAGTTGGGATAGAAAGTTGTTTGAATGTGGAACCTATTGCTAGTCCAGTATTAGGAAGTTTAGAAGTAGATGCTCAACTTGAGGAGGAAGCTACTTCCTTCAAGTTGAGTGGTGAAACATCATCAAAGACTGATACAGTTAGGGAAGAAATTCCAGTAGAAGTTGATAGGGAAATAGGAGTGGACACACCTGTCACTATGGCTCGGGAAGGAGGAGGTCCGCCTCCCTTTCCACCCATTGATCCATTGGTTAGGCCGAGAGGTTTACCCATTGTGGTTCCACAAAACTTGGCGGCGGTGGATATGCCATCCCACCTCCCTAAGTTTTATGGAACTAAGGATGAGGATCCTTCTAGGCACATGGAGAGGTACATTGAGAGGTTGGCTAGTTCTATTGTCACCAACCCGGGATATTGGTTGGTGTGGTTTTCTACCACTCTAGAGGGGGAAGCCTATGAGTGGTATAGAGATCATGCAGAGGGTCATTTTACAGGATGGGAGCAGATGCAAAGGGAGTTTCTAAATGAATTTAGGCCCGAGGTTGGTCAGAGCACGGCTCTTAGAGCGTTAGCATCCTTGAAGTAAGGAAGGGAAGAGGAGATTTCGGCCTACATTAGGAGGTTTGATTTGGTGTGTACACGCTTTGTGGGTACGATGCTCAACGATGACACCCTTAAACAATTCTTCATCCAAGGATTTTTTAAAGCGGGTACCATTAGAGGTGTGTTGGAAAGAAACCCTCAGACATTGGCGGACGCCAAGGCGGCGGCCAGGGAGATGGAGCGCTTGGACAGAGATTACGAGAGGTTGTGGTGAAGGGAGGACGAATCCATACCTCAATTCATTCCAATTCGTCCGAGAGAAGTGGAGGTCCAGCCTAGTAGACAGGGGAGTCATGGTCAGTATGCCCTCATTGACACAGGTCCACGTCCGCTAGCAGCTAGGGAGCCGGCACCACTCTTAGCATTGCCCGCCCCTAAAGTCGATGCACACATTGAGGAGGTGGAGAAAATGTTAGGTGCTAGTCAGTTGGGATTTCAGGAGGCCATGACCAAACAAATGCAGAGTCTTACGGATCAGATGTCATTGATGATTAGGAGTCAGCAGCCGGGTCCTCCTCCTCCTGTTGAGTCGGGAAGGCATGCTTCGGGATTGTGGTGTGTTCAGTGTGGCCAACCGGGCCACACTCGGCAAATTTGTAGGAATGGCCAAAACCGGGATCAAAGGATGAACGGTGGTCCACCTCAACAAAACCAACAGGATCAAGGACAAATTCAGTACGGACAAGGCAATTATAGGGGGCCTCCCCCTAGAGGACAAGGTGGTCAGAATGTGGAGAGAAGGGAGTTTCATTCTTTTTGTGGGAGATGGCACGCACCGGGTCAATGTTGGTCCGAAGGACAAGGCTATGGTTGTAGTAATTGTGGAGGGAATCATCCTTCGGACGAGTGTCGTCAGCCTGATAAGGTCATTAGTATGTCGAACCCAGTGGTCAACCCACAACAACAGGCGAGAGACAATATGAGAGGAGCTAGGCCGCAGGGCGGACCTCCTAATGAGCTTAGGCCACCCAATTTATACTATGACCATGGGAATGCGAGGCAGACATTCCATCCTCCGATTGGATTGCAGACGGCGAATGGATACATTCCGATTCATAATAGGCCAAGAGGTCCACAACAGTTCGACAATAGGAGGCCAACTCCTCAGATCGATCCGGGTCCGTCGAATTCCCAGGATGTTAGGTTTGTGGATGGTGTTATTGAACCGCATCAGGACGAGTCTATTGCTTACCAAATGGGTGTTGGAGAAGAGCAAGGTCAATGGTCTCCACACACCAACGTCATCACCTATGAGTTGAGGAGTTTGAATGGTGAGGTCACTCATGAGGCACCGGCATTAGCGGTCACCACTAGGGCTATGCGGAGAAATGTTCAAGCGGAGAAGGATGTAGAGGGTCAAGAGGAGTACTCATCGGATGAAGGTCCTAACCTTTCGGACCTGGATAGAGTAGCTAGAGTAGCTAGGAAAACCACTAGAGAATTAGAGAAGGAAAATGAGATTGTTCAGGATAGGGATAGGCCAAATGTCATTCATGATTCACATGGTAGTGAGATGGGAGAATGGGAAGGACCTAGCATTCCTTTGGATGAATTTGATAGAGTAGAAAAGACCAAGGTTGAGAGACCGGAAGGATATGATTTGTGGGCCGACCTTAGCTCACTGAAGGCGGATATTACTTTTGGTCAATTGTTGGAGATATCACCCATGGCTCGTAAGACTCTTAAGGAGGGAATACCGGTAACTAGGAGGACTAGAAAGGTGAAAACTAGGGTGGCCGCTAGAATTCAACTACAAGGAGGAGGGCGCGATGTCAAGGCAATTGAGATAGAAGTAATGGTGGTGGACAAGGTGGTTCCGAATGTGTTAGTTGATGGAGGTAGTGGGTTAAATATTTTACCGGAGCACACCATGAAGAGGTTGGGCCTTAGCCTTACGGGTCCGTCACCGTTCATCATCAACATGGCGAATCAAACTCCGGCGGTGCCTTTGGGAATGATTAAAGATTGTAGGATTAACACCGGAGGGGAGGAGTATGTGGTCACTTTTCATGTCATCAAAATGCATTCTAACAAGGATACATTTCCCATCTTGTTGGGTAGGCCTTGGTTGAGGATGTCGGATGCGGTAGTAGATTGGGGAGGAGTAAAGCCGTCCATTACTTATGGTCCTAAAGACAATAGAGTCAAAGTCTCTATAGGATCATTAGGAGGATGGGTGAGAGAACAAATCTCTTCGTCTTCGGATGATGAAGATGAAAGCAAGGAGGAAGGTGAAGGGGGAAACAAAAAGAATGAGACACTAGTGGGAGTCGTCCACTCAGGTGGACAAGGGGCTTTTATAGATTCAGGGTCAGGTAGTTGGGGTCCTAGTTTCTATTATTGTGGGGATGATGGGGATTATGCACAGTGGTTGAGAGACTATCCCGAGTCAGTATATGATATCATGACAACGTCCCACCATGCATGTTTAAGTGATGAGAGGCTTAGTTCAAGGGGGAGGAATATTCCTTGTTAGAGCCATGTGAGGTGCTTACCGAGGAGGAGTGGATTAGAGGAGTGGATTAGAAGAGGATTGACACCTTGGGTAGACAGTGTGGGTGAGAGCGATGTTAATTTAGTACATGTGGATGGGACTCAGGATGAGGAGGCCGTCATTGAGGCTGCAAGGTTGGAGGAACCTTTGCACTTCAAGACCACGTCAACGGGCATAGTGGGTGGTCAAGATGTCAAGGATTATCCTAAGGTGCCTCCGGATTGGTATAGAAACAAGGATGAGCAAACACATGTGTCGGAGGCGGATTGGAAGTATGTGGATGTGAGAATGAAGAATGGGATTGTTAGACAAATGAAGATGGGTTCTAAGTTGGGAGAGAAGGAGATCAAGGAATATGGTGATTTGGTGGATGAGTTTAGCGACACGTTCGCATGGTCGTATGACGAGCTTAGGGGTATCCCTAGGGAGATGGTGGAGTATCGCATTCCTTTGATTCCAGGCGCTAAACCCATTAGACAAAAGGAGAGAAGGATGAACCCACAGTTACAATTGTTGGTCAAGGCGGAGTTAGAAAGATTGTTGACGGCCGGGTTTATAAAGCCAGTGGAAATTACAGATTGGGTTTCTCCTATGGTGTTGGTGAAGAAGAAGAATGGAAAATTGAGGGTATGCGTAGACTATAGGAAGTTGAATGCCTGCACACAGAAGGACCACTTCCCATTGTCATTCATCACGCTACTTTTAGAGGAGGTAGGGGGACATGCGAGATATACATTCATGGATGGTTATGCGGGATACAACCAGATTTCCATAGCGCTACAAGATGTTCACAAGACGGCATTCACCACTCCTTGGGGCATCTTTGTATGGGTAGTCATGCCATTTGGGTTGTGTAACGCTCCCGCCACATTTCAGCGGTTGGTCATGTATATCTTCACCGACTTGTTGTTCAAATCTATGACCGTGTTTGTGGATGATTTTAGTACTCAGTCTAGTGTTAGCGAACACTTACAGTGTGTGAGAGAGGCTTTGATTAGGTGTAGGAAGATGCAGTTAGCCTTGAATCCGGACAAGACCTTCTTGGATGTTCAGAGAGGAGTTTTGCTTGGATATGTGGTCAGTGAGAAAGGCAGGGAACCGGATCCGGAAAAGATTGAAGTCATAAGTGGGTTGGCAACTCCAACCAATGCCAAGGGGATCGCTAAGTTGCTAGGACACGTGGGGTGGTACCGGGAATTGATTCCGGATTTTGCAAAGATAGCGGTTCCCATCACTCAGTTGCTTAAGAAAGACTGTAGGTTTGAGTGGACTGAGGCATGCCAAAGGGCATTTGAGGAGTTGAGAGATAGGTTGAGTACCTATCCGGTTTTGAGGCCACCCAATTGGGATAAACCTTTCCATGTATTTTGTGATGCTAGCAATGTAGCTGTGGGTAGTGCACTCTGTCAGTCCACGGGGGAGAAAGGTAAGGATCAACCCATTGCCTATGCTAGTAAGCAACTGACACCGGCCGAGAGAATCTATTCTACCACCGAGAGGGAGTGTCTAGCTATGGTGTTCTCAGTCAAGAAATTTAGGCATTATCTCATGTGCAACCCGGTGGTATTTTTTGTGGACCACATGGCCATCAAATACTTGGTCAACAAAGCGGAGCTAAGTGGAAGACTAGCTAGGTGGATTTTGTTGTTAGAGGAGTTTGACTACACGGTGGAGTACAAACCCGGCTCGGGGAGATCACTCCCTCTTTAATTGATGCATACACGTGCGCTCAAGACCTATTTATCGGGGGGCTATTTACCTTGCAGAAAAGATTTTAAGGTATGGTATTTTCAAAATAAAGGTAAATGCTTGTATTTAAATACACCCTATCAGTAATTATAAAATTTTGGGGGAATCATTTAAAAATACCCTATTTTACTTATACTACATTTTTTTTCCTTATACCCCAAGTAACCAATTTTTTTGACTTTACCCTAATTTTTTTTTCTCGGAGCCCAACTAATGTCCATTTTTTTCTTACACTGTATTTTGTTTCTTACACCCCATTTTTTTCCAACACACGATTCCAACACACGTTTATATATCACCACCGACAAACCAAAGCATGGCATTTTGGATGCACAAACTTCCTCAATGACCTGAAGTAATCTTAAGTTGTTTTTCATTCCATCAAGTAAGTATCCCACAATTCGAATGTATGCCCACAAGCAATCTACAAAAAGCTTGGTCATAAAGCAATAAATTAGCTTCTCCAAACAACTGGATTTCTATGTCATTTTGAGCACACCCAGAAACCGCCATTCACATATTAACATCTAGAAATCAAAGTATGGGATATTGACTACCCAACCTTCCTTAAGGACATGAAGACCACCCTAAATTGCTCTCTAAACATTTAAGTAACAATCACACTACCATAGCACATACCACTTTTCATCCACTACTATAGACCTACCCTACACCCGCTACCCCTAGTAATTGTTTCCACGCTATTTTACATGTATTGACTAGATAAAAGATGCCATTATATGTCATGGTATTTTACATGTAAACATGTTTCACTATTTTAAAACCCCCTGTATTATATGTACGTTTTTTGCAAAATTTACCAACAATGAATGTATTGGACCCTATTTTTTATCGCACGTTGTTTCTACGATTTTCGCCAGTGATCTCCCCGAGAAACCCGGTCGCATACATTTACAAGCTGACCACTTGTCTAGGCTGTCAGAGGACATAGGCATTAGTCCAGTGGATGATAGGTTAGTTGATGATAATCTTTTTGTTGTTACGGCACAACCCGAGTGGTATGCCGGGATAGTAGAGTTTTTGACAACTCAGCAGTTGTCGGGTGAGTGGACAAAGGAGGATAGGAGAAAAGTTAGAGTCAATAGCAGACACTTTGCAGTGATAGGCCATAGGTTGTTTAGGAGGGGGGCTGATGGATTGCTTAGGAGGTGCGTGTCAGAGTTGGAGGTGCCCTCCATACTAGCAGCATGCCATGATAGTGCATGTGGGGGACATTTTTCTGGCCAACTCACCGGCCAAAAGATTCTTAGAGCAGGTTACTTTTGGCCTACCTTGTTTAAGGATTCACATGATTATGTCAAGAGATGTGATCCTTGCCAAAGGTATGCGAGGAATGACCTCTGCATGGAGATGCCACTTCATGTGTCACTACCTTTGGTTCCTTTTGAGAAGTGGGGAATTGACTATGTGGGAGAAGTCCATCCCCATTCCTCAAAAGGAATGGCTTACATTGTGGTCGCCACCGAATACCTCACCAAGTGGGCGGAGGCTAAGGCAGTCAAGACCGACACGGCGGCACATGCCGCTACATTCATGTACGAGAACATCATTTCCAGGTTTGGGTGCCCAAAGATTTTAGTTAGCGATAGGGGTACTCACTTCTTGAATTCTTTAATTCGAGAAATGACAGACATGTTTCAGATAGACCATAGGAAAACCACTCCTTATCATCCGCAGACTAATGGTCAGACGGAACGGGTCAACGGCACATTGGTGAGTATCCTTCGCAAAACAATCATGGACTCTAAGAGGGATTGGGACGTGAAGTTGACGGCGGCGTTGTGGGCTTATCGAACAACCTTCAAGGTGACGACTCAGGCCACTCCATTCTCGTTGGTGTATGGGTTGGAAGCCACACTTCCCATTGAGTTTGAGGTGGAGTCCCTTAGAGTTGCCATTGGCTCACGCCTTACGGATAGTCAGTCTTTGAAGAATCGACTGACGGACCTAGAGGAATTGGACGAGAGGAGAAGGATGGCAGCCCAACATATTGAGGCCATCCAACGCCGAAGGAAGATCACCTTCGACAAAAGGCACAAGAAGAGGGCACTAAGGCCATGAATGATGGTGATGTGTGAGGCCAAACCCCCCACCCTTAAGCGTCCGTAGTCCGAGTAGTGGGTTTGGGCTCACATTCCTCCGCGGTATTGGATTTGGATTTGGATGAGTCCATAGTGCAAGGTTCACCCTTCAAGTGGTCTTGGATTTAACTGGAATTTCACTTTTAACAACTCAATGTACGATTTCAATACGTATGTGGAGAATGCACAAGTTAACTATGTTATTTTAACCTCCTTATGCTCGGGTGCTATTTTGTCTTTGTTTGCTTCTAACGTCCATCCGGCCGCTTTAGCTACACAAGCCCTTAAGGATATCCCTCTCCTAAATGGAGTCCGTGCCGTTGACTCTATACTACCACTTGAACTATCACTTGTGTATTCCGTATCGCTACTATAAGAGGTCTCACTTGGTGTCTCCATACCGTACATAAGCCTTTAAGTATTAAGAAATACTTATGTGACTTATGTCAATCTCTCCCTCGCACCTTTGGTCTTTGCTTCCTTTGTCTTGCCATCGCGAGAGTGCTCCACATTCTCCATTAATTTGTGCACGTGGTTTATTTTTAAAGAGAGGATGCAAGTGTTAAAAAACACTATTCTCTATAGTCAATCTCAAATACATTTACTTGTGAAAGCCACACATAACACTAACTAGCATAATGTAACTAACTACTTGTCTATGAGCTAATTAAGTAGGCTATCTACTAAGCTCCTTCATGAACCCATCTCTTTACTTTCTAATTACATGAACCTAGCTCCTTCATAAACCCAACTCCTTCATGAACCCAACTCCTTAGCTTCTAACTAAACAAACCCAGCTCCTTTATAAACCCAGCTCCTTCATAAACCCAGCTCCTTCATGAACCCAGCTCCTTAGCTTCTAACTAAACAAACCCATGTCCTTCATAAACCCAGCTCTTTACTTTCTAACTAAACAAACCCAGCTCCTTCATAGACCCAGCTCCTTCATGAACCCACAACTTTGTAGTTGTAATCCCCAACTACCTCACTAATTATTCAAACCCTTAACTAATCTTCCTACCTAATTTTCCTAATTCTACTAACAACCCCTTTCTAATCACACAATTCTTCTCTAATCCTAAAATCCTAAAATCCTAGAGAGGAGAGGGGGAGAGAGAATTTCCTAACTTCACTAAGACTAACTAATCCACACAAGTATATTTTTGCACTCATCACAACCTCAAGTGCTCAACTCTTAAACATGGAACTTGCAACCATGTGTATTCAAAACATGAACTTTAAGTACCACAAATTGGAATCATGAATTAACTTTAAAATCCTTCACGTCAACACTAATTCTACCAAGAGGTCAAGCCCTCTTCAAGGCTAACAAGCCTTGGCTCTCAAACTAAAAACTAAGCACACACATGTGCTCCAATATGGCTTCCCACACCCACACTTATAACTCGTGGGGTGCCTTGGAGCACAAAGGAAAGAGAGGATGAGTGAGGGAAGAATGAGGGATTATATAGTAAGCTTGAGGGGGTGAGCACCCTCAAGGCTCACGATAAGCCCTTGAGATTTCCTCCTACTTAGTAGGCGCCAATCTTATCTTCTAAGCCTTCCTCCCTCAAATGATCAACAAGGATCCTAATTCGAACATTTAACTAGCCTTGGCTTTCTACCTACCACACTTTACCAAACTTGGGATGCTTCAACCCAAACTTAGCCTCCTTCGCTTTCCGCCGCCATAACTTTCTCCCCTTACTTTCCCAAATCGTTGCTCACCACTTAATTCAAACCACGATGCTTAACTCGTGATTTGATTGGTGCTTTGAGAATTTGCTTATCCTCCACCTTGCATTCTTCCTTGGACCTTCCCCATTAAGTGGCCATGATGAGGTGGTCCACTTGTGCGCTCCATGTGATCCTCCATTCATCCCAATTCGAATGCACTTGCCTCTTGAGTCACTTTGGTTGTCTCCATCCATTTGTACTAGCCTACTCACTAACTACTCAATCCAAGTTCTCCTTACCTATCCTCATTCACTCAAATCCTTCCGAAGGTAAAAACACAATAACAACTCACATCCTAGCCTCTTACAACATGATACTTCTAAGACTAACATTTCACTCTTTTTATATTTTTGTGAAGTAACATGCTACTTCAAAGTGCATCAACTAACGTTTCAAGGGTCTAAGACTAAATGTGGGCACCCTTTTGGGCTCACATAATTGGCGACCATCGGGGGATGAATCCAAACATCTCTTGCTCCAAGGGTAAGTTGCCTAGTCAAGCTCGGTACTCCTTACACCTACTTCCCGATGTACGGGTAGGAAAGAGCTCACCATTCAACGTTTCCAATTGAATTGAATTATTAGGAAAGACCTCATAGACAAGGTAAGGTCCTAACCATACCGCATCGAATTTCGCCGGAAATTCAAGCTTTCGTGCGTCTTGAATCATGACCATCATTCCCGGTGTTAGGGCCCTTCTCTTATGTCGTTTGTCGAAAGTAATCTTTCTCCTTCTTTGGATTGCCTCAATATGTTGAGCCGCCATTCTCCTCCCTTCGTCAAGTGCTTCCAAATCGGTTAGTCGATTTCGTAAGGATTGACTTTCGGTAAGTCTCGTACTCACGGCCACCCTAAGTGACTCGACTTCATATTCGATTGGTAGTGTCGCTTCAAGACCATAGACTAAGGAAAATGGTGTAGCACGCGTAGTTACCTTATAGGTTGTACGGTATGCCCAAAGTGCCGCCGTTAGTTTCGTATCCCAATCCCGCTTCGAGTCTATAACCGTCTTGCGTAGTATACTCACCAAAATTCCGTTAACCCTTTCCGTTTGTCCATTGGTTTGTGGGTGGTAGGGAGTAGTCTTCCGGTGATCAATTTTAAATTTCTCTGTCATCTCTCGAATCAAGTCATTCAAAAAGTGAGTACCCCTATCGCTTACTAGGATCTTCGGCACCCCGAACCGCGAAATTATGTTTTCGTACATAAATGTTGCCGCGTGTTCCGCCGTGTCGGTCTTCACCGCTTTGGCTTCCGCCCACTTGGTGAGGTACTCGGTTGCCACCACAATATATTTCATTCCTTTTGAAGATTGGGGATGGACCTCACCCACATAGTCGATGCCCCATTTTTCGAAAGGAATTAAGGGTAATGATACATGTAAAGGCATCTCCATTCTAAGGTCGTTTCGGGCATACCGTTGGCAAGCGTCGCATTTCCTTACATAGTCATGGGCGTCCTTAAATAGTGTAGGCCAAAAGTAGCCCGCTCTAAGTATTTTTTGCCCGGTGAGTTGACCCGAGAAGTGACCGCCGCAAGCGCTATCGTGGCAAGCGATTAAAATCGCTTCAACCTCCATTTTTGACACGCATCGTCGTAAAATACCATCGGACCCCCTTCTAAACAACCTATGGCCCACTACAACAAATTGCCTACTATTTACCCTCACCTTCCTTCTCTCTTCTTTTGTCCACTCTTTGGGCAACTTGTGGGTTGTTAGAAATTCCACTATGCCCGCATACCACTCCGGTGTAGAAGTGACCACAAAGAGGCTATCATCTACTAACATATCATTTACCGGATTTTTTCCTATCTCCTCCGACAACCTAGACAAGTGGTCCGCTTGTAAATGCATACGACCCGGTTTATATTCCACCGTGTAGTCGAATTCTTCTAATAACAAAACCCACCTAGCTAACCTACCACTTAACTCCGCCTTGTTAACTAGATACTTGATAGCCATGTGGTCAACAAAAAATACAACCGGGTTGCACATGAGGTAATGCCTAAACTTTTTAACGGAAAACACCATGGCTAGGCACTCCCTCTCCGTTGTAGAGTAGTTTCTTTCGGCGGGGGTCAATTGCTTACTCGCATAAGCTATAGGTTGATCCTTCTCTTTTTCTCCCGTTGCTTGACAAAGCGCACTCCCTATTGCCACATTACTAGCATCACAATAGACGTGAAAAGGTTTACCCCAATTGGGTGGTATCAACACCGGATAGGTGCTCAACCTATCCCGCAATTCCTCAAAGGCTTTTTGACAAGCATCTGTCCACTCGAATTTGACATCCTTTTTGAGCAAATGGGTAATGGGCACCGCTATCTTTGAAAAATTAGGAATAAGTTTCCGGTACCATCCCACATGTCCTAACAACTTAGAGATCCCCTTGGAATTGGTTGGAGTTGCCAAGTCGCTTATGGCCGCAATCTTATCCGGATCGGGTTCTCTACCTTTCTCACTAACAACATAACCCAACAACACTCCCTTGTACCAATCGGAAGGCACATTGGGGTAATCTTTCACATCTTGACCTACAACTATCCCCGTAGACGTGGTCTTGAAATGTAAAGGCTCCTCCAATTTCGATGACTCAATAATCACATCCTCCTCTTGAGTCCCATCTACATGAATTAAACTAACCTCACCCTCTTCCACGTCATCTACCCAAGGTGTTAACCCACCGCTAACCCACTCTTCCTCGGTGAGCACCTCACATGGCTCCAACAATGAGCCCTCTCCTAAACTAACACTAGGAAATTCACTCCCTAAGCCTACTTGGTGAAATGTAACCATTACATCAACCTCGGACTCGGGGTACTCCCTTAGCCATTGGGCATAATCCCCATTATCCCCATAATTGTAAAAATTAGGACCTAGACTTCCCGAGCCCGAATCTATAACAACCCTTTGACCTTCGGGATGGACGACTCCCACCAATGCCTTGCCAATCTCATTCTCGTTTAAGTCATCAATTTCCTTCTCCAATGGCAAATACATCTCCTTCTTCATCCATCCTTCTAATGAACCAATGGACACTATGACCCTATTACCCTCCGGACCATAAGTGATGGATGGTTTAGGTCCACCCCAATTGACCATAGCATTCGCCATCCGCAACCAAGGCCTACCTAGCAAAATGGGGAAGGTGTCCTTGTTGGAGTGCATTTTAATGACATGGAAGGTGACCAAGTACTCCTCGCCTCCCGTAGTCATTCTACAATCCTTGATCATCCCCAAAGGCATAGTCGAACTTTGATTTGCCATATTTATGACCAAAGGTGAAGGCCCCGTGAGTCCAAGTCCCAATTTTTTCATAGTATCCTCCGGTAGTATATTTAGACTACTCCCTCCGTCGACTAGCACATTAGGAACCACCTTATCTACTATAACAACTTCTATTTCTATAGCTTTCACGTCTCTTCCACCTTGTGATTGGATCCTAGCGGCTATTTTAGCTTTTACCTTCCTCATCCTCTTGTGTACCGGCATTCCCTCCTTTAATGTTTTCCTTGCCGTGGGTGAAATTTCCAATAGTTGGCCGAAAGTAATATCCGCCTTGAGTGTACTAAGGTCCGCCCACAAGTCGTACCCGGTAGATCTTTCCACCTTAGAATTACCCACTACGTCGAATTCGTCTACGGGAACCCCCGGTCCTTCCCATTCACCCACATCGCTATTATCCAAGTCATGTACCGCATTAGTCCTCTCCCTATCTTGTAAAATTATATTTTCCCTCTCCACATCCTTAGTAGCTCTTCTAGCTACCCTATCCAACTCGGAGAGATTAATCTCTTCATCCGAAGAGTAATTTCCTTGCTCTCCTATTCCTACCTCCAACGGGGCATCCCCTCTCCTAGCCCTAGTAGTTACCGCTAGTGCAGGTGCTTCTTCAACCACACCCTTACCCTTCACTAACTCATATGTAATAGCATTGGTGTGAGGAGGCCATTGACTTTGCTCCTCTCCAATTCTCGTTGGGAGAGGAAGCATGTCATCACATGTGGCCTCCAACACTCCATCCATGAACCTAACATCTTGGGAGTTAGATGGTCCCGGATCCGTTGGAGGCGCTTGTCTCCCGTTACTACCATTAGGTGGAACTCCTTGTCTATTTTGTATTGGAATGTAACCGGTTGTAGTTTGCAAGCCCGCCGGTGGATGAAAAGTTTGCCTAGCATTACTATGGTCATAGTATAAGTTAGGTGGCCTAAGTTCATTGGCCGGTACTCCTTGTGGCCTAGCACCTCGCATATTATCCCTTGCTTGTTGTTGTGGATTAGCCACCGGGTAAGGGACATTAATTATTTTGTCCGGTTGGCGACACGTATCCGAGGGATGACTTCCTCCACAATTGCTACAATTAAACTCTTGACCTTCGGACCAACATTGTCCTTGAGCGTGCCACCTTCCACAAAAGGGATGAAATTCCTTCTTCTCTAAATTTTGGCCACCTTGCCCTCTAGGTTGTGGTCCTCTATTGCTTCCATTTCCATAGTGAGGTGGCGCTTGACCTCGTTGATTTTGTTGAGGTGGGTTACCGTTTCCTCTTTGGTCACGGTTTTGTCCACTTCTACAAAATTGACGCGTGTGGCCCTGTTGGCCACATTGGACACACCATAATCCGGAAGAATGCCTACCCGACTCAACCGGGGGTGGAGGCCCCGGTTGTTGACTCCGGATCATTAATGACATTTGATCCGTGAGGCTTTGCATTTGTTTTATCATAGCCTCTTGGAATCCTAGTTGGCTAGCACCTAGTCTTCTCTCAACCTCCTCCAAGTGTGGATCCGTTCTAGGGGCCGGTAGTGCCAAAAGAGGTGCCGGTTCCCTAACCGCTAAAGGTCGGGGACCGGTGTCCACAATGGCATATGGAATTTGGTTCTCATACTTAGCGGGTTCTACCGCTACCACCCTAGGGCGTATGGGGATGAATTGTGGGATCAATTCATCCTCCCTTCTCCATAGCCTTTCGTGATCTTTATCCAAGTTTTCAATATCTCTAGCCGCACGCTTGGCATCCGCCAAGGTCAAGGGATTCCTTTCTAGAACACCCCTAATAGTTCCGGACTTAAAAAACCCTTGAATGAAAAATTGCTTTAGCGTGTCGTCGTTGAGCATGGTACCCACAAATCTAGTGCACACTAAATCAAACCTCCTAATGTAAGCCGAAATTTCTTCCTCCCTTCCTTGCTTCAATGACGACAATGCCCTTAATGCGGTACTTTGACCCACTTCCGGCCTAAATTCGTTAAGAAACTCCCTTTGTAATTGTTCCCATCCCCTAAAATGTCCCTCGGCATGATCCCGATACCATTCATAGGCTTCCCCCTCTAGAGTGGTAGGAAACCACACGAACCAATAACCCGGGTCGGTTATGATGAAGCTAGCCAACCGTTCGATATACCGTTCCATGTGCCGAGAGGGGTCCTCATCCTTGGTCCCATAAAATTTAGGGAGATGAGATGGCATATCCATCGCCGCTAAATTTTGTGGAACCACAATTGGTAGGCCTCTTGGCCTAACCAATGGGTCTATTGGAGGTATAGGAGGTATGGGCGGAATTGGGGGTATGGGTGGTGGATCCATCCCCCGTTCCTCGGCCATGGTGACCGGTGAACTATTCAACAATCCCCTATCAACTTCTACCGGGAATTCTTCTCTAAGTGTGTAATTTTCCGAAGAAGTTTCACCACTCAATTTGGAGGGAGTGATCTCCTCTTCAAGTTGAGCTCCAAGTTCTAAGGTGTCTAGAATTGACCTAGTCCTAGGTTCGACGTTCAAACAACTCTCTATTCTAACATTATCTTGTTCTAATCTATCACTGATTTTAGAGGACCGCCTCTTTCGAGTAGATTTCTCTAGTCCTACTATCAAACTTGGTTTTTGTGAGCGAGTCCTACCTTGCATTCCATAAGAATCGATCGACCCTCACTTGACCACACATAATCCTAGCAATTCCCCTCTTAATATTTTCACTTGTCTTGGTGTGGTTATAATTTTTTTAGGAGGTGAGGAAAAGAACCTGCAAGCCCACTTAGGTGAAAGAATCCCAATAGGGGATAGGCATGTTCATGTTAATTTTTTGGTTAAGTCGGAGCATCACCTCCGCACCTTCCCGCAAATTAACACTCACCACAATACCGATTGTGAGGGGGTGACCTTCCGAGTAGATTATGTTAAAAGTCGAGGCTTCACCCTTCAACTTCTCACACCATCCACAATTCGGGAATTACCCTCTACAACGGATAACAACAATCACGAGTACAAAAGGCATTCCTTAATTAGTTAATGAGTTCACTTTGAAGAAATAAACATACCTTGAGCAATCGCATCCCCCTGTGAGTTAGCACTCCCCTCAATCGTGACTCAATGTAACAACACCATAAACTTTGTGAAATATTAATTTAATCTAGAGCATGAAATGACAACTCCCAAAACTTTGAGACTCACCCCGAGGTGAGTGTCAAAGTTCAATGTCCTAAGGTGAATTTACCCTCTAATGTTTTAATGAGCTACTCGGTTATAGGTTCCTTTTAAGTTCTTAGCAAATCCCCAAAAAGGTTGAGGACGTACCTTCGCCGCGCTCCTTCCTCAAAAATGAATTTGCGTAATTGACAATGCAATTCATTCCAAGGAATAGTTGAAATACAATGAATTCAAATGTAACCCAAAGAGAGAATACTTACCGAGTTTCGGGTGCTCCTTCCCTTCTCTCAAGTTTGTGTCTCCAATTTTTCCTAGTTGCCTCCAAGTCTCCTAGTCGCCTCCAAGTCTTGTAACTACCTTCCGCTTCGCTCCCGGCGGACGCACCAATTATGTGAGGCCAAACCCCCCACCCTTAAGCGTCCGTAGTCCGAGTAGTGGGTTTGGGCTCACATTCCTCCGCGGTATTGGATTTGGATTTGGATGAGTCCATAGTGCAAGGTTCACCCTTCAAGTGGTCTTGGATTTAACTGGAATTTCACTTTTAACAACTCAATGTACGATTTCAATACGTATGTGGAGAATGCACAAGTTAACTATGTTATTTTAACCTCCTTATGCTCGGGTGCTATTTTGTCTTTGTTTGCTTCTAACGTCCATCCGGCCGCTTTAGCTACACAAGCCCTTAAGGATATCCCTCTCCTAAATGGAGTCCGTGCCGTTGACTCTATACTACCACTTGAACTATCACTTGTGTATTCCGTATCGCTACTATAAGAGGTCTCACTTGGTGTCTCCATACCGTACATAAGCCTTTAAGTATTAAGAAATACTTATGTGACTTATGTCAATCTCTCCCTCGCACCTTTGGTCTTTGCTTCCTTTGTCTTGCCATCGCGAGAGTGCTCCACATTCTCCATTAATTTGTGCACGTGGTTTATTTTTAAAGAGAGGATGCAAGTGTTAAAAAACACTATTCTCTATAGTCAATCTCAAATACATTTACTTGTGAAAGCCACACATAACACTAACTAGCATAATGTAACTAACTACTTGTCTATGAGCTAATTAAGTAGGCTATCTACTAAGCTCCTTCATGAACCCATCTCTTTACTTTCTAATTACATGAACCTAGCTCCTTCATAAACCCAACTCCTTCATGAACCCAACTCCTTAGCTTCTAACTAAACAAACCCAGCTCCTTTATAAACCCAGCTCCTTCATAAACCCAGCTCCTTCATGAACCCAGCTCCTTAGCTTCTAACTAAACAAACCCATGTCCTTCATAAACCCAGCTCTTTACTTTCTAACTAAACAAACCCAGCTCCTTCATAGACCCAGCTCCTTCATGAACCCACAACTTTGTAGTTGTAATCCCCAACTACCTCACTAATTATTCAAACCCTTAACTAATCTTCCTACCTAATTTTCCTAATTCTACTAACAACCCCTTTCTAATCACACAATTCTTCTCTAATCCTAAAATCCTAAAATCCTAGAGAGGAGAGGGGGAGAGAGAATTTCCTAACTTCACTAAGACTAACTAATCCACACAAGTATATTTTTGCACTCATCACAACCTCAAGTGCTCAACTCTTAAACATGGAACTTGCAACCACGTGTATTCAAAACATGAACTTTAAGTACCACAAATTGGAATCATGAATTAACTTTAAAATCCTTCACGTCAACACTAATTCTACCAAGAGGTCAAGCCCTCTTCAAGGCTAACAAGCCTTGGCTCTCAAACTAAAAACTAAGCACACACATGTGCTCCAATATGGCTTCCCACACCCACACTTATAACTCGTGGGGTGCCTTGGAGCACAAAGGAAAGAGAGGATGAGTGAGGGAAGAATGAGGGATTATATAGTAAGCTTGAGGGGGTGAGCACCCTCAAGGCTCACGATAAGCCCTTGAGATTTCCTCCTACTTAGTAGGCGCCAATCTTATCTTCTAAGCCTTCCTCCCTCAAATGATCAACAAGGATCCTAATTCGAACATTTAACTAGCCTTGGCTTTCTACCTACCACACTTTACCAAACTTGGGATGCTTCAACCCAAACTTAGCCTCCTTCGCTTTCCGCCGCCATAACTTTCTCCCCTTACTTTCCCAAATCGTTGCTCACCACTTAATTCAAACCACGATGCTTAACTCGTGATTTGATTGGTGCTTTGAGAATTTGCTTATCCTCCACCTTGCATTCTTCCTTGGACCTTCCCCATTAAGTGGCCATGATGAGGTGGTCCACTTGTGCGCTCCATGTGATCCTCCATTCATCCCAATTCGAATGCACTTGCCTCTTGAGTCACTTTGGTTGTCTCCATCCATTTGTACTAGCCTACTCACTAACTACTCAATCCAAGTTCTCCTTACCTATCCTCATTCACTCAAATCCTTCCGAAGGTAAAAACACAATAACAACTCACATCCTAGCCTCTTACAACATGGTACTTCTAAGACTAACATTTCACTCTTTTTATATTTTTGTGAAGTAACATGCTACTTCAAAGTGCATCAACTAACGTTTCAAGGGTCTAAGACTAAATGTGGGCACCCTTTTGGGCTCACATGATGATTCAAGATACACGGAAGCTCGAATTTCCGGGAAAGTTTGATGCAGTTTGGTTGGGACCATACCTAGTTCGAGAGGCATTCCCAAACAACTCACTACAATTGGAGACATTGAACGGGGAGGCTTTTCCGACACGTACATCCGGAAGTAGGTGCAAGGAATACCGAGCTTGAGGTGACACTTGCTTGTGGAGCAAAAGATTCGGGGGTCCAATCCCAGATGGTCGCCAGTTATGTGAGCCCAAAATGGTGCTCACATGTGGTGTTAACCTTTAAGTTCTGTAAAACTTGACTTTGATAGTTCTTCAATTACTCAAAATTATAAAAAGAGTGAAGCTTTTGTGTTTAGATTTAAGATTTAGTTTGAAGTGATGAGCGGGTGTTGTGTGGGGATTGGAGTTAGAGGAATTAGTGGGTTGGTTAGTGTGAGCCACTCAAACCGCTCACTGTTTGAGTTTAGGCTCATTGCCTACAAGAACAAGAAAGTTAATTAGTTTGAATGGTCAATATATACGTTGTTGTTAGATTTTGAGACATCCGCCTGTGGATGCGAGTGGTCTAAGAGACTGGTATTAGGTCTGGACCAACCCGGGTTCGAATCCGGGTGGTTACATTGACCGGTGCTATCCCAAAGTTGAGCTAGTGGTAAAGCAGGAATAATCCGTAGGTGGATACCGAGAAGAAGTTACTACGCGCGTGTGCGTTGAACCCTCTCAATTATATTATCTTTTTGAAACATTCTATTTACCCGCGTAAATTAACCAAACCGCTCGCGGTTGGGTTAAGGTTCGCACTCTAAGTAGGAGGGGAGTTATTGGTTTTGAAATTAGACTTAGGTCAAGTGTTAGTGTGAAGAAATGTGGAGAAAGGACAGCGTAGAACACTGCAGAACATGGTCAAATGACTGCAGAACATGGTCGAACGAATGCAGAACATCATCAAACGAATGCAGAACAGCGTCAAACGACTGAAGAACATCGAAGGACATGGTCGAATGAATGCAGAACATCTTCGAACAAATGCAGAACAGTGTCAAACGAATGAAGAACAACGTAGGACATCGTTGGATGGAGGTCGACGACGAACGGAGACGAATGGACGACGACGAATGGAAGTGGACGCCAAACGGATGAAGTTGGAACGGATGAAGGCCGGGATCTAACGGTTGGCGAAAGAAGACCGTTGGATCTAGGGGTTGGAGTAGGGCGGCTAGGGTTATGACGGCCGTGGATGCCAACCGTTGGATCTAGGAGTTTAGATCAAGGGTTAGGGTGATGGAGGCCGTGGATGCCAACCATTAGATGTAGGTATGGCTTGATCTACGGTGAAGAATGTTTGGTGGTTGGAGGGGGTAGTCCCATGGAGGAGAGCACGGAGGCTCATTCTCCTCTCTCTCATTCTTTCTCTCACACTAGGACCTCTCCTCTCATGCATTCACTTTAGGAGCACACACACATTAGGATCTCTTGCATTAGGATCTCTTCCACTAGAATCTCTCTCACTAGGATCACTTCACTTGTTATTTGGGATTGCTTATTCTCTCCCTCCTTTCTATGTAGTGAGAGCAAGGAGTTTGTAGAAGGATAGGAAGATGAGTGTAGGACAAGGGGTTGTGAACCATATGAGTGTTGAACAAAAGGGTTTTTGAACCCTATTGAAGAGTTATGTTATTGCCTAAGTCACTTTAGCTTTGATGTCATGAGTTGGTAATGGTGTAAGTTATTATCTCATATCTTCTTCCATTAGTCTCATCCTTAGTCTATGCATTAGTCTTTTGCATTCCATTTCGCATTAATTTCTAGTATTAGGCCATGAACCAGTGTTCTGCATCAAACTCTACATTCTATTATGTATTAATCCTCTCATTTAGGCCTTGAACTCGTTTTTACTCTACATTAAACTCTATACTGCTGTCCTGCATTACACTCTGCACTATGTTCTGCACAGGGTTGTCTATCCCGCCGTTGTGACGGTGTCGTGCCGTCACGACGTGTCGTGTCGTGACGGACCCCTCCGTCACGACACAATAGGGTCCACGTAGGGTCAACATAGGGGGAGCCGACTAGGGTGGGTAAAATACTTACCTTCTTGCCAAGGTGGCGTCCTATGTGGTAGAAAACGTCGACGTAGATGTGCATATTTCCCCTGCCACGTAGACCATTTTGCCATTGTGTTTATCATTGTGTTAAAATCAAAGTAATAAAATATTACTAAGGAGGGTGTGGGGCGGACGGGGGCGGACGGGGAAGGGGGGTGGTGCGGACGGGGAAGGGGGGTGGAGCGGACGGACGGGGGGGTGGTGCGGACGGTGGATGGGGGTGGAGCGGACGGACGGGGGTGTGGAGCGGACGGGGGAGGGGGGGGTGGGGCGGACGGACGGGGGTGGAGCGGACGGGAGAGGGGGGGGGGGGTGGGGCGGACGGAGGAGGGGAGGGGCGGACGGAGGAGGGGGATGGAGCGGACGGGGGAGGGGGGTGGAGCGGACGGGAGAGGGGGGGGGTGGGGCGGACGGACGGGGGGGTGGAGCGGACGGACGGGGGGGTGGAGCGGACGGGGGAAGGGGGGTGGGGCGGACGGACGGGGGTGGAGCGGACGGGAGAGGGGGGGGGGGTGGGGCGTCCCACCCGTCCCACCCGTCCGCCCCGCGTTCCCTCCCGTCCGCTACCCTCCGTCCGACACACGTTCCCCACCGTCCGCTCCTCATTCCCTCCCGTCCGCCCCACGTTCCTCTCCCGTCCGCACGCGTTCCCTCACGTCCGCTCCACGTTCCCTCCGTCCGCCACACGTTCCCCGTCGTCCGTACCCCGTTCCCATCCTGTCCGCACCCGTTCCCTCCCGTCCGCCCCGCGTTCCCCCCGTCCGCCCCGCGTTCCCCCCGTCCGCCCCGCGTTCCCCCCGTCCGCCCCGCGTTCCCTCCGTCCGCTCGGAGTTCCCCTACGTCCGCTCCGCGTTCCCTCCCGTCCGCTTTCCGATCCCTTCCGTCCGCCCGCGTTCCCTATCGAGTTCCCTTCACGTCCGCTCCACGTTCCCTCCGTCCGCCCGTTCCCCTCCCGTCCGCCCGAGTTCCCTATCGCGTTCCCCACCCGTCTGCTCCTCGTTCCCTCCGTCCGCCCCCACGTTCCCTCCGTCCGCCCCCTAGTTCCCGCCCGTCCGCCCCTAGTTCCCACGTTCCCCATACGTCGTTTTCGTACCCTAAACCCTAATTCCGACCGGGATCCCATAATGATTGGGCTCCTCGTTGCCTATATAAAGCCGTGAGGCTTTAGTTCCTACCACTTTCCTCTCCTCCCACCACATAGGGACCCGAGACCTTGTTGCGTCCCAAAGGACAGCATCACCGCGCGGGTCTCAAGGGGTTTGGGAGGGCAGGGCAAATTGTGGGGGAACCCTCGCAATTTTTTTTTCAGATTTACTCGCTCCCGTGATTTTTATCACGAGAGATTTTCACACTCACTTATTCACGTGATTTTTATCACGACTCATTTTCAGATTCACTCACTCACGTGATTTTTATCACGATGGAGGGGGAGGGCATTGCTCCTTACGAGAACGAGGATTTGAGGGTGCACCGTGCTTGGCTCGTAGGCAATGCATCGGCGAATACTGCCGAGGGTACGGGAAGCGATCCTGGAAGTGGAAGTACTGCAGCACGTCCACCACGTCCAGATCCCTTTCAGTTTGACGAAGAGTTCTTGGCTGTTGGTCATTCGGGAGGCAACCAAACACGGGGAAGCCGTGGAACACGTGGGAGTCGGGGAAACAGTGGACATAGAGGGAGAACTGGAAGGGGACCAAGCTCAGGCAGTTCCACAGAAATACATGCACCGGCTCGTTCGGAGAACGTGCCACCACAATCTCCGACACGGCGGACATCAAGACCGGAGAGCCCTGCACGTGATGTACCTCAGGGTTCGGAGCAGACTGAAAGACGGGGACTAAAACGCCCAGCAGTTTCGGAAGGGACGGAGGACGGGTCCGCGGCATCGGGTTCGCAATCAAAGAAAAGGAAACATAGAGGCAAACGCGACCCGCGGACCGATGAGGCTCGAAATCATTGCAGGATCGTGTTGTTGGATTGGTTTAGAAGTAACAGCATGGTTTATTTGGAGAAAAAATACCTCAATGATGGTACAAAGGGTTTAGAGTTGGCGAGGAACGAGTTGATGCTTATTCTCACGGAAGCCACGTCTGGACCGGAGTTTGAGGAAGCTAGGGACATGAGCGATTGGAACACATGGATTGAAAAACAAGCTGTGGAAGCAATCTACAATCCAACGATGTCATATGAGGCTATGCATCCTGGAGAGGGAAGTAGTGGTGGGAGGAGGTCCGAGCTGTACATTAAGCTAGAGAATTGGAAAAGAGGCGTAATAGCAGCAAAAGGCACATCCGCCCGCAACCTTCCCGTTTTTATTGACAGGCAGCTGGCAGACAACATTGCCACTCAGGGCCGGCAGGGTGTCATATGGTTGCCTAGGAATGTGGAGATCAAACCCTTGGATAGGGAAATCTTCCAAGGGACCTTCGGAGTGGTGCGGAGAGTCACAATTCATGGAGCATCATTCATCCCTAACTGGATAGAGTGGGTTGGGAAGACCATGAAGGCCACGAATAGTCTGGAGAACCGAAAGGAGCGTTCGGTTGAAGCATTGGCATGCCCAGTATATCATCCTGGGATAATCAAGCTACAATACCTCCACCCGAAAACATACGAATCCTATTCGATGTGGTGGAATGGAGGCTCCTTGAAGAATATGAGGGTCTATGACCACCAAGTTCCGGAAACCCACGAGCGCACAATCCTTCAAATGCCTGGGGCAGACTTTGAAGCACGGAAACGGTTGGTTGTATATCGAAGGCATCGAGCTTATTTGGCATGGGCTCTAATGTGCATTGTGGATGTAGTGCACAAGCATGACGTGTTGCACAATGACCTTAATCCCAACAATGTCATGCTGCATTTCCCACAAGACCGTGAGAACACGGTTTTCATTGGTGTGTGTGATTGGGGGATGGCATCATGGGGAGATGAAGACGCACCCTCCAACTATGGAAAAGAATCAGTGGATGAGATGAACAAGCACCGCATAAAATACAACTGTGATGGTCCAGAATTATTCCATGTACGAGGGCAGCGTGGAACATCTACCTCTCCGGTGAGGATGGCTCGGAAACATAGGCACACGTTTCTCTCGGAGTCCTTCTCAGTGGGTGCTTTGGCAAAGAAGATTTATGCCAGGGATTCGACTTCCTCGTTGTTTCAGCTAAACAGTGATCCAAATGGCTTGAAGATGCGGTTTGAGATAGCATTGGATGCATTGACGAAGCCCAATCCAGCGGAAAGGTCAACCATCACACACGTAGTGAACATGTTGAAGTCGCCTCCATACAACATGGTTAACCCGACAATGTGCTTCCGTGACACTGCAAAATACTTTTTTTTTGTTTTCTTTGCAGCAATTTTGGATCATACCAATTTTGTAACCGTTGGAGATGTAAATAAAGCCATCATTTTTTCATACACAACTTGTATATTGTATGAGATTTATGGATCTTAGTGCAATGTTCATACTCCATGAGGATTTTTGCTTCATAATCGAGAAGAAGTCTATGGGAGACTAACCAAGGTTCTCGCCTCTCGTGAGGCCACATCATTCTTTCACATCGTTGTTATCACATCCATGTGCTAAGTTCAAGTTAACTATAGTTGTTCGTGATATGTCTTGCCAAAATGCAATTACCTATATTTATTCTAATTTTGGTATGCCACAAAATGTAGTCAATTATAATTATATCTAGTTAACTAAAGTTGAGCACAATGTTGCAATAGTTATATCGGTTGTACACGTGATCCTAAACATCTCTAAATGTTCTTTCTTGTACTCCACACATATTGCACACATACTTCACAATTGCTTATATTTATATTTATATAATTCACAATCACTTTTTTTTGGAAGTTTGGACATAGTCTCGGTTTTTTGGCTCTCAAAAATTCATATGAAGTCCAAAAAATGAGTTCTTGGTATCCATGGATAGGTAATGAAGTCCTCTACAAGAATATGCAATAAAAGTCCTCTACATAATAGTCCCCCTATCCACATAATAAAGTACACTAAAATAGCAATAATCAACTAAGGGTGAACGTAAAGTGGTTAAAAAAATTTCTCTTGGAACTGAGAAGTGGATGCATAGTTTCATATTGCTTTGTGCTTGTTTATCTCAACAGAAACTGTTCGGTTGGTGAATTAAAAATAAATAAATAAATCATAGAAGTGGTACAACATATTATACAAGTCATAACTTTATTATTGCGACAACGTTACAAATGCCCTTTATTAATCATATACATGAACAAACCATGCAAACTATAATATTCCACTTCATTCCGTCATCCCAACCTCGTAGATGCTCCTGGCTTCCGGCGAGGCTCCATTTTTGGAAGAGGATTCGGTTGAAGTAAATCAAAATAGCTAATCGTTCGGTCTTTCATCCGTTCCTTCAATGGTAGCCGATGAGGCAACAATCCTCTCCTCTTCTTACGAATAGACATAGTCTTTGAAGATTCCCCCGCTACCTTGACTATTTCAATGTCGATTGAAGTCTCCTCCACATCCACATCCACATCCACATCCACATCCCCGGGCTTCTCCAAAATATCCGCACACAAATCAATTAGATCATTTAGATCTCCACCCACGCATTGTGTGTGGTCCTTCTCCACCGCATCGATCTCAAAGTTGTCTGCATATCGTCGTTGTTCCTCCGCCGCCCTCTTCCTCCAAGCTTGTGTAGATTGTGAGAAGGGAGTCATGACATACTCATCACGAAATCGATCCCTAGCACTTCTCTCATCTCTCTCACGCTCGGGTGTTGCATTGAATGGAATATGGGGATCGTCTAAATTGTGTATCTCCTCATCGCATTCTACACCCTCAAACATGACTCTCCCCTTTCCCATCCTATCCATGATACTCTACCTTCGTTATATGTATGAGTCTCAATGATCTACTTATATATTGACCTCTAAGGACTTGATGACCATGACCAATAATTGATGTAATCCAATATGTAGAGGATCCAATTCTCGTTAGTAAGATAAAGTCAACGCAATCGGAATAAAAATAAAGTTGGTTAGGTTAAAAATGTACACTTTTGAAAAAATCTTCCGACATCCGCATTGGAAACCTCTTTGATACCTCTTTGAACTTTCCATATTTGATTAGTTATCCACTCATTCAACAAATCACCAATTTGTGCTTCAATCATAGTGGTTCATATGGTTTCATAACCGATGTCACCCATCCGAATGCACTTTCCTTCAATAAATCATTAATTTGTGCTTCAACCTTAGTGGTTCATATGGTTTCATAACCGATGTCACCCATCCGAATGCACTTTCCTTCAATAAATCATTAATTTGTGCTTCAACCTTAGTGGTTCATATGGTTTCATAACCGATGTCACCCATCCGAATGCACTTTCCTTCAATAAATCATTAATTTGTGCTTCAACCTTAGTGGTTCATATGGTTTCATAACCGATGTCACCCATCCGAATGCACTTTCCTTCAATAAATCATTAATTTGTGCTTCAACCTTAGTGGTTCATATGGTTTCATAACCGATGTCACCCATCCGAATGCACTTTCCTTCAATAAATCATTAATTTGTGCTTCAACCTTAGTGGTTCATATGGTTTCATAACCGATGTCACCCATCCGAATGCACTTTCCTTCAATAAATCATTAATTTGTGCTTCAACCTTAGTGGTTCATATGGTTTCATAACCGATGTCACCCATCCGAATGCACTTTCCTTCAATAAATCATTAATTTGTGCTTCAACCTTAGTGGTTCATATGGTTTCATAACCGATGTCACCCATCCGAATGCACTTTCCTTCAATAAATCATTAATTTGTGCTTCAACCTTAGTGGTTCATAAACCCTAAACCCTAAACCCCTAAACCCTAAACCCTACGTCATTCCAAATTACTACCACATATGTGCCATTGATTTGTTCTCACACTCATGTAGAAGTGTTTCCATACATGGTTTGAGGGTTTAGGTTCCTAGCTTTCCAACGAACCCACCTGCTTTTTTTTTCGATGCCTACATTTTTTTCATTATAATAATCAATCATTGACAAGATCTTGGCCGTTAGATTGGAGGGGTTATTTTGAGCAAGTAATAAAGTGGCATGCTCCTTTGAGTTTGGACTTTTGGGCTTGGCCTTTGGAGGCTTCACACTATGCCCAACTAAGGCTACCCTTACTATATTTTATTGGCTATTTAGGGTTCATTTCTTTGGACTCTCAACAAAGTTGGGCCGCTCAATCGCACTTTGATCCACTCCCCAGGGTTAACATTTATAGATGGTGACTATAGTGTCCGTTTTTTGGCTCTAAAAAATTCATATGAAGTCCAATTCATATGTGGTCGCAATTCTACGCTGTTCCCCTGCCGCCCCGTTCCCTCCCGTCCGCTCCGCGTTCCCCACCCGTCCGCTAATCGTTCCATCTTTCATCCGTTCCCCCCCGTCCGGTCCACGTTCCCCACCCGTCCGCCCCGTTCCCCTCCCGTCCGCGCCACGTTCCCTCCGTCCGCGCCTCGTTCCCCACCGTCCGCTCCTCGTTCCCATCCGTCCGCTCAGCGTTCCCCACCCGTCCGCCCCGCGTTCCCTCCCGTCCGCGAACATGGAGCGGACGGGAGGGGAACAGGGGGCGGACGGGGGGAATTGACGGCAGGGGAACGCGGAGCGGACGTAGGGAACGCAGAGCGGACGGCAGGGGAACGCGGAGCGGACGGAAGGGGAACGCGGAGCGGACGGCAGGGGAACGCGGAGCGGACGGCAGGGGAACAAGGAGCGGACGGCAGGGGAACGGTGGCGCGGACGGGAGGGAACGCGGGGCGGACGGGTGGGGAACAAGGAGCGGATGGGTGGGAACGAGGAGCGGACGGGATGGGAACGAGGAGCGGACGGGTGGGAACGAGGAGCGGACGGGATGGGAACGAGGAGCGGACGGGATGGGAACGCTGGAGCGTATGGAGAGGAGCGTACGGAGGGGAGCGTGGGAGCGGACGGGGGGGAACGCTGGGGGCGGACGGGAGGGAACGGGTGCGGACGGGGGGGAACACTGGGGGCGGACGGGAGGGAACGGGTGCGGACGGGGGGGGACTCTGGGGCGGACGGGCGGGAACGGGTGCGGACGGATGCGAACGGGTGCGAACGGGTGCGAACGGGTGGGGACGCGGGAGCGGATGGAGGGGCGGACGGGGGTATATAAGTGGAGGGGACCACTTACATACCTTACTCCACTCCTTCTGGGCGCCCAGACAACCCTCCTCTAACACAGAGTGCGGGGTAGCGGGGCTCTCGGAGGAGTTAAGGATCCCTTTTTTGGGATCCTTTTACACTACTTTTGGCAGGTTGTGGCAGGTTTTGGCAGATCCACGTGGCCGTTATTTGGCATATTCCTTGTGACGCGCCCAGTCAACTGGCCTCTGCGTGAGCGCCGGTAGCGGGGTGCTCGAAGGGTGTGCCGAATAGTTGAACTTTAATTTTTAGGGACATTTTTGAACTAATTCCACAGCAACACTATTTTGAAGTGTATGCTTGGATATTTTGTAGCACTATTATGAAGTGCAATTAGTATTTTAAAAAGTAGAGTTCTAGATTAGAATTAGGAACTCCAATTTGGGTGGAATTAGAATTAGAAACTCCAATTTTCAGACATGGCAAGTGGAGGAACTGGAGACATGGCAAGTGCAAGTGGAGGATCTAGTTTTGGGTGTTCCAGAGGACATGGACGCAAGGCCGCTGATTTGGAGTGGAATGTTTACGATGATCCCTCCCAAAAAGCCAGGGTAGGTTGGGAGAATGTACCACAACCGTGGTCAGCGAAGACTGCAATGCAGTACGTGGGCTTCCCTCACTTTGATTGGTTGTGGCCAAGACATTGTCACGAGCGACATTGCAAGGCCGTCAATGCGAGCTATACGCAGCTTGAAGACGTGGAGGCAAAATGGAGATTCCTAACGATACTTAGAAGTATCTCCAATTTGGATAGATGGCCCAAGAGTGCAATTCCAAAGTCGGTGGCGTGTATGATGTATGCGGAGCACGTGTTGCGAGTTAGGGTGGATTGGTCAAGTTTGGGTGCTCTGCATGATCAAAAATTTGGGGGTATTGGAATTGTATTCACTAAATGCACAGTTCCGGATATTCCATACACTCCCGTTCCGGAGTGGTTCAGGAAGAATCCTAAACTAGTGGATGAGCCTGGGGCACCAATTCCAGAAGGTCGGGAACCAAAAAAACCACGTACTCGCAAACGACCAGCCAATGACGTGGAGATGGCCATCGAGGAGGCGTTTGAGCATATGGATGAGGAGGGCATGGAGGTAAATGTCGATGTGGTTAACGAGCTGGTTAACCAGGTGGTTAACGAGGCCCTAAACGAGGTAAACCCTCGTCAACTTGGTGCGGACATGATGGAGAGCAGAATGGAGGCATTGCGCCAGCAACATGCCGAGGAAATTCGTGAGTATAAAGCAAGGATTCTCGAGTTGGAAAATCGACTTGCAACACTTACGATGGGGGAGGCTGGCAGTTCAAGTAGTACACCAATTAACATCCAGTCTTTGGAAGCAGAGAGGGATACAGCTTTACAGGAGGCCATGATTGCAAAGTCACAAGCAGCGGACGTATGTACGAGGAATGAAGTAATGCAAGGAAAGATGGAGGCTTTGCAAAAGGAGGTGGTGGACATGCAACAACAACTTCAAGTGGTCAATGAAGTGGTTGTCGATCACGAATCCAAGATTGGCACACTGGAGGAGCAGAATGCAAGGTTGAGGAAATTTCTATCGGATGCGATCGTGGAGCGAACCAATATGAGGACAGGGACATTGCTTTCTATGGCCAAGGCTCGTCAATATGAAGCTGAATTTGAGAGCATCCAGCGAGAATGGAACCGCAATCATAGATTGCGGAACTTGATGCTCACGTCATGGCCAGATCAAGAACATATGTACCCTAGTAGGTGGGATGATGAGGATGACTTGAAATTGCCTAACGGGAGCTTGGATTGGCGGCAACTGATCGACTCCGATCACCATTGGGATGTGACCCAAGTGCATGAATATCCATACAGCATGAGGGGTGAGTTGTTATGGCCGGGTCCACATCCAATGGTCTTCGACAGATCCGTGTGTGGGATTTGCGGCAGTCCATTTGGCCCAGAGGGATGCTTTCAAGTTGGATCGTGTGGGGGCCAATTCCATCCACAATGTCTGATAGTGACAATGATCAGGAGACGGCAATGTCCCCATTGCAGATCACCCTTCCACCCTCGTTTGTACCTCCAATTTGGCCTTCGGGATTACATGCCTAAAGACTGGGTGGTAAGGCCAACGGACTATCCCTTCAACCTTTGCGAGTTTGATGGGACTTCTGTTGAGTGGAATTGGTTATTCAATCGTGCAACGGTTGAACTTTGGAACGATAACAAAGATGGCGAATGGACACAAAATCCACGTCAAATTTTGTATGTTGCAGACGAGTTGTTTCCCAACAAGCCCCCAAACCATGGCATGAAAAGATTTTTGTACCAAACTTTTGGTTGGCATTGGGATGCGACAACCATACAATTACGGAGAGGCATTCAACCTCCTTTTTATAATGCAAGTGGTGAACTATCAATATCGGAGCATGAGTTGGAAGAAGATGCACATGAGATGCCCATGGAACGGGATTCCCATTTTGAAGCGCACTTAGAGCAGTCGTACCACAAACACAGAACGCAGTTGGAGGCAGTTGAAGCACTCTTGAATAGAGTTACGGATGATGCGGTATTGAGATGGCTAAATGGGGGGCCTAGACCACGTAATGCCACTCCACTGTCTCCTGGAAGTCGTCCATATCTCACCCGTGAAACCACGCGAATGATGGAAGCCGGGGAATCATCACGAGCACGACGAGGATCTACTTCAGCTGCAATAGACCTCGATTCAGATTCGGATTAGGCATTTTTGTAGCATGTTTAGAAAGTTGTATAGGAACGGAGGAAGACTTTGTACACATTGAACATATTTCATGTTCAAAGAATATGTAATATAAAGAGGAGTTACCGACAAGTTGTCATTTCTAAGATCGTGTAAAAGATAGCATATGGATGTCACATGTTTTAATGTTATTCGAAACTTTTAAAAACTCACTTGAATATTTGTAATTCATATGATAGTCTAACCAAAAGTACTATTGACTACATAGTCAATATTGAATACCACATAAAAATATAATTATATAAATATGCAATAAATAATTTTAAAAAACATGCAATAAATAATTTTATTACTATAATAAAATGATACAACTTCGAACGTAACGTTCGCTTTGTGGTCTAAATGTCTTACCGAAGGCCCTAAGGTTGTAACTTGTATCAATTTTGACGGAAGTAATAAATTATGGAAGTACGTGGGAGCACCGAAAGAACACATTTGTGCAAAACCATTACGTTCGAATCCGTACTGTAGGATCATTTGCTTCGACACATCTTGGGTCCTCTTCAGACTCGTCTGTGCTGAAATCATCATCCGTTTGGGGAGTCGCGCTTCGAAGATGCAACTCTCGGTCACGTTGTGAGAAAATTATCCTCTTGGTCGGCCGGGAGCCATCTGCATCCTGTATGCCATTTTCATCTAGATGTGGTCTACCCTCATCTTCATTGTAGTCTTCAGCAGTAAACGGAAGCGATCGTCCCTGATACCTCTTCCTAGTACGTTTGATACCTCTCGTAGTTCTCTGGCGCCCTCCACCCGTACCACAACTTGAGTGCACTTCATCTCTACTTCCATCTATAAAAGCATCCCCCGTTGTACTTCCGCCTCCAACTCCAAGACCACCTCTTCCATTGGATTGACTGTGTGGAAGTGAAACAGACGCGGGTGGAATTGCAATTGGTATGTTCTCAACAACATGTCGTCGTACAGAAGGACGACGTGGCGCCTCTATAGTAACATTTCTTGAAACATTGTGCATAGCAACCAAAGTAGCACCCACCGCAGTTGCACGTGAAACACCCAATCTAGAAGTATTGGCAATACTTCGAGTGAGAGGACGATGTTGACCTTGTGCATGCAATTGCACCGTAGAGGTGGATGCAATCCTTTGAAGAGCACGGAATCGAGTTGTAGGCATTTCAGGAACATTGGGCGTTGGACCTTCTATACGATGGTTGGATATGAAGGAGGCATCCATGGATTCAGAATGTACTCGGGTTGGAAGTTGTGAGCCCAAAGCGGTGCCCACATTTAGTCTTAATCTTTAGAAAATATTAGTCGGTGTGCTTTGAAGTGGTATGTCACTTCACAAAAATATAAAAAGAGTGAATTGTTAGCCTTAGGAGTACAATGTTATAAGGGGCTTGAAGTGGAGAGGTTAGTGTGTTTTTACCTTAGGAAAGGATTTGAGTGAATAGGGATTGGTAAGAAGAACTTGGATTGAGTAGTTAGTGAGTAGGCTAGTACAAATGGATGGAGACAACCAAGGTGACTCAAGAGGCAAGTGTATTCGAATTGGGATGAATGGAGGATCACATTGAACGCACAAGTGGACCACCTCATCGTGGCCACTTAATGGGGAAGGTCCAAGGAAGAACGCAAGGTGGAGGATAAGCAAATTCTAAAAGCACCAATCAAATTACGATTTAAGCATCGTGGTTTGAATTAAAGTGGTGAGTGACAATTTGGGAAGGTAAGGGGAGAAAGTTATGGCGGCGGAAAGTGAAGGAGGCTAAGTTTGGGTTGAGCATCCCAAGGGGGTCCGAAGTAAGGTGGGGGATTCTCTCATTTTTCTCTCTCGATCTCTCGTGTGTGGTGTTAGGAATTGGAGCTCTTAGAGCTCATGAGGAGATTGTGAATTAGTTGGTAGGAAAGACTCTTAAACTTAGCGACAATGTGTGGGAAATTAGCGGAGTTAATTAGTGTAGTTAGTTGGTCTCTCTCTCTCTCAAGTGCTCTCAAGGGAGCGAGCTCTTAAGAAGCTTGAAGCTATGTGTGTGGGTGTGTGTGGAGCAAGAAGGGTGCACGTGTGGTGCAAGGTTCTAGGTAGAGAACCGAGGCAAACTAGTTTTTAGATTGGTTTTGCATTGCTTAGATATAGTATTTGACTTAAGGCATTTAGTGATAGTGTTTAGTTCATAGTGTTCACCTCATAGCATTTAGTTTATAGAGCTTAGTTTGAACCATTAAATTGGCGCACTCAGTTAGTGTTAGATGATGGTACTTATTTTGAATGGTTTAATATTTGGCCAAAGGCCTGAATTGTTGAAGAAGGAGCTGGGCTTTTGGAGAAGGTGCTGGGAGTCCGAGACTGGGTAAGCTGTAAGCTGGGATTAGCTCTGCAGCTGGGCCTAGTCAGCTGCAGTTGCTGGTTAAAGCCACTTCACACATGAGCCAAGAGCCGTGACCTTGTAATGCAGAGCCGAGACTGTGAACTGGGTTAGCTGCGCCTGAATTGGGAACCGTAGCGGCCAGAGCCAAGGGAGCTGCACTAATCAAGCTGAGATTGAGGAGATTACCCGACGGCAGCTAATTAAGGGAAGGTGGCTATGATCAGGGAGAACCGACAGTTGGTTACAAGTTGTTTAAGGGACATCTAGGCCAATCATGGGCCATGCTAATTAGGAGTTAGGCTAATTGCGGGTTAGGCTAACTAGGAGCTGGCAAGTTAGAAGATGGACTATTTGCAGCTAGGCTAGTTAGGAGCTAGCTACCTAGGAGCTGGTTAATTAAGGGCCGAGCAAATAAGGAGCTAGCTAATTCGAGGCTAGCCTAACTTGAGAAGGGCTAACAAGGAGCTGATCTCTGTCTGCGGGAAACAGGTGCCTCAAGGAAGAAATTGACGGGCGGTGACGGGCGTCAATCTGCATCGAACAGCGTAGAATTTCGGAGTGAGATTTTACTTTGCTGCAAAAAGGATGAGCTAGGGTGAGACTGATTGTTGTTATGCATCGGGGAACGCATTTGATTAGTAAAGTAATGGTGTGTGGCTTGAGAAATTAGGTGGATCATTGAATTTGCAAGACCAACTTTGGTGGTGTTCAAGCCAAAGGTTGGGATTTGAACTAGTATGGGAAATGTAGTTTGGTGTGACACATTTAGAGTAGTTTGGCTCAAGGAGTGCTAAGTTAATTAAATTGAGGATGGTGTGATGTGGGAAATTTGATGTGAAAAGTATTTGTTAATACTTTGCATTGATAACCGCATAAATAAATAAAAAAATGAGTTGTTCCACATTCATGGATTGGTATGTGAAGTAGTTTAGAACAAAGTCACATGGAGAGTTGATCCTTGCACTATGGACTCACCCACTAAGCCTAGTGAGGAGCTCAAGGACCCTAAGGAAGTAAAGGTGATCAATGGTAAAAGAAAGAGAGGAATATCCGCTTGGGCTTGCGCGTACAAGGCAAGGAATTGGACACTTGAGTCATCAAAGGACTCATCCAAGCCCAAGGCCAATGCCACGGAAGAATGTGAGCCCAAGGCCAATGCCACCGAAGAATGTGAGCCCAAACCCACTACTCGGACTACAGACGCTTAAGGGTGGGGGGTTTGGCCTCACAGAAGTGGATCATGTTGGACGTGCGTTGGCTCATTTACGGGTAGTACATTGTCGCCTTCACCAAATGAAAGAGAATCGCTCCGATGTTGCAAGGAATCTACTTCAATTCCCACATTCTCACTTGCCCCCATAGCAACATTATGGTCAGATGGAAACCCTTCTCCAGTGTGGAGAGTTTCAACATGCGGTCTTCCAATAGACCCCTCATGATCGTCATGCATTCCGTCGTTATGTTGGGGGACATCCGGTTCATCAAACTCAAACACCCCAAGGTTTCCATCACTACCATTGCCATCCTCATCTTCTGAACCATGATTCTCGGAATCGAGGTCATCCAAATCAAAGTCGATGTCATCAACATTGTTGTCTTCATCATTTCCAGCCCTATCAGTTGGATCCACATCATCTTCGTTGTCATCTTCTTCGTCAAGGTCATCGTCAGAATGGACCTCATTCAATTCGTACCATTGAGCAGGTCTTGGGCCCCTCCGATGTCGAATGAGCCTACTATTGGTATATATGTAGACGAGGTCCTCAACACGACTATGCTTCAAGCGATTGCGACTCTTGTTGTGAACGTATGAGTACATGCTCCAATTGCGTTCACATGCGGATGCGGAACATACTTGTGCAAGGATACGTCTTGCTATTGTTTGGAGGGCTTTAGCTCCACCTCCCATTGCATCCCACCATTCATGGAGAGGTGCGGCATGCACGCTCGGGTCAGTAGAATCAACAAAAGGCCCTCGATTTTCAAGAAAATCTTGGTACTGGTGGAGGATTTGGACATAAGTGTCCTCATCTTGAGCAAGCCTGCGAAGAACTCGATTTAGGATTGTCCTCGAATTGTCATCCTCATGGAGTGGGGCCCAACCACGTAGAAGCGGATTTAACATCGCTCCAGCCCAGTGTAGATCATTCAACATCAACCTCCATCTATTTTGAAACGTTACCATAGCATTTGCAGCAAGCTCAGGGCTTAAGCGAAATGGAGGTTTACTGAATCCACGAATATGGGTTTGTAAATCATGCATGACCCTCCAAGCCATTCCCATTGCAGGCGCCTTGCCGTCAAATACACGAAGAGCTTTAACAACCGGGATCACCATATACAAGAAATTTTCGCACGTGTTCCAGAATCCATCAGAACGTATAAAGCTTCGCACAACAGAGCCCTTCATGTAAGAGGTGCCAGATCTCCTCCTCATATCACGCATTAGAGTGATCCAATCCTCATCAACCACCATTCTTTCCAAAGCATTGCGTACTTGGAGAAGACGTTCAATCATGATGAAGTTCGTAGCAAAACGGGTCTCTACAGGTAGGCGGAGTGAGAGATTTGGTGACAACCTCCGGAATATAGCTTGAGAAGCATGATGGTTTTTAACAAATACACAAATATGGCGGGATTTTTTTACCAATTTTTTCACCCATTCCTCCTTCCCCCAATCTTCTAAGAGGAGATCTAGGCAATGTGCAGCACATCCTTGAAAATATAGATCGGGATTTGCTCGAATCAAGTCGCGAGCAGCGGAGGCCATAACTGGGGCATTGTCGGTGCAAACTTGGACCACATTATGTCGACCAACCTTTTCCACAAATGGTTGAATTTGAGCAGCAACGTAGACATGATCCTTGTGATTTCCCGTGGTGTCAATGGTACCCAAGAAAACGTCTCCCTTTGTGCCACATTGAAGAACGTTTAGGAGAGGTCGGTTTTGCACGTTGTCCCATCCATCACAACATATTGTAACACCGTATTTTTCAACGGAATTCCCCAGCTTCTCCTTCACTTGCCTATCTAGGTCAACCTTTATATCAGTTAACAACTTCGTACGGATGGCATTGTACGATGGTGGTGTGTAGGCTGGCATTCGATGACGGGCAGTTTCACGCACAGCATGAACAAATGCAGGATGTCTCACAATGTTGAAAGGAATGTTAGCTTCATAAAAAGCCGTTGCCCATGCTCTATCGAGGAGTTGTTTTGTTGACACATTGGACCCCTCCGTTATGTTGAGTTGACGTAGTTCACGAGGAGGAGTGCCATATATCACAACATCAGAATGTTGAGTGGTTTGGGACATAAGCAAAGGCTCTGTTTCACTAATTACGGAGCCCGCTATAATAGGCTCCAAAGGTACAATATCTGCCACCAGAGAGTCCTCATTTACAATGCCTACATGTAAGGGCACAATGCCTCCGCAATGTTCAAACAAGGCCCTAATATGCGGGGGTACCATCCTACATGTGGAAACATCAGAAGCACCCCCTACATGAGGTCTATAACCAAGGTGGGCCAACATTCTATCTCCTCGGTAAGATATGACGAACGGGCAAAACCTACATTTAACCTGCCTTTGTGATTTACCGGGAACCCTCCCCTTATCCTCGTACCAATGATCCCATGCATCGTTTCGGCGTGGCATGACTTCAACAAAACCTGCAAATACAAACAAGTTAGAGCAAGTCACTTTGATCGCATACTAGGTCCTGTTCAAGAGTGCCACGAGGGCAACCCTAATTCACAGACACTAGATTGGACAAAGTATACTCTGCATTCGGGTCTCACGCATTCAATCCTCACTCCTCAAAGGAGAATCAAAAGACTTGAGACACACTATGTCAGTGGAGGCAAAAATGGCACCTTGCACCCTCAATTTATAGTGTTCGAATCGGACGGGGGAGCGGACGGAAGGGGTGGGAGCGGACGGGGGTGCGGACGGGGGAGCGGACGGGGGGGGGGGGGGGCGGACGGGGGAGCGGACGGAGGGGGGGGCGGACGGGGGAGCGGACGGGGGAGCGGACGGGGGGGGGGGGGCGGACGGGGGAGCGGACGGGGGGGGGGGGGGGGCGGACGGTGGAGCGGACGGGTGAGCGGACGGAGGTGGGGGGAGCGGACGGGGGGGCGGACGGAGGGGGGGAGGGGGGAGCGGACGGGGGGGGGGGGCGGACGGGGGAGCGGACGGGTTGGGAGCGGGGCGGGGGACGTGGGCAGACGGAGGTTGGGAACGGGAGCGGACGGGGTGGAACGGGGATTGGGAACGAGGGCGGACGGGTGGGAACGGGGATTGGGAACGGGGGCGGACGGGCGCTAGTAGAATTTTCCCCACTTTTCCTTTACTTTGCTGACATGTCGTCACACGTGGACAATGTAAATCCTACGTGTCCGAAATTGGGTAATGTAATTACACAAAAAAATCGGTAAAATTCAAGTCCGGCAGGATAAAGACAGCATCCGGCATAATCCGGCATAATGTCGTGACGGATACGTGTCGTGACGGCACGACATTATGCCGGGATAAGCCTCCGTCACGACACAATAGACAACCCTGGTTCTGCATTAAACTCTGTGCTGGTGTTCTGCATTATGTTCTGCGTCAAACTCTGCACTTTTATTCTGCATTAGCCCATGTGTACTAGTGTTCTGCATTACACTCTGCATCATGTTTTGCATTATATTCTCGCATTAAACTCTGCGTTAATCCTCTGCATTAGGCACTGTACTGATGTTCTGCATTACATGTTCTGCATTACAGTCTACATGATGTTCTGCATTACATGTTCTGCATTACAGTCTACATGATATTCTGCATTACAGTCTACATTATGTTCTGCATTACAGTCTACATTAGGTTCTGCATTACAGTCTACATTATGTTCTGCATTAAACTCTGCACAACACTCTAGGTTGGTGTTCTACATGAACGTCCTACATGTTACATATTAGAAGGTCATTGCTTGGAAGGCACTAGAGTAGAACACCCCTCCGGCCAATCTTGTGGGGTTATTACTCGCTCGGAGTGGCAATCGTCACCACACATTTAAATTCATTAGATCATGAGTGTGGAGTTTCCGAAGCTAGGGAATGATAAAGACATGTGAGCCATAGACTTCCACTCGGACTACAGACGCAAAAAGGTGGGGGTTTATGGCTGACAGGCAACCTTTCCAGCACGCCTTTAGATAGAGGTTGAATTTGTCTGCATTTTATTCATGTCATGACAAAGAATGATTCCTCCTCCTTTTTTGATGTCAATGATCTCTACATAAGAAATTAGATGGAATGTGGGTTGTCAATTGTCAATGTGCAACACCCTAACACTTGGATGTTCCAACAATTTGCACATAATTAATTTTTTTTAAAAGGCATGAACATTCTGAGTAGGTCATGATTGTCAAGGTTGAATTTGATTGAATTTTATTCATGTCATGACAAAGAATGATCCCTCCCTCTTTATGATGTCAGCGATTTTTATACTCCCTCCATTCCAAAATGATTGTCCTCATTTCTAATTTTGGTGAGATTAAGGCCTGCTCACCATTGTCCGAGTAGTTGTAAGTATGACGCTCAAAATAAAAAACAACAACTACTCCGAAACACCCCCAGAAGTTGTGGTGTCAAAAGTCTTCTTGTTGATGACTTTGATTCTCAAAAATATTTGACTTTGAGCCTCTAATATCTAGCCCAATGTCGAAAGTCTTCTTGATGATGAAACATATCATTTAATGAATCACAAAGAAACATGACAATCATTTTGGGACAAAATGATTCAGGAAGTAGGACAATCATTTTGGGACAAAAAATTCTGTGAATAAGGACAATTGTTTTGGGATGGAGGGAGTATAAGAAATCAAATAGAATGTGGGTTGTCGATCACCAACTTGCGACATCCAACACATGGTTGCTCCAACGATTTCCATTGCAGTGTAAAACGTTTAGAGCGCATCAACCTTCCGACTAGGCCCAATGGGTTGGCAAGGATGATTTTGTTTGAATTTTAATTATGTCTTGACAAAAAAGGATTCCTTCCTCTTTTTGATGTCAACAATCTCTATACAAGAAAGTAGATATATATATATATATATATATATATATATAAGGGATTGTTAGATCGACCACGTAGTTTGCTAAAACAACCACAGAGACTTGTCACGTGGTCACATGACCTGTCAAAACTTGATTTCTCATCACACACATGAAAAGGAGCAAGATATTAGCTGTGTTAGAATTAATAAGCTTGGCCAACTTGGATGACAAGTCCGAGCCTAATCGACACCTTACATATTAATTGGTTGTGTTTGGTCAATTTAACAATCCCCTCTCTCTCTCTCTATTTACATATACATAGTACATAACAGTTCAGTGCTTATGCAGTGAGAGGTTAGGATCACCACCTGCTGCCTGGTGAGTATGGTATAGGCATGTAGATGTGTGCTACCTACAATATTATCCTTTGTTGAGTCTTTCAGGTAGAAGACAACAAAGATGATCACCCAGCTTGATTCAACAGATTCATGACATAATTGCCACCGAGATTCACTGGCAGATTCAACAGATTCAGGATTTAAGCACACCCTAACCTATGATTTGTAGCTAAATTCGTAATTTGGATTACAATCTCACAGTTGATCATATTTGTAGAAACAAATGTTGCTGTAGGGTATGGTCTTTTAGAATTGTACAAAACAGGAAAGTTTGAAACAGGCCTTCATTGAGTTAGAGGAAAAGACAGCTTCAGTGATAGATATTGGGAAGAGATGAGCAAATCATAATAAGGACAAAAAAGTGACATACGAACTTCGCATACAGTTGGGAAACTCAAATGTACATCACCAACCTTTCCCTGAATGAATGGCATGATTGAAGACTTACTCAAATCACTTATCATCTTCATTCCAATGAGCTTATCAATCTTATAATTTTGAGAAATTGCACTTATAAAGTTCACAAATGTCAACTATATTTCCCATTTGTGAACTTACATTATTTGGAATGTCCAGTCAAGGTGGAAATGATGAAGGTACACGGTGATCTGCATATGGAATACCAAGTCTTATAGATTACAAGTAATGAGTCTAATTTGTACTCAACTAGGGGTGTGTATTATGGTGGTCACTTGTAGTGAGTCCTACTTGGAATCTGGTTCTAGCAATTAAGACACTGTTGAACATTTCTGAAAGTATTATGTGATTCAAAGTGAATGACATCTGCTATGGAGAATAAAATAGAAGAATAGAGAGGCTCATTGGTCTTAAAGCTTACCTTTGCTGGGAAAAAACTTCTATTTTGCATGTCACAGTTTAGAAAAGCACTGAATTACCAAAATCCACAAGCGAAAAAATCTTCATGTATGTGGCGTCACAATTTAGAAGCAGAAATGAGATTCCTTCTTTGAGTTTTGCAAGACACTGATGCTTGCTTTAGGTATTATTGGAGCTCTCTCTCTCTCCTATTTTGGCGAAATAATTTCATTTCCAAGAATTTGCTAAACTCATGTAGATTAATTCAAATAGAACACTATATTCGTTAATCGGAGACTTTTTGATGATTTTGAGACTATTCAAGAACGTGCTTTTCAAATTTGGACCAGTAATGAGCAGGGATGTACAAATGGACGTGACGCGGCCTAAACGCGTCACGTCGCGTCACGTCCAGGGTGTGACGCCAAACGGACGTTACTGTAGTAAAAAAAATTTACTAATGGGATTTTTTTTCGGATAAGTAATTATTTCGACATCAATACAGGCAGTCGTCTACCATGGTCGACTGCTATATAGGCAGTCGACCACTTAATTGACTGCTAACTTAGCAGTCGACTACAATGGTCGACTGCTAATGTAGCAGTCGACTAAGTGGTCGACTGCTATATAGGCAGTCGACCACTTAATCGACTGCTAACTTAGCAGTCGACTACAATGGTCGACTGCTAATGTAGCAGTCGACTAAGTGATCGACTGCTATATAGGCAGTCGACCACTTAATCGACTGCTAACTTAGCAGTCGACTACAATGGTCGACTGCTAATGTAGCAGTCGACTAAGTGGTCGACTGCTATATAGGCAGTCGACCACTTAATCGACTGCTAACTTAGCAGTCGACTACAATGGTCGACTGCTAATGTAGCAGTCGACTAAGTGGTCGACTGCTATATAGGCAGTCGACCACTTAATCGACTGCTAACTTAGCAGTCGACTACAATGGTCGACTGCTAATGTAGCAGTCGACTACAATGGTCGACTGCAAATGTAGCAGTCGACCATGGTAGTCGACTGCCAATGTAGCAGTCGACTACCACCGTCGACTGCTATATAGGCAGTCGATTACCATGGTCGACTGCCATATAGACAGTCGATTACCTTGGTCGACTGCCAATGTAGCAGTCGACCATGGTAGTGGACTGCTACATTGGCAGTCGACCATGGTTGATAGTCGACTGCTATGTTGCCGTCGACGAAGATAGTCGACTGCAGTTGTAGCAGTCGACCATTGCCGTCGACTGATACTATTAACAGACAAATGCAGTCAACATCATATGTTTGTTGGGTTAAATTTTAATGGTTTGGGTATAGTGGAATATGGATGGATGGAAGTAGTTTAGGAAAAATGTGATTAAAGCCAACAATAATATGTAGAAGGAAAAAAAACCGCGTTGTATTAAAACAAGTATATCGTAAAGATATAAAAAATATACAAGGTTTAGGGTTTATCAATGATACACGCATACTACCTTAACCCCTACGATGTTGCCTAAAGAACTAAACAGACTAAACACTATCCTTAACCTCAGTTCTCCAGCAGTCTATCGGCTCATCCCACCCCACAAACGGCATCTGCATCCGTAGTTTGGCGATGGTCAATGAAATACGGTTCGACACGTTCTCGCATGTCAATGCATTCAAAGTGACATCCCAAATTTTCCTTCCTTCATTGGCAAAGAGAATTCGGTCATCACCATCGTTGCAAAGTTGTCGAGCAATCATGCCGACCGCATAACACTCAGCCTCCGCGGTGTAATATACATCGGGATCATGGTGTCTCCTGTTTTGGATGTAAAACAGTTCCGGCGCCACCCAAAACTTCTCCTTCCTCAATTTTTCCTTCGCTTCTACGGTTTCCGCATGCCATAGCGATAGGACATCCTCACCCGAATGCGTTGCACATCCCCAATCGCACACCCCAATCTTGAGGCTCCCGTCCGATTCCCAATGCAACATAATGTTGTCAATGGATAGATCGTTGTGTTGCACATTTGCAGCGTGCAAAGCCTCCATGATCCATAACAATGCCCAAGCCAACTTTACCCTCTTCGCCCGGAACTTTTGGACTTGGTCATAGAGTTGCCATTCGGTTGCGTCCATTGTCAAAATGTTGGCATTTGGGCGGTGGGCTCTATCCCGAATGAACATCTCTCGTAGAGTGCCCCCGTTCCACCATAGTGTATAGCCCGCATTGGACACACTGTTGATTAACCAAAACTTGATGAAACCTGGATGCGTGCTCTTTAAAACGCATGCCTCCGCACTTACTTGGATACGAGCTTTTTGCCTATCCGACGTCTTTGGGGTCTTTTCAGCCCACGTAATCTCCGGTGGGAGACGATCGTCGCCCTCGATCCTCACCTTCCTCACCTCCCCGTAACCCCCCACCTTCTTTATGCTCTTCAAACTCACGACATTTGCCGTATCGGGAATCCACAATAGTTGGCATGGGCCCGACACCCTTAGCCACTTCTCCAATTTCTCCGCCTTCCAAGGAATTATTTTGGAGGCCGTCTTGGACAATCCTTTGGCCACGGGATCCCACCACAAAAATATTTCCCGGATTCTTACAGCTCGAGGGCTCAACACCTCGCCTGTTTCGCCCTCCGGGAACATGTTCTCAACCAATTGCTTGAGGTTGAAAATACCATTTTGGGCCTTATTCTTCACCTATGAATCGAACCCCGCAAGATTCCTATCACCGCTAAACTCGGGGCCATCCACTTCCTGTCGAATAGCAACCTCCATGTCCCTTTTAATTATCTCAACCCTTTTGTGTTTCGGCTGCTCCAAAAAACGGAATTTGATGCCGGCCTCCCCATTCCTCAAATACCAGTCAACTATGGCTTGGTGGACCTTTGCCGTTATCGCATCCGAGAATTTTACCCTTGGTTTCCCGCTCCTACTCGACGACCCTGAGGCCGCGGAAGCCCCTCCTTGGCTGCTCGTAGGGGCACCGGCATTTGGGCGGACGGGAACGGTAGTATCTGAACGGGGGGTAATATTGGCTCCCGTTCCCGAAGCACTTCCTGATCCCACATCGGAATGTCGTTGCCGCTTAGGGGGCCGTTTGTGCACCCTGCCGGGTGCATCCGGCTCGTCCTCCGGCATCCTCCAACTTCGATCCTCCATCGTGTTTAAAAACACGCTATTATTGTGTTCACAAACACAACTCAAATGTGTTCACAAACACGGCCGTATTCACACCGCTCCACCGCAAAAAATCGGATCCAAAATTGGCAAGAGTTTGCACCCTAAACCAATCTTCCAACCGCCCCCTAGGCCCTCTCAAAACATTAGGCAAAGGATGCTAGGCATGCTTAGTCCCAATGTCCCGCTTGAGGAGGGGTGGTTGAAAAATGATGTCAATGAGGCCTCCCCACTTATATATATAGGTTGGGTGGGCCTCACACCGACGGTACGACCGGACGCCGCGCCCCTGGATCCTGACCATTGGACCGTGCATCATCCAACGGCCAGGATGGATGCGACGATTGGTCGACTGCTATACGGCAGTCGACCATCCAGTCGACTGCCAGATAGCAGTCGACTCTGGATAAGGCAGTCGACAATTAGCAGTCGACCGCGGCGTCGACTGCTATGTGGCAGTCGACGTGTGGGCCGACTGCATTTAGCAGTCGACTGCGGGGGTCGACTGCCATGTCGACTGCTAGTTTGCAGTCGACCCTGGAAGTCGACTGCCACGTCGACTGCCAAGCAGCAGTCGACCCCCTATGTCGACTTCGAATGGCAGTCGACGGGCAGTCGACCGCCATGTCGACTGCTAGTTTGCAGTCGACCCCGGAAGTCGACTGCCACGTCGACTTCCAAGCAGCAGTCGACCCCCGATGTCGACTGCGAATGGCAGTCGACGTGGCGGTCGACTGCCATGTCGACTGCTAGTTTGCAGTCGACCCTGGAAGTCGACTGCCACGTCGACTGCCAAGCAGCAGTCGACCCCCTATGTCGACTGCGAATGGCAGTCGACGTGGCAGTCGACCGCCATGTCGACTGCTAGTTTGCAGTCGACCCTGGAATTCGTCTGCCACGTCGACTGCCAAGCAGCAGTCGACCCCCGAAGTCCGCTGCGAATGGCAGACATTGGACCTCCCCCCCTCCAAACATAAACAAATTGCTTTTGCAATGGATCCTATAGCAGATTACTCTAAACACTTTTAATATCATAGCATCTTTTATATTTAGTGCATGTTCAAGCGTCGGGACTATAAAGGGTTCACCGCTTATTAGCATTCATCATTCCCCCTCGCTCTAGTTGGCCTTGATTGCCTTTTGGCATTCGTTGCAAGTGGAGAGAGGTAGTAGGTTATATTGGGATGGGCACGCGAAACGAATGGAAGCCTTGGTTTGTGCCCAAGGAGTGGACTCCAACGTCCAAGAAGGTCGAGTGCAAATTTTGCGCGTTGGAATTAGTTTATAGGAAGGACCGCATGGTTGCCCATTTGGGATACCAAAAAAATGACGGCAAGATGCGGGGGGTGGCATTGTGTCAACGTCAAGGGCCGATTGTAAAGTCTTTATTTTCGAGGTGCGGCGGATCGTGGCCGCCAATTCCGGATGACTTTGTGGACGAGTGCGTTGAGGACGGGGGAGAAACTGTGGTCGGGTCCCAACAACAAGCGTCATGCGGTGCATTGTCGAACGCGAACGGAAGCCAAACCGCTCCACCATCGCCCGCACCGTCAGTGGCAAGGGAGTTGGTGTCCGGGACGACTCCCGAACCCCACCGACGTTCCCAACGGCAAATGGGACTAAAAGAAGGGATGCAAAATTCGACAAAACGAGACTTGGATACAAAATGGTCGCAAGCCTTTTATGAGGCTAATATCCCCATTAGTATTGTCCGCCATCCCGCGTTCATCCAGGCCGTTAAGGCAACCGCCAAGGCTAGAATTATGTACAAACCCCCAACATACCATGCAATGCGCAAGAGTTTACTTGACGATGCACGGTTCAATACCCAAAAAATCGTGGAGTTGAAGACAACATCATCCATCCACAAATATGGGTGCACTATTTGTTCGGACGGATGGGAGAATGTTGTCCACCGCCCTTTGATGAACGTCATGCAAATTTGTCCGGTGGGCGACGTGTTCCTTGGTTCCATCGACACCACCGGTAGCACAAAGGATGCCGCCTACGTGGCTACCGAGGTCAAACGCTACATCGTTGGAGTGGACCCCACAAAGGTTGTTCAAATTTGCTTCGATAATGCGGCGGCCATGAAAACCGCGGCGAGCAATATTAGCCGGGAATGGCCACACATATATTGGCAAGGGTGTGCGGCGCATTGTTTGAACTTGTTGTTGAAGGATTGGGGTAAACAACGATGGGCGAAGGACGTCGTAGACAAGGCGAAGGACATTGTCAAATACATCCGGGCCCACCAATGTCCGACGGCGGTCTTCCTCACCTACTCGCCCAATTTGGGCTTGAAGATGCCCGGGTCCACACGATTCGCCACCAACTTCCTCATGATTGACCGGCTTCTAAAGGTGAGACATGTTTTGGAACAAACGGTTATTCATCCCGATTGGACAGCCTACGTGAACAAATTAAATAGAGGAGGCGATGATCGAAGGAGAAGTGCAATGGAGGCACGTCAAATCAAGACAACGGTTAATGACGACAATTTTTGGACAAGTTGCGATAATTACCGCCACATGTCGGAGGAGGTGTTGAAAGCATTGAGAGTGTTTGATGGCGTTGAACCGACAATGGGCAAGGCTTGGTTGACCATGAAGAACTTGGAGAAACATGTGCTTAGCCTAAGGAATCCTCCTTTCAACCTAGCACACAACCTCGCTACCTTGGCCGAAGAAGATTTCTACAGCCGGTGGCGTATGATGACCACGGACCTACACCATGCCGGTGCAATCTTGAATCCTTATTTATTGGACGACAACGTCGTCCACGAAGACGCGGCCGTTAAATCCGGATTCTTGGACGCCATGAGGAGGTTGACCACGGGCAAGGACGGTCATTACGGTCGGGTTGTGGCCGAATTTCAAGCATTCAAAGAGCGTAGGGGCGCGTTCGCCAATATGCCCCTAGCCATGGAAGCCAACATTCCACCCCACGAGTGGTGGGACCTCGTGGGCGAAGGTGGCACCCACTTGGCCCCTTTGGCAAAGCGAATATTGGCCCAAGTGTGCTCCTCTTCGTCTTGCGAAAGGAATTGGAGTAGTTATTCGTTTGTGCACAACAAGACTAGAAACCGGTTGAGTTCGGCGAGGGCCGAAAATTTGGTGTACATTTATACCAATTCACGGTTGGCACGGGAGAGGGTTGATCGGGACTCGGCCGCATGGTATCTAGTGAACATGATGTCCGAAGACTCCGACTATTCGGCCGACGAGGATATAAATGGTGACACCCCCGCGGGACCCGGCGGGGATTCCTCGGGGCCTTCGGACAACGAGAGCGATGGGGGACATGGTGGAGGGAATTTGGGCCTTGACAACCACAATGATCCGTTTGCATACGATGGACTTGACGCCGAGGACGATGGTGATCTTCACATGTGGGCCAACATAGCCGGTCGGGAGTTTCTCTCCACTACGCATGTGCGTCCCGCTACGCCGACAACTACAATACCCGATGTACCGGTAGACATTCAACCCGTAGTGGATGAAGATGTAGTGGCCGAACCACATGTGGATGAAGCTCTTGAAGCGGCTCCGAACCGGATGGACATGGACAAAGTCCCACCACATGCTTCCCCCATTCATCCACCGACGGATGTTGTGCCCACTCCTATTGTGCCGACAACATATGCACAACCCATGCAAACTACACCACCCTTTCCCGAGCCCCACGGAGAGGGCACGTCCAATGTTGTCCTTAACACTAGTCCATTGCGAGGTATTGGGCAATGCCCGGCCGTTGCGCGAGCACCGGAATCCGACTCGGATGACACATTGGCGCAACACATTGCGCGTCGGGCCCCAACAATACCACGCATGGGCTCCCGGTTGGTTGGTGCCACCATCGGCATGCGCGCCCCATGCCCCATACCGGCTAGGCCACCCCCTAATATTGCATTGACAAACTTTGGTCGGACCACGAGAGGTCAAAAAAGAAAACGACAAAGGGATGTGCGAGAATGGAGGACTACCGGGGCCACCCCACTTGCACGTCCACAAACTGACGGCGTTATGGATGCAACGGGTTCAAGACCAATGGTATCGATTAGAATGCCAAGGGCTGGCACACGGCTTAGTCGAATTCCCGGCCCGGCAATTGATGGCCACGAGTCCGACGCCCGAACAGATGACAATGCCAGCACGGACGATGAATCCGGCGTAGGCGAAGCTCCCGATGATAGTGATTACCAAGCACCGCCCCCAAGGGTAGCTGTGGGAGGGCCACGCAGGACAAGGAATTCTATTCCTCAAGACAACGATAATGCCCCTTCATGAATGAATATTTATAGTAATGTCAAATGTCCTATGGTGTTCAATGGGTTTAGTTGTATTGGTGATCAATTTTTGTAATAACTATTTTTGGGTATGTTTGTTGAAAAAATAATGTGAATTTCAAATTTGTATGTTGGATGTTGACTAGAAATTGAGCCTACATGTATGATGTAGGGTTTAGGAAATGAATGTCCAATGTGCACTAAGGTTAGGACTCAGGAGTAGGACACATGGAAATGATTTGTAATGCCAATAGGCCCTATGTAGTGTTGCATTTTTTATTCTATAGGTCGGAGGCGGCATTATAAAATAATTTTAAGAATATTTAAGACTACTTTTATGTTTTTATTATTGAAAATCATCGAAGACATCAATCCGTGAGGTCCTTTATGGCAAATCATTGTCGAAAACATTCCCCTCTTCTAGGATTAGGTCATCGAGCTCTGCTTCGCCCAAATATTGATCCAAGAATGATGACATTGTAAATGCAGACCACCATTCACGACTTGTCCGATGTGCCATGTGGGGCGTTATGTATTCCAATATTTGCCAATTTGTGTGGCAAATTGGCAATGCTCAAGGCTCAAACATTGCCATTGAGTTTGAATGTACTAATGCTATATGGTAATATGGAACAATTGTCAAAGTTGAGCGTGTCTATATTTGCCCTATTGCCATGGATTGGCTATAGTCGTGAACTTATAATAAAAAAATTTTAAAAATGCCGTAGAAATTTGTCGAGGATTTTAAAATGCATTTTAAATGTGTATTTTAAGATAAAGTAAAAATAAATGCACCTCTAGCCCTATGTCATGTGGGAGGATGAAATGAATGTCCAATGTGCACTAAGGTTAGGAGTAGGACATATGGAATTGATTTGTAATGCCAATAGGCCCTATGTCATGGGCGAGGATGGAATTAATGTCCACACACACACACATATATATATATTGCAAATACCCCCAAATATATATATATATATATATATATATATATATTGCACATACATCCATATATATAGCGCATACATATAGAACATACGGTATACCGGGAACCCACATATATATTGCACATACACATACATATTGCAATTTGCACGTACACCCATACATGTTAGACATACATATTGCACACGGGTGTAGCTAATAAGGAAGTTATCATTTGTTTAAATAGCGATCCACTTTTATTTCACATTACGGATCATATCTTTTACATAGTGCGATTATATCCACTAGGCCTAAACACATATACAATGTGTTTGCTAGGATTAAATCGGCGAACTATATAGAACATGAACCGCTACATCTACATAGAAAAATTATAATGTCAATAGTCGCTCCGAAGGACAAATCCAAAAGTTGGTGCATCGACGATATTCGGCAGAACGTTTGTCGACTTGAAGCCAATATTCTCCATTCTCCACAAGCATATCCCGCAAGTATTCAAGTTCCATTATGAAAATATCGTTGAGCCGAGCATGCTGAACTTGCCATCGAATTGGGATGGCAATGCGTTGCGTATGGCTGAACATGAAGAGGTTCAGTCGGAACGCTCGCAACAATTCGGTGAGCTCCGAAGTCCCTCTCACGCCCCTAAATCGATGCCCCATTGGTATGTCTACGTCCCAAATCGACATACGCAACGCATTGTAGACTTCTCCCATACCAAAATGTTCCCGCCAAGCTTTGTTAACTCCCATGTATTTAAAAATACATATGAGAGTTAAAAAATTCGCCCTCACTTCACACCCCCGCCCATACTCTCCTCGGTGATATGGCTCCAAAATAGGCTCTAGGACCTTCGGCAATATGTGCTCCCCCACAATTTCCGCGGTCAATCCGGGTAAAATGGTCGACGGTGCCATGTTTGGCACAACCCTGAAATAGCAGCTTCTCCGCTCCTTCTCCCTTTGTTCTCCGTTTGCAAAGCTTGCTAAAACAGGCTATGGCCAATGGAGAACTTGGGAATGAGGGAAATGGGAGGTTGGATTGCTATATATATGCATCCTTTGTCATGATTGTATGCATTTAATGCATGATTTGACTAAGCTAACGCTCTTCCCAAACCCTAACGCCTAATTTCGACTGCTGGGCAGCAGTCGATTGCCATATTCGACTGCTGGGCAGCAGTCGATTCGCATATTCGACTGCTGGGCAGCAGTCGACTGTGGATGGTCGACTGCTACACAGCAGTCGACTGATAAAATCGACTGCTGGAAGGCAGTCGACTGTGGATGAATGACTGCCTTCCAGCAGTCGACCATCTTAGTCAACTGCTAGGAAGCAGTCGATTTTATCAGTCGACTGCTGTGTAGCAGTCGACCAGCCACAGTCGACTGCTGGGCATTTATCAATCGACTGCTGCCCAGCAGTCGATTTACATAGTCGACTGCTATGAAGCAGTCGATTTGCATAGTCGACTGCTGTGTAGCAGTCGACCATCCACAGTCGACTGCTGTGCAGCAGTCGACTATGCAAATCGACTGCTACAAGGCAGTCGACTGTGGATGGTCGACTGCTACACAGCAGTCGACTGCCTTGCAGCTTAATTTAGACAACTAATTAGACACACCCGTAACCCAACCTGCCAAATCATTGGATGCCACCCGAGGGCCCACACTGCGATATCCCTATAAAATCAAGTGTGCTACCCACCATGAGGCCACCTTGCCTCGTAGTGATTTTGAGGACCTTGTATGCGTCGCGTACATTGCCCAAGATCAACTACGGTGTGGGCAATCCATAGGATTGCGATGGCTGGGAGTGGCAAGATACGGGATGCGGGTGGTTCGTCAAGAAGTATGTATTACAATCCCCGACACGCATGGGGCTTGCCGGACGAACCGGACGAATTTACACCCGAGGTGGTTGCAGAGAACACTCGAAATGAGGACGATTTGCGCAGTGTTTTACGTCCGATTCAAGGGTTCACTGAATTCTATTGGGTTCGACTGCCTAGGAGACAAGTTGATCGTCACCACCGCGGATACTTGGACGCCCAAGAAAGGCCCGCATGCCGCATCGGTTACAAGGAAAAACTTTTCCCATGGCACTTGTTTCAGGACCTTAGCGACGTTCTCACGAAGGGGAAAAATCAATTGTATTTTCGAAAAAACTATGGGACCTTGTGGAGGTTCTACCAAACCATAAAACACTCGGTGCATGACGCAATTCATTGGGGGTTCAACCGGTGCACCGCGCACCAAAAGGAATACCGGGTGTATAGAGAGTACACACTTAGGTCGTCAATGTAAGATTTGCCCACGAATATGGTGAGAGCGTAGTATCAAGTTTGTACTTGCACGTATACTTACGTATGTTGGTAAGTTGGAAATGCGCAATATATGAATTCCCAGCAATATTGCGGTGATGTTTTCCGCTTGGTGTGAACTTATAATCATGCCACATGGAATCATTGTCACAGTTATTTGCATCGATACGTGTTTGATTCAAGTGCAAATGCATGTAGATGCAAAGTCCATGGTTTAATTGGATGTTTGTGGCAACCGATTGTGTGGGCAAACATAAGAAATGATCATTGTGCGACACTTGTACATTACTCCCAAAATTGATAGTGAACAATAATTCACTTATAAACATTTCCAAAATCATGGTTTTTCCCGCATTGTGTACAATTGAGTATCAAATAATGCCTCCTAGTCCAACGCCTATCTCACAAACACTAGCCAACATTCCTAATCCGGCTCCGAATCACTATCCAATGCAATGGGGGGTCCACGGCTTGAGCTTGCACCGTTCAGATTTGGTGGCCGTAGTGTCCGGCGCCTCGCCTCACGCCTGCTCTCGGTGATGGCCCATAGTTCTTGCGCCGCAGTCTCCCGGTCAGCTTGTGCACGAGCGCGCGCGCGGTCTCCAATGTGCAACCCCCTCGCGGCATTCGGATGGCGCAGGACGTCTTGCATGGTGGGGCTAGAGGCCCCGTCACGGATGTCCAAAAGGCCGTTGACGTATTTCCACTCATTCATCCGGATTTGGACGTCCACCTCATTGAAGCTACCCTCTTGTGTAACGGCCTCCTGCCTCTCCAGATCGGCCTCAAAACTTGTTGTGTCCAACACGTGTTCCACATCCCAAGTTGTTTCCTCGCCCGGGACCGGTTCCCGTGGTAATACCCCCACTGTCACATTGCCGTTGGAGTCATACACGTATCCGTGGGGGTGAGGACCTGGGACGTATTCACCCGTCTCTCCGGCATGCCCACCCACAACACGGTACAAAAATGCCCTCAAACCTACGGCCTGAGGAGAGGAGCCGGGGTAAAACTCATGAGCAACCCTTGTGTACATTTCAGGCGTGAAGTTTGTCGGGTAGCCTCGCAGGTCCTTCAAATACCTCCGTGCATGCCAGCTATAAGCAGGAGGATCGCCGTATTCTGCGGGCGGCACACCATGGATTATTGTGTATTCAAAATCGGGAGGCATTCCCCATTGCACTCCGAATTGCTCGTACAACCTTCGATGCAGAGGGGCTTGGCACGTAGGACAACGGCGTGTTTGCAACATGTGTGGCAACAAACAATTCGGGTGGACCATGTGACCGCACGACCCAACGATCCATGCGCCTTCGGGTCCCCAAGGATTGGAACAAATGGGGCACATGCTCCCGTCCTTGATCCAATCGGGGACGCATGGCCACAACAAGGCTGGTCTGGCCGGGGGTATCACGATGCGGGATGATACTGCGGTATCCCATTGGAATTCATCCTCGGGCCTCTTGGTCCACGCAATACTGGGGTAATGGTCGTCATCGACCGGGAGGTTCTCAGGATACATGAAATCCAATGGCGGCCACGAGGTAAAAAGAAGCCGTCGTTCGGGCCACTGTTCGCCGTGGTCCCTATAGTGTGTCAGCTCGTCCATCAATGCCCTCTCACGCGTGGCGAACATGATAGTGGCTGTGACCATGCCCATGTAGTCGTCCTCCAACAACCGGTTCCTCCTAATGACCCGGTCGTAATCAACCCTCATTGCCTCCAAGTTTGTTGTGGGCGACGGCTCCCGCCCTTGTCCATCACTACCAGACATTGCTTGCGGCAGTTGTGGCGCATCAGCCCTCGCAAGTTCAAGGTCGGTCAAACGTGCAATCTCGGCCTTCAACCCTTGGACCTCCTCGGCGTGTGCACGTCGGACCATCTCCAATTCCCGTTCGTGGTCAGATTTGCATTTTGCCAACTCCGCCCTCAACGCCTCCACAACGTCGTTGTCGGCAACTACCAGTGGTGGGGATGGCACCGCCGATGCCATCTCCACATCAACGGGCGAAGATGGAGGACAAACCAACCGGGAACCATGTGGCGGTGTCACGTGGACCCTTTGTCGCCGGCTAGGTGGTTCAACCGGCAACCCTATGACAATGTTGTGCTCGTCCATGTTTGACTCGGCGGCCGGTGGAGTCCCCACAATTTGATGATCTGGTCCCGCAAGGAAATCAAAATAAGATCGGACCCTCAAAGGATTCATTGGAGTTTGCCATGCCAATGGAATCGGACGGCCAGCGTTCCGTCCTAGCACGGCACTTGGTATGACCGTGACCCGGCGTGCCTGCCTCAAGTCCGGGCTCGTGCGGGGTATGGTGGACCAGTCGATATCCACTCCCAAAATTACCTCCGCGTAGACCATTTGGCATAACCACATTAGCATATGCCCGCGATCAAATTCCCTCGGTGCACCCCACAAGAAATCCCACACCTCCTTGCACCGTTCTCCAAATATTTGATGGCTCACCTCCCTCCATATGCCATAGCGTTGTCTAGACATCCGTTCAGCATTCGCGCTAGGAACGAACATCCTCGTCAAATGGGTCCACTCTACGTACCTTCGGACCGTGCTATACAACCACATGCCCCTCTCATTTTGCCAGCCGGGATTGGCGAGAATGTTCGGGTCCCGCGCCACCTCCAAATTGATTGGTTGCGGCCTGCCCCTCGGCGCATTGCCGCGTCTTCTAGCGCCTGCCGACCCCGGTCTCGCTTGCGGAGTCCCCCCCGGATCCAAATCCCCGCCACGTGGAGGTTCCGGCGGCAAGTTATCTTCGTCTGCCATCGTTGCCCCTAACCCCTAGCTTTGTATGCCTACTATAAATTAAACCTAATATGGTAGCACTTCCAAAATAAGCGCCACCACCCACAATTTTTTTCCCAATCCACTAAAACCAAATTAAGGCCGTTCAAAGTTCAAACTACATAATTAGATTTAAACCACTTTCAAAATAAGTGTTCACATATAACAATTTCCGGTATGGTTCAAACTAACCGCAATGGGGTACAATGTAGACCGTATGTAGGTGGGTTGCAATACACACGTTAGGCAATAACAGTATATCGTATGCACCGTATACGTATTTCAGTACGTATGTCCACCTGTAGCCCTCCAGCTCACCTCTATCTCCAAATGGCAAGGGCTGATTAACAACCTAGGCCCAAATGGAGGGAGGTGGGAGTGAGGGAATGAGGGAAGTGGGGTCCATATATACCCCAAGGAGGCGTCCTTTCGATTAGACGGGGAAACTCAAGTATGTGAGCGTAGAGCAGAGAGCGGAGAGCGGAGAGCGGAGATTGGAGAGCGGAAAATTTAGATTTTGTTAGGTAATTTTAGGAGAAGCAGTACCTATTTCCGTGGAATTAGAGATATTTTCAATTACATTTTTTGGAAAGGAACCCCATTCCCGTGGACAGTATAACTTAGAATTGTTTGAGAAACCAATGGATCCTATAGGCGTGGAAGATTGCATTTGTTATTAAACATCTTTTAGTATATGTTTAAAATGTAATATATTTGATTAGGGCTAACATCAACAAATGAAAATCAAAATACCATACACAAAAAATAATTTATTGGTCAACAAAATGTATCCAACATGAAGACTTACAAAAATGTGTAGTTAGTTCAAGTAGCTATATAGTCTAGTTTAGGGCCATCTACACCCTATCTGCGGGGCATGTCCAATATGGGTAAAAAGATCCAAAAAACATGCCATAAAACTCCGTTGCACCATAACAACTTTCTAATTCATCTCTAAGCCTAGCCAAATTACGCAAAGACAACTCCGCCAACTCCGACCGCAAAATCCTCTTGGAAATTGTTGAGGTGACGTGGCGGCTCTGCGAAAACAACATGAGGTTCAATTTAAAAAGTTTTACCAGGTTGTGTTCGCGTGGCAAACACAACTCTGGGAGAGCATGTGGACCCATCCTAAACTCATGCGCCGCCAAACGAAGCGCATGGTACTCCACACTGGTATCGACAATGTCCTTCTATGCTTTGCAACATAGTCGTAATTTGCCGATCACCAACAAACGGCGTTTGGTGTCAAACGCCTTCTCCCGGCTCGTATAATCCTTTGTAGCACCCACCACTAAGTTCGGAACTAATACGGACAACTGTACATCTAGGTCCAGCTCCAATACGTGGGGCACAATGACGACGAATCGGCGCGTTTTTGCGTTACCTGAGTCACATTGAAACACACAACCTGAATATAATAACATAAGAATAAACCAACAGAATTCAAATGTGGCTTGCACACAAATAATGTGGCTACATTATCCAGCAGAAATCAAATTAAAAATGTAGGCTAAGGGCCCAAGGAACTTACCCACCCACGGCATCTTGAATATGCTGAGATGGCAAATTGAAACAACCAAATTCCAAAACAAAAGCCTAACCTGAATCCAAAACATTCAACCTCTTAGATGCAAAACCTGATTGCAAATTGAAACAACCAAATTCCTAAACAAAAGATTTCAACCCAAAGCCAATACATTCAACCTCTTAGATGCAAAACCAGATTGCAAATTGAAACTACCAAACTCCTAAACAAAAGATTTCAACCCAAAGCCAATACATACAACCTCTTAGATGCAAAACCAGATTGCAAATTGAAACTACCAAATTCCTAAACAAAAGCCTAATACAATTCGAATACATGTAAACTCTTAGGTGCAAAACCAGATTGCAAGTTGAAACTACCAATTTCCTAAACAAAAGCCTAATGCAATTCCAATACATTTAAACACTTAGGTGCAAAACCAGATTCCAAAAGAAAAGATTACAATCCAAATCAAATGCATTCAACATCTTAGATGCAATACTAGATCCTAAAATGCTGGCCTATCCTCTTCCCTAACAAACCAAAACAACATTCACAAGCACTTGGATTCAATACCTGAATCCAAACCAAGAATGTGGCCTACACCCTCATTCACATAACAAAAACAAACATCAGAAACACACACTTTAAATATATAAATTAGAACAGAGAGTGTGGCCTACCCTGAAATCGAGGCCTCCCTGAAATCGAGGCCAACCCTCAAATCGAGGCCTACCCTGAAATCGAGGCAAAGAAGTAAAAATTTGCAATCTATAAAGGCCTGGCATAATGAGGGGCATTTGGAAGAGGCCTCACTTTTTTTTCGAGGCATGGGCTTGAAAACTTAATATGATTTCATCATATTTGAATGCTCTCAGCAATTTTTTGTAGTATGCCTTGTATGAGGAGTAGCATTCAGTAGCATGAGACCAGGGATGGGATTGAAAATTTAAAATGTATTGTTCATTTTTGAATGTTTTATGTCTTTTTAGTATTGGGTAATGCGTTACTATGTGGTGTGGGAAGAGGCCTCGGATCCGAGGCCTCATTTTTGGGTGCAGGCATTGTGTTGAAAACTTAAAATGTTTTCATCAGAATCGATTGCTCTATGCCACTTCTGTAGTATGCCTTGTATTAGGATTAGCATTCAGTAGCATGAGTCCAGGGATGGGATTGTAAACTTAATATGTTTTGTTCATTTTTGAATGTTTTATGTCCTTTTGGTATTGGGTAATGCGTATGTGGTGTGGGAAGAGGCATCGGATCCGAGTACAATTGAGTACAAGAGAAGAGATACAAACGATGATGAAAACATGAAGAATGCAATGCGGGTTGACATTAGGAATATGAAATGGCGGAGAGAAAGAATGAAACTTGCGCCAGATATCAACAATAAAACCAACACATAACTTTTATTATAGCCGGAAAACAAGAACAAACGGAGTTATAATCTCCAAAACCAAAATGAAAAACTAAGGGCTTGGAGAACATTCCCTATCACTCTCCTCACCCTCATTTGCTTCTAACAAGAAAAGATTGCGTGTTCCACGCGAGAAATGACGAACGCGAGGAGGAGGTGGGGAGTCAGCCTTCGCAAAGCAATTCGCCATTGCACTAGCATACGGGGGAAGCTCAAACGGCTTCGGAGGACTTGAAAACATGTCCCCACAAATGACTGCGACATCCGCTGGCTCTCTAAACATCCAAGCAAAAGGATTAGGAACATGATGACACTAGAAAATGAGAACTTGAAATTAAGGCAAACAAGGCAAAATCTAGAAAGCAAACTTACGCACAAAGGAATCCGAATGCTCTCTTGGTCATCTTTTGAGGAGGATCAAAGATAGATGTAGATGGAGATGCAACTGAGCGAGATATACGCGCAGGTTGGGGATCGCGCATAGGGAGTAGGAGTGCATTGAAAATGAGGGGGTCACTCTCAAGGGCCACAATATGCCGCTCAAGGGATCGACATGCTGTAATTGAACCACCTAATGCAAAGAGATGCAAAAAGTTAGTATTGAAACAAGTTAAGGACAAACAACGGAAAAATCAAAGTAAGGATGAAGTTGAAAAAGAAGGCGTACCTACACCACATTGCCAGTCCATAATGACATCATTCTTGTCGGTGAGAGTAGCAAGAAGGATGGAAAAAAAAACAGGATGTTTCTCACGGGCACCTCGCCAAGGTACCCCATCACTGCGCATGGCCTGGCTCTTTTCATCGGTGAAGGTATTCAACCATCCATCTCGCTGGAGGTTGTAACCATATTCCTGCATGGCCTCCTCCCGAACTCTAAGAACGGAGTTAACACGAACAAGAACCTTGATGCTGAACTTCCGAGTCTGCAACAATCAAAAGGAAAATGAATTGAAATGAAATGGGATTGAGATTGAATTGAAATTGAAATGAAATGCAAGACGGAAGCGGAAGAGAGGGAGAATAGCTTACCACTCCAGAGGGAACAACGGGAGATTGGAGGTCCAAATCATTCATTCCAAACCAATCTTCCGCGACGTAGAAGTCATAAGTGTGTGCCCAATCGAAAATACTCTTAGAAACTTTGGCACTCGCACAATGGGCAAGGACAAGGACACCATGGTCATAGAGGTTAGATTTCGCAAATGCAAACAGACACTCATAGTATGATTCGTGGAGCTTGTTCCAAACAGGAACATCTGTGGAGATGTTGGGCACAGGCAAGTTCTCGGGAATATCGGCAAAGAGCAAGTCGAGGCCCTTGTGAGCTGAATTCGACGTGTTAACACGGGAACGACCAGCCCCAACCTGCGAATGAAGCTTCATGAGAACAAGGATGCAAAAACAAAGAAAACCAAAAAGGAAATAAAATGGAGAATTGACAAAGGTAAGTAAACAAACCTTGGCAATGAACTCTTGGATGCGGGTATATGGGGGGAGGGGACCTCCGGCAACATCGGAATCGAGCATTAGTTGAACCATGTCAACATTTTCGATGAGAGAAAGCGTGTTAGGAGAATCCGAAGAGGTGGCAGTGGTATCCAAGAGAGCAGCTTTCCTCTTGCGAGGCAAAGAGAGCAGAGAAGTGCCACTGTGAGATGGAGTGTCAAGAGGTTGTGGACGAAATGCAGATGGAGTAAGAGAGGGAGCAAGAGAGGGAGCAACGGATGGAGCGAAAGATGGACTGTGTGGGAGAGTGGGTGGCTCAACCGGGGTCTTGGAAGCTGACCGAGTGAGAACTTGGGAAGATGCTTGAGTGGCAGACTTCTTTGCTTTGCCCTTTCCTCTTGGTGCCTTAGGAGGAGGAGGGGGAAGCTCAACGATATCAGGCTCGTCCAAGCTGAGAATGTTATCATCCGGAGCACTACCCACTAGGCTAGCAAACAAAGCCTTCTCTTCCCCGGGGACGAATCCTGCAGCACAATCCAAGTACCATCCACCACCCTGCAAGTGCAATTCGGAGAACTTGCTTGTTTGCGCCGACGTGTACACACAAAGGCTAGAATAAACATTCACCCAGTCCGAGAGGTACTCCGGCAAGGAAGACGAGGCCAATGCATTTTTCTCAACCAACTCTCTCATAATATACCTACATGACAAAACAAGAAAGTAAGAAAAACAAGAAAAAGAGCAAGAAATGAGAATAAGGATAGGTGCGAGAAGATGATAGATATATTACCGATACGCCACACGCTTGACAGCGAGTGACCCCTCCTCGAACTCCAAGAGGTTATCACCTTTGGCAAAGCCGATGTTAGGTTTATCGCCGAGGTAAGGCTTGAAGGCCTTGTCCCAAAGGATAATCCGCCAGTGATCAACGTATTCACGAGGGCGAAGGATAGTTTCTGATGCGTCCCAATCAATGTCCACGGAGAGGCTTTCCTCTAAGGTCTCAATTTCAACCGCGACTTCCTTCTCCAACTGCAGAGGGAGATGATTAGATACGAGATAACTCCAATAAAGGAAAATGAAATCAAAGAATGCCGAGAAAGGGATTTACCTGAGCCCAAAAGGACGCCTTGTGTAGCCAGTCGTCCAAAGCCCTCTCCCTCAAAGGCTTGTCGACGGGGAACTTGTTATCTAACCTTTCAGGAAGAGGGGCGTTCCACCAATGAAGCCACTTAGCTTTGAACGAAGCTTCGACCGGACATGTGACAATTTTTTGTAATTTTTCAATTGTCATGTCCGTCGACGAGAACTCATTAAAATGGCGGTCAATCTGTGCACGAAGAAAAAATGATTTGAGATAAAGAGAGTCAATGCTTGAATGGGATGAGTTGGATTCTAGAGTGATTTGAGATGAAGACAGTACCTCATGAAAGAAATCATCTCCATTGTCAGGGTGTGCAACGGATATGTACTTCTCAAAAGAACGGGCCCGAATACTCTTAATTGTTCTCTCTTGGGCTTTGGTCATAACATTCCAAATCTCAGTGGCTGATCTCTCTGCAACTGGTGTCGTCTCACGGTAATGCCTCACTGCAATGTCTGCTTGAGCTTAAATGTCTCTCTGCGAGATAGAACTTGGTGAGTTTATATTAAAGGAGATTGTCTATGTTGGAAGCTATAAATGATTGAATGCACAAAACCATACCTTGTAAAGAAACTTAACGAACACATCAGCCGTCAAGGTGTACCAAGTTGGGCGACTCTCCTTTATTTTCTCGCATGCTTTGTAGTCAGCTGGCGATATGAGATCCTTGAAGGTGGACAATTCTAACCTTCCAAAAGTGCGGATTCGAAGAAGCTTGGCCGGAATATTTGCTTTGACATAATCATGCTCGGTTGACCTGAGACAAAGTATGTGAGGAAGTTGCACTGAAAATAATGCAAAAAAATTGAATAAAAAATGCAAAATGAATGAATAAGTGAGTGAGTTTACCAATTAATGTCGCTCATGGCATTGAGGAATACACCAGTGTAGCCTCTAGGGTCAACAATTATGCAGTCCACCGAGATATGCCAACTCTTTTCATCGGGGTGGTGGTTATTGACATGCCTCCACCAAGCAGTGAGACGATGATTGCCTTCCCAAACGAAGAACATCTTCCCCGCGAAATGTGCGAGATCCGGATCCAGCTTGAGCTTGGTATCAAATTCTGCGGAGGCCTCTTGCCAAAGGGGGCTCCAAGAGGCCATGATGCCAGGGGGAATGGGAAGGTCCACGGGAACATCGTTGAAAATAGAAACGTAAAGAACTCGATCACCCTCTCGGTATCCCATTACAAACTCACATTCCAAGCGCTGCACCTCAACCTCACTGATAGGACGGACAAGAGGGAGGGCTCTCAAGCGGCACAAAGGAATGGATAAACGGGACTTACCCGTTGGCTTAATCCGGAGGCGTTGGATAACACCAACGGAATCTTCCTTTTGTGATTTCCGAAGCTCAAGTTCACACACAACAGGATCGGTGTCGGAAACAGCTTGCACGGCATCGTCACTCATTGGGAGAGCCTAACAAAATCACAAACAAGAAATGAATGCTAAGAATGCTTGAACACAAGAAATTTGCTAAACACATCACTCAACAACCATCCAACTTACCTCTACTTGCATTTCGCCTTCTGAATTAAAAGCATCCACCTGGACGGCTTCAACTTCAACCAACGGAGCCTCAACAACAACATCCTCTCCAAATTCGGGTTGCGATTGAGCGCCTTGTGAAGAGTCCATTTCCTAAGAACATGAAGAGAATGAGAATTTCAAAAAGCAAGGTCAATATTTTAGTGACCATAAAAAAACAAAAACCCAAACCTCCTTCCACACACCATAGACTCGAAAATATGAAATCAGTTTGTGCACTCTAGAATGAGGCCTCGGATCCGAGGCCTCTTCCCACAAGTCATACACTTAGCCTATAAGAACCTGAAATGGCCGAGAGGGCCTCAAAATCATCATATTGGCCCCCCTTAAGAAATCAGTTTGTGCACTCTAGAATGAGGCCTCGGATCCGAGGCCTCTTCCCACAAGTCATACACTTAGCCTATCAGAACCTGAAATGGCCGAGAGGGCCTCAAAATCATCATATTGGCCCCCCTTAAGAAATCAGTTTGTGCACTCTAGAATGAGGCCTCGGATCCGAGGCCTCTTCCCACAAGTCATACACTTAGCCTATCAGAACCTCAAATGGCCGAGAGGGCCTCAAAATCATCATATTGGCCCCCCTTAAGAAATCAGTTTGTGCACTCTAGAATGAGGCCTCGGATCCGAGGCCTCTTCCCACAAGTCATACACTTAGCCTATAAGAACCTGAAATGGCCGAGAGGGCCTCAAAATCATCATATTGGCCCCCCTTAAGAAATCAGTTTGTGCACTCTAGAATGAGGCCTCGGATCCGAGGCCTCTTCCCACAAGTCATACACTTAGCCTATAAGAACCTGAAATGGCCGAGAGGGCCTCAAAATCATCATATTGGCCCCCCTTAAGAAATCAGTTTGTGCACTCTAGAATGAGGCCTCGGATCCGAGGCCTCTTCCCACAAGTCATACACTTAGCCTATCAGAACCTGAAATGGCCGAGAGGGCCTCAAAATCATCATATTGGCCCCCCTTAAGAAATCAGTTTGTGCACTCTAGAATGAGGCCTCGGATCCGAGGCCTCTTCCCACATTCATACAAATACCCTAGCATAACCTGAAATGGCCGAGGGGGCCTCAAAATCATCATATTAGCCCCCCTTAAGAAATCAGATTGTGCCCTCTAGAATGAGGCCTCGGATCCGAGGCCTCTTCCCACAAGCCATACACTTAGCCTATAAGAACCTGAAATGGCCGAGAGGGCCTCAAAATCATCATATTGGCCCCCCTTAAGAAATCAGTTTGTGCACTCTAGAATGAGGCCTCGGATCCGAGGCCTCTTCCCACAAGTCATACACTTAGCCTATAAGAACCTGAAATGGCCGAGGGGGCCTCAAAATCATCATATTAGCCCCCCTTAAGAAATCAGTTTGTGCAGTCTAGAATGAGGCCTCGGATCCGAGGCCTCTTCCCACAAGTCATACACTTAGCCTATCAGAACCTGAAATGGCCGAGAGGGCCTCAAAATCATCATATTGGCCCCCCTTAAGAAATCAGTTTGTGCACTCTAGAATGAGGCCTCGGATCCGAGGCCTCTTCCCACATTCATACAAATACCCTAGCATAACCTGAAATGGCCGAGGGGGCCTCAAAATCATCATATTAGCCCCCCTTAAGAAATCAGATTGTGCACTCTAGAATGAGGCCTCGGATCCGAGGCCTCTTCCCACAAGCCATACACTTAGCCTATCAGAACCTCAAATGGCCGAGAGGGCCTCAAAATCATCATATTGGCCCCCCTTAAGAAATCAGTTTGTGCACTCTAGAATGAGGCCTCGGATCCGAGGCCTCTTCCCACATTCATACAAATACCCTAGCATAACCTGAAATGGCCGAGGGGGCCTCAAAATCATCATATTAGCCCCCCTTAAGAAATCAGATTGTGCCCTCTAGAATGAGGCCTCGGATCCGAGGCCTCTTCACACAAGCCATACACTTAGCCTATAAGAACCTGAAATGGCCGAGAGGGCCTCAAAATCATCATATTGGCCCCCCTTAAGAAATCAGTTTGTGCACTCTAGAATGAGGCCTCGGATCCGAGGCCTCTTTCCACAAGTCATACACTTAGCCTATCAGAACCTGAAATGGCCGAGGGGGCCTCAAAATCATCATATTAGCCCCCCTTAAGAAATCAGATTGTGCACTCTAGAATGAGGCCTCGGATCCGAGGCCTCTTCCCACAAGTCATACACTTAGCCTATAAGAACCTGAAATGGCCGAGAGGGCCTCAAAATCATCATATTGGCCCCCCTTAAGAAATCAGTTTGTGCACTCTAGAATGAGGCCTCGGATCCGAAGCGTCTTCCCACAACTCATACAAATACCCTAGCATAACCTGAAATGGCCGAGGGGGCCTCAAAATCATCATATTAGCCCCCCTTAAGAAATCAGATTGTGCACTCTAGAATGAGGCCTCGGATCCGAGGCCTCTTCCCACAAGTCATACACTTAGCCTATCAGAACCTGAAATGGCCGAGAGGGCCTCAAAATCATCATATTGGCCCCCCTTAAGAAATCAGTTTGTGCACTCTAGAATGAGGCCTCGGATCCGAGGCCTCTTCCCACATTCATACAAATACCCTAGCATAACCTGAAATGGCCGAGAGGGCCTCAAAATCATCATATTAGCTCCCCTTAAGAAATCAGATTGTGCACTCTAGAATGAGGCCTCGGATCCGAGGCCTCTTCCCACAAGTCATACACTTAGCCTATAAGAACCTGAAATGGCCGAGGGGGCCTCAAAATCATCATATTAGCCCCCCTTAAGACATCAGTTTGTGCACTCTAGAATGAGGCCTCGGATCCGAGGCCTCTTCCCACAAGTCATACACTTAGCCTATCAGAACCTGAAATGGCCGAGAGGGCCTCAAAATCATCATATTGGCCCCCCTTAAGAAATCAGTTTGTGCACTCTAGAATGAGGCCTCGGATCCGAGGCCTCTTTCCACAAGTCATACACTTAGCCTATAAGAACCTGAAATGGCCGAGAGGGCCTCAAAATCATCATATTGGCCCCCCTTAAGAAATCAGTTTGTGCACTAGAATGAGGCCTCGGATCCGAGGCCTCTTCCCACAAGTCATACACTTAGCCTATAAGAACCTGAAATGGCCGAGGGGGCCTCAAAATCATCATATTGGCCCCCCTTAAGAAATCAGTTTGTGCACTCTAGAATGAGGCCTCGGATCCGAGGCCTCTTCCCACATTCATACAAATACCCTAGCATAACCTGAAATGGCCGAGGGGGCCTCAAAATCATCATATTAGCCCCCCTTAAGAAATCAGTTTGTGCACTCTACAATGAGGCCTCGGATCCGAGGCCTCTTCCCACAAGTCATACACTTAGCCTATAAGAACCTGAAATGGCCGAGAGGGCCTCAAAATCATCATATTGGCCCCCCTTAAGAAATCAGTTTGTGCACTCTAGAATGAGGCCTCGGATCCGAGGCCTCTTTCCACAAGTCATACACTTAGCCTATAAGAACCTGAAATGGCCGAGAGGGCCTCAAAATCATCATATTGGCCCCCCTTAAGAAATCAGTTTGTGCACTAGAATGAGGCCTCGGATCCGAGGCCTCTTCCCACAAGTCATACACTTAGCCTATAAGAACCTGAAATGGCCGAGAGGGCCTCAAAATCATCATATTGGCCCCCCTTAAGAAATCAGTTTGTGCACTCTAGAATGAGGCCTCGGATCCGAGGCCTCTTCCCACAAGTCATACACTTAGCCTATCAGAACCTGAAATGGCCGAGAGGGCCTCAAAATCATCATATTGGCCCCCCTTAAGAAATCAGTTTGTGCACTCTAGAATGAGGCCTCGGATCCGAGGCCTCTTCCCACATTCATACAAATACCCTAGCATAACCTGAAATGGCCGAGGGGGCCTCAAAATCATCATATTAGCCCCCCTTAAGACATCAGTTTGTGCACTCTAGAATGAGGCCTCGGATCCGAGGCCTCTTCCCACAAGTCATACACTTAGCCTATCAGAACCTGAAATGGCCGAGAGGGCCTCAAAATCATCATATTGGCCCCCCTTAAGAAATCAGTTTGTGCACTCTAGAATGAGGCCTCGGATCCGAGGCCTCTTCCCACAAGTCATACACTTAGCCTATCAGAACCTGAAATGGCCGAGAGGGCCTCAAAATCATCATATTGGCCCCCCTTAAGAAATCAGTTTGTGCACTAGAATGAGGCCTCGGATCCGAGGCCTCTTCCCACAAGTCATACACTTAGCCTATAAGAACCTGAAATGGCCGAGAGGGCCTCAAAATCATCATATTGGCCCCCCTTAAGAAATCAGTTTGTGCACTCTAGAATGAGGCCTCGGATCCGAGGCCTCTTCCCACATTCATACAAATACCCTAGCATAACCTGAAATGGCCGAGGGGGCCTCAAAATCATCATATTAGCCCCCCTTAAGAAATCAGTTTGTGCACTCTACAATGAGGCCTCGGATCCGAGGCCTCTTCCCACAAGTCATACACTTAGCCTATAAGAACCTGAAATGGCCGAGAGGGCCTCAAAATCATCATATTGGCCCCCCTTAAGAAATCAGTTTGTGCACTCTAGAATGAGGCCTCGGATCCGAGGCCTCTTTCCACAAGTCATACACTTAGCCTATAAGAACCTGAAATGGCCGAGAGGGCCTCAAAATCATCATATTGGCCCCCCTTAAGAAATCAGTTTGTGCACTAGAATGAGGCCTCGGATCCGAGGCCTCTTCCCACAAGTCATACACTTAGCCTATAAGAACCTGAAATGGCCGAGAGGGCCTCAAAATCATCATATTGGCCCCCCTTAAGAAATCAGTTTGTGCACTCTAGAATGAGGCCTCGGATCCGAGGCCTCTTCCCAGAAGTCATACACTTAGCCTATAAGAACCTGAAATGGCCGAGAGGGCCTCAAAATCATCATATTGGCCCCCCTTAAGAAATCAGATTGTGCACTCTAGAATGAGGCCTCGGATCAGAGGCCTCTTCCCACAAGTCATACACTTAGCCTATCAGAACCTCAAATGGCCGAGAGGGCCTCAAAATCATCATATTGGCCCCCCTTAAGAAATCAGTTTGTGCACTCTAGAATGAGGCCTCGGATCCGAGGCCTCTTCCCACATTCATACAAATACCCTAGCATAACCTGAAATGGCCGAGGGGGCCTCAAAATCATCATATTAGCCCCCCTTAAGAAATCAGTTTGTGCACTCTAGAATGAGGCCTCGGATCCGAGGCCTCTTTCCACAAGTCATACACTTAGCCTATAAGAACCTGAAATGGCCGAGAGGGCCTCAAAATCATCATATTGGCCCCCCTTAAGAAATCAGTTTGTGCACTAGAATGAGGCCTCGGATCCGAGGCCTCTTCCCACAAGTCATACACTTAGCCTATAAGAACCTGAAATGGCCGAGAGGGCCTCAAAATCATCATATTGGCCCCCCTTAAGAAATCAGTTTGTGCACTCTAGAATGAGGCCTCGGATCCGAGGCCTCTTTCCACAAGTCATACACTTAGCCTATAAGAACCTGAAATGGCCGAGAGGGCCTCAAAATCATCATATTGGCCCCCCTTAAGAAATCAGTTTGTGCACTAGAATGAGGCCTCGGATCCGAGGCCTCTTCCCACAAGTCATACACTTAGCCTATAAGAACCTGAAATGGCCGAGAGGGCCTCAAAATCATCATATTGGCCCCCCTTAAGAAATCAGTTTGTGCACTCTAGAATGAGGCCTCGGATCCGAGGCCTCTTCCCAGAAGTCATACACTTAGCCTATAAGAACCTGAAATGGCCGAGAGGGCCTCAAAATCATCATATTGGCCCCCCTTAAGAAATCAGATTGTGCACTCTAGAATGAGGCCTCGGATCAGAGGCCTCTTCCCACAAGTCATACACTTAGCCTATCAGAACCTGAAATGGCCGAGAGGGCCTCAAAATCATCATATTGGCCCCCCTTAAGAAATCAGTTTGTGCACTCTAGAATGAGGCCTCGGATCCGAGGCCTCTTCCCACATTCATACAAATACCCTAGCATAACCTGAAATGGCCGAGGGGGCCTCAAAATCATCATATTAGCCCCCCTTAAGAAATCAGTTTGTGCACTCTAGAATGAGGCCTCGGATCCGAGGCCTCTTTCCACAAGTCATACACTTAGCCTATAAGAACCTGAAATGGCCGAGAGGGCCTCAAAATCATCATATTGGCCCCCCTTAAGAAATCAGTTTGTGCACTAGAATGAGGCCTCGGATCCGAGGCCTCTTCCCACAAGTCATACACTTAGCCTATAAGAACCTGAAATGGCCGAGAGGGCCTCAAAATCATCATATTGGCCCCCCTTAAGAAATCAGTTTGTGCACTCTAGAATGAGGCCTCGGATCCGAGGCCTCTTTCCACAAGTCATACACTTAGCCTATAAGAACCTGAAATGGCCGAGAGGGCCTCAAAATCATCATATTGGCCCCCCTTAAGAAATCAGTTTGTGCACTAGAATGAGGCCTCGGATCCGAGGCCTCTTCCCACAAGTCATACACTTAGCCTATCAGAACCTGAAATGGCCGAGAGGGCCTCAAAATCATCATATTGGCCCCCCTTAAGAAATCAGTTTGTGCACTCTACAATGAGGCCTCGGATCCGAGGCCTCTTTCCACAAGTCATACACTTAGCCTATAAGAACCTGAAATGGCCGAGAGGGCCTCAAAATCATCATATTGGCCCCCCTTAAGAAATCAGTTTGTGCACTAGAATGAGGCCTCGGATCCGAGGCCTCTTCCCACAAGTCATACACTTAGCCTATAAGAACCTGAAATGGCCGAGAGGGCCTCAAAATCATCATATTGGCCCCCCTTAAGAAATCAGTTTGTGCACTCTAGAATGAGGCCTCGGATCCGAGGCCTCTTCCCACATTCATACAAATACCCTAGCATAACCTGAAATGGCCGAGGGGGCCTCAAAATCATCATATTAGCCCCCCTTAAGAAATCAGTTTGTGCACTCTACAATGAGGCCTCGGATCCGAGGCCTCTTCCCACAAGTCATACACTTAGCCTATAAGAACCTGAAATGGCCGAGAGGGCCTCAAAATCATCATATTGGCCCCCCTTAAGAAATCAGTTTGTGCACTCTAGAATGAGGCCTCGGATCCGAGGCCTCTTTCCACAAGTCATACACTTAGCCTATAAGAACCTGAAATGGCCGAGAGGGCCTCAAAATCATCATATTGGCCCCCCTTAAGAAATCAGTTTGTGCACTAGAATGAGGCCTCGGATCCGAGGCCTCTTCCCACAAGTCATACACTTAGCCTATAAGAACCTGAAATGGCCGAGAGGGCCTCAAAATCATCATATTGGCCCCCCTTAAGAAATCAGTTTGTGCACTCTAGAATGAGGCCTCGGATCCGAGGCCTCTTCCCAGAAGTCATACACTTAGCCTATAAGAACCTGAAATGGCCGAGAGGGCCTCAAAATCATCATATTGGCCCCCCTTAAGAAATCAGATTGTGCACTCTAGAATGAGGCCTCGGATCAGAGGCCTCTTCCCACAAGTCATACACTTAGCCTATCAGAACCTGAAATGGCCGAGAGGGCCTCAAAATCATCATATTGGCCCCCCTTAAGAAATCAGTTTGTGCACTCTAGAATGAGGCCTCGGATCCGAGGCCTCTTCCCACATTCATACAAATACCCTAGCATAACCTGAAATGGCCGAGGGGGCCTCAAAATCATCATATTAGCCCCCCTTAAGAAATCAGTTTGTGCACTCTAGAATGAGGCCTCGGATCCGAGGCCTCTTCCCACAAGTCATACACTTAGCCTATCAGAACCTGAAATGGCCGAGAGGGCCTCAAAATCATCATATTGGCCCCCCTTAAGAAATCAGTTTGTGCACTCTAGAATGAGGCCTCGGATCCGAGGCCTCTTTCCACAAGTCATACACTTAGCCTATAAGAACCTGAAATGGCCGAGAGGGCCTCAAAATCATCATATTGGCCCCCCTTAAGAAATCAGTTTGTGCACTAGAATGAGGCCTCGGATCCGAGGCCTCTTCCCACAAGTCATACACTTAGCCTATAAGAACCTGAAATGGCCGAGAGGGCCTCAAAATCATCATATTGGCCCCCCTTAAGAAATCAGTTTGTGCACTCTAGAATGAGGCCTCGGATCCGAGGCCTCTTCCCAGAAGTCATACACTTAGCCTATAAGAACCTGAAATGGCCGAGAGGGCCTCAAAATCATCATATTGGCCCCCCTTAAGAAATCAGATTGTGCACTCTAGAATGAGGCCTCGGATCAGAGGCCTCTTCCCACAAGTCATACACTTAGCCTATCAGAACCTGAAATGGCCGAGAGGGCCTCAAAATCATCATATTGGCCCCCCTTAAGAAATCAGTTTGTGCACTCTAGAATGAGGCCTCGGATCCGAGGCCTCTTCCCACAAGTCATACACTTAGCCTATAAGAACCTGAAATGGCCGAGAGGGCCTCAAAATCATCATATTGGCCCCCCTTAAGAAATCAGTTTGTGCACTAGAATGAGGCCTCGGATCCGAGGCCTCTTCCCACAAGTCATACACTTAGCCTATAAGAACCTGAAATGGCCGAGAGGGCCTCAAAATCATCATATTGGCCCCCCTTAAGAAATCAGTTTGTGCACTCTAGAATGAGGCCTCGGATCCGAGGCCTCTTCCCACAAGTCATACACTTAGCCTATCAGAACCTGAAATGGCCGAGAGGGCCTCAAAATCATCATATTAGCCCCCCTTAAGAAATCAGTTTGTGCACTCTAGAATGAGGCCTCGGATCCGAGGCCTCTTCCCACAACTCATACAAATACCCTAGCATAACCTGAAATGGCCGAGCGGGCCTCAAAATCATCATATTGGCCCCCCTTAAGAAATCAGTTTGTGCACTCTAGAATGAGGCCTCGGATCCGAGGCCTCTTCCCACATTCATACAAATACCCTAGCATAACCTGAAATGGCCGAGGGGGCCTCAAAATCATCATATTGGCCCCCCTTAAGAAATCAGTTTGTGCACTCTAGAATGAGGCCTCGGATCCGAGGCCTCTTCCCACAAGTCATACAAATACCCTAGCATAACCTGAAATGGCCGAGAGGGCCTCAAAATCATCATATTAGCCCCCGTTAAGAAATCAGTTTGTGCACTCTAGAATGAGGCCTCGGATCCGAGGCCTCTTCCCACAACTCGTTCACATACCCTAGCATAATCTGAAATGGCCGAGAGTGCCTCAAATCCAAACATATATTCAATATTCTGAAATCAAATTTTGCACTCTAGAATGAGGCCTCGCCTCTTTGCACATTCATACACATATCCTAGTATAACCTGAAATGGCCGAGAGTGCCTCAAAACCTGAAATGGCTGGGAGCACCTCAAACTTGAGATGGCCGAGAGCACCTCCAACTCTCCTTCTCATCCGAATGCTCCTTATCCACTAGCCTAACCAAAGGCCGAAAGTATTCCTCCATGCACCTACCTTTTTGGTTGTTCTAACACATTCTCTCACCCAAACCCTACTTGGATTGGCCAAGACTAAGTATAGCGCAATGGCCGAAAGTAAATCTAGTGGAATGGCCGCGAATAAGTCTAGAGGAGTGGCCGCAAGTAAATAAGGTGATTGGCCTAGAGCATGCCAAACTGGATGGCCGACAGCATGCCACTGGAACATTCATTGGTGTTTGAGAACGCATAATCCCTCTCATTTGCTTGAAACCCTACATCTCAAATCCTCCTAAACCCAAAACAATACATCGCCGTCAGTATGTTAAGTGGACATTCCATGTAGCCGACGCCTTACCAGATTTTGAAGTATGCCCTCCACTGTTGCCCCGACATCGGCTCCACTGTCTTCAGATGTCCCGTCCCCTGGCGGCGTTAGTGGAGTGCTCCTCGAATCGCCGAGGTTTACCTCTGCCATTCCTCTCCCGCGTCCACGCCCTCGCCTTGATGTTGGTTGTGTTCCGCCCGCCTTGCTTCGCAGAATTCTTGGAGCATGTGTCACATTATCTTGAACGAGGGTTTCAGTTCCTAAGTCTCCTCCCTCCTCTCTTTCTCGGTCTCCCATCAAATTCGATCTGAGCTCTTCCTTTGCCACTTTCCTCTTGGACGCCTTCATATTTTCTCTTCCTTGAATTGTTGGCTGTCCCGACACCGGTTCTCGCTCATTTAACCCCTTCTCAATTTCTTGTGCTACCTCCTCGTTGTTTTCTTCGTGGATATTTCCACTATCTCCACTTTCCCCATCCGCCTATATTTACCAGCGTCCCAATGGTTATAACAATGATAAGAAACCCGAATACTTAAAAAAAAGTAAATTCAGCGTTGAATTTGTACTACCATTTTCATTATGTGCTAAATCAACAGAATATTTGTAGATCCCAAGAATACGTACGACACTGCTAGAGTTCGTGTGTTCGCGTGAATCTTCTTGGATGCTGTCAATTCCCAACTCCTCCCCTTCTGCCATTGACCGCGGTTTACTTCCGTCCGCCTCTTCTACAATTGGTGATAAGTGAAAAGGCGGAATTTCACAATCTAGCCTCCACGAAGGTTTCCGCAGGTCTTTTATGCTTTCGCTCAAATCCTCAGGCGTCCCACGGCCCTCGATTGGCGCCTTCCTTGCCTGTGTCTTCTGTGTCCTCACCCTGTTTCTCTTCTTGTCGGTGTAATGTGTAGACGTTCGCCTCCTCTTCTTTTTCTTAGATGGTTCCGCTGTCGGAGGTTGTGAATTCCCTATTTCCTTCATGTGTTCAACCCTCCCGTGATTCAAACCTACTCGCTCTATTTCCTTTCCACAACCTCACCGCATCAACCTCAAACATTGGAAAGAAAGTGGGCAATCTCATTCCTCTCCGTATATAATTGCGATAACTCCCGATGTTAGGCGCGCTTCACTATCGCCCAACCGTGTTCCTAATTAGGGCTATCTTTTTTTAGTATGCCTGACAAGTTTGTCTCTCTCTGCTAATTATGCTTATTTCTTTATAACCTCATCGTTATCACCATTCTCCTTCTTTATGGATCTTCAAATTTTTGTTCCTTTACGTTTTCATTGTCTGCCTTCATGGCTTCCACCTCAATTATTCCTCCCGTCTCTGAGATGGCCGAGCTTCGTTCCAATGGCATCGGGGTCCCTATTCTGTTCCCTATTGATGCAGCAGGTATTGCTGTTGTCTCATGCCTTCATCTTAGCATTAGGTTCTCTTTGCAGGCAAGTACAATATGGGTAGAACGTGAGATCTCCCATCCTGATACTGGATTGCTTATTCATACCTTCCATGAGACCTCCAAGGTAACTGACAATGGCAATGTAGTGTGGGAGCTTGGCCCGGGAAAGTATAGGGTTTGTGGCTGGCCAGATTCTCAGCTGGGAGAGTCAACAAAAATCCTTGCTCCTCTTCGATCGTCGACTGCTGACTTTAGCACCCCGCCGGTAATAAGTGTCAAGACAGAGCCCGGTTTAGACGACGTTATAGACTTGTCTGATTCTTCGAATGATGATGTATCATTGCAGAAGGCTGTTTTCCATGATTCCCCTTCTTTCTTTCCTTCTGCTTCCTTTGTAACGCCTTCTCTTTCTCCCTCTTTTCCTTCCACTCCTTCTGTACCGTCTGCGTCCGAACCTCCTCAACCTATTGTTCAATGTCTTCGTCGTCTTGGTTCTATGCCTGGTTGTAAGAATGTCCTCAAGAAATTGGATTACGATAAACTCAAAATCCAAGAGGTTAATCACCTCCCCCCTCGTTTCGATGGTACCCAGTTATTTGTCCTCCCTGCCGCTGAATTCTCTTCATCTCAATCGAGAGCCAAGTCGTTGGACGGCATGGACAAGCAATATGATGGCCATGTTTGGACCAAGACTCAAACCACCAACATTACCAACGACGTTGGCCTTGCTTTTCGTTCCTCTGCCTGTGTTGGCCACCTCCAATGCCAAAACCCTAGTTGTGATTACCTTCAACGCGCCCATCGTACCTCTAAGGTTAATGACACGGAATTTGAGGGTTTCACTAAAGATCCTTTCCCTCTCTCTGGCATTGTGCCATCCCGATCTACTCTTGTCTGCAGGATCTGCAAACAACCCCCCAAATGCATTGCTCTGTGCGATGCCAAAATCTTCTACGTCCATGGGAAGGAGTCTTCTCAAAGAGCCTGCATTCATATCGGTACTCATCAACACCCAGTGAAGGTTGGAGACTGCAGAGACAGTCGGAAGCGTATCAATGCACTTATCGAGGAGCATGTTGAGCGTATGCCTCAAGCCACTCACAGCAAGATCGTGCTTGAAGCCAGCAAGGACATTGTTGGTGAGTTCCTTCTTTCTGGCGATAATGTCACGCAACGTCTCCTCTCCTTGAAAGAGCTCGAACCTGTGTTCGAAAGTTGTAGAGAGTTAAATTCCCCTAACCTTCGCTCTAAGGTTACCTCCTTCAAATATTTGAGGAGGTTCGGGGTTATGGATGGCATCGCAAAGCTCCGGGGCGTTAGCAATTGGGCTTACGTCCAACGCAACCAATTCCCAGGACAAGGTGACGATACAGACAAGGTGTTCGTCTTCAAGATGTCCGAGGTTGGTCCTGGAAGTGGTGTGGATTTGGTTCGTCGGATGCAACCGGGGGGGGACCTCGAGAATGCGTGGATGATGTCCGATCACGTGAAGCGGGTCAAAGGGTGGACCACCATGGCCGCTCATGTATACGATGGGACTTATCAACGGGTCATGACCATTTCATGCTGTGATTTCCAATCGGAGGATAAGGATGCCCAAGTTCTCTTCTGGCAGAACCTCAACCACGTCATGGCCCGCCACGGTATCCCACATCCAAACTTTATAGGCTTCATGGCCGACAGTGCCCAAGCCAATTGGAACGCTGTTCGCACTGTGTATGGTTCTGGAGATCCCAAAGTTCCAATGGAGGGTCGTGAGCGCACTTGTTTTTTTCATTGGAAACAATCGCTCGAGAAACATACGAAATCGTATATAAAGCATGAGTTGCAAGACCAACATAGACACCTTTGCCTTCAATATCGAAATGCCTCATCTATGCAAGAGGCGGAGACTAGGTACCTAGCTATCAAAGCTTGGTGGGCTTCATCCAATTGTACAAGTGAAGACGGTCTCAAGCATCTTCAGCTCTGGCTTGCTTTCTGGCACTTCCGCTACCTTCAATGGGGTGGTTTCATGGAATTGGTACATCTCCGTCATAATTCATTATTGGTTTTTCTTGGCTTCGTTTTCCTCTCTGTGTACATTTATATTAATACTTGATTTGTCCATTCAGGAAAAGGTTTTAACCCAAGACCAGTTGGCCGAGATGCCGTCCTGCAATCTTGCGGAGTCTGTCCACAACAAGTGGCTTCAAGCCTCCGGCAACAAGGGTGGAGATTTATACGTGGCTACGGTTGACGACTACATTCGCGCCTTCTTACAGGTTGTGGCATACTACCAATTCCTTAAAGGTGGAAGTGGCGGTGATGGTCCAAGCAAAGAAGAACTAAAGCTGAGAGGTGCTCAACGTCGAGCTCAGCGTACTGGCGACCCGACAGTGTTGCAGAAGGTCTTGCTTGAAATGCCCGGTGGGGAAGAGTTTTGCACTCGCGATCCCCACCTTGAGGGCGCCGAGGTGTTTGGATCGCAGAAGCGAAGACCCGACACTCCAATTGGTGATGATGGCGAGACCCACCGTCCCGATACAGTGAACTTCTCTCGCCCTCCCCCTGCTAAGCGAGTCACTCGCTCTCAACCTGAAACACTGCCTACTATCATTGAGGAGTCTTCCCCCTCTGTACAAGAGGTTCAAGTGCCTTCACCTGCAGGACTTGGTTTCCAGCGTGTCACCGCAGTGCAAGAAACCAAAGTAGATGTCTCTCTTTGGCATATTGCCCGCATACCCTATACCTCTGGAAAGTCTTGTTGGGCTAATCATGCGGGCACGAAAAAAAAATGCACCGCAAGAATCGTCACCAATAACAAGAGCGTCCCTGCGCCCACCTACACCGGTATGTGGCATCATTACAAACTCCAATCTATGAAGCGCACAGACTTTGTCTTTTGCCCAGACGACATCGAGCGTTGCGTCAAGGGCCCTCGTCGGAAATGGGTCATGCCGTTCTCTGCTAATGACCAGAAGCCTCCTATCCCCCCAATCTGGCCCGTGAAGATTGGTACCAACCTCACCCGCTCGGAGATCTTCGCGCTTGAGAACGCAGGTTTTCAACTCCCACCAAAGGAGCGCATCACACCGTCTCGACTCTTCACCAACTCTGCGACCCCGCTGGATATGTCTCGAATCCGTGTTCCAGAAAACCCCGACGCCATCCCTACGACAAGATTGTCCAAACTTGTTCGGCGATCCAGTAGCGCTCCTTCCGCAAAGCAGAGGCAGATGGTGGCATCTGCTGAAGCTATGCATGCTACTGTTCTCAAGTTAACTATGATCCCTCAACCGGGATTTGGTTGCATTATCACACTGCAGTCCAAGTCAGAACCGCAGCCACCCATCTACCAAGTCACAGTGAGTTCTCTTCCAGAATGCAACTGCCCATACTTCTTGGATATGATTTCCAAGTTCGGCCGCAAACGGAATTCTTATATGAATTGTAAGCATCTGTATTACATCTACGTCAAGGTTTCTAATTTGGATGCGGATGTAAATTTGTTCATACACGCCCCGACATTTAGCTTCAATGAGGTCAAACTCATCATGGAGGGAGGTCTCTTGACACATTCAACTTCCTAGAATTCCTCTCAGCCTAGCACTACATTAGGCTATGATATTTGTGTCCATTTCTGGACATCTTGTGAAGCAATAATTGATTGATATAATAAAGGTATAATCTCAATGATTATTTTTATTTACTTCAAAATTGTGTATTACAATGCTTCCTACCAGCTTAGGCAGAAAATATATATTTACAAGACTGCCTAAATTATCTGGATACACATTCAAGCATCAACAATTTAAGATACATGACGTTTCTCTTCGGCCTCCAGCGCATTGAAGTGACTCTTCATCTGTAGCTCTACTCCGCATAGAGTACACAAAATGTAGTGAACTATGAAAGGAGCATGGTTGAAAGAGGTGTGGCCAAATTCGAGTCATCGAATTTGGACACACCTCTTTCAACCATGTCCCTTTCATGGTTCACTACATTTTGGGTACTCTTATCTCTTCCAGATCCCTCCTTTCCAAGAACCGTCACCGCCGAAACCAATTGCAATAATTTATTGATATACTAAAGGTATGATTACAATGCTTCCTATGTCTATCAACTCTATTTCCGTTTTGCATACTTCTTGGATGAATCCGAGGGAGGTGGACCCGGTCGAAGCAAATCCATATAAGAAACTGTCTTATCTTTCATTCGTTCCTTTAGCGGAAGATGATGCGGCGTCATTCCCCTCATCCGTTCGCGAAATGAAAGAGACTTCGAAGATTCCCCTATAACCTTCACCTCCTCCTCCGTCTCGTTCGATTTGTCTTCATCCAAATCAGCGTCCTTCTCCGGCACATCTTCTTGCCTCTTTTCTTTTTGCTCGCGTTGTTTTTGCTCCTCCCGCGTCCTCCACCTCCATGCTTGTGTAGACTGCGAAAATGGAGTCAGGTCATAGTCATCACTACTTCGATTTCCAGCAGCAAACGAAAATTCCGGCGATAAATTAACCGGAATATGAGGATCTGCTAGACTCCTTATTTCCTTCTCCCATCCTAATCCAGCAAACATATCTCTTTCATCACCCATTGTATGCAAGTGTATATACAATGATGTTGGGTAAGAGTCCAATATATAATCTATTCGGCCACACACAATAATTGCTAAAGTCCAAGCTATAGAGTTGACTCACATATAAGACAAAGAGAAAAGTGATGAATCCAAACAAAGGAAGTTAATTATTTTGATTCCTTTGTATTTTGATTGACTCATTCTTCAATTATACCAATCTCCGAAAATCAATTTTCATTGATTTTTTCTTGTGATCATCCTTGGTTTTAATAATTCAACCACCTCACGGTTTCCAAACTTAATGAGACCATTCCAAATTCCGGGCCTTTACCCTCCACGGAAATAGGTCCTTTTTTTTACTATATTTGGCAGATTCAAGAATATTCCAGGTATATTCCAGTCTATATTTACAAATGTCTTTTTTTGGCATTTCAAGTTTGCTATTATTATATCTTCTACGCTCTCCGCTCTCCAAATCTCCGCTCTCCGCTCTCCGCTCTCCGCTCTACGCTCACATACAAGTGTCGTCCCGATTAGACGCCCCCTGGACCAACCCATGGACGCCACGTGCCCATGGGTGTCTCTACGCGACTGCTGGTGAGCAGTCGCACCCCTTCGTCGACTGCTATTAGCAGTCGACCATGTGGTGCGACTGCTCACGAGCAGTCGCAACCCATTCAAGTCGACTGCTGATAGCAGTCGACCATAGGGTGCGACTGCTCACCAGCAGTCGTCCGCACTTTGTCGACTGCTATTAGTAGTCGACTTGGGTTGTCGACTATAGTTGGGCAGTCGACTGTCTTCGTCGACTGCTAATAGCAGTCGACTTGAAGGGCAGACGACTGCTTGTAAGCAGTCGCATCCCTTCGTCGACTGCTATTAGCAGTCGACGAAGGGGTGCGACTGCCCACCAGCAGTCGTCTGCCCTTCTTTGTCAACTGCTAATAGCAGTCGACGAAGGGGTGCGACTGCCCACCAGCAGTCGTCCGCACTTTGTCGACTGCTATTAGCAGTCGATTTGGGTTGTCGACTGCAGTTGGGCAGTCGACTGTCCAAGTCGACTGCTAATAGCAGTCGACGAAGGGGTGCGACTGCCCACCAGCAGTCGTCTGCCCTTCTTCATCGACTGCTATTAGCAGTCGACGAAGGGGTGCGACTGCCCACCAGCAGTCGTCCGGACTTTGTCGACTGCTATTAGCAGTCGACTTGGGTTGTCGACTGCAGTTGGGCAGTCGACAGTCCAAGGCGACTGCTAATAGCAGTCGACTTGAAGGGCAGACGACTGCTCACAAGCAGTCGCCCGCCTGTCGTCGACTGCTAATAGCAGTCGAATTTCCATGTCGACTGCCCAAGAGCCGTCGACAAGCCAAGTCGACTGCTATTAGCAGTCGACTAGTTATGGTAGTCGACTGCTCTTGAGCAGTCGACATGGAAATTCGACTGCCGTCAGCAGTCGACACACCTATACGACTGCCCTTTAGCAGTCGATTCAGTGTGTCGACTGCCTAGTAGCAGTCGCTGTAACTCGTCGACTGCCCACTAGCAGTCGACACTGTTGACGACAGTTTACCCTGTGTGACGACAGGGTAAACTGTTTTACCTCCCCCAAACGGACGTGACGTTTTCAGGTCTGCCGTCACGTCGCTGTCACAGGACGTGACGCGACGTGACGTGTAATCCCTGGTAATGAGAACATCAGAATCCCATATTGATAAATTTGGGAACAATTATTAGACATAAATGCATCAAAGTGAGCAAAAATGTAAAGCATACATGAAAACATTTGCGTATGATATGAGAAATTGTTGCCAATGGAAGGGAAGATGCGGAGAATGATTGGAAATTGAATATATTAAATGGGTTTGAAATACAAATATTATAATAGAAATACCATCAACGTCTTGAAGACCTTCAAATAGAATAAATAACCAAGCACTACGTTCTACCCTTACATGCATTTAGGGACCAAGTAGACATTTCTAGTCACACTTGTACGTCCCACTACTTTTTTTCCGTGGCCAAGTCCTTGTTTTTGGCGGCCTCCATGGCCCTGAAAATCTCCGGCCCGCGGCTGTAGCCATTTTTGTAGACTGGCCCGGAATATGTGTCGTTCTTCCAAATATCCGGACGCGCTCCCAAATTGTACGAAGTGGTATTGTAAGTGGAATACGAGGGCGTTTGCGAGAGGGAAAGCCTTGCACTTCTTCGGAGGGCCGAACAACGATCGGACTCGGACGATGCGGCCTTGAGGGCGTGCCTATCCAATGAAGAAGTTGAGGAGGGCCGGCCACCAAGCGAGCGGGGAGTGACCTGCGAAACAACGCCATGTGACAAAAAGAATAAGAATGGAGTGGGGAAAATAATGAGGGCGGTTTGGGATGGGCGTTCGTAAAGTTCCCGGCACGCAGATCCAAGGTAAGGAAAGCAACGGTGAAAAAGGGGGAGGGGACGAAGAAGGGCACCTTGGATTTGGGGACGTCGGTGCAGGGCACGATGGGCACTGGGGGGCCGTCGACGGGAGCGTCCGGAGCCGATTGAATGCGGCATTGTTGGATGACGGGGGGGAACGAAGGCATGGAGGGCCGACGATGGCGGATGACTTTACGGGAGGAGGAGCGGAGTCGGCGGGGGAGGGGTCGCACCGGGGAGCTTCCATGCGGAGACGTCGGCTCGGGCCACGACGAGCGACGCCGTCGTTGCTCGAGGGCGACACACGCCCTAAGCGAACGAGCGTTCGCTTCCCCTTGGAGAGGGGAGAGGGCGACGGGGCATACGCGCGGGCGGCAACTTTGGGGGGCGGGCTGTTCACAACGCCGTCGTCGATGCCGACGTCCGGGGAGTAATCCACGGCCGAGGCTGCGTCCACCGCCGAGAAATGGTAGAGGGATGGGATTTGGAAATCCGTCACGCCGCGGGAAGGGGAGCTAGGGGACGAGGGGGGACGGGGAGGGCCGTCGAGGACAGGGGTGTCACATAGGGGGGCAGACTATGGGCAACAAAAAAAGACATCCAAACATGGAATAAAGCATTAGATATGTGAAACACAAGGACACAAACACATGCAAGGAGGTTTCTCAAATCAATTTATTAAATTTTGCGAGCCGAACGATGCTCCTATATACATTATCGCGGGGGCTTAATGCCGCGTTGCCGATGGGGTTGGACCTAACAAAATCCGGGACGCTCCCGGTGTGGAGCACAAGCCTTCTAAGGTAAGGTGCTAGCCTATCTAACAAAAATGTGTCCTTCATATCGCCGGTCCAAGGGTCGGGGAAGATGACGTTGCCCGGGGGGTTGAGAACGCTCTTGGTGGGGCTGTCGTCGATGAAGAGGGTGCTCTCCGCAGTTGGCCACCACCCGTGGGGTACCCCCTCGAGCGGGGGGATGCCGCGCCACAGTCTGGACCCGAGGACCTTGAGGAATTGTTGCCCTCCGCCTCGACCGCCGAACTTGGGAACCGGAAATCCCTTCTCGTCGAGAAGTTCATCGCATGCCTCTTGGTCGAGGACGAGGCAAGGGCTGGGGAGGTCACGGAAGAGGAAGTCGACGATGGGCTCCGTGTTCTCCAAGACCATAGAGCTCCACACGACGACGTGAGCTAAGCCGAGCACCTCTCGAAGGAAGTCTCGCACGTCGGGACGGGCGCGGACAGCCTTGCGGTTTATGAGGGTGTCGAGCTCGCCATCGTAGTCTTTCTCGTCGGGATGACGGAAGGGACGCGTGGGGACCCTGGGGATGTGTTTGGTGTGACACAACACCCCGTTGAGGTCAAAAACTAGGAACGGTTTCTGTCGGGTCTCAAGTCCACTGGTCGAGGGGTTGCGACCTATCTCCGGGAGGTCCTGTGATTAACAATTCGACTAGTTTAATGCTATGATCCAGTGAAGTGATTATGAAGATGATGAAGACAAACATGAAGATGCATTAGGAGGGTTCAAGGACGAAGAGCGATAATAGCAGTGCAAGGAAAATGTGGAAGGGTACATTCACGAACGCTCGTTCGTGAATGAAGGCCGACAGTGGCAAGGCGCATCATTTACGAACGCTTGTTCGTGAGCGCGGCTTGATGAACATTCACGAGCGGTCGTTCGTGAAGGATGTGGACACGGGGTCGCACCTTTTTACGAACGCCCGTTCGTGAACGAATGGGCACTACCAGGATCAAAATGAAAGAACATGAACATACACACCACAATAAATACGAGTCGATGCAAAGTTTGGGATCGAAAGCTCATTTGCTTATATATTAATTAGCTCAATATGTACAATTTGTCTCGGGTGATAGTTTATCACACAGGTTCCTAAGGCAACATGATGCCGTGATCTACAAAATCTATCGGCCTACAGGAGCACGCAAAAAAGTCTCGCGCAGGTCGGGGTGTCGATGTAGAGAATGCGCCAAAAAAACAACACAGGCGGTTAGGAGTGTTACGAACGAGCGTTCGTATTCTCAGAGATGAGTTACCTCGTCATCGGGGGGAGGGGCACCGGTGCTGGACCGAGGAGCCGCTCCCTCCTCAGCGATTAACGAACGCTCGTTCGTAACCACCGCCGCAGACGCCTCCGTCTCCATGACATCGTCCGCCCGCTCCGCCTGGGACGCCTGGGTCTGCTGGATGGTCTCCGCACCGTGGTCGTCGCCACCCAGGTCTAGTGCATCCATGTCGACATCCTCCATGTATGCGGAGGGCTGACGTTCCGGGCTGTCCTCGACATCCATTCTTTGTGCACCGGCCGTGTCATTCGGGCTCCCCTGCGTGTCCCTCACAATGACCATGTCAGTGTGTCGCGCAGTTTCATTGCCCTGTCTATCTACAACCCTGGGGACGACGGTGGAAGGGGCCGTGTCCGTGTCTGAAGGCAGTCCTACCCTTGACGGGGGAGGGGTGAGGACTGCCGGACCTGAAGACTCACGAACGAGCGTTCGTAAATCCTCGCCCTCCTGGATGGCCGCCGCGACGGCATCGTGGGTGATGGTGGTGGCCGGCGGGAGTGGAGGAGTCCCCACCGGTGTCGGGTGGGGTGGAGCCGGGAAGGACGGTCCTCCAGCATAAGGGAGATGTGGGGGGTATTGGCCGGATGGGTATCCCAGAGGGAAGGGGTAGGATGGCTGTGGAGACGCCGCAAAGCTCTGCATCCTGCTCAGCATCTCTAGAATGGCATCCGTCTTCGCGTTGGAGGCCCTCAGCTCCTCCTGGATGACAGACATTTTCCGCGCATTCTCTGCTGCAGCAGCCGCCATGTCCTCCTTCATCTTCTGCTCGAGCTTGGCATTGAGCTCGGCGACGGAGAGCGCCTCCTCCTTCACCCGCTTGTTCTTGTCGAACTCCACCCCCAGCTCGACCATGATGTCCATGTCCCCCTCGTCCTCATCGGAGACATCGATGATGGCGCCCTCCGGCAACTCCACGTACGGGGTCTTCTTCATCCTCCGACGCGTGTTGCGGAAGTGGTCCAAGGACGGGCGGGAGCGTTGATCGAGGACATCGAGATCCTCCATTTTGGGCACCACCAGCTTGGGTCGGGGGGATACCGACGTCGAACAACCTCCAGGCGTGCCGAACGGTTCCACGCCAGATGTTCGCGCGGGGAGGACGTCTTGGGTGGTGCCCGCCGATGACCCCGTATAGCCACCCGGAGTTCCCTGCGGCTCGGATGGAATTCCCGCTGGCGCCAACATTCTCAGAGGGGGGATGCTGAGGGTATGTGCATCTGTATCCCTTTCGACGGGGAGGACAGGGTCTTCGTCCTCTAACTCCAAGTCGGGCATGCTCTCGTCAACGGACATGCTGATGTCGAGCCTTGGCACAGCCATATCACCCAGGTCCATCATCGACGCCTTCGATCGATGGACCTTGTACTCCTCTTCGTCGATGGCGTCAACGTAAGAGTTGACACACAATCCCAGCATCTGAGACACGGAAAGAAATTGGTCAGACATATACGAACGCGCGTTCGTAAATATCAACGTAAAGATTGATGTAAAATAATAAATGAACACATAATATGATATTGAATGTTGAAGATGTTTGAAAAAGGCAACATACAATGTTTACGAACGAGCGTTCGTAAAAGTTGGGATGGCTTTCCATGGCAGCGTACATAAATTTGCTGCCTCCACAAACGTTGTACACGGTCTCGCCATGCATTGCCAAACTCTGCAAAATAGAGATGTAGAACTCCATCCTGAGTTCAAGGGCCGGGAAGACAGTGTACAACGTTTCTTGGAAGAGATCTTTGGGAGGGGGGTGAGCGACGGTGTAGATTTTCTTGAACGTGCTGTTCGCCTTGATGGGTGCACGCCCATTCCTAACCGACTTGTACGTCAGGAAAATGAGACTCACAGCTCCCACCTGCTTGCTCCCCCTAGCCTCGTTGATGGCCACTATCCCTTCAGTCTTTGCAGGCACGTATGTGCTGTGGAAGATGTTGTATTCGAACTTTATTGTCTCCTCGTAAAGCTCGGTCACCACGGAGACCTTGTCCTGTTCAACAACCCACAACCATACGTGTGGTTCCCTCATGGCTGGCGATTTGTACTCCATGAACTTCGCCATGAAGGGGTTGTAAAAGGGGACCCCCTTCGCCCCCTGCCTTGATGCACCAGGGATCCCCCGAAAATCTATGATTGCGAAGGGACAACCCCTCCGGTCCTCCCTCACCTCAGCCCTACTGATGGTGCCATCCCATTTGGAGAATGTTGTCCTCTCCATCCCTGTGGTTATCAGGCAAAATCGCGCTAAGCCGTCAAACTTGGCGCTCCTCTTCCTCTCCAAGAAGGAGATGTATTTCTGCAGCTCCTGGGGTTCAGTCTCGGACTTCTTCGAGCGTTTGTTCCCCTTGAGCTTCAAAACGGAGGCATGCTCCCTAACCAGACTACGCATTGAGGCACCATTGATGTTGTACAGCACCTTGAACTCTTTCCACTTGGCCCAGTTGACTTCGCCGTCGGCGTGGAAGAGCTCCCTCTCTGGCATGAGCCCATTTAACTCCCGCATCGCGCCCGTCTTCAGTTTCCTGTGGTCGCACCACTCCTTTACGGAGTATGTCCCGGGCTTGTGCTTCGGCCTCTTCAAAAATATCTTGGGGTAGGGGATGGTCCTTCCCACCGTGTTCCCAAGAAGGTGTACTGCGCATCGCTGCAACTCTGACTCTGTCAGCCCTTGCAGCGGCCTGAAAAACTCCCTCAGCAGTGGAGGGGCCTCGGCGCTCTTGTCGACGCTGTATTTTTCCTCAGTGTCGGGGTTGACCAAATCACCCGAGCTGTGGGCGTCGAAGAAATGGGTCCACAACTCCCATGTGTCGTTGTTGCAGCATATCAGTCGGAGCTCGCCCTTGAGCTCCAGGACTGATTTGGTTGTTGTGGACTTCATGTCGATGGAGGAGAATTTGTCCACCATCGCATCACAGAACGCCTGCAATGCACATCAAGGGTGTCAGTGTTTTCCATTACATACGAACGCACGTTCGTAAATTGAAATACTAAAGCACAGAATGAAAGTGTAGGAAATATACGAACGCTCGTTCGTAAACCCACCTTCCATTGTGGCGACTGGATCTTTGCGTTCTCCCTCTCCTTTGGAGGGCACCCGTGTGCGACCCAAACGTCTCTTGCAGCCACTATATTGGCAGCCCAGGACGCCTCAAACGCCTTGATCTTGTTCCCCGAATTGAGAAACGTCGATATTTTTCTGAGCTTGTCCCAGTCGTCCGACCACACCAGGAATGCCTTCCAGTTCCGAAGTTCCGCCTTGAGCTCATGCTGGAAGTTATCATCCTTGAGGATGATTTGCGACGCCTCCAAGCTGTGCTGACCGTCTATAATCCAGAACTCTCCATTCTGGATTCGAGGCCAGTCCTTCTCCGAGGGACGAGAAGTCAATCCCTTAGGCATGACGCAGACAGTCTGCCTATCCCACTTTACGTTGTTCATGAGATTATTTATCTGCCACTTCACACCCCCGCTTTCGCGAGACCTAACCACCCACTTGTTAGGAGATTTCTCGCACTTGAAGCAGTCCACGTTGAATGTGAAGTGGCGTCCCATGGGCCAGCAATCCTTGGAATAGTTGTTGAAGTCGCGTAGGATCCTGGTAGCCTTCACAGCATCTGGGGTCTCTCCCTTTTTCAAAGGGGTAGGCATCACTGGCGGCGAGCTCACTTCAAGGGCCTCAGTGACTCCAGACTTCTCCATGTCGTCCCTGGACCTCTTGGATGGCGTGGACTGTCTGCTGGTCCCCTGGGTCAGCCTGCTCGCGGAGGGCACCGGCTTAGGTGCGCTTCTTGAACCTCCTGCCCCTGAGGGAGATGGTTTTCTTGGACTCTTCTTCTTTTTGTTTGCCTCAGCCATCGCACTGTTGTATTTGGAGATGTTCAACGCCAGTGCGGTCAATTTCCTAGCAGTCCAGAATTGGATGAGGACGTACTTTGTGAAGAGGCCATCCAGGTTGAAATGCTTTGCATCTGGTCCAACATTCAGGCATGCGTATACGTAGGAGAAGGAGTGTAACAAGTAATGTAGGAGGAGATTTATGTGGTCATTTTTGTATTTCATATCCAGAATAACATAATCTCCTTGGGCCTCTATGGACTCTATCTCCCACGACTTCATCTGCACCCATTGTTCTGGCTGGTCTGACCTCGTCTGCAGCTCGTAAGTGAATCGCAGCGCAAAAAGGCCGTCTTTGAGTTTAGTTGGTATGGCCGTCCATTCTCCCATGAAGTTGTCCTTGGGGACATAGCTATCGTTGCCGTTTATGTCCTTCACGGATGCCGGCAGGCTATCCGCCGGCACTGCGAACATTTCGATGGGGTTTCTACTTGTTCTCGCCATCTGCATGATACGAAACAAGGTTAGGATCGTTTTTACGAACGTTCGTTCGTAATAGTCGCAAAACTATGTACTCGTAACATCGTGGACAGGGTATGCAGTTGTATGTTGGAACTGTGAAATCAGAATGTAATCGCATTGAAATTCTTGAGGTGTAGATTATTTACGAACGGCCGTTCGTAAGTAGGTGTATTGTGTAATGCGATCACATTTACGAACGAGCGTTCGTAAAGACGTTCGTAATTGTTTTTGTTCATTCTTACAAACTAAAATATTTTGTAAAGGCTGCAATATAATGTGTATGTTCATATTGTTTAGTCTCCAAATATTGTTGGTTGGCATTCAGCTTCCTTTGTCTGTTGCATATAGTTATGAACGCACGTTCGTAAATATATAGCCTTCTGGTGTCATGCAGACGTTTACGAACGCCCGTTCGTAACTGGGTGTCCATTTCCTTTTTAAAATTATTAATATGTCATGCGATGGTTTGGACTTTACGAACGTGCGTTCGTAACTGGGTGCCTGTATTTTATGTATAATATTATGTTGGATCCGTATGTATACGTATACGTATACGTATAAATACATATACGTATATGTTTCACACAGACATGGATCTGTGTTTCAGGAATCCTTGCAATGCTTTTTGCAATGCTTGGCCAGAATGATAGAAATTGAAGAAAAAAATTGAATCAGCACATAAGTGAGTTTCAGAATGTCAGGGAGAAACCAAAATGAAGAACACATGCATACAAAACACATTCAGCTCTGGCAACACATGGAATTCAACAATGAACAAATATCAGAATGTGAGGCAAATGAGTTCAGAAGGTTTACTCTGCTCACAATGTTCTTCCTCCCTTACTGTACTCACAAAATCTGCTCTTCTTCCCTTACTCAAAAAACCAGAAAAGCTCACAAATGAAAACTCAGGTCATCCACTCAATCCTCGCACCACTCAATCCTCCCACACACTGAAGCCCTCGCACGTTATGTACAAACCCTAGCAACTACTCTGATGTGCGTGCAACTCCCAAGCGTGCAATTGTCAAGCTTGTAGCTCTCAACCTTGCTACCCTAATGCTAGCAACTCCGAAGCTTGCAACTCCCAAGCTAGCTACTGCCAATATCCCAACTCTCAAGAGAAACTTGCAATTCAACACACTAGCGCCGACAAAACTATTATCAAAGATGTATAACTAAAAATGGCAAGAGCTTCGCTTCGCATCTGCTCAGCGCTCCGCTCCTCTCTCTGCTGCAACTGACAATGAGGAGAGTGGAGGAAGGGGCGCAGGGAGGTAGCCGGCGCCGCTAGGGTTTCCCCGCCGCCGCCACATGGCCGCCTCCCATTGGGCAGGGCTTGGATGGGGTATGGGGGATGGGGTGGGATGGGCTGGGGGGATTGAATGGGATGGGTGTGGGGGGATGGGACGGGATGGGCTGGGGGGATGGGATGGGCTGGGGGATGGGATGGGCTGGGGGATGGGATGGGCTGGGATGGGGTGGGGGATGCGAAGGGGGTGGGGGGATGGGATGGGATGGGGGTAGGGGGATGTGTTGTGTTTTAACACTCAAATGTGTTGGTTTCATCCAACTTTGTGACATGAATTGTTGCCATATTATGGAGGTAGTCATACATGACTACCATGTCCATTATTGTTAGGATGGACAAACGTTCAATGACTCTCTCGCATGAAAATGAAAGTTGGATGTATAAGTAATATAGGCATGTTTAATTCATGCTTTGTAATATGTATATGTAGTGGAGGCGTTTCACATTAGTTTGAAGAGCTTAATATAAATACAACAGTTTCTTTTGCCGCATTCCATTTAAGCACCTATACATTTGGTTCCTTTGTAAACTTCAAGTATATAGGGGTGCAGTTCCGGTTTAATGAGCCAAAGGACGTGTTGACAGTCCTTAAAAATTGTACCACCTTGACTTTGAAATTACATTACAAAATGAAATGATTAGCAATTCACATTTTTTCTTCGCCAAAAGTTTGTCTATATCATATATTCAATATCTAATTAGTTTTATTTCATGTGAGTATTCTATAACTAATTTATTTTGATGCTTACAACAATCTTAATTAGCTGTTGACAGCTGCTGCTTAAAAATTTCAAACGTGCTTAAGGCAATCTAAATCTTCATAATTTGTATTGAAATTTTGACAATGTTGTATTAACAACTTGGTCAAGGGCAACATAACTTCAAACACCTCACAAGTTATGCCATGTTTTGTGAAACTGCATCTAAAATTTTGTGTTTCAAACGCACTTTTCAACCTTTAAATGAATTCTTTTGAAAATGGTGCCTAAAAAGAAGTTGTTTGTTTTGTTGCATATGAGGGCATGGATGTGTTGTCCATGATAACATGCTACATATGTATGATATTTAATTTTTTAAGATAATATATTGCCTGAAAAAATGAATTAAGTCCTAGTAAGTGGCCCTAGTAAGTGGCCCAAATAAGTGGCGGGGTTGGCTCATTAAACCTAAACCATACCCATAGGGAGTATAAATTCGTAGCGAACAATCCATGTCATTTAGGGTGGAATCGATGATGAATCCATCAGTAAGGATGGGCATAATATGGTCTTTTGAAATATAGTGTTTCTAAACTTGAAATATCTTTCAAGTTGTGCAATGGTTCCACAAATTATTATTTACTTCATAAAGGACCCAATTTGAGATGGGTGTCCATTTTATTACAAGTGGTGGAAGAAAAATTCAAATTGCAAGAGGTCCTCAATTCATTCAATTGGGTGTCAACTTCCACTAACATTTGTATAGTGTAATGAACTTTAAATTGAACTTGAAGCAGTGCATTTGAGCCATGAAGTCAAATGTTTTGCCAACATGAAATGTGCATTACACATAAAATAAGTACGTGCGATATGATCAATTTAGTGAATATTGTTTGTGTAATCTATTGTAATAACTACCTTTCACGCTAAGCCGTTCAGGAACCCTAAACCCTAACCCCAAACCCTAAACCCTACATCCCTAAATCTTTAAATTTCACCAACCTTTAAGATATGTGGACATGTGATCGTCCGCGGGCATGTCCAACTAGTGTACTGATGTTGCTAGGATTTGGAATTATTGCTTCATTCGGTTAATAGCAACTATTGAGAATCGTGCCGTTTGTCATTTCAAGATTCAAAATTGGATTTCATGATACAACTTTGTTTGTGGTCAATTATAGTGAAGTTAGAAATTCTCCCTCGTTCACCTTAATAGTGTTGAGTGCATTTTGATCACACAATCCATACTTCATCTTATTAGAACATGCATGTCTTAAGTTTAAACGAACAATTTTAGCTATAACACTATATTCGGTAATCGGAGACTTTTTGATGACTTTGAGACTTTTTAAGGACGTGGCTTTCACATTTGTAGGAAGGAAAACACTACAAATATACTATGTTCCCAATTTTGAACACAAGTATGAGACACAAATGCATGAGACACACACGCCGAAATAAGAAAATGGGATATATGAAAACAATTGCGTATACAAAAATGGTATCATATTTATTGAATAGGATTGAAATACAAAATACAAGTGGAATATCCAATATTAGGCCAAAATCCTTCAAATATAATCGATCACCAACCAGTGCATTCGACAATTAAATACATATTAATATGATTTATACGTTTGGATCGTCAATACGACGCACTCCTTTTATTTTTGCGATAGCCTTTGCGGCCGTCTCTTTTTCTTTTGCTTTAATGGCCTCCATGGCTCTGAAGATCTCGGGCCCGCGGCTGTAACCTTGTTTGTTTGTTGGTCCGGAATATGTGCCGTTCGTCTATATTTGGCGACGCGCTACCGAATTGTAGGACGTGGTGTTGTAAGTGGAATACGAAGGCGTTTGCGAAACGGAATGTCTTGCACTCTTCCGAAGGGCCAAACAACGATCGGACTCGCAAGAAGCGGTCTTGAGGGTTCCCCTATCCAATGAAGAAGTCGAGCATGGACGGCCCACATTCGAGTACGGTGGGGTCTGAAACAACGACCACAAAGTCATACAATGAAGCGGGTTGGTATGAGTGAGCACAAGTTACGGATGCAAGTCCGAAAACCCCAAGAAACACAAATGCACTAATACACGGAAACCAGCAAGGAAAAACTGGAGAAGGCCAAAAGTTGGGCACCTTGGCATTGGGGGTGTTGGATTGAGCTTCGGGGACATCGAGGGGGGCAGATACAAGCACGACAGGGACGTTCGTAAACGTCGGGACATCAATCCGGGGTTCATCCATGCAAAGGCGTCTGGTCGATCGTGGGGCCTTGGGGACGGTATATTTGGATGGTGACGCATCGAAGTCAATAATACGAACGTGCTTCTCGTTGCGGAGGGGAGATGGAGACGGAGACGGAGACGGAGCGCGGTTGTGTTTTGCTACCTTTGCAGGAGGGCTATCCACGACTCCATCTTCAAACCCAGAGTCTTTGGAGTAATCAACAGCAGAGGCGGCATCGACGGCCGAGAATTGGAATAGGGAAGGCATTGCAACGTAGCTCACACCAAGGGAAGGGGAGCCGGGGACCGACGGAGATGCGGACGGGCCATTGACGACACTTTGGGACGCTTGGTGAGGCAACTAGGACACAAAAATACATTACAAAGAAAAGGGGGGAACGGTTAGATATAAACAAGGAGAATCCAAGTACAAGTCCAAAAATGTTCAAAGTTCTCAAATTAATTTATTGAGTTTGGCGTACCCGTACAACATCCTAAATACTTCATCTCGTGGACCGAGAGGCCTATTGCCAATGGGGTTGGAGAGCACAAAATCCGGGACACTTCCGGGGTGACATGCAAGCCTCCTAATGTATGGACCTAGCTCATTCTCTAGGAAGGTGTCGTCTCTATCGCCTTTCCAAGGATCCGGGAAGATGGCGTTGCCGGGGGGGTTGAGGATGCTCTTCGCGGGGCTGTCGTCGACGAGGAGAGTGTTCTCCGGGGTTGGCCAAGAACCGTGGGGCACCCCCTCCAACATGGGGACGCCGACCCAGAGGTTCTTCCTGAGGACCTTCAGGAATTGCGGCCCGCCGCCTCCTGCGACCTTCGGTACAATCCTGCCACTACGGTCATGGAGCTCATCGCAGTGTTCTTGACCGAGAAGCAAGCAAGGCATTGCGAGTTCTCGGAAAAGGAAACCGGCGATGGCCTCCGTGTTGTCCATGAGCATAGAGCTCCAGACGATGACATGAGCCAAGCCAAGGACGTCACGGAGGAAGCGCCTCAAGCCGGGTCGGGCCCGGACGGCCTTGTTGTTAATGAAGGTATCCAAGCGCCCGCCGTAATCCATGTCTTGTGGACTACGGAGGGGCCCCCTGGGCGCGCCATGCGGGATGTGTTTGGAATGGCAAAGCACCCCATTGAGGTCAAATATTATGAACGGTTTCCTCATGGGCCGATTTGGTCTTCCAAAGGGGTTGCGAGCTATCTCCGACGGACCCTGTGATGAAACATTTTACCTAGGTGAATGTTGCTACTAACGAAAACCAATTGACAAACATTTCATGAATTCAACAAAGAAACAGAATGCCAAAATTGTGCGAACTATGTAGTTCGAAAAGATTTATAAATGTAAATGGTGATATACAATTTTCAAAGGACATCTATCGATGAGCCCAAGAATCTAGCGTTTTCTCTGTTGAAGCTAATGGATCCTACGCTACAAAATTTGCGTCCACTCGCGGGGGGGAGGCCGGAGTTGAACTTGTAGAAATACACCGCCACGAAGGTGACACACAGGGAACATACGGACGCGCGTCCGCAACGAGGGAGGCATGCTCAAAGGTTGGTTACCTCGTCATCGGCGAGATCCGCGCGAGCAGTGCCTCCCTCAGCAGGACTCGTCACCATGGGCGCAGCTCCCGGACGCGCGTCCGTAAAGTCGTACAGTCCATCTGTGTCGACCAGCAATGTGTCTCCAGCTGCTTGAGAGGCTTGGGTGCCTGCGTAAGCTTCCTCCGCGGAGTCCTGGCTGCCCCGCATATGTACATCTTCATCCTCGAGGGGGGCCTCTATGTCCTCGTGGCTTGTCCTATCGCGTGTCGGGCTCTCCTGCGACTCCTCCACATTGTCGGTGTGTCGCGCAGTGTCATTGCCCGCCCTATTTACATCCGCCCCCGAAATCGCGAAATCGGAGGCGCCCGCCTCTGTGGCCCTCTGAGGGGGTGCGCCCCCTCCAATGAGAATGGAGGGCAGCTCAGCAATGTTTCGGACGCGCGTCCGTAAGTCTTGGACGTTCGACGAGGTAGGTCGGGGGGAGGGATCTGCTGTGGGCGCAACCTGGGCAAGGGGTGGGACGTCCAACGCGGGGGTTGCATAGGCATGCTCTGGTATGTACACGGCATGGCTATGAGATGGAGGCGGCATGAGATCGGCGGGCATCGGCATGCCGGCCTGGGGAGGTTGTGAGCCCAAAAGGGTGCCCACATTTAGTCTTAGACCCTTGAAACGTTAGTTGATGCACTTTGAAGTAGCATGTTACTTCACAAAAATATAAAAAGAGTGAAATGTTAGTCTTAGAAGTACCATGTTGTAAGAGGCTAGGATGTGAGTTGTTATTGTGTTTTTACCTTCGGAAGGATTTGAGTGAATGAGGATAGGTAAGGAGAACTTGGATTGAGTAGTTAGTGAGTAGGCTAGTACAAATGGATGGAGACAACCAAAGTGACTCAAGAGGCAAGTGCATTCGAATTGGGATGAATGGAGGATCACATGGAGCACACAAGTGGACCACCTCATCATGGCCACTTAATGGGGAAGGTCCAAGGAAGAATGCAAGGAGGATAAGCAAATTCTCAAAGCACCAATCAAATCACGAGTTAAGCATCGTGGTTTGAATTAAGTGGTGAGCAACGATTTGGGAAAGTAAGGGGAGAAAGTTATGGCGGCGGAAAGCGAAGGAGGCTAAGTTTGGGTTGAAGCATCCCAAGTTTGGTAAAGTGTGGTAGGTAGAAAGCCAAGGCTAGTTAAATGTTCGAATTAGGATCCTTGTTGATCATTTGAGGGAGGAAGGCTTAGAAGATAGGATTGGCGCCTACTAAGTAGGAGGAAATCTCAAGGGCTTATCGTGAGCCTTGAGGGTGCTCACCCCCTCAAGCTTACTATATAATCCCTCATTCTTCCCTCACTCATCCTCTCTTTCCTTTGTGCTCCAAGGCACCCCACGAGTTATAAGTGTGGGTGTGGGAAGCCATATTGGAGCACATGTGTGTGCTTAGTTTTTAGTTTGAGAGCCAAGGCTTGTTAGCCTTGAAGAGGGCTTGACCTCTTGGTGGAATTAGTGTTGACGTGAAGGATTTTAAAGTTAATTCATGATTCCAATTTGTGGTACTTAAAGTTCATGTTTTGAATACACGTGGTTGCAAGTTCCATGTTTAAGAGTTGAGCACTTGAGGTTGTGATGAGTGCAAAAATATACTTGTGTGGATTAGTTAGTCTTAGTGAAGTTAGGAAATTCTCTCTCCCCCTCTCCTCTCTAGGATTTTAGGATTTTAGGATTAGAGAAGAATTGTGTGATTAGAAAGGGGTTGTTAGTAGAATTAGGAAAATTAGGTAGGAAGATTAGTTAAGGGCTTGAATAATTAGTGAGGTAGTTGGGGATTACAACTACAAAGTTGTGGGTTCATGAAGGAGCTGGGTTTATGAAGGAGCTGGGTTTGTTTAGTTAGAAAGTAAGGAGCTGGGTTTATGAAGGACCTGGGTTTGTTTAGTTAGAAGCTAAGGAGCTGGGTTCATGAAGGAGCTGGGTTTATGAAGGAGCTGGGTTTATTTAGTTAGAAGCTAAGGAGTTGGGTTCATGAAGGAGTTGGGTTTATGAAGGAGCTAGGTTTATGTAATTAGAAAGTAAAGAGATGGGTTCATGAAGGAGCTTAGTAGATAGCCTACTTAATTAGCTCATAGACAAGTAGTTAGTTACATTATGCTAGTTAGTGTTATGTGTGGCTTTCACAAGTAAATGTATTTGAGATTGACTATAGAGAATAGTGTTTTTTAACACTTGCATCCTCTCTTTAAAAATAAACCACGTGCACAAATTAATGGAGAATGTGGAGCACTCTCGCGATGGCAAGACAAAGGAAGCAAAGACCAAAGTTAAATCCAAGACCACTTGAAGGGTGAACCTTGCACTATGGACTCATCCAAGTCCAAATCCAATACCGCGGAGGAATGTGAGCCCAAACCCACTACTCGGACTACGGACGCTTAAGGGTGGGGGGTTTGGCCTCACATAATTGGTGCGTCCGCCGGGAGCGAAGCGGAAGGTAGTTACAAGACTTGGAGGCGACTAGGAGACTTGGAGGCAACTAGGAAAAATTGGAGACACAAACTTGAGAGAAGGGAAGGAGCACCCGAAACTCGGTAAGTGTTCTCTCTTTGGGTTACATTTGAATTCATTGTATTTCAACTATTCCTTGGAATGAATTGCATTGTCAATTACGCAAATTCATTTTTGAGGAAGGAGCGCGGCGAAGGTACATCCTCAACCTTTTTGGGGATTTGCTAAGAACTTAAAAGGAACCTATAACCGAGTAGCTCATTAAAACATTAGAGGGTAAATTCACCTTAGGACATTGAACTTTGACACTCACCTCGGGGTGAGTCTCAAAGTTTTGGGAGTTGTCATTTCATGCTCTAGATTAAATTAATATTTCACAAAGTTTATGGTGTTGTTACATTGAGTCACGATTGAGGGGAGTGCTAACTCACAGGGGGATGCGATTGCTCAAGGTATGTTTATTTCTTCAAAGTGAACTCATTAACTAATTAAGGAATGCCTTTTGTACTCGTGATTGTTGTTATCCATTGTAGAGGGTAATTCCCGAATTGTGGATGGTGTGAGAAGTTGAAGGGTGAAGCCTCGACTTTTAACATAATCTACTCGGAAGGTCACCCCCTCACAATCGGTATTGTGGTGAGTGTTAATTTGCGGGAAGGTGCGGAGGTGATGCTCCGACTTAACCAAAAAATTAACATGAACATGCCTATCCCCTATTGGGATTCTTTCACCTAAGTGGGCTTGCAGGTTCTTTTCCTCACCTCCAAAAAAATAAAATTATAACCACACCAAGACAAGTGAAAATATTAAGAGGGGAATTGCTAGGATTATGTGTGGTCAAGTGAGGGTCGATCGATTCTTATGGAATGCAAGGTAGGACTCGCTCACAAAAACCAAGTTTGATAGTAGGACTAGAGAAATCTACTCGAAAGAGGCGGTCCTCTAAAATCAGTGATAGATTAGAACAAGATAATGTTAGAATAGAGAGTTGTTTGAACGTCGAACCTAGGACTAGGTCAATTCTAGACACCTTAGAACTTGGAGCTCAACTTGAAGAGGAGATCACTCCCTCCAAATTGAGTGGTGAAACTTCTTCGGAAAATTACACACTTAGAGAAGAATTCCCGGTAGAAGTTGATAGGGGATTGTTGAATAGTTCACCGGTCACCATGGCCGAGGAACGGGGGATGGATCCACCACCCATACCCCCAATTCCGCCCATACCTCCTATACCTCCAATAGACCCATTGGTTAGGCCAAGAGGCCTACCAATTGTGGTTCCACAAAATTTAGCGGCGATGGATATACCATCTCATCTCCCTAAATTTTATGGGACCAAGGATGAGGACCCCTCTCGGCACATGGAACGGTATATCGAACGGTTGGCTAGCTTCCTCATAACCGACCCGGGTTATTGGTTAGTGTGGTTTCCTACCACTCTAGAGGGGGAAGCCTATGAATGGTATCGGGATCATGCCGAGGGACATTTTAGGGGATGGGAACAATTACAAAGGGAGTTTCTTAACGAATTTAGGCCGGAAGTGGGTCAAAGTACCGCATTAAGGGCATTGTCGTCATTGAAGCAAGGAAGGGAGGAAGAAATTTCGGCTTACATTAGGAGGTTTGATTTAGTGTGCACTAGATTTGTGGGTACCATGCTCAACGACGACACGCTAAAGCAATTTTTCATTCAAGGGTTTTTTAAGTCCGGAACTATTAGGGGTGTTCTAGAAAGGAATCCCTTGACCTTGGCGGATGCCAAGCGTGCGGCTAGAGATATTGAAAACTTGGATAAAGATCACGAAAGGCTATGGAGAAGGGAGGATGAATTGATCCCACAATTCATCCCCATACGCCCTAGGGTGGTAGCGGTAGAACCCGCTAAGTATGAGAACCAAATTCCATATGCCATTGTGGACACCGGCCCCCGACCTTTAGCGGTTAGGGAACCGGCACCTCTTTTGGCACTACCGGCCCCTAGAACGGATCCACACTTGGAGGAGGTTGAGAGAAGACTAGGTGCTAGCCAACTAGGATTCCAAGAGGCTATGATAAAACAAATGCAAAGCCTCACGGATCAAATGTCATTAATGATCCGGAGTCAACAACCGGGGCCTCCACCCCCGGTTGAGTCGGGTAGGCATTCTTCCGGATTATGGTGTGTCCAATGTGGCCAACCGGGCCACACGCGTCAATTTTGTAGAAGTGGACAAAACCGTGACCAAAGAGGAAACGGTAACCCACCTCAACAAAATCAACGAGGTCAAGCGCCACCTCACTATGGAAATGGAAGCAATAGAGGACCACAACCTAGAGGGCAAGGTGGCCAAAATTTAGAGAAGAAGGAATTTCATCCCTTTTGTGGAAGGTGGCACGCTCAAGGACAATGTTGGTCCGAAGGTCAAGAGTTTAATTGTAGCAATTGTGGAGGAAGTCATCCCTCGGATACGTGTCGCCAACCGGACAAAATAATTAATGTCCCTTACCCGGTGGCTAATCCACAACAACAAGCAAGGGATAATATGCGAGGTGCTAGGCCACAAGGAGTACCGGCCAATGAACTTAGGCCACCTAACTTATACTATGACCATAGTAATGCTAGGCAAACTTTTCATCCACCGGCGGGCTTGCAAACTACAACCGGTTACATTCCAATACAAAATAGACAAGGAGTTCCACCTAATGGTAGTAACGGGAGACAAGCGCCTCCAACGGATCCGGGACCATCTAACTCCCAAGATGTTAGGTTCATGGATGGAGTGTTGGAGGCCACATGTGATGACATGCTTCCTCTCCCAACGAGAATTGGAGAGGAGCAAAGTCAATGGCCTCCTCACACCAATGCTATTACATATGAGTTAGTGAAGGGTAAGGGTGTGGTTGAAGAAGCACCTGCACTAGCGGTAACTACTAGGGCTAGGAGAGGGGATGCCCCGTTGGAGGTAGGAATAGGAGAGCAAGGAAATTACTCTTCGGATGAAGAGATTAATCTCTCCGAGTTGGATAGGGTAGCTAGAAGAGCTACTAAGGATGTGGAGAGGGAAAATATAATTTTACAAGATAGGGAGAGGACTAATGCGGTACATGACTTGGATAATAGCGATGTGGGTGAATGGGAAGGACCGGGGGTTCCCGTAGACGAATTCGACGTAGTGGGTAATTCTAAGGTGGAAAGATCTACCGGGTACGACTTGTGGGCGGACCTTAGTACACTCAAGGCGGATATTACTTTCGGCCAACTATTGGAAATTTCACCCACGGCAAGGAAAACATTAAAGGAGGGAATGCCGGTACACAAGAGGATGAGGAAGGTGAAAGCTAAAATAGCCGCTAGGATCCAATCACAAGGTGGAAGAGACGTGAAAGCTATAGAAATAGAAGTTGTTATAGTAGATAAGGTGGTTCCTAATGTGCTAGTCGACGGAGGGAGTAGTCTAAATATACTACCGGAGGATACTATGAAAAAATTGGGACTTGGACTCACGGGGCCTTCACCTTTGGTCATAAATATGGCAAATCAAAGTTCGACTACGCCTTTGGGGATGATCAAGGATTGTAGAATGACTACGGGAGGCGAGGAGTACTTGGTCACCTTCCATGTCATTAAAATGCACTCCAACAAGGACACCTTCCCCATTTTGCTAGGTAGGCCTTGGTTGCGGATGGCGAATGCTATGGTCAATTGGGGTGGACCTAAACCATCCATCACTTATGGTCCGAAGGGTAATAGGGTCATAGTGTCCATTGGTTCATTAGAAGGATGGATGAAGAAGGAGATGTATTTGCCATTGGAGAAGGAAATTGATGACTTAAACGAGAATGAGATTGGCAAGGCATTGGTGGGAGTCGTCCATCCCGAAGGTCAAAGGGTTGTTATAGATTCGGGCTCGGGAAGTCTAGGTCCTAATTTTTACAATTATGGGGATAATGGGGATTATGCCCAATGGCTAAGGGAGTACCCCGAGTCCGAGGTTGATGTAATGGTTACATTTCACCAAGTAGGCTTAGGGAGTGAATTTCCTAGTGTTAGTTTAGGAGAGGGCTCATTGTTGGAGCCATGTGAGGTGCTCACCGAGGAAGAGTGGGTTAGCGGTGGGTTAACACCTTGGGTAGATGACGTGGAAGAGGGTGAGGTTAGTTTAATTCATGTAGATGGGACTCAAGAGGAGGATGTGATTATTGAGTCATCGAAATTGGAGGAGCCTTTACATTTCAAGACCACGTCTACGGGGATAGTTGTAGGTCAAGATGTGAAAGATTACCCCAATGTGCCTTCCGATTGGTATCGGAACAAAGAGGAACAAGCACATGTGTCGGAAGCGGATTGGCGGTACGTGGATGTGAAATTAAAGAATGGAAAAACCCGACAAATGAAGATGGGTTCCAAATTGGGGGAGAAAGAGGTTAGGGAGTATAGCAATTTGGTGGATGAGTTTAGTGATACTTTTGCATGGTCCTACGATGAGCTTAAGGGAATTCCTAGGGAAATGGTAGAGCACCGGATTCCTTTAATTCCGGGGGCGAGGCCAATTAGACAAAAGGAGAGGAGGATGAATCCTCAATTGCAATTGTTGGTGAAAGCGGAATTGGAAAGGTTATTGAAGGCCGGGTTTATCAAGCCGGTGGAAATCACGGATTGGGTTTCTCCTATGGTCTTAGTAAAGAAAAAAAATGGGAAATTAAGGGTTTGTGTCGACTATAGGAAATTGAATTCGTGCACACAAAAGGATCACTTCCCCTTACCTTTTATCACCTTGTTGCTTGAGGAGGTTGGAGGTCATTCGCGATATACCTTTATGGATGGGTATGCGGGTTATAATCAAATTTCCATAGCCCTCCAAGATATCCATAAAACGGCTTTTACTACACCTTGGGGTATTTTTGTGTGGGTAGTGATGCCATTTGGGTTATGTAATGCCCCGGCTACTTTCCAACGATTAGTAATGTATATCTTCACCGACTTGTTGTTCAAATCCATGACCGTCTTTGTGGACGATTTTAGCACACAAAGTAATGTGGACGATCACCTACATTGTGTTAGGGAGGCATTGGTTAGGTGTAGGAAGATGAGGTTAGCATTGAACCCGGATAAGACATTTTTGGGAGTGAATAAGGGAGTGTTGTTGGGTTATGTTGTTAGTGAGAAAGGTAGAGAACCCGATCCGGATAAGATTGCGGCCATAAGCGACTTGGCAACTCCAACCAATTCCAAGGGGATCTCTAAGTTGTTAGGACATGTGGGATGGTACCGGGAACTTATTCCTAATTTTTCAAAGATAGCGGTGCCCATTACCCATTTGCTCAAAAAGGATGTCAAATTCGAGTGGACGGATGCTTGTCAAAAAGCCTTTGAGGAATTGCGGGATAGGTTGAGCACCTATCCGGTGTTGATACCACCCAATTGGGGTAAACCTTTTCACGTCTATTGTGATGCTAGTAATGTGGCAATAGGGAGTGCGCTTTGTCAAGCAACGGGAGAAAAAGAGAAGGATCAACCTATAGCTTATGCGAGTAAGCAATTGACCCCCGCCGAAAGAAACTACTCTACAACAGAGAGGGAGTGCCTAGCCATGGTGTTTTCCGTTAAAAAGTTTAGGCATTACCTCATGTGCAACCCGGTTATATTTTTTGTTGACCACATGGCTATCAAGTATCTAGTTAACAAGGCGGAGTTAAGTGGTAGGTTAGCTAGGTGGGTTTTGTTATTAGAAGAATTCGACTACACGGTGGAATATAAACCGGGTCGTATGCATTTACAAGCGGACCACTTGTCTAGGTTGTCGGAGGAGATAGGAAAAAATCCGGTAAATGATATGTTAGTAGATGATAGCCTCTTTGTGGTCACATCTACACCGGAGTGGTATGCGGGCATAGTGGAATTTCTAACAACCCACAAGTTGCCCAAAGAGTGGACAAAAGAAGAGAGAAGGAAGGTGAGGGTAAATAGTAGGCAATTTGTTGTAGTGGGCCATAGGTTGTTTAGAAGGGGGTCCGATGGTATTTTACGACGATGCGTGTCAAAAATGGAGGTTGAAGCGATTTTAATCGCTTGCCACGATAGCGCTTGCGGCGGTCACTTCTCGGGTCAACTCACCGGGCAAAAAATACTTAGAGCGGGCTACTTTTGGCCTACACTATTTAAGGACGCCCATGACTATGTAAGGAAATGCGACGCTTGCCAACGGTATGCCCGAAACGACCTTAGAATGGAGATGCCTTTACATGTATCATTACCCTTAATTCCTTTCGAAAAATGGGGCATCGACTATGTGGGTGAGGTCCATCCCCAATCTTCAAAAGGAATGAAATATATTGTGGTGGCAACCGAGTACCTCACCAAGTGGGCGGAAGCCAAAGCGGTGAAGACCGACACGGCGGAACACGCGGCAACATTTATGTACGAAAACATAATTTCGCGGTTCGGGGTGCCGAAGATCCTAGTAAGCGATAGGGGTACTCACTTTTTGAATGACTTGATTCGAGAGATGACAGAGAAATTTAAAATTGATCACCGGAAGACTACTCCCTACCACCCACAAACCAATGGACAAACGGAAAGGGTTAACGGAATTTTGGTGAGTATACTACGCAAGACGGTTATAGACTCGAAGCGGGATTGGGATACGAAACTAACGGCGGCACTTTGGGCATACCGTACAACCTATAAGGTAACTACGCGTGCTACACCATTTTCCTTAGTCTATGGTCTTGAAGCGACACTACCAATCGAATATGAAGTCGAGTCACTTAGGGTGGCCGTGAGTACGAGACTTACCGAAAGTCAATCCTTACGAAATCGACTAACCGATTTGGAAGCACTTGACGAAGGGAGGAGAATGGCGGCTCAACATATTGAGGCAATCCAAAGAAGGAGAAAGATTACTTTCGACAAACGACATAAGAAAAGGGCCCTAACACCGGGAATGATGGTCATGATTCAAGACGCACGAAAGCTTGAATTTCCGGCGAAATTCGATGCGGTATGGTTAGGACCTTACCTTGTCTATGAGGTCTTTCCTAATAATTCAATTCAATTGGAAACGTTGAATGGTGAGCTCTTTCCTACCCGTACATCGGGAAGTAGATGTAAGGAGTACCGAGCTTGACTAGGCAACTTACCCTTGGAGCAAGAGATGTTTGGATTCATCCCCCGATGGTCGCCAATTATGTGAGCCCAAAAGGGTGCCCACATTTAGTCTTAGACCCTTGAAACGTTAGTTGATGCACTTTGAAGTAGCATGTTACTTCACAAAAATATAAAAAGAGTGAAATGTTAGTCTTAGAAGTACCATGTTGTAAGAGGCTAGGATGTGAGTTGTTATTGTGTTTTTACCTTCGGAAGGATTTGAGTGAATGAGGATAGGTAAGGAGAACTTGGATTGAGTAGTTAGTGAGTAGGCTAGTACAAATGGATGGAGACAACCAAAGTGACTCAAGAGGCAAGTGCATTCGAATTGGGATGAATGGAGGATCACATGGAGCACACAAGTGGACCACCTCATCATGGCCACTTAATGGGGAAGGTCCAAGGAAGAATGCAAGGAGGATAAGCAAATTCTCAAAGCACCAATCAAATCACGAGTTAAGCATCGTGGTTTGAATTAAGTGGTGAGCAACGATTTGGGAAAGTAAGGGGAGAAAGTTATGGCGGCGGAAAGCGAAGGAGGCTAAGTTTGGGTTGAAGCATCCCAAGTTTGGTAAAGTGTGGTAGGTAGAAAGCCAAGGCTAGTTAAATGTTCGAATTAGGATCCTTGTTGATCATTTGAGGGAGGAAGGCTTAGAAGATAGGATTGGCGCCTACTAAGTAGGAGGAAATCTCAAGGGCTTATCGTGAGCCTTGAGGGTGCTCACCCCCTCAAGCTTACTATATAATCCCTCATTCTTCCCTCACTCATCCTCTCTTTCCTTTGTGCTCCAAGGCACCCCACGAGTTATAAGTGTGGGTGTGGGAAGCCATATTGGAGCACATGTGTGTGCTTAGTTTTTAGTTTGAGAGCCAAGGCTTGTTAGCCTTGAAGAGGGCTTGACCTCTTGGTGGAATTAGTGTTGACGTGAAGGATTTTAAAGTTAATTCATGATTCCAATTTGTGGTACTTAAAGTTCATGTTTTGAATACACGTGGTTGCAAGTTCCATGTTTAAGAGTTGAGCACTTGAGGTTGTGATGAGTGCAAAAATATACTTGTGTGGATTAGTTAGTCTTAGTGAAGTTAGGAAATTCTCTCTCCCCCTCTCCTCTCTAGGATTTTAGGATTTTAGGATTAGAGAAGAATTGTGTGATTAGAAAGGGGTTGTTAGTAGAATTAGGAAAATTAGGTAGGAAGATTAGTTAAGGGCTTGAATAATTAGTGAGGTAGTTGGGGATTACAACTACAAAGTTGTGGGTTCATGAAGGAGCTGGGTTTATGAAGGAGCTGGGTTTGTTTAGTTAGAAAGTAAGGAGCTGGGTTTATGAAGGACCTGGGTTTGTTTAGTTAGAAGCTAAGGAGCTGGGTTCATGAAGGAGCTGGGTTTATGAAGGAGCTGGGTTTATTTAGTTAGAAGCTAAGGAGTTGGGTTCATGAAGGAGTTGGGTTTATGAAGGAGCTAGGTTTATGTAATTAGAAAGTAAAGAGATGGGTTCATGAAGGAGCTTAGTAGATAGCCTACTTAATTAGCTCATAGACAAGTAGTTAGTTACATTATGCTAGTTAGTGTTATGTGTGGCTTTCACAAGTAAATGTATTTGAGATTGACTATAGAGAATAGTGTTTTTTAACACTTGCATCCTCTCTTTAAAAATAAACCACGTGCACAAATTAATGGAGAATGTGGAGCACTCTCGCGATGGCAAGACAAAGGAAGCAAAGACCAAAGTTAAATCCAAGACCACTTGAAGGGTGAACCTTGCACTATGGACTCATCCAAGTCCAAATCCAATACCGCGGAGGAATGTGAGCCCAAACCCACTACTCGGACTACGGACGCTTAAGGGTGGGGGGTTTGGCCTCACAGAGGTGCATACACCAACGAAGGCCTCGCCTGCAGGCTCTGCATCATGCTCATGAATTGCTGGCTCTGGGCCAGGAACTGTTGATTCTGAGCCATGAGATCGGCGTGCCTGCGAGCGGATTCCAACCTGGATTGTTCCATCTCAGCTTGGATGGCAGCCATCTTCTTGGCGTGCAGCTCGTTTGCCTCCCGGAGCCGTTGGTCAAGCTCCTCCCTCATTCTCTTCTCCATCTTCTCGTCCAATTCGGAGACGGACATCGGCTCTTTCTTCACCTTGCCGGGCTCGCTAGGCAAGGCGGAGATGGCATTGTACATCTGGACCTCGTCCTCGTCTTCATCGGAAAGGTCCAAGATCGCCCCTTCAGGGTATTCGTTGTAAGGGGTCTTGTTTCTCTTCCGTCGGGTCTCACGGTAGAGAGAGAGGTCGGGCCTCAAGATCAGCTCCAACACATCCCTGCCCTCCATAGCTGGGAGCTCTGCCTGCTGAGACTCCCCCCCGGAAGAAGCTATGCAGCCGGCTTCTGTCGCGAGCTCCACATCCACATCTGCTCTAACCCCCGCAGCACGAGACGGACCCGCAGTGGAAGGAAACCCAACACGCGAAGTGGGAGTCCCAAATGGCGAGGCACTGGGACCATGAGGGACCCTCAACGGAGTGACGGTAGGATGCGGCTCTTCCGTTTCCATTGGATCCGCGCCCAGGAGGAAATGACCTGTTGTGGGATCACGAACAAGGCTCGGTAAATCCTGGTGCGCCCTGGGCCGTTCAGGCGGGTGGATGGGATCCTGCTCTGCGTCAGTGTCCGTCTCCATTTCAGGCATCGCCTCGATTCGCGATGCGAGCGGCAACACAGGCTGGGGAGGTAGCACGTCCACGATGTCGAGGATGTCCATTTTGGAGGCATTGACCCTGTGGGCCTTTGCATCGTCGTAGTCGCCGACATCCACAAACGAATTGACCTGCAGCCCAAGCATCTGGAACATAACAACGAGTTAGGGGCAAATGTATCAGGGGACATACAAATGAGGCCAGATATGACAAAATGTAACAAAATGAAATAGTGTACTTTTACGGACGCGCGTCCGTAAAATTACACAGCCAAGAGGTGTTGGGGAACAATGCATATGAATATAAATCTTAAATTTACGACGCGCGTCCGTGAATTTCCATTGGGGCAGGCAACTCACCAATGCTGCATACACAAATTTGGTGCCGCCGAAGACGTTGTACACAGTCTCGCTCATAACGGTCAAAACCTTGAGGATCCCGATGTAGAATTCCATGCGAAGCTCGTACGCCGGGTAGATTGTGTACATCGTCTCCTCCACGAGCTCCTTAGGGTGTGGTGTGGGTAACGAGTACATTTTCTTGAACACAGCAGTAGCCTTCACAGGCGGCCGCCCAGTCGGCGAAGACTTGTGCGTCAAGAAATACAGTTGCACGGCTCCCACTTGCTTGACCCCCCTGGCCTCTTGCACAGCTGTGACCCCTTCCGTCTTGGCCGGGATGTACGTGCTGTGGTAGAGGTCGTAGTCGACGTCCATCTTCGAGTTGTAGAGCTCCACGACTGCTGCGGACTTCTCTTGCTCTACAATCCAAAGCCACACATTTGGCTCGCGGAGGGCCGGCGACCGAAATGCCTTGAAGGCTCCAAAGAACGGCTCGTAGAAAGGGGTTCTGGCAGCTCCCTGTTTCCAAGCTCCGGGGATTGCACGGAAGTCGAAGATTGCAAATGGACACCCCCGGGGGTCGTCTCTCACCGAGGCTCTTGAGGCGTGGGTGTCCCATTTGCCGAACTTCAAAGGCGTAGCAACTGTGCAAAATCTTGCAACCCCCCCAAACTTGGCGTTCTTCTTTCTATTGAGGAAGTTCGAGTACATCATCGTCTCCCTCTCGTCAATGGCGCCCTTCTTCTCATTCTTCCTGGATCGTTGGGCCAGGAAGGTGGAAGCCTCTCTTGTCAGAGCTCGCATGGAGAGGCTATTGATGTGGTACTCGTCCTTCAACCTCCTCCAATTCTCCCACACGATCTCCCCGTCGGCATTGGTGAGGTTGTAGGCGGGCAGCAATTTGCTGATCTCCCTTATGGCCATGGTCTTCTTCTTCCTGTATTCGCACCACTCCTTCATGTGGTACGTGGAAGGCTTCATGTGCTTGGGCCTCTTGAGGAAGATCTTTGGGTAGGGCAGAGTCCTTCTTGGAGTTTCGAGAAGGACGTGCGCTGCCGCTCGGTACATCTCCGAGTCGAGCAACCCTTGGAGCGGACGGAAGAACTCTCTCAGGATGGGTGGTATTTTCAACCTGGAGTCAGTCTTGTAGGTGTTCTCCGTGTCTGGATTGACCAGGTCCCCGTGGTTGTGAGCATCGAAGAGTCTCAACCAGATTGCCCATGTCTCTTCTGATGCAGTGATGAGCTTGATCTCACCTTTTAATTCCTGCACCGTCTTCGTGCCGCTGGTCTTCATGTCAATGCTGGAGAACTTTGTCAATATGGCATTGCTGAATGTCTGCAAGAGGGATGAACATCAAGGAATCAGCAAAGAGAACATTCAGACAATGAAAACATTCAAGGTAGAAGGGCCAGGGTTACGGACGCGCGTCCGTAAAGCTATTATAGTGGCCTACCTGCCATTTAGGATTTTTCACAGTTGCGTTCTCCCTTTCCTTTGGTGGGCAGTCGTGCTCCATCCATAAGGTCCTCCCAGCCACGATGTTGGCTGCCCATGAAGCCTCAAACTGCCTCACTTTGTTGCCTTGGTTCATGAAGGCAGAGATAGCGATCAGTTGGTTCGAGTCCTTGGAATGCACGAGAAATGCCTTCCAGTATCGAATCGCCTCCTTCCATGGGCTTTTCCACTCATCGTTCTCGAGGAGAGTTTTTGCAGCCATCACGCTGTGCTGGCCGTCGACTATGTAGAACTCTCCTTCCTTGAGGATTGGCCAATTCCTATCGTTCACTTCAACCGCCGGGTCCTTGGGCGTCACACAAATCGTTTGCCTGTCGAACTTGGGGTTGTTCATAAGGTTATTCATTTGCCACCACACCCCCTGTTCTTCTTTAGCCCTCGTATTCATACTCTCCGTCCCGGGGTGGCACTTGTAAACGTCCACATCGAACGTGAAATACCTGCCCAGTGGCCAGCATCCCTTTGTCTTCTCGTCGAACTCTTGGAATATCTTTGTCGAGAGTTCGGCGTCAGGTCGTTGGCCCTTTTTAAGGAGAGGGGCGACAGCAAGAGACGAGCTAACGTCTGGCCCCTTGATGCACCCCGTGGGTCGTTCCCTTGCAATTTAGCTCAAGAAGACTCACGGTGAGACATCACGTAAATTTATATTCGCTTGAGAACTACCGTGCCTCATTAATATGTTCGGTCCTCTAATTAATAATTCCTCTCTTCTCCTTATGATATGAATATATTATTGGAGTGAACACAATCTCATTATCTTAATTCTCAATCTCAATGTAAGGCATCATTGATAATAAGAACCATTAGATTAGAGAAGATTTCAAGAGGTGTACAATATATTTGATAACAATATAGTTTTCAATAAGTTATATGAATCTTTAAGATTCGTAGTTCATAAACATCAATCACACAAATGATAGTAATCTTATAATGATGAAGAAGATCTAATGTTCTTGAATCTTCCTTTTTCAGCTCAAGTGTTACTACTTATAATATTGTAACTTGACATGTATGCATATAGTAGTTATAATTTCATAAACACATCATTAATTGTTTAGCAATGTCACGTTTACTTCCAAGTGTTTCTTGATGACGATAGTAATTATAACTCTCTTGAGTTTTACTCAAGAGAGAGAACTCTTCTCTTTGATAGTTGATCCTTTAGTTTATAATGACATCCAACAACTCACAAAGAATCTTAAGAGAAGAAGAACTTTTACTACAAAGTGTTTCTTGATGACGAGAAGTAAACCTATCTCTCTTGAGTTTTGCTCAAGAGAGAGAGAGAGAGATCTTCTCTTGAATAGATAATCCTTCAAATTGTAATGACATCCAACAACTCACAAGGAAACTTAAGGTAAGAAGTTTCAATAACAATTGTAGTAAGTAGATTATTTCATATCAATATTACTTCATTCATATAGATACACATTTTGATGTAATTTTATGTCTTCATCATTCTTGTTAATCATAAAATAAGTTCGATACTCCAACATATGTTATATAATATAATATGCATAATACTTGTAAATCAATTATGTAGTTTATGATAATAAGTTCCTCCTCTTTTGAAGGAGTTTGTAATCGTTAAGTGGTTTTGCTTAAAGCATAACATGCATATAATTCTTCAATCATTCAATCACATGTATATTTATAATTCCCTTTTGAGGAGATCAATGATAAGTTCCGCTTTGAGAGATAATCTTGTTTCCTTCACTCAAGTTTGACAATCGCTTTCTCAATTCAATTTCTCTCAAAGTCCCATTGATTCTCCAATTTGTCTTGAGCGCTTTGTTCTCACCCTCGCACTATCTTTTGAGTTCTTTCTCAAAAGAGTCTACTCAATCTACTCTACTCTCGGTTGCTCAATCACTCAAGTTCCAAGTACCGCTTGACAAACTTTGTAAGACAATTTGAGAGAGAGGTAGAAAGATCACACGCATATTTGTAGAAAAGATAATGTATTGCAAAAGTGCTCCGAGAGGAGAGTTACAAAAGCTTCAAGTGATTCTTGACACTCAAATTTAAGATAACTTCGTTGTGTAGAAAATGAGGTATAAGTCTCCTAAAATGCTTCCTTTAAATAGTCTTTTCTCCCTATCCAAAATCTATACTAAGAGTGGTTATAAACTTCCACTTCCATAGATACTAGCTATCTTTGATATATGTAGATGCCATCTATCCTAAACGGTTATAACCGTTTTACCATTTGAATGTTCAAGTCTCTAAGATTCTACTATATCCTTGTCGTGGCTACATTGTAATTCCTTTTGAGAATGCAATCAAGTCTTCACATTTGCTTGATTCCAATGATTTGTATACTAGTAGAATCTATTCTTGTCTTATATGCTCATAATGCCTCTTCATAATGTTTTTGTATTATAAGAATCTAAAATTCTTACATAATTCATAATCATGCTTCTTTACAATTCCATAATCATGTTCTCCGGAACATTCATTCTCCAAAATCCTAATTACATAATTAATAATGTCTTCTCATTAACTCAAAATCCTATAGTCTAATATATCTTAATCTACCCTTAATATACTCATAATACTTTTGCTAATCGCTGATCCCCTATCTCCGTGGATATTAAACCCTGTAGCCGCGCGTAATGTCTTGTAAGGCCGTGGTTGGGACTAATTTCCGTGGTCGAAGGTCCAGGGTTCGGTGCCGGGGTCTCTTCTCTGCAGACTGTGGCTTCAAGGTCCAGAGTTCGGTGCCGGGGTCTCTTCTCTGCAGACTGTGGCTTCGAGGTCCAGAGTTCGGTGCCGGGGTCCCTTCTCTGCAGACTGTGGCTACCTTTTTGCTCTCTTGCAGCAGCTCTAGTTCTTTTGCTAATTACCTGCTTATGTTCTCTTAATGCTATCTCCCGCACACAGGCTTCGGCCTCTCTTGTGGCTAATCTCCTTCTGCTGTTTCCGAATTGTATCTGGCTAAGTGTCTTTTCCTCGTATCCTCTGGTCTCTTCTTCTTTAGACAGTACTCTCAATTCAATTAGTCCATTTTCTGTAATGTTGTCACTCAACATTTTACCCCCTCCCCAGATGTAGATCCTGCCCTCAGGATCTCTTTGGGATCTTCATACTCCCTGGGTCATATTGAGGGAGGTATAGTAAAGTGCGTGCATGTGGTGTAGATATAGTCCTGTTCTCCAATATGCGCTTCTTATCTTCAAGAGCCCTTGATATGTATCCATTTAGCTGTATTCTGTGAAAACCTTGTGGAAATGAATCAGGAAACTTCCTAATAAGGTCTTGGTGTTGATGAGTGGCCTCATGTAGAATAGCAGTATCTTCTGCTGCCAATATGTCAATGGCTGTGAGGAATTCTGGAAATTTGGAGGTGGTTAGCTCTTGAATCTCCCTGATAGCTTCTGGTTCATAAGGATCGATCTGTGGCAAAGAGTTCCTGATTGCTACATTCGTGTAAAATGCCTCATGATGGTTGTGGATATGGTTAAGAGCTCTGATGCAAAACCTGGTGAGGAAGAAATTGGGGTTTGCTGTTGTGATTTCCATTACTCCTTTCGGAACGAACAGATCCTTTAGAATCCACATAAACACAAGTAGATCCCTTGCTGGCGGAGTGGCTCTTAGCCATAATACCTGCATTTGTGCCTCTGATATGTGACTCTTGTGCTTGAGATCTGGTAAGTTACTTGCTTTGAGGATGATAGGCTTAAAAGCCTGGTAGTATTGAAAAATACTCACTGGTGGTGGTAGATTTTTCATAGTAGCTGTGAGCACATTTTCTGAGTTTTCTATCAGGCTCTGGCCGAATAGGGTTTCCCATTCCAATGTGGAAGATTGCTCATGTTGTTCCAATCTCTCCTGTAAGTTTTCTCTCTCTGTGATGGCCTGAGCCAACTCGCTGCGAAGTGACTTGAATGTGTGCCCAATTTTCGACATGATCCTCTCAAACATTTGTTTGGTTGTAAGTTCTTCCTTTGTGAGTTCCAATTTGTTCATCCATTGGTCAAATGCTTCAAGTTTAGCTAGTTCTATAGCTCTCTGTTCATTTGTGGAAGGGTCAGGAATCAGGTTTAACCCTCGAATTTGTGCCACTATTTCTGTTGATGCTTGTTGAACTGCATTTCGAAATTCCTCCTTGAATGTGAGAGCCATTTGTTTGATTTGTTGCAGATTCTTGGCAATCACTGTGGCTGATTGCTTGTGTGTGTGTAGGGACTTGTGCAGATCCTTAATTTGACGGCGATGCTCTTGTTCGGCGTCCTGGATGGCCTTATCTTTGGCTAGATGATGCTTTTGTGTCAACTCCAATTTTTCCTGTAGGAGTTGATTCTGTAGTTTTTCTTTGGTAAGTTCCTCTTGTAATTTCTGTATGGATCCTTTTTCAAGATCCGGTTGTAAGGAAATAGTCTGTTGAGGTCCCTTTGATAGCAGAGTGTTCCACTGTTGAAGGTTCTGCTCTATGCAAGAGCTGGTGTGTTTGAGCTTTTCTAAAATATCCTCTAGTGTTTTTGAGGAGATATGATGATCTGTAGCTATCAATGCTGGGGTGGCCATTGCCACAGCAATTTCTGGTACCGCTGGTTTTGATGGATCCTTTGGTAAAGAGGATTCTGGTTTCTCCTTCCCGAATGGTTCCATTTCTGGTTCATGTTTCCTTTTCTTGCTATTGGGGCCAGTTTTGTCCTGAAATATCGAAGTTTCTAAAAACCCTGCGTCAATCTCCTGTTGAACACTAAGTAACCCTTCAGCCATGAGTATCATAGTGATGGCAGGTCCTACCATTGTCTTAAGTAACGTAGATTTATCCTTGAAGAGTTCCTCCTTGAGGTTCTTGAGCTCTGTCTCTATGAACTCCCGAAATAATGCTGGCCAATCCACTGGCTTGCCATTTAAGGCATCAGCTATATGTATAATGTATTGACAAGGAATTGAATTGGTACTGGTACGTAATAGCAAAAGAGAGTTAAAGAACCTCAATGGCCTCTTTGCTTCCGGGATAGTGCACTCCACCACCTTGCAGGTTCCCGTTTTGTTCTTCGCCTTATCGCTGTAACTCGGGAAGATATCTGCAGCTGCGACCTTGGGAGTGCCGGGTTCTCTTTTTGCAGAAAAAGGTGTCAGAAAGAATACCACCCTCATCTTATTCCGCCAATCTTTGCTGAAAATGGGGAAGACTTGTCCATTCAGAATGGATTCCATGGTGTCTATATTGAGATTTGTAATCACCTCTCTCACAACTGAAATATTCAACATCTCCCAAGTTACTCTTGTCACAAACCTGTCTAGGCCTATAAGTTGCAGAAATGTTTCCTCTTGGTGAGAGGGCTCAAAGTCGTGTGCAGCCATTTCTGTGCTAAACACGATGTCATCTACTGCTCGCATTTGTGAAGCTTTCCCCTTCTCTTTGGGAGTTGATTTCATTGTGGCCAATCCTATCTTGGTTGGAAACCTATCTAATAGCTGAAAATTGATAGTGTTGGTACTCAGCTGATCACCACTAACTATGAAGTGGGCAAAGCTATGATCAGAACTATCGTGATATTCTAAAGTTGCAAAGTAATAACTGTTCTGGACTTGAGGAATTCTGCAGGGTAATCTAAGTGCACACAGAAGTATATCTGATTCGGTGTGGTTGCTATATTGAATGATGTTGTTGTCGTTCTCGGAGGAAACTGCAGGTTTCTTTGGACAGTGCAAAGGTTTCTTGAACTTTACTAGGTTTAAGTGAGAAAGAAAACTGAAACTGTTGAGCGACTTCGGAATTAGTGGTGATTCTGTTTCTGGGGTACTAAGCTCAGTCTGTATAATGATGTGGTTAGTTGATTCAGTTAGTCCCTTTGTGTGTTGCTGGCAGTGCCAGCTGAGTTTCTCAGCCTTGAGAATATCGACGTGGCCTCCAAATGACATACCTGTGGTGTAACATAATTTTCCGGCCTTCTTTGTAATTTCTACTTGTGTTACTTCTTCCTGACTTGTGGTGTGCCTTGTGCAGATAACTATCAAAGAGAACGCTGCCTTGTGCAGTGTTCTCGCCTTTCTTGGGGTTCGCCTTGCGCGGACTCCTCCAATAAAAATTAAATTGGATTTGAATTCCTCTTTTGATAAAATTTTTGCAGATGCTTGTAATCCCTTAAAGTGTGCTGAGGTGTCCTCCAAAGAATGTATAGTCGTGTATTCAAGCTGGATCTCCTTATACTTGGCAGTCGCTCTTGAGGATTTGTCGTTGGATGAATGTATGTATGGGTTCCCTAAGTGGAAATACCAATTCCCAATTGCAATTAACACGATCATTAAGGTCAAATTTCTGAACATGTGTCGTAACCATAAATTGGTTAACATGTTCAACAACTCATGATTTGAGAAGCTCTTGGGTACTTTGGCGTGTGTGTTGTCCTTGATCGGCATGGTTGAATCATATTCGCTTAACTCGTTTGTACTTGAATTCTCCAAGGAAAGTTTGTGTGGTATATCGTTGTTGTAACTTGTGGATTGAAAAATCAAATTTTTAATTTCCATTGTTTGGATTCCATTGGTTGATTGATCATCCTTGGGTGCATTTGGGAGTGGCTGAATGGTGTAATTTCTTGGTGTCATTTTTGTAAGTAATATGTCGTGATCTTTTGTTCCTAATGTTCGTATGTGATAGCATTCGATCATTTTGTGGTGTATCTCATCGTAATCTGGTGGTGTAATAATCATTCTTTCCCTTTTGTAAAATTTATATGGTTCCGAAAAACTTGATTCTCCATTGTGGTGGTCGGTAGTGTTGGATCCGTATTTACCATTTCTACTTGTCTTGTCAAATGACGAGTTGGTGACATCACCAACTTCCAAAACATATGCCTTTGCTTGAAGAGGCTCATGGTAAGGTTTAATCTTACTCATGTTTACCCTCCCAAGAGATTCTCCTTGCAATGTGCTTACATCCACGGTGTTGTTATCGTAAATGTCTGTAATTTCGTAAGGTCCACTCCATCGTATCCGAAATTTGCCTGGACCAGGTTTGTTCATCCGTTGATGCCATAAAATCTTTTGCCCCTTGTGAAATTTGAGAATTTTGTTCCCGTTTAATTTTTCCATTGCTTGATGAGTGTTGTCAGTCTTTTCTTTGGTAACATAAGAGGGTTTCTTGCAATATTTGCACCTCTTGCCCTCGATTAAGGTTTTATCTTGTCGTCTTTTTCTCATGGTTTGAGTATGCTCGATATTTTCCTCCGCTTCGATACGGGTCAAATCTAATGTCTTTAATTGTTCCATTCTCTTTTGAAGAACGGGATGCCATTCTCGACTCCTTTGTAGATTCTCCTCGTGGTAAATGAATGTTAATGGAAGTAAGGCTTCCGTTCCAAATACCAATGAGAATGGAGTATGCTTGGTGGTGATTTTATACGCCGTTCTATATGCCCATAATGCCGCATATAGTTTAGTGTCCCAATCCGTGCGATTGGCGTTTACCATTTTGGTAAGTGTTGTTTTAATGACTTTGTTGGTGCTCTCCGCTTGTCCGTTGGCTTGAGGGTAATAAGTTGTCGATTTACGATGTAAGACCATAAATGTCTTGGTTAATATTTGGATTGTCTCATTTAGAAAGTGACTCCCTTGGTCACTAACTAGTTCGATCGGACATCCGAATTTGGTGATGATCTCCTCAAATATAAATTTCGCGGTAGATGCCGCGGTGTTATCCTTTAGTGCTCTTGCTTCAACCCATTTTGTAGTGTAATCCGTGGCGGTAATAATGTATCTATTTTTAGTACCTTTAGCCGGTGGATTGATTGGTCCTATAAAATCCAATCCCCATCTTTGAAACACTTCCGTAGGCATGATTGGGTGTAGTGGTTGCGCGGACTTGGCTACTTTTGGTCCCACTCTTTGGCATATGTCGCATTGTTTGCAATACATATACACATCCCTTTTCATAGTAGGCCACCAATAAAGAGCCGTTAATATTTTGTGTAATATGATGTTTGCGGCGAAATGTCCTCCCGCAATGCCTTCATGTGCTTCGGCGATGATCGCCTCGGTAATTGGTCCGGAGACACATCTTCTCTTCATTCCATCGGCTCCTTCTTTGATTAATTGGTCTCCGTTGATGAGTTGAAAAGGTCTACTTCTTATCGCTATTTGTTGTCTTTGAGAAGTTGTTGCCGGTGTTGTCAATCTCCCGTGTGATAAGTAGTCAATAAATGGTAATCTCCAATCCTCTTGTGGATCGGTGGTAATCGTTCCGCATTGTATTTTAGTTGTTGTTTTCCTCTTACATCTCGGACATTCTCCATTGATATAATGTTCCGCGTCTTGAGCTATATTAGGCCACCAATAAGGCCCATTGAGAATTTGTTGAATTGTATCGTGTGTGTTACGATGAGTACCATTTTGTTCATGCACTCTTTTGATTAGATGCTTGATTGGATCTCCCGCGATACATATTTTACTTTCTCCGTGGTCTACTTCCTTCCGTAATTCTCCTTCTTCCATAAAGTAAGTTCCATTTTCTTGTTCAAATGGATGTTGATCTTTGGTTGTTCCATGAATCAAATACTCTACTATTGGTGTTCTCCAATCCATTTTGTTTGACTTTATCTTTTGTTGGTTTGTCATAGTACCATTTCTCTTCTTGATAAAGCTTTGAATGTCGCGAGTCATCGTAGGCCACCAATATGGTCCTTGTGTCGCTTGCTTTATCATCTCTTCACATGTTTGGTATTTCCCATGAAGTTCCTTTAAGAATTCTTGAATTTGATTCTCCGAAATGCATTCTTTTGGTATCTCATTTGCAACAAATTGTCGCATTAGTTTGCCATTTATAATGGCGAAGAATTGGCTTCTATTCGCAATTCGTTCCTTCTCTTCTCCGGTCAAATCGTTGCTAGTTACCTTTCCGAATGATAAGTATTCAACGTAAGGTTTTTTCCAATCCGATGGTGAGATCTCCTTTGATGTAGTCGTTTGTTTACCTTTTAGATTCATCTCTTCTTGCTTCCCATCGAGTTGTAACATGCATTCTTCACATTCGTATTCCGCATGATATTTAATGTCCTCGTCAATCGTTGGCCACCAATAAGGACTAAAGAATATTAATTGTTTAGTCATCGGTAAGGTTAAGTGCTTTCCCTTTCCGTTGTGTGTTGCCGCTATTAGCTTTCCTCCTCGGCTTCGTGTAACGCATATTCGCGTATCTCCGTTGGGTAGTAATCTTATCAAAGTTCCTTTATCTAGAATGAACCGCTTGCATTTGTTTGCCCATTGAAGTTGCTTTTCATTTGTAATATTTTCTCCACGTACTTGTCCGTTTCTCAAGTACTCAAAGTAGGGTGTTCTCCAATCCGTAGCATGATTTTCCTCCGTGGTTGATTCATCCTCTGTATTTGAATCTAATATTAAAGTGTCGTTTTCTTGATCATGTACTCGTCCTTCATTTTGTTGTAAACAAATCGGACATTCTTCGCAATAGCTTGATACGTCCCTTTTTCTTGTTGGCCACCAATAAGGTCCACTTAGTATGGTGAACCACGTGTCTTCAAATGTTTGATGTCGCCCTTCTTGTTCATGTGCTTCCGCAATGATTTCCTCAATAATTTGTCCCTCTATGCATGTTTTTGATTCTCCACTAGGAGAAATTCGTATCAATTTTTCGCCATCCATAATGTAGGGTTCACTCGCTCTTCTTATGCGTGTTTGTTCTTCTTCCGTTGTTCCTATTGTTAACAATCTTCCATGCTTGAGATATTCCTTGAACGGTTTTCTCCAATCCTCCGTTGGTTGAGTATATACCATGTACCATTCAAGACATGGAGTCTCATTTTCCTTTCCTTGTAATTTTTCTTCACTTGATTTCTCCTTTTCTTCCATGTAATCATCTTCTTCTTCTAGTACCTCCATACAAAACAAATTCGCATCCGGTAGTTGGTCGTTTACTCCGGTGGGTGGTTCTCCATTGTCGATTCTTGAGAGGTGATCCGCTATTACGTGTCGTCTTCCGGGCATTTACACAATCTCAAAATCGTATTCTTGTAGAAGAAGCATCCATCTTGCGATTCTCTCCGATATTATCGGTTTATTTATCAAGTATAACAATGCTTGATGATCCACGTAAAACACGAAATGATTTGCCAAAAGATAGTGTCGGAATTTGTTTACCGAATATACCATTGCTAAGGCTTCTCGTTCCGTCGTGCTATAATTTTTCTCCGCTTGATTTAATAATCGGCTTGCGTAGTAAATCGGCGAGTCGATGTTCCCATTCACCTTTTGCGCTAGTACCGCTCCAATGGCTATGTTTGATGCATCACAATGGACATGGAATTCCATTGACCAATTTGGAGCCATTAATATTGGTGTTGTCGTAAGAAGTCTCTTGACTAGTTCAAATGTTTGTTGGCAATTTGTCGTCCATTCGAATGCTTCATCCTTTTTGAGGAGAGCATAAAGAGGTCTCGTAATTTGTGCAAACATCCATATGAATCTCCTATGGTATGTTACCGAGCCTAAGAATGCTCGTAAACTTTTGACATTTGTTGGTGGTGGTAAGTTTTGAATCACGGAGATCTTTTTGGGATCTATCAAAAGTCCCTCTTTGCAAACCACATGACCAAGTAATCTTCCCGAGGTCACACAAATCATGCACTTCTCCGGATTAAGACTTAACCCACACTCTCTACATCGTTGAAGACAAAGCTTAAGGTGTTTGATATGATCCGCCTTTGTCCCATATATACTAAAATCGTCTAAAAATACTTTCATAAAATCATTTAGAAACTCCGCGAAAATCGTCATCACTCCCCTTTGAAAAGTAGATGGCGCACTCATAAGTCCAAATGACATCACTCTAGTAGCATAAGCTCCCCACTCCGTAATAAAACAAGTTTTCGGTTGATCTTCCGGTGCTACCCTCACTTGGTTGTAACCACTAAACCCATCTAGTAGTGACAACATCTCGTGTCCGGCCACCGTTTCAAGAATTTCCTCCGTGAATGGTAATGGAAATGGGTCGGATTTTGTTGCTCCGTTGAGTTTCCGGTAATCTACACATACTCTCAATTTCCCATTTTTCTTTGGTACTATTACTATCGGTGAGAGCCATTCCGCTCTATCTACCGGGTATATGAATCCGGCCTTGAGCAATTTGTCGATCTCCTCTTTTACCTTTGCCGCATAATTTGGATTCATTCGATATCGACTTTGCTTGATCGGCTTGGTATTTGGTTTGAGTTCTATCTTGTGCTCACAAATGTGAGGTGGTATCCCTTTCATATCCTCATACGTCCATGCGAATACATCCTTATAATCTCTTAGTATCTCAATCACTTGGTTTTCATAGGTAGGGTCAAGTTCCTTTCCTATTCGTACCATTTTGGGATCCTCCGTTGTCCCAAGGTTAATCTCCTTTATCATTTCTTCATCTTCGATAGTCCATCCGGCGATTGTTTTCCCTTTCACCGCTTCGGATGCCGGTGTTCGATCAATCGCTTGCTCTCCTTCCTTCATCTTATAAAAGTGAGATGGATAAACCGGTTTCTCTCCCATGTCTTCCTTTTGTTTTGGAGTTCCTTCTTTGAGCTTAGGGACTTGTTTCTCCTTCTTCTTGGTATTTGCTTCGAGTCCCTTTTTGTTGATATTCTCCACGTTTTCTCCTTCGATGCTTGTCATAACCATATTGCACTCGGTTTCATATAATAGCTTCAATCCATCAAGTTCCATATCGGCTATGTGGTGTAAGCTTGGATAAGCTTGATAAACTACTTGTTCCTCTTCATCGGTCAATCCGGCTTCCCAGTCAAATCCTTCGATATTGATTGGTCTTGATGAATCCGGAAGCTTTGGTCTTCGATTAGTACCAATACATACATCTATTCCATTTTGATACAAAATTAGTTGACTCTTTCCCCAATCATGTTTGGCACGTGCTTGCTTAAGCCATGGTCGTCCAAGTAGCATTGAGTAACTATTCTCTTGATTCTCCATCCTTATCACCGTCACGGTAATCTTAAAAGATAATCCTCCAATATTGATTTTCAAATTTTTGATGATCCCAAGTGGCGTAACCTTCCTTTGATCCGCCATTTTGATCGTAAATGGTGCCATTTCAAGTTGTTTTTCTATTCCCAATTTGTCCATCATAGTGTTCGTAATAATGTTCACTCCCGATCCTCCATCTAGTAATACATTAGATATTCGCCGATTCTTAGTCCATACCGCTATCATCGGCATTTCTTCATCAAAGTCTTTTGTGGCTACGAGATATGTTTGAGGTACTTCCCTCTCATCTCGCCCGTTTATGTAAATTGCTTCCATTACTTTTCTTTTGCAATAAGGGGCTATCTCCAAGAGTTGCCCTATTGTGATATTCGCTTGAGTTGAATCTAGTACTTTTCGAATAATTTGTCCTACCCTCGTCTGGGGTTCTTCTTTCGTCGCTTTTCCCTTAGCTGACTTTCGGTACTTTGGGGCCAGATCTTCTGGCTCTAAAAGATCTTCGCCCGCTTCCCGTTGGATCTCCTTGATCGTATTCGTTACTTGGCGGTGTATCTCCCGCTTCTTCTTCCATTCCGAGTCCTCCGGTGCATCCCGCACCTCCTGTGATTCATTTATCTTTCGCCTCATCTTGGGCTCATTCTCATTTTCACTAAGCTCCTCGCTTTCTTCATCGTGAATCTCCCGATTCTTCTTCCGTTCTAAGTCCTCCGGTGCATCCCGCACCTCCTGTGACTTAAGTTCCTTTCGCCTTCTCCTTGGCGTCTTTGCGTTACCGGTTTCTCCATGGTGAATCTCCCGATTCTTCTTCCATGTTAAGTCATCCGGTGCATCCCGCACCTCCTGTGACATTTGCTCATCTTCACTATCATCATCCATAACCTTTATGGTGTTCTCACCATCTTCATCATCACTATTCTCCGAGTCTTCGCTCTTTCTATCATCTCCATTATCTTCATCTTCCGATTCACTCTCTTCCTTAGAGTTTTCTTTCGCCGCTCTTTGGGCTCTCGTCATCACACACACACTTGGTGTCACTACATTTGCCGCCACCGTGGGCTTCTTCGCGTAATCATTCGCCTCTTCTTGATGTTTCCTAAACAATGAGCATTCCGGTTTTCTATGACCCTGTTGATGACAATAATAGCACTCGTCGGCGTTGCCTTCCCGTCGCGGTAGGCCAGTGTACCCGATTCTCGGCGCGGCTTTTTGGCCATTGTTGTCCATCACATCCCTGGGGTACTCCAATCTCCCGTGATTAATAGGTCCTCTAGGGCCGCCTGTAAAGGGGTATGCTTCTTCCCTTGGGTAGTATTGGCTTCGGTAGGGGTATGTCGCTTCCCTCCGGTAATTGTCGTACGGGTACCGATCTCCTCTTCGGTATTCCTGCCCGTAATAGGGGTATTCATCATCCCTTTGCTTATCTCTCCCTTGATAGGGGTATCTCATATCTCGCCGATTCTCCCCAAACCGCGGTCTCTCTTCATCTCTAAATCTCGGAGGCTCGGCTCCCGCCCTTCTCCGGTTGTTGTTTAATTGTGGTTGTACTTGATTCACTCCAAATCTCCTTTCTCGCCTTCTTCCATCATAAACACATTCATTTGTATTGTGTGTAGTGCTATTGCAATTCGAGCAACTCTTTAATTGGCACTCATTTGAATAATGGCCTTCGTTGCGGCATCTACGGCAAGTGACTCCCGTCCTAAACTTCCGAGTGCCGATGGCTAGTTCCTCTATTTCTTGTTTAAGAGCCTTTAAATCATCCTTAGTAACATCGGCTTTCTTAGCCTTTCCCTTTTTCTTCTTTCTCCTATCATCATCGGAATCGCTACTTGAATCTCCACTTGATTCGTCTTCCTTCATCCTTTCTTTCTTAGTCTTGCTCATTTCAATCTTTCGTGCCGAAGCTAGTGCTTCCTCCAAAGTATCACTTGGTAAAATGTTCACATACTTCTCGTATTCTTTCCTTAGTCCATTTATGAACCAAGTTTTTCTAATTTGTTCTCCCGGTGCGGGTTGAATTTTAGCCGCCGCTACCATTACTCGCTCATAAAATTCTTCCACCGATTCGTCTTTCTTTTGCTTTACATGTGACAAGTTGTTGATCTCTCCTTCCGATTTGGTTGATCGGAATCGTTGGATAAAAGTTGTCTTCAAATCGTTCCAATTCAAAAAGTGATTCGCGGGAAATTGAGTGTACCATTCTAGTGCCTTTTTCTTGAGAGTCACCGGAAACAATCTTAATTTCTCCGCATCGGTTCCTTCTTGATTGGCATGACATATATTGACATACTCTTGTATGTAAGTGTCCGGATCCTCTTTTCCTTTGTATGTGGGAAGAGGTATCTTCCCTCTTCTCGGGGCGGGTGGCACTCCTCCCGACATGGCTATAGTTCCACTTCCCCTTCCTCCTCCGGAACTTCCGGGATTTGTTCCTAGTGACGTAGTTCCGGATGTTGTTGTGCTAGTAACAATTGGTACTCTATAGTCAAATCTTTCTCCACTAGCTCTTACTTGTTGTAAAAATTCTTCAAAAGTTTGGTTGACTTGTCTTGATGTTGGTTCTCCACTTTGAGTTGTTGTTGAATATTCGTCCTCTACTAGGCTTTCTTGTGTGTCTTGATCAAAATTAATATTCCGAGGTGTCCCCTCTCTTGTGTATGTTTCAAATGTCCCTAATGGTGTGATTGTGTCTCTTTGCTCGTTTTGTTCTTTTCTATTTATCTCGTTACTTCCGTACTCGTAGGGTGATGGTCGGTCTAGGTTATCGCTTGTTAGTGGTGGGGATGGTGATCTAGATACATCAAGACCTTCGGCTCTTTGTCTAGCCCGTCTCTCGTATCGTTCCGCTCTCTCTTTACTTTGTCTCTCGGCTCTTCCTTCCTCGCTATTGGGGTTTACTCCATGTTGCATACGGTTAATGTGCTTACGTTCGGCCTCGGCCTCTCTCCTAGATGGCGGCGAACGACTTCGCTCCCTAGTGTCTTCCTCTTCGTCGTACATTAACACTACTTAGCATGATCTTAGATCACCCTAGTGGCCCTCCCGGCTTCTACTATGTGCATCTATATTCATCTTTTCGCTAGTACGGTTCTTAGGACACACTATTCTTCTTGACTCAATTCTTCTTTTCCTCTTTGTCGTACGTTAACACTACTTGGCATGATCTTAGATCACCCTAGTGGCCCTCCCGGCATCTTCTATGTGCATCTATCTCATCCTTTCGCTAGTACAACTCTTAGGATATTCTCAATCTAGTTTCTCTTTCTCCCCAATGAATTCTCTTTTGCTATTCGTTTTGATCTTCTAATCGTGGTCACCTCCCGCTCACTCTTCTCCAATCTTTCTAGTCCGTTGTAAAGTTTAATCATCACCTTTTCAAAATAGATGTTGTATAATAGTCCCTCTTTTGGGTAGTGGTATCCTCTATGACTTGTGGCGTCTTTCGCCCACTTTCCGGTTCCAATTCTCCCGTGATTCCACACTTTTGAGAATATCTTTGCTTGTAGATCTTCCGGTAGTTTGTAGATTCTCCTCTCAAACTCCGATCGATAAGTAAATCCGATTTGCTTCTTGATGAAATTCTTGGTTGCTCTCTTCTTGTATACTTTGTGCATGTTCCACATTAAATCATGGAACCTCTTTACTCCTTCATATTGAGTTAGTACCTTTTTGTCCCAATTAAACTTTGGGTATTCCCAAGGCCAATGACTCACATCTCCTATGTCTTCTATAAGATCCTCGATCACAAATAGTCCCTTTACGTTTGAATCCTCAATTCTTTTTAGAATTGATTCTTCGATATATGAGGCTTCAAGTGGTCCGGTTAATTGCTTTTCTTTGGATCCTTCTTCTAATCTTTCTCGTAAGTTATCGTGGCGATGGATATTTTCAAACCAAGGAATCATTGATCATAGTTGGTACCATTACTCGTGTGTAGTATAAATCGTAAAGGAACCCTTCTTGATTATAATGGTACCCACTTTGCTTCGTTGTTCCCGGCATGCACTCCCACAATGTATCCTTGCCTTTGTTCCACACTTTCGAGAATATGATAGCTTGTAATTCTTCGGGTAATTCGTTGATTCTTCTTTCAAACTCCGATCGGTACGTGAAACTAATTCGCCTTTCTTCAAAACATCTCACCGCTTGATTGATGTATAACCGGTTCATACATATGATTAATCCGAGAAATCGGTTGGTGCTAGTCCATTCTCCTTCTTGGTTAGATTCTTTGATGTAGTTCGGATATTCCCATGGCCAATTCGCTACTAGTTCCTCTTGGTTGTTTGCTCTAGTTTCTTTTGGTTTAATGTTCCAATTGGACTTGTTGTTCATTTGAAGTTTCTCCCGTTGCTTGCCACAATTTATATAGTCGGGACTCCTCCAAGTCCGTTTGAAAGATCCTTTCTTGAGTTTCGGTTTCCTTGATAATCGCTTCACAAAAAGTAATGAAGTTCAACTCGTTCAAAGTGTCACGTATCTCCCGGTCGTCTTTCGTAAGTTTCTTCTCATTTGACATTCTTACTAGTAATACGTAACATTTACGAACGTGTCAAGTTCCATTCCGTAGATCTTACGCTACGGTTATCCGATCTTCTTGGCGCGATTCTCCACGTGCTTAGTTAACGCATTCGCCAAGATCCTCCACCTTCGTCTACTTCACACTTAAATCACCGAGACACATTAATGGCAAGAATCCCCAGCATGGTCGCCAAAATGATGCACCCCGTGGGTCGTTCCCTTGCAATTTAGCTCAAGAAGACTCACGGTGAGACATCACGTAAATTTATATTCGCTTGAGAACTACCGTGCCTCATTAATATGTTCGGTCCTCTAATTAATAATTCCTCTCTTCTCCTTATGATATGAATATATTATTGGAGTGAACACAATCTCATTATCTTAATTCTCAATCTCAATGTAAGGCATCATTGATAATAAGAACCATTAGATTAGAGAAGATTTCAAGAGGTGTACAATATATTTGATAACAATATAGTTTTCAATAAGTTATATGAATCTTTAAGATTCGTAGTTCATAAACATCAATCACACAAATGATAGTAATCTTATAATGATGAAGAAGATCTAATGTTCTTGAATCTTCCTTTTTCAGCTCAAGTGTTACTACTTATAATATTGTAACTTGACATGTATGCATATAGTAGTTATAATTTCATAAACACATCATTAATTGTTTAGCAATGTCACGTTTACTTCCAAGTGTTTCTTGATGACGATAGTAATTATAACTCTCTTGAGTTTTACTCAAGAGAGAGAACTCTTCTCTTTGATAGTTGATCCTTTAGTTTATAATGACATCCAACAACTCACAAAGAATCTTAAGAGAAGAAGAACTTTTACTACAAAGTGTTTCTTGATGACGAGAAGTAAACCTATCTCTCTTGAGTTTTGCTCAAGAGAGAGAGAGAGAGATCTTCTCTTGAATAGATAATCCTTCAAATTGTAATGACATCCAACAACTCACAAGGAAACTTAAGGTAAGAAGTTTCAATAACAATTGTAGTAAGTAGATTATTTCATATCAATATTACTTCATTCATATAGATACACATTTTGATGTAATTTTATGTCTTCATCATTCTTGTTAATCATAAAATAAGTTCGATACTCCAACATATGTTATATAATATAATATGCATAATACTTGTAAATCAATTATGTAGTTTATGATAATAAGTTCCTCCTCTTTTGAAGGAGTTTGTAATCGTTAAGTGGTTTTGCTTAAAGCATAACATGCATATAATTCTTCAATCATTCAATCACATGTATATTTATAATTCCCTTTTGAGGAGATCAATGATAAGTTCCGCTTTGAGAGATAATCTTGTTTCCTTCACTCAAGTTTGACAATCGCTTTCTCAATTCAATTTCTCTCAAAGTCCCATTGATTCTCCAATTTGTCTTGAGCGCTTTGTTCTCACCCTCGCACTATCTTTTGAGTTCTTTCTCAAAAGAGTCTACTCAATCTACTCTACTCTCGGTTGCTCAATCACTCAAGTTCCAAGTACCGCTTGACAAACTTTGTAAGACAATTTGAGAGAGAGGTAGAAAGATCACACGCATATTTGTAGAAAAGATAATGTATTGCAAAAGTGCTCCGAGAGGAGAGTTACAAAAGCTTCAAGTGATTCTTGACACTCAAATTTAAGATAACTTCGTTGTGTAGAAAATGAGGTATAAGTCTCCTAAAATGCTTCCTTTAAATAGTCTTTTCTCCCTATCCAAAATCTATACTAAGAGTGGTTATAAACTTCCACTTCCATAGATACTAGCTATCTTTGATATATGTAGATGCCATCTATCCTAAACGGTTATAACCGTTTTACCATTTGAATGTTCAAGTCTCTAAGATTCTACTATATCCTTGTCGTGGCTACATTGTAATTCCTTTTGAGAATGCAATCAAGTCTTCACATTTGCTTGATTCCAATGATTTGTATACTAGTAGAATCTATTCTTGTCTTATATGCTCATAATGCCTCTTCATAATGTTTTTGTATTATAAGAATCTAAAATTCTTACATAATTCATAATCATGCTTCTTTACAATTCCATAATCATGTTCTCCGGAACATTCATTCTCCAAAATCCTAATTACATAATTAATAATGTCTTCTCATTAACTCAAAATCCTATAGTCTAATATATCTTAATCTACCCTTAATATACTCATAATACTTTTGCTAATCGCTGATCCCCTATCTCCGTGGATATTAAACCCTGTAGCCGCGCGTAATGTCTTGTAAGGCCGTGGTTGGGACTAATTTCCGTGGTCGAAGGTCCAGGGTTCGGTGCCGGGGTCTCTTCTCTGCAGACTGTGGCTTCAAGGTCCAGAGTTCGGTGCCGGGGTCTCTTCTCTGCAGACTGTGGCTTCGAGGTCCAGAGTTCGGTGCCGGGGTCCCTTCTCTGCAGACTGTGGCTACCTTTTTGCTCTCTTGCAGCAGCTCTAGTTCTTTTGCTAATTACCTGCTTATGTTCTCTTAATGCTATCTCCCGCACACAGGCTTCGGCCTCTCTTGTGGCTAATCTCCTTCTGCTGTTTCCGAATTGTATCTGGCTAAGTGTCTTTTCCTCGTATCCTCTGGTCTCTTCTTCTTTAGACAGTACTCTCAATTCAATTAGTCCCTTTTCTGTAATGTTGTCACTCAACACCCCTCTGTGAGCCCAGATGACTCCATCAGCGAGTGCAACCGTTTGCTTCGTTGTCTGCTCCCAGATGACGCACCACTCTGGGACGGTCTTGAATTGCTTGGGACGGGCTTAGGCACACGTTTTGTTTGCGCAGTTGTAGAAGGTTTCTTCTTTTCTTTCCCTTTTTTGGCCTCTAGCAATGCGCCATTCACTCTTGTGACATTGTTCAAGAGGCGTCCTAGCCGCTTACCCGTCCAAGGCGCATTGCACGCGTAGTCTTGGAATTCCTTCGCGAGATTCAAGCAACCCGCATCTGGACTGTTATTTTCACACTCGTTTTTGTTGAAGGGATGGTACGACTCGTGCAAAATGAACGTTATTCTATCCTCCTTCTTCTCGAGGTCAATCACGACGTAGTCCCTCTGGGCTACTGCGCACTCTATTGTCCAGAATTTTAGCCTGACCCATTTCTCTGGTTCTTCTAATGGTGTCCTTAATTGATACGAAAATCTGAGCACAAATATATCTTTTTCATCTTTTTCTACAATGACTGTCCAATTGTCTACAGTATCTTCCTTCGGCTTGTAGTGGTCGTTGTTGCTTAGATCTTTGATTGCGTCTGGAAGTGGAGGAGAGAGAAGCTCCGCGAACATGTCAATAGCGGGTCTCTTCGTGGATGCCATCTGAAGAATAGGACAAACAGTAAGTTAGTGTAATATATTCAAGGATAGCGTGCCTAATTTAAGAACGCGCGTTCGTAAATATAGGTTGAACATTAGAGGAGAGGATTTCTTTTACGTACATTGTTGGGTATTTAGCAAATATCATTTAGCACTATATTTTAAGGTATATATATCTTGCGTTGATATAATTACAGGAGTCTACTTTATATTATTCAATTTAATCAATACTGATCAGAACACAAAGCACATACATTGTCTATTTACGGACGCGCGGCCGTAAGCATGGATAAGATTAAAATATTCTTTCATGAATTTAGTCGTGCGGTAATTAATTTATGCATTGCATTGCACAGTGCGTACAATTCCCAGTGAACTTGTGCCTCTTTCATGAAGACTTTGAGAGGGTAGCATGACTGGGTTTTATTATGACATTTAATCGCCTCATATGTTCATGGCTTAGTGTTTTTGATCTCTAATTATATTGTTTGGACGGCTTTTTACGGACGCGCGTCCGTAAGATATTCGGCGGTATGAGGCCAACAGATGGACAAGCTATTATATGATGAATATATTTACAGACGTGAGTCCGGAATCTGTGTCGGCATATTATTCAATGGCCATTAGATAAATCGGCTATTATTCAATGTATATATTTACGGACGTGCGTCCGTAAACTCTGCACATATATTGTGCATTAGAATTGCATGCCTTGAGCAGACATCCCGAGTTTACGGACGCGCGTCCGTAAACTCTGCACATATATTGTGCATTGGAATTGTCTTTCTTGAGCAAACATACCGAGTTTGCGGACGCGCGTCCGTAAACTCTGCACATATTTTGTGCATTAGAATTGCCTGTCTTGAGCAAACATCCCGAGTTTACGGACGCGCGTCCGTAAACATCACACTATTTCGTTGCTCCGCATTTTTCGGGCATTGTTGGGTTTAGGGTACTATACAATAATCTACAATGTTTCTTACCATGAAATATGATTTGGCTCTCTTGCGAGTTGAAAGCAATAGCTGACTCTGCACTGCATAGTGACAAATTAACACCAGCAACATATGTTAGAAACAATGAATCATAGAGACATCTGTACGGAAATTATGAGACAATGATTTCTACAATGCACATTCTTGCTGTTTTGGAGCCTCGATCTTAACAACTCAGTCTACTTCTTCAATCTGCACTCTTATACCTCAATCTCATTCCTCAATCTTCCAACGCTCGACTGTTGAAACCCCAATCACAAATTCTGCAAAACCTTTCAAGCCCTCTATTGCCAAACGCATATCTTTGAAATCTAAGAAAGTTGTGGACCAACTCAATGCTCTCAAAGCTCTTGCAGGTCTTAAAGCCTTCAACTCTCAAATCTCAGATGTCAATTGCCCTTTAGAATAATGAAATGCCTAAAACTAAATGATTTCTGGAATATGGCCTTTTATCAAGCTACCAAACAAACCCTAAATTGCTTCAAATTGAAACCTCACATGCTCTCAATCCGTATGAAGCACACATGCTGTCAAGCTAACAAAACAAACTCTAAACCCCAACAACCCAGAAGTGCAATCATACGAAAAACAAGAGCAATGTTACAGCAATACTTACCTCTTGTAGAATGCTAGCTCCCACACTACAACTCCTCTTCTGAACCCTCTCAAACCTCTCAAACCTCTCAAGCTCTCAAACTCTCAAACCTCTCAAGCTCTCAAGCTCTCAAATCTCTGAAGCCTCTGAAGCTCTCAAACCTCTCAAGCTCCCAAGCTCTCAAGCTCTCAAGCTCTCTAGCTCTGAAACCTCCCAAGCTCTCAAGCTCTCTAGCTCTGAAACCTCCCAAGCATCTCAAGTTGCTTCAGAAAAGAAAGCACAACTCCAAACAAAATCCTCACAATACTCACTCACACACACTCGCTCACACCCTCAACCAACACACACTCTCTCAACAAAAACCCTAGCGCAAGAATGCTACTATGCAGACGAAAAAATTCGCCAGCACCGCCCAACACCAAGCGCACAACGTTGGAAATGACGCTGGTGTGAGCGGGCGGCGTCGCTTAGGGTTGGGGAGAGGGGGAGAGAGGGCGCGGGCACGTGGCACCTCTTGGGATGGGGTGCATGGGATAGGGGGATGGGGCCATAGGGGGATGGGGATGGGATAGGAGGCTGGGATGGAGGGTTGGGATGGGAAGGGGGGATGGGATGGAGGGCTGGGATGGGATGAGGGGATGGGATGGGATGGTGGGCTGGGGGGGATGGGATGGGATTGGGGCTGGGTTGGGATGGAATGGGGGGCTAGGGGGCAATGGGTTAGGGCGACACTCATTAATACAACACTCGTTTACACGACACCCTTGATATTACGACACATTTTTTTGTGACCAAACTTTTTAGTTCAAACTGCCTCTTTTATATGACTACGACACTTGATAATGCGACATTTAGAATCCCCGTTTTGTCATATTAAAGAGGTAGGTCATGCTAAAATGCCTTTCATCTGTATTATGTACATCTAACATACATCCATTTTCACTTGGGAACTGCTTGGGAACTTCACTTATCATTGGGAACTTAATGATTATTAGGGTTTCTAGTGTAGAATGGACATGGTTAGGGTTAGAGTGGCCTCCTGCCTAGTATGTTGCCTTGCACTCATGGTGATATCTTTTACTGATGCTATACGTCATGCATCATTGTTGTCTAGTTTCTTATTAAAGAACTCTTTATATTTTGGTGATATTGAAATTATTAGTTTTCCAAAGTTAGTAGGGAATTTAGAAAAGATGATAGTTGCTAACTTGGGTACTAGGCAACACGAGAGATATTTGGACTCCTATATCAAGAGATCTTGAGAATATTTATATTTGTTTGGAGTTATAGGTTATTATTTCATACCATCTATATTGCTTAACCTCGTGGTGTATATGTTTAAGATCATATTACTTAAGTTTTCGTATTCCCTCAATAATACGACATCTTTTGTGTTTCCCAAACATGTCGTACTAAAGTAGGACACTTTGGATGCTTTGATGCGAGTATCATTATGCAACATAGAGTTGGAGAATATGGATTGGAACGCAATATTTAAGTTAATATGGTGCAACATGAGGAACCCCAAACCCTAAACCCTAAACCCTAAACCCATAAACCATAAACCCATTTTGCACAGTTGAATGCCAAGTGTGAAGGGTGATACTAACGGTGAAGTTGTTAACCATTATTGTATCCTAGCGTACCCCTAAAAATACGCAAAGTGACATACATTTCCCCTCCGACATCTTAATTCCCTAAAATAAAAGCAATCCTAGACTATGCGCGAGTCACATTGTTTGCGAATACATGCAAACCCACTACCACCAATCCCTCTTGTACATTAAACAACCTTCAAGATTAATTCAATCTTTGCACATGTAGGTCTGATCTTGTATTATAGCCTATAAGTAGACGCAAAATGTTGGTTAAATTGGAGTATGGTTTCCATGTTGGCATGTATTGTTGTGTTAAGTACTTTATTATAGAATATCAATATGAGATCCTCAAAACCTTTCATCAAAACTAATGGTTTAAAGCAAATGATTGAATTATATGGTTTAGAACATAAATTTCTTGAATCTTAAATATTTTCAAGTTGTCATTGTTTTTATAATACTCCTTGAATTCATTATGAACTTGAGGTCAACATAATTTATTGACACAACTCGATCAATGCGATTTAATGTTTTCGTATTTTAAACAAGTTTGCGTGACAATTCTTTGTTCAATGCCACCTACTTTTTCAAATTTTCACCACTTACACCGTACTATTCTAGAATTATACTTTGTGAACATATATTTGCTCGACTTTTCGAATGTTTATGATGTTTTTCACAAAATTTAAAGTTACTATATTAATAAAGGTTTGAATTATTTGGCCTTTACCATGTTTGCACCCCTATGTCCTCATGTTTGTTTAGGGTATAGGCGGCTATACCATGGTCTTAAGTCATTTAACACGTATATGTGAAATAAAAATAAACCCCAACACCTTGGTCTTAAATCGAAATTAGCCCAACACCCAATAATGATACAATGTTTTGTACCATTGCATACAAATGTTTTGTTTGATACCAAATACGAACTAGTGTGAGTGTAAGAGTTGGTATTGTTGAGTCATTGCCGTACATAATATACATAAGGTACTCAAAAATGTTTTTTCTCACGTATAGTACATAAAGAAGGCTCTTAGTTTTTTTGAAGTAAATGTTGATGTACTCAAGGGGGCACTAAGGATTCGAGAGGAAAATGGCAATATTGATTTTAATTCAACCCAGACCTAGGACAATAGATGTGTTGCTCTCATGGCGTCTAGGCGTTGCTAGTTTGTGTATCTATTAATACAAATATGTGTACGTGTGTATAGGTGGGTAGATTAAACGGGTTTAATGGTAGGATGGTGGTCAATGTAATTGCAATACTAAATGCAAGATGACATGAGATAACATGATATTGTGGTGAATACCACTACATTGTATGCAAACCAATCAAATATTTGCTATTAATTTTCAATTTTGAATTACATATATTCTTATATTCCACGTACTATTGTTGTTGTTGTGGTCCATTTGTCCCATGATTCTATAATTTTTGTCTACTCATTCTACAATAAATTCTTAATACTAGGCATTCCAATATTATAAACCACCCCTAAAAAATGTATAATGCTCATATATTATTGGCCAATAGATGCCTTTGGTTTGTCTCTATGTGGACTCATGCTCTATGGATGCTCTCCGCCATGAATACATGTTCCATTGTGAGCATGGCCCATGGAATATAGCAACCTTAGGTTTTTATTTTTAGGCTTTGGTTGGCGGCTAGTATCCTATGTCGAAAAACGGATCCGAGGAAGAACGATCACTACTTAAGGGGACTTCCCCTCACCAAGGGACTCTTTTTGCATCTCAGATGTGGGTTGCGCTCCCTGGACCCTTCTAGTATGCCGGATGTTTTTCTCGTCCAGGTACGGACCCCGATGCAATGGTCCGGTTATGCCGCCGGAAATACCGGAGGTTTACGAACGCGCGTCCGTAAACCTTAACCCTCCTGGCGAGTATAACCTCTATATTAGCCCTAAACATTGTGTTTGAAGTAGTAATGAGGTTTCCGTCAGAGAGGTTTACGGACGCACGTCCGTAAACCTACCTCACCCTATGCACCATAGTAGAATATTTTGACATTGTGAAAAAACCAGTAGGTATATTAACTTGTCCAAATTCGTGTTGTCATGAGCCCTGGGTATACATGTAGGTGTCACCTACACCTCTTGATGCCCTGAACCTGTAGGCTTCTTGGTCAACACTGAGTTTCTACATACAGATGTTTACGGACGCGCGTCCGTAAACCTATGGGCTATAGGTTACCAAGGCCTTTACGGTTCGCAGTGACCTCTCTACACAGGAAGAGGATTACGGACGCGCGTCCGTAAACCTCTGCCTGTCCAGAGAGGTCACTGCGAACCGTAAAGGCCTTGGTAACCTATAGACCATCTGCCTGTCCAGAGAGGTCACTGCGAACCGTAAAGGCCTTGGTAACCTATAGACCATCTTCCTGTCCAGAGAGGTCACTGCGAACCGTAAAGGCCTTGGTAACCTATAGACCATCTTCCTGTCCAGAGAGGTCACTGGGAACCGTAAAGACCTTGGTAACCTATAGACCATAGGGTTAAGGACGCGCGTCCGTAAATCTATGGTCTATAGGTTACCAAGGTCTTTACGGTTCCCAGTGACCTCTCTGGACAGGAAGAGGTGTACGTAAGCGCAAACCTAACCCTATGGTCTATATGTAACCAAAGCCTTTACGCCTGGCAGTGACCTCTCTGGACAGGCATTGGTTTACGGACGCGCGTCCTTAACCCTATGGTCTATTGGTTACCAGAGCATTTACGCCTGGCAGTGACCTCCCTGGACAGGCATAGGTTTACGGACGCACGGCCGCAAACCCCATGTCTATGTCTGCAATGACAGTGTTGCCACATGGAGTTAATCGGACGCGCGTTCGTATACCATTGTGTTTTTGTTTCCACGCCATGAAAGCCACTATTGCCCGTATTGTGTTTTTCTTGATAATATGTGTTTGCGCTATCCATGACATACACTTGGACCTATGCTTAATTGGATATTTTGACATACTCCTAATTTGACTTTCTTGTAGTGGCCATGGATTCCGACGTCGGTGATAGTGCGTTCGAGTTGTCTTCGGATCCATCAACCTCTGCTAGCGATTTTGAATCTGTCGTGGAACATGGAGCCACAAGTGGTGTTGCCAATGTAGTCGACGACATAGTAACTGGAAGGTCTCGTCCGGACGTTGCTGTTGGGTTTGTTGATAGCGCAGAGGATGATTTCCTTCCACCATGTGAGGGTTATTCACGAGAACAGTGGGTTGATCTTGATGTTGTCCTAGTCAATGGCTGTGGCGTTCCCGTGGCTGATGGTGTTTGTAGGAACTCGGATCCTAAGGATTGTATTGATGCATATCCCCTTGGGGAGGAAGATGTTGGGGTGTGCATTTTAAATTCTTTCCACCCATTGGAAGTGCCTCCAGGTTGGAGATTCTCTCTTCGTCGATGGCCGTTGCGAAGTGTTCTTCATGATGGTGTCAGCTTGTGGAATCATTCCCGCCGTTATGGGGAACTACAAGCAGCTTTGTTGGCCACAATGCGTCTTAGAAAAGGTGTACGGAAATATGATTCTTGTCGTGTGCCTCGGGAACCCACGCAACGTCGTCGAGATCAAACATTGGAAGAAACATCTATTAGGTCCGTAGCAACAAAAGATTGTTGTGCGAAGAAGTGTTGCCAACTATTTCCACGTGACAAAATAAAATCTTTGAGGCAAGAGATGTGGCTTGCGGACTTTCGAATGCGATCCGCAAAGAAACTTGAGGTTCATCGCAACACGCACTTTGATGCCGAAGGTCGTAAGGTGGTGACCTTGGAAAATATAGAAGTGTGTTGCACGGCGTGGTATATTATTCATGCAGTTTCAAAGGCTGATTTTTATAGGTTCCGGAACTACTCGTCCCAAGGACGGCGTTCTCGGTTCCATGGCAATTTTGGCACGAAGAAGCCTAGGGAGGCAACACTCCAAGCGGCTGCAACACTATCAACCATCATTATGCCATTAGCGGATGCGATGCCACACAAGACCAGGACTCTGGCGTCGGGGGAAAAGGTTGTTCAGATGGTTTTGCCAACAGGGACGAAATGGAAGAACATACTAATGGACGTTAATGAAGTTGGTGAAAAAGTGGGATGTGGGCCAATTTCGTTGTCAAAACTGAGTGTGATCAAGAATCAACAATTCGCGGAATACATTACGAAGAGACCTGGGGACAAGTTTGCTAGGTGTACTGCTTGTGAGAAATACAAAGGCCTTCGAGACGCACATCCAATAGGGACTGAGTCGCACAATAGACATCAACGGAAATACATTGAGCATGTCAACAACCAGGAGGCACACCGTCAAGACTACTATAAGAACCGCGCACTATCGATAATTAGGCCGAACGAGGTTTTGACGATCATTCATGACAAAATGGACCATGCGAAGACTGCGTGCCCATGTTATGCACGGAAAATAAAGGCTACAGATGGATATTTTAAACTCCCAATAGCTGTCACAGGTTCGTTAGTCTTTCACATTATTTTTTACGCACCCACATACACATTTGTACGGGTTACGGATGCACGTCCGCAAATGTGTGTTCATTTTTGTCAATTGTTTGTGGGAAAATCCAATTTGTTTCGCATGGATGATTTCGGAATGTATGTCTCATTTGTATGTTTGAACGTGTTTATCTAAACTCAGGTATGATCGCACATGGCCATGTGGACGTCAAGTATGCACATTATGGCTTGGACTTCTACCCTGGCGATGCCAACCATACAGTAGGGTCTTTTGCAAAACTTCTACGGGATCTTGAGAGGCCACCAACATCATCCTCTCGTGCTCTTTTCGTGGGATGTGGAACAACACCGATTTATGAGGCAGTGCTAGAGGGGAAGGAAGTTTGTCTATCTTCATTGCAAGAACCGCCTGAACAACCTATTCTTGCCAAACCTTTGCCTCCAACTCTACACGTGCAACTTGACAATTGTGCCAAGGACAACAAATGTCGATACGTGTTTTGTTTTTGGTCTTTGCTCGTAGCCAAAGGCATATTCAAGGAAGTTTTCGTGTCTTTTTTGATGGTTGGCCATACGCACGATGACATTGATGCTTCATTTGGACGTTGGAGTATGAAGTTGCACGAGGAAGATTTTCCAACAATTCCTCTTCTAATGAAATCGTACATGGATTTGGATAATGTGCCAGTCATTCCGCATTTGATTGAAGAAGTGCCCGATTTCAAAACGTTTATCAAACCATTCATTCTTAAAGGAGGTGACCGATTGGTAGGCCATACCAAGGCTCAACAATTCCGATTCTATATGCGTGATGACGGTCTGCCGGCCATGCAGTTCAAGGCTTTGTGCACTTCACCGAATTGGGGTCCAGAGGAAGGGATACTCGTATGGCGCCAAGACGAAGATGGCAAATGTATGCTACCCGATGGGGAGCCAAAGCCTTGCACACCTAACCCCATGAGGAATGGACCGGAAATCATCAAAGGTATATCTGGATTCATTGAGTACTGGAAAGAATTGTGTGAGGAAGACATCACAAGACGCATTCGGGATACCCACGAACCATTGATTGCGTATTGGGATCGCATTCGCTCGGCATTGCTGGCACCTGATGTCGATACACGTCCATATTTGACACAAGGATTTTGGCCACAAAGCCGAGTGACAATCGTGGAGTCTGAGGCCATGTTCTTCAGCAATGGAGACGTACGTGAAGAGTTCGCTGCGGACGACCATTACGTTGGCCCTGCTCGAAATCGTCCGGCTCCATCATTTCGTGTGGCTGTTGATTGCTACGAAGGTTACATGGTCCTCGTACGAGCAGGAGATGAGGAGCACCCTAAACCGGTTTGGTTGGTGAAAGCATTGTCGTCACCGAATTTTGTCCCAACTAGCCCCAATTTTCGTCAAATTGAGGTGGAATATTGCCGTCCAAGCACCAAAGATCAAAATGTGTTGCGCACATATTTAGGTTGGGACACCAAAAAGGGTTTCAAGTGGACAATGGACTCGGCGTACGAACCAGTTTGGATAAACACGGATACCATACTTTGTGCTTGGAAGCCACGCAAAGGTTCCAAATCGGAGACAATGACCATCCCACAAAAACATATAGAATTTGCTAAAGACAACTTGGCCCGTATTGCTGCCGCAGAAAACAATGTCCAGAATGGAAACGAAGCTGAAGATGAAGATGGGGAATGATAGTGACGCAAGTTAGGACCAAAGTTGTTTGAAATATGTATTCATCTTTTCATGAAATATATGACATTGGGGTCGAATACTATATTAGACACACTTTATAGAAATTTTATAGATTACAATTATATTGCATGATTGTATTAGTTTACAGATGTGGAAACCAACTTCCCATGCGCTATCAAATGTTTTTTATATATTTTGTTACGGATGTGGAATCCAAATTATATATTCTAGATGCTAATTTGCAAATTCTCATGAACAATGTCAAATTATTTTAAGTATTGGTAGGTTTGGGATGTGCCGTCCAATTCAATAAGACCTTTATGTTTGGGATGCGCATCCAAGAGTCTTTAGTGAAAAAAAAAATGGTTATTTATGGATTCAATAATTTTGTTCGATGCAAAACTGATAAAACAAAATATTTTTGAATTTTTGTCATTGAAATATCATGTTTGATGTAGTTTTGATTATCATTATATAACTACTATATTTAGAAACATACATATTCATTGCATATGGATTTCCAAAACATTATGTTGTCATTGTTCCCTATGTTCCCGATGTTCCCTATGTTCACAATATTCACATCCGAAACTATGGGTCAAATTTATTTTGAGACTTCCCAAAGTCTCCGATTAACGAATATAGTGTTCTATGAATTGACTTCTCGTAGGATGCAAAACACGCAATTAGTGTGATTATACCTGGTATGGTTAGAATTCATTAATTTGAAGAGCTTAGTATAAATACATGAATTTGTTTTCCCGCATCCCCCTAGTACCTCATAGTGAACTCATAAAGGATGTTCATATAGTGTTTTGGAATATAGTGTTTTCAGAAAAGAAATATCTTTCAAGTTGTTCAATGGTTCCTCAAATAATTATTAGCTTCATAAAGGACCCAATTTGAGATTGGGGGGAGCATATTACGGGCATGTTTTTATGTGAATCACATGATACCTACAATGTTAGGGGCTTCCACAACCGATTTTGACCCACTCTTATGCCCCCTTGTGACTTCACCAAATGACCGAAGTCTTAAGTTTCCCAAAAACCGGGTAAAGCTCCCTCGGTGATAGTGGTTTAGGGTTTAGGTTTTAGTTAAGTAGCTTTCACACATGGGCGTTGTTTTATCTACCCAACAATGAATGTTGGATAGTTTTTGTCCCATCCCCAAATGCCTTTCTCATCGACTCCATATTCTGGAGCAATACTTCGCATTGAGGGTGGCTTGGGTTTGTCAAACATTGCTATGATTTCCATACGTTGATGATCATTCAGACGCGGAGCTTCCCCCTTTCGCTTTCCAGCACGTTGCAAACTCATTTCCGGAATGAAATGGGAGCTTCGAAGCTCCAAAATGATTCAACTCTAAAACACCCTAAAAAACAGCAATAAACCCTAATACCACCAACTAGGCTGGGCACTATATACTAGTGTGGATGGTGTGAGGGTTGTGTTTCCCTAAACCAACTTTTAGGCTTACCTCAAGTCAGGTGGGGAGGGGGATCACCTCAATGTGTGTGTGTATATATATGTATATATATGCATATAATATATATGTATATATATATATATATATATATATCACTTAGACCTTGCTAACATATACTAGGTATGAATAATTGCTAAAAAACTTGGAATTCACACCTTGGTCGCAAATCATTTATTCTATGTTAAACAACCGCACGTTTAAATTCTATTTACCTATTTTAGTACATATATATATTGATTCATTAGACCTTGGTAAAACCAAAGGTGTGAGACCCATGTACATATTTCAATATGTTGCGTGCATGCCATACATGTTCCATACATAGCGTCATGTATGACGCGCATAGATAGAATGGCATATTAGGTCAGAGTGAGCGGCGGGAATCCGCTTTTTAAAGAGCATCCAAGGGATTTTGAACCACCCTAGAGAAGTACTTAAAGTTCCTCCCCCCACTTGAGAGCTCTTTTTCGCGGCAGAGGCCCAGTGTGCGCTGCACAGATCCGGCGGAGCGCGCTGAAGCCATCATCCTGTGCGTCCACAGTACACCTCCCAGGTACAGTAGTATACAAACCCCGATTATACCGCCGCAAATACCGGAACTTTACGAACGCTCGTTCGTAAAGTTGGAGTCAACGCATTTGTGGTAATTGTTCAGAGGATTTGACGAGAGTTTACGAACGTGCGTTCGTAAATACCACATGAGTGTGGTATATGCTCCTAGCAACATTGACATATACATGCATCCATGCACACAAATAGAATGACATCGAGATATACGAACGTGCGTTCGTAAATATGCTATTCCAAATATTCACGATTGGACGTTCGTACGTTGCACACGCATCCATTTGCCCCATATGAACAAGATGGTCGAGTTTACGAACGTCCGTTCGTAAATACCACCTGAGAGTATGGTTTATGCATCCAGCAACATCCATACATATACATACATGTATGCAGACATACACCATGGCATCGATATATACGAACGCACGTTCGTATATATGATATTCCAAATATGTCGTGTGTCGCGCACGCATGCATTTCCCCAAATATTCTCGGGTTTGTCGACTTTTACGAACGTGCGTTCGTAAATACCACCTGGGTGGTCTATGCTTCCTTCCACATCATACATACATCTAGGCATCCACAGCATGGCATCGTGGGTTTACGAACGGTCGTTCGTAAATATGCTATTACAAATATTGACGAACGGACGTTCGTAAATAGCGCACGCATCCATTTTCCCCATATACACATGATGGTGGTTTACGAACGTGCGTTCGTAAATACCACAGAGTATGGTGTATGCATCCAGCAACATCCATACAGATACACATCTATGCACACATTATGGCATCGATATATACGAACGGGCGTTCGTAAAAATGATATTCCCGCCATTTTGGAACGGATTTCCGTATGTCACAGGCATGCATTTTCCTCGAATACACTTATGTTTGTCGAGTTTACGAACGTGCGTTCGTAAATCCCACATGAGTGGTCTATGCATCCAGCCACGTCTATTCATATACATCTATGCATGCACTGTATGGCAAGGTAGGTTTACGAACGGTCGTTCGTAAATATGCTATTCCAAGTATTTACGAACGGGCGTTCGTATGTCGTACACACATCCATATGCCCCAAAAACACTTGGGATGGTCGGGTATACTAAATTGTGTTCGTGAAGATATCCTGGGATTATGGCATAGGCATCCAACCACATCCATAAATGTCCATACATCTATTCAGACGCACAATATGGCCTCGTGAATTACGAGCGGGCGTTCGTAAATATGCTATGTAAAGAATTACGAACGGTTGTTTGTATTTCCCATACGTATCCATTTTCCCCATGCACAAACGATAGCAACCGTTTACGGACTTACGTAAATACCACAATTGCGAGTCCATCTTTTAGTTGGCATAGGCAGTACGGCCTGGGACCAAGGTACGGCCTTTCGTAAGTATACCCTAAGATATCTGTGGGAAGGTATACGAACGGCCTTTCGTATATCCCAGGCCATACTCATATTGTTTCGGGAAATCCGTACTTGTTTATGTATGAGGTCCTCCAATGGTACCCCAATACTTGTTTCTGTATTTCGGGCCATATATATACGCAGATATTGTGTGTATATCGGGCCGTGTATATATACAGATAGTGTGTCCGCTTTTGTATGCATTTCATCGGTTGTGTGGTTGGTCATTCCATGGTTGTTTTTTAGGTGGGATGGCAATGGATGTAGGAGATATTGCCTTTGAGTTGTCGACAAATGCATCATCCTCGGATAGTGAATGTGAACTCTCTTCCCCGTCGGCAGTCAATGTTGACGGAACAAACGTGGTGGGTGTGTCTGTGGATACAACCTCCGATGGATCTTTCGAAGTGCATGACCAATCTCATCATTCCGGGGATGACCATGATGACATTCCATTGTGTACCGGTTTCGGGAGGGAGCAATGGGTGGGACTTGATGTTGTTCTACTTAACGAGCTTGGTGTCCCAGTGGCAGACGGCATATGCAGGAACTCTGATCCCCGTGAATGTGTTGATGCCCACCCCCTTGGTCTCGACGATGTCGGCGTGTGCATCTTGAACACTTTGCTTCCGTCTGAGGTCCTTTTGACGTGGAGATTCTCCTTGCGTCGATGGCCCCTTCGTCAAGTTCTCCATGACGGGGTAAGCTTGTGGAATCATGGCCGGCGACATAAACAGACGCAGTCTGCTTTGTTGGCCACAATGCGTCCTCGCAAAGGTCTACGCAGGTATGATTCTAGTCGCGTGTCTCGCGGAGATAAGGAGCGACGGCGGGATTCCATATTGGGAGACGATTCTATCCGCCTTGTGTCCGCAAAGGACTGTTGCGAGAGGAAATGTTGCCAATTTTTTCCTCGCGAAAAAATTAGGTCTCTTCGTCAAGAGTTGTGGCTTGCGGATTTTCGTATGCGGTCGGCTAAGAAACTCGAGGTCCACAGAAATTTGCACATTGATACCCATGGCCATAAGGTGGTGACCCTTGAGAATGTGGAAGTGTGTTGCACAGCATGGTATATCATTCACGGGGTCTCCAAGGCTGACTTTTATAGGTTTCGGAAGTATTCTTTGTTGGGTCGCCGCTCTCGATTTCATGGCAACTCTGGCACAAAGAAACCTAGGGAGGCGACACTCCAAGCATCCGCGACACTCTCCACCATCATAGTGCCATTGGCCGATGCAATGCCCCACAAGACGAGGACATTGTCATCAGGGGAGAAAGTTGTGCAAATGGTGTTACCCACGGGCACAAAATGGAAGAACATCTTAACGGACATAAATGAAGTGGGTCGCACAGCGGGATGTGGGCCCATTTCATTGTCCAAGTTGAGTGTAATTAAAAACCAACAGTTTGCGGAATACATTTTGAAGAGACCTGGGGACAAGTTCGCCAGGTGTACGGCGTGTGAGAAATACAAAGGTCTTCGAGATGCCCACCCTATAGGCACTGAATCCCATACAAGACACCAGAGAAAATACATTGAGCATGTCAACAACCAGGAGGCACACCGTCAAGATTATTACAAGAACCGTGCACTATCCATAATGAGGCCTGCGGAGGTTCTAACAATCATCCATGATAAAATGGACCATGCGAAGACCGCATGCCCTTGTTATGCACGCAAAATAAAGGCCACGGATGGTCTCTTCAAGTTGCCCGTAGCTGTCACAAGTTTGTATAGAATCCCACATGTGTGTTGAAAGTCTCTCCAATTTGCATTGGTTGTGTTTTCCAAATGTCCAACTTCATCCATCCGCTTTGTAGTTTTTTCATATTTTTGTTGTTCACGCATCGTTTGTTTTTCTTAGGTATGATCGCCCATGGACATGTGGATGTCAAATATGCCCATTATGGTTTGGATTTTTATCCTGGCGATGCCAACCACACGGTCGGTTCATTTGCAAAACTATTGCGCGATCTCGAAAAGCCATCGGTACACTCTTCCCGTGCCCTTTTCGATGGTTGTGGAACGACACCCCTTTATGAGGCAGTGCTACAAGGGAAGGAGGTTTGTATGTCTTCATTGCCGGAACCACCCGGAGAACCCATTATTGCAAAACCCTTGCCTCCAACTCTCCACGTTCAACTTGATAATTGTGCTAAAGACAACAAATGTCGATACGTGTTTTGTTTTTGGTTGATGCTCGTGGCAAAAGGCATCTTCAAAGAGGTGTTTGTGTCTTTCTTGATGGTGGGGCACACGCACGACGATATTGATGCCTCATTTGGCCGTTGGAGCATGAAGTTGCATGAAGAGGATTTTCCCACCATACCACTTCTCATGAAATCATACATGGATTTGGACAATGTGCCGGTGATCCCGCACATGATTGAAGAAATACCAAATTTCAAGGCCTTCATCAAGCCATACATGTTGAAGGGAGTGGACCGTTTGGTGGGACATACCAAAGCACAACAATTCCGCTTCTATATGAGGGATGATGGTGTCCCCGCCATGCAGTTCAAGCTTTTGTGCACATCCCCTAATTGGGGCCCGGAGGATGGTATACTCGTGTGGCATCAAGACAAGGATGGGAAATGTTTGCTCCCGGATGGGGATCCAAAGCCGTGCAAACCCAACCCCATGAGGAATGGGCCGGAAATCATCAAAGGCATATCCGGATTCATTGAGTATTGGAAAGAGTTGTGTGAGGAAGATATCACCAGACGTGTTAGGGATACTCATGAACCGTTGATCGCGTATTGGGATCGCATTCGCTCAGCCTTGATGACCGTTGGTGTCGACACCCGTACGACTTTGACACAAGGATTTTGGCCACAAAGTCGTTTGACAGTTATGGAGTCCGATGCCATGTTCTTTAGCAATGGAGACGTCCGTGAAGAGTTCGCAATGGACGAGCATTACGTTGGCCCTGCGCGCAATCGTCCGGCTCCTTCGTTTCGTGTGGGTGTTGATTGCCATGAAGGTTATATGGTGCTCGTACGAGCAGGAGATGAGGAACACCCGAAGCCAATCTGGTTGGTGAAAGCATTGTCTTCACCCAATTTTGTTCGAACTAGCCCCAACTTTCGCCAAATTGAAGTGGAATATTGCCGTCCGAGCACCAAAGACCAGAACGTGCTCCGCACTTATTTAGGTTGGGACACCAAAAAAGGTTTCAAGTGGACAGTGGACTCTGCGTACGGACCGGTTTGGATAAACACGGATACCATCCTTTGTGCTTGGAAGCCGCGCAAGGGTTCCAAATCGGAAACCATGACCATTCCCCAAAAACATATAGATTTTGCCAAAGACAACTTGGCACGTATTGCAACCGCGGAAAATGACGCCGATAATGGATATGAAGCGGAAGATGGAGATGGGGAAACCTAACAGGGGTTGGAATTAATGTGGAAAATAGGGGCACTTTGTAGACTTGGTGGGATTGCGGCTACATTCAAATTTATACTCACATTTGGGATGTGCCATCCAATTCCATGAGACCCTTATATATGGGATGCGCACCCTAAACTTTATAATGACATAAAAACATTAGTTTTTGGGATTCGATTGTTATTTTCCACTTATAGTTCATGTTTTGATTATGATTTAAAAACTTACTATTTTTGGCGATGAGAATATTCTTTGCGTGCGGAGTTGTAAACCGTCATGTTCCCGATGTTCCCAATGTTCCATATGCTCACAGTATTGGCATCCCAAACTATGGGCGTATTTTATTTTGAGACTTTCAAAAGTCTCCAATTAACGAATATAGTGTTATAGACGACAGGTATGATGCATACCAGGCCTGGTTTTCCAGACCTGGTAATCTTGTGAGAGGAAAGAGTACTATAACAAGATAAAAAGTAACACCCGTATCAAGGTACCGGCGTGAATGTGAGCCCGTTAGCCTGATGCTGATCACTGGTTATGATGGAGTACTATAACAACACATCAATTTTGAGAGATCAAGGTATATAGGAAATTGCTAGCACCAACGGTGGACTTGCACAAATTCACCATGGAGAAGTGTGGAAGTTAAGATTTGCATTCATCTGAAAAAGGAAAGAAAAAAAGAGTGACGATTAGCTTCGATGAACAATAAGTTATAATCCCTCCTCATGATCCAAGGCTACTCACAAATGATATAATGATTACCTAGGATGGACATAGACTCTCATCTTCCACTTTTCCTTGTCAATAAGATTTAACATAATAGGTAGGTGGGTTAATTTCAAACTTTTGTCTAGGCCCTTAGTCGGAGAACAAAGGATGGGGCAGGAGTTGATCTGATTGTGTTGTGTTTGCATTGATAACCTTGCCTTACACATATATAGACTGTGCATGTCACAACTTTATATTTAGCTATTAACTGTGCGGCTGCAACTAGAGATACAAAGCACATGTGGCTGTCGAAAAGTAATTCCTTTGCACCAAATATTGACAATACCACCACACTTCAGGGACAATTTAGGGAAATGCTTGGGCTTTAAGAAAGAAAAAATTGTTGAGCATAGCACATGGAAACATATCAACATTAAGTGGGGATGACCTTGAATATTGTATGGAAACACATGCTCTGCTGAAGGTAATCAATTAATAACAGAAAGCTGTGGGCAAGCCTGGCATCAATATGTTGTGACCATGATGGAGTAACTAAGACAACGGGAACAAGAGGCCATTAATTATTGTGCGTTCTTTACCTTCATGTTGTTGTCATCAAGCATCCTCTGTATAACTCATGGTTGGTTGGTTGGTTCATGCTACATTACTCCGGACTCAAGAATGTTACAATGCACTCCTTGGCACGACGACATATGATGGATATTCTCAGTGAGGATTTTCTTAGAATCAAACATTGATTATGGAAAATACACATATGGCCACATTTAATAACTCAAATCAAGTGTCTATGCTCATAGTATGAGCTAAAGAATATCAAACTATTCTTTTAAAGCACAATGAAGAATCCTCATTTTACTTCATAAATGATGAATTGAACTACATACTTAGAATTGTGGCTTAACCCCATTTACATGAAAGCTTTACTCGTCACAGATCTTTGGTTGAAACCCAGAGATGCAATACACTGGTTTAGGTCTGTTTTCTCTTGGCCATTTGTTTTAGGACGAATCATGTGGATTTGATGAAGGATTTATGTAATGTAGGTGTGGCCATATTCTCTTGAGTGAATTAGTAATCTAGTGGCTGTAACCTCCATTTTGTTTACATGAAGGCTTCTTCAACTGTAGGATGGTGAAGTTTCACGAGGAAGTAGTTGCGGTGCACCTATGTGCAAGCTGATTTGGAGTTCCTGGTATAAATGTCAAGTAGATCATCATCACAGAAAGCTCTGGATCCCCACTGAATACCAGCTTCTTGAACAAACTTGGTGTACTCACTTACATGTTCCATGGTAGGTTCATCCTGCATGACCTTAATTAATGTCTGGTGAAGTGCAAATTCAACAGTCTAATACTTTATACTGCACAGAAACTCTCAAAATACTGGTGACTGCTTTGGATGATGCAATATCTTTGCAGTATATATATTATAAAAATATTTACTTTTATAAATGTCCTCATATTGCATCTCATTCAAGGCATTTTCAAGTTGCTAATCCCCTTCAGTTACTGAGACTTGAAATTCCTTTCCAGTTGAAGCATGTTCATGTCTCCTGTATATGTACAGAAAGGTTGCTCATTGTTCCATGTTAAAATGGCTGAAATCCTAATACAAATCAATTAATTGATTGAAGAGTAGCGTGACTTCAGACAGAATAGTTAGCTAGGGACACACCGTGGGTTCTTTCAAGACCAATATTTAGTACTACATACACAAAGCACAAATGAGAAATGAATTTGCCAAGCTTATGACCAGGATTTTAGCAGCATCACTAAGTTACAACTCAAATTGGGCATTCATCCCAATGCAGATTCTGTAAAGCAGCCTAGACCATGACCAACTAGAAGAAAAAAATCACCAATCTTGGAGAATGCTATAATTATGAATTTGTACTGATGTGTCGAGATGTCAACTGTCACTTGTGAGGTGGTGTACATCATTTAGAGCACTTTTGGCTTTTGTAACATTTGGTCAGGGAGTTGAATGAGCTTTGGATAGAGGAGGTATGAAATTGGGAGGCTGTTGAGCAACTCTTGTGATCTTCCTCTCCCATGCACCAGAAAGAGTGGAGTCTTTTCTTTTTCTATGTCGCCATTGGTGTGAATTATGCCCGAATTATGGTGCTGCCTCATTTCCAAGTTGGTCTAAGTCTACATATAATCTCAAAATGGGCATTACAAGAATTAGAAGGGCCTCTGAAGACTGTTGTTTCCTTTCGAAGGTGGACACCTTAAACATGCACGAACAAGCTGGCTAGCACCTATCGCCCCCCAAGGGCAAGTCTTTAAATTCCCACATGGTTGGTTGAAATATCTGGTTCACCTAGATACCCCACTATGATTGGGTGAACCATATGTGGTAGGGAGCACTGGAAATCAAGTGCCAAGAAGGTCATCCATATGAGTACTATTCTGCCTTAGGCAACTTAACCTCAGAGGATGGGATCCGTTTTAAGGCCTTGGGTTAAGCGACCCCTTCTCATGCACCATCATAATGCACAAATGCCTCCTCGCATGGCCACATATGGAAGAAACAACTAATTGACTTGGAGGGGAATTGTTATCACATAATTGATGGATATGGTAAGCTTTGCCGTTGCAAAACTTGAGGACCTTAGTTTGGGTAGGACAACCCAAACATGAGATAATATTGGAGGAGAAAGGAGATATTCATATTACGGGAAATAGAAAATACAAAGTCTGGTCAAAGAAATTAAGTAGCAAACAAGCGCCACAAAACCATTATTGGGTGGTCCAACCCAAACCAAGCCAAGCCTACTTATGTACAACATCTATGTTAATATTGGCCTTTTCTAGCTTTGGTTGTTGTTTCTTTTTCTTTTGCTACCACATCCTTTGCTTGCATTGCCTCCGTGTTGCATAAAATCTCTACTCCATGGTTGTAACCAAGGTTGGGATTAAATCTCTACACATTTAGGAGGTTGATGAGACCCTAATTATAGGAGGATGGATTCAAATGGCATGTCATTTGGGAAGAAATTGGCCTCGCACTTCTACGTAGGGCGTAGAAACTCTTTGATTCGATGGATAAGGCATCTATATATATGAAATATAATAAAAAGAACTACTATAATAATATGATAATCAACTTTGCATGTTCTAACTTCTATCTAGGATCCTACCATTTACTCCTAGAGGAGGATCTTACGATAGAATTCAACATGTTGTATTATGGACTTGAACTTAGTCCAATTTTACTTAAGTATTGATTGGTTCGAGAAATGTCAAAGAACCAGACTTGATTCATAGCCATGGTTCTCAAAAAATCAAAATCATGTCAATTTACTTTCTAAAGATAGTTAGTTCTTTGTTTGTTCTTTCATGGAAACCTCTATTTCATTATTTTTTAGAAAAGACCAGGACTAGAGGTTTTCTTCTTCTACAACATTCAAGACCCTGGAGGTTCTCTGCTTCCAACTTGTCTTTAAAAACCAGAATTGGAGATTGGTAACAAAATCAAATACTTGTCCAACACATGTTAAACACATCCTTGGAGGAAGTTGGAGCCTTGTAATGTTAAAGGTTTAGTTAGGTGTGGATCTGAGGTAGACACATGGTAGACATGGCTAAGGTGGACATTCCAAACTACTCAAGGATTTATGGTTGATTTGATTAGAAATTGTGTCCTCCAGTTTGCAAAATTTGTTATTTCATGTTTCAAAATTGGAGTTGAGATGCAAAAGTCATGACAGGTCAAATTGAAGATTCTCTGAATTCTTCTTAAATAGTCACATAGGTACTCCCACTATTGAGCCTTGAATGGTGTTTATGTATTGAACACATTATTCAATCTCATCGGAACATGTATTATTAGGTGTCCATTGATAACTATAAGCAAGCCATATACCACTCAAATATAGGTGTTTGATTTAGGGATTGACCAAATTAGCTATATCTACCTTAAAAACATGCATAAAAAAGGCATGTGAGGAAGAAAGAAGAGAAGCTTCTATAGATCACATTAACATGTCACAAACTAAGCTCTATTCCCCATTATGTATTGCATTAACATGTATTCACATTACAAGGCTCCAGCTTCCTCCAAGTATGCAATAATCTCGGGCTTTCCAGTGCATGGTGCCAAGTTCTAACCCGATAAAACTTGCCCATAGGCATGTTGGAACGATGGGCAGCGGCAGGAGGCAAATTGAGATTATCGCACATGAGCATGCCTTTCTTTCATTCAAAATTTGATTTGATTGACACCATGATTAACTTCAAACATCCCAAACCAGTCTAGTCCAAGTCATTTGAGATGAATTAGTCACAAATCCATAGAGGATCAAGTTTCTATGTTGGATGGTTGTGAGGTGTGCTCATATGCAAAAATTCTCTATGTGGTCTTTGCCCATAGCCTCAACATGCCCTCCAAGCAAGTTTCATTTGGTTGTCCATGTATTGGGAGGCGTGGAGGAAAAATTGCTTGAGGGCTTGTAATGCGGGGTCTTGGGTATGCAACTCCCATATTATACGCAGGGGGCATCGTATTAAAAACGGCTTAGAGGACGGCTTTTGTAAAAATTATATCAAATTATAATGAATTAAAAGGACCAAAAAGTTGGGTGAAGACCAAATTAAATAAAATGAGATGTAGAAAAAGTTGGGTTTCATATTAATTAATTCATTAAAAACTCCACAACATATATAAAGAATTAAAACACCTATTTTTTAACCTATGCCTATGCATAATTTTAAAGGATCCTCATGAGTAGTTGCCTCCAATTAAAATTAAAAGTCATTGGCAATGTTTTATTTATAATAAACAAAACTTAAATTTTATTATTAAAAAGCTCAAAAAGTTGGGTAGTTTGACCTATGGTACCTGTATTAAAAAAACTCATATAATTAGGTGTTTAATGCAATTTTATGCTTCAAGGAATATTCATTTCCTATATATAATTACATTTTTGGATTCCTTGTTAGAAAGGCTACAAGAGTTTCCTACATAAAAACAAATTATATCACTTGAGATTGGACTAAAATGCATTATAAGTGATTATAATCAGGGCCACATAAAACAGGAGTTGTGTACCCGGGTGCGGGGCATCTAAAATCCGCTCAAATATAATGGGTTTTCAATTACAATTAGCAACCAAACTAGCCCCCCTTACCTTATTTATCATCGCTTATTGCAATTTACTATCCTAAACTAGGCACATGTTCAAAGGGCAAATAAGGTAGATGGGTCTTAAATGGTTGCTTTTGTTACTAGCCCACTTCTCCCAGGTTACAAAACATGAGAGGAAGATGACACCAACCTCTAATGTTGGCGTGAATGAGGGACGCTTCAGGTTGAACATAGCCACGAGCTCATACATAAACCGGAGACAAGATTAGTACAAGTTGGTTAGCAAATCCAAATCAAGGCCATGGTCGCTTTCCTCATAATTTTTGAAGCTTGTATGAATATCTTATTCACTATCAAAGTGAAGAATCTTGTGCTCATTAAGTGGTATATAGATCTCTCCCAGTTGTGTTGATTATTGAACCTATAATGATTATCATACTTTGAGCACATAGTCCAATCTTTTTGATATCCTTTCTTGGAGCCACACCTAACCAAATACCACTCAAATATAGATGTCCTAATAATAAGGAAATAATCGAATAAGGGTTGTCTACCTTAGTGAAACTCAAAGTGAGGTTATCAGCTTGCGAGGCTGGCAATAGTTCACGAGGCTCTGACTTCCATATCATGGCAACAGACTTCAACTCTCAAGTGAGAAATTACAGAGCTGAGAGATATTATTTATGTCTCAGAAAGAATTAACTGTGACTCGGGTGCAGAGGAAGGAAGGGGACAGGACTGACGATGCATGGCAGACTGATCCAGGTTGAGTAGGCTGTTGCTGCATGCATTCACTGAATTGCAGGGAGCTCGATAGACTAGGTTATAAGCCACTCGTGCTTCCTAACTTCCCTTCAGGCCATGGAGAAGCGAGCAAGCAGGGCAGTCACCAGTGGTTTTTATGTTGATAAAGTATCCAGTTCAACTTGGGCCACACTAGTCGAAGAATAAGCTAAGCAGCACAACTTAGAAGCTATGGCTGGCTCATGGCTGGCTGCCTCTGTGAATGATAATGTACTCGGTGATGATGATGATGATGATGATGATGATGATGGATGGGAGCCTGTACCCAGCTGCATCCGTGTGCGCTCCCAGTCGACTTATAACTTAACTTATCTTATACATGTAGACTTGCCCCTAATGATATCCAACCGGTATTGTTGGCCTTTGGATATTTTATTAGGCTCAATCATAGTTTATTAGTACCCACCCACACATCCATGTGTCCATGTGATCTGCAAGAAAAATATGAATTGCCAAGTTCATGACTTTGATGCATAATCATATGAAATGTTGTTGCAGATGCTTGACTTGGAAACTACTACATCGTTTATGGTTTGTAGTGTCACATGCGTAATAGTGTCACTTACCCTATTTTGAGGCGTATGCTAGGTTACATTGATGATTAACAACTTCACCATAAGTGTCACTTCATGACGCTTGGCATTCAAGCGCGCTTACTAATATCTTGGCATGAGTATGTTCAATAGTGTTACGAGGTGCATGTCTATGTTACACACTGGTCTACAAGTTGACTAAAGTGTACACAAATGACACTTGGGATTAGTATGCTCAAGAATATCTTCCTAGACCGCATACTAAAATGTAAACACATGCATGGATGTGCAAATGGACGTGACGTGGCCTTTTTGCGTCACGTCGCATCACATCGGGGCGTGACGCGCACTGACGTGGTAAAAAAAGTTACTGTATCAAATTTTTGTAACTTTTTTGTAACTTTTTTGGACGACTGCTCTAGTCGACTGCTACGAGCAGTCGATTTCAGAAAACAAAAATTAAAAAAATTAAAAAAAATCTATTAAAAAATCTGAACCATTAGATCTTCTTGGATTGAAGATCTAACGGTCCATGATTTTTTTAGATTTTTTTTTTAATTTTAGGTTTTCCTTGAAGTCGACTTAGCAGTCGACCAGGGGTTGACCAGGGGGTTGACCGCGTCAGTTTACCCCTGGGGTAACTGCCAGATTTACCCCCCCTCGGACGTGACGTTTTTTGGTCAACCGTCACGTCGCTATCACAAAATGTGACGTGACGTGACGTGCAATCCCTGAACACATGACACTTGCCAAATGTTAGTGCGCTCAAAAAGATCTTCCCCTTGCATACTAAAGTGCATTGAGACTATCATCTAAAGTATTCCAATGTGCTACTCTCAATGTCATAATGTAGATATTTCTTTCATTTAAAGAAGTTACTTATGATGACAAATGGAATCATATTGGCAATTAGCAGGCGTGACATTTTGAGACCTTTAGGCATCTAGTTTAGGCCCTTCACAAATAGTGTATGTGACACTAAATACCATAAACGGTGTACTACTTGGTAAATTGTGTGGCTTATGCGGTCCCCATGTGATCACCCTTAAATGATAGGTTCTATATTTTGAATGGAATATGACAAGACCTGTAGTTGTGAATGGACACCAAAAAGATATGTCTTTGTAGTGTTGCTTAAAATATATATCCACCATTCTAAGTTCAATATCTAACACAAATTGAGAGTGCCTATGTGACCACTTTAAGAGAAAGAGAATCTTCACTACATCTCAATGTAGATTCTGAAAGTTGAAATGTAAATCTTTCTGCTTCACAGTTGCTAAGAGGATGAAACAATTCCTGATGATCCAATCCATTGGCCAAATTTATGATCTGGGAAGTTGGAAGTTCCCACAATATATAGGGGCACACCTTAATATTACTGTCTACCCAGGTAGGTGCTCTATACTCCAATGCAATTCCAATTCTAGAATCAAATCAACGTAGTGCATATATATGAGCGTTATGATCTGCACCCATATATAATACTATCATGGGGTTTATGGTGCTTCACAGATGCACAGGACCTGGGCCGCCTAGCCTGCTGTCTGTCTGTCTGTCTGTCTGCCATGTTGATCTCGTGACACCATGGCTGTTACACCTGCTGCAGGAGAACCATCAATGCCTCCAGCTGGAAACCAAACCTATTGATGATTAATTCACCCCTCAAGCAGCTGGTGCCGGTTCCATCGAGCTGTGAAATCGTTGAGATCAATTTATATTCAAAGGGTCACGCCTCATGATCATTCTCCAGGATGCAAGCGTAACTAATATCCAGTCATGGTGGCTTAATTTATATTGTAAACCTGATGATATTGCAATGCTACAGCCAGCTAACTAGCTATGTAGATACTTATAAATTCACACTACAACCTGACATAACCTCAAGCATCACCACTTGTTGCCGACTTAATTCAGCTCTGAAGATCCTGTGAATTAGCTGCACTAATCTTGTAGTAATCAGAACACTATATGGACAACATCAGCATATAATGAACTTAGACTTGAAGACTCTGCAACAGGAATTCATCACAAGCAAGAGAGACCTTATAATATACTAAGGCATGTGGGTGTTATTTGGTTACTTTTCTGAATTGGACACCTATATTTGATTGGTGTATGGTTAGGTGAGGATTAAAGAACAAGCATCATAAAGGCACATTTCAAAAGTGATTGGACTATGTCTTCAAATTTCAATAACTATTGCAAACTCAATAGTGAACAATCGGGAGAACCTATGTATTCAGTTAAGGAATCAACAAACATGCGCTTATGATCAACATAATTAAATTAAGGAGAGGTCCTACTTTCAATCCGATTTTGATGGTCCTTCATTGTAGATTTGCTAATGCAACTAAACTTTTGTTGTTCAAATCTAATTGGCAGAAGTTGGAGAACACTAAAAGCGAACCGAATAACACCCACATACCTTAGAGTTGAAGATTGTTTAACAGGCACTAATGCTAACCGCGTTAATGTCAACTTAGGGGCGTGTAACGTTCTCAAATATTATGAGATTCAAGAGGCATGTTCCACCCAACCTTAGAGCTTATATACAAGTACCACTGGCAGTTGAGGCCACCTCCAACTTGTAGTTAAGTGGTAGTTAAATATATATTAATGAGCTCTCCCCCATGCCTTTAGAATATCTCTAAGTGCAGTTAACTAGTGGTCCCTACTTACGTGGGAGAACTACGTGTAGAACCACAGTCATCAACTAGTAGTTAACTCCCTTTACTTTTAGGACTGCTAGAGCACTCAGGGTAGCGCCTCTAGTTTTATAGTAAAGGAGTCCCAGTTGAATGAGAGGTTGTAAATAAATATAAAACAATAAATATGTAATACACGTTACACACCTCCCCACTTAGGAATGAACGTCCGCGTTCATGAATGATCCCAAATCGTAGTGCATCAAAACAAATATAGTCAAGACCACCACTAATTTAAGCGAGCCATGGGATCTGTATCTGTACCATGCTCCATGCCAATTGGCAGGGTGAAACAAGTTAATAATAACACCCCGTTTACAGGATCTTGTGCAAGCCTGAAAGAACAGAAGGCGCCTACCCCAAAGATACCTTCCGCCTCAAACGTTTTTGCGCAGCTGGGGCTTCGCGGTCACGCTTAACACCATGGCGTGTGAGCCTGTCTTCCGACTTTGCTACCGCATCCCAGTACTCTTTGAGGACTTCTACACTCAAGTTGCATTCGGGCTCCCATGAATTATGCTCAAGTGCATATCCGAGCCATTTGATAAGATAGAATTTCTTGGGGCGAGAACGAGACCCTCTATCTTCGTGTGAAAGCACGCGTTCTACTTCATAAGATGCATCTTCCTCAAAGACTGGCGGAGGGGGAGGCTGTACCCTGCCATCGGCCACATAAGGCCTAAGAAGTGACACATGAAAGACATCGTGTATCTTAAATGTATCTGGCAGTTGCACGCGGTATGCTACCACCCCTATCCTTTGCACCACCCGAAATGGGCCAATCCACCTTGGTAAAAGCTTTCGAGCTCCTGGGACCTTCAACTTAATGTTGGCAGTACTTACTAGCACTTGCTGGTCCACTTCGAACGAGACCTCTCGTCGGTTCTTGTCAGCATAGAACTTTTGTCGTTGTTGCGCAGCAATGAGATGTTTCTTGGCCTCGCCAATCACATGTGTCATATGCTCGACAAAATTCTGCGCAGCAGGGACTTGACACCTATTGTTCCCACTAATTGGTGTCCGGGGCTGCTGACCATAGTTCAAGACAAACGGAGTATTCCGTACAGACTCTTGCCAAGAGCTATTATATGCAAATTCAACCACTGCAAGGAATTCATCCCAATCATCTTGCACTGGGTTGACATAATGCCGCAACATATCCTCCAGGATACGGTTTACCCGTTCCGTATGCCCATCAGTTTGAGGATGGAATGCGGTGGACATGGCCAACCTTGTCCCCAAAAGACCATGCAACGCATCCCAAAACCTACTTGTGAATCTAGCGTCCCTGTCGCTTAGAATTACCCTGGGTAGACCATGCAACTTATATACATGATCACGGAATAACCTTGCCGTACCTTCAGCAGTAACGTGTGTGGTGGTTGGCATAAAGTGGGCCATCATGGACAACTTATCCACGCACACAAAGATGGCATCATAACCATTAGCAGATGGAGTCAATCCAGAGATAAAATCCATGCTCACTACTTCCCAATTTCTATCAGGAATCTCCAATGGTTGTAAAAGGCCTGCTGGTTTAAGAGTAGGGGCCTTACTCCTTTGGCAAATCTCACAAGATTTTATATAGCTTCTGATGGACCCTTGCATTTCAGGCCACCAAAATTTTACTCGCACCCTCTTATACGTCTTAGTTACCCCTACATGACCGCTATATATTGCATCATGATACTCACGGAGCAAAAATGACCTGATATTCGATCCTTGGAATGACACATCTGGAACCACAACCGCCTTTTCATACCACCAGATGTGATTCTTATAAACAAAATGTTTCAGATTGTGCGGATTTGAGAACCAAGGATCAAGAGCATACCCGGCAATGATAGTTTGATATAACTGCTGATCACTGACGAACTCCGGGTACCCCTTCGGATTGTTGTCTTGCTCAACAGGATCACCTCGCCTAGCGTCTGCAGCCACCATTTGAAGGACCGAATTACTTGGAGCAGACCGCGGTGCCATCAAGGCTGGCTAGTCACCCGGGTCTAGTGGGTTCCGACTCAGAGGATCTGCCATATTAATCCTTCCTGGTCTATACACCCATCTATAGACAAAATTTTGCTCCAAGAACTCCAACCACCGAGCTTGACGCCTTGATAACGTCTGTTGTGTTTTTAAATACACCAGAGGGTTATGATCTGTGACGATCGTGCAATCTACACCCTCTAGGTAACACCGCCAGGTTCGCATGGTGTGCACAACTGCTGCAAGTTCTTGTTCACCAATAGTGTAATTTCTCTCAGCGGGAGAAAATTTTTTACTCTCAAAAGCAATGGGCTTACCTCCCTAAAGTAAGACGGCCCCTGCTCCGAGTAAAGAAGCGTCACTAACGACCTCAAATGGCTCCCCTAACTTGGGTAAGGTCAGAACTGGTGCATGTGTTAAAGCATACTTAACATTCTTAAAAGCGCGTTCACACTCTTCAGTCCAAATGTACTTGACTTTGCTTCGCGTCAGAGAAGTCAAAGGCGCAACCAGAGTGGAATATCCATGTATGAATCTGCGGAAGTAATTGCAAAGCCCCAAGAAGGATCGTAATTGTCCGACTTCAAGAGGTCTATGCCACTTGGCCACAGTCTCAATTTTCTTAGGATCCACCTTGATGCCCTCCTTGCCAACAACATGTCCTAAATAATGCAATTCACTCTTTCCGAAATGACACTTAGACATCTTTGCATAAAACTGATTCTCTCGTAGAATTTGAAGTACTTGTGCCAACTGACTGACATGTTCCTCCTCGTTCTTTGAAAAAATTAAGATGTCATCCAGATATACCAAAACAAACTTTCCAATGAACTTGTGAAAAACACGATTCATTACTCCTTGAAAAGTTGTTGGTGCATTGGTCAATCCAAAACTTAATACTTTAATTGGTAATGACCAAACGGTGTTCTAAACGCCGTCTTAGGAGCATCCTCCTCGGATATCCTAATCTGGTGATAACCTTGTGCCAAATCAAAAGATGAAAATACTGTAGAGCCGGCTAACTGGTCAAAAAAATCATCAATACGAGGCAACGGATAACGATTCTTTACCGTTTGCTTATTAAGTGCCCGATAATCCACCACCATTCGCAGCGCTCCATCCTTTTTCTTGACGAACAAGATGGGAGACCCATAAGGCGATGAACTACGCTCTATCCATCCCTTTTCCAAATACTCCTTGATCTGTTTCTTGGCCTCCTGCAGCTCGAGAGGACTCAACCTATAGATCGGCCTAAATGGCGGCTTGCCATCTGGCTCTAAAGGAATAGTATGGGCCATTTCCCGCTTTGGAGGTAACCCTGTAGGTATGGGCTGAAAAACATCAGCATATTCCTCCAACACTGTGGCATAAGGTGTTGCCACTGTGTCCTCTATGTCGTCTCCAACCGCGGTCAACTGAACTAGGAACGACGTTGCTCCCTTCCGAATTGACCGTTTGAACTGCATGGCGGTGAGTCTATGGGGATTTGGACTCTGACATTGCACTGGGTTCACATGCAGTGTCATTTTACGGCGGCCCTTATACAACACGCAACATTCAGATGCAAAATCCAAGCGTGCCTTGTGCTGCACTAGCCAATCATTGCCCAATATCAAATCAATGCCTTCACTTAACTTTGCCACTAGGCAAGTAATTTGGCTTTGATATTGCTGTATTCTAACATGAACTTTAATCTTGCCATCCGTTTGGACTTCATCACCATTGCCTAATACCAGTGTGTTACTGCCATTTTTCACTTTTAACCCGAAGGTCTTAGCAAAACCAGAACTCACAAAGCAATGTGATGCGGCACTATCCATTAATACAGATGCATCCTGATGAGCTACTTGCCCTGAGAAACTCATCATCAGTTGAGAAGACAGAGTGAGCTGATTCAGCACACGTGGCCTAGGTTCATCCAAATAAACATGCCACTGCATTGAGTTTGATTCAAATTGATGGACCAATTTAAATCGTGGTAAAGTTCTCTTAAGACTTTTTGCTTTACGTTTGTCAACAATAAAACAAGCACCGGTCTCATAGGGCGCTCCCTCTTTACCGTGCAAATAAGATTTCAAGAAACTTTGCAAATCATCCACTGATGGTATAATCAATGAGAACGCTCCATAAACTTTGGAGTTCACATCTAACACATCACTGAGTGGGAGTAACGGAGTTGGCAAAATAATGTCTTTATTCAAAATATCAGACACGATTACATTAAATTGCTTATTGACTAAGCCCTGAATCACTTCCAAAGCATCACTAGGCAAATCAAAAACACCCTCCGAAACTTGAACAGGTCCTGACACTAGCCCACTGCCTAAGTGTCGGACTTGTGAAAAGGTTTTTTGCCTTTCTTGGCAGGTTGCTGCTCAGTACTCTTCTTGCCATCAGGACAATCTCTAGCCAAGTGTCCTTCCTTGTGACATTGAAAACAAAGACCATCCTTTTTGTCAGTGTTTCTTGCCGAAGGGGCCTCCCCTTTACCATGCTTACTCTTCTTGTAAAAGGCGGAAAAGCGGCCTTCAGAGCGGCGAGACTTGTTGTCTCTAATCGGCCATGTGTGGCCATTGGTCCTGACAACCGGTATATCAGAATGAGACTTATCATTGTCCTGTCCTTTTGCATCTTGTGTGTACGTTGCATCAATTGTCACAGCATAATTGATGAGACGCTTGATGTCCTCCCATGGTCCACCATCGCCCTTAAGATCCACCAAGACCTTCTTGCGGATATCCTCCTTGAGTCCTGATATGAATCTCTCAATCTTATCTCCCTGGGAGACATGATTTTTAGTAATGTGTGAGCACAACTGCTGAAACTCATTTGCATAGTCCTCAACAGAACCTTTCTGTTTAAGAACACGAAGCTTGTTCCGGGCTACCAACTCCTGATTGACACTGCCATAAGCAGTGAGTAATGTATCATAGAAGTTATCCCAGAGTTGCCGATCTTTCTTATCCGCTGCCAACTCCAATGCAAGCATATCCCAATGTTGTGACATATTGGTTTCCAGATATGTTGACGCAATTGTGACCCACTCCTCAGGAGCAATCTGGCGTGCAACCAAGAACTTTTTCATCTGGTTGAGCCAAGCCAGAATGGTAATTTTGGACTTATCCTTGAACCGTTCCGGCTTGCCAGCAGCTGTGGTGGACTTAGAACGGTCCCCCTCATTATACTTCTTCAAGAGTTGGACCTGGCATGCCAATGCTTCCAAGCGATTGGAATGCGTGTTCACAATCGAGAAGGTTATTTCACCTTGCTGCTCTACACGCTGAAATTGACTTAAGTCATCAATCAATTTCCCATTGCAGTAATCCTGAATAGCTTGGACCACCAAACTACGGATACGTGCATCACTCGGTGAAGAGGATGTGCCAATCGGAAAAACCTGGGGAGGACTATCCTCCCTTGACGGTTCAGAAGTGTCCATATCCTCGATGGCCATATTAACATAAACACACAAAATACAATGCCAAAAATTTGCGGGACTGCTCACGCGGTCATGTACAATAAAAACCAAAACAGGAGACAAAACAATTCTACCCCCCAATAGCTTTCCCCAATAGAAAAATTAAGCGCGTGTCTGAGAGCCACAGTTTTCAGATTTTAACCACGAGTAAACAACCTACTCAGAAATCTTGCCCCAAGATTTCGACCCGATCCGATTTTATGCCTAGGAGTTATACCCTTTTTCGTATGCTGCTCTCAAAAGAACTTCAGAATAGGATAGCTTCCTCTGACTTTCTCGAAATGACCTGAAATTTTAACTGTGACTAGAGAGACTAAACACAAATCATCTCACCAAATTTCAAGCCTATCCTATTTTCTGTCTAGGAGTTATACCCTTTTTCGTGCATAAATCTACCCAGGTTTCAGAATACTATAACTCCACCCCACTGACTTAAAACATCTTCAGATTTTAGCAGTGATCACTAAAACCAATTATTTATGACCCCCTAAAATGAACACCCTCCAGAAAAATTACCAGCATAACAACTACACAGCGGAAGTTAATAGAAACCCAAATGAAAACAAGGTACAAGAGCGCCGGCTCTAATACCAATGTAACGTTCTCAAATATTATGAGATTCAAGAGGCATGTTCCACCCAACCTTAGAGCTTATATACAAGTACCACTGGCAGTTGAGGCCACCTCCAACTGGTAGTTAAGTGGTAGTTAAATATATATTAACGAGCTCTCCCCCATGCCTTTAGAATATCTCTAAGTGCAGTTAACTAGTGGTCCCTACTTACGTGGGAGAACTACGTGTAGAACCACAGTCATCAACTAGTAGTTAACTCCCTTTACTTTTAGGACTGCTAGAGCACTCAGGGTAGCGCCTCTAGTTTTATAGTAAAGGAGTCCCAGTTGAATGAGAGGTTGTAAATAAATATAAAACAATAAATATGTAATACACGTTACAGGGCGCTTCACACTATGGCCGAAGGTCGAGAGGCCGTCGATTTCCACCAATCAAATTGCAAGAAACCAAGAGTTCGGCCTCTCGACCCTTCACACTATGGCCAAAGTCCAAAGGCCGTCGCAATTTAAAATGATTACTTTTTGAAGTAGGCGACGGACTCTCGAAGGAAGTTTGGGTTGGACGGGAATAGAAACCCAAACTATGGTCGAGAGGCCGTCGGTTTGTTTGCATTAAAAAATCAATCATTGACAAGATCTTGGCCGTTAGATTGGTGGGGTTATTTTGAGCAAGGAATAAAGTGGAATGCTCCTTTGGGTTTGGACTTTGGGCTTGGCCTTTGGAGGCTTCACACTATGGCCGTCCAAGTCGAGAGGCCGTGGGAGTTCATGGCGAACGGTTTGGACTTTGGGTTTGGCCTTTGGAGGCTTCACACTATGCCCGGCCGAAGGCTCCACATACTATATTTTATTGGCTATTTTCAGCCCATTTCTTTGGACTCTCAACAAAGTTTGGCCACTCAATCCCACGGCCTCTCGACTTGGACGGCCATAGTGTGAAGCGGCCCTTATTGAGCACAATAATGTCACAAATATGACACTTTCTCTCAGCAGAAACTTACTATGTCACAAAGTTGACAAACGAATATGACATTAAATCCACTGGATTTTAGTAGTGAGGAATTCATCACAAGCCACAGAGATTTTATATTATATGAGTATGTGAAGTGATCTTGATGCAAAGCAAGGAATTAACGTCTGATGTTCACGTGAAGAAGGGAATGGAATGGATGATTTTGTGATGAGAGGTGGGGCAGGCAGTGGATATTATTGATATAATGTGACGTCGATCCATGGCACTTGCAGCACCTGAGGAGGCGGTGCAGGAAACACGCATTATCATGTCCATGATGGCACGGCAGTAGCATCAAAGTCTGGCCGTTGCGTTTTCAACATTGGATCGTGGACAGCAAACTTGAGTCGGAGGCAGCTCAATGATGGTATTGGTCGGGATTCATTTAAGAGTATAATTGGGACAAAGTACTGATGATGTTATAGATATTGTGCCCTATAATCATATATGAATTGCACAGGGTTACGACGTTGTGCCGTTCTAGGCCATAGAGCTCGCTGATTACATAGTGATCACGGCTAACATCTAGATTTCTTTTCTCACAGCTGGTACACTTACTACCGACATCTGTGGGACCGTCATGTGGTGAACCGATCGAGTCTATCCAATGCGATGTGTGGGTGTTATTCGGTTCGTTTTTCATGTTCTCCAACTTCTACCGATGAAGCATCAGCAAAAATCACATTGAAAATTGGACCTTCCCTGATTTAGATATGGTTATCGGAAGTGCATGTTGTTGATTCCATAAATGAATACATAGGTCCCCAATTGTGTTCACTATTCACTGCAGAGTACTTAGATTCTCTTCAAGACGTAGTCCAATTTCTTTTGAATATGGTGTTTGTTCTTTGATCTTCACCAAAGCACACACCAATCAAATATAGGTGTCCGATTAAGAAATGTAACCAAATAACGTCACCCGCATACCTTAGAAGTCACTGATTGTGGTCTTGTTGTGTCGATAACATTTTACATGATTCCGTTAAATGATTCCAACCACACTGACAATATTTTCCTCAGCCACTTGATGCCCTAGTCAGGCATAGTGATCGTCATAATAACACTGCACAATTGTGCACATAATGAAACTTAGCACATGAGCAAGTTTCGGTAGTTCTTCCTGTTTCGTATTACCAACTTCCTTACCACTTGATATGGACACTAGAGTTTATTAAAGTACCTACCTCTGACCTTGACATCAACTTGTTCATGTTACTAATCTTAAGATTGTCTTGATGAGTCTCTTAGAGCTACCTTCCGAGTTCCGGGACCTGGTCCCCCTCTGTAATCATATACATGATGTATTTCCTAGTAATCGACATCAGATACTACATACCCCAATCATTGACAATAAATGGATAGCTGATCAATCCCTGATACGTTCTGCAGAGAGATCAGACTTTCATTTCCGTGTCTTCTAGCAAAATTTCTCCCTGTTCTATTTTTAGTTATATTAGTATTGAGTTCATTCAAGTTATATATGTACTTAGTTCAGTATTTCTTTACAGAAACCCAGGAGCAAGCGAGCGAGCAATTATCTATCTCAGTGCACTGACGAGGCAGGGGTTGGAATTACATCCAGTGCTTTCAAGTAGAATCGCTCATGCCGTTCGCCACCAGTCGTAGGGTGGTATGTGTAAGCATTTTTCAGGTACTCCAGCCATGTGAAGGGTCTGTAGATTTGGGGGCAGTCCGGGGTGATGAGCTCTGGCGGGGCTACCACGGTCAGATTCAACGGTGGATTGAGGAAGCATGCAAGTGACAAACGTTTGGATTCGCTGTTCACAATTGCACGATGCAGAACGCTCTTGTACCTTGTGTTGCTCAGAATCTGATTTATATCATGACAAACATTGGTCAGATATATATACTATTTAAGCATGACCAAATCAAATTTAAAGGATTACATTGACCACATCGAAGTACAGTACTACTGTTAGATCTAGGATTACAAACCCAAAACGTAATTAAATCAAAGAGAAGAGAAGCCTGTCAATGCTTGCTCGGCTGAGACTAAATTAAATCGAAGTTGTTACCTGAAAGAGGTCGCCAATGTTTACAACGAAACAATTGGGCCTGGGTTTGACTGTGATCCACTTGTCGTCCACCTGCACCTGCAGGCCAGGGATGCTGTCCTGATGGAGAATAGTTAAGAGGTGGGGATCGGTGTGAGCTCGCAGCCCAATCGCTAAAGAGGGCTCTGGACAGGGTGGGTAGAAATTAAAGCGCATGGACGTCATTCTCTCTCTTTCCAGATACTGGCTAAAACAGGCGGGCTCCAGACCCAACCCCTCAGTGAGAAGCTCCAGCACCTTGCATGCAAGCCCTTCTACAGCTGCCATGTACTCCTCAATTGCCAAGCTGCAATATCCCCAACCCAGTAGTTATAGTACACATGACTTGAGAAACTACATTCAATGTATTATAATATAGTTAGTTAGTATATATATTATGTGTTTCTCGAATCAAGATACACACATGAACTCACTTCAAGTACCAAGCTGTCGGTTGCTACAGCACTCCACTATTCTAGAGTGTACTTCTACATCATTTGAGTACAAACCAACTCTAGCGAATAGCTAGGTAGTACCCCTGGTGCCCATGTTACCGTATTGCTTGCAATGACTGACCAATAACTTATAAGAACAACTAGTTGGTCAAATATGCAAAACAGCACTTATTAGGTACTGCTGCAGATCAAAAGTGCAGTATTCCAATATTTCATCACAACTTACAATCGGAGAAACCAATTCAGCCACGAAAACATCTAGCACTCTTCTTGACATTATGATTAGGCAACTAAGGTCGGCCTGCAATGAATCATCTCAAAGGCACCACCAAACTGTAACCTTCTGCAGTACTTGTGATCGATGAACCATGATCACGAGTAAAACTGTAGTGTTCGAAGCCTATCTCATTGAGTCACAGCCTTCCCTTCCTTAATTCCTCCCCTTCCCACTGATTCAAAGAGGTTAACCTGTTGGCCAGCCAGAATCCAGCAGCTGGTCCACCCGCCGCAGCTACTGAGTAGACTTGTACTGGGACTCTCGATCGGATCATAATTAAGACTATGCGCTTGCTTGTCAACAACACTGTAACGACGTGCAGATCTGGACGTGCAATTCCGTCACCTTTTATGTCTTCTTTCGAGGATAAATAAATTAAAGGGAAGAAAGACATCCGGCTGACTATGTCTTTAGTAGGGACTTTATATAGGGGTTATATATATTTTGCGCTCAAACTCCAACGCCACCATGTGCCACATTGGATGGACGCATCACCTCCTACACATGATCAGTGGGGACATCCGTTTTGCAGGTGGGGCCTGTGAATCTTATTTCTGACAGACTCGATCTTGCAGTAGGCGGGGATTCTTCCAATATTAATCTGCAGCCTGTTGTTATATAGCAATTAGCTCAAACCTCACCCTACCTAAGTTACATTCTTCTCCTCCCACAGTATTCCTATACCGAGGAGCTAGCCGCTCGGAGATGTGTAATTCATCCTCACTTCCATTGAGTACTATAAAATCACTGTTTGTTTTACCCATTTTACCGCAGATTCGTGTATTCTGGCGAATTCCTCCCAGGTCCAATGGCTGTGCAACGCTAATGAGTTCGACAGAGATGTTTATCCTGGGAAGACTTATTAATACCTCTGGTGTGTGACGATGCAATGGAGTGTACCTTCCATTCCTAGCTCAGTTTTCTAAACACTTTCATGACAGATTAAAAGGATAAAGACAAGCTCGTATCCCAGGTCCTCTTTCATATCTATCTTAACTGCGCGCAAAGTACTGCAATTTCGTAACCTTCCAACTGGAACATACGGTCTAACAGTATTGGGTTCAGATTTCAGTCAAGGATCAGGTTTGACAGGTGACAAAAGTGCGGAATTGAAATAGACAGCAGCATTATAACGGCTGGGGCGAACCAACCCCTATATTCGTACCTTACCGGGGAGGGCGAACGGCTAGGGATTCGTGGCACTCACTTAAAATCAACCATCCTACATATCGTGGATGAAGTGGCTCCAATACAAAAAGACCCCCTATGAGGTTGAGGGCCGATTCATTCAAATGTGACATCACTAGACATCCGGTAAGGTACCAATGTATAGGTCGGTTCGCCCTGGCCCATTATAACGGCCCAGTATCCAAAAGGGATACTTCAAATTACTTTGCCTTCATCACAATAAGTCACTGGTTTTTGTTTACGCGTCTCGAATATTGGAAGCACTTACTAGGCGGCTCAAGTAATCATCTTTCTGTCTCCAAGACGCTGTTCAAGAATCAGGAATGAAATGTAGCATTTTTATATACTGATAATGACTTCTAAGCGACTCGTCCCCAGACCCAACGGCACGGTCCAGAAAAGTACATTAATTTCCACATGAGGAAGCTCTCGGGGGCTGCTCCTCCACTACTTCGGTAACTGTGGTCGGCCTAACCTGGACCCATGATGCAGAGGTTACTAACAACTTTGATGAAATTGCATCATGACTTTAACTTTAAAATATATGTATCAGAAAATGAGGTAGGTACCTGAATTCCTCCGAACCTTCATCCGTGAAGAGCTTGGCAGCCATTTCCTGGATGTTGGAGGTGGGGTGCAATTGCATGTGGAAGCTCTCTGCCCAGTGCATGACTTTCTGGTTGACCCATGTGTTGGCTCCATAGCCGAAGGTAGCTCCAGGCGGCCGGTGACACCGCTCCTTCACTTCCAGTGGCAGCTCAAACATGCGGTGTGCTTGCTCCTCGCACCTGTCGATGAGGGATTGATCTACACCGTGATTGAGAATCTGAAAAAATCCCCAAGTTTGGCAGGCTTTCGCCACCGCATTCACCAGCTCTCCCCGTAGCATCACAGCATCTCGGGTCTCATCCCCACTGCTGGCCTGGTGCTGCAACACGGCCAGGTCGAACACAGGAATGTCAAGCTCTGGGACATCCTCTGGGGATTCAGAGTCGTCCATCTTGGGACGTTGATCCTGGTCTGCTTCAATGAACATCTCCGGCAACTGCTTGGACCCCTCCTGCAGGGCTGACACAAGGCCAGCGTTGATTGTGGTGTTGCCATCTGCTTCTACTGGGGATATGATTTCCATTTCTCCTTCAGAGGCATTTTCTTCAGAGATTAAGGTGGTAATAGTACTACTCTGAGGGAGTACTAATTCAGAATCCATGATCAATAGGTTGTGCGGCTGCCTGCAGGAAGGTTAAGAATCCAGGAAGGTAATCAGCTCGAAATCAAGGCTCCAAAGCGAAAGAACTGCGCATGCTCAAGAAACAGAAATTACAAGGCTCAGAACCAGATTTGGAAGGGAGTTCAGTATGTATGACCCACTTCACAAAAACAGTTCAGGGACGATTCGCAAATTATACTAGGGTTTGAGACTTTATGAGATGACGAGTATATACCAATGATCTTGTTGAGCTGAACAACTGCATACTGTAATTGACATGATTCCAATTTCTATGAGGAATATTTAGGATCATGTGAGATAACTGCCTACTTTTACTTCATCAGATAACTTTCAACTTAAGTGACATGTAACGACGACCTGTGGTTAGACTTGTCAGCGATCAGTCTACTTTTTCTGCATGTCGAGGAGAATAAAGAATATATTCCCAATCGACAGAAGACACTAAGGGCCAAAAAAATTTTAAACCTGAAGAATCGAATCAAAAGAATGGCCTAGCCACTTACACCCGAGCGCATTAGGTGATTAACACCAACCAACGACGGTGGTCGAAACGTTCTCATTTGAAGAATAGGTACCTATACGATTGAGGAGCATTTCCACACGACACACAAACATCAGCTCAAGTGCGGAATTTATCTTTTCCTATTCAAAACTACTCCGAGCCAGCCCTGCATAAACATTTGCGTCTACAAATATCGATGCGATGGGAAGTGCAAGGAAGAAAAGGAAGAACATTCTTGATCGCCCGAAATTCAAGTACTCAGAATTACTTGGCATGGATAATATGTTCCTACAGACCTCATGAATCCAAAACTGAAGACCATTGCAGCTGGAAACCTGGAAGTAGCGGTATGAACATTAACATTTTTTTTAGGAATTCAAATGTAGGTACCCTGTGGTTTGAGAGTCTGAGAGCATGCCCACGAGCATCAACATCCAAAGGAGCAACAACCTGTTCTACACTCAGTAGAACGTGACTAGTTCCGAAGATCACACATGTGCTTGTGTCAACACAAATGGCTCCACATTTTTTCCAGTCTCCTAAAACTCAATTGAAGCAAACTTATTTTATCTGTCTCAAAAGATCAAAAAGTACAAACCAACGTAAGCTTCATATATCATCTTCTCTACACGAACTTCATCACCGCTTTACTTATAATCTTGCTCCCAAGAAGACGAGTACGTAATGCACTGAACACGCTCGTCAACACAATGTTTATGAATACTGCAAAGTTTAAAATCCATATTCCCACCTCTCAATTATAACCACAAATTAAACAGTCCGGCACTCACATTCAAGCAATATTATCATCATCATCTTCTATGCACGTACTAGCTATCAGCATCACTACTTTAAAGTTCACTTCTAAGCTTACTAGCCCCATCTTGTACAACACACTCCATCTTGCAGTAGGAACCACCAATCTCCAAATCGAACAGAATACCAAAAATGATGATTCCAAACTAGCATGAGCTTGATGGATATATAGTTGTTGCCGCACTTATATTACACTGACCGACATGACAACATATAATATATAACTCTAAGGCGGCTGATATTGCTCATGCATCACAGGTTGTTACTAACTTAACTTAGCCTGCAGGAGAGAGAGAGAGAGAGAGAGAGAGAGAGAGAGAGAACTATGTAGATAGCTGCTGCTATACCTGTAAGTCTGCAGAGAGGTGGAAAGCTGGGGACTTGATCGATCGATCGATCGGTGGCAGAAGAAGCTGTCAAGGCAATACCACTATCTGCCTGTCTGTCTGTCTGTCTGTCTGCCTATGCCCTTGGTTGGGTAAGGAGGGCGCTTGTGCTGTTGCTGTAAGTAAGTAAGTAGACCACTGCAAGTGTGAATGAATGGATGACCGACTGACTGACTGACCGACTGCAATAGCTGTGCTGAGTTGGGAGAAATACAGGCTACCTAGTTACGGAGGGGAGGCTTATTATAGTAGTTTAGTGGGAGCTGCTGCTGCTAGGGGGCGGCAGCCAAGCTAACAAGACAACAAGCAGGTACTAACTTATAGTGTAGGCATTCCTTCCGTAGACTCACAAAGTGGCATCAAAAGTGGGGGCGGGGGATGGATGGAAGCTAATAAGTAGGCGGCGACTTTCCCCCCCCCCCCTTCCCCACCTTCTTCTCTCATCCTCTCCCTTTTGAGGGGTTCCAAGTTTGCAAGTTTGTATGTTCCATGTCATAGTAAAAGACTTTGATTTATGGCACCATGAGTGACGAGAGATAACTCCAGCCAAGTCCCTTCGCAAGTTCTCGTTCTCAAGATAACTCCAGCGGCCAGCCAAGCCCCTTCGCAAGTTCTCAAGAGTCGAGACACTTAATGCTTTCCATTTGAATAGCTGAACTCTTCATTTTGAGTTCAAGGTGGCTGCAAACTAGTTGTTTGGGGGGTTTATGGATTGGCTTCTCTTAAGAGGTGTTATGCTATGGACTACTTGGTGAGATCATTTAAAGAAAAGCAAACCAGACTATTTTTGGCAAGGCCAAGGCCCTTGAATATGCTAGGATTGCTTGGGCAAAGCCTTCAAAAGTGTGCCACAGGAGGCACCCAGCTCCAACGAAGTCATGGCGGACTTTGACAAGTTGTGGGAAGGCAATAATCTCCTTTATTGTTATTCCAACTCCAATATTTCTAGGAATGTCAAGTCTTTGTTTGTTGCTTTACTAGTTGATCAAGCCTAGGTATCATACATTTCTTGAGGTCGTGTCCTTCCACCATATGCACCTTAGAGAGTTGCCCTTTCTCTATTTAAGGTCCCGGTGGCCTTGTATGTTTTTTGGCAATGAAATAATGCATTTTAATTATCTCCAAAAATTAGTCTAGAAAATGAATCAATTTTTAGTATAATTTTATAAAAAAAACAACACTTGGTAAAAAGAATTGGACCCTTACATGTGCTAAAAATGGGGGAGCTTTGGTTCCTTCTTTCTTGAGATTGATTTTCAAGTTCGAGGCCCAAGCCCAAACTTGAACTCTTATGGGTTTGCCCACACATGACTTGAGCTCAAGTTTGGAAGTTTTGCAGGAAAAGGTAAAACAACTTGAACCCTTACATGTGACTAAGATGGTGGAACAAGATTGACTCTAGATAATTGTTTATTGATTATTCAAGTTTACACCCAACTTTGAACCCTAAGAATTTAAAATTCAATTGAAAATTGATGTAAAATAAAGAGAAACCAACTCTCCACCATTTTAGGGACATACTAGGGCTTGAATTCTTTTACCTTGGCCCACCATACTTGCAAGCTTGAGCCTTGAGCTCAAGTTGTGCGTGGCAACCTCTTCTGTCTCCCACCCTGCAGCTGCTGCCTTGGGACTGGTGTCGTACTCTGGCAACCTCATGGACAGTGACTCCAAGCAATCTGGCAACCTCATGGATAATGACTCCCTGCAATGATCCATGATATTTCCGATGGACCCGGGCATCATCATCATCAGGTAACTTAGGTTAAGTTGAAAATTAACAGGTCGCATGCATCCGTAATCCCACACTCCAGAAACCTTTGATTTCTTTATATCTCAATCAACTTCTTGGACTTTATAATAATGATGACTTGAGACACAATGTGCTTTGTGGGGTCCAGGAATATATGGGGCACAAGTCTATCATATGTTCTGGATGCACCACTTTTTGGTTGAAAACTTGAATCTGGGAGCTTCTAATGTAAATCTGTTTTTGGAAGGAGAACTAAGCGTGAGGGTTGGATAATGTTATGTTGAACATCGGGATTGGAATTGGAATTGGGAAGGGTCACGCAATGATGCAATGTAGAGTAAGATTAAGGTGTGTGGTCAATATGTGGTCACTGAGCACTCTTCTCAATTGGGTGACCTATATTTGAGTTGTATACGGCAAAGCTTTGTAGTCAAGAATAGGCACCAAAAAGACGCGTATTACGATGAGATTGGAAGATGTGCTTAGAATATAGATACCTTTCTAGGTTCAATATTTAACACAATTAGTAGGAGGGTCCATTGATTGCTTGAAAAGAACAAGAATCTCCACTTTGACCTTTTAGAATTTTTTGCATTCTCAACTTTCATTTTGAAGCTTGAAATGAGAATTTGCGTGATTCCCAACTCCTAACCGGATGCCACAAATCCCACCCGTTTCCCAATCCCATCTCATGGCCAATATTGCATCTAGAAGTGCCCACCATACGGCCACACACTTTAGCCACACTTTAGCTCAGGTAAGTGAGCTTGAATCCGACATTTTTAGCATTGCACCCATTTCTATTACGATATTGAACATGAAATTAGAACAAGATGGTCACTGACAAGTTGAAGTTGTAACATTTTTCCTCATAATTTCTAATCTCCATATTATTATCTTTAAATTCATTATCAAAGTGAATACTTTTTTATTATGTTGACTATTGAACCTAAAATAATTACAAATGTTGAGCACGTAGTCCAATCTCTTTTAACACTTGTCTTATTTATGTCTGTTCTAAGATCTACACCTACTGATCATACACCACTTAAATATATGTGTCCAGGCCAAATTCTACTTAGTACCTAATAGAGGCTCAGTGAAATACCCATAGACTATCGAGTCTATCAGAGTCCCAATGACTTTCTGATATAAGTTAACCTCCAAGAAGAAACAAATCATCACGAAGCTTCAAGCCTTGAAGGAGGTGGTGACCTGAATCTTAGATTCAACTAGCCTGACTATAGTAGTCTTTGGGAATGCTTCCCATCTCAAATTGGGATAGAATTGATGAATTTAATATTTGCTTATAGAGGAAGCACATTACCACAGCAAACATTTTGCCCGGATGTTTCAAGTGACAATGTCACTGATGATCAAGGACCTTCATTAATTAGGTGCGCAAGGAAATAAAGGCATGCACAAATGAACCAAATGGCCCCCAAATGACACAGACCTAGGGGTGCATTTGTTTTTATTTTATTTTAAGAAATGCATTTTAAAATACTCAACAAATTTTGAGGCATTTTTATGTTTTTAATTATAAATTCATTATTATAGTCAATGCATGCCAATAGGGCAAATATAGACACACACAACTTCGTTAATTGTTCTATATTATCATATAGTATTAATACATTCAAACTCAATAGCAGTGCCGAAGCCGTGAGCCCTGCCACACGAACTGACCGATACCAGAATACAGATTTCGCATCGGGGGACAATCCATGCGTAGTCTTGGATCAATACTTGGGTGGAGAAGGGCTCGAAGAACTGATCTTGGAAGAGGGGAATGTTTCCGACAATGATTTGCCATAAAGGACCTCACGGATTGATGTCTTCAATGATTTTCAATAAAAAACATTAAAAATGTTTTGAAATATTTTGAAATGTATTTTATAATGCCACCTCCGACCTCTAGAATAAAAAATGCAACACTACACAGACCACAAACTCAAAGTCTACAAGTTTTTACTTTATCAGCATTACCCATCCAGAGTCAGAAGAACTTTGGAGGCGCCATTTTAGAAGGTAGCTATAGGCTCCTAAATTGTGGGTGGCACATGCCCCTTGGTCTACCTCCACCATACCTCTTGAAATGCACATTGCATTCTCACTTCTTGGAATAAAATGATATTTAAGTATATTTGGATGTCAAACCACTTGTCCAAAAATAATAAGGGATGTGGGGACAAAAACATCAAACAACATCAACAAAAGAAACAACAGAAAAATCATCAGTTCGAATGTTTGTATTCCATGTTCGTCAACCATCATATTTGTGTAATTTTGTTATCTAATGTACGCCATATTGACAATTGAAATTGTCCAAATTTCATGCATAAATCCATATATATTGAAATCCTAGTTAGCTGGAGGCTCATCTTTGCTAGTTGAATTCATCTTCTCAAAGTCTATTCACACATATATGATTTTGTTATAAAGTGAAGTGAAGAAGTGAGGGAGAACAAGGCATCCAAAATAGTTTAGGTGCAATTAATTATTTGCCCTGGGTAAGTAAACAAATTTGAGGACCATGGCCTATACAACAACTGATGCAAGGCTAAGGTAGAAATACCTAAAGCGCTGAAAATAAGCTGATTCGGCGAGAACGAGTGGCTTGAAATTTTGTGAAATATTTTTTAGAGATGGAGAAAAGGAAATGATGAGGAATGCAAGTTGTTTTATAATTTTATTCCTTGTAAATAATTATTTACATTTTTCAAAGAGGCAAGTAAGTCAAACCTCCTACTTGTACAATAGTCTCCATAATCTAAACATCAAAATATTCTACTCTACATACAAAGACACACAAAACGGTTAACTTAATGGCACCCAAAAGTGATCGCAAGTGGTGTGAAACAACACCTATCCGGTCAATTATTGCATCCCATCTAGCAGTGCATCCTTTCAGGCCTCCATTTTTCCAATTAGCCATTTTGGGTCTGCACAAGAATCATTCTACCCCTAGTCTAGTGCACTAGTAGTGGTCATTCATCATTTTAGGTATTTCTACCTTAGTACAGCATGTGGACTTCATAAGCATAATATAGGGATGGAAATCATCCACAACAACAAATTGGTGATTGTGAGGAACAAAAGGTTGAACATCTACTGTTGTGCCTTAATTTTCAAGCCCACTTCTCAGTTCTCAATATGATGCTTCAAACTCAGTGACAGTTGATGCACTTTGGAGTTATAGCTATGTGTAGTAAGGGCCCGGGGGGTGCACTGTACTAACACATATAAGTATACGTGAGTGCACAAAAGAGGTATTAATTTGAACTTTGTTGTAATATGTTATATAACTCATAGATATGTACATGTATGGAGGATTTAATAAAAATAACATGTGGACTTGTGTGGTAGTGTCACTAGACATTATAGCATAAGTTTCTATGTTGGCTTATGTTGATATAAAAAAAAACCAAGAACAAGTGGGAATACAATTTTACTGATCATTTGATGGCACACTTACAAATAATAATTGCAAATTTAGCTTTTATGATATATATATTGCAGACTTAGATGCTTATAAGTTACATATGGAGGACAAAAAAGTCTTCAACAAATACATTGATAAATACTAGGGTTTTGCATTATACATAGGATCACTATATTCATTAATTTGAGACTTTCTCTTGTCTCAAATTAATATATGGACCACAACAACATGGTCTAATGTTTGGGTCGTCCTACCTAAACCATCTTGATATGAGTTCTTAATTGGGTTCTTGATATGAACACCCGCTTCAAAGTATTTGCATCTTACAACAGTCTCCAATATCTGTGTGATTTTATCCATATTCTTATATTTGTAACTGTCTCAAAATGCCGAAAAAGTCCCAAATTAACGAGTATAGTGATTAGGATAGGGGTTGCTTGTTATTCAAAAGTATATTTGTATACTTATATTAATTATTATAAATAATTATATTTTTATGTATACATACTATGATACTATCACCATAATTTTAATCCTTGAAATTGTACATGTATTGCTTAATTTTACAAAAAATATTGTATATAGGGGGGCTTTATAGTATGTTGTGAATGCACATGATTCTTGATTTTAATGAAAGGTGCACCCCCGGGGAGTAAGGGTGGCTTTGCACAAGGGTCTAACATCAAAGAAACTCAATGGATTTAGAAACCAATCGTCAAGGTCAAGGGCAATCTTGAGTCTCAAAGTAAGGTCTTTGAAGTCCCAAATCCCAAAGCCCCCCCCCCTTTTGAGACAAATGTAATGAGTTTATTCCATTGTCTCACATATAACGTCATCGAACCCTAACGTAAACCCACCCTAATTAAGAATAGTATAATTATTGGGTAAACCATAAACCCATTCAACATAGAACATGCACCAAAAGCTTAGACTCCCCAAATATACTTATCGGTGTGGGTTCCAAAGTACCATAAGTCAACAAAGAGTTTAGCTCATACACTCTGACCTATGACATAGATAACCATAAATCATTTTTTTCCATTGTAATTGTTGGTGTAGTTGCTTAAAAACATTTTGCAGCTAAGGCATGTCACAAATGTATATACATTAAAATGCATGACTATTGGGGATAATATATATATATATATATATATACATACTCCATGTTTTAAAAATCCTTCCAAAAATACCAGAGTGGATTGAAAATTAAGACCTTGACATATGTCCACTCTTCTTCAAAAACCCACTGCTATGGAAAATCACAAACCATGTTTTGATCTTATAATCCCATTTTAACTTGTTAAACCATCTACGCTAATTTAGAGAATAAATCATATAGTGGCACACTTCAAATCTTCTTTAAAAAGGTAATATGGATAAACATTTGATGTGGTGCAAATTATGTTAAAAAGTTACACATGTCAGTGCAGGGAGATTGACACTAGGTGGAGTTGCCTCTTATTGCTAGGTTTTGTTCCTCTGGGGCATCCGATGGTAGGGCCTCCAAACTGATTTTGTTTTGTGGTATAAAGTTGTTGTCGTTGAAATGGGTGTTATCCGTGCCTTGTCGGGCAATCCATTTTCATGCAATGGTCCCGCATACTGTTACGGTGTCTCGATAATGAGGAAGTTGCCTTTGGAGACCGTGCGGCCTCTCAGCAATTATAGTCACGGGATCCATCCATCAATTTATCCATCCATCCACCCATCCATCTATCCTCCATAGTTGACGAATGGGCCATTCTCTCAGGTCCACCAATTCCCTATCAAAAACGGCCATCAGCTTTTGTGCTTATTGTCAGCCTGCACCTGCCAACTCAACTACGTACTAAATTGGCAGCAAAGACAGGCTTTCCGCACTGTTTTGTCTAATTAGTGTGGGTTGGAAATTAGTGTGGTCCGCATTAAATTTTGAGTACTTGTCTTGGTTAACATCATTTTGGATGATTTTTTTACTGTCATCCCGAACACGTCATTCATGTACATTAGGGTTCTTTGTGGTGCGCCATTGGACAAAAATTAGGTTTGAGCACAAACATGATTTGAGCACGGATTGTAATGTCCATTTTTTTTTTGGTTGCCAAGCTTAGTTAAGGAGGAGCCACTTTACACCAACTAAAGCAAGTAGGTATCTATTTGTAGTGTTTCACTTTTGGTCTTTCAACTCATCTTTATTGTTAGGTTTCACTTGTAAATTTGGTCTTTGATAGATAAGCAAGCTAGTTATTAGGTTTGAGCACAAACGCAATTTGAGCGCGGATTGTAATGTCCATTTTTTCTTTGTTGCCAAGCTTACTTTACACCGACTAAAGCAAGTACAGTAATCTCCCGCTTAAGTATGCACCCATTTAAGTACACATCCTGGTTAAGTGCGCAATTTTTTTGACAAAAGGGTTAATACTTTATTGTTTGAACATGTCATGCAAAGTCATTTGCTGTGAATGCATGATTTTTTTACACTTGACATTCATTGTCAATTTGTTAACGTTTCGCTGAAACGTTTCAAGCGATCGTCATAGTTCATCATACATTTGTCCAGCTTCCGTTTGAACATCAGACCAAAGCAATTGGTTGTGGATGTCAAGGATAGTAGAGCTTCAAAGCCTTTGAAGTCAGTAGCACTTTTAGATTCAGCAAATGCCTCGATAGGTTGGATTTTGTCATCGATAGGTGGTTCTTCAATTCGCATCGTTTCCATAACATTCTGAATGGCACCTTCACTGACTTCATACTCCTGCCCCAACGCCCGCTTGCTCGGCGCATTCGGCTTGCTCAACTTTGCAATGATTTCACATCATTGGGCTTCAGTCAAGCGGGTTGCCTCAAGTTTCACCCGTTTCCCGTTGCAATACATCAAATCAGAGGGTCTACAAAGCGATATGAGTAAAGTACGCACCTACCAACTAAGTGCGCACCAACGGCTCCAGTTCAAAGTGCGTACTTAAGCGGGAGATTACTGTAGATATCTATTTGTAGTGTTGTACTTTTGGTCTTTCAACTCATCTTTATTGTTAGGTTGCACTTGTAAATTTGGTCTTTGATAGATAAGCAAGTTAGTTATTGGGCTATCCATTGGGATGCTTTAAGTTACTGGATTTAGCTTATCATCATTGCTCATCTTTGATTTTCCTACAAGTGTACATGTTTGATAATTTGAGGATAGTTGCAAAATAATTTTGGATGAAAAGTTTAATTTTCATCCAAATTTGCAAACAAAAAAGCCACACTAATTTCTCACACTGGAAATTACAGTGGGCCACTTCAAATTATACATAAAAATATAGTGTGGCTAATTAGGAATTAGTATGGCCCACACAAATTAGACAAAATATTGTAGTTTGCAATGATCTATAGGTAATATGGCCCTTGATCCTTAGAGCAAGCCCAATCATTCCTAGATTTGCATCTACATCCAGGAACGAAAAGTGACCTTTGTCCAGGATGCAGATGCAAATCCAAGAAAAGTTGCCACTCATCCTACATTGCAACCAGATATTTGAATTTGACAAATAACCGGTCAAGGTTTAGGGGTTCAGGAAAATTGCCCTTCACTTTAGAGGAATTCATGGAACATACCTCAATTTAATGAAGAAAAACCGAAAGATCACAACATGTAACCGGCTGGACTTGGAAACAGTAGAATTTTTACTGATAATGTTCAAAAATCTCCCCAATAATTTTCCCGAGGCCTTGATCTTCAACAGCTTATTTCTCAAACTCAACCAGTTCATCTGCGATGGGTAATTCTCCTGAACACCTAAACCTCAACCAGTTATTTCTTAAACTCAACCTGTTCATCTGTGATGGGTAATTTTCCTGAAGTCTCAATCCTCGACTGGTTTTTTATCAAACTCAACCACTTCATTTGTAACTATGTAGCTGTAACTAGCAAAAAGAAGTAGGGAAGAGGTTAAAAAACATCTTGTCTTATTATATGTAACCCTCCCTGCATATATCTCACATATACATGGAGTTTTGCTTCATCTGCAAAAAAATCATCATGTTGGTGTTTGCAAGCATGGTTAACTTCACTATCTCGCATTTGCATTTGCATTACGGATGAAAAAGCACAAATGCATATGCAGGTGCAAGATGAGTGGGCTTGCTCTTACACTATGACATATTATTTACAGTAGGATCATCAATCAAGCTCCTCAAGGGACCTTTGATAAGTCATTGACTTACAATGCACTAACTCATATGTGCACTTAGGTTGCCCCACGCTAATTTATTGACATTCTACAATATTTTAGATATATGTCACCACAATAACAAAATACATGAAATGTTTTTATATTGTGGTTGGCATAGGATCAATGAACAAAGTTAATAAATATTTTGTGATTTGATTTTGACCCAAGGTAATTTGCAAAGATAAAAGAGGTAACCCCATTCACAAAGGCAGCCTAATTTCACATATCAATGTACATCAAAAATTTGATGTAGTGTGGCTTACACTATTCATCAGCTCATATTGCAATCTCTAGGTGGCAGCTAAGGTAGATGGGTCTTAAATGGTCACTTTTTCAGTTATGTTCCTCTTTCACACCAAATAAACATGAATGCAAATGAGACATGAGTATTGTGGACTTTCAAACTTTGTACATTCCAAAAGCTTCACAAGTTAACAACAATATTGTGATTGATTATGAGCTCGAACCACCTAACCATAGAAGAGACAAAAGATCCTCTCTTCTCCCCCAAGATTCCTCTTATGCCACAACACTAATTTTACATTCTAATTTGATATAGTAAAAGTCTTCTATTCATAGCCCTATTTTTAAATCTACTATGAATCTTTTCTCTTTGGTCCTTCTAGAATCATCTTCCACCTTCTGGCTCAATCACATTGTTGTAATTGGAATTGTCTAATTCCAACTTGATTCTTACATCCATTGAGAGTGTCTAACTCCACCGAATACAATTTATACACTCGGAGGGGATTGGGAGTTGTCTAACACTAATCCATATCTTCTAGTTGGAGTTGTCTAACTCCAACACAAGGATCTTCCATACAGAGTTGTCTAACTCCATTACAAAGATATTCTATCGGGGGTTGTCTAACTCCCATGTACAATCCATTCATGGATTGTATAGCCAAGTTTGTGCACAATTTATTCATGGAATTGCATGACCGTCTCTTCCTTTGGAGTTGTTTAATAGCTCCAAATACCTTTTGCTCACATGCTAAGTACAATAAAGTATGGTTAGTCAACATTCTCAACAAAATTTATTAATCAAGGCACCACTAAGGTACATCTTATTTTCCCACTAGCCTACTTCTTCTAGGATGTGAAACAAACAATTAGAATGAGATGGTTACCAAATCAAAGTTGTAGCAACTTTCCTTATAATTTTAGGAGCTCATATGATATCTTGTCTATTGTCTATTGTCTATTATCATTTAACTCACCACACTAAATTAGATGGTTAGCACACACTAGGAGAAGAGAAAAAATGAAAACAAGAACAAAAAACAAATAAAAAAAACCATCAGTGTAATTTTTTTTACATTGGTGTGAATTTGAGCCCGTTGGCCATAGACTGATCATGGTTGCCATGATGTAGTTTAAGGTTTATGTTCCTTTCCAGCAAAAGGAGGGCCCATTATGTGTCCAAATAAGGGGGAAAGGAAAGTGTAGTTAAGAGTGGTGGTGATCAAGGAAGAGATATGGATGCTTGTTTGTTATCTAGTTTTCTTTCGTTGAGCATTAGTATACTAATTGTTCAACCATTTTCTTTTGAGCATCATTTTTAATAATAAGTTTGAAGATCTCAACTGGATATTGTACATTTGAGTATTTCACACAACAATAGAGGTCATCATGAAAAAAGTCCAATGTAATCAACACTTTGCTACTACCTTTAGGCCTTTGACCCCCAAAAATATAATTTTAGTATATTGGAGCACTATTGTGGTCCACTTTTACCTTGCTTGCACCCATTTCACATACTTAGGGTTGGCATGTATATAAGGAGATTGTGTTTTCTTCCAACTAATGTTTAAAATTTGGCAACAATGTTTGAAAGGATTAACATGGTAACTTGTTAAACACACAACATTAGTTAGGAGCCTTGCTGAGTTCATCAATGGGCCATGGACTCGGCTAGGGCGAACCAACCCGTACATTGGTACCTTACCAGATGTCTAGTGATGTCACATTCGAATGAATCGGCCCTCAACCCCATAGGGGGCTTTTTTTATTGAAGCCACTTCATCCACGATATCTAGGATGGATGATTTTAAGTGAGTGCCACGAATCCCCAGCCGTTCGCCCTCCCCGGTAAGGTACCAATATACGGGTTGGTTCGCCCCAGCCCCATGGACTCATAGCAGGGATTGTTAACGAATCTATCCATTTTGCCTACATGGTGAGCCTGAAATCACCCCCTCCATGCTACACTAAAAAGGATATTTAGTGTTTGATACACTAAATACGAACGCATACACTAAATGTCAATAACCTATGAAAGTAAATAACATTAAATGTAAACTCAAACCCTAAATATCAACAATGGTAATATGTGGAAGTTACATGTTTGAATTTAGTGTTAGTAAGGATATGAAAAAGATGCCGTCGACTTCGGCAAACGAGAGATTAGCGAGTATGAAGGTGGGACGCCATCCCTAAAATCGCAAGTCTAGTGAACTCCATTCTTCACAGGAAGGGAGGTGACAATAGGGAAGGTAGCGGCACATTTGTGTCTAACACTAATTGTCAAGGAATTGAAAATTAATGTTGAGCAGGGTAGGGTGGTAACAACATTAAATATAATCAAACACTAAATATCCTTTTTAGTGTAGTGAGTTTGACTAGTGCAACCTTGCCGAGTTTGTTGGGGTCCCACATAGTGACTACCATGGGGCAGTTTCCCATCTACCAAGCGTCGTATCGTCCTCCTCCACCCGGGATACTACACTACAATAAATATGATATTTAATGTCATTTACTATTTGGAATTATGCAATGCTATATTTATTTATTGTATGTCTCGTATTTTACCAACAAATTGGTGGTTTGGACATTATAGAACATTAACAACTTTAATTGGTAAAAAATTACATTAATAGTAAAAAAAGATATAGCATTGTGTAACTCCAGATAGTAAGTGACATTAAATATCATATTTCGTTTACTTCATGCAGTTATGTGGCACTTATCATTAATTGCAAAACTCTAGTGAATGTTTTTGGCAATATACTTTTGGGCATGGAAGTCTTCAAGGCTACTGACTCATGTTATATATGCCCCAACTAAGGGCCGCTTCACACTATGGCCGTCCAAGTCGAGAGGCCATGGGATTGAGTGGCCAAACTTTGTCGAGAGTCCAAAGAAATGGGCTGAAAATAGCCAATAAAATATAGTATGTGGAGCCTTCGGCCGGGCATAGTGTGAAGCCTCCAAAGGCCAAACCCAAAGTCCAAACCGTTGGCCATGAACTCCCACGGCCTCTCAACTTGGACGGCCATAGTGTGAAGCCTCCAAAGGCCAAGCCCAAAGTCCGAACCCAAAGGAGCATTCCACTTTCTTCCTTGCTCAAAATAACCCCACCAATCTAACGGCCAAGATCTTGTCAATGATTGATTTTTTAATGCAAACAAACCGACGGCCTCTCGACCATAGTTTGGGTTTTTATTCCCGTCCGACCCAAACTTCCTTCGAGAGTCCGTCGCCTACCTCAAAAAGTAATCATTTTAAATTGCGACGGCCTTTGGACTTTGGCCACAGTGCGAAGGGTCGAGAGGCCGAACTCTTGCTTTCCTGCAATTTGATTGGTGGAAATCGACGGCCTCTCGACCTTCGGCCATAGTGTGAAGCGCCCCTAAGTATACCTTAAATTAACATATGTGTTGTAATTTGTCAGCTACTTGGCATCCAATATATTTTTATATAATACATCCATCTTCCAACTATCCCATGTCATGATTGACTTGGGATATGCCACATTTTTGGCTTGAGGATTGTTTCCTATCCTATGTTTATTTTTGACAAAGTCTTTAAATTTTTTGACATTTGACATACAAAAACTTGCACAAAAAATGCATGTCAATTGACACGAACAATTTAGAAGTTGACAAATTATGTGACTTGTGAAGAAAAAAGAGAATTAAAAAAAATTAAAAAAAATTAAAAACACACACACACACACAAACACACACACACACCAGTATTTGTCAAACATACACATTGTTTCTAACCAGAGAGGTTTAGCCTTATATAATTTTTCTGCGCATGAAGCAAGCCAATTAATGAGAATGGCCAACAAATAAAGCAATGCACAACACTTTCCACCTAGCATTAGATAACTCTTCATGGATTGTTAAGGGTAGAATAATTACAAAGTCTATGGCTTTTACTTAGTAGTAACACCTAGTTTATTAGGAAGTTTTGGCTGGTAAGTAATTTGTAGCCTAGTAAGTGGTTATGATTGGTAGTAACTTACTAGTTACCATATGGTGATTGATTGGTTTACTACATTAGTAACTTATTAGTTTATTGTACCAATGACTTTTGGTTTAACTAAGGTAATTATTGGATCTACTAGGGTGCGTTCTAGTAAATAAGGTAACTTCCAGTCAAGGTTAGGTTTAGGGTTTTGCTACATAAGTCAAGGCAAAGGACTGTGGAGGAGTTAGTGTTGGAGTTAGTTCCAGTAGTCTCAAATTTGAGTAGTGGAGTTAGGCTCTTACCTCTTAGTGGTGAAGATGTTAGAGGATACTTGTGAGATAAGATCTGATATCTTTGTAAATGGTTTTTTGAGTTGCATATGGAAGTAAAGGTATGAGGAAACCAAATCTAAGACATTCTCATAGTGGTAGTATTCTTGCAACTATGGTTGATGCTTAGGATTAGCAAATTCCTTTCTTTGATCATTATGATGGTGTGTAGGTTAGAGTGATTGAGTTTTGTGGCATGGAAGTCGTAGAAGATGTCTCACTAGGTGTGCATGAAGTTAGAGCCAAGAATGTAGATCTAGGCTAGAATATAATAGATCTAAAACCAATGATAGTTAGAATGGGTAGATCAAGACTAGGCATAGCTTAAGGAAGAAGAGTGCCGCCCAATTTTCCATCTAGGAAAACCATGGACAAAGGAAAGAGGTTCTTGGTTAAGTGTAGTTCATATCGGAAGATGGAGCTGCAAATTCTGGTAAATCATGTTGGGATATCCCAAGACCATGGGACAATGAGTTGATTTTCATTGGGATTGGTCACGCTTCAAAAATTGGGTCACGTCTTGAGAAACCAATAACCTAGATTGGGCGGTAAGGAGGCTTGGACCACAATTTAAAAGGAGATCATCATGACCATGAGGCTCAGGGTGAGAATCACCGTTAATATATATATATATATTAGATTAGTTTTGCAAATCTAACACCCATGGAAACAAATTTATGTCGTTGTGAAGATCCATAACATTACTAAGACCCTTATCTATGCACCATGCACCCTAACTTAATAAAACAGAGTTGGAGAAATGGATTTGTTTCGAACCTTAGAACATTGTGTCAATAATAATAATAATAATAATAATAATTGGGAGCCAATTGATGCTCAATAGTTATGTTAGGCATACCACCACACCACACCCATCAGACACCTCAAACACTACATCAAGCCCTACATATATAAGAATATACCACAAATTGACAACCACCATCCTACCCCAATATCCATACGTAGAAAACTGGCTCCACAACCCACTCATCTATTCCCCCATCTCCAACTACTTTTGGTCAGCACCCCAATTCATAGATGCACAAATCACATAGACCCTCAAACCAAGATACATACATGGGCAAATACCCCTCCCACCCTCTACAACCTTTGGCCACTACGAGAGGCAAACACATGTCTCCACCTCCTCACCATGTGCACCAACCCTATTCTCAACAATATGTAAACTACAAAACACAATAAAACGGTATAGCTAATCCATAAGCTACTCCTCTCCCACTCCACAACACGAGACACCCTACTATTGAATGCAAACACCCACCTCGGAACCCCCCCCCCCCACACACACAATACAATCTCCACCACAAGAACACACCATTGCCTTGCTAGGCTCAAACTCAACATCCTATTCATCACCATCACCTCCCCAGAATAAATCGCATACAATACCCCCAAATTTCCTAACCTATAACTTATTAAATTCACCTTATGCCAAGACCGCAAACCCACTATAGCCACCCAACGAAAAACACTCAAGTTCCAAACACTAATGGACACCCTAGAAGACGCCGGTTGAAATGTCACCCTCACCATTCTCAAAACAGACGTATGTGGATATCCGAAAGATATCTCTCTCTCTCTCTCTCTCTCATATGAAAGGGAATTTTTTTGCTATTATAGGCTTAACCTTGCCATTTTCTTGCACAAGTGGGGCATGGAGCCCACACCAAAAGGTCATCTCAAACCCCCCTTTAAAACAACTACATTGATTATCCCAATTAGTGCGTGTTACTATTTGGAGTTATGGAGTGCTATAACTATCTAACAAGAATGTAATATATTACCAAAAGCAAAGTCATTCATGTACTACCGTAGCTCTCTAGCAGCTTGGCACCTTTCTGCCTAATAATTAATTAAAGTGCAAAAGTAAGTTAGGCAGCCCAAAAAATAATATTCTAAAATTGGGCAGATTCAAAAAGCAATTTAAAGTACGTTAAACATTCATGGATGGTTTTCCTAATTTCATCTATGGCGGCTACGATTAACCTAAACACTTTCCTTAACCAACATTCCTTACCCTAAAGTTTGTCTTTTACTTGTATGTCAGGGTTTGGCTTGGCAACAAATTTTGCTTTGATTTGATGCTACTTTGTTGGATTCTAGTGAAAGTCACTTGCATTATTATGATTTTAGGCACTCTTTGAATGTTATTTCTTTTTTTTGGACACTCAATGAAATTAATTTCCCAAAAATTTAGGCACCTTTAAAATTAATTATTTTCTGCCCAAGCTGCTAGAGAACTACAGTATAATGTCCAAACGACCTATTGAACTTTCATTAAGAAAAAATTGGACTCCTAAGTAAGAAGTTATTGCAATAGGTAACTTTCAATAGTAACACATACTTATTGGGATAATTAATGTAGTTGTCACTTGAATTGTTGCTAGAGCTACAATGCTCAAGTTGAGCAATGTAGAAAAGGTGGAAGACCATTGAAGGTCAATAAGACTTGAATGAGGATGGAAAGTTTCTTGCCCATGGATGTTGCCCATTGCAAAATCAACCAGCTTTAGTAGTGTGGGAAACACTTTTAAACCAAACATGCCTTCCAAATGACATTTAAGCTCATTATGAGAGACACGCGCCATCCGGTTAATGTACTTTGACCACCTCTAGAATAGGCACATGAACTCCAAATTTGGAAAGTCAAGTTCTCACAAATGTATGTTCTGAATATATATAGTTTTTAAAAAGTCTTTTTTTAAATCCTCATCCATACCATCATTCAATTTTAGAAAATGTGATTCTTATTAGTTGCCCCAACTTAAGAACTTCAACTTTGCGACCATTGAATCTTCCAAATTTCGTTCAAACGAAGAGAATTCTCTTCTCAGATCTTCATAATGGAGGTTGTTTCCATATGAATGTGGTTGTCATAAGTGATAGTAAGTTGAATTGCCCTTGACATCAAGGGTAATTTAAGGAAGGTACATGAGTTTATTAGAAGACATAGAAAATGCTTTCCCATTACCGTGATCGCGAAGTTAGTGAAGTCTGAGTAACTAGGACATCAAGGATGTGGAAACTCATCCTAGTAAAGTCCGTCAAGAGGGATTTTTGACCCAGAGCACTTCTTTGTATAGGACATATGAATTTGAATTGTAGTGGGATCCAACACGACTGAGATAACCTTATCTCTACAATTGGTAGACCAAACCCAATACAATGTGGGGTGAAAAGGTAAGGATTTATATTTAGTCACTTAAAATAAGTAAGTTCATATGGTGTTACCATAGGGTCTAACATAGAGTATTGTGGTCCCCACTTCCACAACCAAGGAAACCCCCACACTCTTGTCAATGACCCCATTGGAGCTTTTTTCCATCCCTATATTTCTCATCCCTTTACATGGCACATGTCTTTTGTATGTTTGTAACTTATAAGTAACTTATCCAATCCTACTTGAGCTGCCCGCCGAAGAGGATATGCATGTCTAAAAATATGCTTCCTTACTTCCAACCAGAGTTCGGGAAGTTTTTGAAGCCTTAGTGGCTAATTGCCGGTAGTTGATACAAAGGGTCGGATTTTTTCCAATTTACATCGGCAAGAGCCGGTCTTTTGTAAAATCAATCGGCCAATTGCCTACATTTTCATATTTTCATTGGCCAATATCCGATTAAATGGAATTCATATCGGCACTAATTGTTTAAAAAATGTATGAAAAGTTATTAGAAATCATTTCTTAGTACAAAATCTTGAATAAGTGAAAAGAAAGGCATGTTCAAAACTTTAAATTTGAAGAGTTAATATCCTTGGCAGGAATTGAACCTAGCAATGCCAAGGATCCCCCAATTCTTCATAGAAGCAATTGGATTTGGTCATGAAAAGGTTGCATAATTCAAAAAGTTTAAGGTTTAGGGTACTTCCTCAAGTGCATCATTTGATGCCCCAGACAAATAGCGCTCTGGATTGCTATACAAATAGCGAAACTTAGCAACATCCTTCCAAAGATCTAGAGCACTTGTTAGAATGTCATCAAAATCATTGTCTGGGCCTTCTATAGCAACACGCATCATACTTTCTAAATTAGATGTAGACATTCGATTACAAAGTTTTTGTTTAATAGTATTTTGAACAAAAAACGCCATTTCACATGTTGCAGTACTCACACATTGGCACTTAGCAATCTCAGCAAGAATCAGAAAGTTAGAATACTTCACTTTCAAAGATGGAGACCAAGAAATTGATGTCCATACATCTGCAAAAGTAAGATCCATCCACTCTGTACTTCTTTGTACCTTGAAAGCAAAAAACTCTTGCTTACACAATGTTGCATTCACCAACGGCGGAAGGACTTGAACTCCTTGCATTTTTTGTACACCGTATTGCTGCAACAACCTATCCAACTCCACAACACCCCAAGAAGCCAAACCTACTTGTCTACAAGGCATGTGTAAAGGATTAAGAATTTTGAAACAATCTATAATGTCATTATCAACAAATCTTGCCTCTAAAGCACTACAAACCGCTTCAGAATAAGTTTTTTGAAAGTCCAAAGCACTCTCTAAGTCACGACCCAAAGGATCCCGAATCAAGTCTGAAATCTGGTAACTCACAAGAAGAATCGGCTACATTTCCGGGAAATTTTCTAGTCCATTGGCTAATTGCCGGAGGATTGAATTTATTGTCGGATTGGCATCCGATGGTTGGAAATTTGGATCGGCCATGAGGCGAAATCCATCGGCTGATAATGAACTAGCCGTCAGTTTTCCCCGACCATTGCTTCCAACATCCATATGTAGTATGTCTGTAGTGTTGCAATCGAATCATTAGTGAGTGAGAGAAAATATCATGGCACCAAGTCAAAAGTACCTTTGGGCTTGAGGATCTCTTCATGTATGAGGAAGATATAATTTTTTCATGGGACAACTTTCGTATGGATGGAACCAAAGTAGTTGGGAGGTTACATAGGTTCTATATAGTGCCGCGCACATGAGCAACCATCAGGCGCTCCGATTGGCGGAGGCAATGAATCTCATCCAGCTCCACTAGCAAGGGTGGCGAAGCGGACTGTCCGCCTCATGCCGGAATCCACGGGTTCGTAGCCCTCCACCGGGTAATTCTCTGTCAAGTTTCTTACTACGAAACACCCTCTTTCTCCTTTCTCTCTCACACTCACACACATGTGGAGGTAAAACAATTGGGGAAGAGTGAATGCCGAAGCGGAAGGAGGTGGAAGCTGAGGTGCAAGGCGCTCTCTGCCCGCCTAGCGTGTGAGCCTCCCTGGCCGGCCAATCGAAGGGGGCCATGTGGGGCTCCGCCAGGCGGCTGGCAGGGCGGACCAGCGCCATGTGCGCTGGCCTTATGTTGGCCAAGCCAAGGGGGTCAACATCGGTCCTAATGTGCTCCATAAAGAGTAATGAAGGAGGATCAGATCACTTTCCAATTATCTTTTCCATCCAAGGATGGAGAGATCAACAAAAGCCCAATGTCTACAAAATCAATACTAGACTTCTCCAAAACCTGGAAGTGAATGAGACTATTGAGCGAAATTTGGTATATAGAAATGTAGGGGGGAGCCTTTTTTTATGCCAAATACTGTTAAATGATAAGGTTCTATAGATGTTACTGTAAGCTGCAAGTAGAAAAATGGGAAGAAAATGAAGATCACCTTAGATACAAACTGGGACATGCCAATGAAGCACTACAAAGGAATCCACTTGATTCCACTTTCTGGACTACGGTAGGTGAATGTAGAGATAACCTTCTCAAATTTTGAAAGGTATAGAATGAAAGGACAAGTACTGAGATCACGGCAAAATGGAGAGAGAAAGGACACCATGATCAAGGAATTTCTTCGAACTATCAAGGAAAGGTCATAGTCTCCGCTCTACTTAAAGAACTAGAAGACATCAATGGTGTCATGGTCACAGACATTGAGGGATAGGTAAAGTCTGCCATGATTTCTATAGCACACTCTACATTGAACTATTCATACACCACTGGCACACTTGGGGGGGGGGGGGGGGCGGGCTTCTTCGAGATGATTCAAGAAGCAATTAGGGTAGGTAGATTTCCAGCCGGGATGAAAAAGGGCTGATAACTCTCCTACACAAGCAAGCGGAATTTTACAAGTTAGGGAACTAGCAACGAGTCACATTATTGAATGTGACATATTAAACCTTTGCAAAAGCATTGCAAATTAGGTTGCAACCAATTCTGATGGAAATTATCAGTCTAGATCAATATGCTTTCCTACCCTTATACTATATTTTGGATAATGTGTTGTTAACACATGAAGCATTAACATGGGCAAAGCAAAGTGATCATGACGTGGTTTTCCTAAAACTAGATTTCGCCAAAGCCTACAACACTGTGGATTGGGATTTTCTTTTCAAAGCAATGAAGGAATTTGGAATTTGTGACAGTTACATTAGAATGTTAAAATTGTTGTTTACGGATGCTCGGGCTATGGTTAACATTAATAACCAACCTACAAAACCATTCCCCATCCAAAGAAGAGTAAGGCAGGGTGCCCCCTAGCACCCCACCTTTCCTCGTAATCAAGGAAGTGCTTAATCACATGAAACACTATATTCGTTAAATGGAGACTTTTTCATGATTCTGAGACTATTGAAGTATGTAAAGTCATAAACAAATGATACAAAGTACCCAAACCACAAACAAATTACATGGAAATAGATGAATTACAACCATAAAACAAACATTAATTACATGAGTCGTAGAGCATTAGAAGCACGAACAAAATCTCCAACAATAAAGACAATATTGATGCACCCAAACGTATACAATGCAAACCAAGATGGAAAATAAATATATTATATATATTGAATATCGCACACAAGGAGTAGTATTCAAGAAATAATACTAATTAAAAATTCAAACCATCAAATGTCTAGGTACTAGGAATATTAAAAATAATTTAGTGTTGATTATATGCGATAGCCTTTGCGGCCGCCTCCTTCTCTTTTGCTTTCCGTGCCTCGATGCCCCTAAAAATCTCATCTTTGCGGCTGTAACTTTTGTTCCGGACAGGGCCCATTGATCCAAGCGCATTCAAATAATTCCGTTGGGATACCGCACTATGGGAGGAGATGGAGCTTGGTGTATCGTATGTTGATGATTGCCTAACACTCCGGCGAAGCCCAAGGGAATGCTCAGATTTTGATGGCCCAACTATCATTGGAGAAGAGACCTAATATGAGGTTCGAAGGAACATACCACAACAAGACGTTTAGGATGCGAGTCCGTAAACTTGGGTCAACGCCAAAAAATTTAGGAGCCAATGAAAGTTTCATACACAATTCCAAATAAACTACTATAAGAATGCTTAGAAAACGGAATATGAGCAAGTGATAGCGTACCTTTGTTGCGGGTTCTGAGACAGGGGTCATAGTTTTGAACGGGCCAACACTGCCATTTGCCAACTCATACATTGATGAGGAATGTCTCCCACTCCGTCGAAGTGTGAGACAACGGTCGGACTCAGACCGGCACACGGTTGAGTGAGTTGATTTGGGTTCGGTTCCGACGATACGTAGCGGGGGGGCATCGACACACGGAGGCACATCGACAGGGAGCAGGTTTGTTGCACAAGGAACGGAATCGTCGGGGTCGCCGCATGGAAGGGGAGCCTCCAAGCATAGACGTCTATTGGGACCTTGACGTACATCGTCGTCAAACCCGGACGGCGAGGTCCCTCGACGGCGTTCGAGTGCCCGTTTCTCTTTGCAAAGAGGAGAGGGCGAAGGAGCATATGTGAGGTTGACGACTCGGGCGGGCGGGCTGTCCACGACGCCGTTGTTGCCCTCGGCGTCCTTGGAATAATCAACAGCGGAGGCTGCATCCACCGCCGAGAACTGGTAGAGTGAGGGCAATTGGAATTCGCTCACACCACAAGACAGGGAGCCGGGAGAAGACGGGGACACATAGGGGCCGTTGGTGACAGGGGACACACTTTGGGGGTGCAACTATGAGAACACATACCCATGGAAAATAGCAAGCATTAGGTACTACAACAATGTCAAGGAACATATTGGCACACGACCACAAAGTGTAGATAATCTCAAATTAAATTATTGAAAGCCGCGAGCCGGCGGATGGCCCTATATACATCTGAGTTGGGGGCAAGCGGCCCATTGCCAATAGGGTTAGTGAGGACAAAATCCGGGACGCTACCGGGGTGACGCACAAGCCTCCTAATGTAAGGACCTAGCTCATTAACTAGGAAGGTGTCATTTCTATGGCCGGTCCATGTGTCGGGGAAGACGACGGTGCCAGGGGGGTTAAGGACACTCTTGGTTGGGCTATCGTCAACAAGGAGGGTGTTGTCCGAGGTCGGCCACCACCCGTGAGGGACCCCCTCCAGCCGAGGAATGCCAACCCAAAGTCTAGATTTGAGGACTTTCAAGAACTGTTGGCCCCCCCCCTCCGAACTTGGGCACAGGCGCACCCCTCTCATCGAACATCTCATCACACGCCTCCTGCCCTAGTACTAGGCAAGGACTTGGGAGCCCGGCAAAAAGGAACTTAACAATGGGCTCCGTGTTGTCCAAAACCATGGAGCTCCATATGACGACATGAGCAAGGTCGAGCACCTCGCAGAGAAAGGCGCGCAAGCCGGGACGGGCTAGAACGGCCTTTCGATTAACGAGGGTGTCGAGTTCCCCGTCGTAGTCCATCTCTTCCGGACTTCGGAAGGGAGTCAAGGGGACCCTAGGGATGTGTTTGGTGTGACACAACACCCCATTGAGGTCAAATACTATGAATGGTTTACGACCGGGTTGACGTCTTCTTTCCGATGGGATGCGAGCTATCTCCGATGGACCCTGTGATTAACATTTAACTAGGACAATGTTACCATGAAAGAAAACTAAGAACAACTGGCAAAGCAAAATCCCAAGGATAAGCAAAGAAACAATAGAGAACGAAATTACATCGACAACGAAGTGCAAGTAATATAGACAACGACGTGCAAGTAATATAGTTCGAAAATAATAATTTATTTCAAGGTGTAATATACATTTTGTTTTCTCTATTCACAAACTAACTCCGCGCGTAATAAATGTAAGGCCATCCGTGCAGACCGGAATCTAAACTACAAAAATGTCGCGCCAATATGGGGTGAAGGTCGAAGGCACACTCGACATAAAGCAGGACCCATGAAGACATGCGGACGCGCGTCCGTAACCAGGGGAGGGGGAGGCAGGCAGGCCTCAAGCAAGGTTGGTTACCTCAGCATGTGGAGGCGAGGCGCCGCCATTGCCCTCCTCGTCGCGGCCCTGGTCGACTTGCGGACGCGCGTCCGTAAACTCGGGCAAGATCTCCATGTCGGTGTCCATATCTCTGGAAAGGGACTGGGACGCCTGGGTGCCGACGTCGTCCTGCCCAACTTGACTTCGGCTCTGCGCGCCTTCCGTCTGGAAAGGTTGTTGGGAAGGTGTCGGGCTCTCCTGCGATTCCTCCACACGTTCAGTGTGTATCGCAGTGTCATAGCCCGACCTATCCAAATCCCTCTTGAGAACGGTGAAGCTGGTAGACTCATCCTCGGACACGGACCCCCGAAGAGGGATGGTGGAATGACCTGCAGAGTTACGGACGCGCGTCCGTAACTCGTCCACCTCACTCACAGCCGGAATCACCGTTGGGATCGACAACTGGGTGGAACCTACAGGCACCGTGTCTATGGCAGGGGCGGGAGGGTACTGAAATTGAACAGGCGGTGGAGGCACGACGAAAGGTGGCATATTTGACGTGCTGGGGGGAGGAGCGTACACCATTGGTGGTCTGGCGCTCATCTGCGCGAAAAAACCCATGAGTTGGGCGTGCATCTCTTGAGACTCTCTTCGTTGTCTTTCCAGTTCAAACTGGATTGCCTCCATCTTCATCGCGTGCTCCTGGTTGTTTTGAGAAATCCGCTGGGAGATTTCATCATTCATGCGTTTGGCCAACTTCTCATCCAGCTCTGCCACCGTCATGGTCTCCTTCTTCACCGAGAGAGGCCCCTCCGGAACGCCTCGCACCATATCGTACATCTTGATCTCGTCTTCGTCCTCGTCGGATATGACGACAACGTCATTGATCCCAAACTCGACATAAGGGACCTTGTTCCGGCTCCTACGGTTCTCTCGGTAGACTTCGAGGCTTGGACGTGCCCTCATGTCAAGCACGTCAATGGGCGGGAGTGTTGGAGTTGAGGCGGGAGGTGTTTCTTCCTCTCCCGATGAGGCCGAGCAATCTTCTGCTCGTGAAGGTCCGGCGATGCTGCCGGACTGGAAACGGCGAGCAGGCGATTGCCGCGCAGTTGAAGGCAAACCCACTCGTGACGTAGGGGTTCCAAAAGGTGTGTCCACAGCTTCACTCGTGTCCCGTTCGCCACTTCCACCAACACCCAACATGTACAGCCCTATGAGTGGATCCCGCACTGCGTTGTCAGGGGGGGTTAGGGCGCGCGGCGTGTTTGAGGGACCTGCTTCAGTGTCGGAATCTATGTCCATTGCAGCAGTCTCGCTACGGGATGCCAGGGGGTTTATGCTCTGGGCACCGAGCGTGGGGAGGATGTCCAAGATATCCATCTTGGACGCCTGCGCCCTGTGAACATCGGCTTCGTCGTAGTCAGAAGTCGCGACGAAGGAGTTCACGATGAGCCCGACCATCTGAAGGGAAACAAAGAAAATGTCAGATAGGAGACAAATAACAACTTGCGGACGCGCGTCTGGAAGTAAAACAAAACCAGTATAGAACATACGGACGCGCGTCCGCAAATTCACCACATATGCAACGCGACCCGTTGTGGTGAATTTACGGACGCACGTCCGTATATTATACATTAAGTAGGACGCAACTTACCAATGAGGCATACATGAATTTGGTGCCTCCAAACACGTTGTACACGGTGTCCCCAGGTACAGTCAAGCGTTGCAAGATCTCCAAGTAGAAATCCATTCGCAATTCAACGGCCGGATATATAGTGTACATTGTCTCCTCTATTAAATCCTTGGGGTGGGGTGCAGACAATTCATATATCTTCTTGAAGGTTGCGTGCTTGACCGGAACCCTCCCTGTTGATGATTTCTTGCAAGTTAAAAAAATCAATTGCATCGCCCCCACTTGCTTGAACCCCCTCGCCTCCTGAACCACTGTTAGCCCTTCGGTTTTTACCGGCACATACATGCTCACGAAAATGTCGTAGTCGGTGCTCAGAGTTTTGTTGTGGAGATCAATCACTTGAGCAGCTTTCTCGAGCTCCACAATCCACAGCCACACGTGAGGCTCACGAATGGCAGGAGAGCGATGTTTTTTGAAGGCGGAATAGAAGGGCTCGTAGAAAGGACTATCCGCCGTTCCAGATTTCCACGCTCCTGGAATACCTCTAAAATCAAAAATGGCGAAAGGTGATCCCCTTGGATCCTCCCTCACTGTCGCTCTAGAGGCATGGTCGTCGTATGGGCTGAAACGCATGGTCTTTGGCTCGACCATGCAAAACCTAGCCGCCCCTTCAAATTTAACATTTTTCTTCCTATCAAGAAAGAAAACGTATATTATCTTCTCCCTGTCCTCTAAAGAGGCCTTCTTCTCATTCTTCCTTGCCCTACTAGCCAAGAAAGGGGTGGCCTCTTTCACCAATGCTTTCATAGAAGCACCGTTGATATGGTAGTCCACCTTGAAGGACCTCCAGTTCTCCCAAATTATCTCCCCATCCAAATTGACGAGCTGCCTCTCCGGTACGAGCTTGCTAAGCTCCCTTACCGCCAGCGTCTTGCGCTTCTTATACTCGCACCACTCTTTGATGTGGTAGGTCGATGGCTTCATATGCCTAGGACGTTTTAGGAAGATCTTCGGGTATGGCAATGTCCTCCTAGGTGTCTCCAGCAAAATGTGTTGAGCTGCCATGTAAAGCTCCAACTCCATCAGTCCTTGGAGGGGTCTGAAGAACTCCCGGAGGATGGGAGGCACCTTCACCTTGGCGTCGCTACTATATGTCACCTCCGTCTCCGGGTTGACAATGTTGCCGTGGTTGTGGGAGTCAAAAACCCGACACCACATTTCCCATGTTTTGTCAGTTGATGTGATGAGCTTGAGCTCCCCTTTGAGCTCCATCACCGTCTTTGTTGCGCTGGACTTCATGTCGATGCTTGAGAACTTGGTGACTATGGCGTCACAGAAAGTCTACAGAACAAAAGAGAAGTGAAAGTAAGGGAAGGAATGCAAGCAATGTGCCACTTTACGGACGCACGTCCGTAAAGTGGATACGGCAATGAAGGAAGTCACATGAAAAATGAAGATGTTACGGACGCGCGTCCTGAGGATTCTTGACAACAGCATTCTCCCTCTCCTTCTGCGGACGGTTTAGATGCACCCAAACAGACCTTGCCGCCAATAGGTTGGCTGCCCACGACGCCTCGAATTGGCGGACTTTGTTCCCTTGATTCATGAAGCCATATATATATGTGAGGGTATTCATGTTATCGCTGTACACAATGAAGGACTTCCAATAACGAAGATCCTTCTTGAGGGGGCTTTTCCAGGCGTCGGTCTTGAGCAAAATCTTTGCTGCAGCTACACTGTGTTGCCCATCAATAACATAGAAGTCCCCTTTACGAATCTCCTCCCAGTTCTCTTTTGTGACTGGCAGCTGCGGGTCCTTGGGTGTCACGCATATGGTTTGGCGGTCCCCCTTCGGGTTATTCATGATGTTGTTCATTTGCCAAGTCACGCCGTCTTTTTCTTCTGCCCTGACGTTTATGATACTCGGCGCACCATGACATTTAAAAATGTCGACTTCAAATGTGTAGAATCTTCCAAGAGGCCAGCAATCCTTGGTCCTGTCGTTAAATTCTTGAAATATCTTAGTCGACAATTCAACGTCGGGGACCTGTCCTCTTTTGAGAAAATGCGCCACAGAAAGGGTAGAGCTCACCTCTGGGCCCTCTGTCACTCCGGAAGTGTCCATCTGCGAGTGGGAACGCTTTGATTTCCTACTGTCCTTCGAAGTCTCGCTTTGAACTAGTACGCGAGACGTTCCAGAAACAGGTTTTGGGACGCGGGGGACCCGTTCTGACGTTGGAACCTTCTTCTTCTTTCCTTTACTCCCTTCTTCAATGGCTGCGTTTACCTTTGTGACATTGTTAAGAAGCCTCCCTAGCCTCTTTCCCGTCCAAGGCGCATTCAAGGCATAATCCGAGAACACGGTCGCTAAGCCAAAACATCCTGCTTTTGGACTACTTATTTCGCATTGATTTTTATTGAATGGATGGAGCAAGGAATGCAAAATAAACGTGACTCTGTCATCGTTGTTCTTCTCTAAATCTACCACAACAAAGTCACCCTGTGCTACAACGCATTCTATTTTCCAAGACGTCAGTTTTACCCAATTCTCCTCTGCATCTATGGGGACTTTTAGCTGGTAAGCGAAACGCATGACAAACAATCCATCGGCGTTTTTCTCGACAATAGTGGTCCAGTTGTCCACCACATCTTCCTTCGGCTCGTAGTGGTCGTTGGAGTTTATATCCTGGATGTCAGCAGGGTATGGCTTGGCGAGCAACTTACAGAACATCTGAATCGCATGCATATCCCCCATCTGCAAAACACGTGTGCTTACGTAGAAGCACAAATACGGACGTGCGTTCGTAAGTTGAAGGAATAACACAAACTAGAATGCAAATTCAGTGACGAAATTGAATAACTAGTTCAACCTATTGAAACGGGGTGATGAAAATATTGTCAGAGTTTTAATGATTGGTAGTGTGAATGTTACGGACGCACGTCCGTAACCCAATTCTTTGTCTTGAACCCCGTAAATGTACTGAAAATGTACACCTTTGGGGTTCAAGACCAAGAATTGGGCTACTATGCATCCGCAATATTGTTAGCGTTAATTAATTACGGACGCACGTCCGTAACCCAATTCTATGTCTTGAACCCCGTAAATGTACTGAAAATGTACACCTTTGGGGTTCAAGACCGAGAATTGGGCTACTATGCATCCGCAATATTGTTTGAGTTAATTAATTATGGACGCACGTCCGTAACCCAATTTGTTGTCTTGAACCCCGTAAGTGTACTGAAAATGCACACCTTTGGGGTTCAAGACCGCGAATTGGGCTACTATGCGTCCGCAATATTGTTTGAGTTGATTAATTACGGACGCACGTCCGTAACCCAATTCTTTGTCTTGAACCCCGTAAATGTACTGAAAATGTACACCTTTGGGGTTCAAGACCAAGAATTGGGCTACTATGCATCCGCAATATTATTTGAGTTAATTAATTACGGACGCACGTCCGTAACCCAATTCGTTGTCTTGAACCCCGTAAGTGTACTGAAAATGCACACCTTTGGGATTCAAGACCGCGAATTGGGCTACTATGCGTCCGCAATATTGTTTGAGTTGATTAATTACGGACGCACGTCCGTAATCCAATTGCCTGTCTTGAACCCCGTAAATGTACTAAAAATGTACACCTTTGGGGTTCAAGACCGGGAATTGGGCTACTGTGTATCCGCAATATGGTTTGAGTTAAATGATTACGAACGCACGTCTGTAACCCAACACCCTGTATCAATTCCCGCAAGAATACGAACGCGCGTCCGTAACCTTCTGGTTATTGATAGAGGGTGTAGGGTTATAGTGCTTTCGCAATAAGTATGCATATAAATTTGATTATTGATTTCTTTTGTGTTTATTTGTTTAGTATTCAGTTGATTTTGGAGTGTTCCAGGGGTTTCTTGCAGGTTACGGACGCACGTCCGTAACCTCGGACGTAGTATTATTTTCGGAGCCTTAAACCCTGACAAGGTTACGGACGCGCGTCCGTAACCCTGACCCTCAACATGACCTCAATTGACAACATGCCAAGGTTCCGGGCGCGCGTCCGTAACCTTGGCATGTTGTCACGTACCTTGGCATGTTGACACGTAAGGTCATGTTCATACAGAAGGTTACGGACGCGCGTCCGTAACCTTGGCAGGGTTTAAGGGGTTGTCAAGTTACGGACGCGCGTCCGTAACTTGTGGTCTAACTGCTTCCGGAAATTGCGGGGGTGCAAGAACATACCTTTGCTGGTTTTTGGTGGAAACTCCTCTGTTGCACTAAACCTGTACACATTGCAATTGCAACATCGTCAGTCAATGACTATAGCATCTTTATGCAATTGCAATTACAGAATGCTATTCCAAAAAATGAAAAGTTGTTCAGAGAAACAAGTTCACTGCATACAATGACTACATGCAAAGCAGTACATGCAAACAAAGTTGCAAACACTACATGCAAGCACCACATGCAAACTCTAAATGCAAGCAAGGAAATGGAACTAGCAGAAAACAATAATACTAACTTGTTTTGAAAGCGCGTTCCTCACTCTCTTTACTGTAGCACCTGTGTCACAAAATGTAAACTCTCGTGTGAAAAATCGAACTCTATACTGAAAAAAGGCAAACTCTACTCTCTCTACTGCTCTCTCCAATATTCTGTCTACTGCTCTCTCTAATATTCTGTCTACTGCTCTCTCTATTGCTCTCACTACTGTACCACCTTTGTCGCAAAATGCCTCTGTTCTGAATAACCTAACTTAATACTGGAAAAAAAAATCTCTCTTCTGAGAAATGTCACTACTGATCTCCCTACTAATGTCACCACTACTCTCTCTCTAATGCGAAACAATGTAAGGACTTCAAAGTGGAGCACCGTAGCGATGCGGTGCAGTAAGGAGCTTGAGCAAAAGTAGAGCAAAACCTGATCTTACCAATGGCAAAAACAAGAGGAAGAGGAAGAGCGTGAGCAAATGTAAGAGTAAGAGCAAGAGCAAGAGCAAGAGACAGAGTAAGAGCAAAGCGCAAGAGGAGCAACAAGCGCAAGGGAGAGAGCACGCGCAACAATAGGAAGGAGGGGGGAAAAAGGAGGAGCGGAGAGAAATGAGAGAACAAGCGGGAGAGAGAAAGACAGCCCGTTTCGAATGGGCCTAGGGTTTCGTGTCTTGTCTAGCACGACACGTGGGAGTGCTGCATTGGTAGTTGGGGTGGGATGTGATGGGATGGGAAGGGAGAGGGATTATATGGGTAGGGTTAGGGCCACTTCACACATGAGCCAAGAGCCGTGACCTTGTAATGGTGAGGACCCATGACTCTCATCCACAGGCCGTACCATAGGTGTTGGGAAAGCCGTTTTAGGTAGTCACGGGCCCTCAAGCATAGTGTGAAGTGAGAATGGACCATGTTGTGGGACCATTGCATATTTTGTTGGTGGAAAAAGAGGGGAGGATTTGGTTTAATATAATATGTCTCCAAAAATTTTCAATTTAAGAGAATTACTTGGTGGTGTTGGCTGTCCTGGAATGTGTCTTGGAATGTATTCTGGAATCTGCCCTGAAATCTGTCCTGAAATTTGTCCTGTCGGAAAAAATATTAAAAAAGTCATGGTCTCCCGAAATTTTCTTCAGACCCACCTCTTGGAGGTGGGCCAGACGCAAATTTCGGTAGACCATGCTCCCTTATCCACAACCTGCCATGTAGGACTCCATTGGGACTTTTCATCCACGAACTTTTCTTTGGGCCTTTAGGCCTTCACCTCCTAGTGTGAAGTGAACTTGGATGGTCTTCGTCTTTTCAACCAATGAGAGCTCTTACATCGCCCAGGTCAGGGCCTTCGGCCTTTGTGTGTGAAGTGGCCCTTAGGGTTGGGATTTAACGTTTAAGTAGTCTCAATTTAGTATTAAATAAAATTATGGAACATATGACTAATTTTCCTCTAGCTCTTAGCTAATATGCTTGTAAAATCTCAAACAACCTCTATTGAACATGAGCACAAAATAATAGAAAACATTGTTCACAACCCTAATTAGCACACCAAGACGGCTCAATGTAAACCCTCAAGGCTAACATTTAGAGGTCTTTAGGAATATGGATCTTTGTTAATGGTTTCCACCAAAATCAATATGACATATCAAAGTCATATGACACATCAAATTCCAATATGAGATATCAAAGTCAGTGTTTGATCTTTGATATGATTGGCTAAAAATACATGTTGCATAGTTTTCGGGGAAAACCTAAAAATATTCATGTCGCTAATATTGTTACTTCCCAAAATAATTAACCCCTAAACAAACAAAACATGAAGCATGGTTCCAACCACTGCATGGTCCATATCTTAGACTCATTGATATACACGGGCAGGTCACTCTATATGATTTTTGTGCAGCACGTACGGCGGAGAGGTATTTGTTTAGGGGCTATTTACCTCCAAGGCACGAATTAAGAGCTCCCTATAATTACTTAAATTTCTAAAATGGCATTTTTTTTGCACCCTACCGTTACTTATAATGCCGCATGTCATTGCAATGGGTATGCAATGCAAAAGTGGTGGGAAAAAGCATGGCAACAAAAGGTATAAAGAATACATACCATTGCGAAAAGCAAGTGCAAAATCTTAAGATGGAAACACAACAAGAGTGAGCGTGTGTTCACAAACACAACACCCGCTCCGTAAAAGTCCTTCACCCAAAGTCAATTTACATAAGTCTAGTGAAGACCATAAACATAGTGTACAATACTTACATGATAGTGTGAAACACTTGAAGATGAGCCGGGCTTGGTCATGAACCCTAGTATATTATGATTCGTTTAGGGTCACAAACTTGGACAACCACCAAGTGAAGTCGAGAAGAGAGTTAGGCAAGTTAGGCTTATAATTTCATCCATTTTGGGGCAAATGATGAGCCATTTTTCATCCATCCCCTGCTTGAGCATGCGGACAAAATTGATGGACCTACTAAACATACAATGTCCTTGGATCCTTATTTTTAGCCCCTATATTATTTTTACAAAAAGGAATGGCCCGTCTTTTATACCTATCTACCCTACTTGTAATGGGATTGTCTACTTTAATTGGACCCTTCATTATTTGGAATTCTTTTATAAATTTTATGTCAAATGAATTCAATCTTCCCTATATTATTCCGCATGTCGTTTTTATAATGCACTAAGTGACCTACCCGTGTTGATATAACATTCCATTCGGCTTGCTCTAGATTCAAATCCATGATAGCTTTATAAATTATTGTGTCAAGATGCAAGAAAGAAAAAAAGAAAAGAAATTCAACGAGTATGCCTTCAAAAATATAGATTCTTTGAGAAAGGCTTGCAACCACTTTCAACACCATCAGTCACATCTAATCAAAATATATTTATTAGTTGTGATAAGTTTTGTTTATAAACCTAACATATCAATAAAATAATATCCAAAACTCTTTCTAAAGAGTGTCAAGATTGCGAGAAAATGGTGAAATGGGACCCTAAACCCTAAACCCTAAACTCCAAAGCCTAAACCCTGACCCTAAACCCTAAAAACATTTGGTATATCCAAGGTTGTGTTCACAATATTCGAATTTAGTTATTTATCAGTTCTAAAATTAGAATCATTTAATAGTACCTTAGAAGGTGGTGCTTTTACTTTTGTAAGCAATGACATTGTGTGATCACATATTATTATGCAAGCAACTACCAAATTCTTGTTGCATGAGTTCCAAACCGAAAGCGGGCATATTTGTAACTCTCTTAATATAATTATATATTTCACAATCATAAACACTACAACTAAATCGAAGAGATATCAAGCCTCAATTGATACATTGGGCTATAGAAGGGTGTGTAAACCTATTGGAATAGCCTAAATTTGACAATTGACATAATATGCCTGAAACATAAAACTAAACACACACTAAGGTAATGTACCAGCTAACACTTATTTTACAGATGACGAATGATCATGGCTTTATATTCAAGGCTCATTATTACTAATCTCCCCTTAATCGTCAATCAATTTTCTCCTGCAAATCTTTATTATGTCAAGGTGCAAGAAAAAAAACAAGGGAAAAAAAAAATTGTCAATCAAAAATGTATCTTTGAAAGATGTTGTCAACCGTTTTTTGGCTTCTTAGGCATTTAGGGGTTCAATTGTAAGCCCATCCCAAACTTTGGAACTCCCAATCTTGCATTTTGAAGCCAAACAAATCCTAAAATAGGCTTACATTTTATAATTTCCCTCTAGGATGCCCCCACTTCCATTTATTGCGTGGTCATCGTGCAATCATGATAAGCATCAAGCAAACATAGTGCGTATCATGGAAGATACCATGTGCGATGTGGGGTATTTATAGGGGCAGTAGGCGGCGGGAATCGGCTTTAGGGTTGAGTGTTTAAAAATTTATATATAATTTATTTTCGGATGCGGAGTACTACATAAGGGTTGGCCCCCCCACCGAAAGACTATTTTTGCACTGTCTGGTGGGACGTCGTCCTCGATAGCTCTGAGAGGAGAACCCCCAGTCATAGCGGCAATGGAGAGCGATTTACGCGGTATGTCATGTCGCCAAGCGGCATCACCGCTAATACCGCCGTAAATACCGGAAGGTTACGGACGCGCGTCCGTAACCTTTACGCGTCATCATCTCTAGAGCACTAGTCGCGAGAAACTGAGTAGACCCTATCCGGTTCTTCATTTGTGTCAATGCTAGCACTGTTAGTTTACGGACGCGCGTCCGTAACCTTCATTCTGGCAGATGATCGTGTCCGAGGTCTCTGAGTACTGTCGCGTTTGTGTCAATGCAAACGCGGTATGTTTACGGACGTGCGTCCGTAACCTTCCATCTGACAGTTTCCAGTCGGTTCTCAGAGTAGAACTTTGTATCAATTCTAGCTCTGTTAGGTTACGGACGCGCGTCCGTAACCTTCCGTCTTACAGTTTCCAGTGACTTGGTTATCTGATTAGGCCTTTCTGTCAATTCCAGCGCGGTTAGGTTACGGACGCACGTCCGTAACCATCCCTGTTAACTTCTTCTTGCTTTAGGGATTTAACAGACCTTTGTATTAATACCATCTCGGTCAGGTTACGTACCCGCGTCCGTTACCTTCCATCTAACAGTTTCTAGTGACTCACTTCCCTGATTAGACCTTTGTGTCAATTCCAGCGCGGTTAGTATACGGACGCGCGTCCGTAACATTTCCTGTGACTACTTCATGTGACTTATTTCTTAGATTATACATTTCTTTCAATGCTATCGAGTTTACGGGCGTGCGTCCGTAAACCTGCGTTGGCCACCTACCTTTTACCATTTTTCTCTTTCACCACTATGGTTTGCTGCAATTCCTTCAGCTTCAAATCAAACTGTTCTTTTGGTTGTCCCTTGCCTGAACTATACTTTCATTGCAACTTCATACCTCTATTGATGTCACTGGATCTGTGTTGCTGATCATGGTTTACGGACGCGCGTTCGTAACACTACTCTTGCTAACATTGCTTTGTTTGTCGACTGTGTAGGCGATAGCGCATTTGAGTTGTCGTCGGATCCCTCAACCTCTGATGACGAATTTGAAGACGCCATTGGTGATGCATTTCAAACCCCTATCTCCAACATTGTGGATGGAATTGGTCACAATCCCAATCCGTCCATTGAAGCGGTGTTGGATGATGATAACGATGAATATCTTCCACCGTGTCAGGGTTATTCAAGAGATCAATGGATTGGTCTTGACGTTGTCCTTGTCAATGAACATGGCGCTCCTGTTGCTGATGGTGTTTGTAGAAATACAAACCCCAAGGATTGTGTTGATGATCTCCCCCTAGGTGATGATGACGTTGGTGTTTGCATTTTGAATTCTTTGGCACCCGCGGATGTGCCCCCGGGTTGGCGTTTCTCTCTTCGGCGTTGGCCTCACCGTAATGTCATGCACGATGGAGTAAGCTTATGGAATCAAGGACGCCGTCACAAACAAATTCAACATGCTTTGTTGGAATCCATGCGTCCTCGAAAATGTTTCCGAAAATATGACTCTGAGCGTGTACATCCTGCAATGTCACAACGTCGTCGTGACCATGTATTGGGAGATGGATCTATTAGATCTGTGGCAACAATGGATTGTTGTCGGAAGAAGTGTTGCCAATTGTTTCCTCGTGATAAAATCAAATCTCTACGGCAAGAAATGTGGCTTGCGGATTTCCGAATGCGAACATCAAAGAAGCTTGAGGTTCATCACAATATACACATGGATGGTGGAGGTCATAAGATGGTCACATTGGAAAATGTGGAAGTATGTTGTAAGGCATGGTACACCATCCATGCGGTATCGAAGGCCGACTTTTATCGGTTTCGTAATCATTCCTCTCTAGGGCGCCGTTCTTCCTTCCATGGTAACTTCGGCACAAAGAAGCCTAGGGAGGCTACACGTCAGGCTGCTGCAACATTATCATCCCTTATTTTGCCCTTGGCTGATGCCATGCCCCACAAGACAAGAACTCTCCCTTCGGGAGAGAAGGTTGTTCAAATGGTTTTGCCGGTTGGAACAAAATGGAAGAACATCTTGGTGGATGTCAATGATGTTGGCCAAAGAGCGGGATGTGGGCCCATTTCTTTGTCCAAGTTGAGTGTCATCAGAAGCCAACAATTTGCGGAGTATGTTACGAAAAGACCGGATGACAAGTTTGCGCGTTGTACTGCTTGTGAAAAATACAAAGGCCTTCGAGATGCTCATCCCATTGGCACGGAATCGCACAGTAGACATCAAAGGAAGTACATCGAGCATGTCAACAACCAAGATGCACACCGCCAAGATTACTACAAGAATCGTGCACTTTTTATAATGAGGCCGAACGAGGTTTTGACTATCATTCATGACAAGATGGACCATGCCAAAACTGCTTGCCCTTGCTATGCTCGCAAAATCAAAGCCACCGATGGACTTTTCAAGCTCCCAATAGCTGTCACAGGTTCGTAAATCACAACGATGACTTATTCATTTTTGGAAGGTTACGGGCGCGCATCCGTAGCTTTGTCTTTTCTATATGTTGCTAGAAAATTTTCTCTCTCCATGCACTATTTCAAAAAAATCTTGGATGTAGTCCTCACTTCATGTTATCGTTTTTAACGCATTGTTTTATTTCTAGGTATGATCGCACATGGCCATGTTGACGTGAAGTATGCGCATTATGGTTTGGACTTCTACCCTGGAGATGCCAACCATATCGTGGGATCTTTTGCCAAACTTCTACGAGATCTTGAAAAACCACCGACGTCTTCGTCCCGTGCTCTGTTTGAGGGTGCCGGAACAACACCTCTTTATGAGGCCGTACTTGATGGGAAGGAGGTGTGTTTGAATTCATTGGCGGAACCCCCTCAACAACACGTTCCTGGAAAACAACTACCGCCGACTCTGCATGTGCAACTTGATAATTGTGCAAAGGACAACAAATGTCGATACGTTTTTTGCTTTTGGTCATTGCTCGTAGCCAAAGGAATTTTCAAGGAGGTCTTTGTTTCTTTCTTGATGGTTGGTCATACACATGATGACATTGATGCTTCATTTGGACGTTGGAGTATGAAGTTGCATGAAGAAGATTTTCCAACAATTCCACTTCTCATGAAATCGTACATGGATTTAGATAATGTACCGGTCATTCCGCATTTGATTGAAGAGGTACCTGATTTCAAGGCATTCATCAAACCATTCATTCTCAAAGGAGGCGACCGCTTAGTTGGCCATACCAAAGCTCAACAATTCCGCTTCTACATGCGCGATGATGGTATGCCGGCAATGCAATTCAAAGTTTTGTGCACGTCACCGAATTGGGGCCCAGATGAAGGAATCCTTGTTTGGCGCCGAGACGAGGATGGGAAATGTATGTTACCGGATGGGGAGCCAAAGCCTTGCAAACCCGACCCCATGAGGAATGGGCCGGAAATCATTAAGGGCATATTGGGATTCATCGAATACTGGAAAGAGTTGTGTGAGGAAGACATCACAAGGGTTGTTCGGGATACACATGAACCACTCATCGAGTATTGGGATCGCATTCGGTCCGCTTTGCAAACGATGGATATTGATACCCGGTCAATTTTGACACAAGGGTTTTGGCCACAAAGTCGAGTGACTGTGTTGGAGTCTGACGCCATGTTCTTCAGCAATGGGGATGTCCGTGAGGAATTCGCTGCAGACGAGCATTACGTAGGCCCTGCTCGCAATCGCCCGGCTCCGTCATTTTGCGTTGGTGTTGATTGCTACGAAGGCTATATGGTCCTCGTACGTGCCGGAGACGAGGAACACCCCAAGCCCATATGGTTGGTAAAAGCATTGTCGTCGCCTAATTTTGTTCCAACTAGCCCCAATTTCCGTCAAATTGAGGTGGAGTACTGCCGCCCAAACACGAGAGACCCAAATGTGTTGCGGACCTATTTAGGTTGGGATACAAAAAAAGGTTTTAAGTGGACAATGGACTCGGCATTTGAACCAGTATGGATAAACACGGATACTATACTTTGTGCTTGGAAGCCGTGAAAAGGGTCCAAATCGGAGACAATGACCATCCCCAAAAAGCATATTGATTTTGCCAAAGACAACTTGGCTCGTATTGCTGCCGCAGAAAATGACATTGAGAATGGAAACGAGGTTGAAGATGAAGATTGTGAATAAGAGCACAAGAGCAAACTAGGTTCATGATTGTGTTAAATAGTATGTAAAGAGCTTTATTATAGGAATTATATGGCACCATTGGGGCCAAAATTGCTTGGATTGGGCTCATTTGTTTGTAGGTTCAAAATTTTAAGAAATCTAACTAGACAAGCTATGTTTTGCATGAAATTTGCAATTGTCTACACATTGTATTGAAACAAACTTTCCCACATTGTGCTATCAAATGTCTTGTAAATGTTGAGTAGCTACATAATACATTGTGCATTTGCCAAAATAATATACTACTCCAAATGTTACATTTGGGAATGTTGTGCATGCTTTGGAATGTACCATCCTATTCAACACAACCCCTATGTTACGGATGCGCATCCAATAGTCCATAATAATAAATCCAATGGTTTTTTTTGGACTCCATAATTCTTCCCAATGTTCCCAATGTTCCCAATGTTCCCAACATTCATGGTATTGGCATCCTAAACTATGGGCCACATTTATTTTGAGACTTCCCAAAGTCTCCATTTAACGAATATAGTGTTATGATGAAGAAAACAGTCCAGGAGGGTAGACTTGGTGGAGCTAGGCTACCCAATAGTGTAGAGCAACATTGCATAGTATGCAATTGACAATTCTGTGATGGTGGAGGGACAACAAGATATTGTTAGGTGGCTAGTGGAGATTCTTGAAACCTTTAGCCTTGCATTGGACCTTAAAATCAATTGGTCTAAGTCCACAACATACTGGCAAAGCACGGTTAGCGATAAACCCACATGGTTTGACAACTATCAGTGGAGGTGGGCTCAAAATGAGGAACTCTCCAAACTTATAGGTACAATATTTGGACTCAAATGGATGTCTTGGATGTGGATGAATTGCTCATGAGTAAGATCCATAAGAAGATCACCTATTGGGGGACCAAACACTTGTCACTAGTTGGTAGGAGACTAACAGTGAATCATGTTTTAGCCTCAACCCTCTGGTTCTTTGTGTTTGTATGGACAAGGACATGGAAAGCAATTAGACGTATACGGGCCATGTTAAGAGACTACCTATGGGGTGGACAATTCACACATGTTAGGGCCAGGGTTGCATGGAATGATTTTTGTGCAAGGCTTAAAAAAGGTGGGCTAAGCCTCACTAACCCAAAGGTGGTTACCAGAATCCTCCTAGTTAAATGGGTTGTGAAAGCTTTTGATGAAGGCACACCAACTTACATCCTCCTTAGATTTTGATTGTGGTGCTCTAGGCAAGATCTCATTGATAAATGGAGGATGAGCCCATGATGGATGTTCCTTAGATGACATCTTCTGTCCCTTGGATCACCTACATGGAAGAGAATCGGGAAAGCATGGGAAAACATCAATGAACATGTTATGACTCTCTCCCCACAAACTACTACGAAGTGCTCCAAGCCAATCTTTGGTGGAAAATTGAAATCCGTGGGATTGGTTTTGGGTTCTCTTAGGCTAGGGCAACCCAACTCATTAGAAATGGTTTGTGCACTTTCAAAAACCTATGGAATGTAGGAAACAATCAACTACTACATTGGACTATCATTAAAACTAAGTATATATGGGACAATCATTACAAACTAAAATATGTTGATCCGAGATTTTATTATTGAGGGTTTACCATTAAAAACTATCTATGGCAATGCAATTATGAATTATGGACATGAGCACAAACAAGATAATTGGGAATGCACATAATATGGCAAGTTGGACCACATTTTGTTTGTGCATAATTTTAGCTGATATAGATGCCAAGGGGAAAAAAATGCAGGTCAACCTTCCCCTAGAAGGAGATGCTAAAAAGTTTAGAAATGTACATGAAATCATGAGTTCAACAAAACCAATTATGGATTTGAAGAAGATGACAACACGAAAAAGGGAGAAGCACATCGAAGACACACTGATTGGGGATCAAATTCCAAAGTTGAAGGGGTAGTAGAGGGTGAGACAAGGGGTGAAGGCTCACATGAGCCACATTTTTGAATTCATAGTGTGGAGGAGCCAAGTGTTACAACCAAAGATAGGGGCAAGAAGTGAGTATGAGCAAGCTCTTTGGATTGGAGAAGGTGCAAGATCCAAATATAGAAGAATGAAATGTCCTATAGAGGAAGGAGAAGAGACTAAGGAGAAAAGATTGAGCAAGGGCGAAACAATTGACGTAGTGGTAGGAGGTCCTGCAAGGAGCCATGGTGGAGGCGATGGAGATGGCCATGATTACTGCAATGGAGGTCGGCAAGGAAGCGGGGTGCTAGCACAAGCACGTCTCCGACACCACGATTAGAAAACAACACTAAGGAGGCAAACTTTCTTATACAAGTCTCCTAATTTTGCGCACCTGATGTGCCTTTGGTGGTAAAACATGACCTTTGGAGCTCAACCCTAGTACTACAAAGTAATAGTCTCAAGCTCAAGTGTGCACAATGTCCGATCCTTGAGTAGTGCGCAATTAGCCATATGTGACGTCAAAGGGTTACAAAAAAATCCTATCTAAAATCAACTTATTCTTCAAATCCACTATTTTGAATAAAACACTATATTCGTTAATTTGAGACTTTTTCGGCATTTTGAGACATTTACAAATATAAGAACATGGATAAAATCACACAAATATTGGAGAATGTTGTAGGATGCAAATAATTTGAAGTGGGTGTTCATATCAAGAACCCAATTAAGAACTCATATCAAGATGGTTTAGGTAGGACAATCCAAACATTAGACCATGTTGTTGTGGTCCATATATTAATTTGAGACAAGAGAAAGTCTCAAATTAATGAATATAGTGTTATAATCAAACACTTTGAGTTATTGAAAATCCAAGTTCAAATACGTAGCCTAGGTGCCCTTGGATGCAAATACATACGTCGTTTTCTCATCATCAATGTCTAGTATGAGTATATTTTAGTATTCTCCTCGACATAAGACAATATATATAACAAGGTCTCAAACACATAATTATATAATTATGATTATTGGGCTAAGTGAAGCCAATATAAATTGTGAGGTGTAGTTAGCTTTTTGGTTACAAACAAAACCCAGGGAAACACTCAGGGAAGACTTAAAAGGTGATTTGTACAGTGGGGTGACACCGAAATTGGCACCTTGTGCAATTCCAGGGATAGTGCCCACACTGCTGCCAACTTTGACACCCTCCCGAGCGCTGGAAAATTGTTATTTATACATGAAAGTTTAGACACAAAATCATTGTTATGTTGACACATGTGTACCAAATTTCAAAGCTAGAAGATTGATAAGAAAAAAGATATTCAAGATTTACTAACAAGGGGTAGCTGTAAGAAATGTTTCACAGCTGCCAACTTTGACACCCTCCCAAGGATTGAAGAATTTTTTTTTCACATGGAATTTTTGGAGTAGGAACATCTTTATGTTGTTTACACATGTGAAAAAATTCAAGTCCAAAAGACCCACAAAAAAATGATATTCCAAATCTACCAACAGGTGTAGTTGTGAGAAACAAAGGGGAGAATCGTTTCACAACGTCCAACTTTGACAGCCTCCCTAGGGCTGAGAATCTGTTATTTCAATATGAAATTTTTGTCACATGATCTTTATGATGTTGATCACATTTATGAAAATTTTCAAGGCCAAAAGATACGCACAAAAATAGTTATTCTATATCTACCAACGTGTATGTCCTCCATTAGCATCAATCACTGCTTGTAACCTAGAGGGCGTAGAATGACATAATTGAAGGAGCTTTGTTTCACTAATTGACTTCCACTCTCTTTCAAGAACTACCTTCAACCCATCTATGTTTCTAGGACATGCCTTGTTACGTTGTACTGCATCTTTTAGAATCATCCATAGGTTCTCAATTGGATTGAGATCGGGAGAGTTTGCAGGCCAATTGAACTTTTCAAGAAGGCGTTGTTGTCTCCATTCTTCACATATTTTGCTACTATGGATGGGTGCGCCGTCTTCCATGAGCACTGCATTTGGAACTTTAACCATGAAATGAAATAATTCCCCTTCGTAAACCACTTCCACAAAATCCTTTGCAGAGCGTCGATCTTTAAGCATAAAAACAAGTTTTGACTTTTGGCCTCCAGCAAATGCGCCCCAAATCATCAAGGAAGTCTGTCCACTTTTAAAAGTAGGAACTATACAATTTGATGAATACCGCTCATTTGTAGTTCTCCAAACACGAACTTTTCTCGAATTCTTCCCAATTTCAAAGGTAGATTCATCCGTCCAAATAATACGCTCCCAATCTTCTGCGCTCCATTCGCGGTACTTCTGAGCAAAAAACAGCCTTTGATATATGTGACGAGGTGTCAAAAAACGTTTTTTGACTGCAATTCGACTGAAAATGCCACTTCTATGTAAGAGCCTTTGAATGGTACGTTCACACACTGGAGTAGGGCATACACTAGCAATCTCTGATATTGACGCGCAACGATTATTTTTTGAGAAACGCAAAATACTATGCACATCTCTATCACTAAGTTTTGGAGTGTGACTTTGACCACAAGGTTCGTGCTTGTAAGTTCCATTTTCTCTAAATTTTTTCACCAACCTCTTAACTGTTCTAACGGAAACTTTGATAGTGGTTGCAATTTGAACTTGAGTACTGCCTCCCTCACTCATACCTATAATACGTCCACGAATTTCATTGGAAATTGCCATCTGAAATATGTTGAACTTTCTTTTACTAGCCTAACAGAACTTTAAACTCTCACTTTGACGCTGATACGAGTTCTCATGTTCAAGCTGGGTCGTATCTAGAGTGATGGAATTTGTAGCAACTCACATAATTGATCATTTAGATGAATATTAAGCAGCTAGACTTGCCAAGAATGAAGCTCACAGACAATTGAAAGCCCATCTTCATCCTGCCATCAAAACATGGAACCATGCATTTGAGAAATCAATGCTCTCCAGATGATCCAGTACTCATGCATCACATCACTCCATGTTTCACACAGAACACATTTTTTCTCTCTGCTCTCACCATTACTCCAACATCCAATGATCACAAACCACATGCAACATTCCCTTAAGTATACACAATGGTGCTCAATTGATGTTTAGAGGGGGAAACTTCGTTATGCGTGTATGATACAAGTGGTTTCTTCTTGATGTGACAACTCCATACTTCTACATTTGGATGTTACTGATTTTTCTTAGATGCATTTATGATTAGACATTGTGTCAAAAGGATAAGTTCAATGAGGAAGTACGAGGTGTCAAAGATATTTCTATATTTTCATCATGTCCTTGAATTGGTTATTGTAATTATACACGTTGGTAGATATAGAATAACTATTTTTGTGCGTATCTTTTGGCCTTGAAAATTTTCATAAATGTGATCAACATCATAAAGATCATGTGACAAAAATTTCATATTGAAATAACAGATTCTCAGCCCTAGGGAGGCTGTCAAAGTTGGACGTTGTGAAACGATTCTCCCCTTTGTTTCTCACAACTACACCTGTTGGTAGATTTGGAATATCATTTTTTTGTGGGTCTTTTGGACTTGAATTTTTTCACATGTGTAAACAACATAAAGATGTTCCTACTCCAAAAATTCCATGTGAAAAAAAAATTCTTCAATCCTTGGGAGGGTGTCAAAGTTGGCAGCTGTGAAACATTTCTTACAGCTACCCCTTGTTAGTAAATCTTGAATATCTTTTTTCTTATCAATCTTCTAGCTTTGAAATTTGGTACACATGTGTCAACATAACAATGATTTTGTGTCTAAACTTTCATGTATAAATAACAATTTTCCAGCGCTCGGGAGGGTGTCAAAGTTGGCAGCAGTGTGGGCACTATCCCTGGAATTGCACAAGGTGCCAATTTCGGTGTCACCCCACTGTACAACATCTAGGTGTCTTAGATAAGATTTATTAGGGAAAAAACCAGGTTATATCACTTCACTTTGGATTATGACTGACAATTGGTTTACGGGTAAGGGATAAAAATGCTAAAAACCACTCCATGTCAGTACATGCAAATGTGACAGTCTCACACCTCACACTAATTTCCTAGTCAATGGTCTGGCAGTGAGTTCATTTTAATTGGACCAAGTGCGGTGCACAAGCATAGGCACAGCCATAGGCCATAATCTTGCCATAGTATCCCATTTTGTCTCTTTACCACAGCCAAGGGCACTTCGGCATAGTCCATAGTCTTTCATTGATTAACTCCATTTTAATGGAACTTGAAAAGGTCAGTCAGTAATCCATTCAGGATAGCATGTCCTCATTAATTAAATTGGATCTTAGTTATGGGTGCAAGCACGGTAAAGTGGACAGCTCTTGATCCTTGCTCAGGTTTAAGTGAAAGTGATCCAAAACTATATACTAACTTTGAATTTTATGAAATAGAAATTCATAAACATTTAGAAAACATATGAATCTACAAAGCCAAGCAATTTATGTTCACAAAAAACAATTTCAAACAAGGTATATGTATTTTAGAAGACGGTGCAAGTGGTGGTGCAAGTGGGTGTCATTGAAAAGATAATTGTCAAAAACTTGTTTAAAATACAATTACACTACATTAAATTGATGAATTTTTGAAAAAAAAATTACGATGACCTCAAGTTTATAATGAATTCAAGGAATATGAAAAGAAATTCCAAGTTCAAAATATTTAAGGTCATGAAATTTACGTTCAAATCTATATTTAGTCAGTTGCTTTTACGCGTCACTTTTGATGATAGGTTTTGAAGATCTCATATTGATATTCTATATTTGAGTACCTAACTTAACAATAGAGGTCATCATGAAAAATAATCTACTTTAAACAACATTTTGCTACTACTTATAGGCGTTTGACCAAGAAAATCATGGCTTTCATATACCGGAGCACTTTTTTGGTCCACTTTACTATGCTTGCACCCTTATGCAGTCTGACCATAGCCTCTTTACCTGATTCATAACAAGACAACATAATACTTTTCCTCAAGACCATAAGTCCACACCACATATGCGGGTCAACATAGGCTCACAACACTCTTAACCTCATTGATTTCCATTGATGTTCCAAATTCACATCCTTAGATCTTAAACGTTTGAGTTCTCAACATATTTTAATTACCCTTATTATGGCAAAGAATGGTGGTACAGTTCAATTCTTGAAAATGGTCAAGCTCGACATTAGTTTTAATTTCATTAAGAGAGTAACGAGAATTCCCTACGTACCATCCATGTAAACTGCACGTCCGTTAGTCTTCCTTGATCTCAAGTAACGCTCCGCAGTCAATGGCCTCAACATATTACTTCTCACAGACCATTAAACATTAGGAACAGTTTCTCCATTTACACTACAACGACTATAGATTGGATTAAGGAATCAATTAGTTGATGTCACGTAACCGCAAGACATAACTCTTCACTTACTATTCATTACGTTGCAAAATTAGAGTACCAGGTGTAAGTGCGATTTATTATAGGGACAACAAGATTTGATTAACATAAATGATTAAGGTGGTTCAAAATCTACTGAGAATGTCTCCGACCTTAAATGCTCGGTAATCTGATATCAGTCCATAGCCTACAGTTCCAGTCCTTACTTATGAGTGACTCAACAGTTCAGTAATTTACCTTATAGTATTGTAACTCTCCGAGTAAGCAGTCATCCTATAATAAGCACGTAGACATGACCTTAGACTATAGTCATAACGACATGGACCATCTGATTTCATTCTCGACACTCCTTAACAAGATCCAAGGTTATTCTCCCTGATTATACCACTACTTAGACCATAGCCTCGGATCTCTCATCTGTCCCCATCATTTCTCGCGGTTAAAACATAATACCCACAGGTTAATCAATTGTACCCTGATATTATTCTCCTACTATGGACGCAAGGCAGATACTGCGCGATATAAGAAGGAAACTTATTAAGGTAAGACCATAGCCTTGCTGGAATTTACGCCTACTACTAGCCAGGACCAAGACTTAATCACATAAACACATTCGACTTGAAAACAACAGTAATAAGGAAGTATCTAATTCCAGATTAACCCCATCTAACTACTTAAACTCTCTTTGACCCAGACTATCGACTTAGGCCATACATTGAGCATTCACTATAATATCAGGCTAACACTATCCGAAACCATTTCTGAATTCACAGTTAGCCAGGTACACAAAACTACAGCCAATTGAAAATGTGAGTCATTCACAGATTACTCAAATACGGGTGCAAGCATAGTAAAGTGGACCAAAAAAATGCTCTGGTATATGAAAGCCATGATTTTCTTGGTCAAACGCCTATAAGTAGTAGCAAAATGTTGTTTAAAATAGATTATTTTTCATGATGACCTCTATTGTTAAGTTAGGTACTCAAATATAGAATATCAATATGAGATCTTCAAAACCTATCATCAAAAGTGACGCGTAAAAGCAACTGACTAAATATAGATTTGAACGTAAATTTCATGACCTTAAATATTTTGAACTTGGAATTTCTTTTCATATTCCTTGAATTCATTATAAACTTGAGGTCATCGTAATTTTTTTTTCAAAAATTCATCAATTTAATGTAATGTAATTGTATTTTAAACAAGTTTTTGACAATTATCTTTTCAATGACACCCCCTTGAACCACCACTTGCACCGTCTTCTAAAATACATATACGTTGTTTGAAATTATTTTTTGTGAACATAAATTGCTTGGCTTTGTAGATTCATATGTTTTCTAAATGTTTATGAATTTTTATTTCATAAAATTTAAAGTTAGTATATTGTTTTGGATCACTTTTACTTAAACCTGAGCAAGGATCAAGAGCTGTCCACTTTACCGTGCTTGCACCCATACATATTCGCCAAGATCCTCTCCGAACAGATTTAAACACTTAGCATTAATTAACCTGCAGCCCTACCCTCAGACAATATCTTATAATATAGTACCAGGACACACACATACTCGCAGCCAGATTAATACAACAATTTCTACCAGGAGCGAGGCCAACACCCTCACAACATAATTAAGATCACACTTACAGACCAGATTTCATCACAAGATCAACCAGAATTGCACGAAACAATCTACACAAAATATAATTCCAGTAGTATCAGATAATCACGTATAACCATTTACAGTGTTCATGCAACACTGAAAATTCCACAGCCACACTCACACACTTCAAAATACAACCACAGACAGAAGATAGTTTTGCTCTAACCAACTATGTAATTGTAGCAGAAATTAGCCTCAAAGGGTGAAGATTATGGCAAGTTGGTCAGCTTGCAACCTTAAGGGGAAAGTTGGAAGATCATTTGAGCTCAAGCGTGGGCGGGTCTAGGGTTTAGTGTTGGGGGTTAAGGAAAACCAGGGAAGCAGAGACCAAAGCCTCACTAGCTCACATTCTTGCTCACAATGGATTCTCCTATCCTTCGGCCATTTTCCATCTCCGACTCCAACTCATCAAAGTGGAGCTCTGCAACAATTCAATTCTGTAATGCCTGCTTCTAGAACTGGCTGGATTTAGAAATGAGTTGTGCGCAACTGCGTGAACTTGAGTAGAGACTAAGTTGTTTTTGCTAGATAAGCCCTCAGATCTATGTAGCCACAAAACGTATGCATTTAATTAGCTTATTGTTGTGTCATGGGCAAGAAAGGTTTTAGGTGTGGAGCTGTTGCACATGCAAGTGTTTTAACTTGTGGCCATAGATCTGATATACTGAAGTAGTTGGCAACTATGGAGTTCAGCATTCGAACTGCAATCGGGCTCATGTGTAAGTATAATGTAGCAGAAGTTTGTCGATCTATTTAGAGGACTTTATAGAATACTTCTCAAGATAACATAGAAAAACGGAAAGATTTCAACATGTGCCGGCTGGACTTGAAAACAGTAGGATCTTACCTGATTGTGCCTAGAACTCTCCCTGGACACAGACCTCGTCCTTCAACAATCATGATTGGAAACTTACACTTATCCAAAAATGCAAACAACTGTGCTCATATTGGGACATCCAGAATCGCAGCTGAAGATTCAAATAATGCAGGTTAGTGTCCGGGGAAATTTTTGGGGATGATCGGTCAAGATCCTAGTGTTTCCAAGACCAACCAGTTACATGTTGAAATCTTTCGGTTTTTCTTTGGTAACGTCAGAAATATTCTGTAAAGTCCTCTAAATGGACTGGTATTTTTCCTGAAGTCTTGAATTTGAACCGGTTATTTCTCAAACTCAACTGGTTCATCAGTAATTAGCAGTTGGTTCTCACCGTTCATTGGACGAGCTCTTGAGCTCAGCACTAGTACTGTACAGTACTTACCGTTGAGGAGCTCAGCTCATTATTAACCAGTGTGCGTTCGTTCATGTGGGCCCCGAGAATATAACCATGGATGCCGGAACTAGTGCAAATTCATGCGGCATCCATGGTTATATTCTCGGGGCACGAACGTACACTGCTTAATAATGTTATACTGTGGCACTCAAAGTATATACCAAAGAATAACATATAAACTCTGTCATTATTTTGACTCTGCTCTAACCTGAGTACCAGTGTCCGGGGAGATTTTTGGTCATGATCGGTCAAGATCTTAGTGTTTTCAAGTCCAACCGGTTACATGTTGAAATCTTTTGGTTTTTCTTTGGTAACTTGAGAAATATTCTGTATAACCCTACATGTTTCCAAGTCCAACCGGTTTTCCTTTATTATCCTGAGGTATATCCCCTGAATTCCTCTAGAACGATCGGTTATTTTCCTGCAATCTTGAACTTCAACCGGTTACTTCTCAAACTCAAACCGGTTCATCTGTAACTACTGGTCGATTCTCCCCGTTCATTTCTCAGTACTCGAAATTCCCTCACCATTGCTGTGTAGGTTGACTTTGGCAGAGCTCTTGAAAGATTGCTTTCAATAAGTCGAGGTTTAACTTCTGTATGTACATTGGATACATAGTATTTACAAGATTTATGTTAGCACACATGCTCCTTCTTTCCTCTATCTTTTCCTTTCTCGTAGACACAGTTGCTAGGAAGCACTAAATGTGTGGAGATCGATGTTACATGATGCTTTCTGTGTGTCTAGTTAATTTTTTTGGGAGTTGGGGTCAGTTCAAAGTCCAAGCTCAAGTTCAAGAGTAAATCGAACTTCTAGTCAAGTTTCGGAAGCTGATGCATTGGACGTTGTTGTGGGTGGAGTTGGTGAATCCAAGCAAAAGAGGTTTCACTCACAAGGAGCCCCGGAGGCCTCCCCCACATGGGAGAGTGGCAGGTTGCCCATGGGAAAGTGGGGTGGTTCCCCCTTTGTGACTTACTGCCTGAAACAACACAATCAAGAGGGGGTAGATCGATAGTATAAAAATTTACTCAAGGTTTTTATGTGCTGCATCCAATTGAAGGAGCTCTACTTAACAAACAGAAAACATATAATGTTGAAATTGAGTTGAAGACTTAAAGAGATACATTCACATGTTTTTACTAGATAAGCTCTCATCACTATGGAGCCACAAAATCTGTGCACTCATTTTCTTTTTATTGTGTCATGGGCAACAAAGGTTTTTGGTGTGGAGCTGGTGCACAAACGAGTACTTGGTTTGTGGCAATACATCTGATATATTGAGGTAGTTGGATGACTTGAGTGGCATATGCTCAATTCTATGTAACAAATAATCAAGTGACCCAGCTAAATAGGTAATGGTCATAATTCAACAACTTTCAGTAGCAATTTTGAATGTCCATTGTGAGCGAAATGTATGCATCTTTGGATAATTTGATCTTCCGAGTCATTTCCTATGGATGAGCTCTTGACCTCAGCACTAGTACTGTATAGTACTAGTGTTGATATGTGGCACTAGTGCTGAGAATTTCGTGCATCTGGTGCATTTGTCTTCTTTTGAGATGGGCTCACCACAAAACGTTGAGTATCAGCATTGGAGCTCAGCATTAGTATTGTACTGTGCTAGTGTTGAGCTGTGCCCCTCAAAATGTTTTTTTGAGGTCCTGTTGATTAATTTGTTTTATAAGTTTGGCTGTGTTTAAAACATTGGAAGTGTTTAGATATTGGTCTAATGCTCCCTTCCCACTTGACTTTAGCTAAGCCTAAAAGTTGGTTCTAAAAACACAACCTTCACACCATCGACACTATCTAGTCCCGAGCCTAGTTGGCAAATGATGTGGCATGGTTTAAAAGTCGAGGTTTTAAGCCTCAAGCACTGACCCTCCCATCGGGACCTAGACATTAGGCAAGAATGTAGGAGCTTTAAAAGTGTCGCCTCCCACCCTTGTCATTGGTTGCTTTTAGTCTTAGCTATGAGGACTCGAGGAGCTCCATTGACAAAAATCGATGGTAAGATAGATGAGTAGTAAGGCATTTGCGGATGGGACAAAAATTATCCAACATTCATTGCTTGGGAGATAAAACAATGAACATGTGTGAAAACTGCTTAACTAAAACCTACTCGACAATCTCTGGAGCAAGTTCTTATAGGTGCATTGGGATAACCGGATGCCTCCGCTATAACCGAGAGAGCTTTACCCGGTTTTTAGGAAAGACTTTGGTTATTTGGTAAAGTCAGGTGGGAAGGGGGCATAATGCAATTGCATCCTAGGATGACTTTGATATGTCCTCCTGATTTAGGTTGGGGGACCTTTGTTGGCTTTATAAGTGGGCCCAAAGGTTGGACATGGGATGAGCTTTGGAGCTTAGCACTACACTAAATATGATATTTAGTGTTTGATACACTAAATACGAACGCTTATGCTAAATGTCAATAACCCTATGAAAGTAAGTAACATTAAATGTAAACTCAAACACTAAATATCAACTATGGTAATATGTGGAAGTTACATGTTTGAATTTAGTGTTAGTAAGGATATGAAAAAAAATGCCGTCGACTTCGACAGATGAGAAATCAACGAGCAGGAAGGTGGGGCGCCATCCCTAAAATGACAAGTCCAGTGAAATCCATGCTTCACAAGAAGGGAGCTAGCAATAGGGAAGGTAGTGGCACACTTATGTCTAACACTAATTGTCAAGGAATTGAAAATTAGTGTTGAGCAGGGTAGGGTGGCAATTGCTTGGTTATTGGTTGGTTAATGCAATTGCAGATTAGGTTGATTCTGATATACCTTCTTGACTTAGGTTGGGGGACCTTTGTTAATTTCACAGGTGGGCCCAAGGGGTTGGCATAGGATGACCTTTGGAGCTCATCATTAAGTATTGTACAGACCCTACTAGTTATCTAATGAATTATTGTGATGGATGATTAAAACTTGGATGAAAAATCACTTAGCAAGTGCCAGTAATTGCAACATTGTAAAACTATAATGATGCCAAAGTGTTTTACAAGGAATGTCAAATACTATCAGGTTTACATTTAGTGCTGATGACACTACACAGGTGGTTTACAATTAGTATCAAGCAAGACAATTAGAATTGGTGACACTAAATACAATATTTAGTGTAGTTGTTAGGGGGTCTCAGATTAGAAATGGAAGTAACATGCACAGTTGAATAATGTATGTAAGTCCAATTTAATCCCTAAATCCCTGAGCACCATTGTCCTCAAAATTGGCCTCAAATCACTATTTTTAAGAGAGATAATTCATAATTCAATCTGTAGGTGTTTTTGAGCATCCGACCCTATGGATATGATATCGGCTTTTATATGAGCTATCCAAAAAAAATCAACTATCCATGTGGCAATGTGAATGAGAAACTAGTACATATGTGAAGGCATAATGAGCGGGGTAGATGATTATAAACAAACTTTAACCCTACTAACATCATCAAATGAATGATGGGATGAGACCCAATTGGGAGGAAACTTTTTGCACAAGATTTCCAACTAATTTGTGAACCTTTGAGGATTGAAATTTTTATGTTTGCACCAAATGTGATTTTTTCATAGCCCTTGCAATGTGTAACACTCCGTTTTATATCCAGTCTTACATAATTTTTTTAAGTAACTTCAAAAACTCCAACTACCAATCCCAACGGTAGATATCTTAACATAAAATAAACTAAATCCTTGCAAATTTTCATACCTTTCCAAGTACACATGAGTGTAGTTTTCCTATCTGACACATTTCCTAGTGTATCATGAGGTTTAGTCCAAATCCAATAGAATTTGGGGCATTGGATGACTTTGAAAATTTCCACAAGGCTGAGGTTTAGTCCAAATCCAATGAAATTTGGGGAGTTGGATGCAAAACAAAATTCATTAATTCTGACAAAAATTTCACCTCCGTCTAAAAAAGTCAAAGGTCTCATTCAAAACAAAAAACCATAAAAAAATTGGTCATTTTGGGTCTCTCAAGGATTTAGGGGTTGAATGATTGACCATATGTATATATAATTTTTTTCATAGGGAAAATGATGAAATGCTGCAAAAGCCGCAACACAAGCTTACATGACACATGAAGACTTCAAACTGAAGCACGCCTTCCATAAGCAAAAATCAATTGTCCAAGTTCATGACCATTGGGTCAGAACAACAATAACTCAAAGGCAGAACTTAGAGCATAAATCACTGCTTCTTTTTTCTCCAAGCATTTGTGTGGCAAAGCATCATCACTTCTGCACACAAGCTCGTCCACAATCTTGGAATGAATTCTGGTATAGAGGTGGCAGAGCTGGGCCAAGAAATATGTCATCATTTTCCTTGAAATGCGTCAACAATGCCATATTCCTGTCCATTTACATTTTTAATTCATTCATTTCTGTCTACCACTGACTCACATGAATGAGCATGTGGTAGAAGTTTGCAGCCTTCTTCTTACTCCGGTGGCTCTGACTCCAACCCAGAGTTCTGTTTGATCTCAAATGTGAGACAGAGTTAGTTAGAGTGCAGTATGAGCTCCGCAAATCATTCTGAGCCTATCTCCAAATTGCAATAAGATAACTTAAACCCCGACAAAACTCAGACTCAGGTGGAGTACTGGCCTTTGCTCCTTCTATCTCTCATCTGATTTTAGTCTCAAATTTATATTACATATAATTCCTGACAAAGGGAACAACATCATACTGTCTTTCGACAAGCTCTACTGCTTATGTGGGCTGGACGACAAGTGCCAGCATTGTTCAATATTGAAGTCTTCAACACCTGTCAAATGCCATTTTGGCCGTAAAAAAGTTTTTTTTCTGGGCACTTCACAAAAATGTGATCTGCAAAGTTTCCACCAATCATAGTGAAGGCCTCTCCAAAAACTACCTGTCACAAAATACAGTGGTTACAATTTTCAAATAGAAACATAGTTGGACTCCAATCTTGGCGCTCTAGCAGACACTTCCAAATTCCAATAACTCCTACAATTTTGACTCTACAACTTCGACTCGGCACTGACTGCAACTTTGGCTTGGCAAGCACAGCTATATGTGAACGTGGATTTTCCAAATAGAATTGGGTGAAGAGTGATCGCAGAAGTAGATTGAAACTTGAAACATTGGATGCATTGATGTGAGTGTCATCATGCAGTCTTTTGATGGAAAATATGGATTGGGCTAGAATTTTTGACACTTGGAAATCGACCAAAAACCGGAGGGCTTTATCTTTGAAGTTGGATGATGATTAAGTGCACTATGCAAGGAATCTAAATAATTTTAGTGCATCATTTTAATGCATGTACTTGTTCAATATAGTGAGACATCATAATATTTTCATATTCAATACAAAACGGCCAATATCAAGTTTTTCTTGTGAAGTGTTGCAAAAAAGTTTGAAAGTTTGAGTGAAGTGTGATTATTTTGAAGCCCTTCACATTGAAATGCATGTGCACACTTCAAACTTGAACACTGAGTGCCAACATCCATTGATTTCGTTTGCCGACCTTCAAAGTTAGTCATACTTTCAAGTATCCAGAAGCATTGGTCAACTTGCTCAAAGTTCAATATAACCCTTAACTTCCCAAGCCCATCAAAGGGTTGTTTTGAGTGCATTTCACTCAATGTTGGTTGCCGAATTTTCATGGACAAGTTTTGAGGTTCAAATGGGATTTATCTGTAGGATCTTGAAACATGGGAGATGAGCTATAACAAGGGAAGAAATGGGCATGAATAAGCCTTTGGATTTTTAGATTATAACAATTGAAGGAAGTGATGTATGAGAAAATGCCATGTTTTACCCCCTAAAAAAGACCTTTGACCCATCAAATTCACGTGGAAAATGAGCGGAAGGCTTGCGTGATCCACTAGATGGGAACAATTGAGTAGCTAAGCATCTTCACAAATTCTCATGTCAAAATGTGCAAATCACAATAGGCTAGCCACTTTGCATTTGGAGTATGTAAACTGTCTCATGTTTCTAACCACATATTTGCTAAGAGTTCCTTAAATTTTTGAGAGTGTCCAAATGTTAAATGAACACTCAATGTGGGCACAAAGCCCATACTTACATGTACATTATATATATATATATATATATATATATCATTTTTACCAAAATAAACATCTTTGATGTTCATGCAAAGATTGCATTGAAGTGGCAACTATTGATCGGAGTCAAGACCCTCACATGAGCTCTCAACACAACAAAAACATGACCGCTTCCCACTTGACTTATTTTTACACATTCTAATCATCTACAAATTGCACGGCTCATGTGTCTATGCATAGATATCCATGTTGGCTTGATGTTTATAATTATTTGATTGTGGATGAATGACTTAGGTGAGGTTAGTGTAGGGAAGAAATCATCCATCAACCAAAAATCGGTTGTTTGGGAAGTTAGGGGTTAAATTGTTGTTTTGATTAATGTAGCATTGAGTGCCATTCGTAGTAAAAATACTACTAAAGGTATAGGTAACTTAGACAGATCCGTTTCTGATAACTTATGCAATTGCATAAGTATGGTACATGTGTGATACTTGAGTGATTTTCACAAGCCTAGAAATTGATTCACGATGTTTAACAAAAAAAATCACAATTTATTTGAAGTATTGAAATTATAGTAGATTTTCAAAGGCAAGACTCTCTCCCAACCCATATTCACAACATAGGTCGACCTATTTCTGATAACCGGTAGACAAATACTTGAACTGTATGGTTTCAAGGGTCCCATATCCATGCCCTTTTAACTTACTTTTCTCATCACATTGAACTCCTCAATGGCTTTGACTCATCTCTCACCTAGTCATGATATTTCCAACATTTCAAATTACAAAATGACGGCTACATGTTTAGAACTTCACATTTTTAGGGACTCTATGTATTATGATTGGGACGGTTATCGGAAGTGGGATATCTCTACCATATTTGGGACCTTATTAGTGTGCATAACACTACTCAATTGATGAATTGTGTTCAGCTACCATGACTTCAGATTTAGTCTGAAGCAGTGGGATTTCAACATCCGGAGTCTTTATCTCAAATCTACTGCCCGGCCCATGAACTCAGTTTATCAACTAAGTAATCACTAGTAGGAAACTATGCAAAAAAAAACCACAGTCGTTTTCCCATTGTTGTTCTTTTGACCAGCCTGCTCTGCAGTTGTTGAATAACTACAAGTTTTTTCTTTTTTTGGTTTATCAATTGAAATTTTAAGAATTTGGGGGCTTGTAATATACCGTTGGAAAGGTCTTGAAAATACCTTTCCAAGGTGTATTACACACCCCAAGATTTTTAAAATTACAATCGCAAAACAAAAAAAGAAAAACTTGTAATCGTTCAGCAACTGTAGATCAGGGTGGTCAAAAGAACCACAATAGAAAAATGACTGCAGTTCTTGTTCGCATTAGTTTCCTACTAGTGAATCTTATGTGGGCACTAAGTTACTTCCAACTCCACAAACAACTTAGGCCGTTTGATCATACTAAAAACCCTTTTACAATCAGTGATTAAAGATATGAGTTCTAGTTGATGCTCAAAGTAAACATTATGAAACTAATAGAAAATTTTACGGTGTTGGTAATTCAATTGAGGATATAATATTTATTCCAATGATTGTGCTCATGATTGTGCACATTACTTCAGAGTCTCTCCCCATCTGAAATACCTCTTTGTTTCAGGTGGATTATACCTCTACAAAGACGTGACCCCCCCACCCTCCCAATGGTGTTAAATATTTAGCCTAGATATATATTGAGCACATAGTCTTGGGTATTGGCAATTTATGACAATAACCTTTCTAGTGCCGGATTTTGACATTGTTTTAGATGACGCACATCCTAATCAGTCTCGGTGGGTTGGTGTAGTTGTGTGTAAGTTGGCATATATATATATATATTAGAGGCATAAGGTGGTGCAAATTTTCCCCGTGTAAGAAGTTAGAAACCAGAAGGACTGCAAAAAAAAAGTTGGTAATTTTATTCCTTAAATTGAAATTTACTATGAATTACTATGAATTACTATGCAATATGAGTAGGTAAGAACGGAAAATATGAGATGGGCTAGTAGTTAGAGAGAGGAGGAGAAAAAACTTTGAAGGAAAAAAATGAAGGTTCAAATTCACTTCAACGCGGAAAATATTAATATAGTAAAAAGACTTGAAGCCCCTGCGGCAACAGCCACTCGCAATTTGGGGGGAAGGGGGACATAGGTCCGTACAACTAAGGCCAAAGCCCTCTACGACCTCATCATACAACCTCATATAACCTCATTTTTTGTTAAAAAATTTGACTGACGTTTTGAAATTTTTACCTTGTTTGTTTGTTGTTTTCGCAAATTTCTCATCCATCTCGTATCAAACAACAATCAAGTGATGTACTTCAAAAAATTCCACTTGATTCTTGTCATGTTTTTTTCTTCTTCATCAAATTCGCCAACCTCAATCACATTCTTCTTGTCGGTTTTCTTCATCTTCTTCATTCTTTTTTTTGTTAGACACCTTCTTTATTTTTCCAGTAAGTTGCTTCTTTGTTGTTGTTGCCACTTCTTCCTTTCTTTGCAAGATGCCAACTTCAATAGTTGAAGTTAAAATTCCTAAATGTCCTCCTTCCTAAAAATTAAACATTAGTATAATTGGAGGAGGGCGAAATGCACCAGAAAAAGAGGGGAGCAAATTAGGACCATGCAACATTTGAGAAATCAATGTCTAATTAATCTTGAAAATTAGAACTGCCATTTTTTGCATTCATTGTGAATTTTGTAACGACTCTCCTTGCTACTCTCTACATGACACCTCATCAGCAATATCTCCCTTCATACTTTGAAATAAAAATTGATACACTACTATCCAAATCATGCCGAAACAATGATGCAAGAAAAATGAGAGATTGCTACAAATAACGGCCATTTCTACTATGATTTCAAAGTATAACATTAGTATGTAATAAAAAGAAACTGCCATTATATTTACAACCCCAAAAAAAATTGTTAAAAATTGATTATAACAATATTTTTCTACCATGGGCCCTTGCCTTATCTATCAAATCACATTTTTTGCCTCTCCCACCACAAAACCCGCTAAATGATGTCAATGGATAATGTAGGCCTTAAAATATGTCTTTTGGGGACCTTGAACTTCATGATCACTCTGAAGTTTTTTCCTTGGTGTAAACCAAAATGATTCCAGGGTGAATTTAACAACCAATTACAGATTTTAAAAGGCCTTGGAACGACTTCATGGTCCATGGTGTAAACCACCCCTAAGGGTATTGTGAAATTGTATCGAGAAATAGGTTCTTTCAGAGGTTGCCCTTGTATTGGCCGTAGCAAAATTTAAAGGTTTGGATCTTTGTGTGGCAGCTATCTGGGGTTCGTCGCATAGGAGGTTTGACCGTTGTATGTATACTTCGGGGTTCAAGGGCCATTTGTTGGCAGAGGAGTAATTTTGTGATCCAAAGGTGTTGAAGGTTTTGAATTCTCCTTGTATGTGTTGTTTGGGGTTTTGAAGGGAGCCATCATGGGATCTTCAGGTTGAGGATATGGTGAACCAATATGATAAATGTGTCGTGTGTACAAAGGGTGCATATTTGTCCACCTTCTGCATCACATCGTTAGCATGTAACATTACTCAAACGTTGAGGTGGGCTCTCTGTGCCAGGCATCCTCAAGGCAATATGCCCCCTTTATGCTAGGGAACCGACATTCATGCAGCTCACCTAGGCTGAGTGAAAGAGTTCAAAGAGTGGATTTCCCTCGGGTTGGATGTGCAAGCAAATGAGCATGCTATGGCAAGGATATCTTCATCTAAAATTAGGTTGTCAAGCCTACTTTTTTTGGTTGCCATTAATTGACAGCGGTTGATATGTTGCTCAAATAACCAATTTTGAACTCATTTGAGGAGCTCAAGTGCGCTCAAAAATGGTTCCCGCGGGGTCATAAATGTGGCCCACACTAATAGAAAAATTTAGTATATCTCATTGAGTTTGGGCTCTCATTTTATGGCCCTTTGATATCTCAATTTGAACATGGTCAAAGTGCATTCTTCAACTACCTATCATATTTTGCTAGTTGAATTTGGAGAATTTCACCATGGGCTTTCAACAACAGCTTGCTCACCTACCCTCCTCTTGGTTAGTCAATCAAGCAACCTCACTTTCCCGACACATGGCCGAACAAGGATTTAACACCTTGCACAAAATTAACAACCATGTGGAAGACATCATGGGGTCTATCTCATTGGGAAACCCATGACAACCCAACCACGTCAAAAATTAACATATGATAAACTCGAGGTTTTTCTTGCTAAAGAGTGGAATTCTTTCCATCTCTCCACCTCAAGGATTTCCTCAAATACAAATGTGAATTGTACTTGAAGCAACCATTGATACCACCATAATGCAAGGTCATTGTTGTCTATCGCACCTCAAACCATAGACATGCCATTGAAACTAGACGATGGACGACTATCCCTATCTCTAGAGATACTAGACTATGCCACTTTTGCTCCTATAATGCAGTTGAAAATGAGGCACATTACATGTTGGGTTGTCCCCTATATAACCCCATGAGAGATAAGTTTCCCTCACTATTTGAGAATGTAGTTCAATGGAGCCCCAAGTCTTTCTTTCAATTGGAAAGCAGTATACCAAATAGTACAAACCCATCATGCAAATAAAGCCACAAAATTCCTCACCCTAGCCAATGCCAATACCATTAACAACCAACCCCCAGGCTCAACAGTACCAGAATGGTTACTCCTATGTACATGCCAAAACCCTCCATGTCAATGCCTAAGTAGATTTAGACCAGATATCCTATGCATAATTGGCACCCCAAGCCAAAGCAAACAACCCATAACTCCCACACCCACATTAAGTCTACAATTCATAGAATTCACATATTGCCACGACCAATATCCCAAAACATCATTGGAAAAAAAACACACCAATTACAATCCACTCACAGACATGCTAACAAATAGAGGGTGGAATGTAAACCCCCTTATAACCATTACCGCAAGAGTTAGAGATGCCGTTCATGAGCACCTATTAGCCTCTATCTCAGGCTACCACACTCCACCACTTTAGAGAATTAGCTAGTTTGAAACCATTTTGATGTACTTTCAATCCCACTGGCTTTTTTGACTTCCTGGACTTTAAAATCAATATCACTCCATTTCATTGAGTGTTATGTACTTGATAACATATAAAGATGTAGTCCAAACTATTTTAAATGTGTCTTTGTGTTATTTGTGCTTTGATCCTCACCGAACCACACACCAATAAAATCTAGGTATCCAATTAAGAAAACTAACCAAATAACACCCGCATACCTTAAGGTAAGTGGGCCTTGACCAGACAATTTTAGCTCTGCACCCAATCATCTTAGGACATTAAAAAAAGCAATTAGTATGTGATGATTATCAAACAAATCTAAAATGAGGCCTTAGTCATTTTCCTCACAATGTATGGAGCTCATATGAGTAAATCTTATTCATTATCAAAGCAAAGATGAACTGAATACAAGAATTCTGAAGATATACTACCCTAAAAAGAAAATGTGGAGTATTCAGAATGTGCGTAAAAACAAGACACCTACTAGGACAATGTGTTGACCAGGCAATCCATCCCCCAAAAAATAGAGTGAAGAAGCAGTTGAACATCAGGCTTCAAGTTTGCTGAAATTTGCAACTCAATCACAAAGAGATGCAGATCAAGAGTGGTATCATCTATTGGAAACCACAAAGACACGAAAATGTGGCTCATGCTTATATCTAATCTTGATGGATGAACCAAATAGGCATTTCTCATGGAAAAAAAAAATTGGCACGCCTTCTATATACATGCGCGCATGCATGTAAATATGTGTACATATATATATCTCTATATTTAGATTTAGATCCATATTTATTTATTTATATTTAGGATTCTTGAAGATATGAAAGTTGAGCCTCATATCTGCTCAAAGTATCTTGTCTTCTCCCAATCCGTCACCGCTTGAAGGTATGCAAGTTGTTCACTTTCAAAGAAATGCAGGTAATGGTGATGAACATCTTCTCCAAGCATTTCCTTTGCAAATTCACTCTTTTTAAACAGAGCTGCCGCTTCCCCCTGTTCACAATGAGCAGAGGTTGCCTTCCGTTAGAACCAATGCTGGACTGGTATTTAGGTGAATGCATGGTATCAATGATCAACATCAATAATGGTATCAAAGAACCTACCCGTGTGCATCAAAATTGTAATACCAGTCAAATATTAATATTTGGTGGGTATGTCCAGGTGAGAGAATCTTTGTATACCTGAGTCATGATTTGGATCAATACCAAACTAAACCCATTTGATACTAGGGCAAGTTTACCTAGGTATGAAGGTCTTTGCATGGTATATAGACCTAAATGGTACCGAAAACGAAAAGATCATCATATACCCATACCCTACTGTATTGGAAAATATGAAATCTGCATTATGACAATTAAATAACACAACATTATGATGTACTAAGAACACTTTGTAATTCTTACAGAAATATATTAGCCTCTGGAAGTTTGTGATGTTATCTGAACATGGATTTATTTTTTGTCTTTACCCAAATGACCACATCAACAACCAATCACCACAGCGTGAAATCCATTGAATCGTTTGTGATGTGGGAGACGTACTTAAGGTATGCAGGTGTTATTTGATTCATTTTTCATGTTCTCCAATTTTCACCAATTAGATTTACACAATGGAACTTATCTTGCAGTAACAAACCTACAATGAAGCATCAGCAAGAATAGGATTGAAATTTGAGTCTCCTTTAATTTAGTTATGGTTATTAGAAGTGCATGTATGTTGATTCCTTAACTAAATACATAGGTCCTCCCAATTGCGTTCACTGTCAAGGTGATATAGTTAATGAAATTTGACAACGTAGTTCAACCTCTTTTGAAAATGTGTCTTAATGGTGTTTAGTTCTTTGATCCTCACCTGACCGCACACCAATCAAATATAGGTGTCCGATTAAGAAGAGTAACTGAATAACACATGCATAACTCGATGAGTGAGGAAATGCATGAATCTTACCAGGGATTGAGGAACAGATAAAAGGTCTTTTGCAAAGTAAATGTTGCCCTCGAGAGGTGGTGGTGGCTCAATCTTGTTTCGGATGCCATCCAAGCCTGAAGCAAGAGCTGCAGCAAAGGCAAGGTAGACATTGCAATCGGCCCCGGGCAGACGGCACTCTATCCGCAATGATTTTCCAGACCCAAGAATGCGGAATGGCGCAGTTCGATTATCACGGCTCCTGTCAACCAAAGAAGACCCATCTAACTTCTCAGTGCCAAAAATCACATGCAATAATCCAATAATTATTTTCATCACTTGCATTAAGGTAATCAGGCCTTAATTGGACACTTTTATCTCTGCACCCGCTTCTTGTAGAATATGAAACACACAATTAGCGTGACATGATTGCCAGTTCCAAATCGTGTCCACAGCCAATATCCTCATAATTTTGGTGCTCATATGAAATCTTATCCATTCTCAAAGTGAAGATTCTTGTGGTCATTAAATGGTCGTACAGCACACAAACCCCCCCCCCCCTAAAGTGTTCTTGACTGTTGAACCTAGAAAGGTGACCAAATTTTGAGCTTAGGTCCAATCTCTTTTAAACACATGTTTTTTTTGGTGTCAGTTCTTAGATCTGCACCTAACCACCCACCACTCAAATATAGGTGTCCAATGAAGATAAGTAACCAAATTAGCCCGCTTACTTTACCAGAGAACCCAATCACGTTTTTCAGCTGCCATTAGTACACGTTTTCATCACCAACCTCTAAATTCATATGTCAGGAACACTGATTTTACATCGATTCAATCACATCAATCTAAGCACAACATTGAATACATCCTAAGGAAAGGCAGAGGTGCGATTATACTCTTTTGTGTCTATATTTTATAGTTGAGAAACCTTAAAGGTTGAACTTTGAGTTGAATCCATGCTGAAGGATCATCTTCAGCCAAATGCTGATGAGTTAGCACTGAGAAGAAATCAAACCCTGATGAGTATGCATCAACACTGACTTAACATTGAACAACGGTCACTTGCATTTTGAGATGAATTTGGAGTTGAACATGAATTCACATATGATCCAACTACTGTTAAGATGTGGTTTAAACAGTTTAAAAAACGACTTTTAAATAAAATATGAAATAAATATTGATGTAATAACCTCCTTAGTTTTTTATTTATATAATTTTTGCAACAAAGGATTTTATATTTTTAGGCCAAGCACTTTTAAGGCCACATGAAATTCAGGTGATATAGTTCCCAACACCTGTCTTTACAACCTCATATCCTCTTGACAAAGCTATTCAAAGGTTTACGCTAATATCAGGTGTTGAGAATGTCGTTACAGGCATTGTGGGCAATTCAAATATTATTTCAAGATAGGAGAATTAATCACATGGAAAAACAGCACATAAAAAGAGAAGGTGGCCTTACCATGCTATTTGAGTGGGAGCCCAGCTGCCGGCCATGAAGCGTTTATATGAGTTCACATTGGGGGCATAGAAACACATCAGCTCTGGTGTATGCTTCATCCATCCACCGAGAAACCATCGAAATTCATCACTGCACAATTTGCGACTTATTTAGATCAATGCTTTCAAGTCATGATAAAAGTTCATAAAAAAATAAAAAAATAAAAGATGTCTAGTTTATACTAGGAACCACCTCAACAAATTGATCCAGTGAATAAATTAGTAAATCATAGTTATATGCATTTAAGAACTGTGTTCTTCAGTTGACTGTTACTTCAGATAGTGAAAAGGTTACTGATTGTGAATCTAAATTGAGTTATTTACATAGAGGTATGAAACAAATTTGCTGAAAATAGAAACCTTAATGAGGAGTATTTCCATTAAGAAACTGTGAGGAAACAAATGACCCATTCTTAATGAGATATGTCTACCGACCATATCTAAGGTCCAAATTCGTTAGGATGAAGACCTAAAATTGCAGTCAATTGGTCATATATTTTGGAATTTCACCATGTCATGATTTTGTAGTATTCAATTCAACTCAAAAGAAAAAAGTTGAGGGTTCAAAGAAGTTCACAAACAAGTTCCTAAACGGTCCAAATTTAGATGCACAGAAAAAATTACCTGCATTTTGTGGAGCCAAGTGTATGATCACCTGCAAAAATGTTTCGGCCATTTTCCCATAAACTTAGATGGATGTGGCAGCTAGAGCCTGGTTGAGCTGCATCTGGCTTTGCCATAAATGTGACAGAAACACCCATCGAATCCGCAAGCTCCCTCAAGCACTATATATTTTAAAGAAAAAAATCTTGTCATGCCCAGTCAGGAAGTTCTCAAAAGTTCATGAAATTCAGGGTAGAGATTTTTCCATTTTATCGTAAGTTTGACCCGACTGGCCTCTAACTAATCCACTAACCAATCCATTACAGAAGGTTCAGACCAGCATTAATTAGGTATCATGTTATTTTGATACCAGTAGGGTATGGGCATTTGACAATATTTTTGCTTTCAATACCATTCAGGTCTAGACACCATGCAAGAACCATCATATCTAGGCAAAATCGCCCTAGCATCAATATGGTTTGGAATAGTATTAACCCAAATAATAACTTGGGTATACAAAAATTCTCCCACCTTGAGAGGAATATCAATATGATATCAGAAAAGATCACTAGGAAAAAATGAACCACACCTGCTTATAGACAATGTGCCGATCCCCCATTTCCAGAATTTCAGCATATTTCACATTCAGCTCATGTTGTCCAAGCCCAAATTCTCCCTTGCTGCACCCAACGAGTAGAAATCAATGCATTCAGAATACAGTTTCTTTCTGTTTTCAAAGTTTCGACACATGATCCTCCCAAACAAGCCCATGCCACTCTTTTTCTTTCCTTTCCTTTTCTTTTCATTTCAATGCTTCTATCACCTTTCTATCATATTTCCAGTATATTATGTAAATTCTTTCTTCGTTATTTTGTCCCACCAAAACTACCCAAATGCTTCTGCCTAGTTTGTAGAATTATGTACCTAGCTCTGGCCCTGCTTCTTGCCTCAATTCCATGTTGGTAACTGTAGACTTCGATACTTTTCAAATATCCAACTTCTAGAATGCATAGAATGTGAATACATGTCATAAATTCAATCATATCAATATATGTCAAGCCCATGTGTGGGGTAAGTTAAAGCAAGGTTGTGTAGGTACCTGTTTTCCACTGGCACCCCAGACGCTTCCAGATGTCGCCGAGCAGGGCCTGATAAACGGAAGTATATGAGAGGTTTATTTTTACAAGCACACCATTCCAACACTCAAAGGATAACTTTAAGAAACTGTGTATTTAAACCTCTAAATGCTCAGATGTCCCAAATGACCAATTTTCTGCTTTGAGGTAATAGATGCGAAGGGTAGCTTGAATGGATTGAGACAAAATTTGCATCATGTGTGGGGAGATATTCTTTAATCTAATGTAATTGAGAATTTTGACAAGAGTATCAAGGTTGTCATCAATTGTGTTTTGTGTGGGTTCTGCATCTTCATCAATTTTCTTACTAAAAGTGGATAGTGCTGGTATAACTTCCATTTGTTTTTCTTTTTGTCAGTAGCACTTACATAGATTGAAAGCACATAGTTTTGTAACAACTTTGACAAAAGTTGGACCCTCAGCTATATTATGTCATTATCTTATGATTTCTTGAAGTGAAACTCTCTTGAAGTAATTTATGAAGCTCATGAACATTTTAAAGCATAATAATGATATGGATGTGATCTAAAAATACTCTCCCACATCTACACTTTGTAAAAAGGTGAAATGTCTTATAAACCCAAAAATTCAAAGTGTTTAGTCAATCTATGAATTGGAAAAAATGCTTGAGCATTAAGGGGTTCAAAGTCACTCTTCCTTGACACTTGAGTATCATGCATACCATGGAAATACTCCCCTCGAGTCCCTTGGAATATATGATAATCTTCACGCACCCAACCGGCAGGTTTCAAATTGAAGTAACCCTTATCCTACACAAAGACACAAGATATTCACTATTAAGAGTGGCCCATCCAATAATAGATGTTATACTGATAAACAAGAAATTCACATATAAAAAGAGAACAAAGCACAAGTACTCATTGCAGCTGTGCACTCTATAGACATGAAACTGGCGAATACTTGGTGACTCTTAATCTCCCAGAATTGGAAAATTAGAAGTGACAAATGCATTAGTTACTTTTAATTGATGGATGCTTCATGGAATGACATTAAGCCCTGCTAAACCATGGCAGGGTAGACATGTGTTATTCGAACACTTTTCTCTCTGCACCCACTTCTCATAGGATATGCAACACACAATTGGAGCGAGATGATTAGAAAACCCTGTGCCTAGAGCCAATTGCCTCATAATTTTTGGAGCGCACACGAATATCTCATTCATTATCAAAGTGAATACTCTGGTGCTCATTAAGTGGTCATATAGGTCCCCTCCCAATCATGTTGAAAAATGAGTCTAGAATGGTTGGCAAAATTTTGAACACGTAGTCCAATCTCTCTTAAACACATGTCTTTTTAGTGTCCATTTTGAGATCCACACCTAACCACATATCACTCAAATATAGGTGTCCAGATTAATGCTATGTTGGATTAACACACATCTACCTTAAGCTACCTTGGCTTCCCACAACTTTGTAATCTAAATTTGGGGTGACCAATTTGGGGTGACAACTAATGCAATTTGTCACTTGTCATCGGTGGACACTTCATTGCATGACATTAAGCCCTTAAAATAAAATAACACCAAAGTAAGTCTACCTTGGCTTCTTCATATGTGTCCTGGTACAGAAAATACTCCAGCTCCGAAGCTGCCATGGGCACAAAGGCGCCTATGGCTTGTGCAGCTTTGATTTGGTTTCGTAAAATGGACCGTGGTGCATGCGGAGCCAACGAATGGTCATCTTTCACCACATCGCACAACACGATTGCTGTTTTCTCCAGCCTACAACACCACAATCCTCTACATTCATATTTCATCCACACTTATTTTTACACATGGGTTCAATCACATCAAACCAGATTATTGAATCAACACCTACCAAACATAGGATCACCAATTTTCAATTTTTCGTTTCTATGTCTTTTGTTGCAAGAGTGATTTAAAAGGTGGATTAAAGTATGAATTGAATCAATGTTGAATGAATCAATCACTCAATGTTGATGAGTTAACACTGAAAAGTGATGTTATCAATACTAACTCAACAGCAAACACTGGGCACTTGATTTTGAGATGCATGACACCAAAGTTCATGGGTCTTACTTGGTTACTTCTCTTGATCAGATACCTATTTTTGAGTGGTATGTGGTTAGATGTGGATGTAAGAATAGACACCAAAAAGGCATCAAGTGTTTAAAAGAGATTGGACTATGAGCTCAAACTAAACCATTCTAGGCTCATTGGTCATCAACATAATTGGGGGGAAGGGAGGAGGGGCTGGAGGGGGCTATATGACCATTTGATAAGCACGAGAATCTTCACCTTGACACTGAATGAGATATTCATGTGAGCTCCAAAAATTATGAGGCAAATGGCTACAGCCACGATTTGGATATGGCAATCATCTCGCACTAATTGCGTGTTTCATATCATACAAGAAGTGGGTGCAGATTGAAGGGTATCCATCTAAGGCACGTCTACCTTACCCATTCATTCATAATTTCTAGCAAAAAGATAGAAATTATTTGGTTTGGGTTTGGGTTTAGGCAAAATATTACCAACTGGCCACCCTCAAGGTGTTCATGTCAGGAACAAGATGAATGTCGCCATAGCCAGCCTCCCAGCTTGCAAACCTGTAGCCTGGCACAGGCTCCATGTTCATGTCTGTGGCCAAAAGGTAGGAGCACGCATGCGTCCCATCATCCACCGCACTCTCCAGAAAAAAATCTGTTGTGTATCTGTCAATGATCCATCATCATCATCATCATCATCATCAAGCCTTAAATTAGTCCCAATCACTACTTCCAATCACAACAATTTCAGCAAGATTTTGGGAACTTTCAGATCAGATCAATCTCAAAGTTCATGTCAGCCTGTTTCTCCAAATTCTGTGTACCACCAATCATCTCATCTTGTGTCAAGTCAAGAGAAGCATGCAACCACATTGGTTGTCTTGTATAACCAAATTTTTCTATGAACTTAACTGCCCTAATACTATACCAATTCCTTCACTTCCATCTATTGTTGTATCAGTGGCCCTACCTCTAATCCAGCTAACTACTTCTACCATTCCGCAACTCCAACAAAAACAACTCAAGCAACATTGGACTTTTTGGAAGTCTAAATCTCATCCATGGCCTATTTCTCCAAATTCTATGTGGCACGAATCATCTCATCTTGTGTCAAGACGAGAGGAGATCACTGCTCCGAAGCATGCAACCAGGTTAGGATTGTTGTATAAACTTCATAAACAATTCAAGCCGCATTGGAGTTTTTGAAAGTCCAGATCGATCTCAATGTCCATGGCCTGCTTCTCCAGATCCTGTGTGGCACCAATGATCTAGTTTGTGGACAAGAGGATATCAGTGGTCCGAAGCATGCAACCAGGTTAAGTTACGTTTGCTTTGGTTTGATTTGGTGGATGGGCAAAATTATGTATAGCAAACTTAGTAATATACCAATTCTATCGATGAATTGTATGGATGGCCCCCAATGAGTTTCTTAGTAGACCTAACCCTCAACTACAAACAAAAAAGTGGAAATGAAATTGCAACTATAAAGTTCAACCGTGTGAGATCAATTTTCCAAACCATTCCAGTTTTACTAGAATCTCAGGTTACCTCCACAAAACAAAACAGAACAAAATGAATGCAGATGAAAAAGAAGAATATGCTTCTTGCCTTTTGCCCACAAGGCGGCCATAGCAATCCGTGAGGCCCACTACCACCGTGTCAATTTTACCCAACCTAGCCAGCTCCTTCAGCTGCCCCACATTCAGCATTCCCTTCAACGATACATCTTTTGGAGGCAAACTACCCACACTGGTCGTGCACATTTGCCGCCGACTCCATGGCCTACATGCCCCATCGTCTCTCTCAATCCTGCATCACCCATAACCCAAAACCCAAAAACCCAAAAACCCAAAACTCAGAACTCAATTCTTCATCATCCTCACCCATCATCGTTCCAGCACAGATTCATCATCTGTCACAAGAACCAGTCTTCCAAACACACCTAAACCTCAAAAACACGAAACCCAAATCCTACAACTCAAAACTCAAATTCTTCATCATCCTTACCCATCAACATTCCAGCACAGATATATTCGTCACAAGAACCAACCTTTCAAGCACCAACAAAACTCCAAACACACCTAAACCTCAGAAACTCAAAACTCACAACTCAATTTCATTGACCATCCTTACCCACCAAGATTGCAGCACAGGTACATCATCTGTCACAAGAACCAGTCTTCCAAACACATCCAAATCTTCCAAAACCAGCATCCCCACTAGAATCAAACGTCACAAAAGCGTTACAAAAAAGTTGTACAGTGTTCTGAGACCTGGGGTTCCCCAAAAGATGAGATTTCTGATCACTCTGAGAATTCTGAGAATTGATCCCCGAGTTATCCCTCAAGGTCTGCATTGCAGCGGCCGATTGTTTGGTGAAACAGGACAATTTGCCTCTGATTCCTTGGTGCCACGCTCTTGCCAGAGCTGCTCTACCTCCTGATGCTGCCATACTTCTCTCCCTCTAACTTATCTCTGATGCAGCCTGTCTTGCAACTCTGAGCTGAAGTTGAAGTTGAAGTGAACTACTCAAAAAGCTTCCCTTCTCTAATACTTAGAATCATACACTAAACAACGAGTGATCATCATTGAGGCCTTGTAATAAACTTGAACTCCTGACCTAGGCTTGCTTTTCTTGTAGGTGAGGAATCATGAAGCCTGGGTCAAGCCTGGGAGTTGGCGCTGCGCTCACATGTAGCTCATTTTATTTTATTTAGTTTTATTTTCAAGGTGAGTGAGTGGGTGCTGACGAGTTTAGTGAACTGGAACTTATCCATGAAGCATGCTCATGCCCCGATCACACCAACATTTCCGTCCGGTTCTAGCCATGAAAATTGTTGGGGATTCTGTAGAGAAATAGATGTTGGCCCGCCACTTTTCACATTATTACTGCCAAAGATGTCGATGGATGGTGCCAGAATAATCATGTGGTCAGCCCCTCATAATCATGTGGTTCCCACATGCCAAGGTTGGATCATGTTTCTTTCTTTGTTTTTGGTTTTGCTCTTCCAGTTCTAAGGATTGTGATGCCAAGAGACCGAGAGTGAGCGAATCTCTTTTAACTAGGTATAGATGTGCACAAGTGCAACTTATAAGTAAAAGTTTGGAATTACACTAAATCATCCTATTAGTGTGTGGGCCACATTAATTCTTTAGAATCCAATATGAGTTTTAGCTTGTGTCAAATATCTATTGTTAGATAGACATATGGAAACGCCAACCCCCATGAGGACAAGCATACACGGAGAGTCTCTTCACCCAAGGGATATTGTCACATGTTGGTGGGCTCTATGGCTGGGATTGACATGATTTATTTGGGGTTGTTAACTTTGGTTGGTCATCTGGGTCTAGTTTTAAATTGGTGTGGGCAACATTAATTGTTTTCATAGGAGATTAATGTGAGTGATAATTTTATTGGCTTTGCCCTAGAGCGGATCTCTCACTTTGCTCTTTTTTCTCGCCCATAAGATTGCCCCCAAATGAATGTATGTGGATGTATGTGGACACTAGATTATAGATGTAGATGAAACTAAGTCAACTTTAGAGAACTAGAAATTCATGCTAGAAACTAGATAGAGTTGTCCAAAACCTAAGTTAACTCGTAGTCTTACTACAACACAACAACTTTTCATGGTTGGATAAAAAGCACACCCTTAGGGTGATTGTGATCATGTGGTTGGCAACATAAGTTTGCACCATTGGTTAATGTTAAGTTAGCTCAAACTTTTGTTGTTGCACAGGGCTTAGCAAGAGCTAGCATTAGCTAAGGATAACATAAGGTATGTGTGCCTAAAAATAATAGTGGCCTTAAAGTGACACCTATATTTCATCCTTAAAGTGTTCATAAGTGAGTGTGATGGTGCATTAAGTAAGTCTAAGATAAAAGTCATTTATCCTATACAACATCAAGTACAAAAGTTGCAAAACTCTTGGCCAATCACAATGGCCAGAATTTAGGATTTACCCGCTTAATGAGGCAGTGTAAGAAGTGTTCCACAAAAGGTGACCAATACCCTCATTCAATAAAAGACTCTTACACCTTATAGAGCTTATTTTGACTCATGATATTGACTTAAATATTGAACATTAATGCACCCCCCCCCAATGTGAAATCAAAAGATGCAATGATGTAGTGCACTTTTGACAATTTATAGGGGTCACAAAAATACATATTATAGGGATAACCCATTTGCTAATGTAGATTAATTTTCTCCAAAAAAAATTGAAATTGGTATCAAACCCACAATCAACAAAAACCTTGGAGATGTCACTTTAAGGGTTGCTTACCTTAACTGACCTCATCTTAAGGCTCTCTCCCTAATGGTCTATGGGTCGAAAATTTTAACTTAACTAGACTCAAACTTGAAAGTTTGAAGTAGGTTAAAATTCTGAAAACTTAACCAAACTACACTAAATATCATATTTAGTGTAGTTAACTTCCCAAACAAAAAATGGTGAAGTTTTAGGCAATCCATGCAAAAAGAAGAAGCTAACACCATAGTGTTATTGGCAATGTTGCCACAAATAAAACACTAACAACAACGAAGTTAACATTTCTTCCTAGCAGTCCTTAGCATTGGTGACCCTAACACAACGGTAAGGCCAAGGTCTAATATGTTAGTTGAAGTCTCCCATCATCAACTAGATTATTTGCATGCGGAGTGTCAATGATCTCGCATTTAGTGCACGCATCAATTATGTGCAAAGTTGTTCACGAGAAAAATACTTAAGCACCAACTTAGATCACATGGTGTTTTGTTTGATTTAGATTATTGGCTTCTAATTTCTTATTCCTCCAAGAGTTGCGAGGGATATCATCAAACACGTCAATTCATTACAAAATGCATGATAACAATCTTCTATTGAATGTGCCACGTTTATTGTTAGCCATGTTTTTTTTTCTAATTTTTTCATTTATACGTAACAAAAATTATTTATAAAACCCTAAGTTGGCAGAGTTGATCAAATTTTAAAATTTGTAGATATAGACCAATAAAACTTAAACTTTTGCTTTCACCCTTATTGGAATACTTATAATGATAGTGATCACAGAGACTATGGTGATCACTTGTGGCTCTGGACAATGATGTTTACGGATAAACGTCATGGGTGGTTGAGAAAAATGTCCTTGGATGAAAATCTCTTGATTTTTTTTCTCACCCACAAGTTTGTCATTGAATGAATGTGGAAACTACATGACTAATGTGAATGAAACTAAATTAACTTTAGACAGCTATAAATTAATTTGAGAAACTAGATGGAGCTATCTAGAACCTAAGTTAACTCCCACTCTAAAAATAAGACACAGGAACATCTATTTTGACCATTTTTAAGATAAGGCACAAGGGAATGGAGTTATAGACGAGGAGAGGCAAGATAGATGTAGGGCGAAATATTCTTTTCATTCATTTAATATATCTCATTGGTTGCTATATACTTTCAAATAAGTTGTCTTTGCTTTTACTTTTAGATTGGACCAATAGAATTTAAAGATAATAAGCTCATGCATTTGACATTGTCAAAAGTCCATAAGGGTTTTTGGCTTCCCAAACTCTAATGTCAATTTCATTTCAATTCATTTTATTTTATTGCGCAAGAACCACCTTGTGCAAGCTTGCTCAGTAGATTTACATTTGAAGATCCATTGAAGTTTTTAAGACCATGACAACCAAATCATCCATTGATCATGAAGCTCTTCATGAAGAATACATATCCTTTTGAATGGTGATGAACAAACTATGACATAAATGGAATAAATATTCATAAAATAATGATATTATATTACATCAATCTTAGAGGATAATATTGTGGTGACAAAGCAACCAATATACTTACTTGTGTAACCACTCTCATTATTTGCAGCTCATAAGGTTAGAACTTCCATGACTCCACATCATACATCAGTATTTACGATGACGAGAAATTAGATTTTACCTAAATTCAACTACTACGAGATGGTAGACATTTGCAAAGCATCATAGAAGTTATAGAAGATCCAAGAGATGATTCTATTGATGTTGTTGTGCTTGAATTTTTTCTTCCTATTCTTGTGAAATACGATGTAATGGAAACATATTTTCTAAAATTTGATTACAACAATACATAATACAATCGAAAGTTTGTAAAACAACTAGATGCAAATTTACGACAAAATGTTGTTAATCGATATTAAGAACCGGATACCATAACTTTAACACAGGGGGTTCATTCCATGTCAAGTTGAACACCACGTGTGGCCAAAGTTTGCTACCCCTATATTACATGGAATAGATAAATTTAAAAATTATGATATTTTTCTACATATGCATAACCATTGATAATATCTTTTGAATATTTTTTTGAAATTTTTAGTCATCTTCATTTTTGTAGTAATTATTTTAGTTCAATTCTGCATCATTCTAGTTAGAAACGGTATGTTTTATTAAAAAAATAGATCATTTAATTTGGTTACCATTTTTTACTGTGTAATAGATACCGTGTATATTTACCCATGAAAAAAATTGATAAAATTTTGACCCATTTTGGTGATGCAACTTACCAAAAGTAGATTTTTTTTGGCCGCACGTGGTGTTCAACTTGACAATGGAGTAACCCCCCCCCCCCGTAAACTTTAATCACAAGAACACCCGATACATGTTTTTTGGATAAAACAGATTAAGATTTTTGCAAATTATTCACACTCGGACATTAGGTACATGTGTTTAATATTGACATTAACACTCTCTAGAACCATGTTATATTATTTTTATTCTAGTAAGAGAATAGTTTTAATTTTTAGGCTATTTTAATGTAAAATCGGTTATGAAAGAATGAAATTGATTATACAATATCAATTGACATTGGCAAACAATTTGAACACATGTTATTAAAAAATAAATTGACATTGAAAATAATAATTATATGAGGGAACGTGTTGTAATTGCTAGTATAAATTAATGAGAATGTATGAGGTTAGAATCACAAATAAATCAACAGAATTTACAAATCTACTTGCATACATTTAATTTAGAATGAATTGCAAATAACTTTTGCAACCAAAAGCATGTGAAGAAATATTAGTTTACAAATGTCTATTCAAATATCTACATAAAAATTTAATAACATTCAATGTAAATGACAAACATGTAAATGCAATTGGTTAATTATATAAGAAGTACCACAAAAGTTCGTGTCATAAAACATCTTTAAATTATTTGTGTTGCAAAATGATACAAAAACTGATCTTATAAGAAAAATACATTCACAAAATATAATTTCTTTTAAAAGCTCACCTAAATCTAAGTTGTTGAATCTACAAAAATATATGGCTCTCTTGGATACTTCACAACCAATTGAATATGATTCCAAGGGATTAAAATTTTTTTTGTAAAAAATTGAAGTAAAATGTGAACTTTTAATGAAGTATTATCATGTTCATCTAGGTATGTACAGTCCGCAAGACTAATATAGTTGGATATATATATATATAGTTTAAATAGAATATTTGCCTGTTTGTTTGTTGTGTGCGACTTGATCATAGATATTGTTGATCATGAGACCTATGTTAATATGTTTTCTATTTCATGATCTCATGGTCTACAATATCTATATATGAAGGAAAAATAAAAAGAATCACTTTAGAGATGTGAAGTGGACGTTATAATATTTTAAGAGTCAAGTGAGTTTTATTGTGAAGTTTAGACGAGCGTGTCCATGTTTGTGGTTAGTTGTCCCAATGCATACTCTTGAATTTTGAACTTGATCAAATCATCATATTTTACCGTCTCTTCTGTCACAACCTTGAAACAACCTGCATATAAACAAATCATTATGTCAAATCATAATTGTTAATTCATTGCATGAAAATAAATGCAACCTTTCTCATAAAAGAAAATCTTTTAAAAAAAATGAACAACTCTTATAACCATTATAAAATGATTCCCTCAATAATTATCGGCTTTCAAAAAAAATTGGACCAATGTCACATGCTCATTATCTCACACCTACAATCTATTTTGATTATCCACCAATTATTGAGAAAGAGAGAGAGAGAGACAACCTTCTAGAGTCCTTTGACCATCAAAATGTTTTTAAGGTGAAAAAAAGTGTAGAAGATTGCCTCTCGCTCTCTCAATAATAGGTGGACAATAAATATATATATATATATATATATATATATATATATATTGTACGTGTAAAATAACATGCATAAAAATTTGATCCAAAAACTTTTTTTAAATTTTTATTTTACAGTGACCATGTAAGTTGTTGTTAAAAAATTCAAAATTTTCATGTTTTAAAACATGCTCTCTGTGAAAAAGCTACATTGATTTCCATGTAATATGAATTAATAATTATGAATTGGCACAACCAATCATTTGTATGCAGGTTGTTCAAAAGCCTTGAAGAAAGAGATGGTATTTCTTTGCAGCTCCGCCGTATGTACCTTCAGTCAACAACTGCTTAAAAATGGACCAATAAATTTTATAAGACAAAACACTTGTAAAACTTTCTAAATACATAACATGGAATTTCAACAACATCAAAAAACAACAGCACTTTAAGGAAGAAGATGTGGAGGTTTTCGAACCTCTAAATAAGTCAAAAAAAAAACATTTGATTGCAAGAGCAAAAACTTGTGAATTTAATTAACGAATTTTTGCTATACCTTAGTTTCTCTGGGCCAAATTTTTGTTTGTATATGCTGCACTTTGTGGATGACAATGCACTTTGTACCTAAGGCATGTAGCTTTTATTCAGTTCATTTTTCATGTTCTCCAACGTCTACCAAGTAGATTTACACAATGAAACTTGTGTAGCATTAACAAATCTACAATGAAGCATCAGCAAAATTTGGATTGAGAATCGGACCTTCCTTGACTTAGTTATGGTTGTAGGAATTGCATAATTTTTGACCCCTTACCTGAATCCATAGGTCCTCCCAGTTGTGTTGACTACTGCATGTGGAGGAGTTAATAAAGTTTGAAGATGTAGTCCAATCACTTTTAAACATGTGTTTTTATGGTGTTTGTTCTTTGAACTCATGTAATCACACACCAATCAAATATAGGTGTCCAATTAAGAAAAGTAACCGAATAGCACCCGGATACCCTACATATTGCTTTTAGGAGGATTATTGAAGTGCACCAAGAAGGAATTGAAAATGACATACCTCGCCAGATTCTTGAGAAGTCCTACTCAAAACTTCTAGGAATGGTTCAGGAGCTCGTTGGTGAACTTAATGATGTTCCAGCTCCTTGACCTTTTTTTCTATAGCACAATGTAAAAAATCAATATGACTAGAGTTGTAAATTCACCATAATTTGAGAAGCAAAATAGCTACAACATGTTATGCTTTGCTAATCACCTCAACTTCAAGGTAGTGACACCATGTTGAAACTATTCTGAAGTACCAAACATTAGTCAACAAAAACTATGGAAAGTAACTTTGATCCTTTCATGGAGAAAGGATAACAAGAGTGGCAACACACAGAAAAACAAACATACATAGTTGATAAATATGCTACGAAAACACTCAAGGTGATAAATATACACTCAAAAAATAGACCCATTATAGACCCATGAATCATCTTGATATGCTAGTAAGAGCAACCGATTCAGACAAATGATGTCCTTATCAAAAGAGAAAAGAAAGAAAAACTCATCACAAGTTTTTAGCATCGAAGAGTGGATGTATGCAACGGATGGAATCAGTCCTATATATTATTGCAAACATCGTCACGATACATTGACCAATGTGTGAACCAATAGTCACTCACGAGTCTTAAATCCCTATTTAATGGATTCAAATACCTCATGACAATGCTTACGGAATCAGAGGTACGAATCTAAAGAGAATACCCAAAGGCGAAATTTAGGGGGAGGGTATTTGCAATCGTTGCAGGAGCTGGAAGAGTTTGAAATTCCACGCTGTCGCAGCTTGGTTTATTTTCTCGTTCGAGATCCTCGGCAATAAGTTTCATTCAAAGGACCATGTTGTCCAGATCCTGTTCAAAAAGCCATGAAGTTCACATTATATATTCTCCTCCCACATATATTTAAGGTAAGCAGGCTTTAAAATGGACACTTTTAGCTCTGCACCCACTTCTCCTAGGATACGAAACATATAATTACTGTTAGATGATTGCCAATTCTGAATCGTGTGCGCAACCATTTGCCTCATAGTTTTTGGAGCTCGTATGTATATCTCATTCATTATCAAAGTGACAATTTTCGAGCTCATAAAGGGCCCTCCAATTATGTTGACTATTGAGCCTAGAATGGTTAACAAATTTTGAGCATGTAGTCCAATCTCTTTTTAACACATGATGCTTTTTTTGGTGTCCATTCTTAGATTCACACCTAACCACACACCACAAACAAAAAAAATAGTTGTCTGATTAAAAAAAGTGAACATGAAAGGCCCGCATAGCTTAGTTCACTTGCAGTTTGCAATTGGCAATCTAAAAATACCTGAACCATGCCCTTTGTGTTGCCTATCATATTCTGCATCGCAGAGGGCACCCTGTATCCCCCTTGTTCCCATCGCTTGGATTGCCCAAACAAAAAAATCGTTTCTTATCCTGGTAACCTTGTATCCTCAAATTGGATTCAGAATTTCTGTTTCCAGTTGAATACCAGCGACACAAAGAATACGGTTTACGTTTCCTTCAGATCCTCCGTAACCAGTTCATAAATGACACCATCCCGTTCACAAAGCCATGGCATTGCACAAATCTGCCAAGTGACTGGCGGCTAGCTTCAAGTGAAAAGAAAAGAAAAACTAAAAAATCAAGCATTTGATGAGAGCCTCTCAATCAGTCACTACAGTGTTCATGTGAAAGATTCAGCTTCGTTTCAGACCAAAAAACTTGTGTTCCTGAACCATCATCATGTCTGGAGCAACTCTGAATGAAGGACCACCTCAGACAAAAGATAACCCGGGGGGGGATTCATTCATTCGTAGTATGTGTAAGAGCAAATTGGATGAACTAACTTCCGGATTTCAACTAATTTTAAGGAACAATATTCGAAGGTGCTTAAACCCAAAACCCTCCCGCTCGATGAATTCACTCCCCTCAAGGCATACATGAGTGTAAACCAATGAATTTTCTCTCAAACTGAACAAATGGGGGTTTAGGGTTTTACAAGTTACCTTTTCTGACACAAATCTCCATCTTTGTCCTCTGAATGGCCTCATGGAAAAAAATCGTGTTCTTGAATCAACCGTTGCACATAAAACATGAGTTAGAGTGCAAGTTGCAAGTTGAAATTCAATGACCACATCATTCCCGAATTGTGACCCACCTGCTTCCAAAACGGAATAGCGGGTTCAAAAACAGCAAGGGAAGGGACACTAAAGTGTAATGGGTCTTGGGTTTAACCCTGATTCCAACTCCACAAAATGCAGGCTATCTCTCCATCTAGTCCCAAATCTCTCATCTTACACTACCTCTACCACATAGTGATATCTAAGTATGTCATAGAGCCCATAAATTAACCCTAGCTATGTGAAACCATCAAAATTTATGCACTTTGTGTTCCTTCTTCTTGCACCCATTTTGCACCTAAGAAGTAATGAGAGGAATTGGGATTTGCTAGTTGAAGCAATTCGACAAGGATGGAGCAAAATATACTTACCTGCATTGTGGCCCGTGTGCTGCCCAAAGAATTGCTCCCTTATTTCACACGACTCAAGTTTTGTCCAGCTCCAAGATGGGTATGGCCACGGCTCGATGAGCAACTTTTGGCGGGAGGCAAGGTTCTCCAAATGCACAATCAAGGCCGATTGATGACAACCCATGTGGAGAATCTGCTTTGGCGGCTGCCTTCAAGTTTCAAGCAATTAGGTGACTGTGATAACTGTGCTAAGGTACGTGGGCCTTAAACGGACACTTTTAGCTCTGCACCCACTTCTCATAGGACATGAAACATACAAAAGTGCAAGATGATTAGCAAATCTAATTAAATCGTGGCCATAGCCATTTTCCTCATGATTTTGGGAGCTCGTAGGAACCTGCTATTCATTGTCAAAGTGAATTTTCTCATGCTCATCAAATGGTCATGTAGGTCCCTCAATCATATTAATTGTTAGAGTTATGTGTAAATGTGTCTAGGGAGTTTCTTGGACATAATCAGTCGAGATCTTAGTGTTTCCAAGTCTAGCCAATTACATGTTGACATCTTTCAGTTTTTCTCTATAAAATTGAGGAATATTCTACAAATTCCTATAAAGTGATCAATAACATTCCTAAAGTTTTGAACTTGAACCGGTTATTTCTCAATCTCAACTAGTTCACCTACAACTACGGTAGTGGTTAGTTCTCCCCGTTCGTTGGATTGTTAGGGTTATGCGTAAAGTCTTGGGATCAAACTTATGTTGAGTTGGCTAAAACGTGAGTTTGAGAGCGTATCCATGAAGTCACTCAAGTTTCCTATTAGGCTTCAATTAACATACTCAAATAATGGTGTCGGCTATTAAAAACAAGTTGTCTAGTTTGTCATACTAGGATGTGTGGACCAAAGCTAGCCTTGCATAGGCCAGTCCAAGGTTTAGGATGGTAGGTTCTATGGCCTTGTTGTTCTAGATCTTAAAGTTCTCTCAAAGGTGTTGGGATGGCAAGAGGAGGTCCAAGGAGCTTCACCCAACTTTCAAAATTGGGTTCAAGATTTGACAAGCTAACAAGGTCTTAATAAAAGATTGTCTCAAAAATGGATGAAGCCCATAGTCGTGTCCCTCTTTGAAGGACTTGACACATAACTCTATTGAACCTATAATGGTTAACATATTTTTGAGGGCGTAGTCTGATCGCTTCTAAACACATATCTTCATGATGTCCATTCTGAGATGGACACCTAACCACACACCACTCAAACACAGGTGGACCCACATTTCATAAGTGTTGGATTAAGACCATTCTACCTTACTCACTACATGCAACTATCCTCATGTGGGTTCAAGTTCATCTACAAGTGGTACCCTCTACCACCTATGTGCACATGCATCTCACTGCCACATATATATTCCCCATATAAAATCAAACTCAAGAAAAGAACTCAAAATTTTCTCAGAGTTTGTTGCTCCAAAATAGAGAAGAGCAACTACCCTCCCGAGTAATTTTTTTTTAAATCCTTGACACAAGTGTTGGAAGCAGCAAATAAATATGGCAGATTCCTTTGAAAAACTTGATTTGTTCCCCACTTTTGGTGACTTCAAGGTTAACTCTATTAGAAGTATGGACAATTGCACAGTACCAAATCACATGAGTCTGATTTTTTTTTGGGGGGGGGAGATAAAGGCTCCCCTATTCTAGGCAACCTTGAATTTGGCAAATCTTAGGTGAACATCTTCAACCAAAATTTTAAATTACTACCTAAAAGAACAAAAACACACAACAAAAAAGGGTGTGACATAAGGAACTTCACCAGACATAAGTTAGGCAATCTACATGGGGAACTCGCAAGACATGAAAATCCAATCACCGACTGTGATCACATTGATACTGTATTGATGATACACATTTTGAACAGTGAAAATCACTGGACGACGCACAACTAGAAAATGTGAGTTCTTGCTACCAAAACATGCTATGCTTACATTCAAGCATAGCCCCTTCTTATAACATCCTCTTATTTAGAGGCCAACCATTCTTTTACATATCTATGTACCCATCAAAACTTGGGAGAGTGGGTGGGACCATCCCTCTTGGCCATTTCCTTGCATACTTATCTCTAAACCTTTATTACTATCTCCTCTTGGTATGTGTCATCAAACAGTTAAACCCTTGAGTATTCAAGCTACTAAGGTTGTAACCTTTGTGCCCTTAAACAATGTATGGCATTCCATATCCAATATTTACAAAGTCAAACTGAAAGGGACTACTTATTCGCAATGTATTTCAAAGTTCAATCACAAATCAAAAATGCTTTGTATCTCACTATATACTTAAGCATTATACACATAATATTTTTGCATAAAGATGATATATAAAACCTAGGAGTGACGTCAAGTTGTGAAGGGTTTGCCTCACATGTGCCCATGCCACCAACCAAATCCAAAGAGAGGGTTAGTAACGTACACGAGGTGAATAACAACATAACCCAATTGTAATCTATGTCACACAAACAATTACGGCATAACCATATATTTTGTATCAAAGCATACTCAATACCACCATTGAGTATTTTACCTGATCCTTAGCCATTTGAAACTTGAGTGTCCAAAACTTGAGGCAGTTTACATGCACTTCCCACAAGCTCACACCCTTCACACTAATCCTTGAAGTTACTTAGGGCAAACAGTCATTGTGGTTTAACCTTGGAAAGGAGGCTCTCATGTCTCCTTCCTCTTAATATAGGATTAGGTAAACATCCGTGTCCATAGATGCATGCTACTGGATCTACGGTGGATATTTTTTGGACATACCTTTTCAAACCCTAAAGTAAAATGGTTCTTAGGGGTTATGTGCTAAAGGTTGTGCAAATCATTTATGGCTAAGTAGAGAGCTGACTTTTCAAAACTTTTACAAAGTTTGAACTTCCTCTTTTCAAATTTCTTCAATTTCTTCTTCTTTGCAATACAAGGGTGGGTGGGTGGGAATGTCCACAAGACCCTTTCCACCTCTTTTGCAACTTCCTATTCGAAATCACAATAATATTTTGCATAATAGAGCTTGATATTTGCAATCATGCCTAACTGGATGTGTTGTACAGCATAGCCATTTTGTCTCATAATCTTCTTTTTGCAAGAAAATGTACCTTACTAAGAATTTTTGTTGTCACATGGCTTCCTACAACAATTGTTTGATTCTGCCTACCCCGTACCTTGTAGTTTGAACCCCTATCTCCTTGTTTCACTTCAGAGTACATATACTTAATCCACCATATGCATGGAGTACTTACAAGGGAAATGTTCCTAGTAACCTCAACCAATAGATATGCATAGAGTGTCATAATCACAATACATCATTGTATTGAATGTGTGAAGGGCCTACCTCACCTGTGCCCATGCAACCAACCAACAAACATTTGAGGATTAGTTACATACACGAGGTAAATAACAGTAGGACCTAGTTGTTATCCATGTCGCACACACTTAATCTATTTCAAATGCATCAAAGTATTTCAAATCACAACACACATTGTAAAATGACATATGGGTGTTCAAACCTGTTCCTTGGCCATGATTGGGTTACTCCAAGTAGAATACTCCTCTTGGTGATGAGCCCTAGTTTCTCTTACTTTTAGTTTTAGCATGTATCTACTACCCCAATAAGTATACACAAAGCTCTCCACACCTCTAACTTGCGTGAATGGTAAAAAAAGAGGCTCTTTTTAGGGTTAAGGGTTTATATTGGAGTTCTTACCTATGGTAAGTTCTCGTAAACCCTATTTTTACCATGGATTAGAGACGTGGTTCACGTCGATTACTATGGTTATTTTTCTCTATTCATCTACATCCTTATTACATCCAATTCATGGTAAGTATAATTTCTTTCCAAGTATGTAGATTTAGATTCACCTGAGCCTATAGTCCTCAACCTATAAAGAGGACCATTGTTAGGTAGATTAATGTAAGAGTTTAAAATCAAAATTTGTGTCATGGCAGAGAGAGAGAGAGAGAGAGAGAGAGAGAGAGAGAGAGAGAGAGAGAGAGAGAGAGTTCTCAATTTGGACTATTATTACTTTTGCATCTTGTGCACTCCCAATTCTGAAATATGGATGACAATCTTTGTGATTCACAAATGCTAAGCAAATGAGACAATTTCACATCATATCCAAAAGCCATAAATGTTTGTGGAGTTTAAAGTGCCCACAATAGGACCACATAGGATTCCTTATTAGTGTTTCCTTGTAAGAAACCAATATGTATTTATTATATATCTCTCTATCCGAATGCCATTCATCCAACGTGTTGAAAAGAAAGGATTAAATTTGACTTGTTGGTGTGACATGCAGAAACCTGAGTCCGGACATGTTGATGGAGCCGTCCGAGCTCGACACGAGCTTCATTTAACAAGCCCAAATTCTCCACTACGGCTCCATCTCCCTCATTGATGAGCCAACGTGATCAACACCAATGTTCGGGAAGAACCGGCGGTTAGTTACAAATGAACCGGTTGAGTTTGAGGTTTAGCCGGTTGAAGTTCGAGACTTCAGAAGAATTACCGATGATTTTAGAGGAATCTATAGAATATACCTCAAATGAATCAAGCAAAACCGGAAGATGTCAACACGTAACCGGTTGGATTTAGAATCACTAGGATCTTGACCAACTACGCCCAAAAACTTCCCGGGCACTGATCAACACACATGGAAGCCATGAAGTTTCCAAAGGAAGCCCAGGTGCTCCTCCTCGTCTCTAAGGGCCCCTCAAAAAGGGGCCCCCGCCTCTGCCCCCGCTTCTGCCCGCCCTCCTCTCTGCCTGCCCGCCCCTCCGCCCGCGCGTCCTGCCCGCCCTCCTCTCTGCCTGCCCGCCCCTCCGCCCGCGCATCCTGCCCGCCCGCCCGCCCTCCCTGCCTGCCCGCCCTCCCTCCCTGCATGCCCGCCCTCCCTCCCTGCATGCCCGCCCGCTCGCCCCACCCTGCCCTGCCCGGTGGAACTCCCAGTGTTTCCAAGTCCAACCGGGGAAATGTTAACATCTTCCAGGTTTTCTTTATTAATTTGAGAATTTTTTAAACATGAAAAAAGATTGATAATTTTCTTAAAGTCTTGAATTTGAACCGGTCATTTTTCAAACTCGATCAAATTATTTGTAATTACACTAAATATTGTATTTAGTAACACTTACTATTTGGAGTTACACAATGATTTTTTTATTAATGAATTTTTTACCACGTAAAGATGTAATGTTCTATAATGTCCAAAGAACAAGTTTGATCTTTGTTGGCCAAAAATAAGATAATATACAATAAACCGTTATAGCATTGTGTAATTCCAAATAGTTGTGATACTAAATACAATATTTAGTGTAGTGGTCAGTTCTCCCTGTTCATTGGTCTACAAAACCCATCTTAAGTGCACCTCACCTTCAAGGTCCAAAAGCCAATATATATGTTCACTTTCACTTAGTAAATAAGCATTTTATTGGAATTTCATTTCCATAATGCATTGCTCATTGGACTTTTAACCCTTGATTGGTCAAGCACTTTCAAGGGTCGGAGGCACCGTCTTGTTCAATGTGAGCAAGTGGCAAAGGGAGATGATTGCTATATCCCACAAGTGCCTCAAACCCAAGCTCGCAGACTAGGCTGGTGTGCGATAAGAAACATGGTCAGGGCGTGCAAAATCTTTTTGTCAAGAATCAGATCGAGAATGGTAAGAATACTTCCTCACCCATCCAAGTCCTTTTGCCACTTTTGAACCTACGGTATGATTGTGGGGACTTCAAACTCCACAAACGATTTTGACACCATGAATTGTCTCACCTGGTTAGCAATGCAAATCATGGAGTTTGTTGTTTCAAGTTTCGGCATCGGAGGTGCGATGCCAAAAAGAATAGGAGGTCAAAGTGACGACAATTCTCTTTCTCTTCAAGTGATCACCATATAGGCATAGGCCTTCCCAATTGTGTTCATGATTAAACCCTGAATGGTGTCTATACTTTGAGCACATAGTCCAATCTCATCATAAAACATGTCTTTTTGATGTCCATTTTTGAGTGCAAACTTTACCATTTACCATTCAAACATAGGTGTCCAATTAAGAAGAGTGGCCCAAGTGATCACTTAAGGCCCGCACACCTCATAGTGTCACCAAATCTGATGTTGGTCAGCTAACAATAAAGTTGCCTCTGAATAGGGCCTTAAACTCAAATGCAAGGAGGACGATGACTACAATGGAGTTTGACACAAGAAATTTCGACCTAACATATTTGTATGCGAATGCCGTCTGTCGGCATTACAAGAATGGAGTGTGCTTGGAAACTATTGAGGCCAGTGTAATTTATGTTTGAACACCATGTGATTTACATATGAACCATGAAAAGCAAGATGCAATAAACTTTGACTGCCCTTTGTATTGCATAATGTTAAGATTTACACTCTAAGTCAATGGTGTAATCTATATGTCTTATCCTTCAATTATAAATAATTGTTTTACTTCTACTAATCCTCGAGTCATATGATTGAAATGTCACACCCATGAAGATTAATTCATGGATATCTTTGACAACATAGACATAATTGTACAACAAATTGAAGTACTTATCTTCAAAATCGTATTTCTAATCCTTAAAAACCTAATTTTTTGCGCTAAAAGCCAACACTATCCATACATGTATTGCACATCTCCGTGAAGGAGTCATATTTTGTATGCTTTCGCATGACACCTGAAAGTGTTGGTGAAGTTACCATTGTCTCAAGATTTTTGAGATGATTATACTTCTCCTATTGGCTGCACAACATATAAACAATGCATGTTAAATTTGCAAAGCAATAGTGTTGCTTGCAAAAATTTCAAACTTGATGAACTACAAGGGTATAGAAGTTAAATTTAATTAGAGAACTATTTCAAGAGAGAGGGAGATGAATGTGCAAGAAAGAAAGGAGCGGAGCATTCGAGAACAATACCCTCAATTGGCAATGATTAACTTATACATGAGAATCTCAAAACAAGAGAGATCAACACACAAAGTCAATCAAACTGCACTTCTCTACATAGCCAAATTATACAAATACATACTTTTGTCCTACCTCAACTCATTCTTTCTAAAGTTTTGTATCAATGAAACACAAGAGACGCTGAAAGATCACAAAATATCATCGCTTGGACTTGGAAACAACAGGACCTCGGCTGGTTATGCCCAGCAACCTTCCGGCAACTAACATAATTGTCATACCTGAAATCAATAAATAAAACTTGTAACATACCTCAAATCGATGAAGAAAACTTGAAATGTCACTAGGATGTCCTCCACTTGCACAACATAATTGAAGCATTTATAGGACGACTACATTTATCCTACATACACCCACAAAAACAAATGTTGAATTTCTTTCAATCTTACAAATTCAATTTTTTCATGAATTACACAAGTTCATGCTTAGTCTTCTTTAAACCCAAAAGGTAACAAATACTAACTCACATAAATCACAAAGTTTATGTTTCCTAAGTACACAATGATAATATACATTATAATTCATTATGAAACATAACATAACTATCTTACAAAGTACACAAATAGAAATCTAAACTAGAATCGTATAATGCAAGACACATCACATGTCATAGATCATGTTTATATATGTCTCCATGATCATTTTAGGGGAGTGACATACATACGCTTACAGCCTAGAGGCCATTGTGGTTATTTCCATCATAATGACGAACAGTTGCTCAATTACTCACCATATCAATGAAAATGAAGATGCTTGAGCCTTCAATAGGTACCTGGCAACAGACAGACTGAAGCACTTTGAGGATACTAAGCAGTTAGTCGGGCCAAAAATCACCCCACACGTTTAAAATGGCTACAATCGCGCAGCCTTGGAATGAATTGTATAAAGATGAGTGTCAACCACCTGCTTTGTACACCTTGAAGTACTCACATTTAAAACACCACCTTGTGCTGTACAGTGTACACCTATCACAACACTAGAACCCACATTCTGCTTATTGAGGATCACAGCTTATTTGTGCAGCTGAGAGGGTTATCCAAAGCACAGGACACTGGCCTGAACTCACCACAGGGCTCCACACAGTGGCGGATATCTTTTGCTTCCAGTGCCAAGAGGTTCTGGGCTGGAAGTATGAGAAAGCATACGAAGAAACTCAGAAATATAAAGAAGGGAAATTCATTCTCGAGAAAGCTAGGGTCATGAAAGAAATCTGGTGATTTTCCTGGACACTGTAAATATGTGAGTTGCCGGTCTTCGTTGGCCCCAACAGACACGTTCACCACATTCGTGAAGAGGTAGGCCCTCCCATTTCTTCCCTGGATTGCACAGATGCAATTGTCAATTCTCCGCTTGCTATAGATATATAATTGTGATATGCTCTAATCTTGCAGGCACAATCATTTACAACGGCCATAGACCGTATCAATAGAGTGAACAGCAATCTATCCAATTGAAAATTCCCCAGTCTCCAACCCTCAATGTGCGAAACCTAACTGCAACTTCACCCACACAACGCAACAAAAAAAGGCAATTAATTAACACATGGACGATTTCTAGAGCTCACTGCGCTACGAAGAATGACCAACTATGACGAGACACAAGCCACTCTAATGCACAACTCCTGAGGCTTTTCGATAAATGGTTAAGCTGAATGGTAAGAAATCTTTGTTCTCCTACGAATATTGATGATTTCATCAAATGAAAATGATAAACTTGTCCCTACAAAGATAGGAAAGCAGATGGAGAAACAAAAATCGTCATGCCGGATAACTATGATCCCATGAGTCCCTCGATCGCTTGCTAATTTTGTCCATAAATTGCAATCTATAACTTACCACACCACGCGCTACTCCAGCGAGACGGGCTCCTGAGTCGACAGAGATACGAACTGCAAGTCGGATTTGAACCGAAAATTTGGAGAAGCGAACAGACAGAGGAAGGTGTAGTGGTAGCATGGGTCGAACAATCGTAATAGCCACCAACATCAGGGAACCTAAACTTGCTCTACTTCGTCGTTAACGTACAACAGCAGCTCCTTATGACAAAAGACGGCAGTCCTGAGATCTCCTCACGTGAGAATATGTAATAGAATAGCAAAACGACCATAGATTGTCAATTGCCTCTCAAAGGATGTACAATTGAGCGTTCACAGGGTCCACAGACACATCACGTACACAAACGAATTCCTCCAGACTCCCAAAACTGATCAATTCCCCACAATCGACCTGACATCCCCCTACCCACAAAAAATTCTCATCATTTTCATCACGAACCACAAAAACAAAAATCGATGTAGTTGAAACATACCTCAATCCACAAGAAAACTTGAAGATCACAAGATGTCACCGTTTGAGGTCCGATGAACTCCAAACGTGGAGAGCCGACCGCTCCTCACAGATGAACTGATTGAGTTTGAGAATTAACCAGTTGAAGTTCAAGGCTTCAGGAACATGACCTCTCATTTCATAAGAATCCAAGTTGGCATCATCGAAGGAGTCTATTCCTCGGAGGCTTGAATTGTTTCCTTGAGAATCCTCCCTGCCATAGCCAACCAAGAATTCGTTTGAATTCGGTCGCCGCTCATGAGCGGGGGAGCCACTCCCGGGCCGAGCAGGGCGGGCAGGGCAGAGCGGGCAGCTGACTCGGGCGGGCAGGGCGCGCGGGCGGGCGGGCGGGCAGGCAGAAGCGGGGCAGGGCGGGCAGGTACGGGGGCAGAGGCGGAGGCCCCATTTTGAGGGGCCCTTAGTGACAACGGGTGCTCCTCTCCTCCGACCCCAATTTTGCGCCTTCCCATGAAACATTTGGAAGGAAGCGGACATCATCAAGGTTTCGGATGAGGAGGTGCGCTTACTTCTTGACAGCATGGGGAGCAGACAAATAAATAAAATTGAAACATTAGGCATTCCGACGTGAATTTGAGCCCATTGACCCTACCCTTGCTCAAGAATCCTCTTGGTGAAGGATGGGGTTTAGTGCCTACCTTGCAGTGGGTGGACTCTTGGTTTCCTACCTACCTACCTACCTACCTACTTTATTCCGTCAAGTAGAGAGAAGATTTCACAGCAGGAATCGAACCGCCAACCTCTCCATTCGGAAACGGGTACCTCTCCGCTATCACCCGGTAGTTTAAGGTCATCTCGGACCCGGGAGCAGACAACAAGAAGAGTGACGTTGTCTTTGGCACCCTAATCTCAAATTGCTCCTCCTCACCAATGGAGCGGACGGGTGCCCATATTACACTCAACGTTTCACTGGCCAAGTTAAGTCGTTCCAGGTAACGGACACTTACTTACTTCCAAGAACTTTGACCTCTTTGGATGTGTGAGGAGGTACATGAGTCTTAGATGAGTATTTTTTCTGACATACTCACCCACTTCTCCTAGGACATGAAACACATGATCAGTACAAGTTGGTTAACAAATTGCAAATCGAGGCCGTAGCCACTTTCCTCATAATTTTTGGAGCTCACATGAATATCTTATTTATTATCAAAGTGAAGTGAAGATTCTTGTGCTCATTGGATGGTTTAGGTCTCCCCCAATTATGTTGATTATTGAATTAAGAATGGATTTCATATGTTGAGCGTGCAGTCTAATGTGTTTCAAACACGGGTCTTTTGGGTGCCCCGTTCTTGAAGCCACATCAAATCACATACCACTCAAATATAGGTGTCCAATTAAGATAAGTAACCGACGTAGACATGACTACCTTAAGAAAAATAGAGGGGTTTTCGGGAGACGGGGGGGGGGGTCTAGTCAATTAGCAAAATCTATACGACTCCAATGTCGTTAGAATGAAATCAAGGTGGGCAAAATGTTGATTGATGATATATTTTCAAAAAACACATCTGCAGATCATCTCAACTAGTTATATAAGGAATGTGGATGTTATTTTATTTATTTTTCATGGTCTCCAACTTCTACTTATTAGATTCACACAATGAAACTTGATTTACATGAGTAAATCTATGATGAAGCATCAACAAAAATTAGGTTTGAAATCATGCCTCCCTTATTTAGTTATTATTATCATGAGTGCATGTTTGTTGATTCCCTAATTGAATACATAAGTCCCCCCAGTTGTGTTCATTACCAAATGTGGAATAGTTAACAAAATTGAAACCCAATATGTTTTAGACATGTGTCTTTTTGGTGTTGTTCTTTGATCCCCACTTAGAAACACCAATCAAATATAAGGGCCCAGTTAAGAAAAGCAAGTGGATGCCACACGCATACCTTACGTGTGCAGACAAGTGTTGAGTATTGACATTTCAGATATCCCCACCCCTGAGCAGTCGTATTGGTCCTTCAACTGAATTAGAAGTTGTTTGTTTTAGGATAGTATCAAACCATGATACATGCAAAAGTACTTAAATAGTACTTAAACAGTGGTTGAATAAGGATTATGGTTAAGTAATACACCCTAAACTCCGTAATATCAACCTCCATAATGTCACACTCTAATATCCCAAAACCCTAGGGAACGGATGTTCGTAGTTCAAATCTCACTCCTTATTGTCACATTTCTCTCCCTTACATCACGAAATTTGTCATTAATGCAAACCACCAAAGAAGTCAACCCACACCCTCGCATTGCGCCATGTGTAAACATGTGGAGTGCCAACTTCTTATTCTTATTCTTCTTCTTATGCCACTTGTTGAATGTTGGTGCATGCGTCCACCACATCGCCCAAGAAGGCCAAGTGGAGTGGACCACACTAGCGTAGGTGACGGGAGAACGAATTCAAATTGTCCTCACATCTCCTTTCTGTTATTCCATAATGTCACATGCTACACTAATTCTATAGTACCACGCATCCATGTTAACACTACAAAACTCCGTAATATCACGTGCACGTTGGTCGCCACAGGTGTGATACTACGGAATTTAGAGTGTACATGATGTCTACCTTATTATAATCCAGGAGCAAGTAGGTCTGCCACCCTGTTGATACAATTTACTGTTGCAAGATTGTTGCTCCTCTTCCTACAGATCCCTACAGTAGACACCACGGCGGCAGGTGACGCCTTTGTGGCTGGACTGCTGCATAATCTCATACAAAAAGACATTCTGACAAGCGAAGATGCCCTCCAATCAACATTGCGCTTTGCAAACTGTTTGCTGCGCTTTGCTGAAGCTGTTTCGAAGCTCATGAAGAATGTGCCTAACTAAACTAAAAGATGAAATTTATTCTGAGCCCTACTAGGCAGTGGCAATATACACATCACTTTGGTTTCAGGCTTATTACAAATTTATGTTGTTGTGACACCTTCGAATTCTGTGGGTTGGATATATTTGGTTGGTTGACTGACGTTCACCAAGAAACATTTAAATGCTCATTCCTATCCATCAACGTGTGTTTCACTTATAGATAACAATCCATACACTGATCTTTGAGCTATTCCCAACTTCATGTTGACAACAATTAAACCCCTCCCAACAGTACCATCACAAATATAACCTTCTGAAGCCACTCCATCAGTTGCAAAAAGGTTCATTTCTGTTCACCAAACACTAAGATTATAATGACGGTCACATGACCATCCGTGAGACAAAGAGAATGATGACCTGGAAACCCAAACTTAGTAGATGAAACTGCAGTAAATTGGAACAATACTCTTACTCTTACTTTAGCATTCCGGTAGCTTATAGCAAAAATTAAGGTACAAATTTAAATCATGTGATACAATCCCAAGCACAGCTATAAACGATTATTTCATGTCCGTGAGCATCCATGGAATGTGATCGAAAGGGTCAGAAAGAGCCAGGCTCAGCAAGATCTTTACAAATTAGTCAATTTACAATGTTCCAGTTGGGAGACTGTGAGAAGAGCTGAACAAACGAAACATACGTACGTAGGCCAGTAATCAAAGAGCAGGAAAATTTCAGCACCATGCGGACAACTCACTTAAGAAGCCCGAAGTCTGTTCCTCTCCATGGTGATGGACCCAGAAGAGTGGGCAAAATTTGGCATCTGGAAGCTATACAAATGATGTTCTTCTCACATGTACAGTAAAGAATGCAATCTGAGGTAGCTCTACATCTGCCATAGTTTGTCTGAACCTCGATGAAAAATTTCTAGTCCTGCACAGATAGAACCAGATCATTCTTTTGTCAAACCTTAAGACTTCCAGCTACAATCCCAAAGTCCAAATTCAAACACATCATATTAGAGCATGTTTGACTTGAGACACAATGAAACCTCAAATAAATTTCAGTTTTTCACAATATACATATAGTATGTATTCAGATTGAAATCCGTGTAGCAAACTCTATTGATATAGTAAGATATTTGTTAAAATTCAATTCACCAAGGAAACCTGCATTAAGTCAAATCTCAAAGAAACAGACTCTACAGACAAACAAACAAACAACCTGACACAAGTTATGTATGTCAGTAGTCTCAAATAATTACCTGGTATCAGCTGTTGCAATCTGTTGTGTACAATAAAGCTAACCCTCAAGTAAAATTGGGAGTTGCCATGTAAGCTGACGAAGGTGTAGAACCTGCCATCAGCATGCGAATGTGAGGAGGAGAATTCATACTGCTCAACAGGTGATGCTGCCTCGAGTCTGAGGGAATACTGAAAGCAGGTAGTCGCGGCCCTTGTGGTGTACAGCCAACATCCATCGGGCATCTTGAATTCGACCTTTGCCCCATCACATTCAGAGATTTCACTCGTGCCATCTCCTTTCCTGTTTACACAATACTCACATCAGAAAAATTCAGTTATTACGTTACATAAATAGTACATTAACATATCACCAGCTCCACAAATCAACAAGGTTCCCCCATCTTAGGGGGGAAGACTACACAACTTTCAGTTGCAAACACCAACCAGTGCCAGTAAGCTAACAAATGGATGTGCTATCAGAATGGTAGGTAAGGGTTGAGTTTATCCAATTTCAGTATTGTATGCACAAATCACATACCTTCTTCAACAGATAGCCACATAGCACGTTGCTCCAACCCCACTGCATGCCCACTTCTTGCAGCTGCTGAGAGTGACCGCAAAGCTGCTATTCATCATCAAAGACATAGGAAAGTGATTAATATAAACTGCAGTCCTGAAAAATGTATCCAGGTTCAATATCAGCAGATTGGAGCACTGACCTCAGAAAACAGAGACTATCCCTGTCGATCTCAGCAATCTATCAAGACATCAAGACCTCTGCAACACTTGATGTTTGCCATGATGGAAGCATTAACATAAGTAGGTATACACAACAGTCAAGAACTAACCGTGAAGCAGATAACTCTGATCATCTTCATCGCATTTCTTCAGGTACACTTGCAACTGTACAAACCGCTCCTGATAGTTCAACGGCTTCGGTTCTGATGTGCTTGACTCCATCTCTGTAGGTGATACACCAGGGGTAGCAGAAAGAGCTAGAGATTTGCCCCATTCCTCTTCGGCAGAAGGTAGTCCTGGTAAGATTACAGAGATGAATTAAAATCAACTCTAGAAATGAAACCTAATGATTTGAAACTGAATGATCATTGAACATGATCTACAAAAAGAAGATTTTCTGCCATGTATTCAAAAAAAATCTGCTCGAAGCCTACCAGCCATTAAACAAATCTACCTACCCCTGATTTCTCACAAGAAACTGAAATGTATGCAACATTACTGCGAAACTGACCCTTCACATAACAATGTACAACCCCAAGTTGGATTACATTAGCTAAAGTAGGTTCTGATACCAATTATCATTGAGAAAAAATACAGAAAAAACTACATACCTGCAGTGGCCTTGGGACTCAAAACCTGCAGCGGCAGTGGGGCCTTTGGCGAAAAATTGAGAGTAAGAGGCAGTGATGGTTCTCCCACTGAAAGTGTCTGATTTGATGTTGGCATGGGAGAGTAAGCGGAAACAGTATACAACCTTGATGCCAAGGGAGGTTGCCAAATGCTACTACCATCACATGCACCTTGGCTAGATTCTAAAACAGTTTCTATCCCCTGAGCATTCACTGTGTCTCGCAACTCACTAACTCTCTGTGGTAGCACCCTGGTATTCGCCAGAACGCTATTGATACCTGAAACAACACAACATTTTCCAAATAATATTTTAAGAATCTAGAAACATACTCAGCAAAATTAACCTTGGTAACCCAACCATTTCGAATTTCAAACCTCAATTTTAAAACGAGGACAGGCTTCCATAGACATAAGCAAGAGAAAAGTGTGTATACCTGGAGTGCTCGAGGGAGTAAATAAGAAGTGTGGTGCAGTCTGAGGGCTCTTTCCATTAGAAATCTCCAAGCTATCTAACATAGACATTTCAGACCTCATTGGTAGCAGGTTGGGGTTACTATTGTGAACCCTCTTTGGTGTTTTCTTCACCACCATAGTCTTTGGCTCTGACATGGGCATCTCCAAAATCTTTGCAAGAACCTTGTCAAGTACTTTTTCCCTCGAGCTTTGTAGAGGGTTTTTAGAAGATCCGTCCATCGTAATTGAATTTCCCGAATCCTCATGCTCACCCACAAAGTTTCCATTCCTTTCACCATCTGTATCATAAACAACTAACATACTTAAATGAAAACTTCAAATCTACAGAGTTCATATCAGATCTACACAAGATTTACAACTAGAGACACATAACACCAGCAACTCAAACAGAAAATATACGATCTTTTCTCTGGAAGTTACCTTGATCTTCATCCATGTCCAAGTTCCGCTCCCGCGCCTCATAAGATGTGATTGTTGGATCTAACATTCGTCTCTTCATCCGCTTCTTTGGCCGATCATGCATCGGATCTGTGAACAAGTGTGCACTACGTTCGGCCCGAAGGGCAAAAAAATGTTCCTGTACCTGACTTAGACTACGTTCTACCTCCCCATTTGGAGAATCGTTGCTGCTGTTGTGTTGGTGACTTGACTGCCCTTGCACAGTTTTTCCCTTCCCATCATGGCCCCTACCTTCTTCAGACATCTCCGTAAGACCACTCATAGCTCCTCCTTGCGAGAGGTGTAGAAAAACCATCCCTTCTGTTGGCGTCTTAGGTGCAAAGGAAACACCCACGTGGCTGCCATTTCGTGTCCCATTCTCCCACACTAGTCCTGACGGTGTCTTGATGGAACCAGAATACTGTGGAGGGTTGAAACCAAGGGAAAGGCCAGCATCCATAAAGTGATCATGGGGTTCAGCTTTTGGGCCCAAACCGGAACGATCATTTGTCATGTTCAACCTGTCCCGTTCCACTGAACTTGAGGAGGTTGAATGGTTCGAATCACCTTGAATGACGGACTTTGAATGTAGATGCAGTTGCAGATCATCATTTACAAGAGGTGTTTTTGGAGTTCCCAAAGTGGCAAGAGCACGGTTGAGTGGAGGGTGCCCAACTCGGCTGTGCATCGTAGGAAGCGCCAAAACTCCTCTCTGTAAGGGTTGGGAGCTTCGCTGTGAACTGTAAAGAGTTGGGGTTGACAACGAGAGAATGTTTTCCTTCTGGCTCTGGACAGTGTCCTGCCACATATCCCAATGCATCAACATTACTACTTGACTCTTCAAACAAAAAGATAGATGAGAGGGCACATAGACATCCAACGTACAAACAAACCTCAGATAACAAGAAAGACACTGTTAAGTTGACATTGACAACATCGTGGATGTGGTGGATGGACACACCTGCATAGGAGCAGATGAACCCTGTGGCAGTCTAGATGTTGTGTGTGGACCCCAGCTAGCTTTGGTGGGCTGAAAGGCCTGCGCCATACTGGTTGCCGAGATGATTGTATATGATTCAGGTGTTTCCCGTGGTTTCTGTTGAGGCAGGGGAGGTGCTTGCATGGGCGTCGAGGGCCCTGGAGATGGGGTCTCTACTTTTGGGCCCTTCTCTCCATTTCGGCCAGAATGAACCTGCTCCAAATGAACAGCAACACTCAAAAATCCAGAAGTGCAGACAATGTCATGCAACCACAGTGCAGAACTCACACACCACTAGTCACCTTTTCTTACTTGATGGTGAGTAAGCTGTATTAACGTACTAATCATCATGTGATTTCAAGACCACCTCCTCTAAGAAACCGGCGATACTATGACAGATGGAAAACGCCCTTCTTAATAAAGTCAGTCTTCGTGCAACATTAGAAGTGAAAGCTGCTGCAAGCAAGAGAGCATACCCTTGTAGGATCCATCCAATGTGGGAGGCTCGATGCTTCCTTTGCCCTTGAAACCCCATGCTCTCCCGCTTCTGACTCCAATGGGGTTTTCAACATCGGCATAGTTCCTGCACAATAGGAAAACCCACTTTAGCAAAACCATAACAGCTCAAAAAGTTTACTACAGATGAGCAAAAAAGGATATGGAAAAGGTGTGGAGAAGTTGTGCACCTTGCTGTAAGGGTGAGCAGCAATCAGATTTCATCGCCTCTGTAAACCAGGGAACAAATAGTTGTGAAGTTCCATTGCCTGAAAATCGACTACTTAAATGTCCTGCTTGTTCATTCCCAATGTTCTCAACGGCTGGAGTCATCCCCTCCAAGTCGGTGCAAAAACTTTCGTGTTCAACCTCAAGCAAATTCCAGGACTACGACGGCTTCTGTTCCAACTGCAGAACATAACCCTAGATCTCAGCAAGTCAAGGAGACGCACTAAAGAGAACGTTAGGTTATTTTGATGATCTCGATTTCGCGTCGCTTCTTGAAAATATTACTACTCCCAGACTACAGATGTCATTGCTCCTGCTTCCCTGCCCAGCCTCTACTCCTGTCATTGAACCTTGGAACTAACTTCATGCCTTCATCTAATTACACTAATCCTACAAATCCAGCTAACGTACCACCGCCGATTCACAGAGATGGGGAGGTGCCGTCATCAATCGTGTACTTCGCAGTCGACAAAACCCTCCAACGGATGTGAAGAATCCATGCTGACGCTTGAATGAAGAGCACCCGAGATAGTAACGCGCTCTCTTCGAAGGGGCCCACTTTGAGTTGGATCCTAACCTACCTGAACACATTATAAGCAAACTATCAATTGCCTCGCCAGACGCAGAAAAAACACACAAAAAACAGAGAGAAATTCTTCTCATTGTAGCCTACAAGTTGGAAACCCAACAAGTAGGAAATAGAAATTTCAAAAAATGCTTCACAGGCAGGAAAACCTGTGAAGACCCCAAAACAGGTCACAAATCCGGATTACCAAAAAGACTTACAATTCCAAACCCAGATGGGGTTACAGAGGAGAAGGCGAACTATGACAAAAACTACTGCAGAAAGAACGCTTCGTTTAACAGAACCGTGGCAACCAAAGGCGACCAGGAAGCGATACTCGATATCAATCGACATAGCCTCACAGACAGAATCCAACACAGCGATGAAATGCTCACTACCCCATTGGGTCAGACTGCCCCATTGATCCCGAAAGATCCTAACCCTCTGCGAGGAAAGATTCCTGCGGGCAAGGATTATTCATTCATACTGGCCAAAGGGGTGTCCTAATTGAAGAAATAACGAGATATGAACTAACAAGCCTGCAAGATAAAAATGCCATTATGGTTCAGGCACATCATCGCATCTCTGAAACTCTCCAAAGCGCAATTGCACCCATTTCCCTGCTTCCCAGGCACAGACATGAGACATGGGGGATGTGACAGAATGGAAATTCAGACCGAGTTCTCAACATTATCGAACCTCACTGAAGACCTTGTACAACTCTCTGCCCCTCATGTGGTCACCTCGGGCAAGTCGAAAATTTCACCTCGCTCAAAAAGCCAAGAACACCTATGCAGTAGGAAGGGTTTAAGGCATGGTACAGTGCAGCTTGCAGGCATCCGGGATCGCAATTGTTCAACAAAAGGAGCGAGGAAACTTAATGGATCTCCGAACTTGATGCCACAGCAAAAGGGTAGGAGACGCCCAACCCCTCAATTTCAAACCAAGAAGGGGAGAACCCTGCAAGCTTACTACAGCAGCCCTAGAGGAAGGCAAGGGCATGGCATTTGTATTGAAGGATGGGGTTGGCATTTCTGTGAGCACTGGGGTTTCTGTGAGAGTGCACATGAGAAGGGGGATGAGATCAATTACAAACAACAAGGGGGAGGTTACCACACAGAGCAACCAACCTGTAATGCTGTACCTAAATTGGCCGCAAACTCGTGTGGAAAGCTCCACTGACGAGATTGCAGATGCGACTGGAGAGAAGTTGTACTACAGCTGAAGGTACAGCTCTTAAAATGAGGTAAATAAACCTATTCTTCAAGTACAAGCTTCGAAAGTCTCGAAAGAGGAGTTTGAGACAAATTGGTCGTAGCATGGCATGTTGTGGCTCCAGTTGTTATGGAGCAAGGACACAATACGGTATTTTGTACTGTGGAGGACAAGCTGAAGAGAGAAACGACAAGCTCCAAGGGTTGCTCATCAACACTCTCACTCCCACTCCCAATCCCACTCTCAAGAGGGACCAAGACTCCTCCAGAAGGTCAATGGGTAGGTGACGATGAGGTGTTTTACATAAGCCCTACCCCCAGAAACCAAAAGACATCATCCTCATCAATACGGAGCCCCAAAGTACCACCAGCAGACCAGAACGAGAACAAGGGGGTGCTTGCAGCCACGGCCGAAACCAACCTTGGGAGCACAGGGCATCTTCGAAAGCTCCAGCCACTTGGAACACAGGCCCTGAGCATGTAATTGAAACTCCAAATGTCCACCAGAAGCATGAGGAGACTCTACAACCATATAGTTTACCCTCCGTGCCCCTCCTCCATGTAATGTGAAACAGGGGATGCTGCTGCCGCCATTCCCAAGTTCCGACTCCCCGTAATCAATCAAAGCACTGCAGCAGCGACAAGTACCACCATATCCAAAATGCTCTACTCTACTCTACTCTTCTCTACTCTGCCACATAACACACTCCTCTTCTGCCCAACCCCACCACCGCCAACAATAATAATCCTCGCTCTCTTCTCTCTCTCTCTCAGATCTTCGAGGCTCTGGAATAACGTGGATGCTCTTCAGTCCTCATGCCCACCACATAACCTCCCAACCCAACTCTCTCTCTCTCTCTCTCTCTCTCTCTCTCTCTCTCTCTCTCACACACACACATTCCCCCAAGCTAAGCTACTACTAAAGCAGCATCCGATGATCACAGAACTCCTACTACTCCACCCGAGCTCTGACACTCGGAACTAAACTCCCAAGTCCGACTCCGCCCTTAACTCCACTCCTGTATTTCCCAAAGCTCGACCTAACTACCTACTTACCCACCCTCGACAACCTTAGGGGCACGCAGCAGCCCAGCCAAGCCAGCCCCCCCACCCTCCAAGCAGCTGAGGGGAGAAGAAAGTGTGAAGCAAAATGAGTCGGGCAGTAGGGTACTTGAGGGACGAATGTACGTAAAGGGGAGGGGGAGAAGGGAGATGAGGGCGATGAAGAAGGGAATCTGTGGGAATGGAATGTGGCGAGAGAAGGGGGGAATAGGTTAGGAGCGGTTGGGTTGACGAATGAGAAGGAAGGCAGGCAAGAGCGAGCAAGGAGAGAAGAACGGAAGGGGGGGAAGGGAAAGCACTACGATGAGAGGCGATGGAAGGAACGAAGATGCATGGTCCCACCGTCTCTCTCTCTCTCTCTTCTCACAACAGAAGCAGCAAGCAGCAGCGGATGTAAGCACAAGCACAATTGCTGCTGCTGCTGCTGTTGCGGTGCGGGAGCGGCAGGCGGGCAGGCGGTCGTAGGTAGGCAGGCAGCTGCAGGCCACGCAACAACAGCAGCTGCTGCCCAAAGAGACCGTTAGCTCCCTCCCTCTCTCTCCTCTCTCCTCTCCTCCCTCCCTCTCTCCTCTGTGGGAGAGAGGGAATTATCCTATGTGAGAGTAACTTACCTCTCATTCATCCAACATAAAAGGACTTGACACTAAAATGCACCTTGGAGGTTGTTGTTTAGTTGATTTGACACTGGAATTAAGGTAGAGATGCCATACACCGTGAACTACCCTCTACCCGTGCAGTAGACTTTCATCATAATAGTGAAGTGCCATTTTTGAAACTGATCATTGCAAGGCTAGCGACTTGTAATGCGTGTACAGTCAATTTAGCCAAATTTAGTCATGATTGACTATCATCAATCACAGTTTAATGTACTCGTGAGTTAACCGGTTTAGGTGATGTTCTGTGTATGAGGATTACCGTGTTCGGTGTAAGGAGAATCTAGTGAACGAGTAGGGGGTTTGACAAACTTTCCACTTTGAAAAGTTGTAGAATTTTTTGTACATGGAAAATATGAAACAACTTGCATTCTTCATGAATCCTTCTCTTCTATCTTGGAAAATTATCTCATGATTGTAAGACCATATATTCAATGCGAATCACCTTATGTTCACGGTTTATGGTATTTCTACCTTAAAATGCACCCTGGAGGTTGTTGTTTAGTTGATTTGACACTAGAATTGGTTTTCAAGACTTTGAACTAGAATACTTGAGTTCATTTTTCTCTCTCCTCTCTCCTCTCCTCTCTTATGCTCTCCTCTTTCTAGGAGAGGGAATTATTGTATATGAACACACCTCTCATTCATCCAACATAAAAGCCATGAATTAATATGCAACCCAGAGGTTGTGTTTCAGTTGATTTGACACCTTAGGGGAGTGGGCCGGTTTGATCCCCTCTCTCTTTCGGTAGGAACCAAACCAACCCACTTCAATATGGCAACAACTTAAGGGCTAGGGCTAGGCGCCCACCTCTTTGACTTGGAACCCCACCATTATTACCGAGGTAAAGGGGTCTAGTAAAAACATGACCCACATAGGTTTGTGGTTTATTCATCTCATTTGGGTCCATTGATTTGGGACTCTTATGCTAATTTTGGGGTTTTCAAAAAGAATAAATACATATGCTATAAGAAAATTGCTTGCATTCTTACCTCGGGTAGTAGTGGTAGGGGCCCAACTCAATGAGGTGGACGTTTGGCCCTAGCCCAACTAAAGTTATACGTGCCTAGTTTGGTTGCTTATCTTAATCATATATTTATATTTGAGTGGTATGCGCTTAGGTGTAACTCCATGAACAAGTACCAAATAAAATGTAAATTCAATGAAATCGGACTACATGCTCGAATTATAATCTATGTTCTAGGTTGAGTAGTTAACATAAGTGAAGGGACATGTATGACCATTTAATGTGCACGAGAATCTTCATCTTGAAGGTTAAGATATTCATGCAAGCTCCAAAAAACACAAGGAAAAGTGGCTACAACCTCCATTTTGGATTTGCTAACCACGTGTACTAATTGCATGCTTCATATCATAGGAGAAGTGGGTTAGTTGGAAGGAAAAGTAACCATTCAAGACCCATCTACCTTACAAGCCAACCAACCAACCATTCTAGAGGATTAACATGTAACACTAGTCCACACCCAACAAACCAAAATCGACCATTGAAGAAGAAGAAGAAGAAGAAGAAGAAGATTCACTTTATATTCTCCGCTCTAATTTGTTTCCCTTCACATTGTTTGAACAGATGTAATGTGGTACAAAGGGTAACCCAGCATGGGTGCATGCCCACTCTAATCCGGTATAAGGAGGAAGGGGTATTCCGGTAGCAATGGTACAAGACTTTATTCAAATTTCAAAATCATGATGAGAAAACCGACCTCTAGAGGACTAAGGGCAAGTTTCCATGTAGGCCGCTTGCCCACTAGATTCTAGATAATAGTGGGTTGGAGGTGTTCACATGTAGTTTGAGCACAAGATGTCATTCAACCACATTTTGGTGGTCCGCTAGAATGTGGAGGGCAGTGGACATTAGCCGCTAGACTTTCATGAGCCCACTAAAGAATCTTTAACCTACAAGTGTCGGTCATTGAAGGCTTAAGACCACTTGAAGACTCAAGAGAACCAATGTTGGTCTAGAACTCCATCCTTGATAACCGGAAGGAGGAGGTTAGTAGGTGAGACCGGATGTGAGAAGATGGGAGTGGCTACACTAAATATCATATTTAGTGTAGCAATTCTAATTGTCTTGCTCGGTACTAGTAAACCGTGGTATAGTGTCACCAACTCTAAATGTCAACCCAACATTATTTGTCATTCCTTCTTTTAAAAAAATTGGGATTATAGATTTACAGTGTTGTAATTACTGTCACTTACCAAGTGATTTTTCATCCAAATTTCAATCATCCATGACAATATTTCATCACAAGCTGCTGACAAGAGAAGGTACGGTTTTGGCCAATGGATGAACTCATTCATCATCCATGACAAAGTGTTTGTTCACTTGTTCATGAGAAGTGTCATCCAAAAGGTTACCATAGTGGCATGAAATACCATATGACACTAAATATCATATTTAGTGTAGTTGGCACATACGAACCCTTAGGGTGAGCTTCCATGTAGGCCACTCGCCACCAACTTCTAGTGTGAATAAAGACAAACCCACCCAAATGTAAATGAAATCTACTCTCTCTCTCTCTCTCATGTGGTATGGGGAGAATCAACAACTACACTAAATAGTCCCGATATTGCATGCCACATTAATTTTCTAGAGACTATGCTAATTTCATAGTGAGAATTAATGTGGACCACAATAATCTTATTTGAAAAACTAAAGTGGACCACATTTTCTTTTGTGTTACTTTTGTCTTATAACTAGTATTTACTCTGTTGGTTGGAAGTCTTTATATAGATATAGGGGAAGACCCAAGGTCTTGGACCCACATTACTTCCACCTTGACTAGGAAATTAGTGTGGTCCATGGTAGTTATAACCATGCTAATTTTACATCACATTAATAGGACTATTTGGTGTAGCTAGATTAGAAAAACATAAGATCTTGACCACATTAATATTACCAACCACACTAATATCACTAACATTGTGAGTTGGAAATTTTGTGGCCCATTGTCTTCCAAATGTGGTTCGGAGAACTCCATTTGGGGTCGCACATGAATAGGGACCCAAAAAGTGGATGGATGGGTGCCCAATCCAAAGCTTTGATGGTACGATATGCCGTTACTTTAGGTTGCATTGCTCTTTTGAAGAATTAATGCATTCTCAACAACATTCACAATTGCTCACTTCAATGTCACGTGTGACATTGTCAACGCATATTCAAGTTAACACCAAACACAAACAAATACGGGGGATTGATTTCTTTACATGGAGGCCCATTACCCGAAATTTCTTCCCAAAAGGGTAGACATGCTAGATGGGTGCAATGGGTTTTACAAGCTCTCTCAGGGTCGGTTTAGACTACAATGAAGAAGTGTATCAATCTATCAAAAATTCAACCCAAAATAAGGTTATTTGAAGCAACTTCTGGTTAGCCTACAAGTTGGACAAAAAAATAGTTAAAAAAAAGATGCCTCGAGTTGGAGTTTTATGGAGGCCACGTTTCTTGCCCAAGGGTTTGAGGTTGCCCAAGAAACTTGACTTTTGGAGAACTCCCCTAGCAAAAGGTGTTGCCATGTTGGCATTCGTGTCATTTTGTTAGCCATGCTTGAAGTTCTCCACCGGAGAAGTCTTGGCCACAGTGTAAACCATGGCCAGTGAAGAACCCAGTTTGTAGCCAATCATATTGCTCCATTCCCCCAAACTCTTGTTTGGAGCGCTTCTTCACCGTAGCCTAACCCAGCCCTTAGATTGATGTTGTAAGGGTTGAATCCATGGAAGGGCCCCCTTAATGGTGCCCCACTCCTTGTAACGTGGAATGTGAAGATTCTAGACTAGGTCATTTGATTTTGGATATCAAGTTTGCTCGACACATGTTACAAGAAGATTTGATTGTGTGCTTAAACTATATACCCGATTCTTAGTTCAATGATGAACATAGTTGGGAGGGCTTGTGGGTTCACCTACAAATAAACATGAATCTTGAGTTTGACCTCTAATCATTTTCAATCTCAACTCTAATTTTGAAAATGGGAATGACAATCTTTGTGACATGCAATTACCAAAGGGTTGAGGAGATTCCTTGTTCAATCCAACCTCTAAAATTGTATGTGGAGTTGGAAGTGCCTAAAATGAGGCAAACTTAGGTTAAATGATATATTGTGGAACTGTTGTGAATAGCACCAAGAATGTGATAACATTTTTTTTTGATCCCAACTCTTCTTTAGAGGATCATTGCTTGCACTGCATTGTGTATAGTTTCAATGTTCAGTCTAAGTTACTTGAACAATGCTCACGAGTTGCAAGCATACATAACACTAATTAAGGTAGGTGGGCTTTAATGGCACACTAGTGTCATGCAAATGCCTATATATTGAGTGACACAAGGTCAAAAAACATAGCTTACACTAAGATTGGACTATGTGCTAAAAATATAAATATTGTTCGAGGTCCAATACTGTAAACATGATTTGGGAGGGCCTAGATGTGATTTCTTCAAGAAATTTCAGATGAACATTGACTTGGACCCCTCATAAACTTTGTATCTCACTTTTGATTTTGACAGTGGAAATGATAATCTTCATGATTCATCATAATTGTTAAGCAGATGAAACAATCTGCGATCCCATCCAATGGCCAAAAGTGCATGTGGAGTTGGAAGTGTCCATTATACCTTAGCAACATAATGTATATGTGTAATAAAGTCAACTCCGTTGCCTTGGATATATAGTAGACTTGGTCTATTCCGTGAAGTAATGATTCATGGTTGGATGGGTCATAGGGAGGGCAAGAACACTTATGGGTCGGAACACCTCATATTCTTGACCTTCACTATGGGTATCACGTGGTCTTACCGCAGGTATTGGTCTTTGAACGGAGTCATTATTTATGAATATAGAAGACTCCAAATCCGTATTTGTAGATTTTGTAACCATTTAGCAGTTGGGAAACCACCTAGTGATAAGACTACACGAACCACGTAGTTTGCATAAACTTTATGGGCATGGCTAAAAGAGAGAAGGTTGCGTCATTCTATTGAACGACGCCTCTTTAAACATACATGTATGTGCATTTAGTCCTTGTCTCTTCTAAACAAAATTTAGTGTAAGGTATGTAAGGCAAGCTCATGTGTAAAGTCAAAACATGTTTGCGAAGGAAGGCCATGGGACAAGTGTCGTTGCTTCCTATCAAAGGCGGTCCGCATACCCAAACCAAGCTCATGATAATATCTCATTTATTGTCAAAGTGAAGATTCCATTTCTCATTGGATGATCAAATAGGTTTGAGCACGTTACTCCAATCTTCTTTAAACACACACATCGATTGATGTCCGTTATGTTCTTAGATACACACCCAACCCCACACCCTCAAATACAAGTGTCCGTTTAAGACGAGCAAGGGGCCAGTCTCCACGTAGGCCGCTCGCCCACCAAATTCAAGTGGAAATGTGGATTCCACCTACATGGGAAACTAATAAGTATCCTTGTTCCCTTTTTAGGCAATTTCTACTGTACATAAGGAGGCCACAATTCCCTCCCTCCCTCCTTTGTATCAGTTGGAACGATTTGTAGGTTAACAAACGATGAAGTTAGCGTGTGTAAGTAAGTAAATAAGCTAATTAAGTTGATGATGGCGCGACTTCTTACTTAAGATGGGGATGGATGAACATGGCAGCAATGAAGCAGCAGGTGGAGGCCAAAGTAAGCTTGGAGTGAAAACCACCTCTCAAGGCTCCCTAGCTAGCTTAACAGTAGGCAACTTCCCATGCCTTGAGGCCCACTTTTTAAAAGGGGAAAGTGAGTGCTCCTCCTACCATTTTCCATTTAACTCCGGCGCTAAGCTACTAGTATAAGTCCACACGAGGCTGATTCATGTCAGTGCTTCGGAGCGCTATCTGACACGCCCCCGGATCACCGACGTCGTCGTATGAATGTATATAATATAATATGATATAATACAATAATATATATGTGTTGTGGGTTCATAAGTTTGAACTTTCCAGGTGGGCCCCACCTAGCTAGTTAGGGCAATTGGGCAGCATTTTCTACTTAGGGGAGATTGTGGGCGGGGCCCACCTGGGCTGCCTAGGGCGGCTACTAAGTATGGGGTGCACCAGCAGGCGCGTGGATATAGGGTCCGTTTGTCACCCCCCACCTCAAGCATCACAATTATGATGAACGTGGCCAATAATGGAAATTCATTTTCCATCAAAATTTGATAAACAAAAAAAATCATCTAATAAGTACTACTAATATTTCAGTCGTTGCGGTGATATATAGGAAAGTGTTGCATTCCAAGTTTACCTTTGTTCGGTCTGACATAAAAAGCCAGGAAACGGTTTGCCATCCCAAAGGTTATTTACGCTCGATTACATTCACTCACGCTTACTTAGTTTGGATGTGTATGATTACCATGTGAAAGTAGAAGGCATTAACTACATTACTAAAACACTCGCTTTAGTTTCATTTTACAATGACAAAGAGCCTTTCAAATGGTAAGTCTCCGGAAAGTATAACCTCAATGCTAATGAGAGGATTTTGTAATATTTTTGACATCCAAGTTCATTACATGCTTTATTGACAGTTTTCGTTTCGAAAATGAAACCCCAGTCAATCGCTTATTTACTAAGCGGAAGTGAACATATATATTGAATTTTGGATCTTGGAGATGAAGTGCACTCGATGTGGATTATACGGACAAACGACCTTTGAAAATGCAAGGGCTCTTTTATTTTTTGAAGACAGATGGAGCAGGGAACCATTTTCGGTCGGGATTTGAAGTTTTCATATTAGTGTTTGGGGGTGACCTGGAGGTGCCGGATCACGGGCCCCAACCCCTATCCACCTCCCCTTGACAGTTCATAGGGGGAGGTTTAGTGTCCGCCTTCAATTTACTTGGGACATGCTCAGGTGCCACTCTTTGACACATTTGGTGTGCTACATGTACAGTAAGTTGATCTTCTCCAGCACCATTTTTTTTGAGACAGAAGGCCGACAAACCAACGCCAAAGCCCAAGAGGCAGTTGACCACCTGGCAAGTTTTCCGTCAAGTAGAGAGGAGATTTCACAGCCGGGAATCGAACCGCCAACCTCTTCTCTCCAACACCAAATTGATTGCAAAGGAAATTAGTGCCTAGTCATTGAAGTAATACTGTCTATGTGGGGATGACATGTGAAACCTAAATCCTTGAGTAAGCTAAGTTAGAAGTGTAAAATAGAACATGTTCTATAGACAAATGTTTAGTTAAATCTCGTGCCGCGTGTGAGGTTCTTTGTATGGGAAACTCTCTCTCTCACCTTCAACGGTGGTTGACCACACCTTTTGCCAATCAAAGGCATAATCCCACAACCGGGGGGGGGGAGCCAAAAAAACTATGTAATCAATCACCTCGATTGGGCCACGGTCTTTCCAAAGGACAGGCAAATGCTCATATATAAGCAACGCCCTCTTCAACCCTTAAAGCACTACACTAAATATTGTATTTAGTGTCACTTACTATTGGGAATTATGCAGTGCTATAACTGTTTACCGTGTATCTCGTTTTTGCCAACAAAAGTCGAATTGGTTGTTTGGACATTGTAGAACATTAACATCTTTACTTGGTATGAGAAATATATTACTAGTAACAAATATATCATTGTGTAACTCCAAATAGCAAGTGACACTAAATACAATATTTAGTGTAGTCAATCCAACTGGGTTGCATACGTTTTTTGAAGCACCTTAAGAGGTATCAAGCATGTTTTTCGAGTTGACTTTCCTCCCCCGACTTGTAGCTATTAAAGTTCTAAACCACCTTCGTTAAATGGTCTGTAAAAACCACTTCCAACGTTTCCCAATGGACTTTGAAGCCCTCAAACATCAAATATTTTCATGTGTTACCAAATTTGCTATCAAAGGAAACCGACGAGGGTGTTGAGTCGATATTCTTGCCATTCATCACATATAAAGCAAACCCAAGGCAAAAGAACATATCATATGATTTTGACGATACATAGATTTATTATCACTTTATAAATAAAATGCTCCTAAATTGATAATTTGATAATAGCTCATTGTTATCTCGATTCCAACTGCATAGATTTAGTCCAATAACCACTCTTTACAACTACCCTTTTGTATTTTAACTCCAAATTAGGTCATTGATACCGCCTTCTCCTTTAGGGGTTAACACGCCAAACAAAGTCATCTAGAACCCCATGTTGAGCCATGTTGAGCCCTTTGATTCTTTTCACACACAAGAAAACTAGGAGTTGCAAGTCTTAAAGCCATTTTTGCCTCCGAGCAAGGTCGCCACTTACTGAAGTACTCGTGAAATAGTTGCTTCAAAATTGTTTGACATTCATAATGGATGAGTCTACAGTAAAACTTTAACTTGTCACTATTTAAACCAAACCAACAACTGCATGAATTTCATTCCATAACTCCTACCAAAGGGGAATAGCAAAAACATGGCCTCTATATGTTTGTTGGTTATTTGTCCCAATTTATGTTCACTAGACTAATTGAGGGACTATGACCTCATTATAAGAATATCTTCGTTAAAAAGAATAGTCATTAATGTCTACAATAATAAAATTAATAATAATCACATGCCATTGGAGAGGGTGAAACCGTTGATTCCTACGTAGAGCCCGGAACACTATAACCAACTTAAGGGAGAAATACCATAAACCGTGAACTACCCTCTACCCATGCAGTAGATTTCCATCAGAATAGTGAAGTGCCATTTCTAAAACCGATAATTGTGAGGCTGGTAGCTTGATATGCGTGTACAGTCAGTTTAGCCAAATTTAGTCATGTTTGATTACCATCAATCATAATTTAATGTACTCATGAGTTAACCGGTTTAGGTGATGTCTGTGTGGAAACGAGCATTACCGTGTTCGGTTTAAGGAGAATCTAGTGAACGAGTAGGGGGTTTGACAAACTTTCCACTTTGAAAAATAGTAGAATTTTTTTTACATTGAATAAAAATATGAAACAACTTGCATTCTTCACGAATCCTTCTCTTCTATCTTGGAAAATCATCTCATGATTTTAAGACCATATCTTCAATGCGAATCACCTTATTTTCACGGTTTATGGTATTTCTACCTTAACACCTAATTGGGTCCAAACACCCGAACTCGGTCTAGTGGAGTTAAATTTGTATAAATTGGCAATGACCCTACAAGAACGTATTTGTACTACATCCTCGGCGGTAGGTGTCAAGAAACACATAATATTATTTAGCAACGCGGGCCCTCATAATGTAACAGTGGGATGCTAGGAGCTCAGTCTGAACCTGAATCTCCCCAGGCAACTTTTTGAGCATCCCACTATTATATTACGAGGGACCCACATAATGAGAATTGACGTTTGAGTAATGTTATGCAAAATCCCCTTGGTAGCTGTTGTGAACGTGAATATCAAACAATGGTTTGGAAACATTATACGGACTTGAAGTTCCGCAACTTAGAAGGTCCACCGAGCAATTCAAATCATCGAGTTTTCCATTAAAGTAAATCATTTGCATTTATGGATGGATGTCCACTTGTTCCGATCCAAGTCGATTGGAGCCCATTCATTTATGATGCTTTTGGATCGTAATAACGAATGGGAAATTATGGATGATTTTGGCCACTACTATACGGTCCCGGTGATACGACTGTTGAAGCACGGCTGCTGGGGTTTGAATTCAAAAATCCCTAAAGAAAAGGGGCCGCAGAGGAAGACATTCAACAGCCACCAGCCAAACAAGCTTCCCACTGAAGCATCATTCATACAGGCAGGGCACTTCTTCCTTGCAAGTACCCGAGTCATTTACGCCCTTGTACGTAAGTTTTCCTTATTATTTTTATAAAAAAAATCAGAATTGAGATGAATTGAAATTGATTTTCAAAGCCCAAAATAAAAGGAATAGCACAAATGAAATGGAATTCATTTGCAAGGCTCGTACATCATAATGTTACTTGGTGGCCATCGTGTGTTCTCTTTCTATTTGAGAGCAAGCCTAACTTAGTCCTCTTGAGGCGACTTAATTGGGCCCCGGGCTAAATCACATTTGTGTTTGGTTGGGCCCCACCCCTCCCACGCCTCCTTCACTGCCTGGTTTTCCTGCCCGCACCTGCGTGGGAACTCTTCCCCGTTGGGAACCAATGTGACAATATCCGGTCAAAATTATGAATATTCAAGTTGACATCACTCTCACTATTCCCAGGTTAATTGATGGAGGTCCTTCACATGCCAAAGAAGCTTAATGGCTTAAGTGACCGGGTGTTGTCACATTGGTTCCCAACGGGGAAGAGTTCCCACTAGTGAACGGGGAGTTTATGGGTTGACTCGGATTTTTACCCCTCTTTCCACATGTCATTCGGTGGTTGTCTATGCTCATTCAGTTGATGCCTAAGCTTAGTAACTCAATTCGGTGAAAAACCTAACATTTTTTTGGTTTCCCGGTCATTTTCCCTAAGTTTCTATAAGCAATTGGTTACAAAATTGACAAATAAAATAAGAACTCGGTTCACATACTAAATTTAAAGGCAATTTGCACACTAATTCAACTTTGATTACTATGTATGATAAAAGATCATTTCAAATCATATTTTGAAAGAAATCAAAAGTATTCAAGTATGAAAACATGAAACACCCTCAATAGTACATGAAAACAACAACCAAAAACATCAAATAGGCACTCAAAAATATGAAATCAGCACCCTTAAACATCAAATAAACACTGCAAAACATTAAAATAACACTTAACAAAGGGATGAGGATGATAGCTTTGGTGCAGTCCCGCTGTGGCACCTCGTATGCGAACCCTAAACGACATAAAGAAGCAAATGGAGGATTCAAGGTAAGGTGTGGGAGAACCGGTTATAACCGGAGATACCCTCGGGCGACCCAGCTAAGAACCGGTGGGAGATGGTGTGGGGCAGCTAATATCCGCCCACTCTTGAATGGGAACGGATGAAAAACCATCATCAACTTTATAGAACCAGTTGATTTCCTATACACTTAAATTTTCCTTCGGTTATACGGCCTAAAATACTGAAATTAAACCGGTAATTTATCAATTGCACTCGACTAATTTTACATTAAACTTCGGATCTCCCCATTCACTGGTTCCCACACAGGTGTAGGCAGGAAGACCAGGCAGTGAAGGAGGCGTGGGAGGGGCGGGCCCCAACTGAACACATATGTGATTTAGCCCGTGGCCTTAATTGGGTGCTAGTGATGGTTACTAGTTAGTGTAGCCTAAATGCAGGTAAGGGTGGGTTGGTAGAGATCGAAATCCAGTGGTGGGTGGATTTCTTTTTGGCACAAATGTGGGTGGATATTTTCAATGCTCTTGGCCAGTGGCATGTGCTAACTGTTGGTTGGCGGCATAAGAGCATCTCCACCCTTCCGCAGAAAGGCAGACTCTCGAAATGTGCTTTGAAGGGCTCCAAGCATGCACTAAATTTTTTTAGGGTGGCACTCCCCCACCCTTACCTTGCATACCGGCTCTTCAACCCGAAAAACCGTCAGGAATATTCCCTGTAAAGTGGCTTCAACCCAAAAGTGGCACGATTCAAAGATCGCAAGTGGATGAGGTCCCGGAATTTGGGCGCAGCAAGAGCAACGCTCACCCGGGAGGATAGTGAGTGGAGTCGAAAGTTTGAAGAGCCCGGGCAAGAGGGGTGGGGCAGATTTTTCTGCCAGGCCGCGTCAAAGGGCTTGCCAAGACCCTTTGACGCGCAAGGGTGGAGATGCTCTAAGGCCCTGGGCCAAATTCAGGCTGAGTGCCTCAAGATGTAGGCATCCGAAGACAATATTCTTGAATAACTTAGTGGTCCCATAGAAAAGGGCCCCCCTCTAACATGAGAAATGTTATGATAAGTTCTCGTTTTAAAATAAAATATGTGTTGAACCTTTCACTCAATTATCCTCTTTCCTACTACTTCTTCGTTTATTTTCTTTTGGGTGTTCCTTTGAAACAAATAGACCTCCATTCCAAGAGTGTACGAATACAACTAAGACACCGGCACCCAATAAGGAGCCATGTCCAGGGTGTATTTTAGAGGGGATTGGATCAATGGTTGGGCCTTTCGTTATTCATTGCACAAATGGTGGACTACTCATGACATGATGCATGATTGGGTGCAAGTAGCATCACCCATACATGTACATGCCTTTCTAAAACCCATGTTATTTACTAGTTTATAGGGTTTGTAGACCTCATGTGGTTGCTCTTTCTTAATTGGACACATGTATTTGAGTGGATGAATGGTAAGGTTTGACAAGGATTAAGACCCATTTAAAGGATGGATGCCCTGGAGACATGTTCGGTACAAACATCATTCTAAGTTCAAGCATGTCGAACACAATTGAGAGGGCCTATGTACTCATTCAAAAAGAAAAAAGAATCTTCACTTTGACATCTTATAATTTCTGCATCTAAACTTCGATTACAATTTTTGAAATGATAATCTTTGTAATGAGCAAATGAGACAGTTCCCCATGCGATCCAAATGCCAAAATCAAGGTTAATGTTGTCCCCACAATTGAAATCCCTAGGATCTTGGGAAACCTGAGATTTATGATTGGATACAATGTTTCACTTGAGAAACACTTTATTCCGGTCATCGAAAATGGTCAAGAAGAAACGTACTCATCGGTGCACCATTTCACCTCACACTTGCAAGTTGAGTTCTTATTGCCAACCAAGTCCTCCTAGTCTCCACGTAGCATTTCTCTTCTTGTTGGGGTCACCACACCAAAGTCTTATGGCAAGGTTACATAGTCTCATCATGAATTACATCCAGTCATGTGAAAAATGAGGAAAGAAATTGTCATGCAAAGGTCAATTGGGAAACCCTTACCCTTCCCATCAAGCATTGTGGTCTTAAGGTCATTGACCCATAAATTGAGATTAACGGCCTTCTTGCTGAAAAAATTCATAAGAGGTCTTGCCCTCGGAAATGTTTTTTTGGAAAACCTTCTTTCTATATAGAGTTCAAAGCTTGAAACCCATAAAAGGCGGAGATTGGCCCATGGAAGCGCGTTGAGTGTTTTATGCAAAATAGTCAAAGGCACAAACTATGACCTTTGGTGGGGTATTTGGAAGGCTTCGACTAATATAAGGACTCCTTTTCCTCGTGGTGAACCCTTAATAATTGAAGAAATTTACAAACAACATATGTTCTTCAACTCGTTCATCTTGAATCGGAAAGATGAAATGATTGGCGATCAACCATATTCATTTGGTACCAAATGGGCTCAAAAAAAACTTTTCAACATTGGTGACCTTTGATATGAAGGGAATTGAGACCGGAAAAGTCTTGATAAATTCATCGTTGCGATTGGCAACTGGAAAACACTTGAAAAAAACAATATCATAAATACCATTCCTCATCAAGTGGTGCTTTAGAACTTGCAATCCCCCCCCACCAAAGGTGATTGGATTGTGGCATGTGAAAACGATTGTATTGCCATTTTCAAAACTCGAAAGCCCCATCATTGGCACTCGCTTTGAACAAAGTAGAAATGACCCTCAACTCCTTACAACTACCAAGAATGTTTCCTTCGTCTCTCACTACACTCTTGAAAGTATCTAGGTCATTACTATTGATAACATCAAAATCAACTCAATTAAAGACCTCATGCAATGATATGCAACTGAACAATTTCTACTCACGTGTACATGGGCCCCATCAAAAAACTTGCATGGGACCCTCATGAATGGTCTTTGAAAAAAAATTGGCTTGGTTGAAGAAGGGTTTGGTTTTTTTAAACTTCACCACCCAAATGGGTTATGCCATAAACTATGAAGGCAAGCTCCTACGACATTGGAGGAAGTTGAATCTTGGACACAAGGAATGCAAGAGGGCTATTGACATTATGTGGCCTGAAACAAAGCCTAAGAAATTCGGAACTTGAAACTCGAAGTTTTCATGTGGCAACTTAACAACAATGGCATCCTAGTGGGAGCATGGAGCATTTGCATGGGGCATGGCGGAAAATGCAACAACTATAAGTCTAGCATTGTTGAGTCCCTCAAACATTGCCTATAGTTGTTGCAAAGCTCCTAAGACAATTTCAAAGCTTTTTGATAGCATGTCTTTGGCATTTCATGGAAATATATTGTCTCATGTATCGCCCATGATGTTAGGCGAGGCACCTACTACATTATTAACAAGGGAATGTGGCTTTGCCTTGAGAGGCTTTGTCCTTTGAATGTTTGGAATAACCATTAAATTTTGGAAATTTCGCTGAGGTTTCACTTAACTTCAACAAACCTTATCTAGTAAGCTTTGACATGCATGACCCGGGTCCTATTACCACTCAAAGGCAATCTCCTCGATACCTCTATCCCATTGTGGGACAAAGCCAACAAACAAAAATAGCAAAGCATACTTGGGATATGCTTTAGAAGTGCCATAATTCGACAAAATTCGATGTGCTAGATGTAGGAAGACCTATGTGGACAAAGATATGAATGTTTCACAAACTTGCCACATGGCTTAGAACGACACCACCCATGCTTGTATGACACATAGGAGTCAAATCACAAAACATGCTAAATTTAGGAGTATAGATTATCGAGCAACACTTCATACTAAATTTGTTACAGTTTGGTGCACCGGTGAGATGCTTTATACAAGCAACTTCTCTCACCTTAAGTGGAAGTTGACCCCCCCTCTTTCGTTTGCTACCAACTTCTCGGTTTTCTCATGCAAGAGCCCGACTAAGGGGTAACCCTTCAGTGTGTATGTTTGACAAATTTCATTTGACATTCAACTTCAAATCTAAAGTGTCATGTGACGTTTTCAAAAACGAAAGTGAATAGTACGTGTCATTTCAATTTCTAAAGTGTCAATTGACGTGTGGTTTTTTTCTTCACAAGTCACACTACATGTCAAAATCTAAATTGTGCATGTCAATTGATGTGCACTTTATTTTTGTGCAAGTTTTTGCATGTCAAATGTCAAAAACTTGGGTCCGAGACGACCCTAAACTATTGGATGATGGGGTGGAGAGATACCCAAATCTCAAGGAAGAGGTTGGCGGTTCGATTCCCGGCTGTGAAACCTCCTCTCTACTTGACAAAAACGTGCCAGGTGATTTGCCTCTTGTGCTTTGGTGCTAGCATGTCGGCCTTCTGTCTCAAAAAACCAAAAAAGGTCAAAAACTTGCAAAAACTTTGTCCAAAATACACACTACAACCCTTTCCTCATTTTGGTTTCATAAACTACTCCTAATCGTTCCACAAAGAAAAGGCCAAATCATGGGGGCCATGCATTCATGCTGAAGTGCCCCTAATAACGCCCCGTGCCTCAATAACACGAGATGCTTGAACTTGAAGATCCACTTCACAAATCCCACACCCAGCTTCATAAGTTAATCCCATAGATCTGGCTACCAATTTTTACTACACCCCAAGCCCCCTGTCCCTGACCCTGGCCCTCATAAAAGAACTACTAACACAGAGCCACAATTCAAGGCACTACACTAAGTTAGAATGATCATCCTCCCTTGGAATAAAGCATGAAGCTGCAGGTCTAATTGTAACTTACCTTTGGCAGGCTTATTAATCTGGTAAATTTTCTAACGCCCAACAAAACAAACCTAACTCATGTGCACACGGCGGCCCTCCTCTGGAATCTTTTTTTATCATTCACAAGGCCGGCTCCCTTAATTTAAACCCTCACCCTACTACTACTGCTACTGCTACTCCTACTACTACTGTAGTTACAGTGGTTGAGTCACCATATAATAGGGGTTTGGGATACTCTAGGATTATGGCCACCACCTTCAAATAGATGCTACGTTAACTCTCCCTTGGAGTCAGTTGCACTCCCTCCCTTATCCTAGCTAGCTAGCTAGGGCCACAGTCTAACTTAATACAGTAGTAATTGAATTCCTTCCAGCTCCATCCTTAGCTAGGGTTAACAAACTACATAAAATAATACCTTCAGTGCACACTAGCTATAAATGTGACCTAGCTAGCTAGAATGTGTCTCTTTCTTTACTGCTCTAGCCCTTAATTTGGGGGTGTTACAGTGTGCGCATGTGTAAGTACATGAAGCTGGTAGCTAGCTAAGTTAGGGTAGGCTCTTTGGTAGGCGGCCTACTCTCACTTACTTAACTCCACTTCCCCCACCGCTCTCCCTTCCATGTGATCATAAATATAGCCCAGAATGCCAACCCCATAACGGAAAATGGATGATTCATTCACGCAAATTTGAATCCTTAAGTAAACTTCTTAAAATACTAGTGGGTGCAAAGTGCCAATGGACTTGCTTAATGTACGTAGGTCATGCAGTAAAACTGGTGTACAAACTGCACCCACACTATTTACAGTATATATATATATATATACACACATACATATTCTTACACTTGATATTATGTACAATAAGTTTGCAAATAGGTGGTTGCCTCTTTAACCCCATGCTTGGGGGGGGGGGGAAATCAGATCACATGAACCTACAACTTTGTTTATTCATTTGTATAGCAACCATAATAAAAGTGTATATGTACACATATAACAAACTTTACTCGGCTGAGGAGTTGTACTCATGGGTCCAACAATAGATTCGAGAATAAAGACTTTGGATGCCGAAATCTCATTGCTTCAGACTGAATCCTGATGTCAAGGGAGGTGAACACGTCTCTCGTCAGCTGAGTGATGTTATGTTTCATTAGTGTGGTAAGAAATATCCAAAATAGCGTGGATTGTTGATGAATTTTGGCACATAGGAACCGTACCTGACCAGATTCCCTCCACATTTGGGTGGGTTTTGTCCCTATTCGCACTAGAATATGATGGGCGAGCGGGCGGCCTACATGGCAACTTATCCTTAGTGTCTCTCTTACTAAGGTAGAATTACCCAAACTGGTTAACCACCCTCTACCCGAGCAATAGACCGCCGTCAGAATAGTGAAGCGCCATTTTTGAAACCGATCATGGCGAGGCTAGCAACTTCAATGCGTGTACACTTAGTTTAGCCAAATTTAGTCATGTTTAATGTACTCATGAGTTAACCGGTTTAGGTGATGTTCTGTATGGAATTGTGGATTACCGTGTTCGGTGTAGGGAGAATCTAGTGAACGAGTAGGGGGTTTGACAACTTTCCACTTTGAAAAATTGTAGATGTTTTTGTACAGGGCAAAAAAATATGAAACAACTTGCATTCTTCGTGAGTCCTTCTCATCTATCTTGGAAAATTATCTCATGATTGTAAGACCATATCTTCAATGCGAATCACCTTATTTTCATGGGTTATGGTATTTCTACCTTATTTGGACCCACTGATATTCTACTTAGGAAGTGATTGTTTTAACCAAGTAGCGTTCTTCGTATTGTAGGATGTGGTTCTTGGTGTGTTGTACCTAAGTTGTTTGTTAAAATTGAAGTATATAAGACAAATTTATAGCCTTGTGTAATTTCAACTAATGAGTGATGCTAAATACCATTATTGTATATGAGCCTTATTCATTCAAATACCTATTGTTGGGTGCACAACAATTCATTGTCTTCTTAAGATGAAGATTTTTGATATTACATTGGTTGGGATGGCCAATAAGTCAATGCTTAACGCCCACTCAACACCAACCACTTTGGGCACACCTAGCATGTAAACCACTCTAGGAGATCACATGTATGGTCTTTGGAAATTCATAGCAAAATCGAGGATTAGTCACCGTAATCATACAATACATGTTAGTAATCGATTGGGTTTCTCTCTTGGATTCATTGCACATCAGAAGAGACCAAACCTTTGAAAATAACCGCAACAATGATTGTGTACATTAACAGTGGAACACTTCAAATAAGACAATATGAAAATACAAAACAAGTCTTTCTTCAAATTTGACTATCAAGTCGATGCTACATTGATTATCCCAATTATAGCATGTTAGTACTCAGAGTCACGCAGTGCGATAACGATGTAATGAGACTGTAACATTTTACCAAGCAAAGTCATTTATATTCTATAATGTCCAAACAACCTATTGAACTTTCATTAGTAAAAATTCAACCCCCAAGTAAGGTGTTATTGCATTGCGTAACTCCGAATAAGCAACAAACACTAATTGGGATAATCAGTGTAGCCGTCAAAGGTTCACGGAGGTCATCGCACTATGTTCCTCTAGGGAAGTAACATTTTTTTTGACATCGTCACATAAACTATGCGACTTTTTGAAATTTCTAAATCAAATTTGTTTTCATTGGAATACATATGGAATTGGAAGTTGTAGGGATCTCGTGATTTTATTTTTGTATCAAGTACCACACACCTGAGTGACATGTGCACCTAAACTCTTGGAGAGGGACTTGTCACATACAAATGTGCCTCTGATCCATCCAACATGAAACTTGACTCCCTCTAAGTTTGTGGCCCATTCATCTCAAACAACTTGAACTACAACTAATTCGGGGTCTTTAAAGCTAATTCCGGAGTCATGTCAAATGAAAATAGTTACATCCGGCATGCGTACTACTTTAGAGCTTTAATGTTTGGATGAATGAAAGGAGCGCTTGTACCACGTGATAATTCCTTCTCTCCCTTAAACTCCTCACCATTAACTGAAGCTTCGCACTCCGTGCAAATAATGGAAGATCCCATGTCCAAGACCGATAGGCCCCAATTACCTTGAAAAAGAGCAAAGTGACCTAGTGAGTGATTAATTGGATCTCCTTGATGCAAGATCCATCAAATACAAGCTTACTTCCAAGACTTGCTAGCTAGCTTGCCACATTTAAACTTGGCTACATTGACCTTATGGACCTTAGGCACACTAGAGTCACATCCCGTACAAATGACAAACTTAATGCAATTAGGGCCGCTTTGCACACCAACCAAGAGCCGTGACCTTGAGAGTACAAGGGCCCTTAAAAATGCATATGAAGACCGTACCTACGGGAAATAGAAATCCAACTTTGCAAATGATGGGCCCTCAAGCTTAGTGTAGGTGAAAATGGACCATGTTGAGGGATCCGGCAAATTGTTTTTGGGTTTGGAACCCCATCATGGTAATATAATATTTCTAGAAGTCAATGGCGCTTTAATTGCCTGCCATAGTTCTTAATTTGGCATTTAGACCAACCTCTTTTTACAGGGCCTAATGACAATGTCCGGTAGATTGTGAAACATTATCCACTTAATGTCATGTAGATTATCCCTCCACACTCATTCCTTTGATCCCTTAGACCTTCAAAGAAACTCGGACCATCTTTGGCTTCTCGAATGATCACATAATTTGTATATCATGGGTCAAGGGCCCTCAAGCTCTAGTGTAAAAGTGGTCCTTATGTTATTATGTGTGATTTGAAAGAACTGCCATCTTGGTCTCTAAGCTTTCATTTCTCCAAAGTATCACATGAACACTTGGTTCAACATCTAGTGGCGAACTTGCAATCAAGGCTCAATCATAGCAAGCCTTTGTATCCTTACAAACAACATCGAATATACGACAATGCAATCACATCAAATATACAATATATAATGGGATGCCTATGAACCATAGGTTGCAAATTTTTGTTTTGTTTTTGTGCTTAATTCCAAGAACTTAAGGAATTAATTTTAAAAAAAAATTATTGTCTAAGGGTTGAGTTAACACTCGTAATTTAATTGACCCTAAAGGTTATGTAATGACATTGCCTCAACATTAAACTTTGGCCACTTGCAATTTAAGATAGATGTTCAAGTCACTTGTAGACTATTTGGCTACATAAATAGTTTCATAGTCCCCGAATTAGTCTAGTGAGATTTGATTGGAATGAAACGCTTGTCAATATGTAAGGATTTTATTTTACTCGAGCCCCTCATCATGCCTTCATCCACGATGGATAAAAGGTGGTAACGCCGTTCCACTAGAAACACGGTGTGAGAATACGAGGTCTTTCTTAAAATTTCAAAGTAAAATTATAAGAGCTTTAGAATACTTTAGGGTAATGAAAATTCGATTTGAAAGTTTATGTGAATATTCAACAAATATTCATCAAATATGTGAATTATCACCTAAAATATGCACATTACCTCATAACCCCCCCCTTCTTTATAGCATGTGATTTTTGCCACAAACTCCAAGCATGTTGAAGACATAGAAAATATAATCAGGATGTCACTCTGAGGACATGTGAACTTGGTTTGCCTAATCTTATTATTGAATGTGGCTTTCTTCCACACTTGTCAATTAATGAAAGTGTCCCACATTTCAAATTTCATCATCATGATTCAACTCGCCCATTTTCTAGAAGTTAAAAGGTATAGAAGTCAATAACAATTTTTGAAAACAAGCAAAGGGAACACATACTTGTCCAAAGTTCTTCCTCAGATTTCAGATTTCATGTTGACATCTTTGTCTCAGATATCTTGGACCCCAAAGACCTTTCAAATGTTTTCTCGTCATGATAGCTCACTTCCATTGCTCTGCGCGAGGGCATGATAACCATAAGGGCAACCGTACACCCAAAGCAAAACATCATCCATCCATACAAATCATCATTGACTTTGGTCATAGCTGGGGCCATCAATTTATATTATAGATTTTTGGTTTTGGGTACAAATTGAAGGAACTTCGATTGCAGAGAGTTAAATATAGGTATCATGGAGGCAAATCCTAAAACGAGGGTGGGGGTCTCCCGGGAAGTCATGACACGAAACCTACAATCAATCTTCTCATGACATGGGTGATGTTAAGGTCTCACCTATAGTAAGCAATTGTCTTTCTAGTACACCAACTAGCCTAAAATATTTTTTTAGAGCAATCAACAAAGGTTTATGACCCTCTTCTATCATTTTTGCGAGTCTTCTGCCAATCATACAATACACATTTCTGTGCCATCCACCTATCATGGTTAAAGATTAAATCATTCCACTCTTGCCAAATGACCCCATGATGAAATTTAAACCATTATATTAAGGAGCTTGGACTAAACCCTCCAAAATTCTCACCTCCAATTCTCATAAAATATACACATTTTATAATGTACTAGGGCCAAAACACGGTAAAGTGAACAAAAATTGTACCTTGTTAGTGTAGAGGCGCAAGTAGTCACATTTCCTAGTTACATATCTCAAAACAATAGTAATGATTCATATTAAAGTTACTAATAAGGTGGGTCATGATGTTTTTATAAATATATGTGCAAACTACACAATTTACATCCATAGAAGTAGATTCTAAAGTTTGTAGAATCTACTTCCACAACTGTCGGTTTATGGAAAGTGATGGTAAAGTAGACCTTAAGAAAATGTATTTTGCTTGAAACTTTGTGGCGCACTAACATACAATATGATCTTGCCAAATACTTGAACTATACACACAAGCATATCAAATTTTGAAATGAAGTAGTTCTAGCTCAAATCCACCACCCAATTTAAGATTTACTTCATATGTATCTCCACACTACTAATGAGGCACGCATTTATTACTATGTTTGGTTCAAACCCATTGGAGGGCTCCATGGTCGTGATGTGACACTTTGTATAAAATTGAACCTACTTCCATTCCTATATATGAAAATTGTATCACAGTGGAAGGACGTACGACTTTTCTTGTTCACTTTACCATGCTTTGGCCCACTAGCACATACAACTTACTTCAAGAGGTAGATTAATAAAGAAAAAAAGGTGGGTAACAATTGCCCTAGCCTAAATATACGATTTGGGCCTTCTTTTTTCTTTTTTGAGACAGAAGGCCGACATGCCAGCGCCAAAGCACAGGAGGCAGTTGACCACCTGGCAAGTTTTCCGTCAGGTAGAGAGGAGATTTCACAGCCGGGATTCGAACCGCCAACCTCTTCCTTGAGATTTGGGTATCCCTCCACCATCATCCGGTAGTTTAGGGTCATCTCGGACCACGGATTTGGGCCTTGGCATTGCACCTATCATTACTGGCTATCTTTGATGGTAATATTAAACCTACGTTATTGTCAATAAGGCGTGATAACATAATCAATTTGATAAAAATCACGACCTCCATAACATCCTCTTAAAAATGTAGTGGCAATATAAAGATATAAATACCCACTCCTATTAGGAGTAGATATGAATGAAGAGCCTTTTCGCCCACATGCTACTACTGCTCTTGTGTGGGCTCTTGTAATGATAAACATGTTACTTGGAGATTTGAACTTCCTATGTTTGAGGGTGTTTGCTGCTTAGGACCTTGTGATTTGTTCACGGCCTTGGCAATCTAGGGTTGTGCATCACTAGGTTGATCCTTGTTGGTTCTCCAACTTTTGGTAATGTAATAAGTTACATGCTCATTGTCGTTTGGTGAGTTGAATCAAAGAGTTAATTGATGCCCGGACTGCTCTCTTTGGATCAAGCCAATCTTTCTAAGCTTGGGCTCAAGGCAACGAAACCCTAGATTAAACAAATTTGCTAACATATGCAGGTCAAGATCTAAGATAAGGGCACCTATCATGGGATTTCAGCATATGTAGAGGTTTGATAATCAAATGAACAACAAATAAAAGCCAACTGCCCCCTCCAACCGTGTAACATTGACTTTGACTAGGGGTGCGTCTTGTGATTTTATTCGACACTAACTCTCATCATACTTGGACCCCACAAAAAGATAACATAACGTTGTTCAATTGCGTGGGTCGGTTCCATGGGACCATGACATCGTAATGCTTGATGCCGGAATATAAGGCTTAGGCTCCATGATGAACAATGTTTTAGTCTAAGATTGGTTGCAATGCAATAATGGCATTCACTTGTTGTGCCGAGTTATGAGTTAAGATTATTGGCATTTTCAATGCCACATGTGAATAATGTGCTTTGTCAAGACACCCATGCATATAGATGTTACGTTTTGGTTTTGGTTTAAGTTGTTTTGGGGTTTTTTGTTGGGCTAAGAGAGGAGGTCAAAAAGCCAACGTCAAATGCATTAAGAACCAAGGAAAACATGTCCACTCAGAGGGGAGGCAGAAGCCCTTGGATATGCCACACCGCCACGTTAAAATAGAAAAACCAAGTAACAAGAATCCCACCAAGAACCATCCCAAGCCACTAATGACCAAAGTGACAAACTCCCCACATACACAATCATGCCCAATTTCATGCGAACTGCAAACCCTAGAGCGTGGATGCCTAAACCCCTTACCCCAAGGCCAAGAAGTTTACTTGGCCACAATCCTCCAGTTCCATAAAACCATGAGACCATGGTGCCAACATAGGATGCCCTCTACCCCCTGCCCCCAAGGACGATTTGAATCCCATGCTTATGAAGGCCTTTGCCGGAGGGCGTCTCTCAATATGTGTGAGAGTCTTTTCCCATGCGGCTTTGCCATAAATGATGCATTCTTCCAAGATAAGGTTCTTAAGCTTTGGTTCATGCCACTGTTGCTCTTGGTTGAAAACCTTGTTGTTATATTCAATCCAAATAGTCCACATAGCAATGCTCCGGAGAAGATACCAAATTCCAACCCAAGTTTCGTGCTTCTTTCGGATGATGTGTCCAAAAATGCCATTTTTCTAGTTAAATTCATGGAACGGGTGTTGCCAGGTGCTATTGAGCTCAAAAAGGATTTGTAGAACCCACTGCCAGATGAAGACTGCCTCCTTACTAGCTGTGCATTTGTCCCAAATATGTGCTCACTTGAGTCGGTAGGTATCCGGGAGAAGCCCTCGCCATTTATTGAGGGTAATTGGAGTGATGAGTGGAGAGTTGAGGAGATTACGGCCTATCTTGCTAGTGTAGTCTATAAATTGTGTGGCATCTTGCCAAACCCATCTTTGCAGTCCCATTTAATGGGGGGGCCTTTAACTATAGAAGGTGGAGACCTCATGTTTGTTTTGGCCTCTAGTGTTTTTAACAATCTTCACTTCATGATAAGCCCCTTTGAATTTGCCTTCCGCCCTCTTCCACTCTTGAAGACATCTAGATTGTGGGCCAACCCTAGGATTGGGAGGGACATTCAGGTTTTCCGAATACGGTGAGGATCGAATGCGGTTTCAAATTTAAAGACCACGTATGGGTTTGAAAGATGATCCGTGAAAAACCCAATCCACATACCATGTCGGACCATCTTTCTATCCCTTTCAAGAATGTTAGGCCATTTGTGCATAACCGACCATGTGATAAGGTCCTATTCCCTTGCCTTAGTGTCCAAAAATCCAAAATTAATTTGGGCCTTTTGCTATGAGATGAATTGACTATGTTCCATGTCCCATATATCATCCATCACACAAAGGTTGTTTTTTGTAGAGTGCTTTGGTGCATGCATAAGAGATATCATGCTTAATGACGTGAATGTCGTTGGACCACCAAATGCTAGAATGAAGAACATTGTAAAAGTCTCGAGGTAGCATTTGGACTAGTGAGCGCACCATGTGGCACCATGCTTTGGTGATGTGTCCCCACACCTTTGACCCTAAGAAAGCTTTGATGTTTGGAGATTGTAAACCAATCCAAGTTGACTCCTAGCTACTGCCCTGTTGCAGGTGAAAACTTGCAGGTATGTATCTAAGGAAAACTTGGAGATTGGACTCTCCAAGCTCCATGGTGTAAATGATCCATTTGCATAAGAGGTTACTTTTAGTGAGTTCTAGGTCCACAAGGCCAAGACTGTTGTGGACCATGTTTTTACAACAGTCGTTCCATGCCACCCTTGTGCGAGCTCTTTGTTCTTTCCCTGACCATAGGTAATTCATAAGGATGCTGCAAATTTTCCCCAGTGCCTTCTTGAGCCTCCCCAAACAGAGATAAAGAACCAAAGTGTGGAGAAGAGTACTTGGTTAACAATGACTTCTCTACCATCAAGGCTAAGCTTCATCGTGCTCCAGTAGCCCAACTTTTTGGAAATCATGTTGATAAGGAATTGGTCCTATTTCTCGACACATGACTTAAGTTTGTGTCATGGGTTTAAATTACTAGCACATGTGAACATTGTGCCCTAATGCGGGTAAAGAGGCGTTGAAGGACCAAGGTTGGGACCCCCGTTTTTACCAATTCTTTTAAAAATAGCACAACAAACACACCATACCTAGCACTCGTAACATTATATAGTTGCTATCAATTGTTCCGTTCTATTAATATTCGGTGACAATGCTTCACCCAAATCTCACAAATTTTTCAAAGTGAATCTAATTACTAACAATCATCCGTAAGATATGATTCTAACACCTTACTTGACATATTCCTGGCCCCACCCACCCAACATGGTCACTCGGCCGAATAATGTTATGATGATGTTTTATGAAACAAAATGAAATTGATCTTAAATTCCAAAACAGCCGCAAGATTCATGAGCTTATGTACGGATTGCAGACCAGCATGATGCCATTGAGTAATGCTACACAAGTTCAATAAAATCAAAACAACAATAAAGGCCAGTGCAAGATGCCCATCATCTCACATGATCAGCCCCTCCACCATCACCACATAAAACAACGAGCTCTTTTTTTCCAAGTATTCAAACAAACTGCAGCAGCTCATCGACTCCCACTCGAGCCTCCCCGAGAGTCCAATCCAACATGTGTTTTTTGCTTGAAAAGCCTCTAGATCAGCAGCCAGCCCTTAATTACAGCAACTGCTGCAGGATTCACATCAAAGTCATGGTCACTGCAACTGTGAAGAAGATGCTCCCAGTGGCAAGTGACTTAACTGCACCGTCTATTAAATTTGGAGCGCCAGTGTATTTTTGGACCCAAAACCAGGCCACCGTTTGAAGAAGAGATCTATAAATACATACACTGATCATGAGTGTGACTGATCATAGCTGTTATAGGTGGTCGCCTGCCTGCCTGCAGCAGCCTTTGATTAAAACAGGCCATTTCAACATATCATGGCTGCCCAGTATAGTAGGAGCCTGCAGGGGAGACCCCCAAACTTAGTACACAGGCCCTGCCCGTCACTGCCCGTCACAAAATTTTATATCCTGCTGCCCTGCCCTGCCCTGCCCTTGCCTTGCCTGGGAGAGAGTGCCGCCCATAGCCGTTACATACCTTCCCATGTACCCGTGCATCACTGCTCCCTACTGCTAACAACCCCAGCTGGGGCTACGACTGACAGTAGGCTAGGTCTCTAGCCCTATAAGCTTCCCTTTCCACGTGTCTGTCCACGTCATCATCACATCTACAACATTAATCGTAAATAAGAATATGTTTTTTTTCCCATCAGCCCGCCGGGCAGGACACCCTGTCCATCTATTTACTGCGGTTTACCATATCATTTGGAGTTACATGTTGCTTAGCTATGCCTTTCTTTAAAACTGGAGATATGATGTTTTTAACCCAGATAACTTAAATAGATAGTATGCACATTAGAGTAGTAAAGGCATAAATGGCACTATGTTTTTGAAAACCACTTAGAAAATACTTGTGTTGACAAATAGTATCATATAGGCAATTTGCAGACACGACACATTGAGACCTCTAGGCATCTATTTTAGGCCCTTCACAAATAATGTGCATGATGCTAAATACCATAAATGGTGTTGTAGTCACTTGTGTAACACGTTAAGGGTTGCTTTACATGAGGAGTCGAGACCTATGCCAATTCACATGGAATATTGACTCGGGCTACGAAGGGAGGAAGCTCTGACACGGCCCCAGGAAAGCAAATTGGGTTTCCATTTTGATTCGACCATATTCTTTTCTCTCAAGTCGTGTCAGATTTGCATGTAGTGCATGTAGAATATAATGTCATCTCATTGGAATGGCCTTGACTCCATCATGTAAAGGCCTCGGGGTTGATTTAGTGGATTAGACCAATCTTGTGCAAGGATTTTTATGAATGTTAGAGCCCCAATTGACCTTGACTCCTCATGTAAAGCAACCCTACATTAGGTTGTACTTGCGGTTGTTGTGGTTCCAAGTCAATATCTTCTGGAGTTTAACTTTTTAGGGTGGGATGGGATTACATTAGGGTCCGGGTCCAAGAAAGTCCGAGTCCATAGACGTCCCTCCATGGAGTTTCCTTTCACACTCGGGTTTGAAGTTTGGTCTCGCAAATACATAAATGAACGTCGTTTATGTTTTCCATGCCTTGGACCCGGACACTAGTGTAAACTCTTTTGTGGGTCCACTATCTTACTCTCGCCCAATAGGGTCGCTTGACTTTGGAGTTCTTTTGGTCTTGTTTCCTAGGGTGGAGTCGCCCCCAATTATTGGTTTGAAGAGGAATTAGGGGTGGCCCATTCTCAATGAATCACGTAGCTCGATTGTTGTTGGTTCTCATAATTTTATCAAAATCGGGTAGGTTTGGAGCGAGTCATAACATTCGTCAACAACTAGAGCCCTCGCCCTTTTCAAGGAATAATCCTTGAGGAGATTTGACCTTGAAATGCCCAAAGGGTTTTGCACTTTTAGAAGTTCTCCTTTAGAATGTTGCTTTTGGGTTTTAGACTGCGCCTCGTGTTTCTACAAAGTTGTGGGAGATGTTTGTAAGACTCTACCAATGCAATTATGATACGCAAATTCCTTCATGAACTCCATATCCTTGATTTAAAAGAATCAAGGATGAAAATCCACCACTTAAACACATGGTATGATAACGAGTTGAAAAAACATTACCCAAGTCCTTTATAGATTCATATGCTTTCGTGCTATAATAAGAATCAAAGCAAGTGCAGTCACACATTGATACTAAAGCTTAGCAAATTGTGGCAACGTCATGGATTTTGTGTCCTCGTTATCACATACTTGGCCATACCAAGATGGGGCCACTTCCATGTCAAAGAAGTCATCTTTTCGAGTCCAAGAAACTTGATGGCAACCTTCCTAGAAGCACCCTTTAGGATGAAGAGAATGCATTTTTTTGGGGGGGCACAAATTGAGAAAATCAATTGCAAAGGTAACCCAAAATACAACCAAGAAGAGAATGCATTTCATAAGCCATCAACCAAAATTTGGGCCTCACGGGCATTTGGGGTTTTTGAATAAACATGTATGGATTTTTTATTTTAAAACTTCAACTTGAATTGGGTGCATACTACTTCAAAAGGAACAATCTCTTGCCACGGATGATAAGTTGGACAATGGGGAGGGGTGTTAGAAAAGTGAGAGGTTGTGTCTATCATGAACTTAGAAAGGATGAATGTCTATGTAGTCGAAGGATGTTATGATAACAAATCACAATTTTTTTGAATTGAATGTTCTATATCACACTCAAAGTGTAGAAAATATTGGCTGGAATTTTTTTCTCTGAGGATTAGCAATTTATAAGATCTTAAACTCAAAAATTTGAAATCGTCTCCCTCCAAATAAAAAATGGAGGACCCTTGGTGACTAAGATGGAGGGGCTACAGTCAAGACTCTATAAGTGTTACCCCTATAAGCGTTATAATTTCATATATGTTAAGAAAATTTTACTCCCCTACAAAAACACAATTGGTAAGACTAGTAAGTGTTATGTGTTAAGTGTTATAACATGCTCTACTCCCTTCTTTGTTAATTGCACCTCTATAAGTGTTAATTTTGAGAAAATCAAGGCAATAATATATGAGAGCATACATTTTAAACATGTAATCACATTTATTCCATATTCTTTGCGAACAAGTCAAATATTCTCTCTTATTTAGAGATCCTTCCTCCTTGTGCACTTTCAAGCAATTTGGGAGAGGAGATGGCAGACAGAGAAGGTTTGGGAGTTGGGGTGCTTGCTGGGTGCTAGTTTGCTAGTTGGGGCTTACAATACTTGATATAGCATCTTTCAGGCGCAACAATCAGGGTCAACAATCAGGCGGGTGTTCTTTCGATCTCTATTGAGAGGGAGATAAAGGAAGCTAGGCGCTTGGTAGAGGTTGATGAAGTTGCTACTCTACTTCATCAACTAACGTTGTTGTCATCTGATAGTGAGGTGGGTGACGTGATGAACGCTCATGAATACCCCAACTGTGAGATGGAGTTTGATTTAAACAACCCCTATGAACCTACCGATGAGGAGTTTTTGGATATGTATTCCTCATAACATGAAGAAATTGATGTTGATGAGGTTATGGTTGATGTGGTAGAATAAGTTGTAGGATTGAGTGTTGTTGAGCGTTCTGTAGAGACTTTGAAGAAATACTTTGAACAAAGACCAAATGATGCCCTATCACACATCAGGAGCATTCAAGGACTCCAAAAGGAAGTTTCATCTCATCATTTGGAAGCTTCTCCTCAAACTACTATAGACTCTCTCTTTTGGTTAGTTTAGTTGGAAGAATCTTGTCAAGTTACTACTATATAGATTATTTCTTTCAATTAGTTTAGTTGAATTATGTATTATCATTTGTACTTTCATTTTTTATTTTTATAAAACGTTAAGTTCTTCATTTTCAGAAATTTTAAGTGTTATTTCTATAAATGTTATTAATCATCGGTATGAATTCTATAAGTGTTACTTGTTATAATTCTATATATGTTATTTTTTTGCTACTCCCGACCTGTAACATTTATAGAGTCTTGACTGTAGCAACAAGTAGACCATCCGTTGTTCCACCGTATATATTATAATACACAAACATGTAAAGGAGATGTTGCTTTGTGGCATACTAATTATGCAACCAAACACAACGCTATCAAAGCATTGTTGAAGGGTGGCGTGGATAGAGAAAGTTGTCTTACTTCATAATTTGTTGGAGAATAGAGAGTCCACAACATATCAACGCTTCCAAATCCATTGTTTCGGGTTTGGAGTGACTCGGGTGGTCACATTTCTCCTAACATACCGTCCAACGTGAGTTTGGAGAGGCTCTCACTAGGAAGGAAAAAAGAAGAAGCATAACAACCACGAAAAGGTGCAAAACCTCACACCGGGCCTGTTAAGTGTAGCCTAAGAAATGATTCTCATGTTAGGACCATTGTCTTTCAAGTGAGCACAGACATCGATCCTACATGCAACCATCTAAATTTTGCATACCACCTATTTGTGCTAGAAAAAAATATGATAATTTCAGTTAGAAAATTATGCCATGGGCTAGAACACATCTTCATTCAGCTAGGCCCTTCCCTCCCACGCCTCCCTCACTGGCCGGTCTTCCTGTCCGCACATGTAGGGGAACTCTTCCCCGTTGGGAACCAATGTGACAATAGCCAGTCACTGACGCCATTGAGCGCCCGGTCACTTAAGCCATTAAACTCCTTTGGCATGTGAAGGAACTCCATCAATTAACTTGAGAAGAATGAAAGTGATGTCAACTTGAATATTCGTGATTTTGACCGGGTATTGTCACATTGGTTTCCAATGAGGAAGAGTTCTCATGTAGGTGCGGGCAATAAGACCGAACAATGAAGGAGGTGTGGGAGGGGCGGGCCCCAGCCAAATGAAGATGTGATCTAGCCCGAGGCGAAAGTTATAGCCATGCGCACTAACTTCAAATAGACACCAACACTAATTAACCAAACCAAGAGTAGATTTGTAGACTTGGTACAACACTTAATTACCACTTTCAAAAGTACTCAAGATTGGTGTGACTAAGCTAGCTTAGATACAAAGTTCAAACCGTAGCAGCAAACTCTTTATTACTAAACTGACCAGCATCAGTGATTTGATTTGCAAAGTCAATCACCATTGACCCACTTCCACATGCACTCACCAACGCCCCCCCTACCTTATCACATAATTATTATTATGCTAAGTAATCCTTATTACATTGTCACATCTGCACCTCCTTGAGGGGTGCACTCTCTTGAGAGGCAGAACTCTTGGTTTCTTGCAATTTGATTGGTGGAAATCGACGGCCTCTCGACCTTCGGCCATAGTGTGAAGCACCCCTTATTACATTGTCACATATATGGAATTGTCTTTCTTTTCAAAGCTCCAATCTGGAGTCTGGACAACACTATGTATTACATTTAAATACTCCATGCTAAACAAAGCCATGCTACTTAATTGTAGTTTAATAAGGAGTCACAGTGTACATTGTTTTGTCTAATTAGGGCCGCTTTGCACTATGGCCGTCCAAGTTGAGAGGCCGTGGGATTGAGTGGCCAAACTTTGTTGAGAGTCCAAAGATATGGGCTGAAAATAGCCAATAAAATATAGTAGTGGAGCCTTCGGCCGGGCATAGTGTGAAGCCTCCAAAGGCCAAGCCCAAAGTCCAAACCCAAAGGAACATCCCACTTTATTCCTTGTTCAAAATAACCCCTCCAATCTAACAGCCAAGATCTTGTCAGTGATTGATTTTTTAATAATAAAAACCGACGGCCTCTCGATCATAGTTTGGGTTTCCATTCCTGTCCGACCCAAACTTCCTTTGAGAGTCCGTCGCCTTCTTCAAAAAGTAATCATTTTAAATTGCAACGGCCTTTGAACTTTGGCCATAGTGTGAAGGGCCAAGAGGCCGAACTCTTGGTTTCTTGCAATTTGATTGATGGAAATCGACGGCCTCTCGACCTTCGGCCATAGTGTGAAGCGCCCCTTAGTGTGGGTCACCGTTTGGATTTTTCCACAGCTATAACATTTTACTGAGAGTTATCATTTTTTGCCCAAATAACGTAAGTTGTTAGTATGCATACCGAAGAATATGATATCACCTAGTTCGTAAAAAATGATAATGTCGGTTAAAAGTTATAGATGCACCTCCAAATGGTGACCCACAACTAATTAGACAAAACATGAATGCATACAAAATTAATCCTCGGGCCTCTATTACTTAGACTTGCATAGATCAGGTACTACATTGTCATCCAAATTTGGGATCATTAAGGTTGGCCTTGGGAACTCAAACTCAAAAAGATTGCTACCAAGGTAGAAATACGGAATACAATGAACGGCCACTATTGGTGCACTGGACTAGGAGTAGAACGATTCTTGTGTGTACCCAAAATGGTTAATTATAAAAAATGGTGGCATGGAAAGGATGCAATGATAGGCCAGATGCAATGATTGGCCGGAAGGTCATGTTTCATAACACTTGGGACCACTTTTGGTGCCATTGAGTTAACCATTTTGTGTGCATTCGTATACATAGTAGGATATTTTGACGCTCATAGTAGGGAGACTCGATTGTACAAGTAGGGGGTTTGGCTTACTTGCCTCTTTAGAAAAATGTAACAAATTATCTACAGGGAAGAAAACTACGAAACAACTTGCACTCCTCATCATTTCTTGTACTCCACCTCTGGAAAAATATTGCATAAATCTCATGCCACTCTTTCTTGGCCAAATCAACTTATTTTCACCATCGTTCATTTTCTACCTTCACACAGAGTCGTGGACCCCATTTTCTTTTTCCTTTTTTTGGCACAGATTGAAAAGATCGATTGCAAGAAAGAACCAAAGTACGTACAACCACCCCGGGAGAAACAACACACCTGAGGGGAGATCAAGAAATAGTACCCATCTGGGGCCTAACCTTCCACATGACCACTAAGTTACTCCGGGTCATAATAAGACCTTTGACCCCTCAAGTTGCATCAAATTCGTTGAGAACGTCCTGGTAGGCCACGATGGACCCCTTTTCTGGCCCCGGCGATGCACTCTAATCTATGTTGTAAGTCACATATATCGATTTAATATTTGTTGCTTGACGAAGGAATTCTAATTGTGGAAACAAAGGTTAAGTTGGAGTCAAAGTGTAGTTGATGAATGCAATACGGGAACCCTCTACAAAGGGGAGATCAAGATATAGTACCCATATGGGGCCTAACCTTCCACATGACCACTAAGTTACTCCGGGTCATAATAAGACCCTTGACCCCCGAAGTCGAATCGATTGTAAGTCACATATATCGATTCAAAATTTGTTGCTTGACGAAGGAGTTCTACTTATGGAAACAAAGGTTAAGTTGGAGTCAAAGTGTAGTTGATGAATGCAATACGGGAACCCTCTACAGAAGTAATAATACCCATATGGGGCCTAACCTTCCACATGACTACTAAGTTACTCTGGGTCATAATAAGACCTTTGACCCCCCAAGTTGAATCGATTGTAAGTCATGTATATCGATTTAAAATTTGTTGCAGGACGAAGGAGTTCTACTTGTGGAAACAAAGGTTAAGTTGGAGTCAAAGTGTAGTTGATGAATGCAATACGGGGACCCTCTAACTTACACTGAGCCTTATTACTTATGGCAGATACCACTGGACATCCCCAATTGAGGATCCTTAATGAATTAAGGCCAGCCTTGGGAATTGGAAGCCCAAAAGACTGCTAAGTGGTCTGCCACCATGCATTGATCCTTCTTCCCGGCCTCATCAATGGTGAGCACTACTTCATAAAAGGGGCCTGGACATTAACGCGCTCAAAATAAGTTAAGTAAAGCTCCTAACTTAACCGAAGTGGGTGGGGCATTCAAGTCATGCGGCATGAAACTATGAAAATTCCTGCCACTCCTTAGATGAGCATCATTTCTTGATTTCCACTTGGCTTGCGCTGGTTCGCCCGGGTTGGTTGTATTTTGGTTTCCTTTGCAATTGATTTTTCAATTTCTGCCAAAAATAAAAACAAAAACAAAAACAAAATCCTACCACTCTGCCACAGACTATGGGGAGTTTTTTGTGTTTTGTGTTTGTTTTTTTATACTCCCCGGGCACAAATTGAATGCACTCGATTATGAGAGGTAACCAAATTACTACTATATATCAAGGGGGGGAAAACACATCATGAAACCCAGGGGTAATCAAGAAACCAATGACCATCCAAGGTCTAGCCTTCTAAGTGATCGCTACGTTGCTCGAAAAAGCAACCGAGCCCTTCACACACCAAAACCTAATCAAGAACAACATGGTAAGCAACATCTATAGAGCTTTATCGAGTTCCTTCCGAGTTTTATGCCACGCAATCCGATCCTAATCGGTGAGAGAAGCCCAAACTATTTGACGAACCTTATGCACTTGTGACTGAGTGTCATTGAACGCCCAATCATTCCTTTGTCTCCAAATAGTCCAAGGGAGGTTGCTACGGAGGAAGAACCCACACCTTGTTAGATCTCTTAAGGTTATTGTCAAACAACTATCGAAGCATCAAAAAAGACCTCTAATGACCAAGGTTAGTGTGGTTAGCAAGGAGTTGTCACATGATATTAGCAACATGTCTCCAACCATCATCGCCTACGCATATCAAAGAAACAAATCGATCAACTTGTCAAAAAGAGGTTGAATACTTTCTTAGCCCTACCACGCGTGAGGGTATCCACCTTAACAACAACACATCCACCCGTGGGAATCCGGAGCACGCGGCAAAGAGTTTGGATCCGGAAACACTTCCATAAGAGTAAAATATTGAATGTCATCCTGAAACTTTGGATCGTTACCCAATGGAGAGAGGGGATTATTGTATACAAGAGTACCACTTAATCACCCAACATAAAAGCTTTGAAATAGGATGCAACCTGGAGATGTACTTTGTTAGTTGATTTGACACCAAAACTAGTTTCAAAGACCCTGAAATAATGTACTCAAGGTCATTTGAGATGAATTGGCAACAAAACTATAGGGGGTCAAGTTTTTATGTTGGAGGGTACGTGTTAATTTCCCCTCTCCACTATCCAACATGGCGGAGCTAATCGCCACCTATTCATATACCTAAGCTCCATAAGATAACGAGCTTTCACCCCCACATTGGAATGGCATCATCTTTCCCCATGTAAAGACAAACCCATCCTTTTGAAGCTAGAGGAAGATCAACTTCATAACATGAGTTAGCTTAAGAGCTCACTTCCAAACCTTGCTTGAGATCATGCTGACACGGTTCATGTTTATGAGGTAATTAACTTTATATTCTCGGCATCTCAAGGGTTGTTTACACCATGGACCACGAAGTCGTCCCAAGGCCCTGTAAAACCTGTGATTGGTTGTTGAACTCGTCCCGGGACCACTTCGGTTTACACCAAGGGAAAAACGTTAGAGTGACCATGGAGTTCAAGGTCCCCCAAAACGTATTCTAAGGCTTACATTATCCACTAACATGGTCCACCAGGTTTTGTAGTGGGAGAGGCAAAAGAGGTGCTTTGGTAGAAAAAGGCAAGGGCCCATGGCAGATGAATATTGTTATACTACTTTTTGATGATTTTTTGGGCTGAAGAGAAGATGAAGACAAGAGAAAACAAGAGAATGGTCAAACTTGAATGTTTCCAAAACTTCCTTTTTTGGACATATATTAAAAATAAATCAGCACATTCACTTTTTGGTGTGTGATCATTCCTCTTGGTCCACATTCATCAGGCAACACAAACTTCAGCCAAGAAATCAATGCGACCCGGGTCCCAAACCAAATATCTTTGAAGTAATGCAACCCTTTCATATACATGATGATACCCATATCGATGGTGTTGTCAAATTTCAAACCTTGTTAAACAATAATCCACCACAAATTCAACGTCATGATGCCCTCTCTATTGCCAGGAGCAAGAAATTGAATAATCTGTCATACTATGTCAAAGTCTAATGAATATTGCATTAGGTCAATCAAAAAATGAAGTAGATCTGATGTAAAAGTAGGGACCATGATAATCAATCATATTGCCATTGGCTTCTAGAAATATTGTGCCATAGCGGGGACCCAAATCTGAACATATGTTGTGGTGTCTGAACACGGTCCACTTTCGCTTTGAGTAAGCTTAAGGGCCCATCAATTGCAAAGTTGGATTTCTAATTCTCATGGCAATGGCCTTTGGATGATTTCCAAGGACCCTTAGATTTACATGGTCACGGCTCTTGGTCCGTGTGCAAAGCAACCCTAAGCTCAGACTACTAGGAGACCATGGTTTGTGATTCATTTCAGCTTACAATTATGTAGTCTACCATACATATTTGTTCCATTCACCCATAATGAGCAACCTTGTCGATTTGTTTGACACTTGTTTCTAAGCCGGATGACCCAATAATGATGAGCTTGAGTTGAGCAAAAATGTTGTCACTTTGAGTTGGCTCGATAATGATAAGCTTGAGTGGCGCAAAACGTTAACACTTTAAGCTTGGTGACTTAACTCCTAAATGACCACATGTAGAGCAATGTAGAATCTACAACAATTTTACTTTCTTAGTTAAAGGATGTTAAAGTGGGTGTTAGTTTAGGTTTTCTCTCAAATCATCTTCACAAAGTGAATATAGTAATAATGAGGGCATTGATATTTGTGGTTTTTTTATAGCATTTGAGAGCATTTTGATTGTCAAGATTGGGATGTTAGACACCCTTAGATGTTATATAGTCAAGGGGTTGCCCAAATCTAGTTCTTGGCTCGTGTTGACTTCCTCACACTTGCATTGTTTCTTTAAAGGTGACATTTTGCCTACTAGACCTACGCTTGTGAGTTTAGTCCATGTACAAAAATAATATGTATGTTAAAAAGAATGAATCTTGGAGTTTGTAATAATGACTCCCTAGGCTTGCTTTGAGCACATGTCCAACATGCCTTGTCTTGAGACATCTATCTTAAGAAAAATCACATTCCTCAAATACTCAAATTCAAATGATATATAAGAAAATGCACACACACGTACATATTTTGCATGTGATATTATTATTTAAAAAGAATTGTGTGATGATAGGTAGCGTATGTACCTACTTGTAACCAAAACCTGATCAAATTTCATAAGGACCTAACCTTTATTCTTCTTCTCTAATCACAAAATTGATTTGTTCATCCATAGATGAATTAACACTCTTCCCTCCATATCTTACATATTAAAAAAGGTGGAAGGTTTAAAAAGAAGAAGAAGAAGAAGAAGAAGAAGAAGAATACATCTACTCTAGTGATATTCAAAATTGGTGGACAACTACTTTGTTGAATTTGACACCTAAATTGGCGGTATGAGTTTAAGAAGTGTCCGGTGTGCAAACATGTGTGGGGGGGGGGGGTTCTCTAACCAAAGCTTTCCAACCCCGCTCCTAGGGTTGTACCGACATGCATGAGTACCCAACTTGGTTGTTGAGCCGTCCATGGACTTGAAAAGCAAAGCTCTCATTCCCAAACCTTTTGCAACCTCCACAAAAAAGAGCTTTGTCATAAATTATAATCGTGTCAACGATCCGCCACATGGAATCTATCAAGAAGTTGTCTTCTAAGCATTGGAAACCTTAAAGAAATTTGAGTTTTCAATTGAAATTAAATAAAGAAACAGGCATAAGACGTTCCTACTATGGAGGTGGCTTCATTGTTGAGGTCTTCAACCTCCAAACACTACAGGAAGTGCAGTTCTTTACTATTGGTTCTCCTCTGCTAGATGGGTTTGAAATATATGAATACAGTTATGAATTTGTCTATGTAGTAGATCATAAATCCATCCGATGTAAAAGAACCAATGATAAGGAACTGTGATTCCCCCAATGAAAATTTTGGTCATCTTCTTGTAGAGCAACCCTTCCAATCACTAATGACATGATATTTTACGAACAAATGTTGATACATTGCTATGTTCTGATGATATTTTGATTATTATATAATAAAATCATCTCAATTTCCAAATTTATTCTCAATGTTCACATATAGTGTGGCCCACAATATCCAATGCATTCATTTGGTGTGGTTAGTATAAATAGAATGACCCGGATTAGTTTAAATTTCTCAAAGATGCATGAAATCTTAATCAACATGGGCCACAAAAAGAACAACACACAATTTAGTGAGCGGCACCATGGCTTTGTAGTGTGAACGACACATGGTTGGTCCTATGGAGCAAATTCAAGCTCACTAGAGCAAGGCCACCTGATGGGGAGGATGCAAAAATATGTGTGGAAAGTGGATGAAAAACATTTTCGAGTGCCCAAATGGTGCCCACCCCATGGGACAAGCATAGATCTCCACCACCAATTTAGATTTCAAGCAAACCCATATCATGAAGAAGAAGAAAAAATTGCAATTTCATGGACTGGATATGAACTTGAGAAGTCATACTATTCTTTTCAAAACCCGCACATGTAAATAGGGTTGTACACTTTACTTTAAGAAAAACTGAGATGTAGTATTTGACCCCTTGTTTTATAGGATTAAAGTCGTTTACACTCCTTTTTTTCATTACCCACCTTTCTTGTTAACCTTCAATCTTTCATGACTGTAAACATGAACCTCCCATCATTTTCTTGCAGAGGGTGAACTCTTCATCGAGAGAAGGAGCGATGTGTGTGAGGGACAATCCCTTACGGAAAACACCCTCTATAATATATCTTCATTGCAAAAAATAGACTATACATACAATCATACATTGTATAATAATATTTTGTATGGATACATCAATTGTGAGCTCCTACAATAAAATTGCCTCAACAAAATGTATAAAAATACAAATGATTGGAGACAATAGGCTTTCCTTGCATAATATATGGTCATGAATCAGTCATTTATTGACAAGGTCGTGAAGTATGATGTGGGGGATAAAAAAATATTTTCTTTATGGATGAATACATATGCAATTTCTATAGTACAAGCTATACTTGCCAATGGATGAGATAAAGTCCTCATAAAAAAAACCTTTTTCAGAGGGGAGAGGGGGGGGGGAGTTATAGTAAATTTACCTCTCCTTCAAGATTCATATTGTCCTATATATTTGTATAGTGCTAGGTGAGACACTACCCATCCCTTATGTATACTTTGTATATGAAATTCTCATTACATGCCTTTTTTCTATGGTTATGTTGAGTTCAACCCCTGGGCATTTTCTATCCACTTTTTATGCTCACGCTTGCTCATGAAATAGCCTTGATGTAATGTGGAAACCTTAACTTAATAGGTATAAAATCAACAAGTCTTTGGTTGGAGAAATGCCTCTCAAATGCCTTCATAGGAAGTTGAGAATTGTCACAAATCAAAATTGTAAATGCAGATCATCTATAGTATTTCTTATAATAAAGATATCAAGAGATGCATATTTAAGAAATAATTATGTAATTAAATGCTAGGGAAATGTTGAAGAACAACATAGTTATCTATATTTTTATTTTATTTTTGAGACAGAAGGCCAACAGGCCAACACCAAAGCACAAGAGGCAGTTAACCACTTGGCAAGTTTCTGTCAAGTAGAGAGGAGATTTCACAGCCGGGAATTGAACCGCAACAACCTCTTCCTTAAGATTTGGGTATCTCTCCACCATCATCTAGTAGTTTGGGGTTGTCTCGGACCACATAGTTATCTATAAAGTAACTAGATTTAACCATGGGTGTAGTCCCAAACCCTGAGTCTATAAGATGTAACACAAAGTCACCCAAGTTTTCTCAGTGCTCAAATTATCATGCCCAAAGAGTGGTCATGTTATTAAAAACCGGCTTTCAAGCTTGTCCTGCTAGGATGCGTCTACCAAGCTAGCCTTGCATAGGCTAATCCAGGTTTTAAAATGAGGAATCCCATGCACATACCCTATCTTAGATCCTAAAATTCTCTCAAAGTTAGAGAGGTGGAAAGAGGAGCTCCAAAAGTTTTACTCAACTTTCAAAATAGGCTTTTGTACACGACAAGCTAACAAGTTATTGATAGATTTTTCTCAAAGAAGCATCAAACACACGCTTTTGCCCCTCTTTGAGGATCTATATGGATAACTCCAATGTGTTCTAATACGGATACCTACTCAATTGAAGCTTGTTGAAGATTTCTTGACAATCTTGAAATCTATGTTTCGGAAAGCAATCCATTACTCTTTGTGCACAAATATTTGGCAATTATATGGCATTGAAGTGTGGAAACTAAGGGCCATTTTACACTAGAGCTTGAGGGCTCTTGACCCACAATACACAAATTATTTGATTGGTCAAGAAGTTGGAGATGGTCTTAGTTCACTTTTACACTAGACCTTGAAAGCCTAACCGACCAACGAATTTTGAATGGATGACAAAATCCACATTGCACCTTACATGACAACAAGTGCATAATGTTTCATGGTCTGCCGAACATGTGTTACGCCCATTAAAAAAAAGATGGATCTATTGCAAAACTAGAAGCCATGACAATCGATTGATTCTTGAAAATATCATGTTGTCATAGCAGGGACCTAAACATGATAATATGTTGCAATCCTTCAACATGATCCACTTTCATTTCACACTAAGCTTGAGGACCCGTCAAGTGCAATAACCCATGTAACGCCTTGGATGATTTTCAAGGGCCCTAAGATTTTCATGGTCACAGCTCTTGGTCCCTTATTCTAAGTTATGAGCAAATTATGATATGAATGAACACCTCTAATCATGAGGTGCCCCTTTTAACATACTTGCATCAAGTGCCTTACAAGTGCATGATGGGCAATCAACCATTTTCCATTCGTCTCGTTCCATGTTTCATACTTTTAAGAATTGGTTTGGCCTCAGAGTTCAGCAAGTCTGATCCAAATAAGTAACTTCATGTTAACATTACTTCCTATGCTTCAACTTCTGGCCAGGACTAAAAGTAAATTTTAAAATAAGAAGAAGAAGAGGATTTTTTTTAAAGAAAAAAAAAACACTTTGAATGTACTAAGTACATACTTGATGTGAATGGGTGTCCGTTTTTCTTACACTGATCTTGATGAGCATCATGGTACCTTTACCACTTCGGCTATTTGTAGGAGAATAGTAATTATAATTTCTATGTTAATATTTGACAATCCCGGATTTAAAGGAAAAATCAAAATTTCCATATTTTTAATCTTAAAAATGTAATTTCCAAAAAATGGTTTCCTTTAATATAGTTTGATTAGTGCCGAAGTGGTAAAAGTACTATGGTATGTTCTTTCTTGGAAAATAGGAGACGTTTTGTCACTTGGCTACGCTCAATATGATATTTAGGGTCACCGATTTCTAATTGTCTTGCTCGATACTAATTGTAAACTGCGGTATAGTGCCACCAACACTAAATGTTAACCCAACATTATTTGTCATTCCTTGTAAATTTTTTGGGGATTATAGATTTACAGTGTTGCAATTACTGTCACCTACCAAGTGATTTTGCATCCAAATTTCAATCATCCATGACAATATTTCATCACAAGTTGTTGACAAGAGAAGGTAGGGTTTTGGCCAATGAATGAACTCATCCATCATCCATGACAAAGTGTTTGTTCACTTATTCATAAGAAGTGTCATCCGGAAAGTTACCATAATGACATTAAATAGCATTTGACACTAAATATCATATTCAGTGTGGTTTTTGCGTTAACTAAAGAGAAGATTTCATGGTCGGGAATCGACATGCCAACCACTCCATTTGGTTTTGGGTGCTTCTCAAATCATACTTAAATATATTAAATCTAAAAGGTATTTCCCATTAAAAAAAGGTGTTGACTACTTGAAAGCAAATACAATACATATTTGTGGGTTAATAGTGCATGTGGGAAATTGATGAAGGTGATACTAAATTCTTTACACTGTGAGGTAATGCCACCACAAGATCTAGGAAGCATTGTTCATATCAACATTGTTCACTGAGATTATTATTCATAGTAGTAATATTCACTACAAGTATTGGCATTATTCACTGACAAGCATGTTTTGTATATAAGTTCTTTTTAATCACTCTACAAGCACCTTAGAGCATGCACTAATTTTCATGAAATGCAAGGTAAATGGACGAGTATTCATGAGTTTAGAATCACTTGCTAAGAAATTCAACCCTCACTAAATTTGAGACTTGGCAAATTAACGCATGTTTTGGGAATTAGTACCACAGACACTAATTGGGATAAACGATGTACTTTAAAGTACATAAAATATGCATTTGCAAAATTATATGCATCTAGGTTTGGTGTTTTGAAGAGGCAAGGTGTGTTACTATTACAACGACTTCATTCTTCCACACCTATGACTATCAAACTCAAATGACATAATGTAGGGCCTTGCAAAAGATGGACAGGTTGTGGTACCACCACATCCCCACTATGGCGACAGGGAATGTGTAATATGCCCCCATTTGAATTTGGTGTGTCATCCCTTGTCCAACCTGCAATCGCAACATTTCTTGGTGCTCGGTGGGAACGATACGATTGCTACATGTTGCTAGCCCCTCTATCTCGGTCACCAAGGGTATGTCCATATTTTATTTAAAGGGACATATCCTACATTTTCAAGCTTGAGCTCATACAACTTGCTTAATCATTCAAGCATGTTTTTCTAGACAAGTTTCTCACACTTGAGTGTGACATAGCATATTAAAAGGAAATGGAAATTGTAATTTGTCATCACAACTACCTTAAGCTATAGAGTAGCTACATAGACCCTCATCCTTCTCTATTTCACTATAGACGGCCAACAAGTGGAAATAGCCTCTTGCTTTCATAACACTTGTCCCATTATCCGACTTGTCCTCCAAAGAAGGATATCGTTTGTTTTGAAGGAGGATGCACCAAATTCATATTGGAAATTTGGATTCCATGCAAATTTATTTTAAACCCCTAGGTGCAAATGAGGCTCAAACATGGTTGATGGGTGATGAAATGCATTTGTTTTTCCATCCAAAAGGAAGCTTCGAGGAGGTTGCCATTGGGTTCGTTGGATTCTAAACGATGTTTTCTTTGACATGAAAGTGGTCCCATCTTGGTACGGCCAAGTATGTGTTCGCAAGGAAACAAAAATCACGATATGATCACATACTACTATCAAGTTTAGCTATATAGTTCACGTACGTGACCGGAAGTCGCATAGATTTACAAAAGGAGTTGGATTTTGTTTTTATTCATTGTGGGAGAGAGAGAGGCGACAACACTAGCCTCTACGGCTGGCGTAAATGAGAGACGCTTCATAGCCGCGAGCTCATATGTGAACCCCATAACAAATTTCCGGAGAAGGGTTATGAAACAAGTGCTTATTTATTCTCATATAATGTGTTCATTTTAATAAAATTTCATATGTTTATGCTTTTATATTAATAATATGGAGTTCAACTAGAAACTATTATGTTGTATTCGTGTTGACAGAGTTTTAAAAAACATTTCCAACAACTTTGTCAAAACACAAGACGCACTTTAGAACAAGAACAAATATTTAAATTATAGAAGTGTGAAACCATGTGAGCATATAGGGTTGAATGATTAATCTCCTCGACAAATAAGGATATAAGAGATTCTTCACCCATGACAAACTGGTAAAATTATTCCTCGGAGAAGGTGAATGCTCTAGTTGTAGAAGACTGTTATAACTTACGATTTGCAAAAGGACAATTATAACCAATCGCTCATCCAAGAACATAAGGGTTATCAAAACTGGTTACAATGTTTCATTCATAGGGGCACAATATCATCCATAATTCTCAAATTTTTGTCCACGAGCCGATCGGTTATGATTGATAATGAACTTAGTAATTGACTCGTCGCTCTTGCAGCTTGTCATCCACTCTCCTCTCATTGGTTATCTAGTCCATAGAAGCTACGTACCACCAGTTGAACTACAACATCATAAAATTGTTGCTCATTAAGGGCAGACGCACCTAAATCAAACACAACAAGTATCTAGACACTTATAAGCTAATTTGAGTCGTATTTAGTTAGGTGTGGATCTAAGAAATGACACCAAAATGACATGTGTTCCCACCAAAAAAGAAAAAGAAAAGAAAAAAAAGGACTACATGCTCAAAATACGTTAACCATCCTAAGTTCAATAGTCAACATGAGTTGAGGACCTATATGACCACTTAATGAGCACACGATTCTCCACTTTGATCAAGAATAAGATATGCATATGAGCTCCATAAATTACAATACAAATGGCTATGGGCAACAACTTGAATTTGCTCATCATGTTACATCACTTTGTGTGTTTCATATCCAACGAGAACTGCGTGCAAAAAGAAAACATAACATTACCCAACACAACTGGGGAGTTGGGTGGGCCATGAGCCATGCTGCGAAGGTGATGAGAATGTAATGCAACACAACGAAAATAATGAACAGTGGCAACATGATCTCTTAGGTTGTGCGGGGGGTAAGAAAATCCAGAGTATATTAGGCTGGAAGTGAGCCATGATGCTAACCAATGTCACGAAGCATCCATCTAAGGCGCATCTACCGTAACTTACGCCTTGGTTGTTGCAACGTGTGTTGTTAAATGCACGTAGTATTTGCCTTCTCCATTCGAATGCGAGCGACTACCTAGCATATTCATTGTCCTGAATAATTGGCCAGGAAATTCAAGCTGTTTTGTGCCCTCGATCTTGACGCATTCAAACACGCCACATCAATCATATTGCCATTCCCAAAGAAACAACAAAAATATTCATGTAAGTTAAGTGCTTCGATAGGCTTGGGATCCCACCTTATTATAATAATACTACGGGCTACATATATACTCCACTTCCCAATGCCATGTGTCGACCGACACCTTAACTTAGCCCCATTCACTACATTAAAGTCGCACATTCAAACGCACACATACCGGGTCCCATTAATTTTGCGGTTTGGGTGAAGACAAAAAAGCCCGTCTGTTTTCTAAGGGAATAAGTTAATCATCATCCTTGCAATCTAGGGAGGAGGAGGAAGGAGCCGTGCCTCGGCACACACTCCCATGCGGGCAGCCCTCGAAAAAGTTTTCTTGGATGAATACGTCACCTCTATTTATTCATCCATTGCATTCTCCCAAGGGGATCGAGGCCGAGTGGAAACTATCGCATAGGAGCGTCCCGCTCATTCATCCATCCAACATTATCACTTGACCGGATCTAGGTTTGTGGCCAATTCATGCCAATTGACTTGGACGAGACTAATTTGGAGTCTCTTAAGCTAATTATGGTGTCAAATTGAACTAAAACATAACAAGATTGTGGTTGTATACTTATTCCAAGGTTTTTTACATTGGATGCGTGAGAGGTACATTCATATGTGATAATTCCCTCTCGCCAATGAATAGAGGTAGAGATGGAATTGTTGCATACAAGTAAGTATCTGGTTTTCTCCCAATAAGTTGGCAATTCATAAGTTGACATAACATTACTAAGCAGTGTGCATTCGTTCATGTGGGCTCTAAGAATATAACCATGGGATGTCAACCTAGTGCAAGAACACTTAGATTAAGTCTAAATCTACATTACATTGGGGCATCCCATGGTTGTGTTCTTAGGGCCCATATGAATCAACTACTTAATAATGCTATGGCGCTCAATCAAGTTCTATTACGTTAATTACAGATCTTCCAAGGTTCACGCAGGGAGGAGGGGCCTTGTGTTGGCACCGACTCTCATGCACGCAACGCATTGAAAGTCCTTCTTGTACAAACACCTCAAATTTTACATCTACCACAATTTATCGCAAAGTGAGGATGCGAGGGAATCGTTGCATGCAAGTGGACTTCTCATCCATCCATGTTAAAAACATGCTCCCCATAGGTTAGTGATTTATTCAAGCCAATCTTGTTTCATTAGACAAATAAGGGATTTTTGAAGCCGATTTACTTCGTCAAAGCACTCTTCAGGCTACACACTATTTCATGATATTTTTCATTGGATGATTAAAAGGTAGTTAAATAAATTTACCCCAAATGGAGGGAGGAACAAAAACAATTGGCCTGAGAATAGAGGATAGTAATCACATGCTTTACTATTTGATTAAGGGCTAATTAGCATCATGTTGCTATATTCTAGCATGTAGGGAAAACACAAGTCAATTTGATGCGGTTATTTTGTTTTGCAAGGGCCATAGTTGGTCCCAATGCGTGAAAATACACTAGATGTGGACAAAAAATCAAGTAGGTTGGTCACAGCAACGTTTTGGTCCATGAGAAATGAAAGGGGGCTTGCCAAGTAGGTTTTGTCACCCCAATACTTGAGGTAGATGAGGCTAATTGGGTTAGCTTCCTTAATTGGACGCCTATTTTTGGCCCATAATCGGTAGTACAATCGCTTTAATTCGGTGGGTGAGTGATATAGTACATGATGATTTAGTTGATGCCTTGATGATATTTGGGGTAGTCACCTTTTCAGAAGTCAAACTACACCCACCATTCTCCATAATGAAGAGTGCTATCCACCGAGCTATGACACACTTGATTTTTGTGCCCAAGGCGGGCAAATTAGGAGACATCAACTTGGGCAAATCAGGAGGCGGCATGTGGCTGTGAGGTGCCAACCAACTTGTATTGTGGGTATTCTATAATGAAAAACCAATTCATTGACATTTTATCTTACATGTGACCACTTTAGAGATATGACATAGCTAATATTGGCATTCAACGTGGTTTTCATTGGCAAATGACCCACTGTAGAATTCGCTAATGATATTGTTCACTTACACAACATTAAACAATAAAAGAGTTCCCCCATATAACACCACATTGGGAAAGTAAAAAATCTTTGATTCCGGAGCCTAGATGAACATCTTCCTCAGCTTTGATTTCAACAATTTCAAATTATTTGGTCTTGATTCGCAATTGCTAACCTACTCAAGCTTCTAATGCTTGAATCCATCAGCTCAACGATTCCACATAGCTGGACGTGTCCACATTAGAGTCGTCTACCTTAGATGCTTTTAGAATTGAAAGGTTGTTGTGAGCATATACAAGAGAGAGTCAAGAGACCTTCTCCTCAATTCCATGCTTATACAAACAACACGAACCCCAAGCCAATCCATCCCAATAAGATCTTGCTACACTAATTTGAGGTTTGTGATGTCATTTCTAGAGTTGGGTAATACATAAATAAACATATTTGGACTATCCTATATAGTAGTTCACTATGTTTTCCACCTCCCGGATTGATGAGTTTACATAAACATAAGTGTTTCCTTCGTATATAGGTGAATGCTTTGACAAAAACAATCAACATTAATAGTGGTAACAAAAAACCTACCCATGCATATCGAAATTGTAACCAAACTCCAGTTGACAACCAAAATGATTCATTTATGCATTTTCTTGCCATGAGTTCCAATGGACAAGTTGCAATGGATGGTTGGAGTGGACAAGTTTCCTCCTAGTGTCAACCTTGTAGGGGACGTGCTTGTTTTTCCTAGAGCCCCTTCATCCATGATTGTTGGGTTTAGATAGATGCCACAAACACCAACCGCCGGCTCGGGGTAAGAGTTTGTGGTGTCTACTAGTATTGGTATGGCATTCACTTTTTGTTTTATACCATTCCGATATCTAGAACGGAAATTTGACATTTTTTTGCTACCAATTGGGTAGGGGTGTTTGACGATATATATAGTTATATTGTTATACATATGTTTATTTTGTGAAATTTTCCATGTGATGTATAAGAACAACTCAATTTGGCTACCAAAAACCTCTAGTTGACAACCCAAATGATTAATTTACACATTTTCTTGCCATGAGTTGCAACCAATAGTTGGAATGCCCAGACAAGCTTTCTCCAAGAGTGAGAGTTGGTGAATTCCAATTGAACTCCAATAGACTAGTTAGGGATATTTGATACTATTTCTAGAGTTAAATGCTTTGAACGTGTTGATTTACGGGCTATGAAAAAGCTCAGTGTATATTTTCACTTTCACAATGCATGAGTTAACGTAGACACCTTGTACCCTACCCCGAGCCTGGCTTGCTCTAATGTATACATGTCATATGGATAAAGGTTAGTTTCCATGTAGGCCGCTTGCCCACTAGATTCTAGATAATAGTGGGTTGGAGGTGTTCGCATGTGGTTAAGCACAACCGACCATCCAACCACATTCTGGCAGGCTACTAGAATGTGGTGGGCCATGGACATGTGTTACTAGACATCCATGCGCCCCACTAAAGAATTTTTAACCTACAAGTGCTAACCGCCAAAGGATTGAAGACTCGTTTTAGAAGGAGGAAGAGGTTTAACCTGGAGAAGGAGGTTAGTAGGTGAGCCCAAATTTGAGAAGATGGGAGTAGCTAGTTGGAATATACGAACCCTACCGCACTAGATTCCCTCTACATTTAAGGAGGTTTGTCCTTATTCACACTAGAATCTGGTGGATGAGCGGCCTACATGGAAACTCACCCTTAGTGTACCCATTCCATCCACCAAATTTCATCCAACACCTATGTTTTCTTCTGCTGCCCGGCCCGGCCCGGCCCCATCCACTCCTCGAGTGGGATACTACTAACTTTGGTAAGCCTCGGATTGCGGGCCGTGACACTGACCGCGACCCCAAATTCTAGAATCAATTCAAATAAGTAGCCGGGGAGGTGGCTTGGACCAGTGCCCAACTTGAGTGACACGTCACACCTGCCATTCAAACCCCCTAGCCGTTCAGGAAATTTGAACCGGGACCCCGCGCTGACGTGGAGCGCCACCTCATCATCACAGTTGCAGCCTCCCAGGGCAACCAGGTCCACAAACGGGCGTGCCCAGTTCCCATGAGCCACGTTGCCCGTCGTGACTGCTCCATTCACTGGGAACGTGTAAGTTAGCTGAGTGCATGTACTGTAGTTTTAGGGTTCAATTGGATGTCCGGATACTAGAGGGTCATCTGACTGTGCTATGTCTTCTTTTATTATTTTATTTTCAAAGTACATGTAGCATGTCAACGACTAGGACACTAGGAAAGCATCACTGAAGGTAAACGGGCCTAATTGGGTCACTTAGATGTCTTCAAACAAACGTACATATTGAAGTGGTGTGGATCTAAGAACGGACACCAAGAAAGACACGTGTTCAAAGGAGATAGGACTATGAGTTCAAAGTTTATTAATCATTTCATGCTCAATTTTATGTAAGGGGTGGTGGGGAGGCACTTAATGCAAAATAACGTCTTCACATTGATGATGGATGAGACATTCATATGAGTTCCAAAAATCAGGAGGACAGACACAATTTAGATTTGCTAATCATCTTGCACTAATTGTGTGTTTTTATGAGAAGTGGGGTGCATAGCTAAAAGTGTCCATTATAAGTCCTCTTGCCTTATGTGATAAGACTCCCAAGTAAGTCACTTGGTAACTACAACACTTAGAAAATTGGGAAATGGAATGCAGTAGATTGTAACATTGGAGAAGGGTACTAGTTCTAATGAGTCAAGTTTTGATAGGGGACCCATGCCTTCGAAAGCATATACCCTAGTAGTTTGTATTCGATTGAAAGTGGTTAGCTACTTCCTTCCTTCACGATTGTTTGTACAAACTACAAACACCTTGTTTTTGCAAGGTTTTGCTACTTTATCAAAACAACAAAAACTTAGAGTGGGTCTATATTAGAGGGCCAAGACTAAAGATACTCCAATATTGAGCGATCCTATTGGCTAAGAGCAATGTTTTGGTTTCAAGGGCTTTATTGTAGACAACCACAAGTCCAAGGTTTTAAAAAATGAATTCTTGTTGTTGTGGCATTGTTTGCCACCAAATCTTGGCATTTCCCATGCGCAAAAATCCTAATATGAGAAATCAATCTTCATAGTTTGATCTAATTTTGGTCCAAAAGCAAGGTCCATTTTAGGATGTTTTGGACCCCAAGTTGATTGACCCCAAAAGTTAATGTAAGTCCACTCTTATAAGATCCATACCTTTTTGGAGATTAGGTGTTTGTGATGAGGCTTCAATATTCTACTAAAGCTTCCCTTCACAAAATTTATTGCATATGTTGGAGAAGATGGAGGTATTGAAGCATAATAGAACTAGACATCAGACTGCACAAACAAATACACTTACACAAAGGTATATGAACAATGCTTGGAGTGAGATGGTCTCCTCCACTCTTTGTTTTTCTCTTTATTGCATTTTTCTTCCTTGGTTCATACAACGCACATAGGATATGTCAACTCCCACTTCTCACAAACCATATCAGTTTATTCAAACCTTATTCATTCTTATACCTCAACAATCACAATTCTATGACTACAAGCAACCTAATGCCCTAAATTCAACACAGTCTAATCTTCGAATTTCAACATGAGGGCCTTTCTTGCATAAACTATACCAATGGTGTATAATATGTCGTGAACCAGTTGTGAAACAAGGTATGGTATTACGCGGGCCTTAAAATGGACAATTTGTCCTATGTGCCCAATTCTTGAAACACATAATTGATTCGTGTTTGTAGCATTATTCTCATTATTTTTGGAGATGTCAAAGTGAAGATATTATTCTCGATTAAAGGATCATATAGGTCCCTCAATTATGTTGACTACTCAACCTATAATGATTAACAAATTTTGAGCTTGTGGTCCAATCACTTTTAAACACACATATGTTTGGCATTTGTTCTTAAATCCACACTTGACCATCCAACACTCAGCATGGGTATTTGTTTAAGATGAGTAACCAAATTAGGTCCACTTACCTTAGTTTGACTTAGCGCCGTAAGTACCACCAAAGATTTTGAATTCATTTAGCCCGATCTACATAGTAGCACCATATCATTCATTACATTAGAGGTAGAGTTTTAGTAGTCTACCTAATGGGACCCATTTTATGTACTTTTTGTATATAAGACTTCCCCAACACCACTCTAGGACATCTCCCCCGCCTCCTAGTTTCTATTTGATTGTTTTCCAAGCACGAACATCACGAACATGTAACTCCTAGCAGTAGTCACATACGAGTCATGATTTTGTTTGACCAGTCAATCCTAACCTATCATTACCCTCTTTGCAACTCCATTTTAGAGAGAGGTTTGGTTCCTTGTTTCAAACTAGAGAACTAGGAGTTTCAAGTCTTTCTACCAATTTGATCGTCATGTTGATATTAGCCGTTGTCTTGCATAAACCACGGCACTCAGTTGCTCTAGAGAATTGGTTTTTTCTAATAACTCCAACTTTATGTACTACTACTACTCTCATTAGCCTTTTGGTTTTATGGATTTCAAATCAATCTCATCTCATCGCTCAATGGAACTTGGTTATTAGTTGTAACTTACTTCTTACACGACGCAAACTATTGGTTCCAGTGTTTCCAGCTTGGTCCTCTTGGACATGTTTCTTTCACTAGGTTTCAATATCCATGGTTGTAAGTTCAATTTTTCAACGCCATGAAAATTTTGGTTGCTTCCATGCAATAAGGTGGACATGTCTAATTCAGTTACTATAATTATTTGAATACCTTTATTTGAGTAGTATGAAATGATGTCTGCATCTAAGAAATGACATGTGTATGAAATAGATGTGACTATGTGCTCACATATGTTAACCATTCTAGGCTCAAAAGTCAACACAAGTCATGTGACCAAGTTATGGCTCCTTGACCATTTTTTGCTTTGAAACATAATTCGAAGTTAATCACCTAGTCCCTCACAATGTTTTATGTGCTTTGTCACCTTTGAGTATTCATATCAATTCAAGGCGGGTTCCAAGTTTCTTTGCAAAGGCTTCTCCATCCACGTTCGCGGAACAACCAAAGATTGAGTCATAGTTGTGAATCATAGTTGTATTCCATAACCTACAAAACAAATTAACCATTCAAGACCCGTCCACCCAAACTTCAAAATACAAAAATTGTAGTTGGCATTATGAGTTAAGGTGGATGGGTCTTAAATGGTTATTGTTTCCAACTAAGCTACTTCATTTAGGAAATGAAACACACGATTAGTACAAGATGGTTATCAAATCCAAATCAAGGCCATAGAATATCTTATCCAAAATGACAACAAAGATTCTCGTGCTTGTTAAATGGTCATGTACGTCCCCCAATTATGTTGATTATTGAACCTAGAATGGTCATCAAATTATGAACACACAATTCAATCTCTTTTAAACACATGTCTTTTTGACATATGTTCTTGAAGCCACACTCAACCACGTACCACTCAAATGTAGGTGTCATAATAAGAAAAGTAACCCAATGAGGGTTGTCTACCTTAGGATTGAAACAAACGGAGTTCTATGACCCGGGACTTCGTTTAACTTGCTAATTATTTGCGAGAGATATTGCATGCAATTTGGATAGGATAGCATCTACAATCATGGAACCCTTTGATTATAAGTAGTTATCTTATGGCTTCTTGACACCCCACAACACGGGCACATTATGCAGAATGTAATAGCACTCAAGGCCGCTTCACACACGAGCCAAGAGCCGTGACCATGGGATTGTGAGAGCCCAAAAGAAAGTGTCCAAAGGCCATCCCAAGACACCTCCAAAATTATGTAGTGTGGTCACGGATCCTCAAGTGTAGTGTGAAGTCATATGTGACCGGGCCCTCAACCAAAAGTTGTTTCAATGAATTTCTATCATGTGGGTCCTCACACATGATAAACTAGAATAAACCAACGGTTGTGAGCATTCGGAGTGCCATGGTCTCCTGGTTTTGTGTTAGGCCTACCTCCAAGAGGTGGTTTATGAAAATAGTCCAAGTGACCATGAAACATGATCCATTTGATGCCATGTAGGAATCCATATAGACTCTAGATCCATCTTGCATTCTCGTACTCCGGTGGTACCTCAAGCGTAGTGTGAAGCGAACTTGGACCGGCTCCGCCTTTTCCACCAATGAGAGTGCTTGAAGTGCAATGGTCACGGGCTCTCAGTCTCGTGTGTGAAGTGGCCCTCAAACCATAATGCAAACAAAGAGTCTGAATTAGGGTTACAACGTTGGAAAGTGAAGTGACCTGACCAACAACTACACTAGTTAAATTGTCCGGAAAGGGCAATATTGTAAAATGAGCCTAACATTCATCCAACATAAAAGTCCTCAAATAGTATACATCCCAGAGGTTACTTTTTAAAAACTTGATTTGACACCAAAATTAGCTTTAAGACTTTGAATTAGCCTATTTGAGGTCATTTGAGATGCTCCGGGCTACGTCACATCTTCATTTGGCTGGGTCCCGCCCCTCCCACGCCTCCTTCATTGCCCGGTCTTCTTGCCCACACCTGCGTGGGAACTCTTCCTCGTTGGGAACCAATGTGACAATACCCGGTCAAAATTATGAATATTCAAGTTGACATCACTTTCATTATTCCCAAGTTAATTGCCGGAGTTCCTTCACATGCCAAAGTGACTAGGTATTGTCACATTGGTTCCCAACGGGGAAGAGTTCCCACGCATGTGCGGGCATGATGACCATGGTGTGGAGGGGCGGGGCCCAGCCGAATGAAGATGTGATCTAGCCCGGGGCATTTGAGATAAGTTGCCAACAAACATGTAGGAGGTCAATTTTTATTTATTTTTGGATGGATGAGAGGTACGCCCATAACTCCCTCTCCCTCCAAATAGTCATGTTAGTGTGCATAACATTATTCAGATCCATAACAATGCTATGTGGGAGTGACAATATTGCACGGAATATTCCCCATATTCATACTGAATATGGGGAATATTCCGTGCAATATTGTCACTCCCACATAGCATTGTTATGGATCTGAATAATGTTATGTGGGTGGAAAACATCGTGTACTTAATTGATTTGGGCCACTTTAATTGTCTAGTTAAGGTGGAAATAACGTGGGTCTTATAAGACCCCCAACCGTCCCCTTAATTTTCCTTGAGACTTCCGATCAGTACATTATATACAATAGAACAATCATCTTACATCAAAAGTCATATGAAAGAAAATATTCACCCACATCAATTTCCTACATAAACAATTGGTGTAGCCCACACTAACTTTATACTGGAGATTTGATTTGGGTTGAAAATCAACATGGTGCACATTAATTCTCATTGTGAGAATTAATGTGTGCTCTAGTGAATTACCATGGCCCACACTAAAAGGAGTATTTAGGGTATTTGCACCAACGAAACTCTCACTAAATTTTGGTAGTTTCCATGGATGTGGAAGTTTGAAGAATGGTCTACAAACCCTACATTAGAGAATAGTGCACCTAGAACTAGTTTAGAAATCATATTATATAGAAATAACGTACCTAGAACTTGTTCAAGGCTTTGGTACTCTCAACTTTCACATATGGCATTGAAATTTGGGGAGGTGACTTGAAAAATTGTCATCGGAAGGTTTTCAAGAAGGGCATGAAGATACATATGATGTCTAACATCAAAGTATATTCTTTGACAACCTATCATATTCTATTGGCTAAACTTGGAGAAATTCCCATGAAATTATATGATCTTAAGCTAACTACGAGCTTTCAACAATGGCTTGCCCGCCTACTGGTTAGTCAGTCAAGCAACATCACTCTCCCAACACCTTGCCGCACAAGGGGCTAACACCTGGCACAAACTCATAACCATGTGGAAGGCGTCATGGGGTCTATCTCGTTGGGAAACCCGCGACAACATAACAACATCAAAAATCACATTAGATGATATGAAGGAGGTTTTTCTTGCGAAAGAGTGGAACTCTTTCCATCTCTCGGAGAAGAAAGTAGATTACCACCATCTCGAGGAGTTTCTCAACTACAGATGTGAATTGTACTTGAAGCAATCATTGACACCATCATAATGCAAGATCATTGTTGCTTGCCGCACCTCAAATCATAGACTTGCCATCGAAAATGGATGGTGGTCAACTATCCCTATCTCTAGAGATAATAGATTATGCCACTTTTGCTCTTATAATGTAGTTGAAATGAGACAAACTTTGTGTTGGAGAGTCCCCTATATAACTCCATTACAAATAATTTTCAATTACTATTTGAGAAGGTAGTATTAGGGAGTCTCAAGTCGTTCTTTGAATTGGACAATCAAGTTGAATTAACGTCTACCTCACGGAGGCTACCGCACTACGCCACTCTAAGGAATTAGCAGGTTTGACACCATCTTGATGTTAGTTAGGGCCACTTCATACACAAGACTGAAGGCCCATGACCATTGCAATCAAAGAGCTCTCATTGGTCGAAAAGGCAAAGACTGTCCAAGTTCACTTCACACACGAAGGTGAAGGCCTAAAGGCCCAAAGAAGACTTCATGGATGAAAAGTCTACATGGAGTCCTACATGGTGGACTATGGATAAGGTTTCATGGTCTCCCAGAATTTTCGTCAGGCCCACCTCCAAGAGGTGGGTTTGACGCAAATTCCGGGAGACCATGATTTTTTTAATTTTTTTTCCCAGCATGACAGATTTCAGGACAAATTGCAGGGCAGATTCCAGAACAAATTCTAGGACAAACAAACACCACCAAGTTATTCTCTCAAATTGACAGAGTTTGAGACATATTATATTAAACCAAATCCTCCCTTCTTTTTTCTGCCAACAAAATATGAAATGGTCCCACAACATGGTCCATTCTCACTTCACACTATGCTCGAGGGCCCGTGACTACATAAAACGGCTTTCCCAACACCCATGGTACGGTCTTTGGATGAGAGTCAAGGGTCCTCACCATTACAAGGTCACGGCTCTTGGCTCATGTGTGAAGTGGCCCTTAGTCCCATAAACCTTTTGGCTTTCCAGACCCAAAAATCACTTTCATTTCATGATTGGCATCATCTCCTATGTTGGGATCATCCTAGCCCTAACTAAAAGCTAGAGAGGAGCAAAGTAAAACTGTCACCTAAGGTGTCAAAGAACTTTAGATCATAAGTTATACCAACTTGTGAGTGCAAACTATGTAGTATAAGTTAGTAGCTATGCCCACACTAATTGGGATCTACACTAACTATGATATTTAGTGTCATATGGCACTTTATGTCACTATGGTAACTTTTCGGCTGATGCTTCTTATGAATAAGTTTACAAACACTGTCATGGACGATGGATGAGTTCATCCATTGGCCAAAACCCTACCTTCTCTTGTCAGCAACTCGTGATGAAATATTGTCATGGATGCTTAAAATTTGGATGAAAACTCACTTGGTAAGTGACAGTAATTGCAACAGTGTAAATCTATAATCCAAATGTTTTTGTTTTTTTAACAAGGAATGACAAATAATGTTGGGTTTACATTTAGTGTTGGTGACACTATACCGCGGTTTACAATTAGTATTGAGCAAGACAATTAGAAATTGGTGACACTAAATATCATATTTAGTGTAGTTGGGTCCCAAACTTAGATGTAACACTTTTGGACCGCAACACTATTGCACTTATACTATAAGTACGTTACTAGATGACAACTTATCCCCGGACTGACGTGAAACATGCACTTGCTTCAATTGGTGTACTGTGCATAATTTGTGACTATAACTTAGTACATTTCTAATAGTAGGCAAATTCAAGACGTATGTGCTACAGGGAACTATTGCTAAACTTTAATCCTATCTCGGGAGAATCTGCTTCAATCCTCCCAAACATAAGTTCCCAGCTACAAATATGCGTATCAAATTTGGTCTCGTGTAGCTTCATATTTGTGCATGCTTGCATTATAAGGTTGGTGTTTTATAACATGCCCCGTTTTTTGGGCTTGATTGGTGGCTGCTATTGCGAGTCTTCTTGGGGCTGGCCAATATGTTATCTCATCCTACGTACCTTAACTACACCAAATATGATATTTAGTGTCACCAATTTATAATTCTCTTGCTCAACACTAATTGTAAACCGCGGTATAGTGTCACCAACACTAAATGTCAACCCAACATTATTTGTCATTCCTTGTTTAAAAAATTGGGGGGATTATAGATTTACAGTGTTGCGATTTGTGTCACTTACCAAGTGCTTTTTCATCCAAATTTCAATCACCCATGACAATATTTCATCACAAGTGGCTGACAAGAGAAGGTAGGGTTTTGGCCAATGGATGAACTCATCCATCATCCATGGCAGTATCTGTAAACTTATTCATAAGATGCGTCATCCAAAAAGTTCCCATAGTGACATAAAATGCCATATCACACTAAATATCATATTTAGTGTAGTAGTAAGGCATGTGGGTAATATTCAGTTCATTTAAAAAAAAAATGTTCTCCAATATCTACCAATTAGATTCACACAACAAAACTTGTGCAAATCTATGATGAAGCATCAACCAAAACATGACCTTCCATGGTGAAGTTATGGTTATCGGAAGTGCATGTTTGTCGATTCCTTAATTGAATACATAGGTCTTGTCAATTATGTTTGGTATCGAGTTAAAAATTCCTTTGAGTTTCAATAGTAGATTCATGAAAATTTCATGTGATTTGACTTTGAAGATAAGGGGGACAATGATTAGATGTGTGATTGGAACTCGTAGGAGGTCACCCATGATAAAGTCATCAGTCGTCGACATTTTGGGCAACACCCCAAACCAAATTTGCCCCAGACATGGTGTTTAGGCCCAATATGAAAGACACCTACCACCCAATCAAGAACTTTGACCCCTTATAGAATGGGCTTATGAACTCCAAATTAGGAAATACAAATTTCACATATATACATCTTGATTTCTAAAAATTATAACTATTTGGAACACGATCGGGTTCTAGCTTGACATCCAGAATTAGCATAACCTTTTTTTTCTCTAGGCTCCCTTGCATGACAATTTATGCTTTGAAATTGTTAGATCTTCTCAAATTTTGTCAATATTGATAGAAAAGATGTGCAATTTTATTTTATTTCCATATAGTTGTGTATTGAAGTAAGCTCAATCAAAGGAACCAAGGTTGCAAGTGGGGAAACACGCTACAAGCATTTAGGGATTAACTCAACTCAACTCAAGTTATTGTGACCGATTTGTTTTGAGTTCTCATTCCAAAGATAATGTAATAATAAGAGATATGGCGATAAAGAAAAAATGAACTTCGTTATACTTACCGACGTGACATTTGAGCCCGTTGGTCCTAGTTTATTCAAGAGTCCATGAGATGATACATCGCATACTTTGGGGGACGGGGAACTTAGGGCCGGTTTAGATTATGATGAAGAAGTGCACCGGTCAGGAATTTGAAGGGAATAGAGCAATATGATTGGCTACGAAATGGGTTCTTCACCAGCGAAAGTTTCCATGATGGCCAAGACTTCTCTAGTGGAGACCTTCAAGCACGGATGAAAAAATGACATGGCTGCCAACATGGCAACATTTTATGCTAGGGAAGTTCTATGAAGGTCAAGTTTCTTGGACAACCTCAAAGAATCAGACAAGAAAATTGGTCTCCGGAGAACTCCAACATGAGATTTTTTTTAATCATTTAAAATCCATCTTATCTGCCATACATACCAACCGTTGCCTCAAATAACCTAGTCTTGGATTGAAATTCGTAATCGAACGCATGCACTTCCTCACCATAGTCTAAACCGGCCCTTAAAAGTTGCATATCCAATTCCTACACACACACCAAAGAACCTTTGGTCCGCATCGCGAAGGCTACTTACGGGCCACCCCCAATAAGTCGGACCCAAGGGCAGGTGTTCCCCCCAAAACCGAGTCCCGTTTCCATCCTTGGGTCCAAGGTTTGGCGCCCAAAACCGGGCCATCCTATAGGACGAGACCCATTCTTTTACCCCTCGCTTGTGTGGGCCTTGGGGGGCCAAGGAATTTGGCGCCAATACGTGGCCATGTAGGACAACAAGTGACCTCATGCTAACTAGAAACTATAAGAAGTACTCTTTCTCTCTTGACCCTTGACCGAGTGTAAAGTGCCTTTGTGATCATCCACCAAGCCGGCCAATGGAGGCACTCGATTCCGGTCGGAGTGCTCTTAGCCTATATGTGTGCCCAATATGCGAAATCAAATCTCTGGGTAGGAAGAGTTAACCGCACGGGGCCAAGCTTCCCGTCAGGACTCGGGCATGCATGATTCGTGACTATTTGACAACATTTTGGTGGTTAAGGGCCCCAAAACCATCACTTCAAATGGTAAGCTTAGATGCTACTATATTTGGTCATGAGTTTGTATGATTCTTGTTAGGATTTGGAATTGGAAGTGTGTTCCAATGCATCAAAATATGTCTTATTTGAGTTTTGTATGCAAAAGTTATAAGGATTTCAAGCTTTTTTTTATTGGGTGCTTGATGATACCCAAAATCTTGATGTCATTGTGAGAAAGTCCCAACATCGATTTATGATTTAAGTGGTCATGGTCGGCAATCCAAAGACGATGGCTAGAGAAATCCATGTCACATTTTGGAAGTTTTGATCATGTGTCATAATGTAAAGTGGACTTAGATTGGGACATAGTGTCTTTTAATGAAAATAAGAAGACTAAAAAGACTAAAAATAAACTTCACTAACATTACAATTCTAAATCTTGAAAAAATGATTTTTCTCTGACATAGTTATGAGTATTTTCTGCCGAACCAACCTATTTGGGTCCTTTCGTTGCAAAATTTGGGTGACCACCAAACTATATCCATTCATTTATGGACATAGAGGATTCCATATGACTTCCACATCATTGTCTCATTCATTTTCTTATACGATCACCCACGGTCACTTCTATTTTAGATGACATTGTGTAAAATAAAGTGGGATTGCCACTCATTTCTCAACCAATGAGAGATTTTAGAGAGCAATGGTGAAGGTCACTAGTCGGTATTGTAAACCGGCCCTAAGACTCATCATGTTGCCCAACAAAGTGTTTCAAACAAGTTTGACCCGCATTGGTGCGTGGAAGTAAGAGAGAGCAACATGGTCGTCTCTTGGAAAGACAAAGCTCCAGTTATGTTACTCTCCCTCAAAAACCTCCCCCGGACTTAGAATTTGTTTGGCGACATGGAATTATTGCATATGTGCATATCTCTCATCCATCCAAGGCTAAAAATTGACCCCCCTACAAGTTTGTGGTTGATTCATATCAAATGTCTTGGATCAAACTAACTCTAGGTCTTTAAAGCTAATTCCGGTGTCAAATAAACACCCAACAAATAATAACCTCCAAGCTACATACTACTATGTCAAGGCTTTTACGTTGGATGAATGAGAGATACACTCGTATGGGCTGGGGTGAAACAACCCGTACACTGGTTCCTTGGAGGCAAGGGTTTAGGGATTTGGGTGAACCAACCCATACACTCGTTCCTTGTCGGATGCCTAAACCGGCTGGAGCGAAACAACCCGTACACTGGTTCCTTGGAGGCAAGGGTTTAGGCATCCAACAAGGAACGAGTGTATTGGTTGGTTCGCCCAAATCCACTCGTATGTATACGAAAATTCCCCTTTGCCTGGGGTTTTGGTCCCTTTGTGCCTGCATCTTTCTCTCCGCAATTGATTCGCCAATTCAAAATGCAAAGTTCGATGGGTAAAACTACTTATTATTTGGGGCAGGGGCAGAGAATGGGCCTACATTAGCTCCCCCCCTGTCAGGACTGGGGCTGCCCAGGCAACGAGCGGGCAGGATCGATTTCCGTACCAGTGTGAATTGGTGGACGTTGATTTGCATATAAAATAGACAAGTTACTGAGAAACCCCGGGTCTGCTGCAAAACCCTCGATTGAACACACGTGCTTGCTTTGAAGCTGTCCACAGTTGACAAACGTTAGAAGGAAGAGAGTCCGAGACTCGAGAGTCACCAAGTGGGCCGACATTTCCAGCTCTATATCTTATGCTTTTGGCGGCTGGCTGGATGGATGGGATCACAAATTGTCTCATCCGGTTAGCGATTGTGAATCATGAAGATTGGTGTTCCAAGTGTTGAAATCGGAGTTGAGATGCAGAAGTTATGAGTGGTCAAAGTGAGAACACAAATCTTTCTCTTTAAGCGATCACATAGGTCTTTCTCAAGTACCAAGTATAGTACTTAATTCACCTGTTGCAGCTAGAATGTTGTCCTAATGATTTGGAACACATAGTCCAGTTTCATTGTAACAAGTCTCTCTCTTTTTAGTGTATATTCTCAACTATAATCCTTGGCATATACCAGTCAATTATACATCGACGTTTGCATAAGACTATTGTTTGATTAAGGCATGTAAAATCTTGCATTGAAAGTACACTTCGAAATTAATAATGTCCACCACCTTAACAACGAGTTGTTGTGTCGGTTTTGGGTCATCTACCAAGAAAACTACGGACTTTTAAGGTAGAAATACCATAACCCATCAAAATAAGGTGATTCGCATTGAAGATATGGTCTGACAATCATGAGATAATTTTCCAAGATAGACGAGAAGGATTCATGAAGAATGCAAGTTGTTTCATATTTTTCTACCATGTACAAAAAATTCTACAATTTTTCAAAGTGGAAAGTTGTCAAACCCCCTACTCGTTCACTAGATTCTCCCTACACCGAACACGGTAATCCGCATTTCCATACAGAACATCACCTAAACCGGTTACCTCTAAACTTGACTCCCATTGGCTACACTAAGTGTGCACGCATTGAAATGTGGGCCTCGCCATGATTGGTTTCAGAAATGGCACTTCACTATTATGACGGCGGTCTAGTGCATGGCTAGAGGATGGTTAACCGGTTATGGTATTTCTACCTTATGCCTTTCACACACATAATCGAACTCTAGCATATTTTGGTGCGTGGGAATCCCCTTTCAATCGCTAATGATAAACATTTAAGAGATTACCAATCTAATAACAGTAAGCACACTCATGTTTCTTGAAGTGACGATTTTAGCAACCTCTACTTCATGTGTCCAATTAAGAAGAATGACCACATATCTTCAGGTATGCGGGTGTTACTTGGTTCCTCTTCTTAATCAAACCCCTATATCTGATCGGCGCGTGGTTCGTTGAGGATCAAAGAACAAACACCATAAAGACACATGTTTGAAAAAAATTGAACCACGTCCTCAAATTTTATTTACTACTCTACACTCCATAGTGAATACAATTGGGAGGACCTATGTATCAATTAAGAAATTGACAAACCTGCACTTCCGATCATCATAAGTAAACCAAGGAGAGGTCCGTTTTTCAATCCAGTTTTTGTTGATGCTTCGTCATGGGTTTACTAACGGAAGACAAGTTTTGTGGTGTAATCTAATCGGTAGGAGTTGGACAACATGAAAAACAAACTAAATAACACCCACATGCCTTAGGCGAGTGAAGTTAGCATTTAAGTCCCGGCGTTCACAAGTGACTGGCCATTTCTTCTGTCCTTTAGGCGGGACAAGTGTTCATCTCCAGAGGATTTTGGAGGGAAAGGTGACTACCCTAGGCTTTGGCAGTTGCCCTTATGGAGTAGAGGCGTCCATAGCTGATCCGGACCCCATTGGGAACCTATAGAAGTGCCATAAGTTTGATTAGGCTAGGACCGATTTCAGTTAAAAAAGATTCATGGGTGATTAAAGTAAGGTTCCATGTTTCACGGTTTCTAAGGGTTGGTTTCATGTAGATTCCACTTAATCACATCTACATTTCCACTAGTATTTGGTGGGGCGAAGCAGTCGACATGAAAAGTAACCCTGAGTTTCCAACTTCGGTTATGGTATCAGCAAGGAATCGATAGTGCCATGACACATGTCCCCAGTTTCGAGTGCTAAAGTGAGGAGGAATTTGTCTCAAAAGACTCTAGGCATTGGTAATGTGTCCAGGCCAACTTTTTTCTATCTTCCTACATGAGGAAAAAATTGCACCACCTTATGCTTTCTCCATATCTTGTGTAAAATATCTTTAGTGATGGGTTATGGGTGCCTCTGCTCCAAGTGTTGGGAGGTGCCAATCGTTCTTGTGGAATGTAAGTTACAAGTTATAAGTAGTACTACACCGTTTAGGGTATTTAGACTATCTTCTTCTTGCATATTCAAACTGTAAACACATGACACTTGCCATTACTCTACACAATCATATCTTCCCCATGCATACTAAAACGTAAAACTATCATTTCAAGTATCCCAATGTGCTATGCTAAATGTCACGGTGCACATATTTTTTTCACTTCAAAAAGTTACTTATGTTGATGAATAGTATCATATCGACAATTAGCGGACGTGGCACTTTGAGACCTCTAGGCCATCTAGTTTAGGCCCTCCGCAAAATAGTGTACGCTACACTAAATGCCATAAACGGTGTACTACCGGCCCTCCATGCTAACTTATGAATGCCCTACTCTTCCCGTGGGTGGTGGCCGGTGGTAAGTAACTGCCACCGGCAGAACGAGAGAAAGAAAGAAAGAAGCACGGCAAGAGCAGCAGCCGCCGCCACTCGCATGTATGAGTAACTTAGAGGAGAAGTACAAGAGCTTGCTTCTTTATATTTTGTTTCGGTCCCAATTGAATATCATCTTCATTCATTAGCACGAGCACCTCTTGCGTGCCCAAGCCAAGAATATTTAATAAAAGAAAAAGAAAGCAACAAGAACAACGACAAGAGATCCATGTCATAATAAAATTAATTGTTCCTTGGCCGGTCCAAGATGACCCTAAACTACCGGGTGATAGTGGAGAGGTACCCATTTTCGAATGGAGTGGTTGGCGGTTCGATTCCCGCTGTGAAATCTTCTCTCTACTTGACGGAAAAAAAACTAGCTAGGTAGGTAGGAAGCCAAGAGCCCACCCACTGCAAGGTAGGCAGTAAACCCCACCCTGCACCAAGAGGATTCTTGAGCAGGGTAGGGCCAACGGTCTCAAATTCACGTTGGATTGCCCAACGTTGGTTAATTATTTATTTGTTTGTTCCTTGGCCACATAGTTCAATTACAGCTTGTGACTACACTAATATTCTTAATTGTATTTGTGTCACATGTGTTATAGTGTCACTTCACTTGTCATAAGGGTTCTGCTAGGTTACACTAATGGTCAATAACTTGACCATTAGTGTAACCTCATGACCCTTGGTGTTGGCGTGCTTGCTAACATCTTGGCATTAGTATGCTCAATCATATTATGAGATCTATGACCAAGTTACACAATGGCCATAAGTGTAAATACATGACACTTGACATTAATATGCTCAATAATACCTCCCTCTTGCATATGATTATGTAAACACATGGCACTTGTATTGTGTTAAATAGTATTTCCCCCTTGCATACTAAATTGTAAACATATGACTCTTGCCATTAGTATGGTCAATCTTATTTTCCTCTTGCATACTAGAATGTAGAAAAATCACCCGAAGCTAAATATCGTATTGGGAATAGTTATGCACATCAGAAAAATCAATTATGTTGACAAATTATGTCGGGTTGATGATCAACGGATGTGATATTACTAGGTCTATTGACACCTACTCTAGATTGTTCACCAATAGTGTGCCGTGACCCTACTAATCAACGTGCATTTAACGAGGACCTCTACACGTGCATTCTTGGGGGTAAAAGGCTTGTATGGACATTCGTGCAATGTGGAACCCGTTGTGAAAATTAGTATTGGGTTTATATTTGCCCCCAATTTTTAAAATTGACATTTATAGAGGTGACAAAATTGTGTGTTTAGATCTTATCCCCACTCAAAGCCCACAATAATTCCAACAAAGCAACATAAACTCTTGAAATATATATGAGTAATTCTTGAATTATATGTGTACAGTTATAATCGTGACACTTAAGTCTCAGATATATTTCAAAAAAATTAAGTATAATTTATATGTACTACAGTACATGTTTAGTTTATGCCAATCTTAGGTTTCCGAATGTGTTCTGAAAAGACAATTTCAATCAAAGAAAACAAATCTGAGATCTGTAGTTTGTGCTTTTCCGAGCACTTGAGTAATCCGAGAACTATTGTACTAGAGTAGTATAAGGTAGCAAACAACAAGAAGTAATCAATTAAAGTCCATTCCAAAATCTATGCATTCAAGATTCCACACACTCCACATGTTTGGAACAGGGACATGCGCAATCCATCTTTACATTGTAGGTCCTTGTCTTTAGGTATTTTGTTTTTCCCTTAGATAAGCCATACAATTAAAGTTTTTTTTGTCTCACATTTCTTAATACAATCCTTTTTGTAGTTTGATTGCTCCAATTTTTACTCCATAATATTTTCTATACCTACAACTCCAACATAAATCACGCTCGTTGCTTACATCACCCCCATGGCCGTGCACTGTCCACCCAAGCATGCCAACCTTTCTATCACAAATCATCGAAGAGGAGGCTTATAGTCCTTTCCGAAAATGCCGCTCTCTTGTTAGGGTTAGGGTTAGGGTCTTTTACTCCATGAAATCATAAATCCCCATGATAAGATAGATGAAAGGGTAGGCGTGAATGAAGAGCCTCTTCGCCTATAGTACCCTCTTCAAGGATGGGTTCGACTGTTATAAGGGCCACTTCACACACGAGACTGAGAGCCCATGGCCATTGCACTTCGAGCACTCTCATTGGTGGAAAAGGCGGAGCCGGCCCAAGTTCGCTTCACACTAGGCTTGAGGGACCAGCGGAGTATGTGAATGCAAGATGGATGTGAAGTCTACATGGATTCCTACATGGCATCAAATGAATCGTGTTTCATGGTGACTTGGACTAGTTTCAAAAACCATCCCTTGGAGGTAGGCCTAACACAAAACCGGGAGACCATGGCATTCCGAATGCTCACAACCGATGATTTATTCTATTTTATCATGTGTGAGGACCCGCATGAATAGAAATTCATTGAAATAGCATTTGGTTGAGGGCCCGGTCACATATGACTTCACACTACACTTGAGGATCCGTGACCACACTACATGATTTTGGAGGTGTCTTGGGACGGCCTTTGGACACTTTCTTTTGGGCTCTCACAATCCCATGGTCACGGCTTTTGGCTTGTATGTGAAGTGGCCCTAAGATACACATTTTTGGTTTAAGAAAATAGTACACACATAGGAGTAAGCGTTGTGAAATGCACATGAAAGCACCATGGCTGTGGATGCAATCTACAATTCACAACCAACAAAGATTTCTCCTTTTTACCTTAAATTTTCACTTTTTGGTCAATGTGAAATATATGAAAAGGCCTCGAGGCTCTAGAAGTCTGTAGTAACTGAGCGTACATTTTGTGGGGTATAGGAACCCATTATTCTCATGTGTGATGATAAAATTGGTCATAGGGCACTTTTCTGACTCCTAAGAAAAAGCATGTCATTAGTAGATTTTCCTCTAATAAAGACTCAAACCGGTCACTACCATCAACTCTTTTGCTCTTATAAAGCAAGACCACATGCTAGGCCGAGGAGATCAACATAGTATTTAAATACCTCACATCACAATGTCTACACCCGATTGCAATTGCCGCAACCATTATTTTCTTTAATGTACTTCTCATGTTGATGACTTCTCTATTTTGAAGTCCTTTCCGTTTTGACAATGAGATGTAAGCGATTTTAGAGTCTAGGAAGCCAAAAGGCTAATGGGACTGAAAGCACATCATGATGGTTTCAAACCAACTAATTCTTTAGAGTGGTGGAGTGCGGCAGCCTTTGTGAGATAGAGACTAATGTCAACTTGGTGATCGGATTGAAAAAAGACTTGAGGCTCCCTTATAATACATTCTCAAATATTGATGGAAATTTATCTCTAATGATGTTATGTAGGAGACACTCCAACACAAAGTGTGCCTTGCTTCCAACTGCATTGTAAGAGCAAAAGTGGCATAGTCTATCATCTCTAGAAATAGGGATAGTCAACCACTGTCCACTTTCAAATGCAAGTCTATGTTTCGCGGTGCGGTAAGCAATGATGATCTTGCGTTGTGTTGGTCCCAATGGTTGCTTCAAGTACAATTCACATTCATATTTGAGAAAATTCTTGAGGTGGAGGTACACCCTAAACTCCGTAATATCAACCTCCATAATGTCACTCACTCTCTAATATCCCGAAACCCTAGGGAACGGATCTTCGTAGTTCAAATCTCACTCCTTATTGTCACTGTTCTCTCCCTTATATCACAAATTTTGTCATTAATGCAAACCACCAAAGAAGTCAACCCACACCCTTGCATTGCGCCATGTGTCAATATGTGGAGTGTCTTCTTCTTCTTCTTCTTCTTCTTCTTCTTCTTCTTCTTATGCCACTTGTTGAATGTTGGTGCATGCATCTGCCACATCGCCCAGGAAGGCGAAGCGGAGTGGACCACACCACACCACACCATTTAATATGTTGCACTTTGTGTAATTCCATAGTGTCACATGCTACACTAATTCACTAGTATCACGCATCCATGTTAACACTACATAACTCTGCAATATCACGTGCACTTTGGTTACCACAGGTGTGATACTACGGAGTTTAGAGTGTAATCTAGTTTCTTCTTTAAGAAATGGAAAGAATTCCATTCTTTAGCAAGAAAAGCCTCCTTGATATCATCATATGCTATTTTTGATATGATTGGGTTGTCATGGGTTTCCCAATGAGATAGACCCCATGATGCCTTCCACATGGTTGTCGATTTGTGCCAAGTATTAAATCCTTGTTCGGCTAGGTGTCGGGAAAGTGAGGTTGCTTGATTGACTAACCAAGAGAGGGGGGGGGTGAACAAGCCATTGTTGAAAACCCATGGTGAGCTTAACAACGTATAATTATGGGGAGAGTTCTCCAAATTCAGCTAGCAAATATGATAGATTGTGGAAGAATATACTTAGAGGTGAGACATCATATGTATCTCATGCCCTTCTCAAAAACCTTCCAACAGGAGTTTTTCAAGTCATCTGTCCAAATTTCAGTACCATATGTGAAAGTTGGAAGCACAATGACGCATCACTAAGTAAATTACAATACTGATTGAAGCTAATTAAGTACGGGTGCTGCACAAAATTCTGTCCATATTAGTATTCTTATATGGAATTACCAGAATTGCAGAGTGCAAATAGTGTGAAGTAATTGTTTGTCCATATGAGCTTGATAATATAGCAGTATTTAGAGTGTTGTGCGCTCTCTTTCGTGATTTAGTTATAATCAAGCATAACATTATAGCTTATCTTGAAGATGGAGGTGTTATCTACTATTAAGTAATTCATATTCATGTCTTAAAAACAAATTTTCAACAATATAAGCACTATTTCTTGGTAAGAGAACATAACATTATTCAGCTGAGTATGTACGTTGGGTGGGGCTGGGAATAAGCCAAATTATATTCAAAATTATACCCTATTTATTCTCACGACAAATCATTGCATTGGCAAATTCAGGCCAAAAAACTCAGGCGAAACAATGTACTGATATTATTAGAATGGAACGGTTGATAGCAGTTGAATAATGTTATGAAAAGGGCAACACATTCAAAAATTATATTGAAATGGAGTGTGGACTCGCTTTGTTGGGAAATTTGTCAAAGTTTAAAAGAATGCAACCTGGATGCCTCAACGTGTTATTTTTGTTCAATGCACACGTACACACAACTCGTAACATTACACACCTCCTTGACTGCAATCTGTGGGACCATGTATCACATGAGCATAACTGTCCTTCGGTTTTGGAATTCCATGTTGATGGGGAACACTCGGATTGTGTATTGTGAACTTTTCGACAAGCAATTGTAAATCAAAAGAGTTTTAATTGCATACTCTTTCGTCGAAAAAGAGACCATAATGTAGCTGCTAAGTAATGTTATGCTTTCTTTTCAGGATTAGCCATATTTATCCTTCAGAATTAGAATACTGCTTAATCTCACAATTTTGTATTATGAAACTGGAATAGTTGTTGTTTCAAAGAGAAGTTCAAGTAAAATTGAACTTTTTGGAATACTTGAAACCGTCAATGACAAGAGTCTCAGGGGCGCTTCACACTATGGCTGAAGGTCGAGAGGCCGTTGATTTCCACCAATCAGATTGCAGGAAACCAAGAGTTTGGCCTATCGACCCTTCACACTAAGGCCAAAGTCCAAAGGCCGTCGTAATTTATAATGCTTACTTTTTGATGAAGGTGACGGACTCTCGAAGGAAGTTTGGGTCGGACGGGAATGGAAACCCAAACTATGGTTGAGAGACCGTCGGTTTTTTTTCATTAAAAAATCAATCATTGACAAGATCTTGGCTGTTAGATTAGAGGGGTTGTTTTAGGCAAGGAATAAAGTGGATTGCTCCTTTGGGTTTGGACTTTGGCCTTTGGCCTTTGGAGGCTTCACACTATGGCCGTCCAAGTTGAGAGGCCGTGGGAGTTCATGGCCAAAGGTTTGGACTTTGGGCTTGGCCTTTGGAGGCTTCACACTATGCCCGGCCGAAGGCTTCACTTACCATATTTTATTGGCTATTTTCAGCCCATTTCTTTGGACTCTCAACAAAGTTTGGCCACTCAATCCCACGACCTCTTGACTTGGATGGCCATAGTGCGAAGCGGCCCTCAGTTACATCAAAGATCTATGTGCATTGTTGTTCTTATGGAGAAAAAGCATGCCCAAATGACACAGATCCATGTTTGTATAGGTCAGTGTCCGGGGAGATTTTTGGGCATAATCGGTTGAGATCCTAGTGTTTCCAAGTCCAATGTGTTGGCATCTTTCGGTTTTTCTTTATTAATTTGAGGCATATCCTCTAAATTCCTCTAAAATGACCGTTGATTTTCTTGAAGTCCTAAACTTCAATTGGTTATCTCTCAAACTCAACCAGTTCATCTGTAACTAGCAGCCATTTATATAGTTGGACCCAACCTTATAGCAAGCTCTTGATCTTGAAACCTTGTGGAACTAAAGCCTTGGGTGGTGCATCCGGAACGTCACCCTTGGAGTGCACATAACGTAAGTGGGTGTTAAATGGTCATTTTAAGCTCCGCACCCACTTCTTGTAGGTTGCAAAACACACAATTAGTGTGGGTTGATTGCCAGTTCCAAATAATGTCCATAAGCATTTATTTCATAATTTCAAGACTTCATATGAATATCTCATTCATTGTCAAACTGAAGATTGGTGATGTGATAGAATAGTCATATAGGGTCCCCCCCAACTTATGTTGACTATTGAGCTTAAATTGGTTACCATATTTTGAGTACGTAGTCCAATCTCTTTTGAACACATGCATTTTTTATGTACGTTCTTACATCCACACCTAACCACAAACCACTCAAATATGGTTGTCTAATTTTGAAAAATAATCATGAAAGACCTACTTATCATAGATCATGTGTCATCTACAAGACAATTGATACAATATTTGTAATTCTTGATAGTTGTTCTAAGACTTTGATAACTATAGACATTTATACCTATGATATATATACTTTAATCCAATAATTGACTTAAAGCCAACAACATGTACCTATGACTAAGGGAAGCATGTCTTAAATGGACGTTTTTCTCTCTGCACCCACTTCTTGTAGGATATGAAAAGACATGCATGTTTCATATACCACTTAGATATAGGTGACTATTTAAGATCAACTGCCAAACTAGGCACATTTACCTTATGATTGTGGTGTTGGTTTTGGGTATCTTCATTGTCAATGTTAGCTTTTCGTTCTCGTAATCTTGGTCGATAATAAATAGTTTAGGCTCATAAAATTGCAGCCCAATGAGGATGCCCTCTTCATTTTGTCCCCATCGATCGAGGATCCATGGGACCTTGGCCGGTGCGCCCAAGTGCTTGTAAATACGATGCCTTGGGATCAATGGTTGCTCCTTAGGTTAGCATCCCATGCGCACGTGCTCCCATAAGTGTCGCCCTTTTGGCTTTATGAATGGTCAAAGTTTTGTTGACTCTAGAATATGTAAATTTACCCAATGGACATCACACAACATTACTAAGCATCTAGTCGATGGTCTCCTTCTGAAGAAAGAAGCTACAATTGAAAAGGAGGATTATGCTTGCCTGAAAAATGGTCTAACATAACACAACCAAGGAGTTGAGTAATGTTATGCAATCGTTTGGACAACTACAACAATTTTACAATATGAATCAGATGATTTGGGTTCACAATGTTGGCTGAACTTGTGATAGTGTAGGTGGACCGTATCAAAAATATATCACAAAAGATTAGAATGGATTTGTTAGATGTGTAACCCCTTCATTACATAAACAATCGAATGTCCTTGTGAAGGTATTACTGTTTGTGGTATTTTGTGTCAGTTGCTATTTGGAGTTACGCTATGCTATAATATTTTGCTATGAATTTATTTTCCTTACCAACAAAGGTCAAATACGTTGTTTGGACATCATAGAACATAAATGACTCCACATGGTAGAAACTTATGTTAGAAGTAAAAAATGATAGCATTGCGTTTCTTTGAATAGTAAGTGACACTGAATACCATAAATGGTGTAGTTGGATATAGGTTAAAAACTAGGGTCAAACTGTCAATTGTGACTTGTAGTAATACATCTTGAGCTAACATTACATATTGTATTTGATGTAAACTACAGCTTGAAGTAGTACCAAAAATACACATACATAACAATAGGATTATAGGAATGAAGTTGGTGTAAACTAGGACATGATATTATACTTAACACATATGTTTGGAGCTTCATCGTGTCTACATAAACTCATCCATCGCATATCAAGGGGCTCTAGCAAAAAACAAGCCCCGTGTAGGATTGAGGGCCAATTCATTTCAACTAGACTCCACTAAACTAATTTGGAGTATATGAAACTATTTCTAGCATAAAATTGTCTTAAAAAAAATCAAGTGATAGAAGTAGTAATTATGTTTCACCTTCACAATGGATGTGGTTACTTAGACACCACAAAGCTTTAGCTGATATGCATGGGATCAATCAAGTTTTGGTATACATTCTATTTTCAACTTGTAAGCATCCGAGAGCCCCTAGTGAACCTCTCCATGCACAAAAGTGTGTATTTGAGCTACATACTTCATTTTGAATTGATTGGGTGCAAGCATGGTAAATTTGACCCAAAAAATGCTTTGGTATCTTAAAACAAAAGTTTTTGTTTGGTGAAATGCCTAAAAGTAGTAGCAAGATGTTGTTTAAATTGAATATTTTTTTTGGAGATCTTTGTTTTTGTGTCAAGTACTCAAGTGTAGAATGCCAAGTTGAGATCTTCAAAACCTATCATTAAGAGTAATGCTCATAAAGCAAATGACTAGATTTGGTTTTGGATGTAAATTTCATGACCTCAACTATTTTGAACTTAGTTTGTTTTTTCATATTCTTGGAATTCATTATATACTTGACGTCATGATCAAAAATTATTGTAGAAGATCATGAATTCAATGTAATTTTATTGTGTTTTAAACAAAATTTTGAGGATGACTTGTTCAATATCACCACTTGCACCATCTTCTCAAATATGTAGAATAGTTTTGGAGATTGTTTTTGTCAACATACATTGCTTGACTTTGTAGATCAATATGGTTTTTTTTAGCTGTTTGTGAATTTTTTTCACAAAATTCAAATTTAGTATAATATTTTGAATCACTTTCACTTAAAATTATGCAAGGATCAAGAGATGTTCGCTTTACCTTGCTTGCACCCAATTGTGTCAAAAATAACCTTATACAAAAAGAACTCAAATTTCAACTACACTCTTCAACTCAATCAAATACCTCAATGTTAACGAAACTAGAAAATACACAACATGAATACCCTTGGATGAAAACACATACCCAATTATTTTATTCACCAATGTCGCATATCAATACATCGTCATTTTCAATTGACATAGAATAACATGTGAAGGAAACTAGTAAGCTTCAAATTTATATAGAGAAAAACACTGCATATAGAAATTTCATATATATATATATATATAGGTTGTACTACAACATTGAGCCCGCCGCTAAGGGCGAACTCACTCTCAACATGGAGGGGGTTCTCGAGGGCGGTTGTTGACATTCTTAAATAGCACCTCCAAGTACACGCGAGCTCGAACACCCAACACTCCAAATGTTGTTACGGAGTACTAGTGTACATCAAGTGATTGGATGAGTCTGATACACAAATCGGTGATGAGAGGTTGTTGGGGGCCGACCGGGGGTAACAACATTCTCATGTTTCAATTACTGCTCACGGCTGCAAGTGAAAGATCCAAATTAACCCCTAAAGCACATAAGTTCAAGTGACCCAAATTGAGTGTGTGTGTGTGTGTTTTTTTGTGGTGGGTTTTGTTCAAATATCTTAGAATTAGTTTGTTAGATGCTATAAGATTCGGAATTCATAAATAAATTTTTTTTGGAGACTCAGACAAGATATGAGATTTTGAGGCTTTCACATGTTTGGATTTCTAGTTTAGTTGTTCCCCCAATTGGTAGGTTTAGAGGGTTTAGGGTGTAAACCATTGGGGTCGTACCTCCCTCTCATCTTGGAATTTACGTACCATTGTTTTATTTTTTATTTATTTTTTCTAAATTTTCTTATGCCATATCTACCATTGAGACTATGATTGTGAGGTCCAAAAGTTTCTCTATCAAGAATTTAGGATTGGATCTAACAAAGTCCAATTTCCATAGCAAGGGCCTTCAAAAATAAAATAAAATGTGGCATTTTGGAAAGTTGTAAGTTTCTCGTAGTTGTTACTTCTAGTGCCTTTCTAATGGTGTATTACTGACCTTAGTACAGTTAAGCAAAGTATGGATCTGATATGAACTGAAGGTGAAAATATCTCCCTTATTTTGACACCTCATCACATAAATGTTATACCATCCTATCTAAAGATATTTGGATGGCTGAAACCTTTCAAGGTACATGTTGCTTACATGTTGTAAACATTTGTATGGCTGGATTTTGGCAATAAATATTTGGATGGGGAGAGAAAAATTTGATAAAAGTTTAGCTATTGATAGAGAGCCTTTAAGGCATTTTGAGGGGGCCAATGGGTAGGCATTCTAGGGGTTAACAAAGGCCACTAGGAGAAATCTTGTCCATTACAACTATCCATTGCAACTTATCTATCACATAACATTATTCAGTTGCTATCAGTTGTTTCATTCTAAAAATATCAGTATGTTGTTTCACCGACTTTTTGGCTTGAATTTGCTAGCACAGTGCTCTATTGTGAAAATGAACCGAGTATGATTCTAAATGGAATTTGGTTTATTCCTGGGCCCACCCAATGTACAAACTCAATTGAATAATGTCATGTGCAATCACGGTGAGAAAATGCTTAAACAAATCACTCTGGTTGTTAATTGGAGGTTTTGGTTGTCAATTGTCCAAAAACCACAACAAAAAAACCTTCAATTGACAAAGAGACTTGAGACTTGAGACTTGACAAAGAAACTTGAGACTATTTACTTTCACATTATGAATTGTAAAGAAGCAAAACTCACTCTAATGAAATTGTAAAGGGGGTTTCCAACACAAAGTACATCTTATTTTCAACTACGTTGTAAGAGCAAAAGTGACACATTTTAACTCTAGGGATTGGGATAGTTGGCCATCTACTGATTTCAATGGCAAGTCTATGATTTGAGGTGTGGTAGGTAGTAATATGAGATGAACTTCAACCTTGAATCCACATTGCTCCTATCACTAAACTAGTGCTGGAAAACTTTTCTTCATGAGAGGCTTATTTTATTGATAAATATGCACTCATTGTATGTAGTGCCTACTCGCTTATATCTCAAGTGTATGTACTCTTCATTGACTTAATAAACAAGAGAAAGGCATTTGCTATTTCAATGTACTCATTTATGAATGAGAAGAAGAATTCAACACTACCACCACATTTCACTATGGGAAGTGGCCCTAACTCCACAAACAACCTTAACGGTTGGATCAATTCGACAATTTATCTCATCCAGTTAGCACTTATAAATCACATAGATTGTCAATGCAAAGTCTAGACTTGAAAATGAGATGCTCAAGTTACAAGAGGTTAAACTGGCGACTTCTTTTATTCTTGAATCGATCACATCGACCTCTAATTGTGTCCATTACTGAACCTAAAATGGTATGTAATTTACGAGCACATATGCCAATCTCATCATGACAAGTGTCATTTTAGTGTCCTCTCTTAACTACAAGACGTATACCACTCAAAATAGGTGTTTGGTCAAGACGAGAGACCACATAAGACTGACACACATTGTATGAGTTTGCGCATTGTGTATGCCTTCTTAAGCTTTTCAAAGTTGGTATTGAATTTGGTCCGAGATGACCCTAAACTACTGGATGATGGTGGAGAGATACCCAAATCTTAAGGAAGAGGTTGGCGGTTCAATTCCTGGCTATGAAATCTCCTCTCTACTTGACAGAACTTGCCAGGTGGTTAACTGCCTCATGTGCTTTGGCGTTGGCTTGTCGGCCTTCTGTCTCAAAAAGAAAAAAGAAAAAAGAAGCTGGTATTGAACCAGCAGTTTCATGACAGATGGATTGCTTCTAAATAACTCTCCAGAGCAAGTAGGAAAGCTGAAATCCTCACAAACATCACAAGTGCTAACCATTGCTAGGATTTAGATGGTCTTCGTCCTCAGTTTCAATTTCTGTTAATGGTTACGAACATCTTATGTGTGTCCATTTATTTTATTTTTCTCCCCTTGCCCTTTTCCAAGCAACTTGATGACTTATAAAAAACTAATTATGGAAATTGCAGCCAACGGATGGCAATGTCTGGTTGGTGTAGTTGGTCATCACGCTAGTCTCACACACTAGAGGTCCCCAGTTCGAACCTGGGATCAGACACGTTGCTTCCTTCTTTTCCTTATAGTTTTTCACATCAGGAATGGCGACCTTTTATATTTCCATTTTCCCAATTTTCCATTTGAAACCTTAATCTGCGTTGCACGATCCACACGTAATCGTGCATACAATGAGTACTATTGTCTGGTTGCTGCAGTTGATCGTACGCTGGTCTCACACACTAGAGGCCCCTGGGATCAAACAAGGAATCAATGATTTCATTGACAAGTTTAGTTTAATACTGTGTTTTTTTCTTTTCTTTTTTCTTCTTTTTTGCAAGTGAGCTAATAATTCATTATGATTAGGTCCCAAAATTTCATCAAGCAACAGTATCTGATTGGTGTGGTTGGTCATCACACACGGTTTGAACGCAGAAAGAGGGCTCTGTATTTTCCGGATCTAGCTCACATGGAGGACTTTTTGTGTTCTTGGCTGTCTTGCTCAGATTTTATGGTCAGAACGTCGATTCCAATGCATTCTTTGCTCTACAGCAATCCAGACAAGTACACAGTTACGAGAGTTTGGAGCTGAGTTGGTACTAGACGAGATGAGGCTCTTGTTAAGAGGTCGTGACTCTTTGCACGAGTTTCTTTTGAATTCATCTTATCTTGACTAGATTCAATCATGGTTTATGTAAGGAGCAATGGCTAAGGTGTGGATGGAAGGAGCTTCTGTGAAACTGACCTTGCAACCAAAGGGTACACCACCTCAGCAGACGGATCCACCCATATGAGACTGCTCTATCCCTAACACCACTTGAGATGGCACAAGACAAGCTGAACAATCCAATCTCCGGAACCTTCGCCTTGCAATCACTCAATTGCAAAAGGTTGCCATGACAACACTCAGGACTCTCTAAGAGGTGGACAAAACCCGCAAAGAGATGCCGAAAGGCAAGACTCCTGGCATAGATGCCATACCAATTGAATCTTACCAAGCACTATGGGACGACTTTTCTAGCGATGTGCTCCTCTTTATTGAAGAGGTTCTAGATGAAGGCCAACTACTACCATAATTGAACATCAACATGATCTTCTTTCCAATATTGAGAATAGAATAGCGTTGACAAATTTTCGGCCCATGTCACTACTAGAACCCCTATACAAACTGGTTGCCAAAGTGCTAGAAAATGCAATGAAGCAATTTCTCCATGACTTAATACTCACATCTTAGATTGGCTTCGCCTCCAAACATTGCATTTTTGCAACGTGATCTTGATGTTCGACTCTATGGACTAAGCTTTAGAAAGTCAATGGAATCTAACACTCTTCCTTTTCGACTTTGACAATGCATATGACATTCTTACAAGCCACTACGACTCAAATGGGTTCCTCACCTACATGGGTTTCATGGGTGATGGCCCTTAGTACCTCTGCCTCAGCCTTAATCCTAGTCAATGGAGCACAATCAAAACCATTTCCCATCTGCCGCTCTCTTCGATAGGGGTGCCCCTTGGCACCTTATTTATTTCTATTTATTGTAGGCGTGTTTGGCTGCATGCTTAATGATCCTCCTCTACGACAACCTTAGTGCAAGGTTGCACTATTCACTTTAAGCCCTTGACAAGGATGAATGGAAAAACTTTGCCAAGTTGCAATACCCTCAAAGGTCTAGGCTTCCATGCTTGTCTGATGCCTGATACTACCTTGATACCCTGCAATTAGTTCCTACCACCCCTCGGGGAAGTCACTTAGTGTATTCTTTGGGGACACATGAGCGTACAACACATATTTTTTGGGGGGCTATGTAGCTCATTTATTGCATTTTAGTGGACCCTATATTTTTTAATAATTCTACTTTCTTCAATTTCTTACCACCCTATGTGTAATTATAAATTAAAATCTCCATAATATTTTAGACCCTTCATTATTTATATTTATTTGAATTTTTCTGCGTGGACAATAGCATTGTACTATAGCATTAGAAATGGAATTCATCACGCAACAAAAATTAAGTTGTGTATACAAGAAGCATGTTATTCTTGTCTTGCGTGGGAGGAACAACCAGAGAATTACACAAACGTCAATGAAATATTCCTCAAAAGTACACTTAATAACCCTCATCCAACGAGTTCATCAATTTTGCAGATGGATTTGTGATCATTTTTCATCTAGTTCTTGAAATTTTCTTACCCTAAACTCAACCTAAAAATAATAATAATTCCCTACCAATTACTATAATGCTATTTTAGAAATAATATAAACATAATTTTGGGTATTACAAGTGACCCTATATTATATATAATGTGCTACCTCACATTTCTTCAAGGCTATGGTATATCAAAAAAATATATAATTTTTATCAACCATGAATAAATGTCACCCTACATTTGTTCTCTCATAGTTACCTAAATTTTCGACAGTGACTTCCCCGGGTACCACCCTAATACCTTGCGTATGGTTCTTGAACCCCCCATGAAACCTTAAATAAGCCAGCCAACCCTTTCATCGCCGGATGACAATACTTTCCATCCAAAGGTGACTGTTTCAACAAATCCATCCACATGTCCACATACATTTTGCCTATTTCTTATCCAATGCCACTAATGGCAGATGATTTATGTTGACCCTACAAATAAATAAAAATCTAAACTTAATTTTATTTATGCTACTTTACATCTAAATAAATAAAATACCACAACTCAAACCACACCATACATTATATATAATCCCAAATTCACATTTAAATGATGCTATTGTAAATCAAAAAATATAAAAATTATGTATTTTGAATAAAATCCACCCTATGTTTTCTTGCACGTGGTTTTCTACATTTTTGCTAGTGCTCGCCCCTAGCCAGAGATTGGATCGCTCTTCTTGCTAACAACAACCACATTTCTAAGGTCTACCAAGTTAAGAGCATGTTATTGTGGTTGGAAGCATACACTTGTCAACAACTTGGCTTCTTGCTACTAGCCAACCACTCCCTATCAACCCCATGTAGGAGGTTTGTGCCATCTTTCGGCAAGGTACTCAGGCCCTTGCAATTGCGTTCAACCCTCCCCACCCTCCCAACAAAACTTGATGATTTGGCTACGGAGTAATGCATGGCTAGCCTATCTCGACTTTGACCTTAAGGAGTGGGAGTGGTGATGCCATGGTATTTTATCTAAACTCCCTTCTTGAATCATACAACCAAGTGTGGCTACTGCATCGCCTTGATGAATGAAAGCTCCCAAAATGCCACTTACATGGAACTAGAAGATGTTCTTCAACATGGTCTAGCACCCCTAGGTGTCTCATAAACTCTGCACAATGAACTAGCTCATCCTTGCCATGGGTCTCTCTATGGGAGAATGATGTCCAAGGTCGGCCTTGATGGCAATTGCAACCTTTGCCAACCTCGTCCCCTTGACAACCTACAACATTCTTTCCATACATGTCCAGCCATGGCCTTCCTTGGGGGTTTTTATTGCAATCTTTGATTGCAGACCATCAGATGTGGCTCTAACATTTGGAACCACACCACCATGGGCTTGATGGAGGACCTTGTAGGCCCTCGAATTGAAGAACCTTATAATGGGCCAATATTTCTCTACTTGAGGTCATTCTAGAGACCCTTTGGGACTTTCTCCTAGAAAGTCTCCTATGGCACCTTTGGTGCCAAATAGCTAAACATTATCTATGGGAAGAACCCTTCCACTCAGGTGCGACCTTATTCAACACCTGGAGAACCACTATCTACAACAAATGTGCAATGTGGGAGAACCTTCTTATTGTGCAACGCAACGAGGAACAAAAGGTTAACATGATAGTGAGTTACATTGCCATTTGAACAAGATTTGGGATCTTCACCAAGTTTACTACTAAATTGAAATTGATTTATATCCCCCCAAATAGTCTTATTGTCTACGGATCTTACCGTATGAGCTATTGACCCAATTAATATTTGTTACCTCAACCTACCTCCTAAACCTACTCTAAAGTGCTATGCACAACACCATGAAGACTTTGAACGTATAATTGACGGTTACATGGTTGAGATCCTCCTTGATGTGGAACAAAATGGCATGCAAGTGCCTAATCGCCCCAATGTTATTGTGACTTCTTGCTCTTTATCCCCCACGTGATCCACTAGTTGACCCAAACTATGGTACCATTGCTCTTGCCAACAACAACCACCTTGTGGATGTCCATGGAGTCAATCTAAAATTAAGTGCAGAAGGTAGAGACCTCCTAGGCAATCTCCTTGTTGCCCTCTATTTTTTGTACTTATACAAGTACAACTTGACCCTTCCTTGAATGAATCGCTACACGAAATCGAAGCTTTTGATATGTTTGAGTGGAGTAGCTTTCTTTCCACTTCTCCTTCACCAACTCATGTTTCCTAGGTTGTCATCATCAACAAGGCTCCTTATCCCACTCTTCTAGCACCAAATCGTGTCGCCTTCACTTGGCCACATCGGTGCAAATGCACTCCGTTTGATGCCTACCATCTCCTCCCTAATTGGGCACCCGAACGCTTGTGAACTATGTTAATTTTCAACGAGTCTTTGGTCTCTCCTCCGAAGCAATTGATGGCACCTTTTTGGGTGACATTGCCACAACCCTGATTAACATGTGAACCTCTGGCAATGAGCACATTGCCTCCCTCCAAGAAACCCTCCCTTCCCCCTAAGAAATGACGCAACATGGTGTTCTCTCCTATGAGGAATGCATTGGGATATTCATTTCAAAACGATTACCATATACTAATGGCACCTCGTTTAGCTCTCTCGTAGGAATTTATAGATGGGTAGCATGAATAGGACCAACAAGGTTTAATTTTGATTGCATTGATTATGGGACTTGGATGCCTATGACTAGACCTTGTCATCCCCCTTCTCATTTCTTTCATGTACTATGCTCGTCTTACTTTACTATTGGTGAGGAATTCACAACTAACTTCATACACTAGTGGTCCCCAATTGGAACTTGGGATCGATTTTTTTGAAAGGAGAATAATGCCTACTAGCTAAACCTTTCAAAATTTTATGTTGAATCAATATTTTGTGGTACATGATTAGGGTGCATTTGTGTTAAGAAGTGGAAATGGAGCAATGATGTCATCAAAATATAAGGCAAAACATTCCCTTCATGTATAGCAACTATGGATTGACTTTCCATGCCTCCACCACCTTGTAATATAAGTTTCAAGAAGTTGAAAACATAATGGTTATGGACGAATGCCTTCATAGTATACTACCCACTTGGAGATAATGATATGAGAGTGACATAAACGTTTTATTTCCACTTCTCAATGGAAACCCACCCTTCATATCTCAACCTCATCGCGTCATGTTATATGTAGAACCAAGCATAGAAACTAAAAATTGCACACTCTTAGAGCGCTACATTCTTCATTAATAGTTTGAGGTACTTACCAGTGTTGGACTGATATCACCTTTAAGTGATACCAGTAGGGTCATGGTATGGCATATATGAAAATGCAAACCATAAGCAATGGTATGGTAATTTTTATTTTTTAAAATTTGGAGAATGGTATGTGCAACAATAATTGGACATTTGTGTTATTGCAAGGGTATGTATAGCACAATATTCAAAGTGTACATATTGTGCCAATAGCAATAATGGTCTGGTATTCAGTACGGTCCACAATACTTGTATTAAATGGGAAAAATTTATAAGTGATTTGGAAAATGACTTGAAACAAACATGCATATTATTGAATATATTCCGGGAAACTCGAGCCTTTTCATTCAAGCATCAAAAACATGTACAAAATGGGAAGGCCGCAACCTTATCTTATACTAAATCACTCTACATCCTCTTCAAAACATCCTCTACATACCCTTCACAAAAAACCCACTAAAATCTTGATCTCTCACTGCAATAATGGTCCTGGAACGGTTCCTCATTTTCAAAACCAACCTGGTAGGGTTTCGGGGAGGTCCCCGCCTCCGACCTACCCGCCCATTAGGGTTTGCCTATGGTATCGTTCAACGACCTACCCGCGGGTATGGTTGGTTAAACCCATACCCTTCCCCGGGCACATACCCATGTTTGACCACAATACCGGTCCAACACTGGTACTTACCTCAGTGCTATCATACTATTATCTCCTCATGTATTATTCACTTTGAGTTTAATTACCGGAGTTGTAAGCTTCTTGGGTAACATCCATGCTCCTCATAGGATCCTTCCTTAGCACATAGTTAGGCTCAAATTTATTGTCACTGGATGCCACATTAAAGAACTTGATTTAGTGTGGCCCACACTATTCATCACTGGGACAAGATGTTCATATGAGCTCTGAAAATTACGAGAAAAAGGCAACTTGCGTGATTTGGATTAGCTAAGCATCTTGCACTAATCACGTGTTTTCATATCCTACAAGAAGTGAGTACAGAGCTCGAAGTGTCTGTTTAAGAGCCGCTCATTTCATCTCCTTCCAAACACATCATTTACAACAAGCTCCATGTTAGTGCTCCCTCGATCGGGATGCTTGAAACGCCAGATGTCAGCATTCCCTTGGTTCAGCCTATCCTGTAACTAAGAGAATCCTTTCCAACTCTTGTCTATACTCCACTCATGTACATGCAGGGCTCAGTCATTGAGGTTTGATTGTTCAAACAACTTGAATGATTTGAATGATTGGGAGCATAGAAAGTTTCCTAACTCAATTACTAACGTTGCTGTCAAACAAGGTGTCAAATTTGAGGAGCAGGGGCTAGTTCATGGCTTGGCTTTGATGGGTAGATTAGACCAGTGATTGGGGAGATTTGAGATCCTAGTGTTTGCAAGTCCAGCCGGTTACATGTTGACATCCTTTGGTTTTCCTTTACTAAATTGGGGTATATTCTATAGATTCCTCTAAAATGATCGGTAATTCTCCTGCAGTCTTGAGCTTCAACTGGTTATTTCTCAAACTCAACCGGTTCATCTGTAACTAACTGCCGGTTCTCTCTGATCATAGGATTAGACAGAAATCAAGTTTACAAGGTTTCCATGTCATCGCTTTCTATATTCATCTCAGGCCTTCAAAGAGAAAGGCCACTTACTCATAATTGGTGGGCAATGAGATATTTTGGTTATAAACGGAGGGGCAAGCATGCCTTATATAAACTTTCAAAAGCTGGTAATAATAAGATTTTTTGTCCAGTTCGACATAATATTGTTAATTTGTGTATTTTGTTTCATGTGGCTGAAAATCTCTTGGGCATTATGCTCCTCTTATTTTGGGTTTTTTTCACATTTTGGGTGCACTCAGCATGAGCATTATTTATCACCTAACAATACCAGTAGCTACTAATCCAGGAATACCACAATGTGATGGGTCGCAAGTTCGGTGCTAGTTAACCTAGCTCGTTTACACAATTATTGATGTTACATCTTACTTGCACAGTAGGTCCCGAAAAATTGTGCTTGCTTGTTTGCCAACCCAGTTGGGGGTTCCAATTGCATCAACCTCTCCTCAACAAGTGGCAACATCAACAGACTATTGATTCCTTCTTCAAGTCCACATGAAATTCATGAGAAAAATTTGCATATTTGTAAAGACATTTAAAAAAATATTTATTTTATATATGTGGCCAAATATCCAATTTGTCATGTTATTGAATTTGTGACACCTCGATAATACGACAGTTTCTCATTTCCCAAACGTATCATTTTAAAGAGGTAGGACTGTAGTTCTGGATGAAAAAATTCCCAATATGGTCCAATGGCTAGAATTGTCTGGTGTTAGAGGCACCCACAAGAAGGCTATGTACCCTTACACATGGCTTTCCTGGTTTGCCCCTTCCCTTCCTTGTCAGTGTCCGGGGAGATTTTTGGGCATAATCGGTCAAATATCAACCGGTTACATGTTGACATCTTTTGGTTTTCTTTATTAAAGTGAGGAATATTCTGAAAATCCCTCTAAATCGATTGGTCATTTTCCTGAACTCTTGAATTTGAACCGGTTATTTCTCACACTCAACCGGTGTATCTGTAACTAGCTGTCGGTTCTCCCCGAGCAGAGTTCCTCGCCAAGATAGGTGATCATTTTTCAAAACAATTTAAACCGATATGACGTGGAGATCAGCGACATTCAAGGCATCTGAAGAGCTTTAGCTTAAATGCAATGTGTTTTTAAGTCAACTATGTAAGGTATGTGGACTGTATGTGATCAGTCTTTTTTGATTAGTCATCTATACCTATTTGAGTGGGAGGTATATGGGTGATTCGCAATTGCTAATTGGATGGGACAGTGCTCACTTTGATCAACGGCCAAACATTCTGTGTTGAAAGTGCCCAGAAATGGGCAACATACTTTACCCAACATCATTTGAATAACAGTTTAGATCTTCACTGAAGATGGTGAGAGTTCTTTCTTACTTCAGACCACATTGTGTATATCCAAGAATTAAAATGTTGCAGCGATGGAGTGGCCAAAAGAGTCGTGGTGGTTTTAGTGTGTTGTCAGATGCGATGCAACCATCATATTGGTTTGAAAGGGATGGTTCTTGTCGCAAATCAAGACATTCCTGCTTCAGTTGGTGTTTCTGTGTGGCGGTAAGCTACATTGCACTTAATTTTATATATTTTCCAAATAAAAAAATTAGAAGAGTACTTCAAAACTCTTCCTGAAACTGTTTTATCAACAGAGTTTACTTGATTTATGTATACTAATTGAAGCTTTTTTCTCTTTTTTTTGCTGTCCAGCTCGTGGAAGCCCACTCCTGTGTGCAGTATCTCTTGCTTGTTGGTCTGACATGTAACACTCTTCAAAGACAACGTTGCTCAAGGGCTTCATATACGAATATGTGGCCCTATTTTTTGCACTTCCAACTCAATCAGATCAGGCATTCTCTCGTCTGGTTAGCAATTGCAAATCACAAAGATTGTCATTTCAAGCAAATTGGAGACTCTTGAGATGCAAAAGTTATAAGAAGTTAGAGTATTCATTCTCAGTCTCAGTCTCATTTAGTGATCACACTAGTCCTCCCATTTGTGTTAATTGTTGAACTTAGAATAGCAAACATGTGTTGAGCACATAGTTTGTAACTTCAAGCCTTGTCATGTACCACTCAAATATACATGTCCGATTCAGAAGAGTAACCTCATAAAGTGCACATACTCTACAATGTTGCTCCAAAACACATTCATTTAAGTTGAAGCTCATCAAAAATCAACCTTGCATGTCGTAGATCTCCACCTCATATAGGTCAACATTGTGTTGGAAAAATGAATATCTTGACGAGGAAGGGATGGGGAAAACATGGAAAGACAAGAAGCCATTTGTAATTGTTTCTCTCCTGCAACAGACTAGAATGGGCCCATGTTGTCCTGGCTTGTTCCACATGTGGCCATCTGTCCAACTTGTTGATCCCCACTGTCCACCCAATGTTGCAAACGAATTGCACCAACATTCATGTCATATTGCCATCAAGTTACGGATTGTTTTATAGACTAGTTTGGGCTCGTGCCATCCCAACTTGTTGCACCTGTGAATATGACTTAATGTCCTACACCATCCGCTCAAAATGCCACCATTGATAGTTGAGCCTTTTGAAATTTTGGAACGACAAGTGTGTCCACATCTAAGCATCCTCGTCGTGCATCCTTTCCCAAATGTATAATAGATAGCTTGGGTCCATGCCGTCCCAATCTACTGCACCTGTGCATATGAATTAATATACTGGCCATCCTGCACCGTCCGCTCGTCATGTCACCTACATCACCACCCATCCACCCTCGCCATTACACCTTTTCATTGTGATGAAAGAAAGAAGTGGATATGGGCTATGGCGCAAGTAGTGGTATTTTGCAAGATCGTTTTGGGTAAAGTACCAACAGCTAGCTGCATGTACCTTCGTTGAATGTGGGATTACGAAAGTGGTAGAATTTCTCAAGCCACTCTTCTGGCTCGTATGGCAAGAGTGTTATTAATCCTACACTCATGTGGCGAAAGATCCCCAGTTGTAGCTTTGCAAGGAGATTTCTGCTTCTGATTGTGATTCCAACCTCTCCAAAGAACAACTTGCACTAGGCATGTAGTGCTGTCATTGAAGAACTAGACGAAGGCAAACCATGTAATTATTTTTTCCTGCAGGTATGGATGTCACTTCCTCCAAAAAGTTTGCCAGGCAAAAGAGAACCACATCAATCTGAAGACGCCTGAAGCTCGGAAACCCTAGAGAGCTGGTTCTGTTTGTAAATCCTCTTCCATGGGATGCCACATGCCCCGGTCCAAACTCCAGGTGTTTGGAGGGATGAACCAGTGTGGCCGCTTTTTACGAAAGAGGCAAACATGTTTGGCATTAGGGTTGGAAACGTTAGCAAGGGGACTCCCTGGTTACGAGATATAGTTCCCCAAACCAAAAGTTGCCATGACAGTGAGACATCGCTAAAACCTGATTGTGTGATGTACAAATGGTGGAGACGAGACAATTGTGTGATAATATACCTTTAGAAGACTAATTTCATTTCGATAATTTACAGAAGCCCAGTAAGCCAGTAGTCAGAGTACATCAGCATGTCAGATTGAGAATAGTATACTAGTCGTCCTCTCCGATAGCATCATTATCCTCCTCCCTCCGGAGGAAGAAGAGGCTCATGATCAAAAGCTAAAGCATGCAAAGCACAAGCTCTTCTTCCATTCTCCTGATTTAAACACCGTGTGTCTAATTTGTTCCCGACAACCGGAGAGGAACTGTCCGGGTTCGACCGGACTATCTGAATGGACATAAATCTCTAGGGTTTGAAGGGAGGGGAGAGCAGCAGTCAAGCAACGCAGCAAGGAGAGGCATGTGTCAAGGCTCTGCACAATCATGTGCACAATGAGCCGCGAGAGCGCAGGCCACTCGGAAACCCTAGAGAGGTGGTTCTGCTTGAAATCCTCCTCCATGGAGTGCCACAGGCCCGGTCCAACACTTAAGGTGTGGAGGGAAGGGCAGGAGTCTTGGAGCGCCCGCACGTCCGGAAGCTGGAGTGGGACATGGTGCAAGACGCCCTCCCATTTCCCGTCCTCCCCGAGTGCCATGCACGGCACATCGAGGAACACTTTCTCGAGAGCACAGTTGTTTTTAATAAGCTCGCGGAGCGTCCAGAACTGGGAAGCCCCGAAGAGAAGCTCCTTCAGTTGTGTGACCCTCTCAAACTCCACTATCGCCCCATCCCGCTTCTCCATGCACACGGCCACGTAGGCTAGGTTTGGGGCGCACACTCGGAGGACATCCGGACAAGTCATCTTTAGTTGGAGCTTGTGGACGTTGGGTAGGTTGAGGTCCACCACTCGGGCCTTGGTTGATAGTCCGAGGCATACAACTCGCATCGATGAGGAGTGAATCCGCGCTTCTTGCACCCCAAACACGCTCACAAGCGCCATGCTTTCCAATGAGGGCATAGATTCACTGATCTCGGTCAATGAATGTTCCGTCAACTTGATGCACCGGAGCGTCAAAGTTGTGACATGAGGTAACGGCTTAAGGTCGCATGTGTCAACATACATGTTTCTCAGCTCCAAGGTCTTCAAACTCGTGCCTGCACAATCACGCAAATTTCCCAACCATGAGTACACATGGAAAGAAAGGAAGAAAGGAAAGATGACTCTGATGTTGATGCCACCGGCATGAGTTATGGTGTTGAGGCTTAATCTTCGAGTTGGTCTAAGTCTATAAGTAATCCCGAAACAGACATCACAAGAATTAGAAGGCACAAAGACTATTGCCTTCTTTCAAAGGTGAACACCTTGAATGGGTGTGGACATGCCAGTCTACACATATCTCCCCCAAGAGGCAAGCCCCAAAATTCCCATGCGGTTGGTTGAAAATATCCGGTTCACTTGGATAACCCTACTATGATTGGGTGCACTAGAAATCAAGTGGTGGGAAGGTCACCCATCGAAGCACTATTTATTCCGGCCCTAGGCAGCTTACCCTCGGAGCTCCTATGGAATACGGGTTAAGGCCTTGGGTTTAAGCCACCCCTTTTGAGTACATGGACATGACAGGCATAGAACTTGATCTAATCAAACCAAACTTGCATAACAGAATTCTACCAAACAAGCAATTGAACTGATAGATTTCCATACATATGAGTCCATGACACATTCCGGACGACTCTCAACACATTCATAAACCGAGCGCTCGCTCTTGCCCAAAGTGTTCTAGAAATTATAAAACAGACTGTATTCAGGAAATATCGAGACAAGGTGAACAATTTCTGTCAATAAGAATGTTGAACAAGGAACTTACATTTCTCAGACAAGATTCGGAGGATAGGCGACTGTCGCATGATAGCCTGCTGGCCATAATCCACGAGAGACAGATGCTGGAGAGTACGACTGCACAGATCCACCCATTTGCGAGCAAAGGCAGGCTCACTCAACCAAAAGTCCACCAGATGGATCTCATCCTTCTGGAATGGGTTGGCTTGCATCTCCGGCTCGATCTCAAGCCGCAGCTTCTCCACCTTGTCTGCGTGCTTTAGCATTTGCAAACACGCATTCTTGAACGGGACATGGTCCTGGGAGATGGAGGAGGAGCTGGATTCCCGTGAAGGACCTGCTCCACTTGCACTCCCACCGCAGCATTCATCGTCCTCTTCATCGGAGTCAGAGTCTGAGTGTTCTTCCTCCTCATCCGACTCGTCGGAGTCCATGTCATCTTCGTCGTCTGAATATGGACTTGGGGGTTTCACTGGGTTCAACGCCCGGGTGATCTCGTAGTCTCGTTTTCGACATATGAGGTTGAGGCTCTGGACACTCTTAACTGCTTGCTTCATGCTTCGACTCGTTGCCATGCATGATGCTAGGCCCCGGGCATCTGCTACTCTGTTCAAGATTTCCACCTGTACGTCCAGCGGTAACGCCTGTGTCCCCATCATCACAAATGCTGGACATGAGTGCCAGGTATGATGTATGAAGAATTTGAGACCTTAGATTGGATTAGTTTGATGACATGGAATCGAATAATAGAATGTGCTACGGACTACATATCGGGTGAAAGGAGAGTGGATGGTGAGGAAACATCCATCAACTCTCGCCTGTTACAGACATCACCGGTTTTTTTATGGATAGAATGTCCTTTGGGTGCATGGAAAAGCGCAAGAGAGTTGCTCGAAAAGCCCTCCACTTGGATGAGCAGCCGGCTATAGAAGACAAAGCTTGTGTTGATAGCTCAATCCACATAGTTTCACGCTTGCAAGTTTGGTGGGCTAAGGTGAAAAAAATTGGACCCTTTCATATGTGTCTAAGACGGTGGAGCTTTGCCTTCCTCCTTATTTGTGGATTGATTTTCAATTTCATGTCCAAAACTTGAACTCGGAGTCATCGGTCAACGGCTTTGACATGACTACAAGCCATCAAGTTTGGGCTTGAACTTGAGAAACCAATCCCCCAAAAGCAGGGAAAACCTTGAGACATAGTTCCACCATCTTATGCACATGTAAGGAAGGGCTCAAATTCTTTTGTCTTGGACCATCAAGAACTTGCAATTCAAGGTCGAGCCCAAGATGTGTGTTTGTGGCAACTCCATGAAATCAAATATTTCAATGAAATGGCAGCTGGAGAGTACTGTTGCTACATCTTCAAAATTTTCTCTTTGAAGTGCTCGTTGTAGTTTCACGGTTCACCGGAGCAAGAAATAGCAAGAAGCAGGAAAGAATAAGCTGAATGAATGAATGGTTTACCTCCTCCAGTGAGGATGCAATCTCTTCATTTTGCAAGGACGTTGTTTTCTTTCCAGCAATCTCCCCACACAAAGTTGGGGAGATTGTGGATACTGCGCTCTCTCCGTATCCATCCTCCGAGCAGTCAATCTCGTCCACGTCATTCTGAAGCCCCGCTCCTGCAGACCGCTCACTTTGCAAATCTGGTGTCCACGACTCTCCAGAGATGTCCTCGGCGGCATTCTGCACGGCTGGTATCCTCTCGTCAACACCATTCTCACGAAGTGCTTTGACGTTTCTCGTTTCCTGCAAACCGACCACAGGTCTCACGTCAACAAGGGAAACTCCAAAACTCAATTTCGACTCTTGATCCAAAGATTGTACAAATGAAGAACATGAGAGGCTACTTCACCGCCTGGAACATGAGGTTTTAATCTCAAGTGCCAGAAATTGGTCGTCCATGTGCTATTGAGACTCACGTCCACCTTTGCATAGATGGTAAACTTTTCGCCATAGCCAGAGCGTATATAGCTTTGGTCCAAAGTTTGAGCTAAAACTTCTGTAACAAACCGAGACCAAAACCAACTAGACATGGATAAGATTTTCCTATTGATGAACTCCATCTCCAGATCATCACATTAGGCTTCCATACAATGGAATCTTCTTATGATCCTTCCATCCAGCCCAAGTACATATGGCTACCCTCAAATTAGTGAGATGCTCCAAAGACAAAACGTGCATGATTCCTTCAGTCATGACAGAAAGTGCACCGTTTCCAGCATCACATGCCCCCCTTCATGTACCAAAGGTCCCCCCCCCCCCTTTCAAGAGGGTAGAAGACACTCATCGACACTATATGAACTACAGAGTCAATGTCAGGGAATAGAAATGTTGAAGCACTCACGGTCACAACGAATTGGACACAAAATTGTTGCTGATGGGCAAATTAGGCTATGAGGAAAAGAGTACTAGGAAATGATTGGGGAGCTTACCGGCAACCTATCCAGTTGTGGATGACCTCTCATCAACGGTAACGGTAAAGCACCCATGTATAGTGATCCCTATGCAACCCTTTCAAGCCAACCAAGCGGCCTTCCTAAGTCCGTGGAGTCTATCTGTCTGTCTGTTGGTCGGTCTGTCTGTCGGTCTGTCTGCACGTGAGTCTCAGCTTTCTAGTTGCAGCAGACTCGACGTCTATTGAGGGCGCTGACTATGGCACTCGAGCATGAAGCGCCTCTCTTGATCTTTGAATTGGCATGCATGCGAGCCCACTGTCTCCGGTACTATCCTCTCTTCCCCCTCCTTTTGTCTTCCAGTGCACGAGTCCATTCCAGCAAAACCAAAACCTCTCTCTCTCTCTCTCCCCTTGCAAATATGTTCCTCTTCTCCTACTTGTGATGATGCCTCCTTCTATTCAGCTTAAAGGTCTGGGATAGGTAGCCTGCAGATAGATATACAGTCTACACGAGAGTGTATAAGCTAGGAATGCTTCACTCTTAGTGACGAGCTCCAGAAGCTCCTGTGTGTTGATGATGTTACCACCGAAACATTTGATCACTTGCAACCTCCACAAAGTTAGAAACTTCGAAAGTGGAGACACTAATCAAAACTAATATCTCTTTATTGTCCCCTCAGGGTAGGACTTGATGAGAGCGCCAGTCTGTAACTGTAGATGATATTGTTCGAGTCAGTGATGCAAATTAGCTCCTGTATTGAAATGGAGGAAGCTGGCAACAGATCAAACTGCACCTAACCTCCCCTCTATAACCACGCACCTTCTAACAGCTAGGAACTCCCAACCAACAGATACTTGTAGCTCATGACCCAACCACCAAGAATTGCACATGCAGCTAAGCAAATTAACCCCCACCTCCCTCTACCTGAGCTCCCAAGTTATACAACTCTTGTCAGGATCTACAACTTGTACAAGAGATTCTTCCTGTGAGAGAATACCTAGGGAGATAGATGCTTCCAAAGCACTCAAGTCATCCGGAGGGCTAAGTAAAAATACCGAGAGCCAGGCTTGAGTAACTAAAAACTTGGGCCTAAACCTGTAGGGAAACTGTGCTAGCGTAGTCGAGGATTCGGTAAACCTGTGGTCGCAACCCTTGCTCCCTTCTTCTTCCTTCCTTTTTTCGTGTTGCTTGAATGCGGAGGCAGGAAAGGGAGAGAGGAGAGGAGCAAGCAATTTGCGGGCGGGCTGCAAACACAGCTGCTGCAATTCCTTCTGCAGCGATGCACGGTCTCATATGCGAGAGAGACGACCCGGGGAAACGCCGGGTGGAGAAGGGGGACATGCACCTGGGGATCTCTCTCACCCGCCCGGGACTGTGACTGGACCCGGTCAGAGATGCCCACCCTCCCCCCCCCCCCCCAGTTTCTCTTCAGTCCCTTTACTTACTTAGCAGGAAGTCAGTTGTCATCCAACCCCCCCCCCCCTTAAAGGCTTTGTTAGTACTACCGGAGGAGGGGGGCCCACCATTCTTTGTCACGGAATGTGTAAGAATGGTGACATCCATTCCCACGTAAAATAAACTGTTGTCTCACGGGCGCTCGTGTTCTTATCAACATTGGACCGGTATCACCCACTTTTGATGCCTTTCAGGTACCTACAATGAGGTTATTATATGAGGTCATTTCCATTTGTTTGGTAACCGGCACAACCGTAACACTATTCAACTGTTCTCCGCCGTTCCATTCTAATAATATTTCGAGTCAGTGCTTCACCTAGATCTTACTCATTTGTCATGTTGAATCTGTTTACTGACAAGCATCCGTGAGGCATAATTCTAGCACCTTACATGACATATTCCCAGTCCCCCCAACTTGGCCACTCATCTGAATAATGTGATGACACGGGTGTTTGAGGATATCTTTTCTTGTTTTCGAGTTTTGATACCATTTAGGTCTATATATGATGCAAGATTCGACCTATAGACCTAGGTACAATTATCCTAGTATAAGTATGGAGTTAGGATGGTATATATTGACCGGTGTTGGATTGGTATTATCTTTCTTTGTCACCATTCGGGTACTTATGACAAGGATTTCACATTGTTTTGCATACCAGTTGGGTATGGATATTTGAGAATATATTTTGTTTTCGATACCATATACCATCTAAGAACCTTCGTACCTAAGCAAAATTGCCCTAGTATCAAATATGGTTTAGAATGGTATTGACCCAAATAATAAGTTGGGTATACAAAGCTTTTCTCACCTGGAGTTACCCACCAAATACCAATATTTGACTGCTATTATAATTTTGATACCCCACGGACAAGTTCTTTGGCATCAATATTGATGTTGACCATTGATACCATGCATTCACCTATATCCTCATCCAACATTGGTCCTAACTATTGCCTATTTTTTATGTCACATGGGCGTATTTGATGAGGTTTTCAATTGTGTAATACCCACCCAGTCCATGATCCTATTTTATTTTGATATCATTCAGTGGAAAGGCCTCCAAACTTATACACCCTAGCATCAATATGAAGATGATGCCGACTCAAATAATAACTTGAGACTACACTATACTAAATTGGGATCTCTGATTCTATTTACAGAGTCAAATGATCTTAAAATGGTCATTTGCAAGCTATAATATAATTCTTTGTGCTTTCGCTTATACAATGGATGAGTTTACAAAGACATCATGAATCCCTAGCCCATGAAAACCTTACCCCCTACAAGTTTGTGACCAACTCATCTCAAATGACTTGAGCTAGACTAATTTAGGATCATTGCAATTGATTCCGGTGTCAAATCAACTAACCAAGGTAACCTCCGAGCTGCATACTATTTCAACGAAGGAGTGAGAGGTATGATGGGGAGGGCGAACCAACCCATACATTGGTTCCTTGTTGGATGATTGTAGCCCGGCTGGGGCGAAACAACCCGTACATTGGTTCCTTGGAGGCAAGGGTTTGGGCATCCAACAAGGAACGAGTGTATGGGTTGGTTCGCCCAAATCACTGCATCCCTGCCTCCAAGGAACCAGTGTATGGGTTGTTTCACCCCAGCCGAGGTATGATCGGTCATAGGCAATCGATAGTTCCCTTCCCTTTGGCCTTTATGCCATCCAGGCCAACATTGGAACGAAGGATGCACGGAACACATGAGTCTATTCCGCCGTTCCCGCTCCGTTCCGTCACCGTCAAGGGACAACGGCCGAGGGCCAATGAGGGAGACTGCAGGTTGGTTGGGTGGGTGGTGGGTGCGCTGGTTGGGCTAGTTTGGTACTACTGCAGTTCCACTTCTGGGTTTATGGGAAACTCCCCCCCTTGGGCAGCCGGACATCGGAAGCCAGCTGAGCGGTAAAGATAGATGAATGATTGACCCTAACCACCACAGTCATTGGAGACTTATATAAGGATAACTGCCCAGTAACTTGCGTGGTTTAGGGTAGCTGCGGCTACGGAAATTCCGCCTTTCATGGGGCGGCTGGGTCCTCATGTCTATCCCTGTGTCTAGGCCATGGTTTCATGACCAACATCAAGGTGTGACCCGAATGATGCTCATGATGTTTATCCATTCACCTTCCACAACTCTCTTTTTTTACACTGTCCTTTGACCAATTCGTTGGGCGAAAGATAGGGCTGGGGCGAAACAACCCGTACACTGGTTCTTTGGAGGCAAGGGTTTAGGCATCCAACAAGGAACAAGTATATGGGTTGGTTCGCCCAAATCCGAAAGATAGGGGGAGAGAGAGAGAGAGGGAATTCTCTCATACGAGCGTACCTGTCATTCATCCAACAATAAAAGCCTCGAAATAGTATGCAATTTGGATTAGTTTTTAACACACCGAATTAGTCTAGGCCGTGTCACTTGAGATGAACTAGTCACAAACCTATAGGGGGTCCAAATTTTATGCCAAGATGGATGGGAGGTACGCTCGTATGCAATAATTATCTCATCCATTAAAGAAACAAAAAAGGCGCATAAAAGTAGGATGAAAGCTTGCCTCTCATCCATTCATTAGATAGATAGATAGATAGATAATATCCCATAGAGGTTTGTTGTTGAGAGATATCAAATGCCATCCTCCATTTGACAAAATTAAGCCTCAAGGTCTTTGAACTTGGTTTTGGTGTCAATTCTTTTTGAAATGACATCAACCTACTTATTGTTTAGTGAGTTTTTGTAGGATGAGTGAAGAAGAGGTACGTTCATTGCAATAATCTTCTTGTGTTTATTCACCAAACATGAAGCCACCGACATGGTGATGTTTGATGATAAGAAAATCACCGGAAAGAAACACCCCCCTTGTGGGTTTGTCATTAATTCTTTTTGAAATGCCATTCAACTCAACACCTAAAAACAACACAATGTAATGTATCACATGCATGCAATTGAAACCATTCACTTTGGCTATTGCAGTGCCATGTCATGCTTAGCACGTTGAATTGTATTGAATCGTAATTAGCTTTTGTGCCATGCCAACTTTCTCATAGGTTTGAATCTACAATCATATGATGTCTACATGGCACTTTCCCCTTCAAAATAAAGAAATTAGTGTCAAAGTAGCTTTGGTACTATGATATTTGTGGGTTTTAGGTCTACACTTGAACCAATGTTGGATGGGTATCGTCTTTATTTGATACCATTTGGATATCTATAACGAGGTTTCCACATTATTTTGATATCAATAGGGTATCAACGTTTGACTATATTTTTGCTTTCAATACCATTTGGATCTGCATACCAAGCAAGATCCTTCCACCCTAGGCAAAATCGCCCTACGTAGTATCAATATGGTTTAAAATGGAACTAATCCAAAGAATAACTCAGATCATCTACAAATCTTCTCTCGCCATAACATACCCACCAAACGTGAATAGTTGATTGGTATTGCAATTCTGATACCCACGAGCAAACATATGGATGCCATCATTAATGTTGACTATTGACACATGCATTCACGTATATACCAGACCAACACTGATACGACATAACCTTCATGTGGCCTTCTGTGGAATATTGTCAGTCCCACATAACATTGTTATGGATATGAATAATGTTATGTTGGTTATTCTTTTCTTGTTTTGGTGGTTTGTTTTTTTGTTTTTCGTTCTGCCCGACACACTTGCATACATCCATCCCAGCAGGCCATGACTAGGTAATATCTTATATGGCATATATTCGAAGCTTTGGAGGCTGATCAGTTACCACACTTGACCAACGACGGCCGCATCCGGGCACTTCCTTATTAATTATATTTGATCAGGAGTGTCCGTCCAAGGAAGCCTGAAGCAGATATTTTCAAGTATTGAAGTTTATTAATCGGTTGGGCTCACTCATGCGTGCGCTCATTCATATATACTCCCAAGTGCGTCTGTTAGTGCATCTCGAAGAAATTTCGGAGTCCATGGCACCGAAGGATATTTTGTTGTAATCTTCAATTTTTTGGTTGAGCCAAGTTTGGAGCTGCTTATGATGTGTGCACACGTTTCTCTACTTTTCGTGTCTCCTAGTGGTTGAAGCTCCAGGGAAATCCAAGGCACGCCGATGGACTATATCGAAGCACGGGTGTGCCCGAAACCATCCGTCCATTGTGGAGCCCATGGCGTGTTGAAAAATGTGCACACGTGTATATGCTGGCAAATCTTCGATGCTCGCAGAGAAGTTTTATGACAGCCACCGGGTGATACACTAACTTACATTCATGCCAAGGTTAAGGTGTGTGGGCTTTCTTCGGTTGGGTTTTCCAACTTTCTGCCCATTCTATTGACACCATGAAACTCGTGTTGCATCAGCAAACCTACAATAAACAGGAGCAAAAATCGGACTGGAAATCGGGCCTCCCCTAATTTTGTTATGGCTATCGAGAGTGGATGTTTGTTGATTTTTAAACTGAATACATAGGACTTCCAATGTGTTCACTATAAAGTGTGGAGTGGTTAACAAAATATGAAGACCTAGTCCAATCTCATTTATGCACGTGCTTTTATGGTGTGTTATTATTATTATTATTATCATGTTACCACAAACCAATTAAATTTGAGGGCATGATTAAGAAAAGTAATTGAATGACACCCACATACCTCATTGTGGGCACTTCCAACTCCAAAAAGAATTCTAGCTGTTGGATCACATTGGGAATTACGTTCTCATTCAAATTAGCAATTGCGAATCACAAAGATTGTCATTTCCAGTTCCACAACAAGAGTTTCACGAGATGCAAAAGTTCAATAAGAGACCATGCTGAAGGTTCTCTTTCGTTACAAGCACATGAGACTTGGGCAACACACATCATGCACCGATGACAATCGTCTTGCATGAGCGAGAAATATGTTAAAAAATCTACCGCGGTGGTCGATTTTGTAGACCGTTTCACCAATGCATGATGTGTTGCCCAAGTCTCATATGTTGTTGGTACCTAACGTTTCTCTATAAACGCTCACATAGACCCTACTTCTTGTTTGTGGTTATATTAACTAATGAACCTAGAAGGATCAACATGTTTCTAAAACACATAGTCCAATCTCATCGTACCACATGTCCTTTTTGGTGTCCATTCCAATGTACAACCCTTGCCATATACCACCTCAAATACGCGTGTCCGGTTACGAAGAGTGCCCATGTGCACCTTCAAAGTATCACACACCCTCACACCCACACATCAGCGCTGTAACCGATTTGGAAGTGTCATTGGAATTGACACCATGAGCAATCGTGGGGTTGCTATTCAGGCCAAAACATAACATTAAGGTAGAAATACCCAAACCGGTGAACTACCCTCTACCCGTGTAGTAGACTTCCATCAGAATAGTGAAGTGCCATTTTTGAAACCGATAATTGCGAGGCTGGCAGCTTGAAATGCATGTACAATCAGTTTAGCCAAATTTAGTCATGTTTGACTACCATCAATCACAATTTAATGTACTCATGAGTTAACCGGTTTAGGTGATATTCTATGTGGAAATGAGCATTACCGTGTTCGGTGTAAGGAGAATCTAGTGAACGAACAGGGGGTTTGACAAACTTTCCACTTTGAAAAATTGTAGAATTTTTTTTACAGGGAATAAAAATATGAAACAACTTGCATTCTTCATGAATCCTTCTCTTCTATCTTGGAAGATTATCTCATGATTGTAAGACCATATCTTCAATGCGAATCACCTTATTTTCACGGTTTATGGTATTTCTACCTTAGAGTATGGCTGGGCCGGGCCGGGCCGGGCCTAATAAACCATCACGAGTGTGAGGGAGTATATATGTGACAGGAAAAAGACTTACTGTATAAGTTAACAGTGGGCGAAGTACCACAGTAGCTTACATATGTGCTCATCAAACAGGACATTGACCTCCCAGTCGGGTCAGTCCCTGAGCATGACAATTGTAAGCAAATTTCCAGGGCTGTCAGCGTGTACCTAAAATATAGTACGCATTATAAAATGCAGTTTGTGTTTTGGTACTTCACTCACTCTCTCTCCGTGTTCCATTTGTTCTTGTCGTTATTGTCCACAGTGCCCCCCTTGGCCTAACTTAACTTGACTTGATACAAGGAACATTGCGCTACACTAATTATGGTATTTAGGGGTTGTTTACACCATGGACCATGAAGTCGTCCCAAGGCCTTGTAAAATCTGTGATTGGTTGTTGAATTTGTCCCGGGACCACTTCGGTTTAAACCAAGAGAAAAAATGTCGGAGTGACCATGGAGTTCGAGGTTCCCAAAAGACATATGTTAAGGCCTACATTTATCCACTGACATGGTCCAACAGATTTTGTTGTGGGAGAGGCAAAAGAGGTGCTCTTGTAGGAAAAAGGCGGGAGCCCATGGCAGAGAAATGGGGTTTTAATGATATTTTAATGATTTTATTTTTTGAGGAAGAGAAAATGTAGACAAGACAATGGTCAAACTTGAATTTTTTTTAATTGAAAAAATTTGTCGTTTCTGGGCATGTATTAACAAAATCAACACATTCACATTTTGGTGCATGGTCATTCCACTTGGTCCACATTTAATTTACACCTAGTGAGGAGCCCAAAGACTTTGTATATTGATTTCTCAAGAAATCGGACCATGGAAGTTGGACCATCAAGTCGGACCATGGAGAAAGGCCATCTTCCATGGTCCAACTTCATGGTCCATGGTGTAAACCGGTCCTTAGTGTCACCAATTCTAGTATTTGTCTTGCTCAATACTGATTGTAAACCGCAGTGTAGTGTCACCAGCACTAAATGTTAACCCAACATTACTTGTCATTCCTTCTAAATTTTTGGGGGGATTATAGATTTACAGTGTTGCAATTACTGTCACTTACCAAGTGATTTTTCCTCCAAATTTCAATCATCCATGACAAATTCCATCCCAAGTTGCTGACAAGAGAAGGTAGGGTTTTGGGCAATGGATGAACTCATCCATCATCCATGACAGTATTTGTTCACTTACTCATAAGAAGTGTCATCCAAACAATTACCGTAGTGACATGAAATACCATATGACACATATATATCATATTCAATGTATTTCCTCAGGAAGCCGGCATTTCTATTCTATTCTATTCAAGAAGCATTGCTGGTCTACATAGATGTGAAAGTTTGTGTCAACAACTTACTCATTAAACGTGCAGCAATGGATTTTAAATTGCAGAGATGTGATGTTTCATCCACCTTACAGATGCACAAAATAATTGACAAAAGAAATGGACATACCTAATGGATCCTTGTGCTTTAGCAAAATTTGTCGTTGGGGCTTCTAAACACTAACATGTATGTGGTCCTATTGTGGGCACTTTCAAATCCATAGACAATGTGGGCCATTGGATCGGAGTGGAAATCTTTTCACTCAGTTAGTCATTGCGAATCATAAAGATTGTCATTCCAAGTTTTAAAATTGGGTTTGAGATTTTTTATTTTATTTTTAGATTCTCTAAACTCTTTGACAATACATTGTTTTAAAAGGAACCTCCTAATTGTGTTAATTATTGACCTACAATGGTATTTATATTGTGAGCACATAGTCCAATCTCATCAAAACACATGTCTTCCTTTTGTCATTCTTAACTACTAATTTTGTCCAATTAAGAAGAGTGACCACATATGGCCCACAAAACCCAACCTTTAAAGGTCAGAGGGTGTTCTATGAAAATTGAGGTGGTTCCAGATGAAATGTTTTTTGCACCAGCCAAAAAGTTGTTGCAACTCACATTAAAATTACATACATGCAATTGAAAAATCAATTTGACCCCAATTGACATCTCCGCGTGTTAAGAAGTCGTACCCAAGATTTTGATAGCAAATATTCATCAATGACTTGTAGCAAGGTATTGTTCAATGAAAAATGTGTCCCAAGGCTTAAAACTAACTTGTGTAGAACATATTTTGAAAGATTAGAATAAAAAATAACATTAAGCCATGTGTCTATTAGCTAGTAATACTATGTTCCTTAATGTACTTAACCGTATGCTCACCCTTTCATCAACTTATTAACTTATTTCTAAAAAAGAAAAGACTTGCAAGAAAAATATAAGTATTTCATTAAAAACCAAATTTCTACTTAATGACCAACATAACATTACTTAGTTGATGAGATGTATTCATGGGCCTAATAGTAGATTCGAGAATAAAGACTTCAGATGCCGGAATCCCACTGCTTTAGACTGAATTTGAAGTTAAGGCAGTTGAACGTAGCTCATCAACTGGGTATTGTCATGGAATATGAAGTTGACCAAACATAAATAACAACTACATGTCATTTTTCTTGTGTCTAAGGCACTGATAGGTTTCTTTTGACATTTGAGGGTCAACTATGTTTTGAACCTTCCCATACGTCATATAAAACGAGGCACAAAGCTAAGGTAGAGAATGCTAAAACCATCAAATTAAGCATTGAGTAAGAGATACATTGCAAAAGGAACAAAATTTACCTGGTTGTGAAGCAAAGCCACACAGTGCAACAAATTCAAGCAAAATTCACCTCCAAGCAACCTCAAGTCTCTTACCAACCTCTGATTACCAAGCTTCCCAACAAACTCACCGCAACATTGCATGCGGCCATGCACCTAACACTGTAGAGAAGTTGAGGCCTGAGGAATTGCACAGCAAAATTGCAAGAATGCAATCAATTTCACTCGACAACAGTGAAGAACCACACAACGGCAAAGGAAGCAAACAACATAAGCAACATCAACACAACACACCCAGAGGAGGCAAGGCAAAAACACCACAAAAATTACAATACCACCCAACATCAATCAAGCACAATGATGCAAAAATGCAATCAATCACACCCAGCAGTAGCACCAAACTTGAAAACAAACAGAGCACATAACCACAAGAAGTCGAGGAGATCAAACGCCATCACCCTGCAATGTGTACCAAGACTGTACACCCAGGTCAAGCAAAAAATTAAGACAAGGAAGCCACTAGCAGAACACCAAGGACCTCAACAATAAATGAGACAACCTCCAATTCACAACCAAGCCCAGCAGAAGCAATACGTATAACAACCGCACATAACTAGAGGAGAATCATTCGCGAAGATGCAAAGCCTAGCTAACTATAAGGTGCCACCGAGAAGCATTCCAAACTAGTATAGGCTATACAACGCATCAACAAGAGCCAAACAATGGTAATTGCCACACCGATGTAGTCCATGCACAATACCAAAAGGTCAAACGAGACACCAACCGCAGCCATGAAGAAGGTATGCAAATTCCAACAGGAAGTCATCAACAAGAGAAGAAGAGCCAACATGAGGTAATAAACCATCACAACAATACATTTCACAACCCAAATCTAACCCCAAGTCATGATGTAGACCTTGACATAGAGCTAGAAGACGTCTCTCCTTAACATAGAGCCTCTCTCCAAATCTCCACATCTCATGAGAACTGAGCCGCCAACCTACCCCGAAGCTCTCACACACACATGACATCACACACTTAGCGGCCAAAACACCACTCACTCCTCCCTACAAAAGTCCAAGGAAGAAGGACACAAGTAAACTGCACCATGCCAAAAGGAGGAAGTCGGAATCTGAGGAACACACTGCACCATCACAACTTATCAAACTCTATGAGATTGAAGGCTCACAAAGCCACATGCAACACAAAGTCCCATTCCCGAGCTTTGAAGCACATTAAGAAGCACATTTCCAAGAGCTCCACAACAGAGCGGTAACACGGTGCCAAGACATCACCTCCACTTCACCAACTCCCAAGACCAGAGAAGGTGAATCAAAAAGCAGTCTCTCCAATTGTTTCCATGTGACCATATGTTTCAACACTAGATTCAAGAACATTAGTAGAAGAGAAGCAAGAGGCACATGCATGGAGAGGTTACAAAGGATGAGCATCGCTTTAGGCACAAAATACTCAAACCTGATCAATGTAGGAGCCAACACCATTGCTAAGAATTGGGTAGGCTTCATAAAGCTCCACCTCAATACCCACACAAAGATGGTTTGGTACTCTTGAGTACATGTATGGCAATTGTCATGGAAATGGAGAATGGTGAACATGTCATCGGTAAGGTCGAAAAAGGCTTTGAGATTGCTACCATGGCAAGGAATCTACGCCTTCACCTCAAAGGCAAGACACTCCAAAACCAACCCGCACATAGCATCTTCAAGTCCATTGTACTTGATAGCTACTACATTGGGCGCCAACACAAATTCTTGACACTCGCAAAGCCGGAATTGGAGAGGGACTTCGCCTTTCTCACATTGGCTACTGAGGAAGCAAGGAATATCATCTTGGAAAGCAAGCTAACCTACAACTACAAAAAAAACTTCGGTGAGCATCACCCATGACCGAGAAGCTGACAACTTGTCTAGGCTCCACATAAGCACCATGCTAGTCACCAACAACCATCCCCCAAAAAGATTATCAAGCCGCCATCATCAAGACGATCAAGAAGTTTCTCAAAGACGACAACATTGTAAGAGTGAGTTTTGGGCATGCACAGAGGCACAAAAACGATAGGCAATCCGGATGGTGCCACATCCAGTGCCTAAACATTGTGGTCTATACCGAATGGTTGAACAAGTTGCCATAGATCCTCATGTGATGCATCGATTTCGTACCTCATAAAGGGAGTATCGACAAATCAGAGCCAAACAAGACCGCCATCCGGCTTGCCCAAGCTCCAACCCGAGAAGCCATTGCTATAAAAATACAAGCCATGAACAATGTTGCGGCCACACACCCAACGATTACCACAAAGCATTTTGACCAAACAATGCAAGATTGGGAAGAAAACTCGAGGGAAGTGTGTAGCCATGGTGACCAACATCAACCTCAACACCAACCACCATGTGGAGATGGCTACTGACAAGCTCAAGACCCAATCCATGAACCTCCAACCAATCATGGGTTCCATGGCGCAAGAATTTCAAATGTCAAACCAAAGAATGCATGCACTCATCCAACACCTCACTGCCCCCGCACGAGGGGTGCACCTACACTTGATTTATGTATACACATGAGAGGACCCCCTATTTAATGGGGGGGTATTTACCTTCCTTCATTGAATATTTTCCACCCTATAAGTGGCTAAATTTCTATTGGATGGTATTTTCTAACACCTTACAATATATAAAATTTTAGAGTTGTATAATTATAATCACCCTATCTTTTTATAAGTAGTAAAAATTTCGTGTGAACAATCTGCACATACATTACACATACAGTACATTATGCATACATTACACTGCGCATATATTACTCTACACATTATATACATACAACCATCATATTATAAACTTTAGCATATTGCCTATGGTTCTTGAACCCCCCATGAAACCTTAAATAAACCAGCCAACCCTTCCATCACCGGATGACGGTACTTTCCATCCAAAGGCAACCGTTTCAACAAATCCATCCACATGTCCACATACATTTTGCCTATTTCTCATCCAATGCCACTAATGGCAAATGATTTATGTTGAACCTATAAATTTAAAAAATCTAAACTTAATTTTATTTATGCTACTTCACATCTAAATTTTAAGAAAATCACAACTTAAACCACATTGTACATTACATATAATTCTTAAATTCACATTTAGAGTACGCTATTGCATATCTAAGAAAAATGTAATAATTATGTGTCTTGAATAATATCCACCCTACATTTTCTCGCACGTAGTTTTTTACATTTTCGCCAGTGCCTCCCCTACCCCCCCCCCCAAGTGCCCCCGCCATCGAAGAGCGTCGCAACCTCCCGAGCACCTCCATGAACTACAATAGCGCCACCCCCCCCCCCCCTCCCCCAAGGCTTCCACACTAGCCACACCAACACCCACCAAGGACCCAACATTTTCCATGGATAGCTTCCCACTGGACCATCATAAAGGGATGCTAATGTTTGCATGGTGTATCGCATATTTTATTATCAAGGAAAAGCATGGGGTTCTCTCATTGGCTATATTCACCCTCCCTCTACACATAAAAATAAGAACCTCCTCCACAAAATCACACCACACACAAGCACACCAAAACCCACAACACACATCCTTCAGAACTTACCAACAACAAAACACACTCCACTCTGTCAAAAATCTCCTCCTCCTTACACTCCTACTTGGGGCCATCCCACCCCACACACAACCAGACACCAACCAAAAAACATTCATATCCATCAACAATCACCTACACCTACTCAACTCGCATACCAACCTCACCACAACACCCTCTAACAAACATGACACTCAAAATACAAACAAACAAAACTACGACAATGCACACTCCTGCCCACCACATCATGCACCATCACACTCAATTTCTAGATACTAAGCAACCCACACCACAAACATATCACATACCAACAAAAACACATATACATAGTAGGCCTACAATACCTTGTATTCAAAGGAATTGTGAGAAAATCATAGGAAAAATGTTGGAATTTTTGAAATTATTATTTTGAAGTGCCGGACCAATTTTTGGCACTTTAAATAATTATTCATGTCAGACCGGCTATCAACCTTCAATAATAGACCAATAATAGCTCTTACTCAAAGGAGGAGAGATTCAACCTAACATGGGACCTATCACCACCATCCTACAAGACCTCCCCAAAGAACACCATCAAAGACAAAAGCAATACTTTATAATAAACACACTAAGACTCAAAACACACTACATACACCTAGCCAAAATCTTTGAGCCAAACATAAATCAACAAAAAACCACACCAAACACCACGCCTCTCTAATGCCTATTCAGATATAACCTCCTCCTCGATACATACCCCCAACACCATAGACTGTTCACATTTATCGTATCCATAAGCCCCCTACCCGAAAGATGCAATGAGCAACTAACCACTAGACTTGACCCTCGATGCCTCACAATCCTTAGGCGACTACAAAACCTCCCCCAAAACCATTCACACGACAACCTAGGCCCACAACCAATAGACACCCCCTTCATATACACATTAGACTACCACTCTCAACTCCCACCCCACACAAATTGCCTACAACCTCATAAACGAAAAACTAGCCAAAGGAGAACCCATCACTCATACCTCACTCACAAAAGAATTACCATTCATCCCTAACAACCTCATCAAAAAACTAACAAAAAGCACGCATACCATCGAAGGACACCACCATAAGAACAACATGCCACAACACATGCCAACATCACCACAACCACACAACCCCTGAAGACCCACATCCACCTCCCACCCCATGATCACATGGAATGCAGGCCACATCGGCTCCAATCTACCATGAGTCATACACATAACATAAACATCCCCCTCCCCTTTAAAAAATTCTACACATACAAGAAACAAAACTACAAAAGATCAAATCCACTAGATATATTGACACCAAATTTCTTGATTATAAAATCCTACACAACAACAACAACAACAACAACAACCTTGCCACATGTATCCGGAGACCACTCATACTATACCACCTTAGCAAAGGAGGCCTCCTAACCATGATAGACAAATCCATCTACTCCAAAGAAAACATCAACAAAATCTCCGCCCCATTAAAATTAACTTTGTATATTCAAACCATCCAAATCCTCAACAAAGCCATCCAACCCGTCATAATCAACCACCTCTATATGCCTTCCCAAACCTAAACCTATAAACGACATCAAAAACCACATCAAAAACACAATCAACAAGCACCCAACAACCAGTGCAAAACGGAGAGGCAAAAATATGGATAAACATCATTGCAAAAATCTCCAAAACATCAAAATCATAAGCCTACAAAATCACATCCAAATGTACTATCATAAACTACAAAAGAAACCATCAGCAAATACAAATCCCTACTAAACTCAAAACCATGTCTCATACGCAAAAGAATATTCAAGGCCACCAACCAAGTAATGATAGAATGTATAAAAAAATGAACTAGGAAACATCCTCACAAACCCACAAGACATCTCCCAAACAATACATTGCATCCAACAAGCCTCTTTCCAAAGACAAACCCCTTTATGCGACAATATCAGGGACCACCCACCCCAATGCACATGCAACATCCAAAAATACCCATGGCACCGCACCAATGCTCTCAATCTAGAAAGGCGAGGTCTCACAAACTACAACATGGCCTGCCAATTCACCAGAGAAGTATACAACTTAGGCCTCAAAAACCTAGCCAGAGGAAAAATGCTATGCCCAGACAACATCCCAAATTAAATACTCAAAGGCCTTCCCAACACATTCCACAACCACCTCTTCAAAAAAATTCAACAATGTTAATAATCTATACACATACCACCAATATGGAAACACATTAAAACCATACCATTACACACACACAAAAACAACTTACCACTAATCTCCAACTATAAACCCATTGCCCTCGCCAACATCACCTATCAACATCAACTATAGACCCCCCCCTCAAGCAACAACCTACGAGAATAATAAGAAACCTATAGTCATACATTAACACATAACTTAACAAGCTTACAAAAGAAAAAGCCATTAAATTTGTATACATCAAAAAATAGCTTTCCAACAAAGAAATCCACCATAAACTCCCTAACCAGTTTTGGCAAACCTCGCTCATCACGGACGCCCAAATTACTCAGCTCCTCAAATTTATGATTCACTCAATACATGGACAAGCACATTAAACATCTCTTCTAGCCACAAATACACACCAACTACATTTACACACTATGTCAAAATAACAACAGAGCTACATGGCCACACCTACTTTCCCTATGCAAGAACAAATTCCTCGAAGGCCTCTGAATTGCACGTCACAACACCGCGATCCATCAACTCACCAATTTACTAAAAGCAAGTGTACAAAGCATACATCTCACACTCGCAAATGCCAATAACCAACATAACAACCCACAAAACAATACCATCCCACCCTGGTATTAAGTTGCACATGCAACACCATGAGATGTGAATGCCTTGCAAAATAAAGACATGGCATTGTATGCATTCACAGTGCCCCATTTGAGCAAGAAGACCCTCTTATCCCCACACCGATTTATAGAATTTACCTTCACACACAATAGGTTCATCGACCAAGCCATACAAACGAAATAGGACAAATACAACCCCCTAATAGATGCAATCAGAGCCCAAGGTTGGAAAGTGAAACCTCTCATAACAATAATTGCCGCAGTAAAAGGCGCTATACACACAAGAAGCCTTGAACTCCTCAAAACACTTCAATTCCCAAATCATCAATCAAGAAAACCATAAAGAAAATATCCACCAAATAGCCATAAAATACTTCACATACCTTATCCTCAATAAAACTAAACTTGACAATAAACAAGAACCCGTACCCCCCCCCTTAATAAATGGATACTAAAACAACTTAACTTCTATAATTACAAGCCCACCTATTACAAGGTAGGCAATAAACCCCACCTTGCACCAAGGGGACTCTTGAGCAGGATAGGGCCAATAGGTTAAAATTCATGCTAGAATGTTCGACATTGCTTTTTCATTTCTTTACTTTGGGCAAAGACCGAAAAGACATGTGTTATAATAAGATTAGACTATATGCTCAAAATATAAACACCTTCTTGGTCCAATTATTGACATAGTTGGGAGGGACCATGTGGCTGTTAAAAAAAAAGAATCTTCACTTCAACCCCTTAATATTTTGTATCTCAACTTTGATTCCGAAACCTGGAACAATCATCTTTGTGATTTGCAATTGGCAATTGGCAACTTTAAACATGTCATTTTGTCTTTTGATAAAAATAAACATAAAAAATTTGCACTTGTTGTGAACACAATCTATGACTTCCCTAGATTGTAGACGTGAGCTAAAAACCGGTTCTAGATTGCGTCCATTTTAGGTACAATGCCCATAATAGGTGCACATGCCTTAGTGGAATTGCCTTGCCTTGGTATATTTATTAACTTTCAAACCCGGCTGCTTGCTGTCAACCTTTAAATCATTCAGCCTCCTTGGACTCACAATTTCAGACTTGTTCTTTGGATGATTGCAGGCCACCAAATCCAAATAACATAAGTTATGTGAACTTTGAAGTCCATGTGTTTCGCAACCACTGAAGGCAATCGGACTATGCTCGAGTATAATAGGTTTTCGTGGGGCCCGATGGGACTAATTTTGAAATATACTTCTTCGAGGGTTGCCACGATAGGTATATTTGTGACTTGTTATGGATCCTTAAAAGGCTCGGTATAGTTTCTATGGCCTACATACGTGATAGTTTGCACAAACTCCAAACAAGTTCACCATATTTCAATTTGGTCCGTAAGATTGAAACTATTTTTGCCACAATCTATCATACATTTTGGAATTTTGAAATGCAAAGATGCATGAGCATTGATATATTATATTCGCCATTTCAATCATCCAAAATGGTCAATCGTTGACAATATCATGTTATGTGCACAAGTACAATGCACCAGGACGACACATGCCCAAACTAGTTCCACTACAAAGAAAAATATAAGATTTTTTTTATTAAATTGGTTATATGTGAAAACGTTGGTAACATATGCCTCATGTGTAGTTGATTTGGATCCTTTATACAAGTCCAAATATCCTAATATATCCGTCCACGTATAAGGTAGAAATACTATAAACCGTGAAAATAAGGTGATTTGCATTGAAGATATGGTCTTAAAATCATGAGATAATTTTCCAAGATAGAAGAGAAGGATTCATGAAGAATGCAAGTTGATTCATATTTTAATTCCATGTACAAAAAAACTACAATTTTTCAAAGTGGAAAGTTTGTCAAACCCCCTACTCGTTCACTAGATTCTCCCTAAACCGAACATGGTAATGCTCATTTCCACACATAACATCCGGTTAACTCATGAGTACATTAAACATGACTAAATTTGGCTAAACTAACTGTACACGCATATCAAGCTGTCAGCCTCGCAATTATTGGTTTCAAAAATAACACTTCACTACTCTGATGGAAGTCTACTGCACGGGTAGAGGGTTGTTCACGGTTTATAGCATTTCTACCTTAGATGTACTCCGATTGGAACAATGCAATTGATGAATTGAGCAATTTGAGATGTAATCATTCTGATATATCAAGCTGTAAATATCAATGAGTAATCTTAAATACATGTGTATGACAAGGCCCACAGTGGTTTTATTCAAAGTAGAGTTCGGTAAAGGATATGCAATATTTCTAAGCCTTTTTTGCATGGTCCGAGCAAGTGATTGAACTTGAATATTTGGGGCCTTTGACTTCACTTCCACCAACAATTTCCTCAATCAATCACTTTTGTTTTGAAGCCAACTTTGGAAGCACACATGTCGGAAGAAGAACCACACATTATAGGAAAATATTGAGAAGATCAATAATGATCCAACAATTGTAAATTGGATGTTTTCAAGTGCCCCGGGCTAGATCACATCTTTCATTTGGCTGGGCCCCACCCCTCCCACGCCTCCTTCACTGCCCAGTCTTCCTGCCCGCACTTGCCTGGGAACTCCTGCTCGTTGGGAAGTAATGCGACAATACCCGATCAAAATCACAAATTTTCAAGTTGACATTACTTTCATTGTTCCCAAGTTGATTGATGGAGTTCCTTCACATGTCAAAGGAGCTTAATGGCTTAAATGACCGGGTATTGTCGCATTGGTTTTCAACGAGGAAGAGTTCCCACGCAGTGCAGGCAAGAATACTGGGCAGTGAAGGAGGCATGGGAGGGGCGGGGCCCGACCGAATGGAGATGTGATCTAGCCCATGGCTTTTCAAGCTAGGGCAACTAGAAAAAACAATTCCAATTCTAGTTCTAATTGTAATTGACCCAACAGATGTCTACTCCGTATTAGAATACTTACTCTTGTACTTCTAATATACATGCATGTGGTAATGAATCGCCCAAGTTCATTGTGCCTACTCTGGAGGTTCTTAAAATTGATTGACAGGGTGGTGGATGTCTCTCATATTGGATGTGGATGTTGTAATTGAGACATGTTTGGTATGTGATATTGTTAACTCTTACTGTAGACAAAGACCATACATAACATTATTCAGATCCATAACATCGTTTTGTGGGACTGACAATTATTTTGAGGAATATTCCTCACATTCATCACGAATTATGGAATATTCCATATAATAATGTTAGTCCCACAATACATTGTTATGGATCTGAATAATGTTATGTGGATACCTTTTGGAGCACCATTTTTCTTCAAATGAAAGTAAAATATGAGTTAGTAAGACTTTCACCCATGCATTTGGACTAATAGGAATATTCATGCCAAGTGGGAGGGCCATGTGATGTTATGGCTCCTTAAGCAATTCATTGTTAATGCACGGAAACAAACAAACAATTTATCACCACAAACAACTTGTTCGTGGTGTCCACATGAGCGATGCTACCAATCATCACACAAAGCTTTCAAGGTTTCATTGAAATGTTGCTCCCAAGGTTTGGGAGAGAAGGAATTATCGTACATGAGCGTACTTCTCATTAATCCAACATAAAAACTTGACCCCCTATAGGTTTGTTGTCGATTCATCTCAAATGACCTTGAGTAGACTAATTCGGGGTCTTTCTAGCTAGTTATGGTGTCAATTTCTTTGGGACAAATGTGACCCCTGGGCTACATGCTATTTCAAGATTTGTATGTTGGATGAACGAGAGGTACGCTCGTATACGATAATTCCTTCTCTCCCAAGGTTTGGAATAAGACTAGACCTTCAACTTCCACCCATTTCCACCAACATTTAGCCACCTTTTAGACTTTCAACTCATCCCATAATAAATATTTTGTTTGCTTATTGAACAACGAAATGCAATTCTTGTACAATGACTCATCACCCCATTAGGGTTGGTGTTTGCACCTGTCACAAACTTGTCAAATGTGCATCATGTATACATCAGGGTGGACCCAATGACTGTAAGATGCATTTGACATGTTTGTGACAAGGTTGGCACCACGTGGTTTTTTAGAGTTGGGTTTTTCATAGTTTTTTTTAAAATCCAATCATATGAGGTCCAACAAAATTCGGTTTTATTCAGTTTTATTGCAGATAAGTTGAGATTATAGGGCAGAGGACCCAATGTCCGCCAATGGCGGTGCCAAGTGCCGAGTGCCGAGTGCTAGAATAAAACCATGGTTTTATTCGTAGAAATTGGGTTTTTTGCATTAAAACCAAAAACACAATGCATCGGCTGGAAAAAATTGGGTTTTTTCCACCCTTGGTTTGTAACGGGTGCCAAAAGCACCGCTAACCCCCATGGTGATCAGTTAGGGTTAGTTTCCATATAGTCCACTCGCCCACCAAATTCTAATGAAAATGTAGATTCTTATTACTCCCAACTTTTGTCAGCGGAGAACTGCATTCATTTATCCACCCGTCCACAAAACTCGTGTTCATCCTCAGTGTGTCAGTGCTACTGGGAGGACTGGGGCCTGGGCTGACTCCTCATTAATTAGTGTAGAATTGTCACTTACTTTATCAATCTCGCAGCCGCTGAGTTACCACGGTAACTTAAGTCATCAACAGTTATTATTGGTGTGTTATAGTAAGTGATGGTGCATGCATGGGATGCCTCTTCTGTCAGTATGCCCAAAAGCCTGCTGCCCACCCATTGAATCTTCAATACCCTGCCCCAGAGCTGCATTTGCACAATGTTGGCTCATTGTCTGTCTTGTTTACAATTGCATCTTGCGTTTTAACTGCTGCTTGGATACACCACATAATGAGGAATTTACGCTTGTTTGACACCCGTATGGGTATTGATTTATAGTTGTTTTGTTCTTGTAGATGATGCAAGAGACGTTCATACCAATGTTGGTTTGGTATGTAGTTGAATGCATGGTATAAATAATCAACATCAATAACAGTATCAAAGAACCTGCCCATGAGTATCAAAATTGTAATGCCATTCAAATATTGATTTGGTGGGTATGTCAAGGTGAGAGAATCTTTGTATACCCGAGTTATTATCTGGGTCATAATCATTCTAAATCACATTGATACTAGGGTGAGTTTACTTAGGTGTGTAAGTTCTTGCATGGTATATAGACCCGAATGGTATCGCAAACAAAAATACCACCAAATACCTTTACCCATACCTGTCAAAAAGCATGAAATCCTTATTATAGGTACCCAAATGGTATATATATAATGTTAATATAATGTTTGGATGTTGCTGACCCAAAAATGTAATTCGGATATACATAAACTTTGTCATGGGCAAGGATTCGTGGTGCCAACGTAAAATCAACTATTAGGAAGGTGAAACTACAATGAGCTACTTTGTACCTTCAATATGCCTACTAAGTAAATTTTTTTATTCTAAAAATGGGATCTGAGACCCCAAATCAATGTAGCGCAATCTAATTGGGAATGAATAAGCCCTCAACATGTAGGGGGCTCGGTTTTACTAGAGCCCTCTCATCCATGTTGCACAACTTTACATAAATGCCAAGATCCTCAAGCCTCTCTCCCATCTTGTAATACTGTGAGGCCAAACCCCCCACCCTTAAGCGTCCGTAGTCCGAGTAGTGGGTTTGGGCTCACATTCCTCCGCGGTATTGGATTTGGACTTGGATGAGTCCATAGTGCAAGGTTCACCCTTCAAGTGGTCTTGGATTTAACTAGCTCCTTCATAAACCCAACTCTTTCATGAACCCAACTCCTTAGCTTCTAACTAAATAAACCCAGCTCCTTCGTAAACCCAGCTTCTTAGCTTCTAACTAAACAAACCCAGCTCCTTTATAAACCCAGCTCCTTCATAAACCCAGCTCCTTCATGAACCCAACTCCTTAGCTTCTAACTAAACAAACCCAGGTCCTTCATAAACCCAGCTCTTTACTTTCTAACTAAACAAACCCAGCTCCTTCATAAACCCAGCTCCTTCATGAACCCACAACTTTGTAGTTGTAATCCCCAACTACCTCACTAATTATTCAAGCCCTTAACTAATCTTCCTACCTAATTTTCCTAATTCTACTAACAACCCCTTTCTAATCACACAATTCTTCTCTAATCCTAAAATCCTAAAATCCTAGAGAGGAGAGGGGGAGAGAAAATTTCCTAACTTCACTAAGACTAACTAATCCACACAAGTATATTTTTGCACTCATCACAACCTCAAGTGCTCAACTCTTAAACATGGAACTTGCAACCACGTGTATTCAAAACATGAACTTTAAGTACCACAAATTGGAATCATGAATTAACTTTAAAATCCTTCACGTCAACACTAATTCTACCAAGAGGTTAAGCCCTCTTCAAGGCTAACAAGCCTTGGCTCTCAAACTAAAAACTAAGCACACACATGTGCTCCAATATGGCTTCCCACACCCACACTTATAACTCGTGGGGTGCCTTGGAGCACAAAGGAAAGAGAGGATGAGTGAGGGAAGAATGAGGGATTATATAGTAAGCTTGAGGGGGTGAGCACCCTCAAGGCTCACGATAAGCCCTTGAGATTTCCTCCTACTTAGTAGGCGCCAATCCTATCTTCTAAGCCTTCCTCCCTCAAATGATCAACAAGGATCCTAATTCGAACATTTAACTAGCCTTGGCTTTCTACCTACCACACTTTACCAAACTTGGGATGCTTCAACCCAAACTTAGCCTCCTTCGCTTTCCGCCGCCATAACTTTCTCCCCTTACTTTCCCAAATCGTCGCTCACCACTTAATTCAAACCACGATGCTTAACTCGTGATTTGATTGGTGCTTTGAGAATTTGCTTATCCTCCACCTTGCATTCTTCCTTGGACCTTCCCCATTAAGTGGCCATGATGAGGTGGTCCACTTGTGCGCTCCATGTGATCCTCCATTCATCCCAATTCGAATGCACTTGCCTCTTGAGTCACTTTGGTTGTCTCCATCCATTTGTACTAGCCTACTCACTAACTACTCAATCCAAGTTCTCCTTACCTATCCTCATTCACTCAAATCCTTCCGAAGGTAAAAACACAATAACAACTCACATCCTAGCCTCTTACAACATGGCACTTCTAAGACTAACATTTCACTCTTTTTATATTTTTGTGAAGTAACATGCTACTTCAAAGTGCATCAACTAACGTTTCAAGGGTCTAAGACTAAATGTGGGCACCCTTTTGGGCTCACATAATTGGCGACCATCGGGGGATGAATCCAAACATCTCTTGCTCCAAGGGTAAGTTGCCTAGTCAAGCTCGGTACTCCTTACATCTACTTCCCGATGTACGGGTAGGAAAGAGCTCACCATTCAACGTTTCCAATTGAATTGAATTATTAGGAAAGACCTCATAGACAAGGTAAGGTCCTAACCATACCGCATCGAATTTCGCCGGAAATTCAAGCTTTCGTGCGTCTTGAATCATGACCATCATTCCCGGTGTTAGGGCCCTTCTCTTATGTCGTTTGTCGAAAGTAATCTTTCTCCTTCTTTGGATTGCCTCAATATGTTGAGCCGCCATTCTCCTCCCTTCGTCAAGTGCTTCCAAATCGGTTAGTCGATTTCGTAAGGATTGACTTTCGGTAAGTCTCGTACTCACGGCCACCCTAAGTGACTCGACTTCATATTCGATTGGTAGTGTCGCTTCAAGACCATAGACTAAGGAAAATGGTGTAGCACGCGTAGTTACCTTATAGGTTGTACGGTATGCCCAAAGTGCCGCCGTTAGTTTCGTATCCCAATCCCGCTTCGAGTCTATAACCGTCTTGCGTAGTATACTCACCAAAATTCCGTTAACCCTTTCCGTTTGTCCATTGGTTTGTGGGTGGTAGGGAGTAGTCTTCCGGTGATCAATTTTAAATTTCTCTGTCATCTCTCGAATCAAGTCATTCAAAAAGTGAGTACCCCTATCGCTTACTAGGATCTTCGGCACCCCGAACCGCGAAATTATGTTTTCGTACATAAATGTTGCCGCGTGTTCCGCCGTGTCGGTCTTCACCGCTTTGGCTTCCGCCCACTTGGTGAGGTACTCGGTTGCCACCACAATATATTTCATTCCTTTTGAAGATTGGGGATGGACCTCACCCACATAGTCGATGCCCCATTTTTCGAAAGGAATTAAGGGTAATGATACATGTAAAGGCATCTCCATTCTAAGGTCGTTTCGGGCATACCGTTGGCAAGCGTCGCATTTCCTTACATAGTCATGGGCGTCCTTAAATAGTGTAGGCCAAAAGTAGCCCGCTCTAAGTATTTTTTGCCCGGTGAGTTGACCCGAGAAGTGACCGCCGCAAGCGCTATCGTGGCAAGCGATTAAAATCGCTTCAACCTCCGTTTTTGACACGCATCGTCGTAAAATACCATCGGACCCCCTTCTAAACAACCTATGGCCCACTACAACAAATTGCCTACTATTTACCCTCACCTTCCTTCTCTCTTCTTTTGTCCACTCTTTGGGCAACTTGTGGGTTGTTAGAAATTCCACTATGCCCGCATACCACTCCGGTGTAGAAGTGACCACAAAGAGGCTATCATCTACTAACATATCATTTACCGGATTTTTTCCTATCTCCTCCGACAACCTAGACAAGTGGTCCGCTTGTAAATGCATACGACCCGGTTTATATTCCACCGTGTAGTCGAATTCTTCTAATAACAAAACCCACCTAGCTAACCTACCACTTAACTCCGCCTTGTTAACTAGATACTTGATAGCCATGTGGTCAACAAAAAATACAACCGGGTTGCACATGAGGTAATGCCTAAACTTTTTAACGGAAAACACCATGGCTAGGCACTCCCTCTCCGTTGTAGAGTAGTTTCTTTCGGCGGGGGTCAATTGCTTACTCGCATAAGCTATAGGTTGATCCTTCTCTTTTTCTCCCGTTGCTTGACAAAGCGCACTCCCTATTGCCACATTACTAGCATCACAATAGACGTGAAAAGGTTTACCCCAATTGGGTGGTATCAACACCGGATAGGTGCTCAACCTATCCCGCAATTCCTCGAAGGCTTTTTGACAAGCATCCGTCCACTCGAATTTGACATCCTTTTTGAGCAAATGGGTAATGGGCACCGCTATCTTTGAAAAATTAGGAATAAGTTCCCGGTACCATCCCACATGTCCTAACAACTTAGAGATCCCCTTGGAATTGGTTGGAGTTGCCAAGTCGCTTATGGCCGCAATCTTATCCGGATCGGGTTCTCTACCTTTCTCACTAACAACATAACCCAACAACACTCCCTTATTCACTCCCAAAAATGTCTTATCCGGGTTCAATGCTAACCTCATCTTCCTACACCTAACCAATGCCTCCCTAACACAATGTAGGTGATCGTCCACATTACTTTGTGTGCTAAAATCGTCCACAAAGACGGTCATGGATTTGAACAACAAGTCGGTGAAGATATACATTACTAATCGTTGGAAAGTAGCCGGGGCATTACATAACCCAAATGGCATCACTACCCACACAAAAGTACCCCAAGGTGTAGTAAAAGCCGTTTTATGGATATCTTGGAGGGCTATGGAAATTTGATTATAACCCGCATACCCATCCATAAAGGTATATCGCGAATGACCTCCAACCTCCTCAAGCAACAAGGTGATAAAAGGTAAGGGGAAGTGATCCTTTTGTGTGCACGAATTCAATTTCCTATAGTCGACACAAACCCTTAATTTCCCATTTTTTTTCTTTACTAAGACCATAGGAGAAACCCAATCCGTGATTTCCACCGGCTTGATAAACCCGGCCTTCAATAACCTTTCCAATTCCGCTTTCACCAACAATTGCAATTGAGGATTCATCCTCCTCTCCTTTTGTCTAATTGGCCTCGCCCCCGGAATTAAAGGAATCCGGTGCTCTACCATTTCCCTAGGAATTCCCTTAAGCTCATCGTAGGACCATGCAAAAGTATCACTAAACTCATCCACCAAATTGCTATACTCCCTAACCTCTTTCTCCCCCAATTTGGAACCCATCTTCATTTGTCGGGTTTTTCCATTCTTTAATTTCACATCCACGTACCGCCAATCCGCTTCCGACACATGTGCTTGTTCCTCTTTGTTCCGATACCAATCGGAAGGCACATTGGGGTAATCTTTCACATCTTGACCTACAACTATCCCCGTAGACGTGGTCTTGAAATGTAAAGGCTCCTCCAATTTCGATGACTCAATAATCACATCCTCCTCTTGAGTCCCATCTACATGAATTAAACTAACCTCACCCTCTTCCACGTCATCTACCCAAGGTGTTAACCCACCGCTAACCCACTCTTCCTCGGTGAGCACCTCACATGGCTCCAACAATGAGCCCTCTCCTAAACTAACACTAGGAAATTCACTCCCTAAGCCTACTTGGTGAAATGTAACCATTACATCAACCTCGGACTCGGGGTACTCCCTTAGCCATTGGGCATAATCCCCATTATCCCCATAATTGTAAAAATTAGGACCTAGACTTCCCGAGCCCGAATCTATAACAACCCTTTGACCTTCGGGATGGACGACTCCCACCAATGCCTTGCCAATCTCATTCTCGTTTAAGTCATCAATTTCCTTCTCCAATGGCAAATACATCTCCTTCTTCATCCATCCTTCTAATGAACCAATGGACACTATGACCCTATTACCCTCCGGACCATAAGTGATGGATGGTTTAGGTCCACCCCAATTGACCATAGCATTCGCCATCCGCAACCAAGGCCTACCTAGCAAAATGGGGAAGGTGTCCTTGTTGGAGTGCATTTTAATGACATGGAAGGTGACCAAGTACTCCTCGCCTCCCGTAGTCATTCTACAATCCTTGATCATCCCCAAAGGCGTAGTCGAACTTTGATTTGCCATATTTATGACCAAAGGTGAAGGCCCCGTGAGTCCAAGTCCCAATTTTTTCATAGTATCCTCCGGTAGTATATTTAGACTACTCCCTCCGTCGACTAGCACATTAGGAACCACCTTATCTACTATAACAACTTCTATTTCTATAGCTTTCACGTCTCTTCCACCTTGTGATTGGATCCTAGCGGCTATTTTAGCTTTCACCTTCCTCATCCTCTTGTGTACCGGCATTCCCTCCTTTAATGTTTTCCTTGCCGTGGGTGAAATTTCCAATAGTTGGCCGAAAGTAATATCCGCCTTGAGTGTACTAAGGTCCGCCCACAAGTCGTACCCGGTAGATCTTTCCACCTTAGAATTACCCACTACGTCGAATTCGTCTACGGGAACCCCCGGTCCTTCCCATTCACCCACATCGCTATTATCCAAGTCATGTACCGCATTAGTCCTCTCCCTATTTTGTAAAATTATATTTTCCCTCTCCACATCCTTAGTAGCTCTTCTAGCTACCCTATCCAACTCGGAGAGATTAATCTCTTCATCCGAAGAGTAATTTCCTTGCTCTCCTATTCCTACCTCCAACGGGGCATCCCCTCTCCTAGCCCTAGTAGTTACCGCTAGTGCAGGTGCTTCTTCAACCACACCCTTACCCTTCACTAACTCATATGTAATAGCATTGGTGTGAGGAGGCCATTGACTTTGCTCCTCTCCAATTCTCGTTGGGAGAGGAAGCATGTCATCACATGTGGCCTCCAACACTCCATCCATGAACCTAACATCTTGGGAGTTAGATGGTCCCGGATCCGTTGGAGGCGCTTGTCTCCCGTTACTACCATTAGGTGGAACTCCTTGTCTATTTTGTATTGGAATGTAACCGGTTGTAGTTTGCAAGCCCGCCGGTGGATGAAAAGTTTGCCTAGCATTACTATGGTCATAGTATAAGTTAGGTGGCCTAAGTTCATTGGCCGGTACTCCTTGTGGCCTAGCACCTCGCATATTATCCCTTGCTTGTTGTTGTGGATTAGCCACCGGGTAAGGGACATTAATTATTTTGTCCGGTTGGCGACACGTATCCGAGGGATGACTTCCTCCACAATTGCTACAATTAAACTCTTGACCTTCGGACCAACATTGTCCTTGAGCGTGCCACCTTCCACAAAAGGGATGAAATTCCTTCTTCTCTAAATTTTGGCCACCTTGCCCTCTAGGTTGTGGTCCTCTATTGCTTCCATTTCCATAGTGAGGTGGCGCTTGACCTCGTTGATTTTGTTGAGGTGGGTTACCGTTTCCTCTTTGGTCACGGTTTTGTCCACTTCTACAAAATTGACGCGTGTGGCCCGGTTGGCCACATTGGACACACCATAATCCGGAAGAATGCCTACCCGACTCAACCGGGGGTGGAGGCCCCGGTTGTTGACTCCGGATCATTAATGACATTTGATCCGTGAGGCTTTGCATTTGTTTTATCATAGCCTCTTGGAATCCTAGTTGGCTAGCACCTAGTCTTCTCTCAACCTCCTCCAAGTGTGGATCCGTTCTAGGGGCCGGTAGTGCCAAAAGAGGTGCCGGTTCCCTAACCGCTAAAGGTCGGGGGCCGGTGTCCACAATGGCATATGGAATTTGGTTCTCATACTTAGCGGGTTCTACCGCTACCACCCTAGGGCGTATGGGGATGAATTGTGGGATCAATTCATCCTCCCTTCTCCATAGCCTTTCGTGATCTTTATCCAAGTTTTCAATATCTCTAGCCGCACGCTTGGCATCCGCCAAGGTCAAGGGATTCCTTTCTAGAACACCCCTAATAGTTCCGGACTTAAAAAACCCTTGAATGAAAAATTGCTTTAGCGTGTCGTCGTTGAGCATGGTACCCACAAATCTAGTGCACACTAAATCAAACCTCCTAATGTAAGCCGAAATTTCTTCCTCCCTTCCTTGCTTCAATGACGACAATGCCCTTAATGCGGTACTTTGACCCACTTCCGGCCTAAATTCGTTAAGAAACTCCCTTTGTAATTGTTCCCATCCCCTAAAATGTCCCTCGGCATGATCCCGATACCATTCATAGGCTTCCCCCTCTAGAGTGGTAGGAAACCACACTAACCAATAACCCGGGTCGGTTATGAGGAAGCTAGCCAACCGTTCGATATACCGTTCCATGTGCCGAGAGGGGTCCTCATCCTTGGTCCCATAAAATTTAGGGAGATGAGATGGCATATCCATCGCCGCTAAATTTTGTGGAACCACAATTGGTAGGCCTCTTGGCCTAACCAATGGGTCTATTGGAGGTATAGGAGGTATGGGCGGAATTGGGGGTATGGGTGGTGGATCCATCCCCCGTTCCTCGGCCATGGTGACCGGTGAACTATTCAACAATCCCCTATCAACTTCTACCGGGAACTCTTCTCTAAGTGTGTAATTTTCCGAAGAAGTTTCACCACTCAATTTGGAGGGAGTGATCTCCTCTTCAAGTTGAGCTCCAAGTTCTAAGGTGTCTAGAATTGACCTAGTCCTAGGTTCGACGTTCAAACAACTCTCTATTCTAACATTATCTTGTTCTAATCTATCACTGATTTTAGAGGACCGCCTCTTTCGAGTAGATTTCTCTAGTCCTACTATCAAACTTGGTTTTTGTGAGCGAGTCCTACCTTGCATTCCATAAGAATCGATCGACCCTCACTTGACCACACATAATCCTAGCAATTCCCCTCTTAATATTTTCACTTGTCTTGGTGTGGTTATAATTTTTTTTTTAGGAGGTGAGGAAAAGAACCTGCAAGCCCACTTAGGTGAAAGAATCCCAATAGGGGATAGGCATGTTCATGTTAATTTTTTGGTTAAGTCGGAGCATCACCTCCGCACCTTCCCGCAAATTAACACTCACCACAATACCGATTGTGAGGGGGTGACCTTCCGAGTAGATTATGTTAAAAGTCGAGGCTTCACCCTTCAACTTCTCACACCATCCACAATTCGGGAATTACCCTCTACAACGGATAACAACAATCACGAGTACAAAAGGCATTCCTTAATTAGTTAATGAGTTCACTTTGAAGAAATAAACATACCTTGAGCAATCGCATCCCCCTGTGAGTTAGCACTCCCCTCAATCGTGACTCAATGTAACAACACCATAAACTTTGTGAAATATTAATTTAATCTAGAGCATGAAATGACAACTCCCAAAACTTTGAGACTCACCCCGAGGTGAGTGTCAAAGTTCAATGTCCTAAGGTGAATTTACCCTCTAATGTTTTAATGAGCTACTCGGTTATAGGTTCCTTTTAAGTTCTTAGCAAATCCCCAAAAAGGTTGAGGACGTACCTTCGCCGCGCTCCTTCCTCAAAAATGAATTTGCGTAATTGACAATGCAATTCATTCCAAGGAATAGTTGAAATACAATGAATTCAAATGTAACCCAAAGAGAGAATACTTACCAAGTTTCGGGTGCTCCTTCCCTTCTCTCAAGTTTGTGTCTCCAATTTTTCCTAGTTGCCTCCAAGTCTCCTAGTCGCCTCCAAGTCTTGTAACTACCTTCCGCTTCGCTCCCGGCGGACGCACCAATTATGTGAGGCCAAACCCCCCACCCTTAAGCGTCCGTAGTCCGAGTAGTGGGTTTGGGCTCACATTCCTCCGCGGTATTGGATTTGGACTTGGATGAGTCCATAGTGCAAGGTTCACCCTTCAAGTGGTCTTGGATTTAACTAGCTCCTTCATAAACCCAACTCTTTCATGAACCCAACTCCTTAGCTTCTAACTAAATAAACCCAGCTCCTTCGTAAACCCAGCTTCTTAGCTTCTAACTAAACAAACCCAGCTCCTTTATAAACCCAGCTCCTTCATAAACCCAGCTCCTTCATGAACCCAACTCCTTAGCTTCTAACTAAACAAACCCAGGTCCTTCATAAACCCAGCTCTTTACTTTCTAACTAAACAAACCCAGCTCCTTCATAAACCCAGCTCCTTCATGAACCCACAACTTTGTAGTTGTAATCCCCAACTACCTCACTAATTATTCAAGCCCTTAACTAATCTTCCTACCTAATTTTCCTAATTCTACTAACAACCCCTTTCTAATCACACAATTCTTCTCTAATCCTAAAATCCTAAAATCCTAGAGAGGAGAGGGGGAGAGAAAATTTCCTAACTTCACTAAGACTAACTAATCCACACAAGTATATTTTTGCACTCATCACAACCTCAAGTGCTCAACTCTTAAACATGGAACTTGCAACCACGTGTATTCAAAACATGAACTTTAAGTACCACAAATTGGAATCATGAATTAACTTTAAAATCCTTCACGTCAACACTAATTCTACCAAGAGGTTAAGCCCTCTTCAAGGCTAACAAGCCTTGGCTCTCAAACTAAAAACTAAGCACACACATGTGCTCCAATATGGCTTCCCACACCCACACTTATAACTCGTGGGGTGCCTTGGAGCACAAAGGAAAGAGAGGATGAGTGAGGGAAGAATGAGGGATTATATAGTAAGCTTGAGGGGGTGAGCACCCTCAAGGCTCACGATAAGCCCTTGAGATTTCCTCCTACTTAGTAGGCGCCAATCCTATCTTCTAAGCCTTCCTCCCTCAAATGATCAACAAGGATCCTAATTCGAACATTTAACTAGCCTTGGCTTTCTACCTACCACACTTTACCAAACTTGGGATGCTTCAACCCAAACTTAGCCTCCTTCGCTTTCCGCCGCCATAACTTTCTCCCCTTACTTTCCCAAATCGTCGCTCACCACTTAATTCAAACCACGATGCTTAACTCGTGATTTGATTGGTGCTTTGAGAATTTGCTTATCCTCCACCTTGCATTCTTCCTTGGACCTTCCCCATTAAGTGGCCATGATGAGGTGGTCCACTTGTGCGCTCCATGTGATCCTCCATTCATCCCAATTCGAATGCACTTGCCTCTTGAGTCACTTTGGTTGTCTCCATCCATTTGTACTAGCCTACTCACTAACTACTCAATCCAAGTTCTCCTTACCTATCCTCATTCACTCAAATCCTTCCGAAGGTAAAAACACAATAACAACTCACATCCTAGCCTCTTACAACATGGTACTTCTAAGACTAACATTTCACTCTTTTTATATTTTTGTGAAGTAACATGCTACTTCAAAGTGCATCAACTAACGTTTCAAGGGTCTAAGACTAAATGTGGGCACCCTTTTGGGCTCACAAATACCCACCAAGTAACTTTTATACCTAAATAAAACTATCATAGTAGCATGTTGATATATTTGGTTGGTAGTGGTCCCAACAATAACTCGGATATATATCAACTCTCTCATCTTGTGATACCCAAGATGTATCAATATCTCACCAGTACTACAATGTTGGTACTATAATTGATAATTATTGTGTGTTGATACCATTCTTCAATTCAACATTGACTAGAAACTGCAAGCCCGTCATAGTGTAAGTGGACCTTCAGCTACAAGCATATGTGTCCTAAACAATTATACATGCATCATTGAAAAATATGCAAATCTATCACAATGATAGCCTTGCATGTTACAAATGCATGACGATTGCCTAAGACTCATATGTTGGTCGTGTATAACTTGATGAGGACACTATCATGTGTTGCACATTGTAAAGAGGAATTCTCTCATAATACTCGACTAAAGTTTGTAGATAGTGGATCACTAAGTGTATTGCCTAGGTTAAACCCATTGCAAAGAAGTGGAAATTTTATATTCCTCACTCTTTCTTCAATGTAGCCCTTTGGCCGATTGAGAAGATGCACCATGTTGCTTTGGATTCCCTCCTTGACCATGGTCGGAACGAGTGGCAAAGGACATTGGAAGACTTCGGAAACACATCAGATGTTGCTTGTCAAGACGTGCTTAATGAGTTTGATTTGATGTGGTGTGTCAAAGGACTCATTGTCACCCATAGTAACCTTGTTGTTACTTGGAAGATTACACTAAAATTATCCTATTAATGTGGGTCACTATTTGAGTTATGCATTACTATAACATTTTACTGAGCATATGATTTTTTTTATTGAAACTATGTAAATAGTTAGTACTCACATCAAAGAACATGATATAATTTACTTGGTAAAAAAATGATAATGTCAATGAAAATTTATAGCAACACATAATTCCAAATGGTAACCCACACTAATACGACAATTTAGTGTAGACCCCGGATGAATATTATTTCTTGATTCTCCTCAAACCCTTGTTTTGGGTTTCTCCCTTGGCGGTTGTTTTGTGGGTTACCTTCTTACACTTGAAGTTGTTCAATTTGCCCCGGATGTGAGGCCAAACCCACCACCCTTAAGCGTCCTAGTCCGGGTCATGGGTTTGGAGATCACATGTGTAACATAAAAACTTGTAGTAACATGGAATGTACGTTCTACCTTGATGGACTTACAACTTACTTCAAGTCATGACATTTTATTAGTGTGACTCTCTTGCATAGGTACATCCTTGGCTTTCTCAAGAGTCCACCCCACCGCCTTTGCCACGCATGCTCTCAAAGATTTCCCTCTTGCAAACTTGGTCCTGGCTGACGATTCTTCACTAGTGCATGACACCTTGCTGAGGCTATGGCTTGTTGATTCCATGAGGCACATAAGTCTTTAATACAAGTGTTGAAAAACACTTATATAACTTATCATCGCCTCCTCTTCCAGAAGTCCCTCACAACAACTTCCCAAGTTCACACCTTAATGCAACTATGAATCTAAATATCGCAAGTCTAAATACTATGAGAGTAAATACTATAAGAGTAAATATTATAAGTCTAAATACTATAATTCCCAACACTAGAAGTCTAAATTCTAGAAGTCTAAATTCTAGAAGTCTAAATACTAGAAGTCTAAATACTAGAGCTATGCACTTGTTTCTAAATGCTTTTAATCTAACACTACATCTAACAATGCAAAGCTAACTTCAAGACTAATTGACCTTGGCTCTTCACCTTGAAACCTTGCACACACACGTGCCCCTCTCTTGCTTCCCACACACCCACACTTATAACACCTGGGGTGCCAAGGAGCACAAAGGAAAGAGAGAGTGAATAGGAACATAAGTGAGTGAAGAAGGTGAGAGAGAGGAATATATAGGGGGAGGGAAGGGGTGAGCACCCCTCAAAGGGGTGCCAAAGGAGCACGAAGGAAAGAGAGAGTGAATAGGAACACAAGTGAATGAAGAAGGTGAGAGAGAGGAATATATAGGGGGAGGGAAGGGGTGAGCACCCCTCAAAGCTCAAGATAAGCCCCTCGATCCTCTCTTACTTCGTAGGCTCTTATCCGATCCGCCAAGTAAGCCCCTCGATCCTCACCTACCTCGTATGCTTTTATCCTATCCGCTAAGCCTTCAACTCCTAAACCAACAAGATGGATCCCAATTCAAATATTTAAACTCAAGGAGCTCCCCTTGGTCCACCACATGCTACATTCACCTAACCAAAGAATTTTCTTCACACCGCTAAATTTCTAATCAACCTAAGGTTTAAACATAACTTCACTCAAGCCTCACTCTTTTTATATTTTTGTGAATAATCATAAAACATCAAAACATAACTTCTAATAGTTTCAAAGGGTTAAGAACACATGTGGACACCATTTTGGGCTCACACCGGGCTAAATCACAGCTATGTTAGGCTGGGCCCCGCTTGTCTCACGCCTCATTCACTGCCTGGTCTTTATGCCTACACCTGCGTGGGAACTCTTCCCCGTTGGGAACCAATGTGACAACACCCAGTCAAAGTTACAAATATTTAAGTTGACATCACTTTCATTATTCCCAAGTTAATTGATGGAGTTCCTCACATGCCAAAGGAACTTAATGGCTTAAGTGATTGGGTATTGTCACATTGGTTCCAATGGGGAAGAGTTCCAATGCAAGTGTAGGCAGGAAGACTGGACAATGAAGGAGGCGTGGGACGGGCAGAGCCTAGCCAAACACAGATGTGATTTAGCTTGGGGCGTTCAATTTGCCCAAAAAAAACTTAAAAGAAGAGAAATCTCAGTCACTGTGTCCCTCTAAATACACTCTAAACTCCGTAGCATCACACCTGTGGCAACCAAGGTGCATGGGATATTACAGAGTTATGTAGTGTTTAACATGGATGCGTGATACTAGTGAATTAGTGTAGCATGTGACACTATGGAATAACACAAAAGTGCAACATATTAAATGGTGTGGTGTGGTCCACTCCACTTCACCTTCCCGGGCAATGTGGCGGATGTATGCACCAACATTCAACAAGTGGCATAAGAAGAAGAAGAAGAAGAATAAGAACAAGAAGGTGACACTCCACATATTGACACATGGAGCAATGCAAGGGTGTGGGTTGACTTCTTTGGTGGTTTGCATTAATGACAAAATTCGTGATATAAGGGAGAGAAAGGTGACACTAAGGAGTGAGATTTGAACTACGCACATCCGTTCCCTAGGGTTTCGGGATATTAGAGAGTGTGTGACATTATGGAGGTTGATATTACGGAGTTTAAGGCGTATCTTCACCCCTCTACCAAAGTAAAGACAAGCCTGAGCAATATCTCTCTTTAAGTGGTCTAGTTATGGTATATTTGTAGACATTGGATCAAGTGACAAATGGGTTGAATGAGGTCCGAGACGACCCTAAACTACCTGATGATGTTGGAGAGATACCCAAATCTTAAGGAAGAGGTTGGCGGTTCGATTCCCGACTGTGAAATCTCCTCTCTACATGACGGAAAACTTGCCAAGTTGCCAACTGCCTCCTCTACTTTGGCGTCGGCTTGTCGGCCTTTTGTTTCCAAAAAAAAGAAAAAGAAAAGACAAATGGGTCAAATGATTCCTTGTAAGTAAAATGTAGCAGAGTATTGGGTTAGACACTTTTTATTTTCAACAAAAAATGAGCTTTTGGGGACCCACTACAGTATATACAACATTTGAAAGTAAAAATTGGAGTCTATAGTTAAAAATTATTGCATTGCGTAATTCCAAATAGTAAGTGGCACTAAATACCATAATCGGTGTAGTGAAGGTTGAATGAAGTGACACTTTTGGCACATAAACGTCATGGTTTTATTCAATCAATGGAATGGGTTCTATGATAGGTACCCGGTATAAGTTATTACCAATGTTGTGTAGATACTATTGAGGTTTAACCTGAGCATCAATTTAGGAGGGTGAAAAACCTCGTTTCTATTTTAAAACCGGATTCTTCTATTTTTAGTTGAATCAATCCCTAAATTGGGGTCAAAGACCCCAAATTAGTCTAGTGAACATAAAGTGGGATGAATCAACAACCAACCTATATCTGGTCAATTTTTTTATGTTACCTCTCGGTAGGTGTCATACCAAACCATAGTTTTCCATGATAGATTTTAGTGTGTGCCACACTTCGAGGTAGACATACAATATTGTCATTTGCATAGCCATGCCCCAACCACCTTGGGTAAACAGACCTAGTCATTGAGACATTCGAGATTTCAATGTTGTTGTGTTTTAAAATTCAAGAAGAACTGGAGATGCTTAGGAATACAAACAGTTATGTGAAGAGAGTTGTTAGTATTACACATGTGCATGAGTGGGGGCAGTGTGTATGTTTGACAAAGTTTTTGCAAGTTTTTCACTTTTGACACGCAAAAACTCGCACAAAAAAAAATCCACGTCAATTGACACGCACAATTTAGAAGTTGACACGTACTGTGACTTGTGAAGAAAAAAAATACATGTCAATTGACACGCTAGAAATTGAAATGACATGTATAGGCAACTCAAATATCCAGAAAACATAACCCATAATAGTAGGAGAACTTCCTACACTCACTTACATACTTAAGTTCAGCCTTGTTCTTGTAATTTCCTTTGTAACCGGGAAGGCTCTACATCTGAGACGGTGATCTGAGAGGTGGTGGAGGCTAAGTACAAGGCCGACAAGACCATTGTTCCTTGTCTCTTGTGGGTGTATTTCCACAACTATTTTGTGCAGATATGTGAACACGGGGAGGCCACTCCAATGTCAAGTTGAACACCACATGCGAACAAAAAAAATCTATTTTTTCTAAGTTACATCACCAAAATGGGTCAAAATTTTATCAATTTTTTTTCATGAGTAGATATACACGGTATCTTTTACATAGTAAAAAATTGTAACCAAATTTGATGAATTTTTTTTATAAAACATACCGTTTCTAACTAGAATGACGCAGAATTGAACTAAAACAATTACTACAAAAATGAAGATGACTAAAAATTTCAAAAAAATATACAAAAGATATTATCAATGGTTGTGTATATGTAGAAAAAATATAATAATTTTTAAAATTATCTATGGCATATAATATAGGGGTAGCAAACTTTGTTTGCACGTGGTGTTCAAATTGACAATGGAGTGACCTCCCCATGTATGTGAATGAACAATTTGCCCAAGTAGATCTCGAAGTGTGATGCTTTGGTTGGTTAAATATTAGGTTAATTCTAAGGCGTCTTAGCTTGACACTGGGATGATTTGAGGTAGACTTTGCGTAGTGCAAAGATCCCCTTCAAATTGAGTTTAATGTACAATGTACAATTTACAATGCATGAATTGTAACTAAATTGGAAGCAATACTGTTGTTGGGTCTATGATTTGAATGCCATTAGCGTTCACAAGTCCCTAAAGTTCGTCATGTACTCTAGGTCAGTTGTAGATAATCCACTCTCACCAGTGGCACTGCCTACAACTGTGATAGATACTTTTGTATGGTCAATTCCTAAGTCACTTGATTTGAACTTTTAAAAATGGGAGGAGATCTAGAATGTTTTGCTTGATTAAAAATTGGGGAAAGTAGCCATCTCAGCTCAGAATGATTTGAATTTTGAGGTCTTGCATAGGGCAGAGATCCCCTTCGATTGAGTTTAATATACAATGTGAAATCTCATTGATTCAATGCAATGCTTGAGTTGACATTAGACTGGAATCAATAATGTTGTTGAGTTTGTGAGTAGAATGCTATTAGTGTTCACAAGGCCTTGAAGTTCATCCCCTAAGTTTGTCCCAATATCTAGGATAATGGTAGACATTTCACTCTCACCAATGGTACCATCTACACTCCTGCTCAATACTATGTTTTGGTCAATTCCCACCTAGTCCAATCTCTGGTCATTTAGGTTGATTGGCCATCTCAGCTTGATATGATGATTTGAGGTAGTAGACTTGCATAATGCAAGATTCCTTTCAATTGAGTTCAATGTACAATGTGAAAATCATAATGCTTGAATTGACATTCAAGGGATCAGGTAGGATATGAAGAAAGAGGAATTGTGGCTCGAAAGGATATTGTTGAAGTTTCAATACATTGAAGAAGAAAGTGACATGTGTAAGGGAGAATTCTTGGAATTTATGGAAACACTTCGACATGAGTGTGAGAACAAAATGATATTTGAAGCTTGGTGCATATGTAGTAGCAATTTGGAATGGGACACAAATTGGCCTAAACTTATGCAACTTTGGCAGAAAATTATACTCATTCCATCATGTGTAGCTATTTGTGAGAGAGGATTTTCTGAACAAAATGCAATCAAAAGCCACTTGCGCAATAGGTTGAACTTGAAGACCCTTAATGCTCTTATGCGGGTCTCCCTTGTAGGCTTGAAGTGGATACAATGGATTGGGCTACTTTCTTCAACATTTGAAGAAACATGCAAGACCGAAGGATACTTACGCTTGATTGATAGTTTTTTCTTGTTACAAATCAAGATTGTATTTTGATTATTCAAATATTAGTTTTTCTAAAATATTGGGTAACCCAAAATTGAGGTGACATTTTAGAATGAATTTTATATGTCAATTGACATTCATTTTTGTTTTTGAAAACGTCACGTGACACTTTAGATTTGAAGTTGAATGTCAAATGAAATTTGTCAAACATACACATTGAGTGGGGGGAGAGATGCAAACTCTCATCCTTTCCAACCCGAGTTCCATATTGGTTATGTTTAACCACATGCTCTTGAGGGAGATGATGAAAACTCATCTTAAAATCTAAATGTAAAGGATATGGTGGGAATAAGGTGTATTTTGATGTTTCTTGTAGACTGTAGAGGTATTCAAATAGCCATTGTTGTGTACATAAACTCCGATTCTATTTCAACTACACTAAATATGATATTTTGTGTTTGATTGCATTTAATGTTGTTACCACCCTACCTTGCTCAACACTAATTTTCAATTCCTTGACAATCAGTGTTAGAAGATATACTCGAAAATATGCCGGAATTCTCCTTTTATCATTGTTTTTTTAATACCCTTACTAACACTAAATTCAAACATGTAACTTCCACATATTACCATAGTTGAAATTTAGTGTTTGAATTTACATTTAATGTTACTTACTTTCATAGGATTATTGACATTTAGTGTATGCGTTCGTATTTAGTGTAGCATGTGGTCTAGTCACCTCCATTGATTGAAATATAAACCTTTCTTCGTTGCTAGTGGAAAATAATATTACTTAACTTCGACTCCCTTTATAAGAGGGAGAGTGGGAAATGAGAGGTTGGCCAAACCCATGTTGTGTCCCCGCTACTAGTAAGTTAGATATTGTGGTGAACTTGGCCAATTGGTGTTGGATTCCATGTGTGACCTAACAACATATGGAGGTTGACAAACAACATATATTTTATTAATAAATATATTGCAATTTTTGGTAATGCAAGCCCAAACTAGGTTGCATGTCAGTTTCAAGGGCATACAATGAACAATGCTCAAGTTGATTATTATTTCATTTTGCAAGAAACACACAGATAAAATGACATAATGCACAAAAATTCCCGATCCCATGGTGCATTGACCTACAACTTAATAATGTTATGAACTTCTTCTTATTGTTGGGGGGGGGGAGGGGGGGGGATTTTGGAGATTTTCATAAGTTGGTATTATGTGGTACAATTTATGGACTTTATTATTTCTCGGTGTTAATTTTAAACTCTTGGAATGGAATTTTACACTCTTGTAATGGCAATTACCATTTGCACAAAGGGCTTCTGATATACAATCTTTGAGGAGAAAGCAAGAACTTGAATTATAGTCATGGACAATTTAGGCGTAACTCCTAAAAAGACAAGGGATGATTGTGGTCTTCTACACACAATTTTTTAGATTTACTTTGTTGTTTATTTGGAGACAATTGAAACAAGTGTTTTCAATGCCAGTCAACCGTACAAACCAACTGAGGACCCATCAAAACAAAGCTTGGCATGCTCTCTTGGGTGCACTCAGTGGAGCCAAAGAAGGCTTTTATGCTTAAACAACCTAAGCATGATTAACCAAGCCAACCTTAGGTGTTTTGGTATTCCAATGCATAGTTCTAGTGTTATCTTTGTGGTATAGAAGTTTGTTCCCTCCCCATATTTTATCATATTTCCCAAGCACTTCCGCGTAGGTGGCAACTTTCTTTGCATCTTTGCGAGCAACATTCCATGTAATTCTAGCATATTCAATAATGGTTTGCCAAATCATATGTTTCATTTTGTTGACATCCACCTTTGATTATGAAAGGTAAAATCATTTCCCTCAACTCAAATGGTCCAAAGAGTGATCCCTCTCAATAGAAGTCAAACCCTTGACACTTGGCTACAAGAAGGGGGAACCTTTTCCCAAAGATCCCATGTTGCCAATCAAGGGGTTTCCAAGGTCCCTTCTGCCCCGGTCTAGCTTTCATGGTGATAACAATACCAATGGAGAAGCCCCATGCTGCTTTGTTCTATATTGACTAAATGAATGCTCCTTCCTTCTTGATGTGCATTCTATCCCACACATTTCCCCACTTAAGTTTGAGGTTTGGTGCAATGATACCATGCCACTCGACAATGATTGATCAGGTGGTGGATTTTTGGCTTGCAAGAGGTTATGACCAACGGCAACAATATAACTAAGAAATTCCTCCCTTGAGTTCTTACATATAAAAATTTGATCATATAGGGACTCTAGGTGAATTTCTATATGTATTTCCTATTTTTGGACATGTCATTACAATTTTTCTTCTAATTGACCACCATGTGATTATAGGAAAATACAATATGTATCAAGAAGAAATTTGATAGTTGAATATAGATCAATTCGGAGACAGTTTTATAGTAGGGCTATTGGGATTGAGTAGAGGGAGATGGATGTAGGCATTGAATTGCTTCATTATAAAAGAAGCTCATTATAATTTACAATGAATTGCACGTAAACGTAAGGTCTCTATAGTGCATCCATAGCGGTCATGTGAATGAGATTAGGATCCATGCAACACCTGTAAGAGTGTCAAAACCTTCCCCCCCTTACATGTTTATGGTTGATTCATTCCAACTTAATCTTTGATGTTGATCCCAAGGTCAAATATGTTTAAAAAATAAATCTTCAAGTTATAAGGGGTTCTCAACTTACTTGTGTGGCATGCATCCTTGCCCCAAGGGGCCATCTTGGTATTTCAAGGGTTAACACACATTAAATGTCTTGCTCTTGAGCCCCCCCCCCACCTAAAATAAAATAAAATCTAATATAAGATGAAAATACCATCAAGTGTGTTGTAGTAACACACATAAACATTTTTCTGTAAATACTATCCCAAGTAAGCCCAACTTAAGTAGAAAAGACATCTAGACTATTGCGGTCCACTACAATATAACACAAACATATTCTATTTAGATGCTTCACCCTAGAACTCAACAATTGGAGACCTTGAATTAAATTAAAGCAATCCGATGGGGACAAATTGACCAAAAATTTATGGGAACATGTTTTACGATCTTTCACCATGGTAGGGTTGGTGGGACCCTCACCAAAAAGCAAGACATATATTATAGGCCATCTGTCACACCATCTTTATTCAGTAAGGGCCACATTGAATTGAACACAATAGTGGGCCCCACCACGGAAATATGTCCTTGCAATTGGTGAGGTAAATGAAATTCGCAATTGGATACCAAAAATCAATATAAAGGAACACAATTGGGACCAATCAACCGCAAACAAGTGTGCCACCGTTATTTATTTATTTGGGGGGGGCACTGTGGGGGCACATTAGCCCCTTACCTTCACAATATTGGTGGGTTGTTGTTGAAAGAGAAAGAAGACTTCTAGCCAAGATTAATTATTAGTGGCCTTGAATAATTTAAGGGGACCCATTGAGACAAATTAGCCAATGTTGGATTGGTATATAGGTATGTGGCGGGTATCAAGTAGGGGCAATGTAGTGGTATATGAGACCATGCCCTGGGGGTATCAGCAAGTGGTATACCCCGCCATACCCTACCTGTGCACATTATCAGGCTTTACCCTTTGCAAATTCTACCAATGGGGTATGGGTGCAAAAGATGAACCTCCCCCTACCATTGCAGAGGTCGAGCGTGATGGTTTCGACAAGGGTAGGGTTTAGTTTGTAAAACATGTGAGAGTGATCATTGAGGGCGCAACTTTTCACCTCAATGAGGCTAGCAACGGCGTTGGATATCACAAGATTGTGGCGCTTCCACTTCCCGCAAGAGGTTGGCTTCATGTCTGCACATTCAAGCAATCAAATAGGTTTGTGCTTTTTGAATGTCCCCCTCTTTTTAAGTGCAACAATGTGTGTTTATTTCTATGCGCTCCATTTCATGGCATATGTGCTCCAATTCTTGCTTGGGTAGCTTAGGGTGCAATTGCGATTGAGGGTTCACTTCAATTTCTATGTACTTGCTTGCATGGGCACTTGCATGTGGTATGCTTATTTATGTGGATTTGCGTTCCATTTCCTTGAATATGTGCTCCAATATTTTGCTAGGGTAGCTTAGGGTGCCATTGCCTGTCAAGGTTTGAGGGTGGTTTCGATGCAAGCTACTCGCATGAGTGCTTGCATGCTAGAATTTGGGCTTAGGCCAGTTAGGGTAGAGGGAATTGCTCACTCTTGCTAGCTTTTGTTGGAGGGAACTTCAAAGCGTCCACAATTTTTGCTAAGGGTTAGGATTCTTAGTTTCACGATGGATTGCTACATTGTTCTTCTCATCTTGGGTTGGTGGATAGTTGGGATTGCTATGGTTACCCACACCGCACTCGTGCTAGTAGGTATGGCCTATCATGGACCATGGTGAAGCAAGGGCGATTGACTTCTGCCCAATGTTTGAATATCCCTCAATTTTCAATATTATTTGCTTCTGAATATGTAGTTGGTGGGTGTTAACTTCTCATAGGAGTTCGTGTTCACAAATGTGGGAGACACTAGCATCATCATTGAATTTGTGCTCGAGACGTAGATGATGGTGATCACCATGTTTAGGGAAGACTATCCGCACAACATTGCAAAGGGGTCGGATGAGGTGCTTGAGGCCGAGGAGTTGGCATTGTGGAGGGTGCAACTTGTGGCATTGAATGAGCACCGACAATTTTGTATCCCTTACCACATAATAAATGTGGTGAGGGCGTTTTTATTGCCTCAACAACCCAACGATGTCGGTCAATGTAAGGAACTCGTAGGTGATGTGCTATACTCAAAGCGGGCACAACACAACGAGGGCGCGGAAGGGGGTGATGAAGTACAACCCAAGCCATGGGAGCACATGGACATCAAAACATCTTGTGAATGAGCATGTGGTTGAGTTAGAGCGCTACAAGGTTGTAGAGAAGTTGTGATTGGACATCATTCCATGAAACGGAAAAAGGTGCATCCAAATGCGATCACTAAGTTCTTTGGCTCCAACGATTATTAAAAGAAATTTGACCCCACAGATGTAACATTCATTTAGGACTTGGTGCTTTACATTTCAAAGGGATTTTTTCCATTGTTTGCTGTAGAGAATTTGTGGTTAAGGAAGTTGGTATTGCGTTGAGATGCCAAGGTCCAATTTTCAATTAGGAAGGTGTTCATTAGGGAACACATTTTCTTGATGTTTGCCATCATTGTGGAGCAGTTTGTGTTGTTGTTATTGGCCATTTACGCTACTGTGTATGTTACATTCGACCTTTGGATGTCCCATTGTGGCTTTGGTGCCTTTTTCCTTGAAGTCATTTTTGTTGATGATGACTAGGTCCCTCAGCACGTCAATGTAGGGTTATTTGAGGTTGCAAAAATATTTGGGGTTGCTTTTGTTGAGGTTTTCAAGCGATTCTTTAGTGAATTTGGGCTCATTATCCATGTTTTGGGGTATATGAAAGTTGAGGGCGCAAACCTTAACACACCGGTTGCAACACTTAAGTTAGTGGTCAAGTGCAAGCCATTGGAGATAGATGAGCCATATGATGGCACATGTTTTGGGCATGTCATGTCCAAGGTTTACTAGTATGGCACAAATGACACTATGGTTTGTGTTGTTATGTCTTTTGTGAGTCTAAAAGATGCCCAAATTGCCTTGCAGAAAACTATCACATGGACAAAGAAGTCAAGGAAGGGGGGCAGTGAGTGGGATAAGGTTTCACTAGTAGAAAACTACGCCCAAAAAAAGCGCAGCCAAAATTGGATGCGGTTCTTTTTGGCATGGTTTTCTACTAGTGTTTGTATTGTGGTTGGGTTGTCTTCAAGGAGTCTCAAAACCCCAATGAAGACAATATTTTCTTCAAAGGTGGTGCTGTTCTAGGTCACGGGGGGGTCACTCCATTGTCAAGTTGAAAACCACGTGCATACAAAAAAAAATCTACTTTTTCTAAGTTACATCACCAAAATGGGTCAAAATTTTATCAATTTTTTTTCATGAGTAGATATACACAATAACTATTACATAGTAAAAATTATAACCAAATTTGATGATCTATTTTTTTTATAAAACATACCGTTTCTAACTAGAATGACGCAGAATTGAACTAAAACAATTACTACAAAAATGAAGATGACTAAAAATTTCAAAAAAAATCCACAAAAGAAGTTATCAATGGTTAGTATATGTAGAAAAAATACCAGAATTTTTAAAATTATCTATGGCATATAATATAGGGGTAGCAAACTTTGTATGCACGTGGTTTCCAACTTGACAATGTAGTGACCTCCCCGTGTTCTAGGTACTACCACCCTTACCCTATATTCTAGTTCAATTTTTGCCACCATGTGCGTATAAGATATGGTTGGTTCATTTTATGATTGTGGATGTGGGACTTAGGGCACATGAGACATTGAAATACAACTCCGCCATCAACATCCGCTACACACAACAATCTCTCCAATTGCAGAGATGAGTGTCGAGTGGCCTGACGTGGGCAATACCTAGAGCGGTATGGAAACAATAAAGCGAGTTGTCCAACAATGTGTCCTAAACCAATGTAGGGGGCTATTGGTTGTTATTTGATGCGTTAGTGGCTTGTGTTGCCATTTGCAAGAAGTTGCAAGTGGATGTGTATGCAAGGCCATACATGTGCCACCCTACGTGTTTGGGGAAGCCGACTCTGACTTGGAAATTTTGTATGTTCATGTAGCATGTGAGGCCTTTGGTGATTTGGCACCCTTTTGGCATTTACCACAAGTTTTGTGAGGGAGAAAGCTCACAACATGTTGGATTTGATGCTAGATCCAAAATTCAAAAGGTTGTCATGCATTACAAAGTTCAGATGTATGGATTAGTCCAAACTATTGGTCCAAGAGTATGAAAGGGGTGTCTTGCTACCGATGTGGACAAAGGTTGCTAAGCACTTGAACCCGAATCTGGCAGCTATAACTCTAGCTCAAGATGTAGTTGCAGTTGAGCTCACATCTTTGGTGAGGAGGCCACAAAAAATTTGGAAGTTTCAAAGCTAAGTTTGTTTCGTAGGACCCTTGTACCAACAAATGCAGATGTGCAATTTTTGGCATGGTGGAAGGAAAGCCAAGGCAAATTCTCAACTGTAGCATTCCTTGCTCGACATATTCTTGGAATACTAGGAAGCCAAATAAAGATGGGGAGAATATTTAATGTGGCGGGGGTTTTGTGTGGTTTGGGCATTGACAACTTGGATGCGTTGGTGATGATTTACAAGAATTGGCTTGATGACCCATGGATGGATGTGTTTTCCCTAGGGGTAGTTTACCAGAGTACTTCAACAACAAAGTTAGACTTCTAAATGTGAATGTGGAGGGCTAGAGGAAGTTGGGTTCTTTGAGACATAGTAATGAATTTGCTAGCAAGAACTAGAAAAATGTAATATATGTGCCAATGTTCTAGCATAATGTGATATAAGAAGAATTGGCATAATGTAACATTGCCTCTTCAATTTACAATCACACAAAGTAGTTGACAAAGACCAACACCATGTAATTTTGGCACATGTACATAAGCCATTGTCTTTTGCACAAACACTCTTGTGTATTTTGTGTTTCTTGCAATGTTTGTGCTTTATTTGCTATGCAATGTGCATGCTTATTCCACATGAGCTCATTTTTTTTGTGTTAAATCGAGTTCTTTGGTCTTGTTGATTGCACTAGTAAAAGCATAACATACCTTGGCACATACCAAGTTGGCATATCACTAACAATTTCATGAATGTACCACACCAATCAAACAATAATCTACCAGAAATACTATACCATACCAACCCCCTTCAATTTGAAGTCACTTATTACCATTACCATTAAGGCCTACATTTGTGCCACTAAACCCAATACCTTTCCCCTTGTGTTATCAAAAAATAATGATACCAATCCGACACTGGAATTAACCACAAATCTATAGGATCTTGTTTTTACTATGGCCCTTACCATTGGTAAAAGTGGTGGAGCCAAGCTCAAAGAGGTGGATGTCTAGCCCTGACCATCCGTCAAGGGCCACATTTTCTTTTGCATTTGGGCAGCTTGAATTGACTGCTATGGGGGGCCTCACCAAATAAATCTATCCTTGTAAATGGTGGGGCAAATGCAAGTATAATGTTATCCAGATGAAGAAGGGTGTTGGGTGGATCCATGAATATGTCAAAGTTTGTTCCTAGACAATGCCATTGTGATTCTATGAAGTGCAAATCCATCCCAAATCTACATGCCCATGTTGATGTAATTGTACCAACAACTATCCCTTTATTAGTGGCGAACCCACCCTCTAACCGTGAATGACCGATTTCCAACTTGTCTTCTACCTTGAGGGGTAGGAAGGTTTCCCTAAATTTGAGGCGGTTGGGCTTTTGGTTTGAATTTGTTTGATTCCTACTAGCCATGCTATTACACTACATATGATATGTAGCATCACTTACTAATTGGATTTATGCGATGCTATCTTCATATACTGTGTATCTCATATTTTACCAACAAATGTTCAACTGGTTGTTTGGACATTATAGAACATTAGCAACTTTACTTGGTAAAAAATTTAAAATATAAGCGGCACTAAATATCATATTTAGTGCACTAATGAGCTCCCTAATGCTACCAAGTACACTATTTTGTCTAATTAGTGTGGGTTATCATTCGGAGTTACGTGTTGCTATAATTTTTTTCCAACATTATCATTTTTTACAAACTAAGTTACATCATACTCCTCGGTGTGCATACTAACTACACTATATATGAAATTTAGTGTCACCAATTCTAATTGTCTTGCTCAATACTAATTGTAAGCCGTGGTATAGTGTCACCAACACTAAACGTTGACCCAACATTTCTTGTCATTCCTTGGAATTTTTTTTGGGGGGATTATAGATTTACAGTGTTGCAATTACTGTCACTTACCAACTGGTTTTTCATCCAAATTCAGTCATCCACGACAATATTTCATCACAAGTTGCTGACAAGAGAAAGTAGGGTTTTGGCCAATGGATGAACTCATCCATCATCCATGACAGTATATGTTCACTTATTCATAAGAAGTGTCATCCGAAAGGTTACCATAGTGACATAAAATACCATATGACACGACACTAAATATCATATTTAGTGTACTTATGTTATTTGGGTAAACGATGATAATCTCATTGAAAAGTTATAGCAAAACGTAACTTCGAATGGTAGCCCACACTAATCCGGAAAAATAGTGTACTGACGATTCGGCGCCGACTATTTCCGGTAGTTGTTGGAACTAACGCCCCTGCCAGCGGCCACTGCATGCTTATCCCTGTTGTTTACTTAAGTTATGTGATTGACACCGAGGCCCTTTAGTATCTGCAATAATATTAGGGACCGCCATGTGGACAAATGTATCGTAGCTCACTAGTAGGTCTACATACGTTTTGGATGCCACTATGCTCCGTGGCCTCTTATGATATTTTCTTATAGTCCACCCACACTCCACTAGTGCGGGCCACCAGTGAACGGTTCCTACCAGCAAGGGCCACTTTTAGAGTTGGTTTAGCCAGTGAGAGCCACTAGATGTAACCAATGTTGGTAGAAATCGTTCGCTGGTGGCCTGCACCAGTAAGTGTGGGTGGGCTATTAGATAACTAAATAAACCTCGTTAGAATGGTGATCCGGTTGGTGACCAGTACTAGGGTTTTGTAGTTATAGCCCCGAGAACTTCCCAAATGCCTCAGTCTATTTTCCCTTTCCTCGTTTCACTTGGTAACTTTATTTATTTATTTATTTGTGGAATGGAACCGGCTTGTGCAGCTGGATAATGTTATGGACCCTGGGAAGGGCACATGAAATGAGTTAAGATGGTGTTGCCCCGCTCCCATCCTAATCTCCTGTACTCCGGAGCCCTTTGGATCCCGTATGCACCCTAGACATCTGGCGTGATGTGGTTTGCTGATACTCTTACAAATGAGCACAGTTGGCGTCCCATCATCGTGCACTTTGGTTTGTCCAAAATAACATAACATTACTTAATTGATGAGATGTGTTGATAGGCCACTTTGGGCGAACCAACCCATACACTCGTTCCTTGTTGGATGTCTAAACCTTTGCTTCCAAGGAACCAATGTACCGGTTGGTTCGCCCTGGCCTGCATGGGCCTAACAGTAGATTCGAGAATAAAGACTTAAGATGTTGGAATCCCACTGCTTCAAACTGAATTTCAAATCAGGGCAGTTGAACACAACACATCAGTTGAGTAATGTTATGGAGTCGTAGTTTCTGTAGCATGACAATAAAAGGTTGATGAGCTAGGTACAATATTCCTTCACAAGCAACTTAGCGTAAGTTAAAATTTGATTTCGCAAGTTATGTTGTTAGTGGTCAGAGAATAGGAGCAGGCTCAAAGGTCATGTCAGGTCTAAGGTAGAAAACCGAAAACTGCAAATGACCGGTATTGGTGATGCACTAGACTAGGTGTAGACTGGTTTTTTTGTGTGGACCCAAAATGGCTAATTATAAAAGCGGCGGCCTGAAAAGGATGCAGGGATCGGCCGGATAGGTGTTGTTTCACACCACTTGCGATCATTTTTGGGTGCCATTGAGTTAACCGTTTTGTGGGCATTTGTATGCAGAGTAGGATATTTTGATGCTCAAATTAGGGAGACTCTATGATACAAGCAGGAGGTTTGACTTACTTGCCTCTTTGAAAAATGTAACTAATTATTTATATGGATTAAAATTTTGCAACAACTTGCATTCCTCATGCATTCCATCTCTAAAAAATATTGCACAAATTTCAAGCAACTCTTTTAGGTTGAATCAACTTGTTTTCACCGTTTTCTGTATATGTCCCTTGACTTAACCCTTTACCATCCCCAAGCTTTTTTTGTTTTCTTGTGTGTTTTCAAGATCAATTTTAAAGTGAGTTTTGCAAGCTTATTTTACGGAACATTCATGAAGCAAGAATGTTGCTACAAAGTCAAAGCACACATCCATGTAGTTGGAACTTTTCATATAAGATCACGAGCTTCATATAAGCAGTATCAAAACCAAAACTAAAGGAAAAACTTCATAACATGGAGATGACATTAGCTTGCCTAGATATTTTGTAGATATGTTCCTGGTCAAGTGGTCAAGTGGTAAGTGCGGGCTTATGCGGTCACTGTTCTTAATCAGACACATGTATTTGAGTAGTTTGTGACAAGACTCGTAGGTAAGAATGGACACCAAAAAGACACGTACTACAACGAGATTGGACTATGTGCTCCCAATACACAAAAAGACATTCTAGATTCAATAGTAAACACGGTTGGGAGGTTCTATGTGACAGGAAATCCTCACTTTGGCTTCTTATTCTACTTTCTACATCCCAACTTCGATTTTAGGATGTGAAATGAAAATCTTTCAATTTCTTCTTGGATGGGACGATCCCCGAGCCAATCCAACGGCTGCAATTGTACGTGGAGTTAGAAGTGCCCACAATAGGGCCACGTACCTTAAGGGCTGGACCACTTGCTGTAATTTGTCCATATTCCAGGGGTTATGTGGACCTATGGGTTTAGGCCCATGATATCATAAGCTATGCCTACTAAGTAATGTGTAGCAATGAACTGCAGGGCCGGCCAAAGAGAACCAACGAACCCACCCACATTCGTACTTATCATCGATGGGTGATGGGCTCCAAATTTCAAGACCAAGTTTCACACACAATGTGATGGGGTAGGAATTTTGTGAGGTGTGTGGTTGTGCATAAGCTCGTATACTTAGCATAGTTGGGATGTCAGTGGTTGAGGTTGAACCCAGGATCTCTCATATTCTCCCACAAGCTTTTTACATGGGTTCCCAAGCATCCGTCCACCGCCTCTTCCCAACGTGGTGTGTGTGTGTGTGGGTGGCATTCTCCCCGCCACAAGGCACGTGGGTGTTATTCGCTTCGTTGTTCATGTTCTCCAACTTCCACTCATTAGGGTTTCACAATGAAACATGTGGTGCATTAGCAATTCTACAATGAAGCTTCAGCAAAAATCGGATTGAAAATAGGACCTCCCTTGATTTAGTTATGGTTATCGGAAGTGCATGTTGGTTGATTCCCTAATCTCTTTTACACACGTGTCTTTATGGCGGTGCGGTGCGGTATTTTGATCCTCACCTAACCAAGCACAGTCAAATATAGGTCTCCAATTGAGAAAAGGAACCTAATAACATCCACATACCTTAGATTACCCATCTCATTCATAGAATAATATGGGTTTTGCATAGTCTTGGCCGTGCAGGGCAGGGGAGTGGGACTGTGGGACTCCCCACATGTTAAACTTCGTGTAATAAAAGCTATGGTCTATTTTTAGCATTTCGAAGGCTAAATTGTAAAAATAAAGACATTGAAGGTTTTGAGATTTTGTGAAAATACTAAAATATCTCAAAAGTATCCATTAAATGTGAATATCCCATGAATATGTGCTTGCTTTATAGCTCCATGAGAACACGGCCCCTTCTAACTCAATTGGTTCATACAGTTACGAACAAAACTGAGTACACTTTGAACATACGCATCTTCAACAGACAACCACAAACAATTCACATGTTCTTTTTCAAATTTGAAAATTGGATATGATACTACACAAACTTGTACACATGCATGCAAAATTTTACATCACATTGATAGTAAAAAGGTATGTTATACAACCAAATGAGAAACTATGTATAGATACTCAGTTTGTTCAAGTTGCCTACAAAATCTTTAGTAATTGGTCCAGTAACCATACTCTTCAACACATCGTCAATTCTTCATGGCATGCTCTCATAAAGCGCCATGCAATCCCGGTCATTGAAATTTGGATACATTGAACACACACGCTCCCACAATTCTCAGATACCTCTTGGAGGTGTCGTAAATTCGTTTAAGCGCCGTTTGAGAAGTGCCCAAAAGTGGGATTCAAATCCGAAGATTGTACAGGCCATTGAAGGAGTTGAAATGGTTGTGATGCCAACCATTCTTGCACGATCTTGCTTGTGTGCTTGGGATCATTATCTAGGGTAATCAAGGTATGTGGGTCCTATCTACGTAATTATAAGTCTAGGATAATCAAGGTATGATAAGTCTAGGGTAATCAAGGATTGTGGGTCCTATCTGCAATCATATTAATCGGACACTCATATATATATATATATATATATATATATGTTGTACTTAAGATCAGACACATAAAAACACATGTGTCCTGGTGAGATTAGAATATCGACATTATTTTCTAGGCTCAATGATCAACACGGTTGGAAAGGCTTCAACTCATGTGATCATGTTAAGAGAAAGTAAACTTCAGTTGGACCTCCTATGAGTCTTTCATCTGGAATTTGAAATGACAAGTTGTGTGGTTTGCAATAGCTAGTATGGTGAGACAATTTTTGAGCAACCCAACGGCCAAATTGTGTGTGAAGTTGGAAGCTTCTACAAAAGGACCACATACCTTAGGCATTGGTTCCCAATCCATACCCCATCCCTTAAAGAGGCGAGATGATGTAATATAAGGGTAAGATTCCAAGGTTTAAGTTGTGTTGAGTCTTCGAGTGATGGTAGTATACATAACATTATACATCCCACATGAGGTGTTTTGTGGGCCCATGAATATGTGAAGTATAATTTCGGAGATTATAATGGGTTCACATCATATTTAGGTTGGATATGGTACGCATTGCCTTCATTACATGGGACAAAACGAGGGGCAAAGTGTGAGCCCAAATTGATGGCCACATGTGTTGTTAACACTTGTAAAACATTACAAGTAGTGTTTTGTTGATTTATGATTATTCACAAAAATATAAAAAGAATGAAGCTTGAAAAAAACTAAGTTTGAAGCATTAGGCTTGTGTGGAGTGGATTTAAGTAGTATGAGGACATACCTTGGTAAAGTGTGGTAGGTAGAAAGCCAATGTTAGTTAAATGTTTGAATTAGGATCTTTGTTGATCATTTGAGGGAAGAAGGCTTAGGAGATAAGATGAGAGCCTACAAAGTAGGAGGAGATCTCGAAGGCTTATCGTGAGCACGGGGGGGTCACTCCATTGTGGAGTGAATACCACGTGCGAGACAATTTTGTTACCCTATATTATATGCCATAGACAATTTTAAAAATTATGATTTTTTTCTACATATACATAACCATTGATAATATCTTTTGTATATTTTTTTGAAATTTTTAGTCATCTTCAGTTTTTTTAGTAATTGTTTTAGCTCAATTCTGCGTCATTCTAGTTAGAAACGGCATGTTTTATTAAAAAAATAGATCATCAAATTTGGTTACAATTTTTTACTATGTAATAGAAACCGTGTATAGCTACACATGAAAAAAATTGATAAAATTTTGACCCATTTTGGTGATGTTTTTAGGAAAAAGTAGATTTTTTTGTCTCGCACGTGGTATTCTACTTGACAATGGAGTGACCCCCCCGTGATCGTGAGCCTTGAGGGTGCTCACCCCCTCAAACTCACTATATAATCCCTCATTTTTTCCTCACTCATCCTCTCTTTCCTTCATGCTCCTTGGCACCCCACGTGTTATAAGTGTGGATGTATGGAAGCAAGATAGGAGCACATGTGTGTGCATGGTTTTGAAGTTAGGAGCCAAGGCTAGTTGGCCTTGAAGAGGGCTTGACCTCTTGTTAGCATTAGTTTGGGTGTGAATGATTTTAATATAATTTATGGCTTCAAGTTGTAGTACTTGAGTTCATATTTCTTGGGTATATGTGTTTGCTAAGTGTCATCATAACTATTCTACTCGGGCTAGGAGGAAATCGAAGGGTGGAGTACTTTTGGTGACACGTTGCCGGAACACGAGTTGGTAAATGAGAGGGTCATTTGAGTAGTCTAGGTTGTAAGGGGCATAACTTCCGAGCAGAAGAAGATACTTCGTTGAAATTTAGAGGGTTAGTAAACAACTTGTTTATATGAACATGGTCAAAATCTGAGGATGTTTGGAGTATTGGAGCAGCAGTTATGACATTCTGAACTTTGCCTATATTTTCGAGCTGAAATGGGCATAACTCCTGGACAAAGGCTTGGAAATGCATGAAATTTTGAGGGATGTTTTGTTCTTAGGTTTCCTAGTTGTGGTACAAATTTCAAGTCATTCCGAGTAGATGAGAAGGAGATATATCATTCTGAAGTGTTTTCAAGAGTTGCAGACTAAAAAGGCCATAACGTTTTGGCAGAAAATGGAAATAGTTTGAAATTTCAGGGGGTCATAAACAATTAGTTTTTGTGATTGCTCCCAAAATTTGAAGTTCTTTGGAGCCCGTGGGAGGAAATTATGACATTCTGAAATCTGGGTAGACTGACACACTAAAATGGTCATAACTGTCGGACAGAAAATGGGATAGGCTCACAAATTGGTGAGATGTTTTTTGCTTTGTCTCCCTAGTTACAGATAAAATTTCAGGACATTCCGAGAAGTAATGGGAAAGTTACACTATTCTGAAATTTGTTCTGGATGTAGCTTTGGGGGTTAAATCATAAGTCATTAACGTTGTGTATATTCCAAAGGCATATTGGAATGATACATTGAGTTACTAAGGAAGGAGTTTGCTAAGTGTCATCAATACTATTCCACTCGGGCTAGGACGAAATCGAAGGGTGGAGTACTTTTGGTGACACAAAGACCCACTCAAACATTTTGATTCGCCAAAGATTTGGTGAATACTATTTTTTTCAATGTGTGCTTGTCGGTTGAACGTCATTTTTGGTTATGAATGTTGATCCTTCATATTCTTGAGTTGTTAAAAGAGAGAGAAAAAATATATGCTATGACTTCATTCATGTTGCCATCAAATTTCTACAGAAAAAAAAGTTATTTCCCTCTTCTTAATTTTGTGCTACCTACTTGATTTGAGTGTTTTGCGCATTACAAAATATGTTGAGCATTGGAGGAATCGACTCCCTTCCATAGATATTATGCTCAAAAACTCTTGAAACAAACAATCTTTCCCCCGTTTCCAAAGCTTTTGCTTTGCCAAAGAGCTCCCATGATCGCAATTGCAACAACCCTTCTCATAAGGTAGAAATACCCAAACCGGCTAACCACCCTCTACCCGTGCACTAGACCATCGTCATAATAGTGAAGTGCCATTTCTGAAACCGATCATGGCGAGGTGGCAACTTCAATGCGTGTACACTTAGTGTAGCCAATGGGAGTCAAGTTTAATGTACTCATGAGTTAACCGGTTTAGGTGATGTTCTGTATGGAAATACGGATTACCGTGTTTGGTGTAGGGAGAATCTAGTGAACGAGTAGGGGGTTTGACAACTTTCGACTTTGAAAAATTGTAGAATTTTTTGTATAGGGAAAAAAAATATGAAACAACTTGCATTCTTCATGAATCCTTCTCGTCTATCTTGGAAAATTAATCTCATGATTGCAAGACCATATCTTCAATGCGAATCACCTTATTTTCACAGGTTATGGCATTGCTCACTCACATCATCAACTCACCTCTCCACCTTTCCTTCCTTGAGGAGTTGAAAGTGATACTTGAACTTTTGAAAGACTATGGTCTACAGAGAAATATAAAGTGAAGCTGACATGAAGATTGGAGGAGAAAATGAATTACTCACAGTGAAGCAGGAAGGAAAAGTCAGTTTCAGAAGAATAGGAGTGAGGTCTTGCAGGCGATATAATTCTTGAAGAAAGAAAGCGGACATCTAAAGGACTGGAGAGGCAATAGTCTGTACAGTAATAATTGGTAGAGGTTTTGTTGCCCATAGAATATTCAGAGTATTGTTAAACCATTGTCCTGATTTAGTACATATTATTAAAGATGAAAATTCCCACCAATAAGTCCAATTGTGTTACTCAGAGCGAGAGGAGAGCATTCTTCCAATAACTAGGGGCCAACTACTGCCAGATAGAGTTTCCTCTCCAAATTATTACCTCTTTTGTCCCTGAAGAGTGAAAGACAAGGACTGAGATGTTGAAATAAGTATGGATCTGTTGTTTGAAGTCTAAAAGTGACAGTGTAACAGCCTGAGTTAGATTGTGAGAGAGAAGGATGGTTACTGTGCTGTAAAAGACCCTGGGGAGTAAAATCCACGGCCATAAAAGGAAGGTAGATGTATTTCTTCAGAGTCAATTTTTTTAAAATACCAAAGCACCATTTCGAGAGGCTACTGTCAATAGTAAGGAGTGTAAAAAGACAATTCAGATGAAGAAAAATAGTTGGGAGAAGGAAAATTCCTACAAAGGCAACTAGTTGTGAGAATTTGATAGGACACTCGCTGAACCTACTTGTGGCATGTAACACATGTGCATGACTGTCTTCTACAATTAAATCTTTTTTAGGAGATTGTTCCTTTGTGACCTCAGATGGGTTAGGTTACTTGTCACAACCGGTTCTAAGCATTTTCTAGGGTTTCTTTCATGCGAATTGATGGTGTAGAGTGGTCATTTCCTTTGCAATGTTTTCCGCGTGTATTTGGTTCGTCACTTCTTTGTTGGTTTTCTGATTATAAGTTATTTGGGGGTTTTGGGTATGGTCTTGCAAGGTCTGAATTTAGGGTTACAGTTTGGCATGGGAATGAAGAAGATCAAGGTGTATACACTCACTGATGAAGGAGCATCTCCAAAGTGCATATGAACTATGAAGGGGGAGGATGAAGGATCCTTAGCTGACCTAAGAGTGTGCCTAGAAGAAAAAAAGGTTTTAAAGTTTGAATTCCAATATTAGGATCCAGATGAGTGTTGTAGAGTGCCAACTAGTCTTAAATCCCTTAGTGACCTTGAGGATAAAGGTTTTCATGATCCCTACCCTCTATGCGGAGGTTGAAGATTCGGCTTGTAAATGACAATGCCTTGGAGGTGAGCACCACTTTATGGACACAATTTAGAGTAAAGATTGTGTACAATTTATAAAAAAAATATTGTGCCAAAAATTAGCCTTTCTAAACAATTACAAATAAATGTAGGGTGCTAAAAAAACATCAAAGTAGCTTTTTATCTACAAATAGGGAGGGAAAAATATTGAAAGGCGCATAAATATCCCCCCATTAAATACCCCATTATCGCACGTGGCTACGAAACGTAAGGGGTGTGATCGCCCCGAGCTTAGTTATTAGGATAGAAGCTTCATTTTGGACTCTAATCATTTTTGCATCTTAACTCCGATTCCAGAATCTCAAATGACAAACTTCAATATTCCCGATTGCTAACTGGTTGAGAGAATTCCCAAAACTGCTCCAATGGACAAGATTGTGTGTGGAGTTGGAATTGCCCACCGTATGGCCACATAAGGTAGAACATGCCTAATGTAGTCACTTATCTTATTTTCACACCTATACTTGAGTCATATGTGGTTTGGTGTGGTTTCAAAAATAGATACCAAACAAACTTGTGTTAGAGGAGATTAGATTGCATGCTCAAAATATGATATCCATTACAGGTTCACTAGTCATCATAATTTTTTTTTGGGGGGGGGTATATGACCATTTAATGAGTGCAAAAATCTTCACTTTGAAAATGAGTAAGATATTCATATGAGCTCCAAAAATTAGGAGGAAAATGGCTATGGCCTCAATCTGGATTTGCTATTCATCTCGTACTTGTCTTGTGTTTCATAGTAAAGAAGAAGTGGGCTAGCCAGGAAAAATAACCATTCTAGACCCCTTAAGCAGTTGCACAGCATCACCACTTCCTTCAAGAACTCCAAATGAGATGCTTGTCTAACATAGAAATTCCCAACTGGCACCTTGCATCTGTCTTCCACCTGAGCCCTTTTCGCGGCGCTTTGTTCATGGGCATCTACCCACTTTATTTGTTTGATTGGTTTCGGAATCCAAAAATCACAGAAAGAACCACTCACTTCAATGCTCTCTCAATTGCATGGAAAATTGTTGGTTCATTTGGACCTACAAAAAAGGACAATAAGGCATTCCCGACACTTTGGCTAGTTTGCGTACTTGGAGTGATATGATTTCTTTGTCAAGTATCACATTACATTAGCCTTCCAAAGTGGACTTGGAAAGCATGCGATGTGACCCAAAATGTTTGGATTGTATCTCAATTTCTTAGATGAATGTCGGATCCAAACATAACTCATTGTGGGTCATAATGAGATCGTTTATGGGTTTGTGCTATCCACCTAGGCCATGCCCTGTTCTTGTGTGGGATAAGGGTGCAAGCATGGTAAAGTGGACCAAAAAAGTGCTCCGGTATACTAAAACCATAAGTTTTTTGGTCAAAGGCCTAAAAAAAGCATTGTTTAAATTGGATTTCTTTTCATGATGACCTTTGTTGTTGTGTTGAATACTCACATGTAGAAAATCAAGTTGAGAACTTCAATACTTATCATTAAAAGTGATGCTCACAAGGAAATGGTTGAGCTTGGTTTTGGACGTAGATTTCATGACCTTAACTATTTTGAAGTTGGAATTTTCTTTCATATTCCTTGAATTCATTATCTACTTGAGGGCATCATCACAAAACTTCGTGGAAAACCATCAATTAAATGTAATTTTATCGTACTTTAAACAAATTTGAGACAATCACTTGTTTAATATCACCTACTTGCACACCACTTGTACCGTCTTCTAAAATATGTAGACTTTTCTTGGCATACTTTTTTGTCATCATAATTTTCTTGACTTTGTAGATCATTATGTTTCTAAAATGCCTATGATTTTTTTTCTTCACAAAATCCAAAGTTAGTGTATAGTTTTGAATCACTTTCACTAAACACTAGGCAAGGATCAAGAGTTGTCCACTTTACCGTGCTTGCACCCACAAGATGTTTCTTGAGCAACTTAATATAACCTTGTCTACACCACATGATTTTCAGAAAGTGTGACCCCAAAGAACATGGCATGATCATTTTCGCAGCTACACATGTGCGCAAACACAAACAACAAATATATGCAATTATAGAGTTCATTAAACTTCAAATGGCCAAGTCCATGGTTCTTCCTACATTGGAACCTCATAGTCACTTACATCGGACACACCCCCAACATTATGTGCTACACAATAGGTGTGCAAAAATATTGTGCTATGCATGCACTTAACTCATAATATTTTGAAAACCATAGTGGCATATCTTATGTGTCCACAATAAGTCCCCAAGAATGGAGATTTGTAATAAGTGAACCTACCTCATGTGATGTCCATGGTATGAATATCAAATCAACATGTCCGAAAAGACAATAAAGGCATGAATCTTCATGTGGTCACATAAGCCATGTGAGCCTAAAACATACAACAATTCAAAGTGGTGTTTTTTTCATTTCAAAATGTAGTATATATCTTCATTTATAGAGTGCAATTTTACGAGTGTTGTCCATTCTTACTATGTAACAATCATTGTTCTCACTATGTTGGTGCTCACTACCATATTCAAGTGCTCACTCATAGCATGCCTCACGTCTAAAACATTATCTAGTCCACCAATTGTGATGACTCTTACACACGCTTGTCATTGAGCAGGGGTGATTCTTCTTAGTCGCCCTCCTCTTGATGGCTCCACACAAAGAACACAATCTCTACGAATCCTTGAGCATGTAGATTGAGAGATACCCAACAATTTTGAACACTTCACGTGTGATATGCCCATGCCGCACAACATGGCTATAGCATTCAACGTCTTCTCCTCTAGTAATGCTCTCATGGGCAAAGAAAACTTTCACAACTATGAGAAAAGGTCCTAAAAGACCACATTGCTAACCAGAAGTCAAAGGAAGAACCCTAGGCAACACTGTGAACTTATTCTTGCAAATGAAAGTGAGTGATGAAAACAATTCCAAAAATGAGTCAATAGACCTATGCAATGTCTCTCTCAGTGCTATAGTGGTCAAGATAAAATTTTGAAGGATGATAGCCAATTTGGTTGTGCATCTGACCCAATTTACGATTTGGCAAAAAGATCAATACTCTTCTAGTTATGCCGCCTTCTCAAAATTTGTTGTTTTGTTGATTGACTTATTTTGACCTTATGGCTTCCAACCCCTTTTGGAATGAATATTAGTCAACTTTTGTGTGTGTGTGTGGGGGGGGGGTGTATGAAATATTGGAACCATGTTAGAGAAACAATTGATGGAGGCCTAATTTTTATATGGAGAGAAATTTTGGTGCCATTCTATTATGTGGTTGAAATTTTGTGTGTGGAGGTTGATTTTGTTATTGACAATGGTACATTTTTCTATGTGTACCATATGTTCCATAAATTTTATTTATGTCAAATTTCTAGAATGACAAGAAAATATGCATGTGTATTGTGGTGTCAAATATGTGGTTTAGCCCTCCAACTATCACAAGAGAATTATGAACATTGTAACAACAACAAAAGAGTTCAAGATGGATATGAAAACTTAACAACGAGTCAACAATCAACATTAAAAAGAAACACAAGCATGTCCAAGCCAAGAACATAACATTATTCAGATCCATAGCAGTGTTATGTGGGACTGACAGTATTCTGTGGAATATTCCATGATATTCCCACATTCAGATTGAATGTGGGAAATATCACGGAATATTCTACAGAATAATGTCAGTCCCACAGAACACTGCTATGAATTTGAATAATATTATGAAAGATAAAATTTATGTGAAAAGAATTTCGGTACTGTTCAGATATATAGTCTCAACATTATAGTTCTTTTTTCTTATGTGGGGGTTGATTTTATTGCTGATAGTGGTTTATATATATATATATATACCACATATCCCATAAACTTTTTTTCTCCCAAAAATTTGAAAACACACAAAAATGTACATGTGTAATGTGGTGCGCAATACATGGTTTAGCCCTATGACCATCACAAAAGAATGACAAACACTATAACAACAAACAAGCTTATAACGGCTACGAAAACTCACCAAACAAATTTATAAAGAAAACCAAGCATACTCAAGGCAAGAAAGAGAAGAATCCCACATGAAACCCACCCTTGGCATGATACATTCCCCAAACTCCATAAGGATCGAGCCGCACCACCTAGTTAAGATATTTAGCTAACTTAAGAGTTAATGAAGATCAAGTTACCAAATTCTATCTAACTAAAATCATGAGAACACCACCTGATTAGGAGAATTAGCTAACAATTTGAATTAGTGAAATCAACTAAGTCATATGCTAGCTAACCGATTGCACACCCACACATATCAGTCAGCATTAACCAAAGGTTGACCAATTTAAGAGAGGAGTTAGGGTTGACCAACTGAGGTTGGGCTCAACTTGCCCAAGTTTGAGCATCACTAACTATGGTACATTATAAGTTTGTGACCTACACCATTTGTGTTTCATTATGGTTAATATTATTTACTATTTATTATTTGCCTAAATGTGGACATTGTAGAGGGTACTTTACTTTTTTTAATTAATGAATATATGTGCTAATTTAGGACGATGTAAGAAATAATGTAGTCCACCTCATAGAGGAACGGAGAAGACATAGAGAAAATGAAAGGCGGGCATTCAAGAAAAAAATTGGGCTACTCCCAAAGGGAAGCACCTTTCATTAAAAACCAAAAACCATGTGCATTCACAAAATACTCTAAAAACCCCTATATACAATTATTTTTGTAAAATCAAGAAATACACGTACAATTTCAATGATAAAAATACAAGTGACGATATGTATACATAAAACAATTTACAATCATATACAGTCATATGTATACAAATATGCTTTTGAATAATAATGAGCCCTACCATATGTATAGTGGAAAACCCCAACATTCATTAATAAAGTTGTTGAAAGCTTTTTCATCCCCCAGATGTAACTCATAAGCATCTAAGTCTACAATATATGTCATAGAATCTAATGCAATTATTGTTTCTAAATCTATCATCAAATGATCATTTCATTTTTTGTACTGACATAAACCAATCTCCACATTTGATGGACGGTCCATCAAGTCAATTTGACCCCCTATACTCCACACAACGATTAGCAAAAAAATTATACATCATATAAACCCTCCCAACAAACCAAACCCTAATGTTTTTGGTCTACCATGAATTTGGACAATTCTAGCTTTAGGCATGTTAAAAAATATATACTCCACAATCACAACCAAGATTTAACTTAGTATCATGATTTCCAGTAGTAAGGAGTTTAGGCTTCATATATAATATGCCAACCTTAATCCGAGTCAATCGATCTTTAAATAAAGTTGGATTGACATTCAATTGACTAACAAGTGCATTTTTGAAAGTTCTAGACTCCCCTATCTCTACATAAGCCACTTTACATTAGATTGAGACGGCATTTCGAATTTTTCAAGTTCATTAACTAAAACATCCAAAGCATGTCGAAGTTCAATTTGCAACTCCACATCTTCATGTAAATCATGTTCAACCCAAGACTGCATCAATTCCATCTCTATGACAACATCCTTGCACATGTTTGAATTGTTTTCTCCAACACTACAATTTTCCTTGTCAGCACCTTGTGTACTAGAATCATCAATCAATGTGTGCTCATAATCACACTCCTCATCCTCCTCCATACTTCCAAATAATTGAGCCTCAATAAGTGACCCTACCATATACAAGTACAAATGTTGTATATTTGCTAGAGGTCCTCCATATAATTTGTGTAGCATATGTATACATAGTATGGAAAAGTTCAAATTAATACCCTTTTGTGCACTCACATGTACTCAATGTGTTATGAAAGGTGCACCCCTCAGGGGCTATTCATTTGAAAATGCTAATTAGCATTAGGGGTGTGGATGAGTTAATAGTTCTTCACAAAAGCAAGGTCCCAAAAGTCAGCTAACTTCTAGTTTGATAACATTTATTTGAACCTTAAAGTTAACTAGGTGGTGCAGCTGTGAGATAGATTAGCTCTCATATAGGTTAGTTGCTTCATATGTTAGCTAACTCTCTTAACCAAGCAATGTGCGCATAATATAACTAATTTGAGTTGTTATTTAGTCTAACCGAAACCTTAACTGGGATGTGCGGCCGGACCTAAATATTCTCAAGGTAATCATATGATACGCTCCGATACCCATCCTATATCACCCACTCCACTTTATCATGTGACATGGCCCTAAGCACTTTGTATCAACTCCCACTTATATTAGCTTAAATACTTTGAAAACACCCTTTATCATCATGTACTTTGGATTTTGAAGACAACAAAAACCAAGGAAACACTCAAAGAAGATTCAAAAGGTGATTCTTATATCATCTAGGGGTTTCAGATAAGTTTTATTAAGACACTTGTAAGGTTTTTTTTATGTTATTCCAGGTTTAGAATGACAAGTCGTTATTTTTAGCATAGGGATTACAAAATCACTCAATCATAGTACATGCATCTCGGGGAGATCACTCCATTGTAGAGTTGAACAACCACGTGCGATCATTTTAGATGTAAAAAATGTAAAAAATGTAAAAATCATCACCAAAATGGGTCACAATTTTATCAATTTTTTTTCATGAGTAGATATAAATGGTACATGTTACATAGTAAAAAATGGTGACTAAATTTGATGATTTGTTTTTTTAATAAAACATACCGTTTCTAACTAGAATGACGCAGAATTGAACTAAAAATTTGCTACAATTAATGAATATGACTAAAAATTTCAAAAATATATACAAAAGATACCATCAATGGTTGTGTATATGTAGAAAAAATATCGTAAAATTTAAAATTATTTATGACATGTAATATAGGGGTAGCAAACTTTGTTCGCACGTGGTGTTCAACTCTACAATGGAGTGATCTCCCCGAGACATGCATTTGTGATAATCACTCAATCTCACACTATTTTCTTGGGCAATAGTTTGGAAGTGAGTTCATTCTAAATGGACCTTGTGCGACGCTCAAGCATAGGCATAACCATCGACAATAGTCTTGCATAGAGTATCCCATTTTATCTCTTTACCAAAGTCAAAGGCAGTTTGGTGTGGTCAATAGGCTTGTGTTAATTATCCTTTTTAATGTAACTTGAATTGACGATGCAATCACCCTTACATGCTATTCAGTTCTCTTCGATTAATTCTTAATTTAATTAGGAAGTCAAATAATGATCTTTTACCTAGTCTTGGCCAGAGTAATCATAATGTCCCTCAATTTCGACCCCAAGCCAAACCACGTAGGCGGCTTAATAGATCATGGCATGGTTCATTCATTTATCCTTTGTAATTGGGAATTCAATATTTTATATTCTTGGCTCTTAATTACTTACTTATTTTAGTATTCATCCCATCCATTATATCTCAAGACTATCATCTAATGAGTTTAGTCACTAGGTCTTATTTAATTCAAGGTTACTAGTCTAGCATATCAAAGTAACATTATACTAGAACATCCAATGGGTATACATGACTTACTTAGGACTCATGCCACATGGTCATCTCGGTTCTCAAACTCTTCACATCCAATGGTCCTACCAAAGTGGCCGTTCATCTTCCAACTTGCCAAGCGTTAGTTATGTGGGAAGCCCAAGGGCTCCTAGTTGTGAGAGTCCATGACATTTTCCAACAATCAAGTAATAATTCCTAGTTTGTAATGTTGGAGAGAGGTGAGTAAATTTAATAGTTTTTTTCTCTCTCGATTGAGTATATGTTAGAAGACCAATAACTTTTGTTTTTTATGAGGTCAACTCTCTTAACCACGTCATAGAAGAACAAGTGTGATAACATGATGCATATCATTCCTAGACCATAATCTGAATGATATCATACAATTGCAAGTGATGAAGAACACAAGGATACTTAAGCATAATGTAGTCTAAAATTCCTTCAAAATTTGCAATTTTATGGCCCATAAAACATAACCTTCATGCATCAAAAAAGAGAGGCTTAGGGTGGAAACACAACAAGAGTGAGCGTGTGTTCACAAACTCAACACCCGCTTCATAAAAGTCTAACCCAAACACACAAAAAACCGCAACCATTACAACTATGCAGAAGTCTTGTGGTTCCCTACAAATTTGTGCAGGTGGGTTTAGAGTATGCAAAATAAAACGAAACTATGTAACCCTTGAGCCAAGAAAATCGAAACCTTGTACGGAACTCCACTGAGGCCCCTAATCTTAAAAGCAACTACAAAGGAGACTCTACAAAGGAGATTCTAAACCAACTACAACAAGACATACTTGTTGGACTTTGTTACCATAAGGTTCAACAAGGAGGAGTTTCAACAAAAAGTTGCCCAAAACACAACGGACTCAAGGAAGAAACAAAATCCTAGGTGTTTTTTTACAAACAGCAGTGCAGGAAGCGCTGCGATTTCCATCCATTTTGGGCAAATGATGAGCCATTTTTCATCCATCCTTTGTGAGGCATGCGTACAAAATTGATCCTACTAAACATACATCCTAGGATCCTTATTCTCAACCCCTATATTATTTTTACAAAAAAGGAATGGCCCACATTCTAAACCTATCTACCTTACTTGTAATGGGATTGTCTACCCTTACTGGACCCTTTATTATTTTGAATTCTTTTAGAAATTCTATGTCAAACGAATTTAATCCTCCCTATATTATGCCACATGTCGTTTTTAAAATGCACTAAGTGAACTACCCGGGAGCACATGATGATCTCCCTCATAGATTGTGGTTGGAAATACCACAGCCATGCTTTGCGCTTTTGGCGTGACTTCAACATCCAAAGAGAGTTAGTAGTTATGAGGAAGGTATCGCTCATTCACAAGCGATCCAATAAGATCATATTTAAATTCAGATACTGAGGTGGAATTAGAGAATTGCAATCCCAGTACAAACACCCTAGATGCTTTTTAATGACTTGAAAAACCAATCAATGGCATTTCATTATGAATCACACATAGCTTGCCATAAACAAGAGATAGTGTGCTCATTCAAAGGGTATGACTTCAAAAGGCCATAAAGTTCACCAAACTTTTGATGTCACAAAAAATTAAAAAAAAATAAAATCACACCCACTAGCTTAAGACATGAAAATGTTATGCTTGTGGTAAATCACATGCTTGGAAAGCCTGCCACTTCTTCATCATTTCAATTCCACCACAATTAGCTTCCCCTCCTCTCAACTTATCTAATGTCAGTTCCTCAGACAATCTCATAACATTATTCAGATCCATCACAGTGTTATGTGCGACTGACAATATTCCACAAAATATTCTCTACATTTGGTTTGAATGTAGGGAATACCCAAAAATATTCCGTGGACTATTGTCAGTCCCACATAACACTGTGATGGATCTGAATAATGTTATGTTGTCCCAAGCTGTAAGTCAATTATATATAAATCTCAGGGTCAACTCACAGATACAGAGACAATGGCCTAAAATTGAACTTTGACCAGATCTTGACATACAAAGAGAATTGCGTACCATCCAATTCACTCAATTATTTTTATGGGAACTTGCAAAACAAACCACAATTGCAATAGAATTCCAAGATTGAATGTAAAACTGATAATCTAGTACAAACACCCTGGATATATTTTAATTGCTCTAACATAAGACAATAGCCTAGCAACTATAAATCCCTCATGGTTTGCTACAGGCAAAAACTCATAATCAAATCTCCAACACTAAGGAGACAAGAGTTCTAGCCAAACTCTAACACTAGGTACAAAGTCAAAAATTGCTCTCTCTTGTCTGCTTCTTGAAATACCTAGCCATATATATTTCTAAAACACATGTGTAGATATCAAAGTTCAAACCCGTTATTATCAAACTATGGTCTTTCTTTATCTCTACTTTCTAGAATCTCAAGGCCATAGCCTATTCATACCTACTTAATTGAACCCTTCTAGTTTCATTCAGGTTCTATTTCCACCTACTTTCTCATTAGACTAGGAAAAGAAAAAAAATAGCACCACACATCCAAACCATTATCATAACTCTAAATTCTTGCAACAATTTATGTAAGGGTTGCACACACGCACACACATGTTGTGGGGGACATGTTGGCGGGTCATGGACAAGTTTATGGGGCAAGAGCATGGAGGCAATATTGCAGGTACACATGGATAAAATGGTAAAATGCATAGGTAAAAAGGCAGCCTATTCACGAAAGTAACCTAATTGCACATACATATCAGTGTACACCATTTATGGCATTTAGTGTCACGTACACTATTTGCGGAGGGGCCTAAACTAGATGCCTAGAGGTCTCAAAGTGCCACGTCCCCTAATTGTCACTATCATTTCATTCATCAACACACATTGGGATACTTTAGATGATAGTCTTGCGTTTTAGTATGCAAGGGGAAGATATTTTTGAGCATACTCATGGCAAGTGTCATTTATTTACATTTTAGTATGTAAGAGGAAGATATTCTTGAATATACTCATGGCAAGCGTCATTTGTGTACACTTTAGTTAACTTGTAGACCATTGTGTAACATAGGCATGCAGCTCATAACACTATTGAACATACTCATGCCAATATATTAGTAAGTGCGCTTCAACGCCAAGTGTCATGAGGTGACACTTATGGTGAAGTTGCTAATCATCATTGGAACCTAGCATACACATCAAAATAGGGTAAGTGACACTAAGGGCCACTTCACACATGAGCCAAGAGCCGTGACCATGAAAATGTGAGAGCCCAAAAGAAGTGTTCAAAGGCCATCCCAAGACACTTCCAAAAAATCATGTAGTGTGATCATCGGCCCTCAAGTGTAATGTGAAGTCATATGTGATCAGGTCCTCGACCAAATGCTATTTCAATGAATTTCTACTCATACAACGTTCTCACATATGATAAAATATAATTAATCAATGGTTGTGAGATTTCGGAGTGCCATGGTCTCTCGGTTTTGTGTTAGGCCTACCTCCAAGATATGGTTTTTTTAAATTGTCCAAGTGACCATGAACCATATTCCATTGACATCATGTAGGAATCCATGTAGACTTTACATCCATCTTGCATTCACTTACTCCGTTCGTCCCTCAAGCGTAGTGTGAAGCGAACTTGGACCGGCCCCGCCTTTTCCACCAATGAGAGTGCTCGAAGTGCAATGGTCATGGGCCCTCAGCCTCGTGTGTGAAGTGGCCCTAAATACCCTAAACCGGCGTAGCTGTCTACAACACAAAGATTAGCATGAGATTTTTGTTGAAGGTAAAAAGAAGAGCAACCACATGAGAACCTTATGGCGGGACCCCGAGGGCCCGCATAGACTCCGTCTCAAAACGTCATTAATTATTTATTTTGCTGGAGTGCTTATGTTGCAACATAAACCTAAACCTATAGATGTTGGCTAGAAGTCATTATTGCATCTCTCATCGCACCATTGGATCTCTCTTGCTCTCAGCTAAGTTTCCCTTTTCATAACTTCACTCAAAAATTTGTTCTTACTTATTTGTCCAAAAATCCATTCAAAAAACGAGCACGATACCCCTAAAAATGACTAATTGTGTCACCATTAAAAGAAGAAGATTGCTTTGAATGTCCCCGTGTAGCTCATGATGTGAGTAGTCGATTGCAGCCTTCGTAGAAAGAATCGGAGTTATATTGACGGTGCTACAGAGTTTATGCGAGAGCCAGGGGCCGATGGGACCCCAGGGTCTCGCCATATGGTTCATGTGGAAGACCTTGAACAGTGGGAATGTGGGGCGCGACCGAGTCTAATGAAAGGCAGGTGTACAGATGATGTTGCATTGTTATTGTGACAACTGAAATATATGGGCCAACTGAAATACTAAGCACAGCCCAGCCACAAGCAGTAACTTATGTACTTGACCCTATATTTCTATTTTTTTTTAAATTCTTCTTATACAAAGTGAATGATATTTTTAAAGGTAATAATCAAAAGTACAACAACCATGGAGATGAACTCTTATGTACTTGGCACTCTCCAGCCACATCAATTTAAAGAGTGAGCCCTACCCATAACATGCTCCTTTTAACTCTAAGAATAGGAGAGAGTCAAGCAGCTAGCAACCGACCCGGAGGTAAAGTTAAAACTATGTGGTTGTTGGAGTAACTGATATGTGTTTATGTTTGGCCAACTAAATGAGTTACAACTCACACTACAAGCATATGAGTCCTAGGCAACTGACCTACATCACTGGAAACTTGTCTTATGTAACTAGAAAGTTTGCAAATCTAGCAGTGAGTGGTAGATTTGTGTATTTTTTCTTTTCCTTTTGTTGACGTGGGACGATTGCGTAGGATACATACGCTAGTAGTGTCATGTGGATCCTTTTCGGTGGGTGCTTTAAGTTACACTTTCCAAGGTTTCGCTTGCCCCTTGGGAACACTTTATCTTGCAGGCTTGGGACGAAATTGTTTCCCGACACCAACCATTTGGGGTGTGGTAAATACTTGCACCTTATAGGTTTGTTGCTTGTTCATCTTAACTTCAGCTAACATCACCGTTTAGGGTATGTAGTGTCACATGTGTAATAATGTCACTTACCCAAGTGTGAGTTTATGTTAGGTTACGTGGATGTTGAACGACTTGACCATTAGTGTGGCCTCATGACACTTGCCATTAGTGTGCTTACTTAAATCTTGACATTAGAATCCTCAATAACATCGTGAGGTCAATGGTCAACAAGTTGACCTTAAGTGTAAACACATGACACTTGACAATGGTATGTTTAATATTATCTTCCTCTTACATATTAAAACATAAAATTGTCATCTCAAATACTCCAATAAAGTTATCCTTAAAGTCTTAGGATGCCGGGTGAAAGTCAGGCTGCAGTCCCGCGTTGAGAGATCTATTCTATATTTACAGGGTTTGTTTTCTTGTGTCAGTAGACTAAAAATAATGATAGGGTCAATCTTTGGGAACCTTGAGTTGGGACCCTCGGGAGCTTTTGATCATGACTCCTTTGTTTCTAGAGGCACTGTGAGCCCAAATTGATGCCCACATGTGTTGTTAACACTTGTAAAACATTACAAGTAGTATTTTGTTGATTTATGATTATTCACAAAAATATAAAAAGAGTGAAGCTTGAAGAAAGCTAAGTTTGAAGCATTAGGCTTGTGTGGAGTGGATTTAAGTAGTATGAGGACATACCTTGGTAAAGTGTGGTAGGTAGAAAGTCAAGGTTAGTTAAATGTTTGAATTAGGATCTTTGTTGATCATTTGAGGGAGGAAGGCTTAGGAGATAAGATGAGAGCCTACAAAGTAGGAGGAGATTTCGAAGGCTTATCGAGAGCCTTGTGAATGGGATGAGTCCCTACTTAGAAAGAGAAGGTTAAGGGGTTGTGATTGGAGGCTCTAATCCTCTCACCCTATCCTTACCACATGCCCTCTCTCCCTCTCAACTCAATATATAATCCCTCATTCTTCCCTCACTCATCCTCTCTTTCCTTCGTGCTCCTTAAGCACCCCACGGGTTATAAGTGTGGGTGTGTGGGAAGCAAGATAGGAGCACATGTGTGTGCTTAGTTCTTAGGAGAAGAGCCAAGGCTATTTAGCCTTGAAGAGGGATTGACCTCTTGTTAGAAGTAGATTGGGTTTAAGGAATTTGGAGTTTGATTGTAAACTTCAACTTGTTGCATTGAGATTCATATTGAAGTGAGAGAATTCAAACTTGTTTAAACTTGTGACATTTAGAGTAACTAGATTGCACTAGGTGCATTACTTGTAGTGTTTTATTAGTTATGAACTTGAGTAGAACTTTATAGTGAGAGATTTGTCAATTATGGATGATCAGAATGTTCAATGGGTATGAAAATTTGAGGGATTGTTTATTATAAAGTATGGGAGTTGTGGTAAAAATTTGAGAGCTTCAGTCATTGGGATGAAAGAGTTATTAAAAGTTGAAGGGGAGGGTGTCTAGGAACAAAGCAACAAGGTTTGAAAATATGTATCTCTTAGAGGGTTATAGATATGGATACCAAAATTTGATACTACCTTTTAAACTTATATATCTATCTTGTGTCAAAATTTTAGATTGATTGGACGTAGGAGTTGGAAGTTATTAGAGTTTTAATGACCGGATGCTTTATCACATCATTCATACTAAGTAGTTAGAGTTAGAATTTCATGCATAACTTTTGCATATGAACTCTGTTTGTGCCAAAATTTGGTGTGGAGATTTTTGATAAGGTACTTAACAAGTGTACCAAATTTCACTTGAAGAACATAAGTTGGGTGGGAGTTATACTATTCTGAAGTTTAGTAGGAAGACATTGATAGAGATTTACATCAAGAAGAACTTAGAGAAGGAAGGGCAAGGATAAGTATATAAGTATTTTTTAATATTTGTATTTAAAGCCTATCTGTTCATGGAATCCACAAGCGAAGTGTCATGTACCAATACGGAATCAACCACGATGACATGTGATAGCACGGAATCAATAAGCGAGAACTCATGTAGTAGTGTGGAGTCGACGGCAAGGGTCGATTCACAAGAGGGATATCTTTGAAGGCATGCGTGACCAAAGCGGCCTGGTGGACATTAGAAAAGGCTAAGGATATAACCTTGCCCGACATTAAGGAATGTAAAACTACATAGTGTGGTGTTAATCAAGTTGTGTATATTCCAAGGGTAGATTGGAATTATATATTGGGTTACAAAGAGAGAAGTCTCTACATGTCATTATAAACTTTTCCACTCGGGCTAGGACGAAATCGAAGGGTGGAGGATTTTTGGTGACATGCACCCTACCCCCTTCTGCTTTCCACTTGCATCCTCATTTCTTTCTTGAGCCAAATATAGGCAGGCAGTTGTGCTGGCAGGCTGCACCGGGCTAATTAAAGCTCCGGCAAAATGGGGCAGGCAAGCTCCTTAAGTTTACGTTAATCCACCTAAACTCAAGGTACAAGTCTAAAGTCAGGTCTCCCAAGGCTGAGGTTTTAAGGATAACTTTAATGTACTACACTAAATGGTGTTTTGTAAATAATTACACACTTTAATAAAGCTACACCATTTATGGTACGTTGTGTCTCTTACTGTTTGGGATATCTTCTTACTATAGGACTATTTTTGAAGTAGCAAAAGGTCATATGTTGTTTGGACATTGTAGAACATAAAGGACTTTACTTGGTACAATCTTACGTTCTTTAGAAAAAGCTATAGCACAGAGTAACTCCGAATAGTGAATTCAACTAAATACCATGAAAATGTGTATTTGTGTTGGCAATTATTTCAGTTGATAAATCGAGCCTGTAGTGTTTTTGACTCGACTAGTAAATCTTTAGTATTACTAGTCCCATCTTGTCATATTTGATGGACGGTCAATGGCAAAAGTTGACCGTCTCATTACACATGACAACCGTTGGCTATTACTACTTTTCTAAAATGAAAGAAAGAAAAATGTACATTGTTTTATTACTAGCATCACGCCGGGCACAAGAACCCGAAGGTGATACAAGGTCAACACAAAGCAAGAAGGGTTTGTTAATTAGGATATGCTTAGAGGTACCATCCTTTGTCATATTGGGCACGCTAGATGTAGGAATATCTTTTTGGGCAAAGAGATCAAAGCAACAAATTTGTCTTAATGCTTGGAGTGGCACCAACTGTATGAAGATGACGCATAGGAGCCAAATTGTAAGCTTGGAATTAGGCTTAAAAACATTGAAAAGCAAACGGCTCTTAAGCTTCAGATTGTTGAGATTTGGTGCTATAGTAAGGTGCTTTGCTTGGACGAATCATGTGGCTCTACAATAGGAGCTCTCCGTTCAATTTGGTACTTACCATGTTGGTGTCCGTTCCAAAGAAAATTAGGTTGGTCCAAAACATCCTCATTTAACCTCATGAACACATGTTTCTAGCAAATTGGCTGAGCAATAAATAATTTCTCACCAATTTAACAAAAAAATAAAGACAAGGTTTTAATGCTCTAATGCTCAAACGTCATCTCTCACGTAAACGACACTTATCTCTCAAATCTCACACATCAATTGGCCACTTAGCACATGAAGTGTCTTAAAACTTATTAGAAATGCAATTTGGAGTTCCAGATTTTGTCAAAGAGTCCATATTACATAATGTGTTGTGCCACTAAATGTTTTGTAAAGTTTTTGACTTCCAGTCTTGCAACATTCTATTCACAAGAAATATACAAGGATTGGTGTTATGTGAAAAGATGTTGAGAATGAAGGGGCTATTGCTATATCCAATACAAACCCATCATGATTGATTGTTTTGGTTACACTTCAATCATATCCAATTGGTCACTTGAGAAACAAAAAACCACGGTATCATAGACATAAATTTGTGGTGTCCACGTAAACTCATTCATTACATCGAAATGCAATGATGTAGGAAGGTAGAAATGCAACAAAACTATTTATATGACTTGATTTTATTATATTAGATTTGGATTATTTGACTCCAGAATTGACATCAAAAACCATGAATCAATCTTTTGATGTTTAGTTGTAATGACTTGATCCTCAACATGCACGAACCTTGTTTTTTACTCGAGCCCCTTCATCCACAATGGATGAGTTTACATGGACTTCACAAACTCCAAGCCACCCATAACCATCTAATACTCTCACATATGTCACCATCATAAAATCAAATACAATACATTAGTCATAATCGCATGAAATGCTTTCTTGTGATGATCTATACCTATTATTATTCAACAGAAGAAAAAGAAAAAGGAACATCATTTTTTTTTTCAATTGACATTTAATGTCCATTCACGAGTCCCTACCCATGACCGCGTGGCCATGGGGGCGTAGGGTTAGCTTAATGTCTACTTGTAGTACATGGACGGTGTGATAAGGCAACTAATCTATATTATCTGAGTAAGTCTAATATAGAAGAACCAATGCATATTTTGTCTCTCTTTCCTTTTGTTCAGATTGATGTGGGTTAAGTATTTGATGGCAATTTGTGAGAAACTCTCCAAGAGTTTGTAGACTTTGTGGTGGGCGGGTGTTTAACTTACAACAAGTTGTCCAACAACAATTGTGGGGTTCATAAGATCACGTTCTCCCACACCTTTCCTCACCCTAAAACACGGCCAAGTCACCGCTATCCACTTGAGACATGTAGAATTTGCGCCAAAGGTTCTCAACCACAACCCTCAACTAACCCTAGAGTGCATACCAACTCGGTGCAATGATGTATACCTAGTGTTTAATACCGATTGTGGGGTTCTTCAAATCACATTCTCCCATACCTTTTCTCGCCCTAAACTTTCATAGCCAGGTCACCATTATCCGCTTCGGACACAAAGGATAGGGTGGATTCGTGCGAAAGGTTCTCGACCACAACTCTCAACTAGCCTCGTGGTAGTGTATACCAATTTGGTCCACTAAGACATTGTCATACTACGGAACCATACACATTGTAGCGATGGAGAAGTTTTCGTGCTCCCACATGCTTACGACTCTTTTGGAGCAGGCTTTTCTAAGTTGCCGCAGTCGGCGGTTTGGATAAGGGCAGATCGCTAGGCTCCCATCTTCGGGTGTACGAGTTTTTGTCCTCATGATTGGCGTTTGTGGAAGTTATTGACAAGAGGCGCGTCTTCCAAGTGCCGCCTTACCAAGGTTTCTTGGGGGTGAATCTTTGTTCTTGAACAACTGATTGTTCGAGTGGTTAGAGCATTCTCGTGCTCAAAGGACTGCAAATATCACGAGTACAGCTACTAATAATTGATGAAATAGTACTACAATGGGAGCGGGAGCAAGAGGGGCAATACACTCCTCATTAACGGCATTGGAACAAACAACTACACATATCGGCACAAGAGATTACTAAAAAATGGCGAAGCAAATACCCCGAATTGGCATAAAATACATCATGTACCTAACAAAAATTGGATAGCAAACAAACACAAGTTGACTCATCCTAACACCCCCTTCCCCCAACACACACACACATACACTCATATATGGAATACCCCTACCTTTGAGCTTGGTATAAGATGATCAGTGTAAGAGAGAACGGTCGTCTATTCATGTCAACAGTTGATATGCTTCAATGTGTTATTTTATTTTATTTTTTGAATCAAATACTTCTCAAACCGTAAACCTTACCTTTGATACATTTAGATTTTGATAAGACAAACCCAAGGAAACACTGAGGGAAGATTTAAAAATGTGATCTTTATATCGTCTAGGTGTCTCAAATAAGCTTTATGAGGGTAACTTTAGGTTTGTTTCAGGTTATTTAGGAGTTTGGGTTGACAATTCGTACATTCAAGCATAAGGGTGTAAAATCCTCTCCATCAAAGAACATGTATTTTTTGACAGTTACTCAATCTCATAGGAATTACCGAGGCGATTGTTTGGCAGTGAGTTCATTTGACTCGAACCGTTTGTTGTCAACCATCCTAACCTTTCAGAGAATACAAAGAGGTGATTGAGCAAAACCATTGACTGAAGAGGAGAGGAAGCGAACTGAAGGTAGTCGAAAAGACCCAACTGTTGAGACTTCGGTAAATAGTGATTACATGTGGAATGAACAATAAGAGAAAGTAACTTAAAATGGAGAAATAATAATTCGCATGTAATCAAGACATGATCAATGTTGATTCCAGATAATATTTTTGAGATGTTAAAGTTGAATAAACTATGATGATAGATTGGTTACAAGAGAGACAGACAGAATGTAGAGCAAATTAAAATTCATTCAATAAGGAACCATATAAAGACTAGGTTGACATGCATATGTGGTATGGCCTATGGTTACAATTGAGGGCATTATGATTACCTTGGCCAAGACCAAGTAAAAAACTATTGTCGGACAGTGAAACTAAAGTTATATTTAATCAAAGAAGACCGAGAATCTTGAAAGGATGACCGCACTGCAACTTCAATTTAAACTAACATAGAATTAATTAATACAAGACTATTGACTACACCAAAGTGCCCTTGGCTTTGGTAAAGAGACAAAAATGGGACACTTTATGCAAGACAATTGACTATGGTTGTGCCTATGCTTGTGCACCACAGTTGGTCCAATTAAAATGAACTCACTACCAAATTATTGTCCGGGTAATTAGAGTGAGATGAGTGACTATCACAATTGCATGTACTAACATGAAGAGATTTTTTCAAAGTTTTTACCCCTAACCTATAATCTAATTGTTAGTTCAACCCGGAAATAAAGTGAAATAACCTTGTGTTTTCCCTAACAAAACTACTTTGCGACACCTAGACGATATACAAATCACCTTTTGAGTCTTCCTCAAGTGTTTCCCTGGGTTTGTCTGTAACCAAAATCTAACCTACACCAATAGTAGTGATTCACACCACTCAAAAACTCTATTCATTTCGCAATGGAATATGATGCGGAGCAATCCAGCATTCTCACAAAGTTCTGATATTACAAGAAAGAGATTCTTCCTCTCGACCAAACAACGCAAATTGATCGAAATGAGAATCCAGATGGAAATATAAGTTTGGCCACCTAGTACAAACACCCTGGGGGGTCTGTCAATTTCTCAAAATAATCAGTCAATGGTCTTGTAGCATACGAATCGCCGCTCGAGTGCTACAAACAATAGATCTACTTGTTCTTCAAAGAGTTGAAGTTCTTACAAAATCAGGAGTGGAATCCAAGTTTTTGAAAGCCTCATAAAGTACCTCACCGAGAGAGAGAGTGTGTGTGCATGTCCAAATACTCTCTATTATGGTCCGAGACGACCCTAAACTGCCGGATGATGGTGGAGGGATACCCAAATCTGAAGGAAGAGGTTGGCGGTTCAAATCCCGGCTGTGAAATCTCCTCTTTACCTGACGGAAAACTTGCCAGGTGGTCAATTTCCTCCTGTGCTTTGGTGTTGGCCTGTCGGCCTTCTGTCTCAAAAAAAAACAAATACTCTTTATTTCTAGTATGTTGTGTGCTTTTACTTTTGAAAAGTGTGGGGAAACAATTTCTTGAATCAGAGCTATTCTTAAGCCTGCAATTTTTTTAGTTTTATTTTTAAAAAACAAATTTCATTGGTTGAGGAATTTAGTGTATTTGCCATCCCATCATCCCCCCCCCCCCAAAAAAAGAATCAATTGGTCAAGGAGGTTCAAGGTGTTAATTGTTGGGGATCATATCTCACTCATATTATGGAATTTATGCACCAATGGTTTTTTTGGAGTTTCGTTATATTCTTTATGTCACACATGTTGTTGGGATTTGTATTTTGATGTCCATCAAAAGATTGGAAAATGTTCCGACAATGTCCAATTTCCGTACAAAGGCCCTCAAAAATTCAATATGTGGGAGTTGGAAGTTGCATATAGTATGTATTATATAACAATGTAGCACTAAACTCAATAGACTCAAAAAAAAAGATTTGGATAAGAGATCAAGGTGAAACAATTTTGGCCTTAGGCGGCTAAACCTCAGAGTTCCTATGGGGTCCAGGTTAAGGGCTTGGGTTTAAGCCACCCTTACCTCATCACATAAACCTTAAATTATCCTATATGAAGATACTTGGACAATTGAATATGTTTGAGGTACTCCTCAACTACACAATCTAAACATCTACACGATTGGAATTGGCATTGATATATATTAGATGCCAATAACAATTGTCAAAGTTTTGATATTCATAAAAGGGCTTCCAAAGTCATTTCGGGTTGCTATATTTGGAATCTATGTGCTCTTATATATTTTTGAAAGAAATATAATAGGTCGTTGTCCCAATTGTGTGCATTCACATTAGTACAACAACAACATGTTCACAAAATTTGAAAGGGGATATAATGGTAAATTGGAATGAAATAAATGAAATTTATTCTAGAATCCTAAAAGCCAAAAGGAATTATGGGACTAATAGTACATCAAGGTAGGGACACTCCCTAAGGTAACGGAGTGCAATGGCCTCATTGGGATAACAACTAGTGTTAGTTTGATGATCCAGTTTGTACAAAGACTTGGCACTACCTAGCGCAACATTTTGAAATAGAGTAGCATACCTATCTCTACTGGACTTGTGGAGGGGACATTCCATATAAAGGTTTGCCTCAATTTCAACCACATTAGAAGAGAAAAAAATTATTTCCCGTGTAATGGGAATATTCCATTCTTGAGGTAGAAAGGCTTGCTTGAGAGATTCAAATGTAAAGTTTGGAAGTATTAGGATGTCATGAGTTTCCCATTGTGGTGAACCTCATGGTGCCTTCCAAATGATTGTTGTTTTGTTGCCAAATGTTAAATCTATGTTCAACCAAGTGTTGAGAAAGTGAGGATGCTTGACTAACTATCCAATAGGAGGTTAGGTGAGCTAGACATTGTTGAAAACCTATAAAAGGTTAAGTGCATAGAATTCCATGGGAAGTTCTCCCTGCTCTATAAATGGTAGGATGTCAAATAGTGCACTTTGATGTGAGTCATCATATGTATTTTCATGCTAAGTGCTCAAAAACCTTCAAGTGATATTTTCCAAATCCCCACCTCCAGATTTCTACATCATATTTAAAAGTTGGAAGCAACAAAACTTGGAATGAATGAGATTTGATTTTCCAATATATAACCCCCACTACACCACTTATGGTATTTAGTGCCACGTAAACTATTGCAAAGGGCCTAAACTAGATGCCTACAGGTTTCAAAGTGTCACGTCCACTAATTGCCAATATGATACCATTCATCAACATAAATAAGAATTTTAAGTGCAAAATATTTACACTATGACAATTAGCATAGCACATTGGGATACCTGAACTAATTTAGCGTTTTAGTGTGCAAGGGGAAGATATCTTTGTGCATGCTAATGACAAGTGACATGTGTTTGCATTTTAGCATGAAGACGAAGATGTTCTTGAACATATTGATGCCAAGTGTCATTTGTGTACACTTCAGTCAACTCATGAACCATTATGCAACATAAGCATACACCTCATAACACTATTGAGCATATTCATGGCAATGTATTAGTAAGGGCACCTTAACACCAAGTGTCATGAGGTGACACTAATGGTGAAGTTGTTGATCATTGGTGTAACCTAGCATATGCCTCAAAACAAGGTAAAGTGACACTATTACGCATGTGACACTAAATACCATAAATGATGTAGTGCTTTGTTCCACACGGTGGCCATCAAAGTTTTCATACTTGCAAGTTGCAATTCACCACCTCTTATTTAATGAGTCAAAATAACCATGTGAGTTGGAATCAACACCAAGGCATTTATTCATTAGCTCTATTGGGCATTACCCAAGATATCTCCCTCTTGGTTGAGTTCCCTCTTGTTTCAGCTAAAGATCATAATTTCTATCTTAAGTAAACTGACATCAAAGCTAGAAGAAATGCGAAACGCATGTAGCTCGGGCTCTTCATGTGAGTTGTTGCATCAAGCCTTTCATACTTATGGTTGAGTCACATGTCACAATGCATAACGCATGTAGTCACTTGTCGATAGCTAACGTAGACGTGCCTAAATTAGGCCTCCTAAAAAGTGGCATATGCCACCCTTTGCCACTTTTAGCTTAAAAGTGGCACACTAGGCGAATTAAAAGGGGCATTGATGAATTTAATGTTTTGTTTGCGCTCAAATTTTGGTTAGGCGATTGTGTTGCTTGCTATGGAAGATACCCTCCAGAGCCAGGTTGGTGAGCGAAGTTCGATTCGCGTTCTTCTCCCATTTGAGAATGGAAACGCTAGTAGAAAACTATGCCCAAAAAATACCGCAGCCGAAATCAGCTGCGGTTCTTTTGACCGGCCTGATCTACAGTTGCTAAATAACTACAATTTTTTTTGTTTTGTTTTGCGACTGTAGTTTTAAACTTTGGGGTGTGTAATATACCTTTGGAAAGGTCTTGAAATTACCTTTCCAACATCATATTACACGCCGCCAAATTTCTAAAATTTCAATCGCTAAACCAAAACCAACAACAAGAAGTGCGATAAAGTTAAAGTGGCACAAGGTGACACTATGACGGGCATCTGCCACTTTTTAGGAGGCCTGGTCTAAATCCAACACAACAATAACGTGGACTGCTATTGTCGAATAGGTGTTGATCTACGAACACATGTTTTAAACATATTGGAGGATGTGCTCAAAATATGCTAACCATTCCAAGCTCAATAGTCTGCAAGATGGGGGAGGGTGGGGGGAGGGAGACCTACACGACCACTTAATGATCAAAAGATTCTTCACTTCGAAGACGCATAAAATATTCATATGAGCTTTGAAAATTATGAGGAAAGTGGTTATGACCTCGATTTCAATTTACGAACCATCTCATACTATCTTCCTCACGTGTTTCATATCCCAGGGAGAAGTGGACTAATTGGAAAAAGAAACCATTTAAGACCCATCTACCTTTAACACAATGCCCAAAAACCTCAAGCAACTCCAACAGTTGAATGCACTGCTTTACACAATACAGTGCTGACTGAAAACAGCATGGGTCGGTCCCACAATAAATGTCTTTTTGGTCTCCTTTGTTTTTGTTCATGTCTTTTATGAATCAGGAATGAGAGTGTGAGACAGAAGCAATAATCCATAGTAGCAGATTCTGAGCAGAGCAAATCCCAGGTCCACAAAGGGTAAAGTTTCATTGACACCCAACTAGGGGACCGAGGGTGAAAATGCTCGGAAAAATGGCGAATCAAGGGGTTTCCCCGTGTTGGTCCAAGACAACCCTAAACTACTTGATGATGGTGGAGAGATACCCAAATCTCAAGGAAGTGGTTGGCGGTTCGATTCCCGGCTGTGAAATCCCCTCTCTACTTGACAGAAACTTGTCAGGTGGTCAATTGCCTCATGTGCTTTGGCGCTGGCTTGTCAGCCTTCTGTCTCAAAAAGAAAAAGAAAAGGGGTTCCCCCGTGTTTGCACATTGTGGTTTGACTTTGTTAAAAACGTTGAGAAACATTGCAATGCTCGGTGATTGCTTTCTAAAGCCAAATTCACTTCCTTCTATATTGGGGTCAAAGACCCCAGTTTAGTATACTGAGGCCCAATTGAAATGAATGAACACTAGAGGTCAAGTGATTCTTATTCCAAACACCAAAATTGTTCTAGTAGCGACACTATAGATTTGATTTAGCTACAATTTGCAACTCATGTGTAATGTAGACATACCTAAGGGCCACTTCACACAGGAACCAAGAGCCGTGACCATGAAATGGTGAGAGCCCAAGAGAAAGTGTCCAGCGGCCATCCCAACACACCTCCAAAATCATGTAGTGTGGTCACGGGCCCTAAGTGTAATGTGAAGTCATATGTGACTGCACCCTCAACCAAATGCTATTTCAGTGGATTTCTATTCATGTGGGTCCTCACACATGATACAATAGAATAAATCAACAATAGAATAAATCTCCATGTGTCATGTCTACTAATTGTCAACATGATACTATTTGTCGACATAAGTAGCTTTTCTAAGTGAAAAACATAATCATTATGATATTTAGCATAGCACATTGGGATATTTGAGATGATAGTTTTTTCGTTTTAGTATGCAATAAGATATTATTGAGAATCCTAATGGCAAGTGTCTTGTATTTATATTTTCGTATTCATGAGGACAATATTCTTGAGCATACTAGTGCCAAGTGCCATTTGTGTACACTTTTAGTCAACTTGTAAACCATTGTGTAAGATAGGCATACATCTCATAACACTTTTGAACATACTCATGCCAAGACATTAGTAAGCGCACTTGAACACCAAGTGTGATGAGGTGACACTAATACTGAAGTTGTTGATCGTTAGTGTCACCTAGCATATGCCTACAAATAGGGTAAACGACACTATTAGGAATGTGACACTAAATACCATAAACGGTGTAGTTAGCACAATGTCGTAGGTAGCTATTGGGCTAAACAATTTGGGCATTAGATTAGGTTGGTTGTAGACATGAGGGGCACCAAGCACAAAATATAATGGTCATCCTCATGGCCATTCAAAATGGAACACTTCAAGCCCCCTGATTCCCAGCCGTGAAATCGTCTCTCTACTTGATGGAAAACTAGCCAGGTGGTCAAGCGCCTCTTGTGTTCCAAAAGAAAAAGAAAAAGAAAAAGAAAAAGAGTGCAATAATCATTCAATAGTGTTTTCATGTTATATGTCCAAGAGTGATTCCTGTATCTATAGTGATTTCTCTATCTATAGTGAGCGCCCTACTAAACCGATATCAATCTTTGTAACTATCTGCAAAATTTAAACTCACTATGCGCATTGCAAGTATACTGATTAGTGAGAGAGGGCTAATAGTGCGTGTTGGAGATTAGTGGAGGAGATACTAAATACTTTTACCCAATGAAATTAGTGCCACCAAAATATATGTGTTATGTTCATCCTGTTCATCCCAACACTATTCACTGAAAGTACCAGTATTGTGCGTTATGGTATTATTCACTGACAAGCATGTGTTTGCATATAAATGGTTTTATTGCTCTACAAGCACCTTGAAACACACACTAATTTTCTTGAAACGTATGGTAACTGAACATGTGTTTATGAACTAAGTATCACTCAGTAAAAATTTCAACCCTCATTAATTTGGAGACTTGGCAAAATAGTGCGTGTTTGGGGAATTAGTACCACACACATTGATTGGGACAATCAGTGTAGTTACTTTTAACAATTGATGAACCATCTGCATGCACTTGAAGAGTCCCTTGGGTCACACAATTCATGCACAAACGTGGATTTTGTTTCTCCAAAAGGTTCTATAATTCTTGCAAGAACTTTTTTTGTATTCTTAGCAATATATATACACATGTGCATCCTCTTCAAAGTCAAAAGTAACTATACATTGTTTTCCTTTTTCTTTTTCTATCAATCATGCACAAGTGAAGTGATTCATCCCTTGACATAGTAAGGACACTAGGAAACAACAAGAAATAAGTTAGTGGAAAGGAAGACAAAGGTGTCTATTGTCATTCATTGACAAACCAAGGGCATCATGGTTGTTCCATCCAAAATATATTATGTAGGCATTCCAATTGCTTTCTACATCCCCCCACCTCAATATGATTTGCTTGTTTGTAGAAACGATTTTCTTATTTGTAGAAATGGACTTGAAGTAGGTGGCATAACTTAACCGCATTGGTGAACATAGTATTGTGCAAACTCCAATTTGGCAAGGGTGTTTTTTTTTGCAATTCAATGTTGAAGATTTGAGTAAATGATATTTAGGTAATTTCATACTTTTGGAGGGTTCAGAAATGTGCATGCATTGTGTGATAACAAACAAAAACATAATGCAAACACACAACTATATGGTCATAAATGCATAGTGTAAAACCAATAGAAGCCACATATGACGCACAACAACAAAAATTATGGGAAGAAGTCTCAATATGGAGGGGATTTGTCCGAGGATGATGTGAAGCACCGATTTAGTTCGGAATTGGCCAGAATGTCCATAATTACCGAAATACTAATTAAGTCCAACATCTAGATAAGTGACATCGTAAATAAACATCCAATGAAGCACCTTAGTAATGAATACTTCATGAAAACAACCATTGACATGAAATTTGATGTTGCATGTGGTTTGTGTACATTGTATAATGTAGTCGATGCAACAAACACATAGTTATATGAACAATTCCTTTTGGCAAAATATTTAAACCGCCATCCAAATATATATCTCTAGCAACAATTAAGAAAAGGGTGGGCTAGACTACACCCCACGAATGATAACAAAAGAGACATGTCACTACGAATAATGTTTTGTGTTGCTTGTTCAAACAAAACAAAATAGGTTTTAAAAACATGCATGTATGATATTTTGCAATTGTGCAGTGTTGGTTTTGCCTTTTCTACCTTGAATCATGAATACTACACCTATAACTATCCTTCGAATATTGTAAGCACTCGTTGTTATTGTAATATTTTGTTGGGTAAAAGAGCACAACTTTCTAAACATCTTAGCATGAAGATATCAAACACCATGTGAATGAACTATGAATCCTCAAAGTGTTGATTAAACGTGTGATTAAAACCGGCCCTACATGTTCATGTGCAAATTGAGTATATTTTAGGCAAGAATCTATGAGGGACAAATTTGGGTAAGGGTCGCCATTAGGTGTAGTTGCCATGCTAGATACACTATACTTTTAATTTAGTGTGACCACACTATTCATAATCGACCCTGAAATTTGATCTTGTGGCACTCAAAGGAGGTGGGATGGGGCACTTGCTTCTACATGACAAGTCATAAAAACCACTTTGATTGGTATGTCATAACAATTTCATCACCACTTTAAATCAGATACCTATACAATGTAATGTAGAATAAGTGAAAAGGGGCACACATGATAATTAGGGCCATCTGATAGGCGTAGGTTTACACCAGGATCCAGGACCGAAGGAAATCCAATATCGAACGATCATATTGGTCAAAAGCAAAATTATGGACCAAGGAGTTTTGCATTAGGGTCTGGGTCCAAGGTATGCATTCAATGAAGTAACGCTAATATGACGTCACTTTCCCGTTAAATCTTGTGAGTCCCCTGTGAGCCCAATTTGGTGCCCACATGTGTGTTTAATCTTAAAAGATCATTAAATTGTCACTCTGACATTTATGCAATTACTCAAAAATATAAAAGAGAGCGAGGCTTTTATGCTAGGATTAAAGTTAAGGTTGAGGATGGTAGGGAAGGCGGGTTGAAATGGAGGCTCGTGGAATTAATGGGGTGTTAACTAATTGTTATGATGAGTCTGAGTAACCATTTTAGAATTTAGGCGGTGATTGTGAGGTTGTGGCCTTGTGCTGTGTTAATTGTTCATTTTAGGCAGAGTGTGGGGTGGTTTTAGGTAGAGGGACAGTTTCCTTGGGAGGTTTGGTTGCAGGATTCTTGGATCAGGGGAGGGAGGTCCTGGTTCAACCGGCGAGGGACTCACTGAGGAGGCGGCGAGAGAGGGAGGAGAGAGAGTGCGGACTAGGCCGAAGCCAGCTGCGGCGAATGCTATGGGCAAAGATTCAGACTTTAGATTTACAGCATTTAGCCTAGGCTGAAGCCAGCTGCGGCGAATGCCAGGGGCGAAGATTCAGACTTTAGATTTACAGCATTTAGCCTAGGCCGAAGCCAGCTGCAGCGAATGCCAGGGGCGAAGATTCAGACTTTAGATTTACAGTATTTAGCCTAGGCCGAAGCCAGCTGTGGTGAACTTCAGAATTTAGATTTACAGAGTTCAGCTAAGAGCAAGGCCAGCGGAGGCTGCTGCCAGAGCCGAGACTTCAGATTCGGCAAAGACAGTCTGCATGGAGGAGGCCGAAGCCAGCTGCGGCAAAGGCCAAGGGGCCAAGGCCATCAAAATTCAGATTTACAGAGTTTAGCCGAGGGCAAGGCCAGCGGAGGCTGCTGCTAGGGCCAAGGCTTTCAGATTTGAGAAAACAGAGTGCAAGGGAGTTGAGGCCAGCTGAACTGAGCACCAGGGGCCTAAGCTATCAGGTGTTGACTTACAGTGTTCCGCTGGTTATGGACTTTCATAGTAAGGCCAAGGACCCAGCAATGTAGGTGTGGGGGAAATAATTAGTAAGGGATAGAGCTACATGGATCTCAATGAACCTTTGATGTGAGAGGAGGTGCTTAGGGTGCTAAGAATTAGATTAGTTAGTAGGATGGCACATAGGCACATGGGAGATTAGAAGAGAACGAGCTTATTGGTGTGGGTGTGGTGTAATAATTGATATGGGTGCATAAGTATTTCTTAATACTAATGCCCTGTGGAGTTAAAAATAAAAAAAGTGTGTTAAATATTCGGGTTCATTCTCATGCAAGCAAGAGGTCTCTTAGTTCAAGGAGTTAGCAAGGACATGTGAGCTATGGATCTCCACCTGGACACAGACGCAAAAGGTGGGGGTTTATGGCTGACATCCCCACTGAAGAAAATGCTCCTCCTAGTTTAAGAAACCAATCTTCAAGCTTGGGTCAGAGAGTAAGGTCCGTTAAGGGGTGTTTGGCCCCTAGTTAAGGTAGAGATACCATAAACCGTGAAAATAAGGTGATTCACATTGAAGATATGGTCTTAAAATCATGAGATAATTTTCCAAGATAGAAGAGAATGATTCATGAAGAATGCAAGTTGTTTCATATTTTTATTCCATGTAAAGAAAATTCTACAATTTTTCAAAGTGGAAAGTTTGTCAAACCCCCTACTCGTTCACTAGATTCTCCTTACACCGAACACGGTAATGCTCATTTCCACACAGAACATCACCTAAATCAGTTAACTCACGAGTACATTAAACTGTGATTGATGATAGTCAAACATGACTAAATTTGGCTAAACTGATTGTACACACATTCAAGCTGCCAGCCTCACAATGATCGGTTTCAGAAATGGCACTTCACTATTCTGACGGAAGTCTACTGCACGGGTAGAGGGTAGTTCACGGTTTATGGTATCTCTACCTTAGTGTAAACCTTCCTAAAGCTACTGTGTACAATAGCGTGTGTATCAAGACACCTACTCTGGCTGGGGATTCGTGGCACTCACTTAAAATCATCCATCCTAGATATCGTGGATGAAGTGGCTCCAATAAAAAAAAGCCCCCCTATGGGGTTGAGGGCCGATTCATTCGAATGTGACATCACTAGACTAATTCGGGGCCTTTGACTCCATTTCCAGAATCAAATTGCCTAAAAATAGTCATTTACATGATTCCTGCATTTTTTTCATCCGCATGGATGATTTTAAGTGAGTGCCACGAATCCTTGGCCACCTACTCTTGCATGTGTCCAATGGATGACAATGAATAAGTGAACATAAAAGCAAAAAAACAAAATAAAAATATCTCATGACGACTTTCAAAGATGCCACCTGGTATGGCAGCCTTTCGTGCTGCAGTTTAGGGAATAGTTTGTTGTGTTTTGCATGCTGAGTCATTTGGCGTATTGCTATGGCCTTGCTGTGAGGTTTGACTGCAGTATACCGTGATGGCGGGTTATACAAGGGTCTCTTGCCAGGCTTTTAACAAGTGATGGCGGGGTTATCTTACAGTGACTGCCAAAACTAAGTACAAACACAACATATTGAAATTCAACAAACAATGTAAGGAAATTGGATGCACCAAAAATGAAACCATAAATTGCATAGGATTATCATTGCAATCAGTCATACTTCCATGGGAATTGAGGCCTATTACACACAAGTATGCATGTACAAACAAAAAGTAAAGTGAAGTTCAATCCAAAACTCAATTTTGCTCACACAAGCTGGAACAAAGTTAAAAATTTGTCCACCTACCCTTAGCAGCTATAACAGCTGCAATGCGCTTAGGCATGCTCCTATAAAAGTTCTTACACTCATTGGGAGTAATTGAAGCCCAACAATCCTCAACACGCTCCCACAATTCTAACATTCCTTTGGGAGGTCTCTCATATTGGTTTAGTCGACGTTTTAAAGTTGCCCACAAGTGTTCGATCGGATTCAAGTTTGGAGATTGCGCCGGCCACTTCAAAACAGTAAATTCTTGCGAATTCAGCCAACGGCGCACACTCTTGGATGTATGTTTCGGGTCATTATCATGTTGAAAAATCAAATTGGTAGGATCCAAATTGTATGCATGCAGCGTATGAATCAACTCTCGCTCTAAAATTTCTCTATACATGTACTGATCCATTCTTCCCTCAATCCTACACATCATACCAGGGCCACTCGGAGTCATGCAACCCCACATCATCACTCCCCCACCTCCAAACTTGACAGTTTGTTGCACCATTGCAGCACTTCTACTCTGTCCATCACGAAACCAACGCCAACTACGACCATCAGAGCAAAATCGGTTAATTTTTGTTTCATCGGAGAATACTACACAATCCCAATCATCATCAGTCCAATGGCCTTGACGTCTAGCAAATTCTAATCGTCCCTTAATTTGAAGAAGTGTGAGCTTTGGTTTCTTTTGCTTCACTTTACATTTCAAACCTACTTTTCGTAACACTCTCACAGTACTATCGCTCATACCAACATGAAGCTCTTCTCTCAAGTAATTTCCAACTTTATGTGCAGTTTCTAAGCCACCCACAATGATTTCTCTCACACAAGCTCTATGATCAGCTGCACTGTACACATGTGGCCTGCCACCAAAACTGTGATTGACATCACTCAATTCACTCAAATGTTGCTTACGAAATTGTGCAACCCAACTTTGGGATACCTGTAAGTCTCTAGCAACATTTCTAGTACTTTCACCCCTCCTCAACTTCTCTAAAGTAGCTTCTTCTATTTGCTTTCTACCAACAGCAAAGAGAGACCTCAATGAAACCATTTTGCTCAATTCGCATACATGATGTGCAGTGAATGGGGACACAATCATAAATGTGAAGGCCAAGAACATGCCCACCCAAAAAATCGGACCCAGAAAACCACTTGTACATGTCAGATTTGTAGCATTTATTGCGTAATCCAAGTGTGAGCATAACTGAGTTTTGGAGCTAATTTACTTTGATCTAGATCTTTCTCAAATTATCTTGCATTGCTGGACTTGTAATTTGGTAGCCACATCATTTACATGCATGTATACTTGAGTCGTCAACTGATTTGGCATTAAATGCAATAAATTATAAAATATGAATGGCTAAAGGTAGACTAGGCTTTTTCGTACTCAGTTTTGGCTTTGTATACAAGTTGGGAGAGAAGGCATTATCGCATATGAGTGGACCTCTCATTCATCCAAACATAAATGCTCTAAAATAGGATGCAATCCACACGTTAGTTTTCAAAGTTGATTTGATGTCATATTTACATAACATTATTCAGCTGACGAGCTATGTTCAATTATAATGACCTCACATTCATATTGGTTGCAGTGGGATTCCAACATCCGGAGTCTTTATTCTCGAATGTACTACTGGACCCATGAACATGACAAAAACCTTGAGAAATGTTATGTAGTTTTGAAGACACCATACTAGTCTAATCCATATCATTTGAAAAGAAACTGGCCACAAACCTGCAAGGTGTTGTAATCCACATTTTCCGACTGTTGTCTAGTGTAGATTAGGTTTTTGGTATGGATTAAGATAATAGAACTCATTTTATTATGGTTTTTGGCATGGGATAAGATGGATAATAGTAATGCGAGATCGTGTTTTCATCAACTAGATTTGTTGCCCACAAAACACCATCATTGGTCTCAACATAAACTTAATGTCATGGGGGACCACTTAACTTATCTCAAGCATCATATCGATTTTGTCCTACAAGAACACCCTAACATATTCACGGTTGCTTCCTCATCGGAGCTTTTATTCTCTTGGCTCGCTTCATCTTCTCTCACTGTCGGGTCACTCTCAAATCACTCACATGCTATGCTTTGTTGTAGACTGCTGACTAGACTCATTACCTTTTAATCACTTATGATATCTGCACACCGCTTGTGTTTCATAATTGTAATTGTCATGGGGTCCCTCCTCTTTATGGTTGTTTTCCCCACAATTTTCTACAAAGGGTGGATCCAAAGTTTGGCACCACATAACCCAATCTTGGAAGGTAATGGCAAAAACAATTACATGCCTTTCTCCAACAACTCCCAAAGATATCTTGCAACTCAATCTTTGTGGAGGGAGGAATACCAGGGACTTCACTTTGGCATTATCATGAGCAGGGCATACACCTTGAACAGGATTGGGTTAAGGTACTTTAGGGATATTTGGGACCCATGGAGATACGATTTCCTAAATTGGAAGCATGCTAAAGATAAATTATCCTTAGAAGAAGTTCACCGCGACTTTTGGCTTAAACTTACGGAATTCTACGGACCTCTCCGTGAAAGGATGCTCAACCAACAAAATGCCCAGCTCACCTCACAAGAATGGGTTGGTCTCTATAGGAACATGGAGGATGCACTACCTGAATGGGTCGTCTGCGTTGGTTATCTCAAGGAATTTAGCCCTGGACATGTTCAGTTTAGTGCTAAATTTATGGGCACGTTTCCCAAATCTACAGTGGGATCGCAATATTTCACCCTCACCGAGATTAAACCTAACACTCAGAATGCACCACCACCAACAACTTTTAGTGGTTGGATGATACGTGTTAGGGTTGATAGGCTCACCAGAGGTAGCAGCAAAACTCAGTTCAATATGTTTTTTGGGAAACTCGATCAACTTTTTTTCGACCCCGCTCGCTGGTGGTGGCTAGAGGTCACCCCCTTCTTTGCTTACTTGGCCAAAGAAGGGAGGAAGTGGATCACTAAGCAAATAGGCCTCAAGAAGTCAATATCGCACAAGTGGCGGAGCGAAATTCCCCCTCCACCTCCCCAAGGTGGAATGCCATCTGGCACAAAGCTAAGGCACAGAAAGAGGCGGCATTCCTCTGGTCGGTTATCCATAAGGCAGTGGCAGTTAACGAGTGGCATGGTAAAATCTCGGTGGAGATCGACCAAAGTTGCCCATCAGTGGAGCACAGGTTCTACAGTTGTCCCCTTGCTCAACAGGTGTGGAGATACGCTGCCAACATCATTTGGCAACTCTTCGCCAAAAAAAGGAATCTCGGCCCGCGCAAGTCCTTTTCCATGTTGCAATGTCTTTTTGATCAACCTTTGTGCAAAACACTCAAACGATTTAGTCGCATCTGGTTCTTCTTAAGAAGTGGTCTTCCATGGATCATTTGGCGGCAACATAATGATCTTATTTTTAATAAATTGCAATGGCCCATTGAGAAAACACGTCAAATCATTTGGGATGCCTTGCAGGATTACGGGAGGATTGAATGGAAACGGACGCTCATGGACTTGGAAAAAGCCCCGGACGTGGCCTACCATGACATTCTTAACAAATTTGATTTGATTTGGGGGGTCGAAGGTCTTATTGTGACCCGGAGCAACTTAGTCGTTACTGGGAAGGATAGGCCTCAGATGACCATTATTTCTTGATTTCCACTCGGGCTGCGCTGTTTCGGCCGGGTTGGTTGTATTTTGGGTTCTCTCTGCAATTGAATTTTCAATTTGTGCCAAAAAAAAACATAATTGGCATTGCCAATGCATATGTTGCAAGAAACCAAAGCTGCATGTTTCCAAAAATTCAACAACCAATAATTATTGATATCCGGCCCATACAAATTACTAGATAAATAATGTTTTTATTGAAACACAAATTTGTCAATAGCAAACACTTTTACTCTCAAGAGTCAAACTGGCGTTAAATACAATAACATCAGTTATGTTATATTAAAACATATTCTAAAGATCTAGTTCTCAATTGATTAAACACAAAAATGTATATAGAAAAAAATAGAATGATTTGAAATTGATAGTTGATATGAATAACCATCCACCAGTAGTACTATAATAAACTTATTATGAAATAAATACTTGTCTAAGAAGTTCACAACTTGAAATTATTATCTACTCAATAATTTTCAGAATTTACAACCATGAATGGTGAGCATCAAAATTTAGATTTACATGTCCCAGTATATATATTTGTAAAAACTACCATTTCTTAATTTGGCTAAATGTCGCTGATTTTACACCTAAATTGCAGGCAATTAAAATTACAAATGGAAAGGGAGAAAATTAAAGAGTTGTTGCCAATCAAAGATCAATAGTGGGGGCATTGGAGCCACGCCATTGGGGGCCAACCCACGACCATCACCACCACATGGCACGTGCTAAATTTGGGTGGCAACCATCTATCTACCCCCTACCTCGTCTAGGGGTAGATAGGTGGCGACTTAGGTGGAGAGGTCTGTCGCGTCTCTTGCCACCAACCTGTCACTATCTTCTCACCATCTCCCACTAGGGATCCTAGTTCGCTGTCGCCAGTTGCATCAACTCTTATTTGTACTAATTTTTCCTCCTTTCTCCTCAATGGTTGTTGGTTTTGCCATGTCCTTGTAGGTTTACAGGTGACCCATTGAGATTGAAGTTGGAATTTGGATTAGGCACTCAAGCTTGAAGGATCATGCCAACATTGAAGGCTTTTCAATGCGTAGCAGGTGGACGCTAAACATGTCAAATTAGATTCTAGCCTTGTGAAGCAGTCACCAATTGCAGATCCTAGTTTAGATTTTGGGTTTTTGGTTCAAGTTAACTGGCAGTATGATTTATGTTATGATGAACATTAAATGAATCAAGAAAAACTTTCAGCATCTTGTGATGCCAAAGTATTAAATGGTGGGAGCTCTAGAATTTTACTCCTATGTTTTTTTTATGTCATTGAAGTTCCCTAAGTTGCATATCTCTGATAAGGTTTTTGATCTCTACTTATACAAAAAAATATTTTGAAGTCATGTATAAATTTGTTTTTTAATCATATTTTTGTATGTTATGTTCTTTCAATATTTTAAATATTTTAAACTCTTTTCGCAACAGTTTGCTAAAGAAGTTTTTGCTATCTATGATTCCATCATTTTAAAAATAAACATCACCATCAAGGTCACCCAAAACGTAGCAGAACCTCGCCAAATTTTTGCCAATCATATTGAGTCTTGGAGGGAGGCTTGATGGGAAACAACATTTTTCAAAATGGTTAAGCTCAATGATGACATTATGAAGAAAAAAACTTTGGTAAGCAGCCTAGTGGACTTCAAGATATGAGGTGGGTTGTTTACAATTCCTCACTTTATTTTTCATATTTGATGTTTAAAATCCATGTTTTTGTTTCATTTTAAAGAATTTTTTTAGCTTTGATTTCAAAAATTTGATTTTAGATACTTTAAGTGTGTGTTACTTCCTCTCGATGCTTTGGACAAGCTATCGCCTATTTTTGATAGTTCAAGGATATCCAATTGAAAAATTCAATGCTCACTTCTAAAATATGCAAATATTGGGATGAGGTCCATAGTATGAATGCGGATGGTATTTGGATTGCCCCAAAGAGTAAAACTTTGCATTTCGTATTGGAATTGCATAAATATCTTGAACCCACATTTCTTCCACCTACAGTAGAAGAATGAATTATCATCTAGAGAACCAAAAAATAAATAAATAAACTCAAGTGCCTAAATAATCCAAAGACAATAACAAGTTGAGTAGTAAACCTTCTGGCAAGAAGCCTAAGGTCCTTAAGCTTGCAACTCCATCCAATACCAATCATGTTATTTCTACCATTTATTGAATTAAGACTAAAGCTCTTCATGTTACACAATGTACTTCTGATAATGATTCATTTGAGCACATTTTGAATGAACATATTGAATATCACAAAAAAACCAAAATTTGCCCTCAAATTTTTCACAATTTCAATGCATTTTTTTATAGAGGTATTATTCTTACCAATTCTTTAAAACTATATATTGAATTATCAAGGGATTTGTTTTTACTTTGTTTCTCAACAATATATTGAATTAACATGGATTGTAATTCTATTATCTAGGTTGGTGTTGCAAATATTCCGGAGGGGTTGGAATCTCAATATCACATTTTTCAATATCTTTATGAAATGAAAAGTCTCATAAATTTCTTCTTATCTATTTATATTTTGCATGAAATTTTTTCATGAGGATGGTACTTTGTTGATATTTTACACTAAAGATCCAAAGTGGATAAAATAATTGTCTTCTTTTTTATCATTATAATTTCAAGGTTGGTCATACCTTGGAACTTATGTGAACCCACTTCGTTGGGCCAATCCTCGGAATCCAAACAAAATGGTTAGTCTCACAATTCTTTTTGTTCACGTTTTCCTCATATTCATGAATTATTTTTATTTGTGTACATTATATTTTGATTGGTTTGTAATTTTACTTACTTTACATTTGTTTTGCAAACAGTCAAGTTCACATCACTCTTGCTTGTTTACTCTCTTACTAATACTTATGGATCAAAACGCATGCCTTTGCCAATGATCGAATGAATATTAACAAAGATCTTTCGGAGAATGGTATGGATTTGGATAATGATGTTTTATACAACTGTATGGATGCTACTTCTCAATTGATGAGAGTTGATGGTGTCACACCTTTGAGGGACCTATGAGAATACATCTATTGTTCTTTCAAGTTTTGATTAATGCTTTGTCAAAATATGAAGGGATTGTTACAAACCTCATTGCATTCACAAATATAAATCAATTTGTTTTTACTTTAAGAGTTTTTTGAATGTGACTTCAATACCAACTAACATACTTTCATTGATTGTTCTCTTGATAATTGTGTGTTATCTCTTTGACATGACTATCTATACATGCTTGCCGCACCTTGAAGTGTCACCTCTTGGCACTGGAAGGTGACAAAGACATTTATCACTTGGACTTGAAGCCTTTGATTATTCAATCACCTTTAGCTATTGGCAAAGACATAAATTTAGAAAACTCAAATGATTCTCCAATTCTTCATTACAAGGCCATCAATATATTTTGTGAGTAAGTTGTGCTTGTATAAATGCTTCATATGGTTGATTTCATAATTTTTACTTGAAGCAGATTGTAAATGTTTTTTTAAAATTAATATGGAGACATCAATAATTATTCAGATAGCTATGTTGTCATGTGGCAGCAATGTGGTACGATAATGGTGCCAACATTGGCGACATTCTTATGAAGATCCAAGATTTTTGGCAAGTCCATCACCTTCATATTTATGTTGAGATTATGGCTTCTATTGTTGTTGCTCAATCCATAGAAAAGCTAGACATTATGATCGGTGGGTTTTGGATTTCATAGAGTTAGAGACCGAATGAGATTCAATATTCATCAATACAAGTTGTAGTGAAGGCTAGTTTTTGTTAGCACGTGTTCAATTGTCATAATGAAAGGTTTCATTATTGGTACAATTTCTTTGATGTACATTCACTTATGCTATACCTTGGAGGTACACATGTTATGTGTCCAACTCTATCTTCTTTTCACTCTCTTTATTTGTGTGTATCATTGGCCTATTATAAAATCAAGTATCCTTTGCAACACATCTTGTTTCATTTACTTATTTCTTCATATTATGAATGTCAATGATAATCATTATCTTCACTTCAACGTTGTCAATTACACTGTCATAGGGCATGCAAATACAAGTATGAAAATTTGTATATGATAAAATAATATGCCCATAGTTGTTTACATATCGTCCTTTTTTCATTGTTCATTGCTCACATCTAGCATCCATGTTATTTATCCTCCCCACCCTTCTTCTTACCGAACCCTAAAATTGTTATTCTTCATGCCAAAATACCACGGTTATTGGATACTAGTGGGCCTATTACCAAATATTTTGCCTTCCGCACTGCTCATAGGTCACTACTTGTTGCTCACCGCTGATAACATAGCACTCTCCGTTCTTACCATGAGAGATAGATAAATTATGGATTGAAACATTGGCCTCATGTAGAAGCAAACATAAATTGGGAATCGTCTACAAAACATACCACTTATTGAAGCTCCTCTTCACCTTTCAATTGGGTACATGGGGGGGTCTCCATAATGTTGGGGACGTTTCGCCTGCCTAATGGGATTCTAATCTTTATGAAAGACCTTCATGGTATGGTATGGTTTGTTTGTTTGTTTTTTGTTTTTTTGTTTTTTTTGTTTTTTTTGAGACAGAAGGCCGACAGGCCAACGCCAAAGCACAGGAGGCAGTTGACCACCTGGCAAGTTTTCCGTCAAGTAGAGAGGAGATTTCACAGTCGGGATTTGAACCGCCAACCTCTTCCTCGAGATTTGGGTATCTCTCCACCATCATCCGGTAGTTTAGGGTCATCTCAGACCAATTCATGGTATGGTTTGAATGAGGAGGAGAATGTTGGGGATCACCTTGGGTTCTTCTTCTTCTTCTTCTGTTTTTTTTCTTCTGTTGAGACAGAAGGCCGACAGGCCAGTGTCAAAGCATAGGAGACAATCGACCACCTAGCAAGTTTCTGTCAAGTAGAGAGGAGATTTCACAGCCGGGATTCGAACCGCCAACGTCTTCCTTGAGCTTTGGGTATCTCTCCACCATCATCCAGTAGTTTAGGGTCATCTCGGACCACCTTGGGTTTGTCTCTCAAGTGGTGGGAAGTTGTCACATGGTGTTTAGGAAAGTTTAGGGTTCAAGTCCTAGAGAGGCCCAAAATAAAGTCAGGAAGTTTCAAGTTTTCACTTGTTGAGAATGATGGTTGATAGCAAGTGGACAATTGTTGTGTAGAAGTATACTTCCATCCTCCTTGGGTGGGGAGAGTTGAAGCACTTGATGATGTCAAAGTTAAAGACAATTTGGCATGCACAAGAGAGTACTTTGGATACGTAACAAATGTATGCAGTTGTACTTCTCACAAAAAAATTTACATCTTGCATATAAAAATAAATAAAATGCAAAACAAAGTCTCATTACTTATCATCTTGACCATATACACCACAATGGATCAATGGTTCATTACGGTATGACATTTAGCATAGCACATTGGAGTACTTTAGATGATAGTTTTATATTTAATATGCAAGAGGAAGATAATATTGAGCATAATGATGGCAAGTGGCATGTCTTCGCATTTTAATATACAAGAGGAAGATATTGTTTAGCATGATGAGGCCAATGTAATGTGTTTACACTTATGGTCAACTTGTTGACCATTGTGTGACCTAAGGATATGCACCATAATATTATTGAGCATATTGTTACCAAGATATTAGCAAGCACACCAATGCTAAGTGTCACGTGGGTTGCACTGTGGGTTAACTTGTTGATCATTACTACAACTTGCACAGAGGCCTCGTAATAGGGTGAGTGACACTATTAGGTCGGTTACACTAAATACCACAAGCAAAACAATGAGATAGAGGGTTAGAATATTTTGTCTAATTGGTGTGGGCCGCACATATCCCATTTACCCACACTAATTTCCAAGGTGAAAAATTAGTGTGGACATATTTGTCTGCATATTTCGATAAAAATTCAAGGCAAGGCAAGTACTATAAAATTAATGTGGGTCACACTAAATTCCAACCCACATGAATTTCCCACCCACACTCATTAGATAAAACAATGTAGACAAACTATATATAGGCATCATTGGGATCGTTACTTCCCACAAGCATGAAGATTGTCTATATGTACACCTACTAAGCTAGAGAGTATGAAGATTGTCTATATGTACACCAACGGAAATAGGAGATGAAAAACATTGTGGGCATTGTCTAAGTATAAAGTATTCGGAGACGAAAGTGTTTTAAGGTTTAGTTGTTGAGAATCAAAGTAGCTAAGAAAAGGAGGATTATGAGGTACGCTTGTTTGAGACTGTGATTGGGAGGAGTGATGGGATATTAGGGCCACTTCACACATGAGCCAAGAGCCGTGACCATGAAATTGTGAGAGCCCAAAAGAAAGTATCCAAAGGCCGTCCCAAGACACCTCCAAAATCATGTGGTGTGGTCACAGATCCTCAAGTGTAGTGTGAAGCCATATGTGACTGGGCCCTCAACCAAATGCTATTACATGAAATTCTATTCATGCGGGGTCCTCACACATGATAAAATAGAATATATGAACGGTTGTGAGATTTGGGAGTGCCATGGTCTCTTGGTTTTGTGTTTGGCCTACCTCCAAGCGGTGGTTTTGGGAAATAGTCCAAGTGACCATGAAACACAATCCATTCAATGCCATGTAGGAATCCATGTAGACTTTACATCCATCTGCATTCACATACTCCGTTGGTCCCTCAAGCGTAGTGTGGAGCGAACTTGGACTGGCTCCGCCTTTTCTACCAATGAGAGTGCTTGAAGTGCAATTGTCATAGGCTCTCAGTCTCATGTGTGAAGTGGCCCTTAGTACGAGGTGAGGTGCCAATATTCTACTGTGTACTCCAACATATTTTGAATACATTGAATACATGCACTTGTACATGAATATGGATGACATACATCCCACAGTTGATCCTCTTGGTTCAAGAGATTTTGATTTCGTGTGTTGTTGTCCAAAATACCAAACCCATGTTTTTGTTTGTTTGTTTGTTGTAGAGACTCAAAACATATCTGTAGTATACTTATTTTTAGGAATAATTTTGTTTTACTTGATTTTGCCTTATGAATTCATCAACAACATATTCCCACTAGCTTTTTTTATTAACAGGGTCAAAAGGGACCATTGTCCCAATATCATGACACACTTTGAGATTTTAAAAATGGATGGACGGTAAACGTCTCACCGAATTTCACCCATTGAGTAGAAACACATATTAACATACTACAAACCAACAAGGCAAGAACCGTTATTTCAATTTGTTGGCGTGTTCATAATTTTCAAGAAGACCAATGATCCTTCCCAACATACATTTACTATATGAGTTGAATGTATACCATTATAATGTTTATGGTATATATTGTCACATGCATAATAGTGTCACTTACCCTATTTGTAGGCGTATGCTAGGTTAAATTGATTATTAACAACTTCACCATAATTGTCACCTCATGACACTTGGCATTTAAGTGCGCTTACTAATATCTTGGAATGGAGTAGGTTCAATAGTGTTATGATGTGCATTCCTATGTTTCACAACGGTCTACTAAGTTGAGTAAAGTGTACACAAAATGACAGTTGTCATTAGTATGCTCAAGAATATCTTCCTCTTGCACACTAACATGTAAACAAACACATGACATTTGTACGCTCAAAAATATCTTCCCCTTGTTGACTACAACGCGAGACTATCATCTAACGTATCCCATTGTGCTACTGTAAATGTCATAATGTAGATATTTTTCCCTTTAAAGAAGTTCCTTATGTTGCCGGATGGAATCATATTACCAATTAGTGGGCATGACACTATGAGACCTCTAGGCATCAAGTTTAGGCCCTTTGCAAAGAGTGTAGTTGACACTAAATACTGTAAAATGGTGTAGTTACTAGCACAAATCTCTAGATGGGATCTCTAGATCCAGAGCTTGAAATATTACACATTGAATATGAATTTGAGATATCCTTTGTATTTGGCTTTGTGTGTAATTGATGTGATGCATGAACCTGGTATAACTTAAACTATTGCTGCCATGACCCATCAACCACATTATTGGTCTCATTACAGTATGGGCTATACCGTTCAACGAAATCCTCATTAATTGGTGTGCAATTGTGGCATAGCATAATATCACATAATGGACACATGGCGCTATGCAAAAAAATCACATGTTATCCATGATAATTTTGTGGTGGAAGTTCAAGTTGATATATGAATTTTTAATATAAATCATCAATCATACTTATTCTCTAGTTCAACTTTGGACTATGCTTAGCTTCTTTCATTGTTGATTCATATCAACAATTATCCCAACACCAATAGACAAGTGTAGAATGAGCGAGAGAGACATGTGCTATGCAAAGATCGGTCGGCGTGGCACGCAATTCTTCCACCAATACTCGGTTAGAGAAAACGGTGGCTTGTAAACCAACACGTAAGGTATGTGAACCTACAATTGGGCTAGAGCTTTGTGGTGTCCATGTACTACAAGTATATGAGTCATGGGCAATTGACATGCGTCACTAAGAACTTGTTCTACGTTCCTGGAAAATTTACAAATCTATCACACATCTAGATTTGCCGCATTGTTTTTTCACCGACATAGGATGATTGCATACGACTCATATCTTGTTAGTGACGTAAACTTATCCACTGTGAAGGACAACACATAAAGAGCTATTCTATAGCATGAAGATGTTTATTTTAAGGTAAGTGACATCTCCAAAATTGACATCAAAAATCTCGAAGTACTCGACATTGTTTATGATATTTAATGTCACTTATTATTCAAATTTACACTGTGCTATAATACTTCTATTATCTAGGATGTAAGCTTCTATCAAATAAATTTTGTTTGTGTTCTGTAATGTCTAGATTATCTATTTGACCTTTATTGAAAAAAATCAAATCAATGATAAAGAATTCATATAGCATTGTGTAGTTCCAAATAGTAAATGACACTAAATACCATAAATTGTGTAGTGGAGTCCAATTGAAATGAAGTGACCACACATCCTAAACCCTTTGCTTTTACTAAAGTCTCTTCATCCATGAAGGATGAGTTTACTATGACGCCATGAAGCCGAAGCCCTATGATGGACATGCAACTTAACACAACGTATGTAAGGTTGAGGCATCTATGACCGATAAAATTAGAGACTTTGCATGTGCTTAGGAGGAGTAATAGCGGGAAATTATACTTCTTGTGAAGAGAAACAAATTCTAAGGAGAATAACTTTTTATTTATTTTTTCATGGATATGAAAATTGCTACAAACTTTGAAGCAATAAAGTTTAGGGTAACATACAGTTGATCTATAGGTAAACCCATAACCGCTCATCTAAATGCTAATCCTTGGTTGCGACAGTTGTCAAAACTCTTATAAAGGTAACGAATCACAAACCGCTAGCACATGAACCTTAACTCCGTTCATCTAAATAATATAGATCTCATCCATGTGGACATTACATGACCCTAGTAAGAGGTTAGAAGGACCCGATCGACTATGGATGCCTTGACCTTAGATTGTTGTTATAGACGTACACACATGCTACCATTTGGAAAATATCATCCACTAGAATATGTGCATGGGCAAGGGACACCTGGCGCCATGCAAAGAAACGGTGCAGCACCAACATTCCTTAGCCACCAACGGTAAATTAGCACATACTGTAATGTATGTGAACCTAGTACAGTAGACAAGAATATAACAAAGGTCTCAGATTCTCATTGGAAATGTACGCATTTTGTACATGGCAGAAAATATCACCCATTGTGAAGATTGGCAAGGGGCCACCAGGTTTACATTTGAGCTTTGCCTCTTTAATCTAACATACTGTCTCTCTACACATGGTGCCATACAAAGAAGACTTGGTGGGGAACACCATTCCTCCAGTTGTGGTAAATCAGACAAATGCTGGTTTGTAGCTCAACGGTTAAGATATGTGTCCCTGTGATGGACAATCTTCCTAGATCCGCGCCCTTAATGTATCCACGTTCCTTCATTCATGAACTAGAGTATGGTATCCTAGCCTATTACCGATATGTGACCTTAAACCGAGCTCTAGGGAACAAATTAGAAATAATGTTCCCTAGGTGGATGACATGTCCCTAGCTCAACTAACCTCACATTAATGCATTTAATGACATGGAGGGAGAGAGAGAGAGAGGGGAGGAGAGAGAGGGGGAAGGAGGAGGGACTCGGTTCAAGGCACATAGGTCTCGGTTCAAGGCCCATAGGTCTCGGTTCAAGGCACATGAGACCTTGCCACAACGTGTTGGATGAGATTAGTTGTTCGTTTAGGATGTCTCTTGACATAGTAAGGTCAAAGTCAGTCTACGGTTCTTATATGTTGGATTTCTTACAACCTCTTACTTGCTTGTGGATAATTATAGAATGCTCATAAGTTGTATTAGCATTGACGTCAAACTTCTTTAGGTCTATCATAAGATACCCTAGGGAACATCTTTACAAAATCATATTTAATTCAAAATTAATTTTAAAAATTTCCAAATTTTTGAAATAGACAAATATTTCATTTTACCTTGCATGAAATTTTTTAAATCTTCATTACCATAGAAGAGGTCATTGTGAAAATTCACCAATGTGTAGCTCTCGGTCATAGGCTAGGATACCATAGAGGTGCCCATAACCGATCACTTAAGAGATTTTGCATCAGATCCGGAGAAGTATAAGGCATTGCAAATATTTCCCATGTAGAAATCAAGAGGACTGCATTTTTTTTTGGGTAATTTTATTCCTTAAATTGAAATTATTGTGAACTTTGAGGTCAAAAGTTGGCCGGAACATATTACCAATGTTTAGAGTTTGCCGTAATCAATTGATCCCCCTCACTTTCACACTCGGACGAGGACATGCGTCATGGCACTATTGGTTTCGGCCTAATTGAAATTCAGTCCCTGCTTGATTGAAATTCCAGTACCCTATAGATTGCCAACGGGGTCCTCGTCAGAAATATGTGCCTCTACTATAAACGTCCTTGATAGGTTCACAAATTTATTAAGATAGGTGCAACTATTTTGAACACTTGTGAGTTAAAGGATATTGCGGAAACAAAGCACATGGTTTTCAAAGAAGTCAAAATCAAGTGGTGTTATAGTATGACCTGTGTGCACACACGGCAAGTCCACCATGCACCACACTCTAACACATACATGTGGGTGGTGGAGGCTCCAAAATAAGTAAAGACATGGAGAGGTGATGCGTTTTTCGAATTTACACTTTAATGAACCATATACATGGCAGGGTAGGCATGTCCATAACATTACTCAAAGACGGATTACAAAAATAGATACCCCTATACAATTAAAATGAATTACGAAATATTTTGACTTACAATTGGTAAGAGTCATACTAGCACAATTTTGGAATCCCCTTTGAAAAGCTAACCCACCGATGACATAATCGACACATGAATCATAAATCAAATCACTCTAAATATCCAACCCTCACCAAAGTGTCGGAAACATGTACAAATTACCTTAAGGCCTTCTTGGCAATCACTAACAACAACATTTGCCTTGAATGTGTAAAGCCATACATCAAGTTCTTGAGCCCAGTGGTCACGTCCATTGCTCGGAACTTGATCAAGACAATCAATCAGTCAATCGAGAATCTCAATCGGTGCAAACGAAAACGTCAAGGCGGCCCACACCACCAATTCATAACAACATCAAAAGCATTGGATTTCGTTAAGTGGGACCCACAAGTAGGGCCCATGGTTACATGTCTAGCTCTGGGAGATGGATTCTCTAACCCTTTGCTCAGGGTGGAAACCCAAGCAACTCCTATATTGCTTGACAAAGATTCTTATTTCTAGTTGATTTGGCTCCAAAATAAGTATCGGCGAGCTCAAATTAGTCTAATGAGATCAAATTGAAATACATTGAGCACGGTTCTATGGAGGAGAGGTTTTATGAGGACATATTTATCAACAAATTTGATGGGGTCCACCGTTCCCTAGCTCAAAGAGCAAGACATCTAATCTTGACCATCATGACGAGGATGGTAGTAACCATGGGTGTAAACACATCTACTATGTTATAATGCACATATGTTTCGATGAATCGACTTCAAAAATCACCATCATAATTACCGATGTAGTCTAGTGAGAATTGGGAACCAATGGGGAGATTCTAACCACAATATCATTGGGGAGAGGTTTGAACCCCTTTTACCTTGCATGAGCAATTGACAGAAACACGCCTTTGGGCCATTCCTATACACCAACGTTGTGTGCACCTTGTGTCCACTACGAGACATCAGCACATATGCTCTCCCAATGCACAAATCATCACCTCCATGATCTTCAGATCTCCAAACACCAGAAAACAATACTTGACATAACTATAACTATAACTATACCTATAACTATATAACTATATAACTATATATATATATATATATATATCCCTCTCAAGACACTTTACACATATCAATGCAAACATACATGAGACCGACCAAGACCCTCCATCATGGCTATTACCATGTGAGTGCTACTTTCATGCACTGCGACACTTGGGCTAAACATAGATACTAGGGATCACTAGAGGAGCCACCCCACCATTCTACCCATCCCATAACCTGCACAAACATATGATCGAATGCACATTTTGCCACAATAGACTCGAAGAATCAGTAGCATGGAAAAGGAATAGACACACCCTAGTCATCAATATACTCAAGAACTTGTTAGCATATGAAACCCATCCTGATCTTCACTGTACGATTCATGGTAATCATTCAATTTCCAAGCTACCCAATCGCTTGAAAGTATGAACATTCTCAAGTTTACCATCTCTACCCCTATGTGTAAAGTCCAACACATTACAATCCATAACTTAACCTATTTACTTTTCAATGAACACAAACTAGAGCATCAATAAAGACTATAAAGATGACACCCCCCCCCCAACCCAAAATGAGCATACAAACACCCATGCAGACAAGTGCATTACATTTTTCAACAAAATCTCTCTCGGCCAAACCACCACAAAAATTAAGGTAGAAATACCCAAACCGGTTAACCACCCTCTACCCATGCACTAGACCGCCATCATAATAGTGAAGTGCCATTTTTGAAACCGATCATGGTGAGGCGGCAACTTCAATGCGTGTACACTTAGTGTAGCCAATGAGAGTCAAGTTTTAATGTACTCATGAGGTAACCGATTTAGGTGATGTTCTATATGGAATTGCAGATTACCGTGTTCGGTGTAGGGAGAATCTAGTGAACGAGTAGGGGGTTTGACAACTTTCCACTTTGAAAAATTGTAGAATTTTTTGTACAGGACAGAAAAATATGAAACAACTTGCATTCTTCATGAATCCTTCTCGCCTATCTTGGAAAATTATCTCATGATTGTAAGACCATATCTTCAATGCGAATCACCTTATTTTCACGGGTTATGATATTTCTACCTTAGATGAAGCAAAGCTTAAGTGCCCCTTCTCTTAAAAACATTCATGGTATTATAACTTCAACACCAACAAACTATTGGCACCAAACTAAGAGTCCCCAACTAAAGTGCCACATCCACCTCTACTGCAAGGTCTAAAGAACTTGCGAGCTCTCAACGTTGAGCACTTATGAACCTAGTCATGCGCTTGGTTAACATCACAGCATCTTCATCCTGATGGCCTTACCAACTAAAATGAGCCAATTGGGCCATTATGAGACAATCCGTCCCTTGGGAAAGTGTATTGAGAATGTAGTTCACGAGCAAAATCCCATGAAAATGACTTCATTGACAATGTTTAGAACAACAAGAAGGTCATCAAGATAGAAAAACACAATGTTTCAAACATATTGGTTGATTCATATAAGCTACAAGGGCACATTCCCTACATTAAATTGGCTCATTTTAGTTGGTAAGGCCATCATGTCTATTGGAAAACAAAGGCAACATTAGCTTTCACAACCACCGGCAATGACCTAAAAATCCCGCATCCCTCCTTGGTCCAGTTGGAAACCCATGCATTGGAACCCTTGAAAAGTCCCACAATAGATCAAGCAGATCCACCATTGCTTAAGCCAAACTCCTCAAGGCAGTTCGAGAATGGCTCCCATGCATCTCTCCTCACCCCTCCTTTATGAAATATAAACAAATTGAAAATTTTCAATTCTATATTCAAATTTCTAAAAAAAATCATTGTATTGACATATCCATAACACAACACCACCTTTTTCCACTCATCGTTGCACATGATGAGTGGGCCCCGTGACATGGTTCCCCTTTATGAGACATCTCATATCCACATGTGATGGCTCGACCTCAAGAATAACAATAACTCATACCAATGTACTACACTCTAAACTCCATAGTATCACACATGTGGCAACCAAAGTGCACGTGATATTACGGAGTTTTGTAGTGTTAACATGGATGCGTGATACAATATAATTCGTGTAGCATGTGACATTATGGAATAACACAAAGGAGATGTGAGGACAATTTGAATTCGTTCTCCCGTCACCTACGCTGGTGTGGCCCACTCCACTTGGCCTTCCCGGGCAATGTGGCAGATGCATGCACCAACATTCAACAAGTGGCATAAGAGGAAGAAGAAGAAGAATAAGAAGGTGACACTCCACATGTTGACACATGGCACAATGCAAGGGTGTGGGTTGGCTTCTTTGGTGGTCTGCATTAATGACAAATTTCGTGATATAAGGGAGAGAATTGTGACAATAAGGAGTGAGATTTGAACTACGAACATCCGTTCCCTAGGGTTTCGGGATATTAGAGTGTGTGACATTATGGAGGTTGATATTACGGGGTTTAGGATGTACTTGCATAACATTATTTAGATCCATAATAGTGTTATGTGGGACTCGCAATATTCCATGGAATATTCCTTGATATTTCCCACATTCAAACTGAATGTGGGAAATATTAGGGGATATTCCGTGAAATACTGCCAGTCCCATATAACACTATTATGGATATGAATAATGTTATGTGTCAATTCACCATCTCTTTAAAATTAAAAAGAGAGAGCATGCAACGCACTACCTCCACCTAGGAAGGACAAATCACTTCCATGTGCACAACCACCGTATATGAAAGAGACCACCAAAACAAATGCGGCCACACCTCTACGATCATGCATTCTCCAAGATGAGTCGGCCATCCAACCTTCCCTATCCCACACGCTCAAACTACACTACATATGATATTTAGAGTCACCAATTCTATTTGTCTTGCTCAATAGTAATTGTAAACCGCGGTATAGTGTCACCAACACTAGATGTTGACCCAACATTATTTGTCATTCCTTGTAATTTTGGGGGAGATTATAGATTTACAGTATTGCAATTACTATCACGTACCAAGTGATTTGTCATCCAAATTTCAATCATCCATGACAATATTTCCTCACAAGTTGCTGATAAGAGAAGGTAGGGTTTTGGCCAATGGATGAACTCATCCATCATCCATGACAATATTTGTAAACTCATTCATAAGAAGTGTCATATCACTAGAAGAAATCTTGTCCATTTCAATTTTCAACCCTCCTTACGACTAGGCCATCAAGACTAAACCAAGAAAATGCATAAACAAATCAATTCGGTTGGGAATCGGGGGGCACCTTCCATGGGTACACCACGGGTACCTTCCGGTTGCCTACCAATTGAATTGTTTATGCATTTTCTTGGTGCGAGTCGCGATGGCCAAGGGTTGAAATGGACAAGATTTCTTCTAGTGTATAATGCCATATGACACTAAATATCATATTTAGGGTGAGTTTCCATGTAGCCCGTTCGCCCATCAGATTCTAGTGTGAATAAGGACAAACCCGTCCAAATGTAGAGGGAATCTAGTGGGTAGGATTCGTATGTGCCAACTAGCTACTCCCATCTTCCCAAATTTGGGCCCACCTACTAACCTCCTCCTTCAGGTTAAAACCTCTTCCTCCTTCTAAAACTGGTCTCCAAAACCTTCAGTGACCAACACTTGTAGGTTGAAGATTCTTTTAGTGGATGCATGGAAGTCTAGCGGCCCGTGTCCACGACCCTCCACATTCTAGTAGACCACCAGGATGTGGTTGGATGATGGCTTGTGCTTAAGTACATGTGACCCACTAGTTTCTAGAATCTAGTGGGCGAGCGGCCTACTTAAAAACTCACCCTTGGTGTAGTCCTCAACCCCGACATGCCATGTCCATCTCAAGGATTGGCCCCAAGCAAGACCTTAAGTCTCAACTACTCATGAGCCCATGTCAGACCAGGAAAGGGATCATCCAAGACACTCCATAATGAACGTTATTTTTGGACTCAAGTTTGGACTAAAATTTAAAGATTTGTTTCTCAAACTAGGAGTACATTTTTGAGTGGGGACTACCAAGATCTGACAAAGAGGCATTGTCACATTAGCACCAGTTGATTTTTTTTTCATACCTTGGGCTTGGACCCTAGTGTAAACTCCTTGGATCCAGTTTTTGCTCTCAACGAATAAAATCGCGTGATGTTGGAGTTTCTTTGACATTGGACCCTAGTATGAACCGCCCTAAATTTAGTTTGGATGCGAGGGGGATTCATACAAATGTAAGGTAAAAGAAGAATTTAGAGTTTAGTTTCTAAAGGTGTTGCATGCAACCCCTTAAATCAAGGAGAATGATTGATCATGAGCCATACACCGAAAGCATAGAAATTTTGAGAAGTACGACATGATATGTATGTCATACAGTTGTAGTTTGTCCTCATTTTATTTCTATGTTTAAAGAATGGCACAATTCCTTGTTAGATGAGGCTGTGAGAAAGTGGGATGGTAGATGCATCCATGAGGGCCTTTCTATTTTTAGGAGTCAATACATGAGAAGTGATTTAGCCGCAATTGGGGGTAACCGACACACGACTTTCTCAAAGTGTGTGTGTTTTCCACACAAGCGAATTCCATAGTACATGGATCTCATGTTTGTTGTCGATACACTAAATATTGTATTCATTGTCACTTACTATTTGGAGTTACAAAGTGCTATATATTTATCATATTAATGAATTGGTATACCAAGTAAAGATGTTAATGTCCTACAATGTCCAAACAACCAATTTGACTTTGTTGGCAAAAAAAATGAGATATACACTAAACAATAGCTATAGCATTGTGTAAGTCCAAATTGTGAGTGACACTAAATACAATAGTTAGTGTAGTTAATTAAGATATATAAGTTATCTATACCTTTCACACCTAATATTGTGGCCCACTATAATTTCAAAACACAACAAATTTTTTGGTCAATGTTATTTTTGTTGACCCACGCCATATTTGAGTCCAAAAATCATATGTTCAAAACTTGGAATATAAAATCAATGTTTTTACAATGAACATACTTTTTGTGGGTATAAAGATATGATATCAACATAACTTCAATATGATACCGAATATATCAATATGTTTTTATTGTATATTTGAATAGTAATAAAATTTCACCCTAATTTTAAATCCACAGAAAGAAAAGAAAAGAAAAAGTAACGCTTGTAACTAGGTACCGGCGTGAATGTGAGCCTGATAGCCCTTATGTTGATCATGGTTGCCCATGGTGCAACATAAGGAGTTATGCCTCCTTTTTGGGAGGTGGGCTCTGGTAGCAAAATAGTTATCCCATGTTATGGTGGAGAGAGGACGTGTATTTGTGTGTTGTCTAGTTTTCTTCTGTTTAGGACTAGGTATGCGAGGTACTTGATGGCATTTGGTGTATGTTTTTCATGAGGGTTTTGATATTATATTTTGGGATAATGAGTTTAGTGAGCATGCTTATGGAGTGTTTGTGTATGGCTCCTCTTAGCCCTGTTGTCATGGTGATGAGGGGGTTTACTTTCCATCCTTTGCTTCGTAGGGTGTTAATTAGTCATTCGTATTTGGTGTGTTTATGTTTGAGGGGTGGGTTAGAGAATTCGTGGCAATATTTGAATTCTATGAATTGAATTGTGTGTGTGTGGGGGGGGGGGGAGGGTATTATTGGTGTTTGGCTTTGGTTAGGGATCCTATTATGCACAAGATGTCAAGTCTTTGTTTTTCTTGGCGTTGGCATGGTGTGTGTGTGTGTGTAGGTGCATCTGAGTAGCCATTCCGAGATTGTTGGGTCAGGTGGTTTGTTGTCAAAGTTCCTAGTGTTGATTAATGTGAAGAACTGGGTGCATTTGTTGGTTTGTAGTGTTTGAGCAATGAGGTATATATTGCTTTGTTGTGGAATGATCTTCTCAGGCATTTTTTTGTGTTGGTTCTCACATGTGGATAGAAAGTGGGGCCATGTGTCTTTGGAATTATTGGGGCATAAGGTGCAATTGGGGTTGGGGTGGGTGAGTGGCCTAAATACTTTTTTTCTATGGTTTCCCATGTATTGGGCGTTGTAGTTAGGTTTTTGCTATGACTAAGATAAACCAAAACACTGGGTACAGACTCTCAAGGAAGGCTTTACTACTGTTTATTACATGCATTTGTCACATTATTGTTCATTAATCAAACAATAGGGTTGCTATCTTCCCTCTAAAACATCACTCAATCACCTTTTACTCTTATTTCTCTCAAGATTTCCTCTCAATGTTTCTCATTTAGTATTGGATGTGCATCAGTGGGCTGTAAGTTTCCATCTCGTCATGAGATTGTAGAACAATATTCTTTGAGTATCACAATTGTCTTGGTAACCATTGGCCAATACATCTTAGAATCACAACAATACTTTCATTGATTGGTCAATGTTAATTCCAATACAAGACAAATTGTTTATTTATTAATTCCAAGATTTAATCATTACTCACAACTTATGCAACTAATAGTGATTATTAGGGTCAAGCTATAGTCTTGATTTCCATGCATAACTTGCAACAACAACAACCAAGGTAACATGCAAGACAATAGTTGATCTGGTTAATTTGCACTTCACACTCAAAGATCTCGTCTCTAGACTATGTATTAACCTAAAACTCTAATTAAGTCTAGGACAACTTATGCCTTAATCTCCTTGATAATCCAAAGTTTATTCTAACTCAAAGTTACTTACTCGATCTTCATCTCTCACTTCCACCGCTAATCAACTGATTAGAGGTATCTTCTCATCACCTTCAGTTGATGGGGGGTTCTCTCATTAAACCGACTTGACAGATTTTACTACTACCAATCTATAGTGGTTATTTTAACTATAATCACACTCGGCTAAACCATTTATTCTGCTTTTCCTTCCTTTCTCACTGCCTCTCACGGCTTTAACCATTGTCAATAGGATCCTTCTCGGACTGACCTTTGACCCTTCGGCTATTTTACACGACTGTTGCCTTTCACAAACTTAGCTCTTCATGTGGCTTCCTTCCCGGACAACCCTTGAACTCTTTGTGCCACCCTCTCTCAGGGTTGCTCTTGTTGTCACTCAACAATGCTCTTCATTTGGCATCTATTTCATCAGACAATTGCTCTACTTCCTCACTCTTTGTCGCTCGGGATCGCTCCTCTCAAGACGCTAATAGATTATAGCTTCACTATCTGCCCTTATCACGTAGAGGTCATTTTGTCACTGCCTGCACTAATGGTTTTATCTCTTGTTGTTTAGGTTAACCCTCCATGTTCCCTTTCTCTCAAAATTTGGAACTTTGAAGGGGATCCTAATCCTTAGACGATAGTTACACAAAGTTCAATCTTCTTCTGACTATGGTCTTTAACTCCTGAATTCATTCTTAGATTCCTTATACATTCCCGATCTCTCAACTTTCATTTACTTTCTCATCATTTGTTTCTCCCTCTCCAATACATCACCTTTTCCTCTCCGAGGTCGTTGAATCTTCTGTCCGTTTTGCTTTACACTTAATCACTTCCCAAACACTCACTCTTACAATTCTGATTTACTCGATTTCTCTCACAACTTTAAGCTCATCAATTGCATTCACAGCGGTGGGCAATGGTTTTCCAATCTTGCATTCATGCAATCCAAACATAGTTTGACCACACTCAACCACTCAATATAACTCAGAATTCAGAAGAACAATGTGCTTCAATAACACCCGGTAATCCCGCAATCACTGCGGTGAATACTCAATTAATATAGAAAATAGTTTAACCATTTGTCTCACACAATCTCTGTGATGAAGGAGACAAAACTGCTTGGTTTCACTTTATGCACAAGCTGCCTACGAAATGCATGCCTCCTTCTCCTTTGCCAACCCCTTTGGCTCAATAGAGACGATGATAGTTGCCGTAACTAACAATAGGCACCTACATCCATGCCTATAGTTATAACCACCCTTCATAGCCTACAGTTAACTATTTTCATTCGTCTGGATGTTATTTCATCCTCTTACTACCTCTCTACCCATAGGTTAACTATTTGGCCAAAAATTTGGCTCACAAGCATATTGGAATTTTAGAGTTTGCGTGATTTGCGTGTCGGTCATGCCCATGGCCTTCCAAAAGTGGTTGGAGAGTTTGTGGTTTATTTGGTCATTTGATAGCCATTTATCAATGTCTAGGAATTTGTTTTAGGCTACGTTGGATTCTCATTTTTGGTGTTCTTTATTATGAATGTATGGAGGTTGAGGATGGAGGATGCGGATGGCTCCATCATGTGTGGCAGTTGGGCAACTTGCTAGCCAATAAGGGTTGGTGTGGGCAATGTGTATGTGGAGTGTGGTGGTGGGTTTGTTTTTGTGCGTTCTCTCGTTGCTAGCATGTTTGCTATTTTGTTTCCGCCCATGCCAGTGTGGGCTCTTAGTTTGTGTATGTAGATATTGTGGGAGGTCTAATATATTTGGTGTACAATTGTTGCTATAAGTAGTTTCTCTAGGTGGTGTTGCGAGGACAGGTGTCTAATGTGATTATTTATGAGACAAATATTATTGAGGTTGTTTGTGAATACATGTGTGTCCAATTGGGTAGTTTGTATGGTTTTATGGCAATGCGTATGGCATCAAGCTTAGCTCATAGGATGTTTTGGTAGCCCCGTAGTCTTTCTGATATTTGAGTGTTGTTGTTGGGGTTGTATATTCCTGATCCTACGGTGTTGCCTTCTACATAGCCTATAATTTTTTTGGTGGGGGATATGAAGAATCCATCTGCATACATGCATTGTGGTGGGTGGAATTTGAGAGGGTGGATATGGTTGTATTCAATTGGTGCTAGTATCGTGGGGGTAGTTTCAAGGGGTATATCTACTTTGGGAGTGGTTTTTCACGTGTTGGAGAATTTGATTTGGTAATGTGTAAGGGTGGGTTTAATAGGCTGGGTATCCACTTGGATGTTGTGGATCCTCTTTATAATGTGGTGGAGTGTTTACAAGGTTTATATGTGTCTGGTGGGATTTGACTGGTTATGTATGCATATTATGGATGTGAGGGATGGTTCTATGGATTGATAGTATTTTGGCCATTCCGATGTCGGGTTGTAGCTTATAGTGTGTGGTGGAATGGTCACTATTGTGTGGATGTCGGCAAGTTTGGTGATTGGAAGTTGTTGTAGTGTCCAATCTTTGTGGTTGACTATTAAGATGGTTATTGCATGTGTGTCTTCTTTGGCTGCAATTTGAGCCTAGTGGATAGTTTCCAAACTTGTGTTATGGTCAATGGGGCATGCTAGGCCTACACCAGACCATTTGGAGGATTAGACGTGTCCATAGGGCTAAAGAGAATGTCACGATTGTGGGATGAGTTTAGTGGGGCATGTAAGGGGGGATATGTAGTAGGAGTGTGATTTTGAAGGAGTCTATGAGCAATTTTGTGATTTCATGGTGTAGGGTGTGGTGTTGGTTGATGGACTGGATATTTTGTGGCCTTTTCTTAAGTAATATGTTTATGTATCTATATATGAGCCAAAGTATTTTAGTGGCAAAGTCTTGTGGTGGGGGTCAGAGTTCGGGAAGTTTTTGAAGCCTTAGTGGCTAATTGCCGGTAGTTGATACAAAGGGTCGGATTTTTTCCAATTTACATCGGCAAGAGCCGGTCTTTTGTAAAATCAATCGGCCAATTGCCTACATTTTCATATTTTCATTGGCCAATATCCGATCAAATGGAATTCATATCGGCACTAATTGTTTAAAAAATGTATGAAAAGTTATTAGAAATCATTTCTTAGTACAAAATCTTGAATAAGTGAAAAGAAAGGCATGTTCAAAACTTTAAATTTGAAGAGTTAATATCCTTGGCAGGAATTCAACCTAGCAATGCCTTCACCGGTTGAAGGCCAAGGATCCCCCAATTCTTCATAGAAGCAATTGGATTTGGTCATGAAAAGGTTGCATAATTCAAAAAGTTTAAGGTTTAGGGTACTTCCTCAAGTGCATCATTTGATGCCCCAGACAAATAACGCTCTGGATTGCTATACAAATAGCGAAACTTAGCAGCATCCTTCCAAAGATCTAGAGCACTTGTTAGAATGTCATCAAAATCATTGTCTGGGCCTTCTATAGCAACACGCATCATACTTTCTAAGTTAGATGTAGACATTCGATTACGAAGTTTTTGTTTAATAGTATTTTGAACAGAAAACGCCCTTTCACATGTTGCAGTACTCACACATTGGCACTTAGCAATCTCAGCAAGAATCAGAAGGTTAGAATACTTCACTTTCAAAGATGGAGACCAAGAAATTGATGTCCATACATCTGCAAAAGTAAGATCCATCCACTCTATACTTCCTTGTACCTTGAAAGCAAAAAACTCTTGCTTACACAATGTTGCATTCACCAACGGCGGAAGGACTTGATCTCCTTGCATTTTTTGTACACCATATTGCTGCAACAACCTATCCAACTCCACAACACCCCAAGAAGCCAAACCTACTTGTCTACGAGGCATGTGTAAAGGATTAAGAATTTTGAAACAATCTATAATGTCATTATCAACAAATCTTGCCTCTAAAGCACTACAAACCGCTTCAAAATAAGTTTTTTGAAAGTCCAAAGCACTCTCTAAGTCACGACCCAAAGGATCCCGAATCAAGTCTATAGAATGAAACTTAGAACCTCTAATTTCACTTGATAAGTGTTGTATCCATGCTCATGACCGTTCGAAGCCCTGACCACTTAGATATCCATGCTCACGACCGGGAGGGTATCGGTTACCATTTCCCGGGTATCGGCCAGTATTTGAATACTTCTTCCGGCTGAAATCCGGTAACTCACAAGAAGAATTGGCTACATTTCCGGGAAATTTTCTAGTCCATTGGCTAATTGCCGGAGGATTGAATTTACTGTCGGATTGGCATCCGATGGTTGGAAATTTGGACCGGCCATGAGATGAAATCCATCGGCTGATAATGAACTAGCCGTCGGTTTTCCCCGACCATTGGTGGGGGTTGGAGGAAGTTTACTAGTTGTGGAAGGTTGTTGTGGGAGAATCTATTCCATGATTAATGCATCCTTTTGGAGTGCCCATATAATGCCCACTTTGATCGTATATGCAGGACTTCATGCCTTGTATTTGTATGTGAGGATATCTTAATTTGAGTTACATTCTTGAATGGATAGCTTGAGGTTGGTTATTTACAAGGGTGGACGTATGTATCCAATGTTTTTGGATTGTGTGTTGTTCATGCAATTTTTGTATGTTTGGAGGGTTTTTAGTGCATGGGTTCTTGTGTGATATTGTGTAAGGAGTAGTAGGTTGTGGTCTAGTAGGATGTTGTTTGGGTTTAGGAGTTTCTTCCTTGTGCCATTGTTGTGTGGTGCCTTGTGCGGTTTTCCATTGGCTTAGGTATTGTCGTTTGATGGTTTGTGCCCTTCCCATTTGTCTTTTCTGGTGGTGGATTTGGTGTTAATTATGGCATGGATTTTTGTGCCTAGGGTGAGGTATAGTGGGATGTTTTGGGTATGTATGTTGTTTGGTGGTGTTTGGTGTGGGGGTTGCGGGTTGTGGGTGGGACAGTGTGGACAGACCAAGGTTGCTTTGTGTTGGATTTGTGGTAGTATTGTGATGCCGTGCATGTATAGCTTGTCGAGGTATTGTTGAGATTTGGCCTTTATGTTTGTTGTAAGATTGGTGTGTGTTGGGCTGGATCACCATTCTTGTTAAAGAGGGGGTGCCTTTTATGGGGAATGAGCGGTATTAGTGTTGGTGTGAATTTCATAGTCCCTTTCTAGTAGGATTTGGGCTATGGGTGATTTAGAGCAAGCTTGGTGTTTGAGTTTGGGGAGGTGGAGCAAGCCTCCATATTTGGTGGAGATGTGTTTGGTGAGACCTTGGTAGATGGCACCTAGTTGTCTAGGGTCCTGAGGACTTGTAGTAGTTGTCGGCCTCTGCAATTTACGTAATCCGGAAGGAAGGAGGTTGTATTTATATTGAAATCTTCGTGGGAGAGGTGTGTGAGGATGTTTGTAATACTTTTGGGCATGTTGCAAAAAAAAATTGTTAGTTTACTAAGTTTTTTGTCATGTTTTTGATATCAAGTTTGGAGAAGGGGACTGCATAATAGGCATATGAGATGCCATGTTCAATGTATATGTTTAGGATTTAATTCTTTGTTTGAGGTTGGCTGGGGAGGTGGATAGTAGTTTACTTTGTTGTTTGGCTTTCTTGATTGTGATTCTTTTTATAGTTTCCATTCTTTCTTGTATATCTAAATATTAAAAGTTCTTCACCCTAATTTTGAATCTACATCCATAAGGTACAATGGACCATGGTATTCTATATCTACACTACCTTTAAAGCCACACTAATGGATGTCAATGGTGTAGTTGTGGAGGAAGTTGTCAATGGGAACCCACATACATGATATGCCCATCGTCAAGTTAGTGGAATTCAACACAAATTGCAAGCCACCAAGTCCAGTCCACGGATGCACTTGGTGACGTGCATTTGTTGATGAATGACACTCAGGGTTACATTATCTTTGCAAATTATTGATCATCTTTTGTCTGTTTACAATACCTATCATCCACAACAATGGATATAAAATAAGCCGCTTTATGTATTTCACTTATATATATTGATGGGGGATATACTCTTGGAGTAGTTTGGGGCTTAGTAGGATTGTAATTAAGGATTTTTTGACCAAAATAATTGATAGCTAGACTTTTGCAATGAAATGAAATGAAATAGATTTTTAAGTTCGGGAAGTCGAAAAGGCTAATGAGATTGAAAGTGCATCAGGATGGTTTCAAACTAGTTAATTCCTCTAGAGTGGCGGAGTGCCCTAGCCTTTGTGAGATAGAGGCTAAGGTTAACTTGTTGATCTAATTGAAAGAAAGACTTGAGGCTCCTTGGAACTACATTCTCAAATAGTGATGGAAACTTAGCTCTAATGGGGTTGTATAGGGGACATTCCAACACGAAATGTGCCTCATTTTTAACTGCATTATAGGAGCAAAAGTGGCATGGTAGTATCTCTAGAGATAGGGATAATCGTCCATCATCCAGTTTCAATGGCAAGTCTATGGTTCGAGGTGTGGTAGGCATCAATGATCTTGCATTATGGTAGAGTCAATAGTTGCTTCAGATACAATTCACATTCATATTTAAGAAAATCCTTGAGGTGGAGTTAATCTAGATTCTTTGTAGAGGGGTGGAAAGAGTTCCACTCTTTAGCAAGAAAAGCCTCCTTGATATCAACATATGTTGTTTTTGATGTGGTTGCGTTGTCATGGGTTTCCCAATGAGATAAACTCCATGATGTCTTCCACATGGTTGTCGATTTGTACCAAGGGTTAAATCCTTGTTCAACTAGGTGTTGGAATAGTGAGCCTGCTTTATTGACTAGCCAAGAAGGGGATAGGTGGGCGAGTTGTTGTTGAAAGCCCATAGTAAGCTTGAGAGTGTATAATATTATGGGAAGTTCTCCAAATGCGGCCAGTATGATATGATAAGTAGTTGAAGAACTCACTTTGACATGAGACATTATATGCATCTTCATGCCCTTCTCAAAGCTTTCTAGTGAGAGTTTTTGAAGACGCCTCCCCAAAATTTGGTGCCATACGTGAAAGTAGGAAGCACTAAAGCCTTGAATAGGTGAGATTTGAGTTCCCAACATGTGACGTTGGCTACCGTTTCTTTCCTTAAAGTTCCCATCTAGGCTTTCATACATGTGATTCCTCGCCTTTTACTAGATGACTCAAAGTAATCATGTGAATAAGGCAACAATGTGACATATGATCAAAGACCATTCCATTTAGATGTAGGAATGTTGAAGTTAAATGCAAAAATTGAAGACTTGAAGTTTGATACCAACCCATAACCCGTAATCCCTAAGATTTTACATTAACTTCTATCAAAGTGAAAGAAAACAATGTTGATGTAATGGATAGTTTACTTCATGTTTTGGTTCCGAAATGTTTATTTTTTATTATTTTTATTTTTATTTTTTATATTTCAAAACTCAGAAATTTGACATGTAACTTGTCACTTTTTAATACTCTTTCAAGACAAGGTCCAATGTTGCCCAAATCATGCCTCTACTCATGTATGTGTTATGATCTTGCAATTTGTTAAAACGCTTATGGTTACATGGTCTTTTCTTACTTCAAGCGTTTGACATCTACATGGTAAACTATTTTATTTTATTCTCGATGTTTATTTATACTTTCTTAAAGAAGAGGTTTCACATAACATTATTCAGATCCATAATAGTGTTATGTGGGACTGACAATATTTTGCAAAATATTCCATCATTCAGGTTGAATGTGAGGAATATTTCACATAATATTGTCAGTCCCATAGAACATTGTTATGGATATGAATAATGTTATGCAAGGAGACCTAAACCCCTTCCTGACAATTAGGGATATAATATCTTACGGACTATTGTTCACCTTATCACTTATTAGCTCATTCTATGACCATGATTGTTTTGCAATAAAATGAGATAGCTCTATCACATTTTGTTCTGTTTTGAAAAGTGATGAGTTCTGAGTTGGATTATTGGGCGAATTGACATATGGGATGAAAACATGATACAACATTATTGGTTACCGTAACACCATAGCAGGTTCGCCACCTGGCGAACGAATATTTAATTTTTTTGAAAAAATAAGGTTCGCCTCTCAAAAACTGAATTTCTCAATTTTCGTTTTTTAGCAAAAAAATAAGTAAAAATGACCCTAAATAGCTTAGAAATAGCAAAATATTTCAAAAACTAATTTATTCTATTTTCGTTTTTTTGTCTTCAGAATTTTCTAATTTTTACGTTTTTTATTTTTAGAATTATTTTAGGACGAACCTGCTATGGTACTACGGTATATTGAACAATAGACATCAAAGACATCCTCAAGTTACAAATTTAGCACCAAGTGCGTTTGATTTCTGTCATTTATGATTTTCTTAACAAGAGCATGCTAATACAAGATGTTAGATTTTGTATAAATCCTAACGGGATGTGGATATTACACTTCAAAAATAGTCCAATTAATAATAAATAATTAAATAATTAAATAAACCCTCCCCCCTTCACCCCCCAAAAGCATGCTATGAGGGGCCCCTTACTTGGTATGTGCACCTATCATGGATAGTGTACCTAAAATGGTCATAGTCTAGGACTGGTTTTCATCTCATGTATAGAATCTAGAGAAGTCATAGATTGTGTTCAGTTTAGGTGCATTGTCCATAATAGGTGCACATAACATATGAGTTCACAGTTTCGATAGAATCACACGACTTGTAACCAAAGATGGGGGACATTATGCTCACATGTCAATACGCATTGTTGGACTTTTTAACATCTCATGTTTAGAATCTAGGAAGGTCATAGATCATGTCCGATGTAGGTGTAGTGCCCATAATAGGTGCACATAGCTTATAAGTTTCCATTTGGATAGGATCATAGGACTTGTAACCACAAATGGGGGGACATTATGCTCGCATTGTCAATACGCATCGCTTGACTTTTAACATGTTTAGAATCTAGGAAGGTCATAGATTATGTCCGATGTAGGTGTAGTGTCCATAATAGGTGTATATAGCTTATAAGTTTTCATTTGGATGGGATCACAGGACTTGTAACCACAAATGGGGGACATTATGCTCGCATGTCAATACGCATCACTGGACTTTTAACATCTCATGTTTAGAATCTAGGAAGGTCATAGATCATGTCCGATATAGGTGTAGTGTCCATAATAGGTGTATATAGCTTATAAGCTTTCATTTGGATAGGATCACATGACTTGTAGCCACGAATGGGGGGACATTATGCTCGCATTCTCAATACGCATCGCTGGACTTTTAACATCTCATGTTTAGAATCTAGGAAGGTCATAGATTATGCCCGATGTAGGTGTAGTGTCCATAATAGGTGCACATAGCTTATAAGCTTCCATTTGGATAGGATCACATGACTTGTAACCACAAATGGGGGACATTATGTTGGCATGTCAATACGCATCACTAGACTTTTAACATCTCATGTTTGGAATCTAGGAAGGTCATAGATCATGTCCGATGTAGGTTTAGTGTCCATAATAGGTGCACATAGCTTATAAGTTTCCATTTGGATAGGATCACAAGACTTGTAACCACAAATGGGGGACATTATCCTCACATGTCAATATGCATCGCTAGACTTTTAACATCTCATGTTTAGAATCTAGGAAGGTCATAGATTATGTCCGATGTAGGTGTAGTGTCCATAATAGGAGCACAAAGCTTATAAGCTTTCATTTGGATAGGATCACGGGACTTGTAGCCACGAATGGGGGGACATTATGCTCGCATGTCAATACGCATCGTTGGACTTTTAACATCTCATGTTTAGAATCTAGGAAGGTCATAGATCATGTCCGATGTAGGTGTAGTGTCCATAATAGGTGCACAAAGCTTATAAGCTTTCATTTGGATAGGATCACGGGACTTGTAGCCACGAATGGGGGGACACTATGCCATTATGTCATAACGAATCGCCGGACTTTTAACAAGTGTAGTGGTTGAATATGTGATGCCAAACCCTGGCCTCCTCGAGCTGATCCTCAAATGAGAATTATATGGGCATTTGGTCGGTTATTGTTAAGAACCTGGAATTCAGAGAGGCCTGCCCCCCTTTAACCTTTTAGGTACACATTCGGGCCGAGGACGGGCACTTTCCCCAATCAATCGCTGCTTAAAGCGCATCCACATTGTCCAAATGAAGGAGAAATCCGGGAAATAACGGTTGCCCAAGCTTATCTGGTTAGAATATTGAGGGGAATGGAATACTCTTAGCCCAACCCAATACCCAAACCGTATTCACATCAACTTTTGGGCATTGCGTTTTTATTATAACATGTGACGCCTTCTATATGGTGGGCGCTCCCAACTCCACACACGGTTTCGACCAATGGATCGGATTGGGAGTTGTCTTATTCCGTTAGCAATTGAAATATGTGCAGTATGTCGTTTGAAGGTCAAGATGCAAAAGTTATGAGACAAAATAAGTGAGGATTCTCTTTCTCTTCAAGTGATAACACAGGCCCTCCCAATGGCGTTGAGAGTGAAGGGTGGGTTGCTTCTTTGCAATGCTTGTTTCTCTTTATGTTGTGGTGTGTCATCCTTGGCAAGACCCAATTCCAAACAAACCAGTGGAGATAATTTGGAGATAAATTGTTGAGGATTTTTTCGTTTTTTCAAAGCCAACCAATTCTCTTGAATAAACTACACTGGTATATGCAATTAGATTGCCTCATTACCCATGCAAATTACTTTGGGCAAATCACCATATTCCAAAAAGTCATAACTTTTTTTATTCATCCGTATAGCTACCACAAAAAATCCTTGTATTTTGTTATTGTGGTAATGGGTGGTAGTGAATATTCACAATAGTATGGAATGTCCATGAATTAATGCAAGGCAACCTAATTGCACATATTAGTGTACATATTGCTCCTTGTGCCATAACCTCAAAATAGAGAATATTCTACGTTAAATATCTAAATTCTTCTTCTTCAAATTTTATATTTTATTTTATTTTTAACAAGTGCTATTTCAACTAGTTGGCTTGTAGTAGTCGTTGGTTCATCCCATACATTGATCCAAACAATCAATCCGTCGAGAGCATTCATATCAACTTATGAGAGGTGCCTATATTCCATCGTTCTCTGCATGATACCACTGGAATCATGAAAGGGGAGAACTGACCGCTAGTTGCAGAGCAACTGGTTGAGCTAGAGAAATACCCAATTGAAATTCCTGACTGCGGCAATAAAGGTAGATATATGGAAAACGGTGAAAATATGCTGATTTGTCCAGAAAGAGTCGCTTAAATTTGTGCGATATTTTTCAGAGATGGAGTAGAGGAAATGATCAGGAATGCATGTTGTGTTTCATACTTTTATTCCATGTCCATAATTAGTTACATTTTCTCAAAGAGGCAAGTAAGTCAGAATCCTTAGTTGTATACTAGAGTTTCCCTAATTTTGAGTATTAAAATATCTTACTTTGGATACAACTGCACACCAAACGGTTGTTTCAATGGCACCCAAAAAATGATCGCAAGTGGTGTGAAACAACAACTATTTGGCCAATCACTACATCCCACTATCATTGCATTCTTTTTCATGCCTCCACTTTTACAATTAGTCATTTTGGGGCCACACAAGAATCATTTTGTCCCTAGTCTAGTGCACTGGTAATGGTCATTCACCATTTTTGGTTTTTCTACCTTATTATTGATCATTTTGCAGAAATTTGTGGAATATGCCTCAAATTAATATAGAAAAGCTGAAAGATCACAACATGTAACTAGCTGGACTTTAAAATACTAGGCTTTTGATCCGTAATGCCCAAAAATCTCTCTGGACACTGATGCTTGTAACTTCACCAAGACCAACATGGTGAATTCTAATGTATGCAATTATAGGTGATTGCACGGTATCAATAAGCAACATCAATAATGGTATTAAAGATTTTACCTGTAAACATCGAAATTGTAATACTAGTCAAATATTGGTATTTGGTGGGTATGCCAAGGTGAGAACTTTTTGTACACTCTAGTCAATATCACTCTAAACCATATTGATATTGGGAACAAATTTACCTAGGTATAAAGGTTCTTGCATGGTATATAGAGCCCAAATTGTACTGAACAAATTTTTGTAAAATATTATGTTGGTATCAAAAACTTTGCAATCTTCACTATAGATACTGAATGTTATAAATAGAAAGATGAGACCAGTCTAACATTGTTGTTATCATTGTTGGATTGGTATCACCTTGATTTATACCACTTGGGTATGTAATGATATATTTGTTTTTGTATTTTTTGGGGGATACTAGTAGGGTACATACCAATGTTGGTTTGATGATCACTTTTTAATACCATTTAGGCATATGTAATGAAGATTTCACATTTTTAATACTAGTAGGGTGTGGGTATTTGACGACATTCTTGAATTTGATGCCTTTTAGGTCTATATAATGTAATAACTTACAGACCTAGGCAACATTGTCCTAGTATCAATATTGGTTCGGATGATATTGTCTCAAACAATAATTCGGGCATATAAAGATTCTCTCACCTTGACACATCTGCTAAATACCAATACTTGACTGTTATCACAATTTTGATACCCACAGGTAGCTACTGTTATTGATGTTGATTCTTGATACCTCACATATATACCATATTAACATTGTTACAAAAGGGTATTTTATGAATTGGTTCATTTTTATATCATTAGGATCTATATATGATGCAAGAACCTTTAAACCTAGGTTAGAGTAGTCTAGTATCAATATGGCATTATGATGACAATGAACCAAACAATAATGTGGGTCTAGAAGTATAGGTTCTCATCTTGTAATAATCATCGAGTATCAATATTTGAAAGGCATTAAACTATGATACCGGGTGAGTGGCATTTTTGATGTCACTATTATTATTGTGTATCAAGGGAGCCCATGAGTGCTCCAAGAGCCTCCAGTTTCTAAATACCTAGAACCAAATGCAGACCCCAACAAGAATGGAAAAGGTCATTGTTGAGGACTATACCTATGTCAACTATGGATGGAAACATGAACTAGATGAAACTAACACATGTATTGTCAATTTTGTCTCTACACCCTAGGGCCCTTTTTTGTCCATCTACCTTTACTTCATCATTATTAATTACATTTTTGAATGTGCACACTAGAGGAAAATAATACCTCTTCCTCATGTATACTATGTACACTAAATGCCTCAAATAATATCCCTTTCTTATACTCACATTAGTTCATACATGGTATGAAGGGTCCACCCCCTAGGTATCCTACCAATGTTGTGTGGGTATAAATGTTCAACCTAAGTATCAATTCAAGCATGTGTACATGTATAGGATATCCGACCCTACGGGTATCACATCCTTCCACACCAAGATTGATGCCCACTTGGCATTAGAACATAAATTTCAAGGTATGAACTCTATATCCCTAGACAATTTGGGGATAATTTACGAGAGGACTTTCAATACCATGACGTATTGGCTATCAATTTCTAAGCTCTCTTTTAATACCCTTATATGAAGAAAAGAAAAGAAAAGAAAAGAAAAGAAAAACATTCATAATTTATAAACAACGAAAGACATGGTGGTGGTGAGGTTGGCGCCTCAATTTTCCCACCGAAGAAAAGAAGAAAGGATAATAAGATAGAAAGGTGCATAACATTATTCAGATCCATAATAATGTTATGTGGGACTGACAATATTCCACAAAATATTCCAAATATTCCCCACATTCAGTATGAATGTGGGGAATATCCTGTAGAATACTGTCAATCCTACATAACATTGTTATGGATCTGAACAATGTTATGTGGACGGACATCAATTGCAAAAGAAATTTGATTTGGTTTGGTGAGTTAACAACCTCATCGCTTATAGGAATAGTTTAGTTGTTACTTGGAGAGATAGACCCAAGATGGGCATCATTACCTAACGCCCTGTGGACCCTCTTTTGGGTTTTCCATGTGGTGGTTGTTGTTTGTTCCGGTTTCCTCTTGCAATTGAATTTGTTTCAATTTGTACATAGAAAAAAGAAAAAGAAAAAGGAAATGGTGGGTATAATGGAGGAAACCCGGGGGAGGTGACAAGCATAGAATTAAGGTGGTAGACATGGCATGGGTGGGGAGATAATGGGCAAGGACATGCATGCATATAGCATGTACACATGGGCATGGGGGCATATGGCTGCATGGACTCAGGGTGGGTTTCCATTTTTGTTGATGACCCACTAGATTCTAGATAATAATGGGTTGGATGTGTTCTCACAAAGATAACAACCAAACAACAACAGTGTGGTTGCTTTTCAAAATGTGATGGGTTGTGACCATGGGCCACAGACTTCCATGCACCCACTACACACATAAGATAAATTGACTAGTTGGCACATACAAACCCTACACCACAAGATTTCAACCACATTTGTCCTTATTCCCTCCATAGTTTGGTGGGTGAGCAACATACATGGAAACCTACCCTTAGGGGATTGGGGTAGGCCAAGATATTAATTCATAGACACGGGTCAAACAGGCCAGGACATCCATATAGTTGCTTGGGCTTAGGGGTTCGGGGTGACTAGATATTGATACATATGCATGGGTGTAATAGATTTATAAACGATAATTTATTATCAACTTACTCGCACTAGACTACATTGAGATCTCTGATAGGAATGCCAGAGTCGCATATGCTAAAACAAGAATTCTCCAAACTATAAAAGATTCCCACTGCCCAATGTTTCCACCTGACACTTACATGAATAACACAAATCCTTGGCCATGAGGGCTTGTGAGTGCTTGGACAATGTCAATGTCTCTACATTGAAGCTATCCCCAAGTTTCCTGACTACTGGTCCACTACTGCTGAAGCCAGAGCTTCAGACTCCGATCTTTACAGCTTTAAAGCTGGGATCTAAATTGCTTTTGTGCATTCCAAGTGCGCTTGCTCCTGGGTTTCATAACTTCCACTGTTGCAACAAGTTGCACCCAAAACAAAATTTCACACACACACACACACACAAGAGCTTGGTACATTGGGACAGAGCGAGTCGGTGTGGTGGCCTGCTTTCATTTTGTCGGAGGACTGCAAGGCAATTTGACTTCAGCCAAAATGTGGCTCCACCATGAGAGTATGAATGGTTCATGAGATATGAGGACAACATCGGCATGCATCAAAAGAGAACCTTTAAGGTACATATACCCAGAACCAACATTGAACCTAAAACTGACACTAGGTATGTACCATAATCATACATTTGGGGGCGTGACCAAAATCAAGACTTATGTTGGCCACATGTATTTCCTGGGGTCGGTAAAAAAACAATGGTGGAGAAATATCGAATGGGTATTTTGAATCATGATGATTTGCCATCCAAGTGTTTGCTGAAGGGCTCGACACTGCGATGTCAAGACCTTTTCAAGTCCACTACTTTCACTATGAATTGAAGGTTTCAAGGTTAGCAAGTGAAATAAGGGGGGAAACCTTCATGGAGCCATGTTTTTTATGGAAAGAAAGGAAAGGAGAAAGTGAACATTGGTGGTTTTTCACCGATGTGAATTTGAGCTTGTGAATGTTACCATGTTCAAGAGCTCCCTTAATATAGGATAGGACATAGTGCTTACCTTTCAGCCACGGAAAGAATTGTGGAGAACACTCTCCAACAATGGTTCTTCCAAGATTTTCCCATGGTTATTGCAAACCTTTGTCCTCCCCAACAAACAACCACTCATGACCAATCTTTCCAATGTTGTTCCTGATGAGTGCTTTTGTGTTTGCTACGATGGTGGAAAAATAAGATGCCAAATACTACATTGAGGATGTATGTATAAAAGTTGTGCACTTATGTATAGGATGAAGGCAATTGAAGAGGGTGCACGTGGATTAGAGGGTTTGGGAACGAGGGCGGGAGACCAAGTTCTTGACCCAAAAGTCCAAACGCACCCAAGGCAACTCTTCTCTAGAGGAAACCTAGGCGTTCCCATATCCTTTCGCTTGTTCGTGAACCATTGCAGTAAATTTCGCCTTGGACGCTTCGCTTGTGGTTGTAACGAGAGAGACATTGCCATATTTGATGTCATCTTGGCATCATCATACAATACTCTATCATTACCTCATAGTGATGGATCAACAACAAAGATGATCTCCCTTGATGATGATGAGGAACCTATTCCAAAAGTAACCATGAAATCCTAGTGGAGTACATAAGTTCGCCATTTGTTTCATGTTTGTTTGATTTTGAAATCATTCAACATGTTACTATCCAATAATGAATGTTGACTATCTGAGTTTTTTTAATTTAATAATATTTATAAATAAATAAAATGAAAAATGTGATGCCCCCTCCCACTTGCATAATTATCCCATTACACAAAAAGACGGTCACAAAGGTTGTGGATCCAACCTGAACACCATCACATTGAAGTAGGTCGTTGGGTTATGATCGTTGCATCCTACCATTTGTAGATCTCAAGGCGAAGGAGTGTATTAAACATGTTAGTGACAAAGAGGAGGAGGAATGGAAGATGATAGGGGTAGTTACAGAGCCTCTATGCATGGATCCACATTGACTACAATGAATGTGCTCATTACCTTGTGGGCATTGATATGTGTGAGTAATTTCCTCTTGTACTTCTAGCTATCCCCAAAAACTTTAGTTTCTAAATTTTCTACAATGCCTCCATCAATTCGTTTCTCAAACCTACATGAATTCTAGAAATATAGTCTAGAGCATGCTCAATACTTGGAATGTGGTTGCATTTTGTTTTTTTAGAGATTGAATGTTGAATCTAATGACAATGTCCAAAATCATCTTCAAACTCATGCCAAGCTTCCAGTTGTTGATTTTTAAGAGTAAAGTAAGGCATTCATTAGGTTGATTACACTTTGTGTGAACTTTCCACTCATACTATTATTAAAAAAGGCATTATTATTTATGCAAAATACCACAGTTATAGGATACTAGTGGGTGTATCTCCAAATATTTAACCCACCTCATTGCTCACAAGTACCGTTCACATGCTAGTGCTCCCTAGCTCTTAGCAATATATAGGGTATTGGGGACTACCAAAATTGCTCTCTTGTCTTTCATTTTTTTGAGTCCATCTTGTCTCTCATGTTTTTCTCATGAGCTCTTTTTAACTCAACCTTTTAGGGCAGTTGGAGGACTTAGAGACTTTTGTTTGTTGTTTTATGTTAGATTTTAGTGCAAATTGAGTTTCATAGACATTAGTTGAATTCCCAACCAATTTTGTGTACGGAGCATAAGTAACAATTTGAGTGAAAGTGTTATTGAATTGGATCTAAAAACTAGACTAGTAGTGGGTGTGTTCTTGTTGATGCTCTCCTTGCACCTATTGCTATTGGTTAGGATTAAGAGATCTATTTGGAGTATGTTTGTGAAGGGGCACACTGGACAAAGGGATCTTTGTTATCCACACTTTCATTGAGAGAGCTTACTTATCTTCATGAAAGGGAGTCTAAATCTGAACTATAGGGGTTTAATGGAAAAACATTAGAGTTTGTAACATCTAGAGGACACATGTTTACCATTGTTGGGCATGCAGAGGCTCAATAGTCTAGTTCTACACGGGTCCAAACACTACGGGTTTGAGTGGGTTTGTAGCCACCATGCTTAATGTTCACATGAAAGGCTCTAAAGATTGTAGCAAGAGCAGGTTGACATGACAATGTAGACCAATCAGAAACAATATGGCAACAACAAGGCAAATTTGGTAGCAAAGATCCACCAAGTAGACAAGAAAGTGCGCAAGCCATCATTAACACATGTTATTTGTGACATGACATGACATGATGGCCAAGGGCTGAGTCACGTCCATTTGCACATCCTTGCTCAGTATCACAACAAGTGCTAACCTCCATTGCAGTTGGGAAGTGACCACTAATATCAAGCAATTGTGAATCGTGATAATGACAAATGGCTATCAAATTGTCCTTTGAAAAGACGAGGGCATCTTGCGTAACTTATTGTTATCGATCCCTACTTTGGTAACTTGACAGAAAATATCCCCGTGCTTCCACAGGATGCTTGGAAGTCAAAGATTGCATCTACTAACACTAATATTTTATTCTCTGATGATAACTTTCTTCTAGATAGTTTGTTTGTTTGTGAAATGGTTAGTACAGTTGAAGGTGGCGTGAAATTCTCCTGTGCATGAATTGGAGTGGCTTGCATGTTGTTTGTTGTGCATATTCTGTAATTTCTTTTCTGGTGGTGGTAAGTTTAAAGTCTTTGATATGACTTGGGAACGATGTAAGATATTGGGTTTGTTATGCATGATATCCCGACCGCACTACCTATACGTTATGTGTGTATCAAATTGCAAAGTAAGATTGTCAAGGGAATTGAAATCAAGATGCAAAGGATATGCATTTGGGATATCCACAACTACTTGGCTTTACTAGGTATTTGGTTATCTTGGGCCTGGTGAGATTCTATGTCGAGCAACATGGGTCCTCGGCAATTGTCCCATGGCCCTGGGAATTTGTCCCACAACACTAATGTTTTGCAAATCTACCACATTAATACATGTGCATTTGTTCATTCACCGATACAAGATGATTGCTTACAAAAACGCTAGCAAAAAGATGGCTATATCAAAATTGAATCTCATGCAAAACTTTCGATTGCGTTAAAATTGAGTGTTTCAATATCACTTGAACATGTCTTGAACATTATAGCTTACATCAATTACATTGCTCCACATAACTAGTTTGGTCGAGTTTCCTAGTCGACTTCTGATCGATAAGGAGACCAGTTGGCCAACTTGAAACACACACACACACACACACCATCATCACCATCACCACCACAACAACAATGGTCAACCTAATTTTTCCACTCGCCTTGTATAATAAGGGATGTGCAAATGGATGTGAAGTGGCCTCGGGCCGTCATGCCCTCCCTTAATGTGATGTAACAACCTCTCCTATGATACTAACCGTGGTTACAACTTAAATCTTTTAAATTTTGGGTCGATGGCTACTAATAGTCGAGTTGAAAACAAACAAAAAAACTTGAAAAATCTCAAAACAAATTTGGATTGTTCGATTCGTCAACAAATCTAGAGGTCCATTTCTCCCATCTTTATTTTTGGAAGTTGACTATAATGACAAATGCTAGCTAGTAGTCAACCTGGTAGTTGACTAGGGGGTTCATCATCCCAATTTGCCTTGTGTAAACTATGGGACCCCCCCTCCTCCCCGATGATGTGACAAACACCAACGTGCAATGCATTATGCATGTTTAAAATTGACCGGTTGCCCTATTGGTCAACTCAATTTTGAAAGTTTCAAAGGCATTTAAAGTAAGTTTTAAAATAAATCATAAAAATTTTCTCCTCCAACCCAACCTCCTATCATATCTAACAACATTAGTTGTGACTTGATTATCAAGACTAAAGTTTTGGATTCATCCTAACCACCTTAACCCCTAAAGGACCATACAACTATCTCTAGCTTTTTGCATTTTTTAAAATTAGGTGCATAACCTTTATCTTCAATCTAGATAGTGATTTGTAAAAATTGGGGAGTCAATCTTGCCAAGTTTTACCTTCTTGTAAAACATGAAATATTTGAAGGTAACTTTCTATTTTTAATGGGTTTGTAACTTATAGAAACTATGGTGACATTAGTTTTTTTGGACATGTTCTGAACATTTTTGATGCGTTTTGGCATTGAGGCAAGTAAATGTGGATAGGAGTAGTTAGAATTGAAATGGACCCAAAAGATTTGTAAAGATATAATTACTTCTTTCTAAATACATGCAACATGTGGATATGAGTACTTGGAAAGTGTGTTTTCTATGGAACAAGCCTCCTTGGAAACAAGCCAAGGAGGTTGACCATTGTTGGAAAATGTGTTTTCTATGGAACAAGCCAACCATATTTGACATGTGGATAAAGCAAGCTTAGAGAATCATAGGAAACAAACTTGAAAACTGAAAATTGTTTTTGTACATGGGCTAAACTTACATGTGGAGGTCAAGAAAGCATAACGTTTCCTCAAAAAAAGAAATGTGATCACCAATAACAAAACACAAGCCAAAACTAGATTTGGGCACCCCTTGGACTATTCCATGATTGGGTTTTCACAACCCAATCTCGATGATTGAAACACTTTCAAATCCTATAAGAATAAAATATCAATGCACTCATTACTACTTCATATTCAATCCGCGAGGTTGATTTAAAAATAAGTAAATCATAATCTACTTACCACTTAACATCTTCAATTAAAAATGCGAAAATTGTTGTATACTCTACTTTGCTCTACATGTGGTCCCTAAGGGGTTAAGCACGTATTTACCTTGAGTTACCAATCCATGTGCAACACATGCTTGTCCATAACATTATTTAGCCTCCTTGGCTTGTTCCAAAGCTCAAGTAGAATGGGCATGGGAGCATTTCATAGGTATATGGGGTTTTGCTTGGGTTGCATTGAGAATGGCATGGAATCATAGGTTGCCGATGTTTGCTCTACTAATTTATATGAATTATTAGCTAAGAAGTGGGTTGGCCAATTGGGCCACAACCTGGTTGGGTGCAAGCATAGTAAAGTGGACCAAAAAAGTGCTCCGGTATATGAAAGCCATGATTTTCTTGGTCAAACGCCTATAAGTAGTAGCAAAATGTTGTTTAAAATAGATTATTTTTCATGATGACCTCTATTGTTAAGTTAGGTACTCAAATATAGAATATCAATATGAGATCTTCAAAACCTATCATCAAAAGTGACGCGTAAAAGCAACTGACTAAATATAGTTTTGAACGTAAATTTCATGACCTTAAATATTTTGAACTTGGAATTTCTTTTCATATTCCTTGAATTCATTATAAACTTGAGGTCATCGTAATTTTTTTTCAAAAATTCATCAATTTAATGTAATGTAATTGTATTTTAAACAAGTTTTTGACAATTATCTTTTCAATGACACCCACTTGCACCACCACTTGCACCGTCTTCTAAAATACATATACGTTGTTTGAAATTGTTTTTAGTGAACATAAATTGCTTGGCTTTGTAGATTCATATGTTTTCTAAATGTTTATGAATTTTTATTTCATAAAATTCAAAGTTAGTATATTGTTTTGGATCACTTTCACTTAAACCTGAGCAAGGATCAAGAGCTGTCCACTTTACCGTGCTTGCACCCGGTTGTGAAGCGGGTCCCGTTGTTGTGACCCCCATTAAGCAGTTGGTGTCCCCAAGCCGCCATGGTAATATTCAACCTATCAATGCTTTGAAAAAAATATCATATTAGGCTTATTCTTGCATAATCTTGAAAGAAATTTGTATCCACCTAACTTAGCTGCAATGTTGAATCATGAATATTGAAGGAGGTAGAAAAGAAAAATCCGACATGAAGTTGGTCCATTAGCCATAAACATAATATGTCCAGAAGAAAATATAAGAGGAGGTCACGCCACCCTGCCACCGTGGAGGTGAAAACCATGCTTACTATGTACACTATAAGAATTGTATTTTTTTAGCAAAGTAAACACTTAAATCAAGGTCAAAGAGACCAAATTAATTTAGTGAGATTAACTTAGGATGAATAAGCAATAACATATAGGGGGTCAGATTTTTAATTTAACATCATGGTAAGCATTTGGGACCAACATCTAATTTCTTGTTGTGAAAAAAATTCACATTAGGCAGTCCATTCCAGTTTTGGGTCTCACTTCCATCAGGTGGATGTGTGTGTATTATGTATGTAAGTGGAATGGTCTTGTATTCGGGGGAAAAAATCTTGCACATTTAGTGCATCCTTTATGGGATTAGTGCAAGCTCATGAAAAGCTAAGGAAAGCTTTTCATACTATTATCAACGGGAGGTAAATTTTTATAACATGATTTTTTTAAATTATAAAATAAAATATTATCTATATTTTTCACTTACCCTATTTTAGGTATAAAATTGCATTTCTCATTTTATCCAAGCTATATTAATTTCAAAAAATTCTCTCTTGAATTAAAAGTGCCCTATATTTCTCCTCACTTAGTTTAATAAAATCTCGATAGTGACCTCGCCGTGATCCGATGGAACCATAACAAATCAATGTGGGTAAATAATCTAAACCTGGTTAACTAAGCCAACATTAGGCACTCTAATATTCAAACACATATTCTATGATGACGTTGTCATGAGGCAAATTCTTACATGATATAAAAAATATGGTATTGTTATTTTGGTTTGTTTTCATAGAAAAGAATGTAATAGGGAAAGTTAGGAGTGATCACCTAGTTGCCTAGAGTTAGTTGTTTAAAGTTAGAAAGTTGTCTAAAGATAGTGAGTTGTCTTAAGTTAACTATTTAGTTGTCTAAAGTATGAGTGGATATATAAGGGGGGGGGAGTCTTCCTCTCCCAACGTATTTTCTCTCTCAGTCGCTCTCGCCCATGTTTCCTTCCAAAGTTTTGATTTCTCCCATCATTGGCTTATGCTAGTTGCAGCTAGAAACCCCGTGTTTTTCCTTAGCAAGCTTCTCTACACGATAACGGGATTGACAAATATGACGGGATTTGGGGTGGGAGCAAACTCCTCTACCATAGAGATAATACTAGATCCGACATGAGTAATTTAGGGAATGAAACTATGGCTAACATGGCACCGAAATTAGCATACGAGATCCCAAATTAGTCAAATGAGATTAATGAGATTAAATGAATGGGATGAATCAAACACATCTTATAGGAGGCGGATTTCACTGGACCCCATAACACGACCACCGCGAGTCCCAAGCCCCATGGATGGTACAAACATATACAAGGTTTAGTTGTCTCTTAGTTATCCTCATCCACACACTCATATGCAAATCAAACACCTTGACGTCATCCTCCTAAGAGAACGCACTTCTATCACCATCTCCATGGAGTTTTGAGTTTTAGAACACGGGTGTTGGGAATTCCAAGACCCCCAAGATCTGGAAGATGTTGGGACCTATTTGGTGTAGGAATGGTACCCCGTTTGTTGGGTTTAGTACAGGCAACACTACTTTTGAAATGCTATGTACTAACTCATGAAGTAAGAAATTGGTGAGAAGTTAGAACTACACTACTTTGCATGTCCATAACTATTGAACAAGATCCCATGGCTGGGGAGGATTTCCATCTTTATATAGGGATCTATGTATTGTACATGCAATTACTCTTAAGGCAAGTTCTAATCAGATAGATATGAACATTGTCTCCTGCCTGAGCAAGCATGAATGAAGAGTCTCTTCACTGTAGTAATGCTTGCTTCCTTTGATGCCATTTTTGGAATCAAAACGTCTACAGAACCTAACTCGACATTTTACTTTAGCTTCCTAGAAATGAGAGGTGACAACCTCCATTAATTTTGTGGTATATATTTATTGTGTGATGACAGATGATAGGTGTTGGGGTTGACCTGATCAATGGGTGTCGCATTTCATGTGGGACACTTGACAAGCATATTGCAAGCATACAACTTATTATTTGTCATAATAAACAAACTATAGCATAACATTATTCAGATCCATAACATTGTTATGTGGGATTGACAATATTATGTGGAATATTCCTCATATTCAGCCTAAATGATGGACTATTCCACAGAATACTGTCAGTCCCACAACACATTGTTATGGATCTGAATAATGTTATGAGTTCCAATAAGACCAACTTGGAGTTAGCTAGCTATTGGTTTTCAAACCCATCAAGCTCAGGTTGAACACTGTTCATTTTGTGAGGGAAGCCTATAAACAAATGGGCATAATGCTTCGCATATTCCCAACCCCACAATGTATCAACGTACAACTGAGTAATGCTATGTACAAATGAGAAGTTTTATGATTATGACATATTTCAATGTGGTTTTCACAATTCCAATAGAAGAGTTTACGTAGACACTACGTAGCCCACATAGTTTAACACACAATACATTCCATTATCCGACAACATTGATTGAGCATCAAGATTTTTTAAGCACATGAAAGAGCCCACTATACACATCGTATTTGGATTGCTCAGTACAACGAGCGTTGTCGTGAATTTGGGTACAGCTAGAATACGCTGATGAAACAGCGAAATTGTGTGGTGTAGAGTGTATCTCAAATCATCATGTTATTGTGTATTAAATTATGTTCTTTTCAAAAAGATGCGATGAATGAACTATTTTCAGTTAGTACCCAGAGCGATCAGTGCTCTTCTTAATGGTAAGGGGGTAGCCAAAGAGTGGAAGTCAACAAGTGGCTGTAGTTACGCCTCCAAAACCCAAGAGATTTCCGACATAGAATTCGTCTCCGACAAAATCCCGTCACTGAAGGGGCAGGCGCCTGCCGTTTGCCAGTTGAGTCTCTTCGGTAGCCATTTGGGAGCTACGTACTGAATAGCCTCTCCCAAAGTACACATAAACTCACTCTGTCTTAAAAGCACGACAGGGCTATGCCTTGCACTTTGAGCTGGCCAAGCTTCGTTGTGTTTGTGTTGATGTAAACTCACCCATTACTTAGGAAGGTGAAATGCAACAAACTAATCTGTAGTCTGAAAACGATCTTATAGATGATTCAGCTCCGGAGACGGCATCAGAGATTTCAAAGTAGTCTAGTGATGTTCCATTGGAATGAATTGATCTTCAACTTTACAAGGAGTTACAAGTTTATCATAGGGAGTTGTTTTTTTGGGGGGATAGAATGTCGACAAGCTAGCGCCAAAGCACATGAGGCAGTTAACCACTTGGCAAGTATCTGTCAAGTAAAGAGGAGATTTTGCAACCGGGAATTGAACCGCCAACCTCTTCCTTAAGATTTGGGTATCTCTTCACCATCATCCAGTAGTTTAGGGTCGTCTCGGACTCTAGGCACATAGAAGGCGGACTTGCTTCTCAAGATTCATTACATCACATAGGGAGTTGTTTTCACATAACAAATATGACCAAATTCGTTACATTGAGACAAAATCAGAATTTTGAGACTTTTTGCCTACAATTTCAGCAATTGTTTAGAGACAATTTTCATATTTTTTTGACTTTCTAATTATAGGCTATCCTAGACTCGAGGATAATCTTCCCATATATAGTCAAAAAATCACTTACAAATATAGATTCAATCAAGAAATTAATGAAAAACATAAAATTAAGCATTAAATTGAGACTATGAAAAGTCTCAATGTAACGAATTTGGTCATAAATGAGTTTACATAGATGTGACGAAGCTCAAGTACTCTTGGAGTTGGTCATTCATCAATCTTACCAAGGTGAAGGGGTTATTAGTGAGCACTTGCCCTCCAAAGGTTTGTGGTTGATTGTTCCCAATTGGGTTCGCTTAGAGTAATTTGTGGTGTGTAATGTTAAGAATGACAATGTTCCTTTGATAGCTCCATCCATAACCTCTTAAGTGGCCTCCCCCACGGTAAACATAAGGTATGTGGGAGTTAAGCAATTTTTTTCTCAATTGGACCCCTTTGATTGATATGTGGTTCCGGGAGGATCAAAGAGACAAACTTCATAAAGACACATGTTTGAAAGAGATTGGACTATGTCTTCAAACATTAATAGCTTCTTTATAATCCTCGGTGAACACAAGTGGAAGGACCTATGTATCCAGTTAAGAAATCAACAAACATGCACTCCCAGTAGCCATAACTAAAGTAGGGAACATCCGGTTTTCAATCTGGTTTTTCAAACCTTAATCGAAACCCTATATTTGATTAGTATGTGGTTAGGTGAGCATCGAAGAACAAACACCATAAATACACATGTTGAAAAGAGACTAGATTACCTCCACCTCAAGGATTTTCCAAATGAGAATGTGAATTGTATTTGAAACAACCATTGACTCCACCACTATGCAAGATCATCGATGCTTACCGCATCGCAAACCATAGACTTGCAATTGAAACTAAACGGTGGTCGACTATCCCTATCTCTAGAGATAATAGACTATGCCACTTTTGTTCTTATAATGCAGTTGAAATGAGGCACACTTTGTGTTGGAGAGTCCCCTATATAACCCCATTAGATATAAGTTTCCACCAATATTTCAAAATGTAGTTCTAGGGAGCCTCGTACCTTTCCTTCAATTGGATCATCAAGATGACATTAATCTCTATCTCACGGAGGCTACCGCACTCCACCGCTCTATGGAATTAGCCAATTTGAAACCATTTTGATGTACTTTCAGCCCCATTAGCCTTTTAGCTTCCCATGCTCTAAAATCAATTTCATTTCATTATGATCCAATGCTTTGATGGACCTACAATGCTTTTATAACTGGTGTTAATGGGTTTTCACACTCCTTCCTTGCTCCATTAACTGGTTAGCCACTAGTCACGTCCAAGCCTTGCAAAAACACCTCCCAAGCTAGTCCTTCATCCCTAGAAAGCTCCTTTGATGTATATTCCCCTAAAACTTTCGTTTAAGGCTTGAAAATATGCCCTGGACACTACCTGCCAGCTCATGTTTTTGGCCCAATCAGCCAAATTCCAGAGGTCCTTTCCACAATATAAGCTTGGATTTGGCATCTCTAACCTTCTACCAACCTATGGTAGAGTTTTCGGGTCATTCTGACCACTTTCGTATTTCCGACCAGCTCACGTTTTTGGTCAGATCCGCCAACTTCTGGAGGTGGTTTTTGCAAACCGAGTCCGGATCTAACCTCTCTAACCTTCTACCAACCTATGGTACATTTTTCAGGTCATTTTAACTACTTGCTCTAGACGTCCTCCCATGAGCGTCACGTCCACGCACACCCACCCTTTCTACTTTCTCATGCATTCTTTGATACTACATCACAAGTTGTCAGATGCACATTTTCAGTACACATTCAACACCTTCGTCTTGTCAACGCTAAGGACTATGTTAGCTTACAAGAAGAGTAGTAATAGGAGAATACCAACAATGAATCTACTATTTAAATCCCTCTTTGAACACTTTACTGCTTGTTTTTCCAGGACTGTTGTCTGTCTGGACTGCCACACATTTCCAAGACGCTACCCATCCAGATCTAAAACTCACAAGCATACACACCTTCTCTAAGAGTCTAAGCTATCCTTGCATATGTGTACTAAGAGAGCCAAAAGGCTCTAGGACAATCCTTATGTACTTCAAAACAACTACCTACTAGGTGGGTCAACTTGGTAGGTTGCCACCTTGTCAAAACACTGCAACTAGCTGTCCTGATGCATTTTTTTCCCTCTGTTGGAAAGTTTATGTCAAGGGCTTTTCAATGGTATTACAAAGAATTCCCAAAATTTGACAAGAGACACAGCCTATAGCGCCCCTCAAAGTTTGCGGGAGACTTGACCTCACTTTGGGGTGGGCATTCATTCATGCACGGAGGACCAAAAGCTTATGAGTTGGGGGGGGGAGGGATAGCAAAGTCAAAGGGTGGTGCCTTGGGACATCCCCCACTCCCAGGGCTACTGTAGTTACTCCCGATGGAGCCATTTGGGTTTTTTAGTGACCCACACCGGGAAGACCATGTTTATGCGGCTAGTGAGTGGTAACAATAGCATGTAGGTAGTTCAAGGCATGTCCACAGGTGTGAGGGTCATGACTCATGTGACTCCTGACCTAGAAGCCCGTTGGGCAAGGGCTCTAGGGTGTTCCTATAGCATGTGTATGCCATGTGCTCCATACTTAACTTTATTGAAGGAAGTTGGACTAAATTGTGTGTAGCCCTTGGTTGTGTAGAGTTAGTGGCCTCGCAAATCCATTGAGTTTCATTGGCAACTGATATTGTTACACAACAAGCCATTTTTGAACTAAGAGTTACGACTACGGCCAACCAATAGTTGGTCAATTTTACCGATTGATTGGAAAAACATTGTTGATCTACTTTTTGACCAATCAAATCCCATGCCTCCCCCACAAGACCAGTGAGGTCAACCATGAAGCCGACCGTGCATCTAATATGAAGCACTAGGATTGGTCCCCCCCCTCCCACCCATGGGATTGTTTTGACACCCTTGTTATTTTATATGATGTGACGGCATGTCCAATCACATGAAAACCCTAATTTATGATGCAATTAAAAACTGACCTTTTTTTGGTGCCCAAAATCACCATGGTTCCACCCAAACTTTGCCCCCGCTTTGCGTAGGAGTTTTTAGACAATTTAAGGTGTGTTTCCAAGATTAAGAGACGTGCATAGGTGTTGACATGCTGTGGGGGGGGGACACTACATTGGTCTTAGACTTATAGGTGAGTCCAAAGCTAGGGTGTTCTATGTTGTTGGGAGGTAGGAAAATCAAGGTCTTCTAAGTAAAAGTGGATCACCAAAATCCATATTTGAATATATACGTAAAATATTCATAGACTCTTTGGATTATTGTAGGACTAGTTATATTGAAGGATATTACTTAAAACCCCCCAAAGAATACCCTTTGGACGCACCCAATTGCCAAAAAATTACCAAAAAGGATCCCCCCCTCCATGCCCTTTCGCCCCTAAGTGTGGTGATTTTGGGTGGGGTGTTGGTTATAGCTTAATGCTTAGACATAACCTTGCTTTGATAACCTTCATTCAACGTGGGTTAGGCATAAGTAATGTGGCCCTTTTGTGGGCACTTTTAACTCTGCATAAAGTTTTGGTTAAATCAAATTGAGATTCCCTAGTCTTTCCGTTAGCAACTGTGCAACACAACAATTATCATTTGAATTTTAAGAGTTGGTGCTCAAAATTTACAAAATTTATAAGAGATTAAAGTGAAGATTCTCGTTTCCATTCACCGATCACAAGTAGTAGGCCCTCCAATTGTGTTTGACGACGAACTTAGTGATGCCTATATTTTGTGCGCATGCCTAGTCCAATTAAGAAGATTGACCACATGAAGCCTCCAAACCTTGGATTTGACCAATTCTTCTAGATTCCCGGATGACTAAGCAGCTCCAAAACCAAGAGGGTGAATGTGCTTACATCAACTCCAACAAATACTTATAAATTCCTCCAAGGCTCCAATGTGGCTTGGACAAATTCCTATACAATGGTACTGTACCTTGATAAAAATCACAACGGACCATCTAGAGCCCCACAAATATTTATTCGATGACAAACATGCTCATTGACTTGAATTTTAGCATCAAAGACCTTTTTAAATTTTGTTTTTAGGTTTTTGCCCTTTGGGTTCAACATCACATTGAGAAACGGGTGAGAAACACATATAAGGTTTGTGGGTGTTATGCGGTCACTTTTGTTAAATCGGACACCTATATTTGATTGGTGTGTGGTCAGGTGAGGATCAATGAGGATCGATTCAACAAGGTTGGCCTTAGAGCTCATGCCATTTGGGTGGGCCCCATCCGGCCAACCTATGACCCAATCATGGGGGAACGGGGTACTCCTATGTGTATCAGATTGTGGGCCAGGGCTTGCAATTCGGCACCCCGGGCAATCCTGCCATTTTTTTTGGATCCTGACCGACAACTGTTGTCCGCCCCGCCCGCTTCCGGAAAAAAAAATCGCCCTTGCATTCTTGAAGGTTGCTTGTCCACAAATCCCGTATTGAGTGCACTTCACCTTGAAGGCCCAAAATTCAATGTATATGTTCACTTCCCCTTAGTAAATGAGCAATTGACAGGGATTTCATTCCCGAAGTGAAACCGAAAGCATGTAATAAACTTGGAAATACAAGATAGTACCAAATCCTCATTAGCATCGAGGTTATAATGTATGTGACTTGCCATTTGAAAAGTCATTTTGCTATTCTAAAATGGGACTCATATTTGCGTGCTATTTTTAGTTCGATTTGTCTATAATAGTTTAGTTGATGCCTTCTACTTTCACAAGAGTTCATACATATGTCAACTTATTAAGCGGATCTTGAGGAAGCCCCTTGGGTAGCTCACCAAGACATCCTTGGTTCATGTGATGCTATAAACCGGATTTCCACCTGCCATGAGCTTAGGGTGGTGTCAAAAGGTTCGTTAGTCCAAGCCCGGTTCAAGTCTTAAAAAAAGTGTTGATTCCGCTGAGTTGTCTTTTGGGTTGCCTCGGTGGTTGTACTTGTTCTCCTTGCAGTCCATTTGTATCAAAAAAAAAACTTAAAAAACTTAAAACCGAGAAAAAACAAAAACAACATTGGACAACTACACATTTTATTTCAATCGATGATGATGATGCAAACTTTGGAGGTAGGTTCTATCAATGAACCGCTAGTTACAGATGAACTGTTTGAGTTTGAGGAATAACCAGTTGAAGTTCAAGACTTCAGGAGAATTACCAAATCATTCTAGAGGAATCTATGGAATATACCTCAAATTCATAAAGAAACATTGGAAGATCACAACATGTACACTCTAAGCTCCGTAGTATCACACATGTGGCAACCAAAGTGCAGGTGATATTACGGAGTTCTGTAGTGTTAACATGGATGCGTGATACTAGTGAATTAGTGTAGCATGTGACACTATGGAAAAACACAAAAGTGCAACATATTAAATGGTGTGGTGTGGTCCAATCCGCTTTGCCTTCCCGGGTGATGTGGCGGATGCATGCATCAACATTCAACAAGTGGCATAAGAAGAATAAGGAGAATGAGAATAAGAACATGACACTCCGCATATTGACACATGGGGCAATGCAAAGGTGTGGGTTGACTTCTTTGGTGGTTTGCATTAATGACAAATTTCGTGATATAAGGGAGAGAAAGGTGACACTAAAGAGTGAGATTTGACCTACGCACATCCGTTCCCTAGGGTCTGGGGATATTAGAGAGTGAGTGACATTATGGAGGTTGATACTATGGAGTTTAGGGTGTACCAGGTTGGACTTGGAAACACTAGGATTTGGACCAATTAGGCCCAAAAGTCACCCTGGACACTCTAGATTATGCCACTCTGTTTAACAATATAAAACAATTTAGAGGGTGTTAATTAACCAGTTGCATGCGCATGTTGGTAGAAGTTAGTTATTGAACGTTTATGGGCTCAGTAGGTTCTTAGCTCGCAAGATATCTAAGGCAATCAGGACTGGTCAGCCAGGAGGGAAACTTGACCACTTAGTCCTTGGCAAATTGAGGTTAAGGACCACTATAAGGAATGGGGGTCCTTTCTAACACAAAAAGGACACATAAATGACAATGTTTTGGGGCCACCACATGTGTCATGAAGGTTTGCAGCCCTGTGAAAGTAGTGTCATCCTGGACCAGTCCTATTTTTGCACAAAAGAGTCCTATTTAAGGCCTTTGACCGCGACAGTAATTAATAATTTTGACGGCCGTGGTAATTAATGACCTCGATCGCCGCGGTAATTTATGATTATGGGGGAATTCTAAAGGTACATTAATTCAATCTCATATAATATGTCTCTATAAAAGAGATATCCATTAATAAGTGCACTCGTCGCCTCCCGAGGCTAGCCATCTATATAAAGCACCTACTTCCAAGTGCCTAGCCACCTACCTACCAAGGTAGGCTAAGCCAAGGGCGGGGGCCAAGGGATTTGATCCTTGAACCTCTTGGCTTCCACATAGAGGCCTTAGCCACTAAGCCACCACTCATCACATGATATATGAGGAGTATTTAAAAGATTTGTATATAGAGGCCCCAAGTTACTCTTCATTTACTGTTTTTATTTACTGGTTTTATTTACTGGTTTTACTTACTGGTTTTACTTACTGTTTTTATTTACTGGTTTTACTTACTGTTTTTATTTACTGTTTTTATTTACTGGTTTTACCTACTGTTTTTATTTACTATTTTATTTACTATTTTTATTTACTGTTTTTATTTACTGTTTTTAGTTACTGTTTTTATTTACTGTTTTTAGTTACTGTTTTTAGTTACTTTTTTTATTTACTGTTTTTAGGTACTGTTTTTATTTACTGTTTTTAGTTACTGTTTTTATTTACTGTTTTTTATTTACTGTTTTTATTTGCTGTTTTTTATTTACTGTTTTTTATTTACTGTTTTTATTTACTGTTTTTTATTTACTGTTTTTTATTTACTGTTTTTTATTTACTGTTTTTATTTACTTGTTTTATTTACTGTTTTTACTTACTGTTTTTACTTACTGTTTTTATTTACTATCTTCTACCTTAGTAGTTAATTAGGTAGGTGACTTCCTTCTCGGTCTAGATCTAGCTAGAAGATCTACAAAAGTAAACAAATTTGTTTACTTTTGTAGATCTCCTAGCTAGATCTAGATCTAGAAGGAAGTCACCTACGTAATTAAAGATAGAACATTCTTTCACGGACTTCCTTGCCATTAAGTATTTGCTATTTTAATGCATTTATGTTAGATGAATGCATGTAATGTCTCTCTTCGACCTTAATTAGTAGTTAATTAGGTAGGTGACTATCTTTTAGCTAGATCTAGACCTAGAAGGAAGTCACCTACCTAATTAAAGATAGAACATTCTTTCACGGACTTCGTGCATGACATTAAAATGACACAACTCTTACACATATGTGTAAGAGTTTTAAGCTTTCGCTCGATTTGTGTTGCGGAGCTCAAAAATCGAGCGAAAGCCTAAAATTCCCACACAAAAGTTTTTTTATGACGAGCATGTGGAAATATCCCACACGGGGGGCCCTCCGTGTTAGAGCGGTATGTCATGAGGGACCCCCATTCCTTCTAGTGGACAGACTGAGTTCAACGCAAGCTTGGTCATAGTCCATATGAGCTATCTTAAATAGTCCTATTAGGGTCGAGCCACACCACCTAGTTGAGAGAATTGCCTAACTTACAAGTTAGTGGAGATTAGCCAACCAAAATTCTAGCTAACTAAAATCATGGCTGCACTACCTAGTTAGAAGAATTAGGTAATAATATCAGTTAGTGAAATTAAATAGCTCATATGTTAGCTAACCGAATGCATGACCGCACATCCCGGTTACCACTAACGAAAGGTTGACCACTTTAAGAGAGGAGTTAGGGTTGACCGACCAAAGATTTGTTCAACTTGCCCAAGTTTTGAACATGACACTAATTATAATTATGTGGCCCTGTGAGGCCAAACCCACCACCCTTAAGCGTCCTAGTCCGGGTGATGATTTTGAGAATCACATGTGTGATACCAAAGCTCGTGGTAACATGAAATGTGCTTCCATCTCAACAAGCTCCCCAACTCACTTGAAATCATGATGCTTTATTAATGCTAGCCTCTTGAATAGGTAGAGCATTGGCCTTCAAGTCTCTACAAGTATCTTCAAGTCCCTACAAGTCTCTATGAATTCTACTAATTCCACTAACCTTCTACTAATTCCCACACAACTCTAACTCTAACACTCAATTCTATGAGAGGAACAACAAGAGGGAGAGAGAGAGAAGGAGAGGGGAAGGGAGAGGGTGAGCACCCCTCAAAGGGGTGCCAAAGGAGCACGAAGGAAAGAGAGAGTGAATAGGAACACAAGTGAGTGAAGAAGGTGAGAGAGAGGAATATATAGGGGGAGGGAAGGGGTGAGGACCCCTCAAAGCTCAAGATAAGCCCCTCGATCTTCTCCTACTTCGTAGGCTCTTATCCGATCCGCCAAGTAAGCCCCTCGATCCTCACCTACCTCGTATGCTCTTATCCTATCCGCTAAGCCTTCAACTCCTAAACCAACAAGATGGATCCCAATTCAAATATTTAAACTCAAGGAGCTCCCCTTGGTCCACCACATGCTACACTCACCTAACCAAAGAACTTCCTTCATGCCGCTAAGCTTCTAATTAACTACACCACATAAGCCTAAGGCCTAAACATAACTTCACACCAAGCCTCACTCTTTTTATATTTTTGTAAATAATCATAAAACATCAAAACATAACTTCTAATAGTTTCAAAGGGTTAAGAACACATGTGGGCACCATTTTGGGCTCACATTATTGGCGACCATCGGGGGATGGATCCCGAATCTCTTGTTCCGAAGGTAAGTGCCGATTCAAGCCCGGTATTCCTTACACCTACTCCCCGAAGTGCGGGTAGGAAAGAGTTCGCCATTCAAGGTTTCCAATTGGAGTGAGTTGTTGGGAAAAACCGCATGCACGAGGTAAGGCCCCAACCAAACCGCATCGAACTTACCCGGGAATTCAAGTTTCCTAGCATCTTGAATCATCACCATCATCCCCGGTCGTAGTGCCCTTTTCTTGTGTCTTTTGTCGAAGGTGATTTTCCTTCAACGTTGAATCACCTCAATGTGTTGAGCCGCCATTCGCCTTCTCTCATCAAGCTCCTCCAAGTCGGTCAATCTATTTTTTAACGATTGACTCTCGGTAAGGCGTGAGCCTATGGCCACCCGAAGAGACTCCACTTCATATTCAATTAGAAGTGTGGCTTCCAAACCATACACTAAGGAGAAAGGAGTGGCTTGGGTAGTTACTTTGTAAGTTGTCTGATAAGCCCACAATGCTGCCGTCAACTTCGTGTCCCAATCTCTCTTATAGTCTATCACCGTCTTGCGTAGGATACTTACCAAAATACCATTTACCTTCTCCGTTTGACCATTTGTTTGGAGGTGATAAGTGTAGTCTTCCTATGATCAATTTGGAACTTGTCCGTCATTTCTTGAATCGAGGAATTTAGGAAATGGGTCCCTCTATCACTCACCAAAATCTTGGGCACTCCAAACCTTGAGATGATGTTCTCATACATAAACGTCGCCGCATGCGCTGCCGTATCAGTCTTGACGGCCTTAGCCTCCGCCCACTTGGTGAGGTACTCGGTGGCAACTATAATGTAAGCCATTCCTTTGGAGGAATGAGGATGGACCTCGCCTACATAGTCAATGCCCCACTTCTCAAAAGGCACAAGAGGCAATGATACATGGAGTGGCATCTCCATCCGTAAATCATTCCGGGCATACCTTTGACAAGCGTCACAACGCTTCACATAATCATGTGAGTCCTTAAACAAGGTAGGCCAAAAGTATCCCGCTCTAAGAATCTTTTGACCGGTAAGTTGGCCGGAAAAATGACCTCCAGATGCACTATCATGACAAGCCTCTAGGATGGTCAGGACCTCTACCTCCGACACACACCTCCTAAGCAACCCATCGGTTCCCCTCCTAAACAATCTATAGCCTACCACCGCAAAATGCCTACTATTAATCCTAACTTTTCTTCTATCTTCCTTGGTCCAATCTTCGGGAAACTTTTGTGTGGTTAAGAACTCCACGACACCCGCATACCAATCCGGCTTGGCCGTGACCACAAAAAGATTGTCATCCACTAATCTATCATCTATTGGACTCTCTCCCATCCCCTCGGACAACCTAGACAAGTGGTCGGCTTGTAGGTGCATGCGGCCCGGCTTGTACTCCACCGTGTAGTCAAACTCCTCTAATAACAAGACCCATCTAGCTAATCTCCCGCTTAGCTCCGCCTTATTGACCAAGTATTTTATGGCCATGTGATCCACAAAGAAAACAACCGGATTACACACAAGGTAATGACGAAACTTCTTAACCGAAAATACCATAGCCAAGCATTCCCTCTCCGTGGTAGAATAGTTCCTCTCGGCCGGTGTCAATTGCTTGCTAGCATAAGCAACGGGGTGGTCCTTACCGTTCTCACCCGTGGATTGACACAAAACACTACCAACCGCTACATTACTAGCATCACAATACACATGGAAAGGCTTATCCCAATCGGGTGGCCTCAACACCGGGTATGTGCTCAACTTATCCCTCAATTCCTCAAACGCCCTTTGGCATGCCTCGGTCCATTCAAATCTAACATCCTTCTTGAGCAAGTGGGTAATAGGTACCGCTATCTTAGAGAAATTAGGAATCAACTCCCTATACCACCCCACATGTCCTAACAACTTGGCTATACCCTTGGCGTTGGTAGGAGTGGGCAACTTATCAATAACCGTGATTTTGTCGGGGTCCGGTTCTCTCCCCTTCTCGCTCACCACATAACCCAAAAGAACTCCCTTGTGGACGTCCAAGAATGTTTTATCCGGGTTTAAGGCCAATTGCATCTTCCTACACCTAATCAAAGCCTCTCGCACACACCCTATATGTTGACTAGCATTTGATTGAGTGCTAAAATCATCGATGAACACCGTCATGGATTTGTACAACAAGTCGGTAAAGATGTACATGACAAGTCTTTGAAACGTGGCCAGAGCATTACATAACCCAAATGGCACGACCACCCAAACAAATGTGCCCCATGGAGTAGTGAAAGCCGTCTTGTGGATATCTTGTAATGCTATGGCGATTTGGTTATATCCCGCATAACCATCCATGAATGTGTAGCGAGCATGACCTCCTACCTCCTCTAGAAGGAGAGTGATGAATGGTAAAAGAAAGTGATCCTTTTGTGTGCAAGCATTTAGTTTCCTATAATCCACACACACCCGCAACTTCCCATTCTTTTTCTTCACCAACTCCATTGGAGAGACCCAATCCGTAATCTCGACGGGCTTGATAAACCCGGCATTCAACAATATCTCTAACTCCGCTTTAACCAACAATTGTAGCCGTGGGTTCATCCTTCTCTCCTTTTGCCTAATGGGCCTAGCACCCGGAATAAAAGGAATGCGATGCTCCACCATCTCTCTAAGGATCCCCTTAAGCTCATCGTATGATCAAGCAAAAGTATCACTAAACTCATCCACCAAATCGCTATATTCCTTGATTTTTTCCTCCCCCAATTGAGACCCCATCTTCATTTGTCTCACTTTACCATTCTTTGTAGTAACATCTACATACTTCCTTCGGTAACGTGAACTTGCTCATCCTTGTTCCTATACCAATCCGCCGGTACATGAGGATAATCCTTGACATCTTGTCCAACCACAATTCTCGTTGACATCGTCTTGAAGTGCAAAGGTTCCTCCGATTTCTCCGCTTCCATAATAGCCTCCTCGTCTTGAGTCCCATCCACATGTACTAAACTTACGTCACACTCTTCCATACTATCTACCCAAGGTGTCAATCCTCCTAAAATCCATTCTTCATCGGTGAGCACCTCACATGGTTCTAACAAGGAATATTCTTCACTTCTTGAACTAAGAATCGCATCACTCAAACATATATGGTGGGACGTCATCATTATATCAAACTCCGACTCGGGATACTCTCTCAACCATTGTGCATACTCCCCATTATTCCTATAATGATAGAAACTAGGACCTAGGAACCCCGATCCCGAATCTATGATCTTTCCGTGACCACCTGAATGAACGACTCCTACCAACGCCCCATCATTCTCATCATCATTCTTGTCATCCCCCTCATCCTCCGAAAATGAGGCAATCTCCTTTCTAACCCATTCACCTAATGACCCTATGGGGACTTTGACCCTAGTATCCTCCGGACCATAAGTAATGGATGGTTTGACTCCTCCCCAATCTACTATGGCATCCGCCATTCTCAACCAAGGCCTTTCTAACAAGATGGAAAATGTATCCTTGTTAGAATGCATTTTTATGACATAAAAGGTGACCACATACTCTTCCCCTCCGGTGCTAATCCTACAATCCTTAATCATTCCTAAAGGCACGGCCGGACTTTGATTAGCCATACTGATGATGAAAGGCGACGGACCCGTAAGACTAAGACCTAACCTCTTCATAGTGTACTCCGGCAAGATGTTTAGTCCACTACCTCCATTCACCAACACATTCGGAACCACTTTGTCCACCACCATAACCTCAATCTCAATTGGTTTCACATCCCGTCTTGCTCCTTTCGTTTGAACAATAGCCGACATCCTAGGCTTAACCTTCCTCGTCCTCCTAGTCACCGGCATTCCTTCCTTGAGAGTCTTCCTAGCCACGGGTGAAATCTCCAACAATTGTCGAAAGGTAATATCGGCCTTAAGTGAGCTAAGATCGGCCCACAAATCGTAGCCACTCGACTTCTCCACTTTGGCATTGCCAACACCATCAAACTCATCAAAGGGAATTCCCGGTCCTTCCCATTATCCCATCTCACTACCCTCCAAATCATGAATGACATTAGGCCCCTCTCTATCATGAAGAATCACATTCTCCTTCTCTAACTCCTTAGTGGCCCTCCTAGCTACTCTAGCTACCCTATCCAATTCGGAAAGATTAGGAGCCTCATCTGAAGGATACTCCTCTTGACCTTCTACTTCTACCTCTAATGGGGCCTTCCCTCTCCTAGCTCTAGTGATAACCGCTAATGTCGGTGTCTCATGAATAACCTCATCTCCTAGACTCTTCAACTCATAGGTGATGGCATTGGTGTGTGGAGGCCATTGACATTGTCCCTCTCCACTATCCATTTGGAGAGGAAGAGTGTCATCATGATGTGACTCCACTACACCATCCATAAACCTCACATCTTGAAAATTAGATGGACCCGGATCCGTAGGAGGAGCTTGTCGCCTATTGTCAAAGTTTTGTGGACCCCCTTGCCTACCTTATATCGGAATGTAACCATTCGCCGTTTGCAATCCCGCCGGTGGATGAAAAGTTTGTCTCGCATTACCATGGTCGTAATACAAATTCGGTGGCCTAAGCTCATTCGGTGGTCCACCTTGTGGTCTAGCTCCCCTCATGTTGTCCCTCGCTTGTTGTTGTGGATTGGCCACTGGGTAAGTCGCACTAATAACCTTATCCGGTTGACGACATTCGTCCGAAGGATGGTTTCCCCCACAATTACTACAACCATGACCTTGTCCCTCGGACCAACATTGACCTTGTGCATGCCACCTCCCACAAAATGGATGGAACTCCCTCTTCTCCACGTTTTGACCACCTTGACCTCTATGAGGAGGTCCCCTATTGTTGCCTTGTCCATATTGTTGTTGTCTTTGACCTCGTTGATTTTGTGAAGGTGGACCACCGTTTCCTCTTTGATCACGGTTTTGTCTACTTCTACAAAATTGACGAGTGTGGCCCGGTTGGCCACATTGAACACACCACAACCCCGATGCATGTCTACCCGACTCAACCGGAGGAGGAGGACCCGGTTGTTGGCTCTTGATCATCAAAGACATTTGATCCGTAAGACTTTGCATTTGTTTAATCATGGCCTCTTGAAATTCCAATTGACTAGCACCTAACCTTCTCTCCACTTCCTCAAGGTGAGGATCCGCTCTAGGGGCCGGTAATGCTAAAAGTGGTGTCGGTTCTCTAACCGCTAAAGGACGTGGACCGGTGTTAACAAGAGCATATGGGACTTGACTCTCATACTTGACCGGCTCTCCCGCCACCATTCTAGGCCTAATGGGAATGAATTGTGGTATCAATTCATCCTCCCTTCTCCACAATCTCTCATGATCTTTATCCAAGCTCTCCATCTTTCTAGCCGCCCTCTTGGCATCCGCCAATGTTTGAGGATTCCTCTCAAAAACACCCCTAATTGTTCCCGACTTAAAGAATCCTTGAATGAAAAATTGCTTTAGTATGTCATCATTGAGCATGGTGCCTACAAATCGTGTACACACTAAATCAAACCTTCTAATGTAGGCCGAAATCTCCTCTTCCCTACCTTGCTTCAACGAAGCCAATGCCCTCAAAGCCGTGCTTTGACCAACCTCCGAACGAAATTCATTCAAAAACTCCCTTTGCAATTGCTCCCATCCTCTAAAATGTCCTTCAGCATGGTCTTTATACCACTCATAAGCCTCACCCTCCAAAGTGGTAGGAAACCATACCAACCAATATCCCGGATTAGTCACAAGCGAACTAGCCAACCTCTTGATGTACCTCTCCATGTGCCTAGAAGGATCCTCATCCTTAGTTCCATAAAACTTAGGGAGGTGGGATGGCATATCCACCGCCTGTAAGTTTTGTGGAACCACAATTGGTAGACCTCTCGGCCTAACCAATGGATCAATGGGGTCTTCCTCCGGTATAGGACCCTCATCATCCCCTCGTTGTGCCATGTCAACCGGTGGATCCTCTCCTATGTCTCTATCAATGTGTATCGGAATTTCTTCCCTAGACGTATAAGCATCCAAAGATATCTCACCAATCAATTTAGAGGGAGTTACCTCTTTCTCCACTCTAATCTCCCCTTCTAATGTCTCTAGTAATGGACTAAAACTAGGCTCAACATTTAAACAAGTTTCTAATCTAACATCAACTTCTTCTACAACATCGCTAATCCTAGATGATGTCCTCCTACGTCTAGATCTTTCTAATCCTAATGTCAAGTTTGGTTTTTGGGATCGAGTCTTACCTTGCATTCCCCAAAGAATCGATCAACCCTCACTTGACCAATCATACTCCTCATTACCTTCACTCATTAATATTATCACTTTTCTTGGTGTGAATTAAAAATTAAGGAGGTGAGGAAGAGAACCTGCAAGCCCACTTAGATGAACAATCCCAAACAGGGGATATGCATGATTATGTCAATTTTTGGTCGGACTAGAGCATCACCTCTAAATCCTTCCCTCCAACTGACACTCGCCACAATACCGAGAGTGAGGGGCTGACCGTCGTCATGCACCACATCAAAGACCGAGGCATCACCCTCTTGTCTCCAATGCTATGCTATGACTAAGGAATTACCCTCTACAACGGATAACGACAACCACGAGTACAAAAATCATTCATTAATTAGTTACCAATTCACTTTGAAGAAATTTTGTACCTTGAGCAATCGCATCCCCCTGCAAATTAGCACTTCCCTCGACCGTGACTCAAGCGATAATAAGAACTAACAATCTAATATAAGCATGAAATGTAAAAACTCCCAAGACTTGGAGACTCACCCCGAGGTGAGTGTCAAAGTCTAATGTTCCTAAAATTAATTATCCCTCTAAAGTCTTAGTGAACTAATCGATCGTAAGTTCGTTTTATGTCCTTAGCAAATCCCCCAAAAGGATGTGGACATACCTTTGCCGCGCTCCTTCCTCAAAATGAAATTGCATAAGTCACAATGCAATCCATCCCAAGGAAATAATCGAAATGCAACTAATCTAAATAATTCAAAAAATAAAAGCTTAAGAGAAAACACTTACCACATCTCAAGTGCTCCTTCCCCTCTCTTAAGTTTGTGCCTCCAAGTCTTCTCAATTGCCTCCAAGTCTTGTGTCTACTTCCCGCTTCACTCCCGGCGGACGCACCATTTATGTGAGGCCAAACCCACCACCCTTAAGCGTCCTAGTCCGGGTGATGATTTTGAGAATCACATGTGTGATACCAAAGCTCGTGGTAACATGAAATGTGCTTCCATCTCAACAAGCTCCCCAACTCACTTGAAATCATGATGCTTTATTAATGCTAGCCTCTTGAATAGGTAGAGCATTGGCCTTCAAGTCTCTACAAGTATCTTCAAGTCCCTACAAGTCTCTATGAATTCTACTAATTCCACTAACCTTCTACTAATTCCCACACAACTCTAACTCTAACACTCAATTCTATGAGAGGAACAACAAGAGGGAGAGAGAGAGAAGGAGAGGGGAAGGGAGAGGGTGAGCACCCCTCAAAGGGGTGCCAAAGGAGCACGAAGGAAAGAGAGAGTGAATAGGAACACAAGTGAGTGAAGAAGGTGAGAGAGAGGAATATATAGGGGGAGGGAAGGGGTGAGGACCCCTCAAAGCTCAAGATAAGCCCCTCGATCTTCTCCTACTTCGTAGGCTCTTATCCGATCCGCCAAGTAAGCCCCTCGATCCTCACCTACCTCGTATGCTCTTATCCTATCCGCTAAGCCTTCAACTCCTAAACCAACAAGATGGATCCCAATTCAAATATTTAAACTCAAGGAGCTCCCCTTGGTCCACCACATGCTACACTCACCTAACCAAAGAACTTCCTTCATGCCGCTAAGCTTCTAATTAACTACACCACATAAGCCTAAGGCCTAAACATAACTTCACACCAAGCCTCACTCTTTTTATATTTTTGTAAATAATCATAAAACATCAAAACATAACTTCTAATAGTTTCAAAGGGTTAAGAACACATGTGGGCACCATTTTGGGCTCACAGGCCCACACCAGTTGTGTTTCATTATTATTAAAAAATATAGTAAAATATAATATTATGATGAAAGAACATTATTTATCTATTTATACACTATCATCTCATTAACATAATATTAATTATATGTATGTTAATTTAGGACAATGTAAGAAATAGTGTGGTCCACCTCGTAGGAGAACGGAGAAGAGATGGAGAAAATGAAAGGCGGGCATTCAAGAAAAAAACTTGGGCTGCTCATTTGAAAAGGTTAGTTAGCATTAGGGGTATGGATGAGTTAATGTTTTTTTTCACAAAAGCAAGGTCTCAAAAGTTAGCTAACTTCTAGTTTCATAGCTTTCTTCTAAACCTTAATTTTAACCAGGTGGTGCGCCAGTGAGATAGACTAACTCTCATATAGGTTAGCTACCTCATATGTAAGCTAACTCTCTTAACCAGGTTGTGCAAGCACAAAAATAACTAATTTGAATGATTATTTAATCTAACTAGAGCCTTAACTGGGATGTGTGGCGAAACCCTTAGTGCGGGTGAAAAGTTGATGCGGAAATAATTAGCGTGGGCCACACTAATTTTCAAGTCAATGGAGAATTGATGTGGGTCCAAGACCTTGGGTTATTCCCCAAGTCTTCGTGAAGACTTCCGACCAACACGTTGAATATTAGTTATAGGGCGTAATTAGTACAGAATAAGACAATCACCCACGTTGATTTTCTAAAAAAATAATGAAAGTGGCCCACACTGATTTTCTACTAGAAATTTAGCATGGGATGATTATTAATGTGATCCACATTAATTCTTATCATGAGAATTAGCGTGGGCTCTAAAAAAAATCGTGCTATCTATCTATCTATCTATCTATCTATCTATCTATCTATCTGTTGGCTCCCTTGGGAGCAAGCATTAATGAAGAGCCTCTTCATTCACGTGCTACTGTCACCTTTTGAGGTTGGACTTTATTGTACACAACATATTTTGTGTAATACAAATAGGAGTTTGTTAGCTTGGGGTTCCATTGAGTGGTACTGCTTATCCTCCAATTTGTGTCTCGGGCCGAAATTGTTACGGGCAATGAATTTTTAAATGAATATGTACCCCCCCTCCCTTGTGTTGACAATTGAGTCTAGAGTAAGGTTGTAATCCAATATCATTCAAACATGTGTCATTCTTGCGCTTGTTATGTATTCTGCACCTAGCCACAAAACACTTCAATATAAGTGTATGATTACAAAAGGTAATGGAATTAGACCCGCATCCATTACCACTAACTATTCATCATCACCAAGTCACTCATGCATGAAGGTAACATAATCCTTTGTGACACCAATGCATGCCTAGGACCACAAAAAAAATCACACTAACAATATTCTTCTTCACAATGCAAATTATTTTGGATGCAACAAAATTGATGTGGTGGACAACCTTTGCTGACCGTAGAACTCTCAGCTCCTTGGTATAATATTTTAGGCATATCATGATGTCTCCTACTATAGACCCTAAACAACTCGGGTACCATCTACCACTTCTCCTTCGTCAGTTTTTCCTTGGCCTTTGCGGTTTCCACATGCCACAAAGATTCAACATTCTCACTTGTGTGCGATGCGCACTCTAATCGCACACTCCAATCTTCAAGCTTCCGTCCGACTCCTAAGGGAGCATATGTTGTTTATGGAAAGATTGTTGTGTTGCAAATTTCCACTATGCAATTCCAACATGAGCCATACCAAAGCCCACCACAACTTTACCCTCTTCTTCCAAAACCTTTCAACCTAGTCTCATACATTTCTTGTAGAGTTCCCCCCGTTTTATTGCAGTGTGCAGCCCGCATTGATCTCACTGCTAATCAACCGAAACTTGATGAAGCCATGATTAGAGTTCTTTAATATGCATACCATGGCACTGGCTTGGATCCCAGCTTTCTGCAAATCGCCAATCTTAGAAGTTTTTGGGGCCCCATGTAAAATATTCAATCTACACCCTCAGTCTTCACCTTGATAATCTCCCTGTAACCCCCCCCCCCCAAAAAAATATTTTTCTTGCAATCCAAGACAGCCACCTTTTGTTGTATTGGGGAATCCACTGTAATTAGCATGGGCGTGACGCCCTTAACCACTTCTCCAACTTATGTTCATTCCAAGGAATTGCTTTGTTGGTTGTTTTGGAAACCCTTTGGCTTGGGGTTCCCACCATGTAAGCAACGCCCACATTTTCACCACTCGAGGGGTGACCACCTCACCCCGCTTTAGTGGGTGGGAAACATTATCAACCCATTGCTTGGGGTTGAAAACTCCATTTTGGGCATAATGGTGTCATGAGGTGATGATACATTAAGAATGGGCATGCCCTCTGGCAAGTCTGTAACAACGAGTTCAAACATGCAACCATCAAAAGACACTTGAAAATAACAAAGGTAATTCATATCAAAAAAATGAATATAAGATAAAGTGACTCCAAAAAGGTGCCTTCAATACAAACATGTAGGCACGTTACCTTTTTCAAGAACTCAATAGTCTCTACCGTGAGATGGTGCTTTGGCTCCATTACCTAAAAGTGTGAAAATGGATGCCTTTCTTCCCATGATTGAAACTTGTTGGGAAGAAGGTGTTCATGAAGATGCACTTGTATTACCTCCACTGTGCCTTTGTGCTTCCTATTTGGGAGTGATTGAGAGAGAGGATAGGAGTTGTTGAAATGGAAGCCACAACTCTAGGGGGAATATGAGCTCAAGGCTCAACAATTCAAGGGCCAATGAAGGCACTGGATCTTCCTGTGTATTAGGGTCTGCCACTTTGGAACCACATTTGTGCTCACCACCTCTTTCAATTGGTGCGGGTGGTACCTCTGCTACCTGCATAAGTTACCATGTGCAAGTCTCAACTCAAGCGGACACCAACATTTTGTGAAGAGGGCGTTGGCCATCCATGTCACTGATACCCTGGCCACACTGGGGTGGCTAGGCCCAGCCAACCGCTCGGGGAGGCTTGGGGTGCAGCTGGCCCAGTATCTAGTTTTCAATATGGTGTATAACTTTGCATATATATATATATATATATATATATATATATACATAGCTCTATTTGTTTTTTAACTCACTTTTTAGCTTTGCAAAAGAATATCTACATTGTCTATAATGGCTTGTCGAAGTTGGCTTCTTCAACAAAGTACTTAGTTTCATTCGTCACTGTGTGTGTGTGTGTGTATATATATACATATATATATATGTATGTATGTATATACATTCATTTATGTCATTGTATATTTAAGAATCTCCATATTCATACATAAATGAGTGTATACATTTTATTATGTGTAATATCATATAGTGTGGTCCATGTGTATAGCTGGTCCCTTAATATATCCAGGCAGTTGTTGCAAATACAAAATGTGAGTTTGGCCAAGTCCAGGCGGCGTCATTTTCGTGCCGGGCAGGGGCATCAAACCTTGCCAATGGCTCTCCATGTTTAGATGGATGGCGAGTTGTCACACTGGGGCAGTTGGGCCAGCTGCACCCCAAACCTCCCCAGGAGGTTGGCTAGGCCTGGCCACCCCGGTGTGGCCAGGGTATGAGGCGTTGTGAATGGAGGGTGTGGTTTCGTGGGTAGACCACATCCAAGCCATCCATTCACAATGCCCCATCCTACGATCTATGAAACTGCTCGGGCAAACCCCCCCCAAAAAACTTATGACGGATGAAATTTTAGTGGATGAAAAATCAATGTTTGCAAGATGAAGGGGTTGATTGTTCATCCCGTTGTATGAGAGCATTTGTGTGAGATTTTGAAGGTTCCCAAAGTTCGATTCCCCCCGTTGACATCATCTCTTTCACAAGTCATTTTCATGAAGGATTGTGTTGAAAAAAATTCATCCTAGATCCATAAGTGGATGAAGGTGGACATTTCATCCAACGTGAAGTTTTTCAAGCTCTACCCAAGGGGAAAAGAAGCCAGAAGCTGGGGCAACATAGGAACCTTTAGTTTTGTCAGTTCGCAATCGACGGCCAAGATCTTCCTAACGCGCGACCACAAGGGAGGCGTTCACAACGCCTCAATGACGTGGGTTGGCCACCCCCTCACTTCGACACAAGCACCAAGTTAAGGTCTAAAATAAAGAAATGCAAGGGAGGCATAAACGCCCAAGTGTTGATTCAAAAAAGAAGGAAAACTGAAGACTGTTGTCTCGGTGTCCGTAACCTAGATTGTTGATTTTAGATATTTTATTGTTTTGTATGTTAACACCCCAGGTCAATGACATCACACTTGTAAGGCTTCTCTTGTTAAGGTATTTGGCCCTATTGTGGGCACTTCCAACTCCATGGACATTTCTAATACTTGGATCAACTTAGAAATTGTCTCATCCAATTAGTACTTGCAAATCATGTAGATTATCATTTTAAGTTTCAAAATTAGAGTTGAACTACAAAAGTTATAGAAGGTCTAAGTGATGGTTTTCTTTCTTGTGAAGCAATCACATAGGCCCTATCAATTGTGTTTATTGGGTATTTACTATTGAAACTTGGGGAGAGAGGGAATTATTGCATTCGAGTATACCTATCATCCATCCAATATAGGAAGCCAAACTCCTGAAAGGTTTATGATTGATTTATCTCTAATGACTTTGACAATTCTAATCCGAGATCTTCTAATCTAATTCTAGTGCCAAATCAATTTAAAAAATAACCCCTAGGCTACATATTATTTCACATCTTTTAAGTTGGGTGAATGAGACGTACGTTCGTAAGTGATAATGCCCTCTCGTCTGAATTTAGATTGGTTAATATATCGTTGTGCACATTGCCAATCTCATTGTAAGGTGGACCGGTGATAGTCAAACACTTTTCTCTTTGCACCCAATTCTCGTAGGATATGAAACACACAAATAGTGTGAGATGATTAGCAAATCCTAAACATGCCCATAGTCATTATTCTCCTAATTTTTGGAGCTCATTTAAAATATTACTCACTATCAAAGTGAAGACTCTCATGCTTGTTAAATGGTCATATATGCCCTTCGAATTATGTTGACTATTGAGCCTAGAATGGTTAACTTATTTTGAGTATGTAGTGCAATCTTTTTCAAACACACGCCTTTTTCGCATATGTTCTTAGATCCACACCTAACCACTACAACTTGAATATAGTTGTCCATATTATAGCTAGGTTGGATTAGCAACAATCTACCTTAACACAATGACTTTTTTGGTACCCATCCTCAACAACAAGCTTGTCACATATCACTCAAATGCAAGTGTCCGAATAAGAAGAGGGACCAAATAAGACCCACAGAAGGTAGAGGTGCCTACTTTGGATACCTAAACTTATCAAACAACTATCTTTAGGTGCTATGTGGATAGGTATGGCTCTAAGAACAAATTCCAAAAAGACATGTGATTAAAAGAGATTGGACTACATGTTCAAAACATGATAACCATTGTAGGTTCAATAATCAACATAATTGGGAGGATCTATATGACCATTTAATGAGCACAAGAAGTTCCACTTTGATAATGAATAAGATGTGCATATGAGCTCCACAAATTATGAGAAAAGTGGCTACATTGTCGATATGGATCATCTCGTAATAATAATGTTTATCATACCCCAACAGAAGTGGGCTAGTTAGAAAAAGTAACCATTCAAGACCTATCTATCTTAGCTTATACATACATGGGCTAAGGTATGTAGGTGTTATTCCACTATCTTTCTTAATCGGACACTTTCATTTGATTGGTGTGTGGTCAGGTGAGCATTGAGGATCAAAGAACAAACACCATAAAGCACATGTTCAAAACAAATCGGACTATCATAAATCATAAATCATAGTTTCTCACAGTCATTGGTCACGTGTGTAAAACAACCCTTATTGGCTCGCACGGAGTGCATTCTTCAGGAGACTCAACTATCCATTACCAAATTGACAGCCAATGTGACCCAATGAACGGGAAGAACCAACCACTAGTTACAGATGAAACGGTTGAATTTAAGGAATAACTAGTTGAAGTTCAAGACTTCAGGAAAAAAAATACCTATCATTCTAAAGGAAATCCTTAACATTATCCGGTTGACAACAAAGGGTGGATGGAGCCATGAATTTGTCAAGTAGTATTCAGGGTCTGTCCCATGGTTATTCTCTTAGCAGAACATATTCAACTTGATAAACTCGAGTGAAGCACTATCAATGATATTATTAGAATTGAGTAGCTGATAGTAGATGAATAATGATATGTCTTTGGAATACACCTCAAATTCTCAGAGAAAAACCAGAAGATCACAACATGTAACAGGTTGGACTTGGAAACATTAGGAGTTTGACCGATTATGTCTAAAATCCTCCCCAGACATTGATCACAAAACCCTTGTTGGATGCAATGTCCGGGAGATTTTTGGGCATAATTGGTCAAGATCCTAGTGTTTCCAAGTCCCACCAATCATAACATTATTCACTCGGGGAGATCACTCCCTTGTAAAGTTGAACAACCACGTGCGAACACTTTACATCTAAAAAATCCTACTTTTTACATAAAGCATCACCAAAATGGGTCAAATTTTTATCAATTTTTTTCATGAGTAGATATACACAGTATCTATTATATAGTAAAAAATGGTAACTAAATTTGATGATTTTTTTTAATAAAACATACCGTTTCTAACTAGAATGACGCAGAATTGAGCTAAAAAAATTACTACAAAAATGAAGATGACTAAAAATTTCAAAAAAATATACAAAAGATACTATCAATGGTTATGTATATGCAGAAAAAATATCATAAATTTTAAAATTATCTATGGCATTAATATAGGGGTAGCAAACTTTGTTCGCACGTGGTGTTCAACTTGACAATGGAGTGATCTCCCCGAGATTATTCAATTGATATCAATTGTTCCATTCTAATAATATTCATCGATGGCGCTTCACCCAAGTTTATCATGTTGAATCTCTTATAACAGTGATAGTAAAATAATAACTATGGTATAGTTCCCTAATAGTATTTGACTTATTCCCGGCCCCGCTCACCCTCCCTCCATACTCAGTTGGATAATGTTAGGTTACATGTCGACATCTTTTAGTTTTTCTTTATTAAATTTGAGATATATTCTATAAAATCCTCTACAATGATCAATAAACTTTTTAAAGTCTTGAACTTCAACCATTTATTTCTCATACTTAATTGGTTTATCTATAACTACACTAAAGAGTCTTATTAGTGTCGGCCACACTAATTTTCTAGTCAAGGTGGGATTAACGTGGGTCCAAGACCCCAAGTTCTTCCCTTAACCCTTCATGAAGATTTCTGACCAACACATTAAATATCATTTATAAGACAAAAATAGCACAAAATCAAATTACCACCCATGTTAATTTTCTAGAGACAAAAAAACAATCTGACCCACACTAATTTCCTACTACAACTTTAACGCGGGTTGAACAGTAATGTGGCCCACACTAATTCTTATTATGAAAATGAGCATGGGCTCTAGAAAGTAACTTGGGGCCCACAGTAATAGAGATATTTAGTGTAGCAGTTGGTTCTCCCGCCTTCAGTGGTTGGATGCATGCCCATGTCGAAGCTCGTCTACAGTAGTAGTATATTCTATCAAAGCCTCACAGATTTGGGATAGGCTTAGTAAACTCCGACCGGACGAACAAAACAAGGAACCTGAAATTTGCCTGCAGCATTTCAATCCATGTTTTGATGGGCAGAATGTAGTTTAACTCCCCCACCACCAGATTCCGATACCACACTATTTATGGTATTTAGTGTCACGTACGCTATTTGCAAAGGGCCTAAACTAGGTGCCCAGAGGTCTCAAAGTGTCACGTCCGTTGTTTGTCAATATGATATTCTTCTTCCTCCTCAACATAAGTAACTTTTTTGGGTAAAAAATTATGTGCATTATGACATTTAGCATAGCACATTGGGATACTGGAGATGATAGTTCTGCGTTTTAATATGCAAGGGGAGGATATTATTGGGTTTTGATGGGCAAAATGTAGTTTAACTCCCCCACCACCAGATTCCGATACCACACTATTTATGGTATTTAGTGTCATGTACGCTATTTGCAAAGGGCCTAAACTAGGTGCCTAGAGGTCTCAAAGTGTCACGTCCGCTGTTTGTCAATATGATATTCTTCTTCCGCCTCAACATAAGTAACTTTTTTTGGGTAAAAAATTACGTGCATTATGACATTTAGCATAGCACATTGGGATACTGGAGATGATAGTTCTGCGTTTTAATATGCAAGGGGAGGATATTATTTGGCTTACTAATGGAAAATGTCATATGATTACGTTTTAGTTTGCAAGAGGACGAAGATATTGTTGAACATGCTAATGCCAAGTGCCATTTGTGTACACTTTAGTCAACTTATAGACCATTGTGTAATATAGGCAGACACCTCATGACACATTTGAACATACTCATGCCAAGATATTAGTAAATGCACCTAAACGCCAAGTTAGGTGACACTAATGGTGAAGATGTTGGTCATTAGTGTAACTTAGCATATATATCTCAAAATAGGGTAATAGACGCTATTACGCATGTGAAACTAAATACCATAAACAATGTGCTATACTAAATATTGTATTTAGCGTCATGACTCATATGGCATTGTATGTCACTATGGTAACTTTTCTAATGACATTGTAGATTATTGTCATCCCGACTTACTTTTAGGTCATCCACTTTTAGTTTGGTATATTCTCCATGTTAACATTTGTGTAATAAAGTATCATCATGGATGACTAAAATTTGGATGAAAAACCACTTGATAAGTTACAGTAATCGCAATATTGCACATCTTTAATGTCCAGCTTCTTTTTACAAGGAATGACAAATAATGTTAGGTTTACATCTAGTGTTGGTGACACTACACGCGCGGTTTACAATGAATATTAAGCAAGACAAATAGAATTGGTAGCAAATGAAATATTTAGTGTACTACACTGTTTATGGTATTTAGTGTCACATGCATAATAGTGTCACTTACCTTATTTTGAGACGTATGCTAGGTTGCACTAATGATTAACAACTTCATCATTAGTGTCGCTTTATGACACTTGGCGTTTAGGTGCGGTTGCTAATATCTTGGCATGAGTATGTTCAAAAGTGTTATGAGATGTATGCCTATGTTAAACAATTGTCTAGAAGTTGACTAAATATACACAAATGATGATTGGCATTAGTATGCTCAAGAATATCTTCCTCTTGCATGCTAAAATGTAAACACATGATGCTTGCCATTCATAACATTATTCATTTGATGAGTTACGTTCATGGACCCTATAGTAGTACATTCGATGCCTCTGGATGCCAGAATCTCAGTGCTTTAGATTGACTCCGAAGGCAAGGCAACTAAACACAACTCATTAGCTGAGTAATGTTATGTTAGTATGCTCAATAATATCTTCCCTTTGCATACTACAACACAAAACTATCATCTCAGGTATCTCAACGTGCTACACTGAAAGTCATAGTGGAAATAAAGTTTCACTTAATAAAGTTACTTAGGTTTTCGAATAGTATCGAATTGACAATTAGCGGACGTGACACTTTGAGATGCCCTGGGCTAAATCACATCTATGTTCGGCTAGGCCCCTCCCACGCCTCCTTCACTGCCTGGTCTTCCTGCCCACACCTGCGTGGGAACTCTTCTCGTTGGGAACCAATGTGACAATACCCAGTCAAAATTACAAATATTCAAGTTGGCATCACTTTCATTATTCCCAAGATGGAGTTAATCACATGCCAAAGAGCTTAATGGCTTAAGTGACCAGGCATTTAATGGCTTATATGATTGGATATTATCACATTGGTTCCCAACGGGGAAGAGTTCCCAAGCAGGTACAAGGCAGGAAGACCAGGCAGTGAAGGAGGCGTAGGAGGGGCAAGGCCCAGCTGAACACAAATGTGATTTAGCCCAAGGCCTTTGAGACCTCTTGGCATTCAATTTAGACTCTTTGCAAATAGTGTGCATGACACTAAATGCCATATGATTTGGCTATAAGTATAAATCAATGCAGTAGTGGCTCAGATGATTTGGGCGGACCAACCCATACACTCATTCCTTATTGGATGCCTAAACCCTTACCTCCAAGGAACCAGTGTACGAGTTGTTTCACCCCAGATGGGGTACAATAAACTCACTTACAATCACTGTATATGTAAGTATATGAGATGCCGTCTTTCTCCCTGCCTGCAGTGACATGATGTTCCGACTGTCACTACAAATATCAAAACACCTGGAATCTCTATTATTGACAGTGGACACCAATTCAAAGACATTCAACCGTCGTACTACTGTCCTATGTACGAACCAGCCTTGGTAAGTGGTAGCCAAGACAAAAAGTTATTTGTTTCACTTCGAGGGGAAAATGAGACTAAGGAATAACCTCCTTCACAAAATAGAAAGCTCAAAGACCGACCAAGTGCACCATCAACATGGAAGAATGTTTATTACCTGCCACAATTTGGGCCTGTCCGATACGGTCAATGGTGCCTAACATTCTCAGCACTACTAGGGCGTTGGCACTCCTACTAGTGCCGGGAATTACGTATGGATCGTTGCCCTTTATGTTGGGCCACTCTTGCAAAACGAATAGTATTTAGGTTGAGTATTATTCACTCTACGAAGATGGCTCAGCCATGTGGACATGCCTAGGGTCCGCCTGTCGGACGTGTGCTTTTTATGTTTCATAGAAAATGATGCAGGCCAGCTCATGTCGGCCGGTGTGACTCAGTAGCGTGCCATCAAGGCCCGCATACTTCTTGTTGTTGTCAATTACTATGCCATGTAAGCAACGCCACAGGGAATAAAACTAGATATTTCTCGGGACCCCAGTAGCCCCCTTGATATGGAAAAGGGACCACTCAGGCGCCCTTGAGTAATCTCATGTGCTAAACCCAACACTTTAACCCGTACCCCAAACCGACACAGGTGAACAAGTACGAGCTCAATATATACGAGTGATGTTTCGTGAAATAACTCAACATTTAAATCATTTACTTGCTCTAACTACTCACATACATACACACATACGGACAGTTACAATTTACTATAGGTGTGTCGATCTCCTTCACAAAATTCCTAAAACCTAGGTCATTGAGTTGAACCATTTTCACCTCTAAATGCCCAAGTGCATTGAGGGGTTAAGCGTCGAGCATTAAAATACATTATTAGAATACACTTTTGTTGAAAGATTTTGTTAGCAATTGACATGCATAACATTATTCAGATCCATATCAGCGTTCCGTGGGACTAGCAGTATTCTGCGGAATATTCCCTGATATTTCCCACATTCAGACTGAATGTGGGAAATATCAGGGAATATTTTGTAGAATACTGCTAGTCCCACAGAACGCTGATATGGATCTGAATAATGTTATGTGGAATTCCGGCGCACCAAAATACGTCTTTATTGGTTTCCGTATACAAAGTCATAAGGGATCAAAATTTTATCGGTTGATGACCCAGAACCAACATGTGGGAGCTTGATGTTAAGGTGGTGGACAACCTCAAAACCGACATGTACTTGGAATTGCTTGCGGAAGACTAGAAGGGAAGATATTGATGCGGTGAGCTATATGGATAGATTACGTTTCCTAGTCAAACAACAATATTTGAGTGATTATGTGTTAGGTGTGGATCTAAGAACAACCACGGAAAGCCACGTGTTGACCTCAACATTTAGGTTTAGCCAAAATTTAGGTTTTGAGGTTGATGTTGAGGATCGGTTGGCCTTGCTCTAAGTTAGCGCACCACATGCTTTTCAAAGGGGAGTCCTTTACGGCCCATGCCACCTCTTTGCACGTTGTCAACCTCTATGGGACACCACCGTACATATATGCCGAATTAGGTTGGCATTAAAGTTGACGTGCCTTGTTAAAATAGAATGGCCTTCATGAATCGAAAATTCCTTGCCACCTTCTCTAGTTACCACCCAAGAGCCGCCCAAAGATTACAAGATCGGTTAAGTGGCTTGAATGTTGGTGAATAGTGTGGGCCACACTAAACTAAATGGTTAGTGTAGGGATAAAAGGGCTATGTTAGCGTGTAGGTAATCAAATCTACTTACGCACGAGCAATATGCTTGTAGTCGTTAAGAACCCATGCTACGTGTGTGCACATCATTAACCTCTACAGGATTGGCATACTACATTACATATATATGAATTAGTGTAGCATTCTACATCACTAGTAGAAAACTATGTCAAAAAGTATTGCAGCTGAAATCGGCTATGGTTCATTTGACCAGTCTGATCTATAGTCGCTAAACGATTGCAGATTTGTTTCTTTTGGTTTAGCGACTAAAATTTTAGGAATTTGGGGCGTGTAATACACCGTTGGAAAGGTCTTAAAATACCTTTCCAATGGTATATTACACACCCTAAAGTTTTTAGAATTACAATGGAAAAAGAAAAAAGAAAAATCTGTAGTCGTTTAGCGACTGCAAATCAGGCTGGTCAAAAGAACTGTAGCCGATTTCGACTACGTTTTTTTGGGCATAATTTTCTACTAGTACATAGACGTGTCAGGTTAATTAGTGTGGCCTCTAGGCCTAGGATCGCAACTCCAGGGCAACTCCCATATTTTGGATAGGGGGCAGGCTGGGCAGCCACATTAAAGCGACCTAAGAGGTTGTTTGTATGATATAAAATAGAAATATAAAAGAAAAAAATTGGATCCTAAGTTGAATCAAACAATTGTGTTGTTGCTAAAGGCATTGAAGTTTGAACCCTTTCCTTATGTGCAAAACCCCCTCCCACCCACCCCCAATCTTTTGAAAAGAACCATGCCTAAGTACTAATTAACAAAAAGAAAAGAAAGCAACTTCATAAAATTATGAAAAGCATAAACTAATTTTAATATAAACCTCCAAATTCTTAGTGGCTTGGCCTCAACCCCGTGTATGAAATTTTCTGTTATAATTTGGTTTAAAATAACAAATTTTCTAATTATACATATATATACTCATGTACCCATGAAACGTTCTCCAAGGTAGCCGTGCCTAAATCCAACATAGCAATAATCTAGGCGCCTATTATGGGAGTGGTAATTGATTAGGTGTGGATCTAAGAACTAGCACCAAAAAGACATGTGTTTAACCCCTAAGCGTTCAAGCCTTCACATTCCATTTTTGGGCATTTCCAGCACCAGTGCTAAAAACTTGTATTATGTAGCAAACTACATAACAAAAGACGATTATGATATATTCTTGCTATGAAAATTTAAAGTCAATTGGACCACATTTGGTAGGTTAGATGTGAACATGGCCTTCATCAGGGGGGCCCACTAGAGAAATTATAATTTATTTTTATTTCATGACCATTTCGGTCAAGGCACAAATTTTTGATATCTAGGAACTTTGCCATAATTTATTTTGTGCTTGACAAATGAGATGATCCTAAAAAAACCAAGTTTTTTCCTTTTATTATTTTAAAATTTTATTTATAATGAAATTTAGTGAAGTCTGTCACCCATAAGTTAAAGGGTTACATGAGGACATTTTGGGTATTTGCCCTTTCGCTAGGGAGCAAGCAACATGTGCACTAGATTTTTTTCCAAATCTATCCAGTCAAGTCCTGCACAACCCATCACCTTGTCCTAAGGGGAAAAAACCCCCACCCAAACTGGGCATCATATGTGAAACATATTGGCTCCTACATTTGTGCAATTCATGGGACTGCCTCCCAAAACAAGCAATTCCATACTAACAAAAACCCCTACATGCTTGGAGTATAAGGCTTTTTATATGTTATTTTGGCACACATGGTGGTGGTCACCACCCTATACCAGTAGATACCTTCCATCCATGTAGATTGCCACCTAGTGGGTTGCATGAGCATTTAAGGGTTGAAAGAGATTAGACTACATGCTCAAAACAGGGAAACCATTCTCAATTCAATAGTCGACATGATCAGGACGTGATCAAGAGAGCCTACACGACCACTTCATGAGCACAAGAATCTTCGTTCCGATAATGAATAAGACATTCGTTCAGATCCCGAAAACTATGATGCGAATGGATGCGGATAGGATTTGGATTTGCTCATCATTTTGCACTAGTTTGCGTGTTTCATATCCTACAAGAAGTGGGTGCAGAGAGGGAAAAAAACATCCATCCAAGACATGTCTACCTTAACCGCCACCCAATGATTACAAAACGTGGCATGTGGGTGGATGATGAATGAAGAGTGTGGGCCACACTAAATCAGATCCGATGTATATAGTGTAGGGGACGAGAGGGCTAATAAGTTAGCAAGTAGGTAATCAAGAATACTACTCCTCACGTACGAGCTATCTGAGTGAGAAGGAATTGTTGTCAACAACAACTTGCAGCCAAGTGATATTCTCCTTTGCATTTTTGGTGCGATTGACTGTGGCAACTGGGAGCAAATTATGCGTGGCCGGAATAGAAGGGTGATACCCGATGCCCGGCCTTTGGAATCTCATACTCTTCTTCGTCTTCTTCTTCTTCTTCTTCTTCTTCATCATCTCGGGCCTGCGCCCTCAAGTACGAGAGATCATCATATTTGTCCAAAAAGTTTGCATAAGAGTGGCCCAACCGCCGCTCACTAACTTGCACTCTGTGCACAAAAAGTTAGGTTTCATCTCTTAGATACAGCTTCAGATGTGGATGTAGTGCAGTCAAAGTTTGAGGTTCTACGCGATATTTGGCTTTCTGCATGAGTTTATGTATGATATCGAAGAGGTTGTCCTACTTGCATTTTTATCGGCATACCCATGATAGAATTGACCAAATGAAGAGAATTTAAATAGTTTTAGATGTGGATTCACTGCTAGCATATGAGAGACCTAGGCAATACATCTTGTGTCAATGAAAGAACTAAAAATCTATCACAATGGTAGATCTATAAAATTTTCAATGTGTCAAGTAGTTTTTTTAAACATTTTTTTATTGGGTATAAATAAAAAAGATTTAACTACAAAAGGTAATCTGAACACAAAAAGTTCTGGGGAAACCCGTCCAAAGGATCCACATGGCATTGGGTGATGAAACTTATCTCAATCCTACCATGTTCAAGGAGCACATCCCAAATGTGTTGTTGAGTGTTCTCAACTAGCTAGTGAATGGGTGGAAGATTAGGTCATTTCGTTGTTTCCAAATTATCCACGTTAAACCACAACGAAGAAAGGACCGAATCCCATGATATTTCTTAAGAGGCTTTGGCAAATTCTCATCAAAGAGGCATTGAAGTATAGAAAAAGACTTACGTGGCCCTGCCATGATGCGCTTAACATGGAGTTGCCACATAGTGCTTGCAGCTTGAGGTCCAGATTTAGCAGCATATCTCCAAATGTAATAAACGAATAGTTGATCTACTAATAAATTTTTTTGGGCCTTGCTGTTCATTTATTAAGTGGCATCGGCTATATATCAACATATTATTTCCAAACTATGAGCCAGAAAATCCCTCATCATCATCATCATCGTTAAGAATGATTGGTGTTGTTGTTGGGTCGTAATCCAAAGGGCCATACACTTGCTTCCATTTTTTTGGTGCCATGGTTATTACTTGATCTAGCGCGCACACACACACACACATATAAATATAAATAGATATATACATCTATAAGAATTGACAATGAAATCTTGAACTAAAATTCTCAAGTAATCAAAATCCCCAAACTCCTAAATAAAGTCCAAAGAAGATGGAGATGAGGCGAAAGAATTGTTGTGCTTACAATTCTGATCCCCAAAGTACTTGAATATTATTCAAGATGATTACTATGAAAATTATGATGCCGACCATGAGGTTGCAGTTGAGAATCAAAAATTCTCAAGTGAAGCAACTTTGCAGATATGGAAGTAATGAATTGTAATTGCAAAATCCATACTTGAATTGAACTGCATCTTTACATTTCAGATGTGTTGGGAAATAAGGAAGATATTATTGTCAATAAGATGTTTGTTTACATCAGTAAAACTAAATCTTTTGAATAAACTACAAACTATCAGCTCATATAAAGTTAGGTAAACTTGTGTATATAACGTTTTTGATAACTTAAGCCACAACAATTTTTGTATGCTCACATGCTACAAAAAAATGTTTACTGCACTGATATATATATGTAAAGGAAGAACTTGTACACTTGAAATCTGGGTGTTGTGCAATCATATATTTGTGGTGAACTCTGAGGTTCGGATAATGCAGTTGATGAGGGAAGGTAGAGAGAGATACTTGTGGAAATGTTAGGACGCTTTTATATGGGATGTAGTGACAGGTCGGTTGCTTGCTTGCTTGCTTATGACGGTAAGTCCGTCACTACCAATACCATTCAAGTTCCGTGGTCTTTTGCCCTACATCTTAACATGCCAAACAATCACAAAGTTTGACTAAATTGTGGCGTTTCAAGTGCAATGCAACGTGTATGGTGATTACAATTTCCAAATCCGCATTTGGTCAAATGACTTGGTGGTGGCCATCCAAACATGAGGACGGACTATCTCCTTGAATTCACCCACCTAAAACATGCATACTGCACAAGTCACCCTCAACTCATCCTTAAAAATCAAAACAAATCTTTTGAAATGTGAGATGACTTAAAACGAAAGACTCCAATGTTTGACTGATGTTCATACTAAGAGAAAAGTTGTTCTAAAACACTTAAAATTACAACCATACAATTAAAAGCTAAGTTTAACATCTTGAAATGGCAACCAGTCACAAAGTTCTATTGAATCGTAGCCACTCAGGTGCAATGAAATTGAAATTGAAATGAAATTGATGTTAAAGTCCAAGAAGCTGCAAAAGGCTAATGGGACTGAAAGTACATCAAGATGGTTAAAAATCAATTAATTCTCCAGAGTGGTGGAGTTCAGCAGTTTCCGTGTTCACAATGCAAGATGTATGGTGATCACGATTGATTCACGTATTCCAAAACTATATTCCAAAACTTAAGTGGACAACTACCTTCTAGTGGGCATGATAAAAAGGTAACACACACATGACAACGAGTTGTGTCTATTGAATCGTGGCCACTCAGGTGCAATGAAATTGAAATGAATTGAAACCGATTTTAAAGTCCAAGCAACCGAAAAGGCTAAAAGTACATCATGATGGTTTCAAACCAACTAATTCTCTAGACTGACAGAGTGCGGTAGCCTTCGTGTTTGCTATGCAACATGTATGGTGATCGCGATTCACGTATTCCAAAACATAAGTAGACAAACGACCTTCTCGTGGTCATGATAAAAAAGCAACGTACACATGACCATGACTTGTGTGGCTTTGTATCGATGGCATGAATTGTTGCCAGACCACCTCTCATTCTCTCTCTCCATTTCACTTGGACCTTGGGAGCAAAGAGAGGAAATTATCGCATACGAGAATACCTCAGTCGTCCAACATAAAAACCATGAAATAGCATATATCCCGGAAATTATTATCTCTAGTTGATTTGACGCCGGAATTAGGGTTTAAGATATTGAGTTGTTCTAGTGCAGGTCATTTGAGATGAATGGGCTCCAAACTTGTTCGGGTCAAGTTTTTTATGTTCGATGGATGAGGTGGGATAATTTCTTCCATGCAGTGCTACGAGGATTGCAAAAATTTGGCGTGCTTCCATTAACCCTTAAAGCACAGAGGATGTGTTTACACACTGGAACAATTATGTATTGATTTGTCTAAACACCCAAACAAAGTGTTTAAGTAATAAGTCAACTGGTCTATGATATTCACTTTATATTTAGCACTACCTCTTATAAAAATTATGATAATAATATTTTGTAGAATATTCCTCACATTCAACTTGAATGGTAGAATATTCCACAAAATATCGTTAGTCCCACAGAACATTGTTATGGATTTGAATAATGTTATGTGAGTGTAGATCATTATGTAAAGTAAAAAAAATGGTCTGAGACGACCCTAAACTACTGGATGATGGTGGAGAGATATCCAAATCTTAAGGAAGAGGTTGGTGGTTCGATTCCTGACTGTGAAATCTCCTCTCTACTTGACAAAAACTTGCCAGGTGGTTAACTGCCTCTTGTGCTTTGGCGCTGGCCTGTCGGCCTTCTGTCTCAAAAAAAAACATTATGTAAAGTAAAATCTCCCAGAGTTCATTCTACATGTAGTTATGCTTTGATCGGAATATTGCATATCATACATAGGTTAATTAAGATAGGGTCTTTTTTGAAACTTTTAGCTTAGAATATCAAGAATTATTCTTAAAACCACATCTTGAGGCCCATAATGGACCATCATAGAACTTCAAAGGTTAAGGTTTGTGGGCTAAGCATATGTGGTCACCCTTCTTAGGGTGTGTTTCCATGTAGGCAACTCACCCACCAAATTCTACATGGAAAGTCACCCTTAATCAAATATTTATATTTGAGTGGTATCCAACAAGGCTTGTCGTTAACTCTCAAGGGGTTCAACGCAAGACCTATACACACAATGTCCGTAAGCTTCACCAAGTCTCAAATTCAATTTTGGAAGATTTACAAATTTGAAATCTCATATAAAAGATTTTCTTGTCTCAAGGAGAAAATCAAAATACACTCATATGTGACATTAAACATTTGAATACCAAGTATGTGTTTGCATCCAAGAGCACTCACCTTGTGTATTTGGTCTTAAACCTTCAATGACTTTAAGGAATTCAACCGATTTGAAAACACTACTTCAAGAATCAGTTAAATGATCTCATTTTTATTTTTTTAAAAAACTTAGCTAAAAGTGAAAGTATGGAGTTCAAATATGTAATTTTGCGTATGCATGGCTGGAATTGAACCTTTTAGACGCTTAGGGATCAAGAATAGGCATAAAAAAAGACACGAGTTGCAATATTTGGAGTATGTGATCAAACTACAGACACCATTCTAGGTTCAAAAGTTATCAGAGTCGGGAGGATGTTTGTGACCATTTAACCTCTAGACTAAATGCCACACCGGGTGCAAGGAAAAAAAGTGATAGTGTAGCTAAGATTGACAAAGCAATGGACATTGAATGCATGTGTGACAATCGTGATATTCTGTGTGAAATTAAATGACAACAAAAATAAGTCAATCTTTCAAGTCAAGAAAAGAAAAGAAAAAACAAACGTCGGGCATCAAGGCGTGAAATTGAGCATGTTGGCCTAGCCTTGCTCAAGAGCCCCCTTGGTGCAGAGTGGGGTTTAATGCCTACCTTGCGGTGGGTGGACTTCAATAGGAAGTGAACGGTCCAAAAAGTTATGTCATTTGGGGGGGGGGGATAATATAAATACACCAACTTTCCATGAAGTATTTTTAATCTTACACATGCTTGCACATTTTAACTTTTAACCACAATGATGTCAACAACCGTTGCACCATGGCAGTTTCAGTGTTAAACATATAATGTGGGGATTTGTTGAATTTAAAAAAAATTGTTGCCATTAAAAACTTCATTTTTGGAAGAAAATATGGGAATCTAGTAGAATATTCTATTTTCCAAAATCATGAAATTGAGTAAATTATTTCAACAATGGTTTTCTTAACTATCATGGGATAATGGTATTGGAATGCTAGTTAGTGTAGATTCAATATTTCCACCATGTTAATCCAAGCCCAAATCTCCCCAAAAATGCTTTTAAAATGTCATTCCAAATCAACAACTTAGAGAAGAAGAAAAATGGTGCCTCTGATGATGGATGTGACCATTTAGATGACATGTTTGTGAAGTTAGGATTCCAACCGTCCACATGTCCCAATTCAAAAGATGATAACATACATGTGTACATTGATGTAAACGGACATAGTTGGTTGCTTGGACAAAAGAAAAAGTTCTTCTCAACTTTTAGGGGTTAATGTGCTTGTTGACATGTGGTGCAAGACAAATAGATTTGGTGACACTAAATACAATAGTTAGTGTAGCTGCACTAGCTTACTTTTACGACTATTGAATTTTCTCAAATTGCCCAAAAAAAATCACAAGGAATGACAAATAATGTTAGGTTTACGATTAGTAGTGCATCCTAACAATTTTATAATGAAATGTAGTCATGAATGATTGAAATTTGGATGAAAAACATTTAGAAGCGACAATCATTGCAATATTGTAAATCTACCTCTATTATTTGTCATTGGAATTTGGTGACAATCAACAACATTGCTCCTTGCTCCAACCGTACGTGGATAGTCTCCATGACTCTCAAGTGGAAGCCGACTACAAATTAGGGCTTTGATCAATTTCTAATACATCTAGGATATAATGTGAGGGTTAAAACCCCCCATGTGCCTTTCGGGATTAAAGGCATCTCGAAAATTTGCTACATAAAGTGGTCCTTAGATATGATGGCAACTTAGGACAATTGAGAACTACAAGCTCATTGTAGTTCTCGAACACATTCACACAAGGTATTGCATGTGTTTGGCTCCAAGGTGATGAAAAACATCCGGCATCCACCTACCTTCAACATTGAATCAATCATAATGAGAAGGGATATTAGTGAACTCATGCAATGATTTGTGACACGGATGACAAGGACAATGATTTTGAGGGCCTTCCAATATTTCCCACCACATGGAACCGCAAGTGATTTAGAAATTATACTAAATCTCCAATATCATGAAAATCACTTGAACTTTGATCTGATTGGCTAAAGGTGCAAGCTACATCACATGGATGAAGTTGGGAAAATGAAAATTCTCCGTAACCTGATCACTTCCTCATTTAGTACATTTTGTAAGAAGGAAAAAGTGTAGGGGTAATAGGGGAGGGATCGCATTTATAAAAATGATAAGTAGTTATAAATATGATGTGAGATCAAAGTTCTTCAAAAAAGCATTTTTTACAAGTGTTATGGGAGGAAGATAGAAGAAGAACCAACGTCGGGCAATCCAACGTGAATTTGAGCCTGTTGGTCTTCACCTGTTCAAGAATTCCTTTGGTGCAGGGTGGGGTTTACTGCCTACCTTGTGGTGGGTGGGCGGGCAGGAGGAAGATATTCAGAGAAATAGCAACTCTTTACACACAAAATATTTATGGGGAAAAAAAACTTGAAAAATATGTTCTCCCAATCCTAGAGGGTGAATGTGGAACTGACTTGGCTGAGTGTGCATGAGATGCTCTCGCCAAAGAAAATGCTCCATTCTTGACCGCAAGCAAGTGTGAGGATACTAGTGTTGGACTAGTATCATCTTTTCTTTTTTTACCATTTGGGTACTACAATGAGGATTTCGCATTTTCTACAACAATAAGGTATGGATATTTGAGGATATTTTTGTTTTCAATATCATTTGGATCTATATACCATGCTTCATACCCTAGTAAAATCATCCTAGTATCAATATGGTTCAGAATGGTACACTGTTTTTTGCATTTAGTGTTGTGTGGCATTTAATGTTGTTACTATTCATTTACCTGCAACACTATCTACCAAACACTTGACAAATAGTGTTCAAGTAGTGGTGGTAGAGATGGTGGTGGTGCAACCATGCGGCAACAAAACACAAAACATAAAAAATATTATAACACTAATTGTGGAGATGTAAACATTAAGGGCGTCACTGGCATTTAGTGTTGTGGTTCGTAATTACTGTTGACAACACTAATGCAAAAAACAGTGTAGTGACCCAAATAACAATTCGGGTATACAAAGATTCTCTCACCTTGAGATACCCACCAAATTTCAATATTTGATTGGTATGACAATTTTGTTAATCCATAGGTAGGTTCTTTGACACTATTGTTGATGTTGAAGAAGAAGTACTCCAGTCTCCAAGGGGGGCAACGTGAATAAAGTGTTTGATCATAAAACATATGTGGGGGTCCGAGACGACCCTAAACTACCGGATGATGGTGGAGGGATACCCAAATCTCGTGAAGAGGTTGGCGGTTCGAATCCCGGCTGTGAAATCTCCTCTCTACCTGACGGAAAACTTGCCAGGTGGTCAACTGCCTCCCGTGCTTTGGCGTTGGCCTGTCAGCCTTCTGTCTCAACCAAAAAAAAAAAAAAAAAAAAAAAAAAAAAAAAAAAAAAAACATATGTGGCCATGTCCTAAAGGGCAATGACGTTAGATGTAAAATTACTTCACCCTTTTATTTAACCATTAACAAAAACCAATAGCATGTAACCATGTCTTTTGGATGATGTGGAGATATAATGTCCTTAGAAGGTAGATTATAAGGGTATGCTTTGGTAGTGAGTGGACACCAACTCATTAGCTCCATGTTGGTTAGGAGTGAGTGTTAGTTACCTATTATTCGGTCCATGTTCGATTCATGTGGAGCTTGTTTGAGTGGATGTGGTTGTAAAAATGGCATGGTGTTGCTATGTGAATACATGCAAAAAAAGTGGTTTCAACCAATGGTCTATCCCTGAGTAATTGTAAATTGAGCTAAAATATTGGTTTGTGCCACTACTACATTTTTGTGTTGTGTTGTTTTATGGTGATCTGGGATGTTTATGACTTGTTTGCTTTGCAAGATGTAGTGAGGATCTTTGACAACATAGATTTATGTTTCTAATGTTTCTTTTTTTGGCTTTATGAGTTAAGGCAGACCTTGGAAAACTGCAACAGATTGTCAATTTTCTAGTCTTCATGTATGGACTAGTATGGAGCACATATGTGCATATTGTGTGGCAATTGTGTTGATTTGTTTAAATGTACTCATGATTTTTGTGATATATAGTTTTAGTTTAGTGTCCAAGCTGCTCATTGATGGGATGTGTGTAGTGGTTCTTGTGCGTACAACTACGACCACACCTAAGGCTACAGTCCATCTTCATGTTGAAATGCTACAGAAAAGTGGTTGATATTTTTTTCAATTTTTCTATCAAGGGCCTCTACAGAAAATCTATCATTACAATGTGTGAACTCTATGAATTGCATTGTGAGTTTTGGGTTCTGGTGGGAGGTGGTTGTATGGATTTGAACCTAGCATATTACAGTGGCATCTTTGGGTGCCACAACTACATGGTAGTAGCCATTTTCATAACCCTTAGGTAGGTTCTTTGACACTATCGTTGATGTTGATTATTGTTACCATGCAATCACCTATACACCAATCCGACATTGGAAGAAACCTCACTTGAGTTGTCCTCTGCCAACATGCCTTATTCACACAATAAAAGTGATCTAATGTACTACTAGCAACCCTCCTGTCGCATATGCATCAACAGAAAACAACCCTTTCCATATGTGATTCATAGATGGAAACCTCTTATTTGGATCAAAATTGCAGATTAAAATGTCATCATATTTGTAACATTTCTGTCCCCTGCCAACTTCACAACTGCCTGTGACATTGTTCAATTAACCCTGTTCAATTACTATAATAAAGAGTGTCATGGGCACAACAGTCACCCATGATAATGTTCCAATGAAATATTAGGTGAGCAAAAAGGACTCAGTAGTAGTTCCTTGAAAATTTGTATTCAACTTCTTCTGCCATTGTAGAGTAAATTCATGTTGCTACAACTTTGACCCTTGATTCGACATTCTATTTGACAGAAACTCAGGGAAATCAATACTCACATGTGATTGCATAGGAGATACACACCTATGTGCCAAATTGGGATCCTAAATTATTGCAGCTAAAGGAGCTGCTCTATCAATGAAGTTCACCACTTCAATACACAAACCAATGTTGACATAAGCTTGCATGCAAAACCTCTGTGTGGTGTGGTTCAGTGTCCTCTACCATGTTTCATATCCAGCTTGTGAATGAGTGAGACAAGTGCTATAGATACTGAACCAAATGATGCAAAATTTGATTAAAGATTGCCAAATCCCTCATTCAACTCATGATGCACAATTTCCAGCACTTCTTATTCATCAACACAAATTACTGTAAGGAGAATACTTACAAAGTCTGACTTGAAGGTCAACGAGAACCAAGCTGATGCAATTTCCAAAAGATATCAAAATGGAGCACTGCAGCATGTTGCCAACTTTGCGATGCCACTGTGATTCAACTTCAGATCTCTGTCCTCCGAAATTAATAAGGTTCCACATCCTTAAGCTAACTTGACCTCCACTGTTACTCAAATGAACAAATGATGAATAATCTGCCAGTCACATCTAAGAAAATGATATTTGATGATCACTGCACAAAATGTAGAGATGCCCAGAGATAGAACACCTCCCACTCAATTTACAACGTAAGCATGCATGGTGCCTCAGTCATGTGAGACGTTCAGGTACAATGAGCTGCTGAAGGTACAAAAGAATAAGATGTTACCTAGAAAACTCCTCGCCAACACTTTCAAGCACTCCTCATATACCAATAAAAACTGACTGAATGGAAATGCCCACAATGAGAATCAAGGTGGCGCAATTTACAAAAGATATTAAAAAAAATGGAGCCATGCACTGCAACATTGTCAGCTTCGCAATACCACTCTGATGCAATTTCAGATCTGTGTCCTCTGTGAAATAAGGTTCTGGCTCATTACGCTAAACCTGACCTTCGCTAGTAGTCAAATGAACAAATGAAGAATTATCTGCCAGTCACATCTGATAAAACAGTGTTTAATAATCACTGCATAAAAAGCAGGGATACTGCAATTAAGACGAGAGATGAAAACCCTCCCTCTCAGCTTACAAAGTAAGCATGTGTGGTGCCTCAGTCATAAGACAAATTCAGATTGAATGAGCTGCTGCTGTAGATACAAAAGAATGAGAAAGCATGATGTTTCCTTAGAGCACTGAGCTAAGTCTAAGGCTAAAATGGATACATTGAGGTAGTTTACACATGAGAAACGGCGGGAGGAGCACTAGGAATTGATGAAAGGAAAGACAAAAACCCTCCTGTTGCTTCTTGGTCATCAAGGAAAAGGTCGTCAGGCACACGGAACGCACCATGGGCAGCACAGAAACCAGCGCCAATCATAACAGCAGAGATCAAGATGCTTCCCACATTGGTCATAAACACAACGACCATGGTGAACACACTCATCCCCAGCAATACCTCCCTCTCGCTGAACGTTCTACCAAATGCAACCAACGCGTCAGTGCGCACAAGGTAGAGGTAAATCCACCCACACAGAAGGACAGCCAACACGAACAGGTAGACCGGGTGCAAGACCAAGCTCAATGCCACCACGGCCACCACGGCCAGAGAGTAGTTGACGCGGAAGTGGCTCAGATTCTTTCGAAGCCTGATCGTCGCGTCGCTGAATGACTCCGGTTTCGCGAATTGTGACCGGTCTGCTAGTTCCGCCCATGGCCGCTTCTGGGAGAGTGCTAACCGGAAGGCGTCTTGCGCTTTTGAGTATAATGCCCATACTGCTGGCGTCGGGGTTACTCCACCCGCTCCGGCTCCCTGTTGCGACACTGGTATCACCGCAGGTTGATTGGCTGCTGCCATCTTCGTCCGTAAGTAGAAGAAACCAGGGATGAAACCCTAGCCCTTTCAATGTCACAAATCCGCCCTTACTTAAAACTTCGTCACGGTCTCCTTTCCCAATCCTTTCACAATCTTTTCACAATGCCTCCAGCAGTCTAAGCATGCATACATCACCTGCGCCTTCGATCTGAAGCATCCACTTCACAATAACGAAATCAACCATCATAACCTAGGGTCATATCATAATGTGTCGACCAAATCTCGGGAACGTGTCACAAAGCACAAACATTCAACAGACGGTAAAGATCCGCTAAAGCTTTCGTTCCAAAACCTTACCTAATATTCGATCACAAACTCCAAACTCTGCAACGATGAACTGGGGTGCAACGGACGATGAAACTACCAACATGCAAATACGGAAAATGGTGCATGTAGATGGATGGAGAAACAACAATGCAGGAGGATCTGTACAAGGAATGCTCATACGGGTTATGGCGAGACGAAAACACAAACGGAGTCCAACTTCGCCGTGGAGCTCAAGCTTTGGTGGCTATGGCGGTCGCTTGCAACAACGAAGTGACTTCGAAGGACTTGGCACCAACCGCGTGAAGGGAGGAAGGAAGGTGAAGGAGTGGAGCCTCTTGGACGAACGAAGCCTGGACGAAGAAGCTGGAGGTGAGATTGGTGGAGGGGTCATTATTGAACGGAGGGTGAAGGGATTCGTTCGTTGGGGCAGCAACGATCGTCCAGTCTGGCGAGTCATATAATTGAGTCGTGGGTGGTGGAGCGTGAGTCCACTTGCTAATTTGCCGGAAGCCTCCATCACCCACGCCACCAATCATTGGGCTGTTTTGTGTGTCACACAATACTACATCGGTTATGGTGTTTAGTGTTACCCACACTATTTGCGAAGGACCTCAACTACACTAAGTATTGTACTTAGTGTCACCAATTCTAATTGTCTTGCTTAGTACTAATTATAAACTGCTTGTTTAGTGTCACCAACACTCGATGTAAACCTAACACTATTTGTCATTCCTTGTAAAAACAATTGGGCATTATAGACTTACAATGTTGCAATTATTGTCACTTACTAAATGATTTTTCATCCGAATTTCAATCATTCATGACAATATTACATTGCAAAAATGTTAGGATGTAGATTATACTAAAGTTTGATTCAATAATTGGCAGTGGATGAACTAAAATTGTACTAAAAGTACGTTGGGATGACAATGTTTGTAAACTTATTCATAGAAGAAGTCATTAAAAAATTTACCACAATGACACAAAATACCATATGAGACTAAATATAATATTTAGTGTAGTTTCCTAGAGGTCTTAAAGTGCCATGTCCGCTAATTGTTAATATGATACTATTTATCAACATACAGTAAGTAACTTTTTTGAGTGGCAATTTCCTTACATTATGACATTTGGCGTAGTACATTCGGATACTTGAGATAATAGTTTTGTGTTTTAGTATGTAAGGGGAAGATATTATTGCATACAAATGGCAAGTGTCATGTGTTTATATTTGAGTGGGCAGATACTCTTGAGCATACTAATGCCCAAGTGCCATTTGTGAACATTTTTTGGCTAACTTGTAGATCATTATGTAACATAGGCATACACTCATGGCAGTACTCAACATACTCATGCCAAGGCATTACTAATTAGTAAGCGCGTTTGAACACCAAGCGTCATGAGGTAACACTGATGATGAAATTGTTGGTCATTAGTGTAAATTAGCGTATGCCTCAAATTAGGGTAAGTGACACTAAAACACATGTGACACTAAATACCATAAACGGTTTAATTGTTGGCCAGTTGAAAAGGGAAGAAAGCTTCAAAGCAATGAAGTTACAAATGAATGAGGGCGAAAGGGCAAATCATAAATTGTTCACGAGGCACACGGTCATGTCAATTGAGCATTACGTATTAACCTATTAACTTCTTGAGTAGACAATGGAAACCTCACTTATCCCCTAGATGCATGGGCCTATTTCCAAAAAGTCAAAGCAATGCACATCAGTAATTGTTGTTTACTCAAAGGAGCGCAAATTCTAAAGTAAAAATCCTACATAAGTAGGCAAATGCATATTGAACATGCTATAACCACATTTCAACATGATTGGATCATATTTGGATTAGTTATGAATTTTTGCATGTAAAAAGGATAAAACAAAATAAAATATATTGTAACTATAAAATTCAATCCAAAATTTTACCTTGTGGTAGAGATGGTATGTATTCATTGGTAGGTAAGAAGTTGCAAAGGAAAAGTTCCAAGTCTAGGCACATGATTGATGCAACCCCTAGAATTTGGTTTGTATTTTGGGCACTCGAATTTCAATTTTCTCAACGGTGTAGAATCTACAAATCATGTCTTTTAGTCATCCCAATGGCCAAAGGATGTATTGTACCCTAACTTAAACATTGTGTGAAAGGAGTAGCTCCAATGGAGGTCTGGAAATTGATGATTTGGCCCTTTGACCAGAAGTCAACCACTTTGTGGTCGCTAAGGCATTTAAGGTTAAGGTAGATGAGTCTTAAATGGTTACTTTTTCCAACTAGACCACTTCTCCTACATAAAAACATGCACTTAGTAAGAGATGATTAGCCAATTAAAATCAAAGCCATAGCCACTTTCCTTATCATTTTTGGAGCTCATATGTTGAATATCTCATTCATTATGAAAGTGAAGATTCTCGTGCTCATTAAATGGTCACATAGTCTCCCCAATCATGTTGACTATTGAACCTATAATGGTTTATCCTTAAAGGGGCCAAGAGGCTGGATGTACAGTCATATACATATTTTTTATGAGCTTCACCAAGTGTTAGAAAGTATTTAAACAAATCATGGTTTTGTAGTGTGTGTGTGTGTATATATATATATATATAAAGGGGATTCTTTTGTAAATATCCACATTTGACATTGATGATCAAATATTCGGTGTATATTTGCATTAGAAAGCGCCTTCACTTTAACCCAAATTTTTAACAATAATAAGATATTCAAATAAGTTGAAATGTCAAATTTGTCTACGTTTGAACATGACTTCTCCATCCGCATTCACAAGTGACCTAAAATTTAGAGTTTGCGAATTGGACTTGTATTTCGTATCAAACATTAAAAAGTAACCATTTCAGACCCATTTACTTTTTGTGTTGGAATACGATCATCTAGAAATGGTATACCCAAATCCAATTTGTGGATATAAAACTACTAGAATCACAAGAAATATGTTTTTGGACAATCCCCGCAACAACAACATTAGGGATAGAAGATATTGCATTCTCTTCTATGCATCGTTATTTAGAACTTTCCACTCTAACGGCATACCCTTTGCACAATGCATCAATGAGTAAATGGACACAACAAGCTTAAGCCATTAGGTGTAGGCGCAATGAAGTTGAAAGTAAATAAAGAATATTATAGTTGGTTCCTATTTGATCCGAAACCGAGTGATGTAGCCGTGAGCAAGTTGAAGAGAACTATAATGGGTGTCCATTTTAAGCTCACATACCTCATGACCTAACATAGTGCATAAGAACACACCTTTATAAACTACTAGGTACATCGCAACAAATGTTTTTTAGAAGAAGAAAAAAACATAAGCCGTAAGGGATGCACCGCACTATTCATGGTGAGCTCAACGCACGATGCCTATCAACAATTCATTGCTTTGGAATCTCATGAAACAAACGTTCAAGCAATAATCAAGTTGAATGTCGCTTCCCACAATCCTAATTAAACTTTCCCACGTATTGCATTAACATGTATGGAATAGGACACATAATTGACATCACCAATAATATAGCATCATTCGACATGCCTTGCACATTCAGAATGGCCCGGAAAATACAAAAAAAATTGTGTCCCATTTACTTTTCAAAGGATTTCCTATGGACTATAAGGTAGAAATACCATAAGCGGTTAACCACCCTTTAGCCATGCACTAGACCACCGTCATAATGGTGAAGTGCCATTTCTGAAACGGATCATGGCTCGGCGGCAACTTCAATGCGTGTACACTCAGTGTAGCCAATGGGAGTCAAGTGTTAATGTACTCACGAGGTAACCGATTTAGGTGATGTTCTGTATGGAAATGCGGATTACCGTGTTCGGTGTAGGAAAAATCTAGTGAACGAGTAGGGGGTTTGACAACTTTCCACTTTGAAAAATTGTAGCATTTTTTGTACAGGGCAAAAAAATATGAAACGACTTGCATTCTTCATGAATCCTTCTCGTCTATCTTGGAAAATGATCTCATGATTGTCAAACCAGATCTTCAATGCGAATCACCTTATTTTCACGGGTTATGGTATTTCTACCTTAGATCCAGGCTGAATACTTTGCAACCGTGCATGGTGTGCCTACCAGTTGTGGCATTGGTAGTATACAAATACTTCTCAATTCTTCTTTATTGAAAAGGGAGCTACTGCACCCCACTAAATAAATGTTATGAATGAATTTGAACACAGGAAAGAGAGGCAAAACGAACAGCCATGTGCCACCCGACGTTTAATTACCTAAATCACTTACCTATTTGTGAGTCTTTTGGTTTGGCATTGAAAAATGGCTGTGGCTAAGTTAAGTTAGTGGAACCTATAAAAGAGGATTCCCACTTGGTTCTGGAGATCATCGAGCTGCGTGGCTTGCTGGTTTTGCCTCCGATTTTGTTCATCGAGTCTGATGGCATGCTCAGCTATGAGCTTCTCGAGTGCTATGATTCTTGTCATGGCTAGCTCGTGGTGCACTCGTATTTTCTCATCAAATTCGGTCCGTAGCTTTGTTTCCAAGTTTGCAATATCAACCTGTGTCACAACATGATGGAATTAGCTTGCCCTCTGTAAGTGTCACACGAATGCTTCATTCCACAGGTTTCCAAATGCACGAGTATGGAGATAGAGGGAATTATCGCATCCAACATCAAAACTCGCTTCCCTATTGTTGTCGATTCGTCTCAAAGGAGTTGGACCACACTAATTCAGGGTCTATAAGGTTGATTCCATTGTCAAATTGTCTAAAAGTAAAATAAAAATCTCCAGGCTACATACCATTTCAGGGTTTTATGTTGGATGAATGAGATGTATGCTTGTATATGATTATTCACTCTCTCTCCCATAATTATGGAAGTGAGGTGGATATACATGCTTGCTCCTGAAAGAGTCTTTGTGCATTGCAAGCTACCGCTCCATGACAGGGGTAGGTTTTATCCTTGGTATCAAGGTATAAAAAGTATGGAGGTTATACATAAATTTACGACAACTCAAGGGGGACGTCACCGCTTGCACGAGTCGGATATTATGTAAGTTTCAAATCGTGAAGTCAAGCTACTACATTTAAGATAAGTTGACCTTATTTGATCACTTAACTTAATCGAACACCTATATTACGGTGTGGATCTAAGAACATACATCGAACCTACTACACATGCTCAAAGTTTGCTGACTGTTTGAAGCTCAAAAGTCCACACAATCAGAGGCACATACAAGATCAATTCAAAAGAGATAGAATTTTCACGGGATATTGACCAGGATATTCATGTAGGCTTTGAAAATCACATGGAAAATGTCTATGGCCTTGATTTGGATTTTGTTGTCATGCCAAACTAATGGTGTGTGTTAAATATCAAATGTGAAGTGGACTAATAGGAAAAGTGTCTCTGTTTTAGGCCTACTTAGCACTTACCTTACATAAATTACGACATCAGTGTTTCCATTCGCAACTCACTTGGAACTATATAAATACGAGGAAGGCTAAGAGAGGTGACTCACCTGAATTTTGGCCGTGAGAGCAAACAACACATCGAATTTGGTGGCAACATACTTTGCGTTCTCTCCCAAATTCACTTGAATCTCGGAAGGTTTCACAGGTTCTGGAGCCACATCCTTGATCTTCTCCTCCCCCTCTCCCTCTCCCTCAACTTCCTCTTCCTCCTCAGCCATGATGACGACCTAACTTAAACAAGTCTTCATGAAAGCTCGCATGCTCGTCTCGGAAACTTCCCTACTTGTATTAGTACTTTTTGTAGCAACAAACTGGGAGAATTTGCAAACAACTGATCAATAAATATCCTGAGACTTTGCTGGGTTTGGGGAACAAATTGCCAATAATGCATTAAGAAAGTATAAAAATTGAATCTCTACAATTCATCTGAATTCGATGATCGTTGTTCTTCCCGTAACGTTGGACCTTCAAATCGTTTTCTTTTTGCCATTTGAATTGGTTGGCTTGTAAACTAGATGCCGGTTCTCCACATGCATTATTGTGCAGTTGAAGTCCACTGAAAGAGTCTATTGAAGGACGATGCGCCCGTGACATAAGAGAAGTGCCATAATTTTCTCCCCAATTCCTCATAATGTGTTAGAAGTGGAAGCGTCTCTCATTCACGCCAACCTATTGGTGACGTTCTCTCTCTCTCTCCCTCTCTTCTCATGAATGTGTTGTTGTCTCTGCCAATCTCTCGAGAGGACCAAACAACAGGTCATTTACATGCACAAATTTAGGTCTTTCGGTGCATGTGCATTCACCCTCTTCATGTGCCTTGATGTCATAGAAGGCACTTGAACATATGAATTCCCGGCAAGTCACAAGGACACTCGTGTGGGAAATTAAATCGTGAGTATGAGGTGAAGATTTGAAGCACAGGAACTTAAAGAGCACGTCCATTTAATTGCCTAGTTATTGCATTACCAGAGGGCGGTCTATTTCATCTTTACTAGTGTTGGAATGTAGTTTCCGCATGGGACATAAGTGGCCTTATCCAATGTGAGCATGACACATGGCAAAAATTGTAGAAAGAAGATTTTTATTTTTATTTTTGAAATAGAGAGCCCTCTACGGTAGTTGCTTGTAGCTCACTGAGTTCCTCCAAGTGCCGGAGAAAACTTATTAATTTCCCCACAAATCTCAAACTCGTGTCTAAGAGATGTGTTCTCTACAATCTCCGTGTCCTCTTGTAATCTCCATGTCCTCTTGTGATCTCCTCCTCATGATCATCGTGGCAGTCAAAGGTTACCCAAAATAATTGTGGTATGTCGAGATTATCAGACATTAAAATAGGTGTAAACAGTGTCTGGGGAAATTTTGGGCATAATAAGTCAATATCCTAGTGTTTCCAAGTCCAACTGATTACATCTTTCAGTTTTTCTTTATTAAATTTTTCTTTACGTTCTATAAGTCCTCTAAAATGATCAGTGATTTTTTGGAGTATTGAACTTCAACCAATTATTTCTCAAACTCAACCGGTTCATCTATAACGATTTGGGTGAACCAACCCATGCTCTCGTTCCTTGTTGGATGCCCATACCCTTGCCTCCAAGGAACCAATGTACAAATTGTTTCGCCCCAGCCCATCTATAACTACACTAAATATGATATTTAGTGTCATATGGTATTTTATGTCCCTAGAGTAACTTTTTGGATGACACTTCTTATGAATAACTAAACAAATACTATCATGGAAGAGGTTTGAGTTCATCCATTGGCCAAAACCCTACCTTCTCTTGTCAGTAACTTGTGATGAAATATTGTTGTGGATGATTGAAATTTGGATGAATAATCACTTGGTAAGTGACAGTAATTGCAAAACTGTAATTCAATAATCCCCCAAAAAAACTTACAAGGAATGACAAATAATGTTGGGTTGACATTTAGTGTTGGTGACACTACACCGCAGTTTACAATTAGTATTGAGCAAGACAATTAGAATTGGTATCATATCTAAAATATCATATTTAGTGTTGCTGCCGGTTCTCCCCGTTCATTGGATGCAAGAGGTGTGTAGTTGAGTTGAGATGAGATGAGGTGTCAGTCCACCTCGGATAGAAGACCGCGCCAGATCAGCAGAAAGCTGCCACGTAGGATATTCGCCCAACGGCCTTCTTTCGAAATTCCAGCATTCTTCCTCGGAAATGCTTCGCCTGCCCTCCCCCACCACCTCCTCGCCTGGCTTCCTCGACAAGTCTGATGATTATCATCTTCTGTATACATACACACACACACACCTGGAGATCAATCACTTGCTCCTGCTTTGATGCAACGATTCTTATTACAGACAGACAGACAAGAGACTCAGAATGCCATTGATTGCATTGTATGAGAAAGTTGAACTTTCTTGGCGCTCAAGCAACAAACTTCAAGGCTTTGCTTAGCAAGCCAAACAGGAGAGCTTCATTCTCGTGTCAATGCAGCACTTTTGGAACAATGGGAGCTCTTCTTGGACGTGCAAGCGGAAGAAGATCTTCGTGTGTTGGAGTGGGGCGAGGGAGTGAATGGAATGGAATTGCAGTTGGAAGCTTCAGTGGCCTTTGATGCGGAGCAATTGGTATGTTGGTTGATGAGCCTCTCTTTGTTTTTCTTTCCTTTCTCTACTTATTGTTTATTTTCTGTCTTTCTGAGGCTATGATGGAGTTGAAGGTTCTCTGGATGTCTGGAATTGTGTCCAATGGCCTGAATTAGTCGACATGATTATGGGATTGTGCAAGGCTCTATCTACCTGTGTTACTTTCGATTGAGGGGAATGATGTCAAGGCTCTTGCAATAATATGCTCGATCAAAATTCGGAGCTGTAGAAAATCAACAGGTTTTGAAGATGATGGTAAGAGCAAGGGGTTCTGAGCATGATCCTCTGGACATAAAATCAAAAAATCCTCAAAGTTGTAAGTTCAGGATTGATGATGAACGTGCCTCATGTCAAAATTCTGAGAAAGTTGATGCAAATGGACTGTGCAGCTCCGGACAGTTTGATGACAGAATACATTCAAAAGTTGAGGAGGTTTATAAACTGCTACAGAAAGTGGAGTGAGCTTTCTGAGTGCATCTCTTTAGATCAAGGTATGTGACTTGCGTTGGCAAACTGGCCTTAAAAAATGACAGCTGCAGCTTCCATACTTGCTATTGTGGAAATGCAAGGCATGCATAGGATGTGTGAATGAACAACAACTTGAAAACTGACCTCGGAGCTGGTGCATTGAAGTTCTCTAAATTCATAACTGGATGATGATTGAGTTCAGCATGTAGTTTCTTGCACACAAAAAAGCATTTTAGCATAATTGACATGTGTTGATGGATGGTTGAGATGTGAAATTCCGGCAATTAAGCAACATGTCGTTCTTATGACTTTCAAAACCCTGTGATGCAGGTCAGCATAAAATTCGAGGCAGACTTGTTCTCGAACAATATTGTCCAAACACAAAGAAAGCTTTGTTGCTGAAAACAACCTTGTTGTCTAGTGAAGCAGTTCTCCCATCTCTATGACAAGGATGACGGCATGGAAGAAGCTCTCTGTTTTCTTAATTATCTTGATTTTGCAAACCACAAGCACACATGGAAACCTGTGGAGCTGGTTTGCTCTGGACGCATCAACCTCCTCGCAATCTGACCCGCCGCATCAACCTCACTGCTCAATGCAGCGTCCAACCGACCTTGCGAAATTCGACATCGAGTCAGGGAGTGTGTTGAGCAATTCTAGAGGCAAAGAGCTTGTGGAGAAGGTTCGTCACCAGACAGCCAAGCATTCCTGTTGGCATAAAGCGTACAGTGGCCTCGTTTCATCGTGTCGAGAGATTTTGAAAGAGGAGGAGAAGAAAGCAAGACTGGCAATGAGGCTCACAAATTGTTTCTTGCAAGTTTCGGATCGAGCGCCACAACAGTGCCCTGATTCAACGCCAATTTCAAAGTGTACAAGTGGACTGAGTGATCACATTCATTCCATCTTCCTTGCCTTCTTCATCGACGCAGCTTCCATGTGCCACCATCTCCAGTATGAAAAACTTTTCACTTCCCCACTGTGTTAGTGTTTCTTACATACTCTCTTCTTTTTACTCAGTAATTATGTTGGTCACTTGGTTCATTTGGTTGTTTTGTTTCCCAAGAAAAAAGCTGCATCAACTTTGGTGATCACTTAGAAGCAAGTTTCCAATCCTCAAAACATGTCCATCTTCATATAACTCATGGCTCATGTCAGGAATCCATTCTTATTCCTAAGAACGTACTCTACATTGAACCACAAAACTGGCCTCAAATGTTGATGATCTATTACATTATTGGCAATGAAGCATTTTCTTCTTCTGTTGATTTTGTTATCCTGAGCTTCACATTTCCAGCTGGTGTTCATCAAACTGCTGATGAGATTTCATGTGTACTCTGGGTGCACTCTGGGTTCATTGGAGACTAGATTTTTCAATTAACTTGTGGTATCAACAGGAGTGAAGCATTCAAACAGGAGACTGAAAGTATTGTCAATGAGCTTAAAGGATCCGCACATTGGGTGGAGTCCAAGCTCAAGACAATGGAGTCGCAAACAAACATCATTTTGCAGCAAAGTGGTGATGTTCTTAATGAGCAAAAGCTGCTGCACACAAAATTGCAAGAGCATTCTCAGGAACTTATACAAGAGTACAATCGCCTGCATTCGGAAATGCAAGAGAAAATGAAAAACGGCCTGTCAGGTCCGCTTCATAAGAGAAGACCTTAAACTTCTAATACAGATAATTAGGTTTGGCCTCGCTATTGGAAAAGCAAGGGGTAATGAAATAGGAGGATTTGAAGGGCTTGTGATTTGGAACTTTAAAACAGCTTGTATCATCTTCATGTGCATTTTGGAACCTTGTCTGACCCATGTCTATTAGCTTTATATCATAAATGGAGACTGTTCACATCATTATTGCTGTTTGACACAACGTGTATTGCATCTACAGGTCTTAATTCCGCAACGGAAGATGTCCAAAAACAGCTGCAAGGAGTCTATGCCCATCAAGTCTTGCTGGCCGATTCACTCTCCATGGAATTTTCAACTTTGAATCAGAAAACACATGAGATTTCAAATTCTTTGACTACAGAATTTTCTGAAATAGCAAACTCTTTAGCCAAAGAATTTACAAGCTTGCACAAGCAATCTCATAAGATTGTTGACTCTTTGACTACTGAGTTCTCAAGCTTACATGATAAGACACATGAAATTGGTGCTGGTGTTGAAAGGTCAGTGTCACTTCTGAAGTGGTAATCTTTTGCTACTCGTGGTTGTTTTCTATCTTTTTCTTTACAAGTGAAGTTTGTTATGGCATGTGTAGCTTGTTGGTATTTAGCATACATTGATTCCTCGCATATTGGTTGTGCATTTCAGGTCGTTGACAGGGCAAGAAGTGCTGCTAGCTAGTCAAGCCCAAGCCCAAGCCCAAGCTATGGAGGGCCTCACCAACTTGAAGAAGTTGCAAGAACGTGCACTGGAAGAGAGTCGTGCTTCTGTTTTGGACCTCACTCAGCAGGCAAAAATGCACCATAATGAGTTCCTTGCATGGCAAAGTGAGCTTCATAGCATGCATGAAAAACTAGCCATTGGGTCAAATGCAATGCTTGAAGCACAGGTACTTATTGCTCAACCCTCTTTCCCGGTAATGGTAAAAAATCATGTCTGGGCTATGCAACTAGTTTGGGCCTGTGTCATCCTGGCTTATTGCATCCATGCATATGAATTAATGTCCCAAGCCATCCTCGCACCATTTGCCCAACATGCCACCATTGAGTTCCAAAGTTTCAAAATGTATAGTAGACTAGTTAGGGCCCGTGCTATCCTGCTGCATATGTGAATATGGATTAATGTGCTGAGCCATCTCTGCACCATCTGCTCAACATGCCGTTGTTATTCACAGCCACCCATTTGGAGAAGTTGAATGTCGACGGCATGTGCCCTTGCCATTCAACCTTTCTGTAATGTATAGTAGATTTTGTCATGGGGGGCAACATCTAAGTCGGATATCACAAGATCTTATATATCAAATGTATGTGTGCACTTGCATGCTCACAACTCTACACTCTATAATCTACATTTAACATAGTCTAGGCTGGTTTTTATTCAACACTGGTGGTGCAACTTCCTAACAATCTCTGTATCAAGCTGTAGTTGGGCTTACAATCTTAGAATAGATCTGTCACTTATCACGCATGTGTTTTGGTTGATGCGTGCAGGAAGCATTTGTGTCAAAGCAAGCTGCGGTATTTACATCTTTGGAGCGGCTCTTCTCTCTTCATAATGCAATTCTCTTGGAGTCCAAGTCTTTGAAGACCTTTTTATTCTATGTTGCTGCTTCTGTTTTTGTTTACATGAGTACCAGTACAAAGCAAACCTACAATGCCCGTGCCCTTCTCTATTGTGGTAAGACATTGTTGGCTTCTTAAGCATTTCCTCTTCACTTGATTCTCTCTGCACTCTTCTGAAGCATTCTAGAATCTAGAACGAAAGGAGATTCTACAAAATAAACTCTATGACAAGGCATGCCTTATCAGTGAAGTGAAATCAAGCAAGTAGTGAATTGACTTTAAATGCTCAAAATTGTAACTTAATAGTACTTGGGCCACGTGTTGCGTATTTGCAGGTCTAACAATCACATTTGCAGTGGAGTTGTGGCTCCATCGTTTTCAAGTGAGGACCTCAAGTCAAGGACTGCATCAATCTTTGTTGTCCTTAATCTTCCCACGGATAACATTTGGACTGATTACTGTGACCCTCCTCTTATACAACATTTTTACTTACAGGTACAACCATATTGCAATCAACCAAACTTGAATTGGATATGTAGGACTTAAAACTGCATCTTGCAATCTGTGAATGTCAATGTTGCCATATCAACTACTTAAACCATCTCTCCCACCAACTTCTTGCAAGTCTTGAATGAATATAAGAATTTTCAATGGTACTTATTTGAACTTTGTTCTTTTGCTTCAGGGACTATACAGCTTTGAGCTATGAGATATTGATGGACATGCAAGAACGTATGAAAGGGCTTCCTTACAATATTCCATCTGGCATGGAGGAACTTTGTCAACCAAGCTCAGTGCCCCAATCAAAACTCACACGCACGAGTACACCCTACGGAAAGATGTTGACACAAAAAATCATTCGTCGGGCTCGACTCGGTCAAAGTAAATATTTACGATAAAAACTCGTGGGTCTTCTTTGAACTCATTTGCAACCTCTGCTGATGTTACAAATCTAGAGAAGAAATCATGTAAAAACCTTTGTAAAGTCATGTCATACAAACTTGTAGTATATAAACGCAAAAGTAATCCACCCAACAACATACATAAGGCCTCTGTTTTCTTAGTGAATGATAATAATGATGGTGCAGGAATTCGTAGAAGGTGGAGGAGGTTCAAGAGAGGGGTCCCTTGTCCAGTAACTAAGATTTTTGACTTCCTTAGAAGTTGTTAGAGGTATATCATTAACTCCAATCATTACCAAAGTAATTACAAAAGTGTTGCACAACTTGAATAAGTTGGTTTCTATTATATTTCATTCAACGAAGTTTCTTCATTTTAATCAAGTATCTGGAAATGTTACATTTGATTTGTTTAGACATTCATTAGGGTCGATTTTCCATACAATTTGGGAAGGAAAGGTTAATTGTGGACATAGTGTCTCTCTTATCAAACCTTAGTCGTATGATAAAGAGTATTTGTTTGTGCTGAGAGGTTTTGTAATTGTTGGTGTTATCTCGTGTGAAGGTCACCCAATCACGTGGTTGATTCCAACTTGGATTTCAAGTCTTGTAAGTGAAGAGAAGGAGCCACTTCCTGCTTTGAATGAGGGCTATAGTGATTCACAAGTTCATGTGGACAATGAATCTGAAGACCCTGATTACAAGCCGCCTTTGGATCTTAATGACCTTGATACCACACCTAGACATGCATACAATCTTCGACCTCGAAGGTGCAAATTTACAAATCCTTCATCTCAGAATGCTTGTTTTGTCTTGTCCTCACTTGCTCTTATTTGCTATTGCTTTTTATGTTCATTCTGTAATCAGTTGATATAAGCATCTACTTGAGCAATTTTCAGAGGCTTTTCACAATCGACGTGACTACCTGCTGTGCTAGAGAAATTAACAAAGTTGTGGGCTCTGATATCTTTTGCAGGAGTCGTCGTGCAAGTCCTGCCAGCATGTCTGCCATTGAATGGGAGTCAGTTGATGCTTTTGTGAGTGCTGTCACGAATGCATGAATTTTTTGGATACCCTTATCTTTCTTCCAAGAACATCAAAGATAAGCGAGAAGTAGGCTAGTAACTTTTAGATACACCATACAAAACTGAGTGTCATACAATGCAGTTGTGATAAATAGTAGTTTATCAACCCTCAAGTCACGTATTATATTACAATCAAGCGGGCAATACAGTTCCTAAATTATCTCATCAAGCTGAACTACTTTCATAATTTTTGGTCCAATTTATAGTTCCTTCTACAATTTGTGGCTTTGCAGAATTGTTCATCAATTTGCAGGTTTGTGAGGGGTTTATGGTGGGCATGATATGAGGATTCTTATGCAGTTTGTGTTCTGTACAACCCATCTCACTTTCCAACTCATGATGTTCTAGTTTTGTTCCAGGTTTACTCAAAACTTGTTAAGATGTGAAACATTGCTAACAGAAAGGTGATGTCATTTAGTTAGAGAATGTCAATTGTTATCATTTTCACTGACAAGCCCAAATGTGTAGAAACTGTCAAAATTCTTTGGATCTGTAAGAACTCATTCAAATGTTAGCTGGGCTTGTATGGCAGGCAATAAGTTGCAACAGGTCAATCGATTAATTTCTGAGTGCTACTCTAACAAGCACAAGTCTTCAGAATCTTATAAACTACAAACCACTCAAAGAGGTTCTGAGACCATTAGGTTGGGGTAGTTTCCACTCTAAATTAGAACAGACCATGTTTGAATCATTGGACAGATGACTGCAGTTTGTATGTGGAAAACAATACTACAAGCTTCAAAATAGCTTCATGAACAAAAGAATAGCCTGTCACATGAGAATATCATCCCCTTACCTTCGGATCACTCTACAACTGCTTCCTTGCAATCTGGGTTGAACATTTCAAATGCAAGGTACTGAATAGAAACACCAAATTTGTAGCTTTTTCTACCATTAATCTATCCCTCCACTTGATATTAAAAGTGCTCCAGTTTCTCACAAGTTGATAGCAAGACTGACACATGTCCTTTACCAGCTCTTGCTAAAATGTAAATGTAGCAGCAGAGCTCAATAGAGTGCATGTCTTACAACTACAAAACAGGACTTGGACAGGAGTCTCACAACCAGCAAGAATATGTATGCAAAAGCAGAGAAATTGAAAGTAGGGTTATGCAGCTGATATCTGAGTCCAAGTCATGCACAATCCCATAAGAATTACAAGTGCAGGGCTTGGTATTCCTCCTTTCAAAAGAACATGTTGTTCTGAATGCTTTTGCTTTCCCAAAAATGAGTAACAATAGTGAATGCTTGAAATTTTATTTTCTTAAATTAATCTTGAAGATGGCCAAACTCCTCTTTCCAGTGCTTTGCTGCCTCCTCTGGACTTCGAAACTTCCATAGGTGAGGCTTTTTTTGTTCTCGCTCTTCCAGTATGGCCTGCAATGCAGTTGTTGATATCAGTATCTTTGAAGACTTAATACAGAAATAGTGGGGAGTATTGTCTGTTTAGGAGAGGATTGAAGAGAACATAGATGCACATACTAACATTCAATAAGTCACTTACTTGCCTATCCTTAATTTATAGTCAAAGTTTTCATCTTTCAATACCTCTCAGATACAGAAGGGCCAGCCACGCAGAGCTTGAGCTCAAGCTCAAGCTTGCAAGTTTGATGGGCCAGAATTAAAGGAAAATGGTGGAGCTTTGGTTCCTCTTTATTTTGGATTGATTTTCAAGGTCAATCCCAAACCTGAACTCGTAGTCATCAGACTTGACAATTCTACAGGTTCAAATTCAGACTTGAACTTCAAGATCAATCCAAAAAAATTGGAACCAACCACGAGACACAGCTCCACCATCTTAGGCACATATAAGGGCTCAGATTTTCTTACATTGGCCCACCAAACTTATGAGCTTGAGACCCTAAACTCGCAGAGACAAAATCGACAAACACCAGAAGTTTTCATCCTCAAGGCTCCTTCAAACGTGTTCTCATTATGCAAACCTGTATACCTCCTTATGGACTTGATAAAGTAGGGGTAGATTTCCTCAACATTCACATATTTGCTCACTCATCTACTCACCTGTATCTGAGCAGCAGGTTTGGTTTTAAGAGAGATGCAATCAAAAAGGTCACTCCACTTGTCCCTGCAGTTACTGAATGTGCCTTCTCGATAGTATTCTGTCATCTGGTACACAGGAGCTGCACAATTCATGAACCTTGTCAGAAGCAGTCACGTAAACATCCTCAGTTACACATTACAGTCTGAAAAGGGAAGAGGATGACCAGTGCACATAGATACACATACTCCGTTTGAGCACACAAAATCTTTGTGAAGTTCACATTCATCTACAAGTTCATAGGGGGATTGCACTGAGACTTTGCATGGATTATTGTGTGGCAGACCTAAAATAAACAATCCATCATCAAAATTGCTGTACAGAATCTCGCAAATTACACATTCGCGCGTATTTTGAGATTATGTTGAGTATGGAGCGGGGTAAACAAGAAAAATTCCCCCACTCAAAAACTAAATAAGCTGTAATGCAAGGGAGGGGCCGTAGTTGTCGTGAAAGGAGCCAATAATTAGTGTACCAGGACCTTTCAAGAAGAAATCTTCAACTTGCAACAAGCAATAAGGGAACAAAAACAAAACAAAACGAAAAATAAAACAAGAATTAAAGCGGACCATCTCCTACGTTGCAATCCAAGATAGACCTAGCACCGAAGGCTATCCCGCCTGTCTTGACAATGAAAAAAATCCTGGATACAACCTGATCACCAACGAGACTGGATTGGAGGAAAGGAAGAAAAAACTCACAGTAACAGAACCAGAGAGCATCCACTTTGGAAACGCACGAAATTCTGACAGGCTTTTGTTGTTGCTGCTGCTGCTCCTGGATGATTCCTTGCTCCGCCATCACCACCAAGACTTCAAAGAAGAGATAGAAACCTAATTTCTGATCATTCCTTGCTCCGCCATCATCGCCGAGACTTCAAGACAGAAACAGTAACCTAATCTCGACAAAAAATTGAGTCAGTATCTTCATAATGATGATCGGATGCTCGCTTAAGAGTCTCCCAAACAATGAACGGGGAGAACACGCAGCTACACTTAATATTGTATTTAGTGTCACCAATTCTATTTGTCTTCCTCGATACTAATCGTAAACCGAAGTGTCACCAACACTCAATGTAAACCTTACACTATTTCTTCTCAACAAAATTGGGCATTATAGATTTACAATGTTGAAATTACTAAGTAATTTTTCATCCAAATTTCAATCTTCCATGACAATATTTCATTACAAAAAAATTAGGATGCAAAATATACCATACTTTGTTTCAATCAATAATTGGCATGGATTTCATCTAAATTTCACTCACCCATGACAGTACTTGTAAACTTCTTCATAACAAGCGTCATTGGAAAAGTTACCACGTTGATATAAAATACCCTATGACACTAAATACAATGTTCATTATAGTTAATTCAAGCCTTTGGGAATCACATAACTCAATACAAAACAATAAAGAAAGAAAGAAGCATAACATAACTTAGGATGAAATTGAACACAAATCACACATGTGGCCATAGCCAAATGGCAACAAGCCACAACAATCAATATTCAAACGAAACTTACAAATCGAGGTAAACGGTGTAGCATTAAACAAAGGCGTGTTACACATGTGGGCCATGCCACCAAATTGGTGAAATTAAGCATTACTAGACAATTTACATTAATTTTGCATATACGAACCGAAAATTTATACAATTGTTACACACTGTTCAATTGTTGAAATTGGTTATACTAAATAAAGATATCATTGTTGAATTTTGTTTTTACTGCAAAAGTGTTATATTCTTAAAGTGGAATCTACTTCTGATTTTATTTTCATTTTTGGAAGTTACTCTTAGTATTGATAGTGTATCAATATACCATTAGAATTTTTATTGCAACCCTTATATATTTTTAGCATTTACTCTAAATACAATTATATATTGGGAAGTGCTTTTAACTACTAACTTTCAATCCCCAAAAGCAAAAAAATAATATATATATATATATATATAATAATGAAATAGAAGACAAAATACACACATGGCAATAGCCTAGCCAAATGAGTATGTGTAAGCAATTTAAGCAAGGGCTATCATCTTCAACAACCAATATGCATGGAAGAAGCCACTTCCACAACATATATTTCCATTGATGAAACTTCATTGGTTCCATACCAATGGTGGACATATTAATGTCTTGAGTATAGCATGTGTAGTAAAACCTCAATTTCATCAACACAAAAAAACAAACATGAAAGATAAGACAAAACTCTGAAGTATAAAAACAAGAGACAAATTTTTAGTTTGTTCAAGAGTACACCATAGTTTTGACAAGAGGGCAATCTTTGACAAACTTCCCTCTTAGGAATCCTCTAAAGCCACACAAAACGACACACCCCACAACTCCACACTCCCAAAACCCATATAAACCTATACTCCACCCACCAAGCACATCTTCACACACATTAAACATAAAACCACTAATGACCAAATATACATATAATCAAAAAAATAAAATCACAAGAGGTATACAATAGAAATACAAATGCAACATCACATGTTTACAATCTACAAATAAAAATAAGAAATCATAAATAAAAGACATATGACTAAACATGATAAAAATAGACACATACAAAATGGACTACATCTTCAAAATATGATAACTATTCTAGGCTCAATAGTCAACATAACGGGGGGATCTATATTAACCATAATGACCACAAGAGACATTACCTTGGGTTAAGTTACCTTAGCTAAAAGTTGTTTGGAACTTGGAAGTGTTGGAAGTAACTATGCCTAATTTGAATACTTATCTTGACCAAACATCTATAAATTTTGAGTGATACTCCCTCCGTCCCAAAATGATTGTCCTATCCCCTACAGTTTTCTATCCCCTAGAGTTTTCTATCCCCTAGAGTTTTCTATCCCAAAATGTTTGTCCGACATAAAACTTTTGGGGGTAGGATAATCCTTGTGGGACGGAGGGAGTATGTGATTAGGTGTGACTCCAGGGATGGATAACTAAATTGTCATGTGTTAAAACTAAGATTTGACTACATGTTTAAAATATGATAACTATTATAGGCTCAATAGTTAACATAATGGGAGGGAGTGGACCTATATGACTATTTAACGAGCACAAAAATCTTCACTTTGATAATGAATAAGACATTCATACAAGCTCCAAAAATTATGACGGAGGCTATGGCCTCACTTTGGATTCGATAACCATTTCGTAGTAATCGCATGTTTCATATCCTAGGAGAAGTGGGCTAGATGGAAAGGTAGCCGTTTAAGACCCATATAAGTTACCTTGAGCTTATGGCAAGCTAGCCAGCTTATGTGGGAGGTTGGAAGATCCTCGGAGCCCAAGTGTTGGGGGGTTTAGGGTTTAAGCTTAGGGAGGTTTCTGAAAATAAGGGAAGCAGAGAGCCAAGACTTTGAGAAGGCTTGAAGAACTTCAGTTAGATTGCGGAGGCACGCTCGCGAATTCCATCAGAGAAAGCGAGCAAGCCTCACTTGCTCACGTTGTCGCTCACAGTGGATTTTCTTCTCCTTCGCCATTTGCCACTTCTGACTCCACCTCATCCAAGTAAGCCTGTGCAACAATTCACTCTTGTTATGCTTGCTTCTGGAATTGGGTTGATTCAAGAATGAATGTGCGCAATGCATCCCTTGTTAGGCTTTTCATAAACGTAAGCAGACAATTTACGAGGTTTCTTAGATCAAGATTGGAGGGAGGGCTACAGACTTTAAGATGGACGGAGGATCTCCTGTTGTCTTGCATGAACGAAAGGATTGCTGATGAGCGGAGAGTAATCCTTTCAGGCGCCTCGAGTTGTATAGAAAGAGGCCCTGTGAGCGGGCCTTTCTTGGATTAGGGTTGAATGAGAGAGCGTTAAGCATCGGAAGTGCCTCAAGTAATGCTGCTCATGTGCTCTCTGAGTTTCTGACCCGAAGGAAAACATATCAACTCTTGTCATTCTCATGGCTAGGGTTTAACCTCAGCACTCGAAATTGCCCGCCATCGCTGCGTAGGCTAACTTTGGCAGAGCTTTTGAAAGATTGCTTTCAATTTGTCGAGGTTTAGCTTCTGCATGTGCATTGGATTCACAACATTTACAAGCCTCATGTTAGGACCCTTCAACACATGCTCCTCCTTCTTTCCTTTGGCTTTTTTCTGTCTTGCAGACACAGTTGCTAGGGAGCGGTGAATCTGGGGAGATTGATCTCACATGATGTTCTGTGTGTGTTTGGACAGTTTTGTGGGAGCTGCGTATGTAGCGGGGTTGTTCGTCCAGAGGTGTTGTGGTTTAAGGTTCGTCACTCTCCCGAAGATGCAGTTTCCGGTAGACAAATGATATGCAAATGGCACGCGTTGCAGCATTCATGCTGACTATAGAAGAGTGTAAGGAAGCAGAAGAAACTTAGAGGACAGTTCTACGTTGAAAAAATATTCCAGACTAAATTGAAGTTCTAGTCAAGTTTCGGAAGCTGAATTCGTTGATGTTGTTTAGGTTGGGGTTGGTGAATCTAAACAAAAGAGGTTTCTCTCCCTGCCTGGAGGATTGGGAATTTGGAGGGAAGAACCAACTCAATTGAAAGGAGGCAGATTGGTAGTTAGGTTTCTTTGGCTCAAGGTTTTTGTGCGCTGCATATTTGAAGGAGCTTTACTTAACAGACAGAGAACATACACTGCTGAAATAGAGCTGAAGACTCGAAGAGATTCATTCACATGTTTTTGCTAGATAAGCCCTCAGAACCATGTAGCCACAAAATGTGTGCAGTCATGCGTGTCTTATTAAGTCATAGGCAAAAAAGGTTTTTGGGTGTGGAACTGGTGCACAGGCGGGTGTTTGACTCGTGGCCATACATCTGATATACTGGAGTAGTTGGATGACTTGAGTGGCATAGACTCAATTCTATGTAACGTATGAGTAATGAAGTCTTTATTGAACTAGACAATGGTCATAATCCAACCTTGGGCTGCGGTTCTGGATGCCTTGATGTGAGCAGAATTGTTTGCATCTTCGACTTCCTTCCATTTGTACATTTTAGAAGCTGGAATCTATCATCCCTTTGTACCTTATTATACTAATTTATAATAATCTGTAATGCCCAATTTAAGATCAAGGAAATGAAGACTTTTGATACTGACATGATTATGTCTTTGTTGTGTGGAGGTGCTGTGAAGATGGAGGCACTCTTGTCGAAAGATGAATGTGGAGCAGAGGTTTCAGCCACCATTACCTTGGGTGCAGAGGAGCAGGAGGTGGTGTCGATTAGAGGGAAGAAAGATGGACTGCTCTCGGACACCTTGGTGGAGTTGAAAGATAAATGTATGCAGATTCTTGGAGCTTACTTGCAACGGCATTCTGTGCCATTGGATGAACCTGACTTGGATGTACTGGATGAGACCTTCGAAGACGAAGAAGATGTAAAGGAAGATCCACTTGAAGGTGCGGCCCCAAACAAGAAACAAAGTAACTCTTAAAACTTCCAACTCTTTATTTGTGTAATGCATGTATGTGTTGTTTACCTTTTGTCTACACACAAAATAGAGTTCAGATCACAATGCTTCCTTGTAGGTGAAGACAACTTTTAACCAGTGTGAGGAGGGAGAAATGTCAATGATGTCACGTCTGTCTTACAAGGGGCTATGAAGAGGATTGTTTCAACTACACTGTTTTTTGCATTTAGTGTTGTGTTACATTTAATGTTGTTACTATTCATTTACCTGCACCACTATCTACCAACCACTTGACAATTAGTGTTCAAGGATTTGGTAATGTAGTGGTGGTAGAGATGGTGGTGGTGCAACCATGCGGCAACAAAACACAAAACATAAAAAATATTATAACACTAATTGTGGAGATGTAAAAATCTGAACATGGCCAAATTTTACATTAGTTCACAATTAGTGTATAGGTTGGCATTTAGTGTATGCAACATTAAGGGCGCCACTGGCATTTAGTGTTGTGGTTCGTAATTACTGTTGCTAACACTAAATGCAAAAAACAGTGTAGTGTTGGATTGGTATTGTCTTTTTTTAATACCATTTGGGTATCTAAAATGAGGGATTCCACATTTTTTTATACCAGTATGATATGGGTATTTGACAGAATTTTCAATTTTCTATACCATACAAGATCCTTCATATTGGTATAAAAAAATTACCCTAGTAACAATATGGTTTAGAATGGTAGTGACCCAAATAATTACTTGGGTATAGAAAGATTCTCTCACCTTGACATGCCCATCAAATATTAATATATGACTGGTATTACAATTTTAATACTCACGGGCAGGTTCTTTTGATATCATTATTGATGTTGATTATTGACACCATGCAGTCACCTATGTACCATACCAACAATGGTTTAACCCACTGCGATCGTTGTATTAGAAAATTAAAGAAAACATAGAAAGTCTTCATTGGTCACTTAGTCTTCAATTCCTCCTCACACTGATTATGTATGTTATCCAACATGGTGTCTTGCTACTACAAAACCTATAGAGTATTATGCCGTCATATCTTGTTTTCATGCTCTGGTTATCTGCAGCAGGCATGACACTTAAGAAGTTCAGGTTGCAGTTGGGGCAATTTAGGTTTAATCACAGCCCAAAGTTGTGACCACTGGCTACCTCTTTTCTCATATGTGCATTTTGCCATTTTTTCAGAGAAACAGAGAAAGAACTGATCAGGAGTGCGCAAATTAAGGAGTAATTCTACACAGTGGTATGTCTATTGGAGGCTGGATGTATTCTGGAACTAGCCTGATAAGAAACTCCTAAGGAGGGCATTGAACATGAGAGAGATGGTACTGCAATCTACTGCTGCACAAATGTGAGGCCAAACAAAATATGGAGTCTGCAATGAAGCTGTGGACTGTGGGGCACAAGGGAGAGAAAGTACGTGTACTATATGTCCAAAGGTCAGTCTAAGAAAAATGCCTTGCTTAAGTGGAGCTAGCATGACTCCAACTACTCTTGAGGTGTTGACAATTTTTGAACCAAGTGAACCAATTGATTTAGAGTATAAATGTTGAACCCAGCACCAATAGGCACATCTTCTCGTGAAAAATGTTCAATTCTAATTTCTTTACAGAACCATCGGGTCACTGAGAATCCATTCCTGTGCTTCCCATGGGATGTGCTTGTACTGTATGTTGTATTCCTGTTGCCCCTGGAGATGTGGCAGAAACTGAAGGCAAGGATTTACTGTCGGGAATTAATGAAATCCAAAAATATTGCACATTCAGAGAACATTTTGATTTTGCACATATTGAGGTATGTCAGCCTAAATCGGACATGGTTATAAGGAGATCAGAATTTTTCAAAATGTAGCACATCTCTTTGTTTGGGAATGGTACACTAAACAAAGAGATGTGTACTATTGTATTTAGCGTTACCAATTCTATTTGTCTTGCTCAATACTAATCATAAACCACCTGTGTAGTGTCACTAAATGTAAATGTAACATTATTTGTCATTCTTTGGAAAAAAAAATTGGGCATTATAGATTTACAATGTTGCAATTACTATTACTTACGAAGTGATTTTTCGTCCAAATTACAATCATTCATGAGAATAATATATTATTGCAGAAATGTCAGGATACAAAATATACTAAACTAAAAGTAGATGAACTAACAGTAAGTGGGGATGAGTATTTGTAAACTTGTGTATAAAAATTGTCATTAGAAAAGTTATCACAGTGACATAAAATACCATATGACACTTGATATCGTATTTAGTGTAGTAGGATTGTCATACATTGGTCTGGGCAGACAGTAAACACCCTGAACGAACTTTCGGGGGTGTCAGATCCGGGCTGGGGCAGCCTCCAGGAAAATTTCTGAACCCGACTGAAAACTGCTGCCCGCCCCGCCCAACTTCGAAAAAAACATTGCCCTTACTTAATTTGGTAAGCATACTTTCTGATTTATTTGGGCTTAATTAGGATTAATTAGACTTAATTACATTCAATCACACTTAATTAGTTTGAATGTCATTTTAATGTCATTTTAGAATGACAAAGTCACAAAAATTATAACCTCAATGTTAATGAAGATTTTGTAAATTTTTTGACCTCCAAGTTAATTACGTGCTTCATTGATGGTTTCACTTTCGGAATGAAATCCCAATCAATTGCTTATTTACTAATTGGAAGTGCACATATATATTGGATTTTAGACCTTGAAGGTGAAGTGCACTCAATATGGAATTTGTAGTCAAGTGACCTTCAAGAATGCAAGGGCAATGTTTTTTTTGAAGTCGGGCGGGATCGGGTTCAGAAATTTCCTTGGAGGGCTGCCCCAGCCCGGATTTGACACCCCCGAAAGCTTGTACGAGAGTGTTTACTGTCTACCATTGGTCTGTCTTAAGGGTATAGCCATACCACCTCGTTAAGAGAATTAGCTAACTAAAATCATGGTTGCACCACCTAGTTAGGAGAATTAGCTAACAATATGAGTTAGTGAAATCAATTAATTCATATGCTAGCTAATCGATTGCACGTCCACACATCTTGGTTACCCCTAACAAAAGGTTGACCAATTTAAGAGAGGAGTTAAATTGAAGTTTTGCTCAACCTGCCCAAGTTTTGAACATAACACTAATTATGATACATTATAATTTTGTAGCCCACAACATTTGTGTTTCATTGTGATGAAAATCAAATAATCGTAATAATCATAATTGATCTAAATTCGAACATTGGAATGATATTTACCATAACATTTTATCATCAAATTATTAGTTTATCATTTCAAAATGTATGCTAATTTAGGACGATGTAAGAAAATAGTGTGGTCCACCTTGTAGTGGCACGGAGAAGAGATGGGGAAAATAAAATGCGAGCATTCAGGAAATAAACTTAGGCTACTCATTTGTAAAAGTTAGTTAGCATTATGGGTATGGATGAGTTAAGATTTCTTCACAACAACAAGGTCTCAAAAGTGAGCTAACTTCGAGTTTAATAACTTTTATTTAAACCTTAATTTTAACTAGAAAGTGCAGCTATGAGATTCATCAACTCTCATATAGGTTACTGTAGCTACCTCATATGTTAGCCAGTTTTCTTAACCGGGCAGTGCGGGCACAATATAAATGAGAGCCTCGCCGGACTTTCCGGTCACATGACCGGCAAGGCACTGGAACCAACAGATGTGCCACCCGGGAAAGGTGGCTTTCGGTGAGGGATGCTAACCAGACACTTCCTCAAATTGGTATGCACTGAAAGAGGCCTATGGATCTTAGATTGGAACTCTAATTAATTCACCGAGCATAAAGGAAATAAGTTACAGTGCTGCTGATACGATTGCCAACTCTGGAACCGAGTTCCTCGAGCGCAAGCCTGCAATACCCAGAGCAAGCAATCGCAAGTCTGAAAAGATGGGAAGATAAATGTATGTTGCTAGTTGCAAATGCGCAGTCGAGTAAGGTGTCTGCCAGTCTTTATTGAGAATCACAAGGGCCCCGAGATTCATCACCTCTGTCCAGTATCTAGGACAGATGGATGTTGATAGTATCACTTGGTAAAGCGGAACAGGCCATCAAACATCAAGCAATCCACTAAAAACTACACTGCAAACACACTGATAGAAACCACTGCTGGTTGCAAATGTGCAATATGGAGAAAAGTGATTTAAGGATTGCAGAGTCTTCATTGAGGATGACATCTAAACAATTGCGGCAATTGGCCGTCTTGAAGAGATGAGAACGTGCTGGAAAAAATCGAGCTGGAAAGGTACTTGCACTTTCGACTACATGTTAGCAAGTCGTGTGTAGAATCCTAAGCGCGTGACTACGTAGCCAGCAAAATCTAGACACAAAACTGGTGTGGAGATTCAAATTTCCCGGTAGCTGTTTGCTGTCGATTTTCATGGCTTGGCTGGAGTGCCTTCTTGATGGCGTGCACCTCCTCGGCGGCGATGCCCGAAGCCCTTGGTCAGAACCTCGTCCTTGATCTCGGGAGTGGATCCGAACAATGCCGAAGCGATCAATTGCACACCGGGGTTGTGGCCATTGAGGACGGAGACAGAGGTAGCGTGTCCACCACCAATGTTGAGCCGGAAGTGCACCAAACCTCTTGAGGAACAGCCACACGTCTCCCTTCTTCACTGTGGCGGAGGAGAACAACAACTTTCCTGTCTTGTCGACGAAACCGACGTACAGCTCGCCCTCGGTCACGAAGATCACTTCGGAAGCGTGGGGGTGAGTGTGTGCGGGCACCAATCCGCCCTTGGCGTAGTCGAAGCAGGCGAACAACAATCCCTGGCTGTTGAGCGCGGGGTGATTCCACTCCAGCGAACCCGGGGGTGACTGCAATGCCGAGGCGGTTGTTGGTGTCGGCAGCGTTGCGAGATGGCACCATCGACCTCTGAAAGCTTTGAAAGGCAAGAATTAGTGAAGCTGCCGATGGAATTGCTTGAGCTTGATTCGAAGGGCAGATAGGCGAAATCGTAACTGTGCTCATAACGCCCTTTAGAGATCCCCCTTAACCACAGCCCGACCAGCCTCCGACCAGCCACCGACACAGTTACGGGGAAGTCCAGGCTCCGGTTAAGCACCCATGAATTAGGCCAATTCCGACGGTTTGGTAACTATTTCGGGTCCCTGACCGCCTAGTGCGGAAAGGCCCTGATTTGAGTGGTTACTTTCTCTAACCGGAGCCTTAACCGGGATGTGCAACTGAACCCTAATAATCTTCAAACGTTTGTATTAGAAGTTTTTTTTTTTTTTTTTTTTTTTTTTGGAGACAGAAGGCCGATCAGCCAACGCCAAAGCACAGGAGGCAGTTGACCACCTAGCAAGTTTTCCGTCAGGTAGAGAGGAGATTTCACAGCCGGGATTCGAACCGCCAACCTCTTCCTTGAGATTTGGGTATCCCTCCACCATCATCCGGTAGTTTAAGGTCGACTCGGACCATTTGTATTAGAAGTTGCACAAGTTCAATACCGGTGCATTTCATGGGAACAAATTGCCTCGGGAGACCACCTTGAAAGTCCAAAGTGAAGTATGAGCCATTCACAAATTTTGTATCAAGGATGTGAGATGACAAGCTTGGTTTGGAAGTAGATAAAAAAAAAGGGCCGGTTTAGACTATAGTGACGAAGTGCACCGGTCAAGAATTTTAGGGGAATGGAGCAATATGATTGGTTACGAAATGGGTTCTTCATTTGCTAGGGTTTTACACTATCTCTGGTGGAGAACCTTAAAGCATGGATGAAAAAGAGACATGGTTGCCAACATGGCAACACTTTTTTGCTAGGGGAGTTCTCCTGGGGTCAACTTTCTTGGGCAACCTCAGACCCTCGGACAAGAAACTTGGAATATAGAGATCTCCAACTTGAGGCTTCCTTTTTTTTCTTTTTCTTGTTTTAAAATTTTGATCCATCTTGTCTGCCATAACTGATTGTTGCCTCAAATAACCTTACTTTGGGTTGAAATTCTTGACCGATTGGTGCACTTCTTCACCGTAGTCTAAACCAACCCCAAGTTTGCAAGGCGTAGATAATAAACAAATAGATCATAAAGTTTGTTGTTTGTGATAGGTGACTAGGAGGGATAATCCTTCTATTAGTCATGGGTGGTAGACTGTGGGACCATCCTCATGGCAAATTTACCATGAGTCACATGTTGGGAACTCAAATTCCATCTATTCAAGGCTTTGGTGCTTCCAACTTTCACATGTATGGCATTGAAATTTGGGGAGGTGACTTGAAAAACTCTCATTGGAAAGTTTTCGAGAAGGGCATGGAAATGCATATGATGTCTCACGTCAAAGTGCATTCTTCAACTACCTATCATATTTTACCCCGGGGAGATCACAAGCTATATACTTTTGTAAACCATGTGCGGTCGAGGGTTAGTTGAAGATGAGCTAATTATCTAAATTTCTTGAATATATTATCAGTAGATCAAATGAAAATTTTAATGTATTTGTCAAGACCCTATAGGTAAATATAATTTACACCATGAACTTATTTTATAAACTCTATTTTGTTTGTAAACTGTACCATTTATCAAAATATTGGAAATTTGACGTTAATGCATAACAAAACAACAACAATGCATTCATGGTACATGCAAATAAAATTGAATGGTACATGGTTGTAACACTATCTTGAAACAATCTAACAATATCTTGAAACTCTTAGTGACCACCCCAAGTTTGCCAACATCTAAATTTGATGACTTCTAGTCAATTGATGCAACTTCTCATCCAATCCAAAGACATTCATTGAACCTCACATAAATTCTTCATTCCTCCAAATATAAAAACCCTAATTTATTAATAGAATAAAATGCCACCTATATTTTTCACCTACCCTATTTTAGATATATTACTGCATGGGCATGGGGGGGTCACTCCATTGTCAAGTTGAACACCACATGCGGCCAAAAAAAATCTACTTTTGGTAAGTTGCATCACCAAAATGGGTCAAAATTTTATCAATTTTTTTTCATGGGTAGATATACACGGTATCTATTACATAGTAAAAAATGGTAACCAAATTTGATGATCTATTTTTAAAATAAAACATACCGTTTCTAACTAGAATGACGCAGAATTGAACTAAAATAATTACTACAAAAATGAAGATGACTAAAAATTCCAAAAAAATATACAAAAGATATTATCAATGGTTATGTATATGTAGAAAAAATATCATAATTTTTAAATTTATCTATTCCATGTAATATAGGGGTAGCAAACTTTGGCCGCACGTGGTGTTCAACTTGACATGGAGTGAACCCCCCGTGTGCATGGGTCATGCCATCCAAGCTATAGTAATTCTAAAATTTGTATAATTTTTTGCTAACTTGACTTTAAAATGGCCTATAGTCTCTTTCACATGGTTTGATAAGATTTCGATAGTAACCTCCCCATGTATTTTGCTGGCCAAATTTGGAAAATTTCCCATAGAGTTAAACGCTCTCAATCTCACTATGTGCTTTCAACAACGGCTTGCCCACCTATCCCCCTCTTGGTTAGTCAATAAAGCAACCTCACTTTCCCAACACTTGGTTGAACAAGGATTTAACACATGGCACAAATACACAAGCACGCGGAAGACATCATGGGGTCTATCTCATTGGGAAACCCATGACAACTCAACCACATCAAAAATAGCATATGATGATATCATGAAGGCTTTTCTTGCTAAAGAGTGAAATTCTTTCCATATCGTAGGGAAGAAACAAGATTAACTCCACCTCAGGGATTTTCTCGAATACGAATGTGAATCGTACTCAAAGCAACCATTGACACCGCCACAACACAAGATCATTGTTGCCTACTGCACCTCAAACATAGACTTGCCATTGAAACTGGACGATGGACAACTATTCCTAGCTCTAGAGTACTAGACTATGCCTCTTTTGCTCTTATGATGCAATTGAAAAAAGATGCACATGTTGTGTTGGAATGTCCCCTATGTAGCCCAATTAGAAATAAGTTTCCATCAGTATTTGAAAAAGTAGTTCAAGGGAACCTCATGTCTTTCTTTCAATTGGACCATCAAGTTGACATTAGCCTCTATCTCATGGAGGCTACCGCACTCTGCCACTCTAGAGAATTAGCTGGTTTGAAAGCATCTTGATGTACTTTGCGTCCCATTAACCTTTTGGATTCCTAGACTCTAAAAACATTTTTCATTTCACGTGTCCTTTAAAGGTGGATTGAAAGTGTACAATGTTATTTCAACATTTGATTAATTAATTTATTTTGCACATGATAATTTTGCCTCAAAAAGTTTGTGATGTAGAGTAAAGGCTCCTATTCCTGATTAGGAACCCATCAGGAATCTAAAGGGTGCCAAAATTTTGATAGGGTTGGGATTGATTTCAGTAATTTCTTTTCATGCGTGGTTAAAAATAAGGTTCCACGTTTCACGGTTTGTAAGGTTAGTTTCCATGTAGGCCGCTTTGCCCACCATATTCTAGCGGGCAAAGCGGCCTACATGGAAACTAACCCTAAGTCTTCAACTTCGGTCATGGTATCACTAGGGAATCGATAGTGCCCTAACACATGTCCTTGGTTTTGAGTGCTAAAGCGAGGAGGAATTCGTCTCAAGATAAGCAGTTATGGCAAACTCCAAACATTGGTAATGTGTTTATGACAACTTTTGGCTTCAAAATTTCATAGTAAATTCAATTTAAGAAATAAAATTACCAAATTTTTTGTAGTCCTCATGATTTCTATTTTCCTACATGAAATTTTTTTGCACCACCTTATACTTCTCCATATTTGGTGTAGAATCTCTCAAGTAATTGGTTATGGGCGCCTCTATTCTATATCATCCAGAATGAGGAGGACAATTGCGTTTCACCACACCTTCTCATCCAAATTCATCCATCTTCCTTCCATCTCCACATGTGTCCCCTCTATCCATGAACGGCTGAAAGCGCACCCCTCCTCCCCGGAGCCGGGCCAGGATTGGTGCCCAGGAGTTGACAAGAACGGATGAACGCCGTCCAAATATACGAAGGGTGACGAACCACCCTCTGGTCTCTCTCCCTTGGAGAAATACGGATGGAGGACATTATTCATCCAGAATCGCATTGGAATAGATGAATAATATGGATGTTTATGGATGTGGACATTCATCCAGATCCCTTTCCTGCAAAGGGCCGGTTCCAGCACCTTCTTCACTTGCTCCTCTCCTCCCTCTCTCTCTAGAGGTCCTCGTTCCTCCGTTGCTGGGGTTTAAGCCCCGCACACTGCCATCGCTGTTTGTCTCCCTCCCCGCCTCCACACCTCACCTCGTCCTTCCTCGGACACCTCACCTCTCCACAAATTCTCTCACACACATTTTCGTTTAATTTTTCTACATTCTCGTGGCTTATTTCTCTTTGATTTACGTGTAATTTTGATTCTTCCTCAGGGGAATTCCTTGCTTTGGACTTTCCTTTTGCGAGGGTTTGCAGCCTCTGCCTTCCTTAGGCGCTGCATTTCTTAGGATACCTATTGGGGAACAGAGCCTGTGTAGGAGCTTTTGGAATTCTTGGTGCGTGCGTGCGTGCGGGTGTGTTTCTGGTGGTGTTTTTTGGAAGTTTGAGTCTGGTTCCGGGGGGTTCTTCGCCGAGGGATTTGTTTGGCGAGTAATTTTCTCGGGTGTGGAGAGGCGAGTCGTTGTGGAGGAGGGGGTTGAAAAGGGAAAGGAAGGGAAGGGAAGGGAAGGGAAGGGAAGGGAAGAAGAAGGTGGAGAAGATAGGGTTTGTGTGGTGGGAGTTGAATTGAATGGCGACTGTTCTAGGGGCCGTCACCAGGACGACGGTGGGAAGTGTGCAACAATTGCAACAATCTCAACAACAACAAGCGGCCCCAGCCCCTCCTTGCTGCTCACTTCCTATTGTTTCTCGAGCTTCGTCGGTTGGCCCTTTCAGGTACCTACCTATTCTCTATGGTGAAACAAAGAAAGGGTGAATTGGGTTACTGACATAAAAGCTTCAGCTAATCTCGGAACCCTAAACATTCACCCGCTGAGGCCTACTCTTCTTCATTCACCTGCCTGCAATTTTTTCCTGGGCATTTCTGAGGTTCTGGTTATTTTGGCTCCAATGGGACGTAGGGTCAAAGATTGTGATTCTTCACAAGCTGTGTTGAGGGAGGGCCTTAGAGCAGGGTTTGTCTGTCTTCTTACTATAGAATCAATAGACCGAGTACCTTTCCGAGGATTAACTTAGGATTAAACTTGTTTATTCTTGTCTGATTGTTGGCTGGTGAATTGTGTGCAGGAGTGGCCATGGATTGCTTTGTGGCTATTCGTCGAGTGCATTCCTTGCTTCAGAGTCAGTTCATTCTTTCGTTCCACGTCCTATGTATGGACACCAACAACGACAGAAGTCGAGTGTTGTAGTTCGAGCAGACGCTGTAAGATGATGCCCTATTCTTGTCCTCCTTCATGAGGGTTCGATTCACCAAATAATAGGAGGCAATCATTACTATACGTTGTCATCAAGTTGAAGAATTCGTACATATTGAAGCAGCTCCTGCTATCGTTTGCGAGTGCACTGTTTTAGAGTTCAATTTATATTGGCTTGCATTTGGCTTTGATAAAATGGCACCCCGCATCAGTGCTCCCTACATGTGACAATTGTTATTGGAAAGTGGTGAGAATTCTTTCTAGGTTCATGTGGGGTGGGAGGGGGGGGGGTTAATTTTCTTAGAAATATATGCTTTCACAATATATTGGTGACTGAGTGGATGATTTTTTCTCAGGATTACTACCAAACACTTGGAGTTGGGAAAAATGCAGACAAGTCAGAAATCAAAAGTGGTGAGTATCACTTGATCGTGTGGCTTGGCTTTATGACTACAGTCAAAACACCAGTGGAACCTCACACGCTCTATGCATTTGCTTATCGTGATTATGATTTCTTTCATGGTGTTTAATTATTGGAGGATGAGTCCATTTTTGCAAGACTTGTATCCCTTAGAATACTACTCCAAGCTCCATCTTTCACCTAGACTAGAGAAAGATTTAATAGATACAACCACGGTTACAAATATGGCAATGTTGATTATAATCCTTTTATTCACTTCTACGTTTTTTTTCTAACAGTATATTGTTCAGTAACTGTATATCGTTCGGTCTGTTAGATGACTGCACAGATTTCTCAATTGGCATTACAGAGTTTGGCGTATTTGCAGTATTTGAGATTGCAGTCACCAACATTTGAAGTCAAAATTTATGTGTGTTGTCTTTGATGCTTGCAGCTTATCGGAAACTTGCACGGCAATATCACCCTGATGTGAACAAGTGAGTTGGCTGTTTCCTTATGGTGATTATCTTCTGCTATCTCATATCGTAATGGGGAGGAGAATGTGTCCAGTGTGGTCACTTTAGTAGCAAAAGGTGGCACTAATTGTTCTGCTGTTTTGTTGATCCACAGAGAACCTGGAGCAGAGCAGAAGTTCAAAGATATCAGTAATGCATACGAGGTAATAAGACTGGTGCATTCTTTCGTGCAAGGTCACAGTTAAAGGGGGTGGTCTCCATGAACTTATAGACAGAGGGTTGTGTGGTTTAAGGTCTTCTGAGTAACATGTGCAGGATTCTTACATGGAGAAGCTTATGTTAATTTTTCAAGGAATTTTGAAGCTACTTCTAATTGTTGCCTTGCTGCATGCAGGTGTTGTCCGATGATGAGAAGCGATCAATTTATGACAGGTTCGGTGAAGCGGGTCTCAAGGGTCAAGGTGCTGGAGGGCCAGGGGTAAGCGTGATGACCTTCTTCAGTTTTAATGGTTCTATATTAGACAAACTATATAAGCTTCAATGCATGCAATTTTTTTAACTGATCTTGAATATGCATTGATTCTCTTGTTGATGTTCTGTTTTTCAGGACTTCAATAATCCATTTGACCTGTTTGAGACATTCTTTGGAGGCATGGGTGGAGGCTCTCGCTCTTCGCGAAACCGTCCCATGCAAGGTGATGATGAAAGATATGACTTGCTATTAGATTTCAAGGATGCTGTTTTTGGAACAGACAAGGACATTGAAGTCACTCGGCTAGAAAGTTGTAACACATGTAGCGGCTCTGGTGCGAAACCGGGAACTACACCTAGCCAGTGTAAAACCTGTGGAGGCCAAGGACAAGTTGTGACGACTGCCCAAACACCTCTAGGAGATTTCCGGCAGGTGAGTTTAAAAGTCCTTCACACTTAGGCTATTGTTTTTTGGGTACTTCTGCTTGAGGCATCTATTGGCTTGCTTCTTTGTATTCTCCTTTTCCCCTCTATATAGGCCATAATCTGAAATGTTTGTCAGGGAGTTAACAAGAACACTCATTGCACCCTCAATTTGTAGATTTTTGTTCTGACAAGGTAGTTTTAAGCTGTTGCACTGCATGAGGACTTGAGTGGCCAGAATAATCTCCTGTCTTGAGTTGTTTCCTTAGAGTTATCCTTCATCTCAATGGGACTTTTTGTGGGTAGTCGGTCCCCTATGATTCCTCACTGGTTGTTTTGCATACAAAATTGATACCTTCTTTTGACTTGTGGATGCTTGGAGGTAGTGCTTAAATTTGAATGACGAGCAACTTATTTCAGTCCATTGAGGGTCAAAGTAATTTTAGCGTCTACCATATACCACTCAAATATAGGTACCCGACGAAGAAGAGTAACCACATAAGGCCCACATACCTTGGTTGTAGTAAGTATGAATGACACTGAGTGCAATCTTTTCAGGTTGCAACATGCCCTTCATGTGGAGGTTCTGGGGAGATCTCTACGCCTTGTTCATCTTGCTCCGGTGATGGTCGAGTAAGGAGATCCAAGCGCATTAGCTTGAAGGTACCAGCTGGTGTGGATTCCGGAAGCAGGCTCCGTGTCAGGTCTGAGGGCAATGCAGGCCGTCGAGGAGGACCCCCTGGAGATCTATATGTTTTCATCAATGTACGATCGGACCCTGAGTTGAAGCGGGATGGTAACAATATTCTCATCTCCGCAAAGATCTCATACATCGATGCAATTTTAGGAACCACTGTAAAAGTGCCAACTGTGGATGGTTCAGTAGACTTAAAGATTCCGGCCGGGACTCAACCTGGAACCACTCTGGTGATGGGCAAGAGGGGTGTTCCTCTGTTAGGTAAGCCTAACTTGCGAGGTGATGAATTGGTGAAGGTTCAAGTAGAGATTCCTAAGCGACTAAGCAGTGAAGAGAGGAAATTAATTGAAGAGCTTGCAGATATGGCAAAACCCAAGGCTGCCAGTAGCAGCAGGTAACACGTTTAGATGAAAAAATTATAGATGGATTTAGTATGACATTTAGTCTGGTCAAGTTGAAATTTTGACACTTCGAGTACTACAGGAAAACAATGGAGAATTTGATAGAAATAGATATGGTCAGCAGATTAGTTGTGGGCCACATGTATTTTGCAATCTTTTATATAAAAACTTCTCCCTTGTGAGCGATTTTCTCAAACTTTTTAGCTTTGATACTTTTCATGGTGGTCACAATGGTTTGTATATCTCTTGATGCTGTCTAATCTGAATATCAAATCCTGGAGATTATGACATACTCATAAGTTTCATGAAGTTTCTCAACTTCCTCTCAACCTGCACCTTCGATTGGTTGTTGCATGCTCAACTTTAAGAATGTGGGGTTGGATGTTAGCTGGCTAGATTCCTCACTCACATGCTGCATTTGAGCAAAATTTGAGTTAAATATGGGCAACATTGATTACAAATGCACCTGGGGCCCACATTACGTTCAAACTGACAGTTGATAGCTTGACAGAAAGCTCTTGAGCATCTGAGCAAGATAGTCTCCTCACTTGCTTTATTTCAAACAAGTTCCAAGCAGGATATGTATAACAGAGAATCTGAACTTCAGAAGCTTGCAACGGAGTGATTCACTTGAATGACTTCACAAGCTTTGAGAGGTGATAGCTCGTCAGAATGATCTTGACAAGTTATATAACAAAAAAATCTTCATATGCTCCATTTGGACCATATTCAGAATGATCTTGACAAACTATACAATTTTTTTTCATCATGTGCTTCATCTGAACAAATTCAAAACTAGACGTGAAAGTCAAAAAAATTAAACTTTGTAAGCTCATTGCGATCAAATGTTTGGGCAAAAGTCAGTGAGTGATAGCTCATTGGATAGATCTTGGAATGCCACTAAGCTTCCTGGACTCCAAAATTGATTTCATATTATTTTATGGGTTAAAGATTCCTTTTAGGTGCGAATTGCGACACGGGCTGATCCGATGGTGTGAAAGGGGGGGGGGGGGGGAGGGAGAGGACAGTTTGAGCAGACCCTCCATTCACCAAAATAGGTTGCTCCAAGCATGCACTGCAAGTGGAAAGAAATTATTGATTTTGTATGCAAATTCAACAATGCAATTTCCTAGAGGACCAAATCTTGACCAAATTGGGGTTAAAATTGAAGGATGACTTTATTGTTGGGACATCCAAACTTCTAGTGTAATTGCAGGTCACCTTTAACATATGCACAAAGTTCATAATAAGATAATAGGACCATATTGCTTGAGTTTTTGTCATCGAGATAAATAGATAGAGAGCATTGACAAGCTGGAAAAATCGTAGACTTGTGATTCTGAGCACCTTCGTCTCATGTTGCAATTGTACAAAATATTTACTGAGGGTGACCTTTGAAAACATGAGAGACAATTCTTAATATATGAAAGAGAAAGAATTAAATTAACCAACCTACTCTAGTTGTCTGTAGGCCTTGGGTTCTTCCCGCTTGGCCAAACTAGGTGCACTTGCCAACTCTTCTTCATCAACTAATTGTGTCATCTAATTGTCGTAGGAGGAGAAACCTCTCTGCTTCTATAAGTATCGGTGAATACCTACTTGCTCTATTGAATTATGTTCTCTTGTTGATGCAATCTCTAATTCCTCTTTCAAAGTAGCCTCACCAACTTGGTAACCTACATTCCAATGACTTGGTTCTAGAAAATGTAGTTCGGCAAATCCCTGCTCTGTCAACCTATCTAAATCTATGTGCTTCTCAACCTTGCTACTAGGTCCCAACTGACTAGCAAGTGAATTTAGATAACTTTCTTTGGAGAATAAATGGTCCAACTGTAATATGTTGGTTGAGTTAGCTAAGTGCTCCGAAGTTAAAGGTGTCTTGCATAGATACTCACACTACAACAAACCTTGTCCATTCCAACCATGGTATCAATGACTCAGTGTCCTAAACAACTCATTAAACGACTGAGATGCCTGATGAAGTCACCTTGTGTGACGTGGCTAACATGTGAGTCATTGTTTGGTCATTTAAATGACTAAAGATGAACTCTGTTGACGACCGCACAACATACTCATTTTATGTCTACCAAATTTCATCCACTACATCCATTCGTGTATGACGTGGATAGAATATCTTGACGTGGCTGACTGTTAGTCATTATCTGGTCGTGATTTAACGACTACGTGTTTACTATTATTTAAAAATAAGACAAATATGTGATGTGGCACTTACATCCCTCTAATGACGTGGAAATTAGGGATTAATTGAGTGAAAATTATTCTCGATAATAGTGACCTGTCAAAAGAATGACTACGAATTTTGAGCTCAATGACTGACTTACACGCCTGCCAAGATTGGGATGACGTGTACAAGCGTTTAGTCATTGTTCAGTTACTGAAATGACTCGTGGATGACATGTGCAACTTTTGATTTACGGTTAGTTGTTCATCGTCCAACTCATCCATGCCGGTGTGACGTGCCAAGACAACTCTCACATAGCAATTGTGTAGTCATTTCTGTGTTGCCCTTCACCAACCCATACTTAACTATGACTCTCCAATAGATTGCAAGTACATATATGGAAGATATACATTGCCAATGTGCACATATGATGCAGGTCTGAAATCATGTGTTCAATGGAGGGCACTGGGCAAGAACAATCCTTTTCATTTATCATGCCACGTACTCGATGACGTGGACGTCTGAGTCATAGTGGAGTTGTAGTTCAGTCACAATATTGTTAAATACAGCCACTAAGGACATTTGTGACCCCAGCTAGGCTTCTGTAAAAACAAACACCTAAAATTTAGCTAGTGCTAATGAGTTATCGGAATCTGATAGTTCTATGGCTCCCACCAATGACGCTGTGGTGGGCGGGGGAGGCACATGGTTTGCCAACTGCATGCCATCCGTTTCTTCGGTGGTGGTCATGAAGACATCTTGTGTGCTCTGTTCATGTCTTTGGGAGCGTGCCTCCTTTGCCAAAACTACTTTCCACCCCGGTTTCCGCATTTCGTCTGACCAAAATACTTGAGTCGCTTGGCTGGGAAATATGAATGGATCCAACATCTGAGGAATCCTGTGCCGGAAATTCACGACCATGAATCCAGCCTCATCTCTTACATACGTTGGGTTGCCCCGATTGTCAAATTGCTTCATCCACTCGCACCTAAGAAATATGACAGGTGTATGAATTGGCCCATAGTTCAATTTTAGTATATCCTTTAGTACTCCCACATAATTCAATGTCACCTCTTCCGAACCCACGGAGGGCATGTGAAACACAGAGGCAACACCGCTATCGTAAGTTTTTAACGTCCTGGACTGTTGGTCCTCCACCCGAAAGTGGTTTCCATATGCCTTCATCCTCGTATATCGTGTGGCTAACTGTGACGGTCTGCTGCACATCAGAACCCTATCCATGTCATCCTCATCGTTCGGGTCAACAGGGTGATTGCGTACTACGTCTTTAATCCAGTTTTCAAAAGCCGAAATGTTGGGATTTGCCTCCTGTTCCACTTTCCATTGCCTGTACATCCAACCAGTCATTCAATAGTCATTCACCAGTCGCTCAATAGTCGCTCCTAAGTCATTCACAAGTCGCTTACTAGTCATTCACTAGTCATTCATTATTCATGACGGACTCATCCGCCCGCTCAGGCAGTAGGGGTTTACAGAGGCGTTCATGTTTTGCAAAATAACAGGGCACATCGATACAAAAATGTGCAATAAGAAAAAACACGGTCACACTCACCTATGCAAAGGTGCCATGAGGGAAAAATTCGTCAAAGCATATTGGTGGGCTACATCTCTCAATGCTGGTGTCATCAAATACTTTGTTCCTGCCCCTTCTAGCACCTCCTCTGCATCTCCGTACTCCTCATCTGCATCCCATACTCGACGGTCAACCACTTCAAACTTGTGTAGATATTCCGTGATGAAACCTAGGCATTCATCCCTCGCGTAACCCTCCGCCATGCATGCCTCCGGTGTTGCCATGTTCCTAACATAATGCTTTAGAGTTTTCATGTATCTTTCAATAGGATACATCCACCTTGTGGAGACAGGACCACACATGTCCAATTCATCGACAAGGTGATACAATAAATGCGTCATAATGTCAAAAAAAGAAGGAGGGAAATGAATCTCCAGAAGTGCCATGCTCCGTGCAACGTCCGTCTGTAGAGCATCCAACTCCAATGGGTTCCAAACACTCCCACATATTCTTCGGAACACTTTCGAAATCCTCATCACCGCCATTCGTGGACCAGGTTGTAAAAGACCTCGTAGGGCTAGCAGCATGATTTGTTGCATAAGCACGTGGTAGTCATGTGACTTTAAACCCCCATATGTCCTCTTCCGTACGTATTGAGCCATGTTGGAAACATGTCCTGATGGTGTCTTCAAGTTCTCGATAACACTAGAAAATACTTCGAACTCTTCGCTTGTCAAGACATATGGGGCCGCCGGTTTCAACATTTTTCCATTTTTCTTTGGGTGGGGAATGAGTCACAAATGCGGTCTGATGCCTCTGCGTTGCAAGTCCCGGCGGACCTTTACTGTGTCCTTGTGTCCAGTGATCGTCTTCAAAATGTTTTTTGAAAAGTTTGCCTCACAATGCATGACATCCAGCGTGTATCGTATGAGCAGATCCTGGCAAGTCAGTCATATATTGGTTAGTTCAAGGACCGTGCAAAAAATTATCAAATAACGACTAGGATTATGACTGTCGTTTGCATCGTGGATGGCTACAACGACTACTAATTTTGTGTCATTGTGGACGTATTGTAACGCCACGATTGTCCTAATGGATGGGACGTGAGAGCATATAATATCATCTGTATTGCCACGTTTCCATTTCTGTGATTTTTTTGTAGTCATTTCCATTGGTTGAACATATGTATTCTAAACAACTTTCAAACGACTATGTGTATAGGCATGTGTCCATGTGTATGGTAAACGACTATTAAGCTACTACTCAACAACTAAATACTACTGACATGTGCACATGTCTATGCTATCTGTGAGCACATTGAGTCATTCTTTACTCTTTTTTAAGTTGGACATGTCGTTCCGTGTGAGAATGCATACAACATTTGAGTCAAAGCAGCTGGATCATATACCTTCCAATAAGGCAGGTTGTGTAAGATGCTCTTCCTTTTCACGCCGTGTGTTTTGGAGGGGTCTCCAGCGGCGCCTTCTCTGTTGCCTTCATCCAACCAGGTTTGATACTCGGAGGCTCGCTGCACTTGCTCATTTGCATTGACCACATTGGGCTTGCCTCGAACTTCTATACGTCCATTGAAGTGGTCTTTCATTTCCGGTGACCTCCACGGATCGTCATGGGCAAGCCACCTCCTCGTGTCTGTATAGGTTTGCTTTCCAAGTTCGATAGAATGTTCACCTTTAAAATGTGGCCCACACACCGGACATGCCGCATAGCCCTGATGTGCAACACCTGCAACTGTCCCATAACCGGGAAAATCGTGTATGGTCCACAACAAAACTGCTCTAAGTTTGAAGGCCTTTGACCCCACCTCTTTGAGCACATCATAAGCATCGACACCCTTCCATAATTGGATCAACTCCTCTACCAATGGTTCCAAATACACATCGAAGAATTGAGATGTCACAGACTGTTTTCCTGGGATTAGCAACGCTAACATTATGAAAAATTTCTTCGTAGTCAACCATGGGGGTATGTTGTAATTCAACAACATTACCGGCCATGTACTCCAACTTGTACGTTGCAACTTGAAAGGGTTTACTCCATCGGCTGTCATTCCTAAGTGAATGTTGCGGTCTTCTTGGCCAAAACTGGAATCTACATTTTCATGTACGTGTTTCCATGCTTTTGAATCACAAGGATGTCTTACCAATCCATCAGTGCTTGTGTTCTTTGCATGCCACACCATGAGTTCAGATATTGTGGGTGTACGGAACATTCGTCTTAGTCTTGGAATTAGGGGAAACTGTCTAAGTACTTTCCAAGGCCTCCGTTTATTGGCCTCGTCTTTGTAACGAGGTTTCTTACACTTTGGACAATGAGTTGCACCTTCATATTGCCTTCTAAATAATACACAACCTGCTTGGCATGCATGAATTGTATTGTAATTCAATCCTAATTTCCGAATCAAGCCTTTTGCAGCATGGAGGTTTTTGGGTAGCATGTTCTCACTGGGTAGTAGGTGTTCGCGGAAGAGGGTGAATAACTGGTCAGCGAACTTGTTGCTCACCCCATGGACCGTACACAATGTTAGAATCAGTATCGTCGCCGCTAACACCGAAGACTTGGCACCATGGTACAATTCCTCAATTGCTTCTTCCAACGAATGTGGATCGCCACAACTATGTTCTTCTGCATTACTACCACCATCTTCCCCCAAAGGCTCATCCTCTGACTCATCGTCTGAAAGTGGGATTTCATCATCGACCAGCTCATCGACAACTGTGAATGCACCCATTACTATGTCCTCAATTTGCTCTTCCAGTGTAGGGGGGTGGGCTGGTGCCTCATCAATTGTCTGGAATGCTTCCTCGACCATGGCGTGCATATCCAAACCTTCGTCAATGTGTCCGTCATGTGGTCTTGAGGGTCTCCTAAACTCCTGTTCCCACTCCTCATCGGAGCCATCCCTCTCTCCAGGCCCCCTCCACACCCTAAATGTGGGTTCCCTCCCATTCAAGATTAGGTGATCCTTTATTTTTGCAATAGATAACTGAGCTCGTCCTTTGCATTTGCAGCATGGGCAATGAATTCGTTTTTGATTATACAAGGTGGCCCTCTCTTGCTCCCTCCTCCACAGACGGTCATCGCGATGTTGTTGTCGTCTCCTGTCATTAAGAGGAAATCTTCCTCCGTTCATGTCCCCTGCAAGTTTCCCACTATGCACATATCAGTGACTGTAATATGTGGTCTTCTAACAGGGTTCCCACCACCCATTTAATGGTTGTTCATCTGTCATTCACTAGTCGTACACTAGTCAAACATTAGTCATTCAGTGGGCACGTAGAGAACACTCAACATGAATTAGTCATTCCCTGGTCATTTAGCAGTCAGTCACTAGTCGGTCGCTAGGCTTACTTAGCCTTGCAAACTACGTTCCAGAGTGGAGACCTGGGCATGAGTATGTGAAATGCAGGTCCGCTCTCAAATTTGAGGTCCCAATATCAAGTGGGTTGGGAAGCTTCGTTAAGTTGGCCGCGACCAATGATTAGGGAGAACTGCCCGCTACTGACAGATAGGCCGGTTGGGTTCGAGGAATAAATAGTTAACATTCACGAAATACAGGAGAATTATTGGTCATACTACATGAATCTCATTAAATATACTTCAAATCAGTAAAGATATACTAAGGCATCACTAGCAGCTGCGGATTTTGTCCACAAATACAAGGACATCTGAAAAGGTTGTAATTGCAAATATCACAAATGGAGAAGGATATGCAATCTGGGAAGCCATAACCATGTTTGACGACCCTCATAAGTGAGCCAAATGAACCTCCAAACATTAAATATGGCTATGCACATGTCTTGTGCCAGAGATTTGAATCACTACTACAGAAATATTTCATGAGCTTATAATTGCTATTGTGATCACGTGTTTGAATATCACTAGTCATTCAGCTGTCATTTGGAATTTGTTCACAAGTCATTAATTAGTCATGAAGTACTCATCCAAAAGTCATTCACTAGTCATTCAAAAGTCATTCTCTAGTCATTATTCAAATTGGAACAGTCTACATAAACAAGCCCTAGCGCGTCGAATTGTATCCGTTAGGTCCGCGCCCCTAAATACAATGCAGTGCATGGCGTATTGCACGTCTGGACTCAAGGCAAGAGACTCAAGTTGTTGTCTTATCTGTAGAGAGTACCCGGGGAAGTCACTGTCGTAAATTTAGATAACTATGAGAGAACAAATATAGGGTGACATTTATTCATGGTTGATAAAAATTATATATTTTTTTGATATACCATAGCCTTGAATAAATATGAGGTAGCACATTATATATAATATAGGGTCACTTGTAATACCCAAAATTATGTTTATAGTATTTCTAAAATAGCATTATAGTAATTGGTAGGGAATTTTTTAAAATTTTAGGTTGAGTTTAGGGTAAAAAAAATTTAAGAACTAGATGAAAAATGATCACAAATTCATCTACAAATTGGATGAACTCGTTGGATGAGGGTTATTAAGTGTACTTTTGAGGAACATTTCATTGATGTTTGTCTAATTCTCTGGTTGTTCCTACCACGCAAGACAAGAATTCTATCATCGTGCATTGACCCCTACGCGTTTAAAGAGCTCCGTGGGGCCATATTTGGTCGTATTTTTGTCAAACACTAATTTTCACCTAGTTCCTAATTTCAAATGAGAGTAGTCCCAATTAAGAAAGTATGGGGCTATCATCTACTTTCTAGTCCAATCTACCATTCCTCAAAATTGTTAAAATTACGTATTTTACAGCACTTTAAAGCTCAAAACCCTAAAATTCCAATATACACTGCAAATAAATATAAATAATGAAGGGTCTGAAATATTATGGAGATTTTAATTTATAATTACACATAGGGTGGTAAGAAATTGAAGAAAGTAGAATTATTAAAAAATATAGGGTCCACTAAAATGCAATAAATGAGCTACATAGCCCCCCAAAAAATATGTGTTGTACGCTCATGTGTCCCCAAAGAATACACTAAGTGACTTCCCCGAGAGAGAGTATAGAGGTAGTTTGTGATAATCTCTCAAGTATAAGGTTGAGGATATGGACGTGGATAGGTGCTCCTACGAGCTGCAACGCGACAAACGGGTAGCGAAAATCAAGGAGATCATGAAGCCCATGGAACAAGCTGCAATGAATCTGTAAGTGTTTCTTACCTGCTTAGTCTTGTAATGTTGTGTCCGAATCTTGTGGGGATGGAATCTCCGCAACCTCGGTGGGGCCACCAAATCTTGCAATGGTCACCACATGCGCTCCAGATGCTCCGCGACACAACAACTCCAAAAAGGCGGGATTTGTGGACGTCGGGGTTTAGGAAGCTGCTTGCTAGTTGCGAGTGCGGGAAGATGCGGCACGTGGCGACATCTCCGCCGTTCATATGGACGGTGTGGATGCCCGGGAGGTCTCTGTGGCGCAGCAGGGGTCCGAGAGCAAGGTCGGACTCCCCCCTCATTCTCTCCCTTTCGATATGCCTGCGCTCCTGCTCACTCCTGGTCGCTCCTGAGAGCTGCGGTGAGTTCTCCTGCAACTCATTGTGTTGCCCTCTTCTTGTGCCTTGTTTGGATGCTTTTGTTGAGTTGACGCTTTTCATCTTTCCCCTGTGGTACTTGTTCGCTATCGGTCTCTTGCCTGTATTGTATCTTCGCAGGAATTGGGCTCCCACTTAGGGCTGCATTCCCAAACAGGCCGACTCGCAGATTGCGGCGGTTCGCTCGCCGTTACTAAGGAAATCCTGGTTAGTTTCTTCTCCTCCGCTTGGTGATATGCTTAGGGTTTTACCGGGATGGGTGGGGTTTAGGGGTTTTGGGTTTAGGGTACTTGATCCAATTCACACAGACACGCTGGTGACACATCAAGGATGATAGACTTTGCGTAATCAAGCGAAAAGGCCGCAGAAGAGAACAATGAAAACAGTACGCCCTAGTTAATGATACTCTGCAAATTCAATCAAGAAAAGCAGGAGGAGAAGAGAAAGTGAAGACAGACACTTTGCAATTGCTGCCTGCGTGAAACAAGGACGCTCAGAAACTTAGTTGGAAATTAAACTCGGACCCATCAAAGAGTAATCGATGACTGATATGATCATCAATTAGGTCTCGGAACTCCCTCTCGATCCACTGTAAGACTTGAACAACATCATCCTTGAAGTGACCTGAGCGAAAGTAAGCAGAAAAGGCAATACAAGAGAAAAATGAAGACAGGCTGCAATTGAGCCAGAAAATAGACCATGCAGGTGTCGAGTCCAGGACGAAAGCTCTCTAGGAGGGGTTCAAACCCTGGCTCTAAAAGAAAAGCACCCATATTGTGGTTGTTGGAGATAAGACGAGATTGATTGCGTGTAACAAAGGATGCTAACAACCTTTATTGCGAGACAGACCGAAGGTAGGGCGTAAGTACCTACACATACTCGGATCCATCAATCGAAATGATCGTCCGGTCAGGTCAACATTTAGTACGCGAGGAATCAAAATGCTTATAAAACCACGCTTCCCTATGTACATCGTTGAACATCCCTGGAAGTAACACTATCTGAAGGAATAAAGCGAAACAGCCCAGTGACGAGAAGAAACGAAGACATACAGTAATAAGATGGAGTGAGGCTGGGATTGTTGAGTTACCTGGAAAGCTAAAGAACAGACTCGGTGCAGCGGAAGTCGTAGAGTGATGCTTTTCTTCTGTTTGATATTTGCTATCAATGTAATGAGGTACCATGAAAGCATGGTATGAAAGAAGCTGCCGGTCAGGTTGTTACAAAGAATCACGGCTGATGTTCTTGGGCTCTAGACAATCTCTTGTACTTAGGTGTTTGCGTCGTGTCCAAAGATGTGGACAAGCAACTCAGGCTCACTTTTCTGATGATAGACAGAATTGGAGAGGAAGGGATCACTTACTACAATTCAGGGTGCACGAAACCTATCTGCATTGAAGTTAGAGAAAGCAGGTTGTACGTATCAGTGTCCTTTCTTGTGCCCTTGTATGAAAGTTGGTAGCAAAGCACTTTCCATTAGGTTAAGCATTACTGTTTTCCAATATGACATGAATTTCACCTCTTTTTCTTTGCATACTGGTCATGCGTTCTTGATTAACAATTGAGTTTTGTTGCACTCATCCAATTTCGCGACATGGAAAATGTCCGTGTTGATGAGTGAAGAGAGATATTGAACCCTCGGTACAACTGGTTTGTAAAGAGAGATTTCTTTTTTAGAATATGATTGTCAGTATAAGCAATGACTCTTCAAACTTTCAAGTGTTAGTTTTGACTGCCTGTGCAGGTCCACACATCCTCTAAATTACAGCTAGTGTCGGTGTTTACAACCTTTAAGACCAATTTGAGAGTATCTTTGTGGTTGTGCGGTTTTTCTTGATTGATCAGACCGGGTTTCTGCAGCTCGAGAGTCCTATTCTTGATTGACTCATATGTCGCTATTTGGAACTGTATCACTTAGAGTTCTGCCAGAACCGACTGTACAGATGTTGTCATGAATCTGCGACTTTAGTAATACATTGTACCAAGACAAGGCCTTTGTCCTAGACACATTTCTAGAGCTACTAGGTGCTATGTATATATTTTCTGTAGTATTCCTGTAGATCTCGATTGCTTTAAGAGGTTTGCCAATCGTGAACTTGTAAAGGACACATCCCTCAGCATCATTTTTTATTCTCTGTTATTCTGTTCAAAAAGAAGGGGGGTGGGGGGTTACACCCTCTATCCAATCCCAGTTGTTGGCAAATCCAAGTCGAGGCCACAGCCAATTTCCTCATCATTTTTGGAGCTCATGTGGTTGTCTCATGTCCGTTCTTGGATCCACACCTGACCACAATACCTCTCAGATAAAAGTGTCCGAGGCAGGTTGTGTAACAAAATTGGGCACTTCTGCCTTAGTAGGTATTTGCAGCTCTCCTTGCACCATTCTTTACTGTGTCAATTCATCATTTTAGTTTGTTGTGGAGGGCATTTTGAGTCGTCTTTATTAGCTTCTTATGAATAAGTTTCAGGGATTGTCTTTCAGTTTGGATGTTGAAGCTTGGCTGATGGGGATAATTCGCAAGGATTAGAGAAGTTCACTTTGCGGAGCTTTGATGTTGTCTTTTCAATTTGAATGTTGAAGCTTGGTTGATGAATAGCACAATTCACAAGGATCACAGAGAGGTCCACTTTGTGCATCTTTAATGTTGTCTTATAAAATATGGATTCTTAAGCTTGGTTGTGGTTAATTGTGACATTGGGGTGATGCAGGTACTCTGCCTTATAATATTCAGTTGGAAATAAGAGTTGTTATGCAATCCCTTGCTTCTAAATGGCAAGGGATGTGAGCTTTATGTGGTCACTCTTTTGATTGAATGCATGTAACTGAGTGGTATATGGCAAGGGTTGTTGGTAATAGTGGAGACTAGAAAGACGTGTGGTACGATGAGATTGGACTGTGGGGTAAATAATAAAGATGCCATTGTAAGTTAATAGTTAAGACAATGGGAGGGCATGTGATCATTTACTGAGAATGAGAACCTTTGCTTTGGACTCATACTGTATGAGGTCTTTCATGGTCATTTTTCTAAACTGGACAAGTAGATTTGAGTGGACTGATGTTTGCAGGCGCGAGAGCTTCAGCGCACCGAAGTCGGCATCAATCGGTTTGCGTGCGGCACCGGGGGCCAGATTGCGCCGTAGCCGCAGAGTAATGCGGAAAACAGCAAGGTATGAGGCCCGGGAAGAGGCCCGGGAAGATGTTGGGGATTCAGCATCAGCGGACACACAAACCACCAACGACTTCAGTCCAGGTGAGCCTCTAATTTGGAGCAATGTGATGGGTCACAAATATGAGCACATGTGAACATAGCTTTCGGTATCCTCAATCATGTATGTCTAGATGTGGAGACTTAGTAGAAGCATATGATCTCTTATATTTATGTGACAAAAATTTCTACAGCTCTCCTTGTTCATTGCTCTAGCCCTGACACGGGTTTTGCACATACCCATGGTGTTTATGGAAGCATGTATAGCTTAGTTGAATTTGGAAGTCATAGTGGTTCGCTAGTATTTTGGTAGTCATTTTCTGCACATCCAACTAGTCATTTAATATCCATGCACTAGTCATTTGGCAGTCATGCACTGGACATTTACTAGTCATTCACTAGTTCTGCACTTCCGAATTTTGTGTGGACAGCTATTGTTGGTGGTGTATTGCCGAGTAGGCCTGGAATCTCATGACTCAAAACCCATACCCGTATTCTTTTGATGATGTGGTTGTTTTTCTTCCTCTCCCACTTGCAGGTGAGGAAGAGGACGAAGATGTGCACTCACTGCGAGGGGGCATCGAAGACCAGGCAGGGTCAAGTGCAACAAAAAAGCGCGCGCGGCAAATATTCAAGAGCCCAGCCAAGAAGGTAATTTTCAAGCCTGTTGGTAGGTTTGTCCTAGATGTACCCGATGCCATAACATTTGCATGTGGCAATATGAATCATTGCAAGGTCAGCCCAATCTCATGTGTAGGACTTCTTAAGGTTATGTTACGCATCCCAATCGTAAATGTAGACCACCTCCTGAATTGTGGACTGATCCTTGCTTGGGGTTCGTGATAATGTTTGATCCGTGCACAAAGGCGCACATCGCCCAACCAAAAACAACAGGACCTCCTCAGCCCGAAGTCGCGCCCCCTCCCAATCCATCCTGGATGCAACAGTGGATGATGGGACAACCCAACCCGTGGACGATGGGTCAGCCCAACCCATGGATGATGGCTCAACAATTTCCCCCACCTTGGATGCAGCCACCACCAGCACCCGCTGCCCCATCCAACAGTGGTCCCAATTTGAAGCCCGAGAGCGAAGCGAGGGCATTGAGGAGGGCCCATAGGAAGGAAATAGAGGAGTCAGTGGATGCCCGGCGAGCTGTAGGGAAGAAACCACAGAAGGTGACGGTCAAGGCAAGTGGAGGTATAGATGGAGGCTGCGAAGGCAAGAATGAGTTTGACGAAGCACTTCGGAGCCTAGTACCTAGGATTTTGGATGTGAGTTGTGTGAGGTGGGCGGAACAATCCCCCAGTAGCATTGAGAAACTAAGGAATGCCTTGGACAATGAGTTTGAATATTTGGAGAACAACCTATCCGAGAGGGGATTCAAGAATGCAGTAAAGAGGCAGATGAAGACTGATAGGTCCAAAATGAAAGCATGGTTTTTGGCTAGAAAGAAAGAATGCCCGGTTTACATTCAGCCCGATCAGTGGGCACGCCTTTGTGAGTATTGGTCTAAACCTGAAACGGAGCAGAAGGCAATGAGAATGGCAAATGCAAGGAGAAACGTGAAGAAGCAGTCCAACGTTGGGCGGGCTGGCAAAGCTGGGAAGGAGGCTCAGCTGGTATGTGTGTGTGTAGCAGTGTATAGCGGTAGTTTTGTGGTGTGTCTCATACATCATGTTGAGTTGGGCTTTAACTAGTCATTAAAATGTGGGCTACTGAAGTAGAAGGTGTTCATGATGACAGAGGAAGAAGAGACAGAGGAGTCCTGGGATTACTGAAATAGCAGAGGACTTGCAAGAATCAGAGCAGACATGGGCATGCACTTCAGTAAGATATACTAAACTTTTGCATGCACATTTGGTTGGTTCCTAACTAGTTATAGACAATTAGTGCTACGATATGAATTGAATTGTTTTTCTATCATTCCGTAGTTGTATACACTGCTTTATGTGTCGATGTGTAGTCGTATTCATTGGGTTATCAGTCAATGTTTAGTCATATGTTTAGTCAATGTATAGTCAATGTTTAGTCATTGTGTGGTTATAAATTCATCTGTAAATTCATATGTAAATTCATGTGCGCAGTAGTTTACAAGTCGTTTCAGGACATAGTGCTTTCAGTCATTTGCTTTTGTGTGTGGTCTGAGTCATTGCTTGCAGTCATTTTCTTTTGTGTGTGCGTCGAGTCATTGGGTAGTTGTTTAGATTGCTAGTCGTTTCACTATGCAGTGCTACCAGTCATTTTCCAGTCAATAGCTAGTTGGATCCAATCATTTATATGTCACTCTGTACTTGTAATGATAAGCAACCTCATTATTGATTGGGCGCAGCTGAAATTAATACGCCATCATGTAGTTGTGTACCCATATTTATGATGCATTATATATGCTTTGAGTCTTTGATGTGTCAGTGCTCCAGCATTGAGGTGTATTTAACAATGGGGTGTTGCTCAGAACCTAAGTGGTTATTATGTCTAAGAGTGGAGGGGTGAGCATGTGGTTTCCGCAGCAAGCCGTGTCTGGGAGAATATCAGCCTGCCTTTCAGCTGTGGAGCAGAACCAGTCTGAGGTTAGGCAGCAACTATCCGAGGTGTTATTGAACATCCCAAAGAATGAGCAAGCCTTAAAGGATGTGAACCTGACGTTGAGTAGCTTGGCCTCTATGGTGACGTCCATCATGAATAAACTGGAGACCAGGACGACTGGGAGCGAGCCCACTCCGACGCAGAACATCCGGGATGCGCATGGGAGCATCCCCAAATCTATGGGTGAGAACCAAGCCCCTTCCCCTACAGCTCGCATTGGCACCTCCAAGACGTTGCCGGTGGATGTGGTGGATGACTCTTCAGTTCGTTGTGAAGCTGAAGGCCCCACCAAAACATATACCAGGTTGACCAGGAGCAAGGACGCCAAGTTGAAGGGGGTCAGCGTGTCGGAAGATAATAGTGAAGATGGAGGCAAGGGACGTGGAGGCGATAAGGCATTGAAAAAAGCGAGGGCGCCAAAGGGATGTGCCCAAAAGCGATCTGCAGTAGAGGCAGGTATTGATCCGCCAAAACCCACAACTAATGTGAGCCAGGAGGATGGGGCAGTTGTCGTCGGGGATGCTGAAGTTGGCAATGGACCTGGTAAGATTGTAGCGGTTGGGAGTGGCGTGGAAGGATGTGGAGAGGGGGGGCTCCAAGGGGGGAATAAGGCAGGCGGGACTAGTGGGGAGCTGAATACCGGTGGGGGGGGTGGGAGCTTGGGTGGAGGGACAGGGCACGCGCATAGAGAGGAGAGTGTGGGTGTGGAGGGCGGCGATGTCGGAGTTGTGGCGGAGGTTGCATCCATTCACGCGTCTCCAGTGAAGGGAGCCTCTACAATTTCTGTGAGCAAAAGCCCCAAAACCAGGTCATCAGGGAAAGAAGCATTGCCTACACACCAGGTTCCTCTAATCCCTCTCTGAACTCTTATAGTATAGGATAACTTTAGCATGCGATTATGGGTGTGGGCACATTTGAGTTGTGTATGGTTTGCAAGGTAAAAGTACCAGTATATATGTGTGGTCTGTGTCATTGGGTAGTTGTTTAGATTGCCAGTCGTTTCACTGTGCAGTGCTACCAGTCATTTTTTAGTCAATAGCTAGTTGTATCCAGCCATGTACATGTCATTCTGTCCTTGTATTGACAAGCTAACGAGTCATTGTTTAGGTGCAACTGAAATTAATATGTCATCATGTAGTTGTTTTGACATGTTTATGAGTCCTTGTCTCAGGGAGATCACTCCATTGTCAAGTTGAACACCACGTGCGAACAAAGTTTGCTACCCCTATATTACATGTCATAAATAATTTTAAATTTTATGATATTTTTTCTACATATACACAACCATTGATGGTATCTTTTGTATATTTTTTTGAAATTTTTAGTCATCTTCATTAATTATAGCAATTTTTTTAGTTCAATTCTGCGTCATTCTAGTTAGAAACGGTATGTTTTATTAAAAAAACAAATAATCAAATTTAATCACCATTTTTTTACTATGTAACATGTACCATTTATATCTACTCATGAAAAAAAAATGATAAAATTGTGACCCATTTTGGTGATGTTTTTTACATTTTTTACATCTAAAATGATCGCACGTGGTTGTTCAACTCTACAATGGAGTGATCTCCCCGAGGTCCTTGTCTAGCACTTATGGAAGTCATTTAGCCGTCATTTGGAAGTCTTTTAGCAGTCATTCGCAGTCATTTAGCAATCATTCATCAATCATTCATCAGTCATTAACCAATCATTAACCAATCATTTAGCATTAATTGTAGCGAGTGGATTAATTGTAGTGGATTAACTCTTATTCCATAGGGTAATTTTAGGCAGTCTTAATGGGTGTGGACACATTTGAGTTTGTTATTGCGTTCTCATTGGTTTGCTCCTTAGAAGTTGTATTTTTACCCGCACCGCATCTATTGCTGAAACATTGTTATAATGATCAGTACAGTTCATTGGGTATGCATTTAATTGATGTATGGATGGTGTGTAGGTACAATTTAATGTTGGGCAATGTGTGCACCTCATGAGTCCGAAAAATAAGAGACGCAAGGTTGCAACCGGTAAAATCAGCGGCGTAGGGGGTGTGGACAAGTTCCACTTCAAGGTGATTCCGCAATTTTGCTATAAAGTTGATGTGACAACTGCTCACATAGGTGATGTGAAGCTTGCCTACCCACACGAGGATGGAGACCAGTGGGTAGTTAAAGACGTAGTGGGAGGCAGCACACTTTGGAATGAGAGGAGTTTGAGAGCAGCGTGAATTTCCTTAGACGTACTTAGCAGGGAGTAGATAAAGGTCTCTCCTACACTAAACACTGTGAACCCACATATGAACACTCTTACAGATTTTGTTGGGAACCCCACAATCAAATTCAAAGCTGTGTTGTGTTTCATGTATGATTCATGCTTTCATATTGAGGCTACATCCCAATGTTTGAATGGTGGTTGCATGCATTCACAATGCTACCCCTCTCACCTCGGCTTACGCAATGATATGCACAACTAAGAAAAGAGTAAACAATGGCTGAACGTGTTCAAAGATGGCATTAACCCAAGCTCTAATAACTAGAATGTAGTTGTTCAATAGTGACTTCTTAGTCATTTACAACACAGAAGGCCACGCCATTAAACTTCACGTCTGCGGCATGTACTGTTCAACAACCATAAAATGACTACAGAAGTACTAACCAAGAACTAGAAAACGACTACATAAGATCTAGAACATGATTAAAGAAGAACTATAAAACGACTACGTAAGAACTATAAAACGATTAAATAATAACTACATAATAACTACAAAACGACAAAATAAGAACTTCAAAACGACTACATAAGAACTAAAATGATTACATAAGAACTAGAAAATGACCACATAAGAACTACAGAATGGACACGTGGCGATATATTACTTGACCACATGTGAACCCGCACACCGACATATACCATTCATGCCACGTGGCTGGATGACGTGGCAAATTGACCTGGAAGCCGCGTGTGCCAACTGGGATGTCGACGTGGATTCCACGTAACGCCACGTGGTCGGTGACATGGCATCCGTGCCAACTAGGACGTCGACGTGGATACAACGTAACGCCACGTGTTGCCACGTAACGCCACGCAATGCATACATCATAGACAGTCAGCCACGTCATTCATCCATGTTTACGACTAGCCTAAATGACCATATCATCCGCGTTCCGACGTCACGTCCAAACCGACTGACTGTCCGTTACAACTCGTCCGTAATAACACAAAAAATGATAGTCATTTTTGTCCGCAACGACTCAAAAAATAATCATAAACAAAGTCGTTTTTTGTCGATTTTCTTGTAGTGTCATAAGCCTCATAAGGTGCTGCTCGAAGATGTTGGGTACCTTTTTCTCCAGCCCTAGAATTCATAGACTGCAACATCAGCTCCAAAAATTGGTGCACAAGATGAGGGTTTTTGAAATCAACAAAAGTTGAGCTCTTGTCAAATGACGCAACATCCATTTGAGGAAAACTTTTTGCACCATTGTGCGTATCTCATTTTCCTTGTTGCCAAGAGGAAATCCCCAAACAAGAGCAATAATAGAGCACTCATGCTTACGATGTGTAGAAGAGTGAGGTCCTTGCAGTGATTTCACACTTGCAATATCTCCCCCTGTCGCCAAATCCAATGCCATGTTGCCCACCCCGCCCATTGCCAATATGTTTGCATAACTAGCTAAATTGTGCTCTCTTGTTTTGATAGCTTTTGGCAAGTTGCAAATTGTTGCAACATCAACTTGTAGCAAGTGACAAACCTGGGCAAACACAAGACCTGCATTATTCACAAAATGTAACAGTAGCTTAGAAGTCTCAACAATGCCAATACCACAGACATACTTGCTCCTAAGAGATTATATAGTGGTATAAACTAAAGACCTAAAGACATCCATAGGAGAGTAAAACATGTCAATTTGTGGAAGTCTATCAATCACTTTTGATGAGCAAGGCCACCCCCAACCTCAACCCAAAACCTTGGTATTTGAATGACAATATAGGTTTGGGAAAGGCCACATTCCCAACCTGTCCTCAATACCCCAATATCTTAATATTGGATACTATTATAAGTTGAGTGTGGGGTGGAAATGCGCCTGACCTCAAACTATATTGTCATCCAAATTTGAAATTTTGGGGTACTGAGATCAAAGTTGAGGTCAGGGTTGAGGTTGGGTGGAGACTGGCTGTTCCCCAACCTACATTGTAATCAAATATTAAGGATTTGGAATTGAATCGAGGTCACTGTGACCTTGCAATGAACACAAGAATCCATTGTAAAATTAGGTCACAACAATGAGGCTTGAGAAGATGAGACCTGTCTTGTAAGCATCAAAACATACTTCATGTTTAAGGCCGGTGTCCTTCCTTGCACCGTACCTTCAAAACCCCTCAACAACCTCCACCACAACCTTGGAGAATGTTATTTCATAATATTCCCTTTTCTGAAGTAAAATCTCCCAGTTGCCACAACATGATCAACAAAATCCTGGCAGATATGCGGGAACACAATAGCCAATGAAGTTCTTTTGTTGGCAAGAACTCCACGTAATGTTGGCTTAGTTCTCAAGATGTACTTTGTATCTATAATGCAGGGTAACTACTATAGCATCGAAGATGAAACGCTTCCTATATTTGAAGGTAAGGCAACCAAAAAACTTGGAATGAATGTGCGTCATGTCAAGGATGTAGTTTTGACCAATAACTAGAACACCAGCTCCAACCACAACATCAATAACTTTCCAAAACCCCTACAACATTGGACATACAAGCCTCAAGTGTTTGTTGCACCTTGTCAGCCAATGTTTACAACAATTAGGCCTTATCTTCCATGGATGATGTGTATATTAAGGAAAATTGATGTCGATCCATGAGAGGATTCTTCCCCTTCACTATAGCCACAAGGTTAGGGTAATATTTTCTTATCACTTGCTTCATTAACCATGTTTGTTGAGAGCTCATCACATCAAGGGCCATGGTGGGCCTTAAACTTCCAAGTGATGACTTCACATTTGTTATAATCCCTTGAGTGACTGGATCTTGCTCTAATGTGAATTGACTGATTGGAATGGTTAACTTCTCAAAGTATTGCCACTTTGCCGGTTACAAAGGAGGCCATCTCGCCATTCCCCAATTCGGACACGCATTCTTTCAGTGAAGATCATATGCCTAGAGTTTGTCAATGGGATGTCAATATCCTTAGAGGAACTTTGCTTCTTAGATTCTCAAGCTATCCTAAAAGCTTATGAGTTGATGTTTCTTGGTCATAAGAGAGATAAGAAATGCCATCATACACACATGCATTGAAATCAAACCGGTGTATGGCGAGAAACTCTAATGATGTGGTTTGCGTATAGAACCCTCGTGATGGCATCTCCAATTAGAGCTCATTGTGTGGAAACACGAAGAAATTGTAAGGGTGAGCTATGAATTTGTTATTCTCATGGTCCCATTTGAATGGACACACCCCGCACTACCACACTGCAAATTTTTCAGCCGAGTGCTTCAAGTTATGGTACCTTGTTTCATAGCTATCAAACTCCATATTCTTTTGCCACAATGTGTTGTCCACCCACGTCATCTCCAAGTCCAATGCCACGGGATTTGCCGTCTCTAGTTGTGATTTCATCACCTAGAATGACTCCACATAATTCCTCCTTGTCATTGTCACCATTGCAATCAACCTCCGCCTTGCTTACCAAACCCTTGGAATGAACCAAAGAAAAACCCTCTACAAACCCCTTTGGCTTCAAGATCGGCACAAAACTATGACGAAACTCATTTCCAACATTATACTTATGTTGCCATACATCCTTAACCTCGATTAACGCCCCTTTGAATGCCCCATCGCAATGATCTCGGGGCAAATTTTGTATCTCATTATGGTGGAGAAATCCCAAAGCGGCCAAATCGATACAATACTACGCCAAATGGAATGATTCTTGAGTGCAGAAGCGTAAAATGTTTTTGGCTGCCATGTGCACCATCGTGGTCTATGGCCTCCGGTGCATGGCCTTCTTCCGCTTATGCAATTCCTTCTCGCCCTTCGCTCTCCCTCAATACTTTGCCAAAACCCTTGAGCTCTCCCACCCCTTTGGTTTAGGGTTTTGGGTTCAACTAGGAAGGCGAACCAACAAGAGGACTAGTAATGACCCCTTTCACACTTTGCACCTGAATCAACCAAAGTTGCATATTCACAAATCTATGTTATTGGTAGAACCCTGAGACAAGTATACCTACTTATGTGCACACCAAAGAGGGCTCCTATTCAGGGATGTGCAAATGGACGTGACGCGGCCTTTTTGCGTCACGTCGCGTCACGTCAGGGCGTGACGCACACTAACGTGGTAAAAAAAAGTTACTGAACCAATTTTTTGTAACTTTTTTTTTAACTTTTTTGGACGACTGCTCTAGTCGACTGCTACGAGCAGTCGACTTCAGAAAACAAAAATTAAAAAAAATTAAAAAATCTATTAAAAATTCTGAACCGTTAGATCTTCTTGGATTGAAGATCTAACGGTCCATGATTTTTTTTAGAATTTTTTGATTTTGTTTTTTTAAAGGTTTTCCTTGAAGTCGACTGCTTTTAGCAGTCGACCAGCTAGCCGACTGCTAATTACAGTCGACTGGTCTTGGTCGACTGCAAAAGTAATTTTTTGCAGTCGACTTAGCAAACGACTGCAAAAAAAAAATCCAAAAAAAATTCTGGACCGTCAGATCTTCTTGGCAAGAAGATCTGACGGTCCAGAATTTTTTAATTTTTTTGTAGTCGACTGCTAAGTCGACTGCAAATAGCAGTCGAATTAACAATTGACTGCCAAAAAAATTCAAAAAAAATTTTTTTTCTGGACCGTCAGATCTTCTTGCCAAGAAGATCTGACGGTCCAGATTTTATTTTATTTTTTTTGCAGTCGACTTAGCAGTCGACCAGGGGGTTGACCGCGTCAGTTTACCCCTGGGGTAACTGCCGGATTTACCCCCCTTCAGACGTGACGTTTTTTGGTCAGCCGTCACGTCGCTGTCACAAAATGTGACGTGACGTGCAATCCCTGCTCCTATTCAAGTGCCACCATGTAAGATTCTATAGATTTCAACCAATAAGTTTGGGACTCAATGTACGAGCCGGAGAAGATGACTAAAATTACCTTCGTTCACACTTGCATATGAATCAATCTAATCGACATAATTATAAACCTATATAATTAGTAGAAATCTTAGGTATCCTAATCTTCTATAGAACAAGTATACCTAAGTAGGCATGTGCATACTAGAGAGGGCTATTTGATTCAACACTTTGAGTCCCTCCATGTGGGAATTAGGGCCCCAACCAATGAGATAACAACATGTGGTAGATTTCTTCTAGAAAACATTATATTCTATGTTGAACTGGATAGGCAACTTAAGTGTTGCATTTTCATACGATTTTTGACAATGTTTGTGCTAGTAACGCATATCAATAGTTAATTTGATCTTTAAATCATGTATGTAGATAGTGTATCACACGGTTGGGTGGTTCATGCCATAAATGACTACCATTTCAAGCATTCAAACTTACAAACTAATGAAGGATTGGGGTTAAGATGAAGCTTTCATCAAATGAGAAAGTGGTGATTGCTTGAGCATTAAACAATTTCAAGGCAACACTAACATATAATAGATAAACACATTCATAGATAGACACGTCGGCTCTTGACAACACAAGGATGAACAAAGAGCCTCTTCATCTACATGATATTGTCATTTTTTAAGGGTAGGCATGTCATATGGAGTGATATGCCAAGATATCAAACAGATATATCAAGGTGAAATAAGGATGATTACTCCCATGTTTTGTTGAATGCTTCCATTAGTGAAAGCAAGGTTCATACTATAACAACTTGCAACTTCGCTGAGCCCTCTTGATCCTCATGCCTTGTATTATAAATCCAACTTGTTGGTCCTGCACATGTTAGTCATATGCATTTAGGTTCACACATTAATATGATTTGAGTTTATTTGCATCAATATTTTGAGGTTCGTTTTGAGAATGACTTTCAAAGAAAAGACATATGAAAATACAACAATGAAGCATTGTCAAAGGGTGGCAATGAGAACTTGAAACACAAAGGAGTTGTTTTGAGTTGAGTGGGAGAAACACCCACCATGTAATTATAGCAATCTAGTATGATTGCCCATTAAGGCATTTGTAGTTTGCAAACAATGTGAATGCTTGCATATCTTGTTGCTCAGGCTACAACCCCTACTTGTCTCTGCAACATAAGGTTCATCAAACTTCTTTTGACATAAAATTGTTAAGATAGTGGGCAAGCTCACCCTTGGAGTATAAGCATATATAGATAAATATGGCATGGTTGGGCTGAGTTTTCAATATCTAGTCTTAACTTGATGAGGAATGGTGCATTATTCTTTAGAATGAGGCCTATCAAGGGGTCACTCCCATGGAGGCTTAAGAATGATATGGGGTAGTTCAAGAAGACACAATTCAAGTTGTCATGCAAATATGTTTACCTATCCAAGTTTTGCTACATAAGGGAGTGATGTCACTACAAAAGTTGAAGGTGGAGATAGATGTTTCCAAATCAACCAATTAGAGGTGGTTTGCACCATGACAAAAGTGAGAGACCACTTAAATTATTTAAGTTGTGATTGACCAAAGAAACAAGGCTATGATCCACATTGGGTTTAATCTTAGTTAAAGGCCATGATTGTCGTTCTCCATGAACATTGAGAAGTGCATTCCCGAAGAAGATGATATTCCAAATTGCACAAGCATGGACTTACTTGATTTAATCATTTGTGTGCTTCATAAATAAATAGATGCACCTCTAGGTTTGGCCTCTCTTGGGTTACTTGAGACCATGCAGAGGTACTGATACATTGTTGGTATCAATTCACCACTGCGTTTCATGGTCACATCCAACAATAGGGGTAAGTACCAATGTTGTACATGAATCTATGTCAAACTCAGGTATCAATAAGGTATACATGCACATGTGGGGCACATGTATGATGTACTAGGCTTGGATGGTGTCACATCCTCAACAATAAGGTTGATATTCACTTCATATTTGCACATATAGCATTGCAAAATTCCTCTGTACCACTTTGATGCTCTTTGACATTATATGCATATTTTTAGCACCATAACTCGCCAGGTATCAAACGTTCATATTTCATTCAATATCATTCACCTATTGGTGTACATATATATAGACACGTAACATTGATCACTATATTCATTAATTTGGGACTTTTTCGGCATTTTGAGACAATTACAAATATAAGACCATGGATAAAATCACACAGATATTGGAGAATGTTGTAAGATGCAAATACTTTGAAGCAGGTGTTCATATCAAAAACCCAATTAAGAACTCATATCAAGATGGTTTAGGTAGGACGACCCAAACATTAGACCATGTTGTTGTGGTCCATATATTAATTTGAGACAAGAGAAAGTCTCAAATTAACGAATATAGTGATATTGGTTAGTATCATTGAACCCGTGAAGTGGTCCATTGCTACGGTCTTGGCATAAACCACCTCTTCGATGCAAAATTTTAAAATTCAAGCTGGATAACAACCATACAATGCTACCCATTAAAAAGTAAAAAGGAATGAAAATATATAAACACAACAGACACTTTTCTTATCAATCATGAGGCGTTAGGGTGGAAATACATTAGAGTCTCGATGCAAAAAAAAAATTGGAGTCCAAAACACCTTTTGGTGGAGTTTACTTTTGAACTCAAGAATGGACCCAAAGCTCGAAACTTGGATTCTTAAATTAAAAGGAGTATTTTCTTGAGTTTGGAATACCACGATTTGGCGGGAAACACTAGTAGAAAACTATGCCCAAAACAACCGCAGCTGAAATCAGCTGCGACTCTTTTGACCAGCTTGATCTGTAGTCGCTTAACAACTACAAATTTTATTTTATTTTTTGCGACTGCAATTCAAAAAACAATTGGGTGTGTAATATACCATTGGAAAGGTCTTGAAAGGGTCCTTTCCAACGGTATATTAAACACCCCCAAATATATAAAAATTTTAGTCGCTAAACCGAAAAAACAAATTTGCAATCGTTTAGCGATTGCAGATCAGGCTGGTCAAAAGAACCACAACCGATTTTGGTTGCGGTTCTTTTTGGCATAGTTTTCTACTAGTGAAAGTCATGCCAAGTTAGCACCACTTTGTTTTTCTCATACCTTGGACCCGGACTCTCATGTAAACTCTTCAGGTCCAACATTTTGCCCTCAACCAATAGGATCACTTGAGTTGGAGCTTCCTTGGTCTTGGACCCTAATGTAAACCCACCCTTATTCACAACCTTATAAACCTTACTCTTGAGAAATGGGAGGAAATGACATACATGTCAATGCACTAGGGTCATCTTGTCCCCAAAGCATAAGGTCGCTTCACTTGGAAACATCATGAGGTCGACACATTGCGTTAAAGAACTCGATGTGGGCCTCAACAAGTCCTCTTGATGCCCGAGAGCCGGAGCCTTCACATTTGGAGATTGTGTCCACCTTCGTGGTGGTGAGTTGGGAGGCATTGTTGTAGCCTGAAACCATGGACTGCCAACCAAGGCCTTAGTTTGAAACCCACTAGTATTGTAAATTTTAAATAAAAAACCAAAACAAAACCAAAAAAAAAAAAAAAAACTAATTTTGTTTTAAAAATGTTTGGAGGCATAACATTACTCGACATCAAGTAACAATAAGTTAACATCAAGAATGGGCAAGTGGATTGCCCCTTATCAATCTTATTGGACATTAGCTTGCATATCAAGTTGCTCATGGAATCTACCATGAATTATGGGGTTACAATTCCCAAAAAAATCTTGGGCCCACGGAGTTGCTAGCAAGGCCAAATAATATGATGGGTCCACTTTACACTAGAGTTCAACTTGAAAGCTCGAACTTGCAATTATTGAGAGTTTGATGCTTGGATTTGACATGCTTTCTTTCCACATCTCATGTTATTGAGAGGTTGACCAATCTTCAAGCTCTCAACAATTTGACCAAGTGACAAGTGGTCATGCTCAAAGTGAGATATCAAAGGGGGGTGGAGTGAGTATTAAACAATTGGGAGTTAGTGACAAGCCAAAAAATGTATGGGCCCACATTTGACAACTTGAACTCTCCACATTCCTCAACAACCTCCATGAGACAACTTTCGATTTTGACCCACAAGAGCTCGTCTTAAGTTACCAAGAGCTTATCATAGATGTTCCACATTGGATCCACAAGGCGCCATCCAAACATTGCAAGGCCCGTAACAAGTTCAAGCTCTCAATTTGAGAGCTGTACCGAAAAGTAGACTTGAGTGAACAAACGTCCGTAAGTGGCTATCTACCAATCAATACACCACCTTAACACACTAAGTATAGGACTTAGTGTGGTATAAAAATTGATATAATATGTTGTTGGGAATGGACTCCATGATTTATCATGTAACGTCAAAGATCCCTTGTACCAAGTGATTACCACGTGCTTGCAATGTTGATTATGTGGATACATGATAAATAGTGTGGGCTACATTAAATTAGATAATTAGTGGAGTGTAAAAGGGGGTCTAAGTGTTCCAGCAATTTGTGCACTTGAATGTGATCACTCAATGTCACCTTTTGCATGTCGGGTTGCCGAAGTTGGTGAAGAAGCTCCTCCTCACCTAAGAGCCATAGTTCATGAATTGGCCGTTGCTTCTCCATTTGTTCAACGGACCCATTTATTGTTGGATTTGTGTGGCCATACACAATTGAGGAGCCTTCCATTTTGGCATTATGATTAGCTTGACATGTTGGTGTTCCCATGTTGTGCGCAACTTCGTGACTACCCTGGGGGGGGGGCAAATCATGTATGAGTAGGGGGAGTTGACAAAATAAGGCTTTGAAAACTTATAAGTAAGAATGAAGTTGTCAAAGGCTTTTGGTGCAATTTATAAGTGAAACTCAAGAAGTTGGTCCAGTCTTAGATAATTCAAAGGCAAGTACGATAAGGTTTAAAAAAGACATATCCTTATCTAATGAGGTTTATAAAATTGCTTAATATATCCTAAGATTATGCATAATAAATTAAATTGTAATGCTTATATCATCCATTGTCCATAGTGAATAACCATGTCAAACAACATAAAATCGGATTCATATTCAAGATGACTACAAGTTACCATTGTTGGGCGGTATTGAGCCCCAACACCATGGTTTGAGATCTCTTGTGTGTTGGTTGTGGGCAGTGGGCTGTTTGGAGTTTGGGAGCTCAAATTAGTGCACGGAATTTGTGCAACCTCATAAGGAGCGTATTTGGCAGGCATTGGTTGGCTTGGGAAAGGAGACGACATCGTTGGGTGCACAAAGGAAGGGAATCGACATGTTGTTGTTGAAGGGTTGCCTTTGTCAACCTTAAACAAAGGTTGTGGTTTCTTGGTTGTTGTGTGTTCTTGTGTCCATGGATTGTATGACCGAGACACGGATCGTTGAGTTGGAAAATAAGTTGGCTCAAACAATAAAGGTTTTGGAAAGGCTTGCGGACAAAGACGCTCTTCATATAAGCTTGCATCCTCGGGTTGCCAAAGTGGGTATCTATCTATCTCATCTGAATATAGCAACACACCAATTTTTTTAGTAAGTGGTGAAAAACACACAAAATGGACAAAAAAAACAAGAAACTTAGCCAACATTTTTATAATCTCTAAATGAAAAATATTAGAAAATAGAAGCATATGTTATAAATTGGACATAAAGAAGAGATGGATGTTAAATCTCTTGGTTCCCAAAGAATGTGTATTTTGTGGGATGAGCATTGTGTTGCCAAGATTACATGATTTTGAAAGTCATTGTACTTTTCCACACACAATATTTAGACAACTCAATGTAGGGGTCACATGATGATTAGAGTGCCTTGGGTGCTGATATGAAGAAAAAGAGAGAGTTTAATATAATTATTTTAAACATTATTTATTGGCTTTCAAATACTTTGGAAGATATGATTTACTTCTTCATGTGTATGTCTCACAAGTTTAGATTATAATATACTCTCCACATTGCTCCAGGTCTTAGACCATTTATTGCCTTGCATGCTTGGAGATGTGAAGATTGTGATTATGGAACTTACCTTGGCATTGTTCGCTTGCAATTTTAGGGATAACACCATGATCCATTTTATCTGCAATTTCGTGCTTTAGGTTGTAATGTTCTTTGGGGTCACCTTGTGGTGTCTCTTGAAAAAAGGAGGTATCGTTCAAGTTAGAATGAGGGGAATGAAAATTGACACGAGTAGGCTCACATCTCCAAGGTTGGTAAGATGCAAATAGAGTTGAGACTTGATCCTTTGCACAAACACCAAGTGATCTTCCACCTCTTGGATATAAAGAAGGTCGGTATGCAACCTTTGGCATCTCCGCACCTATTAAGTTATTGTTATAAGTTATTGTATTAAATATATACATGTTATGACATAAGTTGTGTCACCAAATTGAGTCAAAATTTTCATTTAGAATTGGAGGACAATGAATGGTTCATGACAAGTTACATCTAAGGCAAAATGCAATTATGGGTTGTAAACCATTTGTTCTCCGTCATGTGTTATTAAAATAGTTATCATTCTTGTTTTGCAAATTTATTAGCGCAAGAAAATCGCCAAGCTAAGTTGAGGATTTTTGGTAAATGGGTTGCATTCATAGGTTTGAATCATAAATCTGTAATAGAGGTTATATATCATGCCTTACTTGTTTGTAGTGGTCGGAGTTTATCGATCCTTTGATTTGGTACATACACGGGTGCACGTTTTCCTTTGGTAGTAGTTGAAAACCTCTCTAGGAATAGCTCTTCCCCTTGTGGGCTTCCATGGTATGTATTTACAAACATCTTTGCATCATTTGTGTTGGGAGTATAGTGTTGACATTTTCTTTTATAATTGTGTCCACGAGTAGTAGCGGCATGTGAAGCACCCATGATTTCATTTTTGTTTAAGTTCATTTTTTGAGCTTTGATGTCAATGTCCCAACCAGAGATGTTCGACCATTCTTGTTCCGAGAGTTGGCCTGATACTTGTGTTGAAGCTTGTGCCAAGTCTACTTTATTTGGGTCATTCATCACACGGATGTCATTTTGATTTGGCCAAACTGTATTTTTCCACCTTAAAGAGGCAATGTTGTCAACCAAACATAGCTTTGAGTTTCCAACCATTTGTACACTCTCATTGCATGTGTTGGCGATGGTGATATTATTTGGAGGTGGTTGTTCTAGGTGTTGAGATTCAAGTTTAACAACATCTACCTTTGGCTTCACATGATGTTGGTGCCACATTTGTGCTTTTGAAGGCAATCCTTGCCAAGGTTTTGACCTGCGAAGCACCTCAATTACATTACATTAGATTAAAATGAAGCTTACAATGTCATGTTTAAAAAATTACACCTATTCCTCTTAAATAAGAATAATGCATGTTATGCAACTTTCTTTCAAGATATATTAACAATTACAATGTTTTTGAAGTGTATTTGACCAAAATGTGAGATTCTTGTTTGCACGTATGTTTAATACAAAAAATGTCATGTTTTGGCACTTGTTTCATACCTGTTGTACTTAAGAGATTTCTTCTTACCCACTCGCCACGCTGAAATATTAGATTGATTTGCAAAAACCCTTTCTGATGAGGAGGTTGGTTGTGATTTGAAGGTCGAAGGTTTTTGAATATCAATGTTGATGTTTTTAGAAGGCTTAAAATCAACATCAGAAAGCTTGTGTAGACCATAAAACAAAGGCGAGTGAATGTCTTCATCTTCATGCTCATGATGATTGAAATTCCACATATGCTTTTGATCTAAGATTGTGGCAACAAACACCTTCATGAGTTGAATTTGGTTCAACAATTTGTGATGAATTGGGTCACTGGATGACCCCATAAAATCAATGATTCTTTGAGTGGGCTCATATTTATTGATGAACTTATTGATAAACCTTTGTCCAAGAATTGCATCCACAAAAGAGGTGCACGGGCCATTACTTCCTCCACGTTGAGCACAAGAAGGTCCAATCTCACATTGTGGAGTTTGTGCCACAATTTTGACAAATGGCACCCAATGTTTTTTCCCTTTCTCAGTGATTATGAGTTGAAGCCGACGTTTTTCAATCACCCTTTGACATTTTTGCCAAGTGTTTGACAATCCATTCTTCATTTCACTCATTTTGCTTGACACCTTCTCCACCCATTGTGCTACACAGAGCTCTTTACCATGGCTCATTTCATTGTCTTCCTTCATAGCTTTTCGATTTGGCATCTACAAAGAGAAGTTGCTAAGACATGTTTGTAATTCACATAGATTCTAGTACATCAAATGGAATCTCTATGGAACTTGTCTTTATAATTCTTTTCCATTTATAGCATACATTGCAAGAGTTACAATTTCATTTCGTATCTAGCAGGGGTTTCAAAGAAAAATTAATTGATGACTACCGAGGCTTGATGTGACAAAGAATGATTCATCTCCTTCGTAGTGTGAAGATTACTAGTGCCCTCCATCATGCTTGCAAATTGTGCAAGTTCATTCACATATTGGTTGCCAGTTGCATCTTTGTTGACCAATTTGGAATTGTTGTTTTTTCCTTTCAAAGGACATCCATGCTTCTTTTTCTCAAAAGACACAACCAAAATAGAACAATTTTAGATTATGAAAAAGAATCCTAAATTCCATAGAATTGCAATTGAAATGTAATTTAGCAACATATGCCAAAATGCATCAACACCAACCAAAGCCAAAATAGATTGATTGAAAGTACAAGTCTCCAATATACTTTATAAACACATTAAATGAAAGTGAAAAATCATTGCATGGAACAAAATTACCATTTGGTGGTGCTCTCCAAAATAATTGCCTTGATAAGAATTAAGGTTGCTTCCCACACGCTCTGCTTGACTTTTTGTTGCTAGATCTTCTAGTTTTTGCAATCCTTGTGCTTCTCTATTCAACACATTAGAAACAAGCCCCGATTGCATTTCAAGTGGAATTGTGTCACTGCAAGGAGGCGTGGCATGGGGTTCTTGTTTGTGGTTGTGTGAGGTTATGAATTTTTTCATTGATAAGTTGTCAACTCTGCTCGTTTGCATAGTAGTTTTTGGCATGCACTTCATTGGAAATTTGGGCAACTTGCATGCTTGGTATGACAAGTATTGACAAAAAAGATCCTCGGAGCTTGCAAGGTTTTGTCTATGCGTAAGTGATTTTGATTCATATCCCTTATCACCGGTCGAAAGTCCACCTCCACCGCTCACTCGATCAGTGAAATTTGTCTTTTGAGATGAAGAAGCATTATTTTCAACCATTGATGATTTTTTGAGCTGCAAATCCACAAATCATTCCTTAATTCAGCCACTATGACATGATATATTTTTTCTCAATAGTTCAATTTGAAGTGTTTGAGTTAAACATACTTATTATGTTCTCTAAACTCCATGAAGTGCTAATTCTTCATCTTAGACTTATGTGACAAAAAAGGGTGCTAGACTATCTTCAAAATCACACACCTTCCTCATGGAATTGCTAGAATCCAGACCTTGATTGTTTTTAAAAGGCACAACACATTTAACACCGGCCTTGATGTCACTATAAACACACACCACCAAACATTGATTGTTACTACCATGTCCACCTCCAATCATTAACATCATTGCCAAGCACATACACATACAAGTGATTTGGCCATCCATGACAATGCAGTTTAGTTTTGTTTGCAAAACAAAGATGTTATTTTTCTCCTAATAAAATGAACATGGGCATTCTTACTGTACATTGAAAGCAAGTATGGATGTTGCTCATACAATTTACATCGTTGTTGTTTCAAACTACCGATAGAAAACCTATCATGTTGTTCCTAAACTGAAGCCAAGAACAATTCCTATGCACATTTGAGTTCCATGTAATGACACAGTTTTTCGATCCCAACATGAAACAATGCGAGATATTGTGAACTTAGTTTGATTGGATAAGTTTACTGGAAAGTTAAATGAATGTCAAATCTTACTTTGATTCTTTGGACAAGGTCAGTTTCCCATCATGGTTTTGCAACGCGGATTTACAAAGTACGCCTTGTTGATGAGCTAGGTGCTCCTTCCCTTCTTGTGTGATGCGCATTTGCACGATCCTCATCTTCATGGCATTGCGATTTATATCCCCGTTTTCAAGCTTTCGAACTTTCCGAGGGATCTTGGGCGCAGAAGCTTGGTTTTTAGAATCACACACTTTTGCATCAGCTCCAGCCGATGGCTTCATGTTGGATACCCTCTGTGTGGTACTCAACCTCACACATTCATCATTGTTGTCTTCTTCAACGGTTTTCTTTGGCAAATTCTCTTCAACGGTTGTTGTTGACCCAGACTCCTTCCCTTGATTCGGATTATCTGGACTTTGTGAATTTGTGACTCGAGCATTCAGGTCGCAGTCACATCTCTTCGATTTGTTGTTTCCCTACAACATAATGAAATGCATGAAATATCATCAGATTGTATACAAGTATGCTGACTACTTGCATAGCAAACAATCCGCTATGATACATGTTGACTTCGAAGCAAAGAAGAGAGTGACATCAACTCGGCCTAGTGGAGGACGTTGATGTCTATGCCCAGGAATGAGGCTCAAACTCAGGATTAGATCCAAATTCATGCATTTACTCTTCTTCGTTCAAAACTCGGTCTGTTCTGAGTTTTTTTTTTTTTTTTTTAAAAAAAATTATCTTAAGAAAATATACCAAAACATGATTTTAAGAAAAATCTCATCACACTCATGGGTTCAACCCCCTTCCTTTTTGTTATAATGCAGATGTGTAGGTAGGTATTCACTTGGTCTTGAGGAGTTGCTTTGAAAGGTTTGGGATCATCGAATTTCATTTGTTTCTGCAATCGTGACCTTTGTGACATATTTTCCTCAAGCATTCTAAGCGAAACATCACGCAGGGAATTGTGAGCATTTTCTTGCATTAACTCCCCGTGTTGTCCTTCACCACCTTCACCAAAAACATTGGCTTCTGCCATTATCTTGTGTCGTGATTCATTTTTGGGTCCTGCCTGTGCCATATAAATGAGAAGACTGAACATCAATGATCCACCAATGTGAATATGTGCCCGTTAGTCTCCTTATGTTAAGAGTCCTTTTAGTACAAGATAAGACGTAGTGCCTACCTTATAGTGGGCGGGCACTTGTGGGTGAAGTTGCATGTGCCATAATTTGAAGACAAACTTTTGTTTTCAAACACATAATAATATGAGTCACAACATGGATGCAAGATTTCAAAGATGAGACTTCATATACCAGTTATGTGCCACTACCGTGCAATGTCCTTTGGTTCAACACTTTGTGTACCAAAGGCTACTCTCCATGTTAGATTGAGCATGATCTTCACCAATGTGGATACAACACATGGCAAATTTCTACCCCAAATTAATTAATTTTGTTTTGAACCACACAACACCCTACATTATGCAAGAATTGCATAAATTGTGATCTTATTCGAAGAGCATTTGACCATATATTCAAGCTACACTTCAATTGCTTTCCTTTATGAGGTTAATTTGGATCTAGAATTCTTTAATAGGTTGACCCATTGATGATAGATTTCATCCATACTACATAGGATTTGAAGATTCGGATGAATACCAAAATAGACCCAATACTCATCTGAAGTGGTTGAAAATTCAAGGTTCCAGACGCAACCATGATTCACACCCACTTATTACTAAGGTACATGGGCCTGAAATGGTCACCCTTCTTAGTCGGACCCCAACATTTGAGAGGTATATGGCAAGAATGGACACCAAAACATATGTGTTACAATGAGATTGGACTATGTGCACCAAATATGTTATCCATTCTAGGGTCAACAACAAATGCAATCAAAAGGCTTATGTGATTGTTTTAAACAGAATAAAATCTCTACTTTAGGCTCTTGTAAATTTTGCATCTCAATTTTTTATTATGAACTTCAAGATGACAATCTTTGTGATTTACAATCGCTAACCAGATGAGATTGGAAGTCTCAAGCCGGTCCAACAATTAGAAAACATATGTATGTGGGATTGGGAGTGCCCACTACATGACCTAACCCCCCCCCTCGCAACATAGGGTGGGTTTACACTAGGGCCTAAAACCAAAAAAACTCTGAAGATTGAGCAATCTATTGGTTAAGAGCAAAATTATGGACCCAGGAAGTGTACACTAGGATCCGGGTCCAAGGTATGAAAAATGTGAGTTGGCGCTAACGTGGCATCACTTTCATGCTAAATCTCAGTGGTCTCCACTCAAGAATGCACTCCGCCTGCTTTGAGAAATCAATCTTCAAGCTTGGGTCCAGTATGGAATTCAAAAGTAAGGTCCATTAAGGGGTGTTTTGGACCCCAAGTTTCTTGGATCTTGACCCTAATAGAGTTACTATGAAATTTCTCAAGCAGGGACAAAACCATGGTTTGGTTCTTCTTTGTGAGAACTTTCTATAAAGAACTCATTAGCTCGTTCAATTTGGAAGTTGGACCTCCTCTTGCCATCCCATAAATTTGTGGAGAACTTTAGGACCTAAAATAGGGTACGTCCACGGGACTTGCCACCCACATCCTGGATCATCCTATGCAAGACTAGTTTGACCCACCCACCCTAGTAGGACAAGCTAGAAATTTGGCATGTAATAACCTAGCACCACTTTTTGAGGTTGATAGTTAAACATTAAGAAAACTTGGACGACTTTCATGCATAAGCTCTCAAACTCGCTTTTTAGCCAACTCAAACACGATTTTAATGTCAAGACGTTACACATACATAACTCTAATGTAAACCCACTCTCAAGAGATCCAAACCGTTGGAGAAAAATCAATTACCTTCATACAACATTGGTACCTATACGGACTTCGCCGCTTGATGCCTAGATACGCTTCTTGCCACGACCCCCCACCGCGGTTGCACACATTTGGTTGCGCTTGATTGGAGTAATTTCCGGTGACCTTGCCCCCAATCCCTAATACGGGGGACCTTACCCTAATATTATTATTACTATTATTATTACTCGCCCCGCCCGGTCCCTCCATTGCCATTGACGGTGCATGAGCCCGGTCTCCGGCCGTTGGGTATAAGCAAGTGCCCCGGTGGCATGACCTCCCAGTGGTGGTCTCCTTCACGGGGCTATTAGTAGCCACTTTCTTCACATGCCGGGGGCTCCCTCCTTGCTTACTCACACTCGCCCTCTTGAGGGTCGTCCCGGCTTGCTCCACAAAACTTTCGTCATTGGCCATGGCCGTCTTTAATAAGGTATGATGTGGGGATTATGTGGTGGTCATTCTTCTTGATTAAACACCTACATTTGAGTGGTACATGACAAGGTTTGTAGTCCTTTGTTGACAGTCAATAGTGTTTTAGGACGATTGAGTTGACTCACGATGAAGGTTTGTTGATGTTCAAATATTCTTTACATTAGTTTTAGAGGGGTTGTTACATATCATTTCATATTTACATCCATATGGTTCAAAGCTACATCAACATCTTGACATGTAAGAAAAAAAAGCCTTTTATAGGAATACAATTGCAAATGTTCTTCACCAATTCATTGGCAAGAATTTATTGTATGAATATGTGCCCCAAGGCTGAAAACTAACTTGCAACATAAGTTTCAAATATACACTGAACACAATTATGTGTAGCATTGGTGGCCCGAAATACTAGATATTGTATAGAATGGTATGTTGAAATATACAATGTACTTGACCATATTTACACCTTGAATTCGACTTGTTTCTTCAATTGGAGAAACCTATCTTGAGATCATTTTCTTATATATATATATATATATGATTAAAGATGAAGTTGTCGTTATAAATTTTGTCTTTCTTCTCCACAAGATGACATCAAAGATTTGTCACATTTAAGAAATATGGATTGATACCCATAAATAAATAAATAAATAATAAATTTAAAAAAGTGTTACGATGAGATTGGATCACGTGCTCAAATAAAAACACCATTGTATGTTCAACAATCAACACAAAATGTCATGGCAGCGAGTGAGTTATGTGAGACTTTTCTTATCAAACTCCTATATTTGAACCATGAGTGGTATATGGCAAGGTTTGTAGTCAAGAACAGATGCCAAAATGATATATGTTTCACCGAGACTATACTATGTGCTCAAAACATAGGCACCATTCTAGGTTCAATAGTGAACACAACTTGGAGGAGGGCCAATGTGATCACTTTCGAGAGAATAATAACCTTCACTTTGACCTCTTAGAACTACTTTTGCATATCAACTCCTACTCTAACACCAGAAATGACAATGTTCGCAAATCACAACTCCTTGGGCCTTGTGTGGTCACTCTTCTTAATCACTACACACAACTTTGAGTGCTATATGGCAAGTCTTATGGTTAGGAATAGACACCAAACAAACACATGTCACAATGGGATGGGACTATGTGTTGATGACATAGTCGCCTCTTTTAGGCTCAACAACAAAACATATGAACTGGGAGGGCCAATGTGATCGGTAACATGATTCTTCACTATGACCTCTTAAAATTACTTTTGCATCTCAACTCCGACTCTGAAACTTGAAAGGATAGTCTTCGCGATTCATCACGATTGCTAACTGAGTTAGTCAATTCCCAATCCAATCCCACGGCCAATTTATTTTTTGTGTGTGTGGAGTTGGAAGAAGTGCCCACAATAAGGCGACATACTTACCTTAACGCCCACAATCGGCAAAGCTCACCGTCATCATCTTGAATTGAAACCAAAATTTGAAAGCCACAACAGCTCAGTTTTCTCGTTTCCTGATTGGTGCCCCCTGCAATCTCACAGCTCTTCAATTGAGTCCAAAAACACGAGGCATTCAACAACACCAAGAATCAAAACTGTATTAAAATTAGGCATCGTACTTATTACGACAGTGTTGAAACCCAACACATGTAGGTTGTTGAATCATGAGACCAAATCTTGTAAAGAATACAGATGCTACTTAGAAGCATGTGTATAGTATACTTCCTAGTTGACAAGAGCAGACGTGTGTGTGCCCTTTAAAGCTCGGATACACCTACGCATACACATTAATTCTCCGCTAATTATGGCGTCTAAGTAGATGGGAGATTGTAACTAACTCACTGTCAACAAAATCTTTGGAGATAAGTTGAGTGGTATATGGCAGGGCTTGGAGTCAAGAGAGGAAACTAAAGAGACATCATGTGTTCTCATGATGTTTGACTATGATCTCAGAGTATAGCCACGAATTTGGGTTTGACTGTGATTAGACTTTGGATTTGGGGGTGCTTATGTGATCATTTGAAGGAGGAAGGGAGAATCTTCACTCTCCACTCTTATAAGTTTTATACTTCCATTTCGATTTTGAAACTTGAATTGATAGTCATTGTGATTTGCAACTACGAACTAAAACATGACAATTCCCGTGTGGGTCCTACAGCCTGAGTTGCATGTGGAGTTGGAAGTGCTTATAATAAGGCCACAAACCTTAGATATATGTATATGAGATCCTTGGGCAACAATGGCCTCAAGAGTGTTACATGTGGTCGCAAGCAAGAGAAATTGTACACAAAAATGACGAGCTTCCAATTCTTTAGTGCATGTCTTTTTTCCGAATACAAGACTTGAAATGACAATCTTTGTGATTTATAGTTGCTAATCGGATGAGAGGATTCCCAAGCCCAATCCAGCAGCCATAATTGTATGTGGAATTGGAAGTGCCCACAATTCGGCCATATAGCTTAGAAGAATGTATGCTTTAGTTGGATGATTATAAGAATTGCACATATTTCCTCTCATATTTTGCGCCTCTTGCACAAAATTGTGAGCAAAACTTAGAGAGTGAGTATTTTTGGGGAGAGAACCTCACGAGAGAATCCCGTTCTAAAGCAACTTATCTTCCCCAATTCTACATTGGATCATTGCAATCCTTGGGGTATGGAAGGGCAAAAGGTGCCACACTTGGACCACTTGTAACTACCTCATGGACTTCATGCGGCTTTACACATTTTAACGCCTTTGTGACTTCCCTCACGCTACTACACTAAATATTGTATTTAGTGTCACCAATTCTATTTGAATTGCTCAATACTAATCGTAAAGCACCCGTGTAGTGTCATCAACACTAAATGTAAACCTAACGTCATTTGTCACTCCTTGTGTAAAAATTTAGGCATTATAGATTTACAATGTTGCAATTACTGTCACTCACCAAGTGAATTTTCATTTAAATTTCAATCATCCATGACAATAATATTTCATTATAGACATGTTAAGATGCAGAATACACCAAACTAAAAGTGGGTAAATTCTGTAAACCGCGGTGTAGTGCCACCAACACTAAATGTTCACCCAACATTATTTGTCATTCCTTGTAAAAAAAATTTGGGGGGGGATTACAGATTTACAAAGTTGCAATTACTGTCACTTACCAAGTGATTTTTCATCCAAATCTCAATCATCCATGACAATATTTCATCACAAGTTGCTGACAAGAGAGGGCAGGGTTCTGGACAATAGATGAACTCGTCCATCATCCATGACAATATTAGTTCATTTATTCATAAGAAGTGTCATCCAAAAAGTTACCATAGTGACATAAAATACCATATGACACGAAATTCGATATTGAAGTGTACTTATGTTGTTTGGGTAAAGAACGATACTCTTGGTAAAATGCTATTGCAACATGTAACTCTGAATGGTAACCCACACTAATTAGACAAAACAGTGTAGATGCCCACCCCCATCACTATTACCCAAGTAAAGGGGGTCTAGTAAAAACCTGACCCCCATAAAGTTTGTGGTTAACTTGTCTAAAGCAGGTCCCTCTAACCTAGTTTGAGGTCTCTGACGCTAATTCCAAGATCACATCATCTAAACAAATATACAATCTATAATAAAAAATTGATTGCGTTTTCATCTTGGGTAATAATGGAGGGGCCATACCGGCACATAACAAGAGGTGAGCTTCTACCTCTAGCCAAGTTTTTGGTCATATCGTAAGCACTTTCAACTCCACATACAATTATGGCCATTGGATCGAATTGGGGATTGTCTTATTTGGTTAGCAATTACGATGAATCACATAGTTTGCCATTTTCAATTCTCTAGAATTAGAAATGAGATGTCAAGTTTATGAAAGGTCAAAATGGAAGTTCTATTCTTTTGAAATGATCACATATGCCCTCTCAATAGTGTTGGCAATTGGAACTATATGGATGTTTATACTATGAGCACATGGACCAATCTCATTGTAACATGTGTCTTCTAATTTATGTTCTTAACAACAAGCCTCTTCATATACCACTCAAATTTATGGTAGACAGACCCATTTCCGATACCCCCCCTAATCTTAATACATAGAGTCCCCTAGAGCCGTGAAGTTCCACACATGTAACCATCATTTCCTAACGTGATGGAAAAAGTTGTGAAGAATCACACGTGTAGCCTTCACATTCGGTGTGATGAAAAAAGTAAGTCAAAAGGGCACGGATTTGGGTTTAGGGTTTAGGTCAACATCCCAAAATCAGGTAAACACGTGTAGCCTTCACATTCAGTGTGATGAAAAAAGAAGTGTGCACGCTTATGCGAAGTTGCTTACAGGTAACGGAAATGGGTTTGTCTACCTTAGGGCCACTTCACACACGAGCCAAGAGCCGTGACAATGAAATTGTGACAGCCTAAAAGAAAGTGTCCAAAGGCCATCCCAAGACACCTCCGAAATCATGTATTGTGGTCACGGACCCTCAAGTGTAGTGTGAAGTCATATATGACCAGGCCCTCTGTCGCGGACCTCTCCATAAGGATTGCCCGAAACACCATGGGCACAAGGGGGACCCCGGAGTGACACCCGGGACTTGTGGCACCGTTGGTGAGAGGGCCCAAGTGATCCTAGTGTGGGTGAGGGCCTCGGGCGTTGAAAACGCCTCCCACCCACGGAGACTAAGAGGCATGAGGGTGAGGCCATAAGCTATGCGTAGCTTATGGCGTGCCGATTCTAGAATGCATAAGAACACCTCAATCGGAGGTGTGAGCTAGAAGTTATGGCAATTTGAGTGGGGCGCTGTCCCGGGATAGCGCCCTGGCACAGCAGTGGCCTGGGAGTGGCTTCCAAGACTGCCAAGCTTTGAACAAGCATAACTTCCTTGATACTTGCCCGAATGGGGCAAGTGAGTAGTCCATCGGCATCTACGTGAAACGTAAATGACAATGGAGTGGTTGATTGTTAGAATTAGAGACCACATGAAGAAGTTATGGGGATCTAAAGCTGTTGGGGGCTTCCAACTCCAGCAGCTAAAGGAAAATGTCTACTTGGCCCCAAGTGTTGGGAGAGAGACAAAATGTTACTTGACGGTGGGGTAAGGGCCCTACCTAGAGTCCTAAAGGCTTATATGGGTGAGGTGGTGTGGCCGAACCCACCCGAGGCCGAACGGCATGGCCTCCATGGGCATTGGCCCAATGTGAGGGCATAGTTGCCTAGTATGGCTTGGGTTGTTGTAGTGTTGCTCCAGCAACACAATGATCAACATAAGAATTGGTTACCGATTAAGGGTTGAGTCCTGAAAGAGCAAAGTAGTAGGGTTGGGTCCCCCCCATGAACTAAGAAGGTCCACGGTATTGAGGAAGCTAACCTTCGCATCACAGTATGCGAAATGTTAGTGCTCGTGACCCTTGCTAGAGTTGGAAAAATGACCAAGATAGTTAAGGGGAGCTAACGAGGGTTGCGACATCCTCAACCAAATGCTATTTCAATGAATGTCTAATCATGCGGGTCCTCACACATAATAAAATAGAATAAATCAATGGTTGTGAGTGTTCGGAGTGCCATGGTCTCCCGGTTTTGTGTTAGGCCTACCTCCAAGAGGTGGTTTTTGAAAATAGTCCAAGTGACCATGAAACATGATCCATTTGATGCCATGTAGGAATCCATGTAGACTTTATGTCCATCTTGCATTCACATACTCCATTGGTCCCTCAAGCGTAGTGTGAAGCGAACTTGGACCAGCTCCGCCTTTTCCACCAATGAGAGTGCTTGAAGTGTATTGGTCACGGGCTTTCAGTCTCGTGTGTGAAGTGGCCCTTAGCTATCCTGTAAGTGACCACATAAGGCCATATTTACTCTTACATCTTGCAACTACCTCATGGACTTTCATGGGAACTTCAAGTGAATCACTTGGCTTTACACCGTTTTAACAACTTTTTGACTTCCCACGAGGTAACCCAACCCTAAATTCCTAATCCATCTTAGTGATTTTGGATAAACCAAGTGAATGAAATCGTGGCAAATGTGCTCCTCTTTGATGGAGAGAGAAATTATTGTACATGAGCGTACCTCTCATTCATCCAACATAAAAGCTCTAAAATAGTATGCATTTAGGAAGTTATTTTTCATAGTTGATTTGACACCGGAAAGAGTTAAAGACTCCGAATGAGTTTACTAAAAGGTTGTTTAATGTGCATCGACAACAAAACTCATAGGGGTTAAGTTTTATGTTGGATGCATGGATGGGAGGTACACCATGACATTATTCAGCCATGTGGTTGAGTTTTGTTCCTATATTTAGCATCTGGTTGGTTGTCCACTATCTTACCTTCGTGGGAATTAGCTTAAATAATAGGAAAAAATTGACGCCAATATAAATTATGAATAGTGCTTCTATGAATAATATTTTTAGTGTATAGTGTCGGGATGGATAGTGCTTCCTGCAAATACTACCGGGAATATAACTCCGCCTTCTTCTTCTTTTGCATTCTCCTTAGAATTTGATCCTCTTTGCAAGAAAACAATTCCCTGCTATCAATCACTTAGGTCATGGCTCCCAAGGAGTCCATCTCTCATCCATTTTGCGGATGACATTTTGACAACTATTGACTTTCTTTGAGCTAAGTAGATTCTCTAACTCACCCCTAACTTTTTCGTGGGGTTATAGGTAAACTAAGTGAAATGAAATGATTCTAAAGTTGAGGAAGTCAAAAGACATATGGAATCCGAAGTACATCAAGGTGACCATGGCATCAAAAATGCTACCGAATGTGATAAGCAAGTTTTACACAAATCAAATCAAATTTCAAACAAAGCGTCACGTGTTGTTTCTTTACTAGTCGGAATCTATGCAAAATGTCAAGTGTCACCCTACAAAATTCCTCATAGCATTTTGGCACCAAAGTGTTGAGCTTTTTTTTTTTATCACCTATGGAGATTTTCTAGACAAACGGAGAGTCATGGTTTATGTGTGACACAATGGTTCATATCAACTTGGAAGAAAGACTCAACTTGAAACTACCTAGCAATGTGTTCTGCAAGACAAAGAAAGAGTTGTAAAGGGGACATTCCAAAACAATGTGTACCTTATTTTCAACCACATTCATAACATTATTTAGATCCATAACAGTGTTATGTGGGATTGAAAATATTCTACAAAATGTTCCTCACATTTAGCCTGAACGGTGGAATATTCCTCAAAATATTGTCAGTCCCACATAACACTATTATGGATCTGAATAATGTTATGTTGTAAGAGCCAAAAGTGACAAAATATAATATCATTAAGGATTGGAATAGACGGCTGCCAATTCCAATGACGAGTTCATGATTTTGAAGATGAGATTGTGGCAATGGCCTCCTCATTGACTTCGTGAACATGAAACCACAAGCATACCCACCAACATAGGCACAACCCTCACACAATCAATCGCATGGGTGGTGGCTCCCGAGGGATGCTCTCTTCCTTTTCGGCCCGAATGATAGTTGCCGCTCATGGAGCCAAAAGTCAAGATAGATACAAATGATTGATGGATGGATGGATGGAGACATTGAATGAATGAACGGAATTGCAAAACCGGTGATACGCTTCGCTCCTCCGTGGACCGGTTGGTGGTAGGCTCATCAATGATTCAAGTTCAATAGGATTGGGTGAGACAAGCAAGCCCCGAGACTAAATGAGTTAAAGGTTGGCCCGGAGGCTCGTTTGCCCCCAAAATAATGATTCATTTATTGGATCATAAGTTGCCTATGTGGAGCCTAGTCATGCGTGACTATTATATGACTATTCTCCTTTGGTTTTGGCGATTTGGACCCTTGTGCCCATGGGAAGAATGGAAGTTCGAATTCCATATTTCATCTGCCTCCACTCTCTGGTCTGATTTTTGGTTCAACAGAGGAAGTCATTGGGCTTCCGATATTTCATCCAAGTTGTCATGTGCCATGTGTCTATGTGATCAAGGAAGTGCATGCCTTTTGAACTGAACTTTAACCCATTTGTTGCCCCTGTTCTCTATTAAGTATGGAACAAGAGGCATAATACCCCATGTTGCATCTTGGATACCCATGATCAACATTGAGTCAACGGGCTCATTAATCACGCCGGTACCATGATACAGGCGTTATTTTTCTTTTCTTCTTAAGTATGGAAAGCTGTACAAAATCATACTAAGATCACAAACGGTTGACATACTACTATAACTTGTGCAACACACAACGTGGTGGTGGTGAGGTTGTCGTCCCACCGTTTCCAGCCGTTTTGAGAACGGCGGACGGGCTCGGGGAAGTCACTTAGTGTATTCTTTGGGGACACATGAGCGTACAACACATATTTTTTGGGGGGCTATGTAGCTCATTTACTGCATTTTAGTGGACCCTATATTTTTTTAATAATTCTACTTTCTTCAATTTCTTACCACCCTATGTGTAATTATAAATTAAAATCTCCATAATATTTCAGACCCTTCATTATTTATATTTATTTGAATTTTCCTTTGTGGCCAATAGCATTGTACTATAGCATTGGAAATGGAATTCATCACGCAACAAAAATCAAGTTGTGTATACAAGAAGCATGTTAATTACATAATTGGTTACATGTCTAAGCCCATTGATAATGGCGTACTTAATTGTTTCATCCAAACATTGAAAGAAGTCCACAAATTCCAAAACAAACCAACATCACTAACGTGTCCATAATGTGTTCACTAACACAGTTGCACTAACATTGCACATGTTATCATGCAAAGTGTGAAGACAATTTGAAATGCTTACTTATGAGTCCTACGTGAAAATTGAGAAACGATCATCACAAAAGATGCCATAGCCTCTCACCTAGATCAAATCCACCATAGATTCACCAAATATGGCCCCACGGAGCTCTTTAAACGCATAGGGGTCAATGCACGATGATATAATTCTTGTCTTGCGTGGGAGGCACAACCAAAGAATTATACAAACGTCAATGAAATGTTCCTCAAAAGTACACTTAATAACCCTCATCCAACGAGTTCATCCATTTTGTAGATGGATTTTTGATCATTTTTCATCTAGTTCTTAAATTTTTTTTACCCTAAACTCAACCTAAAAATTTTAAAAATTCCCTACCAAATACTGTAATGCTATTTTAGAAATACTATAAACATAATTTTGGGTATCACAAGTGACCCTATATTATATATAATGTGCTACCTCACATTTCTTCAAGGCTATGGTATATCCAAAAAATATATAATTTTTATCAACCATGAATAAATGTCACCCTATATTTGTTCTCTCATAGTTATCTAAAATTTCGACAGTGACTTCCCCGGGGGACGGGTAAACAAAGGTGGCAAGTCTGGACCGTCAAGGACCACGTGGATTATTTAAGCGATTCACGATTTATATGCACGAGTCCAAGTTAGGGGCGCTTCACACTATGGCCAAAGGTCAAGAGGCCGTTGATTTCCACCAATCAGATTGTAAGAAACCAAGAGTTCGGCCTCTCGACCCTTCACACTAAGGCCAAAGTCCAAAGGCCGTTGCAATTTAAAATGCTTACTTTTTGACGAAGGCGACGGACTCTCGAAGGAAGTTTGGGTCGGACGGGAATGGAAACCCAAACTATGGTCGAGAGGCCATCGGTTTTTTTCCATTAAAAAATCAATCATTGACAAGATCTTGGCCGTTAGATTAGAGGGGTTGTTTTAGGCAAGGAATAAAGTGGAATGCTCCTTTGGGTTTGGACTTTGGGCTTGGCCTTTGGAGGCTTCACACTATGGCCGTCCAAGTTGAGAGGCCGTGGGAGTTCATGGCCAAAGGTTTGGACTTTGGGCTTGGCCTTGGGAGGCTTCACACTATGCCCGGCCGAAGGCTTCACTTACTATATTTTATTGGCTATTTTCAACCCATTTCTTTGGACTCTCAACAAAGTCTGGCCACTCAATCCCACGGCCTCTCGACTTGGACAGCCGTAGTGTGAAGCGGCCTTTAGTCCACTATACAATGGACACCGTGGTGATGGTGAGGTCACCGTCCCACCGTTCCCAACTGTTCTAGGAAAGTGGGATGACCATGGATGCAAAAGGTGGGGGGAATCCATGAGGGCCATGTTAAAGTGATGTGATCACAATTAACTTCATGTGCATGGGTGCAGTGGGATGGGGGCTACTTGGGGTTCCCAATTGGGTAAGAACCATCAACATGCTACCCATTATAGAGAGTTGATCTTGACCTCCAATCACCCTCCAATTACCAAGCAAGGCAATTTGATATCCTACCAACTTACCAATGATTGTCACATTTGCTAGTATAGAATGCACCTTCGATTTTCCATTCCCTTTATGGATCTAATAAATATTTGAAAAAAAATTAACTCGTTTCCATCACTGACTTCTGATGATAACATGTTGAACAAATGGTGCAAGAATGATTTGAAACATTGATGTATTTTCTTGACTAGAACAGGCCAAAACAGCACGGGCCCAAGCTAGTAAGCTTACAATGTCGAGATATTTGTTCAAAAGAGGGTGTATTGGCCTCATCTACAATATCACGCCTAATTGTGGCCCTTATCCAAAAGCAGCTTCTATGGATTTTTGCCTAAAGTTAATAGGCTTTGAATATGAGGGCCACTTCACACATGAGCCAAGAGCCGTGACCTTGTAATGGTGAGGACCCTTGACTCTCATCCAAAGGCCGTACCATGGGTGCCGTTTTATGTAGTCACGGGCTCTCAAGCATAGTGTGAAGTGAGAATGGACCATATTGCGGGACCATTGCATATTTTGTTGGCGGAAAAAGAAGGGAGGATTTGGTTTAATATACTATGTCTCAAACTTTATCAATTTAAGAGAATTACTTGGTGGTGTTTGTCTGTCCTAGAATCTGTCTTGGAATCTATTTTGGAATCTTCCCTGAAATCTGCCTTGAAATCTGTCATGCTGGAAAAAATATTAAAAAAATCATGGTCTCCTGGAATTTTCGTCAGGCCCACCTCTTGGAGGTGGGCCTAACACAAATTCCGGTAGACCATGCACCCTTATCCACAACCTGCCATGTAGGACTCCATGTAGACTTTTCATCCACGAACTTTTCTTTGGGCCTTCAGGCCTTCACCTCCTAGTGTGAAGTGAACTTGGACGGTCTCCGCCTTTTCAACCAATGAGAGCTCTTACATTGCCATGGTCAGGGGCCTTCAGCCTTGTGTGTGAAGTGGCCCTGAGAGCCTAGGGTAGATTTTGCACACACCTATAATCAGCACTTCGAGACTTCGTAGTTTGTTTATATGGTGTCCATAAACTACACACTAAGATGGGTTGAAGTTCTCCTTAAATTACCAAAAAGATCCATCAAATAACATGATAATCTCCTAAGAATAAATGTCCTCAAATGCTTTAAATGGGAATTCTAGTTGTTGTCACCATATAGGGAGCTTGTTTAGACTTGATCCCCTTCATCCACAATAGAAGAGGTTAAAAAGGCTTCATGGAGTTCTAACCTTGATACCAACTACTTCTCCAAATTATGTTTTTATGGCAAAAAAAAAGACACTATTTATGGTGAATGTTTTGGGCATATGTATAGTGTGACCTACTCTAGGCATTCTTATAGTATGGCGCACAATATACATCATCATGCAATAAAAATAATGTGTAATGGTAGTTACACATGAATTTTCATCACTCACTATGTTATCATTCTTTCACTTGTAGTTGTGGGTAATATAAGGTGTCTATTGAAGCAAACAAGAGCATGAATTTAAAGAGCATAGACTCACTTCCTAACTCCAGGATCCAAGGGAGAAAACATCAAAAAGTTGACAGGGAGGTGGTAAGTGTAGTGAATCTTTGAATGGTTAATGTAATCAAATGACAAAGAGTTGGGAGCGACCTTTATGCTTTCAGGAAAAATATAAGAAGCTCTACAGGGTAGACTATTTGTTTGTGAAAAATGAACATAATTTAAAGGAGAAATCATCATTCTCCCTTGGCTCTATGATGTTATGTAACGTGGCTTCAAACCACTCTATTATTCCCAATGTTTTAATTTGATATATTTCGTTGATAGTGTGGGGCCCATGATTTCTACCATAATCAATGTAGCATACATTAAACAAATTAGGAACGTTCTTGAAGGATGAAGATGAAGCAAGCATGCCAAGATATATTCTAGCAACTATTAACACATAAGTTATGTATTTTCTTGCATGAACCCCCCAGTGGGTGCATCTACACTTGATTTATGTATACACATGCGAGAACCCCCTATTTAATGGGGGGGAGGGGGTATTTACCTTCCTTTGGTGAATATTTTCCGCCCTATAAGTAGCTAAATTTCTACTAGAAGGTATTTTCTAACACCCTATCATTATATATAAATTTCAGAGTCGCATAATTATAATCACCCTATCTTATTTATAAGTAGTAGAAATTTCGTGTGAACAATTTGCACATACATTACACATACAATACACTATGCATACATTACAATGTGTGGATATTACTATGCACATTACACACATACAATCATCATACTGTAAACTTTAGCATCCAACCAACATAGAAACAACATACATGTATAGCAATAAAATAACTTCAACATACATAAGCTTCAACTCCAACATACATAAACCCTAAGACTGCCTCTTCCATGCTTGTCTGATGCCCAATACTACCATGATACCTTGCAAATAGTTCCTACTACCCTAATACCATGTATATGGTTCTTGAACCCCCCACGGAACCCTAAATAAGCCAGCCAACCCTTCCATCGTTAGATGACAATACTTTTTATCCAAAGGTGACCATTTCAACAAATCCATCCACATGTCCACATACATTTTGCCTATTTCTCATCCAATGCCACTAATGGCAGATGATTTATGTTGAGCCTATAAATAAAAACTTAATTTTATTTATGCTACTTTACATCTAAATAAAAAAACACCACAACTTAAACCACACTGTAAATTATATATAATTCCCAAATTCACATTTAGAGCAAGCTATTGTATATCTAAAAAAATGTAAAAATTATGTGTCTTGAATTAAATCCACCCTACATTTCTAGCACATGGTTTTCTACATTTTCACCAATGCCCCCCCCCCCTAGATGAACCCCTAATTGCATGATAAAAAATATAAGTAAAATTATGAAAGTCTATCATAAAACGTAGGGTTTTTCACATGATAGGTTTCTTCATTTGCACTTGAGTCCTACCAATGAAGTGATGTTCTTAGAGTCTTCAGTTTAGTAGAATCATGAGCCTTTAATGAAATGTCTATATTTAGAACTAATTGCATTTGGAAGCTCTTAAATAGAAGACAACAACCAACAAAACTTGCCACACACTAGGAACACCTTTTCCAATCAAATATCTTTGATTACCCCATACCATGGACTTCACTAACACTTCCTTTGTCATGATGTGCATGTATGAACATGAACATAGTCCATAAAATTTTGGGCTCTTTTTAATGTTAATCAAACCATAAAATTGTAACTACCAATTCATATCAGACTCAAATTTATTTTGAATAAATCTTTACATTTTAGGGTGGACATTTATACATGTCTAGTAGTTTTGGGGAAATAATTGAAAATAACTTAAGATAATTCTAGCAATGGCACCAAACACACCAAAGTTGATGAAGAATGAAGTTTGACCATACAATCATATGGGCCAACATTTAGAGGTTAAGGGTTGGTTTAGACTACGGTGGAGAAGTGCATGGATCAAAAAATTTAGACGAATGAAGCAATATGATTGGCTACAAAATGGGTTCTTCATCGGCCAAGGTTTACATTACAACCAAGACTTCTTTGGTGGAGAACTTCAAGCATGGATGAAAAATTGACATGGTTGTCAACATGACAACATTTTATTGCTATGGGAGTTCTCTAGAGGTCAAGTTTCTTGGGCAACCACAAACCCTTGAACAAGACACTTGACCTCTGGATAGCTCCAACTTGAGGTTTTTTTTCCATCTTGTCTGCCATACCGACTGTTGCCTCAAAAACATTCTCTTGGACTTAAATTCATGACCTACCAGTGCATTTCTTCACCATAGTCTAAACTGGCCCTAAGAAAAGGCATTTGCTTAGTAAACATCACTATGTGCATACCTATGTAGCTCTATGGAAAATCCAACTTCCAACAAGTATACCGAAATCACACTATGTTCAAAGTTCATAAACTTGCTTTGCATTGGCCTCCTTATGCTTTGCGAAATGGTGTAATTGACTTTATGCTATCTAAGTTAGCCCAACACAATCAAGCTAATTTAGTTGAAGTAATGACTCAGTCATCACATATTACCATAACCTAGATGGGTCTTGAATGTTTGTTTCTGTATTTTTAATTTATTAGTTTTTTTGGAGACAATTGAAACATTTTATTTCAATGCCCAAAAACCATACAAGACCACCAGGGACCCAATCAAGAGAGATTCGTAGGCCTTCTTGGGTGCACCCAATGGATCAGAACAAACTATCATGTGTAAAAAGCCCAAACATGATTGACTAAGCCAACATTAGGCGCCCTAATGCTCCAATGCATTGATCAAGTGTTGTACTTATGGTAGAGGAGTTTGTTCCCTCCCCAAATCTCATCATATTTGCCAATCACACCATCATAGACAACATCTCTCAACAACTAAAGCATACGGGATTTTTAATTTTTTGCCCACTTGTACCAAGATTTTGACCATGCTATTAGTAAGAGATGATTAGCAGATTGAAACTAAAGCCATGGCTACTTTCCTCATAATTTTCAGAGCGCACATGAATGTCTTATTTGTTATCAAAGTGAAGATCCTCTTTCCTCTTAAACAATCATGTATGTCCCTCCCAATTCTATTGATTGATGAACCTTGAATAGTCAACAAATTTCAAACATGTAATCCTATCTTTTTTTAAACATGTGTATTTCCGGTCTTTGAACTTAGATCCACACCTAAGTATAGCCACTTGAATATATATATATATAGGTGTTTGATTAAGATAAGTAACCTATTGGCTTGCTTAGCTTACAATTGAGATTGTAAGACTTTAAATAATTGTCAAGAAATGAAGTGCCAAATCTGACCAAACGAAGGTGCCTTCCTTCCAACTATAGGTTCTATCCCAAATATTTCCCCATTTTGACATAAAACTAGGACTAAGGATGCCATGCCATTTGGTGATGATTGATAAGGGTTGTGGGTTTTTCACATGAAGGAGGTTCCTACCAAGCGCGGAATTGTAGCTTAAGAACTTGTCTCTTGAGCTCCATTCAAGCCTCATGAGTCCACCTCAAGCATATCTCTCCTCCCAATGTAGACATCCCTATTGGGTTTCTTTTCCCTTTGGCTCGTGGTGTAGATCCTAACTAACCTATACCATCTTACCTTGATGCTAGCATTACCTTCCTTAGGGTCTCCCATGTCCAGACTCCAAGTATTTACTGTAATATGAAAGTATTGTAACGCCAGGGGGGAGGGTGCCCATGAATAGAACTCTAGTAGTGGTCTAAATGACTCATAATTTTAAAAGACGGCCATCAGGTGGGCACCCTGGCTATTATCCTCAAAGCAACCAACCCAACTCCCAAGTAGTGTTTGATCATTCCTTTGTTGGAGAAGCGTCACCCATTGGTTTGAAATTGACCTAATCATGGTGTCGATCATCCTATGTTCCCCTTGATCCAACTTGCATTTCCTCCCAATATCTACGGTTCCAAGGAATTGGTTATTCTCAAAACCCACATGTCTTTAATATGCCTAAGTCCATTTCTATCTAACTACGCCATTCAATTACGAGAGAACCCATATTCAATCCCTTGGATTTCATAGTTCCACCAAAGATTGAGTTGAGCACCTAATAGTTATTGTTAGGCAAAAGAATCTTAACATGCATCCCCAATTTTCTTCCAGATGTTTGACCCCTCAGCTAGGATGTGGTGATTGAGAAACAACCATCCCATCCCTTGACTCCATCTACTTTTTTCTATCTAGTCTCACACTCTATAGCATGTATTGAAGAAGTAGATGTAAATTGGATTTGCCCCCATCCAATGTCTTAATCACCCATTTGACCAAAAGACTCCTAATGGTTGCCTCATAGTCAATAAGGCTAAGGCCTCCTTGCTCTAATTTTGCATAACAATTTGTCCATGCCACCCATGCTCTGACATGGCCCATAGATACTCCCTTAGAAGGTCCTTAATGCTCTTCATAGCCTTCCACATCCCGGCCCATACTATAACAAAGAACCAAAGGGTAGATACTAACACTTGATTAACTATGAGCCTTCTTCCTGGTAATGAGAGATGCCTTGACCCCCATTAACTAATATTTTTTGGATTTTGTTGATAAGAAAATTACCCACGTCTTGTGTCTCTAACTCTAGACCAAATGCAATACCTAACAACTTAGAGAGCTCTCCTTTTGGGCCCACTTCAATTGGTAAGTGTCTAATCATGTCGGTTTTGCTCTAAAGTTACTTTGTCAGTATGCCGCTAGCTTGCTCCAATTAATTTCTAGTCATGAGGATGAGCTAAACACGTGTAGAATTCTACCAAATTCCTAACTACTTGCTCATCCTCTTCTACCGTAAACGACATATCGTCAGTGTATTGCGAAATGATTTGTTGTACATTGTCACTTGACATTCCGATCCCCTTAACCTCATTATTGTCAATTTCCCGTTTAACCATGTGATTAAGGTCCTCTCCCATAATTAGAAAAAGGCATGGCGCCAATGGGTGCCCTTGCCAACTCCCCATTGAATTTCAAAACATTTTGAAGATTGACCGTTAATGTTGACTACCACATTTGCTTTTTGAAACAAAACTCTAGTCACATGGATGAAAGTAGGATGAATGCCAATTGTGATCATTGCTTGAAACATAAACTCCCATGCCATTGCACTGTAGGCCTTAGCAATGCCTAATTTCATACAAATTACCTTGTGGTTATTTTGTTTTGCCCAAGTCAAACTTTCATGTGTGAGCAACACGTTATCCACAATATACCTGAGTGGTAAGAATGTTGCTTGATTCGTGCTAATGATCTCCATTAGCAATGGTTGTAATCTCCTTTGCAACGCTTGTGCATGGATTTTGTGAGTTGTGTTCAATAACGTAATGGACCTCCAATTGCCCAATTTGAATTTCTCTCCTTGCTTGAACAAAAGTGTAATTAACCCTCAAGTCATCCCATCCGAAAAATGCCCTTTGTGAATCGCCTCTTGGACCATTAGAAAGAAGTCATCCACTATGATTTCCCCAAAATCGCATTAAAAAACTCAATAACGACCCATTCCGGGCCATGTGCTTTGTTCTTTGCCATTGAAAATGCGGTTGCCTATACAGTAATCTCCCGCTTAAGTATGCACTTTGGACCGGAGTTGTTAGTGCGCGCTTAGTTGGTAGGTGTGTACTTTACTCATATCGCTTTCTAGACCCTCTGATTCGATGAATTGCAACAGGAAACAAATGAAACCTGAGGCAACCCGCTTGACCGAACGCCAATGATGTGAAACTAGATGAGCGGTTTTTTAAATATTGATGACGCAAACAACGAATAATATCGTGTTGTTATGCTGGAGGACGTTGATGAAGTTCTGGAAACGATGTGAATTGAAGAAGAACCACCTATCGATGGCGAAATCCAACCTATCGAGACATTTGCTGAATCTAAAAGTGCTACCGACTTCAAAGGCTTTGAAGCTCCACACAACACTGTCCTCGACATCGACGATCAATTGCTTTACTCCGATGTTCAAACGGAAGTTGGACAAATGTATGATGAATTGCGATGATTGTTTGAGACGTTTCAGTGAAACGTTAACAAACTGACATTGAATGTCAAGCGTAAAAAATTATGCATTCGCGGCAAATGACTCTCCATGACATGTTCAAACAATAAAGTATGAACCCTGATTTTTATCAAAAAAATTGCGCACTTAAGCGGGATGTGTACTTAAATGGGTGCGTACTTAAGCAGGAGATTACTGTAGTTCTCTCATTGTCGTTTCCTTGCCAAGTTCATCGCTCATTTTGGGGGAGACCCTACTCTTGAGCCCATCCAATGCCTTAATTTTAGTCTCCCTAACTACCTCGGTAACTCCGACTGGGAGTAAACTATACTTGGTAAAAAAACATCAACAATACAAAAATAGCATTGTGTAAATCCAAATAGTAAGTGACACTAAATATCATATTTAGTGTACCCATTATTACACTGAGATCTAGGATAATAGAAGGTCAACAAGAGAAGGTGGACCAAGAACACCAAGTGTTGGCACCGAGTTCCACTTTACACTAAGCTTGAGGGCCCATAAATTGCAAAATTGGATTCCTATTTCCCACGGTACAACCTTTGGATGAGATTCAAGGGCTAGGGGTGCATTTTTTTAATTTGTTTTATAATACACATTTTAAAATGCATTTAAAAATACTTGGCAAATTTTGAGGCATTTTTTTATGTTTTTTTATTATAAGTTCACAACTACAGCTAGTCCATGCCAGTATGGCAAATATAGACACGCTCAACTTTGACAATTGTTCCATATTACCATATAGCATTAGTACATTCAAACTCAATGGCAGTGTCTGAGCCTTGAGCATTGCCACACAAATTGAAAAATATTGGAATAAATAACGCACCACATGGCACATCAGACAAGTCGTGAATGGTGGTTTGCATTCGCAATATCTTCATTCTTGGATCAATACTTGGGCGGAGAAGAGCTCGAAGAACTGATCCTAGAAGAGGGGAATGTTTTCGACAATGATTTGCCATAAAGGACCTCACGGATTGATGTCTTCGATGTTTTTCAATAAAAAAACATAAAAATTATTTTTAAATATTTTTTAAATATTTTATGATGCCGCTCCGACCTCTAGAATAAAAAATGCAACACTATCAACTTATCAAGGGCCCTTAGGTTTTCCTTGTCATGGCTCTTGGTCCATGTGTAATGCGGCCTTTACACTTCATAAAGGATCCAATGGATATGGGTCAAGTTGGACTTGCCGGTTACCAAATTCGGACAATTTTTCAATCATTCCATTCAGGAGGACTTTGGGTTCCTCAACCTCCTCGGGCCTCATCCCAACCCATCTCTTATTTGTACGGTTTGGGGATACCTTTTCAAGTCACTTTTGTGGGGCTAGAGCTTCTTCATGTCGTCTAGGTACTCTCTCATTCATTGGCAAGCTGAAAATGGTGGTTGGAGGAATCGGATATGGTGGTTGACCAACTTCAACGGCACACCACCAACGTTAAGCTAAGGGGTTGTTTACACCATGGACCGTGAATTCGTCCCAAGGCCCTGTAAAACTTGTGATTGGATGTTGGACTTGTCCCGGGATGACTTCGGTTTACACCAAGGAAAAAATGTCAGAGTGACCATGGGGTTCAAGGTCCCCAAAAGACATACTTTAAGGCTTGCATTATCCACTGACATGGTCCAACGGATTCTGCGGTGGGAGAGGCAAAAGAGGTGCTCTAGTAGAAGAAGGCAGGGGTGCATGCCAGAGAAATGTTGTTATGATAAAATTTCATGAAATTTTCCTTTTGGGAAGAGAACATGAGGACAAGAGAGAACAAGAGAATGGTCAAATATGCATTTTTTTTAAATTATCCTTTTTGGGCATATGTTAAAAAAATCAACACGTTTACTTTTTGGTGCATGGTCATTCCTCTTGGTCCACATTCGGTTTACAACTGGTGAGGGGCCCAAAGGCTTTGTAAATTGGTTTTTTAAGAAATTGGGACCATGGAAAAAGGCCATCTTCCATGGTCCGACTTCATGGTCCATGGTGTAAACATGCCCTAACTATATCATCTTGGATGAATGCATCTTTTATGGGAAAATGGCTTGGGAGAGGGTGCTTAAGTACATCAAGATTTGTCCAATTGCGAAGGAGAGTTTTATTGGATATCTTGGACTGATCGTGGGGTGCAAGAGAGGTTCTTTGTCAACATAACAATCTCAAGCTTAGTTGGAGTTGGAAACTTTTCTACCACGGGGGGGTCACTCCATTGTCAAGTTGAACACCACGTGTGGCCAAAAAAAATCTACTTTTGGTAAGTTGCATCACCAAAATGGGTCAAAATTTTATCAATTTTTTTCATGGGTAGATATACACGGTATCTATTACATAGTAAAAAATGGTAACTAAATTTGATGATCTATTTTTTTAATAAAACATACCGTTTCTAACTAGAATGATGCAGAATTGAACTAAAATAATTACTACAAAAATGAAGATGACTAAAAATTTCAAAAAATATACAAAAGATATTATCAATGGCTATGTATATGTAGAAAAAATATCATAATTTTTAAATTTATCTATTCCATGTAATATAGGGGTAGCAAACTTTGGCCGCACGTGGTGTTCAACTTGACATGGAGTGAACCCCCCGTGTTTTCTACTCATGGGTCTTGGTTGGTTTTGTGTTGGCTCAGGGGTTGTCCTTGGTGGCGGGTGTTGGGAATTTCCTTGGTAATTGGTTCCTGGTTCTTTTCTTTACGTGGCGGTGTGATACACCTGAGGGGTCCCACCTCCCTTCCAAATAGGTGTGTCTTCTTGGTTCTTAATTCATCAACAACATTGGTTTGTGGCCTTTTGTATCAAAATGGAAATGAGTATATAATAATAACTCTAATAAGGGATCAATAGCCTGAGAATTTTTGAAAGTTTAGTCAATCTATTTATGAAAATGACATAGGTCTGAGATGACCCTAAACTACTGGGCGATAGTGGAAAGGTACCCATTTCCGAATGGAGTGGTTGGCGGTTGGATTTTAGTTGTGAAATCTTCGCTCTGCTTGATGGAAAGAAAACTAGGTAGGTAGGTAGGAAGCCAAGAGCCCACCCACCACAAGGTAGGCAGTAAACCCCACCTTGCACCAAGAGGATTCTTGAGCGGGGTAGGGCCAACGGGCTTTAATTCATGTCGGATTGCCTGACGTTGGTTATTTATGAAGATGACATCAATGACCCTGCATTAATCTAGTGAGAGTAAGTCGGGGATGCCATAAGAAACCTCAAATTATACAACGTCGAGCAATCCGATGTGAATTTGAGCCAGTTGGCCCTACCCTGCTCAAGGATCCCCTTGGTGTAGGGTGGGGCTTACTGCCTACCTTGTGGTGGGTGGGCTCTTGGTTTTTCCATCAAGTAGAGAGAAGATTTCATAACCGGGAATCGAACCACCAACCCCTCTGTTCGGATTTGGGTACCTCTCCACTGTCATCCGGTAGTTTAGGGTCATCTCGGACCAATATCATAATGGAAACATATGAGACTTACCTCCACTCCATGACACATACGAAATCATGCTTATTGGGGGGGGGGAGGATTTGGGTTCTAGGGTTTGTTTTTTCTTTTGGTTTTTCTATCACTTTCCAAGGGAAAGTAGGAAAGGGAATCCTTCACAAGTACGTTAATCAACACATTGTATGACACTTGGCAAGTACGTCGGGAGAGCTAAATCCAAGATAGGTCCAAATCTGAAGAGTGTATGAATACAAGGCAATTCCAAAACAACAATTAGCCTGCCACCTACCTAGGTACGTCCCAATGAATGATTGGATCCGTCCCAACTCCAACTAGCTAGCTAATAAGTTAGAGAGACTTCCAATTTTAATAAGAATGTGTAAGTTGGTGCCAAACAGTGATCGGGGAGATTTTTGGGCATAATCGGTTGAGATCCTAGTGTTTGCAAGTCCAACCGGTTACATGTTGACATCCTCCAGTTTTCCTTTATTGAAAAGGGGTATATTCTATAAATTCCTCTAAAATGATCGGTAATTTTCCTACAGTCTTGAACTTCAACCGGTTATTTTTCAAACTCAACCGGTTCATTTGTAACTAACTATCGGTTCTCCACGATCATAGGTGCCAAATGCTTCTATCAAATTTGGGCACTTCCAACTCCGCAAACTTATGTAAGGTAGAGGGTGCTTAAACCAACACTTTAAGCTAATGCACATACATACATACATACATACATACATATATATATATATTCCTAATAGTCTTTGGGCCAAACACATGTAGAAAGAAGAAGAAAAATAGCCTTAATTGAATATTTGATGAATATGCACCATCAAAACCACTAGTTTGCTTAAACCGATCCCTAGGCCCCATGTATGACAACCTTCCACATGATGAGGAACCAACACAACATAGTTGGGCAGTATACCCAAGCTAGATCAAAGCCCAACATGACACCTCCATGATGCCACCCTGAACCCACCTTGAACCGACCCAAGATAGAGTGCAACCCGTTACCTGCCCTATATGGAGGTAGTGGAGGCCAATATGCGTCGGCGCCACTAATGGCACCTAAACCCACCACTCCGCGGGCTAGGCACTTTTTTTTCCATGGGGAACAGTTCAAGGCAGTAGAGTGTTGGTAACTGGGAGACGTTTATAGGTGTTGCTTTGGGTGGGGTGTTGGTTTTAGCACTCTCTACCTTACATGTTGGATTAGCAAGTCGAAGAACTCATCATGCTAACACTTACTAAATAAGGAAGAATGTCAACGATAAATTTGCAGTTGAGGAAATGAATGCTCAAGGGATCTCCCTGCAAAATTTGGGTAGGGTGGCCCCTCTTTGAGAAATTTATGGATGAAGCTCGCAAACCCAACCTTATGTAAAGAAGTTGAAGTCTAGGAAACTCAATAGTATATCCAATTGTCAATGTTTCACAAATTGCACAATCATTTATTTCAAATGAATGAGTAGAAAGATTTGGACTAGATTGGAACAAGCGTTAGGAATGTATAATCTCATATTAAGTAAAATTGGAACAAGTCCCAAGTGCATAATTATACCATGTTGAGTTCTATCATAAGGTCTTACGATAGGATTGTATGGTAAGATCCTCTGACAAAATATGCAGAGTTGATTATGATAATATTATAGCAATCGTTTTGATTGCATTTTCACTAGGGATGTTCCTAAGTGCTCGTTTGAATTTGGGATGTTTTAGGATAAGTAGTGACTTGGAAAAGTGAGAGGATGTACTAAATATAATACTTGTATATTATTGATTTATTAAGTGACAGAGTTTAGGTCTTAGATGTTAGCGAATGGTGCATGATTCGAATAACCTATTTGTGTGAAAATTGTAAGAGTTCTTGTTTGTGAGATTTATCAGTAGTATGCAAATATAGAGCGTGTCATTCCCGTGTCATTCCTTGTGAAGAAGAAGGTTTTCGTGGCCCTGGGCTAGATATCACATCTTCATTCGGCTGGGGCCCGCCCCTCCCACGCCTCCTTCACTGCCCAGTCTTCCGGCCCGCACATGCGTGGGAACTCTTCCATGTTGGGAACTAATGTGACAATACCCGGTCACTTAAGCCATTAAGCTCCTTTGGCATACGAAGGAACTCCATCAATTAACTTGGGAATAATGAAAATGATATCAACTTGAATATTTGTAATTTTGATCAGGTATTGTCACATTGGTTCCCAACGAGGAAGAGTTCCCACGCAGGGGCGGGCAAGAAGATCGGGCAGTGAAGGAGGCAAATCTGAGCATGAAATTTGATTACACTGTAAATGACAAGATGTGAAAATACCATGCCATGTTTTTGAGGAAAATGGTTGAGAAAGTTGGACTGTATTATTTATGGAGATGAAATTGAAACATTAGATGTGTAACAATTATGACGCCACCTTTGACAAGAATTAGTAGGCCTTGTCTTTCACCCATATTCTTGTAAACTCTACCGTGGTTTTAGGTTTACAACTTTGGTCAAGGGTGAAGCGTCTTTCATTTGAAGACGGCGCCAACATCTTTCAAGAAAATCCTCCATTCTTTGTCAAATTTTCATGCAAATTCTATCAGATCTTTGAATGAAATAAATTCTAAGACCCCTAAAGCCCTCCCAAGATGATCTCTATGGACACGATGCCCACAATGACATTTGGGTGCTAGCAATAGACTTTTGTGTGCATATTCATGAGTCACGTGATGTTGTAGAAGAGAACTTTGCTCAACATTCAAACAAAATGATGTTGTATTCAAAATGATGCATGTGAGGCACTTGTAACATGCATGGAAGGGGCCCCCAACCTGGTTACAAAACCAATGCATCGCAATGTGTCCTTGACTCTATTTATGACATAAAAGCTCATGTTTTGTCAGCTACACTAGATATGATATTTAGTATCGCTTACTATTTGGATTTACATACAGTCAAACCTCTATCTCGGGGAGATCACTCCATTGTAAAGTTGAAACCACGTGCATACAAAAAAAATCTACTTTTTCTAAGTTGCATCACCAAAATGGGTCAATATTTTATCAATTTTTTTTCATGAGTAGATATACATGGTATCTATTACATAGTAAAAAATGATAACCAAATTTGATGATCTTCTTTTTCTATAAAACATACCATTTCTAACTAGAATGACGCAGAATTGAACAAAAACAATTACTACAAAAATGAAGATGACTAAAAATTTCAAAAAAATACACAAAAGATATTATCAATGGTTATGTATATGTAGAAAAAATATCATAATTTTTAAAGTTATCTATGGCATATAATATAGGGGTAGCAAACTTTGTACGCTCATGTGTCCCCAAAGAATACACTAAGTGACTTCCCCGGGACCTCTATAAATGTTAACCCTCGGGAGTGGATCAAAGTTAACATTTATAGAGGTGTTAACAATTAACAATTATAAAATTACTTTTTTGAGCAATATACAAATCTTAACATTTATAAATATAAGCAATTGTGAAGAGTCCTTGTGAGAGAATACTATTCATAAAATTGCAAACCCAATCAAAACTTTATTCAATATGAAGTTTACAAATCACGGGTGAAATATGAATCAATGGTTCTTTGGTGAGATTCATCTGCATGCACAACTTGCAAATATTTCTCAATTTGCACCAACAAACCCACATACTTGGACACATCACATGAACGTGATTCCATGTACCTTCTAATGGTACCAAAACTAGATTGCAAGTCACTATAAGATGGAATGGGTTCCACCTCACACTCCTCTCCCTCACAATCATCATCTGAAGCGCATCCTCGTAATCATCCTAAATCCTAAACACATGTGAATTGAGGAAAATTGAGAGAGAGAGGAATGTAACTAGATGTGTAGTTTTTATCATCCATATTATGGTTGTATTTCATTCATTAACATTTATAGAGTCAAATTTACAAAGAAGGGAGTACCATTTTGTTAACAGTTAACATGTTTAACATTTATAGTGTGCAATATGTGGGGAGTAGAAGAAAGTTAACATTTAGAGAGGGTTAACACTTATAGGTGTAACATTTATAGAGGTTAGATTGTAGTGCTATATCTATTTTACTATTGATGTAATGTTTTATCAAGTAAAGTTGTTAATGTTCTATAATGTCTAAACTACCAATTTCACATTTGCTAGTAAAATGTGAGATAGATATAGTAAATAGATATCGCATTACGTAATCCCAAATAGTAAGTGACACTAAATGTCATATTTAGTGTAGCTCATTCAAGCTTCGTGAATGGATGTGAATGTATGTGGAGAGATTATGTTTATATCTCTCACCCTCCACGGAAAAACCAAACTGGTTAAAAATAGCATGCGTCCGAAAGGGCGTCAAGAATGTAGTAAAACAATAAAACTCGATTTCTAACAAAGGAAAAAGTAAACTGGCTAACATAGCCATGCGTCCAAAAGGGCATCAAGAATGCAACAACCAATAAAACACGATTTTTAGCAAAGTCAACCCAACTTCTATTTTTAACCAGTTTGGTTTTTCCGTGGAGGGTGAGATCTCTAGAACAAATAAGTGATATACACGTGATCATAATGTGACCAATGTAACTGTGCTTAGAGTCCAATCGCCATGCCCCTCCCAAATAGCAAGCCATTATGCCCCCTCCCCACTTGACTTTACCAAAGTCTTTTCTAAAAACCGAGTAAAGCTCCCTTGGTTATAGCAGAGGCATCCGGCTATCCCAATGCACCTACAAGAACTTGCTCTGGAGATTTTCAAGTAGGTTTTAGTTAAGTAGCTTTCACACATGTTCATTGTTTTATCTACCAAGCAATGGATGTTGGATAGTTTTTGTCCCATCCCCAAATCAGTGTTCAAGATTGAAATCTTCAATGCCCTTCAAACACAATTTGGCCCTTCAAAATATACCTCTCTCAAAACAACCTTTAAAACGCAACCCCATATTGAAAATGAAGACGTCACTTGAAGTCCTCAATATAATATGCCTGCCACAAGAACCAACAAGCGTAGGGCATTGTCACTACAAGAAGTGGAGTTAGATGGTCGATTCTTAATTCTTCACATTGTACTGGAAACATGTACCATATAATTCATGCACAAGTTTAATATGAGTTTTGTATTTCATTTCTATATTCCTGGATTGATGTCTTGGTTTTGAACCAACCCTTAATTGAAGGGCTGAAATTTGAGAGCCCTTCAAAATGAAACTCATATGAGGGCTTCAATCTTGAACATTGCCCCAAATGCCTTACTACTCATTTGCCTTATCATTGGTTTTTGTTAATGGAGCTCCTCGTGCCCTCGTAGCTAAGACTAAAAGGAACCAATGACAAGGGCGGGAAGCAACACTTTTAAAGGTCCTACATTCTTGCCTCATGTCTAGGTACCGATGGGAGTGTCGGTGCTGGAAGCTTAAAACCTCTACTTTTAAACCCTGCCACATCATTTGCCAACTAGGCTCGACACTAGATAATGTTGATGGTGTGAAGGCCGTGTTTTTAGAACCAACTTTTAGGCTTAGCTAAAGTCAGGTGGGGAGGGGGCATAAGGCACATATTCCTCGATGGGGTCAAGTATGGCCATGGGTTGATGGACAACCATTTGCTCAAACAAAACTTAGATGACGGGATACCTAAGTAGGCACTTAAACTTACAATTATGAACGCACGTGAACCTTGAAAAGATCCCCTACATGACCACTTTATAAATCATGGACTTTGCACTTTGATTTGCAATCACATGAGCATATAATCACAATTTTCTCATAGGCATTTGTTTCATTTACATATTTTAGTAGAATTGTTTTCTCCAACTTGCTAATCCAATGGCCATATAGATATGTGAAGTTGGAACTATCCATAATGGGCCCACATTCCTTGATAGTTCCATTCATGTTTTAGTTGGAAGCATCCACCAAGTTAGGTGAATCAAAGGAGTTTTGAGTGTAAGGTATGTGCCCCCTATTATGGGCAATTCTAACTGCATAGACAATTCCGGCCGTTGGATTGAACCATAAATCGTCTCATCGTGTTCGCAACTGTGAATCACAAATTCTTCATTTAAACTTTAGAAACTAAATGCCAGATGCAAAAGTTGTAAGAGGTTAAAGTGAAGATCCTCAATCTATTTAAGTGATCGCACCATGCCTTCCCAATTGTGTACAATATTGAACCTAAAAATAATCTATATAATTTGAGCACATACTCAAATCTCATCACAACACATGTCTTCATAACATTGTACAACCATGTGAGTCGGTTCCATGACCTTGGGATATGTCAATTATATTATGTGCCCCCCCTGAACAAAGTAAGAATATTTGTTCATTATTCATACATTCAGACTAACACTTGAAAATTTGGGTGGAGTTATATTCCCGGCACTATTCACAAGAATCATTGTTCATATTGACACTATTCAAAAGAACATTGTTCATCCCAATATTATTCATTAAAAATACTATTCATAGTAGCACTATCACTAGAAAAAAACAACATTATTCACAACATTCTTACTATTCATATTGGCACTATTCATTATTTTTATCGGAATTAGTTTCTTCTTATTTTAAAGTTTTTTCCTATGAAGGTAAGATAGTGGAGGCCTATGTCATATGTTACATATAGAATGGAACACAACCATGCAGCTGAATAATGTTAAGTTTTTGGTGTCCATTCTTAACAACAAGTTTTGCCATCATATACCACTCAAATAGCTTGCAGGTGTCCACTTAAGAAGACTGACTCATACCACATAATTTCTTTGGCCCAAGTTCGAGAAACTCAGAAGCAATTGTCATGCATGGATTTTTTTGGTCAAGATTTGCTAAATTTAGGTGGATTGGGGCCAGAGGGGTTGGTGAGGGCATGTGCATTAGAGTAAAGGTGCCCATAGCCGATCACTTAAGAGATTATGCACCAACTTTGGAGAAGTATAATTTTTTCTCGTGTAGGAAGATAAGAATTAGGAGGACTCCAATTTTTTCGGTAATTTGAATCCTAAAATGGAACTTATTATGAATTTTTAAAGTCAAAAGTTGGCCCAAACATATTACCAATGTCTAGAGTTTGCCATAACTGCTAATTTTAACTGCTCATTCCTCCTCACTTTAGCACTCAAAACCATGACATGTGTCATGGCACTATTGGTTCTAGCATGATCAAAATTCAATCCCAACCCGATTGAAATTCTAGTACCGTATAGATTGCCAATGGGGCCTTGATTGGAAACAACTGCTTCTATTATAACTCAACCTCAAGTCGGAGCAGCTGAAGACTCGACAATCACTTCAAGACCACCTCCAATTATAAATTCTATCTTTGTTTGAATGTTCACAACGCCTACCAAGTGGAGGGCGAATTGGGGGATGGGGAGGATGAAAGCGTTGCTTCTTATTGTAGAGTCACGGATCACTATTTTAAATCAAATTAGTGTGTTTAACATAACATTAGTCAATAGGCCACCAAAGTTGGGTGGGCATGCAAATCTGACAAGCTAAGTTCTAGTGTCAAATTGTTTTCACTTGTATCGGGCTACAACGGCAACATGAGCGAGTAGTGATCATGGAAGTGTTATCGTTTTTGACTAATGTTATGAGATTGGGATGAATTATTCCACACAAAAAGAATCATTCCAAAGACAAGTCCCCTCCTATGCTCAAACCTGACATACCACCCTCCATGATGCATGTGTACCATCTACCAATACCCATGGCAAACAAAAGATGGTTTCATACTAGAAAAAAGAACCTCCTCCACACTCCTTCCACTTGTCATATCATTCACTATAATTAAAATGACACATGCTTCCAAAATTTATCTAAAGAAAATCCCTTGGACCATATACACAACATTATGCAGATCCATAACAATGTTCTGTGGGATTGACAATATTTTGTGGAATGTTCCTCACATTCAGCCTGAATGATGGAAAATTCTATAGAATATTATCAGTCCCACAAAACATTGTTGTGGATCTGAACAATGTTATGTAGTATCGCAAACGATATCTTAAAAACCTGTCGCAACCCTTGCTAGCTCCCTTTAACCATCTCAGCCCATTTTTCCAACTGTAGCAAGGATTACGAGCGCTAACCCTTCGCATACCGCGATACGAATGGTTAGTTTCCCATACCGCGGACCTTCTTAGTTCATACGAGGGGGACCAACCCTCCTACTCTTTCATTCGGGACTCACCCCTTAATCGGTAACCGATTTTTAGATTTGAACTTCCACCCATGGAAGTCCAATTTTATGTTGCTCATCGCGTTGCCGGAGCAACAATACAACAACCCGAGCCATACTAGGCAACTATGCCCTCACATTGGGCCAATGCCCATGGAGGCCGTGCCGTTCGGTCTCGGGTGGGTTCGGCCACACCACCTCACCCATATAAGCCTCTAGGACTCTAGGCAGGGCCCCTACCCCACCGTCAAGTAACCTTTTGTCTCTCTCCCAACACTTGGGACCAAGTAGACATTTTCCCTTAGCCACTGGGCTTGCAAACCCCCAGCAGCTTCAAAACCCCATAACTTCCTCATATGATCTTTGATCCTAACAATCGACCACTCCATCGTCATCTACGTTTCATGTAAATTCCGATGGATTATTCACTTGCTCTATTTGGACAAGAATTGAGGAAGTTATGCCTGTTCAAAGCTTCGCAGTCCCGGGAGCCACTCCCAGGCCACTGCTGTACCAAGGCGCTGTCCCGGGACAACGCCCCACTCAAATTGCCATATCTTCTAGCTCACACCTCCGATTGAGGTGTTCTTGAGCATTCTAGAATTGGCACGCCATAAGCTACGCATAGCTTATGGCCTTACCCTCATGCCTCCTAGTCTCCGTGGATGGGAGGCATTTCCAACGCCCAGAGCCCTCACCCACACTAGGATCACTTGGGCCCTCTCACCAACGGCGCCACAAGTCCCGGGTGTCACTCCGGGGTCCCCCTTGTGCCCATGGTGTTTCGGGCACTCCTTATGGAGAGGTACGCAACAAAACCCTACCATGCAATTTCCATGACATGATGTACCTATTCTTCCTACAATGCTACCACCAGAAAGCGATACCTTGCAAATGGAAACATAGCATCATCATACTCCTCCAAAAAAATGACAACCCCACAATTGTCACACACTACAAACCCATAGCCCTTGCCTGCATCATCTCCAAACTCTTTATGAGTACACTCGCCTCCATCCTCACCACAACCAAGAAAGCTTTAGACCTACGAGAAATATGGTAAGACATTCCAGCAATCATCGTTGCTTTAGTCGTCAAATTCACAAACAAAGATATTTAGCTAACCTATATAGCCTCTAAAAACGTGTTTGGCTTCATAGACCACCCTAGATTACTCGCCATAATGGAAGACCTTGGATACCCACCATACACCATTGAACTAGTCGGCAATATCTAGGCATAATCAACTACCTCCTTCCAAGGTACAGACTTTACAATAATAACACCAATTCAAAACATCCGAGAACCATCCAAGAAGACACCTTGAACCCATACTTATTCGTCATTTTCTTAGAAGGTTAGAGACAGATCAACTAGGATATCACTTTAGCACCTCACCAAATAGTATCACAACCACGGCCTATGCCAATGACCTAGCCATCCTCACCAACAATATAAAACACACACAATTCTAATTCAACAAACTACCACAATAATCCAACTGGGCACACATGGAACTAGGCATAAACAAATGCGTAGTCACATGATGCCCCAACAATTCAAAACTACAACACCTTACATTTATCACATACCTAAAATCCCACAACAACAACAACCCATCCTCTCACAAAATGAACCGTACACATACCTAGGAATCTAACTAGTTCCATCCCTAAAATGGGCCATACTAAAATATCACTATATCATAAACCAAAAATCAAAGCATGGCCTTACTACTATCACTTGCATACTACAACAAATGATAAAGATCCTCAATACAATCATTTGCATGGGCATCGAATATGTCTTTTATGTTGTTCCCTTCTGGACATTAGAAAATTGGATAAACTCCTCATCAAACTCACATATCCATGTGTAACATCCCCAAAGACCCCCCTAACATCCTTGCCCAGTTGCCCCACAAAACATTTAGCAATGGAGCATTCTCCTTACTCCCAAGATATGCCACTACACTTTGCAAACAACTTGCATAGACAATCAATGACCCAGGCCCATTAGGCTAGATGTACCAAAGAATAGTGAAATTTATAACCAACAAATATGGCAAAGTTGAACACCTCCCACAATTGAGATACCAAACATGCTCTAGATCACCAACCCACTAGATCCCTTTACATACTAAAAACCACTTTAACATCCATCTAGACTCCACAGACACCACCTTTCTTCTCGTCAACTCCCCAATATTGGAAGATTGGTACAAAAGCCCATTTTACCCCTCTCTCACCCCACAACAAAGATCTAGTACAGAGAATTTCCCTTAACAACTCTCCTCCTTCAACATTACCACCCCCACACAACACACAACACACACTACCTCCCAAAACTCCTAACTCTATCTCCACAACTAAGATACAACACAACCACACAACCCCTAGGCGCCCCCATCTCATACATCTCTAGCTTTAAATCCAGACACAAAAACTAATGGGGACGCACACAACATATACATAAATTTCACTGTCTTGGGCAACCCCCACACACCAACCACTCCAAATGGATCATATAAACACAACTCTTAAATTCCAACACCATCCTCTACGAATACAACCCACTACTCGTTACAAAACTCATACAAAAAATAAAACAAGAAATCATTCTTTAAAAAAACAAATTATTCAACAACCTGAAACTCCAACAATCATGCAATAAACAAAATGTTCATCCGAGCCTCGACATTCCACATCTTACCCTTTATACTTAAAAATGTAATAACACAAACACATCATCACCACATCACCCAAAATACAAATGTAACCCCATCTGCCTCAGATACACGACAATATGCAAAGCTGCCAAACCACTATACCACTTGAAAAATTAACACGACTATGGGAAAAATATTCAGTCTATAAACCCATCGAGAACCACACCCTCTTTCCACCTATACAAGACTTTATCACATAAATTAACCAATACATCAAATCACTTCCAAGATGTGAACCATCCACCATATTTTTTTATTCATAACCATCATACACTTCCATCATCAATACTAGACAAACTGGTACAAACCTTCTAATTCACACACTCATATTTCTCTAGTCTACTCCCATGTCTTATGCAATTATCACATTACCACTATGTCACGTGGTATAATGTCGAGCATTAAGTCACGTCTTAGTTAGTTAATCTTTAGGCTAATTAGACATGTTGCTTAGTTTATAAGCTAAGCATTTGTTAGTTTAACCCTCAGGATAGTTACCCAGATTAAAAAAATCATTTGAAAGTTATTTTTGTCTTTTGGGACCTTGCCACCTTTTGGAAGGTTCCCACCCCTTTACCATGGGACCCATTTAAAATTTGGCTCGGAGGGATCAAAGCACGGCAATTCCCTCATCTTGGCATTTTTGCCAAGTCGAGTCTTGTAGTTGTGTAAAAAAACAGTTGTGGTGTAATATTATTTCAAGCATGACAGATTGCCATTGAGTAAAAATTTAGAAGTTCTTTTTCATTTTCTTCTACATTTTTGGATTCTTCTTGTGTGGAGTGAAAGATAGTTTGCCTAATATGAGTGAATATAGAGTTATTTATTATTATTAAGAAAGATTATGTTTTCGTCATTACCTTATTTTAGATTTATTATTATTTCAATTATGTCTACCTACAACGTGAGGTGCTCACGACTTTGGACGTCAAAAGATAGTGTATTATTCTTCGTATAAAAGATCTCTTTTCAAATGATATTCTGCACTTGAAGGGAATGATCGACAAAAGTGTCAAGAGTATCCTAAGAATTGTGCTCATTGTCTTCTTTCCATTATAGACATTTTGCATCCCGAATTGGTGGTGGTGTCTGAAGGTTTTCCATGTTTTATATGTGGTGAAAAGAAAGGTGTGGCAACTATATTGTTGTATGACACGTGTCAACGAGGCTGACATATGACATGTTTAATTATGCCCTTGACTTCACTGCCTTCGGGTGATTGAATTTGTTTTTGATGTCAGAGATTTTCGGGACATGCCATGTGTTCACACAAATGGTGATAATTTTTAGGAGAGAAATTCACTATTATCATGATGACAATATTGTCATCTTTGTGTCTAGGCGCCAAATACACGGCAAGACATAATTTGATGGGTGGATTACGAAAAGATTCGACAATAAAACCCATTGAAGACAACTAATGATGGGACAACATATTTGTACCCAACCTACAAATCTTGTTGTAATATTTTATTGAGTTATTCTTATGTCCGTGGGCCGATCATTAACGTCAACCAAGGATATGGAGAAATGTTGAGCTTCATCTTCGCCATGGCAATTGGATCACCTACATTAATTTGTCTAGATCTAGTTCATAGACATGAGCATATTTTTCGGCTTTGGAAGGAAATCGAGAGTGTATTAGTAACACATTTGTTGTTGTTTTGTTGCATGTTTTTCTAGTTATGTTTTTTGCATGATGTGTTATATGTATTGATGTGTATTTACATGACAACTCCCTATATGAAAAAAATGTAATCTTTGGCTTACTAGGTTGAGCCTTCTCCACTCAATGGAAAGGATGTGGGTACGTCTATATAACAACCCTAGACCTACTCCCAAAAAATATCAAATTGGCCAGACTAGCTGCACACACCAATCATAACTCCACTATAATTATTACCATCACACATGATGATTGGACAAACAATTTAACCAACCCGCTTCAACAACCACATGTGACTCCTATACTTACCATCCCACCATGGACTTTACAATATACCAAAACACTACCCTTCTTCGCATACTATAACAACAAAGGGTTCCTACTCACTTGCATTCTAGTATTCTCCCACACACCCACCACACCACAAATACACACCTTCCTCTAATAACTCCCTACAACACTCCTCCCCACTTGCACCGCCTAGCCCACCACATCCACCCCCTAGACAAATAGAATATGCTTCAAAACCCTAAGTATGGCACATAGCCCAAACCCCCCCCCCCCTCCTCTCCACCAACCATAACATCAATCCTCCCCCTACGTTTTCCACCCATCCAATCTACTATATGGAAGGGTCATTCACCCCACTGGATGGAGAAGGAAAAGGCAATATCGTAGGAGCCATAATTTTCAATGGACCACTACAAGTCAATGTCAGTGCTCGCCTACCTAGACACCCCAATATTCTCATAGCAAATTATACGCACTCTTGATAGCCACGGAACACACCGAAACCCTCCCAATGGATGCATTTATATTCATAGATAGCCTCAACAACATATATTTTCTCCTAAACCACATAAATACCCCATCCTCCCAATATAGCCACAAATAAGCTCCTCATAACCCAAATAGTAAATGTGATTTTTAAAATATATTTAAAAAAAACTCCCACCACAATATCACCATCCACAAAGTTGGAGCCTATACAAACATCATTGGAAATGATGAGGCTGATAAATTGGCCAAACAAAGAGCAGAACGACCCGCATTGTAGAAATCTTTTTCCACTTCATTGGCCATCAGACACCGTATCGGCCATCTACCCCCCCCCCAACATCTACACAACATGACAACACAATCTGCAACCTGAAAAACCAGAGAGAGAAAAATGTAAGTGCACTCATCTCCCACGCAAAAATACAATGCCCTGTATAGACAAATGGCTCTCCAATACAAACATACACATTAAATGGTCAAATCTATTATGGGATGTCCCTTGGATTATTGACGTGCAAAATGACACAAACCCTCAAATTTAGATATGGTAGATACTTAGGGAACTACTGGAAAAAACACATCCTCAAACAAGACATATCCCCAACATATAACCTATGCACATCCCACCAGAATGACACATGCCTCCACCTACTATCATGTTGCATTAATAAACACATAAACAATCTAAGGACAAACCGACACAATAAAGTAATACACGTACTAGTGAACATACTACTAGCCCACCCCACAACCCGTTGCTTTACCTTAATCAACGCCGGCAAAATGAAAGACCACACACTTGACAACACCATACCCTCATGGCAACTCCCATGCACATGCTATCTATCAATATGTAAATGCCTAGCTCGACTTGGACCCAATATATCATGCATCTTAGGAGCCCCATCTACAGATAAATCACCCTTCACACCCAGCCCAAACCTCACATTACAAATATTTGAATTCACTTACTACAACGATAGATTCCCTATAGAAGCCACCGACTCAAAACTTGATAAATACACCATTCTCCACCCACTCCTATCCCAACTAGGGTGGATAGTACTACCACCCATTATAATCACAGCAGGAATAAGAGGCACTATACACACCACAACTATTAATCTCCTCCAAGACCTACAAATCCCCGACTCCAAAATCCATAAACTAATGGAATCCTTCTCAAAAATGGTTATAAGGTACCTAACACACACAATCTTAAACAAAAGGACATAGAAAAGAAACATGCCCTGGTATAACTTGACTAAATGCACTTACTAACACTAAAACCCGAAACTAACATAGAACACATAGCTCTAACACTAGCCACACAGTCCACCTACAAAAATAGGCACTAACCCATCCCCACTCCAATGCCCATGCAAACATGGGAGGGAGGCGGTGAACGGACATCACATGTCATGGTAAAAGACTCTAATGTTTCTATTTCTATTCTTTTTATTTTTGAGATTGGGATGAATCATTAACTAATGTACCAGGGGGTAGGGTTTTACTATTACCCTCTCCGTAGGTGGTAGGGAACCAAACCTCACAAAGAGAAGTCAATGTGTTGAACTAGAGCTATTTTATTTTATTTTTATCTTTATCTTTGATGTTGGCATAGTCATGTACAAGCCTCCCATAGAGTCCACCACCGACATGTGGTAATACTCCTTGTGTAAAAAGATTCTCCATGTATGCTTGTCCTCTAGGTAGGCGACGAATCTATCTATCTTTCTACAAGCCTCCATTTTATAAGTATTCAACACCTTTGAAGTAAGTGAGATATGACATTCTCACCCTTAAACCCCTAAGTGCCTTGGCTACGAGACATATTATGGGATATTGTATTCTTCTTTTTTTATACAATCACCTACATAATAGCAAAACTTGTGAGTTGCGATTCCTATTCAGATCATCCAATTCACTTTCTAGAAATGTCAAATTGCATAACATTACTAAGCAACTAGATGATGGTCTCTTTCCAAAGAAAGAGTACGCGATGAAAAAAAATGATGAATTTATAGTTTTTTGTCAAAAACTCCACAATACACAACCCCGAGTGCTCCCCGTAAATAGGGAAGTTTGGAATTGAAGGAGAATCACTCTCGTCCAATACATGATCCCACATAACACAACTAAGGAGCTGAGCAATGTTATGTGTCAAAGTGATCAATCTCGTGTGTAAAATACGCATCAAATAAGAACAAAGCCACTTGCCATGTGTGTAACAAGTGGTGAATAATGACGGTCTGAACATGGACTTGACCAAATAAAATTTCTTCGTGCAAAAGCCTTTGTCATGGCAAGTCATCATTTGAGAAAGACAGCATTTTAGTTGGTGCCTAAGTTCACAATTAGGGCCAGTTCACATGGGGTCCCGAGTCCCACTCATGTTAGCAACTCCCAACACGGAGGCAATGTCCCAACCTTTGAGCCTCAAAAAAGCATTAAAATATGATTAGTTATCATTAAAGTTGAATCTTGATTATTTTATGCAAAAATATTCGCAAGACTTGTGTTAAGAATTGGGTCTAGCTTTTTGCTCGACCCAACTCTCAACACAGGTCCCAAGCATAACCTCCAAAAAGTGTTGCTAAGTAGGCATCCATGTCATACTTGAGACTTAGGACCCTGTGTGAACCGGCCCTTAGTACACTTTCGAAAGCAGACCTTCGAAACCGGATTTCACATCAAAAGCTACTCACTGATGTGTGACTTTGGCTAAAATGTCATTGAGCTCTTCACAATCAGATACAAATAATGCACAAAATAATTGATTCTGTTATCTTAGTCTTTCAAGTTGTTGTATATACTATAGTACGCTTTCACACTCACCATAAAAAAACAAAAAAAAACGAAGGGTAGATTGTGATTGCAATGATAAGCCTCGTCATCAACAAAATCCTCATTCTCGATTGATAAGGCATTGGGCACTATAATGGACACTTCCAACTCCACTCACACTCTTGGGCGTTGGGTGGAATTGCGAGTTCTCTCATCCACTTAGCAAGTGTGAGTCACAAAGACAACGACGCAAGCATGTGAGCCTAGAAATGTGAGCAGAGGAGCCTAGAGCGTAGATTTGTGAGCCTACAAATAAATATTTGTGATATTTGAACTATTTTATATTTTTAAATCTTCAAAATGAATTTAGTTTCCATATTTAGTAAAATTATGGACCCATAACCGTGGTTAATATCTTAAATATATTTAAATATCTTTGAAATTTTTAAGTTAATTTCTATAATAAAATAATTATAATATTAGTAATAGTGTCAATGAAATTTATTGGGGTGATAAAGGAGGTGTTTTCCCCATCTTATACACTACATACTATGGCAAGGTCAAGACATATACGTCTGATTTGTTGAACAGTTAAGGTTGGAGCAGGTTATATGAAAAAATTAAAAATAATACAAACACCTTGGAGTTAGGTGGTGAGCTGGTAGCCCACATATTTGAAATAGAAAGCGGTCCGGGTTCAAACCCGTATGATTGCAAATGTTTGCTAATTACATGGAAAGAAGCGCTATCCACCTACCTGAGCCTATATTGAGAAGAGACAAATATATTAAAGTTGGTTACTAGCCACATGTAGCTCCAAGGTTTTGTTTGAATTTATTAATTGTATAGGTTTGGAAAAAGGAGTATTGGATCTATTGTGGTTTGCAAAAATAAGGTTTCAATATAGTGTTTAGTTATAATAATAATAATAATATATCAAAATATATTACAATGAGTTATGCAATGTAGAATTTTTTTAAATATACAAGTAATATTCAAAGTAGTTTGAAGTTGTGTACATTACAATATGTAGCTTGGAAGGTCCTGAAATGCTTCAACACTTTATTACAATGAATGCAAAATCCATTTATTCTAATTCAATGCAAGAAAACTTCATTCTATTAAGATTCTTGCTATGATAGAATTTGGTATGGACAAATGTGAATTGCCTCAACCAAGTACTATCGTACACAACCTAAAATCAACTTCATATCTGGTTTTGGGGAACTCCAGACAGCACGAGAAGACGCTCCACTTCATTGTAGCTGAATGTAGGGTGATGGATGTAATTGTCATTGACAATATGCACATTCATGAGATAACGAAAGAGGAAATAAAGGTGTTTGCAGTGCACCCACTTCCCCCTCTTACCCAATGCCGCTGCTGACATATTGATGAAATCAGGACATGTACATGCTGGGAAATTGCTAATTGTAACTTGGTATTCTTTCTGTTTGGGAAAAATACCAGACTCAATGGTGTAAATCCTTCCAAAACCGGGGTATGGAACTTCAATGACATTGCGAATTTGAGCTTGTACGTTTCCAGCAGATTCCCATTTGTTGCGATGATCAATAGTTGGAACTCCCAGGTTACGGCGTACGGCTTTACCAAAGCGTGTTGTAGTATAATCATCAGGATTAGCTGGTTTTGGACGATTTATGGTGTCCATAACATTTGTGGGGTGTCCACCAAAAAGGTTTCTGGGGGACAACTCTTTTTGTTCCTCCAATTGAAACCCAGCTTCTTCTAACGACAATATTTCTTCATGTATGAGCTTTGTACCAATTTGTACTGGCCATATTTTTGGCATCACAGGCCTATCAATTATGTATTGGCATTTCTTTCCATTCACACATCTCTCAATGTCATCAGCACAAAACCAAAAATCATGAAGTTCTTGTCGATTGGAACTTCCATATGCAATCTTCATCCCAGTGTAAGTAGGAGCAGGAGTACCTTTTGGGCTAGTAACAATTCTAGCTGTGCATTTTTTTCTTGTTTTGGATTGCAGAGCAGAACATTTCTTTGCAGATTTTGGAGGACATCGAGAAATGTGCCATTTTGAAGTATCACAAGCACTCTCTAAAACCATTGTGACATGTTGAACACTTGCACCAATGGTGTTGCCATCATCACATTGAGAAATATGAATGGAATCGTCCAAACGAGGTCGTGTAGATCTGGTTTGCATCATACGAGGAATAGAAAAATTCACCTTATCAGGACGATGTGAATCATGCTCTGAACCAGGAGGCAAATCAAGCTTCCTTTTGGAAGATCCGAATATTTCTTCTCCTTCAAGATGTGGAATTCGAGTGTTTAGAAAATCACCTCCAACATATGCACTAACAACCTCTGTAATTTTGCGTGGGTTTCCTGAACGCCTTGCAGCCCGTAATTTGAGTTCATCTTTGTGTGGGCCAGTTCCAGATTTGCTGCCTTTCAGGAAAGCATGGTAATTTGTTGATTGTTGAAATGCACGGACATAATCATCCACGGTGGCAACATACAAATCCGAACCCCTGTTTCCTGATTGTTGCAGCCATTTGTTGTGAATGGTCTCTGAAAGGTTGCAAGAAGGCATGTCTGCCAATTCATCCAATGAAAGACCCTACATGAAACAAAATAATGAATATAAGGAAAAATATGAAAATAATATAAAATAATATTTTTAGAAAATGAAAAATTAATTAAAAAGAAAAAACCAAAAAAATAGCAAAAAATTGGAAAAAAAATTACCAGTTGCATAAAACCTCCCCATTGTCGATATCGAAAATGCCAAAAGCCCAACCAATCATTGAGCTATTGAATTTGTTTTTCTGTTGCAGCACCAGATGAAAACCACCATGCACGGATAGCCAAATACATTCTCTCAGACTCTTCATCAGTTTTTGCATCTTTGTATTGCTTGCACAAGATTTTGTGTTGGTGTTGCATTGTAGTTTTGATGAGCTTGACGGTATGTGCTTCCAAAGATTTAGTCCAATGAAAAAGACAAGTACGTTCACGGTTTTTCATAGGAATCTTGGGATCACCCGTTCCATAAATTGGACGAACAACATTCCAGTTTGCTTGAGCGCTGTCTGCCATAAATCCTTTGAAATTTGTCACAGGAACACCATGGTTGGTCATAACACGATTCAATGCATTTCACATAAGACATTGAGATTGGATGTCTTCCGATTGCATATCACAAACAACAATAGTCATAACTTTGCAGTAGTTGGTATCATAAACATGACATGCCATGGTTGTCCAATCTTTAACGCGTTTGACATGATCAAACATTATCCATGCATTCTCCAAGTCTCCCCCCGGTTGCATGCGTTTCACAAGATCAAATCCACTCCCTGGACCTTCAATTGACATCTTGAACAAGAAAACCTTGTTAGAACCTTGACCAAGAAATACACTTTCTTGGACATAGTCATATCTACTGGTTTTCTTGAGTTCCAAAATCTTGTCAATGTACCCTTTGCTTTGTGAATGGAGACGAAAAGATGAAATGATACGGCGAACATTTGGAGAACTCAAGGTTTTGAATTTATCCATAACAACATTCAAATCTGGACCTCTCAATGGTGTTGGAGTATTGTGGTCATTTTGCAATAAGAATGTCGATAAAAACTCCTTGCTGGTAGTGAGAGCAATGGCAGAATTTTTTGCATTTGGTGTTTTGGACACCTCTTCTCCAATCAAAGCATGTATCTTGTCCATGGTTTTTCTACACATTCCATCAGATACAAGATGCTCATGACTTCCAAAATGAATGCACGCTCTTGTCATCGTTTGACCTTTGCTGAAAATATAGTACATTCTGCAAAGACAAGTATTGATGCAAGTTGGAAGCAACTTACAAATTTTACAAACCAAAGTGGAAGAAGTAGGTGTTGAAGTTGTTTGCCCTATAGCAAAAGAATTCAATGCGAAGCCATCCCATTCGGTGTCATTGCGTTTGGAGGATCTGATGAAAAAAAAACAGAAATCATTTTGACATTGAATGTGACCAACACAAACAACTCTGCGAAATGTCAAACCAATATCATTTTTGATATTAGTGGTTTTGGTCTTGCACCAAACGTGGCCATCATATTTCTTGTCCATTCCATCAAGTAATTTTCCAATCTTGACATCAGCGGTTGTAGATAGTGGAGGCAACTCGAACATGACAAGACCATTGAAAATAGGAGGAAGATATTTCACTCGGCGAACAAGCAGAGTTGAGAAATCCAAACTTCGAATCTCATTCTTACAGCCTGGAGCATGTGTCAATGTCTTCAATAAATCCAAAATACTTGGGATTTCAAAAAAATCCGGATGAAGGGACGGTTGTGAAGAACATGAAGGACCTGCAGCTTGAGATGGCATAATGGAATTAGAATCAACGAAGGTGACATCATTATGATTAGATTTCGTAGAAAACACAATATCATCAGCATCGGTGTCTGAGGAATCACTTGAAAGAGTAATAACTTTGTCAAGGGGTTCAATCTTGACTTGTAAAAGTGGAGGTTTTTGGGCTTTAGTAAAAATTTGAGTGGTAGGAGTCAGAAGCGATGTGGGAGAAAATGAAGGTTCAAATACACCAAAAACCCTATATTGTCATGAACCCACCTTCCAAATTGTACCCACATCTTCACGAATTGGTATTTGGAAGACAGTCTCAGACAAAATACCAGCAACATCAAAGACTTCTTGTTCGATAAAAATTGAGGACAATTGAAAATGAAATCGAAGACTAAGAAGTTGTTCAGAGACAATAGCAAAACCATCAGCGGACATATTCAACGTAATAGGAACAAGGTGTCCATCTGCACGAAATGTAGCCATGGCAATGATGGAAAGATAACCAAAATGAAAAACAAAACACGTGAATACATAGTTTGAGAACATTGAAAATGTGAAACGAAGAAACACATGATTGAAAAAATGAACATGAATTGCATATGAATAAGATTGTTATAGTGATTGTAGAGAAAATGACGTTGGAGGGAAATGAACGTGGGAGGAAAATGACGTTGGAGGGAAATGAACGTTGGAGGAAAATGACGTTGGAGGGAAATGAACGTTGGAGAAAAATGACGATGGAGAAAAATGACGTTGGAGGAAAATGAACGTTGGAGAAAAATGAACGTTGGAAAAAAAAGAAAAAATGATTGAATCAAAAAAGTAATCTAGAAAGTCATCTAGAAAAATAATAATAATAATAATAAAGTCATCTAGAAAAAAATAGGTTTATCACATTCAACAGATACAAGACAATAGAATATATAGTATGGTAATAATTTTTTTTAAATGAATAATAAAATAAAAAATATGTAAAATAAGATTGTACAAAAAACGAGAAAACATATATAGAGAGAAGGAGATAATGGAGACGGTGCATTGACAGAAGTAGGAAATAAGTAGTGTGTGAGTAATTGTATCTCTCAGATGTATGAAAAGACGGACATACATGATACACCGATTAGAACTTCGAGAAGGAAAAAGCGAAAGAGAAGATGTTTGTATTTTAGTAGTAAAAGAGAATTAGAAAGATCGAGAATGACAAAGAAAACACAAGCTTTGTCAAGAGTTAAAGATGCAACATTGCTTGAAATTGCAAAGACACTTGATTTCGGAGATGTGAGTAGTGAAGATGGACGGTTGGCTATGGATGCAAGTATGTGCAAAAACTTGAATGTGGTGAATGAAGGAGAAGAGGAAGAGGAAGAAAAAATCGTGGAAGAGTTTGAAGTGGTAATGTATACTTGCATGCATTAATATTGTGTTCACATTGGCACCTATGTGTAAGTTATGTTCTTAAAAAGACTACGATTGTGTTCACATTGGCAACCACACAAAGTGGTTAGGGTTAGAAGAGGTTTGAAAAAGTCACTATATAAGGGTTTTAGGGTTTGGAAAAGCTCATTTGGCTAACTCCGTGGAGAGGTATGAGAGGAGCCGTCATGAAACTTTTGGTGAGGTACTAGGTTGTAAAATATGATGATGAAGTTAGAAGACAAGAGTATGGACTGAACTTTTATGGTGTGTTGTATATGAACAGATTGTTGGGGCAGTCGAAACATCCGAAAACAAATCTTGTTCGGAAGGAGGAAGAGATGGTAGCAGCAAAAACGGAGATGGAGAAGCGGCAATGATATTTCAAAAAGCCGCAAATAAAAATCAGGTTTGCATATATCATATGTAATAATGTATTTCAAATTGTACATGTGTTTGAAATTTTTTCACTAGCGCACCGCACAGGGTTTTCAGTGCTTCTTTGAGGTATTGGAAATGAGCACTGAAAACCCTGTGCGGCACCGCACAGGTTTTTTAGTGCTCCTATCCAGTAGCTCAAAGGAGCACTGTAAACCCTGTGCGGCACCGCACAGGTTTTTTAGTGCTCCTTTCCAGTAGCTCAAAGGAGCACTGTAAACCCTGTGCGGCACCGCACAGGTTTTTTAGTGCTCCTTTCCAGTAGCTCAAAGAGCCTCCGAAAACCTGTGCGGTGCCGCACAGGGTTTTCAGTGCTCCTTTGAGCTAGTTGGTGAGAGATCCAAAGGAGCCTCTGAAAACCCGTGCGGTGCCGCACATGTTTTCGGAGGCTCCTTTGGGATCCAGGTGGGGGGGGGGGGTTAAGGAGGTGTGCGGCACCGCACACCCTCCCTTGTGCCGCACACCCCCCCTCTGATGCCGCACACCCCCCTGACCAACAGTCCAAAGGAGCCTCTGAAAACCCGTGCGGCACCGCACAGGTTTTCGGAGGCTCCTTTGTGGTAGTAGACATGAGGGATTGGCAGTGTATGTAAGAGAGATTTGAGCAGCAAGGTGGTCTCGAAGACATGTCGAGAGAGTTGTTAGGAATGTTTTGTGAAGGGGGAAGGAGAGCAAAAAAAATTTAAAAAAAAAAAAAAAAAAATCCGAAACCCATAGATTTGGCTAAACTTCAGAAGGCTATAACTTCTTGTCTTTTAATCTTTTTGACTTGAAATTTTTCTGTGTGTTGAAAACCTCCTTGTGTTGTTGTGAAAAAAAATTCAGATTTTTATGATTTTTTTTGTTTTTTTGGCAAGCCTCCAAAGTCGCAGAAATCGGCGATGCGAAGATTTCCCAAAAAATCTTCCTTTTACGTAGATTTCAGCACCGCTGTCACAGCATTCTAGGCTGCAGTTTCTTGCATTGATCTTTGTAATTAGTCCTCAATTGTGTTGGTTTTGTATTTTGTTTTGGGGCTTTGAATGTAGACATTTGGGTTGTGTTTCATTTTCGGGTTATGAATTATATGACCACCTTTCATTTTTCTCTTTTGCTCTATCCTTATATGTGTTATTTGTTTTTCCTAGATGGCGGATTCGAACCTCAATTCGTTATCACCTTCGGCGGCTTCCCTCTTGCCGTCTCCGGATATTCACCCTCATTATGAGAATGCAGTTAGGGATGTTTTGATTGCTGAAAAAATAAATACTGTGGACATTTTAGAATCTTTAAAGATCCTACCAAAAAAGAAATCCAGGCTTAACATCCCGCTTTGTCGTATGATTTCCAGGCCTATTGTACGTCCTGCCCTGCAAACAGATGTGAACAAACTTGAGGCAGATTTTGTTCACGGCTATCGTGATTGGGAGAAAGTCTTTCACGTTTCAGTTACTGATGAAGATGGAAATTTTGCCTTTCTTACTCCTGAGGTTTCTCAATCTTGGAGTGATAATTGGAAGTATGTTAATGAACAATTCGAGCTTTTTCTTCAAGCTGACGTTGACCTTGTCAAGCTCAGTGGAAAAATGTTTTTTGTCTTCGATGGAAATCACAGGCTTCAAGCATGGAAACCGTACATCGACAGACTTCATTCTAACGATCTCAAATGGCATTATTTTGTGGACTCCATCGTTCTTGATATTTCTTCCAATGTGCCACAAGTCTTGATTGCTATGAATGATATAAACAAGTAAGTTCTCTTGCATTTCATTCCTCTTTTTTTTTTTCTCTTTTATATTTCATACTTATTTCATATGTAATTTGTTGTAGGTCAACGGAGAATTCTCACGTAAAGACAAATCTTGTGCACATTCTTTACCGTTTGCAATCTCAAGGACAAAAAAAAAATTGAGTTCTTCCAAAATTGTTTGAGTCAAGATGATCTCAAAAAAATAGCGGCCAAACCACCAAATTCTTGGTATACATTGACAAGAGAGCGATTTTGCAAATACATTTACTCTGTAAGTATTTCATTTCAATCTTTTTCACATTATTCCACAATATTTTGTTTTTAGAAGTTTATGTTTTCTTAAATTTTGTGATATTTTATGTTTCATTTTTGATCAATTTCTTTGCATTTTCAGCAAGAAATTGCTGAAGCAGGTGAGGAAGCCGTTCAAAAATATTATGAATCTGTGCCTGATCTCGCCAAAAGACGTAGTGACCATGCTATACAAGCCCTTCATGATGGAATGCAAGCCAAATTGGTATCCTATCTCAATCAATTCCATAAGCAGTTGGCATTGGCTGATCCGGCTTTGACAGACAATTTTTTGCTTGAGGTAAACATTTTTCCTTGCATTTCATTTCTTTTCATTTCTTGCTCTTCTTCTTTGCTTCTATTTCCTTCTTATTTTTGCATCCTCGCGCAGGTCACCAAACACTACAACAATGTTCTTAAACCAGAAATGACGCAAGAAAGGCTCCATGTGCTTTCTACAGCTGTTGTAGATGCAGAGACTAAAGTTTCTTGGTTGAAAGTGTGGAACACGAGCAAAATCAATAGGGAATCTTCTAAATTTCCTACGGGCAAGACTCTTTCTGATCGAAATTTCTTGCTTTGGCTTCATAAGGCGACATTTTGGGCTCAGGTACTTCCACCCCATATGAATTGATTTTTTAGATTTCAAGGCACTTGCTTCTCGCTCATTTCTTCAACTAAATCTTGATTTTCTTTCATGTAGCTTCAAAAAGAGGCAACTACGTATTTTGAATCATGTCTGATTGACAATGATATCTCCATCAATATGGATGTTCCGAGCAAACCAATGGGATTGAAAAAATATATGGATCAATGGCGCATTATGTTATGGGATTCTGCATTTCATACGTCTTTCAAGACAAAAGATGCAATTTCTAAGTCCAAATTGTGGAAGGATCAAGAAGGTGGTGAATCCGCCTTGAAACGTCTTATTCTCAGGTGTGCATTCTTTTAAGAATTATTATATTTTTTAAATAAAAATAAGTTACGTGTATTCTTGTTGTACATGTATATATATATATCCTCACATTCATTTTTTCTGATCTTAGGTACTGGAAACATGTGTTGGTGCCTGCTGGTGTTGTCCAAGACGATCTCCTTTTTTTTAATATTTGGACAGACATTGCCACCCCTTCTCATATATTTACTACACATCAATTGCAACTATGGAGTTTGCTCCATCTTCAATCATGTGCATGGTATATTGAATGTCCTATAGACAAAACCCCTTCTTCGGAGCAAAACTTACGGTTGAGCATAGAGAAAGCTACCCTTACCCCTTCTCGTATTCAAACCAATCAATCTACGGATGATGATGTCGTTGTTCTAGGTGATACCCTTGATGCATTTGGCATTCAAGATGTCTCTATACAATCTAGCCAACGAGTTTCTCAAGATGATATTGATATTAGGCCAACTCAATCTACTAGAAAACATGCTAGAGATTTCCCTACAAATGAATCTATTCCCATTGATCCTCCACCCAAATCACGAAGATTCCTAGCTCCTGCAAGACATTCTCCTTCTAGTTCCAGCATTATCCATCGTGATGCTCAAACTCTCCGTCCTCATCTCATATCAAGGGATCATAATTTTCTTGTTTTTGAGCTTGTCCTCAATGATATAGTGGCCAATATGCAGAAGACTTTGAAAGCCACCAAACAATGGCCTTCGACATATCATGAAATGTCTTCATTTCTTGATAAGGTAATTCTTATATTTTTATGAATATCATTTTCATTATTTCAAGTCTTCTTTGTATTCATTTTTATAACCATATTTTGATCAATAATTTGACCTTGTGCAGATTAGTCGTGGCCATAAGGTATACTTTCATGGAAATCAAGTGGCTCAACCTTCCGTCGATCTTGTTATTGCAGACGAACCCGAGGGTCTGCCAGTTCCTGGACTGTGTGATCCTGATCACGCGATTCCTCCTTGGAATGCCAAAAATGTTGATTCCATTCAAGTCATTTTTTCATTTTGCAAAAAATATTTGCACGATGATGGAGCCCTTTTGGTTTTTCAACCCATTGAATCCAGGAAGCTCTTGATGCCATATCTCAAATCGGCTTGTCTTGAAATTTCTTTGTTCTGGACATGCTACAATGGAATGATGCTCACTCATCCAATTCTTCCCAATCAGAAGGTAATATATTCACTTTTACATCTTTAATCATCTTTTTCCTCCATTATTTCTATTTCATATTATACATGAATAATTCAATGTTTTTTTTTTCAGACCCGATATTTTGTTGCCGTTCTGCTCGTCCGTGCCACCTCTGAAACGATGAAACGAAAGCCTTCTTTTCAACTTCATTCTGACAAAGACCTGGTTAACACTGATTTTGATCCTATTTCCGGTCTATCCATTCCAAATTTCATTGATAAAAGTAAGCTATCTATGCATTCTGATGGTGTTACTCCATGGAGAGGTGCTCGGGAGAAAACCTCCATATTTATGCAAATGCTTATTGAAGCATGTTCTGCTCCGGGTAGTAGGATAGTTGATTTGACTGTTGGAACATGTATCAATTTCTACAAACTGGTTTTCTCATATTTATTTCCTCCTCAAATTTCTTTGCAATTTTTTTTCTCAAACATACATCATATGTTATACATCATTTTTCTTCAATCATTTTCTAAAGTTTCTTTTTCACAGGTGCTGCACTTCATGCGTGTCGAGCATCAGGTCGTCATTTCTTGGGGTTTGAGGAAGACATCACTTTATTCAATGATGTTCTTAAACCCTTGTTGGCAGGCCCATCTGCACTTGATGCAGACGTGGAAAACCTTGAGGATGACGATGACGATTATGAGGATATTGAGCTCGATGAATTTTGTACGTAAGTTAGTCAATAGTTTTATTTTTATTGTTTATTTCAAAATTTTCTAGTTAATCATAATCTTTCATCAAATACTGATTATGATTTCTTTTTTCCAGGACTCCTCATTATGCAACTTCTTCTTTTCACTCGAATTTGTGGACGAGTCCCTCTCAATCTTTTACACTCCCCCCTTGGCAAGAAAATATGGCAAGAGCTTTAGCATCTAGGCCTGATAAAGTTTACTACAATCGGATTAAATATGATGTTCGAGTTAAACAATATCTTGATTTGTCCGCCGATGAATGTTCAAAATCAAGTACTTCTTCTTCCAACACTAGTAATCATCAATAAATGATTGATATTTATCCATCTAATATATTTAAAATTTGTTTCTTAATGTGGAACTATATGCATTATACTTAACTTCATTTTGGTTTATGTACCTTTGGTTGTGTTTCGAAACACAACCTTCTTTAAATAAAGATTACAATATATATGTTTTTCTTGTTTTTTATATGATCTTCTTAGTGCTCAATGATTCATGTTGTTAAACTTTGCACATTCTTGAATTTAATTCACAATGTATATTAATTCTCTTACTTCCTCTTTGGAATTCTATATGTGTGATTATCTTAATTTTATTGATTCTTCCTTGTTGTTATTGCATCAACATCGTTATTGAATATGGATTTCCAACATGCATAGTTTGTGCATCATTCATATTGAATGTGGTTTGCATATTTAAAAATTCAAACCCTTGTAATGTTGAGGAGATAATTAGAGGTTATTTTTTAAAAGAATTAAAATGAATAATATTATGATTGCACAGTGATAGGGCATATTGTTGTAAATAAAATGTTTTTTTTTAATGGTGAGAGGATGCAAGAATCCACAGTAATAGGCTCCCATAATGGTGCCTCACAATAAACCATGCTCACATAACATCGCTCTACACTCTAGGCTCTAAGCTCTACGCTCACATCTTTGCATTCCTCGTCACAAAGATTGTCACTTTAAGAGGTCAAAGCAAAGATATTTCTTTTTTTTTGAAAAAAGTTACCACATACGACATTCTAAGTGTGTGGATGGTGTCTTTGTTTTATGTACACAATTTAATCTTATTGCAACACATGTCTTTGTGTCATCCGTTCTCAACTACAAACCTCGCCATATACTATTTAAATATAGGTGTTTGCATAAGACTACACTAAATGTTGTATCCAATGTCTCCAATTCTATTTGTCTTGTTCAATACTAGTTGTGAAACATCCGTGTAGTGTCACCGACACTAAATGTAAACATGAACATTATTCGTCATTCCTTGTTTAAAAAAAAATTGGGCATTATAGATTCAATATGTTGCAAAAATTGTCGCTTACTAAGTGATTTTTCATCCAAATTTCAATCTTTCATGACAGTATTGCATTACATAAATGTTAGGATGCAGAATATACCAATTTTTTTTTAAACACTTGGCATTTGGATGAACTAAAAGTAAGCTGGGATGCCAATACTTGTAAACTTATTTATAAGAAGTGTCACCAGAAAAGTTACCACAGTGACATAAAATACCATATGACACTAAATACAATATTTAGTAGAGTGTTCAATCAAAGCCCACCATACTGAAATGCCAAAAGATTTCGCCGGGATTACTCATGCACTTAGCGCAATAACACTAAGGACTTTACATAAATTCAAACACCCTTCATTATCATCCTTAACTCTTGACCTTCTTATATAAATCATTTACATACTTGGCCCAATATCGACAAAATACCATTCTCATAATCTCTTCACTCACTTTATTATGCTAAACACAGTCCTCACTACATCATGTTCGTGTCTCTCACTCAACTCTCACCTACCAAATGAGCTTGCTCTCTTCTCCTTTATTCCTCTCGCCTCCAAGAACCAGCTCATGTGCATGAGGTCGAAGAGCAAGGAGCGTTTCAAGAAGACAACTCACTAACCTCACCACCAATGAACCATTGCTTGATCATGCGTATAGCATGGGCATTTTGCCATGACTTCTTGAGACTTAATTGATCTACTAGTAATCTACTACCTATTTAATTTTTATGCATGACAATACCTTACCATTATAGGACCTCACGGCATTTGAACCTAATTTACCCTTAGTGCAACACCGCCAAGATGTTGTAACTACTTACAAATGACAACTTGACAATAAGAGGGAAGCCTCCATGTTCATATAATATACCACATGTTCACACATGAGAACTTGTCAACGCATGGCGATGACCAAAGAGTGGGCCAATGTTTGTCATATGATGATATTTGCTAACAACAAACTATGGCGATATGCCGTAGGGTGTTGTTTGGTTCAACAATGTGAGCGCCAAAAGTTGATTTCCACATTGGATTGACCAATATGGATACAACATATGGCACTTTTCTTCCAAAGATTAATTGTTTTGTGTTGAACCAAGTATCATCCTATGGTATTGCCTTGGTCCTCTATAATAATCGCACACACACACACACATCAAGCAATGGATTAGTTTACCTAGACACCATAAAGCTCTAGCTATTGGAATTTGGCAACAACCACGCTTCCGCAAATTCGGGTTGATGGCAAAGTAAAAGAGTTCTCTGCAAAGTCCCTCAAAGAGGGACGAAACTATGGTTTGATCCTTTTGTGAAAAACTTTCTAATAAGAGCTCGTTAGCTCATCGTGTATCCTAACATGTTTTGAAAGTTGAGTGGAATTTTGGAGACCTCGTCTTTCCACCTCTCAAATTGTGAGAGAATTTTTAGCATCTAAAATAGGGTGTGCGCATGGGACCCGCTGTCCTAAATCCTAGATCAGCCTATCCAAGGCTAGCTTGGTCCACCCACCCTAGTAGGACAAGCTATATAATTGGTTTTCAATGGCCCAACACCACTCTTTTGTGTATGATAAATTAAGCATTAAGAAAACTCGGGGTGACTTTGTATTAATTCTTATAAACTCAAGGTTTGGGACTACACCCATGGTTTCATCTGCTTTACTTTACGAATGACTCTAAGGTAGATTGGTCTTAAGCGGCTCATTTTCTTAATTGGACCCCTAGATTTGATTGGTGTGGTTCAGTGAGGATCAAAGAGCAAACATCGTAAAGACAGATGTTTAAAAGAGATTGGACGAAATCTTCAAATGCTAATAAGTACTCTACACTCAACAGTGAACACGATTGGGAGGACCTATATATCCAATTAAGATATCAACTAACACGCACTTCCGATAACCATAACTAAATCAAGGGAGGTCCGATTTTCAATCCGGTTTTTGCATGTGTTCCATTGTAGAGTTGGGAATGCAACAAAAGTTTTGTTGTGTAAATGTAAGTTGGAGAACATGAAAACGAGCCAAGTAACACCCACATGCCTTAATGTACTCCAAAGGCGGCAAGGACAATGATTGTGGCCTCCCGAGGAGCCTAAACACCCTTCTCGGCTCACATGTGTGGGGGCACTAGACCGCCGGAGGAGTACATAAATGAAGGACTCCATTAGACCCCCTTCATCAATGAGGGAGTCAATAAGTACCATAGTATACTAAATTCTAATCAAGCCCACCCACCGTTGGATGTGCAGGGAAAAGGCCTCTGCACCGCTGGATTTGCCAGTCACTTGATTCCAAAGTATCCACAGGCTACACAATACCGTTGGAGTACTGGCCACCACCGCGTCTTGTGGGCCCTCAGATCCTTGATCGGACGGCGCACAACTTGAGTCAGATGCAGAGAAATCCTTGGGTACAGTGTACAGGCCAACGGTATAAAGTAGAGATAGGGAGAGAACTTGGGGGCCTCATGAGTAATTAGAAAAGGGGCATTTTGTCAGTGTAAGATTACAAGTATACGTGAGTTTATTTAGTTTAGTTTAGGGTTATACGCAAAACCGACATTAGATTAAAGCCAAGGCTTGGGGTTTCATGGCAACTCTTGCAACTCATCCATTGTGAATGAAGGATGAAGGAGCCTAGTAAAATCACCTCCCCCCCTTTACATGTTTAGGGTTGACTCATTCTAATTGACTCATGCTAGATTCATTCGGGGTTTTTAATGTTCATAACTAAGCACTAGTATGTTGCACCCTTGGTGTTGGGAATGATGGTGGAATACTGGCTTCCTTATGTTGGTCCACCACTACAAAATGAATATTACTCATCATCAATATTGTTTAGTTTGCAAAAGTGAACAAACACTTGAGCTTCTGACTATGAATTGTACATGGTAGTATAATTTGAAAAAATGGGTTGGCATGCCTACTACATGGGGCCCGATACTGGTTGGCATGTTGTTGTTGCACTTGGGAATCAAGCTTACAAGTCATGCACGTGTGGGACCCGTGCAAGGCCTACCTCTCCCCCCCCTTTCAGAATGGGTGCATATGGCGGCATGCTTAGTAATGTTATGTTATTATTTTAATCATTGTTTTATTTTAAATGTCATTTACGTGTCATAGAATAGATTTTCACATTTCCGTGACTAAATTCACATGGACATCACGGATCCCTAACCTAAAACTAACATTATATGCTATAATACACAACCTAAAACTAACAATATGTTTGAATGTCGTACGTTTAAAGCCTCTAAATGTGTTATTATGAGAAATAGAGTGTTGGTTTTAGATTTAGTTGTTGGTTATGGACATATGCGTATTGTATCGTACATATTGGAACTCTCGGTTTCATTGGCATCCTAGGCCCATAACCTTTTCCATGTATGGATGTGTTCATATGAGTGGGATGATCTTGTGTTGCACAAGTGATTCTATTCGGAATGTTGCCAATCTCAAGTTCCATTATTTTTCCTCTATACGAAAGTGTACTCTACAAAGAGTCACGTTGAAGATAAGATACCACAATAAACTTTTGTGGAACAAAGATCGGACAAAGTTTATTCGATGCAATGTCTTTTAGTAGCTTATCCTTGTGTCGCACATACCATATGGTTTATATTGACTGGCTTGCAACAATATAAGCTACATACTCCCGAACCTTGAACACCAATCATGTGTTCATAGTGTGCTTGGATACTGGGCCATTAACACTACGAACATACACTTTAATCACGTTGGCCTTACAAAAAGGTGCGGAGTTTCTATTTATCTATCTTTTCATAGTGTGCATGCACACCCACACACACATCGTGGTTACTAACTCTAAATCAATGGAATTTTGATTTGGAACCAGCGATGTCAATTATTAGAAACCCTGTTGGATATACCATAAACCAAAGTTTGTGTAAGCTTAAGGTATGTGGATGTTATTTGGTTTGGTTTGGTTTGGTTTTCATGTTCCGATTAGATTTACACAACAAAACTCATGTTGCATTAGCAAACCGACGATGAAACATCTGCAAAAACCAGATTGAAAAATCAAACCTCCCTTGATTTAGTTATGGTTATCGGAAGTGCATGGTTTCTTACTGGACACAAAGGTCCTCTTGATTGTGTTCACTATTGAGTGTAGAGTAGTTATTAATATTTGAAGACGTAGTTCGATCTCTGTTAGACATGTGTCTTTATGATGTTTGCTCTTGTGATCCTCACCGAACCACATACTAATCAAATCTAGGGCTGCGATTAAGAAAACAAGCCACTTGTCCCCTTTGAGATGTTGGGTTCTGGAGATACGCTGTGTCGTGAGGCATATTTTTGCAATATGTGAAGTACGTATCTGATTTAGCATACGGTCTGGAGGTTGTTTTGGCGTCGGAAAATTAGTGTAGATGGATACTGCAGTGCTAAAGACGACGCAGAAGTTCGGAGAGCATTGTCTATTGTGTAAAAAAAACCACAAATAAAAAACGGGGAGGGTGTGCGGCGGGGTGGTCCGATGTATTCAATGCTCTATACGGGCCAAGTATATGTAGGGAATGTATCCGAGGACGACTGTACAATCGGTGCATCACCGGGAGGTACAAGTTCACACGCCGGAAGTGTGACCGGCTATGGTTGTCCAGGTTCGGGTTCACGTATCTGAACAGGTACCTCGTCACCGTAGGACGAGTCTGGGGCCAGAATACGTAGAAACCTCACTTCGGATGAATGTGCACTCTACACCGTGGATCTTAATTTTTTTTTAAATCATGATAATTCTCCCCTACCCCATGCCAACAGATTTCGCCTTTACCATATTTGCAAAAACCATTCGATTCATACCCGAAATTGAAGAATACAGAACTTCGAGGCCATTCCTGGCCTCAACATCCCAAAGGGGTTAAGACCCATCTACCTTAGAGTAAGTCATCCATTCCCATCCCTCTTCAATCTCTAGGACTCAAAAAGAAAATCATCCCATCATCAATCAATCCATTAGAACAAAGCCTTGTGTGCATAGCAAGGCTTTTCTTTTTTTGTTTTCTTTTTTTGTTTTCTTTTTGGTGAATGGGCTAGCTGGCTAGAACGCCTCTGCACTTATCCTCATACTGATTTTGTGTTTGCAACTGAGATACATTCATTGGGGCAATGCTTTTGAATACCCGTTTAAAGGGCTCCTTGTGTAATATTTAATGTATGTGCACATATGTGTTTGTGCTTATGTAGTTCCGCATGCTTATGTTACGAGACGAGTATCGTGGTTTGGTTTCATAACACCTACAGGGCAGGGTAATAGTTAAAACATGCCCCTCCTATAGGTTAGTTGTTGAGTCATCCCAATCTGCATTACGTGGACTCATGCGGAGCCTTTGATCCCAATTTAGAGGTTGAGTTGATTAGAAATAGAAGGCCCCAACATTTACAATAGTAATCAGTGATTTCACCCTCCCTCCCCCAATTCGCACCTCCCCCTTGGTAGGTGATATGAGTACCGCACACATGAGCAGTGATCAGCTGCTCCGCATGGCGGAGTGAATGAAACTCATCCCCGCTCTGTGTAGGACGCCCTCCCTCCGCCGGCGAGGGTGGCGAAGTGGACCATTCGCCACAGCCCGCAAGCCACAGGTTCACCGCCCTCTGCCAAACAATTTTCTTGCTGCGCTACTCCACAAACTGCAACAACTACACTGCTGGAGGAATTTTCACTTGCAAAAATTATTAGGAGGAGGTCAGCGAAGAAGACGATGAGGAGGTGGAGGCGGGCGCAACAAGGCGCATCCTGTCCGCTAGGTTGAGAAGCTAGGGCGCCGCCAGTGTGAACACGCCCCCGTTGACCAACCACGGGGGGCCACCTGAACCTCCACCATGCGGATGGCAGAGCGCTCCAGCGCCATGTGCGCGCGACCATGAACAACCACCCATACATGCAATTGACATCAATGGGGGATTTCTTACCAACCACAAGCTTGTGGATAACTGAGCACATGAAGGCCATCTCCTTTTGGGATTCGAGCTTGTGCCAAACTAAGTTCTAAGCCGGAAAAGGAGCGTATCCTTCCACTTCGCACTTGTGAGTTGGTTAAGTATCACTTGCTTTGTAAACCACATGCTTGATGCATGAATGAGATGTTGGTGAACTCGTGTCAAACTCCATAGGGGGTTGCCAATGGGAGATGTGGGGTTTTAAAGCGGGGACACTAGGAAGGGCATTAAATGTTCGGGACCACTTGGAGGAAGAAGTTACTTGCAGATGAACTTGAACTAGCATGTGGTTAGTTTCCCGTAGCGTGTTGGATAAATTAATCCCAACTAGGTTAGTAATTGTAAAACTAGATGATTGAGAATTAAAGGACGGCCATCAAGTAATGACCATAACATTTAAATGTTCAAGGAATGGAAGGCAATTGTGTGCAATATCCATGTAAGAGGACAATCCTCTTCAAGATGACTTCTTCTTTGCACTAATGTAAACATAATGAAGAGTTTGAGCATGAAGCATGTGGATGAAGAATACCTTACTTTTTGTCATGACGTGGATCCATTGTGATATATCCCCCTTTTTCCTAAAAAATTTGGGCAATGGAAGAGGGGTACAAGTGCTACACTAAATATTTCATTTAGTGTCATATGGTATTTTATGTTATTGTAAAAAACTTCATAGTGACACTTCTTATGTATTAGTTTACAAGTATTGTCATGGATGATTGAAAATTGGATGGAATCCATGCCAATTATTGACACAATGTCTGGTATACTATGCATCCTAACATCTATGTAATGAAATATTGTCGCGGATAATTGAAGTTTGGATGAAAACCACTTAGGTAAGTGACACTAATTGCAACATCATAAATCTATAATGCCCAAATGTCTTTACAAGGAATGGCAAATAATGTCGGTTTTCCATAAGTGTTGGTGACACTACACGGGATTTGGGCGAACCAACCCACACACTCGTTCCTTGTTGGATACCTAAACCCTTGCCTCCAAGGAACTAGTGTACGGGTTGTTTCGCCCTAGCCCACTACATGGGTGGTTAACAATTAGTATTGAGCAAGACGAATAGAATCGGTAGCACTAAAACGATAGTTAGTGTAATGAACACAACACAACACAACACAACACCAAGAGCATGTGGTGAGTCGAGACGTCAAGAATCACAACAACAAAAACACATAACTGACTTGGAAAGGGGCCTTCGGTTTGCGTCCGTGGGAAAAAGGGAAAGAAAAAACCAACGCCAATCGGAGATTCGGACGTGAATTGGATCCATTGGCCCAGCGGCCCTATCTTATTCAACGTGTGTGTCCATATGCGGGAGCCCTTTCTATGAGTGGTGTGACCCCATGGAATCATGTGTCAATTATGGGGTCCGACACGGCCCCGCACTTCCGGGCGGGCGGGTGTTCAAGTGGAAAGTAAATTTAAGTCGGGGCTTTCGGGGGGGCCCACCAAGGTCTCGTCATCCTTCCAACAATCATTCAAACAGAAACCACATTCATCCACACCTACATTCATCCACATAAGTACATGTATTTATTCAACCGAGGGATGCCTTGACTTAGGGTTAGTTAACTTACTTCCCTTCCCATCCCATCCACCACAGCCTGCCATACTATCAGCCTCAACAGAAACTGCACATGGAAGCTTATCCGCCTATTCAATATAAACCATTGTATATATCATACTAGAATTTGGCTCTTCCTAATTTCTTGGGAAGTGTGACAATTGAAACCTTAAAGAATGAGAAGGATTTTTTTTGGGTGTCCGCGTTGTCATTTTTACATGTACGCGTTTACTTTACGATCTTTTAGATTGGGACAAATGGACAGCGATTGTTTTTGAGCAATCAAAATTTCACAAACATGTCATCCAGACAGTTCAGTACATAATCAGAGGTACATGATTTCTTCATTCAGGTAATCTAATTTGAGAATGAATTTTTCAAGATGATTTTGGGGAGATTTGGACTTGGGTTTTTAGGGGCAAAGTCAAGTTTGATTTGGCATATCTTTCATGATAAATCATGTTGATGAAATTGGACTATATGTGGGTTATTGTAGGTCTTAGATGAAAGAGGTTCTAAACCCCTAAATATTGATGAGGACATTGACAACGTTGTTTGATACCACATCTTAAGAGATTGCTTTACCCTTCATGCCCTCGTCAGCGTTTAGGTTTCAACCTTTAACAACACCGATGTGTATTTCATGGTGTGTCTTCGTGAAAATTGCAGAAGCCCCATTTAATATGAAAAGACCAAATTTTATACGGTCTATGAGATTGGAAGTGTGTTGTGAGAACATTGTTACAAATAGAAAGTGAAATTGCGGTTATCTCCTTGAGTGGATAGCAAAAGCTGTGAGTTTAGTCCAAGCCCATTACCGATATATGGGTCCCAAGGCAATGTAACTCGCATCAACATTCACGGCATGAAAGGACAATGCAAATCTACCATGGCAGTAGATTTGAAAGTTTCCCACTGACGGATGACAATCGCCCAAGACTCATATGCTCAGTGTAGTTGTCTTCGTAGGATGTTTAAAATGGTCAACAAGGACAACAAAATACATGTACACAACCACAAATGATAGGTGCACCATGCAAGCACCTTGTGGTGGGTTTCCAACATAATCTGCATGGGTCAAAACACCAATTAATAGACCTTACTTTTGGACTGAAGATTGGACCCAAGCTTTCAAGTTAGACTGCTCAAATTGAGTGGAGAGTTTCCTTGAGTTGGGACATATTGTACGAGTTTTGGTGGAAGGTGGTGCCACATTAATGCCACTTTGTTTTCACATGCTTTGGATTCAGATCCTAGTGTCGGCAAACTCCTTGGGTCCAAAATTTTACCCTCAACCAATGGGATTGCTCGATTTTGGAGTTTCTTCGGTCTTGGGACCCTAGTAATATAAACCCACCTTTAGATCTATGAAAAGTACTCCAAGAAAGGAGCCTAGACTTGATGATAGCTCCTATGGTATCATGAAAACCCTATGTGTTGAATTTGTGGGTAAGTCTAAGTTACTTCCCCTTGGAAATCTTCAAATGGCATGATTACAAAGTGAAGAGAGTGGTACAAAGGGAAAAAGAGCAGGACTATTATGATTCACTTTGAACTTAATGCGAGATGACAAGTCCAAGACACAGACCGATCGATACACTAAATATGATAGTTCGTGTCATATGGTATTTTATGTCACTATGGTCACTTTTCGGATGACACTTCTTATGAATTAAGTGAACAAATATTGTCATGGATGATGGATGAGTTCATCCATTGGCCAAAACCCTATATTCCCTTGTCAGCAACTTGTGATGAAATATTGTCATGGATGATTGAAATTGGGATGAAAGATCACTTGGTAAGTGATAGTAACTTCAACACTGTAAATCTATAATCCCCCAGAAAACTTACAAGGAATCACAAATAATGTTGGGTCAACATTTAGTGTTGGTGACACTACACCACGGTTTACAATTAGTGTTGAGCAAGACAATTAGAGTTGGTGACACTAGATATCATATTTGGTGTGGTTACATATGAACTGGTTGAGTTGAGATATAACTAGTCGATGTTCGAGAACACAACAAAATAACCGACCATTTAGAGGAATCTATGGAATCTACCTCAAATGAATGAAAATGATCCGAAAGATCACAACATGTAACGTGATTCATATTTCCACATTCATTGACAATCATTTTGCAACTGTTATCAGATTGATAACCAACTGCGTGTGTTAATAGGTATCTCCAATCTCAAGAGTAAAAATGGCATTTTGTATGAAATTATGAAAATTTGAAATGAATTATGCTAATATTTTAATTGAGAGATTCAAAGTGGAATGCTATTATAAGAAAACAATGATATGAGATTGGTGACCAAGATGGGAAACCATCAACAACGACTGTTTTTTATGGTATATTTATGACTGCAATTATGAGATATATATGCTTATCTAAGAAAATTCCTATCTTGGAAATATTGACAACTCTATTATTTTTTCCATTATCTATGACCATGATAGGTATATAAACTTGTTAATCGGTTAACTGACAACATTAGTACTTACTCTTGCATATGTTATTAGTGAACAACTGTATGTTGAGGTCAACATGGCTTATTGAAATCGAACGTGATCAGTTGATGTCAAAGCCCTCATTCTCTCTATGTTTTGAGCCCACCTATTTGATTGTGTTTTATGCTGTCATCTCTAGATTGAGGGCGCATGACATTTTTAAGCACATTGAATACATTATCTTGTCAATTTGGGGATTCTGCCTATACAAATCGTTGGAGATGAACAATGTCTAGAGGATAAGAGCCTTGTATTTGCTCCCTCTTTCAAGGAGAGTTGTGGATATGCTTCCCCGTTGCATCATAATTCACTTCTATCGTACTCATGTTAAGCATTGTAGATGTCGGGAATAATGAGAGAAGGATTTGAGCATAAACCGTGGGATATTTCACACATTGTTAAATGCTCATCTTGTTGAGTAATGTTCAACGAGTTTCTATTAGGGTCCATGACTAAAGCCAAAATGTGAAAATTGAGTGATCTCAATGACCGAGAGAAGAAATTCAGACCCAAGGAGTTTACACTTGGGTCTGTCGATGAGTCCAAAACATGTAAAACTGAAATGATGCTAACAACTTACCAAGTTTTCTCACCAAATCTGACAATCTTGACCCAAGCAAATACTTCACTTAATTTGAGAGACCCAACTTTAAAACTTGGTTCAATCTTGAGATTTCAAAAGAAGGTACATTCAAGGGTGTTTGAACCCCTAATTCCTTGGGCCCGGACCCTAATGTAAACCCACCCTAAAGTGAAGTAATTAGTAGGAGAACGGTACTCTTGTGGAAGTTGCGAGGATAGCAACTACATAATGCCATCGGCCCACTTTTGACCATCACAAATCCTTCGGTTGACTAGCTTTGGAAGTCACATGTAAGTATGACCTCCCACGAGGGCTCCTTATTTAATCCCATGAGATTAGATAAGAATTTCCCATGATTCGGGGTAGTACAAAGTGAGCCGACCTGTGCAAACACACGAAAGCGATAAGTAGCAATAACTTCGCGGTTGAGCTTGTGCACTTCCAATTTGAGGATTTGAGAAGAAAAAAATAGGCTTGACCACTTTAATTATAGAAACTATGCTCGGCGCTTATTAGTGTGTCGGTTTTGGGTGTGCTCATCTTATCCAAAGCCCCAAAGTTCAAGATTCCCCGAACTCCATGTATGGTATCCTAGCCTATTACCGACACCTGACCTTAAACCGAGCTCTAGGGAACAAATTAGACAATAATGTTCCCTAGGTTGACTCATTCCCGAGGAGGAGGAGGAGGAAGATGGGGAAGGGGGAAGGAGGTCTCGGTCATAGGCACATGAGAGGTGTGGTGGGAGAGAGGAAGGTGGTCATTGAGGCCCATAGGTCTCGGTTCAAGGCACATGAGACCTTGCCACAACGTGCTGGATGAGATTAGTTGTTCGTTTAGGATGTCTCTTGACATAGTCTTCTTTAGGTCTATCATAAGATACCCTAGGGAACATCTTTAAAAAATCATATCTAATTCAAAATTAATTTTAAAAATTTCCAATAGACAAATATTTCATTTTACCTTGCATGAAAAATTTTAAATCGTTCATTACCATAGAAGAGGTCATCAAGAAAATTCACCAATGTGTAGCTCTCGGTCATAGGCTAGGATACCATAACCATCGGGTTGAAAGGAGGCTAAAGGTCAAGAGAGTAGGACAATTTCATAAAACGTGGTCTCGACTTGGTAGTAAATTCGTATATGGACACGGTTGGTTGATAAGTAGGCAACAACATAACATTTTGATTCTTTATACTTTGCATAACATTATTAAGCAATGTTTGTTTGTTCATATGTGCCCTGAGGATATAACCATGGGATGCTCCAATGTAGTGCAAGGAGTCTCAATTTAGGTATAGATCTGCACTAGGATGGGGCATCCCATGGTTATATTCTCAAGGCTCACATGAACAAACACACACTGCTTAATAATGTTATGTGGGAACTTAATCAACCATTAACATTTGAATTTCCTTATTATATGTAGTGGAATTTAGCCACCCTCAATCATCATCCCATGAAAATGTTAGAACCATTCACCATATGGACGCTTTGTATGAATGAGAGGCTAGCTTGTATGGAGAAGTCTATCTTTGGTCCTAGGGAAGAAGGTTCTTATTTTTATTTAATTTTTTTTTGGTGGGGGTTAAAACTCCACATTCAAGTGCCAACTACATCAAGTTTCCCTATATTCTCAAGTAGCAATTTGGAGTTACGCACCATTATTTACATAGTAGTTATTTCGGATTCCTTGATGGGCATATTGGCTACTTACGTTATATGGGTAATAAATGATATTACAGTTAAAACATTCATAACAACATGTAACTCCAAATGTCAATCCTTATTAGCAGGACTCAAATTGGGTTCCTTTGTAACCAAATTCCATATAAAATTGATACTCGAGTACAACCGGACTAAGACCTAGTTCAAAGTTACAGAATGTTGATTTTTATGGTAGGCTCCTCCAATAGAATACGCAAAGATGATTATGATATTACCAAACAATTATGTTGATTATGCTTTGATTATTCTTCATTTTTCATCATATAAATTTGATATAAAGAATAAATTGATATTTCCATGTTTTAATCTCATAACTCTTAAACAATCATTGAGGATTCACAAGTTTGCCATGAATGTAGATATATTAAAACTATATTCACACACCCGTCCATAGAATTGAAACAACCAAAACATCCATGTACTAAAAAAATTGTCCAATTTTACTTTCAATACGAGGTTATAATGTGGTTGGGGGATATAGGGAGTCCCAAGCATTTGTCCTATATCATTTGTCACCCACCCCAATGTCATGAGTATCCTTACATACCCGATTCGACCTCCATGACCTTTAAAACGTACTCTTCATGTACCCTCGACAATTAAATGCCAACCCCTTGTGATACCCATGTACGTTACTTGGCATGCTATCATGCCCCGAAGCTTGGGACACTAATACAAATATTCTTCCGGTTTCTTCGGAGAGGCCGGATGATGCATGAGAATTGAGAGCCAAGGCATTCAAAACGGTGGGATGCTTTCCTACATACACATTAATGGCCGACCAAAAGAATGTTAATGATGTTCATACTTGAGCTACATGGGAGTAACGTAGACTTGCCTCAATCCAACGTAGCAATAATCATGGCACTTGCATTTGAGTGGTAATGTGGTTAGACGTGGATCTAAAAACAAACACCAAAACTACATATGTTTGAAAGAGATTGGACTACATGCTGAAAATATGCTAACCATTCTAAGCTCAATAGTCTTCATGATTCGGGAGGGGGGGGCTATATGCAGCCACTCAATGAACATGAGAATTTTCACTTTGATAACGAATAGGACACTCATGTGAGCTTCCGAAAACCATAAGACAAATGATTTGCTAATCATCTCACACTAATTGCACATTTGATCATAATATCCTACGAGAAGTGGGTGCAATGAGAAAAGTATCCAAGTAACACACATCTTACCGTGTCAAGTAATTTTTGAAATATTCTTTAATAATAAAATTTAATAGGATTTTTGTAAGCCCTTGTTGTCAGGGATTACACGTCACGTCGCGTCACATCGCGTCACGTCCTGTGACAGCGACGTGATGGCAGACCTGAAAACGTCACGTCCGCGGGGGGGTAAATCCGGCAGTTACCCCAGGGGTAAACTGATGCGGTCAACCCCCTGGTCAACCCCCTGGTCGACTGCTAAGTCGACTGCAGATAGCAGTCGACCTAGCAGTCGACCTAGCAGTCGACCTAGCAGTCGACTGCAAAAAAAATAATTTTAAATTCCAAAAAAAATTCTGGACCGTCAGATCTTCTTGGCAAGAAGATCTGACGGTCCAGAATTTTTTTTTGGAATTTTTTAATTTAATGTTTTTTTGCAGTCGACTGCTATTTGCAGTCGTTTGCTAAGTCGACTGCTAATAGCAGTCGACTTAGCAGTCGACTGCAAAAAAATTACTTTTGCAGTCGACCAAGACCAGTCGACTGCTATTAGCAGTCGACTAGCTGGTCGACTGCTAAAAGCAGTCGACTTCAAGGAAAACCTAAAAAAAAAAATCAAAAAATTCTAAAAAAAATCATGGACCGTTAGATCTTCAATCCAAGAAGATCTAACGGTTCAGATTTTTTAATAGATTTTTTTAATTTTTTTTTTCTGAAGTCGACTGCTCGTAGCAGTTGACTAGAGCAGTCGTCCAAAAAAGTAAAAAAAAAGTTACAAAAAATTGGTACAGTAACTTTTTTTTACCACGTCAGTGCGCGTCACGCCCTGACGTGACGTGACGTGACGGCGTCACGTCATTTGTGACGCGACGTGACGCAAAAAGGCCGCGTCACGTCCATTTGCACATCCCTGCTTGTTGTTGTGGTGGTGTCATATGAACTTCCTAACATTTGAATCAATCGCTTGTGACATGTGGCATTTCCACTTCAAGAATGGAGGAATGCATTATTGTCGAAGTGAAGTAGGTATTTATGGCATGTTTGGTTTCGGCACTGTAGTTCACTCTTGAACCCAGAGAGAGCTCGAGGACGCTCCGCATAAGTTTAACCCCGACACTCTCCGCGGAATCCTTTCCTACCGATCATTGCAGGCGCTCTGAAGATCGTCTGTGCATTCCGGATTTGCAGATTGAGTCTCAGGTAATTTTCACTTCCCTCGCCGGCCTGACAGGAGACTTCGCTACCCAGTTTGTGGATGGATTTTCATGTTTTTTGGGGGTGGGTGGAGTGCCGAGGAGTGAGGTGGGTTTGAGATCAGAAGTTGGGGAAGTGGGCGAGGCAGGGATGGGTGTGAGCTAGGGCAGGAACATGTCTGAAGGCTTTTGTGCATTTTGAAGTTGAGCTCCCAGTTTTTGAGGCGCCAGTAACTGGGTTGTCTTACCACGGTTGCACATATATTATTCCTGCATTGCAATCAATTTGTTGATGACTTCATGTTGTGTTGGAGGTGTGAAGAGAGCGAGTTTTGTGATGGGTGAAGTGTGTTTGAGATCCAAAGTTGGGGAAGTGGGCGAGGCAAGCATGGGTGAGGAGGAGCTAGGGCAGGAACATGTTTGAAGCTTTTTATGCATTTTGAAGTTGAGCTCCCAGTCTTTGGCCTCCCAGTTTCGAGTTGCTGCCAATACTCCTGGGTTATCATATCACGGTTGCACATACATAATTTCTGCATTGCAATTTGTTGATGATTTCATGTTGTTTTGGAGGTGTGCAGGGAGCAAGTTTTGCGATGAGTGGAGTGCAGTCGAGGAGTGAAGTGGCTGTGAGATGAAAGATGGGAAATGGGCGAGGCAGGTATGGGTTTGAGCTAGCTGGGCCTTTCATCAAAGGATCGCCACAAGAAGCACCCGCGAGCAGATAGACAGACAGACAGTTCTGCTCGAACTTGCATGGTCGCTTTTGGTAACGCCGACATTCTTAAGTTTTTCCTGGAGTCTGCGGGTGACATTTTTTCCCTCAGAACCTCATTAGTGCTACCTGCAATCACCGAAAAGATCCCTTGAAACTCACCTTCCTTCTTTCCAGGCACACATACATCTTCCTTTCAAAGCTCAGGCTCACACTGACCTTGGAGGTCGGCCATTCATCGCATGAAGCAAAGCTGGAAGAAGAGCTAGAGTACAAGAGTGAGCATTTGAGAAGCACATTACTCTCCGCAGTACACAAATTGAGTGTTTCCAACTGGCGCTTCTAGCATTTACCGAACAGCTAGATATCTTGACGGACACCAACTAGCTTCAAGAGACCCCAGAGGCTGCTAGCGAACAAACATATATAAGGTCCTTAGAAGCTGGAAGATGCCAAAATATTCGCCCTCTACTTTCCCAAGTTGTGGTGTCGGAAGTTGAAGGGGTGACCAAGAACCGGCCGACAAGCAAGGTCGTTGAGGAGTGTGATTCGTTTCGAACAAGTAATCCCAGGAATTCCACTGCAGGTTCGTTCTCCCCCCAAGCCCTGGCAGCTATTTCCTTAGAGAGGTGGGGATTTCTCTACTTCTGGGGGTACTTACTTCTCTGTGCTTCTTCGTAACGCTGATCATCTGATAGGTGCAGCATCCTGCATAAAGTCCCCAGGTGTGAACTAGGACATCGGCAAGAGACAGACCGTTGTTCTGACAACCAAATCTCTTCAAATACTGCTGCAACCACAATCCTTAGGAAAGCAAACAGCTCTCTGACAATTAATAGTCATTCACACGTATAACCTGAACAGCCTCTTTCACATCCTCTCCATTAACAGACACATTGAACTGATCTCTCTCAAATTTTCAAATATTCCAGTTCATTCTAAGACTCACTAAAAAACATGATTGTCTCTCCCTCATCAAAAACTACCACCGTTTCATCTCACTGCAATGTCTTAGCTTTGGGCTGCAGAGAAGCAAAAGGTGAGAGGCGGTGAGGAGTTCATCAGCAAGCCGCATTGGGTTCTTCGTCAGCTGCTGCACATCATCACCAGATCGAAGTCGTTCGAACCGTCCTCTCCCGATTCAGGTACGCCTCCTGCTGATCATCTCCGAGCATTTGTTGGTTCTGCAAAACGCTCCATCAAGTAGCATCGCTGAACACACCAGAAGATTCAACCAGGAAAATAGAAAGCCATGACCTTCACACTCTGAGTAGTTAAAGGCTTGTTGTGTACACACACACAAAACCCACCAAAGACTTCAACAATTCAAAATGAAAAATCATCACCAGGCCACACCAACAACCTTAAAGCCCAACCAAAGACCAAAATAGATAAACTCGCGCACTATTTTAGGAGAATCCTCACCTTTCTGAAGCAACCTCAAACCTAGTGTCCGAGGAGTTTTTGGGACATATTCGGTCAAGATCCTAGTGTTTCCAAGTCCAACCGGTTACATATTCCGATCTTCCGGTTTTTCTTTATTAATTCTAGGCACATTCCATAGATTCCCCTTAAATGATCGGTAATGTTTCTGAAGTCTTGAACCTCAACCGGTTATTTCTCAAACTCAACCGGTTCACCTGTAACTAGCTCAATACCCAACTAATCTCTCCAAATTGTAACAGGAACCCACCTCCAATCAAACCTTGAGAAGCTAAGAACCCGGCAAGGGGAGGGTGAAAATGCTGATTGCTATGTAGAGCCTGGGCATTGTTATTTTAATTCAAATTAACATCTAAATTTGGCCCGTTAGAGATGGACCGAATTGCTTTGTGGAGATTATGTAAGGATGTGTCAATAACAAACCTATAAGGGGTATGTTCTCACTGCAAGGTCCCCTATGGTAGGTGTTGGGAAACGACATCCTTATTATATCTAACACAATAAAGCTTCAATTGAAATGATTTTGAAGTTGAAATGTCATATTCAATTTCTTAAATAACACATTGGTTTGCAATGCATGAAATAGGGAAGAAGTGAGTCAACTCATTCATATGGATTATGGATCATGCATAATGTCAAGGTCACAAACTTAACGTTGTATGTAGAGGAGGGGTATATAACTGGGTATGGGGCACATGGCTTGTAGTCGCGCATGTTAAACTGGTAGTGGGTTGGTAGCAAGGTTGGGCTTGTCAACGGGACCTGTCCTCAATTATAGTGAAGGTTGGCATGTACATAGGTATCTCCCAGTCTACCTATCCCCATGCAGAGTGGCCAAGACCTATTGGACAGGAAAAAACTAATGTCAGGCCAATGTACTTTTTTATATATACTTATTGTGTGTGTGTGTATATATATGCTATTGGTAGGGTGCATGTATTCAAAGACATTTTTGTTTACAATATCATTAGGGTCTATATACCATTCAAGAACCTTCATACTTTATAACTCTAATATCAATATAATATTGAGATGATATTGGCCCAAATAAGAACTTTGATATAGAAAGATTCTCTCATCTTGTTATACGCCACCAAGTATCACTACTTGACGGATATGACCCACGAATATGACTGGTTTTGATAGCCACGGGCAGGTTCCTTGGTGCCATTATTGTTGATATTGATTATTGTTGATACCGTACATTCACTCACCTATATACCGGTCCAACGCTGCTAAAATACCTACCTGCCCCGGGCAGGCCAGGGCAGGACGGGTTGGTAGGGGGGAAAACTGGCTCTTCCCTTCGCTTTCCCTTCGCTTTCCCTCCCTTTTTGCGCTGCTCTCTGCACCTTGTCCTCCATTCCATTGCCTGCATGCTCACTCTGCATGCCCTCGCCATCGCATCCAAAGCCCTGTCCCGCATTGTGCACAACTCGAGTGAGCCTCTCTGCGTCAATGTCTGGCCCTTGAATTGAAGTCTTGTGAGCCTTTCTGAGATTTTTTTGAGCTTTTTTGAGCCGCTTTCAGCTTAGGATCTCCTCGGTTGTTGCGGTGCTCGCATGTGAGCGGCCTCTGGCTCGTGGTACACTTTAAGAGAATCAGAGAGAGAGGGAGATTAGGAGGATCAAGAAGGTAAGGTGTAGTTGGCTACGCGCGCTTCGGCATCGAGGAGTTTGCGGTGCGGGATCGGGTGTTGATGAATTGGGAGTTTCTAGTATGCTAGGTATGTACTCCCTTACGGTAGCTGTTTTGTGTGAGTTTCGAGGACTGCGGTGCTCAATTTCAAGGTAAGGCAGCCATAGTTGTAGCTGCCTGGAGCTTCGCATTGGCCCAGGCCGGTCTACAATGCTGAGACGATCGTCAACAAGAATGTTGAAGCGCCTCTTTCTGTACGTTGCAGCACTTGTAGCGTAGTGATGCGAAGCATGTAGGAGAAGCCTAGACTAGGACATTCACTTGTAGCTGAGGAATTTTTTCTAACTCTTATTCACTTGGATGTTGCAACTCTCCAGCCTTTAAGTTTCTATTATCTAGAGCACTCTCTCAACCGTGCTATCTGTCTTCGGCAGCACATTCGTGTAGCTAGGATATTTTCTTATAGCCTTGGAGCTTTACTGTCTCCAAGGGACGGGCCATTACTCTTTGAGGATCACACCATGAGCACCCTCGATTCTTTCGTCGTTGACGCATCCATCTACAAGGAGAATCAACAAGAGCGTTTGCATCGGTCGAGGTTCTAAGTCCTAAGAGCTGATTGCTACACGATGGCGGCCCGGTGGCGGCCCCCAGTTGCTGTTGTGCTTATGCTGTTTTCTGTTGCAGTTTCGTATAAATTTACGCTCTCTGTTCTGCTCGTGAGAGAGAACTTGAAGTAGTTCCGTCGTTGTCACCGACTGGACTCTCACTGTATGTGGAGACTGCGACTTGTGTCTATGTTTGCTGGCGTTCATGTAAGGCCGCGTGCTCTTACGGTTGCCGATATGTCCGCGTGCCGAGCCACAGTCAATTTATTCCTGCGCTCATAGTATATTCAGAGAAATGGCCTTTTTAGTAATGAGCTTGGACAAGACAGGTCGAACTCTCGAGCTAGTTGACACTTGTCTCAAAAATGTGGCACTATTCAAAATGAGTCTCCAGAGCACTAGGATTCTCTGTCAACCAGAAACACTTCGCTACTAGTGTGTAATTTAACGCAGTACAGGTAGCAGTATTCTGATAAGGTTATTGCAAAGGCGGCCTCCAACGACATTTTTTGGGGGGTGAAGGAATCTTTTTTACAATCTCGAATTTGTCTGTCAAGAAAATGTGCAGTTCAAAGGCCACATTGGCTTTTGCCAGAAGCCGATACCATCTTGTTAAACATCACAAGTTGATCGCAATAGTACCGCTAGATGTCAAATTTCTGCATTCTGTGTATTTCATAGCAAGAGTGTACAATGACCATGGGCAGTCCTGTAATGCACTCTCGAAGTTTTTCTTTTTTTACTCATCAGTCGCCCTGCTAAAGTGGAGTTTGCGTATGTGGACAGTTGTGGTTGCAAGCAGAAGTGAGAAACCATGGGGAAGGCTAATCCAGGCAAGTGGATAAAGGCGGTGAAGAAAGCTTTTAGGTCGCCTTCTAAGGAAAGGATTGATGGCAAAGATGATACCGTAAGTTGTTATCCTTTTTGACATTGTTTTGACAGAAGGCCCATCTAGGTGTCTTATGAGATTCTTGTCCTCTCATCTTTGGCTTGATAATGATGTTGTTTCTGAAGTTCTTGCAATTCTATATGCATTATAGAATTATACTCTACATGTGACCCTAGTCCATCAACTGGGTTGAAGAAATTCGAGTTTCTTATTGTAAACTGTAGACATCGTGGTTTAGGTCCAAGAATATTCCCCTATAAAACACTGGCTTTGCAGGTTTCGAGGCTAGACCATGTCTTGACCCTATAGAATGTCAATAATTCGGCATTGCCAATCGCTGGTTGTTGACTGGTAGTGGTTTACTGTACCTCAGAACAAATCTCCGACGGAGAATCGGCGCACAACTCTGGACTTCGCAAGTAAGGTCTCGCCAACTCCTCTACCACTCCCATCGGCTGATGGATTCGGGTATGACGAGGGTGAAGGGGAACACAACAAGCTATCATCCAAAACAGAGTCAGGCAGGGAAGTCAATGCCAGAACACGTGCTCATCAGAGGCATAAGTCTGTTCACATCTCCGATCTGGAGCTCCAGAATCACTTAGATGATGAGGATGAAGGAACGTTGGAGGAGCGGGCAGCTATTCAAATTCAACGAGCTTTCCGCAACCACCTGGTAAGGTTCCGTGCATGTAAGATGTTGAATTTCACGGGAATAGTAACTCGGAGAAAGAGAAGTATTACTATGCATTGGCATGTGTTACAACCAGAATGACCTAATCATAGAAAGTCATTGCAACTTATCACTTTTTAACTAAGATTTTTTTTTATTAATGTCCTTGATGAATCGCAAGAAGCACCAGACAGCTACCGCCTCTTGGATTTCATGCCGGTTCAAATGACTTGAAATGGATTCTGGAACATCACTCTTGTTTTTTTGTTTTGTTTTTTCATTTCTTTTCTTTTGCCAACTTTGATTGTCAATGGTCCAGCACAGTGAAGAATCCATGGATTATGCTATCTGGAAAGGCCAATTTAGAATTATGATTATACCTACCTTTGTATTCTTCTATAGCTGTGGTTTCCCAAGAGTGGACAAACACCTGTAAATTTGAGAACCATGTGCGAGTAATTTCCTGTTCTTATTCACTAAAGTGTGTGCAATGTATCCTTGTAATAGGCTTTGAAGGGACTTATCCGACTCCAGGCGCTGGTGCGCGGTCATGCTGTTCGAAGGCAAGCTTCTACAACATTGAGAGCCATGGAAGCTCTTGTTCGTGTCCAAGCTCGAGTACGTGCCCGTCGCGTGAGAATGTCAGAGGAGGGTCAAGCTGTCCAGAAGCAGATCATGGAGCGCCGCCTGCTTCTATCTCGTCCCAAGACCTCTGTAAGTCAGACCACCAATTTCTCCATTAGGATTCTTCGATCACATAATTAGCACCAAAGACCAAAATCAGTCTAGTGAGAATAAGTTGGTATCATCCACTGTTCTTGTACACAGCTCATAATAACTGAACTTGAACATGGTTATCCGGGGAGTCTCCAATCTAACTTATCACCAAAATATGAAGTGACTGGATTGAATGACATGGTCTTCACAATCCATTGGATGTGTATTTTGTTTTGGTGGTCCAAGGTGAACGGCCCTAATTCAATTGGGCATCTTAACCGGACACCTACATTTGAGTCGTGGGAGATTAGGTGTGGATCTAAGAACGGAAATTCTAACGACAAAAACCTCTGCATGCTGTATGATGTTCCGGTTAAGCACTTTGTGTATCTTGATGTTTTCAGGAAAAATTCAGTGCACATTGTAATTTGTGGTCAATGTAGACCAAATAATTTGTTTATTAGTGCCCATAATTAAAGAGAATTGGATATTTTGTAGGAAGGCGAGTGGACCACAGGTCAGGATTCCAAGGAGAAGTTGCAAATCCGAGAAGAGGCAGCCAGAAAGCGTGAAAGAGCAATGGCCTATGCATTCTCTCAGCAGGTGTAGAGTGCAACCTCTTGTTTTCTCATAGGTCTGATTGTAGTTTAGTTGATGGTAAGCGTGAATTGAAGCTCTGGGGCATTCGAAGTACTGCAAGAGATGGTGCACAAATTTAAAGCAAATAGCTTCAGGATGAAAGAATTCTGATGTGGTCTTTTGATTCATTGCCTTTTCAGCTCAAGCGAAGTGCACCAAAGCGCAATATGCTATATATTGATACTGAGCCCGATCAACCACACTGGGGATGGAGCTGGATGGACCGCTGGATGGCTGCTCGTCCCTGGGAAAATCGTCATCTTGATTACCTGAAGGACAATTCCCAGAGTATATCTTCTTTGAAACTTTTAGAGACCACAACAAAGAACATCAAAGTGGACGACGCTAGTCTAAAGTCATCTCGACCTGTAGTACCCCAATCTTTGTCTTTGAATTCGGACACCAAACCAGTGAAGGCTCACCGTCTCACCGGACTGACCGATCATGTACCTCTGCCACTTCCTTCTCCACCTGTATCTGATGAAGATACTTTGCTGAAGTCTGAACTCCAATTGAAGACCCCAGTGGTCAAAAAGTTAATATCTTCTTCGTCCAAGCAAGAAGCAAGTCGTCCTGCTCCTTCTATTCCTCAAGTAACTATTGCACCTGTAACACATGAAAAGTTGGAAATGCTGCCGCCATCACCAACCGCCAGTAACTCCCCACAGTCGACTTTCCCAGAGACCAAGACTATGGCATCCAACTCCACTGAACTCTGTGTCTCTCAGCATGGATTTGATGAGGAGCTCGGCAACAAGGCAAACTCTCACGAATCCACTCCAGGTGATTGCCTAATTTGTTATATATTGTGTTGTGCAAAAATGTTTGAGTTTACAAGGTGGAAAACCTTAATTGTGGTGTTTGCACTTGCAAAATCTTTTCCTGGCATCGTTAGTAAAATCTTTCTGAAGGTGCAACTATCGGGTAAAGTAAGTTATTCCGGTGGAAAGTCATAACGCACATGAGGATGAGAGACTAATAAAGTTGTTGTAAGCCGCAATTAGTGACCAGGAAGGTAACTTAGTCTTTTGTGTTATTGTATTTGAGAGTGTCGAACATTTTTGAAACGTTCGACAACCGTGTAGAACTCCAAAATCGGTTACTGAACATTCTCGTCATTGCACGAAACGGTGGCTTCCCAACTTGTGGGGGAGTCCTGGAAAATCCGAAACGACAGACGTTCGTCATGTGCAAGTGGGCCATAAAAGTAATGCTCATGTCTTGTGCGTGCACTTACATCAATTTTCATTCATGTGTGGATATCTGGTAACCTCAATCAGATACTCGCGAGAAAAGCAAAAGTTCTGCCCTGTACAGGTTTCGAACCTGTGACCTTCGCGTTATTAGCACGACGCTCTAACCAACTGAGCTAACAAGGCGGCTTGTTTCCAGGAGATTCTTAGCATTAATTTCTTATATTCTCCAAATCGGGAGAGAAACGTGAATATGCTTGTTAGGATTGGATTGTTGAATCACCGCCACATGACTGGAAAAGAAATTTGGCGCAACTTTTGAGCTAAGTGATGGAAATCACGAATCAGGAGAGGGCCACTTTGGTCTCTTAGATTTACAAGGACGAACTCTGGAAAGCCAAGATTTTTCTTAGGGACCAATCATGCTTACAGTATAACCCATTTCCATTTACATCTCATGCAATATGGCATGATTGTGCAGATCGCAATAAGGATGAAGCAGACCTGAACATCACACCGAACGCTGAAAAGGAGCTAGATGCTGCGGAGAACGGCACACCAGTAAGCTCCAAATCATCGAAAGGCCGAAGCTACATGACAGCTACAGAGTCTGCTAAAGCGAAGTTTCGCTCTCGTAATAGCTCTAAGAACCTCAGGGCCGAGGATGAGGAGTCACCGGCCAAACAACAAAAGCGACTTTCTTATGGGAGTCCAAGGCCAAGTTCGCCAGCAGGGACACCACGAGCAAAGTCTATTTCTCAGGTGAAATCAACAACTTATGTATTTATTTGTCGAACAGCTGACGACTTATTGTATTTGTCCCACATAACACAACTTATCTGTTGTGTTATGTTACACAAACACATATGTACTATGTTATGTGTACAATTATGTACACATAAGTTGTCAAAACTTTTGTCTTTGACATTTATGTGTAGGTCGAGTACCTGTTACTATTGGTTGAGGGTGGCAGCGACATCAAATTGCGCAGTGAAGTAGAACCCAATTTGGACTACGTACTATTCACGAGCATATGATGTTGTTGTCAAGATTCTGCTGGATGCAGGAAATTCAGATTAGCCAAACTGGAATGCGGAAGTCCAGAGCCTTACTGATGAAACTGATGATGCTTTCAGGTGCGGACAAGTCTTCCTGGAGGAACTCCCAAAGACAAATCTGGAGACACTCCTACAGGAATCGACTCTTGCAACCACCCTCTTCAACGAAGAAAGTCTTTTGGTGCAGATCCTAAATCTGCGGCAAAGTGGAGGTAAACTAATTATCCAATTCGTCCAGAGGTGTAGCGAACCTCTTCAAAATACACAAAGTTTCCAACGACGCTTGCATTCTGTGTCTTTTTAAGGAGAAGCCTTTCGAGTTGCAAGGAGCACACATCAAGGATCAGAGCATGAACATTAGAGATGATTTGGCATCACTGCATCAAAGTCACTGTGGATGGTAGAATACTCATGTGCTCTCTGAAGTTGAGAATGCCTGGCTGCTGCAGTCAGATGAAACTGCTGTAACTCATGTCCACTGCAGATTTTTCCCTATGCAAGGATCAGAGACATGTTCGAGAGAATCCCATATATCATGTAGAGCTTGCTTCTCCCATTCCAGCCTGCTCAAGAATGGAACGTGCTGACTGTGGAGGTCAGTATGTTTAGGTTCATATCAATCTCGTGGAAGCTTTTAGCGGCCAATGCGGTTGTTAGATGTTCCTACTTGTCCTTCACATGCTTTACTGCAACAAGACTCGAGGACTGTTGGTCTCTTGTTGCTGAGAGAGATCAAGACCTGTGTATATGTATTCCTTCTCTCAGCAGCCTATTCCAGCTATAGTAGTATTAAGTATACTATTTGTTCTGTGACCACAGTTAGTTTTCCATGCTGCTGTTGCTGTACGACAAGGCGTTCAGAGGCCTTCCATAATCTGAAATTGCCCAATCCTCATTTCTTATATTTTCTTTCACATCTGCGCACATTTGTTTGAAATTTTAGATTTTCCATATCATACATGTGGACAAGTTTGGATTGCGTCTATATTTTACGTGCCACTATGCTGTTCATAGTCGATTCAAGCTCATTTCGCTACGTCAGACATTAGAACATTTCAATCCGTTGTATTCACTGCACAACGAATTATGAGTAAATGTTAGGTCGGAGATAAGTGCCTCATTATTCCTAAACTGTTATTAGCATGACAAAGATAATATAGACACACGAAAATGAGAAGAGTTGGATATGGCGAGAGATGCTAAGTCAAGCTCACGTCGGAGCATGTGAGCCATTGTCACGGCCTTGTCTTCATATGATTGTATGTATTACAAATAATTTGATGTTTAAGTCGCTCGATCCACTGTCAGGGGTAGGACACACCCCAAGATGGATACAAGACAGATTCCACAAATGTACATAGTATCAGGCTGGATTACCTTTAACAAATGCCCTATTTTTTCAGGACAGCGATCCGAAGACCTAATGCCTAATCTGAGCACCGGCGTCATGTACTGTTGATTCTTGCACACCACATTATCGCTACGAACCATCGCCATAGGCGGGGAAGATTGTTACGAGAAAGCAATATACTCAATCAATCCCTATCCTTCTTAATCTCGGATGATCGGCGAGCCGGGTGCCTCGTGCGAGAGCGCCTCCTGCACATTGGACTCGTCTTCGCCGCCCTCGGTCGGGTTTTTGGGTTTCCCCACGACAGCCTCCTTGGCCTTCACGACGCCCTGCGCAACGGCCTCCGACGTCTTCTGCATCGCCGTCTTGGACTTGTCGCCGTCCGCGTTCTCGTGGACGATCTCGCGTGGCACCACCTCCACGTCGCTCAGCTTGTTGTCCGTCTCCGCTCCCTTGGCGTGGTCCACCGTCTTCACGGTATGTGTCTCCGCCATCGCTCTCTCAATCCAACAACAAACAAACAAACACACAAACAAACAAACAAACAAACTCCTTCTCCTTCTTCTGATGCACACAAATCACTCAATGTGGCACAATGACACCGCTGGAATCTCCTTCTCAGACGGATCTAAGCTGATTACAAACTTTGTAACTGAATTCCTGTAATCGAATGCGAGGTGAGCTGTGACGATGACTCTGAGAGGAGAGATGCAGGGGATATAGCGTGAGGTGCTGCTGACAGGAGAGCTACACGTGTCGCGCCCTCGACGAGGGTGACGTGGATGTGCCACGTGTCTGGAGGTGGGGTCACTAGAAGGTGGGTGGGGCCAGACCAGTGTTCAAGATTGAAGCCTTCATATGAGTTTCATTTTGAAGGGCTCTCAAATTCAGCCCTTCAGTTGAAGGGGTGGTTCAAATCCAAGACGTCAATCCAAGAATATAGAAATGAAATACAAAATTCATATTAAACTTGTGCATGAATTATATAGTACATGTTTCCAGTACAATGTGAAGAATCAACCATCTAACTCCACTTCTTGTAGTGACAATGCCCTACACTTGTTGGTTCTTGTGATAGGTGGATTATATTGAGGACTTCAAGTGACGTTTTTATTTTCAATTTGGGGTTGCGTTTTAAAGGGTTGTTTTGAGAGAGGTATATTTTTGAAGGGCCAAATCCCATTTGAAGGGCATTGAAGACTTCAATCTTGAACACTGGGCCAGACCCTTGGTCATTTGGGGGTTTTGGTTTGTCTTCTCAAATTGTGCTATTCGATGTGTTGTTTTTGCCTCGATCAGCCGAGCATGCATGAATCAAGGGGAACTTGTTAAAGTGAGGAAAACATAAGCTTTCTACTTTTTCTTTTTTTCTTTTTTTGAGACAGAAGGCTGACAAGCCAACGCCAAAGCACAGGAGGCAGTTGACCACCTGGCAAGTTTTCCGTCAGGTAGAGAGGAGATTTCACAGCCGGGATTCGAACCGCCAACCTCTTCCTTGAGATTTGGGTATCCCTCCACCATCATCCGGTAGTTTAAGGTCGTCTCGGACCATGCTTTCTACTTATTCACTTGGGTGTGGGTACGTGGCATCGGATGAGAAGGAATATTCAAAGTGAATTGCGGAATGATGCTTCTCGTGCAACCAATCTTGTTGTTGGGAGCCCACATCTCAAAAACGGACTTGAAATCACTAACACTTGGAAGCTCTTCAAAGAAACTACAACACGTGGCTTTGGTTGGGGGTTTCCAAATGTGAGATGGGGCTTCTTTTTTTCATTGTTTTTGTTTTTAATGTTGGGATGTGAGAAGCAGAGGGGAAAACAAAAATCTTATGTTGATCGTCACCTCATTTAACCATGTGTGTATATATATATATCACCACAAAAGGGAAGGGCCACTTGCATGTGAACTTGAATCTCATGTGATAAGATAGTTCTCGTGCAACCGACCTTGTTGGGAGTCCCGATCTCAAAATGTGACTAGACAAAATCTAACGTGTGCAGCTTCATTTAACTTGGGGTCCCCATGTGAGATGAGTTTTCTTTGGTGGAAAGCACTAAAAGTGGAGAAAAAAATGGTTTGTCATTTCATTTAACCATTTGAACCAATGGTGGGAAAACACCACTTGCATGTGAACTTAGAGTGACATGTGGATTCGTTGTTGATTAGTCACGAGCGATAGGAATTCAATGCATATGAATGTACTTCTCATTGTTCCAACAAAATAGCCCTAAAAGAGCATGTGGTCCCAAAAGTGTTATTCAAGGTTTATTTGACAAGAGAATTAGTTAACTAACCCAAAATTAATCTAGTGGGGCACATTTGAGATAAAGTAACTTTAAGCCTATAGGGGAGCGTGGTTTTTACATGGTGGAACGGAAGGTGCATCTCTATGCAATTGTCCCCTTTCGTCTTGACAGTGTATGATCTCCACACTAAACAATTGATATAGTGTGGTGTACACTATTCATCATCAACCCACACTAATTATTCTCCAATCACCGGGTGACAACGAGAGAGGGTGTAATATGACACCAGGTGTTACATGAAAAGTCATGAAGAACATTCTAATCAACATGGCACACCAGTGTTAATGGCACGCTAAATTTGATTTTTAGTGTAGTTACCATCGACCACGTAGAACCAATTGTAGCAAAGAGGATGTCTACTTTGTTAACCACTTATAACGTTCTTAAATCAGGACTACCTTGACCCACTTCTATTTGTTTACTTAACACATTCGCGGCCCTACCATGGCCGTATTGATATGTAGTGTGTAAGCATGGTATGTTCCCCAATGCCGGATGAGCCCTTAAAAGCTAGGAGACTTCTTGAAGGGAGCAACTTGTGATCTTAGATGAAGTCTAAGGGCCGGTCCACATGGGGTCCCAAGTCCCAAGTCCCAAGTCCCACTCATGTTAGCAAGTCCCAACATAGAGGCAAAGTCCCAATTTTTTAGCCTCAAGAAACTATTAAATTATGGTTCATTATCATTAAAGTCACATCTTGATTATTCTATGCAAAAATATTTGCGGGACTTGTGTCGAGAGTTGGGTCTAGCTTTTTGCTCAACCCAACTCTCAACACAAGTCCCAAGCCTCACCTCCAAAAAGTGTTGCCATGTAGGCATCCATGTCATACTTGGGGCCATGTGTGAAGTGGCAAGTCCCAACTTTCATGCTCTCAACGGCTAAGATCGCATGGATTGACCTCAAGTGACTTGGGACTTAGGACTTGGGACCCCGTGTGAACTGGCCATAAGTTTGAGATTTGGATGGTGCAACTTTTAGTTTCCTTTATGTCAACTCATATTACACATGGATATGGTGTAAACTCAACTATGTAAATTTTTTCAATTTTGGAGAAGAGCGTGCTTAGGGATTTCAAGGGTCAATTCCTCGTGTAGTGAACGGAAAGAGGGAATTATCGGATATGAGTGTACATCTCATCAAACATAAAAGCCCTAAAATAACATGCAACCTAGAGGTTACTTTTTTGAGTTAATTTAACACCGAAATTAGTTGTAAAGACCTTGCATTAGTCTATTTGAATTGGCTTCTTTTTTTATGTTGGATGAATGAGAGGTGCGCTCAGATGCGATAATTCCATCTCGCCCTTTTTAAGAGCTTTATTAGTTTACACACCTCAGTCAAAGAAAGGAAAATTGTCATGTACGCAAGATGCATCCCGCATCTCCACCTTCCTGAAAGTGCAACTGCAGAACATGCTTCATTTAAACACCACTTCTGATTGAAATGGTGTCGAATGCACGTGAGCATATTAAAGACCGACTCAAACACAAATCTGGGAAAAAAATTAGTTGGTTAAACAAATCTACAAGCAACAGATTATGATTCCGAAAGATACTAGTCTTGGCTCCAAAATTCTTAAAGCTCAACGTTTATGTTCTGCATTTCAAATTGTTGATGAGTTCATGTTCATGTTCAATTTGTAGGGCAAGACAGTCAAGTTTATCCGGAAAGTAACGGCATTTTAGAAGAAAAAAATATTTGATTTGTGCAGCCTGTATATACTATATCATGGACCCTCTTTTAAACTTTGAATAACAAGAGGGTGACAACAAGCTGGCTCAATGGAGGAGGCCAATGTGACCGGAGCTCATTTGGAGGGCGATGTCTTATTCTGGAGGTAGTTCATCGACTCGAGCTCATGAATCCTCTCTTCTAACTTAAGGTAGAGGGTGCTTAAACCAACACTTTAAGCTATTGCACATACATATGGCTACATGGTTGATATAATACATATATATATATATATATATATATATTCATATTAGCCTTTGTTCTAAACATAGGTATAAAGAAAGAAAGAAAATGTTTTTAGCCTCAATTAGATATTTGATGAATATTCAAAGTCAAAACCGCTAGCTCCCTTAAATCAATATATGGGCCCCGTGTATGACGACCTTGGATATGATGAGGACCCCCACCTTTGCCTAGAACCAACACAACATAGTTGGGTACTAGACCCAAGCTAGATCAAAGACCAACTAGTAACGGTGCGCAAAGCCACATGGCCACCTCCATGATCCCACCTAGTTCGCTTGCAAAACCATCACCTTGCATCATGGGTACCAACCCCCTTTGTGCTTTGTGGGCCTACCTCCGTGACTTTGTGAATAGAATGGCTATAACCCCTCCCTCTTGTAGTGTATAGAATGGCTAGAATAGGCATTGGCAAACACCCTAAACCCACCTTGAACCAACCCGAGATAGAGTGGAGCATGTTACCTACCCTACATGGAGATAGTGGAGGTCGCTATGAGGTGGCGCCACTAATGGCACCTAAAAGCATCACTCCGTGGGTCCATACACTCCTACACCATGGGGAACGCTTCGAAGTAGTAGAGTGTTGGTGATTGGGAGGCGTTTATAGGTGTTGGTTTTGGGCGGGGTGTTGGTTTTAACACCCTCTACCTTAGTTGACCCAAAACCCAATTTTCCATAACATTACTCAGCTGATGAGTTGTGATCATGAGACCAACAATAGATTCGAGAATAAAGATTGCGGACGCCGGTATCTCACTATTTTAGACTGAATCTAAAGTTAGGGCAGATGAACACACCTCATCAGTTGAGTAATGTTATGTCCTTGAGTATCTTATAGGAGTGAATAAAAGATACTAAAAACATGATTTGAAGAAGATTCTCCTAAAACTCATGATATTGGCCCTCCCTTCTTTGCAGATAGCTTTAATACTGTTTGAAACTTCAATTTTCAAGTCAGCATCGCTTAATCCCTAAATGCTTTTGAAGTCCGATTTGGACCTCTCGTACCTATGCTATTTTGAAATTATACAATGTGAATATAGATTTTGATGTAACTTTTTGGTGGATAATGATAGCTTGTTGTCTTACAAGGCTATTCTTCTTGACACCCACTCAAAGTAACTTGAAAAGAGTTTGATGAAGATTTAATATATCATCTAGTACCCATCTAGGGTAAAGAGAGAATACACAATTAGCATGAACAAGCTTCAAGCTTTTTAGGGGTTGACACCAATGTTGTACTGGTATCAAAATTATGTTATAGCAAATTGGTCATGGCATGAAGAGTTCCAAAATTCGATAAAATGGGTATGGTAATGGTATTCGATTACAAAGGTCATGTATGGTATAGGCAAGGTATGAGTATTAAACATCAAAGACTAGATATAAGTATGATGTTGGTATTAAGATTCTCTCACATGGCATTGGGGGAGTTTTGGACCTTACCCCAAGGCATGGATATTGCAGACCTTTCAATTTATTATCTCAACCACTTTGCTCAATCCAAAAATGATTCATGTGATCATGCCCACTTGTATTGACCAATAATTATTACATTAGAACAATAATTATTGGTCAATAATTATACATTGGGCTAGACCAATATACAAGTACAACACCAGTTGATACAACCCTACATTCCCTTGTCATTTTACATTAAGAACTCTACTTATACACCAAGGGACAAGAAAAGAAATTTAGGGTCACTTGTCAAGATGATTCCAACCTCCAACTTCTCAATTTCAAAAGGTGAGAAACCAACAACCCCCAATTTGACATATATCGCAATGTCATCTTACATATATTTGAATACAATCACTTCCGTGTGAACGGATACGTACTAGAAAGTTCTAGAATCTTCTAAAATATTGGATGCCCATTCATTTTATAACACAAATCTAGAAGCGTCATATTCCCATATTGTTAATTACACATTGTCTTGTGGATGGTCACATTGTCATCCAAGACGAATGTCACGTTTTTGTGATGATATTTTTGCATCTTTTTTTGGGGGGGGGGCACTACCCAATATTCTACTTCGCCCCCTTGCATGCAAATCTTGCAAGAAGTCCAACACGAGATTCCAATCTCCCTTGCAAAACTATTGGTTCAAGCACTCAGAAGTTGCAACAAATGTAGTTTCTGACGATTATGATGAGTAACTATCTCCATTACATGAGCAACTATTCATGGGTTGTTTTGTTGTTGTTGCATGTGCAACTAGCAGATTGCTAGTTGTAATTATTTAGGGAAAAATTCCTAAATATGGTATTCATGAAAACATCACATGACATGCAAAAAATATCACAAATGTCATTTTTTCAAATACAAGGAAGGTTGGCTTGAATTGGTCTTTGTAGGCAGCTTTACCAACTACATCTAGATGTATTTATAGAATGCTAGTAGCATGTGGAAGTGATAATGAGGGAAGAGGTCTTTTTATATCATGAATGTTATGTTCTTCGTTGTTACTTCAAACACTATTGATAGCAACCAAAACATAACATCATGATATAAAAAGACTTCTTCTTTACTCTATGAACTTGTGCCCACATAGAAGTCGTTTCAAAATGCAAAATTTTCCCAAAGTTGAAGTGCACTTCCACAAGACTAGAAACTGAGTCGGCCTTGGAAAAAAAGGTCGCATGTGAATGTGACATTTTCACAAACATTGTGTTCCTAGTAAGGTCACATACCTTATGATTGTTGTGGTAAAGAACTAGAAAAAAAAACCACTTTTCATGCACTAAAGACACCGTACTGTTCATTTTTTCTTGAAGATAATATTTTTTCAGTCAAGTGAACATTATATCCTTGAGCATCAATGATCAATATGAGGAGAACGGGCTCGTATTCATGTTTGGTGCAAGAACACCAACGTTTCTTTTCTTTCTTCCCTTGAGTGGGAGCATACATCATATCGGCACCTAGTTACACCCAAGTGGGGCTCGGGGGAGAGAACAATAACAAAGAATGAAGTGGATGTTAAAATACAAACTTCACAAGCAAGTGACCAAAGATCGAATGACAAGTGACCTAGACTAACCAATAACCAAAACCACAATAGCAATGGACACAAGTTCCCCGTGAACACGGTCGACAAGTTTCATAACACCGGGAATGTTACCATGATATATACAATGAAATGCGGGCATGGTGAGACTATCACCCTTTCACCATTCCCCACCCTTCAAAAAATGGTTGACCGTCCACAATGTCTTCTTAAGGTGATGGTGCTTGAATGACATGAGACATCAATTATGCATATGCAAATATGTAACATGCCAAGACGGCACATGCCCACACTAAGTCACATTACACGGTGGCTTAGGCGCCCATGTAACCCCCATTCGGAATAGTTGTGTGACCATGTGTAGAGATCGAGGGTGTAAGGCAAACACACATGTTCCAACATAGCAATAATTTGGACACGTATATATGAGTGGAGTATGGCTGGATGTGGATTTAGGAACAGACACCAAAAAAACATGTGTTCAGAAGAGATTGGGTTATATGCTCAAAATACGTAAATTATTTTGGACTCAACAGTCAAACATAATTGGAGGGCCTATATGACCACTTAATGAACACATAAATCTTCACTTTGACAATAAATAGGATATTCATATGAGCTCCAAAAATTATGAGGCAAATGACTATGGACACAAGTTGGATGTGCTAATCGTCTTGCATTGATTGCATGTTTCATGTCTACTAGAAGTGGGTGAAGCGAGAACATATCCAAATTAATCACATTTGCCCTAGATGGCTAAAGTTGGCAACCACTTGCAAGGGAGAGAGGAAATTATCGTATATGAGCCTACCTCTCATTCATCCAACATAAACGCCTTGAAATAGTATGTAACCCGGAGGTTACTATTTTTCAATTGATTTGACACTAAAATTAGCTTCAAAGACCCTCAAACTAGTTTACCCAAAGTCATGTGAGATGCATTGCCAACAAACCTAAGGTAGAAAAATGGAGAATGGTGAAAATGAGTTGATTCGGCCAGAAAGAGTGGTTTGCAATCTATGCAATATTTTCAGAGATGGAATAGAGAAAATGATGAGGAATGCAAGTTGTTTCGTAATTTGATTCCCTGTAAATAATTAGTGACATTTTCCCAAAGAGGCAAGTAAGTCAAACCCCCTATTTGTACAGTAGAGTCTCCCTAATTTGAGCATCAAAATATCCTACTGTGCATACGAATGGACACACAACGTTTAACTCAATGACACCCAAAAGTGATCCCAAGTGGTGTGAAACAAGACCTATCCAACCAATCATTGCATCCTTTTCAAGCTGCCATTTTCACATCTAGTCATTTTGGATCCACACAACAATCATTCTACTTCTAGTCTAGTGCACCAATAGTGGTCATTGATCGTTTCCCGTTTTTCTACCTTATACTTCTTTTTGAGACAGAAGGCCGACATGCCATCACCAAAGCATAGGAGGTAGTTAACCCTTAAAGGTCAAGGGGGGGGGGTGGAGAGGGCCTCTCCCATCAGCCTATGTTTACCCCATTTCAGACCTCCATGTAATTCCTTTAGTGCGATCGGCATATATATTTAGATATGGAATTTTGAGATACACATTTTGGGGAATTTTTTTTGCAATTCCGACATGTTTTGACGCTATCTTATGGTCAAATAGTTTAGGGTCAATGAGGCCCTGAGAGGGCCTCTCCATCGTTTAAGGGTTAACCACCTGGCAAGTTTATGTCAAGCAGAGAGGAGATTTCACAGTCGGGAATCGAACCACCAACCTCTTCCTTAATATCTCTCCACCATCATCCAGTAGTTTAAGATCGTCTCGGGATGTGTTTTTCTACTTTATAAAGTGTTGAGTTTTTTATGTTGGATGGATGAGAGGTACACTCATACACGATAATTTCCTCTCTCCACTTGCAAGCCAAGCCACGATCTCATATATAGTATAAGGGCCAGGCTACTACGTGTATATTATTGGAGTGCAGCCAGGTTGGCCTCGACATAGCCTGCCTGTCTTCTAAACGGGAAGGCCCTTTCTACACGTGAACTCAAGTGACCGGAGACAACACTCTTGAAATTGGTTGGAATTTTCTATGAGCTCATCCACGCTTATTCAACCACCATCACAAGCTCAAGCTTTTTATCTCAAATGGGACAAATCTCCATCCCTCTTCATAAGTTCATCAAGCTAGTAGTATGTATATACATATATGTAGTTGAAACCATGATAGGAATCTAATGTCATTTTAGACCTAATTACTCGATCTAAGGCAACGAGATGCCAAAAGTGGAAAGTTGTCTCCCGTTGGGTGATCTTTCGACGGGCCGGGCATGTGGGTCAAGGTCCATTGGTTTGGTTTTTGAGGGTGTATTTCCAATTGAGAAGTGGAAACCGAGTGTTGATGTCGTCAAGAATTTATCGTCCATGCGTATCTTCATCAACAAAATCCAAGGTAGATTTTTTTCATCCTTGTCACCTTGTAATATGGATTTTATAACGTTGAAAGCCAAAGATTTGACTGTTAACTCCTAATGCTATTTGAGAGCACATCGTGGTCATGAGCTCGGGGTACTACGATTGGTTGGAGGTTGCGGTTGGAGGACCTTTTTGAAAAGAGAATACTTTTTGGGGGGGAGTGTCAAGGTTTGTTTTATGATGATGTTTTGAAAAGTGGATTTGGGTTTACCATACTATCTTTGATTCTTTTTTGAGTTTATGGCCAACCTCCCAACTGGTGAATGGTTTTTTTTTCAAACGGAATTGTTACATTCATGAAAAATATTGACTTTCAATCTTCAAATTGTGTTTATCGCTAAAGAAGAGTTGTTGGAAATATTTTTCTCAACTCACACCAAATGTGTGTTTGTGTGTGTGTGTATAATATTAATTTTCAAAGCATTGAACTTAATTAATTCATATGAAATGCAATTTGCATTATTTTTATTTCAAATTTGGTGTGTGTATCACCAAGATGATTATGTATGCATGAAAAAAGAAGTTAGAAACATCATCTTTGATGAATCGAATGACAAGTTTTCAATTTCATTAACAAATGTTGCTCGCACTTTATACAAACAATCATATTTTGTCATGCATTTATAAAATGTATCATAATTTTTCATAAGATGAACACATTTACAAAACATCTAGGCAAACTAATGTATCCTCAATTTATGAAGTTTTTTTTTGTAAGTTTTTGCTTCCATAATCCTTACATGAAGCTCAACTAGGATTTAAGTCTATTTGGATATATGCATGAGTTTTGGACAATTTCAACCGCCAATATGACGTACACTGGATCACAAAACTACACAAATATGGTGGTTGGTGAACATGGAATACAAGCATTTGAGGTTGTGGTTGTCGTGTTGTTGTCAATTGATGTTTTTGTCCCCACAAGTGCACATCCCTTATTAATTTTGGACAAGTGGTTTGTCCAAATATACTTAAATGGTAGTTGCTCATGACCTTATAGAGAAGGTCCAACTATACAGATGTGTTCTCTGCCTATGTGTCAAAAAATTTGCTTCATGGATATTTCATAAAGCAGGCTTGCAAATCTCACTTTATACCCAATCTTGAAAACACAAAGAACTTGGGAATAATAAGCCTTAAATCCCCATACATAAACCACTTATTTGGGAAGGTGAAAACGCAACACTAGTCGGAATGTATTGCCCCCCCAGCTATATGGAGCATGTTTTAAGTAGAGCACGATCATATGGATGAGGATACTTGTGATTTTCCTTTTAAACATTCACGGCACGATTGTCATTCTTGGAGTGTCCTAATTTTAGTTGTCTTATGTTGATAATTGAAACATGATTTCAGCATGCATAACATTATTCAGACCCATGATAGTGTTATGTGGGACTGACAGTATTCCAAGGAATATTCCCGGTACTTTTCACATTCAGTCTGAATGTGGGGAATATCCCCTGGAATACTATCAGCCCCACAGAACATTGTCATGGGTCTGAATAATGTTATGTGTCTTTGCATGTGGTTTATGACATAACATTACAAAGCCTATGTGGTGGGCTCCCTTCTCTTAAAAAGACAAGCCTAGTAGATGGTTGTGATTAACTCAAGCCATATATTCATGACACCCTAACCTCATAGTTGTTTTGACTTGCCCAACCGGTGTCGGACGGTATGCACCATGCAAGCTGGCCCCAAATCATGAAAACCAAACAAGATGACAGAAGCCGGTAACAAATCCCATGTGTCTATTCACCCTTGCAAAGTGAACCATACTCAAACCGAACACTGTTTATTTTGCAAAGGTGACCCAACATAAGTGGAGAATCATTCTATCAAAATTCCCGAAGCTAGGGGTGCAACACCCTAGTGTTGACTAATGTTATGTAACATTGTATGAATGAATGATGGATGTATAAATTGTTAACTATCAACCATAACTCCCATATTAAAACCACAATTCATTCAAAGCAAGAATCTATGGGGGTCCCTTTTGGGTAAGGGTCAAAAACGAGGTATAATACACATAGGCACCACGGGTCCACGATTAAACCCTGAGCCATGCGGAGGATGCGAATATTACTGGATATGAACTTCCATGATTAGCAATGAATGGGGAGTTTGAGAAATAACCGGTTGAAGTTCAAGACTTCAGGAAAATTACCCGTCGTTTGAGAGGAATCTACAGAATATACCTCAAATTGGTAAAGAAAGACCAAAAGATCACGACATAAAACCAGTTGCACTTGGAATCACAAGGATTTTGATCGATTATGCCCTTAAAAAAACTCCCCGGAAACCGATGACGAGTGACACAAAAGGATAAAAATATTAATCCAAACTTTCAATGCCCCTGGCTGTCGGGAGTCAGTAAATCTTGCCAAGACATATATATTGCCAGTCGCCTCGGTCAGTACTATTAACTTATAAAGAGAATATATATAATAACAACTGCTGCAGTTCATTTGAAGTGAGTCTGTCCTTTGGAGTAGTTTAGTACTCTCTGGTGGAATTTGATATAGCCTTCACAAGATAGGCAATAGTAGTTTAGGAGTGCCAAGTGCTTCCTTCCTTCCTTCAAGCATGTTGTGTTTAGATTAACTGGAATGAGAGAGACTTGCTTAGAGGTTCATCGTACTTTTGAGCCGCGTGATAGTATAAATAAATAATTTTATAAATAACTGAAGCATGTAAGTGTGACCATATCGTCTAAACTAACCACATCAAGCATGGGAGTGGATAAGATACGATCTTTAACACACCAACTTGCACAAAGTAATCGACATCACTTCGACATGTCGCCACCAACTTGGCACCTCCTTTGCTATCGACGGGGGTGAATGGACACTCAACTACTTCTTAGCACTAGATAAAGGTCCGGGGTGCCTATCATATCTACTAGGAATGACACCAAGCTCCAAACAAGGATATTTCACCTACAATGATGAAGTGCATGCTCGGTCAATCTACACTCTCCATGCTCAATGTCCGACAAAAGCACTATAAGGTAGACGGTGCTAAAATCCACACCCTAAAATCTTGCACAATAAGTACATATTGATGATGAGAATGTCCACCACCATATCATGAGGTTCATGTGTTCTCTTTGAATCATGTACCACCAAAACTTTGGACCCTTATAACTTTTGCATACATAATTCGAATAAGACACATGTTGGTGTGTTGGGATCCCCTTGTTGGTTGCTAATGGGAATCATCTAGACCTTTTTGATGTATTATTAATAGCTACATCTATGCTCATCACTTAATGTGACGGGTATAGCACCATCTACCTTTATTTACGAACCAAAGATCGGCCGTAAATGGTGTAAGTAATCACATGTGCACCTACCGAGGTTGGCCTAACAAACACCCCACCTTTAAAGGGGCTATTGTGTCAGCCGAAATTATTTTGCCAACAATATACATGGCCACGATGACCCCATCAATATCCTTAGTACCTACCTACCAACTATGAAAGCACATGAGTGGCGGACATAGACATGATGGGAAGAAACTTTCTTTCATGCGAGGTGTGTATGTTAACGTAATAAGTACTGCTCATGGGCTTGCACCTTCAATTATGGCATGTAGCTTGCAACCAAGGCATGGGTCCGTCCTTGGACAGCTAGAAAGAGAAACAAGCGAGGGAGATAGAGATCAAAATCCAGGACAATGATGCACACTTCATGAATCAGGCCACAATCAGACAGTCCGCACAGCACAGGACGGCTCAATCTGGGCGCTTTGGTAGTGGTGTATTATATTATTATAGTTGGTGGTGGTGTTGTGTTCTGGGAAGGGGAGGATTTAGCCCAGGCTCAGAAAATCATTCTCAAATCATGCAGGTCGCCATGGAGTGGAATTCGAAACAGTTATTTAGTGGTGTGCATCGTGATTCGGAAACAAAGGTTGCACAAACATCAGTCGTCTCAGAGAAAACAAAACTCCGTAACGTTCGAGTCTCATCAAACTGTAGGTAAAGTTAGGCAACTGTCCAGCTTTTCTGTAAGGTAATGGAAGTGCAACTCTGTTGTCTCAGAGAAAACAAACTCGTAACGTTCAAGTCTCATCAAACTGTAGGTAAAGTTAGGCAACTATCCAGCTTTCCTGTAAGGTAATGGAAGTGCAACTGTGTACCAACTGTAAACAGGTGCAGAGTCACGACACAGCAAAAAGGTACTGTGAAATAGCAGACCATATAAAAGCACCTGCTTTGCAGAAATCAATGAAAACACCTGTAGAGTTTGTATCTTCCGTTGGGTGAAGGGGCAAACATAATCAGATGCCTTGTGGATCTTGCACTATGTCTGCCAAGTATCTATGAATTGGAGGAAAGAATGAAAAAGGCAACACGACAAATTGACTTAAAGTACAAGCATTATTGTACAAAAATACAGTACAGGCCTGGGCATGCTGCCCAAGGTAAATTTTTGCGTCCCTACCTCAAAGTGCATCTCCTTTCAACACACATGCACAACGGTATGTGTATCTAAGATTCTCTGTGTGAAAATTACTCGACTCACATACAGAGAGAATCTGGACACATTAAACTCAGCACAGGCAACATTCCTGCTCTCTAACCCAAAACCCTGGAAACAAGCCCTGCCCATGAGGTAAGGACTAAGCCAAGCTCCCAACCCTAACTACTGAAAGCATATGCCAAACCTAATTACAGATTCCCCTACTACACTTTCTCTCAGTATCTTCATTTGGTTCTTTAACCAACTAGAGTGGCGGTCTCAATCTCGCTCACTGACCAGTCTCTGAAGAAACTGCAGTCTCTGCGGACAGCATAGCACCGCGTCAATCTCGGTGCACGATCCACATCGAAAACAGGAGCTACCCGGGCACCCTGTGGTTGGGTTGGAACATCTGTTACTGTATGATGATGAGTTGGCCTCCTTGAAAAGCACCCAAACATGCAAGCACCCCCTTCTTCAGAACTTGTAGATAGTGACCTCTGGAGAGTTTCTTCAATCCGGAATGATTGAGTTGAGCCCTCCATGGCATTGCAAGCCAAACACTTGAGACTCATGATTGCAGAAAAGGCCGAGTACGCTTTCAATGCAGATAATGTTGCCTGTACAAAACAAAATCCCATGTCAATTCCAGATAACAAGGAACTCACTGGTTCTCAAGAGCATACAGTTGCAGACAGTGGACTTTTATTTTTATTTTTAAGCTTGTATTCCTGTGTTCTCCTCTTGGAACTGCAAAGGATTCATAAGAATTCTGTGGTCTTTGAGCGCCAGCAGGCTTTGACAAACTTCTCATTGCCGATGCTTTCATGCAAAAGCATGCGTCTTTGGAGACCCATATGGAATTTCTTTGTTATACCAAGCATAGTAACCAAGCGGCTGGAGAACCCTGATATGCACAAGAAGAGCAGCATTTAGAGAAAACCAGGAATATTTACACCCTCAAGTCGGAGAATCAAGGGAGAAGTCTACGCTGTCAACCATTACGATTGGGTATTACATGGTTTCCTCATGTATATCCCACTGATGCCCAATGTTATCTAAAGTCTCACGAAAACGCCATTCTTAGCATTGGACATGAAGGAATCATCAGTATCCACTTTTGCGGTAACACACCTACACTGGCTGGAAGACAACTTGCATAACCTTCGACATCGTAAACCCTTTCTGAAAGAAAGCATTTCCACAAAAGACATGAGTGTGAAAATGTTCCGGTCTGACTCCGGCAAATCGAAATGAAAAAATGCTCCGGCGATACCAATAGATGCTTTCTTTGACACATAAAGCCATCCACGTAAGACCTTCGCATTCTGTGAAGAAAGAATCTGTCACAATGGACGAGAACCCTCACCTTTTTCACAATTCTAACCTCTCTTTTCTCCAACACTGAATTTCCTCCCTTGGATTCAACCGACTAATTACTTAGACTAGAAACCCCTCAACACCGCCCAAGATCCAATGTATTCTACTTGTGTAAAGGACATTTTCCAACTTGTCCTTGCACCCAAGTCAGAGTTGCTGACCAGAGTGCCCAAGGCGTAGCTGAAAATAATCAGCTTGAGAAAAGGAGAAAGATAAATCTCCTCCAGAGACAAGAAGACACATCCAAATACGTAAACACCCGAATATATTTCCTGAAGTGAACGTAGATGCCAGTTCCTCCAACAGACGGCAGGAATTAAAAACTCTAGAGAACCCGCCCATAAACCACAGGAACTTCCTTCATCCTCTAACTCTACTCTAGTAACGAGAGATCATCATGAACCTAAAAAACTAGTCAAGAATGTCATCCATCCACAGAGCAGCACAACCATGAGCTCAGAAATGAGCACTCTTTTAAATGCACCAACAACCAACTTCTTAAAGTGAAACAACTTCCAGAATCCCTTCGGAGGATCAAGACTCACAACACTTCAGACAGTGAACTCTGCGATTCCCAAACTAGAGCACCACCTACACAAAGTAGAACTATGAACGTTAACACAGCATACAGGGCCCTGTGAAGAAAGGGGGGAAAATCCCTCCTACATACACTCATGGACCAAAGAGAAGACATACAGGATTCATGAGACCAGGAGAAAGACGAAGACAAAGAACAAGAACAACCTGCACTAAAACAAGCAAATCTGTCAGGTAAATAAAAGAAGGATCAACTACAAACCTGTATTGTTTCCGAAAGGTTAAGACGCAACGCCTCGCATCCAGATTTGCCAGCAAACCCTCGCGAAAATCTCTTTCCAACCAACTTGCTTCAACAAAGCTTTCTCCTGCTAAGAGAATAATACTCTTCTATGTCGTTCCACCTGAGAGACTACTAGCATCCCTTCATCTGGCCGAACGAAGCACACCAAACCCTTGAGAACTCCCAAACCCTCTTCTCTTTCACAAATTGCAAGCGCCTTAAATAGATCGCCTACCACCGTAGCCGGACACCAGAACTTGTTGATGATGCACAGCGAACACTCCCCGCACATGCAATCGATGCGAACCGCGAGGAAACTCGACGCATACTCAAAACCCTTGCACAGGCGAGAAAATGATCTACAGGATATGGTGAATGGCTTGAAAGATGCACAGAGAGAACGGCTATAAAGATATGAAATAGGGAGTCGACGACTGCCGAGAAGACGAGAGCGGATGTCAGTTAGAGCGGGAGAAAGCCGCAACCGAGGTCGTACTGAATCGAAGAAGCGCGAAGAAGCAGCACAAGAAGATGGCGATGAAGAAAGGGCAAGGAGGGGGGTGACGAGGGAGAAGGAAGCCCATTAAGTAAGTTAAGCATCCTGGTTAGTGTATGGTTTAGTCACTCTGGTCCGTGCTTAGTGAGCACGCTGCCGCCCGTGTTCCCACAGCGCGTTCCCCCACGTACCCACGGACTTCGTTTCACAACACCTACCGAGCTGGGGGAGGGCGCCAAAACAGGACCTCCCCTTATATAATTATGGGCATATGAAGTGCATGTTTGTTGATTTCTTAACTGGATATATAAGGTCCTCCTAATTGCGTTCACTATTATTAAGCATATACAGTAGTAGTTATTAGGGCCACTTCACACTATGGCCGTCCAAGTCAAGAGGCCGTGGGATTCAATGGCCAAACTTTGTTGAGAGTCCAAAGAAATAAGTTGAAAATAGCCAATAAAATATAGGAATTGGAGCCTTCGGCCAGGCATAGTGTGAAGCCTCCAAAGGCCAAGTCCAAAGTCCAAGCCTTTGGCCATGAACTCCCATGGCCTCTCGACTTGGACGGCCATAGTGTGAAGCCTCCAAAGGCCAAGCCCAAAGTCCAAAGGAAGAAGGAGCATCCCACTTTATTCCCTGCCCAAAACAACCCCCTCCAAACTAATGGCCAAGATCTTGTCAGTTTTTGATTTTTTATGAAAAAAAATCGATGGCCTCTCAACCATAGTTTGGGTTTCCATTCCTGTCTGACCCAAACTTCCTTTGAGAGTCCGTCACCTTGGTCAAAAAGTATTGCCATGTAGGCATTTTGGAGAGCGACGGCCTTTGGACTTTGGCCTTTAGTGTGAAGGGTCGAGAGGCCAAATTCTTGGTTTCTTCCAATTTGATTGGTGGAAATCGATGGCCTCTCAACCTTCGGCCATAGTGTGAAGCGGCCCTTAGTATCTAAAAGTCCCATCTCTTTTAAACATGTGTTTTTATGATTTTTCTCTTTGACTGTCACTAAACCACATACCAATCAAATCATGGTGCATGATTAAGAGAATGAGCCATTTTAAGACCCATCTACCTTTAGGTTTGTTGTTGATTCATCCCACTCTAGTCTCACTATGTACTACAATCAACCCCTTGATTACCAAGCTTCTTTACCCGACCGAAAAAATGCCTCCATTTAGCATCTCACTTTGAACTCCATTTGTTTCATTATCTATGAAGACATTCATAATTATGACTGCATAGACATCAAGAGCCCTGAGTTGGGACTTATGTGTCAAATTGTTCGCAAAATCATGGTCATTTTATGTCAATAACATTATTGTCATTTACATAGCTATACCGGCATATAACTCCAATAGGTAAACACACTAATAAGTCAAATTGGTGTAACCGAGGCCCTATGGTCTCAATCGGATGTTATTGCTAGCCACGGGTTGTACATAATAGTAAGCATTTTCACGCACCCCCCCCCCTCGGTAGGTTTTGTTAACACTTGCCCCAAACCCACTAATGAGACAAAGTAATTTATAACTTGCATGTTACTGTGAAGTCTAAAGTAGTAGATTGGATACCTAAAATCTACCTCCAGTGGCCAAAAAGCACCACTAACAACCCGTGATCCTTGCAATGTCTAGACGTGTGGATGTGATGCTTTCATGGTGCCTCCTTTTGTTTTATTATCTTCAATAAACTGACAAGTCGATTGCCAAGAAAATGAAATAACCAACCCTAAAAGGGGGGGGACCGGGGGCAAACTAGGTCCCCATGGGAAGTCAAGTTGTTCCTTTGATGGTGCTCTAGACACCTTTGAAAACAATTGTATTCATAGGGTGGTTTACACAAACGATCATCAAATGTTCACTCCCTTTTCAAAAGATACCATTTCCACAAAGAAATCGTTACCCTGTATTCTCACTTTCCCTTTACAAAATACGAAGTACTCGGTAACAATAATCTTCAAGAATTGCAACAACCCTTAAAATAGTACAAGTTACGGCAAAACGGCCATGGTGCTGCGGTAACTTATAAGTTTACCTCCCTAGCTCCGGAAAAATTCTAGGGTAGTTAGGGAGCCTTTGGGATCTTCATACCGGAGTTATTGGGCTTGTAACTACTAACTTAATTAACCATCCATGGAGTCACTCTAATCCACAGTCACTGAATAACTATAACTTAATCTATGTTTAAGGACTGTACTCCGTACCTTCCCTAGGGTAATTAGGGGTGTATTAAGATTATTGTTGAACAAAGAATCACCTAGGGTAATTAGGGGTGTAATAATGGCCCTTGTTCCCCTTCAGACAGTAAAAGTTTAGGGTGGGTCTTGTACTTACAACCTTTGGTTACGGAAACCTAGGGAAATAGGGAAGGCAAGGAATTTATAGAGGGTGGCTTAATTAGCACGTTAGTTTCGGTTCTCTAGGTCTTGTATGTAGGGTTAGTTATCCCATGTGTGGTCACCACTTCATATGTATATACATATCGCGTCATGTGAATTGGGCAAGGTATGAGATAGAGTAATTTATAAACCGCATGTTACTCGTAGTGGGCAATTAAGGCAACTACACTTGTCATGAACCATGATCTATTAATGGTTCCTAGCCATTGTTGGCATGGTATCGACTTTCGTTGGCACCATTTGGGTATCTATAACGAGGATTTCACATTTTTTATATCAACATGGTACGGGTATTTGACATTACTTGTTGTTTCAATGCCACTTGGATACACACACACACACACACACACACACGCCATACAAGAACGATTTGGGCGAACCAACCTATACACCCGTTCTTTGTTGGATGCCTAAACCCTTGCTTCCAAGGAACCAGTGTACGGGTTGTTTCGCTCCAACCATGCAAGAACCCTTCATACATGTGAAAAAATCGTCTTACTATCCGTACGGTTTAGATTGGTATTGACCCCAAAAATAACTTGGGTATACGGATATTCCCTCACCTTGACATACCCATCAAATATCAATATTTGGTCAGTACTGAAGATGTAATAACCACAAGTGGGTTTTTTTTCACACCGATATTGATGTGTATTAATGATACCCATGCTTTCACTTGTATGTTGGGTCCAACATAGGTCCGAGATGACCCTAAACTACCGGTTGATAGTGGAGAGGTACCCATTTCCAAATGGAGTGGTTGGCAGTTTGATTCCTGCTATGAAATCTTCTCTCTACTTGACAGGTAGGAAGCCAAGAGCCCACCCACCGCAAGGTAGGCAGTAAACCCCACCCTGCATCAAGAGGATTCTTGAGCAGGATAGGGCCAAAGGGCTCAAATTCATGTCGGTTCGCCTGAAGTTGGTTATTTGTTTATTTATGGGTCCAACATTGGTTCTAGTTTATAAGGACAAATCCAAGTTAGAGTTATACAATTTTGAAGGGGGAAAATAAATCACTATAAACCATCTATGGTTTTCACTTCAGAAATCCAAAAGATATTCACCTTGACCCCATAAATAACAAGCTTAACTCTCATGTTCCACGTTTGGATTTGTGGATTGCAACGTTTGATATTATTTTTTCATTAAACCTCTCTATGTATGTTAGAACATAAAACATGGCCACACAAAATGCACTCACATTAGGTTTTCTTGTTTGACAAATATGGGACTATCTCTACCACGAGACGCTGAACCATGTCCCTCAACCATGCTATGTGAACCCATCTCGGATTCACATTGGAGACCCTATTCACATGGGGTCCTCTATTCCACTCATGTTAACAAGTCCCAACTTTTGAGCCTCAAAAAACCTTGGGGTGATCACTCCCCCTTATGTTTCATAACCACATGTGATAAAAGTTTGCTACCCTATATTATATGCCATAGATAATTTTTAAAATTATCATAACTTTTCTACATATACATAACCATTGATAATATCTTTTGTGTATATTTTTTGAATTTTTTAGTCATCTTCATTTTTGTAGTAATTGTTTTAGTTCAATTATGCGTCATTCTAGTTAGAAACGGTATGTTTTATTAAAAAAAACAAAAATCATCAAATTTGGTTACCATAATTTACTATGTAATAGATACCGTGTATATCTACTCATGAAAAAAATTTGATAAAATTTTGACCCATTTTGGTGATGCTTTATGTAAAAAGTATATATTTTTTTTTGTCGCACGTGGTGTTCAACTTGACAATGGAGTGCACCCCCCAGGCAAAAAACTATTGAAATATGGTTAATTATCATTAAAGTCGGTATCGATTATTTTATGCAAAACTATTTACAGGACTTGTGTGAAGAGTTGCGTCTAGCTTTTAGCTTGACCCCACTCTCAACACAAGTCCCAAGCCTCACCTCCAAAATAGTGTTGCCATGTCATACTCGGGACTCGGGACTTGGGACCCGTTTGAAGCGGCTCCGATCAGCTTGCAACTTTGATTAGAAAGAATGAAAAAAAGCATCTCTCATTCATGCCCACCCACATCTCTATCTCTCTCTTTCTGGTTTGGTTACTTAACCCATATACTAAAATTAGGAATTAAAAAGAACACGGGTTCCATCTTGTAGTGGGCCAATCAGAACTAGAACTTTTAATCAGTCAACTTGCAGCCTTTGTTGGAGTGCATTGTCAAATAACTTTTAGGGGGTATCTTAGATTTTATTAATTTTGACTTTCCACTGCAGGTCAACTTGCCTTTGACACCAAACCTTCTTTAACTCACACTACTACCACCGTAGGTATATATAGCTCACCAAATAGGATGTTTCCAGTCACAGTCTAATACATATACAGTATAAAACTGAAGCACAAACACAAACACAAATACCTTCCAACCTTTGCTGAATGGACTCAGAGAAATTCGGATGTTTTTCCATCGGAGTCGTAGAACTTTCAAGTTGGTTTTGGACGTTGGGAAGTGCTTTGAAATTTGTGGCGGTTCGCCTAATAGTGTGGTCCACTCTAATTTTGACATATTAAAATTTTGGGTCGATGTTGTTTTGATAAAAACAACGTTCAGTCAAGACGTCTCAAAACCCCACGATTCATACGCTCAAAACTAGGAACATGAAATCAATGTTTTTTCATTAGGAGTTGAAAATGATCATATCATTATTCGATTGAGAGTATCGATGCTTTGTTAACATTTTATAACTTTTTTATGAGGGACCTCGGTTTTGAGATCTCTTTGGTTTTGAGCCCTCGTGTAAACCCACCCTTTACTAAACGGGATGCTTCAATCCCTTGGCCATATCCAAAAGAGCGGTGTACTAGTCACCCTATGGTTAGTAACCTACGAGGATTTCGGACTCCACGATTCGGTCGTGGGTCGTGGTAGCCTTTACTACCGTACGGGCTATGTGTACTCGGGGCGAGCCACAACTTCCCAACAATGGCCGGGGAGGATTTCTCTTTGCATAATCGGTCGAGATCCTAGTGTTTGCCGAGTCCAATCGGTTCCATGTTGTGATCGATTGGTTTTTCTCTATTAATTGGAGGTATATTCCATAGATTCTTTTAGAACGATCGCTAATTTGCATGACGTCTTGAACTTCAACCAATTATTTCTCAAACTCAACCGGTTCATGTGTACCTACACTGCTTACCCCAATTAGTGTGTGTTACTATACTATTCAGAGTTACGCGTTGCTATAATTGTTTATTGAGAGTGTAATATTTTACCAAGCAAGGTCATTTATATTCTATGATGTTCGGACAACCTATTAAACTTTTGTTAGTTAAAATGAACTCCTAAGTATGACGTTATTGCAATGTGTAATTCTAAATAGTAACACACACTAATTGAGATAATCGGTGTGGTTGTCGGTTCTCCCTATTCATTGTTTCCCAAAATCTATCAAATCGGAGACCTATTCCACTGCACACTCAACAGGCACGTTGGCATAAAGTCAAAGGGCCAACGTTCTATTGGCTGGCAGGAAGGGGAGTTAGGGCCACTTCACACACGAGACTGAACGCCCGTGACCATTGCACTTCAAGCACTCTCATTGGCGGAAAAGGCGGAGCCGGTCCAAGTTCGCTTCACACTATGCTTGAGGGACCAACGGAGTAGGTGAATGCAAGATGGATGTAAGGTCTACATGGATTCCTACATGGCATCAAATGGATCATTTTCCATGGTCACTTGGACTGTTCTCAAAAACCACCTCTTGGAGGTAGGCCTACCACAAAACCGGGTGACCATGGGACTCCGAACGCTCACAACCGTTGGTTTATTCTATTTTATCATGTGTGAGGACCTGCATGAATAGAAATTCACTGAAATAGCATTTGGTTGAGGGCCCGGTCACATATGACTTCACACTACACTTGAGGATCCGTGACCACACTACATGATTTTGGAGGTGTGTTGGGACGGCCTTTGGACACTTTCTTTTGGGCTCTCGCAATTTCATGGTCATGGCTCTTGACTCGTGTGTGAAGTGGCCCTTAGGTTTTGTGAATTTTGATGTGTGTGTGTGGGGGGGGGGGCTCGGGGCAATGATATGTTTAGTAGGTGGCAGTTGGCGTAGGCTATGAGGATGAGTGCACTTGCTCGGTCTTAAGACCACGAATGAACTTGTTCGTCATTCGAGTACTTTGAAGCGTTTGTGACAATTGTGGTGGGTGGAATGGACATTGACATTGGACTCCTTGTGAATTTGAGGAAGTTCATTGAGAAGGAGTGTATGGCGGACTTGTGCTTTGTGGGGCAATGTGGGGCAATGTGGGGTATTGACACACAAACGTTTTCAAATGGTTGTGAAGGGGAATTTTACTAGTCTACCGGTGTTGAATAAGAAAATTAAGGTTTGTTGGGAATGAGTTGGGGATGAGTTGTTTCTTGCAAGAGGTAGGGGGTCAAGGGTTTGGACATGGTTGGGTATGGCATGAAAGATAGTGGGGAGGAGCATTTTGAGTTCGTGCATTATAATGTTTCTACGGATGACATGAATGAAGGGAAATTGGAGTATGCGAAGGTTGGGAAGGTGGGTTTGAACAATCGTGTGAGTCTTTCTCATAGCAACATTTTGCAAAGGGCTCATCAATGGACACGTTTTCATATGAAGATGATATAGAAATGGAAGACATCTCCAATGTCTTCTTTGATATCGTCTTGGGGTTGTCAAATATGAGGTACTTCAAATCGCAACAAACAACACTCGATCATCACGATGAGGAAAGAGAAGTTAATCGTATTCTTCATAATTATTGTGGTGTTGACGTGGATCCCGAGGCGAGGGATTGGGAAGAGACGTGGTCGCGGGAAAATATAGCCAAGGGTGTGGGCATGAGCACTGCGGATGTTGGACCTATAGTCTCGGTTGCGATGCAAGCAAGTGCTATGCAAAGAGCCGCAATGCGAAGGTCCGTTGAAGACAATGCCCAATGCAATGGTCGCTTTGTTGCGGCTTGGCCAAGCTCTCAATGTCACCCATTGGAGACAATGCCTTCACGGTTGGTACCTTGCGGGTTCCATTGTAATTACGTGGCAATTAGGGGGTTAAGGGACATCAATGCGGGTGAGGATTTTTAAGCCGACCCTATGTATATTTTCTTGTAGAGAAATAAAGCACTTGCATGTATTGGATTGCTAACATGTATTTTTTCTCGTCATTTGTTTTTTGGGGTCCTTCCAATGAAACTATCAATAGGTATTCATCTATAGGCCCACTTTATACATGGCTTGGGGTTGGCCTAAGCACTGGCCCGATTCATGTGCATTAAGCCCTCAATTTGGCCCAACTTTATCAACATTTTTTAGGCCCAATCTTGTCACAAGTAAAGTTATGAGGCCCAATTTTAGGTCCAATGTTCTTGAGGGGAAAGTGCAGTGAAGAGAATTAACCTTCAATGGACCAACAATATAGATGTTCATTGTCCAACAAATGAACCCAATCCGGCCATGTTGAGAGTTTGGGCTGAGGAAAAACTCATCCCGGTTTCTTCAACCTGGCCTGAAGATTTGGAGACAAAATTGTGCCACCTAGGATGGCACATGGGATGAGCGAGTGTTTGGGCCCAACCATAGTATAAAGCCCTTGGGTTGGATTTGATGAAACTAAGCGATCCTATTGGACCAAATTTTTAGAGTTTGGGTCAACCTTCAATCCAGCCCCAAGTATAAAATGGGCCTTAGAAGGTCAAATGAAGGATGAAACACATGGAAGATTTACACTTGTATAGCTCAAGGCTTGTCCCCACGTGGCTTTACCAAATAAACAAAGTCTCTCCTAAAAACCGGGTAAAGCTCTCTTGATTATGATGGAGGCACTACGGCTATCCTAGTGCACCTACAAGAACTTGCTCTGGAGATTTTCGAGTAGGTTCTAGTTAAGTACACTAGATCTGATATTCAGTGTCATATGGTAATTTATATCACTATGGTAACTTTTCAAATGATACAATCTTATGAATAATTTTACAAGTATTGTCCGGGATGATGGATGAGTTCATCCATTGGCCAACCCCCTACGTACTCTTGTCAACAACTTGTGACCAAATATTGTCATGGATGATTGAATTTGGATGAAAAATCACTTAGTAAGTGACAGAAATTGCAACACTATAAATCTACAATCCCCCAAAAAAATTCCAAGGAATTAGAAATGATGTTGGGTTTAACATTACACTACATTGTGGTTTACAATCATTATTGAGCAAGACAATCAGAATTGGTGACGCTAAATATCATATTTAGTGTAGCTTTCACACATGTTCATTGTTTTGTTTACCAAGCAATGACATGTTGGATAGTTTTTGAAGCAAGGTCAAATGTCTTACCACTCATCTACCTTGCCATCGGTTCTTGTTAGTGAAGCTCCTCACACCCTCCCAGCTTAAAATGAAAGCAACCAATTGCAAAGGCCGAAGACAACACTTTTAAAGGTCATGTCCTACATTCTTGCCTCGTCCCTAGGTACCGAAGGGGAGGTCAGTGCTTGAGGACTAAAACCTTTGTTTTTAAACCATGTCATGTCCTTTGCCAACTAGGCTCGGGACTAGATAGCAATGATGGTGTGGAAGCCATGTTTTTACAACAAACTCTTGTGCAAAATTAGGTTATACTAAAATCAGATGGGAAGGGGACAATATATACCTCTTTGTCCCTTGCTAAGTAAACACGTGTTCGAAGAAAGAGGAGGATTTCTTCTTTATTCTTGGTTTCATTGGAGTTTAGTCGACTCGGGTGACTGTACACACCTTGATGGTGGGCCAGTACCCAAAGCAATTTGTTTGGACAATGCAAGTCATTTTGTCATCCATGATAAGTTGCAAAGAGAAGCAGCATCCAAATATATATATATATATATATATATATATATATAATGATAATGTGGAGCAAATATAGTATGTGGAGGATACAAAGCTCCCTCAACATTCTTTTATGTTTTCCATTGTTTAATCCTTTTTGCACATGTTCTAAGCAAAAAGAAAGGCATATAAAGTTTGAATGAATATTGCCCGTTGAAAGAAAAGCGAAGGTGAAACTATGCCCGTCACATGGAAAGGCAAAAAGAAAATCAATTTGTCGAAAGAAAGGCCCCCTCAACCATTACCCATCAACCATATCCCATGAGTAGTGGGGCAAACAATGTTGTATCTTGTAATATATAAGCCATGTTTCAATTTCGTAGTGATTAAGGAGATATGAGTCAACTTTTGCACATGTAAGTGACATCTAATTGTCCCAAATTGAGTTTGTGTTGAGTTTTCGATGTACATGCTCTCATACTAGAATGCATTGTATCGACGATGGCGAATTCCAGTTCCCAATCTCAAACTATTATGGGGAGATTGCCAATGAATGTGATCACAAACAAGAGTTGATTATAAATTTTGGTTTGGACATAAATTGTTTTTGTTGGAGATTCTTGACTGGAAGTAAGCATGTTTTTCAAGCACAACTTTATTCTTCTACACTAGTAGTAAGTAGAGAAAAAGAGACCCAAAAACTTGTTGTATAGGCATAAGCAAATATGCTCAAACAACTCTTAATGTATAGACTCCCCCCCTCAAGCTTGAGCTTTATTAATAGCATTGCATCGACATGTAAACTTTCTCTCCTTGGGTATGTAGAAAACACTCTTTCTTCAGATTCTCTACAATAATTTGTTTCATCTACAACCATGCCACCTATGGTACCTATGGTGCCAAACTTGATGTTGTTTATCATGTTGCTTTGACTTTCTCATGGAATATTTGAATTACAAATTTGTAGGAGCTTTGAGTATGCAAGTCACCCACCTGGTTCTGGTTTGATGCATTCTATGCGAGGCTAATACAAACTTAGGTTGACTTTAATCTTTTGTTTGTAGTAATACTTTCTATATTTATCGCTTGGGGATGTTGGCTTAGTTGTACATTGAGGGTTTCAAGGCGTTGGTATGTTTCCAATTTTGGGGTTCTCCATGATTGACAATTGGAGAATTGAAGGAGAAATAAGTTATGTATTCTTCATCATCATTTGTAGCTTGCTTTATTAAAGTTTTTGCACCTTCATTTGGACTTTTCCATATTGAAATCCTTACAATCTTTAAAGCTTCCAAGATTTCATGGTCAAGTGTATTTAACTTAGGGGGTGCACTAAATGTTAGAACCAAGAACCATGTGTGTGCATGACCATGAATTTAAAACCCTTAACATACAATATCCCCGCCCCCCTTCCCTCCTAAAATCGATATACATACAAATATGTACGTAGGAAATTCCTCAAATACATACACAAGTAGAAAAAGAAAACAAAAAAAGAAAACAAAAAACACTATAGGCCCCATTCATATGTATACGCCAAAAAGATCATGTGGAAACTATGACTAACATACTCTTAGCAAGACTTATTTATTTATTTATTATTGATGAAATTATTGAAACACTCATCCATCCATTGGATGTAACGCATACAAATTTGTTTCTATAGTATAAGTCATTATAGCCAATGCAATGATGGTTTCTAACTCTAACATCAAATGATATGTCCAGTCATAAGTCCACATTGATTCATTCTTATTTTGATACCAACATAACCCTAATTCCACATTGGAAGGCCGGTCCAAGAGGTCAATTGGTTGTTGATACTCAACCCTCGATGAATGCGGTTCACATATTGGATGAAATATTCATTTGAAGCTGTCGTAGATTACCCACTTCGTTATGATTGAGTATGGGCCTAAAAATAGAAATACAACTAGGATTCAATGAATAACATGCATAGTATATCTGCAAAGCTAGAATAAGGAATTCATGCCTTTAGTATAGTTTGTAACCCCTAGGCACAATTAATACTCCTTTTGTGCACCCACGTGCTTCCGTACGGGCCACGTTTAGCACACATCTCAAAGCATTCAACAGTTGTAACACTCCTCATAGATGTCCATGGGTTTAGGTTGAAAGTTCAAACAAGCAAATGCATGATTTTTTATATGAACATTATATCATGCATTATATAATTATCATGCAAAGTGAATGTCTTGTTTTGCAAATATATACTTGTAGTGCACACTCTTAGTTCAACAATCGAAGTTTGCTTGGGTTTCTTTTTTGGTGATGTTGAAGCTTATTTTTGGAGTGAGTTGGGATTTCTCTATTGCATGAAGCCATACGGCTCATCCTCACCATATGAGCCCTGGGCTAGATCACATTTGCCCATGTCGATGTGCTAATTTTAGATTTCAACCATACGGATGTAACATGTATGTGCTTTTTAACAACTTTAAAGTTTGCATATAACATTCGCAAATTGAGAGTTGTTCATCTTCACATGACTTATGGACTATAATGACTTAAGCAATTAAGGGCTAAGAGTTAAGGACACATTGTGACCAAAACACTACCTATTTTATTAATACTTAGTTTGCTTAAGGCGACACAATGCAAACACGTAAAAATTGGAGAGCGTGCAAAGATAATGATGAGGACCCCAATGAGGAAACTATTAAGGTAGAGATACCATAAACCGTGAAAATAAGGTGATTCGCATTGAAGATATGGTCTTAAAATCATGAGATAATTTTCGAAGATAGAAAAGAAGGATTCATGAAGAATGCAAGTTGTTTCATATTTTTATTCCTTGTACGAAAAATTTTACAAATTTTCACAATGGAAAGTTTGTCAAACCCCCTACTTGTTCACTAGATTCTCCTTACACTGAACACGGTAATCCTCATTTTCATACAAAATATCACCTAAACCGGTTAACTCATGAGTACATTAAACATGACTGAATTTGGCTAAACTAACTGTACATGCATTCAAGTTGCCAGCCTCACAATGATCGGTTTCAGAAATGACACTTCGCTATTCTAACGGAAGTCTACTGCACAAGTAGAAGGTAGTTAACCGGTTTGGGTATTTCTACCTTATATCACAGTATGGACGAAACTTAATAGTATACAAGTTTCCGAATACTTTAAGGAGGTTCGGTAATTGCATGAGGTGAACTAGCCTACGTTTCAACCTCCTCTAAGATAACAACCCCACAATAACACATAGAATGGCGGGAAACAAAGGAGCTAAATCGGCCACCATGCAATACTATCTCGGTATTGCAATCAATCACATTTACACTTAGATGGTGGGTGGCCACCTTAAAAAAATCTAGTTGTACTTGATGCCATTTCCGTCATGACAACATAGAAATCAATAGAGGCAAGGTTTCAAAGGTTGGTTGCACTTTATCATTTATGTTTTCAAAGTAGTTAAAAGTACAACATGGGAGTCCATCACGACATCACGTTGCTATACGAAGATATGACTCAAGGTAGCTTATACCAAGTTACTATAGATCATTCATGGGTTCAACCGCTCACCTTTACTCCAACACCGTAATGATTGGGCGAGAGGAAATTATATCACATATGAGCGTACTCCTCGTTCATCCGACCTACAAGTCTTGAGATAGCATGCAATATGAATGTTTTTTGAAGTCGGTTTGACATTGAAATTAGCTTCAAAGATCCCACATTAGTCTACTCCAATTCATTTGAGATAATTAAGCCATAAACTCATTGGGGGTCAGTTTTTTACGTTGTACAGAAGAGTGGTACGCTTGCATGCAACGATCCCCTCTTGCTGATGGTCGATTTCAATCCCAAAAACATCACAATTAAGGAAGTAATTGGTGCACATGTGTATGTGTTTCTTATTTGTTTGATTTGTAACATACATCATGAACACATGCATCTTTTGCATAAGTATCATGCATAATCTTATTGAGGGAGGTTTGAGCCACGTTCATAACAATGCACATTTGAACTTCAAGGGTTCACAATGTTCAACTGGTTCACCAACATTTAATGGGTGACAATTCATTGGGAAGTTTTTGAGGGGTTGAGCATATTAATGGACTCCTCATTCGCTTCATTCAAAGAAAAATTATCACAATATGGATGGTGCAAAATTCCAATGTTCAAACAACTCATCATAGAGAAGTAAAGAAAAAGGAAACATTGACTTTATGTCTATGCATATATGAGCATGTTGGCCCTACATGTTCAAGAACCCCCTTCAAAGTAAGTTGTAGTGTTTGCCTTTCAATAGGTGGGCTTTGCGGTCATGTGTTAATACGGATCAATGCTAAAAAGGGGGGGGGGTAATTGGCACTTGTTTTGTTAATAATTTTTGAGCTTTTCTAAGCAAGGTTTTGCTTATTTAAAATGAGGATTGTGTGGTATTACATTCATTTTGGTGTATTTTTCATTGATTACTTAATGATTGATGGTGGAATGTGGAAGTTTTCTAGTGGTTTGATGCTTTGGGTGTGTATGGTGCCTCTAGCTTTAAAATTGTAATGATGAATATAGGACAGGGTGAACGGACGTAGTACTCTAGCGTAAAAAGCATTGATGTTCCTAAATAATAATAATAATGATCATTTATTATTGTAATGATGAGTGAGTTAACTTGCCAACTTTGGTATAGATGGTTGTATGTGTCTCCTTTGCTTTGTAAGGCTCTATCTTTGTATCGACCATGTGTGATTGTAAATTCTACTAATTGGGTTGTGAGTTTGGGCATTGGGATTCAGGGGCATATGTGTTCCAGCACAATGCCCTTTATGTACAATATGCATGGGCAAAGTCATACAAGTGTATCCATGTGTGTTACAAGAGCAACTAAGTATCCATGGTGGGATAGTGTTGTTTGAGTTTTGTTGTTTTATGTACTAGCATTGGTGAGTGTGAGGTGCCTTGTGTGCACGCATGACTTTAGCATGTTTGTGATTTTGAGTACCGTAACACCATAGCAGGTTCGTTCATAAATAATTCCCAAAAAAAAAACGTAAAAAAATAGAAATTACAGGCAAAGAGAAACGAATAACTCTCCAATTATACTGTGATAAAAACGAAAAGACAGAAAATCAGGGCCACCACTATGTCTACAACCTGGCAACGTGTTCCACTCCCTCAACTTTCGGTGTTGAACGCCAAGCCCTGTGTCGCATAAGACCCTCTCTCACACAACACTCTCCATCTCTCATCTCGGAGGTACTCATTCTTGTTGCAATGAGTCGGGCGGCACGATTTCGAGAAAGTTTCGTGTTTCTCATGGTTCTCTGTGGACATTTTGAAGTGATTGTTTGTTTGTTTTTAGCTTCAAGGCAAATGGAGGCAGGCTTTGGTGCAATGGCTCCAGGGAAGATGCGAGGAGGTAATTTCTTGTGTCGTGTTTCTTGTGGTTCCGTGTAGATATTTTAAGTGATTGTTTGTTGTTTTAGCTTCGGGGCAATTGGATCTAGGCTTTGGTGCAATGGCTTTGATTTAGATGTGAGGAGGTTTCTACATCTCTGTTGCAGTGAGCCAATGGTGTGATTTGTGCGAGTTTCTTGCGGTTACTTTAAGTGATTGATGTTTTTTCTTAGCTTCAAGGCAATAGATGGTAGCTAGGTTTTGGTGCAATGTCGTCGAATTAGAGTTTTTTTAAAATTAAAAATTCTGCAATGAGTCTGGTGTGATTTGAGTGGCGTGTTTCTTATGGTTTCATGTGGATCTTTGAAGTGATTGGTTGTTATTTTAGCTTGAGGGCAATGGGAGCTAGGTATTCATGCAATGGCTTTGAATTAGATGTGACGAGTTTTTCTCTAGATCTTGTTGCAACGAGTCAATGTTGTGATTTGAGGAAGTATGATGTTCCTTGTGGTTCCATGTGGATGTTTTCAGCGATTGATTGTTTTTTTTGAGCTTCAAGGCAATGGGAGCTAGATTTTCGTGCAATGACTCTGCATTAATTTTGATAAAGGTTGAGTAAGTTCTGAGCGATTTAAATACCACCGAACGAATCTCCATTGGTAGTTTTGCGTGCAATATCAATGAGTTCTTTCCACTTGTGGGGCATGCTTGCAGGAAGTGTTTGAATTTGAATGAATGCTATATCAGTTCTGTTTGAGGTCAAGATGGATTTGACCTGATATAGAACCACCATGGGTTTCTTTGTCCAAACCCCACAGTACCTCCATGCATGGACCAAAAGCTTACCTAAAATGGAAGTTGTTTTATGCACAACAACCAAATCCCGACCAAAAGTCATGTTGAGTTAAAGGATAACTCTATTGTGGCTTCTTCTTATGAATTGGAAACGAGTGCAAGTTCTTTACAATTCGTGCCCCTTGATTATGTTGCATACTTATTGCCATGTCAGATGTCAGATTTAGGGGTTTGTGAATTAAGGTCCTGATGAGGTGATGTGTTTTGTGAATTGGGAACAGGGAGTGTCGGAGGTCATTCTGCAATCTTCGATAGACTTTGCCTGTGGTGGGGAACGCAAATTGCTCAGAAATCCAATACAATGCGTCTTGCTACCTCCCAAATACGAGATATTCACATGCAAGCTATGCAATGAACCAGTACTACGTAATGAGTAACACTGGATCAGTTGCCTGCAACTTCCAGGGCGCTGCCCAAATCACCGTGACCGATCCAAGTAAGTGAAATACAACAAAATTTCAGTGTCTGATTTTCTTGTGATTTCTTTTCAAACGCAAACATTTATGTTGCTTGCATGCTGGTATGTCAGTGTTTACACATCAGGTAAACTCACTGCACCATCCAGGAATTCAATGTCCACTTACATCCAGGGTTTGAAGAATTCGTAGAAAGGTTTCCTCACTTTTTGCCAATTCGAAGGGGTTGTTGTTTTTGAATTAGGTGAATTGATGGGGTTATATTTTTCTTGAATTAGTTGTGCACCATCCAGATTTTCAACGCCCACCTTATGGTGGTGAAGGTTTTCGTCTTGTTTTGTTTTTTCCATATTGTAGTCATTTTAGTCCATAAAAGGTTGTTTCTCTTCAATAATGTGTGCCACATCCAGGAAAATCATTACTTGCCTCGAAGAAATTCTCACAAAATTGTGAGTTCTCGAGCAACTGGGTATTTTTTAGAGACACGAAATGTATAATGTGCAGTAAAATGTGTACTAGAATTTGCTCTTGTCTACTCATGCTTAGTGCTTTCTGATACAATGTGCAGGCTATGGATCTTGTAAATATCCATCCAGGTACACACATTTCTTCCAACACAATTGTTACACATTTGATCAAAACCCTAAACTCTTAACCTTTTACCAAACGGACTGATGATGAGTATGCACAGCAATTTCTTTTATTATGTTGTAACATTGTAGATGTACAGTACACCACATGGTGCAATAGGATCAATATATATTTGATCAAAATCCTAAACCCTGAAGTTTTCATCAAACGTACTTAAATATGTATGCACAACAATTTCTTCCATGTTGCCTTAATATTGGAGATGTATAGAGCATCACATGACTCTTTCGACTTTTGTTGTTGTGCATGTGATACATCTTCAGACTCGAAATTGTCCTTGTCTTGGTGTCAGGGTTAAGCTTGCGGAGCTTAACCCTGTGATGAGAGTATTATTTCTAGTGAGAAGGTGTGGTAAGTGCTGCTGCTGTGGCTATGGGCAAATCAGTGCAGAGGAGCCTTACTCTGTGTAGGAGCAGCAGAGATCGTGGAGATTTGAGGAATCCGTTACTCAGGAATCTGGTTACTTCTGTACATGTATAGGTTAAAAGTGTTTTTGGTGCCAAGATGTTTGCACTAGGAGTGGTAGTGAAGGTGCCTGTACCTAAGCACACTGCAAAGGCCAATTTCCAAGTGACATCTGGAAGAGCTAAATACAATGCTGCAATCAACTGCTTAGTATGGAAGTAAGAATCCTCTTGCTTATGTTGCTGTTAGGAAGCTTTTCTTTTAGGACAATTTCTTAATGTGGAAATAAATGAGTTGCACTACGTAGTTTCAGCTTAGTATATGCTTTGTGTGCCTGTCAATAATCATATGCTCTCGCAGGGTCCGGAAATTCCCTGGACAAACATAGTTAACAATGAGTGCTGAGGTGGAGCTTATATCTACAATGGTTGAAAAGAAGTCATGGACCAGACCGCCGATACAGATGGAATTTCAGGTTTGTGTCTCATGGTTTTGAATCAGGGTCAAGGAAATATGAGAATATGAAGAGGATTTTATCAAATTTGTTTCTTAGAGTTTTCCTGAATTATCTTGTGAGAATTGGGTAACTAAATTAGTACAACTGTGTAGCTGAATTCACACTTTGTTGCTTGTTTGTGGCAGGTGCCTATGTTCACTGCTTCTGGCCCGAGAGTCCGTTTCTTAAAGGTATATTTAAAAACCCAATTCTGTGACAATGTCCATTTTAGATACATGTTTGCATGTGTCTGCTTGTTTGATGTTCTGAAGTTAATTGGTAACGCTCACAATATTATTGATTGTATGTACATCGGTCAGGTATGGGAGAAAAGTGGATACAACACTGTTGAATGGGTGCGCTCAGGTGAGCAGGGTGTCTGAGCGTGCACGAGCAGCAGTTGAAGCTGCAGGGGGAAGTGTGAAACAATACACTTAGTACTTATTCCAGAATGGTTTGAAAAGAAGGGTCGGATGCTTCCGAAGTCTGCTCGACCAGCCCCAAGCTTTCATTTAGTTTGATCAGAACATATCCCTTACAAACATGAATCTGTGCAAGTCGCATAGAATTTGTGTGGAGTAACATGTAGCATGTGTGCAGAAGTAAGGATTATTGCTTGGATGTAAGTGCAAACATTCCACAATGCATGTTTGTTGCTTGATTTGTATCTGACATGTGATGCATCTTGAAGCATGTATTGCAATGCATGAGTAGCTTCAGTATGTAGTGTACTTGAATAAACTATCATATGTAGGCAAAGCACTCTACAAGAAAACTAGGCTCATATTTGATTACTTGTCTATGAGTCTTGAACAAAATTTTACGCTGTTGAAAAAAATATGTTGAGTTGAATTTTTTCTTGGATTTGGCTGTTGCTGGTCACAAGCATATCTGATGTGCCTTGCAGGTATTATATGTACACCTGCACAAAAGTCGAATCTGTTTACAGATTTGACAACTTGTAAGTAATTGAATGTATTCACAGATTTGACAATTTACATGTAATGCAAGTTAATGAAGTTAGCATTTGATGGTAGTGTAAATATGCTCAAACTAATATAAAATGACATTTATAAATGCTTTTAAGAATGACTTACTTTAGTAGAGCTGTCAAGTCTTCCTCCTTGCAAGCTCTCTTATTGATACCATCCTGTTTGAGTTGACTGTTTTGGACAATTCAACCACCCTTGTAAGATTTTCCTCCATCACAGTCTCTAAAGAGACTTCAACGTCGATGTCCTCATTACACTCTGTGTCACATGCCTGTACTTCAACTTCATTGCTATTGAACAATGGTCTTACCATGTTATCTAACATAGCTTGCTTTTGAAAGTCATTATCAAATGCTCTTAACAAACCTGTTTGTGTCCATCCTTTGCTAATCATGTCAGTCCTGCTTGAGACATTGATCCAAGCCTTGTAAAGCCAATGACATAAGTGAGGCTTTAACTTGCTCATCTTGAAATCCATTTGCACATCCTCCCCTCCTTTCAATTGACTTGAAATAGTGTCCATAGTAGACTTGTTAAATTCTTGGCGAAATGCATGTTTGAAAGGGCGTTGAATGACTACATCTGCCGGTTGATAGACACTTGTGCAGTTTGCTGGTATGTAGAGCACAAGAATTTCAGGATGATGTGTCTTCATCCAATCTCGAAATTCTTTGCTAATGTGCACACTCCAACAGTCAATAAGCCATATCATCTCTTGATTTGCTGGGAGTGCCATTTGTTGGATTTGTGCATCTAGGTAAGGTCGTAGGATCTTCTCAACAAACTCTTTGCATGTCTCTAGTGTAGACCAGTGATTGTAACTGTAGGAAATGTTCCATCCAGACAATTCACACTCTTTTCTACCCCCTTCAAGCTTAGGTAAAGTTTTTGTGGTGGTACCTTGGAAAATGACTTGGAAAGGTAAACAATGTTCGTTTGCTGCAGAAGATACAGTAACTGTAACTTGACGCTTGTCTTCTGTCCCATGTAATTTGATGTGCTTTGCTCCTTTAGTCTCCCATGTCCTTGATCCTCCTCTAGGAACTAAATGAATGCCTGTTTGGTCAGTATTCACAACCAACTCCTTGGGTATGTTGTGGACTTTGACTAAGTAAGCACACCGTTGTGCCATTGTCTTGCCTTGCTCTTCGAAATCTTTTGGCAGTTTACCAGCTGCAGTAGTTGCAGCCCTGTAACTCCAGTTCAGCTCAGCTTTCACAAAATGCTTTGTCCATTCATAAGATACTTTGAAGACAGTAGAATGTGTACCCTCAAGGATATGCGGAGCTTTGTCAAGGATGATAGCCTTGATCAATGGCTGGATACAAACCGCATAGAGAGGTTGCCATGTCTTTCTCATCTTCTTCAAAATTGCACAAATCTCTTCTTTCAAGAGAGGGTGAGAGTCTAAAATCGGGCAATGTTGGGCGGATTTGGCAAAGTAAGTGCCAAATTCCACACATCGTTTGTATGTATCTTTCAAGTCTCCATTTGGATGAAACCATTCTCTCATGGAGCTTTTAGACAAATTGTCATACACACAAGAGAGATCTCCAGGTTTCCTATAGGCTGACCTTAAGAAATTCCATGCCCCTCCTATACTTCTATGTTGTTTCATTGCATTGAAAATAGGAGGCCAGAGAATAGGAGTAAACCAGTTTGTATAAGAACCTCTAACCTTCTTTGTGCCCACTGATCTCTTCATCTTCTCCACCTTTGGCTTCAACAACACTCTCTCCGTTTGTCTTGGTCTGCCCACTGGCCGCTTGAAAATCTCATTGATTGGCCTCGACTGCTCCCTCTCCAACCTCTGGTTCAAAGTAGAAAACTCCTTCTCAATTTCGACCCCCCTCTCCTCTCTTGTAATGGAAACAAATGCAAAATCTACTCTTTGTTGTTTAGGTGCCATTGTTAAACCTTCTCTCATACACAAGCACAAGAAGACAGAAATACATACAAGAGTGGAAAGGGCAAAAAAATACGCTCTACAACAACTTAAGGGAAAGTACTTAAGCAAGATTAGGGTAATGACTTAGGTTTAAACAAGTTTGGGCCGCCATAAATGGATGAAAAATGCAATTAGGATGAAATTTTTGCACATCTTTCCCACCCTAAACACGAATGATTTTTAATCCAATAAATGAGAAGACGAATTTCAAAAAAATCTATTTTTGGAACGCGAACCTTATTTTTTCAAAAAAATTAAATATTCGTGCGGCAGGTGGCGAACCTGCTATGGTGTTACGGTAGTAGAGTTGTAGCAAGCATTTCAAGGCCTTTGAGGAATGCATTGGTAGATGTGGAGAGTAGGTGTGGCCATGTGTCTCTATCATTATCGTAACAATGTGTGCAATTGGGGTTGGTATATATGTATGGCCAAAAGAGATTTTGGGTGGATTCCCATACATTGGGTGTATCCAAATTTTCATAGTCATGTGAATTGTGCATTGAATATTTGTTTTGTTCTCCAAAAGCACAATGATGCATTTGGGTCGGAGAGTTTTGGGTTGATGTGATCATTGGTGACCCATTTGTTTGCGCATGGGAATTGTTTTGGCTCCTCTATAAATCTTGTGGTATTCCGTCTTGACGAGGCTCTGGAGGCTTTCTTTTTTATCATGCTAGTAAAGATGTAGTAAACCTGGTGGCAGAGGGTGGTTTTGTTAGCATACATGGAATAGTATATGCTACGTAAATGTGCATGTGTGAAATAGGTGACAATGTCTTTGGTGGTCCCTTTGTTTGCTAGCATGCATGCTAGGTCGATTTCTTCGATTCATGTGGAGGCTCATGCTTTTTGAATTCGGATTTTTTGGTGGGAACCATGTTGCATGGTGGACTATGGATGATATTAGGAGTTTGTTTGGGTGGCGATGTTATGGAAACATGTGCTTATATATGTTTGTTTATTAGGTGGATAATCTTGAAGCTATCGGTAAATGTATGGTTGTCATGTAGGGTGTCTTTTATATTGTGAGTGCTAGTGATATGGCGTATAGTTTGGGTCATTGGAATACGATAAGTAATCGCTAATTGGAAAGATCTCAAAGATCACTAAAAATACAATCATCATGTGCTTCATGTAAACAATTCCCAACTGCCAATGTGAGCATCATACACATTTGGGTATGGACAACTCGATACGTTCAAATGTGATACATGATAACTTATTGGATATGTCTTGAAGTTTTTTGAAATATATACATGCTACCAACTATGTTGATTATACAATAAGTGGGTCCAATATGGCTTGTTTTGAACCCCAACTTTCTTGGGCTTGGAACCTCCTAAAACCACTCTTAACCCTTAAAGCAAAAAATGTGGCAACTTGGGATGAAAATAACCAACCTAGTAACACCACATGACATACTCAAGATTTTAGGAGTTGGGGAGGGTGACTACCCATCCATGATTGCCCAAGGTGGACCCAAGATGGTTTGTTAAAGTATCAATTAGGTGAGACTAGTTAAAGAAGTTACATGGAAACCATGAATCTTGCAAGTTACATTTGTGTTATGAATGGACTTGCTAATGTAGATTCTCACTCCTCATCGTTCGGATTATCAAATACCTTCCCTAACATTCTAGTGCTCATTTGCACCAAAAAGGATATGCCTTTGATCAAGAAACTAGAGGCTCTTTCTATGACCCCTTTGGCCTCATTTGGTCTTATACAATGCCCACATCTACTGTGTGCAATGACCAACAAGTGGCTCCTACCAACAGGGGCCACTTTTAGCTCTAGCTTGGCCAATGATAACCACTAGATGTAACCGGTTCTGGTAGGAACCGTTCACTGGTGGCATGCACCAATAAGTGTGGGTGGCCTTTTAGCAACTACAAATGCGGTGTTGATCTATGGTTTTGTGTCTTGATCCCTAACATCTCCATATCCTAAGGCTCTCCAGACGCTCCCGATAGGATCTACACAACAATTCCCCCCTGGTTCCATCAACGTATGTCTCATAAATTCCTTGATTTGGGCGAACCAACCCATACACTCGTTCCTTGTTGGATGCCTAAACCCTTGCCTCCAAGAAACCAGTGTACGGGTTTAGGGTGCTTGCCTCCTATGGTAGGGACTCCTCAGGCTCGTCCCTCGTGACACTGGGGACTCCAACCCTGGAGCTCTCTATCACTCACCCATGTCATAACACCTGCCTACTTCAGCACAAGGAATACAACATCATAACAAAAACCACTCTTCGTCCCAAATGTCCTTAGATTATAAGCCACGTCTGAACATAAATACCAGGGCCTTGCTGGTCCACTGGCAAGGAAGGACGGGGCTTCCTTTAAGCGTCCTGCTGCGGCTCTTCCTACTCCTCCAACTTTCCAAAAATCCTTTGTGATCTGCTTTTGATGCTTTTCAGTCCGCTAGGATTTACCCAGCTTTACTATCATGTTTTTGGGACCTTTTCTGACCTATTTATCTCTTCACGTTCTGTAACACCATCACAGTATTTCCTGTATATTCTACCCTTGACAGGACTATCTATGAAGAACTAGGTTGAGATTCTACAAACACCTTAAAAAACGTGACAGATACAAATCTTACGTAGTATCGTATTCTTTTATATGGAAGAAAAAGCTCACAACATACTCCACAAAATTCACATAGTAAACCCTAATGTCCTATGCGACCATTAAATGGTTATGACCAGTTTGCTCTGACCCCTTTGACACTAGTTTGGATGGTTTCTAGACTGTTTCCAACTACTCTTCTTGTTCATGTTCAAGTCTGCTATGTCTTGACACGTGGATGGATAATATTTGATTCAACACAGTTAGCTATTCATGGGAGTGCGCTCTCAATTGGTTTACAGTGGAACCACTCCACGAATGCATGCTTGAGTTTTGTCACTTCCGCGGTTTAAGGGTAGCATATCCTAAACATGTTTTTTTGATGATCCATATGTGCAAATGATTTCCGATTGATCTGAAAATTTGCATGACACTCAACCGCAATATATCCTAGACATCTACCATTGGAATTTTTAGTTGGACATGTGTTGGTGGGTATCCATGCGGAAGGTGCACAATTGTGGCACCAACTGCCTCAAATTGCAAATCTTCCCAAAAAATAAAAAATTAATGGTTTCAAGATCTGTGAGTTGATTTAAGTAGCTATATTGCCCCTCTTTTGAATGTGGGTAACATTTTGTCCTTTGGAGATGATTTGAGTGGAGGTTCCAACCCCAATTCAATTTCTAAGTTGTTGCCCCCTCAAGACCACTATTGATATTCCTATTATAATCTCCTACATAACATAACCTCAACATTTCAAATTTGGATTGTGAGTGGTCACCTCTAACCTGCAAACATCTATATGGTTGGATTTGTCAAAAAAAACTTTTGATATTTAGCTATGGTTGTTGAAATTGAGGCCACATTTTATGGATAAATTTGAGCCAAATTGGACATGGGAAGTTAGGGGTTAATAGAGTTGTTCTTAAATTGAATCAGAGTCTTTGTCGGAGGTTGGTTGTTTTGCATGCAAAACTTTCCAATTTCAGTAAGTTTATGGTGCATGCTTGGAGTCAGTGTGGAAGCATGTACTGAGCACTTACCGACCATGGAAAGTTTTGTAAGGAAAACAACCAAGTCCCAACCAAAACTCCGGTTGAGTTCAACGATAACTCTAGTATGTGCTCAATAACACATGACCTTCTACCCCGTGTGTACTTCTTTTTACACAAACTTCTTCTTCTTCTTCTTCTTCTTCTTTGGGGGGGGGGGTTTGGTTATTGAAATGAATTGAACAAACTCACATCTCTTTTGCTTGCCATGAGCTGAGAAATTCTTCTCCTGTTATTACTAGAATTGTGGGTACTACACTATATATGATATTTAGTGTCACTTACTATTTGGAGTCATGTGGTACTATATCTTTTTTTTTACTATTGATGTACTTTTTTACCAAGTAAAGTTGTTAGTGTTATTTAATGTCCAATTTTTTTGGACATTTGTTGGCAACATATACATCATATAGATATAGCATTGCGTAATTTCAAATAGTAAGTGACGATAAATACAATATTTAGTGAATCACACACTTTCATGTTACAAAATGGTCCTTTGGGTCAAAACATGTGATAACTTTGAGTGGTTTGGACACGTGGTAAGCTTCTAGTCATTTGTTCCCATGACCTCGCAATTCTAATATAATCATGGAGACTAAAAGCCTAACATAGATGTAGGTCAAAACTACATGCACTAGCTATGAGTAGTAAGGAAGTTCAGCCTAAAAGCAACGCTTTTAGGTAGGTTAAATCCCTTGCATTTTTTTCAAAAAACATCCATAGATATGAAAATTTATAAAGAGTACACGTAATGTTTTTCAGACCAATGATACATTCATATGTAGCCTATAGAAATTTGCAAAGTGTAAAATAAATTGGAAATTTGCATAAAGTCCATAGATATGAAAATTTGCAAAGAGTCTAAAAATTGTTTTAAAAAATTAATAGCTTCATATGCAACATATAAAAAATCACAAAATTGTTTTAAGAAACGAGACTTATATTACTATCCACTAATATTTACTATCTATTGAAATTTTACTATCCTTTAGAGTTCTTGCAATAGATTGTAGAGTTACAACAATAAATCATAGTAAATTTGTTATCCAATAACTCCATCACCTACTAGTCATGTGCACATGCAATGTGATCGGACACATGGTTTGGGATCCATGTTGAAGGGTTCAAATCCGCTTGGGCTCCATTTATCATGGGCTTAATACCCTAAGCCACTTGGAGAATCCTAGTTGAACCCTACCTACATGTAAGTTTGACTACTTGCCATGTAGGCTTTTTTAAATTACTAAACAATTACATCGAAAGTCACCGTACTCAAATTGAAAGTACAAATAAAAAGGGAAGCGGTTTCCGTGGTACATAGAGTCAAGTTGATCTACACTATAATATACTCGCCACATAAAATTTGTGAGAACAACCATAGTTATTGCAACATGACCCCAACGACAACTCTTTGATTGGAGGCGTCATATCTAGTCACTAAACTGACAACAATGGGATTAGTTAATTTATGTAAAAACCCAATCAAAATTCCTATTGTCATGGACCAACTCTCCTAGTAGTGTTTGTTTTCTCATAGCTCATTGCAACTCAAAAGTTAGGGGGTTTTCTTGGGATATGGGTCAAGACACCAAATTTAATGTGACCTACTTATGAACACGTTACATAAGTAAAAGAAAAAGAACACACACACGCACACACACAATGACACCAATGTTGCCAACACTACACTAAATAGGATATTTAGTGCTTGATACACTAAATACGAACGCATACACTAAATATCAATAACCTTGTGAAAGTAAATAACATTAAATGTAAATTCAAACACTAAATATCAACTATGGTAATATGTGGAAGTTACATGTTTGAATTTAATGTTAGTAAGGATATGAAAAAAATGATATAATAAGGGAGGTGGCAGTAGGGAACGTAACAACACATTTATGTCTAACACTAATCGTCAAGGAATTGAAAATTAGTGTTGAACAGGGTAGGGTGATAACAACACTAAATATAATCAAACACTAAATATTCTATTTAGTGTAGTGTGATTAAAAAGTTTGTTTACATGTATCCTATTGCCTCAATCAAGAGGGTGACTCTTTCTAAAATCTATAACCGGGGCAACTAGATCGCTCATTTTTCATCCCTTATAAAATTCCCCAAACCAGCGAATAAAATTGAAGGGCTATACCCCTTATTATGGGGTGCAGCCCTTCACTTTCCCTTCAATAACTAGGCCAGCCCTTCAAAAGGGACCGGCAAAAATTCCAGGAAACCTTCAAAGGGAAGGGCATTTTTAAAACAACCGGTCCCTTGGGCCTTCATACCCTCGGGAGATCCGGCTAGCTCATTTCCTTGGAGGCTCCGGCTTGTGGTTGATGCAGTCTTGCAAATACGCTCATACCCTCGGGAGAACCGTAGATACCCTCCCACACCGGCTGGGGATTCGTGGCACTCAAGTATAATCATCCATGCGGATGAAAAAAATGCAGGAATCATCTAAATGGATATTTTTAGGCAATTTAATTCCGGAAATAGAGTCAAAGGCCCCGAATTAGTCTAGTGACGCCACATTCGAATGAATCGGCCCTCAACCCCATAGGGGGGCTTTTTTTTATTGGAGCCACTTCATCCACGATATCTTGGATGGATGTTCCGGTGAGAACTACAGGCCGCTCTTATCCTTCGGGCCTGGGCGACGGGAAAATGTTTTCGACACAAAATTGCTTTTGTTATGTGAGCTCTATACATGAAATAAATATATGTTCTAATCATATTTCTTTTCGGATTTTGTTCCATGTAAATTACATTTCACTTCAGTTTACAATATAACCTAAGATTCAAACATTACATTGTGCATTTTTGAAAAAAAAATTGTAAATATGTGAAGGGCAATTTTTGAAGTAACCCTTCATTTTGAAAGGCAAAATTTGAAGTAACCCTTCCCCATGAAATACGAGTAACCCTTCAAATTTTCTCGCTGCCCCAAACCCTTTGGCCCCCACAATGATTGGGCCGGCCATCGGGTAACAATAGCATGGTTGATTGGAGAATGGAATCCACGATGCATGTCACTCGCGAGGTGGAGACGAGTCACAACCATTCAAGTGATAAACTTGGATGCACTCATGTTAAGATAATAAAGTTGCCGGCCATTGTTGAGGAAACAAATCGTATAGCCTATGGGAATTTGGATGATATTGGAGAGGAAGAATTATTGTATACGAGTGTACTTCTCATCCATCCATCATTAAAATTGACTTCCTATAGGCTTGTTGCCTATTCCATTCAAATGAGCTTGAGTAGACTAATGTGGGGTCTTTGAAGCTAATTCCGTTGTCAAGCAAACTAAACAAAAGTAACATTTGAGATGCATGCTATTTCAGGGCTTTCTTGTTGGATGAATGAGAGGTACGCTCATATATGATCATTCCCGCCTCTTTGATGATATCCACACCAGTCGTAATGGTCAACTGCGTCTTTCAACATTCACTACTAAAGTAAAGCAATTGCTTCTATAAAATTTATAATAATTACATGCATTATCAAAAACCAATATTCATCACTTAGCATGATTGGTTGAATATGAATACTACATAAGCTATGCAATTCTGTCTAATTAGTGTGGGTTACCATACAGAGCTACATGTTGCTATAAATTTTGAACGAGAGCATCATTTTGTACCCAAATAACATAAGTACACTAAAAATGATATTTAGCGTCACCAATACTAATTGTCTTGCTCAATACTAATTGTAAACCACAGTGCAGTGTCGCCAACACTAATCTATTGTCACCCAACCATAACATTATTCAGATCCATATCAACGTTATGTGGGACTGGCAGTATTCTGCAGAATATTCCCTGATATTTCCCACATTCAGTCTGAATGTGGGAAATATAAGGGAATATTCCGCAGAATACTGCCAGTCCCACATAACACTGATATGGATCTGAATAATGTTATGACATCATTTGTCATCCCTTGTAATTTCTTTGTGGGATTATAGGTTTACAGTGTTGCAATTATTGTCACTTACCAAGTGATTTTTCATCCAAATTTCAATCATCCATGACAACAGTTCATCACACATTGCTGACAAGAGAAGGCAGGGTTTTGGCCATTGGATGAACTCATCCATCATCCACGACAATACTTGTTCATAAGAGCGTCCCCACCAGCCCGGGCATGGGACATGCAACGCCATAAATGGGGCATCCCGGGTTCTTAGGTGGCGGTACCGGCATAAAGTAAGTCCCACCAATAGCCGGCACCCCATAATTTAGAACCGGCCCGGGTATAGTAAAGAGCTTCCCCCGCCATAAATGGGTCATATGCCGGACCTCCTCCGGCCCGCCAAGAGATTATTTAAATAACAGATACTCCAATATCCTACTTTATCCCGTGTCAGATAATAGGTGTCGTTGTCTTATTGATTGCTTCCTAATTATGGCGGAGATATGCCTAGGCTTTGGTGGGATTGACTCAAGATGAGCTGCCCCGCCAAAAATGGAGGGCTCGCCAAAGGCATAAAATATGATATAATCCATTTGGCGTATACCCGGTGTGGTGGGGATGCTCTAAGAAGTGTCATATGAAAAGTTACCATAGTGAGAGAATTTAACCACACATACATGAGGTTCAAGTTTTTACCAGATCCTCGTTACCTTGGTAATGTTGATGGGGGCCAACTGAAAGAGGTGGCGTCTACTGTAGACGTGGCCGTCTTTTGGAGTTGGGTGTTATAATCAACAAATGGCACTAAACCATTTATGGTATTTACTATCACTTACTCTTTGAAATCACGTGATGCAATAACTTCTTCAGACCTCGGACAACTAACTAAGTGGGCAACTATTTAGCTAGCTAAAAGCTCCAACTAGCTAAAGCTACGTAGGAATTCGGTGCCTCAAAAGAACAACTAGCTAAAACTAAGTGCCATAATCCGGGCGAGGAAAGTCAGCTAACTAAAGTTAGCTAATAGCTAGCTAGAATCCGAGTGTAATCTCAGTGGAATGAATGATGTCATTGCACCCAAACGGTCATCTCTTAGACCTAGACTCGTTCAAGCAACGATGTTTTTGAAATTGAACATGAGCCTAATTCCTAATAATCTAGCAGATGTTGCGGAATCTCCAATTTGGAACACCTTGATTCCATCTCGTCTTGAATTGCTAGATGACATTGACAATTCTGATGATAATGAAAATGAAGAAGATGATGATGATGATGATGAAAAAGAAGAAGATGATGATAATGACGATGATGATGAAGATGATGATCTATCACTAGTGGCAGTCGAAAGTGAGGAAGCCGACCATGTGCGCTAATTTTAAGCCTTTTAATTTCCTTGTGCAACAACATGAAAATACAAAGCCAACCAAGAGCAATACAACCATGTATATATATATATATATATATGTGTGTGTGTGTGTGTGTGTGTGTGTGTATTGTTTGGTTTCGTTTGAATGGATTTCTCTTTGGTTTAGAATGAATATGCATGTCACACAACTTTTTAGCTAGTCAAAGCTGAGTGAAAATGAGAGTTCCGGAAAAGTTAGCTAGCTAAAGCTAAGTAAGAATCCTAGATTCGGTGAACCTAGCTAGCTAAAGCTAAGTGACAAATAGGGGCCTGGAAAATTTAGCTAGGTGATGCTAGTTGGCCAGTTGTCCAAGGTCTGAACTTCTTACTTTCTAATTCAATCTTTACTAGCAAAGGTTGGATTTGGGCGAACCAACCCATACACTTGTTCCTTGTTGGATGCCTAAACCACTGCTCGGGAAGAACCGGCGGTTAGTTACAGATGAACCAGTTGAGTTTGAGAAATAACTGGTTGAAGTTGGAGACTTCAGGAGAATTACCGATCATTTTAGAGGAATCTATAGCATATACCTCAAATGAATAAAGTAAAACCGGAAGATGTCAACATGTAACCGGTTGGATTGAGAATCACTAGGATCTTGACCGACTATGCCCAAAAACTTCCCGGGCACTGGCCTAAACCCTTGCCTCCAAGGAACCAGTGTACGGGTTGGTTGGATAAGCTATGTGGACATAATTATAAAACATAATAAAATCACTTCACTTGGTAAAATATCACATCCTCAGTAAAGTAGTTTTAGTATTTTATAACTCCGAATAGTAAGTGACACTACATAAACGGAGTACTCCAAATGGGGGGTAGATGAGGTGGAGGGGTATCTATCTGGCGGTGATGACGTGGCCCTCCAGATCACTCCGCCTGGTCGTTGCTCACAGCATCTGCGGAATAAAGCGGATATGCGCTGGATATATCTGGTGATGATGTGGCCATGCCTAGCTGGACCAATGGCCTACTTCCTTCACCCTTTTTGTTTTCTCCCAGGCAAGGCATAAACTAAAGTGAGCATTTGGCCCTTTGAAACGGTCGTCTCCCATGTAGGCATCGTTCGTTTGGCCTATCCGACACACAATCGCTATTATTGTTAAGGGTTCAGGTTTAGGTTTAGGTTAGGGCGGCCAGTGTGTATGTTTGACAACTTCCATTTGATGTTCAACTTCAAATCCATAGTGTCACGTGACGTTTCCAAAAACAAAAATGAATGTCAATTGACATGTACATTTTATTCTAAAATGTCTCCTCAACAATACTTTAGAAAAACTAATATTTTGAATAATCAAAATACAATCTTGTTTTATAACAAAAAAAACTATCAATCGAATGTAAGTATCCTTCGGTCTCGCATGTTTTTCCAAATGCTGAAGATGGTAGTCCAATCCATTGCATCCACTTCAAGCCCACAAAGAGAGACCCACATAAGAGCATTGAGGGTCTTCAAGTTCAACTTATTGCGCGGCTTTTGATTGCATTTTGTTTTGAAAATTCTCTCTCACAAAAAGCTATACTTGATGGAATGAGTATAATTTTCTGCCAAAGTTGCATAAGTTTAGGCCAATTTGTGTGCCATTCCAAATTGCTACCATATATGTGCCAAGCCTCACATCGTTTTCTTCTCACACTCATGTCGAAGTGTTTCCGTAAATTCAAGGAGTTCTCCTTTACACATGTCACTTTCTTCTTCAGTGTATTGAAACTTCAACAATATCCTTTCAAGCCACAAATTGGTATTTGTGATTTGGTCACTATCATCGCTTGGATAATTACAAGGGCTGGAAAAATTGACTGCATTGAATACTGGAAGCTCTGGGAAACGATCATTCAAGGCATGAACAACTCTTTGCACATAAGATGCACCCAATAATATGCATTGTTGTAGTTCATTGGGCCCATAAGTTGCCAGTGCATGAAAAATACGATCTTATGTATTGTTTTCATAACTCAACTGAAGATTTCTTGCAGATTCCCTCAAGAATTTTCTCAAATTCTTGCTTGTGCCACCAAACATAGGTCCATTCTCAGATAAAAAAATGACATGATAAAATTGAAATAGTGTTATCGATGGTTGCACTAATAGTTGTGATATCAACCATATCATATTGAGAATTGATATTCAATTTCTTCAACTCTTGTAAAACATCTATAGGCAAGTTCAAGTAAAAATGGATTGTACATTGTATATTATACATTAAACTCAATTTGAAGGTGATCTTTGCACTATGCAAAATCTACCTCAAATCATCCAAGTGTCAAGCTAAAACGCTTTGTAATTAACCCAATATTTAACCAGCCAAAGCATCACTCTTCGAGATCTGCTGGGGCAAATTGTTCACTCACATACCTACACAAAATAGTCGTGGAAATACATGCGCAAGAGACCAGGAACAATGGTCTTGTCAGCCTTGTACTTAGCCTCCACCACCTCTCTCATCACTGTCTCAGCCGTAGAGCCTTCCCAATTACAAAGGAAATTACAAGAACAAGGCTGAACTTAAGTATGTAAGTGAGTGTAGGAAGTTCTCCTACCGTTATGGGTTATGTTTTTTGGATACTTGAGCTACAGTTTATAGTACTCAAGTTGCCTAGTAATATGTGTCATTTCAATTTCTAGCGTGTCAATTGACGTGTGTGTTTTTCCTTCACAAGTCACAATACGTGTCAACTTCTAAATTGTGCGTGTCAATTGACATGCATTTTTTTGGGTGCAAGTTTTTGCATGTCTAAAGTGAAAAACTTTCAAAAACTTTGTCAAACATACACACTGAAGGCGGCTCTATCACTCCACCCGGCATGAATCCAAGTGCACCCCAAGGGCCGTTTCACATGGGGTCCTAAGTCTCAAGTATGACATGGATGCACGCATGGCATCACTTTTTGGAGGTGAGGCTTAGAGAATCGTGTTTTGAGCTGGGTCGAGCAAAAAGCTAGACCTAGCTCCAAACAAGTCCCAAGAAATTTTCTACATAAAATAATTGAGATCCGAACTTAAACAATGATTTTTCATATTCTAATGGTTTCTTGAGGCTCAAAAGTTGGGACTTTGTCTCCATGTTTGGGACTTGTGACTTGGGACTTGGGACCCCATGTGAATTGGCCCTAACTTGCAGGTTACACCTTTTGGGAGGCATTCTTGCTTCCCCTCAACATATTTTCGGTCACTAGTCTTGAATGCATGAGCTAATTATGGCCATGTTAAAATTGGCAAACCATATCACCTTGGGGAGACTACGTACATGTAAATGTTCACATCCTACCCATTAATTACACACATTCAATGTTTTAATGTTCCAATGTTTCAGTGTTTTAGAGTTGAGCATAAACTCAAGGACTCGTTTGTTTTAAAAAAAAATTGGAATGCTTGAAAATAGGATAGTTATGTGAAATGTTATAGAAACGCAAGTGTGGGCGGTGGAATTTGAACCTGCATCTTTTCCTCCCAAAATGTATTCCAACTATGCTATCCACATATTCTTAGGGGATATGATGAAAATTTTGTACTTTTGAAATAATAATAATAAAGAACAAGATGGGAGTGGATTTTGATGTTCCCCACATCATGGGGAGCATCAAAATCCACTCCCATCTTGTTCTTTATTATTGAGATCCTCTAGGAAACAAAATGGGAATGTTGATCTACCACGTATACCTATCCTAATTATGAATCATTTTATGTGGTGTAAGACTGTAACACTAAAATATTACTACTATGTAATACTGAAACACTAAACCATTGAGAATTATAATGGGCAAATTACCCATGCGTGGTTCCCAAGGTGGTGACTTTCGCATCATCTGACACAATCATAATTAGCTCATGCATTCAAGACCAGTGATGGAATCTATGTTAGGTCTTGCTTCCTTGTGGGAGTTTCCGTTATAATATTACTTTAAAAATATTATTGGTAACACCCAACATGAAACATGTGCCAAACATGGCAATGAAGCCATGTGTGTGTGTGTGTGGTTAGGTGTGGATATGAGGTAGATGGGTCTTAATTGGTTTTTGTTTTTTTTGTTTTCTTTTCCAATTATCCCACCTCTCCTAGGATGTGAAATATGTAATTAGCACTAGATGGTTAGCGAATCCAACTCGAGGGTGTCGTTATTTCCTCCATAACATTATTGAACCCTATAATTGAGTTTCTCTCTCCATATTTAGCATATGACAAGGGCCTTCATTGTCTTACCTTCATGGGAAAAACTTATATAATAGGAAGAAATTGACTATGGTATGAATAGTCAGTGATTCCAATATGAAAATTATAAATACTGTGAATAGTGTTGGTTTTTAATGAAGTGTTAGGATGAACATTGCTTCTTGTGAATAGTGTTAGGAATATAACTCCACCCATGAATCCAAGTATTAGCATGAATGTATGAATAATAACCAACTATTTACTACTTTGTTGGGGGGGGGCACATAATATAATATTTGTTGCTTTATTCTAGAGTCAATGGAATTGACTTACATCGTGGAATAATATTTTGTCTTAATTTTTGAAGCTCGTACAAATATCTTATATATGATCAAAGTATAGGTTATTGTACTCAATAAGTGGAAATATACCCCCCCCTTTATTTTGACTATTGGCCTAGAATGATTAAGAAATTTTGAGCACATGGTCCATGTTGAGAGCCACATCTAACCACATACCACTCAAATATAGGTGTCTGACAAAGAGAAGTACCCGAACTAGGCATGTCTACCTCAAGAACAAACACCAAAAACATATGTGTTTAAAAGCTATTGAACTCCGTGTTCAAATTTTTTTGACCATTCTAGATTCAGTAGTCAACATAATTGGGGAGAAGAGGGAGAGGGGAGGGGGGAGACTCATGTGATCATTCAGCGAGAAAGAGAATCTTTACCTTGATAATGATATAAGATATTCATACAAGCTTCAAAAATAGATAGGAAATGGTTGTGGACACAATGTGGCTTTGTTAATCACCTCACACTAATCGTGTGCTTCATATTTCTACAAGAAGCAAGTGTAGAGCTGCAAGGGACCGTTTAAGGGTTGCTTACCTCAGCAAAGTTTGAATTTTGTTGGTGTGCAAATATGGTATATTGAGACCCAATGAAAATGGAGAACCAACCGCTAATTACAAGTGAACCGGTTGAAGTTCAAGACTACAGAATAATTACCGATCATTTATGTTGTGATCTTTCAGTTTAAGGTATGTTCCATAGATTCCTTTAAAATGATCAGTAGTTTTTCTCAAGTCCTCAACTTTGATATGGGTGAACCAACCCACACACTCATTCCTTGTTGGATGCCTAAACCCGGCTGGGGCGAACCAACCCCTATATTCGTACCTTACCAGGGAGGGCGAACGGCTAGGGATTCGTGGCACTCACTTAAAATCAACCATCCTACATATCGTGGATGAAGTGGCTTCAATACAAAAAGACCCCCTATGAGGTTGAGGGCCGATTCATTCAAATGTGACATCACTAGACATCCGGTAAGGTACCAATGTATGGGTCGGTTTGCCCTCCCCGCCTAAACCCTTGCCTCCAAGGAACCAGTGTACAAGTTGTTTCGCCCCAGCCCTCAACTTTGACTGGTTACTTTTCATACCTACTCAATCAATTCATCTGTAACTAAGAGCGTCCCCACCAAACTGGGCACACGCCAAATAGTGTATATAATATTTTATATCTTTGGGGAGCCCTCCATCTTGTGTGGGGCAGCTCATGATGAGTCAAAGCCCAGGCATACCCCACCATAATTAGGAAGCATTAATAAGACAACGACACCTATTATCTGACACCGGATAAAGTAGGATATCAAAGTATCTAACATAAAAGTAATTTATTGGCAGGCTGGAGAGAGGGCCACTATATTAATCATTTATGGTGGGGGAAGGTCTTAACTATACCCAGGCCGGTTCTAAATGGGGGGGGGCATTGGTGGGGCTCACTTTATGCCGGTACCGCCACCTAAGAACCCGGGATGCCCCATTTATGGCATTGGCATGCCCCATGCCCGGTCTAGTGGGGACGCTCTAAGTAGTTGGTTCTCCCCATTCATTGCAATTATCAGGCTACCCTACAAGGATCAATTCAAAGAACTCCTTCATAAAATGCTTTGGCATCGGCTACCTCACAAATGAACTTCAAAGATGGTAGGGAAGGTAGGGTGAGTAGATTATGTACAAGAGTATGTCACATTAGAGTCCGCAAAGTCTCTCAAAGAGGGTGGAAATAGGAGTTTGGTCTCTCTTTAAGGGACTTTTTTCTAAATGAAAGGCTCATTAGATTATCTTGTGTCGAAGATTGATTTGAAACATTGATGAGAATTTAAATTTTCATTTTTTCATTTTTTTTAAATTATGAGGAATCTCAAGATCTAAAATAGGGTGATCTATGGAATAACTCACTTTAAATACTAGACTCTCATATGAAAGACTATCTTGGCTTGCCGATTCTAGTATGACAAGTATATGACATGCTATAAAGGCATGGCTTTTATAATTCGACCTTGCTCTTTGAACATGTTTCTTTAGGTTTTAAAGAACCTTATGGTGACGTTTACGCATAAGCTTTCTAAGTCACCTTGTCACACCAACTCATATGGAGTTTGATATATAGACTATTTGTAATGTATTCATTCATTCTTTTAAAAGGAAAAGTTGAATTAAAATCACCCGTCCCAGTATCATATTTCCAGACAATAGTGTTTGAGTGAGTAAGATTGAGTAGAGAGTATTCTTAAGGTTAATTTCACACAATCTATCTTCACCAAATTCTCTCAATCATAGATACACTCTTGAACATGAGCATCCTTCATTCATATGAATCACTCACAAGGATGATGAATCAATAGGCTCATTAACACCCACTCTAGCTATATGATCACAATACCATCATTTGACAAGAGACCTTACATAATGAATTATTGACAAGCCTTTGCCTTGCCTCTTAGATTTTTACTTCCCTATAAGACAATGGTTTGAGCATACGACTGATCCAAAGATCATAGACTTTGAACATGTAAGTTGATAAACACAATTAACAAATTCAACATGATAATTAGACAATGGTACGAGGAATCGCTCCTCAGCCATAATTCAAGTGATCGACCAACAATCCTAGGTTGGAATGAATCTCATTCACAAGGATCAATCCGTGATCATGTCAACCATAGGAGAGATTCAAGGTAAAAGTCAAGTTTGTCTTCTTCTTTTTTCTTTTTTCCCTCCGAAGATTGCAATCTATATATTCACAAAAATGTGTGTGCTAACTCTTATAATTGCATCTACTCTAATCAAACCATAGTCCCTTTGAATCCTTCTCTTTTCTAATCTCCCAAACTATGGTCTTCATTATCATGTGTCAATTAAACATGTAGCTTTAATTGAGCTTTCTAGAACTACTTTTCCTATCTTACTCAGATTTTGGTACCAAACAATTCACTCCACACTAGACTCTAACCCATCAAATAATTATGCAAGAAAAACAACAATATAAATACACATGTAGAGATTACACACACCCTCAAGTATGTGTACACATCCAACTTTTTTATAATAAAATATATGCCTTGCAATGTATACAACAAAAATAGGGTCCACAAAGTAGGGCTAAGGCATTCGTATGCAAGATAAACATTGTTTTTCTTTCACAAAAGCATTTGAGCACATGTTCATACATAGGCTTAACTTAGCCCTAATTTAAGTTTACGTTTATAGGCATTACATGATAGCCTTCCTATACATACAAACCCTTCCTCTAAAAATTGTCCCTCTCTATGTGTAAAATGTATGGGAGACGTCTAAGGTGTATAATTAGATGCTTAGGGGGTTGAATTGTCTATGAATATTTACAATCAAAATCTTATACATGGATATTTGCCATGTCAAGATGCTAGGATTATATTTCAACTATATGGATGTAATCTAAATGTACTTTGTAAGAACTTTTTATTTATTTGTGTGGACCACATTTGAGTATTGAAAGTCGTCCATATAAGTCATCTCACTTTCAAGAAACACCCAGTGATGTCCAAGTGTTAAGGAATACACTACAAACTCACCTAGTATGCATTTGAAATTTTTGCAAGGCTCATGTATGGTCCAATTTGCAAAGTAATCTCACCTATTGAATGAAATGAAATTGATTTTAAAGTATGGGAATCCGAAAAGGCTAGTGGGACTAAAAGTACATCAAGATGGTTTCAACCACTTAATTCTCTAAGTGGCGGAGTGCGGTAGCCTCCGTGAGATAGAAGCTAAGGTTAACTTGTTGGTCTAATTAAAAGAAAGATTTGAGGCTTCTTGGAACTAAGTTCTCAAATAGTGATGAAAACTTATTTCAAACGGGGTTGTATAGGGGAGCATTCCAACACGAAATGTGCTTTTCAACTACATTACATGAGCAAAAGTGGCATAGTATAGTATCTCTAAAGATAGGGATACTCGTCCATCCTCTAGTTTCAATGGCAAGTCTATGGTTCGAAGTACAGTAGGCAACAATGGTCTTGTGTTGTGGTGGAGTTCTATGCATTCTAGATCTTATAACACCTAACATAATAGATCAAATTCAATCAAGAAAACCAAGAAAACCACATCCATTTGGGCACATTTGAACTTCTTAGGCATTTAGGGGTTCAACTAAGTTCCGGCGGAATAGTCTAGGTTGTAATCCACAACTTTGGTAACTCACCTTCCTTTACCATGGGTTGATTCTACACGAGAGCATTTGGTGATAGTGGAATCTAATTCATGTGAGCAATGTCAAAATTGTATGATTATTCTTTATATAATCCCATACAAGGAGTTTCGGAGCATGATTGAAGATGAAATAACATTGTAGTTTGTTGTCCATAGCCAATAACGGCAAAGATGTTTCAAGAAAAATGCCTGAGCAAAAACATGTGTTCTTGGGATTTTGCAACATTTACAATCCTAATATGTTGTACTACAATACACAAGAGTGTGAATTGTATTGTATGTTCTCGTGACATAATGGATGGCTATTATGTGTGCACTACTTTTTCTTTAATGATTACTACCAAATATATGTGTGGTAAAGTAAGTGTAGAAAGTTAATTATAATGATCATGAATAATCAATTATAAATGTGAATAGCTTGTTAAGTAAGCACATATAGTGTGCGAAACAAACCAAGTAAGTACATATAACAAATATGGAAAGTAGACTATATATTCACTTCTAGCTAGTACGTGTCAATTGAGAATTTTCTTCCCATAACTTATCATGGGAGGTGTAGTAAAAAACTACACCCTTTAGGTTTGTTGTTGATTCATCCTAATTTAATAAGGTTGGACTGATTTGGGGTGCCACTTGACTCTAATGTACAGTAGGGGGACAAAAATTTTGGCGTTTTTGCATTCCAGTAGAAGGAAAAATCAAGTCTGCAATCTTTTAAAATGCACGTAAGGCACAAAAATTGTCCCCTACCTACCAAATTTGGAACTTAGGTTCTTTTATAAGTTGTTTACATGTCTGCAAAGTTTCGTGGTCAAATAATTTTCCAAAATGGTTTTATAGCTAATTTGCCAACTAGTACCCTTTTCAGTACCTTTAGTCACTAATATTAGTATGAACTCCATATAATGAGGAGAATAAAGAAGTTAAACATCAATTAGTGAACTTCATTTACATTCTAATACTATCTTTGACTTGGTTGAAATCATGAAGCACCAATCATTGCCTAAATGACAATTTAGAAAACATTGAAAATGTTGTCAAGTGCAAAAATAGTTCTTGACATTTGAAAGTCTTTCAAAGGCACATAAATTATTTTCTAATCCTATAAATAGGAATACATGTTCATCTATAAGTTAATCATGTAGGCACAAATTTTTGTAGCCTACAAATAAATAAAATAGGATTTATTGCAAATTTACCAACGCGTATGCCCTCCTCTAGCCTCAATCACAGATTGTAATCTAGCTGGCATTGAATGACATAAAGTAAGAAGTTGACTACTATTAACTAATGTCCACTCTCTTTGTAAAGTTGCCTTCAACTCATCTAAGGACTTGGGTCTTGATTGGCCATGTTGGACTGCATCTTTTAAAAGCTTCCAAACATTCTCTAGTGGATTGAGATCAGGACTATTTGCAGGCCATTCAAGCTTCTCTATAAGGCGTAATTTTCTCCATTCTTCAGGGGCTTTACTTCGATGCACTGGAGCTCCATCTTCCATAAGTATAGCACGTGAGACTTGGCCCATAAATTGAAGCAAATGGCCATCATAGACCAACTCCACAAAATCAATAGTTTTGCAACGATCCTTTGGCATAAACACAAGCTCTGATTTTTTGTCTCCTGCAAACCCTCCCCAAATCATGAGAGATGTCCTCCCACTCTTGAAAGTGGGAACCACACAACTTGATGAATATCGCTCATATGCCGTTCTCCAAACATGAATTTGCCTTGAATCTTTGCCAATTTCAAAAGTAGATTCATCTGTCCAGCAAACACGCTCCCACTCTTTGGCACTCCATCCACAATATTGTCTTGCAAAACGTAGCCGCCGCGACATATGAAGTGGTGTCAAGAAAGGCTTCTTCACCGCAACTCTACTAAAAATGTTGTGGTCATGCAAAACACGGCGAATAGTCCTAGTACTCACATTCACAGGGCAAGCATCGGTGATATCTTGAAGTGATGATCGACGATGAGTTTTGGAGAATACTAAAATTTGACGAACATCTCTCTCACTAAGTTTCTTGGGTCTTCCAGTTCTTGAATTTGCCTGGTAAGTTTTATGCTCTCTAAATTGCTTGATGATTCTTTGCACTGTCCTACTTGACTTTCCTACACTTCTTGCAATACTAGCACCACTCATTCCCCCCTCACTCATTCCCACTATGCGGGCACGAATTTCATCTGGAATTGTCATGATCTCAAGACTTCAGGTGCAATCAAGGTTTTCTGTCAATTGAAATCCTTGGGAGAGATGAAAAGGACGAGCCAGTCAAGGAGATAAGTGCAAGACCAAGGCTACAATTGCAGCACCAAGCAACAAGTTGCCAGAAGAACCTGCACCCCCAAAAAAATTAGATTAACATCATGGAGATCAATGGCCTCGAATCAGATATTTAATTAATAAAAACAGATTCTATGTTCAACAAGGAGACAGAGATCCTTTAGAGTTTTCAAGGCTCGATAAATGCAGCTGCAAACTTTGATGATACAAAGAACAATAATATTGGTTTCTCCTTTTCCACGGGGCAGAAACTGGAGCTCTTATTTTACATTGGAAGAAGTTAGGGCGGACACCTAAACTCTCAACATCTTCATGTAAATTCAATTAAGAACATAATTGAATCACACTCAGCATTCAATCAAGATAGAGGTGGCTTAGAATCTACCGATTGCCGAAGTTGCTGGTAAGTTGGCAATCTTAAGGATCTTCCAACTAATTCAAACGCATGAAGATTTCCCAATCTGCTCAGTGTTTCCATAACACACATACCAGAAGACAGAAAAGTTTCCAAGCAACATACATGTGTCCATCTCCTGTTCAAGCACCACCCTCCACAATCGAAACAATTCAGCTCCAACCAACTTTGCAGGTGAGTTCGAAACTGGGCTTTCCTCTCGAGGATTTGGGCAAGATGCCACTCCAACTCTTAGGTTATCAGGAGGTTACGAGAATTTAGAATTACAAAGTATGCTCAACAAGCTTAACAGGGAGACAGACACTCACTAACAGGGAGACATACACTCACTAACAGAAGCCAAACAAACCTTCCTCCCCTACCAATTTTGATCTTGCAAATCCTCATTACCTTCAGCAACTCTGTACTACACTTTTGTCTCACTTTTGCAGCTCAATTCATGTCAACATTGACAAGTTGTGTGGTCTAAATTGCAAAGGTAATGTTGCTTATATAACCAAATTATTGTTATTTTCAAACTTACAAATCCAATGTTTTTAGGACAAGTGGAAACCTTCAAATCGACAAGTGGATGATGCTTTCTATAATATCTATGCTAAACAAAGCATCCATGATGATATTTTAATTTTAGAAGCATGAGGTGTCTAATTCTCTTCAACATTTAGAATGTACCTTCTAATTCATGTTGAGAAGGGTACTAGTTGGCAAATTAGCTATAAAACCATTTTGGAAAATTATTTGACCACGAAACTTTGCACACATGTAATCAGCTTATAAAAGAACCTAAGTTCCAAATTTGGTAGGTAGGGGACAATTTTTGTGCCTTTGGTGCATTTTAAAAGATTGCAGACTTGATTTTTTCTTCTACTGGAATGCAAAAACGCCAAAATTTTTGTCCCCCTACTGTACAATGACTTACAAAACCGATTTAGTGTTTGCTCATGCTTAGTATAAGCTGAAATGTTTACTACATTAATGAGAATTTAGGGGTGTCATCAAGAGTAGATGATAGGTATCCAAGTTTCTACTACTGTATGGAAATTTTAATGAAAATTATGAGAAGGTGGTTAAATATTTAATTATAAAAAGAGAGTCTCTCACTGACTCACTTTTGGTCTTGCATGTCTACACCTCCATTTCTTCCATATATTGACAATGTAGTAGAGAGTTTAATTCAACACTGAGTGTTGTAAGTAAGCAAGAGTGTCTCTTCTCCTTTTCAAGTAATACATTGCATTTTTAGTTGTTCCATACTATGACAAGGCCATTGTCTAATGAAAAGGACAATAGTGTAGTGACATTGCTACAAAAGGGAGGGACCACACGGAAAGTAGCCAAATGACTTGCTATTAGGCAATCTAATGTTCATAGAATCCATAAGAAACGTCTTCCTGATGATGAACTATTTGTAGGAGGAAGACCAAAAGTGATTTCACCCCACTTGAGGAGAGCATGCGTGAGAGTGGTGATAATTGGAGGATTTAGTGTTGCTATAGGGGCATGCAAATTAGTTAGGCAATGATTCCCTAATGAGATTAGTGCTCGTATAATGTGACAAACATTACATTCGGCAAGTTTGGAGGCTTGTGTAAAGAAGGAAAAACATGTTTTTTCACATAAGAATATTCAAGCTCATTTAGATTTTGCCAAATTTCTCGAGAAAGCAAGTGGTTTTCTCAAATGAGACTAAGGTCAATTGTTTTTACGAAAATGTGTTGTTTTTGGTGTTGGGCTCAAGACGAAGAGGGTCTTGCATATTGAACAGTGAGGAAAACACTAAAACACGGAGGAGGTTTAGTATTGGTTTGGAGTTGCATGAGTGCAATTGGACTTGGTTTGATTTGCAAGATAGAAGGTAGAATGAATCAATATGTCTATCGTAAGATATTGGAGACCAATCTCTGGCACTTCTCCAAAGTATGGCATAAATGCATCTAGAGTCACTTTTCAATATGACATTATTCCTAAATATGCAACAAAAACAATGAAAGAGTGGTTATCTAAACAACCTTCCAATGTTTTAAAGTGGCCCGCTAAATCACCCGACCTAACCCTTTTGAGCACCTATGGGTAGCACTAAAACGGAAGCTCAATCGTTATCCACCACCTCCAAATTATGTCTTCTAGAATTATGGGAGTGTGTTTGAGACTTTCCATTCTATCACTTTCATAGAGTGTGAGAGCATGCCACAAAGGATGCAGGCACTTATTTCAGCAAAAGACAAGTTTACTGATTTTCAATGTGTACAAACTCACAAGTCCAAAACTGAGTCAATGAAGGGCTTCCATTTCAAAATTTTAGTGCTTCCATAAATGATGTGTATTTTGTTTTCAATTCCCATGTGAACAATCAACACTTCTACTCTCTAAGTGATTTTAAGTTTGTTTAGTTATTCACTCCATGTGCTGGCAGGGCTTATTTACTGGAAAATATTCAAACACCAACTTGGTTTCATGAAACATTGTAAGTGTTCATCAGGCTTAAATAGTAGCGTCCAAGCTCTACATAGCAATCAACATTTTCACTCTCCCCCTTGGTAGGTGCTACAAAACATCACCTTGCGAGAAGATGAACTTTGAAGATATGTAAATGCTACCCAATTCTTGCCACAAAGATGTGTTGTGCCCTTAATGAACCAACCTCATAGCTGACTGAACCCTACATGTCTACAAGGACCAAAGAGGCAAAACATTTACTTAGATGTGCTATAAAATAAAATTTTCAAGGGTTTCTTGGGAACTAAGTACAAAATAGGAGTTCTGACAAACCATCCAAGGATCAATTCCATACCGTACATGCTTCAGAAATCCACCATACTTACAAATCTCATTGTTTTGAAGCAATTTGATATTGTGGTGATGAACCTGTCATCTTTCAATTGGGGGAGGGGGAAGTCGTTGCAGAGGGGTTAACCTGAGAATGGCCACATGATGCTAAACAGTAAGCAATGTGTTCTATCACCTGATTTAGCAGATTGGTGATCTCCCATGAACTATTATACACAAACAGGAATTGCCCTACATATTGCAAACAAGATCAGGGTTCCAGATATGCAAAAGTACTGAAATATTCAATATCAAAGTACCAGTTGTTATGTCACTAACAGCACTGGGTGGCATCTAAGCGGGAAATCCTTCTTTATACAGGTTCTCATAAAAGGTGAAAGACCATCACTTTGATACGTGTGTCACCAACATTATTGGAAATTGCCTCCAAAAAGCTGGATTGGACTCTCAGAAGGAGATGAGGAAAACTTCCGCAAAGGAATAACTGCATCAGACCAAAGAATATAGCTTGCATCCTACAGAATGGAGCTTCCATCGGAGCACCCAATCAGCTAGATTCACTCATTAGAAACACAATCAGCTTCCAGAACAAGAGGGTTCTGACGAATCTGCATATAATGTTTTATAAGATCAAGTACAACTACAGGAAGGTTCTCTTCCCACAAACCTCGAGCAGATCCCAAAAACTAGCAAGTTGTGATACAGGAACATTTTTATGTAATAAGAAAATTAGGTGATGCTCCCCCATGTCACAAAGAAATACTAAAAAAACCTGCAACATAGTCCTCCTCTACCATTAATAAGTCAACCCAGCAAATCCGTGCTCAACCCATTCTTTCTTTCAAGCTCCACACTTAACCCACGCCATCTGAGTTCCCTATCATAAAAGGTTTCTGGACATGCCTGCAGATCCCTCCTACAGGAAACTGTTGGGGCAAAAGCCCCAATCCTCAAACCTGTTCACTTCAGGCCCGATCTCAATTCTAAATTTAAAATCCACCAAAAGCAAACCACATAAAGACCAGCTCCGAAAGAACTTGCTGCACCTGGGTCCCCGTTCTTCACCTCCGCCACTCATCAACACCTCAAGAAAGTATATTAGTGTTTCCAGCCCGTAGCCTGTGGCCCAGCCTTAAACCCTGGGAGAAATGTCTAAGTTGACTAATTGAGGTGTCAATAACGTGATGCTTCCTAACAGCTTTGGAAGATATCAGGGCATGCATAAGTGATCCACCAAGAACAAAGGCATCATATCACATAACCACTGAAGTGCCTGAGAAACATCAGTCTTTGCAATATATGAAGTTGTCCATCCTTGGACTGCTCTCAGATGGACAACTCCAAATGCCTCAGTTTGTTCAAAGCAGACTCCAAGAGAGGTCATGAAAGTGATTTCCATGTTAAACGTTTTACTTTCAAAGCAATGAACCATGAATTATGAACAATTCAACTAGATTAATAGCAGAATGAGTCCTCTTTGTAAGACATCCACACCCTTTCAACAAAACCCATCACCTAACTGAAGCTGGAAGGCAAACTTGCAATGTATAAGTATCAGATGTAACAGGAGCCTCAATGCGACAGAGTGAGCATACTATAGAGTTCAGAATGCTGAAAGATCTTGTCCGCCTTTGAAAGAAAGATGTATGTGATGCAAACTCAACGCTTCTTGGCAACCAGAAGGTTACCACCAGCTTCTTCCCCCCCCCCCCTCATGGCTGCAGTTTTTCAATGTAGTGAACTGTCCTTCAAGTCTCCATGTCTGTAGGACCTTCAGCACCACCCACCCCAATACCTCCTCTCCCTGAGGTATCTTGTCGTTGAATCACTCCAGGACTCCTCCCTTCATCTTCTGTATCCAACTTATTCTGTTGTTCCTCCTTTCCACCTTCCAATGAATCAATGTACTCCTGAAGTGACTTGGGGTCAAGGATCACAAAATCATCGTCTACACCTACAATAGCTACTCCACAGTTGGCACTGCTGAGCTCCTCCTCTTGTAGAGATTCCTTCACAGCATAAAGTGCATGACGAATCAATTCCTCCTTGCTGCACTCCATAAAAGTCTCAAATTTCCGTTCCAGGTATGTTTTTGCAGCCTGTGAGCGGGATCCAATTGCAAAAGCATGAAACTCAAAGTAGTTGCCAGAAGGACAATTCTGGTATAGATGGGGCCCTGTTTCATCAGTTCCTGCAACAAGAAGCCCTACTCCATACGGCCGCTTCCATGAACGTTGTGTGCACACCTGCACATATAGAACATAGTTAATGTTCCTACATCATGCACTATTGCAATAACATCCTTTGTACAAATGAACCACAGAAGCTTATCTCCACAATTTCACGGTAGCTCCAAAACCATTACAGTAAGAAAATAGGGAGGCATTTAAAAAAACTGCAAAGCGCATGGGAAAGACATTGGCAGCTCAGCTGAAGTCGTCATAAAATGGCAGATTGACAATGAACATCATGTACAAACAAGGAGACAAAAAGGATTCTTGACAGCAGGACTGGTCTTCTCATTCATCCAGTGTGCATATCTTAAGAGAACACTCACATGTCAAAACAGAACATTGCTGACAGACCATTTCACAAACTTTCATAGGTGCAGCAGATGCAGCGCACACAGAATCTGTACCAATCTACCAGTATTTATACACATGCCACATAACACACATAACCCCTGGCTTTAAGATAGATTTAACTAGATAAATGTAAATGATCTCCATACAAAGCTTAATCCATAAAGGTCAACACAGCTCAAAGCTATGAGAATTCAACAAGATGAAGAGACAGGCAGACCAAAACTCATGACCCAAGGGGATTGATAAGTACAGAAAACCTTAACATATTTCCATGCTGTTGGCAAGTAGCAAGAAATTCCTAGTCTGAGACAAGACAAGCCAGAGTAAACATCGGATGTCACAAGGATTCATTATATAAACAAAAACATCTCTAAAAACCATAAAGAAGCTTTACAACTTGGGCCAAGATGTAAGAACAGTTGTCTTCTCCACAAACCTGATTATGAACCCACAAAGTATCCATTGAATGCAACATCAAATAAAACAGAGAATGGACATCTCAAGCATAAAATGCCAAGAAACCCTAAAAGACCTTAAGCTCAAAGAAGTCAAAATCAGGCAGCTCCAGCTCACAATCAATCAATTAGACTAAATTATGACATTGAACATGCAAACCTTGGCTTTACCAGCAACTTCCAGAACCAGGAAGAAGACTACAATTTGAGCTAAGATGTCAGAACAATTATCTTCTCCACAAACTGAATTATGAACCAACAAGCGTCAAATGCCAGAAACCCTAGAGGACCTTGAGCTCCAAGGAAGTCAGAATCACACAGGTCCAGCTCACAATCGATCAAGTAGAAAAAATTACGATGTCAATCATGGAAAACCTGGGCATTATCAGCATCTTTCAAAACCATGAAGAAATACAATCTGAGCCAAGATGTGACAACAAGCGTCTTCTCCACAAACCTAATTATAAATTCACATACAGTCCGTAATTTGCAGACCCAGACTCAAGTAAAACAAAGAATGGACATCTCAAGTATTGAATGCTAGAAACCCTAAAAGACCTTAAGCTCCCAGGAAGTCAAAACCAGGCAGGTGCAGCTCACAATCGATCAATTAGAACAGATTCTGATGTCAACCATGGCAAACCGGGCGTTATCAGCAACTTTCAGAACCATGAAGAAGAATTGTGATTTGAGCCAAGATGTGATAACAATTGTCTTCACCAAAGACCTAATTATGAACCAACAAGCGTCTCTCAAATACAGACACGAGCGAAAAGAGAGAATAAGCTCATCTCGAACGTCAAAAGCCAGAAACCCTAAAAGACCGAAGCTCCAAAGAAGTCAAAACCAGGCAGGTCCAGCTCACAATTAATCAATTAGAACATATTACAATGTGAATCATGGCAAACCTGGGCTTTACCAGCAACTTCCAAAACCATGAAGAAGATTCACAATTTGAGCCAAGATGTGAGAACAATTGTCTTCTCCACAGACTTAATTCTGAACCAACAAGTGTCTCTCGATTGCAGACAAGAGTTATAACAGAGAATGGACACTCGTCTCAAATATCCAATGCCAGAAACCTTTGAAAGGCCTTAAGCTCCAAAAAAGCCAAACCCAGGCAGGTTTAGGGTCAATCGATCAATCAGAACAAATTACAAACTCGGGGGGTCGTAGCAACAAACCTGGGCTTTATCAGCAACTTGGACCACCAATCGCCCCACCGGCAGAGGCGATTCGTACACGAAATTATGATTGATGCACTCCGATCGCATGTACCTCGACAACACACGCCCGTCGGCAGTGAGACCGGCCATGGCGATCCCGATGTGGTTGTCAATCTTGAACAGCTTCTTCTGGTGAGCCGAGAGCTCCGAGGAAGCCTTGTTCACCGTGGCCAGCACCACGTGCGTCCTGGATCGCAGCCCTATGGCCGCACTGCCCTGCTTGACAGCCTCCATGGCGTATTCCACCTGATGCAGGCGCCCCGCGGGGCTCCATGTGGTCACATCCGTGTCGTACTGGTTCCTAAACATCCTTCCTGCTTGTTTCCTGATGCTACAGATGTGTGAGACGATGTCCCGTCGATGTAATTGGAGTGCAATTGATGTGCGGGGCCTCTAGGGTTTGGTCGATCGTGGCTATGTCGCGCGAGAGGAGTCTTACTTTGCAAGCAATCAAGGGGAGGGAGCGAAGCAATGGGAGACGAGCTCCTAGGTCTTGGAAACTGAGTTAGAGAGACGAAGAACGGGAAGGACGACCGGAGGTCGCGGGTTCGAATCTCAGTGGAAACAAAAGCACCCCTATATTAAAAATGGCCTTGGACTAGATTTGAAATGGGATTAAGGGCCACTTTATACACGGCCTGGGGCTGGCTCGAGCACCGGCTCGATTAAGCCCTCAATTGAGCCCCAGTTTATGAACTTTTTTGGGGCTCAACCTTGTCACATGTAAAGTGGTGAGGCCCGATTCTAGGGCCCGATGGTCTTGAGGGGGCCAGGGCGAACCGACCCATACATTGGTACCTTACCGGATGTCTAGTGATGTCACATTTGAATGAATCGGCCCTCAACCTCATAGGGGGTCTTTTTGTATTGGAGCCACTTCATCCACGATATGTAGGATGGTTGATTTTAAGTGAGTGCCACGAATCCCTAGCCGTTCGCCCTCCCCGGTAAGGTACGAATATAGGGGTTGGTTCGCCCCAGCCGTCTTGAGGGTTAAGTTTCATAAAACTTACCGTGGTCAATGCCCGGTGCTCTTGAGCATTAGTTACATGACATTTACTATGGGGGATGACCTCTATAGGCTTGTGGTTAGGGTTTCAATCTTGGGTCCCATTAGACTATATCGAGCCCTTTGAATCTAATTCCGGTGTCAAAATGTTTAATGGATCAACCGTTGGGTGCGGTTTAGGGGCACACCGAATTCTTGATTAACAACTTCAATGTTTCATTTTTGTTTGAAGTGTATAATTAGCACCTTAATTGATGTGTTGTTAGCCTAATGCTACCATATTTACACTAATTGTTGCCTTATTAGACTAACCCATAGCCTAAGCCATACCATATGCTTGACTAAATGCTTAAATGTGTCATTTTTATCTTAAGTACGTGATTAGCACCCTAATTGTTGTGTTCTTAGCCTAATGCTACCATATTTGTGCTAATTATTGTGTTCTTGGACCAACCCATTGCCTAATGCACGCCAAATTTTTGATTAACGACTTCAATGTTTCATTTTTATCTTAAGTGTATGATTAGCGCCTTAAATGTTGTGTTATTAGCCTAATGCTAACATACTTATAGTAATTGTTGCCTTATTAGAGTAACCCATAGCCTAAGCCATACCATGTGCCTGATTAAATGCTTAAATGTTTCATTTTATCTTAAGTATGTGATTAGCACCCTAATTGTTGTGTTATTAGACTAATGCTACCATATTTGGGCTAATTATTGTGTTATTGGACGAACCCATTGCCTAATGCACGCCAAATTTTTGATTAACGACTTCAATGTTTCATTTTTTATCTTCAGTGTATGATTAGCGCCTTAAATGTTGTGTTATTAACTTAATGCTAACATACTTTTACTAATTGTTGCCTTATTAGAGTAACCCATAGCCTAAGCCATACCATGTGCTTGATTAAATGCTTAAATGTTTCATTTTATCTTAAGTGTGCGATTAGCACTCTAATTGTTGTGTTATTAGCCTAATGCAATCATATTTATGCTAATTGTTGTGTTATTAGAGGAGTGGAGAGGAGAGGGGAGGAAAACAATTTACCCCTAAAGATTGACGGACGAGATGACCTCAATCCAACGGATGAACCCAATCGAGCCCTAGATGAGAGTTTGAGCCGAGGAAAAGCTCGTCTCGAACTCTCATCTAGGGCCCGATGGTTTGGCGCCAAAATTGTGCCACCTAGGACGCCACATGGGATAAGTGAGTGTTCGGGCCAGCCCCAAGTATAAAGCCATCGGGCTCGATTTGATGAAATCGAGCGATCCTATTGGCCCAAATCTTGAGAGTTCGGGCCAGCCCTCAATCGAGCCCTAGGTATAAAGTGGCCCTAAGTAAAGGTGGGTTTACATTAAAGTTTTCTGTAAAGTCCTCACATGATAACATTACTCAGTTGATGAGCTATGTTCATGGACTTAGCAGTAGATTCGAGAATAAAGACGTCAGATGCCATATTCTCACTTCTTCAAATTGAATTTGATTGAAGTCAGGGCAGCTGAACACATCTCATCAATTGAGTAATGTTATGAGAGATATGAAAATGTGTGTTTTTACTATTAGGAGCCCGTGAGCTCGTTGTGTGTTGGAGCCTATTTTGAAAGTTGGGTGCAACTCCTTGTGTTTAAGTTTAGTATCACTTTACGTTTTCATACCTTGATCCAAATTCTAGTGTGAATTTTTTGGACCCACAAAATTTTCTTGATCAATAGGATTGCTCAATTTTGGAGTTTATTTGGTCTTGGACTGTAGTGTGAACCCACTTGATCATGTTCAAGTTTGGGTTGATAAGGGGGTCTTTGTGTGAGATGGGGTTTACTAAATGCGGGCATTCAAGGTGGAGAGGAAAAACAATTTCTATCGGTTGTGAACTGATTTAACCATGTGAACTACAAGGAGAAAGCGCCACGTGCAGGTGAACTTGATGAGCAAGGTAAGCTTACTTCATAAGCATTGGGAGATGAACTCTCAGGTCTTTGGAAACCAAGTCAAAGAGACAAAGGGATTGGAGGTTGCCGGTATGCATCTCAATGAATCATAAATGAAAAATAAAATAATAAAATCCTATTGGTTGGAGGAGATGTCACTTGCATGTGAACTTGAACTAACATGTCAGTAGTTGCCCACGGGGAGCATGAAAAATGCTCCTAAGAAGGTTAGTCATCAATACACTCAAATACCTCGATGTTAATGAAGAATTAAATCCAAATACGCATCATGGGTGCCCTTGGATGCAAATGGATACGTTGTATTTTGATCATCAATAACAAGTATGAGTATATATTTTTTGACATAAGACAATGTATATGATAAGGATTCAAACCCATATATGTATGTATGTATGTATGTATGTATGTATATGTGTGTATATATATATATATATTATGCTCACTAAACTTAGTGAGGCTCATATAAATTGTATACGTGGTTGTATATAGACCCCGCATCCTTTAAGGGTTTAACCCCTAAACATTGAGCAACCAGGTTCGAGATGACCCTAAACTACTGGATGATGGTGGAGAGATACCCAAATCTTAAGGAAGAGGTTGGCGGTTCGATTCCCGGCTATGAAATCTCCTCTCTACTTGACAGAAACTTGCCAGGTGGCTAACTGCCTCCTGTGCTTTGACGCTGGCCTGTTGACCTTCTGTCTCAAAAAAAATAAAAAATAAAAAATAAAAACACATTGAGCAGCCCCCTTAACATTGGCAACTAGGACATTTGCCCCCAATAAGCCACCAAGAATGAGCCACGTGGGCATGAATCGAGTTGGATTGGATAGAGGCGGAAAGGCACTATCAATCCCTTGTGAACCAGAACAAAAGGGCAACCTCTAGACGTTGTAAAAAAGCAATAGAATTTGCAATGGGGCCTAGAAATTTGGTTGCCCTTAAGCACCCTCAAAATCCATTTGCCATTGGTAAGGGCCACTTCACACACGAGACTGAGAGCCTGTGACCATTACACTTCAAGCACTCTCATTGGTGGAAAAGGCGGGGCCGGTCCAACTTCGCTTCACACTACGCTTGAGGGACCAACAGAGTATGTGAATGCAAGATGGATGTAAGGTCTACATGGATTCCTACATGGCATTGAATGGATCATGTTTCATGGTCACTTGGACTATTTTCAAAAACCACCTCTTCAAGGTAGGCCTAACACAAAACCGGGAGACCATGGCACTCCGAACGCTCACAACCATTGGTTTATTTTATTTTATCATGTGTGAGGACTCGCATGAATAAAAATTCATTGAAATAGCATTTGGTTGAGGACCTGGTCACATATGACTTCACACTACACTCGAGGGTCCGTGACCACACTGCATGATTTTGGAGGTGTGTTGGGACGGCCTTTGGACGCTTTCTTTTGGGCTCTTGCAATTTCATGGTCACGGCTCTTGGCTCATGTGTGAAGTGGCCCTAAGATTGCCCTCCGTGAGGGTAGTGTGGAGTCAATTCCTCTTTTTTTAGCTTCTAAATGAAAAACAGTGTGAATAGGACCTACTTGAACTAGGAGATTTAATCCACACGTGATTCAAAAGGCTATAGTCTAGGAGATATGAAAGGAGTATAGGCTATATTCTTGGGTGTGATGTTGTTTGTTGGATTTATTACTCCAGATGGCTATCGGATGCAAACCTGTAGTGCATCGTTTGATCTGTACACAAAAAAACTCCACGATCGCTCATAAAAAATTTATACATTGATAAACATACAAGTGACACCCAAACGAACACCCACACCAAAAAAAAAAGACTCCAAGATGTCCGCTGAGAATTACAAGTATCAGGGCTGCTCAATTTGATCATCAATGTAGACACGGAGTTGTTGAGGGCAGATTGAGTAGAAAATTCACCTATGATATTCTCGTGTAGGATGTAGCCAGATCAAGGGTAATTACCTTCTTCGTCCACAAGCGTTTTAGCATCATACCATTTCAGACAAAGACAGTGATGTAGACAACACAAACACATAGAGGGGGATTTGTAGAGCATCTCTTTTGAAGACACGCAGAAGAATACAATTGATCAGCTAATTAGGTTAAGACACATGTTAGCCAAATCATCTACCTCTGTAACTTTGAATCTTCGTCTCCGAGTCGCATCTCACCTTGACTGGCCACACCATATCCAGATCAAGGGGTGATACCTTCATCTACCACAAGCTTTTTAATATCATATTATTTCAGGCAAAAACAGCGATGTGGACACCACAAACACACACAAAGGGGGATTTGTTGAGCATATCCTTTAGAGAAGCACATAATGCAATTGATTAGCTTAGCTTAATTAACATACATGTCAGCGAAATCATCAATCCCCATAGCGTTGTATCTTCATCTCCACATCTCATCTCACCTCGCTAGCGTAGCCTAATCACAGTGATAGCCAGATCAAGAACGCGTCTTTGTCCTCAAGCTTTTTGAACATCACACAAATTTCAACAAAACCACCGATGTAGACCACACACACACACACAGGGGGGAAGTTGTAGATGCGCAGAATGATGCAACTGATCAACTAATTCAGAGCCTGCTTCAAATTCAGGCTCCTTTTCTTTCTCTTCTCTCTTACCGCTACTTCCCCATGAAAACAGATTCCATAGCATGGTGGAAGAGCACATGCACCTTCAAAGTATTTATGGAATTTCTGAAAAACAAGTATGTTATTCACTCACAGTAAAATGCTATACATGCAGCTGCATGGAAATAAATGCCAATTTTCTTAAATTAACACTTAAATCTTGAAGCATTCTGGATGCAAAAATCACAAGCACCTTCAAAGTATTACCGAAGATTTTTGCAAGAGAAGTATGTTTTTTCACTCACAGTAAAATACTCTACATACAGATGCATTAAAATAAATGCCAGTTTTCTCGATTGACACTTAATTTTCAAGCATCCTGGATGCAAAATCCAACTTCCAAACTTCACTTAAACCTCCTCAAAATTTCTTCTTGAGACTTGCACTGGATCCCATCTCCTGTCGACTGTAATTATTAGTTGTTCTCCGACTTTGTGTTCTTGTGGCTCTGGCTGGGCTATGGCCGCTTCTCCTCTTCTTCAGCCTATGTAGAGAGAACTTTTCTGCCACTCCTCCATCGTGGGTGCATCTTTTATGTCACCAGGACGCGCACCTATCTGTTGTTCGCTGCCCAAGTTCATCATCTCTCACAATCTCTAACTCACTTATCAAGTTATTCCCTAGGTCAACCTCAACCTCGGCGATTGGGCTCCTTTTCAGGCAGGATATGGACTTTTGTTTATTGGAATTGTGTGCAAGGTGACTTTGGAAGCTGGTGACAGAAAAGAGCAAGCCAAGCGGAGTGTGAATTGGCCCTTGTCTCACAGATCGAGACTATACTAATGTGAGTTGGTTTTCAATTGAAATTGTATGAAATTGTTTGAATTCCCCCCCCCCTTCCAGCTGTGTCCTTGATCTTTAGTACCGGGATGATTGGTCGATCATTTGTGAGCTATTTTTTTCTTGTGGATCAAAATTAGGTTTTACAGACTTTTTTGGTCCAGACCTTTCCCAGCCTTGATAATTGCCTGCTGTTCTCGATGGTGGGTATGAGCAAGTAGGGTTTTGCACAAAGAGAGAGAGAGAGAGAGAGATTGAGAGAGATTGATTCAAATCGTCAATAAACCGCTCCGAAGATCCTCCTCAAACCCATATACTCGACTCTACAAAATGCCGGAAGCATAATGTTTGAAGGAACAAAAAGAAGTAAAATTAAAAAAAAAACCAAAAAAACAAGAAAAACAAACAAAACAAAACAAAACTTAAGTGTGATTGCGGATACATCTCTGAGCTTCAATTTTGGAAGGATTCCCCGCACCTCGAAATTCGAGGCGAGTAGGCGGGAGACACATTCATTCATTCATCATCAAAAGAATCTGTCATTCAGTAAATGGAAAACAAAACGTGTAGGTACTGTGAAGTTCAAAGTTTGAAGGCAGCAATACCTCTGAAGTTCAAAGTTTGAAGGCGGCGTGTTGAAGGAGCGTGCAACGCGGTGATGAAGAGTTTGACGTCGCGATGGTAGAAAACAAGGTTTCGTCCTCTAGAGAAGTTTGAGGTCACCTCCCGACATGGCCCCAAACTTGTCCGCTACAACTCCTCCTTCGTCTTCAGTTTCGGCGGGAGTCACGGATGACGTGGACTTCTTGTGAAGTGGACGTCCCTTGAGTCTGAATGAACCACTGGACGAAAACCTAAAAGAGGCCAATGAAATTTCATTAAGTTTTGTCCACTGCAAGTGGACGTCCCGGTCTGAACCAGGCCTTAGGGCCACTTCACACACGAGCCAAGAGCCGTGACCATGAAATTGTGAGAGCCCAAAAGAAAGTGTCCAAAGGCCGTCCCAACACACCTCGAAATCATGTAGTGTGGTCACGGACCCTCAAGTGTAGTGTGAAGTCATATGTGACCTGGGCCCTCTACCAAGTGCCATTTTAATGAATTTCTATTCATGTGGGTCCTCACACATGATAAAATAGAATAAATCAACAGTTATGAGCGTTCGGAGTGCCATGGTCTCCTGGTTTTGTGTTAGGCCTACCTCCAAGAGGTGGTTTTTGAAAATAGTCCAAGTGACCATGAAACATGATCGATTCGATGCCATGTAGGAATCCATGTAGACTTTACATCCATCTTGCATTCACATACTCCGTTGGTCCCTCAAGCGTGGTGTGAAGCGAACTTGGACCGGTTCCACCTTTTCCACCAATGAGAGTGCTTGAAGTGTAATGGTCACGGGCTCTCAGTCTCGTGTGTGAAGTGGCCCTTAGACTGGAAGGATGGTTAGTTATGGTTGAATTGTTCAAGAAGTGATTCCTCATTCCATTCTCGGGGAAGTCACTTAGTGTATTCTTTGGGGACACATGAGCGTACAACACATATTTTTTGGGGGGCTATGTAGCTCGTTTACTGCATTTTAGTGGACCTTATATTTTTTAATAATTCTACTTTCTTCAATTTCTTACCACCCTATGTGTAATTATAAATTAAAATCTCCATAATATTTCAGACCCTTCGTTATTTATATTTATTTGAATTTTCCTTCGTGGACAATAGCATTGTACTATAGCATTAGCAATGGAATTCATCATGCAACAAAAATTAAGTTGTGTATACAAGAAGCATGTTATTTACATAATTGGTTACATGTCTAAGCCCATTGATAATGGCGTACTTGATTGTTTCATCCAAACATTGAAAGAAGTCCACAAATTCCAAAACAACCCAACATCACTAAAGTGTCCATAATGTGTTCATTAACACAGTTGCACTAACATTGCACATGTTATCATGCAAAGTGTGAAGACAATTTGAAATGCCTACTTATGAGTCCTACGTGAAAATTGAGAAACGATCATCACAAAAGATGCCACAGCCTCTTGCCTAGAACAAATCCATCAATGCACCATAGATTTACCAAATATGGCCCCACGGAGCTCTTAAACGCGTAGGGGTCAATGCACGATGATAGAATTCTTGTCTTGCGTGGGAGGAATAACCAGAGAATTATACAAACGTCAATGAAATGTTCCTAAAAAATACACTTAATAACCCTCATCCAACGAGTTCATCCATTTTGTAGATGGATTTGTGATCATTTTTCATCTAGTTCTTAAGTTTTTCTTACCCTAAACTCAACCTAAAAATAATACAAATTCCCTACCAATTACTATAATGCTATTTTAGAAATACTATAAACATAATTTTGGGTATTACAAGTGACCCTATATTATATATAATGTGCTACCTCACATTTCTTCAAGGCTATGGTATATAAAAAATATATATAATTTTTATCAACTATGAATAAATGTCACCCTATATTTGTTCTCTCATAGTTATCTAGATTTTCGACAGTGACTTCCCCGGGATTCCATTTGATTGAATGCAAGTCCATTTTTTGAGAAATGAAATGTGAGTTGAAGTTTGATTGTTTTGAAAACTGATTTCTGTTTAAAAACCAATTGTATGTGAATTAATTTTTGAGCTACTCCAATTGCAATCAAAGAGGGGTCAAGACCGAGTGTTGAATCAATTTAGGTATTTGGAGAGTTTTATGTCATATTGATTGATTGTTTGATATGGTTGACATGGAGAGGTTACGCAATGGTCTTAGTTGTATTTCACCTGGAAATCAAGTGTTGTATCCAAGCTTTGTTCCCTTTGGCTTTCTAATGTATGAACTTGAGATTGAAATCATAGAGCATGGTTGTTTATAGAAGGTAGAAGAGAATCCTCACCGGTTTATACTTTGCCTCTTCATATAGATTGTAAGAACTTGAAGTGCATTGGTTTGGCAAGGAATATATTTTCAGTTGCTTACATGAAAGTTCTTAGTCTTCCAGTGAATGAATTGGCTGAATGTTTGTGGTTGGATGTTTCTCGGAGAGCATATGAGTGAAATATGACATAGACTTCCCCTTGATGTAAATTCCTTGTATGTGATTGTCATAAAGAGGATAGCATGTGACCGTGTCCAATGAATTTTATTGTTTGGATTTGTTTATAAAGGGTATGTCGTTGTAGCATGTGTGGATTACAAGATATCAAAAGAGTGTATGAATGGGAGTAAACCATCTACTGAGCATGATAGGTTGTAATATGAACAACTACAACTCATGAACTTTAGTTTTGCATATCTGAACTTTCACAAATTGGAACCTGACAACAACTCGCATGAAGGAGACATTCTAAGGATTTATTTGGTGGATCTCATAGTTCACGTAACTAAAGAAAAGCATGTTGTTGTAGTGTACAAAGGTCCTACTTTACTTGAGTTTGTGACATCCTTGATGAGTTGAAGAGGCTATAGTCTATTTCAGATGGTCCTTGGAAATTCCATATATTCCTTTGGCAAACTCGGAAGCTGAAGGGATATGACAATAAGATCGTTGGCAATTAAGATTGTTGGGAATGAAGAGGGAAATTTGTTCGGAAATGAATATTACTATCTTAGATGGATGAAGACACGGTACATACATGTAAGTAATGCATGTGATTTTCTTGTATTGTACTTGTTCTAGTTCTTACATGTGGTAAACCGAGAACGTAAACTTATACTAACTAATGGTGAGTGAATGAACCAAATTATGTTCTATGATCTAACATGTGGTTTGGCCTATTGCTACACCTAATGGATAGTTGGATACTTTGGCCAAAGCCAAGTAAAAGATTTGTCTAACAATGGATCAATAAAATGAAATAATTGAAGAACGTTGCTATCTATGTAAGGGTGATCATATTGAATTATTAAATCTTATTAAATTTTATTATTTAAATTAATATGAGATAATTGACCACTCCAAAGTGCCATTGGCTTTGATAAAAAGACCCAAATTTGATACTAAAATTGTTAACTAAAACCTTAAATAACTTTAAATGAGTATGTTTCCACCATAATTAAACTTGTCTAAGAAACTTACATGTTATCAAATCACAGTGTTAGGTCTTCCATGTTTGTTTCCAAAACGTGGTTTTGAGAATTTAAGCAAAGGGGATTAAATACCCTTGACGGTTGGTTCTACAAAGGACCGCATTTGTTTGATGCATTATATTTTTTTAAAGCGACATTTACAGCTAGAATTCAAATAGGACAAAATAGTCCAATTCATCCAAGATGATTTGTAGTTAATTTCTTTAATCTATCAATTCATTTTACAAAATAAACTTTTGAAGAAAGTTTGGAAAGATGACAATAATTTGAATGAAGTTGTTATCAAAAAGATATACCATAGCTCTCTAACAGCTTGGGCACGAAATAATTAATTTTAAAGGTACCTAAATTTTTGGGAAATTAATTTTGTTGAGTGTAAAAAATAATAATAATAATACATAATTCAAAGAGTGCCTAAAATCACAATAATGCAAGTAGCATCAAATAACTTCAACAATGTTTTCACTTGGGATCAATCTCATTCATGGTCTAAAAACAATACAAGCACGAGTTTGCTTCACAAAGAAAAATCTATTGCCAAGCAACACCCTAGCATACAAGTAAAAGACAAACTTCAAGGTAAGGAATGTTGGCTAAGGGAAGTGTTTAGATTAATTGTAGCCACCATAGATGAAACTAGGAAATCATCCATGAATTATAAAAATGAATTGGATGAATGTCTAACTTATTTTAAAATAAAAGTTTAATATGCCCAATTTAAAATATTATTTTATGGGTTGCCTAACTTACTTTCACACTTTAATTAATTATTAGGTAGAAAGGTGCCCATGTTGCTAGAGAGCTACGGTATGTGAGTTTGGTCCGAGATGAACCTAAACTACCGGAGGATAGTGGAGAGGTACCAAAACCAAATGGTGTAGTTGGCAGTTCGATTCCCGGCCATGAATACTTCTCTCTACTTGATGGAAAAACCAACCAAGTGGTCCAAAAGAAAAAGAAGAAAAAGAAGACGAAGAAGAATGTGAGAATTAGATTTGATCTTGGGTTTATGCTTTTAATCTATAGCCAACATAAAACAAGTAATTACCCAATCAACAAATTTGGATAGGAATTCTGGGATGGTGGACAAATTACAAGGATTAAATCTCGTTTAACTTATGAACTAATGAATGTTGGCTTTATGAATTCTTCCACTCAACATGTAGATTTTGTTGGTTTTAATACCTAAATGGAAGAAAAAATAGATACAACTGGGTTTTGGGTTTTAGTCCCACCAAAAGATCTAGGGTTTTGGGATCCTAAAGTGTCAAAGTGCCATAAACTTTCAATGCAAGCTCTCTCTCTCTCAATTTCTTAGTGTTAGGGAATTTCTTGGGAGTGGATGGCGCCAACTAAGAAGAATAAGAAGTAGCCTCTTTGAGCTCACCAAACCAAATTATGTACTTTACAAACACCTTAGAGCATGCACTAAATCTACTGAAACGTATGGTCAATGAGCATGCATTCATTACTTTAATATCACTTAATATAACTTTTAGGCCTCACCAATTTTGAGATTTGGCAAAATAGTGCGTGTCTTGAGAATTAATACCACACATACTAAATGAGATAATTAGTGTAGATAATATAAGAAAATAAAAGTTGAAATGAGAAAAACTTGGTTAAGATCTAGGTCCTTAAATTACAAAACGAAAACCCTTATACTAGACCAAATCTACAAGTATATAGTCCTAAAATCGGGGGTGACATGTGCCAATTGTAGTGGAAACCACCACCCCGACAGATGTAGGCGGCCAAATCAAGGTCGTAGCCAAGGTAACTCTTACAACAATCCGCATCCACAAGGCAATGCCAATTTTTTTATGATAGGCTAGTGCAAGGATTCCAACTCAACCAACCCTCCAATTCTCTCCAAAACCAAGGTCAAACCCGATATGGAAGCAATGGACAACATCCTTCCCATGGAAAACAAGGCTACAACCATGGTACCAACTAGAACCAAGGATTCAATAGAAATGACCATACCCCCAATTTTGGTCATAACCAAAATCAAGCTAGGGGTCAAGCCCGACCGGGTCATCCTCATCAACTAAATTCCCAAGATGCTCGGTATGTCGACACGAATCCAGTGGACCCAACGGGCACTAGCGATCCAATCCTCCATAACGCCCTCGTTGTACTACATGAGCATAAGCCAATGGTCTCCTCTACTCTTCCTATGAGATTAGAAAAAAAAACAATTAATGTTGTAGTTATGACTAGAGCCCAATGGTTAGTCAACCCCCCTACAGAACACATGGCGGAACCCTCTACTCCTTCAGATGGATCACCAAACTTTGTTCAATTGAACAAGGTTCTTAACTCCGCCATGCAAAATGTTGTCAACGAATCCCCTCTTGACAAACCTTCTACCGAGGTGGTACCATTGGTAGAATCCGATGAAGATGAAAACAACAACGATCTGTACCGGTTTGTGGACACCCTGGAGAATAGGTCAAATGGTCCTTTGAAACCAAAACCTCGACCTACAAGAGCCTTCAATCCCGTGGAGGATTATGACCTATGGTAAAACCATTGCACCTTGAAGGCCAACGTTTCGGTGGCTCAACTTATCCAAGTAGCTTCTACCTTGTGGAAAAAATTTAAGGAAGGAGCGACTGTCGTTCGCAAACCCCGCAAGCCAGTTATGGTGGCCAAAATCCACGCTACTCCCCTAGGTGATGCAGGACCAATCGAAGTAGAGGTGGAGATCATTGACAAAATGATCCCCCATGCCCTCATCGATGAAGAAAACAACATAAACATAATGTCATTTTCCACCTTCAAGAAGCTAGGCTTAGAGATGACTGACTAGTCTCCATGCATGGTCAACATGGCTGATCAACGTCGAATCACGCTAGTAGGACAAGTGGCCGATTGTGAGGTTAGGATTGGAGGAGAAGTTTACACCTTTGACTTTCTATGTCCTCCGTCTTGTAACGGACACCAATAGTTATCCCGTCTTACTAGGTAAAGATTGGTTGTGAAGAGCGGATGCCAAGATATGTTGGTCCATGGATAGGTCCCGAATGACCTTTGGACCACCACATAATCGGTGCACTTCCACGATCAACCCACAATTCACAACACCAAACCACAACTTCTCGACAGAGATGAAGCCATTGATGAAACCTTAGAAATTATAGGGCATGTTCAACCCTTGGTTGATCTCAAACAACAACCAACTGACCTAGGTCCCATCAAGAGCCTAAATTTTGGTTTTTACGAATAGGAGAACGATGGAGAATTCACGAGGTGGTAGGCAGAGTTCCCAGAGGAAGGGACGGAACTAGTAGTCCAATCTATCCACTGTGTGACGATTAGACTTGCAGTGAAGGATGGACCCCATGATGCATACCCTGACTTTATTACCATTACATATGATATCCATATTGAGTCAGTGCACACCCTCGAATGTGATGGTACCAACCCCACTACCTTCGCGACCTCATGAATGAGGAAGATATCCTTCCTCTTTCTCTACACTTCCAAAAAACCTCTACCAACCTCCAAGTAGGAAACAACTTACCTATTTATTCATCGGTGCCTAAAGATTGGTACCATGGGCCTCAAACCCCATACACATTGCGGACAAGAATTGGCAAAAGGTGGATGTGTTGCTCGAAGGAGAGGAACCCTAGTTAGTCAAAATGAAATCTCAATTTTCTCTGGATGAAGTGAAAGAATACTGCAACCTCATTTTAGAGTTCCAAGATATTTTTGCATGGTCCTATAAGGACCTTAAAGGCATACCGCTCAAGATAGTCCAACATACCATCCCTTTGATCCCCGATGCCCGACCGGTTTGACATAAAGAGCGCCGAATGAATCCCTGCCTTCAATTAATCATGAGGGTTGAACTAGAGAAACTCCTTAAAGCCGGTTTCATCAAACTTGTAGACATTACGGATTGGGTCTCCTCTATGGTGTTGGTGAAAAAGAAGAACAAGAAGTTAAGGGTTTATATTGATTACAGACGCTTGAACAAGGTCACGCAAAAGGACCATTTCCCATTGCCCTTTGTTAACCAAATTTTAGACGAGGTGGTCAGGCATGAGTTGTACACCTTTATGGATGGCTACTCTGGCTATAACCAAGTGTCCATTGATCCCAAAGACTACCACAAGATAACATTCATGACGCCCTGGGATACATTCATTTATGTAGTAATGTCCTTTGGCCTGTGTAATGCATTGGCTGCATTTCAACGTGTCATGACCTCCATCTTCTTTGACCTCTTGCACAATTCTATGTTGGTCTTCATTGATGATTTTAGCACCTAGATGACTAAGGCCCTTCATCTCACCATGCTTCGCGAGTGTTTCATTCGGTGTCGGAATAATGGCCTAGCCTCAATCCAACCAAACTATATATGGCGGTCTTAAAAGGCGTACTATTGGGTTATGTTGTGTCAGAGTCCGGTAAAAAACCGGACCCCAAAAAGATTGATGTGATCCTCAACCTCCAACCTCCCACTACAGTCAAAGGGATCCAAAGGACTTTAGGCCATTTTGGATGGCACCGAGACATCATGGAGGACTACGCCACTCCGACAATCCCCTTAACAAACCTTACTAAAAAAGACATAAAATACGAGTAGACCCCTAAATGTTAGGCTGGTTTTGATGCCCTCAAAACCAATTTGATTTCCTTTCCATGCCTTATACCTCCTAGATGGGATGTACCATTCCATGTCTATTGTGATGCCTCCGCCGTTGATGTAGACGAGGCTTTGTGCCAACCCTATGGGCCCGACCTCAAGGACCGCCCCATTGCCTTTTCCAGTTGTCAATTGATGTTGGCGAAGAAGAATTATTCCACCACAGAACGAGAATGCCTTGCTATGGTATTTAATGTCAAGAAATTCCGACACTACCTCCTGATGGACCCGGTAGTATTCTTTGTAGACTATCTGACCCTCCAATATATGGTCAATAAACCCGACCTTAGTGGTCGGGTAGCAAGGTGAGTCTTGCTCGTTGAGGAGTTAGATTATGCCGTAAAATACAAGCCTGGCCGCTTACACAAGCATGCCAACCATCTCTCAAGGTTGTCTGAAGAGGTGGGCATGGTGGATATTGACGATGAACTACCGGATGATAATTTATTTCTCATTACGGTAGCCCCATTGTGGTATGCCCGCATTGCCGAGTTCTTGAGCACTTAAACAATGCCCGAAGGGTTGGACAAGAATGAGCGGCGAAATATCAGAGTCCATAGCCGTCACTATGTTCATCTCCTAGACTATGGCCTTCTGATTCACACATGGTTTAAATCTCCTAATTCAAGTAGCTCTTACTCACATTGTTTTTCATTTAGAAGCGCCCCCCCCCCAAAAAAAAAACAAAAACACACACACACACACACACACACACTCCAAAGGTAGTCTTAGAAACTATTTCCTATATATGCCAAAGTAACATATACATGTGGTTGTCAACCAAGGACGTGGGCAATTGTTGCCACGATGGCAACGAGTTTTATTTGCCTTGATGTTGTGTGTTATCCACTTCTACATGGTTGTGGCATGGAGGAAGGGTTCACAGGTGACACAAAGGCACATGAGGTTCCCACATCATAGAGGGGCATTCTAGTTTGTAGTTGGGCTATGCCCCCCTCACGAGTTGTCACCATTCAATTTATGCGAGCAATACTTCGTTGACATGCCTCTTGGACATCTCCAAATCAAAGAGAGCATGATGTTCCACTACATTTTGTTGCTTCCCTCAATTATGAAACAATTGTGTCTTAAACAAATACTAGATGCCTCCTCCCATGTCCAATATAGTTGGGACAAAGTACATGTCATCAAGCATCCAAATGCGAATGCGAGGCAAACAACGTCACATCATGTTTGTTTAACTCTTAATGACAAAGGCTTATTTTGTACACAAATAGTTTAGTATGTGGTTGTGAATATAAAAATGTTTATTAGACACCAAATGATCACGACAATTGGGAGGGGGTTTGGGCTTGATCTCACACACCACAATCACTACATCCGCACTTCCCAAGACCATAACAAATTCCACACAAATTTAGCAAAGCACTTTAGTTTCTCGTCGTAAATCTCCAACTATCATACTACCACTACCATGTAGGCTATATTGCAAAGGCGTATTATACATTTTATGGCTACATTGGGGTACATAAACAATCCCCACTATTATGCAAGGGATACATCATTTTAGGTGGCCATGTCACATTTGAACCTCGATGATTTGTAGAAATGCTCTTATTGATGTCACTAGCCCAACTAGGCCAATGAAAATGGTGCAACCCCATATGAGTTTTTGGTTGGTTTTCCCATGTCTTCACATGAAATTTTGGTAGTTAACTTCTAATATTGAGAGAGAATTATCACATACGAGGTACCTCTCTACCATACAACATAAATACTTGACCCTTATATATTTGTGGCCAATTCGTCTCAAATAACTTGACTAGACCAATTTGAGGTACTTGAAGCTAATTTTGATGTTAAAATGACTACATAAAATAACCTCCATATTGCATATAATTTCAAGGGTTTCATGTTAGATGATAGTGATGTATCATTATATGCCACAATCCCTCTCATTGCTTCTAATATGTTTGAAGCATTCTCCAACCAACACCTTTGTTGCCTAGACCAAAGGCATCTTGCACACTTGTTGAATTTCTAGATATGGCGAGGGCAACTTTACAATAAAAGACGATTTTTTCTTGCAACTTCATAACAAAATGGCTATTGAGCACAAAGAGTTATGTGAAATTCATGTCATTTTTAACATCAATAAACAACATGCACATGTGTATACTACACCAATTACAAAAGATCCACAACGTGAATCTCCCGCATCAGTTTCAGCAATACAAATTCATCATATATTGCCACAACTTTACACAAAATGTAACATTCAAATTTAAAAATTGGTATGAAAAGAAAGCCCTCGCAACCTCATTCATAGTACTTGCATATTCATACGAGGACCCTACTTTGTCCCAATCCCAAGCGTGTTTATCTCCAAAATGACCATGCATGCACAAATATGCTTGCACTCCACCTTCAAAATAATCTAAAAGATTGTCTTTGTGTAACAAAACGTCCCTTCCTAGCCATTCCAAGTCATGCAAGCCTTCGTAATCAATTAAGCACCTCCTTGCCTCTAGTGAATGTACAAGCATTTGCTATTAAAAACTGAGTCTCTTACCCCCTTCCGGACGTCAACATTGCCCCATCAACTCACAAGATGGCAAAAAAATATGTTGCCATGTGCATTGGCCAAGCCCCCATGCAACACTCTACCCCGTGAACTACATGCTATGCAGACGTTTCCCTTGCTTTGACCACCAACACAACTTCCCTTATGAGGCGTGACATAGCTTGCATCTAGAAATGCCATAGCAATTTGGGAATAAATGCACTGCAACATGAATAAAAAATCGTTATGAACTCTCATTGTTAGTACCATGTACACGTCCAAGTCGCACTCACCCCTACACATCCACACATATTGGACCAATACCAAGTGGGTTTGGTACCACACTTCATGCATTTCCATCTAAGTTTACTCCTAAATGGGTTCTAGGATTTTGACTTATCACGTCGCATGTTTGGTTTACATGGCATTGTTCTTTCTGCACAAGCTATATGTGTTACCTCTACAAGGTGTTTCCTGACCAAAAGGTAAAATTTCATCTACAATGACACCCGCAACCCTACACCCTCCATCTCAAATGATAGACAACGTACAAGTCTACCATAGAGCCTTAAACTAATTTTCTCAATATGTAAATTATCTTTTGTTCCATTCCACTCGTCTATCAACCATAGTTCCAAACATGAAGCACAAAGACAAACAATTTTTTTATTTGAGTTTTAGTGTTTTTAAGATTGCAATCCAAGTTTTGGATTTGAGCAGGCGAGCTATGGAAATGGTTTAATCTCTCGTACCACTTTAGATATACACCATACACAACCATCTAAATACAACACAAGCCTCACACCGAATATGCACATCAAACTTTCACGCCCTCTCATTTGTTAGCCCCACATGGTCCAAACTTTGACATTGAACCTCAAAACGACAATCCCCTGACTTTCCCAACCCATCGCCATAACAAATTCTATCCTTTGTCTTCAAGCCCTTCACAAACAACCACAACCTTCCGCCACCACTCTCCCATATTCACATCACAAAATAAACACTAAAGTCTCCTCCATTAGTACTCATCTCCCAAATCAAAATACCATCTTCCACCACCACCTCCCAAAATCATATCACAAATGTGTGAAATGAGAAAAATGGTCACATGGTAAAGAGGCTCTACAAGCTCGGTGTCGGGTAGAGAAGTCTTTGCTTTGGGAAAATACTAGATTTATGGCTGCAATTAGTTTTGGCATAAGACATGGGAGACTAAGATAATGTAAGAAGTATTCATCTTTGAATACATCATATATACAAATCCATATAATTTTTACACATATCTTCAAAATCCCATATCTCTCTCTAAAATTATAGCCAAACTTTGAAGAACCACCAAAATAACATAAATACTCCAAATCAAGAGTGCTTTAGCATTTTGGAAAGCTATCAAAGTGCTTAACAAAATAAAATAGATATTAAAGGTTAGTAAAATATTGTCCAAGTTTCATAGCTTGTCAAAGGTCATACTCCCAAATTCATTGTTAGCTGTATCTTCCTTCACTTCATAGGACGTTCTGGTTTCATATAAGCTTTGCTAATGCCAAGTGATAGCTTTCTGGAAAGCTAACAACATCACACATGTTCTTTCCACAATTCATTTTCAGAATCCTTACCAAACTTTTTCTATGCTCTGTTGAAGTTGGTACACACTTTCATTGTTGAATCTAGTTGGCAGCTTAACACCCTCTTGCCTTGAAAGCCATAACTCTCTCTTCAAAATTCTAAATCAAGAATTTTAAAGCTCCATAAAGAGCTGATACAATAACACATCATTTGCTCAAATTTCATAAACAAAAACACTATACATAAATTTCTACAAGCTTTTGAAGTCATGGTCTTCTAAATTTCTTTACAACAAACATAGTTTCACTCTAACACTCATAGAAATCACATATAAAGTCCGAATGAAGCGTGCTATAGCATTTCGGAACCACACCGACAAGATGTACCAACTTTCAAATTTTCATAAAAAAATTCCAAGTACACACTGAGATCTCCCTCTCCACACACACACACACACACAAAACTTCACACCTCCTTGAGGAGAGAGGGGCCGACCCCTTAGCCTCCTCATCAAAGTCAATACTAATCCAAACCTATGTCACATGGGCTCCAACTAGTCATTGGCTAATCCCTATAGGCTTACTTCATCCTTATCTATCCCTTAATCCTTATCTATCATTTAATCCTTGTCATTCCCTTATCTTAGCCATAAGGCATCAAAAGTCAACCTAAATGGTAAACTATGTCTACCTTTTATTTACCAAACTTCAAATACACAAGATGAAGTTTGAAAACATTAAAACTAAACTCATAACATCAAAGAAATGTCTAAAAAGAGGTTGAAAATAATTCCAAAATGAATTCTACTCCAATTGCAAGAACTTGAAAATACGTCGAAAAATAACTGTAATGTAGTCCGCACGATCAGCCTTAGACAATAAATTAACTAGACCTTCAAGCCAACGTTGATGGCCTCGACTTCCTTTGATAGGCCTAAGACAACAAGAATATTGATCATTATTTAAACCTTCAAAAATTCCTCCAAACGTCATATCTCGAGTGTCAGGTTCAACACATCCAACCTGCAATAAAATCACCAATGCACGAGCATCTTGTTGAAGGTTTCCGTGCCACCGCTGCTCCACACGAGGTTGCTTTGACGGCCGAGAAGGCCCAGCTTCTTCTTGTGGACGCTCGTGCTATGGTGCAATACTAGGTGGCAAAAGAGTACGAATCGGCAGTTGAGATAGAGAAAAATCCAGCTCAAGCTCTAGATGAAGTTCTTCATCTTGACTCTCGGAAAGAACTCTCCAATTCGACATGTTCGAATAAAATCAAAATAACTACATCAAATCGGTGAAGCTCTGAAATAGTCATTCCTCTAATAACATAAATACTTTCTAGCAAGAAAGCGTCATCTTGAAGTTTTCCCAAAAGTGTGATTCTTTCTTCCAATAAAAATTCACTCAAACAAAATTTAAAAAACAATGTATAAACAATGGATGGGATATAAATCCCTTCAGCATGCTCTAATAAACGCCAAGCCGCGGAAATCCAACTGGTAAAGTGCTTCAAACGCCATAGCACTGGTCTGGGTTCGAAACCCTTTGAATTTGTATGAGCGGACAAATGGCCACGTGGCTTGGTACTACTGGTGAAAACTAGGCATGTAACTATTAGTTGGCGCCACCTACCCCCTGAGCATGTGAGAAGACGCAGAGACTCCAAGTTACGTGGTTATAACCACGGATCTTTCTTTTTCCCCTTCATTCCTCTTATCTCCCCCTTCCCTTTTGTCTATACTCTTATTATTATTATTATTATTATTTTATTTTAGTTTTCTTTAAACCCTACTCTCAAACCATTCTACACTATATTTACATATTAAACCATTTCTCGCACGACATCGGCACATATTTGTGATTTGTACATGGATCTTGATTTGCGCCTCTCACATTCAAGAAACCTCAACCCAAAAGGACGAAGGGGCTTGGGCATAAAACATAGCGAAGGGCATGGTGGTTGAAACATACATGTATTAAGTAGTTGTTGGTATCCTCGCGCTATTCCAATCTCAATGTAGTGGAGTTGATCCTCTCACCAGGTTGCAAAACGCCATGGTTGCGGCCTTCATTGCCAATGTTGCTAGGAAAAATAATTTCATGCAACAAGTCATTCAACAAAATGATATCCTTCAACATTATCTAGGATACGATGGCACACATGACAACCTAGAATGCGGGTTGAAAGTCGGTACCAAAACTAACCCTTATATTCTGATGACAATGGATTGGTTGCAATAGCAAAAATATTTTTTCTCAACAAACACAAGATCTTGCCGCATGAATCATTAGACAAACCTTGTTTGTGTCCAAATGTGCAGAGTTGGAAATGTGCACTTTGCAAGCATTCACACTCGTATGAAGGAGCTCATGCATATGGCAAAATTAAAGGAACCGCTAGTTTTATGTTGGCCATAGTTGATAAAGTCTGCAACCTTCGGCAATTTCATTGCACCTCTCCATTCAATTGTCTAGTATCCTTCAAAAAATTGAATGTGTTGAGATCCAAATGAAGCTTATTACCAACATCTCAAAGGAAGAAAAAATGATTAACATATGGTCATCAAGAACTCCTTGACAATCCTCTAACCAACCTTTGACATGGATATTGTTGAGATGGAATGAAGATTCCCCTCACATGCTTGGTCATCCAAATTTGACAATGTAGGATCCATTTCAAGCTCCAACCCCTCATGTATGACATAGCCTTTAATTGCGATACTACAAACGATTATGCCTCGACAATATTTGCATGGTAGAATGATTTGTGGCCATCCATTCACATATTTGTTGGTTTACATGAAGACGAGGTTATGCATAGCTAATTTGATCCTTATCATTCTCATGGTCATTGAAGTTTTAGTATACTTGTTTTAGTATATTAGTTTTAGAATACAACAACGATTGGTGGTCATGATCGGTGGCCTCTGACCTCTCGAGGCTCATAGACAGAGGTCCTAACTTGTTGCTCAAAGCCTTGCACTTGTGCAAGTTATGTGGTGTGATTCATTTATTGTGGGTTATTCATATCTAAAGCATGCATTCTAACTCATTGACTAAACTGAAAATTTGTCCACGATTACAACATGCTTCAATTTTATGGAAGGATACATCGATGAAATTGCACGTGTGGGTATGATCATGATAGTATTGATTAGATGACATTATCAAATTATCATTATTTCTCAACCGAGACTCAACATGAAAGATTCACACATTCTTGCATGAAAGTTAGGCAAACATAAAGTGTATTAGCATATCCGCCCATGAAATGGACTTAACCAAAAAGTTTTGGATTCTTTGGGGAAAAAAAACATTTTTTTACTCAAAATTTTCATTTATTTCACTCAAAGTTTAAACTTCAACAATTGGGGCCCATACGATTGGGGCCCATATGATTGCAATGTTTCCGTTTCCAAGAAGAGTACCTATAAGAGTTCCATGGGATAGGACGAGAGAAGAATTCCATGCCACCCAAAACGAAGAATGCATATGTTAGTTGTGCAACCTTTGAGTACAAGAGTTGGCCATGGCATCTTTCATGTGAGTTATATGTACATACTACGGTGGACTTTGTCTTCACAAAATGGGATGTTCGAAAGGATCTTATGCCGCTTTGAGAGGATGAAGAAACAAATGATTATTCGTACACCAATATGTAGCATGACATATTCTTCATATATTCCATGTAGTGACTTATCAACATTGACAAATCCCATAAAAAAGTCAAATAGTTTCTTGACTCATAAGTTAGAGCAAGAGGAGATCATTGTAGGCGAGTGCACCTCTCATATATCCAACATAAAAACTTGCCACGTCATTTGAGATCATGAAAACTTGTCAAACAAACTTACAAGAAGTAATCTCCGGGCTGCATATTATTTCATGGCTTTCATGTTGGATGAATGAGAAGTGTGCTTGTGTGCAATTTGTAGCACAACTACATGCATGCCCAATCATTCTAATACCAAACTTGTGCATTATCCAAATTCCGCATAATTTTCATGGGCAAACATCAAGCCAATAGAGTTATCCGTAAAGTCCCACATAAAAGGGACGAACTATGGGTTTTATTCGTTCTTTGAATTTTTAAAAATTAAAAGCTCATTAGCTTGTCGTACGTTGGAGCCTATTTTGAAAGTTGGTGAAACTTTTCAGACCTCCTCTTTCCACCTCTCAAACTTTGAGAGAATTTTAGATCTATAATAGGTATGCGCATCGGACTTGCTGGCTTAAATACCAGATCGGCCTATGCAAGGCTAACTTGGTACCAATGTTTATATTTGACAAATTTCATTTGAAGTTCAACTTCAAATCCAAAGTGTCACGTGATGTTTTCAAAAACAAAAATGAATGTCAATTGACATCTACATTTTCTTCTACAATGTCATTTCAACGTCAATGCCTAGTAGTACGTGTCATTTCAATTTCTAACGTGGCAATTGACATGTGGTTATTTTCTTCACATGTCACACTACATGTCAATTTCCAAGTTCTGGTGTCAATTGACATGCATTTTATTTTTGTGCAAGTGTTTGTGTTTGAAATGTCAAAAACTTGCAAAAACTTTGTTAACAATACATGTTGCTTGGCGCACTCATCCAGTAGAACATGCTAAAAATTTGGTTTTTAATAACCCTACATCGCTCTTTGAGTACGATAATTTAAGCAAGAAAAAAACTTGGGTGACTTTGTGTTACTTCTCATAAACTCAAAGTTTGGGACTAAACCTAGGGTTTCATCTCCTTTACTTTAGAAATAGCTCTAACGCCTTGTGTGTTTCATCAAACTTTGGAGGTCTTGACATCATCGAACAAGCCTTGCAAAGATTGTGGAGCCGTGTTGGTATAGGTTCCCTTGGATCCTATAGTCATGTAATCCATATACAAATTTTGAGGCTCCCAACTTTCCCTTACAAGGTCACTTGTCCCCCTTGGTAAACATTAGAATCGCGCATTGTTGAGTATAGAAAGTGGCCACTCTACATTTATAAGGCTTGAAAAATGTTACCGTTTGGGATAATTTCTTGTGTAGTTTGCTCAAAATCGGATGTTGCGCGAGATGTCGTAGATTGACGTAGGTGGACCTCTTCATTGAAATTATTCCCGAATCCCAATACTAGTCAAAGAGGGTTTTGCTACACCACACTACCCTCCCCCCAATGGTCGGGGAAAACCGACGGCTAGTTCATTATCAGCCGATGGATTTCGCCTCATGGTCGGTCCAAATTTCCAACCATCGGATGCCAATCCGACAGTAAATCCAATCCTCCGGCAATTAGCCAATGGACTAGAAAATTTCCCGGAAATGTAGCCGATTCTTCTTGTGAGTTACTAGATTTCAGCCGGAAGAAGTATTCAAATACTGGCCGATACCCGAGAAATGGTAACCGATACCCTCCCGGTCGTGAGCATGGATATCTAAGTGGTCAGGGCTTCGAACGGCAAGTCGACGGATGCAGGCCAAGTGCCCAGGTCAGGGTTTCGAACGACAAGTCGGCAACCTGCAGCGCCTCCATCCTCCGCGGCTCCGCATTCACTCTCGTGCACACTGCTCCACCTCCGCCTCCGTCCTTCACCAACCTACTTGTTGCTCGCATCCAATTTGGTCACATTTTGCTCGAAGAGCGGACTTCTTGCACAACCTTCTACGAATCTGCTCTCAAAACTTCATCGGAGTATCAGATCTGGTAATTCATGTCTCCTTGATTGCCTCAAATGCCTGCAATTCATAACCAGCTTTGTTAAGCCTGAAGATCATTGTTCCTCCCAAATCGAAGTAAGGTCGAGGATCCAACCGACTTCCTTATTTTAATATCACTAAAGTACTCAACATTGAAATACAAGGTAGAACTCTTACATAGCCTCTTCATAAGCTGATGTGGATTGTAGTGAGGATTTTCACTTATTCAAGATTTTGTACTAAGAAATGATTTCTAATAACTTTTCATACATTTTTTAAACAATTAGTGCCGATATGAATTCCATTTAATCGGATATTGGCCAATGAAAATATGAAAATGTAGGCAATTGGCCGATTGATTTTACAAAAGACCGGCTCTTGCCGATGTAAATTGGAAAAAATCCGACCCTTTGTATCAACTACCGGCAATTAGCCACTAAGGGGCGGTTTACACTATGAACCATGAAGTTGTCCCACGGCGATGTAAGAGCGCTGATTGGCTGCTGAACTCGTCCCGGGACAACTTCGGTTTACACTAGAGAAAAAATGGCAGAGAGACCACGGAGGTCGAGGTCCCCAAAATATAATTTTTAAAGCGTAATAAATGCACTGACATGGTCCAACGGGTTTTTCGTTGAGAGAGGCAAGAGAGGTGGTCTGGTAGGAAAAGGCAAGGGCCCATGGCAGAGAATCACCATTTTAATAATTCTTTAACAAATCTACCCTCTATGTGCCTTAATCATAGCATGTCCCATGAGACATACCAGCACTACCTTGTTTTTCCCCTTATACCGGCTCCCACGTGTTTCACCAAACAACGTGGGACATCTAGAACTCAAGAATTTGAGTGCAGATTTGTTTTTCTGCTCTACCAACTGCAATATTTGGAATTTTGGGGCTTGTAATATACCATTGGAAAGGTCTTGAAAATACCTTTCCAACGGTATATTACACGCCCCCGAAAATTTTAAAATTATAGTTGAAAAACAAAAAAGAAAAATCTGTAGTTGTTTAGTGACTGCAGATCAGGGTGGTCAAAAGAACCGCAATGGGAAATCTTCTAACACTAATTATCAAAGAATTGAACTTTAATGTTGAGCAAGGTAGGGTGGTAACAACATTAAATATAATCAAACACTAAATGTCCTATTTAGTGTAGTGACAACACAAGGTACATGTTACATGTAAATTACATTGAACATGTACAAATTGAATCGCTCATTTTTTTTGTAAAAATTGTTGTGAGAAGATTTGCAAGCCACATCTTCGACACATTTAACAAGTGAAGACAAGTGAAGCCCAAGAGAAGACAAGAGAATGGCCAAACTTGAATTTTTTTCAAAATTGCCTTTTTTGGGCATGTATTAAAAAAATCAGCACCTTCACTTTTGGGTGCATGGTCATTCTTCTTGGTCCACATTCGGTTTACACCTAGTGAGGGGCCCAACGGCTTTGTAAATCAATTTTTTAAGAACTCGGACCATGAAATGTAGACCATGAACTCGTACCGCAGAATAAGGCATCTTCCGTGGGACGAGTTCATGGTCTATGGTGTAAACCGCCCCTAAGGCTTCAAAAACTTCCTGAACTCTGCCTCCCCCTCCATTTGGATATAGTATACAGTATGTACTTTGACATCATGATTGCCATCAAATAATTATTAACATGCAATGTGTGTAGTGGGATCCGATTGCGTTAAATTAAGTAGAAATTTGGAGGCAAGAGCGTGTGTGTATGGATGGGCCCCATTGTGTCCCATAGCCGGTGACTTAGGCCCATTTCACACATGAGCTAAAAGCCGTGACCTTGTAATGGTGAGGACCCTTGACTCTCATCCAAAGGCCGTACCATAGGATGTTGGGAAAGCCGTTTTATGTAGTCACGGGACCTCAAGCATAGTGTGAAGTGAGAATGGACCATGTTGCGGGACCATTGCATATTTTGTTGGCGGAAAAAAGAGGGGAGGATTTGGTTCAATATAATATGTCTCAAATCTATCAATTTAAGAGAATTATTTGGTGGTGTTTGTATGTGCTAGAATATGTTTTGGAATCTGTCTTGTAATATGTCCATAAATATGCCTTGTTGAAAAAATATTAAAAAAGTCATGGTCTCCCGGAATTTGTGTCACGCCCACCTCTTGGAGGTAGGCTTGACGAAGATTCCAAGAGACCATGGAACCTTTATCCATAGTCCGCCATGTAGGACTCCATGTAGACTTTTCATCCATGAAGTCTTCTTTGGGCCTTTAGGCCTTCACCTTAGTGTGTGAAGTGAACTTGGATGGTCTCCGCTCTATCGACCAATGAGAGTCTTAGATTGCAATGGTCACGGGCCTTCAGTCTTGTGTGTGAAGTGGCCCTTACATGACTTGCCACAAAGCTCTTGCAATGTTATGGTACATACCTTACCTAGGACGTGCCTTGCCACCCTTCGTGGTTTGGTACATAGGTACCATAATGTGGACGGTAGCATCCCCATCCTTTTTGAACCGCCACTTGAGATATCTACAAGATAATAGATGTTACTTTGATTTGGGACTAACAATGAGCCATATAGGTATGCGGATGAATAAACTATTCTACATTGTAGTTTCATCCCTTGTATAGATTATAGAATATCATGCAAGTTAAGATGATCATGATGCTCATTTTACTGCTAATGTTCACCATATGGGGTTCACCTATTGTAATCCAAAGCAAAAATAGTAGAATGGTTTGGGCACGTGCCATCTTGGCCTGTTGCATCGATGCATTCAAGTTAATGTTCCATGTACATCTTGAACATGAAATGACTCAAGACGAATGATTTTCAATGTTCAAAAGTTGTTGCGAAGCACATAAAGATAACATCCATATGATTGAAACCTAAATTTAACATCTTGACATGACATAAATCCATGTGCAAGTTTTTGATTGTTGAAAAGTAATGCCAAGGTAATGTACAAATAAATTGTGTCATGAGGTTGGAAAATCTAAGGTTCAAAAAACAATACATTTGTATTTAGAAACGATGGCAAGCAAAATAGATATTGCATAGAACAATATGTTGCATTCCTCATATAATTTCATCATATGTGCACCCTATTTTCAACTTAATTTTTTAAATTGAAGAATCTCACTAAAGGAAAACAAAGTTTGTTCCTAGAATAATTTCTTTTTTACGAGTGTTTAAAAATGAAACTAACAATAACGAAAACTCAATTTTCATGTCTCCAAAGCTTCGTAAGGAATTAAGGCCTCGGTGACGTTTAAGGGTTAATCCCTAAACATTGTTGTCTAACATACACTATTTTGAAATTGTAATGTGAATGTAGACTATGGAAGTGTGACTTTTTGGTAGATAGTGATAGTTTGTTGTCTTGCAATGTTATTATTCTCGACACCAACATGAAGTAATCTGATAAGAGTTTGACGAAGATTTCATATCATCTACACTATGTATGGTATTTATTATTACCTATTGCTGATGTGCCATAACTTATTACTTATAGGAACAAATATAACATGCATAATGCCAAATAGCTAGTGACACTAAATACCGGAAATTAATGTAGTAATATAAAAAGGGAATGCACAATTAGTGTGAACATGCTAAAAGCATTTAGGGGTTAAGGCTAATAATAGGATAAGTGAAGGGAGAGTTTGAGGTTAGGAGTTTCCACATGCCACCTCATGAGTGTCGAGGCAACACTCATGCATGGCCTCCACAACCCCCACAACATATTCCTCCAAGATCCCCTCTCTCTCTCCGTCGTTTCTCTCTCTAGCCTCCTCTCGTCAGGCGGCATCGCAACGCATTAGGGCCCAGCTCTTCTCCACTCCAGCTCCTCTTGACTTTTCGTCCATACCAATCTCTCCCCCATCTCGCCCTCGTCATTACGAGGTATTACAAGCCATTCTCCTAATGCTCTTAACCTCACTCATCAACATCATCATATGAAGTCACATTCATACTTGCACAGACCTCCTGCCGCATATTTAGCTTCATGCAACTCAGAGGCGAACCAAAGCAACAGAGAACGCAAACACAAGAGAGGACAAGAGAAGAGAGACGTAGAGATGTGTGTGCGCGAATGAGTGAGTGAAAGCATTGGGAGGAGTGTGTTGGAGGAGTAGGAGGTAAGTAGGTAGGCAGTGTGGGGGTGGGGTTAACTTATATCTCATGTTAAGTCGGCGATCATCATCCGCCTTATGGTGTCCATGTGGTGGTGGGTTTGATTGATTTCGGGGCAAGGTTGCGGAGTTCCATCGTGAATCTTGCGATCAATTTTGGGTTTTGTTCGGGTTGGGCGGATCGGCCGAGTGAAAGAGGTTGTACATGCGAGAAAGAGGGTTGGGGTGTGGCGAGAGAGGAGATAGAGAGAGAAAGAGTTAGGGAGGGATCATTGAAGGGGGATTGGGGAGATGGCAGCGTCCACAGCGGGGCTGGTGCCTATCACGAAGGCCTTTCTTGCGAAATTTTACGATAAGTATCCGTTCACTCCGTTGGCCGAAGAAATTCCATCTCTAGCCACATCCCTGCACGACCACGCTCTGAGAGCCCTCAAGCTCCGCGCTGCTGCTGATGATTCAGGTGAGTAATACCTCTGCTCTTACTTGTTGTGTTGTTTTGTGGGGTGCAGAGGCCATGGTTGTATCCAATCCGATGGAGAGGAGACCCTAGTTATGGCAATACGATGTTGGCCCGAGCTCCTATAGCTTGCCACTTGAAGAGTAGTGGGACGATTCAGGATGCTGTGCACGTTGTTTTCTCTGTCTCCATGTCATAGGTTTCTCCACGGCATTATCATAACTTGACATCACTTAATCCTGGGCATGCGGTGCAACCAACCACGCTGGTTGATTGAAGTTTCGGATATGGCAATTCTCTGTGTATTGATCGGGCCCCAGGTTTTGGCTGTCAGATCCAACGGAATGAATTCCTTCACTTGTATGTTATGGGGTTTCCATTGACTACCTACGCGTTGTTTGTGCTCTTTAGTCTGTGCGATGCCCTAGCTATGGCAATACGACGATGTTGTTCTGAGCTCCTGCAGCTTGCCCTGCAAGAAGATGATGCGATTCAGGATGCTGTGCATGTTGTTTTCTCTATGCCCATGTCATAGGTTTCTCCACGGCATCATCATGACTTGACATAGCTTAACCCTGTGCATGGGGTGCAACCAATCATGACGATGGTTGGGTTGATTGGTCTCTGCCAATTTTCTGTGTATTGATCTGGCCCTAGGTTGTGGCTGTTGGATTCAGCAGAAAACCTTCACTTCTATTATATGGGGTCTGTAATGACTAACTAGCCACGTGTGTCTGTGCTCTTTAGTCTGTGTGATGCCCTACCCTAGGCAATACGATGTGGGCAAGAATAGTAGGACGATTCAGGATGCTGTGCATGTTGTTTTCTCTATGTCCATGTCATAGGTTTCTCCATGGCATCATTATAAATTGGGCATCATAACTCTGTGCATGGGGTGGAATCAACCGCAATGATGGTTGGGTTAATTGGGGTCTGCCAATTCTCTGTGTTTTGATCTGGCCCTAGGTTTTGGCTGTTGGGTCCAGCAAAATTCTTTCACTTCTATTATATGGGGTCTCCCCTGGTATGACAGAGTTGTCTGTGCTCTTTAGTGTGCGTGTGCTTATGGTCTCCTTGAGGAGCTTGACATGTATAGATGGGCAAATAATACTTGGGAAAACCAAGGCCAGGGAGTTCTTGTGAAGTTGAATTCCCCAAGAAGATTTGTGCAATGGATCCATCTTGGGTGTCATCCTTCTGGCTGCTTTTGCACACGATTTTGCTCCCTTCGGGGTTTGATCTGTGACCTCATTTCACAGAATTAGATGTGCTGATGTTTCTGAGACTGCTATGTTTGAATATTTTGGGGCCTACTCTGTTATTCCTCTCTCATAGCAAGTAGAAAGAGGGTCTGAGATATGATGATGTTGAGATTTATTCTGGAAACTGAATTAAGTCTTGTTCCTGTAGGTAGGGCGTTCATACCTCAAGATGAACACCATCTGAGATAGCCAAGGAAATCGTGGTAATGACTCTTAGCCCTCAATGTAGGAAACAGGAAGAGAAACGATATTTCTATTTGGATAGGATATTGAGGGAGGTCATGGTTGTTACTGAGACCAGAGGAGTTGGTTTGCCATGTGTGTGTTATGCATACATCTCTATTCCATGTGTTATTTCTGTTCGAGACATCACCGATAGTGTATATAATTGGTATCCTAATGATTTACAATTTTGACTTCATCCTAGATGTATGGTGTCTTGCTGATTATATCACTTTAGGGTTGTGCAGCGTGGAATAAACACATGTACACCCCAGTATTGATGATGGTCGTGAGATACTCTACCTACACCTAAAGTAGGTATAGGGTGGTTAACGCAGTTGTCCCAGTAATGGTATCATTAGTTTTTTTTAGGACTGCTTAAAGTCTTACCTACTTGGAAGAATGAACCTATTGGTGATGAGTAAGAGCTTGGACATATAACCTGCAGAGCATCTCTGTGATCGAAGTAATCATGTAGGGCAAAGTAAGTTGAGTACATAGAGGATAGCAATGTCCTTACAACTCCAAGCAGAAGAACCCCCAAAAATACACTGTTATAAATACGATTCTCCATTGAAAGTCCTTTGAAGGACTACCTCTATTATACGAAATCCTTATGTGTGATCCTGATGAGAAGTTTCTCCTTAATTGTGATGCCTACTGCAACTTATCAGACTAGTTGCATAGTGCATAGAACATAAGTCTGGAAGTGTTGGCATGATGACAAGATTTGTTATGGAGTGATTTGCCATCAGTGGTCTGCCACTGTCTTGTTGCAAGTGTTTTCTAAGTGCATACTGATGCAGATGATTTATTTTTGTGCATGCAGGAAATGCTGCATTAATTACAGATATCAATGCCTCTCCTCCTCACAAGATTGATGAGAATTTATGGAGGAATCGTGAACAAATTGAAGAGATTACTCTCCTACTTAAGAAGGATAAATGGCCTGCATCAGTAAGTTGTTGCACCACTACCTGCCTCTTTAGGTTGTCCTGTACAATGTCATGCCCTATCAGTTCAATTTGCAATTGTAGCAGTCCTTTCCATCTTTAATATTACATGTGTGCCCATCTTCACATGATCCTCAGTTCCCTATGAGAACAAGCAGAGTTCTGTTATGAGTTTGTTAAATGTGCCAATGTACATGTGATGTGGATAAACTTCTATTTCTCATACCATGTCGTTCCTGATAAACACATCAGGTAACTTTTTCAATGCATGCTGTTAGAATCGTAATATGCTAGACTAGTTCATGGCATTGGAGTTCTTATTCTTCACAGCTGATAATTCCTTTTTTTTCTGTGCTCTGTGTGATCTTGCTTGTGGCCTGTTATGTTTCAGCTAAAGGCTGGAGGTACAGCTGAGTCGGAATCAGTTGCCAGTCGCCTGGAGAAGCTGGAAGCTGATTTGCAACATTTGTTGACTACATTGGAAGGCTTTCAGTCAGCCCAAAGCGAAAGGATATTCAACATGGGTGGGTGCAGCATATTTTAGTTGCTGCTTTAATTAAAAGATTAGCAATACACGTGCTTCATATCATTTTAAAACTAATAGTTGAAATGAATAAGTCTGAAAAGTTGGGAATTTGGTAATGGTGAGGTCAGGTTGCAGAATTATTAGCTGATCTAAACGGTTGAATGAAGAAGAATGGTTGATTTGAGTGGACAGTTGATTAAGTGCTAATATTGATTAAGATGACAATCTCCAACGTTGATCCTGTGTAAGTGTTTTGACCCTTCTAGGCAGGGTACTAAATGCAAATATGGTTGGGTTGATATGCAATACTAAATTGTGTGTCCATTATAGTGGATGGATCAACTGTAAGTTAAATCAAAACAAGAATTTGAGGTTTCAACTTTTTCAATTCAAGCGATCTCTTGTGATAGGCACACACCATTCACCATCAACATTGCTTGTAGCCAATATCCAAGTGTTTTAAAATTCTAAGCTTAGAAAAGGGAAAAGTATTGGGAAAATTGGCCTCAATATCACTTCATGGTTGACAATCTTGTGAGGTTAAGATCCATCCTTGTCACTAGTCTTATTTCCAGTTAATTAGTAGTTTCTGAAGGTCTGAATACTTTTTATTGCATAAAGTCCTGACAATAAGATGTGCTGGTGCAGTTCTCACATACATGCCTCAGGACTTTCGTAGTGTCTTATTGAGGCAGCAGCGTGAACGCTCAGAGAAACGTCGACAAGCTGAGGTTGATAACCTCATGGCTCAAGGGGGAACTGTACATGATAAATATGGACTCCTTTGGAACCAGCAAATGGAAAGGTGTGCTTTTTGATTCCTGATTCACACTTGCTACAGTATGGTGACATATTCCTTGTAAAATCATGAGAGCTGGAGGCTAACCTTGCTACTGGTACATGTGAAAGGATTTTCCTTAGAAAGGATGTTATCATAAAGTGCCTGAATATTCAATAGAAATGAATGAAGGAACTGTTCCAAATAATCAAAGTAGTTCCTAGACTTAAGTTAATGATCGAAGTAGTTTCCAAAAACGAATTTATTAGCCTAGCCACTGTGTTCAGAATCACAGGTGTATGGTTCATATATGTTGAACCATCCATGAGCTGTCTATACTCAAACAGTCTTGTTTGACATGAGATTACCAAAACAAGTTGAACATATAAGGAAACAGGAATATTTCCAATTTTTAGAAATATATGCCATCTGAGATTTAGCTTAGTCCACTTATAGGTAGCATAAAATCTCTCTGCAGTTTGGACATCGCAGAATCATAAATGTGTTGGTAGATTTGTGGAATTGTACATGTAGGTGAGAACATATTATGGGTTCTGACACATTGTATGCTGGTTCTGGTTGCTGAAATATAGACGGCGGCAATTAGCCCAGTTAGGCTCTTCGACTGGTGTCTTTCGAACCCTTGTGAAGTTTTTGGTTGGCGTACCTCAGGTATAATCTAGACATTTATATCGAGAGCTTTGTATGTTTAGGCAGGAGATAGGTATTTTATGAATTCTAATGGGTAAATGAGACCATCTATTCCATGCCAGTCCTTAGATATCTACTTTATACATTTGTTGCAGTAGGTCTTGTCTGGTGTCTTATCTGCTATTGCCAACAAAGTGGCCAGGACTATATTATTTATTTGTAGTTTTGATAGTTGATTTAGCAAATTATGTCTTAATTCATCATATATCTGGTAGATTAGAGCCTCTATTTCTATTTCTCTGACAACGCCGATAAATGTGCCTCACCTGATACAAGAAATGAATTAAAGTATTTTATCTGTCATAGTCTTGGTTCCATTCTGGCAGTTTGTAAGCTTGTGGGTTTCAGAATTTGTAAATTTTTCCCCAAGTTAATACTCTAGTTTTGGTATGTCCAACCTTATTTACAGGTGGTTTGTAGTAACTGGTGTATAACCATTTCTACAGGTATTACTCGATTTTGTGTGCAAAATCAATGACGACCATGGGTATGTGTTCTCACCTTGCAACATGCTCTTGGCCTGCTAGGCTTTTGAGGCTTTTTCTTAAACATGTCAAGGACATTGATAAGGCTTTGAGGTCGGAAATGTTTGAGAGTCTATCAGAATGCTTTTCTTGCCTTATGTCCTATAAATTGGGGTACGCATTCTGGCAAGATTTTATGGAGGTTCGGGACCTTACCTTTGAGTGGTTACAGGCCAATGGAAGAACAAAGACAACGATATGGACCTCCACTGTATAAACTCACAAGCTTTGTAGTTTTGCTTCGCGTTTTTCTTGTTGTCTGGTGGTCTTCATTCGACAGCACAGACATGTATAATTCCCTCACCTTGTCTCTTTCTTTGTGTAGATCAAAATTACTTTGCCCATGTTTGCACCCGTATAAGTACTTCAAACAGAACCCTTCCCTTCGTTTATGAAAGACTTAATATTTTCTCTTGAATGGCATCTGGCAGGGACGATTACATTCAATGTGATTCCATCCCTCTACTCTCATTATATAAAGCAATGGGGATGTAGATATACTTCTGCTGTATATTGTTTTATCCTAATTGCAAGATGTCAGAACAAATGGTGTTTTGTCCACCTATCTTTTCTTGTCATGGGGCTCTGTTTATACCGTATACATTGCCTTTGTTTGACTGATATGGTTTACAGCAGGCCAACAATTGAGATGATGGAGTTGCTGGAGCAGTCGGTGAAGGTTTATACCACAGAGTTTACTCGTTATCTTGAATTCATGGGGTACAGCAGTACCTTTTACTTTGGAATGCATATGATGTCATCTAAAATCTACTCATCAATTATTGCTCTCATGTCTGTCGATAATATGTTTCTCATCTGTTTGTTCAGTAAAATTGGGCTAGTCAATTTTTTGGGTCTTCCTTGAAGTTTGAGTTCTGGAGGGGGGCTTCATTTCATTAGCCAATAGTATCCTAGAAATCTCTGTGAACCCTTATCCCTCACCCAAGGCATCTGATCCTGTATGCTTATCTTTACTTTGTGAGGTACTGAACAATCTACACTACCTGTTTTGCAGGGAAGTTTTCAAGAAGTCTCCCTTTTTCATTACTCCCGAGGAGGCAGGAACAGCAAGTGAAACGTATGCATTTTCCAGCTTTTGTATCCCAACTTCACTGTTTGCCTGTTTTGGAAATAGAAATCTTTGCCCTCACAAGCAGTAGTCAATTTTATGGCTGCTCAGTTTAAGTGTTTCTGACTTCAAATTGGTCTGGTAACTGCAGTGCTGCTGCAAATGATTTCAAAGAGGCAACCATAATTGCTGGAAAAACACATGAGGTAACTTTGAGATAAGCGAGTAGGTTTGTGGTCATTGTGATATGTTTTTATCAATCACACGCTTTCATTACTTGTATTGTGACCATCTAGATTTGAGTTTACTAGTTCATATTATGGAGCAAGGTTCTGGTGAATATTTTCCATGTGTGCTGATCTCTTTTAATGCCAAAAATTTGTTGCCTTGACTGCGCTATTCGTTTTATGTGACAATATTTTGTAGGGTATATAATAACAAGGTGTTGGTTGTGCAGGTTTTAATAACTGTGGAGTGTGAAGGCTCTTTGGTTGCTTGGGACTTCAGATTGACATCTGGGAAGGTACCTATTACTTGTCTGCTTCTACAGATAGACAGTTCTGTTGATGAGCAGAGATTGGTTGAACTCGAGTCTCAAAGTGGGTTGCTATCATTGGGGAGACTTTCATTTTTATTTTTTCATATTTAGAGTATAAAGAAAACATATCAATACACACTAGTTACATTTGTCAAATGGGTGCCTCCTTTTGGTGAAAGAGCATCATTGATGGTTCTAGTTGGGCAGGTTTTGAAGTCAGAACTTGCTCCCTGCCACATAAATATGTGATTGCAAGTGATTGATATGCCACAAATGAATTCCACTGTTCAAATCGTACAGGAAATGAGCTCTTGTGCTTCATGTTCTGTGAATTTTTATGAACATTTATGCACTTCCTCTTCATTCTCTTCATTCTCTTCATTCTCTTCATGCCTATGAGGGTTTATCTTTTATCCCATGCTTATTAGCTCGAAATTGCATTCAGGACGTTGGCTTCAGTGTTGAGTTTCTGGATGCGTCTAGAACCAAAAGGCCCATGCTTCCTTACCAAAGATATGAATCACATCAGGTACTGCAGCCCAGCTTTATTCAAATTTGCAAAGTTAGCTCTCTTGGGGAAATTTCTTGCCACATGGACAGAGAGGGCACCAATTCAGTTTGAGAGTAGCAAATGAAAAACTTGGAAACATTCTGGTAAGTAGATATCTGTAGTATACCTTGGTGAGAGAATATGTTGAATGGTAACAAAATAGGTCCCTGCAGATATTTTGGAGAGAGCTTGCTTGCTCTCCCTGATCTATAAATTTTGATTGTAATTTGCCTTGATTACAGGGAAGTTTTTATTCACCAGCAGTTGGAAACTACAGGCTGTTGTGGGACAACAGTTATTCAACCTTCTACCGAAAGGTATAGTGATTGTACCTCTCTCATGCATTATCCTTCCTGATGCCTTGCTAACCATGTAATATGAAAATCTAGGTGCAATTGGACTTAAAAAAAATGTCCAACCCTGTGTCCTACTGAATCTGAACAAGGTTAAACGAGGCTTAAATCTTCACCACTCCAATATTTGGTCTTATTTGGAGATAATAGATGAATAAGGCTAATTTACTCTGGTATTGTGCATGTATAGGAGTCTGTCTGGACACTTTCTCAATTTTTCTTGTTACAGCCTGGCCCACATGGGCACCTAAAGTACCAATCACAGGAAGAACAGAATTGAAGTATTACCTGGGTTTTGGAAAGTGGCAGTAATTGCTATAGTTGCTCTCCATACTGATTAGCTGAGGAAGGATCAGTTGTTTTTGCAAATTATGGCTATTAACTGCATTCTGGTTTGGATGGTTGCAGACCATAAAGTACAAAGTAGATTCCATCCCACCAGTGCCAGAAGTACCAAGTGAAGATGTAGAACCAAGCACAGAATCTGGAAATCCAATTGAGAATTCTGTGAAAGACATGTCTCTGAATGAGGGCCTAGAATCACCTCCAAGTTCTGACTCCACTGTTGCGGATGCATCGGAGCTTGAATTACCAATTGCAGACATAGAGAAATCTTCAAATCCGAAATCACCTCCAAGTTCTGACTCCACTGTTGCACATGCATCAGAGCCTGAATTACTGATTGCAGACGTAGAGAAATCTTCAGATCCGGAATCATGTCCAAGTTCTGACTCCAATGATGCACATGCATCAGAGCCTGAATTACCAATTGCAGATGTAGTATACTCTTAGACATCATCGATTTTAACTCGATTTTCAAACCTTTGTATTCTTATTGAATTGCCATCTATGTGTTACACAGTATGTAGGAATTACCTTCTCTCTTGGAAGCATATCCAAAGAGATAGATACCCAGGGCTTTGCCCCCATTGGCCTCAAAATTCTGTGTTTGAAGTTAAGGTCACATAATGTTGGATGGAGAAAGTAACATGCCATCTAGCATTCTAGGAGTCAGGCTGGGCTGCAGCCTGCCTATTGATTTTGTGAACATTCTAGACAAGAGATTTTCTTGTAATGAGGTGTTCATGCTTCAATGAACAACCTTGTTGGTAAGGGTATCTCAATACCCCAAAATTTGTAATTGAATGAAAGGAGGTGTTATTGTTAGTGAGTGTGTCTCTGCAATTGCCTGCCAGTTCATTCCATCCTGTAGGTTATTGTGTATTTTTAGATTTTTAATTTTGAGATGAGTTGGGTGTGAATTATAGTAAGCCCTCTTCAAACGTCATAGGACTTGCAAATTCAGTGGCATCTCTTGTTTTGGCAGCTTTCCATTGGTATGGCATGTGTATCAGCTCTATTTACCTGAATGGATATTCTAGTTATATGTATATGTCAAGTGGATAGATGGTCCAAGTCATATTTTATCTACAAGCTAGATTCACCATGTAAATTCGTTTTCATGTCTTGGGGATAATTGTTCTTGTTGATGTCTTGTTGATGTCTGAAAGCCTGGTGGTTATCACGGTTTGAGGCTGGTGGCTGTGCAAGTTAAGAATGAATGGGTGCGTTTTGCTGTGTTTGAAGCAAGAAATTGTGTTGGTTCTCTACACTGTATGGTACTTAGTGTCATGTACACTATTTGTAGAGGGTTACCCTTGATTGCCTAGAGGCCTAGAAGTGTGACGTCCGGTAATTGGCAACATGACACCAATTGTCAATTAGGTAATTTGTTGAAGCAAATAATATTCCCCCCCCCAAAAAATTGGAACACGGGAGGTGCATGACCACCTGCTAATTTTTCCGTTCAAGTAGAGAAAATATTTCATGGTCGGAAATCAAACTGCTAACCACTCCATTTGGTTTTGGGTACCTCTCCTCTATCATCCAGTAATTTAGAGTAAATAATATCTAATGGTGTGACACTTAGCTTAGCACATTGGAGTACTAGTTTGACAGTTGATGATACAACACAACATTTCAAATTTCCACATACATCATGTATACAAAAGGTACACTGTTTATGGTATGTAGTGTCACGTGCACTATTTGTGAAGGGCCTAAACTAGATGCCTAGTGTCACATCTACTAATTGCTAATATGATACTATTTATCAACATATGCAACTTTTTAAGTGAAGTCTTATTTAATTATGACATTTAGTTTAGCACATTGGGGTACTTGAGATGATAGTTTTGTGTTTTAGTATGCAAGGGTAGATATTATCAAGTATACTAATGGTAAGTGTCATGTGTTTGCATTTTCGTATGCAAAAGGAAGATATTCTTGAGCATATTAATGCCAAAGTGTCACTTGTATGCACTCATATGAATTTGTAGACCATTGTGTAGGTTAGGCATACCCCTCATGACACTATTGAACTTACTCATGCCAAGATATTCGTAAACGCACTTGAATGCCAAGTGTCATGAGGTGACACTAATGATGAAGTTGTTGATGAATAGTTTAACCTAGCATACGCCTCAAAATAGGGTGAGTGACACTATTATGCATGTGACACTAAATACCATAAACAACGTTGCACCATTGATGGACTTGAATAATATTAATTGAATGAAAATCAACAAATTTTATTTGGGCTATATCTTGCACTTATTACTATAACCTATAAGGGGGTACAAAATCCCCTATAATAATAACCAAATCTCTTGGATTTGAAATTGCCCTTAAGTGCCATATGGCAGCCCCACTATCAGCTCTCTTGCCTCCCTCTCGTGTGCCAGTTCGCTTGCTCCGGCTCCCTTGGCTGTCATCCATCGCCCTCTCCATCGCTTCGCCACTCCATTTGTCGCTTTGGGCCTGAGCACATGGCAGCGGCCAGCCTCGGCCTCCGCTTGGCGGACTGCCAGATGGCCCCTCGCGGTTGGCCGGCGGGGGAAGCTGATACGCCAGGCGGGCACAAAGCGCCTTGTTGCGCCCACCTCCGCCTTCCCCCGCCTTCCATTTACCCTATCTCGGTGTCGTGAGAGAGAAAGGAGCAAGAGGAAATTTGAGTGCCGCAGTAAGAAACTTGCAAAGAATTACTTGGTGGAGGACGGCGAATCCGTGGGTTCTGGGTTGGGGCGGAGGGTCCGCTTCGCCACCTTCGCCGGGCGGAGCTGGATGAGAATCATCACCTCCGCTAGGCGGAGCGGCTGATGGTTGCTCATGTGCGCGGCACTTTTGCCGTCCCCCGTCCGTTGCTCCACCTCCAGTTTGTCCCTTCCGTGCATTGCTTCCACCCATTGCTGTGAATTGTTGGGATTGCCATTTTCATCCTTCAAGAGTGGGCGCACATTGCCCAACACCAACCTCGTTCGCTATTGAACCCTTGCAAGTTGCACTGACATTGTTGGAACTTAGGACTGCTTCATCCTCGCTCTCTAGAGTCCGGTGTCCATTGCCTAACCTTCATATCTGATTGACACTGCCTTGCGTGCTTGTTGCGATCCTCGTTAGGTAGGGTTTGTTGAACATGCTAGATTTGAATCTTGTTGTTACTAATGTGGGTGTGGATAGGTGCAAATATTGGTTGCGCCTTGGTTTTGGCGGTAGTGTGCGAGTTATGGAGGCGATGCGCAATGAAATATGGAGCTTTACTTCGAATCCCACCCCTAGATAATGACGCTCACCTTATTTTCTGTGGGTGCAAGTTGCAACTTCCAAGTTTCTGTTATGTTGTGGGGTTTGGGATTTGTTTCAGTTGTGGGCTTTGGGATGTGTTTGCCATTCCTGGCATTCACACTCGCCCCTTGGTGCACGCATGCACGGCCCCAATGGTGTTTGCGTTCATAGTCACCGGCGCTCGCACTCATACTCGCCCTCCTGGCGCTAACGCTCATGCCAATCTATTGGTTGTCTTGGCACCTTCGTTCTGCAACTCGTCTTCTTGCCTTCCTGCAATTCACTCGCCTCAAGCCGCCATGGCTCCTGGATGCACTTTGGAGGCGAATCGCCCAAGTTTTAAGCAATGGGTCATCATAATAATGCTCAGAGGAAAATTATCCATTGCCACCATGCTTGAGTGCTCATTGCAAGGGGGATCTTCTTCCACTCCCATGCCCATGCCTGCCCTCTCCTCATTTGCATCAATAAACATTAATGGTTCCCATATCACAATTGAAGCTCATTCTGTGGGAGGAAATTTGAATATTGTTCTTGATTAGTTAGACACCGAACTCCTCTAGTCAGTGCATGAGCCACCGCTGAAGAAGCAAAAAACTTCAAAAATGAGGTAAGCTTTTGATCCTTTGCATGTTTGTGTTGATGTTTTTCTCTTCTTGTCTTCATGTGCATGTTGTTCGTGTTCTTCATTGTTTTGCTTTTCGGATTCGTCATCTTGTTTGTATTTGTCCTCGTGTTGCTACTGGTCATCTTCATGCTTGTTTCGCTGTGCATATTGTTACTCGCTTTGTTGCACGGGGGGGTCACTCCATTGTCGAGTGAATACCACGTGCGAGACAATTTAGCTACCCTATATTATATGCCTTAGACAATTTTTAAAATTATGATTTTTTTTCTACATATACATAACCATTGATAATATCTTTTGTATATTTTTTTGAAATTTTTAGTCATCTTCATGTTTTGTAGTAATTGTTTTAGTTCAATTCTGCGTCATTCTAGTTAGAAACGGTATGTTTTATTAAAAAAACAGATAATCAAATTTGGTTACCATTTTTTACTATGTAATAGATACCGTGTATATCTACACATAAAAAAAAATTGATAAAATTTTGACTCATTTTGGTGATGTTTTTAGGAAAAAGTAGATTTTTTTGTCTCGCACGTGGTATTCTACTTGACAATGGAGTGACCCCCCCGTGCTTTGTTGCTCGTTTTGGATGGTCATTTTGATCTTCCTATTGGCCGTCTTCATGGTCTTTTTGATATTTTGGTGATCATATTGTTGTTCATCTTTGCTGCATGTTTATGGTCTTCCTAACCATAAGCTTAGTGGGATGTGGGTGCAAGTTCTACGAGACTTGGGCAACCAATTACCCTTGGTCCAAGCAAGATCCGGAGCGGGATGGAATATTTGACAAGGCGAGGTGTATTGTTTGCTCCAAGATAAATGGAAGAGACAAAATTTTGGATGCAAAGGATGATAACTTAAAAATACACCAAGGCTGGATTAAAACTCCCATGGATTTGCCATCCTTGAAAGTGAAGAAAGGAGATTGGTTTTGGGATATGAACTCCACCCACAAGAGAGCTGAGAGGATGTTTACTGTAGTACCAATGGGTAGCATTGCTATATTAGTTGCAGTTGGGGCTCCTCTAAAATGCAAAGAGATGCAAATGGCAGTCATTTTCCATCTATTGGAATTTGGAAGGCCAATGACCGAGTACCCTCCCATGAAGGAATTGCTACAATTTCTTGGTGTTCCCAAGTTGAGCCCCTAACCCTTTATATTCTTGCTCGTTTTTGAATCCTTCCCATTTTGTTTTACAACATTAGCCTGCTAGCTAATATATGTTGAATCATTTGGTAGATTCTCTTGAAGCATTGGACTAAGGGGTTAGGTTGGGTAATGATAGAGAGCTTGCTAAATATCATGGAAGAAAAGACAATGACAACATTAAGTGTTGCCCCATACTTTTTGGTCTCTTGTGATGAAGTAATAACGTGAGACAACCAATCATGGATATCCATCCATGTTTACATGATTTGTGATTGGGAACGGGTGCCGCTGCTCCTCACCTTGGAGTGTGTTATTGAGGGCGGTGGTGCTAAGAACATTATGAAGGTGATTGTTGGTGCTCTACTAACCAAGGTGGGTTGACCCCCCACCAAATTAGGGACCAATTCATGGCTTTTGGGACAGATGGTGCCTCAATGCTACAAGGGAAGATGAATGGCATTACTAACAAGTTGCAAGTCTCTCATGCGCCAAACATGCAATGGATACATTGTGTGGCACATTGAAGCCACCTTGTAGTGAAATGTCTACCAAATTTGGAGATGGTGTCTAGGATAGAGACCCTATTAGCTGCCTTGCACATGTATTTCAATAAGTTTCCAAAATGTCATTTGGAGATCCAAAAACTTGCTGAATTTCTTGAGACAAAGTGTAGGAAAATAATTCAAAATGTTAAACTAGGTGGTTAGTATGTTGAGTCCATTGAAATATGTGTTGACTGAGTAACGTACCCTTTTGGTGAAGATGTATTTTGATCGATTTATGAAGTCGGCAATCCCTGCAGCCAACGTGAATTACAAATTCATGGCCAACATCAAATGTTTCCTCACCTTGGTTGCAATGGTACCCCTTCTAGAGGTTGTGAAGGTTCTGGTTGTCTTTGCTCAATCCCCCTCTGTGTATGTATGTGATTTTACAAAGGCGTTGAATTTATGTATCCAAGATGTCCATGATTTATATTGCTTTGGGAATGCATTCAAATCTGATGTATTCTCGTGCTTTATGAGGATTTGTGATCACATAAGAGCATACACCTGAGGTGGCACACGGATGTGAATGATTGTGTTGAGCACCTTGTCTTTGAGGTCCTCCTTTCCACATCAACAAGATCACACCTCAATGCAACTTGCATAGACTTTGTCAATTACATGAGGAGCTTCATAATAAAGGAGTTGTTCAATCTCATCATTGCTAAGGTGAAAGGTGAAGTTGCTAGTATGTTATTTTTAACATATTATTTTTTCCTTTTCCTCATGCTTTGCCATTGAGGTTTGTTGCATTCAAGTAGTTCTTTATGTGTTGGGTTTTTGTTGTTGCAAATGTCGCAATAAAGATGGTCATGGAATTTGAGAGCCGGTTCCCACTAAGTGATGTCATGTATGCAATATTCATAGTGCACCCTCAATTTTGGCTTGAGCTGGGGCATGAAGACAAGCTAACATGTTACATGACCCCTTTCAAGGCCACATATGGTCACTCAAAAAATATCTGAAGTGTTCCTCTTGTGTATGAGACTAACCCACCAGTATTGAATGTTGCTGCACTTGATTAGTAGCTCCACTGGTTTGCTATTGCAATGGTAAATAAATATGAGCATGCAATGCGTGCACTTGATTTGCACGTTCACCCCATAACAAAGCTTTGGCACAATTTGGGGCAATTAGGTCCATTGAAAGGAGTTTTTGGAGTTTTTAAAGTTGGTAGAATTGCAATAATCTATGTATTTAATTTTTTTTTGGGTGGTTTTGTATCATATCATTGATGCATTTCTTATTGATTATGTGAATGTGACTTGGTCATTTGTCGACTTTGATTCATTGTTTTCCATTTTGCAGGTGCTTGGGAGCATTGAAGATGAAAGAACTTTCTCGAATATTTTTTTTGAAGAACAAAATGTGAAACCTCTTGACAAAGCACTTGCCACTTGTTATGAGCATGTTCGCATATAAACACTACACATTGATGTCATTTCCATCTAAGGAAGTTGTTGCAAATTGGAGAGCTTGGAAGCCGAAGTGGGGTAGATATGCATTGATTGCTTGATTTGCATAGAATGATAAACATTGATTTTATTTAGGGTTTTTTTTTTCTCACTTCTTAGAGAATTCATAATAGAAGCAACTCACATACATTTATATCTCAGATAGCTATGTGGAAATTTGCAATGCATCATGCATGCCATTTTGAATAAAGAAGCATTTTCCTCCTACAATTTTTGTATATGACTTACGTATTTTAGCTTGATTTTTTCATAGAATCTGCTGCCTTTTCTTGGCTGAATAGTTGCTTTCAGTCAATAATTTTTTTTCACTTAGCTTAATATTTGGTACAAAATATTAATGCTTATATCACATTTTTGTAATGCTTTGCCCACATTTTGAAACCGTAGCAATATAAATCAATCTCAATATAATATTCTCCATTTTTTTGGTTCAAAATATTGCCATATAGCCTTTAAAACAATGTTCACAATCAATAAAATAGTCACCTCACCTACTTTATAAAAGTGAAAGAAAATTCGTCGGTGACAATCCTGTGAAGTCCTTGGTCCTTTAATATTTGAGGGTGGGAATGGGTTTAGAGTCTCTCTCTCTTAAACTATATAAATAATAAAAAGTGAAACTTTTGACAAATTGATTAAACCTCCTACAAAGTTTGGAATGTTTAGTAGGCTTTACGCCAATGCTAGACACTACACTGTACTTTACCATGAGTTAACTAACCATTGTCAAGGAAGTTACCACGCTCCACAATTTAGGGTTTCCATGACCTAAGGTAGCCATTGCACCTTACTAAACTAATACTTAAACCCTAACACTTCCATGTGAAGACACTTTTACATGCTTGGAGGAGAGCATACTTGGCTTAGTTTATTTATTGAGGCTCAATAGATACATACAAGTGTGGAAGCGTGTGGTGTTTGGTGTACAAGAGGTTCTTACCATTCAAGCAAGTTACACAATATGGCAAAAGAGCAGGTTTGTATACTCAATAATTTTGTATTGAGTGTAAGTGTCTGCAACCTCTCAATGAACTTGATAGGTGAGATAAATATTTGACATGGATTACAACCGAGCCTACTTGAAGTCACATGACACACACCTTTCTAACACACAAATGTATGTTTGGGTTGGCATGGGTGTAGGTGAGGCTGGCTCTTCACATTTTAACAACAACAATAGTGCATTGCTCATGCTTGAATGATCTTTTACTCTTGAAATATTACACTAGTGAAAGTCATTATGTTGTTGACTAGTGATTTGATGTACTGTATATGCAAATTCTAGAATAGCAGTTGAGACCTTGAGAATACTTTCTAGCAAATAGCAAATGAGGTATGTAGCCTACATATCACATTCTTGGTTTATTACTTGGTTGTAACAATAATCATTGAGCAGAATGTAGTCATGTGTTGGACTATCTTTTGAACTTAGTTGCAATAAGTGATGAGTATTTGATACCAAGGCATGTATCATCACATCATAGTACTTGATTTTATACCTTTATGCCAACCTTTGCTACTACGCTTTGATTGAAAGCAAAGAAACATAGCGGCGCATCTAGCTACTTTGATAAGCATACATATTCCATGTTGAAATTCCAATCAACTCACTAGATGTGTAGAACATAGCACTAAATCCATGATTACAATATTGGATGCTATGTTTAGTGATGCAATAAACTTGTGATGAAAGAAAATCTCACCCACCCACCCTTGCTTCATTTTGATGAAGAATAGAAAGGAAAAGGCCTTAAATTTGCAAAGAGGAAGATCAAGCTTTGAGGTTGAAAAACTTTGAAAAATGACAACTCTCCTTGGATGGGATGACAATGTGAAAGCCCTCCAAAAAGTCATGCATAGATTGGATCAATTTTCTCACAATGATTTCTATCAATGATACCAAGTGAAAATGGATGTGCATTTGGTCCGAGACGACCCTAACCTACTGGATGATGGTGGAGAGATACCCAAATCTCAAGGAAGAGGTTGGCGGTTCGAATCCCAACTGTGAAATCTCCTCTCTACTTGACAGAAACTTGCCAAGTGGTCTGCCTCCTGTGCTTTGGCGCTGGCCTGTCGGCTTCTGTCTCAAAAAATAAAAAATAAAAAATGGATGTGCATTTTATTTACATTTTTGGGCTTTTGGATGTAGCCATCTGTTTACAACGTCTAGAGCTGAGTCGGACACATATGGAATGTGTGGTTGGATCTAAATTACACATACATCCTAACTCCTGAACTGGGGCTTTGAGGTGTAAATGGTCTTAGTAGCCAGCATGGGAGATGTCAATCCGGTCAACAACCCACTCAAGATTTTCAATATCTTTGAAATGCAATTGCCAACATGTTTCAAAGTCCCATGAAGTGAGCGAGGGATTAATTTTGTAGAGTTTATGGAGATCTATCCAACGAGCTATCAACCATCAAATCTGCCCAACTGCTTGATGGGATAAAACCTCTGAAATGCACAGTCTTATGATGCTCAGTATTATATGCTTGATTCAAAGTCAAATGAAGGAAGTGGGGAGTCATTTTGGTAGAGCTCCTCAAGAGCTATCTAACATACTATTATTCACCCAATTCCATCATGCCTTTTGAACACAACGAGCTTTTAGAGCTACGCTCATTGCCAAATTGCCTATTTATGCTTCAATTAGCATGCATTCAGTCATCAAGTCTGCAATGATATTTGCATCTCCAAATGATTTTCCCACGTCTTGGTCAATCTGTGCATAACCTGCCAATTTTGTGACTTCAAACCTAGATGTAGATCAATGTTCCCAAGACATGAAATTGATATGACCCACAAAGGTGACCAAATTGACCACTTTTTTTAAAAATTCGATTTTACATTTCAATGCCACATTTGATCTTCAAGTCATGTTTTGTGATACATATATGGTTGGGGGTCTACTCTTTCAATGTAAGATTTTTCATTCGCTCTCCTCTTGCTGGTTATCTAGTCCATAAATGGTTGCAGTAGGGAATGTAACAAAATGTAGGAACTCTTTTGTCATGATGTTCATTTTAAAATTACAAAAGAGAATTTAAACTAACTTGAAAACGAAGTAACACAGTTTTACATGCCGGTGGCAACATTGGAGTTCTCTCTCTCTCTTTCTCTCTCTCTCTCTCTCCTGAAAATGCTCATTAAATCATGTATATGTACATTTATATTTTGAAACTACACCACTCAGGATGCTTTAACATACCTAGAAAAATATACATATGTATAATTGCTCTCTACATCTTACCACGCATGCATATGATTATGATCATAAGAGGTTACAATTATATACCCTTCAAAGAAAGTTTTGGAAGGGTTTTTGGGTGAACCGTATAAGGTGACCTGTAAAAGGCAACCCTAAGGGGTTGGGCACTTAAGTTTAAAACGGGCTTAATTAACCTCATTAGGGAGGACGTTAAATACCCCCTCACGAACTTTTCGGGGTGTCAGATCCGGGCTGGGGCAGCCGCCCGTCCAGAAAATCCAAATTTTTTGGACCTGACCGAAAACTGCTGCCCACCCGCCCGACTTCGAAAAAAGCATTGCCCTTGCATTCTTGAAGGCCACTTACTCACAAATCCCATATTGAGTGCACTTCACCTTCAAGGTCCAAAATCCAATATATATGTTCACTTCCATTGAGTAAATAAGCAATTGATTGGGGTTTCATTATCAAAGTGAAACCATCAATAAAACATGTAATTAACTTGGAAGTCAAAAATATTACAAAATCCTCATTAGCATTGAGGTTATAATTTTTGTGACTTGCCATTGAAAGGGTCTTTGTCATTCTTAAAATGGAATTAAATTTTACTTTTTTATTTTTAGCATGTTAAATATTTTATTATTTTATGATATTTTAGTTAATACATTCTACTTTCACAAAGTTTTCATATGCATGTAAACTAATTAAGTGTGATTGAATGTAACTAAGTCTAATTAATTCTGATTAATATTAATTAAGCCCAATTATTAGAAAGTATGCTTACCAAATTAATCAAGCCTAATTAAATATAAAATGTACCCACTGGAGTTAATTCCAATAAATCATGATTAATTTTGAGTTAAACTCTTGAGTTTTGGAAAGGTACATAGATATGTAGAAGAATGGTTTGGCCTTTAAATAAGAGGATGTATTATGACAGGACTATGCTTGAAAATAAGCCTAGATCTATTCAAGAAATGCCCAGCTCTCTCTCATTTTACAATTGTGAGATTAGAATTTTAATATGTGAACTATTGTTGGCGCTTCCACATAACATTGTCATCACTTAAGTGACATGGTGACCTCTTGGACCACCTAGAATCCACACTTTTGGAACTCACATATCAATGTCGCAATTTGTTGGAAAAGGGTCCTTAATAGAATTTGAGTGTTCAGTCAAGGTGCTTCCGCTAATGCAATCATCCGATTGGGTATTGGACACTACAGCTAGTAAAGTCAACCAAAAGTGAGGATGAACTCAAGTTTCTTTAATGGAATCTTCCATATTTGCCACTTCCAACACTTGTGTTAGTTGCCTAAAAATAAAACTAGAGAGGGAAGTCCTATCTCTCTATTTCGGTACAAAAAAAATTTGATTTTTTTTCTTTGAGTTCTTCCTTAAGTTTAATTTTTTTTGAGGAGTACATAGGTGGGTGAGAGGAGCAGAGATGCATGTGCACATAGATGGCAAAAAGAAATGTGAAGATTCTTAGTTATATAAAATTAAAGCATGTTGGCATCTAAAACTCAAAGAAACCCTCCAAAACTTTCCAGTTACACTCAAACAATTGACCATCAAGACAATTCAACCCCAAATGATCCCCATACTTTACAATTTACTTAGAATGTGCATGCAAGGGAGGACTCCAAAAGTATGTAGCAAGAGGTGCTTGGTTAGCCCAATTTGACTGCCCTTACAAACAAGAAACATGATAATTTCAGTCTGTTAATTTCGAAGTGGGATTTGTTATGTGAAATATAAATTGAAAGTATTTCTAAATTATTTGCTGAACCCATCATCCAAAATCAAATTTTCATAGAAAGTCAACTCCTTAAAGGTGGCATTTTCTCATATTTAATGGAAGTTCATGTTGATTTTATTATTCTTAATGGTAGATGGACAAGCTTGTGGCTATAATAACAATGTCTTGGACTTTCATAATTGTTGGGCTAAGAGGGGTTGATACACAAAACATGACATGTGGGTAGACTTTCCACCACCATGCCCCAAAAATAAGCTTGTCATTCAAGAGTTCGACTTTTTTACGGGGCCACCCCTAGATGAGGAAATTTCAAAAGCCATTGCAACGCAAATAATGGGTCAATTTCATAGGCATGAAGACTAAATCTCAATTGGGAGGCACACTTCATGTAGAATAATGTAGTGCGTGTGAATGGAAACAATTGACTCCCCTATGTATACTTACAATTGCTATGTTAAACCTTGTGCAAATTCTATGTGATAGTATAGTGTTTTCATTATGTGTTGTCATATTGTTCAAACTTTCACCCAAGTTTTAAAGGCCACTTTTATTCTATTTGGCTAATTTGTTGTTGTTTTTGTCAAATAAAAGAAGTATGAGTAATGAGATAATATTCCAAAAATTGAACTTTAAAACCGGTCATGGTAAATGTACATATGGGCTTATTACCATTATTTCACACTCACATGCTTTTGAGTATACCCTCTAGGAAATTTGGAAAACTTGGATTTTTTCTTACCTTAAATATGCCAACTTGCCTAGAAATTACATGTTTAAATGCCTTCAACATCAAGGGTGGTTTATAGTTTCCAAGTTTATTGCCCCCACATCCCAAACAATAAATGATCACCGAGTGATCCTAGTAACCCTTGAGATCTCCCAAGGGTAGGTTAAAATTGCTCCTCATTATCATGCTATGTACCTTTAAATTTAAGGTGGAGGTGTGCATAAATTTGTAAAGTATGTATAAGAAGGGTTTGTGTTATATCTTTAATTTGTCCTTTTGTGCTTTGAACCTCGTGTTCCTTCACCCTCTGTAAATAAAAGAGATGCTAACGTTTCATGGGAACCTTGCTGCGGTACTAAGACTTAGGTCATCGTATTTTGAGAATCATAACATGTTTATTCCCAACCCTTGGCCACCTTATTCTCTTGCCTACAGTGTGTGGCAGGCGTGGGCTATGTGAGTATTCACTGCATTGAGAAATGTATTTACAACCAAGACACTGAAAATCTTTGTGAGAAGCCGTGTTTAATAATTGAGACCATAAAACCAAGAGACACAAGCCACAAAGTTCAGGATATAAGAATCAAAGAACCAAAAAGAACCAAGGGGCATGTGAAGAAATACTTGGGCCACTCTTGGCCCGCTCTTGGCACTCCACATAAGGTGTGCGCCCTACTGTAGGCACTTCCAACTTTGTGAATTTTCGGATGTTGGATCTGTTTGGATTGGGAAATGTCTCATCCGGTTAGCGATTGACAATCATAAAAGTCATTATTTAAAATTTCAAACTAGAGTTGAGATGCAAAAATTATAAGAAGTTAGAGTAAAAAAAATTACTTCAATTTAAAAAATCATATAAGGTTTTCCGGGTGCATTATCTATTAAGCCTAACATGGTGTTTATTTATGACCTTATAGTTCAACCTCATTATAACACATGTTTTTTGGATGTTTGATTATAACTATGAACCTTGCCATACACCAATTTAATGTACGTATCCGATTGAGAAAAGTGACCATTGAAGGCCACATACTGCAGGAAAAAATATAAATAAGTAACAATCCATTGCGCTAATGGAACATCAAGTCGATATGGCCGAGTTGGTCTAAGGCGCCAGTTTCAGGTACTGGTCCGAAAGGGCGTGGGTTCGAATCCCACTGTCGACATTTTCCTGAAATGTTCTCTGCTGATTGAAATCCTGAAATCAATGTGGAACTCTTTTTGAGGACTGAAAGGGGCAGATTGTTAAAATTAAAGAAATAGATGATTAGCAAATCCAAATTGTGGCCATAGCCTCTTTCCTCCTAATTTTTGGAGGTGTATGAATATCCTATTCATTGTCAAAGTGATGATTCGCTGGAGTTATTAGATGATTAGATAGGTTCCTCAATTACGTTGACAATCACGTCTAGAATGGTTAACAAATTTGAGTACGTAGTCCAATTTTATTTGAACAACATGTCTTTTGGTGTCTGTTCTTAGATCCATACCCAACCATTCACTACTTAAAATATAGGTGTCCGTTTAAGATGAGGCACCAAGCTAGGCACATCTACCTTAATGAATCCCCTTGCAATGACCATTGTTCACTAAATCTCCTCATTTTTTTTCTTCCATGCAAAGCATTTGCTTGGGGAATGTTAAGCGCTGCTTGAGAGGATGTAAGATAAGTGGGCCCAATTCGGCTACTCATCTTAAACAAACACCTATATTTGAGTGGTGCGTAGTTAGTTGTGGATATAAGAATGGACATCCAAAAGACATGTGTCTTAAAAGATGTTGGGCTATATGATCAATAATTGTTAATTTTTAGAGGTTCAGTAGTCAACATGATTGGGTTGGGTGGGGACTTACGTGATCATTCAATAAGAAAGAGATTTTTCATATTGATAATGAATAAGAGATTAATATCCTAGGGGGTGGACTCTTCATTGGAAACCTAATTTATGACGTGTGTGAATGACTATGATATAAACCCCCCCTATATATGAGATTTTGTTTAGAGAAAAATAAATGTATACATACTAATAGTAGGCTAGAAAATGGGCCGATGTTTTGATATTAAGATTTTCAATTTAATATGATAAATGCCTCTACTACATACACATGATGTAAACCATGAATAAATGGGCCTTCTTTACATATACAAGTCATTGGGGACGAATACCATATGACAAAAATGGATAGAAACATGATTAGATGAAACCAAAACATGAATTGTCAATTTTTTACTTTAAACCTTAGGGCCCCCTTTTGTGCATCTACCTTTACTCCAAATTTTTAATAGCAGTTTAAAATGTACACACTAGAGAAAACAATACCTCTCCCTTGTGTATGCTATACACTAATGCCTCAAATAATACCCCTTTCTACACTCATGTTAGTTTGTACGTGGTATGAAAAGTCCACTTCTGAAAATTATATGCTCCAAAAAATATGAGAAAATTGAATATGGGCACAATTTGGATTTTCTTGTCACTCGCACGAAATGTGTATTTTATATCCTACGAGAAGTGTGTGCAGAGCTAAAAGTGTCCATTTAAGGCCCACTTACCTTGTGTATGCAGTGCGTGTGAAAACTAACACGTGCATCAAGCTACAATTGAGAAATCGCATCTAGAACTTGGATTCCTAAGAAATGAGATACTAAAGGTTTCAATTGGAACGTAGAGCCACTCTCAACCAATGTTCAAGATTGAAGTCTTCAATGCCCTTCAAACGCGATTTGGCCCTTCAAAATATACCTCTCTCAAAACAACTCTTCAAAATGCAACCCCGAATTGAAAATGAAGATGTCACTTGAAGTCCTCAATATAATTTGCCCGCCACAAGAATCAACAAGCGTAGGGCATTGTCACTACAAGAAGTGGAGTTAGATGGTTGATTCTTAATTCTTCACATTGTACTGAAAACATGTACCATATAATTCATGCACAAGTTTAATATGAGTTTCGTATTTCATTTCTATATTCTTGGATTGGCGTCTTGGATTTGAACCAACCCTTCAACTGAAGGGCTGAAATTTGAGAGCCCTTCAAAATGAAATTCGTATGAGGGCTTCAATCTTAAACACTGCTCTCAACAGACCAGATTCCAACAGGCAAAAAATTACTTGATTTACGAAATTGGACATCTTTCAAAATCTAGTAAAGTGTATTCACTCCTTTCCATCCACTTCAAATTCATGCTGAAACTGGATCGAGATTTTGTGCACCCTGCACTTTTATTCTATAGTCAAAGTGAAACCTATTAATAAGATTATCCTAAGGAAAAGAAAACACTGTACATTATTCAGATCCATAACAATGTTTTGTGGGACTCACAATATTTCACGGAATATTCCCGGATATTTCCACATTCAGTCTGTATGTGGGGAATATTCCCTGAAATGCTGTCAGTCCCACAAAACACTGTTATGGATATGAATAATGTTATGCATGATGACATCCCCATGATTTAATAATGTTGTGGAAAAATGTATTTATTGAAGCTATTTGAGATGATCAAGCTTCCATCCATGATGTAGAGAATGAAGCAAACATGGAAGGAAATAAAGAAGAAGAAATTGACACAGTGGTCCTCAAATTGGAGACTCAATGAATCTAGTCACTCATTGTCAAACATCTCTGACCAACCTTCTGAAATCTTACTTCGCAATTTCTTTGCATTTATTCACTTGATAGATGAGTTTCTATGAGTTATCTTGGCACTTCTTTCACCAAGATGGGTATGATGGGCACATGTAATATGGACAATGACTTATAAGGGTTTCTAATGTATAGGTACATATTCAAACATGAAATGTACATATCCAAACGAGAACCATTACATGTCATCTATAAGTTCACTTCAAAGATTCAGAATATATTCATCTTGTCTCCAGATTTAATAAGCTCCATTTCAAAGTTTCAATACTGGAATCCAACAAATTTAATGTCATGTTCATTTGTCAATTTTGTGACATTCTTAGTTTCCACTGAGAGAAAGTGTCATATTTGTGACATTGTTGTGCTCAATAAGTTGTCATTTATGCAGTCAAAATGTATTAGTGTTTTCATTTTGATTTTGCTCATGTGTTTATATATATATTGATCTCAAACCCTTACATATGTTGAAATGCTCAAAGTGTCCACAGTATGGTAGACGGTGCTAAAACCAACACTCACTTAAAGCCAACACCCTAAAAGCTTCTGCAATAGATACAAATTGATTTTGAGAATGTCCACCGCCTTAACATCAGATTTTTGTGTTGCTTTTTGGATCATCTACCAATAAAAATTCAAACCTATATAACTTTTGTGTACGAAATTCAAATAGAACATACTTTGATGCATTAGAATCTCCTTTCAATTGCTAACAAGAAACATCTAAGACTTTATCAATATAATAATATTGGATACACTCGGCACTTAAAGTGACGGTATGTGCAACGTCTACCTACCTTAAAACAAACGCTGAAGAAAGCGATTGCTGGGAAGCTCGGAAACTTAACCACTTGGTGAGTGATGGAAATGCCCAAAAGCCGATCGCTTCTGTTTCAAAGTCTTAAATTTGAATGTTTGTCACGTAAGCAATGGCTAGTAAAGCACAAGAGATGTAACAGCACCCTCAGCCGGACAGGTGTCAGCTTGAGTATTAACCTCATGTTTACAACTTCACTCTTTTTTGTAATTGGAATTATTTCAGAATGCCCGTGACGGTCTACATACATCAATCAAGTAGATAGGTAGGTATGCCCGCCCTTGATTTTTTTTGCGAGCCTGCTTGACTCATAGCCTAGTTGTCAATTAGGTTTAAGCTACCAGCTACTAGCCGGTGATAACTTCTACCTTACATTTTCAGTGAGCCGGATTGTCAGATTGATATGACAGCCATGTCTACTCACCGGTTTTGTATAAATCGTTTTATTTGCCTTTCGTGTCACCTTCAGTGGCAGCCATGTTGAAGCAATGCCATAGATGAGTTCAAATTCTGCAAGAAAATGCATAAGCTGTACACTCTTTGAGGTGGGGTACGAGTGTGAGGTCTTTTCACACAGGCCTCAGTATAATTTTTTAAGCCCCAAAGTTGGTAAGTACATCTTCTCAGTCTACAACAACCCAGTGACCGACTGAGGCTAAGGCCATTGATTGACTGACAAGACTCAAATTGCTCCCTGCTCGGCCGACATCTCACTTCGTAAGGAAAAAAAATTATAATTAGGGAGTACATTGCAGACTTTAAGAGCCGCATATTGCACTACTACTACTACTACTACTTCTTTGTGCGACTCATCATGATGTTTTCAAATTTTCATCATAAGAAGGAATTTTCATTAATGACCCTGAATTCACTTTGTGAGACATCTAACTGGTACAGATACCTTGATTGAGCTTCAAGCACACCCTGTTCCTTTCACCAAATATCGGTGAAGAGCTAGGGATCAGTACAAAGCTTTAGAAGAGGGCTTTTAGTTTTTTTTACTGGCCTTTCCATTTTATGACAGTCAACTTCATGTCTTGAGTGCCCTTTGCACATACTTCAGAGGCCTCTAGTTTGAACTTTTGGAGACAAATGGCATCGGATATTCTGATGGCCTTTGCTCAATCACCCTTTAATCTCTACGCAACCAGTTTTACAGTTAGGCCGGGCTCCAATAGCGACAGCATGCTTGTCTTGAAGCATAAAGAGGGCGCAACCTGAGGTGTAAATTGGATACGGAATAAGGGTTACTCTTGGGGCATACTCCTCCCGACCGGCCGGCTTGAGGCTTACTGTAGGTTGCCCATTGGCCCTGGATCTAGGCTATGGGGCCCTAGAGGCGCTAGTGTGGATACTTCCAACTCCATGGGTAAATTTTGACCGTTGGATTGAATAGGAATTGTCTCACGGTTAGCAATTGTGAATCATGCAAATTGTCATTTCAAGTTTCATAATCAAAGTTGAACTATAAATGAAAGAGGAGGTCAAAGTGAAGATTTAAAAAAACAAAATTATTTATCTTCTTTTACGTGATCACATAAGCCTTTTCCATTCATTTCACTTTCGAACTTAACATTTGCAAGACTACATCTACTATCTACATTTTGGACACATACTCCAATCTCATTGCGACACGTGTCCTTTTGGTGTCTACTCTTAACTACAAGCCTTGGCCTATACTACTCAAACATAAGTGTCCAGTCAAGAAGAGTGACCACATAGTAAGGCCCACATACGTTTACCTCTGGGATGAATGATATTGAGAATGACGAGTAACAAACTGTGGAATTCTTCCGGATTACGCTAACAGGCCGGCGACCACTCCAAACGTGCTTTGGCACTCACTTCATCGGGTGTGTTTTGGTGCATGTAAGTACTACTCCATGTTATTCTTATCTTTGGTTCGACCGACATGATGCACACATAATTATGATGTGTCACCCTCCACCTTGCCCCGCGTAAATTGAAGTGGCTAGTGCAGTACCCACCTAGGTCGGTTGATTCTTCCATACCCAATTTGGGGGTTAGAGGCAACCATTTTGGAAGAAAAAGTGGGTGGAAGTGGCAATTATATATGGATTCTAACATAGAGAATAAAGTTTGCTTCCATTTCTTTGACTGGGCCGCACGAGACCACTTCATATGAATTGACAGACTTGACCTAGCCCCATCTTCATGTTCCAAGTTACCTGTGTTCCATTCCCTTCAAGTGAAATCATAGAATGTAAAATATTAGGGGCACTAGATTAAAGTAATGAAAGTGTCAAAGTAATGGATTGTACTTTGGCATCTTCCTCTTACAAGTACGGTCTCCTTCTCTTTGAAGTCCTCTGTTTGAATGGATTCCAATTACATCTGAAATGTATCTTGCATCATCATTTTGAATGATACAACTGCCTTCTTCAGCATGTCACATGTACACAGTTACCGTTCTAAGTGCAAATGCGGAATATAGTATCGAATCTTCCCAAGTAATTAATGTTCTACTTGGACCACACCAATGCACATTTCTGTTAATTCATAGAGCAAGATCCAGGCTCATAGATAAGAATGTAAGACTGCTTGCTATGACACATGGTGGCTGGAAACAAACACATACTGGAGGGTGCTGTCTGGTTTAACAATAAATAATTATATATTGGAATAATTTTTACACGTGTCATATCCACATTGGTCAAGACATGGCTCAGTCCAATGTGAAATTTAGCTTTCGGAACTCAAAGTGTTGAACCAGAGCCCAGACAACACTCTTTGGTATTCATCCTGCTGTGATTTTTTTCACATGTGCCGCCCTGTCATCTGTGTTTCTCATGGTATTTGCATCGTGGCAGGCAATGTACAGCTGATGAGTGCATACATGCAATGTGGCCTTTCCCAGGGCATTGAGGAATTATAACAACCCAGAGAGATTTTTTGCCTGCTAGACTATGAGAGATTTATTCATTTGTTTATTTATATTATTTTTTCAATCAAAAGAACGGACTTCATAGGAATTAATGGTAATTCGGTAGGTTAGGACTTGCTGGTATGCCTTTTGGTTCCCACGTGGTACAATTACCAGCTAATTCCCAGGCCACAGCAGGTCTCTCAGTGCAGTACAAGAGATAGACAATATATTATAGGTTCCTTGAAGGCAGCGATGAATGCATGCACTGCAAATTTCGTTCTTGATGATCTCTTCAACTATTTTTAGGCTAAATCTCAATCAATCAATCAATCAATCTTGCCATGATCATCAATCTCGAAGAAGCTGATGTTGTATTATAGAGCGAAAAGGATGGATGGATTCCTCATTCGTCACATGCCAATCATATGACTTGTGATCCCCCATGTGAAGACAGAATAGAAGTGACCCTATGTTTGGAAGACGGTCGCTGCAACGTGCTTGATTGCGGACTGAATCAATCGATCGCAAGTTGCAATATCTATCTGCAAAGAAAAGACAAGCTCTCAAGTGATGGTTCCATATTGCTGCTCATGTCACTCCGACTCTTGGACGGATCTTCACATGGCCAATGTATGTCATCGAAGCTAGCTAGACATGCAAACATCAAAATATATAGTCATAATAATATTCAAGCGAATCTCCGCTCTACATACACACATGTACTACAGATGAACTCATCACGATTAATGGGCCCAGATCATGATGTCTTGCACAATATAATTGGCAAAGGTGCAAGTGGAGCTAACGATTCAATGGGAGGATTTACTCTGGCTCTAATTCATCCTGTCAATGAAAGTGTTTAAATTTAAATGGTTCAGTTTAAATGGTTTGGACAATAAAGGAATAGAGGCGACTGATCATGGACAAGCTGCAAAATACACTACAGCTGTACTGTAAGATGATGTTATAGATTTGAAAAACAACAACGTCGTGACTTATAAATACATACATCTATATATATATATACTAGTGTTATAGCTGGTGATTCATCGACATTGCAACGAGAGAGTAGTACATTACACAAGCAGCAATGCTAATGCGGCCACAACATAGAAGGAGAATACACATATACATGATGAGCTGCATGCACCAGAGTTGATGAGTATAAAACTATGAACAATTTTTATTGATGACGTGGATTTTAGGCTTCAAAATGAATCGTTTGCTCTGGTGGTTGGACTCAGAATGCGGTACACATGATGAGCGATGTTGAGTAATCCAATTTTGTGATGGTATGTGATGATGATGAGCTAGGTTTCTAGTTGGGATGGATCCCTCCCATAGTCCGGCTAACGTACTACCCGGGATCATCATGAGGAGAGCTATGGATCCTTGTAAAGTCTGTAGACAAAAACACGCAGTGCATATACAAGAGTTTTTTGATCTGTAAGCTGCCTGCAGCTAAATTTGTGGGGAAGAAGAAGAAGAAGCAGAAGATGATAATCAAGAAGAGGAAGAAGAAGAAGAAGAAGATTCAAGAGGTCGGTCGATCGGTCGATCACTTGCCGTTGCCTGCCCTGCCTGCCGTTTGTTAACTTTCCCTGCATCAGCACTCTGCTCAAGTACCAATTAATCCACGATGATGGATCCATCCAAGTCATGATGCATGCGCATGAAATAATATCCAGTGCCGAGCTAATTCTTTGACAGGAACAAGAAAGAGAAGGATTGTTTGTTGTCTGCAGCTGCAAGTGGCCCCCGGCGAGCAGGGTTAAGTTCGAGTATTAATTCGTTGTGCTGCTGCTGCTGCTGCTCTCTCGATCGGTTGGCCGTCCGTCCGTCCGTCCGTCCGTCTGTCTGTCTCCCTCCCTCCTTCCCTCCCTCCCTCCCTCTCTCCTAGATTTGGTGGTTCAGTCTCCCCCAGAATACAAAAACATTGTACTTCCATGCAGCATTGCATGAATCTGAAACAATTTAGCATGATGAAATTGATGTGATGCGGTAGTACTGTTAAAGTTGAAGTGCGTGCTTGCTGATCCCCTAGCTAAGCCGGCGGCCTGCCTGCCTTGGCGAGCAGTGCCCTAGACGTTCCAGAGCTGGGCCATCTCGTGGGTGGAGGTGAGATGGTGATGCTCAGCGGCCAGCCCGGCGGCCTGGTGATGATTGTTGATCTGCTGCTGAGTGGAGACACTGATGATTGGCTGCTGCTGCTGCTTCAACTGATTCACATGGCAGGTGACATCCGCAAGAGTCTGGTCCAACCTCGCCTGCACACTAACCGGGTGCTGGTGGAACCTCATGTCGCGAGGCTCCTCAGGAAGCATCCAGTATGCGTCCACAGGGTTGAAGTTGCTGCAATGGCCGGCACCTTCATCCTGCGCCGCTGCCGCTGCGGCGGCGGCTGCGAGCTGGTTGCAAGCTGCCGAACTCGCTGGGTCGAACTCGCTGCAGGCGATGGAGGCAGGGTCCAGGTTGTGGAAGGCAGGAAGCACCGAGTAATTGTTGTTGTTGTTGTTGGTGTTGTTGGTGGTGTTGTGATCGTCCTGCCGTCGGCTGGTGCTCGGAATGCTCGGAATGCTCGAAATGCTCGGAATGGTCCGGAACGTGGAGGAGGAGCAGGGGGCCAGAGATTGGGTTTGTTGCGGATGATGATGATGAGATTGGGTTTGGTGGTGATGGGAGGTGGCGAATTTCTGGAGGTCAGCGAGGTGGTGCAGATTGTGGTGATCGATGAAGGTGGGGAGGTGGTCGTGGTGGGGGTGGTGGCCAACGGCTGTTGCGGTAACTGCGGATCCGTAATCGTCCACGCTGATCTCCTGCTTGGCGCACATGAGGGTGAAGTGGTGGTGGTGATGGTTCATGTTGTGGAGAGATTGCGGGTAATCGACGTCGCCTCCGCCATCATCGCCTGCATCGCCGCCCCCATCACTGGAGAATTTCTCAGGGGAGCTTGTGAGCTCGGGAAGGAGAGACAGCTGCTGCTCCTCCTCGAACGATGCGGATGTCTCCTGGCTCTTCGTCTTGAAGTTCTTGGTCTTCCGGAACACGCGGCACACAACCCAACCATCCGATTCCTGCATTCCCACATGATTATAATCACCAAATGCACCAATTAGTTCAAGCTCAACACTCAAGAAAAAACACTCAAAAGATTTGAGGTGTGGCTGTGGTTTACTTTCAAAAGGCATAACAACTATAAACGCTACCCACAATCATAATCACAATCACGCTCTGCCCCATCAAGCCCACTAGATGGTGCTACTCCGCACGGTTAACTGATTAGCCACCTTGGGATGGTTGTTCATGCTCATGTGGCACCACACAACCCATCCGATTCCTATTCCTGCACCACATACTTACCAAGTGCACCAAGTTCTACCTCAACACTCAGAAAAAAACACTTAGAGGTTTTGAGGGGTGGTTGTGGTTTACTTTCAAAAGGCATAATAACTATCCTAACCACAAACACAACCAAGCTCTACCCCTCTAGGTGCTACTACTCCGCAAGGTTAACTAATTAACCAGCTTGGGATGGTTGTTCATGGTCATGTGGTATCACTAATGACCAGAAAGTATCAAGATCAAGTTGCCCGGGGAGAAAGTTGAGGAGCAACCATTTAAGCACTACAAATTAAGGCCAACAAGGGTCATAGTCCACTTAATTTCCTCTTGAATCCAAGACCTGAACCATGATAGCTTACGATTTAAAAGACCAAACCCATCATCAACCACAAGGGGTTCACAAGAAGACAAGTGCGAATGACAAATTCTGTAGATGTGGTTAACCACAACCACAACCACAACCACAACCACCTTTCTAGTGTAAGCGACCCTTTCAATCAATGGGCCTTCCTCCGCATTCCAGACCACGACGAATCATAGATTATAACCCACCCCATCCAACCTTCACTGCTTGAATGCCACAGGCAAGAAGAAGAATAAATATGGTGGTCACTGGCATTTGATCAAATTGAAGCGCCTCGCACAAACACTTGTTACATCAACCAAGACCAAGACATGGTAATCACGAATAGGAAGAGAGACAACAGTCAGGTCAATATGACCAACCCATGGTTATAAGCTGGTTTATCTGACAGGTTCCTGACACTGGGCACATCACATTATTCGAGCAGGAGCCACCAAGGTGAACCTTGACTCATCAAATCCGATGTTTAATACCGCCTCCACAAACATCATCATGTCGGTTGCCACATAGTTTCCTTAAAATAGAAAGAATGAGCTAAAAGAATGAAAGTGCAGGCATCATCAAGGGTAGGATTTAGGATACCGCCGCACATGCGCAAACAGTCTACTACTCTTCAGCATGAAAGTGCAGCTGATCTGCGGCATCCCTTAACTTAGTGAGACAACTCAGGGGGAGAGGGGACACTCATCACATTCAAGCAGGAAACATCGTCAGGAGCACCAAGGCGACATCCGATGCTTAATTACCCGCTTCACAAAAAATTGTTGCCTAAACATAGAAATGAAGAACTGAAAGAATGATGAGAGTGCAGGCATCAAGGGTAGGCTTTGGGGATAACGCCACACATATTGTACAAACAGAGAGTCTCTTTACCGTGAAGTGCAGCTGATCTGCGGCATCCCTAAATTTATGGGAGGACGACAAACTCAGGGAGAGAAAGGGGGTGGTGTGACTTGGAATCCGACCGCTCCTGAGTCTAGCCGGTTTAGTTACATTGAAAAAGAATAAATGAGCAAGAGACGGTTCCATTGATTTTGGGTAAGGCAAAGAAGGTGGAGAGTGAATGAGATTGGGGGCTTACAAAGTTAGGGAAGGCACCGGGACCTTCGTCCAGACGGAACTCGTGCATGATCCAGTCGGTCTTCTGGCCGTGCGGAGCTCGGCCTTTGTAGAACACCAAAGTCTTGCGCATTCCGATCACATGCTGTGTGTGGATGGGCTTGTCTCGCCCTGTGGCTTTCCAGAACCCGGCTGCTGTTGCACGGTTCGCACGGTTGCCTGTGGGGTACTTCTTATCCTTGTGGCTGAAGAAGTACCAGTTGTTCTGGTTCTCGGGTGCGTCGTCACCGATCCTGCACACCTCTGCGAAGAAGAAGAAAAAATCCATCAGTCCCAACCAACCTACCAACTAATTAACCCCAACGACACCATCATTAGCAGCATCAACAGCATTACAAACACATCCCCACATGACTTCATACAAATGGATCAAAACTTAGTCTTCCACCAACCCCAAGGACACCATCATCAGCATTACAAATATAATCCTACAGGACTCCACACAAATGGATGAAAACTTAGGCTTCCTCCAACCCCGAGGACACTATCATCAGCAGCATCAACGGCATTACAAATCTATTCCCGCATGACTCCAGACAAATGAATCAAAACTTCGCCTTCCTCCAACCCCAGGGGCACCATCATCAGCAGCAGCATCAGCATTACAAATATATTCCCACAGGACTCCACACAAATGGATCAAAACTTAGCCTTCCTCCAACCCACGGACCCCATTATCAGCAGCAGCATCAGCATTACAGATACATTCCCACATGACTTCACACAAATGGACCAAAACTTCGCCTTCCTCCAACCCCAAGGACACCATCATCAGCATCATTAGTATTACAAATATGTGAATCCCACAGTCCGGAATAATTCACACAATGCATTAAACTTAGCCTTCCAACGACATCAACGCAACTGCACGTTCACCAAAATGTAGTAGTGGTGGTAGTGGTAATAGTAGCAGCTTCTTCAAGGATGATGGATGGATGCATGCATGCTTACCATGGAGGTCCCAGGGCTCGATCTTGTACAGATCCAGCTCGAGGATGATCTGGTCCTGCTGATTCCTCGTCACCTTCCCGTGCAGGTAGTAGCCCACGAGCTCCTCATCCGTGGGATGGAAGCGGAACCCAACGGGGATAGCTGCATTGTTGTTCATGGTGAAGCCGTAACTCTTCCGTTTGCTGCTTCGGTCGGACACTGCACACACAATCAAACAGAAAGAGTTGGGGGTTACTGATACACTCTTGAGTACAGGTTTCTGCATCTTGTAAATTCTATAATCCAGTGCTTGAGAGTTACCGATGATGGATCAACCTAATCTCCTCCGATACTAAGACTGCAATCTATCTTAGACTGTGCAAACAAGCTCCTGAAGCAAGTGTGGCACCCATGTATGTCCTTGGCATGTGTTGAGGAACAAGTCGCCACAACATCAGGAGAGGACACCGGATATTTTTCAACTTGGTTTAAGCAAAGTGGATACATGCATCCATGACATGTTGGAGCTTGTAAAGAGCTGGAGGACGGTGGTAGCATTAACCCTACCAGTTTAACTCTGAAGGGGATGAGCTAAGGTAGGTGATTCATTTGGCAACCGATTTGCGGCTGACCAGCTTCACCAAAAGGCTAGATAGGTTTACAGAAGTCGTGGAATAAACCTAATCGGCCAAAGCAGACGACAATTGTGGGAGTCCTAGCGATCTGGGCAGCAACTAGGCACACAGGAAAGGCGTGAAGAGCACTGTTTTAAGAGCTCTTAACAGGTGATAGGCAATAAGATTCTATGAAATTTCAGTTTTCCCAATACGGGATGCCGATGCACATCCCATCACAAAAGGGAGGCGAAGAAGAATTTTGTGAACCTTGGAAGGTTGATTTCCAACTACACTTAATCCCCCAACGAAACCCATGTCAATTAGCAGTGGGGATCATAGCGAAGGACTGGACCAGCTTCTTCTGTTTCCACTTACAGGCGAGGAGATGGATACGGAGCTTCGAAGAGGTTCGGAGCACATGCTGCTGCAATGCTTATTATGTGAATCAGTAATGATGCATGGGGTTATCCTACCCACCTATGACTCCCCCAGGGGACCAAAAAGTGCAACGCGGGCGAGTTTTTGGGTGCAATAAATGAAGTACCTCTGGAGAGCAGAAGGTACATCAGCTATTAATGCCCATGAGTATGAACTCAAAACAGGGCAATTCAGAATTTCAGATAGAGATATCTGCTGCTGCTCCCGTACTTTCCGTAGCAACCAACAAACTCGGAGACCCCAAGTGAAGCAAAGACGACGACGACGACGACGACGACGACGACTACTACGTATTCGGAGTCGAGCACATGCTGCAGGTAAATAAGTTGTTAAGTAGGTATTCCCATTCTAATAACTTCAAGGTCGCAACAGCAGCATATTCGCAGCAGGCAGGAAGTCGGTAGCTCCTGCTGCTTCTGAAACTTATACTCTTGGCTGCTCCTGCTGTTGGCTGCTGACAACCCCACGAAATGGAGATCTCAACTTCCTTTACCCTGTAGATGGTGAGAGTACTGGGCTCTCAATCGATTTGTTAGAGAAAGCCAGTCTACGACCCACGGTACCCTGCTCGCTCGGAGTCACTAAACGCTTCCTGAACTCCTGCAGGGAGCCCTGCATGGAGCTTCTTTTGCACATGAATTCCTCACTGACATCAGGAGCCACGCCCGCAACGATGCAGCAGCTGCTGCTATATTAGAATGTCAAAGTGGGTACCGTAAGTAAGAAATTTTCTTCTCCAATCACGGAGCTTAATTCTGTGGATAATGACGAAAACTCGTTAAGTTTCGGCTGTGACGGTGAACTGTGTTGGCGAGGTGCTGCAGGTCGTCTCGACCTGCTTCAAGCCCAGCAGCAGCTGCTCGGACACGACGATTCGTCAAGTATACCCAAGCTGCTGCTGCAAAATTTTCATTCGTGTATCTCTGACTGTAACTTAACCCACGCACACCTCCGAATCTGGAAGTTAGCATTTTACGAGCACAACCCCAGAATCAGGATACAATTGCACTGCACTCGCAGAGAGTACACTAACCTCTGGTCCTTCCTTCTTTTAATTTGCCTGATGATGACGACAAGTGGGGATAACCAAACCTTGACGCGCCTAAAACAACAAGAAAAAACTTGGATATCGAACGCTTCCACTTACCCGACCTGAGCTCCGAAACGAACAGCGGGCGCCCGAATACCCGCGAGGAGTGTCCAATGGAGGCTACTGTTCCGGGAGGAAACCCAGGAGAAAAAACATTCTTGGGACCCAAGACCTGCGGAGGGAAGGAGGGATGGGTGGGGGGGCTCCTAAGGGCCACGAAGAAGAAGAAAAAGAAGAAGTTGTCAGTGCGTGCCTTACGGCAGATGTGATGAATGCTACACAGCAAAAGACGACCTCGAGACAAAACTAAATAATTCTGTTACAGCTTCATCTTCTTCTTCCGGAAGAAGATCGGCTTCGCATCCCAAACCACCCACAATTAGCACTCTAGCACTGAAACAGTGAGAATACCACAGACACTTTTGTCTAAGACCAACCCTCTCTCGCTCTCTCTCCCTCTCTCTCTTACAGATCGTGAATGTCTCTCTCACCAAGTACCAGAAGGAGATGTTCAGGCCGTCTCCCTCCACAAATTATTATCAACGCACTCCTAATGATCACTGCACCACCGAGCCTCCCGCAAACTCAAACAAAGAATGTTGAATGAATTTGGTTGCTCGCATTTATAGATGCTGGGAGTAAGCAGATATTCGTTTGGAAGCGTCAGATCTACTCCACTCTCACTAAGGTGTACATGGTGATGAGATGGAGTGATATCCATCCCAATGGAGACAAATTGCTGGTCGGGGTAGGTAAGTAAAGTAAGTAAGGAATGAGAAAGTGGGTCGGTGTGAGTCACTGGTGGCCATTGCGGGTGCGGATGGGTGGGAGGATGTTTGGGTGCTTGCTTGCTGGCTGTGCGGGAGGAGACATGCACACATACATGCAGGCTGCACGCAGGCAGGCATCATCCATCAACACTGCCGCCGCCATCGTCACCGAATAGGATCTTTCCTTCTTCATCTTCCCACCAGTAAGTGACCAGTAGACCAGTAGACTGGTGACGGTGCTTTTTCTCACAAAAACATCATCATCATTGACACGAGGGGTTAGCTCCAACTCCCGGCAACCCCCAACTTGGAGTGCTTGGGGTTGCATGGTATAACATCATAATGGTTGCCGACAATGGAGAAACGGAGCAAACCTTGAAGCAAGGATTTTGGGCACTTGTTCGGGCCACAGGTCTTTGATTGATTCGATTCGATTCGATTCGTTTCGTTCGTTCGGTCGGTCTTGCTTGACTTGCACAACAATTCCTTCTTCCTCCGGCTACCTACTGTAGTAGTAGTGTTCGCCTGTCCGTCTGCACACAACCAAACCAAACCAAACCAAACCAGCGGCGCTCCTTGCAAGAGTGTGAGAGAGAAGATCTCTTCCTCTCTGCCTGCGTGCCTGCTGGTCGGAATAATGCAGCAGTTATCTCTTGGAAGATGAGTACGGACGTCAGTGGACCCCGCTCCCACGCCCAATGATGCGGCACCCCACCCGCCACGATTCGAAACACGCACACACACTCTCGAAGCTCCCCCGCACGCAAGCACGCAAGCCAGCCAATTCGATGCAAGCAAATCTGTAGTTGACAGACCTTTTCTGTGCAAGCTACTCACACAAGCTTCCACTCGCGCGCCTTACCCCAACCCAACCCAACCCAACCTCACCTCCACAACCATCCCCACTTCTTCTTCTTCTTCTGCTTATCCTCCTCCCTCCTCACAACGCCAACTGTACCAAAGCTAAAAATAACAGCTCCAGTGGCTCCGGAGCTTGGATCCCTCAACTCTTGAGCACACCGACTCCAAACCAGCCTGCAAAATGGTCAAGTCTCCTGGTGCCCGCAAACGCGATACAAGTCGGTTTGGGGCCAGATTTGAAGCAGCAACCCAATGCACAGCGCAGCACAGCACAGGGAGCAGGCCGTTCGTGGACGAATGGAATGCAAGGGTTTTTTGTGAATCACCGAAACTGGAGCCCAGATGATGATTAGCGAAGAGGAAGGGAAGAAGGAAGTAAGTTATCATCAGCAGCGTCTCGAGACTGATGATGGTGATGATGGATGTATGTCGTGTGCGAGCCCTCCTCTTCCTTCTTCCAAACCTCCCGGCAAGCTTAGAGGGGCCACCCGGAGATTCTCCGGGTATGGCTGATGGCCAGGGTAGCCAGAACCACAGTAGCCAGGCCTCCCCCTGACCCCCCCTCTCCCCACCCTTGATCATCCACTTCCACCACAAGCCTCATTTTCTTACTCACCCACACTCTTCCTTTCTCACCTTCGCCCTGTGACGGGGCGGCCGGGTGACCCGGTGAGCCCGCCCGCCCGCCCGCCCCTTCCCGAGTCCCGCGGCTTAGCCGAACGAACGCCTTTTCTGGAGTGGGCTAAATTTGGAAAAGGGAGGGGGGGGGACCGGTGCGTTTGAGATTCTTTGGTTCGAGTAGCTCGTTTTGGGGGTTGTTCGAGGATGAAATGCTAAAAAATGAGGGTAGTATTATCTCCACTCTACGTATATAGAAAACTGATTGGGAACGCTATACCGGATGAAAAAGTGGTGTGCCGCAAATCTTAGAATATTTTTTCCTAGGGGGGGTGGAGGAGTGAGCGAGCGAGAAGGGAGAGTCCTCGAAATCCCGGATTATTTATTTGTTTTTTATGTAGATGTATGTTATGTATCATGAGAGCTCCGAGGCTCTCAATAACGATGCAGATTCATATCTAGACAGAGCGTGAGCTTTATGAGAGTCGCTGAATATCAATGTATTATACTACTATTGGCCGACATACATATATTGATTCTTTTGTGAGATGCACCCAAACCAGACGAGAGAGAGGAGATGAGACACACCGGTTGTTGCTTCACACCCCCCCTCGTGCGTGTGCCTATAAAATATGAGTCGTCGTGTGTCGAGGTTTGGGAGATTTTTGGATCGCAAGTAGTGGAGGAACTATCTAGCTGTTACATATTTATGTACCATGTCACTATGTGAGGTTCTATGATGAAAATATTGTATTTTTTTTAATTCTAAGTATTAAACTCTACATATCGAAGAACATGACATTCCGATGCTAGGTGTCCTTCCAAACCCGCATATTCCCCATGCTTCGTACTCTTTTTTGTTTCCATGTATGTTGGTTGACATTACATTCCCTTTGGCATCCAAAGTGAAGCGGAATGGAGTAAAGAGAAATCTCGGGAAATTGTACGGTGAGAACTTTCCATCAGCAGACACTGTGATAAGATCCGCTACTTATATGTTGTGGAGAGAGAAAAAAAGTTTTAGTATATACATATATAAATATATATGAAAGAGCATCAAATTTGAATTCAATTCAATTATAAGATCTCAAAGGTTATTGTGTGCAATCTCCAGGCCCTTTCGAAATTACCCATTGTGATCCTTGGTTTACCTATCCTCTGTTTCTGAGCTACACTAAGTATGATATTTGGTGTCACCAATTCTAACTGTCTTGCTCGATACTAATCGTAAACCGCAGTGTAGTGTCACCAACACTAAATGTTAACCCAACGTTATTTGTCATCCCTTGTAAATTTTTTTGGGGATTATAGATTTGCAGTGTTGCAATTACTGTCACTTACCAAGTGATTTTTCCATCCAAATTTCAATCATCCATGACAATACTTCATCACAAGTTGCTGACAAGAGAAGGTATGGTTTCGGCCAATGGATGAACTCATCCATCATCCCCTGACACTATTTGTTCACTAAATTCATAAGAAGTGTCATCCGAAAAGTTAACATAGTGACATTAAATACCACATGACACTAAATATCATATTCACTGTAGTTGATGATTGGGCTTGCACAAGATGACAATCAAATGACTTATTTTATTTTCCTCATTTTCTCAAAAGAAACCTTTAGTGCATATGAAATTATACCACACTAGCGCTGGAATTTGCATGGTTTGACCCCTGGCTTTTGGTCAAAAACCGAGTCCCAATCTTCAAGGCTATCATTTGCAAGTGCGTGGTTTGATCGATAAGCCTACATGGATGTTCCATTAACTTAGCAGGTGATCTCACTCTACGCTTCATGTAATCGAAGCAAAGCCAGTAATATATGTGTCAGTATCCATGAATCACATGTGACCTTGAGGACACACAAAACGCTTTCATCACAATATTTCTGTTGGCGAAGTGTGGTTTCACACTAAAATAAGGCAACACCCACTCACACTTTGTCCCCCGATCCACTGAGTGAATGATTTGGGTGTTGGCGGCTTCACACATTGGAAAATGATGTTGGCATGCATGGTCCAATCGACTACTCTTGGCCTCTATGATATTGTTGTGGTTTTTTAAATCGTTACTAGTTTTCCCAAAGTCATCCAAAGATGCATAGGATCCTCCAATCCCGGTACCTTATCTTGAGACACCCATTAGCTTCACCGAGCAGGAAGGGTCCCCTCAAGTTTTGGGAAAGGGCAGCCCACTTGAGATGAAGTGCCCTGTTTACGTATTTGGTGTAGGTTAAGTAAGGTTTTTAGGAGTAACGCATGGTAGCCTTGCTTAGTTGCAATATACCACAAATCATAGAAATTTTGTGTTCACGTAGCTGGTATATTCTATGTGTAGGAGGGCTACTAAGTTCAACTCAAGGTTCCATATGTTACACTAGATATGATGTTTGGTGTCATAGGGTATTTAATTGTCACTATGGTAACTTTTCGGACAACACTTCTCATGAATAAGTTTACAAATACTGTCATGGATAATGGATGAGTTCATCCGTTGGCCAAAAACATACTTTCTCATTTCAGCAACTTGTGATAAACTATTGTCATGGATGATTGAAATTTGGATGGAAAAAATCACTTGGTAAGTGACAGTAATTGCAACGTTGTAAATCTGTAATCCCCCCAAAAAATCACAAGGAATGACAAATAATGTTGGGTTAACAATTTCAGTGTTGGTGACATTATACCACGGTTTACAATTAGAATTGGCGACACTAAATGACATATATAGTGTAGTTCTTCTTGTAATGCCTATTAGGATGGCCCGACCCTACTTGGCAACGGTCGCATTAAATGTACAAGGTCAACACGAGGACAACCAATATTCTTTTAAATCCGTACTCAAGAAGTTCAAGCCCGGGACCGTAGTGGTACCTAAAATCTTTGGGAGTACCCACCTCACCCATTGCCCCACCGGCAAATGTCAAGCACAAAGTTCCGCTTTGGTGCATCACGGTCATGTCGAGTTGAATACATTATAAGAGCACATCGTCGTTGATTCATTCACTTGGACCAAAGATTCCAAACATAAGTATCTAGATTTATGCCCCCCAATCCCTACTAGTTTGTAATATGTCAACCGGTGGGTTCCATCTCCAACTTGAGGCGTCGCCTCCAACTTGATATGCCGCCTCCAACTCTCGAAACAATTCAAAATGCTATTGGCATAGGGTGGTGGCTTACATTCAACCAACTTGCACAACCCCACTCACTTGAAAAGAGTGTAAAGAATGGTGTACATAGATAGATATATAGGTAGATAGATAGATACATGTGAGACGACCTAACCTTGCGCTTTTCACAGCCAAATTTGGTCAAGAAGGGTAACTCAAGTGTCCCATTTACCAAATTCGTACAAATTTACACATCACATGCATATCGTCCCTCTAATCCTGGGTGCATATTATTCCGCTCTCTACTTTTCGGAGATTGTACTTAGTAAAAGCGGCCTCCTCCATTTTGGTTCTCGATGCCTTAAACTTTGTGCAATGGTCAAGTCTTGTTCTCGTCGCCGTTGGGTCACTCTAAGCTAGAGGCTGTCCTCCTTGATTGGGACTAACTTAACTGACCGCTTGTGGTGGAGGACTGTGCCCTCTCCCATGGCATATCCACAAGCCGGGTTGCAACATAAGGCATGCGGCCCTAGGGTGGGCATTTCCAACGACACACACACAATTTCTCGACCGTTGGATTGGATTGGATTGACTGGACTGGATTGGATGACAATTGCAAATCACACATATTGTCATTTCAAGTTATAGGACCATACTTGAGATATTCAGGTATGAGAAATCAAAGTGGAGATTAATATCCTCATTAAGTGAGTGATCACACATGTCCTTCAAACCAATCGTGTTAAACAATTGAACTCAAATGGTTGATCTTATTTGAGCACACATTCCAATCTCATCATTGCATGTGTGTATATTATGTGCCCATTCTTAACTTCAAACTTTGTCATATACCACTCAAATATAGGTGTTCAATTCTTGTCCAATTAAGGAGGAGTGACCATGATGTGTGACCACACACATCTTAAAGTCATCAGATAAGGAGGTAAGTTGGTTAGAACTTTGGTGTTTCACTGTTTTTTTTGTTAAGTTATGGGCCAGATAACTTGAGCCTCCCAACCATTACACATGGCCTCCCGATCGATTGTGTTAACAATTGAACCTAGAATGGTTAACACATTCTGAGTACATAGTCCAATCTCATCATCATAACTATGAACACATATATGCTCAAACACATCTCTTTCTCTATCCATTTGACCATTCAAATCTCATATAGGTGCCGATTCCTGTCCACTAGAGTGGCTCAGTGACCACATTACATGTCTCACATATGTTGATTTTATCAGACAGAGAGGAAAGCAGTTTGAACTTTAGTGTTTCGCTGTTTTGTTAAGTTTATGAGACAGAGAGGGAGACCGCTTTGAACTTTAGTGTTTCACTGTTTTGTTAAGCTATGGGGCAGATAACTTCGGCCTTTCAAAGCAACCAAAACATTGTGTTCACACACCCCAACCCAACATAAGCTTATGATTTTGGGCTCTTTAATTTGGAACCTGGCCGATGCTGGAGTATCAATGCAAAAATATACCTAGCCTCCAAAACCTGCCGTCTGTGTCCAGTTAGTTGCCTGGCTTCCACACAAAGTTTTGAGTTGGGGTTCTAAAAGGCCCCTTGCAATATGCCAGCAGGTGAGAACTGAAAGAGCATGACCATTGAAAGTTTAACAGCAACAGACAACAAGATATATGCAGGCACCCTTTAGGCTTTGCTTGAGGAGTCCAACTAACTTCTGTCTCCCCACTCTTCTTCTTCTTCTTCTTATCCCTATCTCAACCATGACATGGAGGGATTTGCACACAAGAAACCAACCCCCGATTACTTGGAGATATACAATAGGGGAGCATGTATGTAGGTGTCGTAAAAGGTATGTGGCCTTATAATGATGATGAAGCTAGGGATTTGTGGTGACTATGTAAACCCCTCGTCAAGTGCGAAAGTGAAAACGCATCGAATTACATTGTAGTTTGTAAATGATCGTTTTTAGATTATTTGGCTTCAGAAATAGCATCAAAGACCCCGAATTAGTCGAGTGGAGTCCGATGGGTATCAATTGGTCCTCATTTGTGTAGGGGGCTTATTTTTTCTAGAGCCCCTTCATCCACGATGGATGAGTTTACATAGACACCATGAATCCCAAGCCCTAGATTACGGTTGAAGGGGAGAGAGAAGGAATTTTTGCATACTGTACCTCTCATCCATCCAACGTAAAACCTTGACCCCCTCTGGGTCTGTGACCGATTCATCTCAAATAACTTGGACTAGAATAATTTGGGTGTCAAACCAAGTAAAAATAGCAACCATATTGGATGCATGCCATATTCATGGTTTTTATGTTGGATAAATGAGAGGTATGCTCATATGCGACGATTCCCTCTCTCCAACTAAAACTATGTGACCTTATTCTGACTTCAAACTCCACAAACAACTTCGGTTGTTGGATTGTATTGTGAATGGTCTCACCCAACTTAATACATTGAACTTATTAGAGTGGGTGGAAAATTACGGTCTAATTTTGTAGTCGGGGTAAACATGATGTGGGTCCAAGACTTGGGTCCTTTCCTCATTCTTCCTTGAGACTTTCAGCCAACACCTTCCATAAAATAAAATAATCACCTATCATATTTACTTCAAAAGTAGCATAAAGCAATAAAGTCACCCACATCAGTTTCCTAGGAAAACAGTTAATGTGGCCCGCGCTAAATCTAAATCAGAGGTTTGGCATGGTTGAAAATCAATGTGGGTTCTAGAGAATTATCATGGCCCACAATAATATGACTATTTAATGTAGTGTGGATCACAAAGATTATCATTCTAAGTTTCAAAACTGGATTTTGAAATGCAAACTCAATTTGAAGATTTTCCTTCTCTTCAAATGATCACATTCACCTTCCCAAGTGTGTAAATTTTTACACTTAAAATGGTGTCTATATTTGAAAACAAAAGTCAATCTTAATGCAATACATGTCTTTTTTAGGTCCATTCTCAACTACAACCCTTACCATATACAATCAAATAAATGTGTCCAGTTAACCCCTAAGTGCCACAAGGATTTTGGGTCCACAACATGTCATCTTAAGTTTTCTTTAAACTATATATAGATCAAAGTCGGGAATATGCATTCAACACAAATTAACCACATGGATTTTGAGATTGATGCTTAGAGGATTCCATGTTGTTTTCAACCTCAAAAATTTCACATATTTCAAGTTCAAATGTGCATATGTGTGTGTGTGTGAAATAGTGGAGGTGTGATTTGGGCAACATATCGGCAACATTGGAGCATGTTTTGGGGTGGTTTTAAAAGTGACAACACATAAAATATAGGGTTATATTTGACAAGCCCTATTTTCTTACATCAAATTGGTATGAAATAAAATATCTTGTACTAGATGATTCAATCCATCATCTAATAATGTTAAGACCCTTTTTAAAAAGGAAATCAAAATTATTCTAGTGGACCCGATTTTGATCTAATTTTTTTTGCATTATACGTCTTTTAAGATGGTTAATGAGCATCTTGGATAGCTTTAGGCCATCTAGACAAAATATACTAGCAAATTCCCTTGGAATACCTATTAAATTCTCAAAATAATCTCAAGCTTTCATAAACTATGTTTTAAGTAAATCTAGACTTATGTATGAAATCTAGATTTAATGAAATTTTATATGTGCACTTCTATTGGCGGACCCTATGACGGAAATGACAACAACTAATCCCAGAAGTGGATTGCATCTCTATTGTAGCACGTGTTAGTAACATGCACATTGTGTTATTTGTGAAAAAATACACATATAAAGGAATTATTTGACTATATTGTTTCTCAAAGTATGTATACTTGGGGTTTTCATCAGATTCTTCTAGTTTCTTCCCCCAAAAAAATGTTTTGCAATGTGCGTGTTCTAGTTGTGCGAAAAATGCTCTCAAATACACAATTATTTTGGACAGGTCTTTTGTCCATGTATTTACTTAAATCCTAGTTCATATTCTCTCAAATCATATAATAAAAGACACATAAAAACAATGTGTGATAATTGCGAGTAACTTTTGTGAACAATTTAATTTTAATTTGAGTTAGTTAGAAACTCTACATCCCTCTCCGCACGGCCTTCGTGGACACATATGTCCGCCCCGGCGATTAGAAATTAAGATGTGTGGTCACATAAGATCCACATGCCTTAAGCCATTAAGGTAAGTATGCCTAATTTTGTTACTTATCTTAGTTGGACACCTATATTGCAGTTTTGGGTGGTTAGGTGCAAATCTAAAAGAATACACCAAAAAGGTCATATGTCTAATGAAGATTGGACTACATGTTCAAATTGTGTTAACCATTCTAGGTCCAATAGTCAACTTAATTGGAGTTACCTATGTGGCCTTCTTATGGCTTACCGTCAATGAACTTTGATAATCCAGAACAATTCAAGAATAGCTCAGAAACATGTTGGTTTGATCTTGACTTTTTGGATACATTTGCGAGTGCACGTAAATTCCAACCTCACAGTTCCAAGTAGTATAAGGTAGAAAATGGCAGAAAGTAAGCACATAAGACCCATCCAACTTAAGGTATGTGGGTGTTATGGGCCATTTTCTTAACTAGACCCCTGTATGTGATTGGTATGAGGTTCAGTGAGGATCAAAAAGCAAACATCATAAAGACACATGTCTAAAAGAAATTAGACTACCTCTTCAAATATTAATGACTACTCTACACTCCATAGTGCACATAATTGGGAAGGGCCTATATATCCAGTTAAGAATCAACAAACATGCACTTCCCATAACCCTAGCCAGAACAGGAGAGGTCCGATTTTCAATCCGGTTTTTGCATATGCTTCATCGTAGATTTTGCTCATGCCATCGGTAGAAGTTGGAGAACATGAAAAAAGGAACCAAATACCACCCCACGTACCTTAAGTTGCATCATTAAAGGCAGCTCTCGACAAGCGTGATCTTATAATTATGGTGCGCCGCGGCATCGTTGAGAAACTCCAGACAAGAGTTTTGAATGATGGGGTCAAAGGCTTTGTTGATTGTGGTGTGCGAGTCGAAGTCCCATTCCCGGTCCCGGTCCCCAAGAATGAATCACATTTGAGGCCGAACTCGAGGGATTTGGGGTTTGGTTGTTTGATATTTTTGGCGGTTGCATTTGGCTTTACTTGAGGGTCCACATGACAATCCATCCTCTCAATCTTTGGGCAATGCCCTAATTGGCTTCATAACAACAACAACAAGCGAACCGTACATACTACTACCTACGTGTGTGCAAGGGGAAAAAAGAAGACCTCGAACACTTACATAGCCACAACTACTATCCAATTCGTAGTGCGTGTGGGTGGCACTAAATCCCGAAACATGCACTATTTTGCCAAGTCTCAAAATCAACGAGGGTTGAAAATCCTACCGAGTGGTACTACATTCATGATTACATGCTCATTTACCGAAACATTTCACGAAAACTAGTGTGCGTTCTAAGTGTTTGTAGATTACTAAAAAAAATTATACCCAAAAATGAATAGTGTTAAGATGAATAGTGCCGGTACTTTTAGTGAATAATGTTGATGTGAATGATAATTTTCAGTTTATAGTGCCAAGATGAATACCTCCTAGATCTTTTGGTAGCACTAATTTCCCCCACACACTATTAGCCCTCCCACACTAGTTGGGATAATTGGTGGAGTATAATACGTAACTTGATCATATATAACATATATATGCAAAATAGTTATTGTTCCCCGAACCAAAAATGTCCCGTGTATTTTTTTTTAACGGGCTTATAATGCTCTCACGAAGGTGAACCTAGTTTTTGCAGGCTTCGGCTGTTCATTCTCCTCCGGCTAACAAGATTGCAAGCTGCAAACTAAAATATAGCATTAAGGTAGAAATACCCAAACCGGTTAACCACCCTCTACCCGTGCAGTAGACCGCCATCAGAATAGTGAAGTGCCATTTCTGAAACCGATCATGGCGAGGCCGACAACTTCAATGTGTGTACTCTTAGTTTAGCCAAATTTAGTCATGTTTAATGTACTCATGAGTTAACCGGTTTAGGTGATGTTATGTATGGAAATGCGGATTACCGTGTTCGGTGTAGGGAGAATCTAGTGAACGAGTAGGGGGTTTAACAACTTTCCACTTTGAAAAATTGTAGCATTTTTTGTACAGGGCAAAAAAATATGAAACAACTTGCATTCTTCATGAATCCTTCTCGTCTATCTTGGAAAATTATCTCATGATTGTAAGACCATATCTTCAATGCGAATCACCTTATTTTCACGGGTTATGGTATTTCTCCCTTATCCTATCCAATTCGGGCTCTGTCTGCTTGAAAGTACCCCCCGGTGACAAACCTAGTGTAGCTGCTGCTGCAAAGCCTTTGAAACCTAGCTTTGCTCGGGAACTCCCTCCCGGAGCGGAATTGTCGAATACATACACAAGCGTACGTCTCCATTCATCCAACATTAAAGCCTTGGAAATAAATAGCATGCAGCCGGAGGCCGGTTATTGTAGCCGATTTGACTCCGAAATTGGTTTCAAAGACCCCACATTGTTAGTCTACTCGAGGTGATTTGAAATGACTCGGCCACAAATTTATAGAGGGTCAAGTTTTAATGCATTAGATAACCGGTCAAGACGGACGCTGGACATAACCCTCTCTTCCGAACTAGATCAACCATCCTTACATTGTGGAGATCTACAACTCTCTTAAATAGTGAGTGTTGAAGAGTGCTATGACTTTTATTCACACTTTAATTTTGTTTCAATTATCTAGTGCCATGTGACAATGAAAAAGTGACATGAAAAGGTTGTGTTGAATGGATGAGAGGTGCACTCGTATACGACAATTCCCTCCCTTCCTCCCTCCCTTCCTCCCTCCCAAAAGGTTGGACACTCCCTCTTTTTCTTTTCTTTTCTTTTTTCTATTTTTCTTTTTGGGGGTGGGGGGTGGGGCACAAATGAAAGAAAATCTATTGCAAAAACTCCAAGGAACAATACATCCCCACACACAGGGAGAATGGGAAGAGCCAACCCACCAAGGGAGACCCAAAGCTTTCAGGCCTTCCACAACTGCCAAAATAACTATAGTTAACTAGATTTTTTCCGATACATTTTAGGGAACAACTATAGTTAACTAGAAAAATTCCAAGTATTATTATATATTTGAAGAAGTTTGCCTCTTGATTTGCTTTAGTTGAGGGTCTTTAATATGCTCGGGCCACTAAGGATCATCAAGAAACGTCTTTATATGATCACTCACAGTGTTGGGCTCCGGAACAACCTCCATGTACACCAACACAAATAACACACTAGTGACACTACAACACTACAACAAAATTCCGTGAACAGGTTGCACTCAACTTTAGTTAACTAGATATAACTATAGTCAAGTACATTTTTTGACAGGTCAAATCGCGAACAACTATAGTTACGAAATGCAACGAATTAACTAGTAGTTGGTTAGTTGTCCAAGGTCCGAAATCTTTATAACAAAAACCACCTACCCATAATCGGATTTTCAGTGTTCCATTTCATTGGTGCTAAATCAATCTTGGTGCAATATCTTTGTTTAGCACCCGAAATGGGATCTAAAGGATTGAAGGCCACCTGGCCTATCAATGTCAGGAGCTTTATGATAGGCCTGCAAAGTCTTAGGGCCACTTCACACACGAGACTGAGAGCCCGTGACCATTACACTTCAAGCACTCTCATTGGTGGAAAAGGCGGAGCCGGTCCAAGTTCGCTTCACACTATGCTTGAGGGACCAACGGAGTATGTGAATGCAAGATGGATGTAAAGTCTACGTGGATTCCTACATGGCATCAAATGGATCATGTTTCGTAGTCACTTGGACTATTTTCAACAACCACCTCTTGGAGGTAGGCCTAACACCAAATCGGGAGACCATGGCACTCCTAATGCTCACAACCATTGATTTAATCTATTTTATCATGTGTGAGGACCCGCATGAATAGACATTCATTGAAATAGCATTTAGTTGAGGGCTTGGTCACATACGACTTCACGGTCCATGACCACACTACATGAATTTGGAGGTAACTTGGGACGGCCTTTGGACACTTTCTTTTGGGCTCTCACAATTTCATGGTCACGGCTCTTGGCTCGTGTGTGAAGAGGCCCTTAGTCCACTTCAATGAACAGGAAGAACCGGCCGTTAGTTGCAAATGAACCATTCGAGTTTTAAATAAGCAGTTGAAGTTCAAGACTTCAGGAAAATCACTGATTTTTTTAGAGGAATCTACAGAATATATCCCAAATTGATAAAGAAAAAAATGGAAGTTCACAACATGTAACTGGTTGGACTTGGAAACCCTAGGATCTTCATCGATTATGCTCAAAAATCTTCCCAGACATTGGGCCGCTTTTGCTTACCATAGTCAAGAAGTTGGTCCCATGTGATTATGGTGCATCTTAACCCTTAACTTCTTAAGAGGCCATATTTGGGCTTATGAATGACAGTTGAAGGCAAATTCATTCGAAAGGAAGGTGTTAGGAAGGTTGCAATAGGTATTGTCGTGTTTTTACTTGTTAATGGCAATGATCCCATTCCAATATGCATAACATTATTCAGATCCATAACAATGTTCTGTGGGACTGACAGTATTCTGAGGAATATTCCATCATCTAGGCTGAATATGAGGAATATTCTGCAAAATATTGTCAGTCCCACATAACACTATTATGGATCTGAATAATGTTATGTGAAATGATGGTTGTTCACAATATATTTTTAACCCTTACCTTCCTGGAGCATATTGTGGTTTCATTAGATCATCTAAAAACTAAGCTTTCTAAATCTCAAGTTTGATTGCACCCTGGGTATGCAACTCCCATATTATACACAGGGGGCATCGTATTAAAAACAGCTCAAAGGACGGCTTTTGTAGAAATTATATCAAATTATAAAAAAAAGGACCAAAAAGTTGGGTGAAGACCAAATTAAATAAAATGAGATGTAGAAAAAGTTGGGTTGCATATTAATTTATTTATTAAAAACTCCACAACATATATAAGAATTGAAACACCTATTTTTTAACCTATGCCTATGCATAATTTTAAAGGATCCTCACGAGTAGTTGCCTCCAATTAAAATTAAAAGTCATTGGCAATGTTTTATTTATAATAAAAAAATCTTAATTTTTTATTAAAAAGCCCAAAAGTTGGGTAGTTTGACCTATGGTACATGTATTAAAAAACTCATATAATTAGGTTTTTAATGCAATTTTATGTTTCAAGGAATATCCATTTCCTATATATAATTAAATTTTTGGATTCCTTATTAGAAAGGCTACAAGAGTTTCCTACATAAAAACAAATTATATTGCTTGAGATTGGACTAAAATGCACTATAAGTGATTATAATCAGGGCCATATAATATGGGAGTTGCATACCCGGGGATTGCACCTAAAAGAAAAATTGTTGCTATTTATTTTAAGATCACATCAATAGTATTGTAGCAATATTTAGTAATTTCATTAAAAAAATCATAAAATCATAAAATCGTGTAATTTGTTCACAATAGATTTGTAAAATCAAGAATGAACTAACTTTCCCTTTGTTGATAAGATGCTATATAAAGTAACTTGTAATCATTTTGATTGAAAATTATCAATTTCTACAGACTGTTTTTCTTACCTCAAAGTGTAGAATTAGTCTTAATATAAAGTTGAAAGTTTGGACCATAATTTTAAGGAATTGTTAAATCAACCACATAGTATGTTAAAATGACCAAAGAGACACTTTGCACGGTCACATGATATGTCAAAATTTGATTTTTCGGCGCACACATGAAGAGGAGCAAGATATCAGCTTTGTATTGGAATCGATAAACTTGGCCAACTTGGATAATAAGTCAGAGCCTAGTTGACACCTTACATTTTGATTGTGATTGATTTAACATTCATTTATCACAATTTCTTGAAGTTTAACGATTCTAAATCGATTATAAAAAAATCATGAAAATTACTAAATATTTCTACCATATTGATGTGATCTTTAAATCATTAACAACAACTTTTCTTTTAGGTACAATAAAATTTAAGGTTTAGAAAGCTTAGTTTTTAGATAATCTAATGAAACAACAATATGCTCCATGAAATTAAGGGTTAAGCTCAAGTCAGTCCTTGTTACTAAACATTTTCCGATTTCTTGCTTCTCAAAATATCCACAAGGTTAAGATGTAGATGAAATATAATTGATTTTAAAGTCCAAGAAGCCAAAAAGACTAATTGGACCGAAAGTACATCAAGATGGTTTCAAACCAGCTAATTCTTTAGAGTGGCGGAGTGTGGTAGCCTCTGTGAGATAGAGACTAATATCAACTTCATGGTCCAATTGAAAGAAAGACTTGGGATTCCCTGGAACTACATTCGCAAATAGTGATGAAAATTTATTGCTAATGGGGTTATATAGGGGACACTCCAATACGAAATGGGCCTCATTTTCAAACAAGCAAGTTCAATACTTGTGCATGTCAAATTGCATGTAATTATTTATTTTGTCATGCCATCTTTACCACATAATTCAGTGATTAATTATGTGACATGTGACACTTTTGCTTCAATCATGAATTAACTACATAGTGTTGAAGTTGCCATGGTACTAGTAACTATGGTAATTGATGTCACAAAAGCTTGTGACCTTTGCAATCTGTGTATTTCGACTTCAGTTTCCAACACCTACCCTTGGGAATTCAATCCTACCTCTCTCAAGTTTGTTGTTAAATCATTGGGTCACACTAGACCGAATTGGGGTTTCTAACCCCAAATTAGAAGTCAATGTGGCTGGAAATTATATGAAAAATCCATAGGTTGGTTGTTAATTCATCTCACTAGACTAATTTGGGGTCTTTGACCTCAAATTAGGAGTTAATTTATCTAAGTCTACAAATTCACGGGCTCTACAATAGTAATTAGTGTTTTCACCCTCCCCTCCCTTGGTTCAAACTTCCCCTCAAAAAGTGTTGTGAACATTCACCCATTATGCATGCTGGACCCTAAGCAGATTGGCAACGCGGGAACGTGGTTGTCCATAGCGCATTGTATTATATTAGCCTAAAAATCGAGTTACACAAAATCCATAGCAATCGGAAGACATTCAACATTGCGATCTCTAAGATTCACATTTTATAGTGCCCATCCATTTATTTGAAGTTCCAGGAACAACATAACATTACTCAATGACGTGGGCCCTTAGAATCTAGTAATGAGATGTTGGGAGTTTAGTCTGAATGTGAGTCTCCCAGCGTGTTTTTCGAACATCTCACTGTTATATTCTAAGAGCCCATTGAATGAGATTTGAACGTTGAGTAATGTTATGAGATCATCGCAATTTCTAAACAATGACACTAGAATCACCCATTTTAACCCCAAAAATTTTGAGTGCAATGAAGGGGTCAAGTTAACCTACAACACCTCTTAATCCCGGGTTGGGAACTCCCATATTAAGGTTGAGGTATCTATAACAAATAAAATAAGAAAGTTTGCATTTGTTTAGGAGGAGTAATAGCATGGAATTATTTTGTGAAGAGAAAAAATTCTAAGGAGAATGCAAACAATTTTTAAAAAAAAATCATGAATATGGAAATTGTTACAAATTTTGAAGTGGTAAAGTTAGGGTAACACATAGTCAATCTATAGGTTAATCCATAACCGCTCATCTAAGTTCTAATGCTTGACTATGACACTTGTCAAAACTCTTATGAGGGTAATCAATCACAAGCCACCACTACATAAACCTTAACTCCGTTCGCCTTGGAAATATAGATCTCATTCATGTCGGCATTGTGTGACCCTACTGAGCGGTTAAATGGACCTGGTTGACTATGGATGCCTTGACCTTAGAGTTTGACTTTATTTAAAATTTTAGATTATCAAATAAACATTTACTCCATACACCCCTCAAAGTTGTTGCATTTGTAGTGTCATGGAATCTTGAACCACTACAAGTTGTACTCAAAGGATAAGCCCTAACCTCTAATAGATTTAAAAATGTAATTCTTTTTGTGTATTAATCCAATTTGTAATTTTAACCGTAACGATATGTTTTGGAGGAGCTTGCATTTGAGGCTAAGGATTGGTTCACACGGGGTTCCAAGTCCTAAGTCCCAAGTCACTTGAGGTCAATCCATGCAATCTTAGCCATTGAGAGCATGGAAGTTGGGACTTACCACTTCACACGGGGTCCCAAGTCCTAAGTCCCAAGTATGACATGGATGCCTCCATGACAACACTTTTTGGAGGTGAGGTGAGGGACTTGTGTTGAGAGTTGGGTCAAGCAAGAAGCTAGATCCGACTCTCAACACAAGCCCCTTGAATATTGTTGCATATAATAATCAAGATCCAATTTTAATGATAATTAACCATATTTAAACGGTTTCTTGAGGCTCAAAAGTCATGACTTTGCCTCCATGTTGGGACTCGCTAACATGAGTGGGACTTGGGACCCCATGTGAACCAACCCTAAGAAACCCATAATTCAACTAGTGTTTCAAGGCTATCTTTTTCTATGGGAGGTACCCGTATTGCACATATATATGCAATAAATAGAATTAGTTTCATGCGTGGGTGTAGGATACGGAGAGATTAACAATCCATCATCATCATCATGTGTTTGTTTGATTGAAAATCAACAAATTGTTAGACTTCTAAAAGTGGAATCACGTACCACAACAAAGAACAAGAGGTTGGAGCTTAGTCCAAATGAGTTTCCATGTGAAGAAAGATGGCTTGCACTCCAATATTATGGATTGTTGATCAATAGTATATGGATTGAACCTAATTCATCATGTTCCACCCAAAACCAACCCTAAGTCGACTAACTAATGATACTTATGAGCGAATCCATCGCCCTCCCAATCTTGCAATGGAGGCATAATGACAAACCACCCTAAAGCCCCACCATTCTCAAAGCAAAGCAAAACGGTGGTGGTGGTGGCTACCAAAGGCAAAGGTCGGTCGGCACTAGCTAACAAGAGTAAGAAGAACGACGTCCTTGCTTGCTCGCTTGCTTGTTTTGGCACCTTGCCGCCCCACTCACGCACCGGAGGCGGGCACCCAAAATGTTTGGGAGGGCAATCGGGAAGGAAGGAAGGAAGGAAGAGCTACACTAAACATTCGAGTGGGTTAGTGTGGCCCACATTATTCATCATCATTCCACATCCATTCATTGTCGACTTGCACTCTCTGGGTGGTAACTAGACAGGGCGTCACATGACATTTGGTGCTATCATGCGACAAGTCCCAAAAATCAATCTAATAGACCAGGTGCACCAATTTTAATGTCAGATTGAATATAACTTGGTGGGTTGGGCCAAAGCTTGTGTACAATGCAAATTACAAGTGGGCATGTTGCTTTATGTGGTCATTTTTCTCGATCAGTTATTTTGTATTTGATGGGAATATGGAAAAGGTTTGTGGTTACGAACTAACAACAAAGGACATGTGTTATGATGAGATTGCACTATGTAATCAAAATATAGACATTATTATATGTTCAATAGTAAACATAATTGGGAAGGTCTATGCATCACATAAAGAGAAAAAGAAAAAGAATATTCTTCTTTTGTCCTCTTTTAATTTTTTGCATCCCAACTCCGATTTTAAAACTTGAAATGACAACCTTTCTAATTCATGATTGCTAGTCGAAAGAAACGATTCTCCATCTAATCAAATGCCCATTCATCTATCTAAAATTCACTGTGGAGTACACTATATGGACCATCACACAACATATTATCTAGTACATGTTGCTTATCGGGACCATCTCCAACTCTACAAAGCATTGTAGTCATTGCATCAATGAGACATATGCCAATGTTTTTGAATGAAGAAGAATTACAATGAGAAGTTTGCAATTGTAGTTTGTATGCTCTTGGGATCTCCGATCAAAGTGCGGATTCCACAATTCATAATGCATTCGCAAAGATGAGGGGCACTTCAAGGTTCACCCGGGTTTTTAATATACTTATTTTTGTATTTACTCGAATGTCAAATGATGTGTAAAAGAATGGTTTGTCACATTCAAACTAGCAAGGTCGATGTTTGAAACTTTATATACAAAGCATGGCAATATACCACATACATACATGGCAAAACTTCACTTTGACCTCTTACAAATTTTGCATCTCAATGGGATCTCAACTCCGATTCCAAAACTTGAAATGACAATCTTTGTAATTCGCAAGTGCTAACTGGGGCAAATTGGACGAAATTTTTAATCCAATTCAACAACCAAAGATGTTGGTGGAGTTCAATGTGCCCACAATAGGACCACATACCAATGTCCAGGGAGACTTTTGGGCACGATTGGTCAAGATCCTAGTGTTTCCAAGTCCAACCGGTTCCATATTGTGACCTTTTGGTTCTTCTTTATTATTTTGAGGTATATTCCATAAATTCCTCTAAAATGATTGGTAATTTTCCTGAAGTCTTGAACTTCAAGCGGTTATTTTCAAACTCAACCGGTTCATCTGTAACTAGTGGTCAATTCTTTTCCCCCGCTCATTGCCACATACCTTATATAATATTGTGGAGTAGTATTCTACCCATCCCCCACTAGATTAATTAGGGTTAGTTTCTATGTAGGCCGCTCACCCACCATATTCTATTGGAAATGTAGATTGCGCCTGGTGGATTCTACATTTTCAGTAGAATATGGTGGGCAAGTGGCCTACATGGAAACTAACCCTTAGCATCCTTTCTCTTCAATCCAATAAGCCACCAAACTAACTTACATTGCGCCACAATTTCACTACGTATAGAAATGAATGACATTATTCAAATCCATAAAAGTGTTATGTGGGACTGATAGTATTCCACGTAGTATTCCCGGATATTCCCCACATTCAGTCCAAACGTGGAATACAAGAGTCATATTTTATATATTTATGTGTTTGAAACCTTCTTATATACATTGTCTTATGTCAAGGACAATCCAAATATACTCATACTAGACATTGATGATCAAAATACAACATATTTATTTGCATCCAAGGGCACCTAGGCTATGCAATTTAAACTTAAATCTTCAATGACATCATAGTGTTTAACTTATTCAAATAATGCACTTAAAGAATAAGTAGATTTGAGACAAGGTCATTTTTTACATGATTTAGGTTGGAGAGGTTATGCATGTAGCTCAAATACATTATTATTTTTTGCTTGAAGAGGCCCAATCTTGACCTCTTAGACACTTAGGGGTTAAATGGGAACTTTTTGCTCCATCCACTTCTCTTAGCTTACAAACAATGCGATTTGTGCAAGATGACTAGCAATTCCAAATCATGTATGTGGCAGCTTTCCTCATGATTTTTGAGCTCATATGAATATCTTACATTATCAAAGTGAAGATTCTCTTTCTTATTGAATGATCGAATAGGTCTCTCCAATCATGTTACTATTGCTTGCCTAGAGTGGTTAACAAATGTTGAGCTTACAGTCCAATCTCTTTCAAGCACATGAATATACATATACATATATATATATATATATATATAGTCCGAGATGACCTTAAACTACCGGGTGATAGCGGAGAGGTGGGCGGTTCAATTCATGCTGTGAAATCTCCTCTCTACTTGACGGAATAAAGTAGGTAGGTAGGTAGGTAGGTAGGTAGGAAGCCAAGAGCCCACCCACCGCAAGGTAGGCAGTAAACCCCATCCTTCACCAAGAGGATTCTTGAGCAAGGGTAGGGCCAACGGGCTCGAATTCACGTCAGAATGCTTGACGTTTAAAAAAAATCTCTCTCTCTCTCTCTCTCTCTCTCTCTCTCTCTATATATATATATATATATATATATTCGTTTTTAGATCCACACATAACCACACACGACTCAAGTGGAAGCCACACACACCCAGAACAAGAGGTTTTTACAAAAAGCCTTCTCGGACCGGAGAGGTGAAACCAGATGTTTTGAAACTTGAGGCCTCACAACATGTGCAAATGAGCCGCCGTTTTTGTTAGTTTAGTGACACCCCACCTCAAAGATGATTACTTTACAAAAATATCAAAATATTAATTTTAAATATCTAAGACCCGATGTTGCATGCTTATTGGCTCCCAAAATGATGGGCCGTGTTTTCCCCCCACCATTTTTCAAGAGTTGGTAGTCTGGTGGGAAGGCAAATCCCCATTCCCAGTTGTCAATTCAATGAAGAATCAACTATTTATTTAGATCCCTGAATGTTAGGAAGGTGGCGTCAGTGGAGGAAACGAACAATTTCACAGCCTATGTGGGCCCCCCTTTAAGATGATAGATATAAACGCCGGCTCTAGATGGAGCAAGCATGAATGAAGAGCCTCTTCGCTCACAAGCTACTTCCCCCTTTTGGGGGTTGGCACACACCATTCAAATATAGGTGCTTGTGGGTGGCCATTCGAAGATGACAGTTTGAATTAGACCCACTTACTTTACATGATGTGCACTCAAAAGTAGACCATTATTCATTGGACATTTCTTAATTATTGATGGCCACTTGCGGTTGATTTCAAGTACTTGCATATATTCCCGATAAGGTAGAAGGTGCTATATCCAACACCCCACCCAAAAGCAACACCTATAAGAGCCTCCTAATCCTGTACCCAAAACACACCTTAAACCATCCGAATGTCTCCAATGCAAAGCGGAAGCAATTTCAAGTGAATAATGGGGTGGTTGTGGAAAATTGCGGGGTTGCTTTTGGGCGAAAGTGAGATTGGATTTGAGCAAGCATCGGGAAACGTAGCTAGGAGTGGCTTACTTTTATACATTTATTAAGATCCCACATGCAAAAGTTACAAGAGATCAATTTTTTTTATTGGGTGGAAAGTTGGTTTTAGTCCTGTGGGTTGGGGGGGGGGGGGTTGGGCGAAAGGTGGGGGCGGTTTTGGGAGAAAACGGGGTTGGTTTTGGATGAAAAATGGGAGCATTTTGGGCAAGTGTTGGGACGGTTTTGGAAGCCAGTTGCAATGGACAAAAGTGGGAGCTAGGGACGGATTTAGGAAACTATGGGCAAATGACTTAAAAAAAAATTAGTATATTCATACGGTGTGCAATTTATTTTATTTTTATTTCTACTATGTCTAAGCCAATTTTCTAAGCCAATCATGCATACCACTAATCCAAAAAATACTTCAAAAGTAGGTTACGTCACTTATAGTGTTGGTTTAAGCACTCTCTACCTTACTTCCAAATGTATAGGAGAACACCAAAACCGTCGGTGACAATTTTTTGTTTATGTGAAAATCTTCTATGATTTTCCAAAGACTAGAACCTCTTACTCATAAAACAATCATGTAGTCCCCATGCAAGAAACATAAAAGTTGGACACTTGAAGTTTGTAGATATACCAACATTGAAATCATATCAAGGGTGTGAGTGGGGTAGCAAGTTTCTTCACCTTGTTGTGTGCAAAAACTTCTTTTTTTAATCATGGGCACCCCTTCATGAATAATGTTATTGAATCTCTCTTATTTCAATCTTTCACGGTTGATTGTGAACATGGAAGATCATCATCACTTTAATGAAATTGTTAGTTGCAAAACCACCCTAAACTAAGTGTTCACATATTTGCCATGTTGGATTAGCACGAGTACCTTGCGTATCTACGATTTTTTGGAAAAATTGAAACATTATAAAGGTCAATTGTTTATCACATGTTGGAGTATCACATACAAACATGGTTTGACTACACTAGTAAAATTAAACAATAGAGTCAATTGAGTTATCGGCTATTAGTGTCCTATGAGCATACCCGTTGCTCATCAAATGGGAGCCACTTTATGGTTTGGATTTGCTTGCTTTAACACCAGAATTAGCTTCAAAGAACACACTAATTCTAGTGGAAAGCGGTTGAGATGATGTAAACCAAAAACATAGAGGGGCCAGGAGTGATGGAGTTCAAATACAATAAGATGTGTGATTAGTGCAATTGCCATTTAGGATTCAATGACACTTTTATATTTTGAGTTTCTTGATGATGTGAATTTCTACAAGTGCAACACAAACAAGTAAACTTTACACACCTATTACTGTGGGTTGAAAGTTAGCATGGGTAAAAAATGCCATGGTCCACTGTACTTTATATGGGGTTGAAAACCAGGGTGATAATTAGTTTTTTTTAAGGCATTGATACTTAAACATAAAATGATGAATGTATTGGAAAATATTGATGAATTTGATGTTATGTTCATACTGTATTTTTCAATCCAAAGTATTTCGTGTTTTTATAGAAAATCATTGTACTATGTATTAAGTGAATCTGGACTTGTGCATGAATTTCGGGCGTAATGAAATTATTCATGTGCACTTCTATCGGTGGACCCCATGATGGAAATGGCAGGTACCAATCCCAGATGTGAACTACATCTCTTGTTGTAACACGTGTTAGTTGTATGCACACTGTATTAAATACATATATGGAGGGATTAATCAACCAATTGCTTCTCAAGGTATGTATAATCGGGATTGTCATTGTATTTTCCTAGTTTCTTCCCCCAAATGCTTTGTTTTGTAATGTGCGTGTCTCAATTGTACAAAAAACTACTCTCACATGCATTATTGATTCCAAATTCATGGTTATGAATAGATGGAATTGTGGACTCAAAAATGATGTGGGTCAAGAAAAATTACATCAAGCAAATTTATTGTGGCATGCTAAAAATATGTTGGTGCAATAATAGGTGTGAAAGGGGTTGTATGCATTAGGTCGATTTTTTTAGAGTGTGCGATAGAATCCTCAGTAAATTTTTATAGCATCACGTAAAATCAAAATGATTATGCATGCATTGACTGGACAAATTAACAATCACAAGATGACGTGAGGGAATTGTTGCATACATACATACATACATCTCATCTATCCATATTTTAAAAAAAATTAAAAAAAATTCCCTACCCCATTTAGGGTTTGTGGTTGATTTGTATCTCAAATGTGCCTCACAAGACTAATTCAGGGTCTTTGACGATAATTCAAAATTGAAATCAATGGTGAGAAAATAATCTTCGGGCTGCATGCTATTTTGGGACATTTTGATTGCATGGTAGAGAAGCATGCTTGTTTGTAATAGCCCCCCCAACCCCAAATTGAAGGCACTCTAATGATCTATTGGGCTATCTATAAAACCGTATAAAACTTATAGAAATCCTTGATGATATCTTCTACTTGGAGCGATCATCCAAGGTGCCTCTCAAATTCTAGATTGGATTGCATGGTAAACATTCCATAACATTATTCAGATCCATAACAATGTTTTGTGGGACTGACAATATTCTACAAATATTTTCGAATATTCCCTCATTTAGACAGAATGTGGGAATATTTTGTGGAATATTGTCAGTCCCACAAAACACTGTTATGGATCTGAATAATGTTATGTCTATGATGATGTATGTATATATATATAAGGTTCCAGCTACACCGTTGGTTAGGGTAACCAATGTTAAGGAATGCTAGGGAGAATGCTCGTTATGAGCTAAACTATTGTTAATTGGTTTGTGTGGCCACACTGCCAGTAAAGTTAACTCCACCGTTTATGGTGTTTAGTGTCACATGCATAATAGTGTCAATTACGCTATTATGAAGGGTGTGTATGCTAGGTTTCACTAACGGTCATCAACTTGGCCATTAGCGTAATCTCATGACACTTGGTGTTCTAGTGAGCTTACTAAAACCTTGGCATTAGTACACTCAACAATATCTTCCTCTTGCATACTAAAATGTAAATACGTAGTAATTACCATTAGTATGTTTAATATTATTATCTTCCTCTTGCATACTAGGATGTAAATAAATAACAATTTTCAATTACCACTTAATGATATTTTTCCTCTTGCATAAAGAATGTAAAAACTATCATCCCAAGCACTCCAATGTGCTTCACCAAATAGCATACCGTAAATAGTTATGCGCTTTAGAAAGTTAATGATGTTGACAAATAGTGTCATGTTGACAATTCATGGACGTGACACTACTAGCCCTTTAGAGATTTAGTTCAAACCTTTCACCAATAGTGAACATGACACTAAATACAACGAATGGTGTAGTGCTAAGTTCTATTTGTTCTCTGTAGGGTGCCCAAAACCCTATCATACTTAGTTTGGGCACATAACTACAACATTTATGGTATTTAGTGTCACTTACTATTCAAAGTTACACATGGCTATAATTTTCATTGTAAATGTAATTTTTTACCAAGCAAAGATGTTATTGTTATATAGTACCCAAACAACCAATTTGACCTTTGTTGGTAAGAAATGAGATGAATAGTAAAACATTATAGCACAATGTAACTTCAATTAATAAGTAACGCTAAATACCATAAATGGTGTAGTCTAGTTAATTTTTTACACCTCCACTCACAGACTGTTAGGAAGTTAGCTAGAAGGCAACATTGATTATGTTATCCTTAGCTAGTGCTAACTTTAGCTAGCCCGGTGCAGCTGCAAAACTTCAAACAAACTCAACATAGCTACACTAAATATGATATTTAGTGTCACTTACTATTCGGAGCTCCATAGTGCTATGTCTTTTTACTATTGATGTAATTTTTTACAAAGTATTGTGTTAGTGTTCTATAATGTCCAAACAACCAATTTGATATTTATTCGTAAAATATGAGATATACATGGAGTAGATATAGCATTGCGTAATTCCAAATAGTAAGTGTTACTAAATACAATATTTAGTGTAGTCCTTAACCAACGGTGCTTGCAAATGATAAATTGCATGAGCCACAACCAACTTAGTGTCTCATCAATGGAGCTCATTCATTTGTAATCTTCGGCTCAAGCTTTGTGGCATCTATGTAAACTCAACCACCTTGGACAAAAGGGCTCTAGTATAAATAATCTCCCTATTAAATCGAGAGTTGATTCATCCGAATGGGACCTTGGTAGTCTAATGGAGGATCTCTATTGCCAATTTCAGAGTCAATATAACTAGAGTTTTTAAATTTGAAGTTTTAAAAGAGCTTTCGGTAGTTTTACCAGGGATTGCACGTCACGTCACGTCATGTCACGTCACATTTTGTGACAGCGACGTGACGGCTGACCCAAAAACGTCACGTCGGAGGGGGGGTAAATCCGGCAGTTACCCCAGGGGTAAACTGACGCGGTCAACCCCCTGGTCGACTGCTAAGTCGACTGCAAATACCAGTCGACTGCAAAAAAAATTAAAAAATTCCAAAAAAAATTCTGGACCGTCAGATCTTCTTGCCAAGAAGATCTGACGGTCCAGAATTTTTTTTGGAATTTTGGAATTTTTTTTTTTGCAGTCGACTGCTAGGTCGACTGCTATTTGCAGTCGTTTGCTAAGTCAACTTAGCAGTTGACTGCAAAAAATTACTTTTGCAGTCGACCAAGACCAGTCGACTGTAATTAGCAGTCGACTACAAGGAAAACCTAAAAAAAATCTAAAAAATCTAAAAAAAATCATGGACCGTTAGATCTTCAATCCAAGAAGATCTAACAGTTCAGATTTTTTAATATATATTTTTAAATTTTTTAAATTTTTGTTTTCTGAAGTCGACTGCTCGTAGCAGTCGACTAGAGCAGTTGTCCAAAAAAGTAAAAAAAAAGTTACAAAAAATTGGTACAATAACTTTTTTTTATCACGTCAGTGCGCGTCACGCCCCGACGTGATGCGACGTGACACAAAAAGGCGCGTCACATCCATTTGCACATCCCTAAGTTTTACCTTCCCAATGAATGAGTTTGCCTAAACACCATGAAGCTCTAGCGGCCACTTTCAAGCTTATTGTGGAGCCGCTTGGGGAGGAGTTCATGTGGGACCCTTAAAATGGAGTCAGAGCAAACATGTTGGATGGAAAAGCTCTAGTATAAAATCTTTTTTTTTGGTCATTTGTGGAGTCAATTCCACTAGAAAATCGCCAAAAAGAAAAAGAAAAAGGTCAAGCTGTAATTAACTCTATATGTTTTCACATTCCCAATAAATGACTTTACCTAAACACCACAAAGCTCTAGCCATATAACTTTCGAATCAATATGCTTGGTAAAATGTTGATGTGCCTAATGTGCAATGTAGTTGAAAACGAGGCACACTGTGTGTTGGAGCGTCCCCTATACAACCCCATTAGACATAAGTCTCCATCAATATTTGAGAATGTAGTTTTAGGGAGCCTCAAGTCTTGCTTTCAATTGGATTATCAAGTTGACATTAGTCTCTATCTCATGGAAGTTACCACACTCCACCACTCTAAGAAATTAGCCAGTTTGAAACCATCATGATGTACTTTTAGTCTCATTAGCCTTTTGGCTTCCTAGACTTTAAAATCAATTTCATTTCATTGTAGAGCTGCCTAGAAAGGAGCTTAGGTAGGACTTAAAAAAAAGTCATAGACAAAGCCCCGGGCTAGATCACATCTTTATTCGGCTGGGCCCCGCCCTTCCCATGCCGCCTCCATTGCCCGGTCTTCCTGCCCGCACCTACGTGGGAACTCTTCCTTGTTGGGAACCATTGTGACAATACCCAATTAGAATTACAAATATTCAAGTTGACATCACTTTCATTATTCTCAAGGTAATTGATGGAGCTCCTTCACATGCCAAAGGAGCTTAATGACTTAAGTGACCGGGTATTGTCACATTGGTTCCCAACGAGGAAGAGTTCCCACGCAGGTGCGGACAAGAAGACCAAGCAATGAAGGAGGCGTGGGAGTGGCGGGGCCCAACCGTATGAAGATGTGATCTAGCCCTGGGCATAGACAAACATGTTGGATAAAAGAGCTATGGTAACAAGCTTCTATGATTAGATTGAGAGGAACTGGTACCATAACATTATTCAGATCCATAACAATGTCATGTGGGACTGACAATATTCCATAGAACATTCCCCACATTTAGATTGAATGTGGAGATATTTTGCAAAATATTGTCAATCCCACATAACACTATTATGGATCTGAATAATGTTATGACGTCCCAACTAGAGCCTAATGGACTAATTAATTGAGGGTCTTTTGTTGTTATATTTGTGGTTAGTTCCACTGGACATAAAAACGTTTAAGATGTAAAAGAGCTTTCTGCATTTTTCACCTTCCCAACATAAACGTTTACTTAAATCACTACAAAACCCTAGTCATGCTGCAACTTTCATTCTAATAAGGTGGACGTGCATAATTCGGTGACTTATTTTAATCAGACACCTACATTTGGAATGGTATGGGGTTAGATGTGACTTCATCAACATATATCAAAAAGACATGTGTCCAAAAGAGATTGGACTACATGCTCCAAATATGATAACCATTCCAAACTCAATAGTGTTGGTTGTTGGGAGGGACTTGTATGACCATTATATGAGCACGAGAATCTTCACTTTGATGATGAACAAGATATGAAAATTAGTTTCAAAAATTATGAGGAAAGTGGCTATGGCCTCGATTTGGATTCGCTCACCATTCAATACTAATCACATGTTTCTTATCATAAAAGAGGTGGGCTAGTTAGAAGAAATTAACCATTTAAGACCCATCTACCTTACTTGGTATATTATTTTGCTAGATTTATTGGAAGCAGAGCCACCTCAAGAGGAGTTCATGTAGGGCCTGAAAAATAGAGTCAGAGGCAAGCATATTGATGTTAGGCCGATGGGCTAAACTGATATGTGCAATTAGGTTGCCTTTGCGAATAGGTTGCCTCTTTATCCATGCAAATTTTCAAAATGAGATCACAAAAACTTATAACTTTGTTTATTCATCCGTATAGCAACCACTACAAACAATTATTTTTTTGTATTTGGTTACTTTGGTAACAAATATTCAAAATAATGTGAAATGTCGATATATGTCGTAGGGCAACCTAATTGCACATGTGTGTATATATAAGTGTAGCTAATAGAGTTATCCATAAAGTCCCTCAAAGAGGGTTTGAAACTGTGTGTCTGATCCTTGCTTGAGAAACTTTCTATTAAGAACTCGTTAGCTTGTTGTATATTGGAACCCATTTTGAAACTTGGGTGAAACTTTAAAGACATCCTCTTTCTACCTCTCAAACTTAAAAAAAATTTAAGATCTAAAATTGGATATGCACAAGCAACCCACTATCCTAAATTCATATCGGCACATGCTAATGTGACCCACCCATCCTAGTAGGACAAACTAGAAAACCAAATTTTAATAACCCGACACCACTCTTTGTGTATGATGGTTTAAACATTAAGAAAACTTGGGTGACTTTGTCTTAATTCTCATAAACTCGGGGTTTGGAACTAAACCCGTGGCTTCCACTGCTTCCCTTTACAAATAGCTCTATTGTGGAGGCCTGCCTATAAGTCATGGCTTAGCTAGCCAACTTAGCTGGGTGCAACTCCCATGCTCTCCGGGATTTCTTGGCTCCTCGGGCAGATATCATTAAGACTCTACAGTAGTGGCGGTCGATCAACTTTTCAAGGCAAAATGATGAGCGTCCGGATTGATCCTCATGTGACAAACGGACATATATATATAAAAGATACCTCTATTCTATCTCGCTCATTTTTGTGTAGGGAGGGGTGCAAGATTGAGCTTTCTCGGGATTGTGGATTTCGGGCTTCATTACATCACACCACTTACCCCAAGGCTGCGGGCACCAAATTCCGAGCTCCCGAAATCGAGGGGTCGGTTGTTATTTGTAGAGTTCAAAATAAACAATAAAAACATCATGTGTCCCAATAAGATATAGCATGCTCAATCCTCAAATGTTCACCTCTTCAACCACCCTAGAAACCATCACCTCTAAGGTAGACGTGCCTAATTCAGTGGTATGTCTGGGGTGTTTAAGTGTGGGCTTCAAGAACAGATTCCAAAAAGATGTGTGTGTCTAAAAGAGGTTGGACTATGTGTTCCAAAATATGATAACCAATCTAATACAATCAACATGATTGGGGGACTTGTATGCCCGTTTAATGAGCACAAGAATCTTCACTGTGATAATGGATAGGATATTCATATGAGCTTTGAAAATTAAGAGGGAAGTGGTTGAGGTCACGATCTGGATTCGCTAACCATCTTGTAGTAATCGTGTGTTTCATATCTTGGAGGAAGTGGAACTAATCGAAGAAAAAAAGTAAGCATTTAGGACCTATCTACATGAATAAACATGGTTATAGCAAGTTTCGCATAACATTACACAACTTATCCCCACTGCACCATTTCTACAAGGGGAGGGGCCCAAGGCCATCAATGATGAGTTATTCGCTATCTATCTATCTATCTATCTATCTATCTATCTATCTATCTATTATAACCCTGCATTTTCGCTATACTTGCATGTGGATTGACATGGAACGCATGCAAGCGGGCATCATGTTTGTTTTATGATATATATATATATATATGCCCATTCCAATTCTAGTAAGAGAAGTCCATGTTTAAAAGCCACTTGTTGGTTGATTAACATCATGTGAACAATACTTAGGCTGAATATGGTTTCCATTTTCCAAAACAATAAAATGGGAATAATGCCTGGGAAAAATGCCCCGGTGTCCCAAAGTGCATGATGGGCCGCCTACTACATCATACTACTACAGCCGGCCGGCCGGGCTTTCCGCGAGCGGTTCCCGAGAAATTTAGTGGGAGCAGAGCTCTTGCCCATAAGTTAGGAGGGAGGAAGTAAGGTAGTAGGGTTCGCAGGGTAATCAGTGGGATTTTAGGAGTACTTGCAGGATCCAAGTGCTGTGGCCTTTTTAACACACAAAATAGGGTTTTAACTACTAAAGCTCATATAAAGTAACTGACCGCTCCACCCAGACACCTGGCTTTGTCCGATTCGATTCTGCCTCGTACAATCCTTTTTGGGTGGCTGGACTCCAAGTACACCACCTTACTGTGGCAGGCAGGCCAGCCCCCTTCTTTCCCCTTCCCTTCCTTCCTTTCTTTGGGTGCCCGGAGTTCGAATATGTGATGGCCGCCTACTAACTAAGCTTGTAAATGCAATGTTAAAAAGTGCAGTGTCCGGGGAGATTTCTGGACATAATCGGTCAAAATCCTAGTGTTTCCAAGTCGTACTGGTAACATGTGGCGATGGTTTGGTTTTTTCTTCATTCATTTGGGGTATATTCCATAGATTCCTCTTCGGTAAATTTCCCGAAGTTTTGAACTTCAAAACCGGTAATTTCTGAAACACAACCAGTTCCATCTGTAACTAGCGGCCGGTTCTCCGTGTTCATTGCAAAAGCGAAAGATTGCTTTGCTTTTGCGCTCATAATTAGCACTAAAGCAATCAGCAGTCGGTCGGGCTCGTCATGTGGTACACTGCTAACGAGGCCGGCGATACACCAACTGCAAAAAAAAAGCTTCACACTTCCAAGCTCGTATATATCCAGTAATTATGGGAGCCTACCACTCATGGTAGTCATTTTGTTGTTTCGCGACTAATTTGTAGGGCTTACAAAGTTGCATGGTAGATTGAAGTGCGAATGGGCCATTTCACACACGAGCCAAGAGCCGTGACCATGGGATTGCGAGAGCCCAAAAGAAAGTGTCCAAAGGCCGTCCCAATACACCTCCAAAATCATGTAGTGTGGTCACGGATCCTCAAGCGTAGAGTGAAGTCATATGTGACCAAACCCTCAACCAAATGCTATTTCAATGAATTTCTATTCATGCGGGTCCTCACACATGATAAAATAGAATAAATCAACGGTTGTGAGCATTCGGAGTGCCATGGTCTCCCGGTTTTGTGTCAGGCCTACCTCCAAGACGTGGTTTTTGAAAATAGTCCAAGTGACCATGATACATGATCCATTCGATGCCATGTAGGAATCCATGTAGACTTTACATCCATCTTGCATTCACATACTCCGTTGGTCCCCCAAGTGTAGTGTGAAGTGAACTTGGATCGGCTCCACCTTTTCCACCAATGAGAGTGCTTGAAGTGTAATGGTCACGGGCTCTCAGACTCATGTATGAAGTGGCCCTAAAACTGCCACATTAGGCGCCAGGCAATTTGAACAGCCTTTGTTAGCACATGGGGCTTCGATGCACCAAAGTGTGTCTTATTTGAATTCCATGTGTGAAAGTTATAGGGATTTGAATTTTTGATTGGATGGTGATTCAAAATCAGCAATGGACCTTGATGCTAAGGTGGTGGACATTCTCATGCTTATTATGTACTTTATGGTGCAAGGTTTTAAAGCATTGGTTTGGGGTGGGGCATGTGTTGGTTTTAGTACTGACTGACTACATTAAGTAAGCGGCAAATGGGTCGACATAAAAATAAATAAAAATAAAAGAAAAAAAAGAAAAAAAGATTCACTTTACGAACCCTCTCAAAGGACTCTAGTTTCCTTCACCGAGGTGTATATGTTGGTTTTTGTGTGGTCACTCTTCTTAATTAGAGACTCCTAAGGTGATTCTCACTATGTCACGTATAGCTTTGCATCTCAACCACAAATATGAAACTGAGAATGGTAAATCTTCGTGGTTTGTAATTGCTCAATGACTAAGACAATGCCCAATCTGATCCAACCGCTAGAATTTGGAAGTGATCACAATAGGGCCACACACCATATAAGGTAGAGCACGATGAAATCAAAATCCTATAATCTTGCATTGTAATTACACAGTGATTTCAAGAATACCCACCACCTTAACATCATGCTTCCATGTTGGTTTCGAGTTCATCTACCAATATATTTTGAACCCTTCATAACTTTTACATACAAAGTTCAAATAAGACATACTTTGGTGCGTTGAAACCCCTTTCAAATGCTAACAAAAACCCAATTTTTTATCGACCTCGTAAGAGAACACTTAGCGCTCAAAGTGACAGTTTAAGCATCATCTACCTTGATATGTTAGAGCTGCCCCTCCTCCCTGTTATTTTCTCATGGTACGCACTTGATCGGACCCCACTTGTTGTACATTGCACAAGTGCCAACTCATTCAATCAAGTGACCAAAAACCTTGGCCTTGATCCTTTGTCCTTCCACAAATTCCATGAGTCTAGGTGAGGAGGACCAATCCGTCCCATTGATGGTGGATTTGGGAAATCTATGTATCCCAATGATTTTGTGGAAGGTTTGTGGGTGTTGTTTCGGCTCATTTTTCACGATCTCCAACTTCTACCAATTAGATTTACACAACCATTTAACTTGTGTTACATTAGCAAATCTACAATGAAGCATCGGCGATGATCCCGCAAAAATCAGATCTTCCCTGATGTAGTTATGGTTATCAGAAGTGCATGTTTGTTGATTTTTTTGGTGAATACATAGGTCCTCCCAATTATATTCACTGTTGTTTAGATCCCTCAAACTTGTCAACATATAGTAATTCATGTTCATATGAATATGGTTGAAGTAGCCTAGTAACTAGTATCATTGACCAACATTGATTCTCCTTTGGTTTATATTGTGATGCAACTATTTGGATCTAAAATGTGTGCCTCTAACTTGCTTGCCCACGATGATTTGAATTTTGGCTCTTGTGTAAGAACAATGCATGGATGGATCATTGCCTCATCCTTATTTGGAATGCTACATTCAAACACTACAAGCACATGAGTCATGGGCAACTATCCTACGTGAAAATTTGTCCTACATCACTGAATTATTTTAAAATTTTCCATTGAGATAGGTTTGCATATTTCTTGCACCGATGTAGGACGATTGCCTAGGACTCGTGTGCTATGAATAATCAGCATGGGTCATCAATTCATCAATAGATGATTTCATCCATTAAAACTCTCATAGACATCCTAGAATTGCGTTTTGAACTGAAGTCCCCTTTCATTTGGGTGGTCATAGGTTTGGTATGTGTGTTGGGTTGAGCTACCTTACACCTTCGTGTTATGGATCAAAATCCCCACACATTACTTAGATGGGCCAATTAATTTCAATGAAGTGTTTCTCCACCATGTTCAAGCCCTGACACATCCATGACACTATGTCCCCTACCTTGTGTTGCATGCTCTATATCTTGTGCTTTTTCTCATCCAACTCTCCATGTCCACAATCTTGATTGAGGGAGTCACCCATGTTAATCTCTAAAGGCCGAGATGGTTGAAATCTCCACAACTTGTTTGTGCAATCACCTTTGTCTAACCATACCATCGTACACATGAATGGTTGAAAATGTGTGTATACAATCTTAATTTTACAAAGATGTCATTTGTACAGTTAGATCTATCATAAGAGATGCCGGATCTATTTAATACACTTTTGAATTGAACTAAAATGTTTTAGACAATTTGTGGAAATTTTTGCTTTGGCCTTTAGTGTTTAGGGTTTACAATTTACGTTTTTGTTAGAGTTTGGATGGACGTGACTATGGATGGCAATGCTTTGTATGGGACTTCCATATCCATCATTGATGTTGTAATTGAGGTTAACAATAGGCCTTGTAAACACACTCAAATACTAGTATGCTTAGTATCGAGCCACATGTCCATGTTGCCGATTGGGATGTCTAGGCTCCAATTTTTGAGCATGTCGTAGGTTGTGAGTTGCGCCACCCTCCACTGCCCTTCCTAGGCTCCTTTTTGCACCCTTCGCAAGTAAAAAGAAAGGTATATAAAGTTTGAAATTAATCTTGTCCGTTGAAAGAAAATAGAAATTCAAAGTTTGCATGTCACATGGAAAGGTCCAAAAAAAAGCAAAAAAAAATGCATGTTAAAAGAAAGGCCCCCTCAACCATTACCCATCAACCGCCATATACATTCTTAATATGGAATCTCAAGAATATTTTGACAATAAGTTAGAATTGTCTATAACAAGGACTTTGAGCACTTGGAAGAGCACTTTCACAAGCTCCGGGGATTGATTGAGTTTTTGGAATAAAAGATCTTATACAACTTCTTTTTTTCTACTCTAGTCAAATCTTGTTGTTTTGAAGTTTTTGCATTAACCTTGAAGAGCCACTTGCGAGCTTTATTGAAGTCGGACACTTTGGATGCTTTGATGCAAGTATCATTATGCAGGATAGAATTGGAGAATATGGATTGGAGGACAATATTTGAGTTACGATGCAACATGAGGAATCGGAGAGCTCCTGGTTTGGACTAAATGTTGTGAGGATTTCAAACCTCTCTACATGTATTTTTGAAAGAATATGATTTGATCTTCAATTTTGTGTGAAAGATTGAGATTTTCTCAACCCATCATTTGAAAGGTAGTTTTTGATGTTGTCCGTCACATTGAAAGGCCAAACAAAGTAACCTATCACATGAAATGAAGGTGGACCCATCAAAAAGTAGCGCTAACCCCTCCATACCTACTATTGAGGAATCGCATTAGGATGTGGCTACAATGAAACTCCATCATATACGAGCGGCGTACCCCTCATCCATGCAACATAAAAAATTGATCCCCTATAGGATTGTTGCCGATTCATCTCAAGTAACATTGAGTGGACTAATTAAGGTCTATAAAGCTAATTCCGGTGTCAGCTCAACTAAATAAAGTGACCTCTGTGAGGCCAAACCCACCACCCTTAAGCGTCCTAGTCCGGGTGATGGTTTTGAGAATCACATGTGTGATACCAAAGCTCGTGGTAACATGAAATGTACTTCCATCTCAACAAGCTCCCAACTCACTTGAAATCATGATGCTTTATTAATGCTAGTCTCTTGAATAGGTAGAGCATTGGCCTTCAAGTCTCTACAAGTATCTTCAAGTCCCTACAAGTCTCTATGAATTCTACTAATTCCCACACAACTCTAACTCTAACACTCAATTCTATGAGAGGAACAACAAGAGGGAGAGAGAGAGAAGGAGAGGGGAAGGGAGAGGGTAAGGAGGCCTTGTATGAACCTCTCCCCTTTACCCACACTCCCCTCTCAATACAACATGCTCATGTGCCCACACACACGTGTGCACCCACACGTGCAAGATGGAAGAGCGCGAAGGAAGAGAGAGTGAATAGGAACACAAGTGAGTGAAGAAGGTGAGAGAGAGGAATATATAGGGGGAGGGAAGGGGTGAGCACCCCTCAAAGCTCAAGATAAGCCCCTCGATCCTCTCCTACTTCGTAGGCTCTTATCCGATCCGCCAAGTAAGCCCCTCGATCCTCACCTACCTCGTATGCTCTTATCCTATCCGCTAAGCCTTCAACTCCTAAACCAACAAGATGGATCCCAATTCAAATATTTAAACTCAAGGAGCTCCCCTTGGTCCACCACATGCTACACTCACCTAACCAAAGAACTTCCTTCATGCCGCTAAGCTTCTAATTAACTACACCACATAAGCCTAAGGCCTAAACATAACTTCACACCAAGCCTCACTCTTTTTATATTTTTGAGAATAATTATAAAACATCAAAATGTAACTTCTAATAGTTTCAAAGGGTTAAGAACACATGTGGGCACCATTTTGGGCTCACAACCTCCAAATTACATACTATTTCAAGGTCGCTCTCGCGGGTTTGCGTTGAGTTGTTTGATGGTGGCATGACATATGGACTCCGTGGATTTTGTTGGTGGTGTGAATGGAAGTGAAGTTGAGATTTTGCTTCAATTTGTCATGGGACTTCTATTGTGCACCTAGGCGGTAGATTGTCCAACCCCCGGCCTTCTTATGCATTTTGAGAGGGGTCTCTCAGGTAGACATGCCTAATTTGGTTACATATCTTAAGCATGCCCCTCCATTTGAGTGGTATGTAGTTTGATATGGCTCTAAGGAAAGATTCCAATAAGACATATGTTTAAAAAGAGATTGGATTGCATGATCAAAACACGATAATTGTTCTAAGTTTTATAGCCAATATAATTGGTGGGAAGGAAGGGGCGGGGTTGTAAATGACCACTTAATATGTACAAGGTTCTTCACCTTGATAATGAATAAGATATTCATATGAGCTCTGAAAAACATGAGGAAAGTGGCCTCAATTTGGATTTGCTAACCATCTCGTACTAATTACGTGCTTCAAATGCCGAGAGAAGTGGACTAGTCGGAAATAGTAACCACTTAAGGAGACTTACAACCATTGCACAACAAGAAAGCAGTTTGGACACACTAACCATTACATTATGTTGACCTTGGAGGGGTTTTTTTTTAGAGTCATCCTCCTCACCACCTCCATAACATTACTCAACTCCTTGGTTACGTTTCATGGGACTAGGTATGGGGCAAACATAATTATGCTTTAATTCCAGAAGTCCCTGTTTATGGGGAGCACTTAGACTGTATAATGTAGGTTTGCAACATGAACCTTAAACTATCAAAGTTTTTAATTGCAAACTCTTTCTTTGAAAAGATACCATTGTCTAGCTGCTTAATAATGTTATGTCCATTTGAGTTTGGGAAGGAAAAATAACGGTCATGTTACTAGCAAGCTTGGGTTTGATATCCACAACGCGTTGCATATTGGGAAATATAGGGAGAGGAAATTCGTGGGCATGGTGCTTGGAGAGGTGCAACTTTTGCTACTAGCAGCGTGTTTGCATTAACAAAAATGTAGTTGTTCTTCTTTTTTGGGGCACAAATTGAAAATTCAATTGCAGAAAGAACCCAAAATACAACCAACAAAATGTAGTTGTTCTTGGTCACAAACCGTGACACATTTTGATAGTCGTTTCATTGTTGATAAGTGGCCTTAGGGTTCATTGTTGAATCCATTTCTCTGACATGCAGTAGAGATAATATAGTATTTGTTGTATTTGCAATTGTAAAATTTTTGGTTGTGCTATTATACAACCAAGGGTGTGATTGACAATCCACTCATTTTTGGGCAGTTGGAAAGGAGCTTTGCGAGAAGATGGGACTTTACATTACGAATGGATTTAGATGTAACGTGATTTTGTTGTTGTTTTTTCAAATGAGTCAAGCATCGACATTGAATGGTGAAGGCATGGTTGGTGTGCCCTTTATTTGGCCTTTCTCTAAGGAGGGGAAATTGGAATATATTAAGCTACACAAAATATAACAAAGGAGGGAGCGCATTAGCCCCTAAATGCATGGGCCTATTTCCAAAAAGTCAAAGCAATGCATATGAGTAATTTTGTCTACTTAAAGGAGCATACACTTTAAAGTAGAGTCCTACATATGTGGGAAATTTTATTTTGAAGCTATGATCGTAATTTCAACATGATTGAACCATATTTGGATGAGTTATGACTTTTCGCGTGTAAAAAATCTAAACTTGAATATAAATAAATTATAAACGTTAAATCTCATCCCAAATTTCATTTATGGTAGAGAAAGTATGTAATTATTATTAGGTAAGAATTTGCAAAGGAAAAACTTACACAAAGCACATGATTGAAGCATCCCTAGAATTTAGTTTGCATTATAAGCACCTAAATTTCAATTTTTCAACAGTGTAAATCTACAAAATAAACCTTTTGCTAAATCTCATGGTCAAAAGATGTATCATAACCTAAATTAAACATCTTGTGAAAGGAGTATCTCCAACAAAGGTATGGAAATTGATGATTTGGCCCTTTGACTAGAAATTGACCACTTTGTGTTTGCTCATGCATTTAAGGGTTAATAAATCTCAAACTAACAAAAACATACCATCTTGGACCAAAAAATTGACATGAGTAGGCGCAACATACTGTGTGGTCAATGTAACAATTCCCCCCCAAAAAAACTCTATGACAAAAAGACCAGGGAGGTTATGAATTCAATCCTAAGATGAGAGTATCTTTGGGGCTTGTTTTGAGAGAGAGAGAGAGAGAGAGAGAGAGAGAGAAGGAATCACATACAAGTGTACCTCTCATTCATCCAACATAATTTTTTTGAAATACCTAGTATGTAGCCCAAAGATTATTGTTATTTATTCATTTGATGATGAAATTAACTATGAAAATTATGAATTAGTCTAGTCCAAGTCATTCAAGATGAAATTAGCCACAAAATATAGGGGGTCAAGTTTTTTTAGTTTTTTTTAGTTTTTTGTTTGTAATGTTAGATGGATGAGACGTACAATCAGATGCAATATATCTCTCTCTCCGTCCACACGGTGTGGAGCTGAGACGGAGTTGACTTGGTTAAGAATTTTTCTCAAGTTTTCCTTACTTTTGTGAACAGGGTTTCCACCTCGGTAACTTGGAAAGTAGCCAACAAACCTAATCAATCAATGAGTCATCACCTTGTTGGTTACACTAAAGCGACAACTACATGAGCCCCGGCCATCAAGTGAAAGTGGTCTCCCGGCGGGCTTGATTGATCGATTGATCATGTGCAAATTTATATCCAAATCCTACCACTACTAACTTACACTCCTTGTAAGCAACATGATGTGCTTTTTAAAGTGGGCCACACTAATTACTGTAAGATGTGCTGGATTGCACTAGGTGGCTTAACGTTTTTGTTGTGGCACATCAATATATACATCATAACCCCAACTCAAACTCTGGACCGCTTTACACACGTGGCCAAAGGGCCATGAGCAAAAGGGGGGGGGGATTTTCTAACATGGTCACTGTCATTTTATGTTGAGACAATCTATTTGGGTTCTTGAATCGTAGAAGCTAGGTGAGCACCAAACATCATCCATTTTTTGACATTTACGATTTTGTGTCATTTCTATGTCACTGTTTACTTATCCAATTTTTGACATGATCGCCCTTATTTTTTATGACCTTGTGTAAAATGCAGTGGGACCGCCTTTCATTTTCAATCAATGAGAGAGTTTAAAAAGCGGTGGTCATGGTCTATGGTCACTAGTGTAACATGCTCTACATGTTTATTTTGTGCAATTGCTAGGTTCATTTAAAGAAATGTGCTCTCTTGTTTTGATAAGTGGGCCCGAAGAATAACAAAGTCCCATCTGCAAATCAAACCTCCAAGATGCTTAGGTGAGGTTGGTTTCATGCTAAATATGAATAGGTGAGGTTGATAAGACTGTAATCACTAGCCAAATAGAAGGTGCTATTGAAGAATGTTATGCTCTAGAGCTGTTTTTTTATAGTGTAATGAAGAAATGTGGTGTTTGATAATGCATCTCAAAATTGATTAAAAATCATAGAGTGCACTAAGAACTAAGATGCAACACCATGTCAAAAGGACCACGGTCCACAATGGTATTATAGTGGAATCACACTACATTGTTTATGGTGTTTAGTGTTACTTACTCTTTGGATTTACGCTAAATGTGGCCCACTTACTTTGAATGCTATAGCTTCATACAAACAACACATAATATTTTCCAAAAACTCACGACATTACAAGAAAAAGGTGGGGGGGGGGGGAGATTAAATAACTAAGACCTCCTCCTAAATGATCAACATCATAGGAGATGTGTTGTTGAAGGTCACCTTGATATAAACAACACAAAATACAATATTTCACAACACACCTCCTATGACCTTTGTAATTTGGGAGGTGCCATCTAAACCCTCTCTTTCTTTCCATGTAGTGAAAGTCATATTGTTCTAAACTCACAACATCAATGTTGACTTGATCATCACCATCACCATCATCATCACTACCCTTGAAAATGCCCCTACATGGTAATAAATGTAGGGGGAAATTAATGTGGCCCACACTATTGCCCATAATTCATGTACTATGTGAGGTTACAACCTTTGGGGTGTGCCTTGTGATTGTGCTCTGTTGCTTATAACAAATTATGGTTTTTTTTCACAAGTCTTCCTTGTAGATGTTACAAAGAGCGCACCCTTTAGCATTGAACAAACTCCATCTCACAATGCTTAGTGTTCATAAGTGCTTGAGGATTTTGTACACATTTTGTTGTTGTTGAGCCGGGCATGAGTATTGAGAGTATGGGACACTAATTCCTCCAACAATACTTCGTCAGCGACAATACTTGCAACATCGTAAACATCCATAATGCCCAATTTCCTTTTTACAAGGAGTGACGGATAATGTTAGGTTTACACGCTAATTTTCCAACCACACTAATAGGACTATTTAGTGCCATGATAGTGGGGTAAGGCTGGGGTAGCCCCAAGCTCAAAGACGTCTCTCTCATCCCTAGTTAACCTTTGCAAACATGGTAACATGGAGTTAGTTGAAATCTATGAACGAGCTGGGCTTTCCTACCAGTGTCCGGGGAGGTTGTTGGGGATAATCGGTCAAGATCCTAGTGTTTCCAAGTCCAACCGGTTACATGTTGTGATCTTTTGGTTTTATCACATTGAGGCATATTCTCGACATTCCTCCAAACTGATGTGTATTTTCCCCTGAAGTCTTGAACTTCATCTGGTTCATCTGTAACTAAGCGGTGGTCGGTTCTTCTCCTTGTTCATCGTTTCCTACAAGTGATCCTAATTGTAGGGCCACTTCACACACGAGCCAAGAGCTATGACCATGAAATTGTGAGAGCTCAAAAGAAAAGTGTCCAAAGGTTGTCCCAAGACACCTCCAAAATCACGTAGTGTGGTCACAGACCCTCAAGTGTAGTGTGAAGTCATATGCCACCGAACCCTCAACCACATGCTATTTTAATGAATTTCTATTCATGCGGGTCCTCACACACGATAAAATACAATAAACCAAATGATTGTGAGCATTCATATATTAGCCACACCGGGGGTCCAACCGAGGCCCAGCCAACTTGGCCGGCTCGTGCCTCGGGAGGGCCCGCACTGGCTGGGTTGGCTGGGCCTCAGCTGGACCCCCCGGTGTGGATGGGCTTTTAGAGTGCCATGGCCTCCCGGTTGTGTGTTAGACCTACCCTCCAAGAGGTGGTTTTTGAGAACAGGTGACGATGAAACATGATCCATTGGATGCCATGTAGGAATCCATGTAGACTTTACATCCATCTTGCATTCACTCACATACTCCGTTGGTCCATCAAGCGCAGTGTGAGGCGAACTTGGACCGGCTCCGCCTTTTCCACCAATGAGAGTGGCTGAAGCACATAACCGTGGTCACGGGCCCTCAGCCTCGTGTGTGAAGTGGCCCTTATAACCCCACCCCTTGCTTCCCCTGGGAAGTGGACAGTACCCCCCTCCCGACCACAGCACCCTAATTCCTGCTCACCCTGTCGGGCATTTCATTAACTGCCCCGAATAAACTAAGCGCACAAGCGGACAAATCTAGACCCCCCCCCGCAAGTACAGTACATCCTGGCCTACGCCTGACGCGGCCCCCCACCTGCCAGGTGGGACCCTACGTCGCTGGCGGGCTGGCTGGCTGCCTGCCTAGCTTACTAGTAGGAGGCTTACTACTAACTGCCCCGAGAGCGAAATCTTTGATGAGCGAGATGCCGTCTCCGCCCGCTAGCTTGGCTAGGGCTAGGGCTAGGGCCTGGATGGATGAAGGCATTTTTGCGTTGAAAAAGGGTGGGGTGGGGCGCGAGCGAATCCCATCCCACCTTTTTCCTTTTCCTGCCCGGGGCCGACATCTTGAATGCCGCCAGAATTTCGGAGACAACCCGAGTATTTTAAAGTGTTCTGTTAGATTTTGTACAGCCGCCTTTAATATCGGGGTGCCACGTCATCATGAGGGTACCCAGGTAGGGGGGAGGCAGGATATATATGTGGCCAGCTAGTTGTGTGGTGGCGGTTATGGACCCCCCAATAGGCGTTGTTAGGGAACAGCTCCCGGGGAACAAATCAGCACACAGCACAACACACTACAGTACCCCTCCCTCCCTCCCTCCCAAGTTTGTGGGTAAATAAGTTAGCTAGGTGGCATCCCAATAAACTACGTGTGGGGCCACTCTCCCCCTCCTAGGTGGACGCCACGTCTGCGCCGTCCCCCCCAGACCACTTCCAAGTTCCACACCAGTGCCCGGCAAGTTTTTGGGCATGGTCGGTCAACAACCTAGTGATTCTAAATCCAACCGGTTACATGTTGGCATCTTCCGGTGTTGCTTGTATTCATTTGAGGTATATTCTCCTCCAGATTCATCTAAGATGATCGGTAATTCTTCTGAAGTCTCCAACTTCAACTGGTGGTTATTTCTTCTCAAACTCAACCGGTTGGTTCATCGGTAACTAACCGCCGGTTCTTTTTCTTCTTCTTTTTTTCTTTTTTTTTTGAGACAGAAGGGTCAGCAGGCTAACGCCAAAAAACAAGAGGCAGTTGACCACCCGACAAGTTTATGTCAAGTGGAGAAGAGATTTCATAGCCGGGAATCGAACCGCCAACCTCTTCCTTCATATTTGGGTATCTCTCCACCATCATCCAGTAGTTTAGGGTCGTCTCGGACCGTAACCACCGGTTCTCCCGGACAGTGTTCCACACTTATGCTCATCTCCTTTGCTGTCTTGTGAGTTTGGGGACGCATGAGTGCTCGTTTGGGTGACGTCACTCATAAGCCCTTGGTGCGTCAAGGTAATAAGGTTGGGTGCACTTAATGTAATGGATGGATGCACTTATTGTAATGGATGGATGGTGGTGAGGGAAGGGTAACAAGGTAAGGTATGGGGCCTTATTGTCTCATCTGGTTAGCAAATGCGGTGAAGCACAAAGGCCTTCATTCCGAGATAGATAGATAGATAGATTGATTGATTGGAGTTAGAATGCAAAAGTTTGTATGAGGTCACGGGGGTTTCACTCCATTGTCAAGTTGAACACCATGTGGGAGACAATTTTGCTACCCTATATTATATGCCATAGATAATTTTAAAAATTATGATTTTTTTTCTACATATACATAACCATTGATAATATCTTCCCGGGGAGTGCACTTAATGCTAAGACTAGGAATCACGTGAGTGCGTACTTTCGACCCCCCTATGTATGTACTAAAAAATCATTTAAAATTTGTTAAAATAATATGAAGTTGTTAAACACAATCTAAAGTTCTTGTTGTATAAATTTCAAAAAAATACTCACTTGTAAACATTTTTAAATTGATTTTTGAAGCGAAAAACAACACATTTCAGTTCAAACTTCTATAATTTTTTTAATAAGATTTTAAAAACTTTTGGTCCTGAAATTTACACCAAATGATAGATATATACGTAATGATTTAGCACCTAAAAAATCTTAATTTAAAAACTATTTCAAGGTCAAGTACATAGGGGGGTATGCTATTAAAACGCACTCACGTGTATTCCTAGTCTTAGCATTAAGTGCACTCCCCGGGAATATCTTTTGTATATTTTTTTGAAATTTTTAGTCATCTTCATTTTTGTAGTAATTGTTTTAGGTCATTTGAACTAGTTTAGTCCAGTAGTCAAATGATACCTAATTTTTATGTCAAATAGTTGAACCTTCCAATTTAATTACTCCATGTAATTCAACCAATCAACCTACCTGATTATATAAACAATAATAGTCAAATAACCATTATATTACTCAACGTCCAACTCTCATTCCGTAGGCCCTCAGAACACAACAATGAGATGATGGGAGTTCAGTTTCAATTTGAGTCTCCTAGCGTAGGCATAACTTTCGAGCATCTCACTGTTACATTTTGAAGACCCACATCGTTGAGTAATGTTATGACCTTGATTTGTCTGGTTCACTTGAATTTTTAAGGTTGACAAGTCAAATCAACTTGTCAATTTTTCAAGATTACACTTCTTTTCATCCCCGTCTCACACACATGTAATAGGATAGTCAACTAGTCAAATTGACCAGTCGATTTTTATTTTATTGTTCTTTCAATCCCTTGCCTATCACATGTTACATGAAAACCGTCCCGTCACGTGTGACAACCATGATCAACATGGTGTCCTAAAACACCATCAATTGTTGTGATTGACATCGCAAATCTCAATGCATGTTATTTTGCCGCTTGGCTCTTTTCCCCCCTAAATTGTTTTCCGTCCATAGCCCTCTCCGCATAGCGGGGTTGGAGATTTTTGATGGGGTCTCCATATTGAGTATTGACTACCCATTGATTGTTTTTCATCATTATATGCCATATGTTTTGAGCCTAGTCAACCCAACAACCCAAAGTGAGTATATTTGTTCATTTAAACTTTATTTTTCTTTCATATATGTATTGATGTCAATAAGGGTGTAATTGTGTTTTTGAATACTACTTTGAGTTTTGTGATAGAGATATTTGGAAAGATTAACAATGACATACTCTTAAATTACAAAACAAATTGCTTTGATTTCCAATTTATATTAAGCTCGTCATATACCAACTTACAATATGGATAAATATGCTTTACATGTGTCTATGGACATGCCCTAGAGAGAATAGGCAAGTTGGAAATCTAATACATCTTAATTACACATGGAGGACACCGAAAGATTTGTAGAAAACTAAGTGCGATCACTAATAGCATGGGTTTATAAATGCATGAAAATTTGCCAACATGAGGAGAAATGGTTTTAAAAAAATCAAGAGGAATGGAAAAAAGAAACACTCGTACAAATACCTTAGGGTACCATCAAAAGTGGTCCAATTAGTAATTATAATATGTATTTAAAGGCATGACTTGTTTTTATAAGAAGATTCTTTAAGACAATGTGATCCGATGTGATGATGGTGGGTGGATCCAAGGGTCATGGTGTGAGCTTACGATGAAGACGTTGGATTTCACGGACCGGGTACGGAGATTGACTCGATGTATTTTGCCTCTACTCTCGATACTTGACATGTGGCCAAGTCATCCTTTGGCCTGGGGGGGGGGAACAATTGACATGAAGAAGAAAAAAGATATGAAGAATTTGGGATATTGTTTAGTGCTTTATGAGAAAAAATGGCTCCAAACCCATCCACAACATTATTGAGATCCATGACAATAATTTGTGGGACTGACAACATTCCATAGAATATTTTCGGATATTTCCCACATTCAGTCTGAATGTGGGAAATATATGGGAATATTCCATGAAATAATGTCATTCCCACACAACATTGTTATGAATCTGAACAATGTTATGTCCTTGAAATGTCCATAAGTAGATATTTCTACTCATTAGGAGGAGGGAAGTTGAAGATTTGTATACAACCCCCCCCTTCAATAAATAAATAAATGCCCTATGATGGTAGGTGTAGACTAACTTCAAAGCTAGGTGACCTCCAGGATCATTTCTTCTAGGTATGTTGATTTATGAAATGCTTTGGAAAACTTTGGAAGAGGGGTCCTTGATATGTGTGCATTGTAGCTTCTACATGGTAAGCTTAAATCAAGGGTGATTGGTGCCTTTTTTAAATATCATTCTTGTTGTTCCTACATTTACATAACATTATTCAGATCCATAACATCGTTTTGTGGGACGGACAATATTCCTCAAAATATTCCCACATTTAGTCTAAATGTGGGAAATATTTTGTGGAATACTGTCAGACCCACAGAACGGTGTTATGGATCTGAATAATGTTATGTATCATCAGAATTAGGTTTTCAAAAAACTCCCACACCCCACACTCTTCACCTAGAAAATTTGACAGCATGGGATTAGGTACCCTAATTGCGATTAGGGTGTCCATCCCCAAGCTAATGTATGATGAAACTCACCAAATTAATCCATTTTAAATATTGATTATAGGAATCCACAATTTACACTCTAGCTTGATCAATTTTAAATTGTAATTCTGCATGACAAATCTCACTCACTGTAGTGGGTTATTAGGATGTTCCAACTTCATACATAATACTTGTGCTAGTGTGGCCTAACTCATAGAATTTTGAACATTTTGGAACAATTCCTTCTAACCATGTACATAAAGAGTTCTTCAAAAACCCAAGCAGGCAAAGTTCTTAAGAGTAGAACATAGAGAGTATCCACAACATTAAGTTACTCCACAAATCTATTAGACTTTCTTGCCACAAGTTACAATTTGGCTGTGTGTTGGAAATCGTATACTCTATCCTGAAATATGTATGTTATGTTTTTGTTTTTCTTCTTCTAAAGCTACTTTTATAGGGTGATTTGCAAAATTTGGGCCAAACAAATTCATTCTTGGGTACCATTAACTAGGACTCTAGTATATTTGAATATATGTATGAATTTTGGATAATTCCAACCGCCAATATGACGTGCCTTACATCGCAAAACTACATGAATTTGGTGGTTGGCGAACATGGAATACAAACTTTCAAAGTTGTGGTTGTTGTGTTATTGCTTTTGCTGTTGTCATTTGATGTTTTGTCTCCACAAATACACATCACTTATTTTTTTGGACAAGTGATTTGTCCAAATCTACTTAAATGTCAAGTAATTGCGGAGCTCTCACATAGTGTCAAATGTATGTATCAAGATTATGTTAGATTTTCAAGTTTGTACATAAATTCGAATCATTTCAAAAAAAAAAGCGTCAAATCACGGAGTTCAAAATGACACTAAAGATATCAATTGCGGATGTTTCAATATCTAAATGGCATTCTTCATACATCCCTTAAAGATCCAAGAGACCCATTATGAGCATGAAAACATTGTACAAAGGGGTTAAAGATTTTCATGTTATTTATACCCCAAAATATTGGAAGCATTCCCATCTAAAATCAAGTTGCCTATCAATTGCATTCTTCCAATCACAACATACATAAATATAATAAAACTTAACAAAGATTGAACTTATAAAATTGAGCTAGATACATAACATATTTCTCTATCATCAAGGGTGAATCTCTCTCTCCTTCTCTCTCTCACTCTCAACATGAAAATTCTAAGATATTTTCAAGAAGGAGCAATAAATTAATTAAGAAGAAGGAAGCCATGCAACTACTACTTAACATAAGAAGTATTACATTGGTAGCTTTAGTTGTCCAATACGTTTTTCATTTTAGTTTCAATGGTTAGGATTGTCCAAGGAATATATAGATGATCTAATAGATTCCGATGCCAAGTTCTCTAGCCTCAGTTTTAGCGTTCATACCCCTTATTGCATGTCATGGTCATTGGTTGTTTATGCTTTTCAAATTTCAAATAATTATGGAGTTTCCCAAGGCCCACAAAGTGAAAACTAGATTTCCTTTCCTAGCACCTACCATGGGGGGTGGGGGTGTGAGGTAAAAACATGCCCCCTATACGTTTGTTGTTCATTGATCCTATTTTAACCTCAAGAGACTAATTTGGGATCTTTGACCCCAATGTAGGTGTTTCTTTACCTAGATAAATGACAATATTTGGGCTCTAGATAGTAAAATGTTTTCACCCTCCCCTTTCGTAGGTATTATGAAACATCACCCATGAGACATGTTGTTATCCATTTGCAACCACAATTTTTTTTCCCAAAACTCAACCAACACCAAAATTAGCGCCATAGGCTCCAAATCAACTAGTGGGTCCAACAATGGCCATAAAACTCAGGAATATTCGAATGGGTGAATGATAGGCACACTCTGCAGGGAAACTATCAAGTCCCAGAAACTACACTAAATGTTGTATTTAGTGTCACTTGCTATATGTGATTATGCAATGCTATATCTATTTACTATATATCTCATATTTTACCAACAAATATCAAATCGGTTGTTTGGACATTATAGAACATTAACAACTTTACTTGGTAAGAAATTACATCAAAAAGATAAAGCACTATGGAGCTCCGAATAGTAAGTGACACTAAATATCACATTTAGTGTACTTTGTTGAGGCTCGTCACCACGAATGCCCTTGGATGTAGCTTCCATATCTCTCATTGGTTGTTGTTGTTGTTGTTTAGGTTCCAATTGGTTCATGAAGTCACCCAAACCAATGACCCCATATGAAACAAAACCTACATATTTAGGTTAAAAGTTGTGAACCATCTACCAACATTGCGTAACTTAATCCTCAAAACTCCCTCAATATCATTGCACCAAATATAACCCAATATTCATTAAAATGAGAGTTTTCCAGTGACTTGGGAGTACATAAAGCAAACTATTAATCCAAGAATGAAGTGAAAACCATTGGAAAGTTGTAGAGGTCAATTTGCATGTGATTGATCATTGTTTTCTGGCGTTTTTGAATAACGCAGTGAAACTTTGAAATTATGCATTATCCGATTTTTTTTACTTGACCTCTACAACTCTCTAGTGGTTTTCACTTCATTCTTGGAGTAATAGTTTGCTTTATGTACTCCCAATTCACTAGAAAACTCTCATTTTAATGAATATTGGGTCCTCATTTAGGTTGACTCAACCTAAATGTATAAATTGCAAGTTTTGATAATGAGAATGTTTTAAGCGCATAGTAGTATTTCAATATATTGTCGATCGAAATGGTCTCATCAAACTAATGATCATTCATACTCATATGACAACTACTAGATAACTATGCTCATTTAGGTCGACTCAACCTAAATGAGTCAATTTCCCCAGTTTAACATACTCTCATTTTAATGAAAACTACACGTTTGAAGTATAATCTAGTATTTATCCAAATGGACAATATTATTTTGAGAGGATCCCGCTCTCTCAAAATATTGAATATAAGGTTGTATTATATTTGGTGCCACCAATCATATTTGTCTTCCACATTGCTAAATGGAAGCCTACCATTAATTGTCAGTACTTGTAAAAAACTTTGGGGCACTTTAGATTTACAATGTTGTAATTGTGGTCACTTGCTAAGTGATTTTCGTTGAAATCTCAATCATCCATGAGAATGGTCAGGATGTAGAGTGTATCAACTAAAAAGTGGATGAACTAAAAGTGAGTAGGGATGACAACACTTGTAAACTTATTCATAAGAAGTGTCACTAGAAAAGTTACCACAATAACATAAAACACCATGTAGCGACACTCAACACATCATTTAGTGTAGTACCGAGATCACACGATCTTGCCACTTAGTCCTCCTTCCACTACGTAAGTGGTGGTGCTAAAATCCATGGAGGCGGTAGATTCCAAAGCCCTATAGTGGGAAGAGGAACTACCAATAGACCCCACACGCACACCCACCCACCAACCAAACCCCGCAAGTGTGTCCAAGCAAAACAAACACACCGTCGGCTCCGAATCCGTCGAATGGGACCCGAAGCGACGACTCCCGATTAGCCGCCACAAACCTCGGGCCGGATGAATGATAGGCACACTCACTCCCCGTGTGGGGGACGAAGCGGTCAAGTGCCCCAAAAAATAATTCGTTGTGGCTCATCATATACGTACGGACGGGTGGTGTCCCCTCACCCCACCCACTTTCCGAGCTCGGAGGAGGGGAGATCGAATAATAAGTATCACGCCACGGGCCACCGGACCGCCCGGGTGGCTTGGATCTAATACGCTATACGCTTATATAAAAATGCGGGCGGCTAGTGGCTCATGCTTAAACAAACAAGCAATTAATCAAACAAACGGGCCTTACCAAGTTCGGGTCGGGTCGGGTCGGGTCGGGTACCCCCCGCCGGGCCGGGCCGGGGCCTCCGCTCGGCGCGTGTGGGCGGGCGGAGTGTCGAGGGCCCGGGGCCAACCAAATAAGTTCGCAGTTCAAGACATAGGCAGAGCCGGAGCCATAGCCAACGTAAGCTAGTTAATGGGGAGTGGCTCCACCAACCACAACGTCGCCTCGTGTAGTTGGAGTTCGCATGCTAGTTTGTCCACTTGTTGCCCGACTTGGCTGGGAAAGGCATCCGAAATTGTCATTCCCGGTGCGCCAAAAACCCGCTCGCGAGAATCTAAACCGGTGGTTCCGTGGCCGGGCATCCCGATTATTCGATTGGCCCACCGGGCAGCGAGTAAACTAATGGGATGGGTGGGTGGGGGGCTCGGATTGGCGGGGTCTAGGATAGCGGTTGATAGTGTTGTTAGGAGGGGGGGGGGCTCCTCCCACCATTATGTTTCGTCAATAAACGACGACAAGTAGTTCTAAGGTGGTTTTAATTAGGTAGTAGTAGTGGCTCAATAGTGGTGGGAATCTTCTAGGATGAACGTACGTATGTTGTTGTTGTAGTAGTAGTAGTAGTAGTAGGAGGAGTGGGTTTGTTTGTTTTAGAACGTGACGATGAATCTCTCTAGGAGCAACATAGATTGGTCACCGTTTTGGACTACTAACCGGTTTGGACACACCCCTCGTAATAATAAGCATGAAGATGGAGAAACGTTGGGAAATATCCTATAGCATAAGATCTTTCAAGAGACATTCTTGAGGCTTGCCCTGTACGTAGTAGATTTGTGCTTTCTTAAGTCCTATATGTTGCCAATCGAGCTATGTCAGAAGTATATAACTAAACATGAATTTGCACAAAAAGCATATTATGTAAGGGCCTTTGACAAGTTTGTTTTCTGAAAAGGATGAAATTTTAAGTGTTTCAAAGTGTTAAATTATGATAGACCTCTTTGTAAGTGGCCTTCCAGAGTTTAGCTTGAGAACTTGCATCAATGGCCTTAATAAAGGGTTATACCATAATATACTATAGAATCATGTAAGTTCAATGTTAAGGAGCATGTCAAGTTATTTCTTTTTTTGATTTGTGTTTTCCTTCTTGGCACATTAACTTCTTCAGAGGTTTAGAGCCTTAATTTGAAAGGTGGTAGTATCCTACATATGGAGAGGGCTCTTCATTTATGTTTTCTTGGACATGAAGTTGGATTTTGTATTTGTCTATAGTTCACATGTTTCAGTCAATGTTCCTAACCCCCCCCCCCCAAAAAAAACAAAAAACAAAAAACAAAAACACCCAATCATAATCTTTAAACTTACCAATACAAAGGAAAATCCTAGGATTGGGTAAGGTAGGAAGGTGTGGATATTAGATAGAGGGAGTGAGGAAAAATGATAAAGGATGAGGAGGAGAAGGAGAGAGGGAAAGTAGGTTTTACTTCTAAGGTAAGTGGGCCTAATTTGGTTACTCATTGTAAACTTACACCCACATTTGAGTGGTGTGTGGTTAGGTGTAGATAAAAAAAAATTAAGACTTACTTGTTTGGATGGATGTAATATTACCAACTTGCATGACATGTTCTCTTGCTACCAACATTCAAACCCAAACTACGCTCTCAAATTCAAATTGAAATCAAACATAATCTCAACATTGAGCATGTTGTTTTTGAGCATACATCCTTCAATCTAGTGGGGCTCACAAAACATGTTGGTCTCCCTTAATGATGCTATGGAAAAAAGAAAAAACATTGCTTAACACTTGCTTGACTACTATCCATTTCATGTGCCCCACTGTGGCCATTCAAGACCATTGCTTGCATGTCTACAACTATCACACTACCAACATATGAGTCCTAGAGCACATGATCTACGCAATTGCTTTTTTTTGGGGGGGGGGGGTTGCAAATCTATTGCATTGGGCTAGTGCTCTAGAACTCACATGTTGCTGCTAATGTTACGCAATGTGAAAATTTTCCTAAAATCAAGTGCATCAACCTCAATAAATCACTATAATTGATACTTTGTATATTTCCCTACAAGTTCACCCACTTCACCTTGATATGCTTTAACCATCTTTTCCCCCAAGACAATGCTACTTTTTGGATGAGAAACCATTTCAAAGAGGATCATTCTAACATGTGCTCAACCAACATGGGTGTGTAACTATAGTAACATGACAACCTTGACATTGTTTGAGGTAGACAAACCTATGTGAATTACTTACATGAGATTTTACCTCTCTTGATATGAATAAATTCAAGGAAAAGCATCGAGTCAAGTAGCAAATCTCGTACAAATCCAATGTCATAAGAATGAGATTGAGGTGACTAAACTTCAATTTGTGTCAAGCTTTCAAAGAGTATGTATGTGATCTTCTTAAGGGGTTATACAAATGTGCATAAAGTAGTTAGTGTGGAGAGGGTGTTGAGCATTGACTATTTCACAATTATCCAAACCAATGAGTTGCCATATTAACCCTTAGAATAATACTAGAAGTGTTTGTTTCAAGAGAAAAATTGATTCATTTTGCACCCAAAAGTAGGTCTTAACATTAGACATGTCTATGTTAATTCATTTTGAAATGAAAAGTTATACAGCAGTCAGCTGAAACTTGTGAGAAGGTGATGTGGCACAAAACATTATTTCTACTCATGACTTGACCTGCCATGGGTACAACCACGTATGATGTTATCATAAACATGCAAGAAGACAACTTTTTAATTTTAAATGGAGGGTACATTCACAATAACACGACCCACGGAAATCGTAACCAGTGATTAATTTAACGGATTGTTAAGCAATAATCTTATCATATGAATTAATAATGCAATACAAATTAGTAACTACATATAATATATGTCATCATACAATATACTAAAGTTTGACGATGTTTGGGAAGTTATTGGTACTCCAAAACGACTAAAATATGGTCGTAACCAGTCGTTAATAAGGACTAAAATGTGCTAAAATGTCCAAATTATGTCGCAAAATGTCCTTAAAATTTTCTAATATCTACATAAATTGAAGATATTATTTTCTAAGCACTCATCAAGAGTCCTTATAACTCGGCGGGGTTGGCTCGTGTTATTGTGAATTCACCCTGGAGCAATGTTGCATATCACTTGCTTGACATGTGTGGTTCTTTTTCCCCCACAAACCTTCAAGGCAACTCTAATGGCTATCAATTTTGAAGTGAAGAAGCCACTTACATCCTTATGAATGTAAATTGTGGATGAACATACACATATTCAACCGCATGCATATTTATTCATCTAAAATATGGCAGTCTCATCCCCTTTTGGGTAGTCATTTGACAATTTCATCCATGAAAAAAACCAAGAATTAGCTATCCCCACCCCCACCCCCCAAAAAACACTTTTCTCAGCACTTTCCGGTTCATGTGCTTCAACAAGATCTTGCAAGACACTCCATGAATTCCACAACCAATCTCTAAAGTACATGATGTGCTTATCTCATGAATTCAATTGCATCAATCTCAAGAACACAATGCATCACCGCATGAAGCGACTTCTCATGCTTAAGAAACAACGAATGAATTCCTAAGGTATGTGCTCTTGCTCAGGGCTGATTTTTCACAAAGTTTTTACCCGTCCACGTCCAAAAACCTCGAATTGAAAGGCAAAAAAAATTGCAACCCATCCCAAAACCGGTAATTTCAAAACCAACCCGTCCAAGGAAAGGTTAAAGAAAAAACAACCCGTCCCAAAACCGGTAATTTCTAAACCAACCCGTCCATGAAAAGGTTAAAGAAAAAAACAAATTGATAAAGATAAACCGAAAGATGTCGGCATGTGATTGGTTGCACTTGGAAACAATAGTATCTTCCTTCAATTCTGTCAGTGTTATGGCTTTATCTATTTTAGCTGCCACCTGCCCCATTTCGTCCACATAGTTCAGAGAAAGTTTTGATTCTCTGAGGCCCAGGTTCCCCCTCCAGCAGTGTTCAAGCTCGGCACTTCCCCCTGTAGCAGGTATTCAAGCTCTTCTTCTGGGTTGTCAGTATCTTCTCTCTGTACATTCTCTCTGTATCTTCAACCAAGTTTCGAGATTGTGTTAGAACAGTGATCAGGGAGATTTTTGGGCAACATAATCAGTTGAGATCCTAGTGATTGCAAGTCCAACAAGTTTAGGGTTGACAGGCTCCGGTTTTCCTTCTTTAAATTTGGGTATATTCTATAAATCCCTCTAAAATGATCAGTACATTTCTTGCAATCTTGAACTTCAACAGGTTTTTTCTCAAACTCAACCGGTTCATTTGTAACTAACTGCCGGTTCTCCGCGATCATTGTTCCAAAAGGTCCAAGATGAAAGGTGTTATGGGCTTGTAGAGTTTGAGTTTTTGAATTAAGTTTTGATTTAGACTGAGCAGGGATTGTTTCAGTGTCGTTCTAAACTACTTCTTCTTTCACCGATATCTATGTATGTTTGTATGTGCTGAATAATTTTGATTGTGTCCTTCATAGTCCCAATGATACAGACTTCAAATGTTTGCTTTCTTCGGATGAAAATTTAGTCTTCAATATAATTTCCTCCCATTTGAAGCTTGGGAGTTTGTAGGTACCACTCCAGAGTGGTCAATCAATTGGCCTGGTTTGAGTAACTTGTGGAGAGTTATGGTGATTCCAGTGAGCATTGCAATATGTGAGAGGGGTTTTTCTAAAAAAACCTAATCAAAAGTCATCTACGTACTAGTTTGAAGTTAGAAACTTTAGATGCTTTGATGCGCATTTCATGTGCAAATATTCCAGTTGAAAACATCAATTGGAATGCAGTGATGCTTGTTTGGAGAAACATGAAGGATAGGAGAATTCATCCATTTCTTTGAAGGGTAAGTAGCTCTTTGTTTTTAAATTTTTGAACATGTTTATATATACTAATTCTTATTCAATTACTAAGTTTACCTTCAATTATAATCTTTGACATTATGTTAAAAAGGTCCTAAATTTTGTGGTTGATGAATTGATGTATGCAGGTGAATCAAGCACTTCAAGATTGATATTTTGATTGGGTATTAGTGGTTTGATTGCATTATGCTTATATTCACATGTCGTATATGACATAATGTAATTGATATTTGTACCATTTATTTTTTTGGAATAATTTGTTTTTAAATGTTATTTTTAGAACCCGTCCAAAGTGAATTTGACACGTCCCAAAACCGGTTCATTTTCTAAGAACCCGTCCACTGGAAATGTTTTTTTTTATGAACATGTCCCTAGACATGTTAGGGACCTTGTGAAAAATCACCACTACTCTTGCTCATCTTAATCCGGACAACTGCATTTGAGTGGTATGATCCGAGCCCAGCCATTATGAACGGGCATCAAAAGGGACACATATTGTGGCAAGATTGGATTACATGTGTGCTTTAAACATAGATGCCATCTTCCAGTTCAACATACATGCCATCTTCCAGTTCAACATACATGCAACAAAATTGAGAGGGTCTTTATGAGCACTTGAAGACTAAAAAAAGGTACTCTTTACAAACTACAACCAAATCAAATGTAGGAAACAATTATCCAACGACAACGGGTGCAAATGTAGAATTGCCCACAAATTTTCAACACAAATAATCAAGCACATTGATGCTCAAATCAAGCATGTAAGGGAGGGTTTAATGGTGGTGGAATACCCCCTTATATTTTCCCTGTCTTTGGTGCATGTGAGTCTCCAATTTCACATCAACAAAGATTGCAACGCCTCCTCTCACAATACACAAGCTCTCATAACTCCACAATCTCCTTCAACCCCACTCTACCCATCCAAGGACCATTCACAGAGACACATTAAGCCCGCACCCCTGGGGTGTGGACTCTTCATACCACGTACTAAGCAACATTAGTGACTAACCATGGCCTATACCTCTTTATTATATTCCTTGACCCCCTCCATGTGAATCCAAAGGACATATGCAAATGACCTTGTCATACTTACCAACAACCTCCACACTACACAACCCAACTCCATAAACTACAAGATTTCACTAAATGGGCATTCCATGGACCTAAGAATCTCCAAATGTCCAGTACAACAGGCAGCCCTACTAAATCAAAGCTTCAAGCATTAACATTTACCACATTTTTTTAAAGCCTTGAACCTTACATACGAGAATATGCCTCTACTTGTCCTCTCCCAAGAATGAACCATATATATATATATATATATAACACATATATGACATATATTTATTGATCAAGATATCTCTTGGTTATCATCATGGAATTGATGTATATGATTTGAACACTTTGTTTATTACTCAACAATAAATCATTGTCTAGGGTGGGAAGGACATTCCTCCTCAAATTTACACATCATTTCTTCACCAAATTATAAATTTCCATCAAGCACAACAAAGTTGATACCTTTTGAACCTTGCCAAATGTAAATGTATTTCAAAAGACAGTACAAGTGGTGTACAAGTATGTGATATTGAACAAGTAATTGTCTTAGTTTTTCAATATGATAAAATTACATCAAATTGACAACATTCTACAATTATTTCTAACAATGCCCTCAAGTTTATAATGAATTCAAGGAACAAAAACAAATTCCAAGTTCAAAACATTTAAGATAATGAAAGTCATGTCCAAAACCAAATTTAGCATTTATCATTTTTATTTACTTTTAATAATACGTTTTGAAGATCTCATCTTCATACTTTATATTTGAGAAACTTAACACAACAATAGAGGGCACTATGACAAAAGAATCTAATTAATTAAAACAACATTTTGCTACTACATCTGGGCATTTGACCAAAATAATATGGGTTTTGTATATTGGAACACGTTTTGGTCCACTTCACTATGCTTGCACCATCCACTTAAGGTTAAGGCATCTATAATAAATAAAATACGAGAGTTTGCATTTGTTTAGGAGGAGTGATAGCAGGGAATTATTTTTATTGCAAAGAGGAACAAATATAAAGGAGAATGCAAATAGCTTTTTTTTCCATGAATATGGAAATTGCTACAAATTTCAAAGCGGTAAAGTTAGGGTAACACATAGCCAATCTATAGGTTAACCCATAACCACTTATTTAAATTCTAATGCTTGGCTACAATAGTTGTCAAAACTCTTATGAGGGTAATCAAATCACAAGCCGCTGCCACATAAACCTTAACTCTGTTCTCTTAATATAAATCTCATCCACGTCGGCATTACATGACCCTAGTGAGCAGTCAAATGGACTTGATCGACTATGGATGCTTTGACCTTGAAAATGTTGAGTTTTGAATATATTAAGACTCCAAATATTTGTGACATTCAAATCAAGTAAAAGGAAACCCATGAGCATGCCTTAACAACACCCCTCCCCCCAAAAATAATAATAATCATAATAATCATAATAATATTTTGGGGTGGCTGCCATTAGGTATGGGCCCACCATAAAATCTTAAACCACACATCTCACCCTCCACGGAAAAACTAAACTGGTTAAAAATAGAAGTTGGGTTGCCTTTGCTAAAAATCGAGTTTTATTGTTTGCTACATTCTTGACACCCTTTTGGACGCGTGACTATGTTTAGCTAGTTTACTATTTCCTTTACTAGAAATCGAGTTTTATTGTTTTACTGCATTCTTGACGCCCTTTTGGACGCATGGCTATTTTTAACCAGTTTAGTTTTTCCGTGGAGGGTGAGACATGTGGTTGGAGATGTCCATGTCATCATGACATCAATGGGATAGTGACACCTAATGACTAACATTGGCACATGATTTATATGTAATATAAGAACCATAGTGGTGGGCCGAGGTAGCCTTGCCATGTGACTTGAAGTATACACCTAGGCCGAACTTCCTTTTGTGATTTGAGGAACCTTTATTTTGCGAAGTACACCCCACATATTTCAGATTGCACTACATTTTTGGGTTGGACATAACGTTTCCCAACCAATCAAAGCCGTTGGAATTTGTCCTTGGGCCTAAACGTTCGGTAATGCATTTGGGGGAGTGCATTGTGGGGAACACAAACACATGTGCTCAGCTAGCACCTTGCAAACGGTGTCCTTATTCCCCATAATGTACTCCCCCTCACACATTACCTTTTAAAGCATGATAGCTCTGACCCCTTATTATACACATGTGCTAGTGGAATGTATATTGGCCTGGTCTTTTGGTCATAACATTATTCAGATCCATAACAATGCTATGGTTTGCTTCTAAATTGATGTAAACATTGGCTCCAAATGGAGCAAACATGAATGAATGTGGGACCTCCATAACTATCGGACCCAATACTTCCCCCCCCCCCCCGGCTTGAGCATTGCCGTTCTCTTAAGAGAGTAGATGTTGGACATGCTCTAAGTTGGAGGGCCAAATTGAAAGCTCGTGACATATTTTGCACCATACTTGCATGAACGGAGAGAAGATATTTCAATATTCCAAACAAATGTGGTTGGAGTTGTGGAAATATGTGCTCGGCCGCAATGGCATATGGTACTTTACATTGATCTATGTATGAAGGATGTAACTTTGTTAGTACATTTGCTTCACATGCCACTCATATCCATGTCATAACGAAACATCCCCACATCCCGAGGCGGACAACAACGTCCCTTCTTTAAATTAATTATTTCCTTTCCACGATGATGGTGGCCACTCTCATTCCATTGCATATGAATAGGCACATTCTAAGGTAGACAACCTGTATTCGGTTACTTTTCTTATTAGGGATCTATACTTGTGTGTGATTAGGTGTGGCTCCAAGAACTGATACCAAAAGACATTTGCTTAAAGGAGGTTGAACTGTGTAATCAAAATATGATAACCATTCTAGACTTAATAATCAACATAATTGGGGGAGACCTATATGACCATATAATGAGCACAAGACTATGTGTTTCTCATAGCAAATAAGATATTCATATGAGCTCCAAGAATCATGAGGGAAGTGGCTATAGCCTCATTTTGGATTTCCTAACCATCTTGTACTAATCGTGTGTTTCATATCCTAAAGAAAAAGGGCTAGTGACTAGTTAGAAAAATTAACCATTTGAAACCCACATACATTATTGGTGCTAGCCTACAAGGAGTGCTATCCATGTATATTGAGCAAAATCCCCAAATTTTCAACTCCAATTTTTAGAATGGTCAATGATGTCAAGCATATTATTATTATTATTATTATTATTATTATTATTATTATTATTATTATTATAGAATACTCCTTGGAGTTCAAATCTAGATATGTATTAGATAAAAAAATTTGTTGGTAAACTATTGGATTTCTTTTGCATCAAATATGATAATTACTTTATAAAAAATGTGGAACCTAGTAGGCATATATGGTGGTAACTAGGTTTGAGAGCAATAACATATACTCCTTCACTTGGGCATATTAAAAAAAATTCCAACACCTATCATGGGGGGGGGGTTGAGATAAAAACATACCCTCTATATGTTTGTTGCATATTCATCCTCAGCTGACTTCAATAAACTAATATGGGTTCTTTGATCTTGATTTAGGTGTCATTCTAACTAAATATAAAAATGATTGGGTTGTACTTAGCAATCAAAATTCCGCCCTCATCCTTCGTAGGTGCTATGAAACATCACCTTAAGTGATTTCTCATAAATGGGACAATCTAAGATGGAAGATTGCAAAGGCTCAAAGATCCAATTCTCTCCATACAATACCATTAACACATTATCAATAAATCACATCCTTACACAATCAAATTGTACCATAAGATACACCACAAGCAAGCACTTGAACCTCATACATTTGTCATCCACTCATGAAACTTATTTTGAAAGGAAGAAGAAGAAAAAAAGTATATTTTTTGTATACACATATAAAACCCATACAACGTCATAATATATTTTTTACTTACAAAAAATAATGAAAACAAAGCATTACAATCTTTCAATTGTTTGTATCATTTTTGAAATGGGAAATTTGAAATGAGTGGGAGGGGATTTCACTTGGTGTCATGATGAGAAGAAGATAATGTCAATCAAAAGTTTGTGTGAATTTTGGTCCAAGACGACCCTAAACTACTGGATGATGGTGGAGAGATACCCAAATCTCAAGGAAGAGGTTGGCGGTTCGATTCCCAGCTGTGAAATCTCCTCTCTACTTGACAAAAACTTGCCAGGTGGTCAACGTCTCCTGTGCTTTGGCGGTGGCCTGTCAGCCTTCTGTCTCAAAAAAAGAAAAAAAGAAAAAAGAAGAAGTTTATGTGAATTTGTGAACTCTTCACCCTGGGGCAAACACTTAGGTTCAAATGTAAACCCGGCACAATTTATGGAGCTAACTTATGAGTCAATTGCTTCATTTCATGTCGAAGTGGGTTTTCTATTGGGCATCTGAAATGATGATGTACGTACTTGAAAGCAAATTGAAATTCGGAAAGAACAAGAAAAAGAAAGGTTCTATCCTTGTTTATCTTAATGATATCATTTATTTAATCACATATGTTACAATGATTCGAAATTATAGTTCATAGGGACTTCATGGTATTTCTATGCATGTAAGGATTTCAAACACCTATATAACAATCCATCATCTTCTTCCAATATTTGTATTGTTCAATGATACATTAAGGACATCAAATTTACAAAAATGATGTCTTCAAGGTGGGAAACAAGTAGACATGCTTTTACTCCTATATTATAGGTCTTAGTCTTCCAAAATCAAGTTGTTAACAATTGCTCCTTTATGTTCATTTAGGAAACTTAAAATGATGCCCGTGTTTTGAGCACATGGTCCAATCTTTGTGTAACACATTTTTATTTTATTTTTGTGTTTGTTCTTAACTACTAATCTTGTCATATACTGCTCAAACATAGGTGTCCACTTAAGAAGAGTATTCACATAAGGCATACATACCTTAGATGGTAATAAATGGAGAAAGTAAAATTGAATAAGATAGTCTAGAAGTGCCCAACTCAAGCATAAATATGATATGTTTTTCATCCATTGCCATGATGTCACATGTACTTGCGTGTGTAAAATTGTGAGGATTATCCTTGTTCTCATGCTCAAATCCTCATCATATTTTGGATGAATTGTGGCGTTGGGTAGGGTCCATTGTCCTCTCCACCTTCATTATGTCTCATGGATGTTGGATCGAGAAGAACGGAGAATATATTGCATCCTCTTGTTTTGTGAGAGATTGCAAGATTATAATGAATTCTGAACCTTTTGTTGTGCATTAGGAATGTGGATGTACCATAGATTTGCCATGAAATAGAGATTTACTCTATTTCATCTTCATTAGTGTTGGAATATAGTTCCATGTGGATACAAGTGGGTCTTAGCCAATGTGAGCATGACACGTGGCAAAATGTAAAGGAAGAAGAATTGTTTTATGTCGGAATAGAGAGCCTTCTAACCCACTATCTACAAGGTAAGGCCAGAACCTACAAGCATAGATTGCACATTACAATTAGAAATCATCATCATGTTTTCAAAAAGAAAAGAAATACCACAAAAAAAAAATTAGTGTCACTTACTATTCGGAGTTACACAATGCTATATCTTTTTTACTGTTGGTTTAGTTTTTTAATCAAGTAAAATTGTTAATGTTCTATAATGTCCAAACAACCAATTTGACATTTTTTTTGGAAAATATGAGATATGCAGTAAATAGATATAGCATTGTGTATTTCTAAATAGTAAGTGACACGAAATACAATATTTAGTGTAGTGCTAAACTATGACTAGTCCATGATTGTCAAACCGCATGAACTTGTCATGATTTCTATAAAAGGGGAATCTATCTTCCAAAACGATTGTAAAGCACACACGAATTAGACCATCCTATTAAGTGGACCTTCTAGACTCTTTGAAATCAACCATACAAGTACACAAGTTAACTCTCAAAAGGGCAAGGTGTTTTGAGAAGTTCAAGATGGCTTCACGATGGCTTATTATGAAAGGTCTAGTGAAAATCGAAGTACCTTTTCCTCGGGGGGGACACTTAGGAAAATTAGTAAACATGGTGCGTTAAAATATAGGGTGTGTTTTATTCATGAGCAATAAAATTTAGAAAATTATTGGATATAACTATGGACCATTTAAATTGAAAATCCATATTATAAATAATATTGGGGTATACTAAGTATTGAAATTTATCAAGATTTTAGATATAATATAGCATAGGGATTTTGATAGAATGATAGTTTGTTTCTGAAGTTCTTCCTTCCACTTGTGTGCAACAGACTAAAGTGTTGATTTTGGAAAACAACAATGTTGTTTAGACTCTGTTTTCTCAGCAATAGATTGCAGCCAACTTCGTTCACCCTAAACCTTGGACCCTAAAGTTCTAAATTTGTTGGTCTGCTTGTGACTGCAGTGCACAGACTTGTGTTTCTAAACACAAACATTGTTGTAGTTCATGCTAGTAATTCAAGTTCATAGTTCATTGATTCTCATGGTGGTGATGATTGTTTGCATTGTTATTGATTTGTGGTGATGCTTGTTCATGCTAGTTCTCATTGCATGTCAAATGGATTTTGTAATGAACATAGGCAATCCTTAAACACAAATTAGGGTGAGCTAATTTTTTATAATGAACATAGGGTTGAAAAAAAAATCTTATGTGAGTTATAACTATAGTAAGGCATCATAATAATACACCATATTAGGGAATTATATAATTAAACGGTGTGTTCAAATCTAACATCTAGACATAATACCCCTACATTAAATACCCCTTTAACGCACGTGTTCACACAAAGTATAGTGAAGTGTCCCCCCCGAGACCTTTTCAACATAACAACTATTGGATTTGGCATATCAATAATCTAGACATATTCAAAAATGAAGTGCAACATCTCCCAACATATAATTGTAGGTGATAATTGTGACCAAATTTTAAAACACTTGGAAAAATTAAAGTATCATTAAAGTATTAGTTGTATGTATGTGGTTATTTCATATTTTCATTCAAAATATATGTCTACAGTTGACAACAACAAAAAGAAAGTACATTGGGTATTAAGTAGAATGACTAATTCAAAATAAAGATAACCTGACAAAATTGGCGAAAAAATTACACAAATAATAGTTAATGAGATGAGCGTGGGCTCCTTGGACCTCTACTACTGTTTTAATGTTTACATTTATTTTCATATGCGTAGTTATAACAAAACATGTTGTGTAGTTTAGCTGAAATCTTAGACCTATAAACTTGGACATGCAAGATAAAACTCAAATTTTCAATATAAAATTTGTAAAGTGCAATAGCATGTAGACCAATTTCATTTCATTGGTTGATCTTAGAGACAATGGAAATCACTGTCAATGTGGAATTTGATTATGACCAACCAAAAAACGCCTAGGGAGCTCCACATGCAATGAAGGGTTTAGGGGTTTAGCAGATGCAATGTGAAGATTGGATATGACTTAGCACCTACAAGACCTCTCTCTCTCTCTCTCTCTCTCTCTCCACATAGTACCCTTCATTATTTTTGAAATCAAATCCCACAACTAGATGCAAGAAACATTGTATGGCTCCCATAAGTAACCTTCTTTTTAAATTTTATATGATTTATTAAAGCAACCAACATTGAAGCAATTCTTGAAATTTGCAAATCATACATGGATCAATTTTTCTTTATTTTTTGTGACAAATTTGATCAAAATGTATGTCGTATAATGTACTTTTCGACGAGATTATAATCCCCATAATTGTTTTTGGAGATATTCTAGTGAGAGATTGGATATATCATATAGGAGGGAAAATCCCCATCACATCACCCAATCTATGAGCCGAGGTTTAGTATTACGAATCAATGTACGCAAGGTGAGCCAACATTACAAGTACTTGCTTACATCTACACACAAGGTATGAACTGGGTAACCCCTAAGGACATACTGGACATAACCATTTGGGCGCTATCTCTTCGGAGATTAATCTACGATTCAAATGGCAATAGACTGAGGATGGACAAAGGTCATGATTATGTTCTAGAACAGACCTCTTCGCTTCTACTCTTGTAACGCCAACTTAGAAGCCAAATGGTCATGTATGTGCACAAAGTCGTCGCCTCCATCCCAAAGTGCAATTTGGACCTTTGATCTTTGTGGTTGGAGCGTTTGGATTGGAAGGTGGACAGATGGATATGATGTTCTCCACCACTTGGTCCTTGCAGCCCTCGGGGGTTACCTAGTCCATAACCTTATAACCACTTGAGCGTTCTTCACTATTCCTTGGGATCAACTTGTGTTAGGCTCCGTTGACATCACCCTCCCAACCCCAAATCAACCATCACTCACACGCCCTTGACCTCTTGAATTCGTCAAAACGCATGCTCTTGCTCGGAAGCGGAGCGGGTTTATAGGTGTGGCCATACATACGGTTTCAAGGGGGTTTTGAGCTACCGTGATTGGAAGGGAACAAGAGTTGGGTAGGAGCGATGGGTGCAAGTATTCCCACATGTGTTTTCCCCTAACCTAGTGGTGACCCGACCATGCGATTTGAGTCCGTATTTCGCCATGACATCGGCAATACACCGAACGGGACCATCTTGGCCGCGAAACGCCAAGAGGGTGACACTAACATGTAGAGGCCGGCCTTAATTAAGGGGGAAAGTACCGATTATGGGCCCCATGCCCTTGAAGATTTCCAAACCATTAGGCAGGATTTGTAGGGCTTAAAACTAATATAGTATTGGGCTAGTACTCGACCAACACATCCATCGTCTTTACCGCTCGCGTTAACTTACACCGTACACCGCCGAGGAAGGACAAGCCCCCTCGCGGCCCCTGTCATCCGGTTCCTACTCCAGTCTGCCAGCCTTGTCTTTTAAAGGGTAAAAGCTCGGATGTGGCACCTAAAGCCGTGCGCGGGAAGGGGGGCCCGAATTATTGGCCAAAAAGAGGTTTATCTGTCAAACCTCATGATTTAGCTTCACTTCCCATCCTCAAGTGGTTTCCCCCCTTGCTTGCAGCAGTGTTCAGGATTGAAGCCCTCGCATGAGTTTCATTTTGAAGGGCTCTCAAATTTCGGCCCTTCAGTTGAAGGGTTGGTTCAAATCCAAGACATCAATCTAAGAATATAGAAATGAAATATAAAACTCAAATTAAACTTGTGCATGAATTATATGGTACATGTTTCTAGTACAATGTGAAAATTAAGAATCAACCATCTAACTCCACTTCTTGTAGTGACAATGCCCTACGCTTGTTGGTTCTTGTGGTGGGCATATGATATTGAGGACTTCAAGTGACATCTTCATTTTCAATCTGGGGTTGCGTTTTGAAGAGAGGTATATTTTGAAGGGCCAAATCACGTTTGAAGGGCATTGAAGACTTCAATCTTGAACACTGGCTTGCAGGCTCCAAAACGGAACACTATGTATGTAGACTAGCCGGCTTCGCGGTAATTTGGAGGTTACCCTAAAGCAAACTGAGTTAGCCTGGGTAAGCATCATACGGATTCCCCAAAAAGGGTTAAGTTGTTGGACGGATGCTCCTAAGTGGGCTCACTAATCAACTCGGAGCCTCCCACTAAGACGAGCTTAAGTTAAGTAGGCTCGTGGCTGGAGCCCACCCACCGTTTAATGATCTCCGGACTTGTTTCCGCTACCCTCATTCATTGGGGGTTGTCTCCATCAAATCCCGTCCGTCCCCGTAATTGTGAGCCGCACGGAACTTCCCAATCCCTCTATCTTTCTTTACTCTTTTTTAATTTATGATCACGCTTGGGAGATATGGGTTTTAGGGTGAGCGGGCACCCGGCACATTCACATTTCGCGGAGGAGCCTTGCAAATCCACATGCATGCAGTAGGCTTCGAGTTTGTTTCCATTTGCCACCCCTTGTGCTTGTCGTTCATCAAGGCGTTTTTGGGTTTTATGTGGTCAACTATTCTTTATAAGGCACTTGTATTTGCGTGGTGTATGGAATAGCTTGTAGTCACAAAGGGGCACCAAAAAGACAGGTGTCAAGGTTGGATTCGAGTATGCGCTCAAAATACAAACACCTTTTTAAGTTTGTCAACTACCATACTTGGGAGGGTCTATGTGACCACTTCAAGAAACACTGCACTCTTTTATCTTTTGCATCTCAACTCCGGTTTTGAAACTTGAAACAACCTTCTTTGCGATTGCGAATGCCAACTATATGAGACGATTCCCTGATTGATTCAACAGTCAAAATGGTTTGTGGAGTCGGAAGTGGCCATAACAGTGCCACATGTCTCGGGTTCTTTGGGTGGTGAGCGCTCTAGGGGTCACAACAATTAGTCTTAGAAAACAGGTGAGTCCAAATATAAGGTCTCATTTATTGTTGACAAGTAAGAATATGAAGACTTTTGAAGTAACACATATGAGAACATATTACATTTTAAGGGCATCGGTTATTATCCCCAAAAAATTACCCTCCGAATGCATGTGGTTGGTTGCCAAAACATACAAAAAGGCGAAAAGTGACCCCCCCCCAACCAAAAGGGTATATGTCCAAGTGAAACACGATGAACAACTTTCCTAAAACATGCCGATGGAGCTTCCTTCAACAATAAAGCGAGAAAAGGAAACATTGTTGAGGAGCTCACAAGTTGTCTCAATGAAACTTGTGAACAACATCACCATCATCACACCCATATTTTCAAGCATGAAGCCTCCTTCACTTTTGCATCACCAGGCTCCCGGATAACCGAAATCGGAGCACACCCACATCGGTTCCGTTTAACACTTGGGTCACTAATTTGGAGTATTTATCCTCCATTCCAAGTTTCAAACAATGAACTTGATTTGAATGTCTAGGTTGCCAATTATACATATATGAGACTAAAAGTTCATTCATCAATTGAGAATTGATTAAGGTATACATGCCTAATTCAGCTACATACTTCTCTTAATCAGACACTTATATTTGAGTGGTATGTGGTCTGGTGTGGTTCCAAGGATGGACATCAAAAAGACATGTGCTTCAAATAGATTGGACTATGTGCTAAAAACACGATAATCATTCTAGGTTCGATCATCATCATAATTTGGGGGAGAGGGGGGACCTATTTGACCATTTAATGAGCATGGTAATCTCCACTTTGAAAACTATGAGGAAAGTGGCTATGGCCTTGATTTGGATTTGCAAACCACTTCATAGTAATCGTGTGTTTCATATTCTAGAAGAAGTGGGCTAGTCAGGGAAAGTAACTACTTAGGACCCATCGAGCTTAAGCCATTTCACTGGAGCTTCGTTGTGTAAGCAACCTCTATGAGATCATCAAACTGAAAGAAACTGTCATGGAGGCGACCCAACACTACCTTATGGAATCCAAAGGAATGCAAACCTAGCTCGAATGGAGTTGTAAAGGGGTCACTCCAAAATATGTACCCTTGATTTGTTTAATGTCATTAGTTAGGGGGCGGGCGGTATATATGGGTGTCATAAATATGAAGAAATTTTGGTCGGGTGAATGGTATGAGGTAGAAGAGGGGACAAAGGAGCATAGAGTAGGACAATGTATATGAGGACAAGCGTATCTAGTATATGTCCGCAAATGTTACTTCCTCACAACATTACATCTAGACCTTCCTTTGCAAACCTCCACGCACTCCCCTCCCCCTTAATTACCTCACCATTCAATTCATTGACTTCACATACCGCAACGATCACTTTTCCCATACTGTTGGCTCAGTCTACGTAAGCAAGACAAATAGAATCCCTAAATTAAACACCTCTAACAAGTGGGATGGAAAGTTATCACACTCATCACCCGTTATCGGCGGCATCATGGGTACCATTGATATTCCGTTCATCCAAGCACTTGAAGTCCTCCACATTCCCAACACACACATCGATCAAAACCCTTATGGTCTCTCTACATTGCATTGCCGTTGAATATATCGCATTGCTTATTCTTAATAAGAGAAAATTGAACAAAAAACGTAACCCTAATTATCCCACGTGAACCACGTATGTTCATACATGGCGCATGAGCTAGATGGTAGGCAATGCCCTCCTCCGTATATTACGACACGTGTCCTTGCATGATTGTTGGCTCTCTCTCTCTCTCGCTCTAATACTTGAGGAATATTTTTGTTCAGATTGGTAGCTTGGGATTCATACAACTATTTAGCATGTTCACATGAGCCAAGGGTTGTGACCATGCAATTATGAGGCCCTTGACTCTCATCCAAAGGCCATACCAACTATTTAACTAACATGGTTGTGAGCCCAAAAGGGTGCCCACATTTAGTCTTAGACCCTTGAAACGTTAGTTGATGCACTTTGAAGTAGCATGTTACTTCACAAAAATATAAAAAGAGTGAAATGTTAGTCTTAGAAGTACCATGTTGTAAGAGGCTAGGATGTGAGTTGTTATTGTGTTTTTACCTTCGGAAGGATTTGAGTGAATGAGGATAGGTAAGGAGAACTTGGATTGAGTAGTTAGTGAGTAGGCTAGTACAAATGGATGGAGACAACCAAAGTGACTCAAGAGGCAAGTGCATTCGAATTGGGATGAATGGAGGATCACATGGAGCGCACAAGTGGACCACCTCATCATGGCCACTTAATGGGGAAGGTCCAAGGAAGAATGCAAGGTGGAGGATAAGCAAATTCTCAAAGCACCAATCAAATCACGAGTTAAGCATCGTGGTTTGAATTAAGTGGTGAGCAACGATTTGGGAAAGTAAGGGGAGAAAGTTATGGCGGCGGAAAGCGAAGGAGGCTAAGTTTGGGTTGAAGCATCCCAAGTTTGGTAAAGTGTGGTAGGTAGAAAGCCAAGGCTAGTTAAATGTTCGAATTAGGATCCTTGTTGATCATTTGAGGGAGGAAGGCTTAGAAGATAGGATTGGCGCCTACTAAGTAGGAGGAAATCTCAAGGGCTTATCGTGAGCCTTGAGGGTGCTCACCCCCTCAAGCTTACTATATAATCCCTCATTCTTCCCTCACTCATCCTCTCTTTCCTTTGTGCTCCAAGGCACCCCACGAGTTATAAGTGTGGGTGTGGGAAGCCATATTGGAGCACATGTGTGTGCTTAGTTTTTAGTTTGAGAGCCAAGGCTTGTTAGCCTTGAAGAGGGCTTGACCTCTTGGTAGAATTAGTGTTGACGTGAAGGATTTTAAAGTTAATTCATGATTCCAATTTGTGGTACTTAAAGTTCATGTTTTGAATACACGTGGTTGCAAGTTCCATGTTTAAGAGTTGAGCACTTGAGGTTGTGATGAGTGCAAAAATATACTTGTGTGGATTAGTTAGTCTTAGTGAAGTTAGGAAATTCTCTCTCCCCCTCTCCTCTCTAGGATTTTAGGATTTTAGGATTAGAGAAGAATTGTGTGATTAGAAAGGGGTTGTTAGTAGAATTAGGAAAATTAGGTAGGAAGATTAGTTAAGGGCTTGAATAATTAGTGAGGTAGTTGGGGATTACAACTACAAAGTTGTGGGTTCATGAAGGAGCTGGGTTTATGAAGGAGCTGGGTTTGTTTAGTTAGAAAGTAAAGAGCTGGGTTTATGAAGGACCTGGGTTTGTTTAGTTAGAAGCTAAGGAGCTGGGTTCATGAAGGAGCTGGGTTTATGAAGGAGCTGGGTTTGTTTAGTTAGAAGCTAAGAAGCTGGGTTTATGAAGGAGCTGGGTTTATTTAGTTAGAAGCTAAGGAGTTGGGTTCATGAAGGAGTTGGGTTTATGAAGGAGCTAGGTTTATGTAATTAGAAAGTAAAGAGATGGGTTCATGAAGGAGCTTAGTAGACAGCCTACTTAATTAGCTCATAGACAAGTAGTTAGTTACATTATGCTAGTTAGTGTTATGTGTGGCTTTCACAAGTAAATGTATTTGAGATTGACTATAGAGAATAGTGTTTTTTAACACTTGCATCCTCTCTTTAAAAATAAACCACGTGCACAAATTAATGGAGAATGTGGAGCACTCTCGCGATGGCAAGACAAAGGAAGCAAAGACCAAAGTGAAATTCCAGTTAAATCCAAGACCACTTGAAGGGTGAACCTTGCACTATGGACTCATCCAAGTCCAAATCCAATACCGCGGAGGAATGTGAGCCCAAACCCACTACTCGGACTACGGACGCTTAAGGGTGGGGGGTTTGGCCTCACAATGGTCTACCAAATTATGCGTCAACCCTGCCTCTTGGAGGTGGGCATGACCCAAATTCCAACAGACCATGAAACATTCTCCATGTTTTGCCATGTAGGAATCCATGTAGACTTTTCATCCATATTAAATTATTTTGGGCCTTAGGCCTTCACCTTCTAGTGTGAAGTGAACTTGGATGGTTTCAACCCTTTTGACCAATGGGAGATCTTAGAATGCAATAATCACGGGCCTTCACACTTGTGTGCGAAGTGGCCCTATGTTTTCTAGCATATTTACACAATCATGAGCTTTGCATGCACTATATGTTACAAACACAACTACCTAGTATTATTGCATCGTTTTAGTAAGTAACCAAATCAAGATGCAACATAGAACGGCACATGTCACAATTTTCTTCTTATTTTCTTGTCAAGATCAAATGGTTAAGAGGATTCATCCAAAACAAACATGTGACAAAAGAAAGAAAGATAGAGGAAACAATTTGGGAAGGTGGGGGACTACAACTACAAAGATGTGCATGGTGGGAGAATCTAGGGGGGAGGGTGGCATGCATGAAGCTAAGGTGGCAACAGGGCATGGGCACTAGGAAAAACTAGGACAATTTAATTAAAAAGAAAATAAATTTCATTTTTATCTCATTAAAATGCTCCATGGGGGCATGGTTGCAGGTCATGGGGTGCTTATGAGCATGATGTAACATGCATATGGTGGGTACACACGGGCATGGGCATATGGTTGCAAGCCATGTGCATGGGTGTATGGGATTGGGTTCATCCAGGATTTCATGACATCAATACATATGCATGGGTGCAATGGGCTGGGACAACACGGGTCCAAGCTTGTGACCATGATGTGCAAACTACTAGTGCAAATCTTTTTCTTAGTATATATGACATGTTACTAGAAGCCTTGGCGAGTATGTGATGCTTCCCACTCTCAAAATTCAGAGGACTCACATACCTAATCCTAATAATAATAATAATAGTTATTATTATAGGTTCTTTGTCGTGAACAATGCTTCTGTAGAGAAATTAAGGTGGGAGCACCTTAAACCAAGACAACACCTGAAACCAACACCCTCAAAATCTTGCATAATAAGTATATGTTGATTTGAGAATGTTTAACATGTGAACATCAAGGCTTCCTAACGGCTTTGGGTGCCATCACACTTTTCACTTCAAAAAATATATTTATCTCAATATTGAGGGGGGGGATAAAAAAAATTCCATTCACTTGGTGGGTGCAAGCATGGTTTTTTTCTACCTGGGCTAATGTTTAATTATTTTGATTCATATGCTACCACATGTATGCCCAATACCTTAACTTCTCGGTTTAAGGTGCTCCTACCTTATTAAACTTCTTGTCATCAATGAGTCTTGTCTTTGGACTTATATTTCCTATAGTAACTTGTGATATTGAAATAATAAGTAGTTGAACTATTGTAGGGTGTTACATGAATTTGTGGTTCTAACACAAATTTCAACTTCTAATTTGGATGTGGATCTTCGTGGGCGCATGTCCAGTGCTGTGACCTCAAGGAGATTTGTCAAAACTTGACTTAAACTTGCTTGAAATTTATATTACGGTGTTGAGTTTTGACTAGATTTGGATTATGATATGATTTGGATCAAACATTGTAAACATGTGTTTGGTTTTTGAGGAAGGAACTGTTAAAATTTGTTCGCTAGAGCACTGATTATCCCATTTAGTGAGGGTGGTACTAATTCCCAAAGCACACAATATTTGGCCTAATCTCAAAGTTATTGAAAGCTAAAAATTTTACTTGGTGACACTAAATTCATGAATACATGCTCATTTTACCATAGATTTTGAGAAAATTAGTGCATGCTCTAAGGTGTTTGTATAGTGATAAATTTTTTTTGCATGGAAACACATGCTTGTCAATGCGTAGTGCCAAGTGCCGATACTTTCAGTGAATAGTGCCAAGTGCCAGTACTTTCAATGAATAGTGTTGCTATGAATAGTATTTTCAGTGAATAGTATCGGGATAAACAATGCTTCCTAGATTTTTTTGGGTGGCACTAATTTCATTATTAGGGAAAAGAAATTTACTATCACCTTCACTAATTTCCCACACTCTCTATAAGTCCTCCCTCACTAATTGGGATAATCAGTGTAGTTGTATGACCTATTCTAGTTTGAAAGGAAGAATCTCTACATGTTTTGATTACTCAAAAATTTATAGATAGAACATAGCTTGTGCTTGACAAGAACTAAGATAGATCTATGCGCAAGGAAACCCAAAGGTAGGAAGGAAGTGAGCAATGTTTCTTTGTTGGTTCCGTGAGGCCAAATTGCACCAAAAATAATAAGTATTTTTTTTTGTCTTCCTTACAAATCAAATCGTGGAAGAATGGTCAAAAAAAGCCAATAGGGCGATGTGGTTTGCCAAGTCACTGCCAACTTTGGATGAATTGTCATGTACGTAACCTATGTCATTGCCAACATATTAGCCACGATATCTCCCCCTTGTGACCTAACTCTACTTTTTAGGAAAATTGTATACCCTATTGCAAGTTTTGAGTTGACATGAAAACAAACCAAAAACCAAATGACATTGTTCATTGTGCATTGTGCATTGTGTAACCAAATGTATGTAGAGAGAGAGAGAGAGAGAGATTTTACTTAATTTTATTAGACTATACGCAACCAATTTTCAAACAATGTACACCCCTATAAAAAAATTCTTTCTCCAAACATTTATGGGAATTTTTAAAAGAGGGATCACTAATGAATACATAGAGGTGAAGTATAGAGGTGAATAAGTGACCTTCATTTCAACTACATTTGAGAATTATTACAAAACATGTGTTTTTTCCCTCATGACTCACAATAACTTGTTGGATTAGGAAAATCACCAAGTTGTGGTGTGTGTTTAACTTGGGTCGCTCTGCAACAAAGTGGGTTGGAAGAAGGACATGGCCAAGCCTGCAAGAAGTTTCCCATTCAATTACACTTGAAAACTAAACCAACCGAGTTGTGTTCTCCTTCGGGATGTGGCACTACTACGGATGAGGAAATTCTTAAGTGCACATCCACTAAATGGAACGTGTTCTAAATGGCTTCAAAGTGGAGTTTCAACTTGATCAACCTAACATGAACCAAAAAAAACTTTGAAGTGGGCTTTGAAGGTCACATTGGACATGTCTTATTTGATGAAGCCGCACTTAAGAATCCCACATTTTGTAATAGTATGGTAAAGTCTCAGTAATCTTCTCAACACTTTGGGAAACTGCCAAATTGTTGTGTGAAATAGGTCACTCTGCCCCAAAGTGGGTTGGGAGGACATATTCATGTCCAAGTGAGCTTCATTTTAACCCTTAAAGGTCAAAGGGGGGGGTGCGAGGGCCTCTCCCATCAACCTATGTTTACCCCATTTCAGACCTCCATGTAATTCTTTTAGTGCGATCGGCATATATATTTAGATATGAAATTTTGAGATACACATTTTGGGGAATTTTTTTGCAATTCCGACATGTTTTGACGCTATCTTATGGTCAAATAGTTTAGGGTCAACGCGGCCCTGAGAGGGCCACTCCGTTGTTTAAGGGTTAATTGCATTTGAGGACCAGTACCCTGGGGAGTCCACTCTTCATACCATGTGCAAACTGACATGAGTGAAAAAAGGGGTATTATTTGAGGCATTAGCATACATAATATACATAAGGGGGGATATTATTATTCTTTAATGTGTGCAATTTGTCTCTTTTTTAATTGAAAAAAATGATCAAGGATTTAAAAGTAGAGGTAGATGTATAAAAGGGGCTCCTAGAGTTAAGACAAAAACATTGACCATGAATATATGTTGTAGGGTTAGATTACTATGAATTACATTCTATGGATGAAAAAATCTTTAATAACTTTCTCAATGTACAGTGAAAGTTGATCAAGTATATAAAATAATGACTTCTTTTTTCCATGATATACCATTTTGTGCATATAGTGGAGTCATTTATTACATTAAATTGAAAAAACTTAGTATAAGCACATAAGTCAATTAGTTAGCATACCATTAGTACGTATACCTTTGTTTTCCTCTGGTGTGTATATAAGGGGCTGGGGATTCGTGGCACTCACTAAGGAACATCCATCCAAGATATCGTGGATGAAGTGGCTCCAATAAAAAAAGCCCCCCTATGGGGTTGAGGGCCGATTCATTCGAATGTGACATCACTAGACTAATTCGGGGCCTTGACTCTATTTCCGGAATCAAATTGCCTAAAAATAGTCATTTAGATGATTCCTGCATTTTTTTCATCCGCATGGATGATTTTACTTGAGTGCCACGAATCCCCGGCCTATATAAGGGGTTTTATACTCACTCACGCATGTCATGTAGAGTTCCAATGAAGAGTGGAGCCCCCAAGATCAATACAAACATGTCCAATGTCCTTGTTTCGAGTCTAGATAGCTTCTTATATCTTTAGAGAAATTGCCAAGTCATTATGTGGGTAACATCACTTTGCAACAAAGTGGGTTAAAAGGACAAGACCGTGCTAGAGTGAAAGTCTTCATTTTCAATCACATTTGAAGATCAATTCAACAAAGATGCAGTGTTCTCCACATGGATCATATTAGTTTCTCTCAATCTTTGGAATAATCGTTGAGTTGTTGAGTTAGTTAGGTCATTATGCAATCATGTTCTAAAATCGACCCCATAGATTCTGAATGATATTGAGCGAGTACTTAGTGTCTCCAGACTGAACATTCGGGAGGGGGTCTTCGAGAACCATGTTCTATTCCAACTTCAAAAAATCATAACTAAGTGTAAAAGTCTCCCAAATCTGCGAATAAGTTTTTCATTCTTATTCATTTCTTCTTGTCTACGCAAGGCAAATATTTTCATAAATTTTTGGGCCCAAAGAGTGGGAAAACAAGAATTTCATAGGGAAATAGTGCCACATCAACACTACTGTATGTTTTCATACTTAGGACTTGGACCCTAAATGAAACTCTTCGGGTTCACAATGTTGTTCTTGACCAATAAGATTGCTTAGTTTATGAGTTACTTTGGTCTTGGACCTTGATGTAGAAAGTCCACCCTTATGACACATGCTGTTAAAAACCAACACCTTGCTTAGAAACAACACCTCATATAGATACATATTGACTACGAGAAATGTCCAACACCTTAACATCGGGTTCCCGTGTTGGATTTCGAGTCATCTACCAATGCAACTTTAAACCCTTATAACTTTTGCATACGAAGTTCGAATAAGACATATTTTGGTGCGCCGGAATCCCTTGTCGATTGCTAACGAGAATCACTTAAAACTTTTTTGACTGTCACGATAATATCTATGCCCATCCGTGTCTCAAAGTGACGGATTTAGCGCCATCTACCTTAGGTCACTCTGCAACAAAACGGGACATACTGTAGCTCCAGCCAGGCCCCTAGTGAAATCTGAGGCGACTGGTTGGCAAATCCCTTGGAAGTAACTGCAGGGGCAGATGCGAGAGCGAGAGCGAGTGAGAGGTCACTTGAGGGCCATGTGCGTGCAGAGATTAGTGAGTGAATTAAGACAGATTAGACGTACTTAAGGAATCTAATCAGTCTCCTAATCCTAACAGCCTTAAGCAGATGCTGCCTCTGCTGCTGCTGCCTCCTGTTCTCAGAATGCTTTCCCTGTGGGCCCGGTCGGAGGCTCGTTTCCCCATGTCTCATGCTCATGTGGCCTTTAACCTTTAGTTGTCCCCTGCATGGATTTGGGAACTGGCGATTAAGTTAAGTTAAGATAAGTTAAGTTAACTTAGCTTGGCTCCAGTGGTTCCCTCCCGCGTGAGCCTCCATTCCAGACTTATTACTGTCACCGTGTTTACCAGCAGCTTCAATCGGCCGATTAATACCTAATACTCCTTCCGTCCCAAAATTATTGTCCTACTCCTGGAGTTTTATGTTCCAAAATGTTTGTCTGACGTACATTTTAGAATAGAAAACTCTAGGGATAGGACAATAATTTTGGGACAGAGGGAGTAACCCTCAACTAATCCTCATTCTTCCACATTTTGGCAACTTGGCGCATGCGAAATCTATATGCATTATGCGGGTGTTGTCCGGCTACTTTTCTTAATCGGACACCTATATGACCGATTATGATGACGCGCTTGGGAATTAGGAGAAGTTATGGGGAAGGAACGAGATTCTTTACCATAGAGATAAACACTAGAATCTTGCATTGGACACATAAGCATCTAATGTGGGTTTAGTTAGGCATGTATCGGTTGGTTTACTGAGCTTGGGTTGTTTTGGTTCCATTGGGAGCACCCAAGAGACCCCGCCAAGTTCTCTTTCTCGGGTCCCTAGTGGCTTTGATGTTCCGGTTTTTGGGATTGAAATAAATTTGGTTTCGATTGTGTCAAAAATAAAATAAAATAATCAGACACCTATATTGGATTCGTGTGTGGTTTGATGAGGGTCAAAGGACAATCATAAAGCCATACGTTTAATAAAACCAAACCGCGTCTTCAAATTTTATTAACTACATACTCCACATTCAATAATGTTGAACATAATTGAGAGGACCTATGTGTTCAAAAAAGGAGTCGACAAACATGCACTTCCGATAACCATCACTAGATTAGGGTTGGTCCGATTTTTAGACCAAAGTTCTTATGATGTGTCATCGTAGATTTGCTAATGCAACACAAGATTCATCCCGTAAATTAATCAATAGAAGTTGGAGAACATGAAAACAATAGACCGAATAACACCCGCATTCCCTTGGTCCTTAGGTTATGAGTGACTTCATTCCAAACTATTTCTTAGTGCCAACCTCACCCCTTCCTAATTAATGCATGTGCAAATTAACAACTCTTTAAAGAACCGGCCACATTTACTCTTTGTTGTTGGAGAGGGTGTCTCACCACACACAATCGCACGCCCTCGTTTCCAGAGGGAATTACAAAACGGAATCACCACTGGAATTGTTGAGGGCCCTCAACTGGGCCACTTAGTGCATTTCACAAACGACGTGTGGCATAATATAGGGAGGATTAAATTCGTTTGAAATAAAAATTGTAAAGAAATTCTAATTAATGAAAGGTCCATTAAAAGTAGACAGTCCCATTACAAGTAAAGCAAATAGGTATAAAATTTGGGTCATTACTTCTTAGTATAATTAATACAGCGGGTGTTGTGTTTATTAACACACAATCATATTTTGTTTTTGTGAATACACTGCACTTTTGTAATGCATATGATGTATGATATTTTAGTTGTTGATATGGTTGTGCATGATATGCATGTGTGATACGGCTATGTTTTGTTTGATGTTTTGTCTTTTATGCTTCAATTCAACCGGTTGTGAGTATTGAATCTATAGTCTTCATGGTTAAAAGAATTTATTAGGTCTAATGTGTAAACACATGGGAGTCATTGTTTTTGTTCTAGGATTGTATTATGTGGTCATATATTGTTGTTGTGCTTTGTAGAATGATCCTCAAGTACAAGGTTTCTGCAATGGCTTGTATGGAACCATGTTTGCAATAGTATGTATGGACATGGGTTTATGTATGGACTTGTTTTACTTTATTTAAAAGGATTATAGACTACAACAAATTGCATTGAAACATTCAAGTGCAAACAAATAGGTCGCTTCAAAGAATTGAATTATTATAGGGAACCTTTAATTCATGTCTTGAAAGTATTTCCCTAAATAAATATTCATCCACCGCATATGGTGTACAAAAATCCTATAGAGTGCCACACCCATGCGGTGGGCCTTGAATCTTCATGTCTAGTGAGGCCCTCATCACAAGGCCTCTGCCACTTTCATTGCCACATGGTGCAAGATGATTGGAAAGATTGAGGAGGGTTAAAAGTCATAACCCTCTACAACACTCACTCTTTAAGAGAGCCATAGATCTCCACAGTTTAGGGGTCTCGATCTAGTTTGGAAGAGAGGGTTATGTCTGATAACTGACTCGCCCCTCCACGGTTGGATTGGTTATTTAATGCATAACATAATGGTTGCTCATCCAAGTGTAGATAGCACTTCCAATAGTTTCCATGTCCTCTTCTATCCACATGGAGAGCATTTCATTCATAATCCCGGTTTACATTCATGAGCAAACCATTTATGCCCCATAAACGACTTCAGTAGGTAGATGTCCCATTGCTACAACAACTATGCATCTCATTTTTTCCCATATTTTTTATGTAATCTATAATTGCTTTCACCCCCCTTGAACAATGAAACGTATGTGTGTATTTCAACTTTTGTAGTTCAAACATATGTATTATTTTGAGGGCTATTATGTTGGTTTATAGGGCCCTTGTTTGTCCCAACATGTTGCATTTCTTATGAATACACTCTACACTTTGTAGTATCACACCTGTGGCAACCAAAGCGCACGTGATATTACGGAGTTTTTTAGTGTTAACATGGATGCGTGATACTGTAGAATTAGTGTACATGTGACATTATGGAATAACACAAAGTGCAACATTTTAATGGTGTGGTGTGGTCCACTCCACTTGGCATTCATGGGCGATGTGGCATATGCATGCACCAACATTCAACAAGTGGCATAAGAAGAAGAAGAATAATAAGAATAAGAAGGTGACACTCCACATATTGACACATGGCGCAATGCGAGGGTGTGGGTTGACTTCTTTGGTGGTTTGCATTAATGACAAAATTCGTGATATAAGGGAGAGAAATGTGACAATAAGGAGTGAGATTTGAACTACGAACATCCGTTCCCTAGGGTTTCGGGATATTAGAGAGTGAGTGACATTATGGAGGTTGATATTACGGAGTTTAGGGTGTACTAGGGAAGAAGAAAAAAAGGTTACACCCTAGCTGCAAAATTGTGGAAGCAAGACCTAAGAACATAACAATGGCATTGTAGTGAGCAAATATATTCACTTGGACCCACAAAAGGACCCAAACATGGACATGGCAATCAAATGAGCATATTGAACTCCGATGCAACGGACAACATACAAGGGACCATGGGACTATGTAAAAGTAGTGTTTGGAGTTTTAGGGTATGGTGGTGCCATGCCCGCAATTCTTTTCTTCATCGGTGATAAGATATGTGGGCCTTCTGTAGTCACTTTCTTCAATAAGACACCTATAATTGAGTGGTATATGTTTTGCATTGTAGTCAAGATTGAACTACGTGCTCGAAATATAGACACCATTCTATATTTAACAATGAATGTCACAATAGGATCTATGCAATCATTATTTTCAACGACCGCTTTAATGACGACTTGTAACTTTTGCATCTCAACTCTGATTCTAAGATTTGAAATGACAAAACTGGGTGACACGCAATTGTTAACTAGATGAAATGATTCCCGATCCGATCCAACGGCCATACCTTAATTAGGTGACCCACAACCCCTTGATCCCATAAGGCCCAACATGCGATCATCGGGAGGGCGCGAGACCCGTGCGCCTTTAATATGTGCAAGATGGATCCACGATTTGTCATGAACCCACTTCGGTTCGTGTATAACTCAAAGGCCTCCGAGTTACATCCATAATAAAGAAATGTTTATGGTTACATCTCGGGTTTTGGACGGCCCATAAGGACAAACCGAGCGGGGTGCATGCCCTCGGGCGCCGAGTTGCACGCCCCATGGATCGGATTGCAGGCCCGGCGCGCGGGGCGGGGGAGGGGAGGGGGTACTAAGTTACCCTAAATCCACCAATATTCTCGGGAGAGGCCGGGGGCTAAGCTACTTCCATTGTATATCTCATGTCACTTGGAGCCATGATGTGTAGGGTGGTGAGCTTTGGTTCCGAGTGGAAGAAGAGATATTTTGCTTTCTTAATCCCCATGTGGCCACACCCGTTTGAGGAGCTTAGTGGGCACTAGCCCCTCCGCTCGCTAGCAACCCGGGAAAGGGGGGGGGCAATGATCGGGGAGAACCGGCAGTTAGCTACAGATGAACCGGTTGAGTTTGAGAAACAACTGGTTGAAGTTCAAGACTGCAGGGAAATTATCGATCATTTTAGAGGAATTTATAGAATATGTCCCAATTTAACAAAGGAAAACCGGAGGATATCAACATGTAACCGGTTGGACTTGCAAACACTAGGATCTCAACCGATTATGCCCAAAAATCTCCCCGATCACCGGGGGGGGGGGTGTTATGTGCTCAATCTTTTAAATATGAAGGCTATAGTTGAATGGTATATGGCAAAGCATGTAGTTAAGGATAGACACTGAAAAGATATGTGTTCCAATGAGATTGGATTGTGTGCTCAAAATAAACACACCACCGTAGGCTGATAGCAAGATGGGTGGAAAATCGTTTTTAAAAGGGTACATGCACGGTTGGGGTACCCCTTCAGAAGCCATGTAATCATTTTTTTGTAATCCATGTAAGGGATCCAAAAATGCCTCCCAAAAATAAAACAATAACACACTAAACTAGTACAGATAGAGAAGCAGCGTAACTTTCTAACCCAAAATATTGTCAATAAGTACAAATGTTGATTGTTCATAAAAAGGAAAATTTGAGGCACATGGTGTTTTTAGATGAATAGTTTGTATTGCTCTCACACCTCTTTAATTTGTTTGATTTCTTTTCAAAACCACTAAATGTATTTAATGTAAAGATCTTTTTGCATGTTTCCCTATTGTTCATTATCAAATGCATTTATTCAAAATGTAAAAGTTATAAAACATGGATTTTTACAAATTTGTGAGCTCCATGTTGGAATACTTATAGATTGATTGAACTATGTTCTCACACCAAGGCATTCCTTTTGCTTCCCTTTCAAGAAAAATATGCCTACTGTGACAAGTCATTAATGCAGTAGAAAGGGCATAGAATTTGCATCTCCACTCCAATTAGGTGACTTGACATAAAGCGTTTGTGATTTGCAATTATTAACTAGAGAGATAATTCACGAGCCAATCCAAAGGTTGGAGTTGTTTGTGAAGTTGGACATGCTCACAATAGGGTCGCACACCTTCAGTTCATCCATTGACCCACAATATTGACCATCAACCCACAACTTGTTGTCCATGACAAGTCACAAGGACCACTTTAATTAATATACCCCACCAATTTTAATTCCACTACATAAAATGTCTAGTCTACCCCCCCCCCCACTCGTTGTTTTCCTGGTGACAACCAACAATTTTTATTTTTATTTTTATTTTTGAAATAGAAGGCCGATAGGCCAACGCCAAAGCACATGAGGCAGGTTGACCACCTGGCAAGTTTTTGTCAAGTAGAGAGGAGATTTTACAGCCGGGAATCGAACCGCCAACCTCTTCCTTGAGATTTGGGTATCTCTCCACCATCATCCAGTAGTTTAGGGTCGTCTCGGACCATCAACCAACAATTGGCTACATACCGTATGCAAAAAGCCAAAGAGCAGCCAATCCGTCATACTCGTGTTGAACAATTGATTAAGCTACCGAAAGTCGGTCCGGCACTTTAGAGTTAATAATTTCAAATTTTCAACACCGATTTTCTTGAATTTTTACCAATTTGGCTTGTTCAAAAAAAAACCCATTGATCAATAGGTAATAAGTGTTCACAATGAGCATTCATTCGATTAGCGGATTTGAAAAGAATGCCCTCCCTTGTGTATAAGTAGAATGGGAGTTGTTCTAGAATCTATGTGGAATATGCAAACTTGAGACGAAGCCCTAGTAGTGCATTTGTATGTACCTATTCATATATTTTTTCCATAACAACTTCACATAGAATAATGAAATTGTTGAAGGAGGTACTCTATTTGATTGGATAACTTTTTCTTGATTGAACACAACTCCAAAAATAATAATAACGTTTGCCCAATCGAGCTCCTAAAAATCTGCTCATACCACACATTCTTCTTCAAACCTCCTACAACTCTTGAAAAAGCTTGTTGAAATTTGTTCATATCCTCTGCACAAAAAACCTCATATCACAAAATTCAATTCGGAGGTCGGGTACTTTTGCTCAATTTCCTAACATTTTAGAGTTGGACTCAATTCCTAGTAAGTCCACCTTCAATGTGGAATTGAGATCTGAAACACTATTGAGGACATAGACCAAGTTCTACAGTCTTGCAATCGACATGTTTACCCATATTCTTTGTTAGGATGAACTTGAGTACAAGGTGAACTCCTTCTCTACCTGGTGTCCGACAATGCATGACCAACAAACATCTCCAAAATTTTCTGTAGAGTGAAATTCTTACCATATTTCAACAATGATGCAAGGTAAATAAAAATAAATTTGACAAAATATACCTATGTTTTCCAAAATAACCTGACATCTAAATTCTTAGAACAATTTGATGCCGGGTCGGCTACTTGCGTACGCTGTTGGGATTGCCATGAGTAACACCGGGCACTTATAAGGGTCACTTCACACACGAGCCAAGAGCCGTGACCATGAAATTGTGAGAGCCCAAAAGAAAGTGTCCAAGGCCGTCCCAACACACCTCCAAAATCATGTAGTGTGGTCATGGACCCTCAAGTGTAGTGTGAAGTCATATGTGACCGGTCCCTCAACCAAATGCTATTTCAATGAATTTCTATTCATGCGGGGTCCTCACACATGATAAATTAGAATAAATCAACGGTTGTGAGCGTTCGGAGTGCCATGGTCTCCCGGTTTTGTGTGAGGCCTACCTCCAAGAGGTGGTTTTTGAAAATAGTCCAAGTAACCATGAAACATGATCCATTTGATGCCATGTAGGAATCCATGTAGACTTTACATCCATCTTGTATTCACATTACTCCATTGGTCCCTCAAGCGTAGTGTGAAGCGAACTTGGACCGGCTCCGCCTTTTCCACCAATGAGAGTGCTTGAAGTGTAATGGTCACGGGCTCTTAGTCTCGTGTGTGAAGTGGCCCTAAGGCTGATTAGGAACTACACTGATTATACCAATTAGTGCATGCTACTATTTGATTAGAATGTGATAGTTGCATAACTGCGTAACTCCGAATAGTAACACCACTACTAATTGCGATAATCATCAATGTAGAAGGTATATAAACATAAGTTTTTGTATTATGCGCTCGTAGTACCAGTGCTTGTCCAATTATCAATTTTGTGGAGATATCTGTACAGGCAGGGAGATCATGTGTTCGGAGATCATAATTGGAATCAATAACAGAGGACACTCCAAAAGCCCATTGGAATCTACTTACTTGTTTCCACTGCAGGCCAATTTCATTATAAGGCAACCCCCACAGCCCGGAGTAAAGTGGGTCTTCCTTCCCAAAATTGCCTAAAAAAGTTCATTCTAATTCAACAACATGTGAAAGGAAATTTGAAACTTATTTGTATACTACAGTATGGCATAGATAAAGATGAATTAGAGAGCCCTCTACGGCATATTGAATCACCATTGTCACATATGACTTTATTTTCACTTATTGTTTTAATAGGTTATGCTAAATGTGGAATTTATACCATATCCCAAATATAATATCCTTTTCAATACTTGTCAGGGATCCATATAAATCATGACATATATACACACCCAAAATCAATTTATAGCCAACCCACAATCTTCAACATTATTATAATACCAATTATTTCTCCACTTAGTATCTATATACAACACAAGATGTGGTGGTTGTCGTGATGACAAGGAGTTGTCAACCCATCATTCCCCACCGTTCTTGTCCGTTCTTGTAAAAAGAAAAAGAAAAAGAAAAAGGGCCACATGCAAAAGATTCACACAAAATAAATATGTGACTGAAAGAAAGTAAATTTTGATGCATAGACAAATGGGTCACCAATGACCACGTCCACCAAAAAGTCTCCAACTTCAACAAAAATTGCTATGCACAATGTTGGGTAACCATTGAGAAATATCTAAATTGGCCTAAAATATACACAAACCACCAGTGCATATTGTGCCACAAAAATGAAATAGACATATGGCCACACCTCCTATCTGCATGTGACAACCCACACCTTGAAGGCCTCTACATATCAAGACATAATAGCACAACACACCTAATAGCTAGCATGCTATAAGCTAAGAACCACACCAAATGCCTCACCCTCATCAATGAAGGAACACACAACAACAAACCTCACAACAACATAATACCAAATTGGCAACTTGAATGTACATGTTAGACCCACCGCTGCACATGTTACGCCAGGCTTAAGTAGGACATATTGTGCATACTAAGGTAGATGGGTCTTAAGTGGCTCATTTTCTTAATTGGGCCCCTATATTTGATTGCTATGTCATTCGGTGAGGATCAAAGAGCAAACATCATAATGACACATGCTTAAAAGAGATTGGACTGCGTCTTCGATGTTGATAAGTTCTACTCTACACTCAATGGTGAACACAATTGGGAGGACCTATGTATCCAATTCAGAAATCAACCAACATGCACATTCGATAAGCATAACTAAATAAGGGGAGATCCAATTTTCAATCCAGTTTTTGCATACGTTTCATTGTAGATTTTCTAATGCATGACAAGTTTTGTTGTGCAAATCTAATCGGTAGTAGTTGGAAAACATGAACAATGGACCAAATAATACCCACATACCTTAGGCTATAACACTAACTCCACACATCCACTAACCCAATCTTCAAATTCAGACCATAGAATTTACTTATTGTCATGACCTATACCTAGAGGAAGTCGTACAAAGGAAACATGAAAAATACAACCCACTCATCACATAAATTAGGGTCAAAGGATAAAAAGTGAACCCACTATTAATCATCACAATCGAAGTCCAAGGAACAGTCCACAACCACTCCATGATCAAACTAGAAGACCTCAACTCTAACCTTGACTTAGAACTCAAATTCATCTAAAAAATAATAACTTCCGGGCTCTACCATAGAAATTAGGGTTTTCACCTTCCCCTCCCAGGTTCGCCCTCCCCCTCAATAGGTGTTCTGAACGCAAAGCCGTGGCTCATAATTTCCTTTGTTATAAGCAAGCGCTTTACGTGCCATAATTGCACATCATGTATCACGGGGACCTCAAACATAACTTCATATCAACCGTAGACCTTGGCAAGCATCCGATGACTAAACTCTAGTCACAGTCTTTTATGCTTTTTTTTTATTTGAGACAAAAGGCCGATAGGCCAACGCCAAAGCACAGGAGGCAGTTGACCACCTGGCAAGTTTCTGTCAAGTAAAGAGGAGATTTCACAGCCGGGAATCGAACCACCAACCTCTTCCTTGAGATCAGCCGTTTATGCTTGATAACGCCCTCAAACCAGGGTAGGGCAATCCATGAATAATGGCTTTTGTCCTCGGGTAGGCCATTCTTTACAAAATGCCTTGGTCCAAGGGCATTATCTATCATATTCACCCCCCTCAACCGGCCGGGTCCACACCGTGTCCATTATTGAGTACATTGTGATGTTATCATGCTCATTGTCTAGGGAGATTTTTGGGCATAATCGGTCAACATCCTAGTGTTTCCAAGGCCAACCGGTCGCATGGTGTGATCTTTTGGTTTTCTTTATTGATCCGAGGTATATTCCATGGATTCCTCTAAAACGATTGATAATTTTCATGAAGTCTTGAACTATAACCGGTTCATCTATAACTAGCGGTTGGTTCTCCCCGTTCCTTTGATCGTGCTAAGCTTTCTCTTTGGCCGTTTACCTCCTCTCATGCATCTCCGCTTTTTGGTGAAAGGTGCTTCGATTGAAACAAACACTAGTGAACACGTTAGACGACAGTTATTACTTGGCTGTGTCCCAGATCCTTCAGGGATTGCAGGGTACGGAGAATGGGCTAAGCTTAGCTAGAGCTTGGCTTTGCCTCCCTTAATCAACCCTGGGGGTGGGGGAAAGAGTGAGTGTGAACTAGATCTAGAGTAGTGCCAGGTGGCACCATTTGTTTGGCTGCATACAGGGGGATTTAATACTTACAACCACTATATCATTCACCACCAGGTAATAAGCCATAGTTAGGCTTCAAGCATCAAGTTAACCCTTTATTGCCAGAGGGTGCATTCCAATGAACTTGGAGTTTTCATACCACCCTTGATGTCAAAGGCAATTCAATCCACCATCATCAATAAATTGTGTGATTGGTTGTTTATATGTGGAAACCAACCACATTTTGAAGATCATGGAAGCAAAATCTTCTCGATTCCACAAAAGTTGAGAAAATTGAACGGTTGCAAAAGTTGGAGTTTTCAAGTTTCTCATAAGGGCGGCATGGATGAAAAATATTTAAAAAAAAAAACTTGGAACATTGTTCTCCTTCAAATTGAAACGAAATTGAACAAGATTTGCACTATCTATTCTTGAAACCTTAAAGAATCTCACAATGACTCCATAGTGGCTTCTTTTTTGAGAGTGTATGAGCAAAAAGTTTAGGCTAGTACTTTCACTATAGGCATTCTAGTGATGATTTGATGAAAATTGCACTTAGACAAATGGAAGTAGTGAACTATGGACGGAGTTAAGCGGATAAAACTATAATCATGGGCTTAGGAGCCCCAAGTGGGTTAGGGGCTTCTTCCTCACCTTGCCATAAGGGGGCAAGGGGAGGTGGAGCGCACATACATTTCTTTGATAAATTTTGAGGGTATTGTTAAACTTATAGTCTTGTCTCCCTTAGCATAGAGATTGTGCAAGGTCAATAATTGAATTGTATTTCTGTAAACAATCAGCAATCACCACATGGATTGTGGCTTCATAAGAAAGCTTATTGTTGAAGTTGAGTCTATATTTTGTGGAAGTTGCTAATGTCTGGCTAAACTATATACTTGGTGTAGGAGATTGTGAACAATTGTCTTGTCACTAAGTTCCCTTTGATGGAGTTGGAATTGTGAGTAAGTTGGATTGTAAGTGAGAGAGGAGTAGAGATTAAGAGGGGTCAAATGAAGTTGTGACCGTGCAAGTCTGCGAGATTGATTGTCCGAGAGTTGAGCAATATGCTTTATAAAATTTGATGCATGGTAAAACCATGGTCTGTGAGTTAAGAACATTTCAACGTAGAAGAGGAGAATCAAATAGCATCAATATGAGACTGAGTAAATAAAACTATCAACAAATAGAGGAGTAAATACTTGAGGTTTAAGAGCATATGTCAAACCATTGACCAAGGAAGGCGTTATTGCATATAGTGTGTCAAACCATAGTAGCCTGCCTGAACTCATAGACAAAACAGGCTTAAGGGACTAGGACAAAGTTTGTGGAAAGTTAATCCAATGGATGCGGAAAGCAAAGACATATTGTGAACTGAGATTGAGAGACAATCACCCTATGAAAGGGAGAATTGAAGAGCCATCAAGGGTTACTCAATAGAGGAACCACTTGAGGACAACTAAGTCATGTGAAAGACAAATGAAGTGTTAGGAAAGAGAAGGTCAAGGGTTAGTCTGGGAGAGAGGCCACTTGATATTGTTGAAGCCTATGAAAGGTGAAGAGAATGAAGGATCATGTTATTAGGTTTGTGATTATAGTTGAAAGAAAGACTATAGTCTTGTTTGTGCGTGTGTGGGAGTTGAGATTAGTGAACCCTTTTACCAATTGAAGATGATGAATTACAGTTCTGGTCAGTTATGTAATTGTGGGGATGATAGATTGTAAGCTAACATTTGTAGTAGTGATAGGATAAGCTCTGGATTTTCAAGAAGATTTAGGCATGAGGTGTCCTTGGGTTAAATAAGATTCTTAATCTTGAAACTATGATCTATGAGAGTGAAGTACAAGCTAACTAACTCAACTATATATGGCCTTGTGTGTTACCTTGATTGTTGTTGTTGTTGTTGTTGTTGCAAGTTGTGCGGGACAACCAATACAATAGCTTGACGTGGTTCTAGTTATTAATTGCAAAGTTGTGAGTAATACATAAATCTTGGAAGTAATTGAAGAAACAAATTGTCTTGCCTTGGAATTAACATTGACCAATTAATGAAGGAACTTGTTATGATTTGTAGATGCATTGGCCAATGGTTACAAAGATTATTGTTACACTCGAATAGATCATGGTTATCAAAGACTATTGTCACACTTTACCATGAGGGATTGAAAACTTACAGACCACAACCAACAAACTACACTGGATGAAATAATGAAATTGAGGTCCTAAGAGGAACGCTTGAGAGAAAGAGTGCAATACATGTCAGTTATGTTTTTGGAGTGAAATAGAAACCCTTTTGTCTTATTAATAAAATGTAGTGTGATAGATGCCTATAACAAACACCAGTCAAGCAATTCTTGAAAGTTTGTACCCTGGGTTTTGTTATTTTAAATCATAGCAAAAACCTAATTACATTTTGGCGCCACTGCCAGGGAAGGCAGATGTTGTTTTAAGGAAAAACTTATTCATCACAATCAGACATGTTGATGCCTAGGAGAACAACCTTACATAATGGGTGGTCAGGGAAGATGGCAAGCTAGAGGAGGGAGGAATAAGGATAAGAATCATTGTTGTGCAAATCAAGGTGTTACACAACCACATCTATCTATCTCTACGCCTTCATTGTGCCCTAGTCCTCAAAGGTCATACCCTGTACCAAGTGAAGTGGGAGGGGAAAACCACTAGACATTTCTATGCTATTGTAAGAAGTTTTACATCAAGATTAAGGAATCTTGAACATTGCGTCCACACACAACCTAATCAAGTGATTGAGTGCTATACGTGTTGACATAATCATCTGAGTAAAAAGGAACTAAAACCTAATGTCTAGGTCAGAAAACTGCATGAGTTAAGTGAAGGAAAGTGTAAGTGTTGTCGTAGACCACTCGACTTTATCCCCTCTTGTTCAAGGCAACAAGGGATTAAAAAAATTTCACATTACCATGCGAATACAAACCAAGTCACCATATTTATCATGTACCATAGATGTTGCACAATGCCATATCGCTTTGTTAGATTCGAAATAGAAATTTGAGAGTGATCAAAAAATATTAGAGTAGGAGTTCTAGATGAGTTTAAGAGTAGTTTAGCCATCATCTAGATGATAGTTCTCTAAGTACTTCCATGATACGTAGAAGGTCTAGATTAGTAGCGGTACATGACATAACCTTGAATCAAGACCCAAGAGCCCCTACAATTGATGTAATCATTCAATCTAATGAATGTGGAAACCATGAATGAACTAGGGATAACCAATGTAGTTTTAACCACTATTATTTTGAAAATGGCAAATAGTAGTCGAGTCAAACCATTGGATGCTTTAGAGCAAGTACCGACTCTCATCATACTTGAAAATTCTCACATAACATCTATTGAACATGAGCACCAAACGACAAAATATGTTGTTCACAACCCCAATTAGCACACTAAGATGGCTTAACCTAAACCCTCAAGGATAACATCACGTACTTGACTGCCATGAATGAATGAAAAGTAAGTTATAGTGCATGGATTTGTATGTAGGACATATTATGTGCTTAAATGAATAATATACATATACAAATTATCCTACTTTTTCATAAACAGTTTTATGGACTGTCTATGCCCTTTTCCTTAAAATTAATTAATTATTGGGCAAAATGTGCCCAACATGCTATCAACCTACAGTATGTATGATTTGAAGATCTAACTTGGAGTTGGCTTCCAAAAGAAACTTATGGAGGACATTGCATTAAGAAAAAAATCTATAAGGTAGACATGTCTTAAATGGTTACTTTCTAAGTTTCTTGCTTTGATAGGATTTTGCAACCAATACAAGTTAATTAGCAAGTCCAAAAGAGATCTAAAACTTACCCATGTTGTTACAACCATTCTCCTAATAATATTTGGAAGTCATATGAATATCTTGTTCATTATCATAGAAAAGATCACTCTCTTTAAAAATGATCATATGGGCCATCCCCCTCCCCCGTCATCTTAACTACTGAACCTAGAATAGTAAACATGTTTGAACACATAGTCCAATTTCTTTTAAACACATGCATTACGATTTTCATTCTTAGATCTACACTAAATTATACACACTGAAATACACGTGCCTGATGGGTGTTCGGTTAAGATAAGTAACCAAATTAGGCATGTTTACCTTATCCATATAGTTCAATAAGCAATATTATCATCAATCGTCACAACACCATTTTAAAAGCATTCCATTTCTAAAACAAACCATAGTTCCCATATGAATTGAAATCACTTGAACTACAGTTTCATCGACTATGAATCAAGTAACATAAAATCATCATCTTAAGTACTGTGTCACTTTCACCATATAGCAAATCTTGTAACAAATTTCAAAGATCATTGTGGGATGTTGCAATTGCAAAATTGTCAAGTTTGATTCAGTAATTGGGATCACAAGTTTGAGTATGTAGAGATCACCATTCATGTAGAGATACATGATTGGAAAGCATTCTCATGGAACCCCATGATAAGTATAAAGGTAAACGGGTTCTCATTGATGTTGGTGCACAAAGTCCAAAGTTTTTTTACTTTTTCTTTTCGGAAAGCATCATGTTGTTATGGAAGAAAATTTTAAAAACTAAAACGATAAGACACAATGACAAAATTGGGTACATGTATAGTATCGATGGGCCTTGTCGGTCGGCCACATCATGCATATGCAACTTCCTTAGTTCCAAATTGGGTGTTGCACCCACTAGAGAAAGCATATGATAATTGGTGTACAACAGTCACTACCTATACGAGTACGTTGTTCGATTGGTTTAATGTGGTCCACATTGTTCACCATTGCCTGCGCATACATGATCTTATCGTCAATGGGTGGCAACCAAAGAAGGTGACTATGGGACACTTGATGCTACATGACAAGTTATGCAGGTCACTCTAATTAACATGTCCCACTAAACGAGACAAATAAATAGTGGAGGTGAACAACATCCATGAATTAGTCAAATGAGATCGATCTTTCGCCACTAAAGGTGTGAAAGTCAAGTCAACTAAGCGCGTGACCAATGGGGTGACGCACGGTGTGCAATTCATGTTGATTTTCCTCATTCTCTCATTCCTTTCGGTAGCTACCATGGCCTTTCTTATCATTCTCTCCCTCGCATAGAAGTCCAACCTTGGCCGACATGTGATGGAGATAAGGCTTGATGTAGGGGTCTTTTTGTGTCCACCTTGTTGGGGCTACGGTTTGCAACAATGGCCTTGAATGAGCCGGGGGCTCTCAATGTCAACTAGTTGTTTATTACCGGTGCTTGAAAAAAGAACTTTCGGAATGGTACCCAACTCTCGAGATGGATCCGTAGTGAGATGAGGTGTCTCGTTGCCAATTATGTTCGGTCAAAAAGATCATGCCCATCTTGGGCTAACCCTTTGGTAGTACAACCTTCATCTTGTGCATGATCAACCACACTTTCATAATATGTTTTTCCATAGACCCGTGCTTCCAAATGGTTGACTACCTCCTTAAAAAAAACCAAGCACCAATACACGTGCCATGTCTAGTAGGAATCCATGACCTAGTTTCATTGGAATCGTATGAGTCATTCAACTGATCTTACGGACATACGGCGTAAACTAGACTAAATATCTGAATAACTGTGGCACTAAACTTGGTTAATTAAAGTGGTTTCATAGCATGTCATGTAGCATCCAACATCGTGTGACATTCTCTCTAGTTGCCACCCAGTGGTTGCATGATATCGTGTGTTGATGATGAACAGTTTGGGTCACACTAAATAAAGACTAAGTCACATGTTTAGGGTAACATTAAGGTGCACAGCCTTGTGAACTTAAAGTTTTTTCGAAATGACATCATCCATGTCTTGGCTTTGCAAACTTGTTTAGGGTATACATATGCGCCTCACCAATTTCCAAGGGAGAAGAGTTTATCCATGTTGGAATTGTTAGCCTCCATTGTCTAAAATTTCTACCTAGAACATTGTGTTAACAAAAATTTCAATTATAATATACTTTAATGTTCAAAATTTGTGCATAGCACAGTTAGAGCTATAACACAACTCTATGTGCATACTCAATCTATGTACATCACACACACACAAACACATAAGATTGAGTTCATATAAGAAAATAAGTAGATGAACTTAGTTGCTCAAGTGCTAATTTCATTGATTGTATCTCATGGCCCAAAACATACACAACAAGTTTCTATATCTACTTTCTAATCACGAACCCATCTCGGGGAGGTCACCTTGCGAAAAGTAGCAAACCACGTGAGTTAAACTATAGGGTTCATTTTATTCATTGGAGGAGAAATTTATGTAAGACTTGGATCTACCATGCTTGAAACATCATTATATGTAAAATAGGGTATTGGAAAAACCCTCGTTTTTTTCAGTAGTAGATATAAATTAGTATGAATAAAATCATGGGAATTTTTTTTAATATAAGAATGAGTATAATCCCTAGTCCTTCTAGTATAGAGATGAAAAATAATACATTTTCAGTACAATATAGTGATGAAATCATCACTAAAAGCATATCACGGGCGCAGGAGGGAGAATTTTGCCCGTGGGTTGGAATTATTGGTCCGTTTTCAAATCGGTTTAGGGTTTTGGTTTCGAGCCTAGGAGTGGTGGTGCCGCTTGCTCCCATTTTTCACTTTCTCGCTATGCAAGTTTTGAACATTCACCATAGTTGTAATGCATTTCGAGGCACTAGTTTTTTGTTCTGCTGTGATTTTTTTATTTTTGTGATTTGAATAGTTACTCAATTGCTATGCTCGTTTGTTTTATGTTGCTTTCTAGTTTGGTTCAAATATGCTCATGTACATTGCATATGTCCACGCCAAACACTCACCCTAAAACCTTTAATGTCCATATGAGCAAATGCCTAAGTTTTATAAGTACTATAGTGTGCCAAGAATTAGGCTACATTTGGACTTACAATTACCTATAGGGTGCTGGAAATTAAGACCAAGTAGCTTTTTTCTACTAAAAAGGTCTCTTAAACTCATAATTACTAGGTAAATAGCCCCCAAACAAATACCCGGTTAACGCACGTGGTTACAAAATATAAGGGGAAGTGACCTCCCCGAGAAACCCATATAAAAACATCAAAAAATCCAAGTCGTATGCAAAAACATGTAGTATCATTTAGTCCAAATTTCACCCAAAAATGAGCGTTTTCTCGAATCTCCATCTCTTTGATGAATAGGGTATCAGCCTTTCACCTCACCATCCATGTCCTTGACGAGAGTAGATTCGAGAGACAATCCGGTGAAGCAAATGTTCCCAAAAACACCATCAATGGCACTTTCGCTTGCCGATTCCCGTGATGTGGCCTGTTTGGAGTATATGTGAGATATATAAGTGTACATCCGAATCACTATGTAAGAAGGTAAGGGGAGCTGACAAAAAAATTGAGCTGAGATTTGTGCAGGCCAAGTGAAGGCGACGGAGGCTCATGAAATGAATTGGATTATGACTACAGTCAGAATAGAGGCACTATTTTGACCCCTACTCTAGGCCCCTCTAGGACACATGCATACATGGCATTGGTTATATATATATATATAGAGAGAGAGAGAGAGAGAGAGAATACACTCTAAACTTTGTAGTATCACACCTGTGGCAACCAAAGTGCATGTGATATTACGGAGTTCTGTAGTGTTAACATGGATGCATGATACTAGTGAATTAGTGTAGCATGTGACACTATGGAATACCACAAAGTGCAACATATTAAATGGTGTGGTGTGGTCCACTCTAGTTCGCCTTCCCAGGCAATGTGGCGGATGCATGCACCGACATTCAACAAGTGGCATAAGAAGAAGAAGAAGAATAAGAAGGTGGCACTCCACATATTGACACATGGCGCAATGCAAGGGTGCGGGTTGACTTCTTTGGTGGTTTGCATTAATGACAAAATTCGTGATATAAGGGAGAGAAAGGTGACAGTAAGGAGTGAGATTTGAACTACGAATCCGTTCCCTAGGGTTTCAGGATATTAGAAAGTGTGTGACATTATGGAGGTTGATATTACGGAGTTTAGGGTGTATTATGTATTGAATATGAGCGTACCTTTCATCCATCCAACTTAAAAACTTGCTTGACCCCTTACACGTTTGTTGTCGATGCATCTCAAATAACCTGGACTGCACTAATTCGGGGTCTTTGAAGCTAATTCCAATGTCTTATCATCTTTGAAGTAAAGTAACCTCTGGGTTGCATGCTATTTGAAGGGTTTTATGTTGGATGAATAAGAGGTGCGCTTGTATACGATAATTCCCTCTCTCCTGTGGCAACACATTCGAGCACTTAAGGTCAAGGTAACTTATGCCCCACCCAGACTTACTGGTGGGGTGTGGTTAGTGAACAATCAACCTCCGTTCATTGGCACCAGTAAGTGTGGGTCTGTTTATAAATCACTGACTTGTTTTTCTCCCAAAAACCTACATTGATTATCCCAATTAGTGTGTGTCGCTATTTGGAGTTACATAAATACGCTAGTGAATTTAATTGCACTCTTGAGTTCAATTTTTACTATTGAAAGTTCAATAGGTTGTTTGGACATTATAGAACATAAATGACTTTGCCTGGTAGAATATTACATTCTCATTATGTAGTTATTGCATTGTGTAACTCTAAATAATAACACACTATAATTGGGATAATTAGTGTAGTACAGACCATACCAATTGACAAGTGTATCTACCCAACATATTTAACAATGTGGCAATTACTCTCACTTACTAACTGACGTTTCTCCCAAATTTTAATCATCCATGACAATATTTCATGACCTAATTGTTACAATGCAGAATATAAGTCATTGCAGTAAATTTTTGTACAACACTTTGCTATGAGTAACTTTACAAATATTTTCTTCCCAACTTACTTTCAATTCATCCAAACGCCATATATTGAAACAAAACTTGGTATATTCTGCATCTTAACATATATGTAATGTAATATTGTCATGAATGGGTGAAATTTGGATGAAAAATCACTTAGTAGGTGACAATAATTGCAACATTGTAAATCTATAATGCCCAATTTTTTTTTACAAGGAATGAAAAATAATGTAAGGTCTATATTTAGTGTTGGTGACACTACACATGCAGTTTACAAATAGTATTTGAGCAAGACAATTAGAATTGGTGACATTAAATACAATATGTAGTGTAGCTTCAAAAACTTGCATATTATAATAATAAAAATAAAATTAAAGTAACACATTTGAGAAAACATTCTTGTCTTTCTTGTCCAATTCACTCGGTCACGGGATTGGGGCCAATGAATGATTATAAAACCTATGTGGTACATTCAGTCGTTGGCATTGCTAAAAACTTCCGATAAATTGACCCACGTTGGTGGGAGACAGTTGATGCCCAACCCCACCAACATGAGTGGGGATGTTATTAGTAGATGTGTGTTGTTTGAATGCCTTTATCTCCACACTCACTTCTCATAGGATATGAAACACACAATTACTAGTGCAAGATAATAAGCAATCCAAATCGTGTCCATAGTCATTTGCCTCATGAATTTTGGAGCTTATATGAATATCTTATTCATTATCAAAATGAAGATCATCTTGCTCATCAAATGACCATATAGGTTCCCCCAATCATGTTAATTATTGAGCCTACAATGGTTAGCTTGTTTTGAACATCTAGTCCAATCCCTTTAAAGCACATGGCTCTTTGGGTGCTTGTTCATAATGTTGCACCGACCATATACCACTCACATAAAGGTATCAAGATTATGGTTATGTTGGATCTAGGCATGCCTATCTTAGATGGTGATAAAACCGTCACTTTTAAGCGTTGCGCGTAGATACTACTATTAAAATAATTTGATTGAAACAATTCCCATTAGCAATTTACAAAGGATTCCAATGCACCAAAGTATGTCTCGTTGTTTAAATTTTGTATGCAAAAATCATAAGGCTTCAAGGCTTTATCTGTCGTGGACTCAAAACTAATACAAGGGCTGGATGTTAAGGTAGTGGACATTCTCATAATCAATATTCTCACCGTGCAAAATTTTATTGTGTTGGTTTTAACACTATCTACGTGTCATGTGTGGCCATATTGTGGCACTTCCAACTCCACATACAATCTCGGTTGTTGGATCACGAATGGGCATTGTTTCCTATGGCTAGCAACTGCAATTTACAAAGATTCTCATTTCAAATTTCAGATCAGTGGTAAAATACAGACATCATAAGAGGTCAAAGTGAAGATTCGTTGTCTCTTTCAAGTATCCATCACGCAACCGGCCCTCCAGATTGCGTTAACTATTGGATCTAGAATGGTTGATATTATATTTTGAGCCGATAGTTGAATTTCATTGCAACACAAGTCATTTCGGTGTCCATTCATACCTACAAGCCTTGACATATACCACTCAACTTTAGGTGTCCAATTGAAGCGGAGCATCCACATTGTAAGGCCCACAACTTAGGTATACCTTGGTGTTGATGGCGATGCCTAAAGAAAAATTCTCGATGCTCTCCAAGAACATAACTTACTCGTGTGTTTGTGTCATGAGCCAAGTTCGTGTTTGCTAGGACTCTCTCTCACCTTTTATATATGATTTAATTACTAGGCCCCATCCACCACCACTTTTTGTAGCTTCCACCGATGGGGACACTCGCTCAATCCGTCGTCACTTGTAAAGTGAACATGCCGAGTTTGGTGTACACCTACATGTGAGTGGTATGTGGTTAGGTTCGGACCTAAGAATGGACATAAAAGGACTTGTGTTTAAAATAGATTGGATTATGTGTTCATATTTTGTTAAATATTTGAGGCGAACAATGGAGTCATTTGGAAGTCTTGACATCAAACTCCTGTTGAGTTTGTTAAAATGTGAGTTTAAGAGTGTATGCATAAAGTCGTCCGTGTTTTCCTTGATGATTAGTTTCCATACTCAAAGACCAGTGTCGGGCTATTAAGAACTGGTTTTATAGCTTGTCGTACTCGGATGGGTGTGCCAAGCTAGCCTTGCAAAGGCCAATTTGTGATTTATGGTGGTGGGTCCATATCCTATTTAAGCTCATTTAAAATCATGAAGTTCTTTCAACATTTTTGGGTTGGCAAGTGAAGGTTCAAAAGTTTCACTCAACTTTAAAAAATAGACTCTGACACACGACAAACTAACAAGCTCTTAATAAAAAGATCTCTTTAAAAGGATGAATAAAACCATGATTTTGTCTTCCTTTGAGAGACTTTATGGATAACGCTAAATAAGTCAACATAATCGGTTGTTTTATAGCTCTAACACTAGCGACATGGAAGGTCAAAATATGCTATGTATTGTTGTTAAAATCTCATATCACATTTGCGAATCTAAAATAAATTCTAGCTTTAAAATCTAAGTTGATTTGGAGAATAATGGCAAACAACAAAAACACACTAACCATTTAGTGTGTTCTTTGCGACCCGGGAACTATCAAGTAAAAAACACACTAACTTGTTGGGTGCCGAGCTTGGAGGTTAGGAGACGGCCACTTGGTGATGTGAAATCTCTTCGGTATGGGGAAAGGGCAGCCGAAGCGCATTTGGTGTGTTATATAAGTCACCACTTTGTGGATATATTCCATTGGAAATACCTACAAGAAGACATATGTTAATCTCTTTGTGGATAGATTCCTTGGGGATATCACAAGGGAAATCTAAATTTTCCTTGCATTTGATGACTAGTCTTTTTTAGCATTTACAATGCAGATACATGGTGCCACTTTCAACTAATGTGAAAGTGGCATCATGTACCTCTATCCCAAGATTGGATGCATGTCATCAACTACACCATTTACACCTATTAATGTGGGCTGAAAATACCATGGCCCATAGTATTTTATATGTGGGTCAAGAATTACGATGTCTTACAAATGAATAACATATTTATAGTCAAATATAAAGTCAATAAATGTTTATATATATATATGTGTGTGTGTGTGTGTGTGTGTGTGTGTACTTTATGTTGTGACATTGATATTAATTTCCAACCCACAATGAATCATGTTTGTGTTAAAAACATTGATTTTATTTATTTCTCTAGTCTTGAACATATGATACCATGGGCTCATCGAAAATGGCTTGAGTCGAGAAAAGTTACATTGACCAATATTTTGTGGTATGTTATGGTGGGCCTTAGTACAAAGTGTAAAAGGTGTACATGGTCCTGGATGGCAACTCTCGTATAAATTGTTGCAAGTTTCAATGACTTATAATTTGTAACATGAAATGTCATACAAAAACATTAGTGTGAATAATGCTTGCAGCCCTTGCATACAACAATTAAAAATGTGTGCATATAAAAAAAGAATGGTTCAAAAATCTAAAAAAGTGGAATCAAAGGAGTTTGTGTATGGAATTTATGCATAAAAGTGGCTCTATCTACTTGAAGAAAAAAATTAACATTTTAAAATTAAATATTAATTAAATTAATTTTATGACTTAAATGACATTTACATGTATCATAATACGGTATGAAAATGACTGAAGCAAACCGGACCGAAGCCCTACTACTTTTCAATGTGGATGACCTTTGCATACAATATGAAAGCTGCCGCCATCCTTTGGGAGTTGTGTCCAATATAAGTGAATTTGAAACAAACACTTCTAGCTTTGAATCAACTTCTCTTAGAATTTGAAACACACAATTGCTATGAGATGATCAAGAAATGCAATTTGAAGTTGTAGACATATTCCTCATAAATTTTAGAGTTCGTGTGAAATTCAACTTTGTCATCAAAGTGAAGATGCTTTTGCCCCCTAAATAACCATAAAAGCCTCCAACCTTGATTTTTGTTTATTCAAACATTCAACAAATTTTGAGCACGTAATCCACTCTCTTGAAATCACATGTAATTACATTTACATCTAACAACACGTCACTCAATCTAGGTGTACAATTAAAATATTAAGCAATAAAACTAAGTCCACTTACCTTAGTCTAGGTTCTTAGAATCACTTAGCATATTGTTTGATGCTTTGAGGGAACCTCGCGAGGCACCCAAATTGACTTGACCCTCAAGAGGATATCGATGTACATACTATTGAGTGGTGGCTTTTGAGTGTTCAAGTACCCCGTGATCAAATTGGCTTGACCTTGGGAGGCGATTTCTCTAGAAGATGACGAGGGGCCACGTAATTAGTCTTGTGATCAAGTTCAAAGTGTTTTGATCAAGGGCTCTTCCCATGCGATAAGCATTGGTGGCCCACATGGCGGCCGTTGAGAGGATAGAGACAATGTCAACTTGTGTGTCCAAATTGAACACATATAGTGAACTACTCCCCGGCACACAAGTCCCTCATTGTGAGTGAGTTTGGTAGCCGGATGACCATGTGTTGTAGGGGTCATTAAATATACACCCTACTCCTATTTTTTTTCCTAGCATTTGTTTGGTGTGCTTGCCTTCTAAACTTTCTTATGTCTCCCTTTACTACGAAAGTACACTCAAGAAACACCCCAAATTGCCCCCATGCCCCCTTAGTTGAGTAGCCTTTATTCACCTCGGTGTCTATGCACTCCAAGAAAAAGATGGATCTAACTTACACGGCCCAAAATGACTTCCCCATACTAATCGTTGCATAAAATCATTACACCAAGGAAGCAAAATCCTCATCCTATTTAAGAGTCTTGACAAGGTCGTGTTCGGCTGCTTCAAAGTAGGCAAGGCAATGGTCTTCAAGGGTTGATCGGTTATCACAACCCCACATGTTGGCAACTTAAAGGTCTCTCTTTACTTGTAGGAGCAATATTTCAATGGGCCGTGAGTTGCGTACATAAACAACACACTTCAAATGTCATCCTGCCAGGTATGACCTATTCAACACGACCCAATATGAAATGAGCCCATCAAACATATGCTCCAAACAACCCCCCCCCCAACACACACACACACACGTATGTTATGTTTGTATTTTCATGGGTTTTCAATGTGGAGGAGAGTGAGGCAGGGTCACACATAAGGGGTGTTAGATCATGTGGTTTTATTCTGAGGAGAATGTGGTTCCTCTATATACGTTCACTTCTACATGTGCACCTCAAGTTGTGGGCGTCTTGACCAAAACTAATCTCTTATAATACACAAGGCTCTTTGCAAGGAGAAAATTTAAGCAAAGATTGTATCCAATAAAAGATTGTGAGTTGTTGATAGTTGACTTTCTTATAGAAGAGCTAATTATCTTCCTTCTTTAAGGGACGGAAGAGTTTGGCCTCTGATAACTTTTAATAACCTCCCATATGTTTCATGTAAACGAACTTGGAATTTTCATGCCTCTCTTGATATCAAGGGCATTGGAGCCTACTATCCTTGACATTTGTTATGAGTGTCTACTTGTATGTACTAGCTGACTCCATAAAAAAAAAGATATGAGAAGAAAAACATCTTCATTGCATCACAAGTTTAAAATCTTCAAGTTGGGGCAATCATGGAAAATATATGTTTCAAAAATTGAATGACGGGATGGATGAGATCCTTAGGTAAAGGACATTGTCGTACATATAATAACGTCAATCTCCAACTTTGTAGTTCGTATATTCTCGTATGGCATGGGTTCGGGTGCAAGCACAATAAACTAAACCACAAAGTTTGTCATGTATGTTGATATTGCACAATAGTGAAAGGCTATAAAGTGGTACCAAAATGTCTTTGTTTTTTGTTTTATTCTTTTCCCTCATGCAAATCTTTGTAGTTGCTACAAGTACTTATATTTATGATATAAATAATAAAAATCGCCAAAAGTATGTCCACAGAATGACTATATCTAGTTATGGATCCAAATTTCATGTCCTTGAATGTTTTTGGTTTATTTAAAATGCATTTACTGAGTTCATATTGAGCTTCATGGCTCCATCATAAAGAAAATGCATGAATAGACTATTCATCTACTTATTTAGCCTATTGTGTACAAATGACACAACTCGCTTTTTGAAATTCAACTACTTGTTGCAACTTCAAAAATATGTGTAATTAGTAGGTCCAATATGACCTTAAACTACCGGATGATAGTGGAGAGGTGCCCAAAACCAAATGGAGTGGTTGGCAGTTTGATTCCCGACCATGAAATATTCTCTCTATTGGACGGAAAACTAGCCAGGTGGCCACGCGCTCCTATTTCCCCCCCAAAAGGCAATACTTTTGAAGGATTTTTTTTGATAACTGTTAGAGAATTTCAAAATAACACGGTTTAAATGCTTTGTTGGCCACAAATTCACAAAACTCAAAGATTGTGTGCAATTTTAAAACTTCTATTATAGGTGACCCATGTTGTCCAAGCCCATTGCAGCCGTGCATATGAACTGATATCCAGAGTCACCCCAACCCCCTAAGCCCATGCAACCAGAAGTCCTCATGCCCACATGTACCCACCATATGCCATGTACGCCCATGTCCATATACCCCCCCTTTTGTAATTCTATTTTAATGTTTCACTTGAATGGCAAGGAACTGTGAGGAGTAGTGGGGAGCAGTGGGGTGACGACCTCACCACTAGCACATTGTCCGTTGTATATGGAGAACAATGGTTCAAATTGCCATGCTTGTACCCAGGTGCCCTATAAGGTAGAAATACCCAAAGCGGTTAATCACCCTCTACCCGTGCACTAGACCGTCGTCATAATAGTGAAGTGCCATTTCTGAAACCGATCATGGCTCGGCGGCAACTTCAATGCGTGTACACTTAGTGTAGCCAATGGGAGTCAAGTTTAATGTACTCATGAGGTAACCAATTTAGGTGATGTTATGTATGGAAATGAGGATTACCGTGTTCGGTGTAGGGAGAATCTAGTGAACAAGTAGGGGGTTTGACAACTTTCCACTTTGAAAAATTGTAGAATTCTTTGTACAAGATAAAAAAAATATGAAACAACTTGCATTCTTCATGAATCCTTCTCATCTATCTTGGAAAATTATCTCATGATGGTCAGACCTACCTTCAATGCGAATCACCTTATTTTCACGGGTTATGGTGTTTCTACCTTATGGAGTTTGTTCATACCACATGTGGCAAATGAGTATTTTCACAGGGGTTATACACAATACGTATATTCTTAGAATCTTTCACAACTAGCATGTGTGATAGACTGTCAAGTCACTGCTAATTGCAGGTGTTGGTGATTGGTTGGCTCAGGGCCACTTCACACATGAGACTGAGAGCCCGTGTCCTTTACACTTCAAGCACTCTCATTGGTGGAAAAGGCAGAGTCGGTCCAAGTTCACTTCACACTATCCTTGAGGGACCAACGGAGTATGTGAATGCAAGATGGATGTAAAGTCTACATGGATTCCTACATGGCATCGAATGGATCATGTTTCATGGTCACTTGGACTATCTTCAAACACCACCTCTTGGAGGTAGGCCTAACACAAAAGCAGGAGACCATGGCACTCCGAATGCTCACAACCATTGATTTATTCTATTTTATCATGTGAGGACCCGCATGAATAGAAATTCATTGACATACCGTTGATTGAGGGCCCGGTCACATATGACTTCACAGTACACTTGAGGATCCGTGACCACACTACATGATTTTGGAGGTGTGTTGGGATGGCCTTTGGACACTTTCTTTTGGGCTCTCACAATTTCATGGTCACGGCTCTTGGCTCGTGTGCGAAGTGGCCCTAATAAGGTGGGGTTAAACATGGACAACTAAATGGCTACTGGAGGTATATGAAGATGGCATCTGTTACCTAAGCTAGAAATTGTTGGTCTCGGGCACGATACCATACAAGCTCAAATTCAGACTAAGAGAATATATTTGGATCCTCAATGTTCAAGAGTGCTACAACCAACTTTCAGAGCCTTTGAAACAGTGCATAGAAGCTGAAGAATGTTATGAAGTTGGCAGCATGAGGATACAATATGTGGTTGTTATTGGGTTACTTTTCTTAATTGGACCCTATAATTCATGGGTGTTTTGTTAGGTGAGGGTCGAAGAATAGACACCATGGAAACACATGTTTAAAGAGATTGGATCACATCTTAAACAAATTTGTAACTACACATTCAATAATGGACACAATTGGGAGGACTTATGTATTCAGTTAATGTATCAATGAGCATGCACTTCCAATAACCATAACTAAATCAAGGGAGGTCTGATTTCCATTCGATTTTTGTTGATGCTTTAGAGAGAGAGAGAGAGACTCTAGCTCCAAGGGCTAGCGTGAATGAAGAGTCTGTTGGGGGAGCGCTATCATCATGGCCACCATGACCAAGATGGTGCATGCTACCCTTGATGCCCTCTTTCGAGAGCAGACGCTATAGTTACAAAAGTAACAAGTACAAGTAACAAGAAATAAGTAAGATTAATATTTTGATTAGGTTTGTATGGTTGTATGTTGGATGGTCACTCCTTTAAGTTGGAGCATAGTGTGAGAAGTTGAAGGGGTTTGTATTAGGTGGTTCGGGTTCGATTCATGCGTGGCCCTTGAATTTAAGTCTTATGATATTACTTCAGACTCTGAGCTAAGTGTTTGATACTTGGGTTTAGATAATATTGGTAATGTTTGTTTGTTTTCAATTCGTCTTTTGGTGAGTATGATGTGATGAAGGTATTTGATAGCGTTGGATGCTTCATTGTAAATCTGTATTCTAACATAAAATTTCATTGTACAAACCTAAATGCTAGAAGTCGGCGAACATGAAAAACGAAGCGCATACATAACACCCGCATAATGCCTTAGAGGTGTGTGGGGGGATGCTCTGCGAAGAGTTGCACATGGTTTTGGCATCAAAGCCCAGAAGGTGGGGGGTGTCTGCCGGTTTGATTAGGGCTTTTGATAGCTGCACCACCGGTACTTAAACTTAACTTACTCCCACTGCCACGGGTGGCAGCAGCAGCAGCAGCAGAGATCCAAAGGACGAATTAGTCGGCACGCGAGATTAGGGAGTCACACGTGATTATCTTATGGGCCTAATCATATTTAGCATTCCCTAATCTGGATTAAGAGTGGTGGCCCACTTTCGGCCCCTGTGCCGACACATGCTAGCTCACCTTACTACTGGCCCAGTGCCCGGGGAGATTTTGGAGCATAATCAGTCGAGATCCTAGTGTTCCTAAGACCAACCGCTTTACATATCGACATCTTTCTCTTTAATTTGGAGATTATTCTACAGATTCCTCTAAATGGATCAAGTAATTTTCCCAAAGGCTTACATTTGAACCTACTACACTATTGTGTCTAATTAGTGTGGGCCACACTAATTCCCAATAAAACACACTAATTTCAAATTATAATTTAGAGTGGCCCACACTAATTTCAAAGGTGAAAATTTTGTGTGGGCGTTGTCGTTTCCACAATTGGATGAAACTTCATAATTCCATCCCGGGAAGCACCTTGGGAAGCACCTAACACATCCCACGGAGGTTGTTTGCGGAGAACCCTAACACACACGGATGGATGACAATACGAATTACATCCAAAGTGATGCAAACACTTGAAATTTAGTGTGGGCCACACTAATTTTCAACCCACGTGACTTTCCCACCCACACTAATTAGACACAATAGTGTAGTTCTCAAACTTAACCGGTTCATCTATAACTACTTAAGTGATCAGTTTTCCCCCGTTTATTGCATTGGCCTACCTCACTCGTTACGGTCTCCGGAGGCCATGGCTCACTATAAGAAAACTACGTTTTTGGTGACGTTTTTGGAAAACGCAGATAATTTTAGGTGACATCCAATAGAACATCCAAATGCGTTTTATGTGAATCCCAATGTTACATTCAGGGATGTACAAATGGACGTGACGCGGCCTAAACGCGTCACGTCGCGTCACGTCCAGGGTGTGACGCCAAACGGACGTTACTGTAGTAAAAAAAAATTACTAATGGGATTTTTTTTCCAGATAAGTAATTATTTCGACATCAATACAGGCAGTCGTCTACCATGGTCGACTGCTATATAGGCAGTCGACCACTTAATCGACTGCTAACTCAGCAGTCGACTACAATGGTCGACTGCTAATGTAGCAGTCGACTAAGTGGTCGACTACTATATAGGCAGTCGACCACTTAATCGACTGCTAACTCAGCAGTCGACTACAATGGTCGACTGCAAATGTAGCAGTCGACCATGGTAGTCGACTGCCAATGTAGCAGTCGACTGCCAATGTAGCAGTCGACTACCACCGTCGACTGCCTGTATAGCAGTCGACCATGGTAGTCGACTGCCAATGTAGCAGTCGACTATCTTCGTCGACAGCCAACATAGCAGTCGACCATGGTAGTCGACTGCTACATTGGCAGTCGACCATGGTTGATAGTCGACTGCTATGTTGCCGTCGACGAAGATAGTCGACTGCAGTTGTAGCAGTCGACCATTGCCGTCGACTGATACTATTAACAGACAAATGCAGTCAACATCATATGTTTGTTGGGTTAAATTTTAATGGTTTGGGTATAGTGGAATATGGATGGATGGAAGTAGTTTAGGAAAAATGTGATTAAAGCCAACAATGATATGTAGAAGGAAAAAAAACCGCGTTGTATTAAAACAAGTATATCGTAAAGATATAAAAAATATACAAGGTTTAGGGTTTATCAATGATACACGCATACTACCTTAACCCCTACGATGTTGCCTAAAGAACTAAACAGACTAAACACTATCCTTAACCTCAGTTCTCCAGCAGTCTATCGGCTCACCCCACCCCACAAACGGCATCTGCATCCGTAGTTTGGCGATGGTCAATGAAATGCGGTTGGACACGTTCTCGCATGTCAATGCACTCAAAGTGACATCCCAAATTTTCCTTCCTTCATTGGCAAAGAGAATTCGGTCATCACCATCGTTGCAAAGTTGTCGAGCAATTATGCCGACCGCATAACACTCAGCCTCCGCGGTGTAATATACATCGGGATCATGGTGTCTCATGTTTTGGATGTAAAACAGTTCCGGCGCCACCCAAAACTTCTCCTTCCTCAATTTTTCCTTCGCTTCTACGGTTTCCGCATGCCATAGCGATAGGACATCCTCACCCGAATGCGTTGCGCATCCCCAATCGCACACCCCAATCTTGAGGCTCCCGTCCGATTCCCAATGCAACATAATGTTGTCAATGGATAGATCGTTGTGTTGCACATTTGCAACGTGCAAAGCCTCCATGATCCATAACAATGCCCAAGCCAACTTTACCCTCTTCGCCCGGAACTTTTGGACTTGGTTATAAAGTTGCCATTCGGTTGCGTCCATTGTCAAAATGTTGGCATTTGGGCGGTGGGCTCTATCCCGAATGAACATCTCTCGTAGAGTGCCCCCGTTCCACCATAGTGTATAGCCCGCATTGGACACACTGTTGATTAACCAAAACTTGATGAAACCTGGATGCGTGCTCTTTAAAACGCATGCCTCCGCACTTACTTGGATACGAGCTTTTTGCCTATCCGACGTCTTTGGGGTCTTTTCAGCCCACGTAATCTCCGGTGGGAGACGATCGTCACCCTCGATCCTCACCTTCCTCACCTCCCCGTAACCCCCCACCTTCTTTATGCTCTTCAAACTCACGACATTTGCCGTATCGGGAATCCACAATAGTTGGCATGGGCCCGACACCCTTAGCCACTTCTCCAATTTCTCCGCCTTCCAAGGAATTATTTTGGAGGCCGTCTTGGACAATCCTTTGGCCACGGGATCCCACCACAAAAATATTTCCCGGATTCTTACAGCTCGAGGGCTCAACACCTCGCCTGTTTCGCCCTCCGGGAACATGTTCTCAACCAATTGCTTGAGGTTGAAAATACCATTTTGGGCCTTATTCTTCACCCATGAATCGAACCCCGCAAGATTCCTATCACCGCTAAACTCGGGGCCATCCACTTCCTGTCGAATAGCAACCTCCATGTCCCTTTTAATTATCTCAACCCTTTTGTGTTTCGGCTGCTCCAAAAAACGGAATTTGATGCCGGCCTCCCCATTCCTCAAATAACAGTCAACTATGGCTTGGTGGACCTTTGCCGTTATCGCATCCGAGAATTTTACCCTTGGTTTCCCGCTCCTACTCGACGACCCTGAGGCCGCGGAAGCCCCTCCTTGGCTGCTCGTAGGGGCACCGGCATTTGGGCGGACGGGAACAGTAATATCTGAACGGGGGGTAATATTGGCTCCCGTTCCAGAAGCACTTCCTGATCCCACATCGGAATGTTGTTGCCGCTTAGGGGGCCGTTTGTGCACCCTGCCGGGTGCATCCGGCTCGTCCTCCGGCATCCTCCAACTTCGATCCTCCATCGTGTTTAAAAACACGCTATTATTGTGTTCACAAACACAACTCAAATGTGTTCACAAACACGGCCGTATTCAAACCGCTCCACCGCAAAAAACTGGATCCAAAATTGGCAAGAGTTTGCACCCTAAACCAATCTTCCAACCGCCCCCTAGGCCCTCTCAAAACATTAGGCAAAGGATGCTAGGCATGCTTAGTCCCAATGTCCCGCTTGAAGAGGGGTGGTTGAAAAATGATGTCAATGAGGCCTCCCCACTTATATATATAGGTTGGGTGGGCCTCACACCGACGGTACGACCGGACGCCGCGCCCCTGGATCCTGACCGTTGGACCGTGCATCATCCAACGGCCAGGATGGATGCGACGATTGGTCGACTGCTATACGGCAGTCGACCATCCAGTCGACTGCCAGATAGCAGTCGACTCTGGATAAGGCAGTCGACAATTAGCAGTCGACCCCCGATGTCGACTGCGAGTGGCAGTCGACGTGGCGGTCGACTGCCATGTCGACTGCTAGTTTGCAGTCGACCCTGGAAGTCGACTGCCACGTCGACTGCCAAGCAGCAGTCGACCCCCTATGTCGACTGCGAATGGCAGTCGACGTGGCAGTCGACCGCCATGTCGACATCCAGGCCGTTAAGGCAACCGCCGAGGCTAGAATTATGTACAAACCCCCAACATACCATACAATGCGCAAGAGTTTACTTGACGATGCACGGTTCAATACACAAAAAATCGTGGAGTTGAAGACAACATCATCCATCCACAAATATGGGTGCACTATTTGTTCGGACGGATGGGAGAATGTTGTCCACCGCCCTTTGATGAACGTCATGCAAATTTGTCCGGCGGGCGACGTGTTCCTTGGTTCCATCGACACCACCGGTAGCACAAAGGATGCCGCCTACGTGGCCACCGAGGTCAAACGCTACATCGTTGGAGTGGACCCCACAAAGGTTGTTCAAGTTTGCTTCGATAATGCGGCGGCCATGAAAACCGCGGCGAGCAATATTAGCCGGGAATGACCACACATATATTGGCAAGGGTATGCGGCGCATTGTTTGAACTTGTTGTTGAAGGATTGGGGTAAACAACGATGGGCGAAGGACGTCGTAGACAAGGCGAAGGACATTGTCAAATACATCCGGGCCCACCAATGTCCGACGGCGGTCTTCCTCACCTACTCGTCCAATTTGGGCTTGAAGATGCCCGGGTCCACACGATTCGCCACCAACTTCCTCATGATTGACCGGCTTCTAAAGGTGAGACATGCTTTGGAACAAATGGTTATTCATCCCGATTGGACCGCCTACGTGAACAAATTAAATAGAGGAGGCGATGATCGAAGGAGAAGTGCAATGGAGGCACGTCAAATCAAGACAACGGTTAATGACGACAATTTTTGGACAAGTTGCGATAATTACCGCCACATGTCGGAGGAGGTGTTGAAAGCATTGAGAGTGTTTGATGGCGTTGAACCGGCAATGAGCAAGGCTTGGTTGACCATGAAGAACTTGGAGAAACATGTGCTTAGCCTAAGGAATCCTCCTTTCAACCTAGCACACAACCTCGCTATCTTGGCCGAAGAAGATTTCTACAGCCGGTGGCGTATGATGACCACGGACCTACACCATGCCGGTGCAATCTTGAATCCTTATTTATTGGACGACAACGTCGTCCACGAAGACGCGGCCGTTAAATCCGGATTCTTGGACGCCATGAGGAGGTTGACCACGGGCAAGGACGGTCATTACGGTCGGGTTGTGGCCGAATGTCAAGCATTCAAAGAGCGTAGGGGCGCATTCGCCAATATGCCCCTAGCCATGGAAGCCAACATTCCACCCCACGAGTGGTGGGACCTCGTGGGCGAAGGTGGCACCCACTTGGCCCCTTTGGCAAAGCGAATATTGGTCCAAGTGTGCTCGTCTTCGTCTTGCGAAAGGAATTGGAGTAGTTATTCGTTTGTGCACAACAAGACTAGGAACCGGTTGAGTTCGGCGAGGGCCAAAAATTTGCTGTACATTTATACCAATTCACGGTTGGCACGGGAGAGGGTTGATCGGAACTCGGCCGCATGGTATCTAGTGAACATGATGTCCGAAGACTCCGACTATTCGGCCGACGAGGATATAAATGGTGACCCCCCCGCGGGACCCGGCGGGGATTCCTCGGGACGAAGTCCCACCACATGCTTTCCCCATTCATCCACCGACGGATGTTGTGCCCACTCCTATTGTGCCGACAACATATGCACAACCCATGCAAACTACACCACCCTTTCCCGAGCCCCACGGAGAGGGCACGTCCAATGTTGTCCTTAACACTAGCCCATTGCGAGGTATTGGGCAATGCCCGGCCGTTGCGCGAGCACCGGAATCCGACTCGGATGACACATTGGCGCAACACATTGCGCGTCGGGCCCCAACAATACCACGCATGGGCTCCCGGTTGGTTGGTGCCACCATCGGCATGCGCGCCCCATGCCCCACACCGGCTAGGCCACCCCCTAATATTGTATTGACAAACTTTGGTCGGACCACGAGAGGTCAAAAAAGAAAACGACAAAGGGATGTGCGAGAATGGAGGACTACCGGGGCCACCCCACTTGCACGTCCACAAACTGACGGCGTTATGGATGCAACGGGTTCAAGACCAATGGTATCGATTAGAATGCCAAGGGCTGGCACACGACTTAGTCGAATTCCCGGCCCGGCAATTGATGGCCACGAGTCCGACGCCCGAACAGATGACAATGCCAGCACGGACGATGAATCCGGCGTAGGCGAAGCTCCCGATGATAGTGATTACCAAGCACCGCCCCCAAGGGTAGCTGTGGGAGGGCCACGCAGGACAAGGAATTCTATTCCTCAAGATAACGATAATGCCCCTTCATGAATGAATATTTATAGTAATGTCAAATGTCCTATGGTGTTCAATGGGTTTAGTTGTATTGGTGATCAATTTTTGTAATAACTATTTTTGGGTATGTTTGTTGAAAAAATAATGTGAATTTCAAATTTGTATGTTGGATGTTGACTAGAAATTGAGCCTCCATGTATGATGTAGGGTTTAGGAAATGAATGTCCAATGTGCACTAAGGTTAGGACTCAGGAGTAGGACACATGGAATTGATTTGTAATGCCAATAGGCCCTATGTAGTGTGGCATTTTTTATTCTATAGGTCGGAGGCGGCATTATAAAATAGTTTTAAAAATATTTAAGACTATTTTTATGTTTTTATTATTGAAAATCATCGAAGACATCAATCCGTGAGGTCCTTTATGGCAAATCATTGTCGAAAACATTCCCCTCTTCTAGGATTAGGTCATCGAGCTCTTCTCCGCCCAAATATTGATCCAAGAATGATGACATTATAAATGCAGACCACCATTCACGACTTGTCCGATGTGCCATGTGGGGCGTTATGTATTCCAATATTTGCCAATTTGTGTGGCAAATTGGCAATGCTCAAGGCTCAAACATTGCCATTGAGTTTGAATGTACTAATGCTATATGGTAATATGGAACAATTGTCAAAGTTGAGCGTGTCTATATTTGCCCTATTGCCATGGATTGGCTATAGTCGTGAACTTATAATAATAAAAAATTTAAAATGCCGTAGAAATTTGTCGAGGATTTTAAAATGCATTTTAAATGTGTATTTTAAGATAAAGTAAAAATAAATGCACCTCTAGCCCTATGTCATGTGGGAGGATGAAATGAATGTCCAATGTGCACTAAGGTTAGGAGTAGGACATATGGAATTGATTTGTAATGCCAATAGGCCCTATGTCATGGGCGAGGATGGAATTAATGTCCACACACACACACATATATATATATATTGCAAATACCCCCAAATATATATATATATATATATTGCACATACATCCATATATATAGCGCATACATATAGAACATACGGTATACCGGGAACCCACATATATATTGCACATACACATACATATTGCAATTTGCACGTACACCCATACATGTTAGACATACATATTGCACACGGGTGTAGCTAATAAGGAAGTTATCATTTGTTTAAATAGCGATCCACTTTTATTTCACATTACGGATCATATCTTTTAAATAGTGCGATTATATCCACTAGGCCTAAACACATATACAATGTGTTTGCTAGGATTAAATCGGCGAACTATATAGAACATGAACCGCTACATCTACATAGAAAAATTATAATGTCAATAGTCGCTCCGAAGGACAAATCCAAAAGTTGGTGCATCGACGATATTCGGCAGAACGTTTGTCGACTTGAAGCCAATATTCTCCATTCTCCACAAGCATATCCCGCAAGTATTCAAGTTCCATTATGAAAACATCGTTGAGCCGAGCATGCTGAACTTGCCATCGAATTGGGATGGCAATGCGTTGCGTATGGCTGAACATGAAGAGGTTCAGTCGGAACGCTCGCAACAATTCGGCGAGCTCCGAAGTCCCTCTCACGCCCCTAAATCGATGCCCCATTGGTATGTCTACGTCCCAAATCGACATACGCAACGCATTGTAGACTTCTCCCATACCAAAATGTTCCCGCCAAGCTTTGTTAACTCCCATGTATTTAAAAATACATATGAGAGTTAAAAAATTCGCCCTCACTTCACACCCCCGCCCATACTCTCCTCGGTGATATGGCTCCAAAATAGGCTCTAGGACCTTCGGCAATATGTGCTCCCCCACAATTTCCGCGGTCAATCCGGGTAAAATGGTCGACGGTGCCATGTTTGGCACAACCCTGAAATAGCAGCTTCTCCGCTCCTTCTCCCTTTGTTCTCCGTTTGCAAAGCTTGCTAAAACAGGCTATGGCCAATGGAGAACTTGGGAATGAGGGAAATGGGAGGTTGGATTGCTATATATATGCATCCTTTGTCATGATTGTATGCATTTAATGCATGATTTGACTAAGCTAACGCTCTTCCCAAACCCTAACGCCTAATTTCGACTGCTGGGCAGCAGTCGATTGCCATATTCGACTGCTGGGCAGCAGTCGATTGCCATATTCGACTGCTGGGCAGCAGTCGACTGCGGATGGTCGACTGCTACACAGTAGTCGACTGTTAAAATCGACTGCTGGAAGGCAGTCGACTGTGGATGAATGACTGCCTTCCAGCAGTCGACCATCTTAGTCGACTGCTAGGAAGCAGTCGATTTTATCAGTCGACTGCTGTGTAGCAGTCGACCAGCCACAGTCGACTGCTGGGCATTTATCAATCGACTGCTGCCCAGCAGTCGATTTACATAGTCGACTGCTATGAAGCAGTCGATTTGCATAGTCGGCTGCTGTGTAGCAGTCGACCATCCACAGTCGACTGTTGTGCAGCAGTCGACTATGCAAATCGACTGCTACAAGGCAGTCGACTGTGGATGGTCGACTGCTACACAGCAGTCGACTGCCTTGCAGCTTAACTTAGACAACTAATTAGACACACCCGTAACCCAACCTGCCAAATCATTGGATGCCACCCGAGGGCCCACACTGCGATATCCCTATAAAATCAAGTGTGCTACCCACCATGAGGCCACCTTGCCTCGTAGTGATTTTGAGGACCTTGTATGCGTCGCGTACATTGCCCAAGATCAACTACGGTGTGGGCAATCCATAGGATTGCGATGGCTGGGAGTGGCAAGATACGGGATGCGGGTGGTTCGTCAAGAAGTATGTATTACAATCCCCGACACGCATGGGGCTTGCCGGACGAACCGGACGAATTTACACCCGAGGTGGTTGCAGAGAACACTCGAAATGAGGACGATTTGCGCAGTGTTTTACGTCCGATTCAAGGGTTCACTGAATTCTATTGGGTTCGACTGCCTAGGAGACAAGTTGATCGTCACCACCGCGGATACTTGGACGCCCAAGAAAGGCCCGCATGCCGCATCGGTTACAAGGAAAAACTTTTCCCATGGCACTTGTTTCAGGACCTTAGCGACGTTCTCACGAAGGGGAAAAATCAATTGTATTTTCGAAAAAACTATGGGACCTTGTGGAGGTTCTACCAAACCATAAAACACTCGGTGCATGACGCAATTCATTGGGGGTTCAACCGGTGCACCGCGCACCAAAAGGAATACCGGGTGTATAGAGAGTACACACTTAGGTCGTCAATGTAAGATTTGCCCACGAATATGGTGAGAGCGTAGTATCAAGTTTGTACTTGCACGTATACTTACGTATGTTGGTAAGTTGGAAATGCGCAATATATGAATTCCTAGCAATATTGCGGTGATGTTTTCCGCTTGGTGTGAACTTATAATCATGCCACATGGAATCATTGTCACAGTTATTTGCATCGATACGTGTTTGATTCAAGTGCAAATGCATGTAGATGCAAAGTCCATGGTTTAATTGGATGTTTGTGGCAACCGATTGTGTGGGCAAACATAAGAAATGATCATTGTGCGACACTTGTTTATTACTCCCAAAATTGATAGTGAACAATAATTCACTTATAAACATTTCCAAAATCATGGTTTTTCCCGCATTGTGTACAATTGAGTATCAAATAATGCCTCCTAGTCCAACGCCTATCTCACAAACACTAGCCAACATTCCTAATCCGGCTCCGAATCACTATCCAATGCAATGGGGGGTCCGCGGCTTGAGCTTGCACCGTTCAGATTTGGTGGCCGTAGTGTCCGGCGCCTCGCCTCACGCCTGCTCTCGGTGATGGCCCATAGTTCTTGCGCCGCAGTCTCCCGGTCAGCTTGTGCACGAGCGCGCGCGCGGTCTCCAATGTGCAACCCCCTCGCGGCATTCGGATGGCGCAGGACGTCTTGCATGGTGGGGCTAGAGGCCCCGTCACGGATGTCCAAAAGGCCGTTGACGTATTTCCACTCATTCATCCGGATTTGGACGTCCACCTCATTGAAGCTACCCTCTTGTGTAACGGCCTCCTGCCTCTCCAGATCGGCCTCAAAACTTGTTGTGTCCAACACGTGTTCCACATCCCAAGTTGTTTCCTCGCCCGGGACCGGTTCCCGTGGTAATACCCCCACTGTCACATTGCCGTTGGAGTCATACACGTATCCGTGGGGGTGAGGACCTGGGACGTATTCACCCGTCTCTCCGGCATGCCCACCCACAACACGGTACAAAAATGCCCTCAAACCTACGGCCTGAGGAGAGGAGCCGGGGTAAAACTCATGAGCAACCCTTGTGTACATTTCAGGCGTGAAGTTTGTCGGGTAGCCTCGCAGGTCCTTCAAATACCTCCGTGCACGCCAGCTATAAGCAGGAGGATCGCCGTATTCTGCGGGCGGCACACCATGGATTATTGTGTATTCAAAATCGGGAGGCATTCCCCATTGCACTCCGAATTGCTCGTACAACCTTCGATGCAGAGGGGCTTGGCACGTAGGACAACGGCGTGTTTGCAACATGTGTGGCAACAAACAATTCGGGTGGACCATGTGACCGCACGACCCAACGATCCATGCTCCTTCGGGTCCCCAAGGATTGGAACAAATGGGGCACATGCTCCCGTCCTTGATCCAATCGGGGACGCATGGCCACAACAAGGCTGGTCTGGCCGGGGGTATCACGATGCGGGATGATACTGCGGTATCCCATTGGAATTCATCCTCGGGCCTCTTGGTCCACGCAATACTGGGGTAATGGTCGTCATCGACCGGGAGGTTCTCAGGATACATGAAATCCAATGGCGGCCACGAGGTAAAAAGAAGCTGTCGTTCGGGCCACTGTTCGCCGTGGTCCCTATAGTGTGTCAGCTCGTCCATCAATGCCCTCTCACGCGTGGCGAACATGATAGTGGCTGTGACCATGCCCATGTAGTCGTCCTCCAACAACCGGTTCCTCCTAATGACCCGGTCGTAATCAACCCTCATTGCCTCCAAGTTTGTTGTGGGCGACGGCTCCCGCCCTTGTCCATCACTACCAGACATTGCTTGCGGCAGTTGTGGCGCATCAGCCCTTGCAAGTTCAAGGTTGGTCAAACGTGCAATCTCGGCCTTCAACCCTTGGACCTCCTCGGCGTGTGCACGTCGGACCATCTCCAATTCCCGTTCGTGGTCAGATTTGCATCTTGCCAACTCCGCCCTCAACGCCTCCACAACGTCGTTGTCGGCAACTACCAGTGGTGGGGATGGCACCGCCGATGCCATCTCCACATCAACGGGCGAAGATGGAGGACAAACCAACCGGGAACCATGTGGCGGTGTCACGTGGACCCTTTGTCGCCGGCTAGGTGGTTCAACCGGCAACCCTATGACAATGTTGTGCTCGTCCATGTTTGACTCGGCGGCCGGTGGAGTCCCCACAATTTGATGATCTGGTCCCGCAAGGAAATCAAAATAAGATCGGACCCTCAAAGGATTCATTGGAGTTTGCCATGCCAATGGAATCGGACGGCCAGCGTTCCGTCCTAGCATGGCACTTGGTATGACCGTGACCCGGCGTGCCTGCCTCAAGTCCGGGCTCGTGCGGGGTATGGTGGACCAGTCGATATCCCCCCAAAATTACCTCCGCGTAGACCATTTGGCATAACCACATTAGCATATGCCCGCGATCAAATTCCCTCGGTGCACCCCACAAGAAATCCCACACCTCCTTGCACCGTTCTCCAAATATTTGATGGCTCACCTCCCTCCATATGCCATAGCGTTGTCTAGACATCCGTTCAGCATTCGCGCTAGGAACGAACATCCTCGTCAAATGGGTCCACTCTACGTACCTTCGGACCGTGCTATACAACCACATGCCCCTCTCATTTTGCCAGCCGGGATTGGCGAGAATGTTCGGGTCCCGCGCCACCTCCAAATTGATTGGTTGCGGCCTGCCCCTCGGCGCATTGCCACGTCTTCTAGCGCCTGCCGACCCCGGTCTCGCTTGCGGAGTCCCCCCCGGATCCAAATCCCCGCCACGTGGAGGTTCCGGCGGCAAGTTATCTTCGTCTGCCATCGTTGCCCCTAACCCCTAGCTTTGTATGCCTACTATAAATTAAACCTAATATGGTAGCACTTCCAAAATAAGCGCCACCACCCACAATTTTTTTCCCAATCCACTAAAACCAAATTAAGGCCGTTCAAAGTTCAAACTACATAATTAGATTTAAACCACTTTCAAAATAAGTGTTCACATATAACAATTTCCGGTATGGTTCAAACTAACCGCAATGGGGTACAATGTAGACCGTATGTAGGTGGGTTGCAATACACACGTTAGGCAATAACAATATATCGTATGCACCGTATACGTATTTCAGTACGTATGTCCACCTGTAGCCCTCCAGCTCACCTCTATCTCCAAATGGCAAGGGCTGATTAACAACCTAGGCCCAAATGGAGGGAGGTGGGAGTGAGGGAATGAGGGAAGTGGGGTCCATATATACCCCAAGGAGGCGTCCTTTCGATTAGACGCCCCCTGGACCAACCCATGGACGCCACATGCCCATGGGTGTCTCTACGCGACTGCTGGTGAGCAGTCGCACCCCTTCGTCGATTGCTAATAGCAGTCGACCATGGGGTGCGACTGCTCATGAACAGTCGCAACCCATTCAAGTCGACTGCTGATAGCAGTCGCAACCCATTCAAGTCGACTGCTGATAGCAGTCGCAACCCATTCAAGTCGACTGCTGATAGCAGTCGACCATAGGGTGCGACTGCTCACCAGCAGTCGTCCGCACTTTGTCGACTGCTATTAGCAGTCGACTTGGGTTGTCGACTGCAGTTGGGCAGTCGACTGTCTTCGTCGACTGCTAATAGCAGTCGACTTGGGTTGTCGACTGCTAATAGCAGTCGACGAAGGGGTGCAACTGCCCACCAGCAGTCGTCCGCACTTTGTCGACTGCTATTAGCAGTCGACGAGGGTTGTCGACTGCAGTTGGGCAGTCGACTATCCAAGTCGACTGTTATTAGCAGTCGACGAAGGGGTGCGACTGCCCACCAGTAGTCGTCCGGACTTTGTCGACTGCAGTTGGGCAGTCGACAGTCCAAGTCGACTGCTAATAGCAGTCGACTTGAAGGGCAGACGACTGCTCACAAGCAGTCGCCCGCCTGTCGTCGACTGCTAATAGCAGTCGAATTTCCATGTCGACTGCCCAAGAGCCGTCGACAACCCAAGTCGACTGCTATTAGCAGTCGACTAGTTATGGTAGTCGACTGCTCTTGAGCAGTCGATATGGAAATTCGACTGCCGTTAGCAGTCGACACACCTATACGACTGCCCTTTAGCAGTCGATTCAGTGTGTCGACTGCCTAGTAGCAGTCGCTGTAACTCGTCGACTGCCCACTAGCAGTCGACACTGTTGACGACAGTTTACCCTGTGTGACGACAGGGTAAACTGTTTTACCCCCCCCAAACGGACGTGACGTTTTCAGGTCTGCCGTCACGTCGCTGTCACAGGACGTGACGCGACGTGACGCGGCGTGACGTGTAATCCCTGGTTACATTGGACGTCAGTATTGACATTTGGATGCTCTATTGGATGTCACCTAAAATTGTCTGCGTTTTCCAAAAACATCTCCAAAAACGCAGTTTTCTTCTAGGCGCTTGATCCAAAGATCATGGCATGTTGTGTTGATTGGACACAAGTACCCAAACATTTGGTTCTCTTTTGCTTAACTTATGCAAGAGAGGAGAGAAGCATGAGCATGAGCTCATATACATGTTGATGAGGGAATTCCATGAATGTTGAGAAACAATAAAATTGGAATTGGAATTCGTTTGCACTTTGAGGGAAATTTTGAAGGTTGAGGGCTTGAGGTTGGCACTAGTACTGCATAATACTAGTCTTTGATGGCAAAGCTCATATACATGTAGATAAGAATTTTCCATGATGATTTAAGAAAATAAATTAAAATTGGAATTTGTTTGGACCTTCTGTGAAACTTAGAAGGTTGAACTGTGGCAGTGTTGCTTGTTTATAGTAAAGCTTGTTGTCGGACATGACATTGTAGATCACTTCATAGTACATTGCTCAATAAACAAATTTCACCCGGTCATCATAAGTGCACAATTTGGTATTGCTAGGAAACAAGTTCCCAAGAGTATGAACTTTGCATACAACTAATTGAAAATGGTTACTAGTCTAGCCAAATGTTGAAAACAAAATTGGTCACTTGGCTATTGGAATCCTTTTGTAATAACTTTCTTTTTAAATTAGAAATTTTCTTTGAAAAAAATCAAAGAAATTATTTTTTTAAATCATATTCATGATTCCTTTTGCACGATGCTTCAGTTGAACATCTTGGCCCAAATTATTTTTTAAAGGCACCCCTGCCTGATACACTTGCACCACCTATATCCGTGGTTAGGGACTTATAAAACCTATGTCCGTGCACTCTAACATGAGCATGCTTGTTAACATCCATGTCAGCTGAAGGTAGTGGCATCACCTCTTGGGACACATTTCGGCAAAGATCTCTCGAAAAATGGCGGAGATAAAGTTACAAGCGGCAAAAGCCGGATTAGCTGTAGCCATTCTACTATTTTATCTAGGAGGAACAGTGAGTATTGGGCAGTCATAGTATCGTGAAGACGCCGGCTATGACGATGTTGTACTCGTGGCTAGTATCGGTCCATTTTCTTTGGGAATAATATGCTCTTGGTTGCACTATGTTTGGTAGCCTCGACAGTGTATCTTTGGTCTTATCATTACGTCTCGGCTAAATTCTCACACACACTTCGAAGGCTTTGATAGCCCCCGCACTTTGAACGACCCTCAAAGCTCCAACATGTTGTAAGGTAGAAATACCATAACCCGTGAAAATAAGGTGATTCGCATTGAAGATATGGTCTTACAATCATGAGATAATTTCCCAAGATAGGCGAGAAGGATTCATGAAGAATGCAAGTTGTTTCCTTTTTTTTGCCCTGTACAAAAAATTCTACAATTTTTCAAAGTGGAAAGTTGTCAACCCCCCTACTCGTTCACTAGATTCTCCCTACACCAAACACGGTAATCCGCATTTCCATACAAAACATCACCTAAACTGGTTAACTCATGAGTACATTAAACATGACTAAATTTAGCTAAACTAAGTGTACACGCATTTAAGTTGCCAGCCTCACCATGATCGGTTTCAGAAATGACATTTCACTATTTTGACAACGGTCTACTACACATGTAGAGGGTGGTTAACCGGTTTGGGTATTTCTACCTTAGTCGGACACTTTGTTCATCCACGTGTTTGGATAACAATGCTTATGTCAGAGTGCTCATGAAATAGTAAACCCCCCTCTGAGAGAGCTGCCAAGGTGCTCAAAGAGGAAGGTTGCATTTCCATTGAGAAGTGGAAATGGAAATATAATGATGTCATCAATAAATAAAAAATTCATGAATAATAATTATACATAGATATGTCCATCCATAATGTTATTAAGCAGCTAAATGATGGTCTCTTTCCATAGAAAGAGGCTATAATTTTTAAAACCTTTGAATTTATAGTTGTTTGTCGAAAACTCCATAGTACACAACTTGAGTGCTCCCCATAAACGGGGAATCTTACAATGAAAGGAGAATTATTCTCACATAGCATCTGGTCCGACAGAATGTAGCCAAGGAGTTGAGTAATGTTATGTCATTTACCACCCATGTAATATTTACAAAGTGAAAAATTGAAGTCCGTGAGGTTCATCTTCAAACCTCCTAGAAATACAAATGTTGGTTCAAAGATCATGTCTTGTGTTGATTGGACGTGAGTACCCAAACATGAGGTGATCTCTTGATTAACTTACCCCAAGAGTTGCGGAGGTGCTCAAAGATCCATAATTGTTGGAAGAATAAGGGCGCATTTCCATTAAGAAACGGAAACATAATTACGGCGTCACCAATATCTATGGCATGCATAACCTCCTCTTCAAGAGTATATAGACCTTCCATTGTTGTAATACGGGTTTTACAAAGGGAAAAAACTGAAGGTTCATCACTAAATGCCCAAAACATACAAATGTTGGAGAAAATAACACAATTCAACTACCGTACCCGGCCGTCAGGGTCGGCAAAAATTAAATTAAAAAATAGAAGTTGAAAAAAATCGGAAATTATTGGAGAAGAGAGTTGAAAAGAAAAGTTATTCATTGAAGAGCATGTTGAATATTACAAAATTGAGCCAACTTTATGTAGTAAAATCCCAAAATATTGCATACCGTAGCATCATAACTAGTTCGTGCAAAACTATATATATTTTAAAACCGGACATTATGAGCCCGAATTTTCTGTTGTTTGCAGAGCAAATTGAATTAACCCCTAAAGAGCTTGTGGCCAAAATCATGGCAAACCCAGAGGTTGCAGTGGCGTTTTAGGATCCAAAAGTAACACATACAAAGGACCACTAATTGAGATTAGGGCATTCAATTAGGTTAAACACACCAAGGCCGCCACAAAAGGGTGAAAAAAAAGGAAATCTTTCATTGTTGTGAACTAGCCTTGTATTAAAGCGTTGAATCTTTTACAAATATTTTTTGAAATTGTTGAAATTTTTATTAATTTATTTTTACTATGCCTGACCCACTTTCTCCACTTTAATTAATTATTCGGCATGAGATGTTGACCCTAACGGCCGAGTACGGTATCATGCCTTGTGCTTATTAGATGTGAGTGCCTAAGCATTTCATTATTATCTACTTTATCGAGAGTTGTTGGAGTGCTCAAAGATCCATGGGTGTTGGGAGGGTTAGGATGTATTTCCATTGAGAAGAGGAACCATATTGACGATGTCAATTTCAAACAATGACACAACTTTTTCTCCAAGAATAGTAAATTTGGATAGATCTTTCACCCCTTCTACAGTCCTATCTCTTTAATACGACAACCTCGATAAAATGACACATATTTTGTAAATCAAACTTTCTAGTTCAAATCTACCTCTATATTACGACTATGACATTGTTAAAACGACACTCATGGACCCCCCAAAATGTCATATTATAGAGGTAATAAATGCATATATGACGGGTCCCACATAGCTAATATGAATCATATAAAGTACATTGCTAATATGAATCACATGTAACTTTCATATAGGCAATGTGGATAAAAGAAACTTAATGTAAAATGATGTTAAAACATGGGAACTAAGGAATCTAGGTTCTCTAGTTCAAACCTAAGCAAGAGATACATTATCTTCTGTCCATTTTGCAATATTTCTTCACCTAAACCCTAACCCAAGGTGCACAATTTGTTTTTAGCATTTTGAAAACTTTATTCATCAATTTTCTTTGATTTGCACATTGGTGGAAAGCTCTTGAAATTTCAATTCTTTTGGGGGTAGTTTTGTCCAATTTTGAGAGAGAGAAAAAAACTTCGGTCTCCTCCGGAGACCGACGTGAATTAAGTGTCTGTTCGATCCTTCCCCAATCCGATGCCCACAAGACAAAGGTATGGAAGTAAGGATCTACTCCACCCTTTCGAGAGTAGACACTATAGTCACAAGTAACCAGTAACAAGGACCAGAATGGTTAGTTTTTAGGTTTTATTAGTATGGGTTTGGCCACCGAGTCCCTAACTCATTATTGGTTGATTGAATGGAGTAGCTTTAGTTATTAGAGCTAGCTTTAACTATGGGGGGTCTAGTGTTTGGGGTAGCGGTTGGTGGTTTTCTATTCTTCTTTTGTGGAGGAGGATAGTCATGGCATATTTTATAGCGATAGTATTGATGTTTTTGAAGGTATTTTTAATGGTAGGCATAGGTATTTTGAAATTATTTCGAGTGATTTCATAGATGGAATGTGTGTAGTGGCTCTAGCGCCTGCAGTTATGGTGATAAGGGGATCGACTTTCCATCCTCGGGCAACAATACTAGCGATTAATGGTCTGTATTTGCTATTTTTTGCTTCGAGTGTTTCTGGCGAGAATCTGTCATTGCAGTATGTGAATTCAATAAATTGTATGGTGAGGTTGGGGTCTATGTCTATGGGGGGGTCATTTTGGTATGATAAGCCTTTAATACACAGGATGTCAGGTCTAAATCTTGAGTTACAATGACATCTTTGTGTACCACATGTGCAAGGGAGTAGCCAATTGGGAATTGTGTTTTCTTGGGGTTTATTATTGAAGGTGCCAGCATTCATGAGAATATAACATCGAGATTTTTCGGATGAGATTAGTAGTTTCCTAATTTCCCATACTGCTTTGTTGTGTCTTTTGACATGAAGTGAATGTATATGTTGTTGTTTACACGTAAGTAGTACATGTAACCATGTATCCGGTTCGTATGAATTGCAGATGGGGCACGTAATAGAGGGATATCTTTGCCTACCGAAGAACATTTGTTTCCTAGCATTGCCCATGTAAGTTCCCGTACGGAATTTGATGAGGCATGACTTTTGTTTATCTGTGATTGCCGGGTTTTCCCAAAATTCATTAGAAAGTTCTTTGTCTATATCTGTGTTTCCTGTCCATTTATAAGTGTTAGGGGTTTGTATGGCCATGTTTTCTAAGTTATTTTCTCTGTCGTATTTTATAATTTGTTTTTCTAGGAATCTAACTGGGCCTTTGTCAGGAACGTCCATCATTGAGGCCCAGACGTCATTTTGGTAGTAGTATGGGGTGGCATGGGCATGTTCATATGGGTGAGCGGCAATTCTGTGTTCTAATTCTAGACCTTCTTTTGCCAATTTATCTGCTTGTTCTTTGCCGTCAATATTGACGTGTGCTCTGACTTTGTATAACGTAATTGGTTGTGTCCGGTTTTGTAGTAGTTGTACCATGGTGGCAAGTGTGATTTGGTCGGGATGGTTATTATGAAGTGTGGGATGTTTAATTTGTGTGTTAAGTAAGTATAATACGTTTAGACTATCGGTAAAGATGTATGTGGGTTCATTTGGGTATTGTGTATTGATGATTCTTAATGTTTTGTGTATAGCTATCATTTCTGCTCGTAATATGTTTTGGTGCCCATGGAGTCGTTTGGTGATATTGAGGCCTTTAGGGCTATAGATGTCATATCCAACTCTTTCTCTTCTCCATTCTCCAGGGTTGATTTCTTTGGGTTTCATAAAGGAGCCATCAGTATAGTAGCTGAATTGAGGGTGGAATTTAAGTGGTAAGTTTGTCTGGTAGTTTGGGAGTTGCGGGATAGGTATGTTATTGTTTGCGGTTGCGTTTGGATAGTTTAATTTAGACCATTTTTTGCTAGGATTAACGGCGGTATTTAATGGGGTGGGTGATGCAATTTGTGTGTAAATTTGTAATATTTGGAGATTATTTACTATGTCAGTGAGTTGTTTCATTTGCTCGTAGGTACCTATGTTGTTGTTTTGGTGGTGGATGCAGAATATTCATAGTGTTGATAGTTCTTTCCTTGTAATATTGAGTTCAAGGGGTATCGTGGGTTCTTCGTATGTTATGGTATCTGCGGCAAAGTGGGCAATGATGTGTGTGTCCGGGAATGGGCCGGTGTATGGGTTAAAATTGTGGTACCATTCGATATCCTGGGAAATGAGTATAGTGATTGTATTTGGGTCAGTTTTGGCCGCCATGCGGGCCCAGTGAATGGCTTGTTGTAGATCTATTGCATTATGGGGGTGAGCGTAGCCAATTCCCTTCCATTTTTGGTCAAACGCTTTTCCTAGGGATCCAAATATTTTGTCCCGTGAGAATGGTGAGTAGAATTGGGTGAATTGTGTAGGGCATGTAACTGGGGATGAGAAGTATGAGTGATTGATATTGAATGATGTTATTAAGAAGTCCAATATTGGGGTTGGTATTGTGTATTGGGCACGTTTAAGTGGGTCATTTTTTGAAATACGGTATTTATATCTTTGGTATAGCCAAACAATTTCCGTTTCAAATGATTGGGTAGGTGGTTCTAGGCCGTGTGGGGTATATTTTGCTTGTTGGTATTGTTTCCATAGCCACACTAGTCTAGTTTTTGGGATAGTGATGAGGTGCCGGCCATTGTCTTCGTATATATGAGCGACGTCAAATTGTGTTTGGATAGTGTTAGTATTTGTTTCGATGTCACTTTCTGGATTACATTCATTGGTAGAAATATGAGCCAGTGGGATTATAGTGGCAGGGGTAACGTATCTAGTATTTCTTTGTTGTTATGTGGAGAAGGAGGCATTGATAATGTATTGAGTTGTAATTGGCAGAGTTATGAGCATTTGAAGGCATGTTAAGTTTTTATACTTGTTTTTTGCTAAATATTGCATGTTAATATGGCCTTGGGACAAAGAAAAGAGCCACCTAGTTTTGGCCTTAATGCAAAGTGCTTGGACTCTTTACACATTGATGAAAGACCTTCCACCTATCGTGAAATTGGTAGATGCTCAACGTCATGTTCAATTATTAGCTAATTTTTTTATGAACAACCCATAGGAGTTTATTCCTGCAAACGTAATGAAACTGCATGCCATATGGAGAAGCTCCATAAGATATATGTTGCTAAATTGAAGTGGCAACATCAGTGGACTATTGATTCCTTTTTCAAGTCCACATGGATTTCATGAGAGAAATTTGCATGGATATTTATTTTGTATATTTCGCAAAACATCTAATGTGTGTTTTCGTGAAACACCTCGTCACTATGACAAAGAGGACTAATTTCTCATCTTATTGACTATGTGACACCTTGATAATACAACGGTTTCTCATCTCCCAAACGTGGCATATTAAAGGGTTTGGACCGACCTGTGTAATATATGGGTTTTACAAAGCCAAATACTGAAGGGTCGTCCACGAACCCCCTAGAAATACATCACCTAGGGTACATGGAGGTGAAGGTACCAAGGTTACATCAAAGATCCGGCTTCTCTTCTCCATAAAAATGGTACTACCGTAGGTCGAAAGCTGGCCCAACACGGCTGTGTCAAATGTTTATTTAATGTGCCCGTCCGGCACTTAAAAAGGTAATTTTGAAAATTCTGGCACTTTTTCTATGACTTTCTCACAATTCTAGCTAGTTCACATTTACCAAATCAATAAGTATAAGGTATTCACATTACACATTGCATTGCTAGTATGTTTTCATATATACTTCTCTTAGGGAGGGGGGGTTCACTAGTGAAAATCGTAGAAACAACGTGCGATAAAAAATAGGGTCTAATATATTCATTGTAGATAAACTTTGCAAAAAAACGTACATCTAATATAGGGGGTCTTAAAATAATGAAACATATTTACATGTAAAATATCATCACATATAATGGCCTCTTTTATCTAGTCAGTACATGTAAAATAACGTGAAAACAATTACTAGGGGTAGCGGGTCTAGGGTAGGGTCTGTGCTAGTGGATAAAAAGAGGTAATTTTCTGTTGAAAAAGCTTGGATGGATGACTTTGCAGGCTGGCTGGCTGGCTTGAACGTTACTGAACCAACGTATCCAATGTGGAGTTAATGTTCTCTACCTACGTGCCGGGAGGGAAAATTTCAGCACGTTGTTTGAATTGCAATCTTCTTTCCAATTTTCTTTGGCAATATAAGTAAAATAAGGTAATTTTAAATGATTCCCCCCAAAAATTATAATTACTGATAGGGTGCAAAAAAATACAAGCATATACCTTCATTTTGAAAAATACCATAGGTCAAGTTTCTTGGGCAACCTCAAACCCTTATACAAGAAACTTGACTTTAGGAGAACTCCAACTTGACACATTTTCAAACATAAAATTCCCATCGTGTCCGCCATTCCAGTTGTTGCCTCAAAATAGCCTTGTCTTGGGCTGAAGTTCTTGACCGACCAATGCACTTCTCCACCAAAGTCTAAACCAGGCCTTATAAGGACGTTGTTTGAAGCCATGTTTTCTACCACATACCTAGAGAATGTTTTCTTTTTCTTTTTCAAAGAAGTTAAATTAAATTTACCTATGTGGTTCATGTACCTTTCTTCTCAGGCTTGGGGACCCCATGTGGAGACTGACTGGCTAAGTCCTCATACTTGAAGTTGGCATAGGTATGGAAAAGCTCCATGGCTGGCTGCAAGGCCATCATCGCCTCGGGTACACCTCACTCTTTCCTTTCCCTTGCCAGATGATGCCACCAAGTACCTCACCTAAGCTTCCCTTCCCCTCCCTTTCCCTTCTCGTGGGTTGGGCCTCCCGAGTCATGCGCAACCGTAGGTAGGGTTTTGAGCCCCGGTTTAATCATTGGACAATTTCGACAACCGCCCGACTAGGTATTCATATCACAAAGTGTTTCAAACACAAACAAATTGCTAGCCCCTCGAATAGAGTTATGTGTGAAAATGGGATAGTGAATGGAGTTAGTAGGCATACGTTCATTCCAAAATAGGAGTTTTGGTATGGAGTTGGTTGTTTTGCACATAATGTTTTTCATGTTTAGTAAGTTTTAATGCATGCTTGGAGTCGATGTGGAGGTTTGAATATATAATTTTTTGTATTGGTTCAATGAGGATCAAACTCATTTTGGCAAGTCTGGATGTGTTAAATTGAGTTCGGTCGTCCGAAATGAACTGATATAGAAATTAGAATGTTCTTTGTTCAATCCTGCACACTGACTCCAAGCATGCACTTAAAACTCACCGAACATGAAAAATATTGTATGCAAAACAACCAACTCCCGAACAAAACTCATGGGAATCGAAGGATCACTTTAATTTTTTTTCTTCTCATAAATGTGTAGCATTACAAACATATTACTTGGATAGAATGAACATAAGTCTCACTTTGGCTTCCACAACTTTCTTTTGTATGGCAACTTCAAATAAACTCTTGACTCATACTTTGTGATACATCTTTATTTTGATTTGAAACCCCAAGAATATTGTGATTAAGAACAAACATCCAAAAGAAAAGTGTTGCGATGAGATTGGACTAGGTATTCATAATATGGATATTGTTTTAGGTTCAAGAGGCAGTGAATACAATTGGGACGGCGGTTTAAGTTTTATGGATGTAAATTTACAATTTACTATCTCTTGGATCAACCAATGGAAGATAAGTAGTGGTAGACCATGTGATCCTTGTGAATTTGGACTCTCATAACATTTTCAGCCCTACTTTCATTCCAAAATCTTGGCATGGCAATCATCGTGATCCACACATGCTCACTACATGAGACAATTATCGAGTTGATCCAATGGCCAAAAATGTATGTGGAACTAAAAGTGGCCACAATACCGGATGTGAAATCTCCTCTCTACTTGACAGAAACTTGCCAGGTGGTTAACTACCTCCTGTGCTTTGTTGTTGGCCTGTCTCAAAAAAGAAAAAGAAAAAGAAGGCCACAATAGAGCCACACACCTTACCTAGGCTTTCTATCCAAACTGCTAATTTGCATCATATTTTTGCAAGTTTTGCCTCTATGATGTCACGTGTGTGACCCTCATTTGAATCACTCTTAAAAAGTAGAAAGCCAAGACCATTGAGTCTTGTTAATCCTTTAATGAATGAGGGTTTTAAAATTGGCCATAAAATTGAATGTTGTTCTAGGTATAAGGGAGAACCTCTCAAGACAAAGTTGATCACAAAGCATAAATACACCAACTTATCACTTGGAGTTTGGAGTTATTCCCAATTCATTTACTTGATTGTTTTTAAAAGGATTGACTAGGATTTGAAAATACCTTATAATGTACATGAGTCATCTTTAGGTAGAGTTTGTTTTTTTCACAAGTTTATTGCATGTAAACTATAACATGTCATGAAAAGATGCAAGCATAAAACATCATATGCATCAAACATGTCACTTGTAACAATATTCTTTGTTATTGGCTACACTAGAAAAGTATGATGCACCCAACTTTGACAATCCATTGAGAAGTGAATAAGTAGGCTCATTGTGATGGGGATGAGCTCGACTAAACCTCAAGCCTTGATCATGCATCAAAATATTTTCCCAATTGCCAGCTTGTTGATGAGGAAGAGGCCAAAAATGGTCACTCAGGCACGTAGGGTTAGGGTTTAAAATGTGTTCAATAGAGTTATGCGCAAAGTACCTCAGAGAGAGACCAAGCTTGGAGTTTGGTCCTTCTTTGAGACAAATTCTTGTTAGGAGCCTGCTAGCTTGTCGTGCATGGGAGCCTAATTTTTTATTCTTGAAAGTTGGGTGAAACTTCTTGGACCTCCTTGTGCCATCCCAAGTTTCTAAAGAGAACTTTAGGATCTAAAATAAGGTGTGCCCTAGAACATGCCACTCTAAATCCCACATTGACCTATGCAAGGCTAGTTTGGCCTACCTATCCTAGTATGACAAGCTAAAAAGCCAATTTTAATAGCCCAACATCATTTTTTGAGAGTGTTGAGTTCAACCTTAAGAAAAATTCAAGAGACTTTACGAGTTAGCCAATTGACCGGGAGTTCGATCCCAAGACTTGATACATAAGGTAGACATGTGGGATTTAGATACTTTTCTTTCTCCACCCATTTCTTGTAGGATACGAAACTTGCAATACCCACAAGATGATTAGCAAATCCAAATCGTGCATGTTGTCATTTGCCTCATAATTTTTGGAGCTCATATGAATATCTTATATATTACCAAAATGAAGATTTTCTTGCTCATTGAGTGGTCATATAGGTCCCCTCCAATCATGTTGACTATTGTAACTAGAATGGTTAGCATATGTTGAGCTTGTAGTCCAAAGTATTTTGAATGCACAACTAATATGGAGTTCGCTCTTAGATCTAACCACATAACAATCAAATGTAGGTGTCCAAATTATTATTGTGTTGGAATTAGGCACGTCCACCTTAGGTAAATCTCATGTCATGTCATGTCGACTATTGTTGCAACCCTTGCTATCTCCCCTTAACTTATCTTGACCGTTTCTCAACTCTAGCAAGTGTTACGAGTGCTAACCCTTTGCATTCCACCCATGCGAATGGTTAGCTCCCAATACCTTGGACCTCTTAGCTCATAGGTGGGTGACAAACCCTCCTACACATGCATTTGGGACTCTCCCTTTAGTAGGTAGTCAATGGTTAGATGTGGACTTCCATTTATGGAAGTTCAATCTTGAGTTGATCATCGCGTTGCCGGAGCAACACTACAACATCCTGAAGCATACTTGGCAACCATGCCCCCATGTTGGGCCAACGCCTGTGGAGGCCGTGCCATTCTGCCTCGGGTTGGGTCGGTCGGCAAGGCCGCCTCACCCATATAAGCCTCTAGGACTTTGGGCAAGGCCCCTACCCCACCGTCAAGTAACCTTTTGTCCTTCTCCTAAGAGTTGGGGCCAGGTAGACATTTTCCCTTAGCTGGTGGAGGTGCAGTCCCCCAACAGCTTCAGACCTTCATAACTTCCTTGTCTAGTCTTTCAATTTAACAAGCGACCACTCCATCAACATCTACTCTTTGCGTAGATGCCGATAGACTCCTCCCTTGCCCCCATTCGGGGGCAAGTATTGAGGGAGTTATGGCTATTCTAACCTCAGCAGTCTTGGGCGCCACTTCCAGGTCATTGTTGTCCCACCACAACGCCCCCTGGAGTGTTGGGTGTTGTCCCTAGGCAGTGCCCCACTCAAATTGCCATATCTCCTAGCTCACATCTTTGATCTAGGAGTTCTTGAGCATTCTAGAATCCGGATGCCATAAGCTACTCAATGCTTATGGCCTTACCCTTGTGACTCCTAGTCTTTGTGTGTGGGAGGTGTTCTCAACACCCAGGGCCCTCACCCACACTAGGATCACTTGGGCCTTCTCACCTATGGCGCCACAAGTCTCGGGTGTCACTCCAAGACCCCCTTGTGCCCATGGTGTTGCGGGCACTTCTCATGGAGAGGTGCGTGACAACTATTGTACCTAGAATGGTTAGCATATGTTAAGCCCATATTCCAATCTATTTTGAACACACATCTTTTGTGGTGTGCGCTCCTAGATCTAACCACATAACACTCAAATATAAGTGTCCAAATTACGAGTTGTATTGGAATTAGGCACGTCCACCTCAGGTAACTCTCATGTCATGTCATGTCAACTATTATGCCTAGAATGGTTAGCATATGTTAAGCCCATATTCCAATCTATTTTGAACACACGTCTTTTGTGGTGTGCGCTCCTAGATCTAATCACATAACACTCAAATATAAGTGTCCAAATTATGGGCTGTGTTGGAATTAGTCATGTCCACCTTAGGTAACCCTCATGTCATGCCATGTCAAACGGCGCCGCCATTCCCACATACTCCTCACCTAAATGATGCCCTGAAAACAGACCCGGGGATTTCTGGACCCGACTGCCCACAGCAGTATAGCTTCCACCATTAATTGCACAGTCGCGGTAGTATGGTATCGGACGTTCCAAATCCGGTAGTTGGCCTGAACCTGAGTGCAAAGCTCAGTGGCCGGGGAGATTTTGGGCATAATCGGCGGTTATGTATTGACATCTTCTGGGGTTTTCCTTTATGAGATTGGGCCCTATATTCCTCTAAAATGATGGGTAATTCTCCTGAAGTCTTGAATCTCAACTGTTCTTTCTCCAACCGAACCGGTTCATCTGTAACTAGCGGTCAGTTCTCCCCCCAATTCATTGGTTCCAGTCTCTCTCTCTCTCTCACTCTCTCTCATGGCGTGATTGGCTCCGTGGCCCGGCCACACCTTTAGTGCACCTTAGAGAGAGAAACAGAGAGAGGGAGAGAGGACAAGACAAATTAGGCTGTTTCCGTCCGCTGGCTGCCTAGCTGCCTAGCTGCCTGCAGAAAAGGGCCGTGACCCGTCCGGCTCCTGCCCGTGCTGCTGTGACCCCCCTCCCTCCCTCCCTCCCTCCCTTTCCCTTCCTTCCTTCCTTCCTGCCTTCCACGGCCCACACTTTATTTGTTTGTGTGCGGATTTGCTGCTCAAAAAGGCCTGAGTGGGTGAGGGAGGGGAGGGGAGGGGGGCCGATTGAAGTGAACGGAACTGCTGCTTTTTGGGGCTCATCATCATCATGAGAGCAGAGTTCAGTAGATTGCCTGGAGCTTTGATCATCAACAACAAGGACTCCATGTGCCCATCATGCCAAGCCAATGTGCTCCACCACCACCGTGTAAGTGTTGCATCTGCTTTCCCACCGTACTACTTCAGGCAAGGCAAGGTAAGGCAAGGTAAGGTAAGGTAAGGTAGGTGTGCACCTATTATTCGTTCGTTACTTTTCTTAATTGGGTTCCCTAAGGCATGCGTGTGGGTGGTGTTATTTTGGTTTCATTCGTTGTTCATGTCCTCCGACTTCTACCAAACCGAATGATTAGACTTACACAATGGGATTTTGTGTTGCATTAGCAAATTGTTGATGTAGCATGAGCAAAAACCGGATTGGAAATTGGACCTCCTTTTGACTTGGTTATGGAGTTACCAAAAGTGCATGGTTGTTGATTCATGTACTAAATACATGAGTCCTTTTCATTGTGTTCATTATCAGGTGTGCAATAGTTTATAAAATGTGAAGACGTAGTCCAATTTCTTTTGGACATGTGTTTTTTTTTATGGTGTTTGTTCTTTGATCCTCACCTAACCACACATCAATCAAATACATGCGTTCGATTAAGGAAAGTAATCAAATAACATCCGAATAGCTTACATTTGATTGGTGTGTGATTAGGCAGGGATTAAATGACACACACCATAAAGAAATATGTTTAAAAGACACTGGACTATGTCTTTGAATTGTATTAACTACTCCACATCAATAATGAACACAATTGGGAGGATCTATGTATTCATTTACATAATAAAATTAAATGCACTTTCAATAACCATAACTAAATCAAGGTAGGTTCGATTTTCAATTTGGTTGTTGTTGATGGTTCTCGGAAGTGCATGCTTGTTGATTCCTTGATTGAATACAGTAATCTCCTGCTTAAGTACGCACCCGTTTAAGTACGCATCCCAGTTAAGTTCGCAACTTTTTTGACAAAAATCAGGGTTCATACTTTATTGTTTGAACATGTCATGCAAAGTCATTTGTCGCGAATGCATGAATTTTTTACGCTTAACATTCAATGTCAATTTGTTAACGTTTCGTTGAAACGTTTCAAACGATCATCGCAGTTCACTCGGGGAGGTCACTCCATTGTCAAGTTGAACACCACGTGCGTTAAGACAAAATCTACTTTTTCTAAAGGGCATCACCAAAATGGGTCAAAATTTTATCAAATTTTTTCATGAGTAGATATATACAGTATCTATCACATAGTAAAAAATGGTAACCAAATTTGATGATCTCTTTTTTATATAAAACATACCGTTTCTAACTAGAATGACGCAGAATTGAACTAAAACAATTACTACAAAAAAATGAAGATGACTAAAAATTTCAGAAAAATATACAAAAGATACTATCAATGGTTATGTATATGTAGAAAAAATATCATAATTTTTAAAATGATCTATGACATGTAATATAGGGGTAGCAAACTTTTAACGCACGTGGTGTTCAACTTGACAATGGAGTGACCTCCCCGGGGCAGTTCATCATACATTTGTCCAACTTCCATTTGAACATCGGAGCAAAGCAATTGGTCATCAATATCGAGGACAGTGTTGTGTAGAGCTTCAAAAGCCTGTAATGCCGATCTTCTAGCTTGGTAAATCGGCCAACAGAGGCGCGAAATGTTTTCGATTAAGTTGGGCTTCGGTCAAGCGGGTTGCTTTAGGTTTCATCCGTTTCATGTTGCGATTCATCGAATTAGAGGGTCTAGAAAGCGATATGAGTAAAGTACGCACCTACCAACTAAGTGCGCACCAATGGCTCCGGTTCAAAGTGCTTACTTAAGCGGGAGATTACTGTATATAGGTCCTCCCAATTGTGTGCACTATTGAGTGTGGAGTAGGCAATACAATTCAAAGGCTTAGGTCAATCTCTTTTAGACATGTGTCTTAATGATGTTCTTTGTTCTTTGAATCCTCACCTAAGCATTGTCACACCAATCAAATATGGGCAGGCATGCATAAATTAGGCGGTCGCCTGAATTACCTAAATTAACTTGATTTAGGCGCATCATGAATGGTTAGTTTAGGCGGGGGCCAAATGAAGGCTTTATTAAGCAGAAAATGATTGGTTAGCATTTATCAATGTTGGAACTGCTCTATGAACAAGAATTGTTTTGCCTGCATGACTCCTCCTAATCCAAAGTCCGATAAACGCTTGCGGAACAAATCCTTCTCCCAATGCAGGATCGAAAAGTCGGACTCTATAGTACTGGTTCCAAGAAAAAGCATTGCAACGACACCACAATACTCCATCAGATTTGGGAATCGAGCACCAAGTAAAGACCAACCATCCTTGAAACTTGAACTGTTGGAAAGCGAATCGATGCCGTCCTTCAACACTGGCTCACATCTGTAAGCATGGATCAGGGCTTTGTGCTTGTTGGCGATGGGATCGATCTGAGCTGATGAGTAACAGAAAACATGTTGTTGAATCTTTCGGATGAAGTCGGCTGCGGAAAGCTCGACGAGCTCATGCGGTAGCACTGGGGGAATAGAACCGGGATCGGCCATCACATTGTTGTTATGATCCCGATAGGCAGAAATTTCATGAATTCGTTCGCAGGCGGTGACGTAAACAAGGGCAATGTCGTGCTGAAGGTCTTTTTGGTCGCTTTCATTGGCTTCGTTAAGTAAGGTGTCAACCCAAGAAGCCAGACCAATGAGAAATTCTCGGACACTGGACAGAGCAACTTGTTAATTTAGGCACCACAGCCGGTGGACATTTAGGTAATTTAGGTGGCGCGGCCTCCAATCGCCTATAATAAGCATGCCTGAATATGGGTGTTTGATAATAAAAAGTAATCGAATAACACCTACATACCATGTATGAGAGTTGTGTGAGGCCAAACCCCCCACCCTTAAGCGTCCGTAGTCCGAGTAGTGGGTTTGGGCTCACATTCCTCCGCGGTATTGGATTTGGACTTGGATGAGTCCATAGTGCAAGGTTCACCCTTCAAGTGGTCTTGGATTTAACTTTGGTCTTTGCTTCCTTTGTCTTGCCATCGCGAGAGTGCTCCACATTCTCCATTAATTTGTGCACGTGGTTTATTTTTAAAGAGAGGATGCAAGTGTTAAAAAACATTATTCTCTATAGTCAATCTCAAATACATTTACTTGTGAAAGCCACACATAACACTAACTAGCATAATGTAACTAACTACTTGTCTATGAGCTAATTAAGTAGGCTATCTACTAAGCTCCTTCATGAACCCATCTCTTTACTTTCTAATTACATAAACCTAGCTCCTTCATAAACCCAACTCCTTCATGAACCCAACTCCTTAGCTTCTAACTAAACAAACCCAGCTCCTTTATAAACCCAGCTCCTTCATAAACCCAGCTCCTTCATAAACCCAGCTTCTTAGCTTCTAACTAAACAAACCCAGCTCCTTCATAAACCCAGGTCCTTCATAAACCCAGCTCTTTACTTTCTAACTAAACAAACCCAGCTCCTTCATAAACCCACAACTTTGTAGTTGTAATCCCCAACTACCTCACTAATTATTCAAGCCCTTAACTAATCTTCCTACCTAATTTTCCTAATTCTACTAACAACCCCTTTCTAATCACACAATTCTTCTCTAATCCTAAAATCCTAAAATCCTAGAGAGGAGAGGGGGAGAGAGAATTTCCTAACTTCACTAAGACTAACTAATCCACACAAGTATATTTTTGCACTCATCACAACCTCAAGTGCTCAACTCTTAAACATGGAACTTGCAACCACGTGTATTCAAAACATGAACTTTAAGTACCACAAATTGGAATCATGAATTAACTTTAAAATCCTTCACGTCAACACTAATTCTACCAAGAGGTTAAGCCCTCTTCAAGGCTAACAAGCCTTGGCTCTCAAACTAAAAACTAAGCACACACATGTGCTCCAATATGGCTTCCCACACCCACACTTATAACTCGTGGGGTGCCTTGGAGCACAAAGGAAAGAGAGGATGAGTGAGGGAAGAATGAGGGATTATATAGTAAGCTTGAGGGGGTGAGCACCCTCAAGGCTCACGATAAGCCCTTGAGATTTCCTCCTACTTAGTAGGCGCCAATCCTATCTTCTAAGCCTTCCTCCCTCAAATGATCAACAAGGATCCTAATTCGAACATTTAACTAGCCTTGGCTTTCTACCTACCACACTTTACCAAACTTGGGATGCTTCAACCCAAACTTAGCCTCCTTCGCTTTCCGCCGCCATAACTTTCTCCCCTTACCTTCCCAAATCGTCGCTCACCACTTAATTCAAACCACGATGCTTAACTCGTGATTTGATTGGTGCTTTGAGAATTTGCTTATCCTCCACCTTGCATTCTTCCTTGGACCTTCCCCATTAAGTGGCCATGATGAGGTGGTCCACTTGTGCGCTCCATGTGATCCTCCATTCATCCCAATTCGAATGCACTTGCCTCTTGAGTCACTTTGGTTGTCTCCATCCATTTGTACTAGCCTACTCACTAACTACTCAATCCAAGTTCTCCTTACCTATCCTCATTCACTCAAATCCTTCCGAAGGTAAAAACACAATAACAACTCACATCCTAGCCTCTTACAACATGGTACTTCTAAGACTAACATTTCACTCTTTTTATATTTTTGTGAAGTAACATGCTACTTCAAAGTGCATCAACTAACGTTTCAAGGGTCTAAGACTAAATGTGGGCACCCTTTTGGGCTCACATAATTGGCGACCATCGGGGGATGAATCCAAACATCTCTTGCTCCAAGGGTAAATTGCCTAGTCAAGCTCGGTACTCCTTACATCTACTTCCCGATGTACGGGTAGGAAAGAGCTCACCATTCAACGTTTCCAATTGAATTGAATTATTAGGAAAGACCTCATAGACAAGGTAAGGTCCTAACCATACCGCATCGAATTTCGCCGGAAATTCAAGCTTTCGTGCGTCTTGAATCATGACCATCATTCCCGGTGTTAGGGCCCTTCTCTTATGTCGTTTGTCGAAAGTAATCTTTCTCCTTCTTTGGATTGCCTCAATATGTTGAGCCGCCATTCTCCTCCCTTCGTCAAGTGCTTCCAAATCGGTTAGTCGATTTCGTAAGGATTGACTTTCGGTAAGTCTCGTACTCACGGCCACCCTAAGTGACTCGACTTCATATTCGATTGGTAATGTCGCTTCAAGACCATAGACTAAGGAAAATGGTGTAGCACGCGTAGTTACCTTATAGGTTGTACGGTATGCCCAAAGTGCCGCCGTTAGTTTCGTATCCCAATCCCGCTTCGAGTCTATAACCGTCTTGCGTAGTATACTCACCAAAATTCCGTTAACCCTTTCCGTTTGTCCATTGGTTTGTGGGTGGTAGGGAGTAGTCTTCCGGTGATCAATTTTAAATTTCTCTGTCATCTCTCGAATCAAGTCATTCAAAAAGTGAGTACCCCTATCGCTTACTAGGATCTTCGGCACCCCGAACCGCGAAATTATGTTTTTGTACATAAATGTTGCCGCGTGTTCCGCCGTGTCGGTCTTCACCGCTTTGGCTTCCGCCCACTTGGTGAGGTACTCGGTTGCCACCACAATATATTTCATTCCTTTTGAAGATTGGGGATGGACCTCACCCACATAGTCGATGCCCCATTTTTCGAAAGGAATTAAGGGTAATGATACATGTAAAGGCATCTCCATTCTAAGGTCGTTTCGGGCATACCGTTGGCAAGCGTCGCATTTCCTTACATAGTCATGGGCGTCCTTAAATAGTGTAGGCCAAAAGTAGCCCGCTCTAAGTATTTTTTGCCCGGTGAGTTGACCCGAGAAGTGACCGCCGCAAGCGCTATCGTGGCAAGCGATTAAAATCGCTTCAACCTCCGTTTTTGACACGCATCGTCGTAAAATACCATCGGACCCCCTTCTAAACAACCTATGGCCCACTACAACAAATTGCCTACTATTTACCCTCACCTTCCTTCTCTCTTCTTTTGTCCACTCTTTGGGCAACTTGTGGGTTGTTAGAAATTCCACTATGCCCGCATACCACTCCGGTGTAGAAGTGACCACAAAGAGGCTATCATCTACTAACATATCATTTACCGGATTTTTTCCTATCTCCTCCGACAACCTAGACAAGTGGTCCGCTTGTAAATGCATACGACCCGGTTTATATTCCACCGTGTAGTCGAATTCTTCTAATAACAAAACCCACCTAGCTAACCTACCACTTAACTCCGCCTTGTTAACTAGATACTTGATAGCCATGTGGTCAACAAAAAATACAACCGGGTTGCACATGAGGTAATGCCTAAACTTTTTAACGAAAAACACCATGGCTAGGCACTCCCTCTCCGTTGTAGAGTAGTTTCTTTCGGCGGGGGTCAATTGCTTACTCGCATAAGCTATAGGTTGATCCTTCTCTTTTTTTCCCGTTGCTTGACAAAGCGCACTCCCTATTGCCACATTACTAGCATCACAATAGACGTGAAAAGGTTTACCCCAATTGGGTGGTATCAACACCGGATAGGTGCTCAACCTATCCCGCAATTCCTCAAAGGCTTTTTGACAAGCATCTGTCCACTCGAATTTGACATCCTTTTTGAGCAAATGGGTAATGGGCACCGCTATCTTTGAAAAATTAGGAATAAGTTCCCGGTACCATCCCACATGTCCTAACAACTTAGAGATCCCCTTGGAATTGGTTGGAGTTGCCAAGTCGCTTATGGCCGCAATCTTATCCGGATCGGGTTCTCTACCTTTCTCACTAACAACATAACCCAACAACACTCCCTTATTCACTCCCAAAAATGTCTTATCCGGGTTCAATGCTAACCTCATCTTCCTACACCTAACCAATGCCTCCCTAACACAATCTAGGTGATCGTCCACATTACTTTGTGTGCTAAAATCGTCCACAAAGACGGTCATGGATTTGAACAACAAGTCGGTGAAGATATACATTACTAATCGTTGGAAAGTAGCCGGGGCATTACATAACCCAAATGGCATCACTACCCACACAAAAGTACCCCAAGGTGTAGTAAAAGCCGTTTTATGGATATCTTGGAGGGCTATGGAAATTTGATTATAACCCGCATACCCATCCATAAAGGTATATCGCGAATGACCTCCAACCTCCTCAAGCAACAAGGTGATAAAAGGTAAGGGGAAGTGATCCTCCTGTGTGCACGAATTCAATTTCCTATAGTCGACACAAACCCTTAATTTCCCATTTTTTTTCTTTACTAAGACCATAGGAGAAACCCAATCCGTGATTTCCACCGGCTTGATAAACCCGGCCTTCAATAACCTTTCCAATTCCGCTTTCACCAACAATTGCAATTGAGGATTCATCCTCCTCTCCTTTTGTCTAATTGGCCTCGCCCCCGGAATTAAAGGAATCCGGTGCTCTACCATTTCCCTAGGAATTCCCTTAAGCTCATCGTAGGACCATGCAAAAGTATCACTAAACTCATCCACCAAATTGCTATACTCCCTAACCTCTTTCTCCCCCAATTTGGAACCCATCTTCATTTGTCGGGTTTTTCCATTCTTTAATTTCACATCCACGTACCGCCAATCCGCTTCCGACACATGTGCTTGTTCCTCTTTGTTCCGATACCAATCGGAAGGCACATTGGGGTAATCTTTCACATCTTGACCTACAACTATCCCCGTAGACGTGGTCTTGAAATGTAAAGGCTCCTCCAATTTCGATGACTCAATAATCACATCCTCCTCTTGAGTCCCATCTACATGAATTAAACTAACCTCACCCTCTTCCACGTCATCTACCCAAGGTGTTAACCCACCGCTAACCCACTCTTCCTCGGTGAGCACCTCACATGGCTCCAACAATGAGCCCTCTCCTAAACTAACACTAGGAAATTCACTCCCTAAGCGTACTTGGTGAAATGTAACCATTACATCAACCTCGGACTCGGGGTACTCCCTTAGCCATTGGGCATAATCCCCATTATCCCCATAATTGTAAAAATTAGGACCTAGACTTCCCGAGCCCGAATCTATAACAACCCTTTGACCTTCGGGATGGACGACTCCCACCAATGCCTTGCCAATCTCATTCTCGTTTAAGTCATCAATTTCTTTCTCCAATGGCAAATACATCTCCTTCTTCATCCATCCTTCTAATGAACCAATGGACACTATGACCCTATTACCCTCCGGACCATAAGTGATGGATGGTTTAGGTCCACCCCAATTGACCATAGCATTCGCCATCCGCAACCAAGGCCTACCTAGCAAAATGGGGAAGGTGTCCTTGTTGGAGTGCATTTTAATGACATGGAAGGTGACCAAGTACTCCTCGCCTCCCGTAGTCATTCTACAATCCTTGATCATCCCCAAAGGCGTAGTCGAACTTTGATTTGCCATATTTATGACCAAAGGTGAAGGCCCCGTGAGTCCAAGTCCCAATTTTTTCATAGTATCCTCCGGTAGTATATTTAGACTACTCCCTCCGTCGACTAGCACATTAGGAACCACCTTATCTACTATAACCACTTCTATTTCTATAGCTTTCACGTCTCTTCCACCTTGTGATTGGATCCTAGCGGCTATTTTAGCTTTCACCTTCCTCATCCTCTTGTGTACCGGCATTCCCTCCTTTAATGTTTTCCTTGCCGTGGGTGAAATTTCCAATAGTTGGCCGAAAGTAATATCCGCCTTGAGTGTACTAAGGTCCGCCCACAAGTCGTACCCGGTAGATCTTTCCACCTTAGAATTACCCACTACGTCGAATTCGTCTACGGGAACCCCCGGTCCTTCCCATTCACCCACATCGCTATTATCCAAGTCATGTACCGCATTAGTCCTCTCCCTATTTTGTAAAATTATATTTTCCCTCTCCACATCCTTAGTAGCTCTTCTAGCTACCCTATCCAACTCGGAGAGATTAATCTCTTCATCCGAAGAGTAATTTCCTTGCTCTCCTATTCCTACCTCCAACGGGGCATCCCCTCTCCTAGCCCTAGTAGTTACCGCTAGTGCAGGTGCTTCTTCAACCACACCCTTACCCTTCACTAACTCATATGTAATAGCATTGGTGTGAGGAGGCCATTGACTTTGCTCCTCTCCAATTCTCGTTGGGAGAGGAAGCATGTCATCACATGTGGCCTCCAACACTCCATCCATGAACCTAACATCTTGGGAGTTAGATGGTCCCGGATCCGTTGGAGGCGCTTGTCTCCCGTTACTACCATTAGGTGGAACTCCTTGTCTATTTTGTATTGGAATGTAACCGGTTGTAGTTTGCAAGCCCGCCGGTGGATGAAAAGTTTGCCTAGCATTACTATGGTCATAGTATAAGTTAGGTGGCCTAAGTTCATTGGCCGGTACTCCTTGTGGCCTAGCACCTCGCATATTATCCCTTGCTTGTTGTTGTGGATTAGCCACCGGGTAAGGGACATTAATTATTTTGTCCGGTTGGCGACACGTATCCGAGGGATGACTTCCTCCACAATTGCTACAATTAAACTCTTGACCTTCGGACCAACATTGTCCTTGAGCGTGCCACCTTCCACAAAAGGGATGAAATTCCTTCTTCTCTAAATTTTGGCCACCTTGCCCTCTAGGTTGTGGTCCTCTATTGCTTCCATTTCCATAGTGAGGTGGCGCTTGACCTCGTTGATTTTGTTGAGGTGGGTTACCGTTTCCTCTTTGGTCACGGTTTTGTCCACTTCTACAAAATTGACGCGTGTGGCCCGGTTGGCCACATTGGACACACCATAATCCGGAAGAATGCCTACCCGACTCAACCGGGGGTGGAGGCCCCGGTTGTTGACTCCGGATCATTAATGACATTTGATCCGTGAGGCTTTGCATTTGTTTTATCATAGCCTCTTGGAATCCTAGTTGGCTAGCACCTAGTCTTCTCTCAACCTCCTCCAAGTGTGGATCCGTTCTAGGGGCCGGTAGTGCCAAAAGAGGTGCCGGTTCCCTAACCGCTAAAGGTCGGGGACCGGTGTCCACAATGGCATATGGAATTTGGTTCTCATACTTAGCGGGTTCTACCGCTACCACCCTAGGGCGTATGGGGATGAATTGTGGGATCAATTCATCCTCCCTTCTCCATAGCCTTTCGTGATCTTTATCCAAGTTTTCAATATCTCTAGCCGCACGCTTGGCATCCGCCAAGGTCAAGGGATTCCTTTCTAGAACACCCCTAATAGTTCCGGACTTAAAAAACCCTTGAATGAAAAATTGCTTTAGCGTGTCGTCGTTGAGCATGGTACCCACAAATCTAGTGCACACTAAATCAAACCTCCTAATGTAAGCCGAAATTTCTTCCTCCCTTCCTTGCTTCAATGACGACAATGCCCTTAATGCGGTACTTTGACCCACTTCCGGCCTAAATTCGTTAAGAAACTCCCTTTGTAATTGTTCCCATCCCCTAAAATGTCCCTCGGCATGATCCCGATACCATTCATAGGCTTCCCCCTCTAGAGTGGTAGGAAACCACACTAACCAATAACCCGGGTCGGTTATGAGGGAGCTAGCCAACCGTTCGATATACCGTTCCATGTGCCGAGAGGGGTCCTCATCCTTGGTCCCATAAAATTTAGGGAGATGAGATGGCATATCCATCGCCGCTAAATTTTGTGGAACCACAATTGGTAGGCCTCTTGGCCTAACCAATGGGTCTATTGGAGGTATAGGAGGTATGGGCGGAATTGGGGGTATGGGTGGTGGATCCATCCCCCGTTCCTCGGCCATGGTGACCGGTGAACTATTCAACAATCCCCTATCAACTTCTACCGGGAATTCTTCTCTAAGTGTGTAATTTTCCGAAGAAGTTTCACCACTCAATTTGGAGGGAGTGATCTCCTCTTCAAGTTGAGCTCCAAGTTCTAAGGTGTCTAGAATTGACCTAGTCCTAGGTTCGACGTTCAAACAACTCTCTATTCTAACATTATCTTGTTCTAATCTATCACTGATTTTAGAGGACCGCCTCTTCCGAGTAGATTTCTCTAGTCCTACTATCAAACTTGGTTTTTGTGAGCGAGTCCTACCTTGCATTCCATAAGAATCGATCGACCCTCACTTGACCACACATAATCCTAGCAATTCCCCTCTTAATATTTTCACTTGTCTTGGTGTGGTTATAATTTTTTTTTAGGAGGTGAGGAAAAGAACCTGCAAGCCCACTTAGGTGAAAGAATCCCAATAGGGGATAGGCATGTTCATGTTAATTTTTTGGTTAAGTCGGAGCATCACCTCCGCACCTTCCCGCAAATTAACACTCACCACAATACCGATTGTGAGGGGGTGACCTTCCGAGTAGATTATGTTAAAAGTCGAGGCTTCACCCTTCAACTTCTCACACCATCCACAATTCGGGAATTACCCTCTACAACGGATAACAACAATCACGAGTACAAAAGGCATTCCTTAATTAGTTAATGAGTTCACTTTGAAGAAATAAACATACCTTGAGCAATCGCATCCCCCTGTGAGTTAGCACTCCCCTCAATCGTGACTCAATGTAACAACACCATAAACTTTGTGAAATATTAATTTAATCTAGAGCATGAAATGACAACTCCCAAAACTTTGAGACTCACCCCGAGGTGAGTGTCAAAGTTCAATGTCCTAAGGTGAATTTACCCTCTAATGTTTTAATGAGCTACTCGGTTATAGGTTCCTTTTAAGTTCTTAGCAAATCCCCAAAAAGGTTGAGGACGTACCTTCGCCGCGCTCCTTCCTCAAAAATGAATTTGCGTAATTGACAATGCAATTCATTCCAAGGAATAGTTGAAATACAATGAATTCAAATGTAACCCAAAGAGAGAATACTTACCGAGTTTCGGGTGCTCCTTCCCTTCTCTCAAGTTTGTGTCTCCAATTTTTCCTAGTTGCCTCCAAGTCTCCTAGTCGCCTCCAAGTCTTGTAACTACCTTCCGCTTCGCTCCCGGCGGACGCACCAATTATGTGAGGCCAAACCCCCCACCCTTAAGCGTCCGTAGTCCGAGTAGTGGGTTTGGGCTCACATTCCTCCGCGGTATTGGATTTGGACTTGGATGAGTCCATAGTGCAAGGTTCACCCTTCAAGTGGTCTTGGATTTAACTTTGGTCTTTGCTTCCTTTGTCTTGCCATCGCGAGAGTGCTCCACATTCTCCATTAATTTGTGCACGTGGTTTATTTTTAAAGAGAGGATGCAAGTGTTAAAAAACATTATTCTCTATAGTCAATCTCAAATACATTTACTTGTGAAAGCCACACATAACACTAACTAGCATAATGTAACTAACTACTTGTCTATGAGCTAATTAAGTAGGCTATCTACTAAGCTCCTTCATGAACCCATCTCTTTACTTTCTAATTACATAAACCTAGCTCCTTCATAAACCCAACTCCTTCATGAACCCAACTCCTTAGCTTCTAACTAAACAAACCCAGCTCCTTTATAAACCCAGCTCCTTCATAAACCCAGCTCCTTCATAAACCCAGCTTCTTAGCTTCTAACTAAACAAACCCAGCTCCTTCATAAACCCAGGTCCTTCATAAACCCAGCTCTTTACTTTCTAACTAAACAAACCCAGCTCCTTCATAAACCCACAACTTTGTAGTTGTAATCCCCAACTACCTCACTAATTATTCAAGCCCTTAACTAATCTTCCTACCTAATTTTCCTAATTCTACTAACAACCCCTTTCTAATCACACAATTCTTCTCTAATCCTAAAATCCTAAAATCCTAGAGAGGAGAGGGGGAGAGAGAATTTCCTAACTTCACTAAGACTAACTAATCCACACAAGTATATTTTTGCACTCATCACAACCTCAAGTGCTCAACTCTTAAACATGGAACTTGCAACCACGTGTATTCAAAACATGAACTTTAAGTACCACAAATTGGAATCATGAATTAACTTTAAAATCCTTCACGTCAACACTAATTCTACCAAGAGGTTAAGCCCTCTTCAAGGCTAACAAGCCTTGGCTCTCAAACTAAAAACTAAGCACACACATGTGCTCCAATATGGCTTCCCACACCCACACTTATAACTCGTGGGGTGCCTTGGAGCACAAAGGAAAGAGAGGATGAGTGAGGGAAGAATGAGGGATTATATAGTAAGCTTGAGGGGGTGAGCACCCTCAAGGCTCACGATAAGCCCTTGAGATTTCCTCCTACTTAGTAGGCGCCAATCCTATCTTCTAAGCCTTCCTCCCTCAAATGATCAACAAGGATCCTAATTCGAACATTTAACTAGCCTTGGCTTTCTACCTACCACACTTTACCAAACTTGGGATGCTTCAACCCAAACTTAGCCTCCTTCGCTTTCCGCCGCCATAACTTTCTCCCCTTACCTTCCCAAATCGTCGCTCACCACTTAATTCAAACCACGATGCTTAACTCGTGATTTGATTGGTGCTTTGAGAATTTGCTTATCCTCCACCTTGCATTCTTCCTTGGACCTTCCCCATTAAGTGGCCATGATGAGGTGGTCCACTTGTGCGCTCCATGTGATCCTCCATTCATCCCAATTCGAATGCACTTGCCTCTTGAGTCACTTTGGTTGTCTCCATCCATTTGTACTAGCCTACTCACTAACTACTCAATCCAAGTTCTCCTTACCTATCCTCATTCACTCAAATCCTTCCGAAGGTAAAAACACAATAACAACTCACATCCTAGCCTCTTACAACATGGTACTTCTAAGACTAACATTTCACTCTTTTTATATTTTTGTGAAGTAACATGCTACTTCAAAGTGCATCAACTAACGTTTCAAGGGTCTAAGACTAAATGTGGGCACCCTTTTGGGCTCACAAGTTGTTCAAGTAAAGTACATGATGCTAAAATCAATGACCCACCCAAAACCAACACCTCCAAATCTTACATAATAAGCACATATTGATCATGTGAATGTCCACCACTTCAACCTCAAGCTCGCATGTTGAACAAGTATTTATCTAAACTGAGACAATTAAGGAGTCTATATTTTGAAATAAAATCACATTAATATCAATTATTTGGAATCTAATTAAGAGAAGCCCTAAACAATTATAGTGGACATGAGTGGGACTAGGGAGAACTCCCAATGCCAAATTATGATACGGTTTGGCATGAGGGGGCCTACTCAAGGCCCATTCAAGGGAAGGACATAAGAAGATCTCCCGTCCCACATGATCACCAATTCCCAAAGAAAATGACATGTTGGATAAGCTCAAATTTTAAAAAATGCTATAGTTATTGAGAACAAAAAGTAATAAAATATTATTTAAAAATGACTCAAGATAACTACAATTTGCCTACACTCCGAAAGCATTGGGAGATCTTCCCATTCATGTACCTTAAATAAAGTATATACAAAATAAAACATATGAAATGAAGTGCATGTGGAGATTAGAAATGAGGTTTAGGGAATACAACTTTCTTTCATAAAATCTTAAACACGGGTTGTGCATTGCATCACGGAATGTACACTAAAGAAAAATAAATAAATAAAAACATACATAGTAGTGAAAATCCGAGGAAAGTCCTAGACTACAACTAATAATATATCAACAAAGGACTGGGAGAGCTCTTGGTGACTATATAAAAACTATGAGATAGTGAAGTACTCGTGAATGCAAGAGAGGGAAGAGACTTGATTGTAGCTCCATTGGCATGAATCTATGACGATGGAGTTGGAGATTGACTAAGAGATTGTGATCCACTTTGCCCCATTGGGAGGCCTCTTGATGGCAAATGAATGATTTAGGGGCCTCCCCCCTCACCCATGATTTTTGTATCATTCCCGTATCATTAAGGTTGGCAATGTACATTTCAAAGTTAGAATCATTGTCATGATGTGCTCACTCGTGTTTGGCCTCCTCCATGGTTATGTCCTTGGGTTCCTTTTGAGCTCCTTTGGGTTCCTTGCTTTGCAAATGTAATTTGCTCTAGCACCACACCTTACCAAAAAAAATTACAATGTTTTCTCCATGTTTTGTGTAGAACTGTAAATTGGAGTTATTTGTGACGACGTTAGCAATAGGCATCTATTTGTGGAGACCCAACAATGTCAAACTCCCACTTCAGTGAATCTTCCAAAAAACTATTTCAGGTCTTGGTGCGGACCCCATAATAACTTCAAGTGAGGAGACAGTGAGGGGCTGATCACACCGGCTGCTTCTGGCACCATCTGTTGGCATCTCCGGCTGTAATAGTGTGAAAAGTGGTGGGCCAACATCTATTTCTCAACATAATCCCCAGCAATTTCACGGCTAAAACTGAACGGAAAGTTTGGTGTGATCGGGGCATGAGGGGCTGATCACACCGGCTGCTTCTGGCACCATCTGTCGGCATCTCCGACTGTAATAGTGTGAAAAGTAATGGGCCAACATCTATTTCTCAACATAATCCCCAGCAATTTCACGGCTAGAACCGGACAGAAAGTTTGGTGTGATTGGGGCCTAAGCTCAACATTGAAGTCCAACCAATTCCCCGACACAGATTGTGTAAGAATTTTCGTAGAAAGACAATTCTGCAATTTAGCAACACCATACTATTTCTTTGAATGTTTGGCATCCTCAACCGTGGTGACGCCTCTTGGGCATACTACCAACATAAGTTATATGCACCAAGACCTTGGCCACCCAAGCAAGGTGTCACAAATTTCTTGAGCTCGGGATGAGACAAGAAAAACCAACATGTGATGATCCCAAGGGCTTAATTTATACAACCACTCTAGACGCATGTTGCTGCAATCTGGAAGAACCACGAGAAAAAAGTGGATCCCCATTGGTCAATAATTTAGCTAAGCTTCATCTTCAAAAACCTTCGAGAAGCCGCATCGAGTTTCTTGCACAACAAGTACTCAAAGGAATTTGATGCAGTTGCTATGCTTGGAGAATTACAATCAACACAAACCTTCACAGTATTCTTAATTGTTGCGGTATTGCTCCCTTAAGCACGTTGTGAAATATCCACTTCTCATAGGATATGAGATTAGAGAACATGCAATTAGTACGAGATGATTAGCAGATCCAAACCATGGCCAAGGTCACTTTCTTCATAATGTTTTGGAGCTCCTATGAATATCCTAATCATTGTCAAAGTGAAGATTCCTTGAGTTATTAACTCGGGGGGGGGGGGAGTCATTGGTTGGAGTAGCAATATACGTGCGAACAAATGATAGGGTATTTTAAAAACATGGGGGCTAAAAATTATAAATGGACTTAAGAGTAATATAGGGTATCAAAAATGGCATTGGACATCTTTAAAGTACTATAGGGTATGGAATAATAGGTAATTTGGAATTATAAGTAATGCAAGCCATTTTTCTATTAACCCAAAGTAGAAATTGACATAATGATAGCATGTGAAAAAAAGAAGAGAATTGGAAGTAATACCCCCCTATAAAATAGTGGTTGTTCGCACCTATATCCTTAACTTTTTAACACACTGCCCCCCCCCCCCCGAGGTTATTAAATGATTATAGAGGTCCCCCAAGACTATTGCATCTAGAATAGTTAACAAATTTTGATCAAGTAGTCCAATCTTTTTCAAACATCAGTTTTTTCAACAACCATTATTAGATATCACACCCAACCATACACCACTCAACAATAGGCGTCCGTTAAAATGAGGTACCGAATTAGGCGCATCTACCTTTTGTTTTTTTGCTGGGGGGATTCATGGCAACCATTTTGTAAATTGAAGATGAAAATGTATTTGCCTAACAAGTCGGTTTGAGAGTTATGATGTACACTCTAACCTTCGTAATGTCGCTCCTCCTCTTATATCCCGAATCCCTTGGATTGGATGTTCTCAATTTAAATTTTACTCCTTCTTATCACATTTCCCGCCCCTATAACATTGATTTTGACATTAAAATAAACCACCAGAATCCAAACCACACGCTTGCACGCATCACATTGTCATCATTGTAATTATTATTATCATTATTGCAATGTTGACTTTGTGTTATTCCATAATGTCACATGCTACACTAATTCTCTTTTATCATGCATCCATGTTAACACTATAGAACTCCTTAATATCACGTGCACTTTGGTTGCTACAAGCGTGACATTGCAGAGTTTAGGGCCACTTCACACACAAGGCCGAGAGCCCGTGACCGTTACACTGCAATGCACTCTCATTGATGGAAAAGGCGGAGCCGGTCCAAGTTCACTTCGCACTACGCTCGAGGGACCAACGGAGTATGTGAATGCAAGTTGGATGTAAAGTCTACATGGATTCCTACATGGCATCAAATGGATCATGTTTCATGGTTACTTGGACTATTTTCAAAAACCACCTTTTGGAGGTAGGCCTATCACAGAATTGGAAGACCATGGCACTCCGAATGCTCACAACCATTGATTTATTCTATTTTACCATGTGTGAGGACCCGCATGAATAAAAATTCATTGAAATAACATTTAGTTGAGGGCCCGGTCACATATGACTTCACACTACACTTAGGATCCATGACCACACTACATGATGTTGGAGGTGTGTTGGGACGGCCTTTGGACACTTTTCTTTTGAGCTCTCACAATTTCATGGTCACGGCTCTTGGCTCGTGTGTGGAGTGGTCCTTAGTGTGTATACTTGAGGGTGCTGATACATATTCCACATGGTCGTCCATCCAGTCAAGGGTTGAACTTGAGAATCCGGACAGTTGGTGGTCACGGAAAAGCGTCGGGCCACCGGCTCCCGACAAACAGTGGGAGGCAGGCCCCTTGGGCGGGTAAGTTTGAGTTAAGCTAAGTTAAGCTAAGCTAAGCTAAGCTAAGCTAAGCCAAGTGAAGTGCAGTCAGTCGAAATGCTCTGCCTGACTGCCTGCCTGCAGCTAGCCTACCACAAGTGGGTTGGGGAGCGGGAACTTATAATACTTTTGGAGCCGTGGTCTTTTGGAGCACCCGCTAACTTTTCGAGCCGGCACATTTTCCAACGGGCACCCAATCACGCAATAACAAACTCAGTCAGGGAGTGTACTGCAGGGCAACTACAAACCAGGTAAGTAGCTAGTAGGCGCAAGTGGTAAGCCGTGCCCACAATCAAAGTTTTTAGGCTTATCAGGCAGCAGCCATGGCATGGAGACGCCAAAATTTCAAGTGGCTACCTTTAAGCTCAAGAGTTCTCGTCTGTCTCTTTTCCCTCTGACACGCGGGCCTTTTGCTCATCATATCTAGCCACCAAGGCCTACAAACAGGTTCGCGGCACGCCGCTTCAGTTTGCAGAGAATAAGGAATTTTGCTTCCGCCTCCAAAGTTTGGTGGAATCTCCGGAAAACGGGACGCATCCGCAGTAATTCGTAGCATCATCAACTAAGTGGTGTTACTATGTACAGCGACAATATGATTGTTCCTTGGGCCGTGTAGCTGCGAAAAATTGAACTATTCTAAAGATTTGAATGTTTGCTACTATGGTGTAGTATGCACTTAGAGAAATTCCAAAATAATTATTTATCTCACCAACACTCCCCGATCAGTGGCCTGGCTGTGGTCCACTGGTCTCTGGAAAGCTCGTCTTTCGAGGAGCCTTCCGAGACCCGCAATTGTTGTGAGAGAAGAGCATTGGTGCAAAATTTTCACATGACACCGGGAATACCAAGAACAATTTGGAAAGAAGGCGGACCCGTGCCAAAATGATGTCATCATGGGCCACTCTTCGTGGCTACACTGGTATGTGCAAGTAGGTTGCCTCATAGTAGCAAATCACATCAATTGTAATTTTATTGTCGGTTGCTATGCATATGAATAAAAAAAAGTTATAAGTTTCTGTTATCTGGTTTTGACCCAAAGTAATTTGAATGGGTAAGCTAATCACCATTGCTGGGGCTGGCTCTTTCTGAAGTAAGCATTTCCTCTCCACAGTGGATATGGTGCCCGAAAGCTCCCCCCGACTGGTTTAATTTGCAGGACTCTCTTGAAAGAGCTCCAACACCGAATTTGTGGAAAAATAAATCTCTCTCTCTCTCTCTCTCTCTCTCTAGGTGGGTGGCAGTGGCTGCTACAAATGAAACAAGCCTCTGCGCAGACCGACAAATATGGGATTTCAAGGCCCAAACAAAAAACAAGTACTACTACTTCCGACTGACTGACCAGCCTGAGCTGCCCCAGCTCCTCCGAAAATGCTCAATAGTTTCTCTTGCGAATCTGGTGGAGAGGTTATGATCATGCACCAGCCCTGCCCCTGTTGCCCGCCTGCGGATCTGCTCTCGAACGTTTTTGGGTGGGGAGGGAGGGAGGGAGGGGGCAGTTGAAGGAAGGTACCACTGCTAACTTACTCAGATTCAGCCAGCCGTACGACAATATTGGAGGAGGGCACCGGCCTGCCCAAGTCATCACAACGCAAAGACTGTCCTTCCGTCGCGCCTGCCTGCCTGTGCATGCATAATCACTTCCCTTTTTTTTTGTCTGCCCCTGCGCTGCCCCTCCTCTGCCCCTGCCCCTGGGACTTGTGGCATGAAACCTTGACACAGAGAGAGATAGATGCCCAGTGCGACAAATGCTCAAAACAAAACCATTGACTGACGTCGAAATAATTTCTATCCGGTTCACATCATCATCCTTCAAAGCCCACCTCAGTGCGGATTGGAGTCGTGCGTTGGCAGTGGGAATGATAGTTTGGCATGCTACACCAGACATTCCCATTGCGTAGTGTGAGCTGATAATGAGGGTTCCAAATCATGTTGAGTAGGCCACACTAAAGTTGAACTTGTTGATAATTGGTGCATCAGCCCGGATATTCATATTTTTAGTTGATTTGACACCGGAATTAGCTTCCAAGACTCCACATTAGTCGAGTCCAAGCCATTTCGGAGGAATCGGCCACAAACTTATAGGGGGTCAAGCTTTTATGTTGAATGGATGAGAGGCACATTCGTATGTGATAATTCCTTCTCTCCAAGATGAGACGTCTTTCATGTAATTGAAATAGGTAGCCCTTATTTGTCACATGGTGCATTATATCATACTTCGTTCTTTTCATACCATTCTTGTCAAGGGCATTTCATTTCTCTATCACTGAATTTTATTTCCGTTAGCAGCTTGTATGTGAAAGCCGTATATTAAGACCCTTCTCCAACCCTACATTGTAACCCTCTTCGAATTTCAATATCGTCTCCCTTGAATATCAAACATATTATAATAGAAAGTAGCATTCACCACCATTTGATTTGTCTTGAGTCACAAAAATTCGAAAGTCATGCACATGGTGATTTAGATTAACCTAAAAGTGTTGGTTGTCATGCATATATTTTGTTTGATCTCCCACACCAGTCTTTGTTTGTTCTCTAACATAGAGCGGAAACATATAGGTCTAGATAATGTTAATGTGTTGCACTTCTACCTCCTTCATAATATAACACATAAGGCATTGTAGCCTTTCTTTCCAATTTCAATATTATCTCCTTAAACATTAAACTTGCTATAATGAAGAGGCTTTCGCCACCATCTGATATGTCTTGAGTTACATAACTCAAAGGCATGCACATGGTGACTCAACCTAAATGTGTTGGTTGTCATACATATATTATGTTTGTTGATCCCCAGACTAGTCTTTGTTTGTTCTCTAACATAGAGAGGAAACACACACACACACACACACACACAGATATATATATATATATATATGAATAATGTCACGCTACACCTCTACCTCCTTCCCTTCTTTGAAAGCTTTGTGGAAAACCTCACATTTGAAAATAATGATTCTTGAACATACTTTTTCAATCAACTACAAGGTAGCATTCGTGGAAGATATGCAGTGCATAATCCAAAACATTGATGGGAATGCAACTCAATTGAGTTAGTACTTAGAAAACATCCACATTGATATGTGCAATCAGGTTGCCCCACGTTAATTCATCCCTGGGGATGGACTCTTCATACCACGTAGGAACTAACATGAATGTAAGAAGGGGTATTATTTGAGGCATTAGCGTACATGGTATACATAAGGGAGAGGTATTTTTTCTTTAGTTTGTAATTTAGAAAGGCTATTAACAGTTTTGAAGGTATATGTACAATAGGGGGCCCCAAGGTTTAAAGAAAAAACATTTAACAATAGATGTGTTAGTTTAAACCAAGTTATGTCATCCATTGCTTTCATATGATATTAGTCATCAATGACTACCATGTCCATTCTTGTTAGGGTTTGCATTTGGGTTCTAGGTTTGTATGAACTTGAGTTTTTCTCTCTGGATTGTGACTTAAATTATTATGCTCTTGTCTTTCTTTATTTAATGCAATTGTTGAATGACATGCTATGGATGAAAAAATGCTCAATAACTTTCTCACTGGAAAGTGAAGGTGGAATTTACATGTACTAAAGGTGTATTTAATTCATGATTTATATTTGGTATACGTAGTGGAGGCATTTATCACATTAAAATTGAAAAGCTTAGAATACATACATGAGTCCATTTTCTAGCATGCCGTTATTACATATACGTTTGTTTTTCTCTATAAACTTTTTGTATATAGGGGGGTTTAATTTCACATTGACCCACACACATCATTTAGGTTTCCAATGAAGAGTCCAGCCCTTGGGAATTGATTGACATTCCACACTATTTTAGATATTTATTACCACGGTAACAATTTTTCCAAAAGATACCATGGTTGCTATATGGATGAATTAACAAAGTGATAAGCTTTCATAATATGGTTTTGACCCAAAGTGATTGGCATGGGTAAAGAAAGCAATCCATTTACGAAGGCAACCTAATTGCACATGATATCAGTGTAAATGATAATGAGTGGAAAAACAAACACAAATTGATGAAACAAGCAATGTCCGGGGAAGACTTTTGGGCACAATCGGGCAAGATCCTAGTGTTTCCAAGTCCAATCAGGTTACATGTTGATGTCACACGCGTAATAGTGTCCCCTACCCTATTTTGAAGCCTCGGGGGGGGGGTAGTCATTGGTTGGAGTAGCAATATACGTGCGAACAAATGATAGGGTATTTTAAAAACATGGGGGCTAAAAAATATAATTGGACTTAAGAGTAATATAGGGTATCAAAAATGGCACTGGACATTTTCAAAGTACTATAGGGTATGAATAATAGGTAATCTAGAATTATAAGTAATGCAAGCCATTTTTCTATTAAACCAAAGTAGAAATTTACATAATGATAGCATGTGAAAAAAAGAAGAGAATTGAAAGTAATACCCCCCTATAAAATAATGGTTGTTCGCACCTATATCCTTAAATTTTTAACACACTGCCCCCCCCCCCCCGAGTTTGAAGCATATGCCAGGTTACATTGATGATTAGCAACTTCACCATGAGCTTCACCTCATGGCACTTGGCATTCAACTACGTTTACTAATACCTTGGCATGAGTATGATGTTCAATAATGTTACGAGGTGCATGCCTATGTTATATAACAGTCTACAAGTTAACCAAAGTGTACACAAATGGCCCTTGCCATTAGTATGTTCAAGAATATCTTCCTCTTGCATACTCAATGTAAACACATGACACTTATCATTAGTACCCTCGAAAATAACTTCCCCTTGCATACTAAATGCAAGACTATCATCTAAATTATCCCAATGTGCTACTCTAAATGTCAATATGTAGACATTTTGTTTCACTTAAAGAAGATACTTATGTTGACGAATGGAATCGTATTGGCAATTAGCGGGCATGGCACTTTGAGACCTCTAGGCATCTAGTTTAGGGCTTCACAAATAGTGTACGTGACTCTAAATACCCTAAACGGTAAAGCAGTCGCCGTTCGTTGGAAATGATGGCAGATTCACACAAGAGGGACGGTGAGGCGACGGTGATCAATCGGTGGGCTTCAAGAATATATATATAATATTATGTAAGTTGAGTTAGGGTTGTGAAAAGGCTATCAAGAACTGTTGATGATGAAAATGTATGTTTCCTTCCCGCTGGGTCACTGCCTGCCTGCCTGCCAGGACCATAAGCTTACAGATTATTATCATAGCCCAGATCCTACTACGTAGCCCCTACTTACTTGACATCCATCATATAACATAGCCTCCCCAGCCTCATCATCATCATCAGCCCGGATGGTCCTTTACAAATTTAAGCTGTCCGGCTGCCCTGCCGCTCTCTACCTTTTTGTCGGCCAGATTTCTCATCCAAGCCCATCCATCCATCCATCCATGGGGAGGCCGGATGAGCTCGTGGTTCTCTCCGTGCAGCCATACTTATGATGTTTTCGAATTATCCTTTCACTCAGAATTCAGTTGGGATTTAGTGCACAGTAATGAAATCTATTTTCCCTGGGAAGTATCCATCCCTGCAACTTATACTACCTGCAATATGTATGTGTATATGTATGTATATGTATGTATATGTATGTATGTATATGTTATATATTACGTATATATATGGTATGTGTATATATATAGTATGTATATATTGTATTGTATGTTGATAAAAAAAATTCGCTTGCAGTGTGAAGAACGAATCTACATTGTTTTGTCTAATTAGTGTGGGTTGGAATTTAGTATAGCTCATATTAATTTTATAGTACTTCCCTTGGTTAATGTTAGCAACTTTATAGTACTTGCCTTGTCTTAAATTTTCATCCAAAAATGCACACAAAAAGCTCACACTAATTCTTCACACTGGAAATTACAGTGAGCCACTTCCAATCATAAAAATAAAATAGTGTGGGTAATTGGGAATTAGTGGGGCCCCACACTAACTAGACAAAACAGTGTAGCTATGGCTGAGAGTGGCAAATAAATCAAAGGGGTTCCAATCATCCGAATTCCACCCTGTTGAAATCTCCGAACCTGGAATTTTTGGCATAAGAATCATTCGACTGCCCACCGGAGTACTGTACTAGTGTCACGGGCGGGGCAGGGCGGCACATGTATCAATTCTTGTATCCATGGGTATCAGTCAACCTTAGGTATTGGTAGGAAGGGGGCCACTTTCAGTCCCATTCCGGGCTTGGGGAGAACCGGCGGTTAGTTACCGATGAACCGGTTGAGTTTGAAAAATAACCGGTTGAAGTTGGAGAATTATTTTAGAGGAATCATTTAGGATAATTTTAGGGGAATCTATAGAATATACTTCAAATGAATAAAGCAAAACCGGAAGTTGTCAACATGTAACTGGTTGGATTTAGAATCACTAGGATCTTGACCGACTATGCCCAAAAACTTCTAGGGCACTAGTCCCATTAGCCTTTAAAATCAATTTCATTTTATTTCATGTCCCTCAATTTCTATCAACTAGAGGGCATGTTTACACTAGTGACCAGTGATCATGATCACCACTTTTTCTTTCTCTTTAATTCTTTCATTGGTTGAGAAATGAGTGGCGGTCCAACTTTGTTTTCCACAAGGTCACTGAAAATGGAAGTGACCATGTCAAAGAATGAATGAGAAAGTGATGAAGTAGTGATGTGGAATATTGTATGACTAAAAATTGATATTTGTCTGGTAGTCACCCATGTTTTGCAACAAGGGAACCCAAATAGTTCGTCTCAGTGGAAACTGAAGGTCACCATGGTAGGGAAAACATATTAATATTAGTACATTGCTTCACCCGAATTTTTCAACTTGCATATGTCAATGCAGTGCTTTGTTATGAGAATAAACATAGTATAATTCAAAATAGAATCTATCTTATTCCCATCCCCACCCAACGTTAGTGATGTTTATATTTAGATGTACGCAATTTAATAAGAAATATTTTAGTGATTCCAAGTTTTAGCAATTCATCCAAAACACTACAACCCGGTCAAAGGTTGCTTTACATTGTGTCATGTGACCAAGATTCTTAAAAAGTAATGTGAAATTTTCTTGGTCATGGTCAACAAACTGCCCACCATGACCATGAGAAATTTTAAATCATCTTTTGTCACAACCCTTGGTCACATGTATAGAATGGCCCTTAGAGTTATCTTTAAAAGGAGAGAAGCAACCTTCCAATGTTTGGAGATGTATCTTCTCTTTGAAGCATAAACAAATTTGGTTTCAACAAATCTTTGGATATACACGGGTTGGGCCCACCAACTTCTTCTATCCATGCGTACGAGTCTTGGGGTATTGGAAATAAAGGGGGCTACGTTGTATTAATATTGTGAACATAAATGTCCATCAACTATTAGAGCTATCCTTAAAAAAAGAGGAGCAACCATCCAGTGTTTGGAGGTGCATCTCTTCCTTGGTGCAGGAAAAATCCACATGAACTTCACTAATGAAATATTAGAAATTGGGTGAGACCTAATATAGGGTGCTCTTTATTTTTGCAAGCAATTTTTTTTGGAAAATATTCAATGTGTTATAGCATCATTTCTATTCGCACATTGCATTATAAATACTATATGGTACCTTATAATGTCATGTATTACTTTTTGGTAGAACTACATATAGGGTGTTGTGTTTAGGATGGTGCAAAACTTGTAGAGGGTCACAAGGTTTGTCCACTCACAACCTCAACTCTTGAGCATTTATAGTGTTCTTGTAGTGTTTTTGTATTGTTCTTATAGTTTTGTTCTTGTTCATCATGGTGTCTCAATCCCTTGTCATTACTACATTCCACCCTTTATCAACATGCTTAGTAACATAAGGCATCCCATGTCTTATGTTAATGGATTGCCTTATATTACTAAGCATGTTGATAAAGGGTGCCTTGAAACACCACACATATGGTCACAACACGTAAGAGGCATTTTATGAATTAACAACATAGAGTTCAGTTTAAATGAAAAAAATTGAAGTTCAAACTACCAAAGGGTGCAAGATATTGGCGCAAAGTAGAAGAAGAATAAAAGGTATTAGAAAAAGAAAAATATTACTTAACCCCCCCCCCCCAATAAATAAATAAATAAATAAAATTGACACACGTATATACATAAACTATGAGATAGTGAGGTACCCATGAAAAAAAATCTTTGGTTCAAAAGATACCCTAGTTACAGATATGTTGGGCCCACCAACCTTGCAGCTCCCAAGAAGTTCCCAACCTCCATCTATGTTTTCTTTTGAAAAATAGACCAAACTTGGGACTAAACTCTAGTGAGGCCAATAATGGGAGGAAAACCATTTTAAGCATGCATTTATTTGTAGGTTTTAACATGGGAGATGCAAGCTATACTAGAATAGAACTCCTTACGATGCTCAAGGTATTTCCTTGTGTTTCATCCTCCAGCTGACCTTTTAAGGATAATTGCAAGGTTTGAGTGACATTGAGAATATTCCCATGGTATGACAAATACAACTCCCTCCTCTCATGTGTCCATCAACAAGGAATGAGATGTACACTAAACATGCACTCAAATTCCAATTTGGAGTGGGATTAAAATTGACATGTCATGCTAAGTAGAGTGGGTTTCTTCACTTGTCACGTAGCACCAAGTGTCAATAACACCCTCTCTAGTTACACCCTTCACCCAATGTTTGAATCTACATGCCTTTCTATAAATCTCTACAAATTTTCATGCTAGGATTTGCATAACATTATTAAACAACTAGAGGATGGTCTCTTTCCAAATAAAGAAATTGCGATAATTTTTTTTGATAAATCAAAGATGCTTGTCAAAAACTCTACATTGAACAACCTAAGTGCTCCCCATAAATGAGGAATCTTGGAATTAAATGAGAATTATGCTCACCTGAAACCTAGTCCCATGAAACACAACCAAGGAACTGAGTAATGTTATTGTGGATACATCTCCTAGAAACCAACAGTCAATGGCTTGTGGACATTTTTTCAATAATGGCCTGTATGTAGCACATGCGACATGTCATATACTTTGCGGCTAAAGGCTTTGCCCCAACAATTCCCAACCTCCTTTCTTTTTTTATTTAAAAAAATCCCTACACCACCTACAAACTCCACATTCAAAAAAAATCAAAGTGCAATAGGTGCAATGACCACATAATGTTTACTAATAAAGACACCAACGATTGTCCATTAGCACGACAAGGCATTTCATAAGGTATGTAGGCCTTGTATTGTCACTCTTCTTAATTGGAAACCTATATTTGAGTGGCATATGGCAACACTTGTGTGTATGACCGGACACCAAACATATGCATGTTACAATGGAGATTGGACTATGTGCTCAAAACATAGGCAACATTCTAAAATAAGTAGTAAACACAATTGGAAGGGTCCATGTGATCACTTAAAAAGAGATCTCTCTCTCTCTCTCTCTCTCTCTATATATATATATATATAGTCTTAACTTCGAATTAATATTTTGAAATTTTCAAGAGCTTAATTAATTATGTACACTGATAGATAATTTGCTTCCTCCCAAGTCTGTTGTTGATTCATTCTAACTGATCTCACTAAACAAAATCAAAGTATCCAAGTCAATGCTCCAATTTTGAAGGCTGATCAAAAGGTGTTTGGTGTTTAAATGTTGCCCAGGTTGTACATGTCCACCATTCACTAAGATAGACGTGCCTAATTCCAACACAACAACAATCTAGTTACCTATATTGAGTGGCATGTGGTTTGGTGTGGCTCCAAAAACGGATACCGAAAATACATGTGTCTTAAAAATATTGGACTACATGCTTCAAACATGATCAACCATTCTAAACTCAATAGTCAATATAATTGGGGGAGACCATTTAATGACCACATAAATCTTCACTTTGATAATGGTTGAGATATTCATACGAGCTCCAAAAATTACGAGGCAAGTGATTCCCATGATTCTTTTCCCCCTTCGAAATCTCCAAGGAAACTCCACTAGCTACCCGATTTTCTAGTGCAAAAGCCAATTACATTGTCAGGATTGAATATGATAGATGAAAACACATGAATTGATCCAGTAACATGCATGCAGCATATTCATCCCACATATGGCAAAATCATCCTATTATTGGATAGCCATTTGGTAATTTCATCTATAGTAAACCAAGAAATTGTTACTGAATATCCCTTTGGAGGTCGGAATTTGGCAAAAAATTGTGAAGAGGGAACAACACAGGTGACTACGGGCAAGGTTTAGATTTGCTTATCATCTCGCACTAATGGCCACTTCACACACGAGACTGAGAGCCCGTGACCATTACACGTCAAGCACTCTCATTGGTAGAAAAGGCAGAGCCGGTCCAAGTTCACTGCACACTATGCTTGAGGGGCCAACGGAGTACGTGAATGCAAGATGGATGTAGAGTCTACACGGATTCCTACATGGCATCAAATGGATAATGTTTCATGCCCCCCTGGACTATTTTCAAAAACCTCCTCTTGGAGGTAGGCTTGACACAAAACCAGGAGACCATGGCACTCCGAATTCTCATGACCATTGATTTATTCTATTTTATCATGTGTGAGGACCCGCATGAATAGAAATTCATTGAAAAAGCATTTGGTTGAGGGCCCGGTCACATATGGCTTCACACTACACTAGAGGATCCGTGACCACACGACATGATTTTGGAGGTGTACGTGTTGGGACGGCCTTTGGACACTTTTCTTTGGGCTCTCACAATTTCATGGTCACGGCTCTTGGCTCGTGTGTGAAGTGGTCATATCCTACGAGAAGTGGGGGCCGGTGTGAAGAGAAAAGCATCCAAATAACACACATCTACCACCTTAAGTACTCACACCTACCCAAATCCATGGCATTTAGCCATCCATGGATTTGGGCTTAGCACCACTGTGAGGAATAAAGTGAAGTTTGCGAGTTTTGTAGAGTGTACAGAAGAACACGGTTTGGGAGCTAGTTTCAGTTAGTTATGCATAAACCTTGCGTCTAAGTACCAATACTACCATAACCATTGACTGGGCAAAGGCAGGTCCGTGTGTTGGGGTCCGTTGCCGGAGCCGAACCAAATCCGGCCCCACACCAACATTGGCCGGCCACCTCCCCCCTCCCTCCCTCCCGTTGAATGAATTCCCGAAAACTACTTTTAGTGTGGATATTTTTCGACCCCATTAATCTCGCACCTCGAAGCAACGGTAAGTAAGGGCCGTTGCGGCTAGTTGGTGGTGGTGGGGGCTAGCTAGCCTCCCTACTAACTAGGAGGTCGGCTTCAAAGGCGATGGCGAAACTATTTACTTTAAGGCGGCACACTCTACGGTCATGGCCGGTGACTTTGGGTCGCACCGGGGCCGGGTTTTCAAATTCTTGAGTGGTTTTTATTATTATTACTCTTATTATTATTATTGGGCTCCCCCGGAATACACTAGCTAGCCAACAACCTCTTCTTATAGCAAGGCTTGTGCACTCTATAAGCAATGCATATATATATACATATACACATACACTTAGCATATAAAACCACCCTCCCTTTGTCATGTTGTTTGTCCAAATTCCCTTGATCCCTACAAATCGAAGTGTAGCCAACTCACCGCGGAAGCGAATATTCCCCCACTTTTGAGTCCCGATTGGCCACAATGGGTTCCCCACTGCAAGTTCGTACACCCCGTAGTGGGGCCTTCCTCGGGGCCTAGGTGGCGGTTCCGGGTTGGCCGAGACGGGGTCCTTTGAGGAGTTTGCATATCCCCACAAATGATGCATGGAATCGTGTGCCCCCTCGGTGCCAAATTAACAAGCGTATTCTAATCCGAGTTTGTGCCACCCTGGAACACATGAGAATCCCGATATCTTCGCATTTTGTGGTGCTAGTACATGAGCTACACTGCAATATGATATTTGGTGTCACTTACGATTTGGATTTACACCATGCTCTATCTTCTTACTATCGATCGATGTAATTCTTCACCAAGCGAAGTTGTTAGTGTTCTATAATGTCCACACTACCAATTTGGCATTTGTTCGTAGAATATGAGATATATAGTAAATAGATATAGCATTGCGTAATTCCAAGTAGTAAGTGACACTAAATATCATGTTTAGTGTAGCTAGCGTAGGGACGGCCCACCCCTCCACACTTGTGGGGGGATGTGAGCCCCACGTCCCTTCATAATAATCAACCCCGAGGGGCGCGTTATGCGGCAATGGTAATCATTGGACCTCAACTTAACTTGACTTACCTTATATTGGCCCTCATACCCAAGCGTTTGGCAAGGGATACGATATTTCCTCACCTCGATAGCCTCATAACATTATTCAAATCCATAACGATGTTCTATGGGACTGACAATATTTTGCAGGATATTCTCCATATTCAATATGAATGTGGGGAATATTTTGAAGAATATTGTCAATCCCACAAAACATTGTTATGGATCTGAATAATGTTATGTTAAGCGTCTCCCATGCCCTTTTCATACAATTATTCATTTGCACCAAAATAACGTGGACCGGATCATCTCGCCCCTTGACAACTAGACATGTGTTCAACAATCTCCAAGGAGCAGCCGATGCCTTGATAAAATGAGCCACATGGAATGGGACGAAAACTACACCAAACATAGGATATAGTTGGGCATTAAGATCGGTGTGCCATGTCAGTGAGGGTGGTACTCAGACTTGCCACGTGGCACCAAGTGTCATGTGACATCCTCTCTAGTTGTCACCCAGTGATTGCAAGACTAATAATGTGGGTCAATGATGAATAGTGTGGGTCGCACTAAATCCTATGTGTAGGGTAGTAAGAGTGGGGCCCCTACACACTTAGATTCAACTCGAGTTGGGAGCATGATTAATTTGCAATGTATGTGATTATGGTATCTTGGATTCGGATTTGGGTGAACCAACCCATACACTCGTTCCTTGTTGGATGCCTAAACCCTTGCCTCCAAGGAACCAATGTACAGGTTGTTTCGCCCCAGCCCTTGGATTCGACAAACTCTTATCCAAAGCTCCAACTTCAGTGCTTCATCAATCCTCAAGCTCTCATTAGTTCCACTGGGGGAGGACTATGAAATACCATGTGTAACATTCATGGGATATTCCTCATTTCAAATGAATACTATTATTAAAATGCATAGTATATATTCACAATGGATTTCCAATACCTTAGTTTTTATTAATCTCAATGTTTCAATCTAAAATGTTAAATAGATACATTCATTTATTGCACCTTGTTTTGTAGTGGATCACAGGTACCCTTCCCCCCCTAGCCTTCCCATTAACTTAGTTTGAGCAAGTGTAAATTGATCATGATCAAAGCGAGATTTAAGGGGGGGTACTAAAGATAGGTGAATTCATGACACATTAAAGAACAACTAAATAGCCACTGGCTTGAAGACCACAAACAAGAGTTAGAAATCTCGACATTCCTCAGTGACCTCCGTGAGGTGGCTTAGGATTTTGACCGAAGAGCTCCTCGAAAATTATCAAAGAGCTTGTCATAGTCGTTTCACACGGAATCCATCAAAACACCGTCTCAATATTATAAGCTTGGTAAACATTTCACTTGCTCTTAGTTGAAAGCTTAAGTTTAAAGTGGACATGACAAAAAAAAAACCATGTGTATGAGGCTCAAGGGTTGATCACACCGGGCACTACTGGCACCATCCGTCGGCATCTCCGGCTGTAATAGTGTGAGAAGTGGTGGACCAACATCTATTTCTCAACATAATCCCCAACAATTTCACGGCTAGGACTGGACGGAAAGTTTGGTGTGATCGGGCCCTCATAGACCAGTGGAAGGCTCATTTTTTCGAGATCCCAATTTTTTAGTTTCCAACCTCTTTAGTGTGAAGGAGGCATAAGGACCCAAAATCACCTAATTATGTCAATGACCCTATTTCGAGACCTTTATCTAGTCACAACTACATATAGTCTAACCCCGATAATATGACACTTGAGAATACGACACCTTGATTATACGACACATTTTCCATCGACCAAACTTTCTAGTGTTAATTACTCCAATATTGCGACTATGATGCTCGTAATATGACATTTAAAGTCCGAATTGTCATATAATATTGTCATGCGTGCATGTGGTGGGACCCACACTAAGGATCTGTCTTGGGATCAGAGAGTACATGGTGAATTTATTAATGGGTTACTTAACTTTAACTCAAGTCAACTATTGCATTTTGCTTGGTTTCAAAATAGACATTGCATTTTTGAGTCTTTGGGTTTGGGTAGAGGTTGAAGGGTATAGGAATTGTTGGATCTGCAGACTAGAATTATGAGAGATGTTGATTTTCCTTCTTGATTTGAAATTTGTCCTCACACCTGAATCTTACATCTCTTTAGATTGGAAATGTTGGTCCCCGCCGACTTATACTCTTAGATTTGCCCATGCTACTCTTCAATTTCTTGGCTCCGGAGGTGTCGGCAATCTTGAGCGGCCGATGCCATTCATTTTGGTTATAGTTTCAACAATTTTGGTGTTGATGACCACATCCGCATACAAAACAACTTTGCACACAATTTGGCAAGCATTGACCTCCTCTGCATTGGTTATGGCATTGGAAGATGTTTACAATATGGATGAGACTGCTTTATTTTATTGTGCTCAACCAAACAAGACACTAGAGCAAGGAAAAGTTCCTGCATTGGGCGCAAAATTCAGAAGGACCGTCTCACTCTTGCTCTTGTTGTAAACATGACATACACTAACAAATTAAAACATGTGATTATTTACAAATCTCTACACCCAAGATTATTTGAAAGGTGGTTGCCAACAAGTAGATGTGGTGGTTTGCAAACCCAACGGCCTAGATTACATCAAATGTATTTGAGAGTTGAATGATGAGCCTCAATGTACATTTCAAATCTCAAAAGTGGAAGGTACTTTTAATTATGGACAACTATGCTACACATTCCCATAAGCATGTTGGTAGGGGTGATTCATTTGGTTTTTCAACCTTGAAGTTGAGCAATATTACTATTTTTTTCTTACCACCTAATGTTACAAGTGTGGTAGAACCCTTGGATCAAGGAATAATTGCTTCATTCAAAGTTTAGTATAAGAAGAAGCTTTTGGAATGGGTTCTCTCTCAGTTTGATTCTTCTAATACTCACTAGGACTTGAGGAAAACAATGCCTAATGCAAGGCAAGCTATCATGAGATGCTCTCAAGTGTGGAGAGAGGTGAATCCCAAAATTACACGAAACAACTGAAGGATGTCCAACATTTTACATGCATATCAACGTGCGAATTTTGCCATGGATGATGAATGTGAGAAATCGAGAATGAAAGAAGCATCAAATGAATTGGCAAGTCTCATTTCCTCTTTGAATCTTGGAAGTGAAGAAATGCCTATTGAAGAATATGTGCGTTGGCAAGAGAGGAAATTGTTGATGTAGAGTACAACATGGTTGAGTTGGTGGATTTGGCATGGGGTAGAGAAATCCATGTGGGTTTAGATTTGAAATGAAGAGCTAGTGGAGGGGAATGATGTGGATGACCAGCCAACACCAATAGTCAAGCGTCCTCAATCATGTGAGTATGCCCAATTAATACCAAATTTTGTAGCGGAGCATCCTTTGGAGTTTTTAGTTGTGGATGTGATGAACATGCAATCTTTTATGGATAAATTGAACAATATGCTAATGTCCAACATCAACAAACATGAATAGAAGACAATAGATTCTTACTTTTGTAGTGTGATATATGCTGATGACATCAACATGGGACTATATATGTTTTTAGACTCCATATTGTGGGACATTGTGAGCATATTTATTTAATATAAATGTTTTTTCATACTTATGTATCTTCATTGTGTATACAAAAAGACATTTTACATTGAAATAGGCCATTTGCTCAAAAACCTTGATAGTACGACATTTGAGACCAAAATGTCATATTATGTGCTACACGACATTTGGATAATATGACACTTTCTTGCATGACCAAACGTGTCATATTAAAGGGGGAGAATAGCACTTCATAGTAATGATATGTTTGAATGAGATAAAGTCAAGGCTTAGCATTGTCTACAATGCCCCTACCCCGCCTGTGTTGGGGGGGAGGTGCTAAGCAACCACTTTAGGTCACAAAGTAACCTTGACTTTCATTAATCATATCTAAATCACAATGTCAAAATTCTATCATCTATTTAATTGCACCAACCCCTCTACACCTTTGCTAGATTTCTTTTCGTTTCATTTCGAGCATTTACATGATATAGCCTTTAAGCATCCGAGAGGCTCAAGTGGGCCTCTTCATGCACAAAAAAACATGTATTTGAGCTACATAATTTCATTTTACGCTTAATTATGTTAAAAGTGGCCCTATCTAGAATGAACTTATTCGTCAAGTGCACTTTCTGAATCGGTTAAATACCTTGATGTTAGTGAAGTTTGAGTTCAAATACATAGCATGGGGTGCCCTTAAATATCTATACATACATTGTGTTATGATCTTCAATGTCAAGTGTGAGCATCCTTTTATTTTCCCTTGACATAAGACAATATATAGAACAAGCTTTTACACCCATAAACATACAAATTATGATTTTTAAACTTGGTGAGGCCCGTATAAATTTTGTACACAGTTGTATATTGAGACCCCGTGTCCGTTAAGGGTTAAGCACGATTCAAGGTCTCAAGTGATCAAAGCGCCCATCATAGGCACTTCTACCTCGCTCGTCAAGTTACTGAAATTGTTTTGTAATACATTGTTCATGGTATTTAGTGTCACTTTCTATTTGGACCTATGCAATTCTATATTTTCATCTTCATCAACAAAGATTAAACAAGTTGTATGGACTTCATACATCATAAACGGCTATCAAAGTTACCGCATTGCGTAACTTCCGAATAGTAAGTGGCACTAAATCCTACAAATGGTGTAGTTATTTTGACATGTATGTGACTTTGGATGCTTTGTTAAATATTAGGTCATGAATTTCTATTGTGGACTTTTGAATTGAAGTGTAAACTTGAAGTCATAAAAGAAGGGAAGGGAAAAAACAGTGGCTCACTAAGGCTTTTAGGGCCAGGGCGAACCAACCCGTACATTGGTACCTTACCGGATGTCTAGTGATGTCACATTTGAATGAATCGGCCCTCAACCCCATAGGGGGGCTTTTTGTATTGAAGCCACTTCATCCACGATATCTAGGATGGATGATTTTAAGTGAGTGCCACGAATCCCCAGCCGTTCGCCCTCCCCAGTAAGGTACCAATATACTAGTTGGTTCGCCCCAACCGGCTTTTAGGAGGTGGAATATGCTCATCACTGTCAATGATGCACAAATTATACCTTTTTTGGGGGGGGGGGATTTGGGCGAACCAACCCATACACTCGTTCCTTGGTGGATGCCTAAACCCTTACCTCCAAGGAACCAATGTACGGGTTGTTTCGTCCCAGCCATGGGGGGGTGGGTGGGATATGTAACTATCTTGTTGGGCATAATCGGTCAAGTTTCTGGTGTTTCCAAGTCCAACCAATTACACAATGTTGACATCTTTCGGTTTTTATTATTATTAAATTGGCAGTGACTTTTATAGATTCCTCTAAAACGATCAGTAATTTTCCTAAAGTCTTCAACTTCAACCGGTTGTTTTTCAAACTCAACTGGTTTGTATGTAGAGTAGAGGCGCCCATAACCGATCACTTAAGAGATCATGCACCAACTCTGAAGAAGTATAAGGCGGTGCAAATTTTTCCCATCTAGGGAGATAGAAATCAGGATGACTGCAATTTTTTCGATAATCTTATTCCTGAAATTGAGATTACTGTGAATTTTTGAAGCCAAAGGTTGGCCCGAACATATTACCAATGTTTATAGTCTACCATAACCGCTCATTTAAACCACTCACTCCTCCTCACTTTAGCACTCAAAACCGGGGACATGTGTCATGGCTCCATTGATTCCCACCTGATCAAAACTGAGTCTCAGCCTTATCGAAATCGAGGTACCCTAGAGATTGCCAATGGGGTCGTGATCGGGAATAGGCGCCTCTACTAAGTTATACCTACAACAGCAGCAGCTGGTTGTCCCGTTCATTGGCGGAGGCTTTTCCTGCGAGGGAGGGAGGGATATTTTGTCCTTGGGCCCAAAAGGCCAAAAGAGAGCTTGTTGGAGCCTGGAGGTTATTGGGCCCCAGAAGAGAATGTTGGTAGGCGTTAAAGGCAGGATTTCTATATTTATCAGAAACACGTGGTAAACCCCGTGACACTACACTGCATACTACACCCTAAATTTGGCCTTGTCTTGTTTGTGTCCGAACCCTGAAATTTGGGGCAAGCTACATCATATCCACTCATCATACAATAATTTTTATTTCCCCTCGGGTACACATGATGCCCTAATAACCCCCCACCCGCTATGTGCAACAATGAAGGGGGAGAGATGACCCACTAAGGTAGAAATACCATAAACCATGAAAATAAGGTGATTCGCATTGAAGATATGGTCTTAAAATCATGAGATAATTTTTCAAGATAGAAGGGAAGGATTCATGAAGAATGCAAGTTGTTTCATGCTTTTATTCCCTGTAAAAAAAATTCTACAATTTTTCAAAGTGGAAAGTTTGCCACCTCTACTCGTTCACTAGATTCTCCTTACACCGAACACAGTAATCCTCATTTCCACACAGAACATCACCTAAACTAGTTAACTCATGAGTACATTCAATTGTGATTGATGGTAGTCGAACATGACTAAATTTGGCTAAACTGATTGTACACGCATATCAAGCTACCAACCTCGCAATGATTGGTTTCAGAAATGGCACTTCACTATTCTGACGGAAGTCTACTGCATGGATAGAGGGTAGTTCACAGTTTATGGTGTCTCTACCTTACAGATGAACCAATTGAGTTTGAGAAATAACCAATTGAAGTTCAAGACTTCAGAAAAAATAACCCATCATTTTAGAGGAATCTATACAATATATGTACCTCACATTAATAAAGAAAACCCCCGAAAGATCACAACATGTAACCCCAATTGGATTTGGAAATGCTAGGATTTTGACCGATTGTGCCCAAAAATCTCCCCAGACATTGATGTACAAGTGCCAATTTGCCTGCCTTATCCCCCATGACCCAAAGTTGGCAATCCCTCTAATATTGAAGTTATTTATTGAATTTTTTTGACTTCTCTATGTTCACAACTAATTCTTGCCCCATGCTAAATCACATTTGTGTTCGGCTGGGCCCCGCCCCTCCCACGCCTCTTTCATTGCCCGGTCTTCCTTCCCGCACCTGCATGGGAACTCCTCCCTCGTTGGGAACCAATGTGACAATACCGGTCAAAATTACAAATATTCAAGTTGACCTCACTTTCATTATTCCCAAGTCAAGTGATGGAGTTCCTTCACATGCCAAAGGAGCTTCATGGCTTAAGTGACCGGGTATTGTCACATTAGTTCCCAACGAGGAAGAGTTCCTGTTAAAGGGGGTTCCCCTCTACGTTCCATCGGTACCACCCTACTTCCGGTAGTACCTTACAGGTAGTACCTTACCGGTACGCGAACAGACTTAGTCCAGTTTTCCTTACCGGCATCCTAAGGTACTGCCCGCTACCGCTTTTGTTGGATGTCTCACTCCATGCATCCATCTTAGTCTCCATGCCTCTCCTTGGGGTATCCCACGCTTCTACTGGTCTTAAGGTTGGTACACCTCTTATGCCAGTAGAGTCGACCAGTATCCCTACCGGATTCTCCTACCGAATTCTCGGAGGATCGACCAAGTTCCCTACCTGGTTCTCAACCGGGATTCCTAGGGAATCTACCGGTTTCTCTGCCGGATTCATGACCAGGTTCCTTGGGGGTCTACCGGTTCCACTACCGGGTTCCTAACCAAGCCCTAGAAATCTACCGGTTCCACTACCGGTTCCTAACCGGGTTTCCTGAGATCTACCGGTTTAGCCGTACTACCTCCAATACCGTGGTTACAAGAGTTCTAATCATCCTACCACGAGTTTTCCCTTTACCCAACTTCACAACTGGGTTTAGCCGTTTTTATAACCGTATTACTGTTAGCGTATTACTTACCCTATTACTAAGATAGATGATACATCCTACCGAACTCCCTTCTTAGCACTCCTGACTGTTTCTATTTTATACTACCACTCTCATAGTCCATGTACAATCCACTCTTTACCAGGACTCAATGTTGTAGTATGAAAACTCAACTAAGAGAATACCATTCCCTTCATTCAGTGTATACATCTGGTACTACTATCCCACAAGACTTCTCTAAAGACACCCCCCTCCATGCGTTAGCTACTTGTACACGACTCTTTTGGTAACATAAGTAGTCCATTGCCAACTTCTCTTCCACACCACAATAATTACCAGAAGTAAGGCAACCACCATTACAAGAAAACCACAAGTTCCTTATCTCAGACTCAACAGTATCTTACTCAAGCAATCCAATACTCTTATCTATATGAATCCTAGTACACATTCCTTAAGAATGAGAGAGAGAGAGAGAGAAAGACAACTCTCTCCTTAAGTACTTTCTCCTCATCACTTTAAATCCATACTAACCACTCACTGGGACTACCCTATCCACTACTCTTCTACTCCTTATCTGCAACTACGGCACCATCTTATCCCTAATTGCTATTTCTGATACTACTACCAAAAGTAACTTAAAAGCCACTTCAACCTGATATTGCTAAAAATTATTGTTTACTAACCTCCTTTAACATTGCCCCCCCTCTAATCTAAATTCCGCCCTCGGAATTTCTAAGTTCTTGCTACCGGTTACCTAAGGCTTATGCTGGGAAGGCAGTCTTGGAGGCGCTCCGGAAGACTCTGCAGCCCTCTCATTGTCTGGGAATTGTTGATGTGCCCTGATCTACGGTTGATACCACGGTGGGTCTCCTGCCATAGTGAGATGGTGACCCATGTCGAGGTCCCAGCGTCCCTGATCGTGATCGTGACGTCCTATCACCCACCGGAGGTTGAATTGCTGGGTCTTCTTCCGGATCGAGTGAATTGTCTTCTTCCGCGGCTGCTACCGGACTTGATAGCCGCTCTTGACTTCTACCTTGAGAAGGTGGTCTCGGGCTTCGGGGCTAGCTGGGGCTCCGAATTTCTGTTGGTCGAGGAGGAGGAGATTTTGTCTTGCTCCGACTGCGATGGTCTGCTCTAGGAGAACGAGGAGAGCTCCTTGGTTGACTTCGACTTCTGCTTCGAGGTCGAACCGGTGGTGAAGAAGGTGTGGGATTAGTTGGGGCGGTTTGTGCGGAATTCGATGGACCAGCTTCGTCACCTGCTTCTTCGTCATCTGATTCTTCCTAGTCGGAAAGAGGTGCTTCAGGCATTTCGAACCCCGGAAATGCTAAGCGGTACTCTCTTAGCTGCCGAACATATTCCGCTTCATCCCTTCTAAAGGAATCAAAAAGCTCCCGGTAAATTTCAGTGTAACTATCTTCAATCTCCCGAGCTTTCTTCTTCCTTTCCCCACTCATTTCTACCGCTAATTGCCTGGCCAACAAAGTAGTATAATTCTGAACTACTTCGTGGAATTCCTCTAAGCGGTTTTTGCACAATACCCTCACGCTCTCAAGTTCCTCCAACTGCCTAATCCTATCCCGCAGACAGTCGATCTCCCTTTGCATCTCGAGCTGGGTCTGCCCTTCCGCTGGCGATTTCGAACGTCCCCTCGCGCTTGCTCGTAATTCTTCCTCCAGCTCCGCGATACGCGCTCGGAATCCATCTGTATTGCCCACCGCTTCCGCTAATGCAGCTTCATTCTCCGTCAATCGAGTGTTCAGCAGTTGAATTGCCCGCTGCTGGTTCTGATTGGCGGTTTCGAGGTTGCCTAATTGAGCCTCCCGAGTTGCAGCTTGCTGATTCGCCGCCTGCAACGCTGTTTGGAGACTTTCCGTTTGCGACCTCCAATAATCCTTCTCCCTTTCCACCGCCAATCTTGTTGCTTCCGCAAGGTCTGCATCCCTGTTTAATGCAGCCATTTGCCCTACCAGCGTCCTCTTCTCCGCTTCTCGTGCATTGATGACCCTTTTGAGTTGCTCTTCGGATCCACGAGCTTGTTCCAGCAACCTATCTCGATGGGCCACTTGTTGCTGCAGCTTCACGACCTCCTTACTCATCCCTGCCATATTCCGATCCGCCCTTTTTTTGATATCTTGGCAGGCATTGTCGATTGCTTCCTTCTAATCGTTGCGAAAACGATCCCGAGCTTCCTCGGCCGACATTCTTAGGGCTGTCTCCAATTCCAGCTTCTCCCTAAGTTCCCTTGTGGCCGTGCTCACATTTTGGACCACCTTCTGATACTGGTTTAACGACCCTAAGACCTTGTCCAGTTGTTCTAGGGCTGCTTCCGGTATCAACTCGCTTGGCGGCTCCAAATGGAATGCTGCTCTATTCGATCCCGGTGATTCGAATAGCGGTTTCCTCGTCCCCGAAGGTGGTGTCTTGTGAACCACCATCTGCTTCCCCTTCCCCGGGCTTTCTTTCACCGGAGTGGTTGAGGGTGGCATCTGCGCGATGGGAGCGGGGCTTGCTTTCTTCTTCTTCCTCTGTCTCCTCGAACTCTCGCCTTCGGTTGTCTTCCTCTTCCCCCGTAATGCTATCCTAGCAGCTTCTCTCCTTCTTTGCTTCTCACCTTCCGATTCCTCCTCCGTTTCTTCATCATCGTCTGCCGGTCCTTCCGTGGCCTGGATGGCTCTCGAACTCTGCCCTGGTCCACTGATTGACAAGGGTGGTGTTGAAATAGTAACCGGAAACCATTTTCGCATGAGCACATCAATCACCTGGGCGGCCACCAACACGGGTTGTCCTGTTTCCGCTCCGGTCCTAACTCTTACCGGTGTGCACAACCTTTCTAATTCCTTCGCTAAATTCCGGTAGAGAATCGCCGCCCAATTGAATTCCCTACCCATCCCTTCTGCTAAACATACGCACTTCACTAAATTATGAGCTGCATATGTGAGCTTCTTCTTGAATACTATCGCCTGTAAAATAGCGTAGATCCTCGGAATGTAAGGTCCCGCGAACTTGATAACTGACCATCCCTCCCTGGTCAGTGAGTTTGCTCCCGAAATGTGCGATACCTGTTCGCCCCATTCATCTGCTGCAAACCCTGGAATCTGCGTGCTGCTAAAATTGTGCGGTAATCCCAAAAATTCTACTATCAACTCCTGGTTGATCGTGATTATCTTCCCCTTCACTATTGACGTAATAGATTTCTTATCGAACGATAAGTCTAATCCTTTAATAAAATCTATAACCAAATCCCTCCTCAGGTTTCCCCACCTGATATGCTTGAACCCATCTAATCCTACCTTCTTGGCCCACTCATCCTCCTCTGCCATCGCTGCCCACTGATGAAACTTCCGCATCATCCTTATCTCGAACTCCTCCGGAATAACGTAGTTCTTCGGCGTTGCTGGCCTTATCATTTGTAGCGGTTGCGGCGGTGTGTTGGTTTGCCTCTGCGGCCTTCTCAACCGCCTATCCAACACCACTTCCTCTCCGCTCTGCTCACTTCCGCTGACTATAATTCTCTCATCCTCCTTCGCCATTTTTCTTGCTGCTTCTGTTGCTAAAATCTGAAGGTTTGAATGGCGTTTGAAATTTTTGCAGCGCTTCGCCCTTTCCTTACACTTCTTGCGTTGTGTGCTTGCAAAAATGAACGGTTTAAATAGATCGTCTAAGGGTCTTTCCCCTTCATATCTCGTCATAACTGCCGTGATAATGAGACAACTAACTGACGTCGCTTCAGAATTAGTTCCGCCGCCGTTGTGGGTTGCCTCTTCATATTCCGTGCTATTATGACGGCAAAAGTTTTTTAGGTTTCTGACGTGTATATTATCTATTTTTTCTTGCCTATCACCCATGCTGGCCACGTCTGGGAAACCGTCTTTGTTATGATTGTTACCCCCACTACCTCTTGCTAGGTCTAGGGTAATGGTGTCGTCATTATTACCATTGCTACCCCTACTACCTCTTTCTAGGTCCCGAGTAACCGGGTCGAGGTTAACCTTGCTACTGGTTTTCCTACTGGTTTCACTTAGATTACCGGTACCTCCTTTGTCTACCGGGTACTGCTCATCCACTCCGTTGGATGATGTCTCCAAGACCCTATAGGGTTTCAGTTTGTTAATGTTTACCAGCACCGGTTTAGGGTCAAAAGTCTGTTCATTCACCAGCAGTACAGTATTATTTGGTAAGACATACTGCACACGAAATGGACCATGCCATCGTTGTTTAAACTTACCAGGATGGTCCTTGGCGTCTTTGGGGAACCACAGGACTCTATCTCCGAGTTGAAATTGTTTAGGCCGGTAGTGATCCTGACTCCAAAGTGCTCGCTCCCACTGGCGATGAGTCTGAGTTTGTCGAGCTTGTTCTCTTGATTCGTCCAGCAGTTCCAATTGTCGGTGCCTTGCTTGTATGATTCGTACTGGTTGTTCCTCCCGATTCCTGTCCACTGTAGGCAGAATGTACTCGGTAGGCATTAACGGAGTCATCCCATAGACCAGCTGGAAGGGGGAGAAACCGGTAGCTACCTTGAAAGAAGTTTGGTATGCAAACAGTACCGTGGACAAGTGTTCGTCCCAGTCGTTGCGAAGGTCACTAATAAGTTTAGTGAGCAATGTGCCAATAAACTTGTTGGACGATTCTGCTTGGCCATTACCTTGAGGATAGTAAGTTGTGGATGTACGGTGTTTTATCAGGTAATGGTCCGTGAGGTAATGAATTGCCTCGTTGATGAAATGAGTCCCTTGATCACTTACCAGATACAGAGGACAACCGAAACGGGTCAGAATGTTTTCGTAAATAAAGCGGGCGGTGACCACCGCCGTGTTTGTTCGTAATGCCTTGGCCTCAACCCACTTGGTCGCGTAATCTGTTGCTACCAGGATATACTTATTGCCTGTATATCTGCCTACCGGTTTAATTGGTCCCACAAAATCCAAACCCCATTTCATGAATGGTTCCACTGGCAAGTTCGTAATTAACTGGGCCATCGATCGAGTATTCAGGCCTCCCATTTTTTGACATTCGTCACAGCTACGGCAGTATTCCATAGTATCTTTGTGTAAGGTAGGCCACCAGTAGCCGGCATCCAAAATTTTTCGTATCGAGATGTGGGATGCCAAATGTCCTCCACCTACCCCCTTGTGTAGCAGTTCCAGTATCGCTCTAGCTTCCCTTGGATCAAGAACTCGCCTTGGTATCAGATCTTGCCCTTGTTTGAACAAAACCCCGTCCTTCAGAAAGAAACGGAAACTTTGAAGTGTTAATCGACGCTTTTGCTCTTCTGATAAATGAGGTGGGTACTCTCCGGTAGCTAAGTACGTTCTGAGATCTGTGTCCCATGGAACGGATATCGTGAAAAGTGTGGCATCCGTAGGTTGATCCGGAACGCCTATTGGAGGTTCAGACTTTGCTAAGCGTGTTAAACCGTCAGCTACCGTGTGGGTTCTACCGGGTTTGTATACGACCGTAAAGTCGTACTCTAGAAAGAGAAGTAACCATCTAGCAATTCGTCCGGAGACCTGTGGTTTGTTGACAAGGTGTACCAAGGCCATGTGGTCTACATAAAATACAAACTTGTTTGCCAGTAGGTAATGGCGAAATTTATGCAACGCATAAATCATAGCTAAAGCTTCCCTCTCGGTAGTTGTGTAGTTTCGTTCTGCCTTATTCAACAGTCTAGAGGCGTAAGCTATGGGCTGATCACATTTTCCACTAACATTTTGTGCTAGCATAGCTCCTACTGCTAAATTAGAAGCATCCGTATGAACGTGGAACTCTAATTCCCAATGCGGTACTATTAGTATTGGGGCATTGACATACCGGGATTTGATGTGATCGAAAGCCGTCTGACATTCTTCGGTCCACTTGAACTCTTCGGCCTGCCGCATCAGCTTGGTAATTGGAGCCATGATGAACGCGAAGTTCTTGATGAAGCAACGGTAGAATTGAGCAATTCCATTAAAAACTTGAATATCATGAGGGTTTTTAGGTGCGGGCATCGATACTAATGCTTCCACCTTTTTTGGATCGGGCATTTTTCCTTCCTTCGAGACGATGTATCCCAACACAATACCAGAGAATACAAAAAATAAACTTTTCTCCGGATTGAGGCTGATACCTGACTGTCGGCATGCTACGAAACATTGCCTCAGTTTCTCCAAATGGGAATCCATGTCGCTGTAGATGTTGAAGTCGTCTAAAAAGATTTTCATGAATTTGTTGAGAAATTCTTTGAAGACGGTGTCCACAACGCGTTGGTATGTTGATGGTGCTCCAGTTAAGCCAAATGGCATATTGATCCACGAAAAGGCTCCCCATTCGGTTATGAACGCTGTATGGCGACGATCTTGCTTCCTGATTTTGATCTGGTAGTATCCTGAGTATCCATCGCAAATGGAAATTGCATCGTGTCCAGCTACCTTGTCCAAGACTTCATCGGTGAACGGAATAGGATAAGGATCCTTCTTAGTCGCGGCATTCAATTTCCGGAAATCAACACATATTCGTAGTTTCCCATTCTTCTTTGGAACTACCACAATGGGGGACAACCACGTGGCTTCCTTTATTGGCTCAATAAATCCTGCTGCCAATAGTTTGTCAATGTCATGTTTGACTATGGCTGCATAATTGGGGTTCATTCTATAGCGTGCTTGATGAGCTGGTGGCATCGAGGTATCCAACTCGATCCGATGTTCCGTAATGTAAGATGGAATGCCCTTGAGTTCCTGATAAGACCATGCAAAAACGTCTTTGAATTCTCTTAATAATTCCTCAGCCTCTTTTGCGTACCTTGGTTCCAGAGCTGCATTCAATTTGACATACTTGGGCTCTTCTTCTGTTCCCAAGTTGATTTGCCGAATCTGCTCTGTTTCCGGTAACGTCTAGCCTGCAATCTTCAGGTTTTTAACCCTTTCGTGTGCTGGTGTATCATCCACATCAATGTCCCCAAGGATTGGTTGTGAAAAATGGCTTGGGTAGTTTTTCGATGATTCCTGATCCAGTAAGCAGGGTAGAGTAACAGTGCCAATCGAAAACAATTGAGGTTCGGTTTCAAACAGGGTATCTTCTTCCTCGTCCGTCACCCCTTCCTGGAAGTCATAGCAAATGAGCACCTCCGGTCTCCTGGTATTAAGTCCTAATTTCTTGGTTACTGGGATCACCCGAGTAGTGCCATTCCCTTCAATGGTCACCATGTTGTTACCCCAATCATGGAAAACCTTAGCATTCCGTAGTCATGGCCTTCCTAACAACATTGAATAGGAATCATCCACCACACTACTATTCATGACGGTAAATGTCACCGTATAAGGTATGCCATGGATACCTATGCGAACATCTCTAATCAATCCTACCGGTTTAGTGGTAGTTTGATCTGCCATTCTTAAATTGTAAGGTGCAGGTTTTGGGGCTGGTAATCCCAACCGCTTTCGTAAATCCTCCGTGATAATGTTCACACCTGATCCTCCATCCAGAAGAACATCCTCCACAGTGTTTCTCCCGACTTGAACCGGTATGACTGCCATTTGATGATCAATGGCTACCGCAACTACAATACTTTCAGGAAGTTGGTCTGCATTTTGTTGACGTGACGTACCTGGGGCTGTTAAGTATTCACGCAGTGCGGGAGCTAATTGCATCAATTGCTTCAATGTCAGCGTATACTTACTATCCAAGACCTGGGATCCCAAATCCATCAATACCTCCTTTAGTTCAGTAGACGGGGCTTGTAAGATTACCTTGGGTGATTCCATCTTAGGAAGCCCTATCCATTCCGTGGATTGGCTGACTACTGGTGTGTCCTGAAGTTGATGAATAGTTTGAATGAAATCATTCTTCAATTGCTCTTCCTTTTTCCAATCTTCCGGGGATTTTGTCTTCAAGGGTTCCTTCTCCTTGAATGCTACCTCCTTGTTCACTTTGCTTCGAGTGGTTACCGCTAGAACCATGTTGACATTTGCCTCTTCCACTCTAGGCGGATTCCTAGGTTCCTGCTGCGGTGGTTGGGTTTGCCTATTTCTGAACATGGCCTGAGCCTCGTCCTTGTAAGGGCAAAAATACGCCTTATGTTCTGTCCTACCACAAATGTAGCAAGGTAAAGGCCTGTCGTTCTGTCTAAATGGAGGTCTTGCCGGTATCCCTCGATTATACTGTGCCGCTACCTCATTAACCGCTACCGTGGTTTTCTCCTTTAGTCTATTTAACGGATTCTCTGGATTAAAAAAACATTTTTCCATGGCGTGTCCCTTCCGTTTGCAGCAAGCACACACCTCCTCATTGGGTTTTAAGATTTGTTTTCTCTTCTCCTCCGGTTGGAAGGCACTAATGATTTTATGCCCATCCGAATCTGCAGTATTTTCTTCGCATAATACTGCCGCTTCTTTCAAGGTTACTAACGAGCCCTTTTCCCTAGCTGTAAGTAGCCGTAAGTATGATTTTAAACCCGTTCTGAAAAAGGTAGTTAGGAATGCGTCCTGTGGCGGGTCTTGCAAACAGTTTGCCAATTTGACTAACCTTTCAAAATAAGACTCTACCGTTTCTGTCTCCCCTTGTTTGATGTTTCGGAGAGCCATATAGACTTGTTCATCTGTTTGCACTTTCCTATAGCGTTTACAAAACGCTTTTGTCAATAATTCGAAATTACTATCTGGGTAATTGTTCAAAAAATTCTCTCCCCATTCTGACTCTTTGTCTCTCAATGTATAACAGAACAGATTTATCATCTCTTCATCTTCTGTTTCACGATTCGCTTTGATAGCTTTCCTAAACACTCTAATATGAGCGTCTGGGTCTGCACCCGACTGATACAGTGGATATGGCAATGATTTACGAGATGGTAAGGGCGTAGGTGTTACCGGAACAGGTGGTGGCATTGTGGTGTACCATGGTGGAAAATAACCGGTTCGCATCCAAGGTGGTGTGTCATTCTTGTTGTCGTCCTCTTCTTCCCCGTCATCACCTCCCGGTCCTCGGTCCGGTGGTTCTCCTCCCGGTGGTCCAGCAGGGGGTCTTCCTTGGCCTCGTCTGAATTCGTCCTCTCGATCTCGCGAATTCCCCTTCTCCTTCCGTTGGGCTCCTCTTCTTCCCATATCCTTTTGATCATCATCCGATCCTCCTTCTGGTGGTCCTTTTCCTGGTGGTTCGATAGGTGGTCCTCTTCTACCACCTCCTGTGTCTGTTACCGTTTTGTTTCTTGTATATTGTTGTTCCATGTTCCTCTCCAATCCTGGAAAACTTCGCTGATCCTCGTTTTGTCCCCTGTTTGGATAATGTTTCACTCCTTCTACGCCCATCGATTCATATCCATGTGATTGTGATGGCACGGTGTCCTTACCATAGGTGTTCTTCCCTTTTTTCGTTTTTCGTGCTACTTCTGGATTGTCCCCTTGGACATTGTATTCTCCCCTTTGGTGAGAAGCTATGGTTCCCATATAACTCTCATTCGGATAGTATGACGACCTATCCATCCCCCCTTGAAAACCGTATCTACCACCTGGGAGAGAATGTGGGGAACTGTATGGGATCACAGGTGGTGTATAATAAGGATTAGAGAAATGAATGATCGGTGGGTTTTGAATAACGGAGGTAGTTGGAACAATTGTAGTAGGGATTTTTGAAGAGTCGTTGTGAGGAAACGACTTGGAACCTAGTTGATGATCATTTATGAGGGATCTGACAAAATAACACTCAGTATCTCGATGACCCGGAAGATTGCAGTATGTGCAATATGGGGGGGCATGGTGAGAACCAAATTCATCGTCCCATAGATTTGGAAGATTAGAAAATCTTACATGGCGTTGCTGTGTTGGAATGGTCGCCGTAGGCTGCACCATCGTTTGGAATTCGTGAAGTTGCCGAAGTTGTTGAACTCTGGAAGAAACGCCACGAGAGGGTTCCTGAGTAGGCAGGTCTTCCATAGTAAACCAGGGTGGTGGAGGATGCCGTGTAGGGTGTATAGGTTGTTGACCGGAATGCTGTGAAGCTATCTGATGATCATCCTCTTCACTACCTAAACTCATACTGACCTCGGGAGTGCTGGTATGGTCGTATGTTGATGAAATTGTGATGAAGGGCGTTGTAGCATGCATCACTGGGTCGGGGTGAGCGGAATCTACTGGTCGACCCTGACCGATGCTGCCTCCAAGAGAATTGACGATGCTGACCTCGTCGTTATCGGGGATGTCATTTATGTTCTTCTCCTTCCTGATGCGTCTTTCCTCCATGTGGCTTGATTTGTCAAGCATGTACAGAAGAGGAGAGTCCGTTGTTGTTGCCGCTGGGATAGGTGCGTTGAAGTTCCATTCCTTCCATGGGTGTGTAGAATTCCGATCGCTGTCTGTTGAGGGAGTTGGTCCGTCAACGTGACGCCAGTATGTTTCTTTGTCCGGTTGTCCCGAGTGCGGATGAGTTTGTTCTGTTTCAGATACGAGATCAGTTTCCAAGACCGTAGCCAAACGCTGCCGTAGCCCCCTTGTCATCACCGCCATTTGATCGCTGATCGTAGCCGTGGAGTGCCAGTTGTTAACTGCAAAGTTTTCCTTCTATGAAGGGTTTACTCACAGAGTACCGAACCCAGCCGGTATAAGAGGTATTTGCCAATACCCAGCGGCAACCGTTCTCTCCGATGGCGATAATGGGGATGAATGATATAAGGGCTGCAGGTTGGTGTCGGTCCAGAAGGATCTTGTAAGTGAGAACAGAGCGCCCTGTGTCATGACGAGGAACGATTACCGGAACCCAGTCCGTGGTTCATTGTCAAACCACTGCATGGTCGCCAAATGTTAAAGGGGGTTCCCCTCTACGTTCCATCGGTACCACCCTACTTCCGGTAGTACCTTACAGGTAGTACCTTACCGGTAGTACCTTACCGGTACGCGAACAGACTTAGTCCAGTTTTCCTTACCGGCATCCTAAGGTACTGCCCGCTACCGCTTTTGTTGGATGTCTCACTCCATGCATCCATCTTAGTCTCCATGCCTCTCCTTGGGGTATCCCACGCTTCTACTGGTCTTAAGGTTGGTACACCTCTTATGCCAGTAGAGTCGACCAGTATCCCTACCGGATTCTCCTACCGAATTCTCGGAGGATCGACCAAGTTCCCTACCTGGTTCTCAACCGGGATTCCTAGGGAATCTACCGGTTTCTCTACCGGATTCATGACCAGGTTCCTTGGGGGTCTACCGGTTCCACTACCGGGTTCCTAACCAAGTTCCCTAGAAATCTACCGGTTCCACTACCGGTTCCTAACCGGGTTTCCTGAGATCTACCGGTTTAGCCGTACTACCTCCAATACCGTGGTTACAAGAGTTCTAATCATCCTACCACGAGTTTTCCCTTTACCCAACTTCACAACTGGGTTTAGCCGTTTTTATAACCGTATTACTGTTAGCGTATTACTTACCCTATTACTAAGATAGATGATACATCCTACCGAACTCCCTTCTTAGCACTCCTGACTGTTTCTATTTTATACTACCACTCTCATAGTCCATGTACAATCCACTCTTTACCAGGACTCAATGTTGTAGTATGAAAACTCAACTAAGAGAATACCATTCCCTTCATTCAGTGTATACATCTGGTACTACTATCCCACAAGACTTCTCTAAAGACACCCCCCTCCATGCATTAGCTACTTGTACACGACTCTTTTGGTAACATAAGTAGTCCATTGCCAACTTCTCTTCCACACCACAATAATTACCAGAAGTAAGGCAACCACCATTACAAGAAAACCACAAGTTCCTTATCTCAGACTCAACAGTATCTTACTCAAGCAATCCAATACTCTTATCTATATGAATCCTAGTACACATTCCTTAAGAATGAGAGAGAGAGAGAGAGAAAGACAACTCTCTCCTTAAGTACTTTCTCCTCATCACTTTAAATCCATACTAACCACTCACTGGGACTACCCTATCCACTACTCTTCTACTCCTTATCTGCAACTACGGCACCATCTTATCCCTAATTGCTATTTCTGATACTACTACCAAAAGTAACTTAAAAGCCACTTCAACCTGATATTGCTAAAAATTACTGTTTACTAACCTCCTTTAACAGTTCCCATGCAAGTGCAAGTAGAAAGACCGGGCAGGGAAAGAGGCGTGGGAGGGGCAGGGCCCAGCTGAACACAAATGTGATTTAGCCCGGGGCCTAATTCTCGAGATTCCAAAGTCCTCATAGAGTTTTCATAATATTGTTCAGCCTTTTTGAGGAGGGACCTCCACAACAATGTTTGGTCACAAACGGAAGAATAATGAGCCGAGCCATTATGATCTTCTTTTATTTTAAGGTTGAATTTGATATGTAGTGGGAGGCGACTTTAATATTTGGCACCACTACATATCAATTTCGACCTTAAAATAAGAGACTATAATGGCTCATTATTCTTTTGTCACAACATGAAAATGAGTGGAAAATGCTTGAATTCTTGTAGCTAGCAATAGAGCACACATTCTTATAAGGTATGTGGCAATCATGTTGTGGGCCTTGGAGGAGCTCAAGGAAAATCAAATGAATGTTTAGTTAAAATGAAGGGTATGTTTTGTCTTGAGAGGTTGATATTCTACTTGAAGTTCAAAATATCAAGAAATTTAGCATATCGTAAATTTTTGCAATGCAGTGTTCCATAAAACACTTGAATTTGATTTTGATTTTGATTTTAAATATAGGGTTAATGAATGCCCTCAAATTTTCACATGTAGAGTGTCTTGAAAAGTTTTGCTACAGCTTGATAATAGGGCCAAAGGATGGTAAAGTGAACAAGAAAAGTGGTATGCCCTTCCACTATGATACAATTTTCATATATAGTAAGGGAAGTAGTCTCAATTCTATACAAAATGTCATTTCGAGAACATGGAGCCTTCTAGTGGGTTGAACCAACATAGTAGAAAATTTGTGCCTCATTAGAACTATGGAGATACATATGAAGTAGATCCTAAACTGGGTGGTGCATTTGAGCTAAAACCTACTTCATTTCAAAATTTGTGTGTGTAGTTTAAGTATTTGGCAATATCATATTGTATGTTAGTGCGCCACAAAGTTTGAAGCAAAATACCTTTTCTCAAGGTTGACTTCATTCTTACTTTCCAAAAACCAACAATTATGGAAGTAGATTCTACAAACTTTAGAATCTACTTTTATGGATGTGTAGTTTGCAAATATATTTATGAAAACATCATAACCCACATTATTAGTAACTTTAATATGAATCATTATTATTTTTTTAAGTTACATAACTAAGAAATGTGGCTACTTGCACCTCTAAACTGACATGGTAGAAATTTTGTTCACTTTACCATGCTTTAGCCCAATAGGAGAATTTAACACCTTTAAAGAGATGCTTTAAAGGCTAAGAATGGAGTATTGTATGTTGTAAATGTGATGTGGCATGATCATTTTAAAAAAAAATTAATTTTTTTCCCCCAAAGGAGCTAGTGTTTCTCAACACTGTATAGGCTAAGTATGTGTTGCTCCACTGTTTTGGTGAATAAGTGTGCTTGTTACTTTGTCATTGTTGTGTGTTTAGTTTCTGAGTAGTTTGTATAGTTTTAAGTTGGGGTCATGCATGACTTTTTAGTATCTATAAGTAATATAGGATGTTGGAAATACACGACCCTTGGGATTTATAAGAATCAAAGGGTACTAAAAACATAAGTTTTTTTTTTTTTTTTTTTTTGGCACAAATTGAAATTTCAATTGCAAAAGAACCCAAAATACGACCAACCCGGGCTAACCAGCATGGCCCGAGTGAAAATCAAGAAATAATGCTTATTTGTGGCCTATCCTAAAAACATAAGTCAAATTGCGACTATTCAATATCAAAGGTCTCTAAAACTCCTAGAATCCAACACGATAGAACCTATCATAATACCGGTTAAAGAAAGGAGTATACAAAACATAAGACATGTGGAACCACGCCCCCCCTCACACAGTGTGTGGGCACTTCCAACTCCACATGGTATAAGTTTACCTGTTAGATTTGATAAGGACTTGTCTTGTTTAGTTAGCAATTGAGAATCGTGAAAATTCTCTTTTTAACATCTTAATCACAATTAAGATGCAAATCCTATAACTTTCACATGTTGCATAGAAGTTTGGGGAGGCAACTTGAAAAATTATCATTGGAAGGCTTTTGAGAAGTGCATGAAGACGCATATGATGTCTCATAACAAAGTGCGTTTTTCAAGTGCCTATCATAATTTGTTGGCTGAATTTGTATAAAACTATACACTCTCAAGCGCACTGTGGGCTTTCAACATCAGCTTGCCCACCTATCCCCCTCTTGGTTAGTTAGTAAAGCAACCTTACTTTCCCAACACCTGGTTGAACAAGGATTTAACACCTAGCACAAATTGACAACCATGTGGAAGACATCATGGGGTCTATCTCACTGCAAAACCCATGACAACCCAAGCACATAAGAAAATAACATAATATGATATCAAGGAGGCTTTTCTTGCTAAAGTGTGGAACTCTTTCCATTTCTTAGGGAAGAAACTAGATTACCTCCACCTCAAGGTTTTTCTCAAACACGAATGTGAATTGTACTTGAAGCAACCATTGACACCACCACAACGCAAGATTATTGTTGGCTACCCCACCTCAAACCATAGACTTGCCACTAAATTTGGACGATGGTCAACTATCCCTATTTCTAGGGATACTAGACTATGCCACTTTTGCTCTTGTAATGAAGTTGGAAATGAGGCACATTTTGTGTTGGAATGTCCCCTGCATAACCCTATTAGAGATAAGTTTCCATCACTATTTCAGAATGTAGTTCTTGGGAGCCTCAAGTCTTTCATTCAATTGGACCATCAAGTTGACATTAGCCTCTATCTCACGGAGGCTACCACACTCTGCCCTTGTAGAGAATCAGCTAGTTTGAAACCATCCTATCCAAAAAGATTATGTTAATCGTACATAAATCCGATGGCAGTTATATTGTGTCATAGTAGTACTAGTAATTGATAAAGCATGTGCCGACCCCACGCGACAAACATGGTGACTTGTTTGCTTCCATTTTTTTAATTTAAAAAAACCGATTTGTTACTAAAACTAAATGAAGGAGGGAAGTGACCCAACACACGAGGGTTATGATTCTCTTAGGATTCACAAGATTCTCGGCACTAGGGATGCAATGATATGAAGTTGGGAAAGCTTACATGCTAAGTAAAATGTAGCAGCAACACTGCACAACTCTGAATAGGAAGTGACAGTAGATGCCACAAACAGTGTAGCATCGTAGCCGAAAGTGTTTGAAGGATTGAATCCAAGCGTTTTCTAAACATGATGTCTCTTGACTTTGGGGGAGTTTTTGTTTTCTTTGTCTTTGTCATTGCATAGCACTTGAGTTGATGCTCTCGATTATGGCCAAGCTAGCTGGTACTTATTTAATACTGTATTTATGGAGAGGTTCCAAGGGCTTCAAAACTTCCAACAGTGTAAATCAACGGAGCTTTCAATCTCATTGATTGTACCTAGTCATCTAAAGTCAATCCATATATATATATATATATATATTGAAAATCGGTCTAAGATCCTTCTAGGGATCATTCAACATATTGAATCTGATGTTTTAGACCCTTAATTTACAAGGAGTTCAAAAATGAGCTTCAACACCTTTTGGGTGATCACACACTACAATGGTACAAAACTATGGTCGCAAATGATGTTAAAGATGACGTGTGTTAGATACCGGATAGAAATTTGTGAGAAGATTTCCATTAGTTTGTGGATTTTGGGGTTGGGTTTTTTAAGATTGTTGATGGTTTTTTTTTTATATTACACCACGGACTCCTGTTGTGATTGTGATGGGGGGTTTGACTTCCATCCTTGTGTTGTTAATAGGGGTTGGAGTATAGCCTGCTTTTGAAGTTTTTTAGTGGTTGTTTCATGTGGAAATATGTCATTGCAATGAGTGAATACCAGGGATTGTATTGTGAGGTTGCGGTTTGACAAAATGGAGGTTTTGTTGTTGGCAGGGTACATAGGATGCATAATATGTCTAGGCGGAGTCTTGCAAGGCATTAAGAATGGGGGAGGCAGCATGTACATGGGAGGAGCCATGAGGGGGATTTGGGTGAACCAACCCATGCACTTGTTCCTTGTTGGATGCCTAAACCCTTGCCTCCAAGGAACCAGTGTACGGGTTGTTTTGCCCCATCCCATGAGGGGATGGTGTTGTCTAGTGTTCTCTCTTTGTAATTCCATGCGTTAATGATTGTAAGGCATTGTGTTGTGGGGGTGGGCCAAGGGGGTGTTGGCTAGTGCGTGAACTGCTTTATTATGTTTGTTGGTGTAGAGACTATTTATGTGCATGTTTGGGCATTGTGATAGTAAGTGTAAACAATTATGTTTTTGTTTTAATGTACAAAGGTTGCAAATTGATGAGGTATTTGCCATAACGGAATTGTAGGACTTGTGTGGTTTGTGCATTCCATGATCCATAATGTGTCCCCAAAAGAGGTTGGACCGTTTTTGGTGGAGTTTGGTGTTTATGAGCCATTTGTTAGCATTTGGGATTTTGTTTCAGGCTTGTGAGACTAGTGCATCTTCGTAATCATTTTCAATATATCTTTTTAGATTGTGTATTGAGTCGTCGTGTTGGGAAGATATGAGGGAGGGGGTTTATTTGCTCTGAGTTTGGCTAATTTGTCTGCCTCGTCATTACCCGTAATATGTTTTGTATGGGCTCATACTTTTTTGATGGTAATAATGTGAGAGGAGATTTTGATTGCTGCTATGATACGTGTTATTGGTAGTTTGTCTAGGTAGTTGTATTGAGATGTAGGGTGTTAAATATGGCTCAATAGGAGGTATATGCTATTAAGGTTGTTGGTAAATATGAACGTGTATGTGGTGTTATTTTTGGCATGTTCTATTGCAAGGTGTAGAGCGTATAGTTCAACTCTAAGGATGTTCGGGTATCCAGGTAATTTGGCGGCGATATTGAATTATAGTGGTCCGTGGGGAGGGGGGGAGGGGGTGTGGGAAGTTAGGCCATATGAGTGGGTGTTGTGCCATTCTTTGGGTATTTTGTTGATAGGTTTATATGCGTGTGTCATGGAGTAGGTGGTGCTTTCTAGTATGAGGGTTGTGGGTAAGGTTTGTATAAATGTGTTGAAGTTTGTGCTATGGTGTTTGTGTGATATGAGTAAAATGCTAATGAGTGAAGGTTCTTTTGTGTTATAGTACTTGGGTAGTGAGGGGGGGGGGATGTATTCTAATATAAGGGGGGAAATTGTTATGAGTGGTGTAACTCCTGGCTATATAGTGGGTTAAATGTGTTGTGTGACCAATTGTCATGATTAATGATTAGTAGGGTGTAGGTGTCAGAATTTGTGTGTGTCGCTAGGCGGGTCGATTTTATGGCTTTTGGAACTAGATTGGGGTTAAGATGTGCGCGAGGCCATTACCTTGCCATTAATGGAAGAATGCTGGGCCGATTGAGCCAAAGATGTTGTCTCTTACGTGTGGTGAATGGTATTGTGTGAATGTTGTGGGGCAGGTGAGTGGGTTGGAGAAGTACGAGTGTGTAAGGTTAGACTAGTTTTTGAGTTTGTTTAGTATGGTTATGGTAAGGGCATGGTGGTTGTGTAGAGGGGAAATTGTGTGTGGCGATTGGCGAAATATTGTTTTGATATATCAATTGATAAGGAAGAGTACTTCCATAGCAAAGTCTTGTGGTGTTGGTGGGGGGTGCTATCATGTGAGAAGTGAGCAATGAGCGGTTACTTCTGAGCGGTGAGGGAGGGAAAATACTTGGAATTACACCCACTCGTATCCTCCTGTGGCAATTTGCCACAAATAATAACAACTTCTTTTGTATAATATGAGTGGAAATGGATTTATTTTAAAAAATTCAACATTCAATTCTTCAGAAATAATTCAAGCACATTCCAAGTGTTGAGGATGATTTAGACTATTTTTTTTAGAATTTACATAGGTTTGAGAAACAAATTGATGGCGACATTTTGGAAGAAAAGAACTTAAGTATTTGGGCATATATGGAAGTCTACAAGAAATTGCTCGCATGAATCAATGTCCACTAATTGTGTTAATTTGAAAGGAAGCCCAAGATACAAACATTGTTACATGATTTGAAGTTATTATTACTTTGATTATAGAGATGTTCTTGCAACAAAGTTGTTTGAACACATGTAGAAGATAGATATAGGGCAAAAATGACAATTACACACACAACACAATGGCCATTTTGTTATTAATGACAACGCAAAATCATAACAACACCACATACACTCACACAAACACCTCCATAGCCATGAACTAGTTTAGCCTAATCATGAAGACTAATGCACTCACCTTGCTCATCATATATGAATGAGCAATGGACAATTTATTTAAACCTACAGCGAGAGATCGGCGTTGCTGACTCTGCCATGATCCGAGCAATACCCTTTGCATATGGAGGCTAAACATTAAATTTGGAGGAGAAATCACACCAAATTTATTTTTGCTACAAACTGAAGTTTTAAATTCTATTAGACATCAAGTGGCCACTTCTCAAGCTATGAATGTCAAACAATCAGGAGAATTTGGAGAAATGGTTAAATTTACGTACTCAATTGACTTTTCCACACCACCTTCTTGACAAGCTCTTCATTGCAATTGATGGAGGGTACATACTACATACATGTATAGAAAGAGTGAAATATATGTATTAGTATCTTCAAAAAAGATTCATGTACTATGTAGTTTAGGGCATATTTGTGCAAGACTTTCAGTCACAATGTAATAAATGCTCTATTTGATAATCAAGAAATGGTTCAAGTCTCATGCAAAGTGCACAGAGAGTTCGAATATGGCAAGATCAAGGCTGCAAGGTTGAATACTAGAAATATGACACTATATATTTTGGCAATAACAATTGGATCTTGCTGGGCCAAAGAGTCTGAAAATGAATAAGTTTTCTTCTACTAAGCCATTCATCACCCATTCATCATGTGAAAAGGCCTGAATGTCATTTTGCATTTAGAAATATCTATTATTATGATAAAAATTAGAATACATGTGTATTCAGTCTATCCTTCAATTGTCAAAAATTGTTTTAGATTTTATGTAAGGTGGTGAAACTTGCAACAAGGGTGTGCACAAAACAAGTGTTAATTGATCAATTCTTGTACATTGTACATATAGGAGGGATATTGTTGAAGGTAAGGTTTGTACATAAACATTTCTAATTATTAAACGATATTATTGATATGTGAAAATATATCAATTTATCATCAATGTGGAAAATGTAAAACTAACATTCTACCCATGAGTGGATGCATATATTTGAGACTATCACTTTATTTTGAAGTTGTGCATAATCTTTAAATTTGTGTGTGTGTGTGTGTGTGTTTTTATCAAAAATATTTAAACCCTAATGAAGAGCCTCTCCCACGGGTAGGTGTTAGGAAACCAAACCGTGTTTTGCATAGGTGATGTAAAGTGTGGGCCATGTTTGGCCTTAGATAACCAGGCTTCTATACTCTTGATGCCCCCAATCACCTATGGTTGCCTGGTGCTACTTACGCACCCTTTTTTTCATGACCAATAATCATGCAATTAGCGCTTAATTTCCTGCATGATGTGACACCTCGTCCACTAAATGAGTGTCTAAGTGTTGGGTTGGTGGTAGTGATGGCAACTATCTTGACCATGCAACCGTCTTGTGGACGGGGTTTGTCTCCCCCACATTATTTTATTTTATGTACATGTAACTGGTATATAAGTAAATATGGACAAAAGACTTGTCCAAAATTAACGATGCATTTTGAGAGTATTTTTTGCACACTCAAGACATGCACATCGTGTAAAAAATTATTTAGGGATGAAATTAATATAATATGATGAGAATCCCAACAATACATAATTTAAGCAACATTGTGGTCAAATAATCTCTCTAGATGTGTATTTTCCACCAAAAACACATTGTGCATGAACTAGAACTTGTTGTACAACATGAGATGTAGTCCACATCTAGGATTAGTTGCTGTCATTTCTATGGGCGAAGCCGCTGATAGGAATGCGTAAGTCCAAATCTACTTAAAACTTGGTTATATTGTACGGCGCCCCAACTTGGACCAAGGATTCGTGGCAGCCATGTAAATTGAAAGTGAAAACATTAAGAACTTCTTACAACTGGATTAAGTGGAGGGGTATATTATTGTTGGGATGTATCTTCCATAAAACTTTAGGAGTTGGATTTTATTTACTGAACCCCTAACATGGTTGCCACAAATTGTATTCCCCTCACTTGGTGCGAGCATGCGACAACGAATTCTCTCCTTTGTACATTCATCTGGACTGAGTTGCAATTCTTTGCACGTGAAGAAGTTTATGGCTTTTGCCGAATTCTACCCTTACAAGCTGTGAAGATTGCACATGATCAAATGTGAATGCTGGGATTCAGATCATCGGGAGGAGCATAAAGACATATAAACTTCGAGAGAAATGAGTTGAATGAAAATGTCGGTGCGACGTGGCTTCTAACCTCTTCGTTGGTAGGTCTATTGCCGCCTTTTGGTGATGGAGTTTGTAACCTGACTCAACTGGCCTGAATGTAGAACAAATGACAAGTCCCTAGTTTCTAAGATTATACTATGGCACCAGCGCAATTGTGGTATATAAGCTTCACACCAGAGTATGTATGTATGTATTGTCTTTGTATTGTTGTACACTGGAAATTTCGATTACACTTTGTCCGTGAGAGAGGGTCAGGTACAAGATTTGTGAGTTTTGTTAGATGTTTTGAATTGGTAATAATCCCAGTGGTGCTAGGGAAGCTGATTTGTGAGTCCTTCAATTGGAGAAAGCTCCTCTGGTAGCTCCGAACATGGATACGGCTGGCACGATATAATGTGTTGAGTGAGTGATTCGTGGATTGGCAGAGTTGACCCGATACATACGTAGATGTGTATACATGTCTCGAGGGTTGTCTCCCACAGGACTAATTGGTGAGCCAAAAATTTGACGATCGTGCACGACGAGTCCGGTTTATGTCCGTGGGCTTCAAGTCCGTGCGGACAAGGAGAAGAACGACAAGGCTGGGCATCTCTCAGCGGCTTTCGTGGGCGTACGTATAAGGAACGGGAATGACCTGGTCTGTGTAGGTATTAAGAAGCTGCACATGCAGTGCCCTAGCTGACACTAATCCTGCAATTAGGGCCTAATCAACTCTTTCGTGTAGTATGGAGCCCACCCGCTAATAACAAGCCCCACTGTTCCCACACAGTGTGAAGATTCTTTGTTGGAAATTATGCTGGGCATGAGTCGGTGGCCTCTCGTCCTTCCTGCCTTCCTTCCTTCCTTCCTTCCTTCACCACTCTTACTTAATCAGCCCCAAAACCAAGTAATTAAGTAGGAACGGTGAAGGAAGGAAGGACGAGAGGGCCCCGAAATTTATACACTTAATCAACCCCAAAATGCTTAATCAACTGCACATCCGTCCAATGTGGTCCCAACACAGGACAAGCGGGGGACAAACACCCAAAGGTGGCCCAAATCTCATTCGCACAAGGTACTATTACTCTGCTGCTGCTGCTCCTCCTATGACTCCGTGTTTGAATCCACCAATAAACGTTGCAGTGGGCGTTCCGGGCTCCATACCTGGTGAGAGGAGAATGGATGATGAGTTGCAATAAAACTGCATAAGTAGCAGTAGTGAGATGTCCACCTTTTCAACTTGTGTATGGACTGAATAACCATTGAGAGGAGAGTGGATGACAAGTTGCTGAAGCGGCGAGTCATCCACCCCCTCGAGCTAGTTATCAATCGTAATTGATGAGTGTGTGGACACAATCTGGAGATTATGGATGATTTTGTGCATCCATGAATGACAAGTTATGATTATCCTTCTGCTCTTAGATGCGCGATCAATTATGTGGGTTCAACCGGTTTGTTCACGGACAAACCGGATGCTATGGATGAAATGCTTGCTCTAAACGCATTGTCTGCACAAGAAAGTTGTTGGAAGTGCTCTCTACTGGGATGAGCAACCGGCTATGGGCTATGACACTAGTGAGAGGAGAGTGGGTGATGAGCTATGGTGGTAGCTAGCAACAAGACATCCGCCCCCTTGAGTTGATTATGGGACATAACGGATCTACCTATGGATGAAATGTTATGTACAAGGATAGAAAAACACAAGGAAGTTGTTGGAAGTGCACTCCACTTGGATGAGCAATTGGTTATGGACTACAACTCTAGTGAGAGGAGAGTAGATGACGAGCTATGGAAGTAACAACAAGATATCTACCTACTTGAGTTGTTTATGGGACATAACCGGTCTACTCAAGGACACATTTAACTAGAGGGCATGCCTTCGATTAGATGAGCAACTAGTTATAGAATACATAACTAGTGAGAAGAAAGTGGTTGACAAGTTGCAGCGGTAGCGACAAGACATCCAACTACTCAAGCCGATTATGGGCAATGACCAGTATGTTGCCAATGCACCAATCAAACTAGACTAGATGATGGATGAAACACTCTTTATATGGATAGGGAAGCACGTGAAATTTGTTGAGAGTGCTCTCCACTTGGATGAGCAACTAGTTATGGCCTACATAACTGGTTAGATGAGAGTGTATGACAAGTTGGACTGGTAGCAACTACTCGAACCGTTTATGAGACATAACCACCAACCGGTATGTTGGTGATGGACAAATCAAACTGGATTAGATTATGGTAGAAGTGCTTCCCACGTGAGAACAAAAAGTCATGAAAGTTGTTCAAAGTTCTCTCCACTTGAATCACTAAAAGGATCGCAAGTCGTTAGCACTGGTTTTCGGCCACTCGACATAGATTTTAGGTATCCAAATCGTTAATATGAGAAACAAGTTATAGACTACATTATCGGCGAGAGGAGGTTGGATGACGAGCTGCAACGGTAACAACTATTTGAAATGTTTTACGGGACATCACCGGTATGTTGCTAGTGGACAAATCAAACCAAACTAGGTTATGAATAAAAGTCATAACATTATTCAGATCCATAACAGTGTTCTGTGGGACTTACAGTACTCCATGGAATATTCCCCACATTCAGATTGAATGTGGGGAATATTCCATGGAGTACTGTAAGTCCCACAGAACACTGTTATGGATCTGAATAATGTTATGAATGCTTTCCACATAATCATAAATACACATGAAAGTTGTTAGAAGTGTCTCCGCTTGAATGAGCAATCGGTTACAAACACCGCCCGCCCCCGCATGCTCCACGAGGGGGTTATGTTGTGTGTTTGGTGCGGCACCATCACCTTTTGTTGTCATGTGGCTATCTATTCTCCACTCCCCTTTTCTGGACCCTTTATGCACAGAATGCAAGCGTGAGCAGCGGTAAAAGGAGGGAGGGGGGCGGGGGTGCCCGCCCGCCCGCCGAGGGGGGGGTGGTGTAAAAAGTTGTGGTGATGAAGCTGAATTGTAAGTTACTTCAAATAAGATGATCCATAATGAGCTTGAAGGGAAGGGGGCCCCTGTAAAGTAAGTAACTTGAAACCACTTCCCATCCAGGCGGCCGCCTCCAACGAAATAAGTAGCTGCTTTTACAAAGTACTTGGGGTCACCAGCGGGGCGCACATGCGATATGAGGTTGAGGGAGATGGGGGAGAGATCTTCTAGTTGCTGCAACCAATATTTTCCATGGCTGGCTAGCTCCTGCCAACTTAGAAGCTGTAGTCCCCGAATGCGTTTGAGGGATTTGACCACCCCCGGCCCCGTTTGACCATTGTACTGGATTATATATGGGAGCAGCCCGATCTCATCAGGACAAGTTTTCTTCTTTCCATCGACGCCCGTTTCCTGTTGTTGGTCACTCCATCCACTGCCCACCTGCCCACCCCGAATGCATCATTCTTGTGTGTGTGTATGTAGATAAGGTAGACGTGTGTTATTTGGACTCATTTCTCTTTGCACTCACTTCTTGTAGGATACAACACACAATTAGTGTGAGATGATTACCAAATTCAAATCGTGTGTGTCGTAGTCATTTGTTTCATAATTTTTGGAGCTCATATGCTTATCTTATGCATTGTCAAAGTGAGGATTCTCGTGCCCACCAATGGTCACATAGATCCTCTCAACCATGTTCACTGTTGAGCTTAGAATGGTTAGCATATTTCGAGCACATAGTCCAATCTCTTTTGAACGCATTTCTTTTGGTGTTCATTTTTAGAGCCACACCTAACCACATATGTACCACTCAATATAAATCTCTCGATTAATATTGTGTTGAGAATTAGGTACGTCTCCCTTGGTGGTGGACTTCACCTCATCTCTCTCTCTCTATCACACATAGTGGCAATCCAAAGAATATAGCATGATAAAAATTGGCCTTCACTCAAAAGAATGGACTTTCATAACATTCCTCAGTGCCATCAATGTGTTCAATATGTGGATGAGATAGATCCATTTCCGATTACCCCCCCCCCAATCTTACTATATAGAGTCCCCTTGAAGTTCCACACATGTAGTCATCATTTTCTAACATGATGGAAAAAATCATGAAGAATATTAACACATGTAGCCTTCGTATTCGACATGATGGAAAAAGTAAGTAAGTTAAAAGGACAACACTTTTCATGTTCAATATATTTTTGGTGCATACTTGGAGTTGGTGTGAAGGTTTGAACAAAGAACATTCTATAAGGTAGACGTCCATGAATCGAACGTAGCAGTAATTTAGACACCTATATTTGAGTAATATGTGATTAGGTGTGGATCTAAGAATGGACACTTAAAAACATGTGTTCAAAAGAGATTGGACTATGTGCTCATAACATGCTGACCATATTAGGCTCAATAGTAAACATGATCAAAAAGACCTATATGACCACTTAATGAACAAGAGAATCTCCACCTTGATGATGAATAAGATATTCATGTGAACTCCAAAAAGCTACGAGGCAAATGACTGCGGACACGATTTGAATTTGCTAATCATCTCACACTAATTGCGTGTTTCATATCCTGCAAAAAATGGGCACAGGTTAAAAAATATCCAAATAACACACGACTACCTAGTTGGTTTGTTGAGGGCCAAAGTCATTTTGGCATGGCAAGCCAACTCCCGACCAAAAGTCTGGTTGAATAAAAGGATGACTCCATTATACAGGTAATGTCGTACGTAGCTGGCCACTTAGTACAAAGCTAGCTAATTAATTAGTGGTCAAACGTTGTTGACTGGTAGTTAAACATGAGTGGGTCCCACTAAGTCAACAGCTTATGACCAAGGCTTGCAATGTGTGGCCGATAAAGATGATTTAAGAAGATATTAAGACCCTCCTCATTGCTCAAAGCTCTTCACCATATATCCAGGTAAAGGACAGGTCAGGTAAATGTTTCCCTTTTGAGTGACAGTGTGACAGACACATTGACAGATGCATTTTGCACCATATACTGCTCATGGATATGCCTCCCTAAGGGAAAACATAGATTATTGTAGTTAGCAAATACAAGCCAACAGAGCCCCAACAGAGCCCACCTTTCGCAAGGTAGGCAGTAAGTCCTAGAATGTTCTTCAATGCAGGCATACATTGTAGAGAAAATGGGCACACATTCATGTCCGTGTGATTACATTGATGTTCCCATTTATTTTTATATCTTTCAGTTTGAACTTAAAATGATCAACATATTCAAAGCACATAGTCCAATCTCATTATCACATGTGTCATTTTGGTGTATGTTCATGGCTACAAACCTTTCTAGATATCCTCTAATATAGGTGTGTGATCTAGAAGAGTGGCACAAAAGGCCCCAGGGTGGCAACTCTCATTTCATATGCATGGGTCCTCAAAACTATAAGGCGTAATTGGTCTTGCAATTTTGATATTGTGAGATTAAATAAATAGAGGGTTCAAGATGGACAAATTAAGTCTCCTTAGATTGAAATTCAAACTTGTTGATTTTTATTTTAATACATTGTAAAAGAATTTCTTACTCTGCCCCTGGTAGAACCGGGCATTCTTTACTAAACCTTACATGTCTTCCCTCCTGGTGCTCTACCATGCTACTAGGTCTAGCATGTTATTGGATATGACTACCGCCACTGCATCTACCGGTCATATCTCCTCATCGGTTACTACTACCCTTACTGTATCCACTCGTTGTAAAGACTCTCTATTGGGTTTCATCCAATTGCTAGCACTACTAGGTCCTCCCCTTCTACTGGTACCGTTTTGTCCATGTCATTCTCCCTTGGTTACCTTCCTCTCTAGTCATTGACGTCATCTACCTTACCACGACTAGTTGCTTGACATCATCCCATAAGTATCTTGCCCAACCATATAATTATAAGGCCTTGGAAGATACTAAAGTGGCTATCTATTTTTGGCCTTTCTAATACAATCTAACCTTGTTAATATGACATTCGTTTATGCGACACCCTTGATATTACGACACATTTTTGCACGACCAAACTTTTTAGTTTTATACGACTACGACACTCGATAATTTGACATTTAGAATTTCCGTTTTGTCATATTAAAGAGGTAGTTAATGCTTAAATTCCTTTCATCTATGTTATGTACATCTAAAATACATCCATTTTCACTTGGGAGCTTCACTTATCATTGGGAACTTAATGATAATTAGGGTTACTTGTGTAGAATGGACATGGTTAGGGTTAGAGTGGCCTCCTACCTAGTATGTTGCCTTGTACACGGGTGATATAGTATCACCGATATCTTGATGCTAAACGTCATGCATCATTCTTGTCTAGTTTCTTATTAGAGAACTCTTTATATATTGGTGTTAATGAGATTATTAATTTTCAAAAGTTAGTAGGGAATTTAGATAAGATGACAGTTGCTAACTTGGGTAGGCAACACCATAGATCTTTGGACTCGTATTTCAAGAGTTCTTGAGAATATTTGTATTTGTTTGGAGTTACAAGTTATTATTTCATACCAATCACTATATTCGTTAATTTGGGACTTTTTCGGCATTTGGAGACAGTTACAAATATGAGAACATGGATAAAATCACACAAATATTGGAGAATGTTGTAAGATGCAAATACTTTGAAGCGGGTGTTCATATCAAGAACCCAATTAAGAACTCATATCAAGATGGTTTGGGTAGGACGACCCAAACATTAGACCATGTTGTTGTGATTCATATATTAATTTGAGACAAGAGAAAGTCTCAAATTAACGAATATAGTGATACTATCTATATTGCTTAAACTCGTTGTATATATTTTTAAGCTCATATTACTCATGTTTTTGTATTCCCTCAATAGTACGACAATTTTATGCCGTTTGCACGGGGGGTGCACCTACACTTGCTTTATGTATACACGTGCGAGAACCCCCTATTTAATGGGGGGGTATTTACCTTCCTTCATTGAATATTTTCCACCCTATAAGTAGCTAAATTTCTACTGGATGGTATTTTCTAACACCCTATCATTATATATAAATTATAGAGTGGCATAATAATAATCACCCTATCTTATTTATAAGTAGTAGAAATTTTGTGTGAACAATCTGCACATACATTACCCATATAGTGCACTATGCAATGACAAATGCCAATTTGGGATGGATTTCAAGGAACATAGATGCAATTGTCTTAAGTGTTCATATAGAGACCACAAAAATATTAGTGTTGAGCAGGTGTTAGCAATTCCAGAGACAGGCTGAGTCACTGACACCACCAAGAAAGGCCGGAATTAGTCCTTCGGTCACCCTTTTCCAACGACAATAACAAGAGCAAGCACATGAGCACAGGAGCAAGCACAAGAGCGAGCACAACAATCACAAAAGAAAGCACATGAGCGAACACAGTGAGCAAGAAACCCTAAACCGAAGCAGAGCAACCAACTCGGGGGGGGCAGTGTGTTAAAAAATTAAGGATATAGGTGCGAACAACCACTATTTTATACGGGGGTATTACTTCCAATTCTTTTTTTTTTCATATGCTATCATTATGTCAATTTCTACTTTGGGTTAATAGAAAAATGGCTTGCATTACTTATAATTCCAAATTACCTATTATTCCATACCCTATAGTACTTTAAAGATGTCCAATGCCATTTTTGATACCCTATATTACTCTTAAGTCCATTTATAATTTTTAGCCCCCATGTTTTTAAAATACCCTATCATTTGTTCGCACGTATATTGCTACTCCAACCAATGACTACCCCCCCCGAGGCAACCAACTAGAGGAGAAAACAAAAACCTAAGGATGGAAATGAAAAACCTAATGATGGTACTTCCATCCAAAGGTGACCGTTTCAACAAATCCATCCACATGTTCACATACATTTTGCCAATTTCTCATCCAATGCCACTAATGGCATATGATTTATGTTGAACCTATAAATTTTTAAAAAATAAACTTAATTTTATTTATGCTACTTTACATCTAAATAATAATAAATACCACAACTTAAAACACATTGTAAATTATATATAATTCCCAAATTCAAATTTAGAGGACGCTATTGTATATCTAAAAAAAATGTAAAAATTATGTGTCTTGAATAAAATCCACCCTACATTTTCTCGCACGTGGTTTTCTACATTTTCGACACTGCACCCCCCGTGGCCGTTTGTCGTATTAATGAGAAGACGACACCTCGATAATACGACTTTTTGTGTGTTTCCCAAACGTGTCATACTAAAGAGGGAGAATAGTTGTACTCAAATTATCGGTACCAAGCAATACCTCACATTACTAGTATGGTGACCTCAATCTTCATTATGAGTGGCTCCATGATACACTTTACCTTCCTAATACCATTCTTCCAATAATCCTAAGCCCTTAACCGTCTCGACTACCTGCCCAACTACCGATTTCATATCAACTTAGGGTGTTTACCATCACACCCCTCCTTAAGTTGAACTCTCTTACACTTTTCGTACTACCTTATACAAATTCAATCCCTTATTGGGATACTACTCTCTACTTTCTCATAGTTATTCGTGTGTTACTACTTCCTTGATCATGCTTACTGAGACTTCATCTAATTGACTGACTTCTTCACAACTATTAATATTGATGGCATATGCCAATGAACAATTCAACTGTGCCATTCAACACACACCATCGAGCTAGAACTATCCATTACTACCATGCATACCTTCTCTTATACACATACTTGGAAAGAACTTCAACACACATTCATTCCAAGAGGTGCCCTAACAAAAATTGTCCATACAAAAACTGTTCACGCATAACGTTATTCTTCCTTGTCTTAAATCTCCCTCAGTCTCATCCTAATCCTGTTTCATTGGAACCTTCTATCCTATCCTTATCCTTACTATTCATTGGCCACTCTACTTTACTAATCCTTATCTACCCACTGCCCTATCCTTTTATTGCAGTAACATTAAAATTACTTATATCATTAATATATATTTAGTTAAAATAATACTAAACTAAATTGGCTTGCCCTAGCTTTCTTGCATTTAAAACACTTGCTTAAATTTTGTGTCTAATAACCAAAATGTATAGATGATTTTTACAAATATGAAGCTACATTTTTTGGTTCACGTAGGGTACGACTTTTGAAAAACTATGCATTAGAACAAAATATTTCTTGCAACATTGTACTCTAATACACTAGAATTCATTGAAACATGCATACTTTATGACATGGGAGTTGCCACTCCATGCATAACGCCCACATGCCTAATTCACTTATAATCTATGTTTCTATAGTAGGCTGGAATCACAATTGTATGGTATTTAAGCATTTTGTGAAAGCAATTACTTAGAAATCCTTATATATTGTATATAGTGATTCACATCCTTTAATTTCCCATTTTTGTAATATTGTGACACGTCAACATAGAGACCTTATCACTCTTTATACATCTAGAGACTAGTGAGTAGGATGTATTCCAAACTACATGCCTTTAAAGTTGGCATGATCAATCTACAAGGGTCTATATTACGCCTGGTAATTTAGGAAACCAATTGTTTGGAATTGCATTGTTTGAGACCTTGTTTTCCACTAGTGCTAGATTGGGCATGTTGATTTAGTAGAGCAATTGTTTGAGGTTGTATTGTTCGAGACCATATTTTAAAAGTACATTATAGATCTCACTAGTATGGCCTGCATTTATTCATCATCAATGAACATATTAATTGTCTTGTAGTCATTGGGTGGCTATGGGGCAGCAACTAGAGAGGGTGTCACGTGACACTTAATGCTAGATGAATAATCACATGCAAGCCACCAAGATCAATTTGATTAATATGGAGCACCAATTTTGATGCCACAGTAAACCACGTGCTTAGTGTAGTGATAGTTGAGCTATTCTTGACCATTTCTTGCCACTTGGGAACCCTTGGGTCACCCTCTTTGTGGAAAAATATTATTAGCCACCACGTTGTCTTCATTCTGCCCCCCCCACTTGGCACGAAGATTCTCCAAATGTTTCAAGAATAGATAGATGCAAGTCTCGTTCAATTTGGTTTGAATTTGAAGGAAAATGATGCTCTGAATTTGGTGTTGAAGCTTGTAAAAGGTCACTAAGACTTCAAGGAGGAAGCAGAGTTTCATGCTTTTGGTGTTGCCCATTGCAAGGATTAGCCATCTTTAGTAGTGTGGGCAACACCCAAACCAAATATGTTTCAAAATTGGCCTTCAAGCTCATTCTGAGGGACACTCATCAACTTGTCATCAAAATTTGACCACCTCTGGATAGGTATATGAAGTACACATTTGAAAATTCAAATTCTCACACATGTATATTATAAGCATATATATTATATTTTTTATTTTAAAATTCAAATTCTCACGTATGTATATTATAATCATATTTATTCTTTTTTTAGGGACCCGATCCATCATGTCATCCAAATTTAGAAATTCAAGATTCTGACTAGTTGCTCGAACTTGAGAATTGCAACATTAAATCGTCTAAATTTTGTTGAGACAAATATATTTTTCTTTCTAGATGTTCAAAATGGAGTTGGTTCCCGCTTACAAGTGGTTGATCATAAATATGTTGATGACAGTGAGATTTATTTTCCTCAACATCAAGGGTGGTATGAAAGTTCCATGTTCACTAGAATGCACCTGCCAACAATAATAGGCTTCAGTGCACGTGGAAACATTCGCAAAAAGAATTTGAGATGCTTATCCAAGATAATAAGGGGCATGAAAATTCTAATATGATATATTTTTTCTTTTATAATTGGACTAAGAATTCCTCATGCAACAAAACCTAAGAGGCCCATTATGGACCTTCATGTGCTATACAAATAGGGTTTAAGATTACTTACTGTAATTTTAACTTATTTAGAGCTCAAATAAATGACCAAAACTCAAGTACATATTGTGAATAACCAAGTGGCTCTCCTCAAAGGGAGGAGAACAAACATAAAAGAAAATTGGAACATCCAAAGGTTTTGGAGAATGGCAATTGCAAATAAAGAGCAAGCTCCCTCATAAGAAATACACTTCTAACCTCTGTAATATCATCCCTGTGGCAACCAAAGTGCACACAATATTAAGGTATTTTTGTAGCTCAAACTTTCCAGGATAATATGTTTGTTTAAAATTTCATAAGAACATGTACAAATTAGTGAGAATAAGTACAATTATGAAAAATGGCCACTATCAACCATGCAACATAAAACTCTTAGTATCATACTTCTTAGTGGCAATTATATGAGCAACGCACATTCTAGACAAGCTATCACAAATGTGCTCCACTTGCAACAACTTAGAACAAAAATAAATAAAAATTTATGAACCTTCACATATGATGAACTCCAATAATTGTCATCTCGTATTCATATTGCACACATCTGTAGATAACTCTAGAGACTTACCAGCAACTGTGGTTTTGAACTGCAACACACAGAATCTATTTTTGAAATCTTTTAAGTTAATTGAAATTGAGAGTGAGATGCATCAATCAAGGATACACAGGGATTGAACTGATATACAGGAACTCCACTGATACTGCAAATAATGTATCGAAAGTTTACCAATATTCATATTACAAGAGCAAAAGCTCAATGTATAAAGTTGAGTTCGCAATGTGAACCTCAGATTGTGAAACCCACCACCACTCTTTACACTACCAAACTCTTGGTCACTACCTTTCCAACTCCTAAATCCCGCAACTGATAGAGATTGGTCTTCATCGATTTGGTCCTACTCCACGATCCTGTTTCACAAAACTGATGCACAACATCTTTGCAACTGGTGATCCTCATTGAGATATCAGACTTGTAAGAGATCTCAATCTTGCAGACATTTGGCTTTGGCTTCTCCATTTTTGGGATTGTGACCACCAGCGCTCCATCCTGCACTTGTGCTGTCACCTCATCCGGCTTTTTGTGTTCTCAAGCGCCTCAAGAAGCTGCCTTGAGACTGCTCCACACGATGCCAAGTGTTGCCTTTTTGCACCAGCCTCAAAGTTCTCAATGCCCCCTACTGTGCATATTGTAAAAGGTTCTGACAATTGTTTTGAAATTTTTGTTGAAGCTTTGGAGGTCATTCAGGCAGGTTTAGATGCTCATAGGTTGTTGAAGGAAGAGGATTATTAGCTACTCATACACTCTAAACTCCGTAGTATCACACCTGTGGCAACCAAAGAGCACGTGATATTACGGAGTTTTATAGTGTTAACATGGATGCGTGATACTATAGAATTAGTGTAGCATGTGACGCTATGGAATAGCACAAAGGAGATGTGAGGACAATTTGAATTCGTTCTCCCGTCACCTACGCTAGTGTGGTCCACTCCACTTGGCCTTCTTGGGCGATGTGGCGGACGCATGCACCAACATTCAACAAGTGGCATAAGAAGAAGAAGAATAAGAATAAGAAGGTGACACTCCACATGTTGACACATGGCGCAATGCGAGGGCGTGTGTTGACTTCTTTGGTGGTTTGCATTAATGACAAATTTCGTGATATAAGGAAGAGAAATGTGACAATAAGGAGTGAGATTTGAACTACGAACATCCATTCCTTAGGGTTTTGGGATATTAGAGAGTGTGTGACATTATGGAGGTTGATATTACGGAGTTTAAGGTGTAGTAAATTTCATATAATTAATCAGTAGATTGGAATGTACTTTATGAGTTGCCATTACTTTCCATATGTGGTCCTCAACCACCCCTGTATGTGGCTCTTACCTTTAAGGTGCACCACATTGAGTCTGTCTACTATTGAGCTATGGTACATATATAGGCACCTAGAAGCAATGTACAGTGACTTCACCATGGCTAACACCAACACCTTCATTCCAAGTCTTCTTGATGAAGTGGTGAGGGCTCATGTTTGGCCAACACTAGCTACCATTTGGCCTCTATGGTGTTGAGTAGAAGTTCTTGCATGTGTGAGGTGTCTAAATTCCACTTGGAGGGATTTTGTGGATTCCACTATAGATTACGTGTAGGCAAAGGAGGATTGGGAAGAGGAATGTAGGATTGAGGGTCTTTAAGCTTGGAATGATTTCTATGATGACCTTGGAGAGGAAGAGCAACATAACTTAGATTGTTGGTCTCCTTGATTATGTTGAACAATGTACTACATGGCTATGGTCTTTATGGGGTTTTAATATCTACTATACTTCCCAATAGCGAATTACTTGTTACTCAAATGTTTAGGAAGTTTGGGAATGAATGTTTGTAGTAAATGTTGTTCAATATCATGTTACATCGTTGGGCACTTTGTAATTCTGGTGGTGCAATATCAAGCTCATCACATGGCCCTTCAAGCACATAGTGACATATAGGATGCACCCAATCCTTAAGTAGGGACCACTTCTTTATGGGTTTGGACCCAATGAAGATATCCATAGAGTTGTAAGAGATGACAAATAAAGTAATGAACTCAATCCTCAAATTACAAGTGTTTTTATAATGATTGCTCTATAACATAGCAAAGGTAATGCCTAGGCCACAATAACCTTAATTACAAAGCATGCATATCCTACATAATTCTAAGACTATTTGCACTCATACTGTAAAAAAATGTAGGGCATGCCCTCAAGAGTTGAGTGTTGTCAACAATGCATTCCATATATTCATATAAATTTATTAAAATAACAAAAATATATATGTCTAGTTTAATTATTCACTTGTCCATTTCTTAGTGTTTAAAAAAATTTACACCCTACATGTGTGACTAAAATATTAGACACATAAATCACTTTCAACTACTCTCACACATGTAAGGATGTCAAGATATATGCTATAAGGTGGCACACCTAACCTAATCAAGTCACCCCCAACCTTGCTAATTAAGGGTGATTAACATTAATTGTAATCTCTTAAAATAGTAAATTGAGGCCAACTATGGGGGAAAGTAGGGTGCAAGAGTGGGACCATGTGGCCCGATTTTCATCCCTTTATGGCTACATGTTAATATTACCGTAACACCATAGCAGGTTCGCCACCTGGCGAACGAATATTTAATTTTTTGAAAAAATAAGGTTCGCCTCTCAAAAACTGAATTTCTCAATTTTTGTTTTTTAGCAAAAAATAAGTAAAAATGACCCTAAATAGCTTAGAAATAGCAAAATATTTCAAAAACTAATTTATTCTATTTTCGTTTTTTTGTCTTCAGAATTTTCTAATTTTTACGTTTTTTATTTTTAGAATTATTTTAGGACGAACCTGCTATGGTACTACGGTACCTTGGTCTACTTCAGTTGTATATGTACTTACACGGTAATTGGGGGATGTTAATATGGTAACTAAGTCCAATTTCACCCTCTTTTTTTCTAGAGCCCTACTATAAGGTAGCACATCTAACCTAATCAAGTCACCCCCAACCCCGATAATTAAGGATGATTAACACTAATTATCATGTCTATAAATAATATATTGAGGCCAACTTTGGGGGGAGGTAACCTACAAGAGTGGGACCATGTGGCCCAGTGTTCACCCAATTAGGGCTTGATGCCAGTGACTTATCATCCAAAGACCTCATTCCATTCCCAATTTCAAACTTGGCAATACCGTAGTCTACAAGAGGAAGAGCAAGCATTGGGTCTATGGGCATGTGCACAACCATAAAAAAGTCCTAAGGGACATAATCAATAACAATTCATAGTTTTTGGTTCCTACATCAAATCTACACAAGCCTTTAAGCATGATGTCATCATACACATGTTAGCACTCCATTAGTAGTCTAGGGTAGTAATAGGCTTCTATACTTGGCATGAGTGCTACTTATGAATACCCATGTGTGAAGTACTAGTCATGAACTACTATAAGTAAAACTAAAAAAAATGTTGCATCAAGGTTGATAATCTACAAAGGTGAAGCATAATGAAGCCTACTTAAACATGAAAATTAAAATAAAAAATCTAATTTGCTTAAACTTGAAATTGATTTTTTAGAAAATGCATGAACAATAATTCATCATCACAACATATAAAACATGTAAGGTAACTTAACATCAATTTCATCAAGATATGACACGAGATTGAATGGCTACCACCTTTTGTCATATACTACAAGTGTCGCGTACCTCTCCATGAGGAGTGCCCGAAACACCATGGGCACAAGGGGGACCCCAGAGTGACACCCGGGACTTGTGGCGCCGTCGGTGAGAGGGCCCAAGTGATCCTAGTGTGGGTGAGGGTCCCGGGCATTGGGAACGCCTCCCACCCATGGAGACTAGGAGGCACGAGGGTAAGGCCATAAGTTATGCGTAACTCATGGTGTGCCGATCCTAGAATGCTCAAGAACACCTCAATTGGACGTGTGAGCTAGGAGATATGGCAATTTGAATGGGTGTTGTCCCGGGACAGCGCCTTGGTTCAGCAGTGGCCTGGGAGTGGCTCCCGGGATTGCTTTGAACACGCATAACTTTCTCAATACTTGCTCAAATGGGGAAAGTGAGTAGTCCATTGGCATCTACCTAAAACGTAGATGATGATGGAGTGGTTGATTATTAGGATTAGAGAAAATATGAAGGAGTTATGGGGTTCTGAAGCTGCTGGGGCTGCCAGCCCCAACGGCTAAGGGAAAATGTCTACTTGGCCCCAAGTGTTGGGAAAGAGACAAAAAATTACTTGACGGTGGGGTAGGAGACCTGCCTAGAGTCCTAGAGGCTTATATGGGTGAGGTGGTGTGGCCGAACCCACCCAAGGCCGAACGGCGTGGCCTCCATGGGCATTGGCCCAATGTGAGGGCATAGTTGCCTAGTATGGCTCGGGTTGTTATAGTGTTGCTCTGGCAACGTGATGATCAACATATTAAGATTGGACTTCCATGGGTGGAAGTCCACATCTTAGCAATGGTTACCGATTAAAGGGTGAGTCCCGAATGAAAGAGTAGGAGGGTTGGTCCCCCTCCTATGGACTAAGAAGGTCCGCGGTATAGGGAGCTAATCATTTGCATGGCGGAATGCGAAGGGTTAGCGCTTGTGACCCTTGCTAGAAAATGAAAAATGACCAAGTTATTTAAAGGGAGCTAGCGGGGGTTGCGACAACAAGCCATGAATTCATAGAACAAGTATATGATCCAAAATTACACCTATAATTCATTTTTGTTGCTTTGATCTAGTGTTGATGCCCTTCTTGCTTGCATCCTCATGACTGCGCATGTTGATAATGTTCATCCCTTGGTTGTAGAGTTTGGTCGACTCTATTGTTGTTTCTTGTTCTTTTTTTTTCTTTTCCTTTCACTACTTCGCCTTCCCTTGCAATTTGTTGCTCCTCGTCATCACTACCCTCCAATTGTACATTGTTGTCATCTAATTTATTGGCCCACTACCTTAGATAATAAGAGGATATGTTGAAAGGGTTGCTACCTACTCCATTCACAATCCCTTGGATTAGTGTCTGTGACAAAGTTGTTGTCATTTGCTCTCTAGACATTGTGTCTCATAGGATGGGCCTACAGTGCGCAAGTCAACACACAACAAGTAAGCAAGATGACTTGGAGTGTTCATTTTATACTTGATAAGATATTCATATGGGCTTTGCAAATTATGAGGCAAATGGTTATGAGCACGATTTGGATTTGCTAATCAACTCAAACTAATTATGTGTTTCATATCTTACTAGAAATGGTTGGAGAGAGAAAAGTATATGAATTAAACATGTCTACCCTATTACAACTGGAGCACCACTGATGCTCTCATATTTGTCCCACAGCAAGTAGTGGCAACTCTACATGTGGGTGGCTTGAAGCTTAGGGAAGTTGCCATGTGGCCCTCCCCACAAACTCTCACCACTTAAACTAATATTTAGTACCAAATTGGAAAAGAGGCAACTTGTTGTTGCTACATAACATTACTCAACTATTGTATGTCCTCATGCACTGTGGGTATGGGAATCAGCTCTGCATGAGGCTCTCTATATACATGGGATGGCCCCTTTCACATTCAGCCAACTCAAGTATTGCAGCAAAGGGAAGCCAATATTACTAGAAATTTAGGCCAAGCAAGACGTGCATATCGACGTTGTAAGGTTAAGGCCTCGCCAACAACCTACCCACTGAAATGCACAAGAAACACACATTGAAGAGCCCATAGATAGTCCTCCACGAACGCATGGCACTATGCAATTGAAAACTATTCAAGCGTGCAATCACAAACTGGTTTTTAAGTACTCACACTACAAAGATCACGGGTCGTTGCCACTAGTTCTTTGCCACTACAAGATAGATTTTAGACATTGATAGATTTGAAATCTACCTGTGTAGTGGTGAAGAACCAGTGGTCGTGACCGGTAATCTTTATAATGTCAATTAAACCATTCGAAGTAGCATGACAATTGATTGCTTCAAAATGGCTAAGCAGTTGAGGGAAAACCTAAAACCCTCTTCATGACCTCATTGAGATGGACGAGTTGGTTTGTTCATGGTGTCCACACTTACCTAAATCATGCCAATGTCTAGAATATCACGACAAGCAACAAGTCACAATGCACAATGGCAAAAATGCCTGAAGAAGAATTCAGTTCGATTCAATTCGATTCCCCAAAAAATAAAATAAAATAAAATACACAGATATTCAAGTCTAAATGAGAGAATACTTAAAATTCTCTTGAAATAACTTGATGAAGATTCCCACAACGTACTCTGCAACCTCCATGAGAACCAGATTTTGGAGTTGAAACTGATGTTGGAGCCCGTACTTTGATTTCCAAATGGCGGGCTCTTTTCTTTCCCCATTTGTGACCTTCCTGGTTGAAAGCTCTAAAGCCTTAGGGCCGGTTTAGACTACGGTGAAGAAGTGCACCAATCAGTCAAGAATTTGGTCTAAGACAAGGTCATTTAAGGCAACAATTGGTTTGGTAGACAAGATGGGGAAAAAAAAGAAAAAAAAAGAAAAAAAAAATTGAATTTTCCACAAGCCAAGTTTCTTGTCTAAGGTTTTGAGGTTGCCAAGAAACTTGACATCCGGAGAACTCCCCTAGCAAAAAGTGTTGCCATGTTGGCAACCATGTCATCTTTTCATCCATGCTTGAAGTTGTCCAGCGGAGAAGTCTTTTGGCCGTAGTGTAAACCTTAGTTGGTGAAGAACCCATTTCGTAGCCAATATTGCTCCATTCCCCGAAAAGTTTTAACCAATGCATTTCTTCACCGTAGTCCAAACTAATTTGGGCGAACCAACCCATACACTCGTTCCTTGTTGGATGCCTAAATCCTTGCCTCCAAGGAACCAATGTACAGGTTGTTTCGCCCCAGCCGTCCAAACTGGCCCTTTGTTCCACCTACTGTGTGTATTAGCAACCCGCGCTTTACCTATATAGTTACCAGCTCTAAAAACACAATTGTATAATGGGTACCGGACACACGCACACACAACAGACTCACTTTGCCCCATTATAGTCTCAGCTCTTAAATAAGCTTGAAGGATGCAAAGTAAGGTAGAAATACCATAAGTGGTTAACCACCCTCTAGCCATGCACTAGACCGCCGTCATAATGGTGAAGTGCCATTTCTGAAATGGATCATGGCTTGGCGGCAACTTCAATGCGTGTACACTTAGTGTAGCCAATGGGAGGCAAGTGTTAATGTACTCATGAGGCAACTGATTTAGGCAATGTTATGTATGGAAATGCAGATTACCATGTTCGTGTAGGGAGAATCTAGTGAACGAGTAGGGGGTTTGAGAACTTTCCACTTTGAAAAATTGTAGCATTTTTTGTACAGGGCAAAAAAATATGAAACAACTTGCATTCTTCATGAATCCTTCTCGTCTATCTTGGAAAATCATCTCATGATTGTCAGACCAGATCTTCAATGCGAATCACCTTATTTTCATGAGTTATGGCATTTCTACCTTATACCTACTTAGTTAATAAAGTGTCATGTGATTATTGTTGAGTTATTGCTGGTAAAAAAATCATATGATGCACACCCTTTGTGCGGGCCCTCATTGGCGGCTAGGGATTCATGGTGTCTACGTAAACTCATCCATTGTGTAGGTGAAACCCTAGAAATTCTACCATAGCCTACAACTGACTTATTTAAGGTGATTTGACTCAGAAATAGCACTACTAGAGACCCCAAATTAGTGGAGTGGAGTCTACCTGAAACGAGTCGGTCCTTGATCTTATGTGGAACTCGTTTTTTTTTCGAGCCCCTTCATCCACGGTAGATGAGTTTACACAGACGCCACAAACCCCAGGCTCTCATTGGCCAGCAGCAAGATACCCTGCGGTTTCCCCCTTTCAAGTGTACACTATGAGATAAGCTTACATGTAAGTGTACTGGGAACTGGGGAGAACTAGACCGCATTGGGCGGTTATGTGCAGGCTTATAGTCGACAGTCAGAACTGACCCTGTCAGTACTATCTATCTTATGTATGTAGGAGGATAGTTCTTCTTAGTGACTTGGCCTTGCAGCGGACTGGCCCTGGTTGGTTTTTCTTTACATCGATTACCCAGGTTTCTATTATAATATTATAAAAGCAGTGGGAGACAGAGGTGGCAGTTTCAGTGGCCAGGGGAAGTTACATCATCAACTTATAATCGACACAGAATATATAATATGTTATATTACAATGCTGAGTACAAGTTCACAGAAAACCTATGCTGGCCATTTGCACTCTTGGTGAGTCTTTGGGAAGGAAGGAATGTGCATGACGGTAACGGCCGTGGCATGATTACCAACAACCAGTCGTGAAGAGAATAATGCAGACAAGCCTTATTCGGTTACTTTTATTTTATTTATTAAAACACCTATATTGGCATGTGGATCGTTTGAAGTTGGCTTGTGCCAGGTGGATCGCATGAAGGTAGCTTCCGTACCGGACTGGAGTGGGTCCCAAACTTGTGACCAGTAGAACTTGTAGTTTCCTGGGAGGTAGCCTTCTCATTGATTTGTCGCTTGAGTTGTCTAAAGAATCCAGTTGATGACAACGTCTTTATTGAACTTCATGGTGTTATGAAGAAAGTGAAACCCCTCTACCCATCTCCAACGATACGGGTCCCACCTTAAGGTGGCCATCTTACCATAGAAAAATGAGATTTCCTGTTTTCTTTGTCCTCTTGTGCTATGAATAATTCTATTATAAAAAAATTAGAGACATGAAATGACGATCTTTAGGCGAGACTCTCCCCCAATCCAATCCAACGGTCAAAATTGTTTTTGGACTTGGAAGTGCCCACAATAGGGCCACATACCGTCTTAGGTATAAAATTGGTCAAATACTATACCAATCAAATTAGCACTTGGACGGGTATGAGATCAATGCTATAACACATGCCAATGTATCCACACTTGCCCCTGAGTAGGGAAACATAGTTATTTTTATCTAAATGATTGCATATGGAGGATTGGGGCTAGAAAGCCTATAGCAAAGAAAAATTGGAGACTATATTGTAGTATGGAAAATTATGTTGGATAAACTTAATTACTGCCCAGGGCTTGCTTTGGTTGCCTTGGATAGGGTGAATTGGAACGCATGCTTATGCGCTAAGTAATGGTCACATGATGACAAACTGTGATCGAAACATGGCAGGCATTAGGTATTGCATAATGAAAATTATCCCTTGCCGCATATGAACAAATGTAGCACTTTTGTGAACCCCACCCCACATGCAAGGCATTCATGAATTGAATCATAATCAACAACAACTTCTTTGACAATTACCTACGGAACACCGTTGCAAATTGCACAAGAAAGGAAAGAATGTGTTTGTTGTGATGCGGTTGGAACTCCGAGCTTGCATGAATTCATTTGACTTCCATTTCGAAAGTAGTCAAGTGGACATAACATTGTTAAGGCCCCGGTTCGCTGACTCTTTTTGCCTAAGTAGGCAGTCTAGGCAAGCTAGCACATTAAGGGTGACCATAAACCCTAAATAACCTCATAACCTTGTCATGTGAAGCACTTTGTGAAGCCCACATCACATGCAAGCATTCATGAAATGTATCATGATCAACAACAACTACGGAACACTGCAAATTGCACAAGAAAGGGTGTGTTTGTTGTGTTGTTGTTGGAACTCCAGGCTCACATGAATTTGTTCGACTTCCATAAAGTGGACATAACATTGTTTAAAACCCGGGTACATTAACTCTTTTTGCATAATTGGGTCGCCCTAGGCCATCTAGCATATTTAGGGTAAAAATATACCCTGAATAACCTCACAAAGCTTGTTGCGCAAAGCACTTTATGAACGCTGCAACAACACATGGCACTTCCCGATCATGGTCAACAAATTTGTCAATTGCCTACAGAAAATTGCAAATCACACAAGATTGTTCCTCCATGTCGTTGGAACTCACATGAATTTGTCTGCCATCCAATGGTCAAGTGAACATAACATGGATATGACCCATGTATTCTAACCCTTTGACCTAAACAAGTAGCATTGGTGAACTTCATAGATACAAATGATGGCTTCCAAGAGGAGGCGAGCATTTGAAGCATTGGGAGTTCTTGGGCCTAGGCAAGCTAGCACATCTAGGGTAAGCATACATGCGTGTTAAACATGTATAGCTTGTTGCATGAAGCACTTTGCAAACCCATCATCAAATGACACTTGATCACGATTACCAACATTGTTGATTGTCTACGGAACACTGCAAATCACACAAGAGTGATTGTGTTTGTCATTGTCATCAACAATCGCATGAATTTGTTTGTCTTCCAATTCAAAAGCGTCAAATGGACATAACATCATGGAGACCCGGGTATGTTAATCCTTTTGTCTAATTGGAAAGCTTAGACAAGCTAGCATAAACCCATGTAAGTTGGATTTAACCTCAATGCATATATGCAACCATTATGGGAAGCTCTCAAGGGGTGCCAAACCAAAATCCAGGAGATTTGTCGTGTCTATGGAAACACAAATAGTTTGGTGTCCAATAGTTTGGTGCCCTCAACAAGCACCATAACATTACTAAGTTTCATGTCCCCTCACCCATTCTAAATAAAAGAATGCCTTGTTTCATGGAGAGCTTGTTGCAACCCCATTGTGACACAAAAATACTACAGCAATCAATTTTTGAGAATCACAACATGTTTACTTCCAACCCTTGACCCAATTATTCTCATGCTTAGGAGATGTGGCACGTGAAACTTCACAACATTATCATGATTGTAATGTGTGTATCAGTTTTAGTTTTTGTTTTGTTTTTTTGGTTCTTTATTGGTCTTTCCGAGGGGCCAAGGTTAGCAGTCTTCACTTGAGCAATGTGGTAGAAAATGAAGTTGCCATGAATTACCAATGCATCATCGCCATAACTAACTTATGGCTGTGAGCAAGACAGGTGAACCAGGAAAGGATTGGGCTAAGTTAAGTTAATTGGGGCGACAACTTCCGGGAATCATGTGTGTAACCATTCAAAACTTCAACTTATGCGTCCATGTGGGCCACTACCAGACACACCTTATTGGCACATTAAAGCTAGAAGGCCCTATTGACAAGTGGCGGTCGGGTGCTGAGAAACCAAGAGAATGCTCTTGCCTTGGAAAATGAATATGAAAATGCTTGCCTTCACCAAAACATATACTTGGAGGGAAGCAAGGAAAGAGAGCGAGCAAAAGAGCCCCACCGGGAGATTTGTGATGAACTGCCAATGGCTTATCATATAGGGTTTATTAATCAATACATGAGGTCTTTACCGAGGAAGGTATGACCAAAGTGCACATATCTAATCGATAATTGTAAGGGGACAATGGGGTTGTCTTAAACTTTGATAATCGGGCCTATGTGGAACATAGGATAGCAAGCCATGTCACTAAGGCGCTGTGAATGAAGGGTGTGTGGTCGTGGGCAGATCACATCCAAGCCATCCATTCACAAAGTCCCATCCTACGGTCCACAAAACTACTCAGGAAACCCCAAAAAAATATCCAACGGATGAAAAATCAATGTTTGCAAGATGAAGGGGTTGATGGTTCATCCCATCATATGAGAGTATTTGTGTGGGATTCTGAAGGTTCTTAGAGGGTTTCCTAAGTTCCCAACGGAGTTCCCCTCCATTGGGAACTTAGGAAACCCTCTGGGAACCTTCAAAATCCCACACAAATACTCTCATACAACTGGTTAAATTTCATTTCATTTCAAGGTTGGTCATCAAAAGGGGCTTGGAGTTGATGGCTAGTACACTTGGTTCTTTCAGAAGGAAGAGGTAGGAGTTCGGATCCCCCCCCACCCGTTGGCATCATCTCCTCCGCAAGTCCTTTTAATGAAGGACTTAGTTTGAAAATTTTCATCCAAGATTCGTGAGTGGATAGAGGTGGAGATTTCATCCAACGTGAAGTGTTTCAAGCTCTACCCGAGGGGAAGAGAAGCCAGAAGCTAGGGCAGAATAGGAGCCTTTAAATTTGTCAGATTGCAATCGACGGCCGAGGCCTTCCTAGCTCCCAACTACACGGGAGGCATTCACAGCGCCTCAGTGATGCGGGGTAGCAAGTCCTATAAAGTATTGTTTCATGCATTAACACTCATGAAAGTATGTGGAACAAGATCCAATACATACATATATACATACAAGTTCCTCTTATATGGAGAAATTGATTTTTTTTACAAATATAAGGTAGACACATCCAAACATAAATCACTCAACAATAGCAGTTTGTTCCATGGACCCTAAAATAGAGTGACTATATTATGTGGGCCCTGGGACAAAGTAGTAATATTTGGTCAGCTTGAATGTATAAATAGTACCAAATATTACTACTTTGTTCGGGGGCCCACAAAATATAAATTGACATTTTGAGTATATTTGGATAAATTGCTTGTCCAAAAATAATAAGGGATGTGCATTTGTAAGGACAAAAACGTCAAATGATAACAACAAAAGCAACAACAAAACAACCACAACTTCAAATGTTTGTATTCCATGTTTGCCAACCACCATATTTGTGTAGTTTTGCAATCTAGTGTATTATCATATTGGCGGTTGGATTTGTCCAAAATTCATGCATAAATTCAAATATACTTAAATCCTAGTTTGTAGATACTTTATTCCAAGGTTCATGGAACATACTGCTATGGTTGAGTGATGTTATGAAACCAAGACACAACTTAAATAAACATTATGTATCATTATCATATGACTCAAGTCCTCCAAATGTATGGCCATGATACATAGTGTTGGTTTTAGGTTGAATGTTGGTGTTAGGTATACATACCTTACACTATGGACTATACCAATCGCAAGCCAGCCACTTGGAATGGTATCACTTAATTTTATATAAAATCATAAAATCAATCAGGTCAAAATACTATATAAATTGCACTATTTTGATACTGGATTTTGTGTATGATTATTTGGGCAACTACGTATACTGAGCAACCTCAAAGCTTGTTCATTCTAAAAAAGTATGGGCCCTTGAATTCGGTCAAATATTGGCTTTGTATGTAAGGACTTGTACCCACTGCTCATGTACAGATGCACCAAGTCTCCAAATCTAGAAGGATTTTGCAAGGACGAGAATACAACATGTCGACGACTTCAAGGTTCACTCAACGGCTTTTGATTGTACGCCTTGCTAAGGTGCAAATATCACACGCTAAATTCCTGTTTCATTCAGGCTCAGGCCTCCAAACTCCATTTACAGGCTCCGCACATCAGCACCAGATGCACCAACCCATGATCAGGATCGTGTGAAGTTGCATTCCAAAGATCTAGATTCAACAAAGAATTTCATGCCAAGAGGGTTTAGACAGTCGGCAGTCTAAGACAAGTCTACAAGTGACCCAGTCACTCATAACTTCTTCTAATTCACAGGGAACTGATGAGATTAAGCCGGGAGTAAGCCTATGTCATCATCTTGATAGCCCTAATGACCATTGATTGCGCCTTTTACCTGCTAAGATAGCAAACCAACCAACAATTTGTGGCACGGGCAGCAGCATGCAGTCCCTTATTGACTCTGGAATCTGGATTGACTCTCTCAAGATTCGAGCAAATTTGTGTACTTGCTTGACATTAGCAAGTTGAATGGCAGGCTTATGTGGGCTTTGCTTACTCGGAGCCCACATGAAAGGCCCCACACCATTTAGAGGAGGCCCGCTCACTTTACTCATCTGCTTCAGCTGAGGGCTTGTACACTCTGGATTTGTTGACTCTCCGTGGATTACTAGAATGTCAACAACACGGTTTGCAAAGAGTCTAAACCGTGAATGTTCTCATGTCTCGAGCATCCTTCAATTTACTCGTGTGAAGAATCTAACTTGACTTTGCTCAAATATATAACTTGGTCCCCATTAGTCAGTACACTAGAGGCCCCTTGCTTTTGTACGTGAGTTCAATACAACAATATGATGGCCAGGGGTTTTATTTAACAACAACCGAATTCACTCACCCATGCCAGTGCAGCCCACTTGACTGAACCTAAACAAACAATGGATGATGTTAAAGAAATAGGTTATGGGTAAATGAATACTTTAAGCTTCAACATACCAAAATACGGGTTTTAAAGGCATGTGGGTCATTGTTTTTATTTGTCTTGATTTTTTTTTAAATGTGGTCATGGTCGTGGATGAGCCGAGGGTTTAAGATTGCATGCTGACTACCAGATCACACCCAGGCCTTACATGGCATATTGAGTACATGAGTACTTAGAGTAGAGAGGTTGTGTATTGCAAGACTATGCAGAGCCACAAGTGTGGCAGGGTTCCCTGGTAACTAAATCGAGTGAACTTAGCAAATGAAAGGAACAACAAGCACACATTTAATTTGATGAGATTAGAGTTATCCTCAAAAGGCCAGGTAGAGAATAATACCCAAAGAAGCAATCTTAAATCTCGAGTTTCATAGGCAGTTCCATTCTTGTATGGGCTTGCCTCTCCCATGTTAGAACTTTGGACATATGAAATAAACACATGTTTTAAGAGTTTTTCCTCTTATTCTCAGTCTCATCATAGTTTCGAATTTGATCTTTTCTTTTGGGAACATGTAGATTCATCTTGGGAGCTTCTTGAGATCCACAAACACTACTGACATAGGAGACTTGGGCAACACGTTTTGCGTCGGTGAAAGAATCTACAAATCTACCACAATGGTAGATTTATGGAATTTCTAGCGACGCAAGACAATTTCCATCGACACATGACATGTTGCTTGTAGTGGAGAGAAATATGATGTTGTTGGGTGTGGCATGTCTATATCTAGAGTAGTTGTTGGAACCAGGGAGTTTCTAACCAACACACCAACAACAAGATTCACCTCCAAACACCGGACAGTTGCTCCTGTCCTTTTAAGGACAACTCTTATATCATGCGGTACTAATTCATCAAGGTATCCTACTAGAGATGCATCCAAATAAATGACAAAGGATGTTTTGCAATGCCCATGCTCCACAAAAAATAATCACTTTCTCACTTTCTCAACTAAGTTTCAAGTTGTAAGTAGGGTGTACAAAGAATATATATCATGGCTACCTCAAAAGCCCAAAATTGGCCCCTCTGAACTCTACATACATAAGAGAGCGAAGGGGAAAAAGCTTGGCTACCCTTGCGAGTGTTTCCAAGTGCTGAAGTACCTTATTCCCACTGACTTGACATCCAAGGAGATTCCCTTCTCCTAGTAGACTGATTTTTTTGTTATCAATGGTGGAAAGAAGAGAAGTTGTAGTTTAATGCGAAGAAACTCGATCCCCTAACCCCCTGCCCCTACAGGCGGGGCCTTTTGTTGTATTTGGGCTTTGGTACAAACACGAGATTTTAAGACGATGATGATTTGACAGTAATCATGCAAAGGCCCAACATGTGTCAATTAGGCTCAGTGCAACACCTGCCCTACCTGTATAATATATCCCACCCACAAGATGCCCCACAAAAACTAAAAATCGTTCCTCACCCCCATAGAACATAGCACTCAAACCAAACTAAGCCAAAGAAAATTATAATTGATTACCAACCAACCCCATTAGACAACTCACCTGCCTGCAAGGCAACCCCAACACAACATCAAGTCGATTGTTGAAGTCAACAAGTTACACATGGTTCCCAAGATTTTGCATCATCCACACAAGAAAGAAGGACAGATACACAAACGAACTAACTGGGAAGGAATTATCTGCCGCGTTTTTGGCCATGCAAGCTTCGGTTGTTAATAATTTGTGACGTGGCAAACTTGGGTTTCACATGGAAGGGGGCCGGGCTGGGCCGGGGGTGGCCGGTCGGCCGGCCGGTGCCACCGTCACTTGTAGGCCGGTGGCCAAATCTTACACCGAGTGGTACCACCAAGTTCCTTTTTGCACCTTTAATCAACGCTGCTTTGTGGCTAATCAAGATACGGACACAGCGGAATACTTACAGTGGGGATGAGTAAAGGAGTGGTTGCATCAAGTTCTGTGCCTCCTCAGCAAGCGCCGCAGCAGCAGCAGCAGCGTTTGTAAGAATACCAATGTATTCTTCGTAAGTCTGTGCGTAAGGGAGTTATCTTAGTAGTAGCCTCTCACTTAGTAGTAGTAGTACCAAAGGGTGGGCGCTCGCACTCACTAACCATGTTCGTGACTGGGAGCCCTGTCAGGGTTTGGATCCTATTAAAAATTTCTTTTTAAAAAAAATGCTAGGATCAGCTGCGGGTAAGTACTAGTACAGCACTGATCAAGCCTGGCTCGATCAGCCCACTAAGAGAATGTTTTTTTTTCTTCTACTTTCTTAGCCCTGCAGACTGATGCCAGCCAGCCCGCGCACATAGAAGTTGAGCTTGTGATTGGATCAAACTCGCTTAGTTTAGTTTTCCTTTTTGCGTTTCTGATGGTGAATCTTTCAATGATGGAATTAGCAAGGATCAGTGACATAGGTATACCGTTGGCATGGGTAGTTGGACGGCTTACTTAACCTCTTGGAGCTGGCTAGGGTTGTTGAGCCTGGGCAACTGACATCATAAACTACAGCACTATCAATTTTTAGAAGTGAAAGTATTCTTCTCCGTGCCAAAGGAACTCGAATTGTGTGTTGTGTGAGCGAGCGAGAGATAGCGGTTGCAACCAAGGAGGCATCTAGTATATACAAGGAAAAAGTTCTTTTCGAGTCAAGATTGGCAACGGGTTTGTGGGACGCCATGCAGCAAAAGTGGCAAGTCATTCACCTACTCGAGTTGGTTATCGGTCATATTGGTTATGGATGGTATCATGCCTTCATGGTTGGAAAAATATGATGAGTTTTGAGTCTTTGCTTTGTGATGAATGATTAGTTATGTTTCATGCTCCCTCACTCATTCTAAGTAAAAGAGATGCTCTATAACCCGTTTCATGGGGATTTTGTTGCAGCACTAAGATTGGAGCCGTTTTTTTCTTCAGAATCACAACATGTTTATTCCCAACCCTTGATCGAATTATTCTCCTACCTAGGGTAAGTGGCGGGTGGAACTTCAACAATGTTAGGTTGCATTCACTAGATTTATTAGTCAAATAAAAGTTGACAACAACAAAGCCAAATGTGCGTTACATGACCAAATTCGTTATTTTGAGACAATATCAGAATTTTGAGACTTTTTGCCTACAATTTCAACAATTGTTTAGAGACAATTTTCATATTTTTTTGACTTTCTAATTATAGACTATCCTCGACTTGAGGATAATCTTCCCATATATAGTCAAAAAATCACTTACAAATATAGATTCAATCAAGAAATTAATGAAAAACATAAAATTAAGCATTAAATTGAGACTATGAAAAGTCTCAATGTAACGAATTTGGTCATTTACATGTTGCAAATTAAAACCACTTGAAGGAGACTTGAAGACAACCATAATCAAACATGATTTCCATTCTTAATTTTGTTGATGCCTCTTAATATTTATTATGGATTATTAATACTAAATTACATTTCACCTACGACACGTTCCATATAATGGATGTGCACTTAAAAATCCCACATTTAGTAATAGTGCCTCCTAGCAAATGGTTGGATAATATCATAATAGTATAAACCACTACCTAAACTTTAATGTGATTTTGCAGAGTCAGTATATGATTATGGGTGCCACCAAATGATCATCATTTTCTCCTTCAAATTTATAGTGAGGTGGCCACGATGAACTACACAAACAAAAATGAAATTGGTCCACCTGAGAACGAATGTCAATTGCGACATTCGTAGGGTGAGTTTCTATGTAGGCTGCTCACCCACCAAATTATAGTGTGAATAAGAACAAACCCGCCCAAATGTAGAGGGAATCTAGTGGGATAGGGTTCGCATGTGCCAACTAGCTACTCCCACTCCCATCTTCTCAAGTTCAGGGCCTATTAGCTTCCTTCTCCTCCTCCTCCTAAAACCAGTCTTCAATCCTTTGGTGACCGGCACTTGTAGGTTTAAGATTCTTTAGTGAGCGCATGTAAGTCTAGTGGCCCGTGTCCATGGCCCTCCACATTCTAGTAAACCACCAAAATGTGATTGGGTGACGACTTGAGCTTAACTACATGCGAACACCTCCGGCCCAGTATTATCTAGAATCTAGCGGGCGAGTGGCCTACATGGAAACTCACCCTTAGGAGACCCTAGTTTCACCAAACATATGTTGAAATCATCACCAAGCATGCCATGTGTCATGGAACTATCCTACATACAGGCAACACTGGGACCCTCTTTCATGAGTTGTGGATTGCACAGGTTCCAGACTGACCTTAAGTTGCGGTCTCTTTGAAGAAGTACTTCAATTTTTGGAGACACTGGTCATGTAAGTCTGGCAACAAAATTAAGATACATGTGGCCTCCCCAAGAAGTATGTAACTCAATAGAGATACATGTGCAACCACAAAGACCCTTTTCAGCCACCTATCAAATCTACCTCGGAGTCTCGCACTGCTGCTAAAGGATTATCTTGAGAAGGCTTTTCAAGGTTTAGTTGGAAGGCAATCCAGGACCAGCTCGGTCAGCATCACGCCACTCGCACTTTGCAAGTAATGCATACCTACACACATCACGACCAACCGTTGTATGGATGTATCCCCATGAAACTGCAAATTCACACGGCCAACGTATGAGTCCTAGGCAATCGTTTTACGTCGGTGAAAGAACAATGCAAATCTATCACTGTGGTAGATTTGCAAGTTTCCCAGTGATGTAGGACAAGTTTCTAGTGATGCGTCACGTATGACAATTGTCTAGGATTCATAATATGCTTATAGTAGTGTTAGAAGTCGGACGTGTGAGATAGCCCAACATCGTAGAACCAAGGTATATATGGATCTTATGTGGTCACTCCCCTTGACCGGACACTTATATTTGAGTGGCATGTGATGGCCATGTTTCTAGTTAAGAGTGAACACCAAAATGATGCATGTTATGATGAGGTTGAACCGTTTGAGATTTTATAATGATCACAACTAGGAGGGTCTATATGATCGTTTAAAGAAATTCAAGAAACTACTTTAATTTTGATTTGAACTTAAATTACAACTGTTGTGGTTCATCACATGGTTCATAACCACATGAAACAACTCCCTATCCGATCCGATCCAATGCAAACGTGTCGGTGGAGTTGGAAGTAACCATAACAAGGCCACATACCTTGTACCTACATTTCATCGCCCCTGAAATGTGAAGAAGTTCTACTTGAAGGCCCAAATTCTCATTTACATATTTGATTGTATTGGGAAGCAAAAAAAAATGACTGCAGCTGAAAAGCGACTCGGTCTCAGTCACACGCGAATCTTCTTCTTTTTTCCTTCCAGTGACAAAGCCTGACCCGCTTCCTCGGCATGATGTCGCGGAGACGGAGGGGAGGGGAGGGGACCCGAACCAGTCCATATACTTACAAATACTTGCATACGTTTTGAAACGTTGGATAAACGGAGGAGTTCCACCCCCCATCATTGTAAATTTCCCAGTCCGCGTGGCCCAGTACTCCTTGGGGTGCGAGCCCGGCCAACCAAATAACTTAGCCACTCCTGGCAAGTACTTGGCACACGGAATGATGGGCCCAGTTCCGGAAATGGATTCTATCATTTGCATGCTGCGGGTGACGGTGTGTGCCCTGCCAGCCCCCTCCCCGCACTGCCCGCCGGGAGGGGGTTTGTCGCATTTGAGCGTACCTCTCATCCATCCAACATAAGAACTTGACCCCATTGTGGGTTTTCGGTTGATTCTTCTCATATGACTTTGACTAGACTAATTCAGGGTCTTTGAAACTAATTTCTTTCATGGTTGGGGTGACGGCCTGTGCTCGCCAATCTTATGTCTTGCCATGCCATGCCCTGCCTTGCTCGGCCCGGCCTATCAAGAGGGGATTGTTGCATATGAGCGTACCTCTCATCCATCCAGCATAACAACTTGACACCTTAGGGGTATCTCTTGTTGCCGAAATTTCATACCTCCCAAAAGCCGTGAGTATCCATGAAATTAGTTTCAAGGGAGGTATGAAGTAATGCGCATATTCATGGGACCATCTACACATTTGAAGTATATTTGAGAAATATATTAATAATATTCTCAAAATGGATTCCCAATACCCTATATTTTCTAAGAATTTTACTTCAAATGGTACCCTATCTTTAATCACGCCACGTTTTCTCTTGTTGTCATGCTCCCCTAGCTCTACGTTCCATGTCCTCAAACCTGCCCCGGAACAAAGAGCAACCCAAGGTGCATGCAAGAGGAAATTGTAATTTCATATATGCACAACTCTTAACCGTATGTTTGTGCAAAGGCTACTCTTTTGAAGTTGATGGGACACTAAAATTAGCTTCAATGACCTTGAATTAGTCTAGTCGAGTGAACTGAGATAAATAAACCAAAAACATGTAGGGAGCAAGTTTCTAACATGGATAGATGAGAAGTACCCTCGTATGCTACAATTCCATCTCGTTTTGGAGGGTCATGGCAAGCATCCCACAATGCTAGTGACTTGATAAGAGAAGCATGGAAAGAATTTAGCGGCCATCAAGACAAATCTTCTTTCGGGTGGAAGCGTTCTTCCCGGTTCTCAATTATTATGGGTACCGTAAAAATCATGAATGAAGACTCAAAAGAAAGGGCAAACATGACTTGCTGAGGTGTGTATGCCTATTTTTGGGCACCTCCCATTGTGTGGCCTTCCAAATGCCATTAGATTTTTGTGTGAATGATGTCAATATGTTAGCACGTGTAAATCCCAAAGAATGCCACAAAAAATCCCACGATCCGATATTACCGGCAATGCTTTTTCAATGGTCAAACTTGAGATTCGCTCATTTATTGAACAGCTTCGATGTTCAAGGTCTTGGTATACCTAGAAGTTATAGTGTGATGACACAAGCTGACAACAGAAGTTAGTCGATTGAGCCAAATCATGGAATTGAGAGAGCAAAATATCCCTCGTACTTATTACTGACAGTAGTGGGGGAAAAACAGTTTCTTAACTGACGGGATCTAATAAATTGCCAGGAAGGTCCTGATCTTTTCGCCCAGTTCGTTCCTGACCAGATCACAGATGTAACTACAGGTTAGTTCTATCTGGTTCTGGGACAGACAGAATCACAAAGGACACAAGTTTTTATGAAAAGAGGGATTTGGTGAATGGAAGAAGTAGGTCAGGTTCCAACTTCAAACTTTCAAATGCTGCAGCAAATTGGAACTCCTCGACATTTGTGTTAACTTCTCCTATCACACAACACTACACTAGATATTGTATTTAGCGTCACCAATTCCAATTTGTCTTGCTCAATACTAATTGTAAACCGCCTGTGTAGTGTCACCAACACTTGATAATAAACCTCACATTGTTTGTCATTCCTTGTTTTTTTTTTAAATGGGCATTATAGATTCATAGTGTTGCAAATACTGTCGCTTACTAAGTGATTTTTCATCCAAATTTCAATAATCCATGACATTATGTCATTACAGAAATGGTAGTATGCGTAGTATACCAAACGTTGTTTCAATGATTGGCACGGGTTTCATCCAAATTCCATCCATGACAATACTTATCACTATATTCGTTAATTTTGGACTTTTTCGGCATTTTGAGATAGTTACAAATATAAGAACATGGATAAAATCACACAGATATTGGAGAATGTTGTAAGATGCAAATACTTTGAAGCAGGTGTTCATATCAAGAACCCAATTAAGAACTCATATCAAGATGGTTTGGGTAGGACGACCCAAACATTAGACCATGTTGTTATGGTCCATATATTAATTTGAGACAAGAGAAAGTCTCAAATTAACAAATATAGTGATACTTGTAAACTTATTCATAAGAAGTGTCATCAGAAAGTTACCACATAAAATACCATATAACAACACTATATGCAATATTTAGTGTAGCAGGATACTGACTTTCAACCGACCATAATACCATAGGTGCATGTGAGGCTCATCAGCACTGAAGAATAGCAGACTCAAATGTGATATAATTACATTTAATTACACATAGATTTGGAAAACAAATTGTAACAAATAGTAGAGATGACTACCCATATAGAAACCTTGTTCAAAGTGACTTCCTTTCAGTTGTGCCCATTTTCCTTTATTTATTCATTTTTAAACATTGATCAAAGTAATTTAAAAAGTGTGAGCTTCTTTCACATGCAATAATGAACGGTGTCATCACAACTACTTCAACCTCATATGCAAACTACACTTGTTTGTCAAATTAGTGTGGGTTACCATTTGGATTTACGCATTGCTATGAAATTTGACTAAGAGTATCATTTTTTACCCAAATAACATAAGTAGTTAGTATGCACACTGAAGAATATGATATAAGTTAGTTGGTAAAAAATGATCGCGTCGGTAAAAAGTTATAGCAACACGTAACTCCAAATGGTATCCCACACTAAGAGGACAATTTGGTGTACTTGATGGCAGTGGGTATATTGCAACCCCATGTTCATAGGTAAGTGCTCTTTCTCATTAGCTTTTGAAGATGATCGTTCTTCAAAAGAATGAATTTTGTCCAAAATATCTGAAACTAGCACTAGTGTCGGGACTTAGCCCAAAAATTTAAAATATGCATTTACAATGTGTTGGTTTTTTATTAGGATTCCAACCTATATAACTGCTTATGTAAAGAAAAGCCCACAAACTAGATGAACAAATAAATAAATAACCAACGTTGGGCAATCCAACGTGAACTTGAGCCCGTTGGCCCTAGCCTTCCATATAACCACAAGCAACAAAATGTGTTCAAGAATCCTCTTGGTGCAAGGTGGGGTTTACTGCCTACCTTGCGATGGGTGGGCTCTTGGCTTTCTACCTACCTAACTAGTTTTTTCCTTTTCTTTTTTTCCCGTCAAGTAGAGAGAAGATTTCACAGCGGGAATCGAAATGCCAACCACTCCATTCGGAAATGGGTACCTCTCCACTATCTCCTAGTAGTTTAGAGTCATCTCGGACCTAAACTAGATGAACTACAAAAAGCATGTCACATATTCACATTTATTATTCTAAAACTTGTTTCAAGAATGTGTATAAACCTCTATGTTTGACACTAAGTACATTAACCAAAAGGGAGGCATTACACCTTATATTGCTAGTGCATGGGAGTGCCCAGATACACAATAAGGCCAATAGATTCAAATTCACACCAAGAACATTATTGTTGTTATATGATTTTTTAATTTTTTTTAAACTCTTTCTTACCTTTACAAAGGTAAGGAGAATTTTTGATAAATCGTGTTCAACAGGAACTCACCTCAATCCACATCACTGTTTCATATCTATGATTTGCAATGAAGGACCCAAGTCCAAAATAGTTGGAGATATCGTGCAATTAAGAGGAGGGTTGCAAGCTTTCCTACTCAATTAAGTTTAGGGTACTCATAAGGAGGCATAACACCTTATGTTGCATCACGATACCCATGATCAGCATTAGACCAATGGGCTCACATTCATGCCGGTACTTTGATACGGGCATTATTTTTATTTTATTTAGGGTACTCATGCAATGGCAATTTCTATACAATGTTCCACCCTTGAAGTAGATGCTCAGTGTCACCTCTCTTTGGAGGGGAAAAACCTCCATTGCTCCAACAAGACATGGCCAGCTACACAACGTGTACAAATAACAAAGGACCAGTTCTTGAACAAAAGAGACAAAAAAACATGTCCTAAACCTCAAAAAAAAAATTAATTACATTTTTTATGGTAAATACTATAGGCCACACTAAAAGCATGAGGAATAGTATTGTAAGTGCACGCTCTTTTTCAACCTGTAGTATATAACATCGAAGGCCTACATTGTAGGTCACATGATTTCAATTGGATGGAAAATAGTTTGCATTTGAGAGACTTTCAACAAAGTGAGATCCAATTCACACCTATCCTACCTAAATGACTTTGGATCTTAAATTAAAACACTCATTTTTTTCAAAAATAAATTACAACCAAGTTGAAAATAATCACTTCACCAAGGATTTCCTTGTTCAATGTTATTTTCTAAAAGTAAGAATTTCTGTGAATTTCATGTACATGGAGAGATTGATGCAAAACAATTCCCTCAAGTTTAATGTTCTACACTATTTTAATGTGTGGTGGTGTATATTGTGGGCCACACTATATAATTGTGAAGGGTAGTTCACACTAATAGTGTGCCCACGGTATATACCATAAACAATGTAGGTGTGAGAAGTGCCCTACCCCTAGACAACCTTGACACATCCATAACATTACGCAGTTGATGAGTTGTGTTCAACTAACTACCTTCAAATTCAGTCTGAAGCAGCAGGATTTCGACATCTGGAGCCTTTATTCTCAAATCTACTGCTAGACCCATGAACACAGCTCATCAACTGAGTAATGTTTCAAAAAAGGACCCATGATTTCATAATTATATATGCTTATACGATTGCCAGTTCCCAAAATTGCAACCGAGGAAGAAAACGACTGAAAATCTCATAACTTAACGTTTCTATTTCCCACATGACAGCCTCAACTTCATTGATGGTCCAGTCACCAGTGAATCCAAGCTCCTCTTGAACCTCGCAAACCCCTTTCACATCTAGGGCATGGATCGAGAATTTAAGCAGCTCAAGTTCTTTGCATTCAATGTACCTTTGCCAATGACTACCTGTGGTTGTTGAAATACTTGTCAACAAGTAGTAGGCAACTTGAGGACTCAGTTAGAAAGCAAATCAAGACGCTGTTGATCATGACAACATATTGAAGAGCAAAATTGAACAATTGTGTGCTTTAATAGAACATGACTCCATGTGTCAAAAAAATTGAGGTTGTTTGACAAATAAGGTTCTTTGTGCAGTTTAGGTGCAGCCAATTAGGTATTCCAAAGAAAAACTTTGAATATGTCATAGGCAGTGATTCTGTGAATAATCAGACTATCATCTTTTCCAAGTTTCACTGAGCAGCATTACAACAGTGTTCATTGTCGCAGCACCTGATAGATTAATGTATCCGGGTGTTATTCGGTCACTTTTCTTAATGGGACACTATATTTGATTAGTGTGCAGTTAGGTGTAGATCAAAGAACAAACACCATAAAAGATACACGTTTACAAGACATTGAACTACACCTTCAATTTTTATTGACTACTCCACAATCAATAGTACACACAATTTGGGAGGTCCTATGTATTTAGTTATGGAGCAAACAAACGTGCATTTCTGATTACCATAACTAAATTAGGGAAGGTCCAATCATCAACCTGATTGTGTTGACATTTCATTATAGATTTGCTAATGCAACACAAATTTGAAGACATAAGGTAAGTGTGCCAATGACCGAACACAACCCAAGGACCGCACACCCACCGCACACCCGCCGCACAAATTTCATTCATAAGAACTCCCGAGGGAACTTCGGTACCATCACTATTAGGTGTTTTATTATAGGTACCGCACGGTGTGCGGTGAAGGGCTCAATAAGTTTTTGAGATCCACTTGTGTATGTTTGGATTCAATTTGTGATAGCTTTCACAAATCATAATATCTTTTAATTTTATTTTTTTGTAGGAGAATCCCCACTTCACAATTAACAATCCTTCAAAATTTGAAACGATTTAAACTTGTAAATTATTATTTACAAGGATTTGAAGATTGACCGTGCGGTCATTGGCACACTTACCTTACATGTGATCAAAAAGAAAAAAATGTCTTCAAGAAACTGTGGGGGTTATGCGTGCGTCAAGGGTCTTCAAACAAGGCACTTAGCACCCATGTACCTTAGTAGCTTCAGGTAGTAAGCAACACCTAGTCAATTGGTTTGAAGCTACGTATCTAAGTTGATGTTTATGCAATCTAACATCCAAGTAGACACACAAAAGTGCCATTCAAAGTGCAGGTGAACCTCGAATTGAAACCCCCTAAACAACCACTTTATGAATCATGGAATAGCAGTTTCACAGGAGAACCTTGCAACGTATGAACTCCAATTGCAAATTTCTCATTGGTATTGTAATTCATTCAAAAATGCTACACCATTTATGGCATTTAGTGTCACTTCCTATTGGATTTACACAAGGGCTATAACTTCTTACCATAGATTCCATTAGCTACTAACAAAGATTAAAGGGGCTGTATGGATAGTATACAACATTAATGACTTTACGTGGTAAAAACTTACATTCTCAGCAAAAAGTTAAAGCAATGTGTAACTCTAAATGATAAGTGACACTAAATACCATAAACGGTGTAGTAGAATGAGTTATTCAGCTCACTCACCCAATGCCCAGATTTGTCTCTGGAGCTGAAGTACCCACTATACTTTGGATGCTGTAAATATGAGAAATCCTCAAAACTGTTGTGAGATCCAGTGGCCACTGACATCAATGATTTTATAATTGTGGAGTTGTCAATCTAATCTTGTAGTTTAGGCTATGAATACAACTGCATGATACAGTCTACCCTCTATAAATGTTAACACTCGGGAGTGGATCAAAGTTAACATTTATAGAGGTGCTAACAGTTAACAATTATAAAATTACTTTTTTGAGCAATATACAAATCTTAACATTTATAGATATAAGCAATTGTGAAGAGTCCTTGTGAGAGAATACCATTCATAAAATTGCAAACCCAATCAAAACTTTATTCAATATCAAGTTTATAAATCACGGGTGAAGTATGAATCAATGGTTCTTTGGTGAGATTCATCTGCATGCACAACTTGCAAATATTTCTCAATCTGCACCAACAAACCCACATACTTGGACACATCACATGAACGCGATTCCATGTACCTTCTAATGGTACCAAAACTAGATTGCAAGTCACTATAAGATGGAATGGGTTCCACCTCACACTCCTCTCCCTCACAATCACACATCCTCTCCCTCACAATCTTCTCATATTATGGTTGTATTTCATTCGTTAACATTTATAGAGTCAAATTTACAAAGAAGGGAGTACCATTTTGTTAACAGTTAACACGTTTAACATTTATAGTGTGCAATATGTGGGGAGTAGAAGAAAGTTAACATTTAGAGAGGGTTAACACTTATAGGTGTAACATTTATAGAGGGTGGACTGTAATGGCATAAGGTAGATGTGCCTAAATCGAACTTACCAATAATTTGGATACCTATATTTGAATCTAAGAATGGACGTCCAAAAAACATGTGTTTAAACAGATTGGACTACATGCTAAAAATTTGTTCACCATTCTAGGCTCACTATTCAACATGATTGAGGGGACCAATATGACCAGTTAATGACAAGGAAAATCTTCCCTTTGATAATGAATAAGATACTCATATGAACTCCAAAAATTATGAGGCACATGGGTATAGGCACGATTTGGATCTGATAATCATCTCCCACTAATTGCGTGTTTCATATACTACAAGAAGTGGGTGCAGAGAGAAAAACATCCGAATAACACACATGTACCTTACTTGCATCAACCATAGCAGCTGCATTCCATCTTCACACTGAACAAAATGTAAGCATTCTCAATTGAAACCAAAAATCATTGTACTAGGAAGTCAATTTCACAATCAAATGTCATCAGAGGCCATGGCATTTGCTGTGATGTTGCCTCAAGTAGATTCCTCTATGACCATAAATTCAGATTGAAATTGGGCCTACCACAACTTCTAGAAAACACATAATTTTAAGAGAGAAAGAGAGGTGGAATTAAAAAGTTGTTGACTTTGTTCATCACTATTCAAATGTTGATATACACATTATACACAGCAACATGGGCTCAGGAAGGAGTGGTCCTGACCTGGAATCACATCTGTAGCTCACATTCAACTCGGAAAGAGCCCACCACAGTATATGACAAGCACAACAATTCAAAATAGAAGAAATGTCAAAAACCTTAAAAATTGTTGTGGAATCTGATCCACGACAGTGTTCACAAGTTGATATAGAATCCCATACCAGTTGGACAAGTCATCACGTAGATTTTACAGCTGTGCTTCAGCCCTGTTTAGTCCATATAGGAAGCACACCAATTCCCGAGGAAGACAGATGTCACAACGGACAGATCATGGAATTTGTTCATGATACTGTTCAAATGTTGCAAACAAAGACATCATACACACTAGCATGAGCTTGGGAAGAAGTGATGGCCTGAATTACACCTTGTGTGAATCACAACGAGGCGTGAGGGTCCAGGGAACAAAAACTAAGAGGGTTTAGGATTTAGACCTGGAGTACACAACTGACTCACCATGAGGTGTGAAGGTCCATGCTAAAGAATAAAGATAGGGTTTAAGGCTTGCGCAATTGCATTAAAATTGCACTTTTCTCTCGAGTCCAAAAGGAGGTGGTCAGGTCGTCTCCCTTCACAAATACTTATCAACGCAATATTACTCACTGCACCACCGAATCTCCCACAAACTCAAACAGCTGTTGAATGAATTTGGTACTTCACATTAGTGGATGCTCAGGGTGAGCACAGATTGTTTGGAATTGTCAGATCCACTCATTAAGGTGAGATGGAGCGACATCCATCCCCAAAGATGAGGATTAGTTTGGGTGCATAAGTCACTGGTGGCCATTGCCAGTAAGTGACTGGTGACAAAAGCCATTTCACAGGTCCTCCATTGTTGGCAACCATTATGTTGTCACCATGCAATCACTAGCTAATCCCCCGTGTTGATGGAGCAAACCTTCACACAGGGATTATTGGCACACGATCTTGAACATCTTTGCCAGTTATATAAATTCGGTAATATGTATATTAAACTCCACACATCGAAGGACTTGTGACATTACAGCACTAGGTGTCCTTCCAACACTGCCTACTCCCATGATTTGTACTCTTTTTATTCCCATGTATGTTGGTTGACACTACATGCCCTTGGCATCCAAAGTGAAGGATAATCTAGAAAAGAACAAAACTCGGAAAAATTTACAATGAGAGCTTGCCAACATGGGCTTAGGAAGGAGAAGTTCTGACCTGAAATCACATCTGTAGCTCAGTCAACTTGGAAAGATCCCGCTACAGTATGTGACAAGCACAACAATGTAAAGCAAACAAATTTCAATAAACTTAGAAATTGTTGTGGAATTTCTCCATAACTGTATGCACATATTAGATATAAACATCACACACTAGCATGGGCAAGTCATCACGTGGAATTCAACAGCTGCGGTTCAGCATGAGGTGTGAGTTCAACTTGCGAAACAGCCCAGTATAGTCCGCATAGTAAACACACCAATTCGACAGAGGAGAGAAGTCACAATGGAAAAATCATGGGATTTTTTCATGACAGTGTTCATATGTTAAAGAAAAAAAACATCTTACACACTATCATGAGCTCAGGAAGAAGCGATGACCTGAAGTACATGACAATGAGGCATGAAGGTCCATGCTGAAGAATTAAGGAGGGTTTAGGATTTAGACCTGAATTACATCTCTGTGACTCATAAAGAGGCGTAAAGGTCCACCCTAAAGAAGTAAGGGCAGTCAACTTGAAAAGAGCCCACTACAGTATGTGACAAGCACAACAATGCAGAAAGAGAGAAAAAACAGAAATTGTTGTGAAATTTGTCCGTGAGGAGAGATGTTGCAACGGAGGAATTATAGAATACCTCATGACAGTGTTCAAATGTTAAGAAAAAAGACATCATACACACTATCATGAGCTCATTAAGAAGCGATGACCTGAAGTACACCTCTGTGACTTACAATGAGGCGTGAAGGTCCATGCTAAAGAACTAAGGAGGGTTTAGGGTTTAGGATTTAGGCCTGAATTACGTCTCTGTGACTCACAAAGAGGCATGAAGGTCCACCCTTAAAAAGTAAGGACAGTCAACTTGGAAAGAGCCCACTACAGAGTGTGACAAGCACAACAATGCAGAGAAAGAAGAAAATTCAAAAACCTTAGAAATTGTTGTGGAATTTTTCCATAGGAGAGATGTCACGATAGAGAAAGCGTGGGCTTTCTTGATGACAAGTGTTCCAATATTGAAAAAAAAGACATCATCCACACTATCATGAGCTCGGGAAGAAGTGATGACCTGAAGTGCACCTCTGTGACTTCACAATGAGGCGTAAAAGTCCCATGCTAAAGAACAAAGAAGGAGGGTTTAGGGTTTAGGGCTCCAGCCTAAATTCCATGTCTGTGACTTACAAAGAGGCGTGAAGGTCTACGCTAAAGAAGTAAGGGCACAGTCCACTTGGCAAGAGCCCACTATAGAGGGTGACAAGCACAACAATGAAGAGAGAGAAGTTCAAAAAACTTAGAAATTCTTATGGAAATTTTCCATAAGGAGAGATGTCACATCGGAGTGATCGTGGGCTTTCTTCATGACAGTATTCAAATGTTGAAAAAAAAGACATCATACACACTATCATGAGCTCGGGAAGAAGTGACGACCTAAATTACACCTCTATGACTCACAATGAGGCGTGAAGGTCCATGCTAAGAACTAAGGGTGGAGTTAGAGTTTAGGGTTTAACGTTTATGGTTTGGCCAATGGAACCTAAAATTGCGCTTTCCTCTTGCGTCCTGTATATTTGCTATCAGCTGGTACGTCGACGAAACCCCGTTGCCGCCTTTTCTCCTTCTTCTTGAGAATCCACGACCGACCTTTATAATTCTTCTTGGTATCCATCCGCTGCTTCTTAACTGGTCTTTGCCTCTCCGACATTTTCACACTGCCCAATGCTGCTTCTTCGCCATCACTATCCCCCTCCTCGCCTTCACTAAGATCATCCTCCACCAATTTTGCCTTGGGCAAAGCATTGCTGGCATGGCCTGGGCCACAGATCAAGCAAAGATAATATTTCTTCGCTCTCGTACTGTGGGGGTAATCGACAACCAAACCTCCAGAGAATCCCGACCGCATGGCCGCCTTCGAAATCATTTCCAATTGCGCTTCATTCTCTGGATACAACTGCAGCACAGCTCTCGCACCCCGTGCTAAACACTTATACAACGATCCAAAAAACTCCTTCAACCGTTGCCTGGGATGGTTACATGTCTTGTCCGCATTACACAGCCACTGCACAGCCGAAATGCTAATGGCTCCGTCTATGGAGCCAGGTCGAAAGGGCAAACCCTGACCTATATCGTTCAACAGCAAGTCCCCCTCGGTCTCCCGCTCCACGGCCACGTCCAGCATGGCTTCCGCAATGTCCAGACCAATCCACTGATGGCCATGCTCGCTTAGGGTCTCCCCGCTTAGCCCTGACCCGCACCCGATGTCCAGAAGCAGCCGTGACACCCCATCCTCTGGCAGCGCTAGAAGCTCCAATGCTCGCTCTGATAGCTTTGCCTGGATGTCGATGATCCGAGACGATGTGGTGTATTTCCGTGCCTCGACGTCGTTGTAGAATACCTCCGGAGGCGCTTGCCGTTCCGGCCGAATCGACATGGCTCCCTCCCGCACTCAGACCTCCACCCTCAGCTCGCAACAGTCGTTCGACCGACGATTCAATCGGGGTTTGGGGTTTAGGGTTTGGCGCTCGCCATCGCCAGTAGGCAAGGCCGAGGGCTTCCCAGCAATAACTTAGGGTTTCGTCTTGGTGCTTGACTTTGCCAAAGTTGGCACTTGACAAGGCTTTCTTAAAAAGCTTTGAGTTTTTTTCTTTTTTCTTTTTTTCCCGGAGTCTTCCTTTTTTTGACCCAGTTGGATCTCATTCTCTTTTGGTAAGTTATGCGGTGCGTCAAATTTATAGGGAGCACCCTACTCGCGGGTCACCTTTTTTCTGTCCATAAAAGTGCCACGCGTCACCATGTGAATGGTTGGAACCTCTTGTAGATGACATGGCATTGGAACTTAGGTGACATATCATCCACAATTCCATGTCATCTACAATGTCAATTCTATTTGCTATAACTATTTAATGAGAATGTGAAATTTTAAAAAGCAAAATCACCTTTGTTCTATAATGTCCAAACAACCCATTGACCTTTCATTAGTAAATATTGAACTCATGAGCGAGACATTATTGCACTGTGTAACTTTGAATAGTAGCACGCACTAACCAAGATACTAGGTAATTAGTGTAGTAGTGGTGACTAGAGTTTTATACTCATTATTATAACTGCAACATGGAGCTCTCTCTCTCTCTCTCTCTCTCTCTCTCTCTCTCCACAACACAAATTTCATAATTACAAACAAGCAATGTCGATCACGTGCCACTGTAACGCCCATTTCCCATAAATCCAACTCAACACCAACTCCTATGCTCCTCGTCCAATGCTCATAAACTCTTCACCTTGCCCACATTGTTCCTCATGGCACCAAGCACTTGAGCAATATATAATTTAACTTGAAGCATGTATGTGTATGAAAACATCAATAATGGTGAGTGTTAGAAATTCAAGAGGATGGCATGAAAATTACAGGTGTAGATTGATGAGAATGAGAAGAAGAAGAGGAAGCCAATTGAGAAAGGTGAATCAATGCTCGAGAACATGCTATGTACATGGTGTGCATAGTGACTGTAGCTTTCAATAAGTAGGCTAATGCTTGTATTCTGTTCATACTAGACGTAAAGAAGGAGTTGTGCGGGGAGGGGTTTAAGGTGGCGAGGAAAAATTATGAATGGCAGTCATTATTGGAGTGGATGAGGGGGCTTGGTGGTCAGTCTATATCTAATAGGTGTTATATTTAAAAGCAAACATATGTGTTTTAGAAATTTACATTCACTTTCAAAATTGAAAATATGGCTTGGAGTAAATTTGATTGATTTGGAGTTTAAGTTAGATAGCATGTCCTTCAAACCTTGGGTTTAGGCTATCACTTCATCATGTGGTGAGAAAAAATACGAAAAGTAAAATATCCCTCCCCCCCCCCACCACCACCTCTCTAAAATACCCATTTATCACACATGGATTGATTTCCCAAGCGAAACCTCGGGGGGGGGGGTCACTCCCTCTTGTGTTATGTAACCACGTGCGTACAAAGGGTATTTTTATGGGGGTTGTTTACCTCCTCATTTGGACTTTAGGGAACCCTTTAAGTAGAAAAAAACAACTTCATCAAATATTCAACACCCTATAGGTAATTATAAAATAAAACCTAGAATATTTCAAATGATGCTAAATTACTTATAAAATTTTGATTTACTCATTATGTACGAAGGCAAACTTAAGACTCCAATATAGCATGGTGTATATCCATGTTGCTATATGTTGGTGAAAGAAGAGTGTACACAACATAACCCAGCACGGGGAGGTCTCTCCATTGTAAAGTTGAACAACCACGTGCGAACACTTTACATCTAAAAAATCCTACTTTTTACATAAAGCATCACCAAAATGGGTCAAAATTTTATCATTTTTTTCATGAGTAGATATACACGGTACCTATTACATAGTAAAAAATAATAACTAAATTTGATGATTTGTTTTTTTTATAAAACATACCGTTTCTAACTAGAATGACGCAAAATTGAACTAAAAAAATTACTACAAAAATGAAGATGACTAAAAATTTCAAAAAAATACACAAAAGATACTATCAATGGTTATGTATATGTAGAAAAATATCATGAATTTTAAAATTACCTATGGCATGTAATATAGGGGTAGCAAACTTTGTTCGCACGTGGTGTTCAACTTGACAATGGAGTGACCTCCCCATGTAACCCAATCGTTCAATTTTCATCCATTTTGCATGTATTATATGTGAATATGCTCATTTTTATTTTAAAAAAATCCCTCTATTATTTTTGTCATACTAATTTCTTTCTACCTCAAACCTAAAGTGGGGGTTTCCCCCTTATGCTAAATTACATATAATCACATGTTTCGCAATTTCAGTAGGCTATGGTAGATCCAAAGTTTCTATACTTTTTCTTGCTAATGAATAAAAAACACCCTATAGTTGTTCTCACGTGGTTTCTACTTTTCGGCTGGTCACCCCCCCGAGAGCGAAACATGTGAAGATGAACAACTTTGGTTATGGAATGAAGGGACAAACATGTAGCCATACCTTTAAAAACTTCAAAAGCTAACGGTAGTGAGAAAACTTGCTTGGTCCCGTGGGCTCCCTCTAATTCACTCTAACAAAGCTCATGTATTGTGCTCACCCAATAAGAAAGTAGGCATTGGAAGGTGTGCTTGAAGGGATCTTCCAAAGACATGTTCTCAACTCAACAAGAGCATGAATTGATAAGTAAGTTAGAGGGGAGAGAGTGTCGCCCTTATTTCTTGTCCACAACTCATTTCATAAATGGCTAGTTCTAAATTTAAACCATCATTTGATTGCCCTTTTAAAACCAGTTTCATATCTTAATATTTTGGAAGATTTGGGTTCAAATACACATCATGGATGCCCTTGGATGCAAATACATACTTAATATATTGATCATCAACATCACATATGATTCTATTTTGATTTCACCTTGACTTAAGACAATGCACTAAATAAAAATTTAAAGCCACAAATATGAAAAATGCTCTTTCTAAACTTGCAAGGCTAGTAGAAAGGTGTGTATGGGTAATTTGTGCCCTTGGTCCTTTAATCCTTAAAAAGACCAAGGGAATAAATATACGGCCATAAACACAATTTCTACAAGCCAACCAATCAAATTAAAAAAAATCATATTTTATTATACATGTACATTTTGTGATGTATTTTGTACATTATTCTATGTCAAAGGAAAAAATGAACATAGAATCACATGTCATAAACATCAAAGAACTAGAAAAACGATTACTATTATGAGGGTCATTTTAAACATAATTGACTAAACATGAAAATATGTAGCTCAATTACATGTTATTATACATGTATTGGCCTGGATAGGCATAGAGGGAATTATCGGGTATGAGCGTACCTCTCATCTATCAAACATAAAACCCCTTAAATAGTATGCAGCCTGGAGATTACATACTTAAGTTGATTTGACACCAAAATTAGTTTTAAAGACCCCACATTAGTCTACTTGAGGTTATTTGGGATGAATCGGCAACAAACTTATAGGGGATCAAGTTTTATGTTGGATGGATGGGAGCTACACTCATATACAATAATTCCCTCTCTCCCCCGAATACATAACATACCACAACTCCTTGGTTGCGTTCCGTAGCACTATGTTTCACACGAGCATAATTCTCCATTAATTATCAGAATATCATGTTTATGGGGAACACTCAAGCTGTAAACTGTGAACTTTTTCGACAAACAACTGTAAATTAGCAGAGGGTTTTCAATGGTAGCCTCTTTCATTAAAAAGAGACCATCGTGTAGCGGCTACTTAGTAATGTTATGTAGGGCCTCTTAGAACGCTCTAACAAGCTCATGTGGAGTATTGCACTTGGCCAATAAGAAGGTAGGCATAGGAAAATATGCTTGAATGGATGTTCCAAAGGCATGTTCCCGAATCAACAAAGAGCCTCGGCTGATAAGTTAAGTTATTAGAGAGGGGAGAGTGTCGCCCAGCCAAGGCTTGTTGTTTCTTATCCACAACTCACTTGCTCGCCCGCCCGCCCTCTTGCGGCCATGGCCATGGCGACGAGCGCATCCGCGACAGCGATGGCCATGTCGGCGCTCTCCAGCCCGCTGGGCCTGGCGCCATCCACCTCCTACTCCGCGCGCCCTGCTGGTGTAGCGACCTTCTCGTCGCTGCTGCGAACTAAGTTTGTAACCGTTTCGAGGCGCAGGCGGGTGCCCTGCTGCATGTCGGTGGAGGTCCAGGACAACGAGCGGGACAATGCGGGCGGCGGACAGGAGCAGCCCAATCCCAAGCCCAGTCCCGTGGACACCATGCGGGAGATCGAGGAGCCAATGCAAATCGATTCTCGACGAGGTGAGCAATGGATTTCTGACCTCAATTTCATCAGTACCCGCATTTGTGTTTTTGGAGAGTTAGAGGAACGGAACGCGGGGGGCGAATTCTTGAATTGGCTCGTAGATTTTTTCCACTGTGTGGTAGGAGAGAGAATTCAAAAATGCTTCACGCATTACCAATTCGCCGTTCTACTGTAGAGCGAACTCTCCTAGTGCCGAAATGCAGTTCTCATGTGGGATACATGCGGTCTCAACCAATGCAAGAGAGACACGTGGCGATATGAAATACCATTACCGCATTTGTGTTCTAGATCATTAGCGGTAACTATGCCAATGAATTCGTGGATTGGCTCGAGAGAAGTTTCAATAAACTAACTGAATCGAAGGTCTACCGCAGAGGGTGTGCTGTTTCATCTTTACTGGCGCAGAAATGTAGGCTCCACGTGGGATTCAAGCGGATCCTAACCCATGTATGGATGATACGTAGCATTCAATATCCGTATTTGTCTTTCTGGATGGATAGCGGATCTCAGGTGTTCTCCTGCCGGTGAATACGTGAATTGGCTCGCATATCTTGGAACTGTGTGGTAGGAGAGAAGATTCAAGAATGTTTCGCGCATTACCGTCTGAGTCACAGCTCCACTGTAAAGGGTCCTCTGTTTCATCTCTATTAGTGCCGGAATGTAGTTTGCACGTGAGAGTCAAGTCGGTCTCGAGCAATGTAAGAATGCCACGTAGTAAAATTCAAGGAAAATATGATTCTTCGTTGGGTCGAAATACAGATTCCTCTACATAGTTATCTCTCAGTGCACTGAGTCACAAATGACAAATAGTTCTTGAACTACATTCTACAGGACATTGGGGCCGTCCCATTTATGAAGCGCACTTGAAGAACGTATAGTGTTTGCGGTTTCCCATCAATCTATGATATTTATGATTGTAGCCAGTCAAGTTTCTTATCAAAACAAGGAGATTCGGGTTTATGATGAATTTTTGAAGGAATCACTTTTAAATTCCATATGGGAGGATTAAAAGTATCTTTTGAGTCTTAACAGTATGATTCTGATCCTTTGATACCTAGTGCCTACAACTTCTCTTTTGTGACAATCCTCAAAAGACCCTTGGAAACATGCTTTAATGCACACATCTTAAATATGCAACATCCTGTCACAGGATGTTAGTAGGCTTTTTCAGAATAATCAGTCATGATAGCATGAGAGTAATGTGCTACTGTACTTGAAGATCAACACTATTTTATCAATGTCTAAGCCGACAGCAATCACATTCTCATACCCAAAGTCGATGAAGATCTCACAAGATTTGGTTTTCAACAAATTACAGGTTCAAGAAGATTGGGTTTGGTCTTCTGTTCATTAAGTTGATCAATTGGAATCGCTCATATAACAGGCTCTACTCCAACAGTATGGACAAGGATTTTCAGTATAATCAAATGAGGTTACAAACTTTGTGAGGCTCAAGCCTCTAATTTTATTTGAAAAATGTAGCTATTGAGCTGCTTAGGAGCTTGTAAAATTAACAAAAGTTCTTCATTGCTGTGGGGGGATCGCATAACTTTTGTTCACAGAAACTGTGATATATGATTGCTGAACATTCTGATGAACATCGTAGTCAAGAGGACTCTGCTGTTTTACTTGTTTGATACTACCTTATTTCTTCAGTTGGAATTCCAGGTGTTTGAAGTCTTTTGTTCCTCCTAAATCAGGGTTTTTTTCTTCACTCTCCTGGTTTATTTGAGTTGAATTTGAGGTCTTAGTACACATGCCAAACAACAATTTGCTTGAGTCTTCCCATTACCTCTGGAGATCAGGAACACAAGTTACTCAAGACAAAGATCCACTGCTGGGAACTGAAAAGTCCGTGTAGATTGTTGTGGATGGCTCCCTGGCGAAGTAGCTTTGTCGCCACCATTTGGCCATTTTTCGCATGTATGATGCGTTTCCTTTTTTCTTTTTCTTTTTTTCTTTTTTTTCTTTTTTTTGCTTCCTTTTGATTGCTTTGTATTGAGTACGGAACTTGAAAATCTTTGGATTAACCATCTCTCTTGATTCTTGTGTCATGGGTCACTGGTCGCATTTATTTGTAAGTCTTGAACATTTGAACATACAAATTAATGCTTACGAGGATAAATATTCAGATTCCTAATTGTGGGCTGTGATGATGGTATGTTTCCAGGCCTGGAGGAAAGATTTGCTGTTATAAACACGGGTAAACATGAATGCAGGTCATGTGGGCACGTGTACGAGGAGGCTAAGGGAGACAACACATACCCAGTCAACGCAGGTACATATTTCACCGACCTCCCCGCGGATTGGAGGTGTCCCACATGTGGTGCAGCCAAGAGCTACTTCCAAAGCAAGAGTGTGGAAGTGGCTGGGTTTGCCCAGAACCAACAATTCGGGTTGGGTGGGAACTCGCTGACGTCAGGACAAAAGAGTCTCGTCATCTATGGTGCCCTCTTGTTTTTCTTTGCCCTCTTCCTTTCTGGTTACTTTCTGCAATAGTCCCACCACTCAACTCAGGAACATCTCTCTTTCATCGATCAGAGAACGTGTATTTTTTAGTATAAATTTGGTCTTTGTGCAAGTGAGCGATTGGGGTTCTAGACCTTGGTTGGTTACATTTACAAGATTGTTTTTCTGATCTCCAATGGAGTAAAACTGTATATTCGCTTCTGAACCTGAGTCTGGGTTTCTCTACACCTTTCTTGACATGGAGTAACTATCACTGCTCCTGCTTTTGAGTAATTTAACCTCAAGCAGATTACCTAGACCAAGGTTTGGTAAATACCTGTACAAAAGCTTGCATTTGGTATTTCACATAGGTAAGAAACTTGGAAGAGACAAAATAATGTGTAGGCTGCGAGTAGACTAGTATAGTCTACTTGACAAGGAAAACTTTATTCTACTTCAGGATCTCTGTGACAACAGTATCTGGATTTTGTATATACCGGCATCAATGAATTTCTTCATGCCACTGCCATCACTGTCTTTAGTCATCCTCTTTTGATTCTACCGAGCAAGAGCTTTTGGTCAACAATACAAAAACCTCTAGTTTTCATTCACAGTTGCTGCGTTTACTCGAAGGAGCGACAAGGCTTTTGAGAATGATTGCCTCCAAGGAAGGAGTCTCCTGCCAAAGAGATGTCCTTAATTTGACATGACCATGTCTGGACTTTGGAATCCAGGAGTAGAAACTGGAGATTTTGCAACCTTGCATTTTCCTATCTGAACTACTGTGTGAAGTCAACAGGGGAAAGATGACAATTGAAAATTGGGACCTTGTACCTGATCATTAAAGAGAAAACAATGCAACTCAGTAATGAAGATAGTGAAAATGATATCTGGACACCCATTTAAAACATTATCCTTCTCAAGACACTTTTCCAAATGACACCTCCCATGCAGCTTCAGGGTCAAGAAAGAAACTTTGAGCATTTGCTGTAAGGTTCTTTGCATAAATGGCTCCTCAAACTCGTGCAGCAACCTCATTTGAGTTGCTTAGGCACATCCATGTTGAACACTAGGTTATTGAATGCATCTGTTATGTACATTGACCAAACAGTATTTGGTAGACGTTTGTGATGGTGGCCCAATGTGTTTGCACACAAGACAGGAAGAAAATGGTGGCTCTAAATAAGACATTTGTTTGCACCCTTATGATATATTATGGGAGATTTGCAACATTAGAAAGGTGGAGACGCAGAACACTGCAAATTGGACAAAAGCTTTTTCTGCTCCACGAAGGTATAGTGCAATCGTGCATGCCTCATTGATTTCAAATTGGTCTTGCTCTATGTTACAACATCCAAATGGATGACTAAAACATGCCCAATTGCCAAAGCTTTATTACCAATCTCCTCACTACTGAACAAGGGCAAATTGCAAAGCAACTCAAAACTCCAATCATATGTGGGGCCCCTTCCCAGTTCTTTTGGGGTACTTGTCATATCATGTTGCTCAGAATTTCTTGTATTTTTACTATTAACCTTGACTTGATGTATAAGGTATGCACTTGGAAAGTACTGACTGCCCCTGAGGATATAGCTGGTGAACACAACAACAAGCTATATCTGTGTCCTAGTGGTTCGTAATATTCATGGAATGAGTAAAGGGTCATTTGAGGATTCCCCATATGAAAAATGTGTTGATACACAGCAATAGAATGAATCAGTTGGGTTGAATCGTACTCCTGTTTAACATTGATTCTTGCCAGTCGATCAGCAGCAGCAGCTGAAGCTCATCCAAATGTTTCGTTGAATCTACCACCTGATTGACCTGCTTCTGTCGGAAAGAAATGTTGCGAAGCTTTTTGTTGAGTTATGCTTTGGAATTGAAGTTGTGCAACTAAGCTTTATCTGGTTGCTTCTTGAAACCCACTTCCATAGCACTCCAAACCCTGTTCTCGTAAGTAGATTCTGTCCTTCAGAGGATCTCAGTCATAGAACTCTTAATAGCAATCATCTTGGGCAAAAACTAACATATTTTCATCAAAGTGTCTGAGACAGGCTCTGCCCTCACACTAGTCCAAGCCATCAGGGGTTCTCTTTGAGAACTGTGGTCTACCACCAAAGAAATTTCCTTCAGACTCCACCACAGAAATGGAGTTGCCAGACCAATATAGATTGAGATGCCAAATGCCCGGGAGATACCATTCCTATAGAAGGGTGAAGCCAAGACTAAGAGAGCCCCAACACCACCTATCCATGGAACCAAGACCGGAAGAACAGGTACTTGGACCAAACTCATGACCACAGTCAGAAGTGAGAAAGATTCTATAAGATACAACCCCCAACCCATAAAAGGATGCACAGTTGTTGGTATGATGAAAAAGGGAAGAAGAAAGCTTCCACCAACTCCCACAAGAATCAGGAATTTCATGACCAATGGTGGGCAAATGGGTCCATGATCAGCGCAAGGTTTTCTACTGAAGCATGACCTCACCAGGGAAGTTTTCTCTACAGGCATGTATCGCAGGCGAATAAAACTGGTGATGATCATGGTTGTCAAGAAAAACAAGGCTTCCATGATCATTACAGGCGTCTCCATTCCATACCTGCAAGAACCAGTACATGCATGAGGAAAGCAACAGAGTCCCTTTGTACTGATAGCCCTTAGAAATCAAGATATCACAATCACATTCACAAGAAGGCATCATTTGCACTCCTACACTCTGAGGTCAGGAGTCACTAGACTTCAATGCATCACTCAGAAAAACTCCTACTTCCAGGTCCCAATAAAACACCTAAAGTGCACTCATCCTTGGAGCAAAATATGTACAAATTCGAGAGCATGAAAAGGGGTCATGAACCTCCGAGGATTCTATAATTTCTATTCTCACATGCTTGTTCTTGTAGACAAGATATTTACTTGAGGTCTGATCTTAAAGTCTTGTGTACTCACCCTATGGTTGCCACCCGCTTCTCATGCCATGACAAACCCAAGGGCAGTGTTGGCCATGACCACCAGTACCATGGTTTCAACATTGGAACACTGGGAAATGTAATTACACTGTTTGGGCCGCATGGAATGTTCCATCTTAGCTTCAAATCTGAAGGTCATGACCAATACAATCGGCACACATGGTAAGAAGATGAATCTATCTGTCACACTCACAGGTATTTGCTTGCAAAATCTTAAACAAAGGGCTATTGCTCATCCAACTCAAATTACAGGTAGACAAAGCACTGCTTAAATTCATGATAATTATGCATTGTGCAGGTGACCTTACAATCCAAATCTGGAAGTCAATTGAATTACTTCAGATCAACACATATAATATTTCCACACTCATGATCAGAGGACAAATATGAAACTAGACAGGAAAGTCTTCAGGAATGACGCTTACAAAAGTATGAGGCATCCATTTGATAACCCAATGGTAGTCGGAAGTGGCCATTCAGTCTGGAGCCATCCTCAGGAGGATGAAACAATGGTTGGTCAAGAAGGTCACTGAAATGGTTAGTCAAAAACCCTTGATCTGCTCCGTCCTTGTTTTCCTTGCCGTTGTTGATGTCGTCCATCATGATGTTAAACGTTTTGTTTGATGGCTGCAAAACGAGCTTCAAGTTAATTGATGAATCTGAGGTTCCTGACTTTTACCCAAAATCTCTAAAAGCAGTCCATGACTAAAGTTAATTGGTGCAATCTGCAGTAATTCCTGAAATAATTTCTTAAGCTCACTAACTAGAGGATGAATTCAGAGGGAGGTTCTGAGTCCACAAAGCAGATACCATTTTGAACTTGCTCACGCTGGCAACCTGCTGTGGCAGATCAATCTACATGAATTCAAAGTCTTGATAAAGAAAACAGAAAATAACCTTTAAGAATCAAGTAACTTGCCTCCAAAACAAAGAGGCCAGTGTGAAAAATGCACGGGTTGATGAAAGCGGCACAAAATTGACCGCATTGGAAGAGTTCCTCAGGATTTCGAAGAAACAAGTTGTCAGCATCCAGCATGACAACTCGCTCGTACTCCGTCAATCTCCAGGCGTATATCTTGTTCAAGGTGAACATAAAGCGTGTATCAAAATTGTCTTGGTGTCTGTAAGGGTTACTAATATCATCAACCACCACCACCTTCACACCTTCCATGTTCCTGCGATGGAAAGGAGCAACCTTGATTTTGTTAGTTACCTTTGCATATGTATTTAGATGGTGATATTAGACATCAGTAGTCTTTATACATCCCATGCCTTCAACATGAGCTCTTCACAGAGCCTACCAAACAAAAGGGAGAGGTTCGGGTGCTGTAAAATTCGAAACAAAAGTGGCAACAATTTCAATGAAGGTAAGGGATGATTGCAGTAGCTTACAAAGTTCTTCGAAATGAACTCTTTACAGAGCCTACCGAATGAAAGGGAGAGGTTGAGGTGCTGTAATATTCGGAAGAAAAAAAATGGTAACAACTTCAATGAAGAATGGTTGAAGGTAAGGGATGATTGCAGCGGCTTACAAAGTTCGTCAACATGAGCTCTTTACAGAGCCTACCGAACAAAAGGGAGAGGTTCGGATGCTGCAAAATTCGAAATAAAAAAGAAGTGGCAACAACTTCAATGAAGAATGGTGAGGGATGATGATTGCAGTGGCTTACAAAGTTCTTCGCCAGATCTGCGGGACGTTAGAGGAGGCAATAACCACGAGATCCGCGTCCACTTGGAGCCTTGCAAGTGTCTGCAACATCACTCTTGCAGCTATGTAAAACTCATAGTCACGTGGTGTTCCCATGTACAGCATCGTTGCATACGCATTTTTCTTTTTAGATGTTGCTACCAAAGGCCCGGAGGAAACTGCTTCTGACGTCGCCAATGCGCTCGCCAACAACAACAGCGATGCCAGCGCAAGCATCATCATCGGTGACATCATCTTGTTTCTGTCCATGGCCATGGCCTTCATCTTTAAATTGAACCCCGATGACCAGCAAGACTCCTCTGCCTGGCCTGATCCTCCTAGTTGCAACGCCTTCCAAAATTCATAAACAAAAATGCACATCAAAAAGAGTTCAATTCCAATGAGAGCCCCCCGGGTGAGCGGACACACTGCAGTCGGTCCGAAATGTGTGTGATGCCCGAGAGGCGACTTCAAATGTCACAAAAGCGACCGCAATCGCTGTCATTCTTGATGAGCGTAACTGGAAAACCTCTGCAGCGACACGAGCTGCTATCATAAGAAGCCGAAATGAGAAGGCAAAATCAAAATGGTTGCGGAGATAGTTGGGTAACTTAGGTTTACTCCCGCGGTGAGTTTCCAAAAGAAAAAGAAAAATAGTCCTGTAGTGGGAAGGGAGTAACTGAGGCATAGCTATTAAGACGAAAAGGATCAGTACTGCAGCGCAAGTTGGATGGGAGGCCCAGGAATCGAGGCGCGAATGAAGCGGCGGATCAGTGCCTTCATTCCTCATTTCTTCCCTCCTTCCTCATCAAACTCCCGGACCTCCATCAGCTCTTCCCAAACTCAAAATGCGGGCTTCATCGAGTAAGTAACTTATCACCATCGCCGGCTCTCCGGTACACACACCACGCAACAAACAAAAGTAGAGGGGGATGGCCTTCGGGGTCGTGCATTACGGAATGGAAGGGAATTTAAGGGCACTTGCACCCAAGGGCATGTGCCCTTAAATCCCATAATCCACGATCCCGAAGGCCATTCCTTTGTTGCATAAATAGCATTACTTTGGTCATAATGCATCATAGTCTTAATCGAGTCAATTCTCTCAAATAAAGGACAACTTTTGTAGAACAACAATAAGAAAAGAAAAAAAACATCAGTTCTGGATGAGTTGGTAATTCCACATGTGAACTTTTTTTTTGGGTTTTTGCAGTAGGAAAGGGGTTCCAATCTGGATTTCAGTTTTACAATAATGTTGAAAGGGAACTATTGCATACAAGCGTGCCTCTTGTCTATCCATGCTAAAAACTCGATTTGTCTCAAGTGTGTTTGACTAGACTAATTCAGGGTCTTTAAAATAAGCTCCACTTTCAATCTGACTAAATAAAATAGTCTTTGGACTGCATACTATTTTAGGGTTTTTTGTTGGATGAATGAGAAGTAAATATGTATGTGATTATTCCCTTCCCCTTCACTTGTGACAACTACCATGCAGGTTTGGGGGGGGGGGTAATGGCGCCCCTCATGATTTTGTTGTTAAGTCACGCCAAGTAGGTCCCATTAGATTGAATTGGTGGCTATGGCCATGCTTTAGGGGTTGATTGGGATAAACTAGAAAACCCCAATGCTATACAATGTTTCTATATGTGTTCATCTTCCCCCATGGTGGGTGCCATGAAACCTCACCCCTTCATGTGACATGAGAGCTAGGAGTTTTGACCCTTGAAGCACACCTAACAGTTTTTGCATTTCAACATATATAGAGGTTTGATAATTATTTTTTTGACTTTTTTTTTAGCACATTAGCAAAAGTTAAACAAGGAACATGAGAGACGAACTTCTTTTGGATGGAGTCAAGGTGATACCTTTTAAATTCTTTGGAAAGAAATTCATAGATGACTTGTAATGGTCATCTTTTAGATATGTACATTTTGCTTGAATAGGCACACACTACAGAACAAATTTTTGCAACTCAGCACGACCATTATACATCCGTTATACAAAACATCTACCATACTAAGACCTCCAAATAAATGCAATACATATGCAACTATTCCTTTGAGAATCGTAAGAAATTCACATGGGTTCCAAGTATAACAATATAACCTTCCACATTCCACAATTGAAATGCTCCCAAAGCGTCCACAGACCATGATCGTAGGTGCAACTCCACCTTAATGCATTTGGATCCTTGATCAGGGAGAACCGGCAATTAGTTACAGATGAACCGGTTGAAGTTCAAGACTACGGGAAAATCATTGATCGTTTTAGAGGAATTTATAGAATATGTCCCAATTTAATAAAGGAAAACTAAAGGATGTCAACATGTAACCGGTTGGACTTGCAAACACTAGGATGTCAACCGATTATGCCCAAAAATCTCCCCAATCGGTGATTTGGATCGTTCTCTTCCATACATGTTCATGTACTACAAAAGCGGCCTTGTAAAGTCTTCCGAGAACATACGGTGTTGATGTGGGCAAGGACTCGGCTACTAGACTCCACCCTAGGTGTGCCCTTGACTCCAATCTTCTTGCCATCTTCCAGTTGAGCCCTACACTAGTCTTTACTCTTGAAGGCTCTCAATCATCACACAAGTAATGTTACAACTGCGTCCAAAACTATGAACTCGGGTAGGTTTCATGTGCAAGTATGATGATGATTTGCAGCATTGGGAACCTTCTTAAAAAGCATGTGAGTCACCAACCCTTCTTTACTGCTCTCCCCCTTTAATATGACAGGTTTGAGTCACGCAAGAAAGTCTCATATTATCTAAATGTGGTATTCCGCATAATATGACATTTTGGCCTCAAAATGTCGTATTAACAAAGTTTTTCAAGAAAATAGCCTACTTTGATGTAGAATGCCAATTTGTGTACACAATGAAGATACGTAAGTATGAAATATGCTCACAACGTCCTATGATATGGAGTTTAAAATAATAATAATAATAATAATAAATCCTGTGATAATGTCTTCACCATATCACACACTACGAAAGTAAGAAACTATTCTCTCATGATGATGTGTGTAGGTGTTGGAAATTGACACCTTGTTCAATGTATCCATAAAAGATTGCATGTTTGTCACATCTATAATTGAAACTTCAAAGGATGTTTCACTGCAAAATTTGATTGTAATTGGGCATATTCACAAGCTTGAGAAAGCTTGACTATTCGTGTTGGCTAGTCATCCACACCATTCCCCTTCATTGGCTCTTTCATTCAAGTCTAAACCCAAATGGATTTCTCCACCCCATGCCAAATCCACCAACTCAACCATGTTGTACTCTGCATCAACAATGTCATCTCCTGCCAATTACACATATGCTTCAATAGGCATTTCTTCGCTTCCAAATTTCAAAGAGGAAATGAGACTTGCCAATTCATTTGTTGCTTCTTTCATTCCCAATTTCTCACATTCATCATCCATGGCAAAAACAACACTCTAGTTTACTAGTAAAACCTTGGACATCCTCCAATTGTTTCATATGATTTGGGGATTCATCTCTCTCCAAACTTGAGAGCACCACATAATAGCTTGACTTACATTAGGCATTGTTTCCTTCAAGTCATGTTGAGTAGTAGGAGAATCAAAATAAGAGAGAATCCATTCCACAAGCCACTTCTTATATTGAGCTTTGAATGAGGCAATTATTCCATGATCCCAGGATTGTACCACACTTGTAACATTAGGCGGTAAGAAAGTAATAGTAATATTGCTCAACTTCAAGGTTGGAAAACCAAATGATCACCTCTACCAACATGCTTAAGGGAATGAATAGCAAAATTGTCCATAATTACAAGTACCTTCCACTTTTGAGATTTGAAATGTACGTTGAGGCTCATCATCTAATTCTCAAATACATCCGATGTCATCTAGGCCATTTGGTTTGCAAGCCACCACACATTTGGTTTGCCATAATCTGTTGGCAACCACCTTCTAGAGCATCTTGGGTGTAGAGATTTGAAAATAATCATGGGTTTCATCTTGTCAATGCTTGTTGTGTTTACAACAAGAGCAAGAGCGAGACGGTCCTTCTGAATTTTGCGCCCACGAACATTTCCTTGTGCTAGTATCTTATTTGGTTGGGCACAATAAAATAAACCAATCTCATCCATATTGGAAACATCTTCCAATGCCATAACCAGTGCAAAGGAGGTTAGTGCTTACCAAATTGTGTGCAAGCTGTTTTGTGTGCATATGTGGTCATCAACACTAAAATTGTTGAAATTATAACCAAAATGAAAAGCATCCACCACTCAAGACTACCGACACCTCGGAGCCAAGAGTATGAAGAGTGGCATGGGAAATTCTAGAAGTATATGTCTGCAAGGACTAAAATTTCCAATCTAAAGAGATGTGAGATTCGGGTGTGAGGGTAACGTTTGAATCAAAAAGAGAAATCAACAACTTCAAAATTCTAGTATGTAGATCCACCAATCCCTAAATACTCAACATCCACCCCTCGGGGGGTGCACTCATTGTTAAAAATACGGACCCACATGGGTACACAAAAGGGGCATTAATTATGCCTAGGGGTTACAAAATATACATAATATATGCATATTATTTATTCTAGCTTTGTAATTATATTAGGAATATTCTTCATATAATCCTAGTTGTATTTCTACCTTTAGGCCCATAGCCAATTATAATAAAGTGGTAATCTACAAGACATCCAAATGAATATTTCATCCAATATGTGAACCACATTCATTCATGAAATTTAAGGTTTAGGACGAGAGAGGGAAGACCACTCTTTGGAAACCCTAAAGGCTTCTCATCGTGGAGCTTGCAGGTGGAGTGAGGATGGAGCTCATCAGTGGTTCTTCTTCTCTTCTTCTTGTGGTTGTTTCTTTTTTCCAATAATGAGATTGTTGTTGCAAACTGTGGTGTTTTGGGGGCTATTGTAGTGTCAATGTTTGGACACCGGTTTATGGTGCCCATCTTCATCTTCAACATCAACAGTTCCGAACATTGCCTTACCTTTGCTTTTGCATTATTACTTACACTATATTTCAGTTCAACTGAGTGGGATGGTGTTTTTCAATGATGGTCATCACCTACTTTTGTTCATACTGAATATGAGAGCATGATCAATATACGTCTTGTTAGGGTCACTGGCTCATGCAACCCCCAATTTTCTTATTCAAGTTTGGCTCACGTTGTCCTAGGATAGGCTCACTAGAATCAAGTCTCATATGTTGCACGTCAAACCTAAAGTTTGACTATCTAGAGCCGGGGATAATTATTGGTCATTGAAATGGGGATGTGATTGTGCGGTATCATTTATCTCTCAAGGAGTAGTTGAAGGGGTCAAGAAAAGAGGGAAAAAAACAAGTTGGCCAAAATATTAACCACCAAGACTTTGGTATTTGGGAAGGTTCAATAGGATGCGCCACAAATTTGGCAATAGGTGGATTGTGTACCGACAACCAATCGACCTCTTGGATTGGCCTTCCAATATGGAAATAGGGTTATGTTAGTATCAAAATAAGAATGGATCAATATGGACCTATGATTTGACAAATCATTTAATGGTAGAGTTAGAAACCATCATTGCATTAGCTACAATGACTTATATTGTAGAAACAAATTTGTATGAGTTACATCCAATGGATGACCGAGTGTCTAAGGATTTCATCAATGATAAATAAATATGTCTTGCTAAGAATATTTTAGCCATATTTTTCACTTAATTTTGTTGGTGTATACATATGATTGAGGTCTAAATGATTTATATATTTTTCACTTGTGTATGTATTTGAGGGAATTGTCTAGCTATATATTTGTGCATATATTTACGAGGGGAAAATCTTATATATTAGGGATATTCACTTCATGGTCATGCACGCATGTGGTTCCCAGTTCTAACAATGAGTGCACCCTCCAAGCTCCACCCAAGCCTAAAGACGTCAAAGTGCAATGTTTGTTTTGAAACCAAGGTTTTAAACAAACTAACTTGATTTAAGTTGAGTTAACCCACTGATGAATTCACTGTACTGTATGCTCCCCGATCCCAAGGCAAATCATGGTGTGGGTCCCACCATTTGCACATATTAATTGCCTCTATTAGATGATGAATTGGGCCTTGAAATGTTGTATTATGGCATTGTAGTCATAATATTGGGGTAAATTAACACCAAAAAGTTAGGTTGACAAGAAATGCATTGTATAATTGCGGTGTCGTATTATTGGGTGTCGTATTATCATGGTTAGACTATAAGAGTAGGAGTGGTTCACAAATTGGAGGAGTTAATTACACTATGCCCTTGCCACACACAATTTGAGCTCAAACTCAAGCTTGCAAGTTTGGTTGGCCAAGGCAAAGAATACAAGGCTCTAAATGCACCTTAAATGATGAGGCTTTCTCTCAAAGTCTATCTCTCAAGGTTGGTCCAAAATTGAATAGAATATGCTTTGATCATGCAATCATGCTCCATAACATCATCCAATTGAGTATGAAGGATGGGTGGGCCCAAGAATAAATCAGATGCTACTGGGAATTGTACCACAAGGCTATTATCTTATCAACATTGATAAATGAAGTTTGGCCTGATAAACGCGGGTGAAACACTGTCATTGAATACTATTAGAATGGAATGGTTGTTAGCAGGTGAATAATGTTATGTCGTGTCCAAAATAGGATGTAGAAATAAATTGTGCATTAGTTAAAGGCCCGTTTACATTAGAGTCTCGGGCTCAAAGAAAAATTTAAAATCGAGTGAGTTTATTGGTCGAGATGTAAAAATTGGACTTAGGGTGTTCACACTGGGGACCAAGTTCATAATATGTGCCAATGAAGTGGCAGCTATGGCACATCATTTTGGACACTAGATTTTCATGATCCCAACTTGAGAAAACACTCCATCCAATTTGGGAATCTAAACTTCAAAGTCAAGACCTATATCCAACACAATATTATACCATTTCACACTAATAATTGCTATCAACTTCTTGATCTCTACACTCTATCAAACAACATCTTGAATGCATTATTGCGTCCTCAATTTCAACAATGTGGTGACGAATAGTAGTTTGGTGGAAAGCTCTTTGAATAGTCAAGCAAGATACATTCCTTGGTTGCTATGTTTGAACAAGCTTCAAGCGGAATATGGACAACATTCATAATAACGCACATATGAACTTTAGGGGTACACTATATTGAAATAGTTAAGTGGAAATTGATGGGTAATATTGAAAAAATAACGCTCCAAGTTTGTTCAAATGAAGCAAACGAGGTCTCTATCTTCATCCCCTTCTCAATAGCTTCCCATTAATGGTACAAATCACTATGGGGATCGCATGGTGTTCTTTACTGGTTTCTTCCACTATATGGTTCATCAATCTACTATTATGATAGATTCTCAAATTCACATCCAAAGATTTCATAATTGTGTAGTGGAGGAAACCAGTGCCCAAACCCACAATTCATGCAGTGTTTGCCAGGTCCCCGATGACACCAAAAATAGACAATTGTTGCATAAATTTTACCCTAATCACCTCTTATCAATGGTAAAACATACTCCCTACAAATTAATGATTAATTTATCTCAAAAGCGTTGCATTATGCAACATCTTGAGATTTTCGAAACTAATTTCAATGTCAAATCACCAGGAGAAAAAATAAATCTCAAGACTATACACTATTTCAAGATGGTTTCGTTCTTGTTTTGTTGGATGCATGGAAGGTATGCGTGCATGCAACAATTCCCTCTCTCCAAAGGCACCAATCTCTTAAACTCTTTCTAACTCTTATTTGGCACTGTCAGGAATAATGAGTGTGCTTTGCTCTGAAAGTGAACTTAGGGCCACTTCACACATGAGACTGAGAGCCCGTGACTGTTACTCTTCAAGCACTCTCATTGGTGGAAAAGGCAGAGCTGGTCCAAGTTTGCTTCACACTACGCTTGAGGGACCAACGGAGTATGTGAATGCAATATGGATGTAAAGTCTACATGGATTCCTACATGGCATCAAATGGATCGCGTTTCATGATCACTTGGACTATTTTCAGAAACCACCTCTTGGAGGTAGGCCTAACACAAAACCGGGAGACCATGACACTCCGGATGCTCACAACCATTGATTTATTCTATTTTATCATGTGTGAGGACCTGCATGATTAGTAATTCATTGAAATAGCATTTGGTTGAGGGCCCGGTCACATATGACTTCACACTACACTTGAGGATCTGTGACCACACTACATGATTTTGGGGGTGTCTTGGGACGGCCTTTGGACACTTTCTTTTGGGCTCTCACAATTTCATGGTCACGGCTCTTGGCTTGTGTGTGAAGTGACCCTTAGCCTTCCATGTGAAGAAGACAAGTGAGACGTGATAGAAAATCACTTAATGTAGCAGTTGGATGGCCAATGAATGGGGAGAACCAACCACTAGCTAGTTACACATGAACCGGTTGAGTTTGAGAAAACAACAATTGAAGTTCACAGGCCTAGCATTCCATACGGACCACAACACGACCCTAGAAGCCATCCACTGGGCTAGAATGGCAGCCAAGGAGGATGCACATACAATCACCGTCCTAATAGTTAATCATAAGGACTGGACATCACAACTATTACCACTCAATACAAACGCATACATACACACAATCGCAACCATCCCTCCACACACTATACACTACGATCCCACACCGGAATGGCCAAAATACTACCAATACGTGGAACCATCACTCACATCAATAATTTGCATACACAACCAACTACACCTACCAATGAACCTACAAACCCCGCACAAACTACAAAACGTCCTAAAGAAAACACTCAACACACACATAGACACCCACCCTATAAACCCCACCCCAAAACAATATAATGTTAAATTCTCCAACGCATGGAATAACGCCCCCAAAACAACCCCCCCCCCACTCCTCCCTACAAACCACAGCACAAACTACCCACCAAATACAACTACATACATCCACTTAAGTTTCATCCACAAAATTGCATATACACAGACGGATCATTTATACCACCTTCCACAAACCTTGAAGGTCAAATAGTGGGCAACACAACAGGATCAAGAGTATACAACCCCAACAACAACATCCAAATATCTGAACGACTACCAGGGTATCAAAACATTCTAAGAGCATAACTTAACGCAATACTCATAGCAATCAAAACCATACAAACCACCCAAGTAGAAATACACATCTTTACAGACAGTCTTAACAACATATTCCTAATTAACAACCATATACAACACCCTACATCACAACACCACCACCCTGATAAATTATTCATAGCAGCCATTGTATGGCAAATCCATTGGACCCCACACACAATTCACATACACAAAGTACGTGCACACACATGCATTATAGGGAACGAAATAGCTGACACACTTGCCAACGAGGGAACCCTCAAAGATAAACCATCCACTACACCCCACATACACATAGCCCACCCAACCCCCTATTGGCTAGCAAGTTGCCCAACAGCCACACACGACGGAGCCATCCGCAATCTCAACACATTTATAACAAAAGAACACGGAACCCAGGAAATGACATTAGCCAAAAACAAATTCCCATATGTTGACAAATGGCTATCGAATGACCAAATTAACCAAAAACTCTCTAACCACTTTTGGAAAAGCGACAAAGTGACTGATGCACAAATCTCCCAAACGCTAAAATTCAGATATGCCCAATACATGGGTAACAACAGGAAAAACATCTTTTGGCCCCTCACACACCAAAACCCCAACTGCACCCTATGCCAAAAAATGATAGAGACACATGGCCTCATCTACTATCAACATGTGAACACCCATACCTAAAAGGCCTAAGAATTGCACAACACAACAAAGCGGTTCACCTCATTACCTAGACACTCCAAGCCAACAAAAACACCTGGTTCTTCACACTAACCAACGCATGGAAACTTAATAATAAAACACCATAACAAACAATCCCTGACTGGTTCATTAAGTGCTCATGCCAACAAACGCCATGTAGATGCCAAGCCAAACTAAAACCATACATCCTATGCATAATTGGAGCCCCCAACCAAACACAAACACCCATGACACCCTCCCCCACACTTACAGTCCAATTTATCGAATTCACATACTGCCATGATAGATTCCCAAAACAAGCCCTCATGAACAAACACACAAAGTATGACCCACTAATCAACACCCTACACAACAATAGATGGAAGACCAACCCCCTCATCACCATCACAGCTGGAGTTAGAGGAGCCATACACGAACATTCCATAGAAAAATTGGCCAAACTAAAAATCCCAAAAACCAGCATCAAAACCCTCATGAAAAATATACACCAAAACACCATCAAATACCTCACATACCTAGTCCTAAATAAAAGAAAACTAGACAATAAACAAACCCCGGTTCCCCCACCATAAGAAATTAGGATTACTAATATACTACCAGAGCCCACTTCCAAATAGAGGCAAAACACCTTATGCTACATCACGGAACACCGTGATCAGCACAAGGCTAACGGGCTCACATTCATGCCGGTACCGAGTTACGGGCGTTATTTTTTATTTTTTATTTTTTCAAGGCTTTCAGGAAGATTACCGATCATTTTAGAGGAATTTGTGGAATATACCTCAATTAATCAAGAAAAAACTGAAAGATCAGAACATGTAACCAGTTGGACTTAGAAACTCATGATCTAGATTGATTATGCCCAAAAATATCCCTAGACATTGCATATGGCACATCCTAATCAAAATTGTTGCGTTTATTCCAAAACTTGCACATACATTTTGCATGGTTGTTGATAAGGTGAGGTATGTGGCCCTATTGTGGGGGCTTCCAACTCCACAAACAATTTTGATTGTTGGGACATATGATTTAGTACTGGTCTCATCCAATCAGCAATCGTGGACCTTGTAGATTGTCGTTTTAAGCTCCATAATCAAAGTTGAGATACAAAAGTTATAGGAGGTTAAAGTGAAGACTCATTTTTGCTTTAAGTGATCATTTAGGTCCTCTCAAATTATAGAATGGTGCCCAATAGCTTTCCTACCTGACTACTTCGCATAATTATGCAATATCCTAAACCAATTCTTTCAAGTAACACTATATTCGTTAAATTGAGACTTTTTGGGCATTTTGAGACATTCACATAAATAAGAACAAGGATAAATGGAACACATATTGGAGAAAGTTGTAAGATTGGAACACTTTGAAGCGGGTGTTCATACCAAGAAGCCCATTAATAACTCATATTTGTGATGGTTTAGGGTGGGCAATCTAAACCTGAGACCATATTGAACAGGTAATCTCAAAACATTCATATTATTGCACACAAAATATGAGAGCTTGTATGAATATGGTTTAGGTAGGGCAATCCAAACCGTAGACCATATTGAAGGGGTAATCCCATAACACTTATATTATTGCAAGTACCATATACAATGTATGGCATGAGAAACTGAATAGCATAGTAATGGCACAAATCCATTGGATAGTGCGGCCTAAAATCATCCCGCCTACATTCAATGTCTACGCCCTACAATGGCCTATCTAGGCTGGGAGACCGCATCTTTTTCTTTTGCCGCCGCTTGTTTAGCTCGCATCGCCTCAACATTTCTGAGAATCTCTGGCCCTCGACTATAGCCGAGTTTTGGATGCGGGCCCACCATAACACATTTTGGATTGTATCGACCGCCCGAATTATAAGACGAGGAATTCGAATACGACGACGTAGATTGTCCGGCATATCGGCGCATGGCGTAGTGACGCTCCAGCTCAATGGACGCATTGGCCCGCGGAGGTTTGGGGCTGGACGCAACCTGGAAGTCATCAAAGAAAACCAAAAAAACACGGGTTAGTTTGAGGAGAAAGACCCAAACATATATATATTGCACGCCCCACTTAAGGGAGAGGGATTGTAATGTATTGTGGGCGATCACCTTGGCAGTAGGGGCGCTCGCGTCCGAGTTGGATAGGACGGGGAAAACGTCGCGCAAAGGGACATGTAGGGGTCCACTCTTTGCAGGCCAAGCGCCCATCGCCAATCGTCGTCGGGGTGCAACGGCGCCGCCGGGGCGAGAGGGGGACGTCCGGACGCAGCCGCGCTTTGTGCCCTTGAGTGGCGACGGAGACGGAGACTGCCGGAACATTTGCTTGGGCGGGGGGCTATCGACGATGCCGGCGTCAATAGGCTCCTTGGAGTAGTCAATGGTTGAAGCGGCGTCATAAACGGTCTCATAGAAGAAGCTCCCCAAGTTTGAGTCACTGACGATGTCAATCGAGGGCTCCAAACGCTGGCGCCAAAATGGAAACAAAACAAAACAGAACCCAAAGGGAAGAGGGAGAGATAGAGCATGTGAAAATCAAGATACATATGAAGAATATATTACACAAAGTGGGGGCACCCCCACACACAAACACACAAACACACACACACACGTACTCTCTCAAATGAGCTTGTTAAATTTCGCGTGGGAGAACAACTCTCTGTACAAATGGTCTCGTGGATCCAAGTATCTCTTGCCTATGGGATTACTCCTAACAAACTGGTTTACGGGCAGCCCGCTACCGCAGAGCGTCTGCAAGTACTTAACAAGGTCTAACAAAAATCGGTCCCGGACCTTCTCGATCGTCCACGTAGGGCAAACAATGAAGTTGGCCGTCGGGTTCAATAAGTTCTTGGAAGCGCTGTCGTCCACCATGAGCGTGTTCTCGCGGGTGGGACGGACGTCGTAGGGGACGCCTATCAAGGACGGTCGCTGGTCCCAAAAAATCGGCTTCAAGACCTTGAGATATTGGGGGGACGCGGGGTTGTTTGGTTTTTTGACGACTTTGCCGTCCGGTGTGTACAATATTCTACACGCTTCCTGTGCTAGGACCAAGCAGGGGGGCTCGAAGCCCTTGAAGATGAACTCCACGACCGCATTGGTGTTCTCGGCCGTCATGGAGCTCCACACGACCACCCACCATTTGTTTTGGGCGATCTGCAGGAAACGCCGAAGCCACGGGCGGAGGTGCACCAGCTTGGTCTTTATGTGCGTGGGCGGCCCGTCGTAGTTCGCGTCCTCGGGCTTGCAAAAGGACACCGTGGGGACCCTGGGACAATGGACGCACTGGACGAGGACCCCGTTAAGGTCTAACACCAGGAATCGTTCCTTCCGCAGCGCGCGCAGGGCGGGCAGAACCGGGGGCGCCGCCGCGCTGCCCTCTCCGCTCCTGGGAGAAGAGCGTTGGGGAGCCGCTACGCTATGCTCCGAGCCTTGCGGGGACGATCGAGAGAAAACGGGGGCGACTTATGTCATGCTATGTCCAAACGAAGAATTAAGGAAATTTATTTGCACTCGGTGCATACACAAAACCATTTGATTCATTGGCCCAGGGGGGGGAACAAGGGATATAAGAGAGGCAAGAGCATACAATATACATTCAAACGCAAGATACAAATATATGGGAGTAAACAATGGTGATTTTATATTATACAATGCTCCATGTACATTTTGATATTGGGGGAGAGCCGCGTTGAACGATGCGTTCAAACTAGCCTAAGTCTACATCTAACAAAATTTGAATGACGAGCCGCCGTGATGAGGACTTCGTCGCAAGCCGGGGTGGGCGGGGGGCCGAAACGGATGGTCGGGGGGGTGACGAAAGGGGGGGTGACGGGTGCGGGGATGGGGTGGGGCGAAGAAGGGGGGGTGACGGGTGGGTCAGTTCCTCCTAGCTAGGGGACACGACCAAGGCAAGAAGACAAACACCCAAGGAGTTTGGGTCGAGCGACCCAAACTGAGTGGGGTCAGTGCATTACCTCGCCTTGGTCGTGCCTTGACGCCGTTGACGCCGCCAACGCGTGCGCTTCCCCAATTGCGTCACCAACGCCTGGTCCGGCGACGTCAGCAACAACCTGCTCCTGCAAAGGCTGACTGTCAGGCCTTTGTCCCAACCCAACCTCCGCATGCGCATCATGCATTGGTTCATCGACAGGGTTAGGAGTAGAGGTATCACCAGGCCCTTGCGGGCCTTCAACATCTAGCATGGGCTCGTCCACCGGGGCCGTCGCTGAGACGGGGTTTGGGTCGGCCGACCCAAACCCTCCTGCTTCGAGCGGGTCTCTGGCTGGCGGTGCAAGGGCGGCAGTGTTTGGGTCAGACGACCCAAACATGTGGGGGTCGTCCTGTTGGTGGTGTGGGGGCACGAGGATGGGAGGCCGAAGCGGGGGGGGCCCAAGGGACTTGAAGCTCCGGGGACGCGCCAAAGGCTGGGGTCGTCCACATGCTGGACGGGCGTGTACGGGCGGGCTTGCGGCTGCAGCATAGGGCCGAAGCTGAAGGACTGCTGCGGTGCGGGCGGCGGGTTGATATTCTGGGGAGGGAAGCCGGCGGGCAAGTGCGGAAATGCACTCGGGGGAGCCATCACCAACCCCTGCGCCAACATGCCCTGAATCACTTGCGTGATCAGGTCCGCGCTGGACGGAGGTTGGGCCATCGCCCTTTGCCGCTCCTGCTCCAAGAGGAGAGCCCTCAACTCCGCGACTTTGTTGCGGACCGAGGGTTCCTCGGCGGCAGCCTTCTCTAGCCGGACGCGCTGCTCCTCGTCCCTCCGCATCTTTTCATTAGCCTCGTCCACAGTGAGGACTTCGGGTTTCACCCTCACCATTCCCGCAAACGCTGTGGGGGAGGGGGGATCCGACCTGAGCCGTTTGGCGAGCTCCATGTCGTCCTCGTCCTCGCTGCTAATGGCGATGGTCTCTTCCACCGCGTAGTCGCCGTAGAGCTTCTTCCCCTTCAGCCTCCTCCTCTCCCTGAACGCGGCGGTCGCGTCCCTGGAGTACATGCCCCTCGCGTCGTCCACAGTGAGGACGAGCACCAGCTTACTTTGCGGAGTTGCCACCCGCATAGTCTTCTTTCGTTGGGGGGCTTCAGATTCCTGCGTGAACCCCGTTGCCCCTTCCTCCACCTCGCCCTCCGCCTTGGGGTCCTCTTCTTCTTCTTCTTCGTCCTCTCCCGCTTCATCACCTGGGCCCCGTGACGAGGTGCCAGGATGCAATTCCACCAGGGGTTCGGGAATTGCGACGGGGGCCTGAGTAACGAACTCCTCCGGGTTGGTCCGCCTCGCCCTATCCAAAGGGTTCTCGCCCCCTTCAACAATCTCCTCGGCGTAGCTTCCGGGGATCCAATCGAGGATGTCCAATTTTCTCGCCAACGTTTTCTGCGTTCTGTAGAACAGAACATCGGCGTCATCTATGTACGAATAGATGGTCAACCCCAACATCTGCACATTCCCAGATCACTTGCATTAGATTTACACCAAATCTAAAGAAAATGAAAACAAAAACATCGGCATCCATCTTACAAAAACACTGCATAGTTTGGGTCGAGCGACCCAGACTACACACTGATTAGTCTGAGTGGAGCAACCCAACCTACACAATGCCTAGTTTGGGTCGCTCGACCCAAAGTTGGCTTTGTGTAGATAGCGTTGCTCCACTCAGGACAGGCAGTGTGTAGTCTGGGTTGCTCGACCCAGAGTACACAAAGCAACCCAGACTAGACACTGCCTGGTCTGGATGGAGCAACCCAATTTACACAATGCCTAGTTTGGGTCGCTCGACCCAAAGTAGGCTTTGTGTAGGTTGGGTTGCTCCACTCAACCCAGGCAGTGTCTAGTCTGGGGGTCGCTCGACCCAGACTACACACTGATTAGTCTGAGTGGAGCAACCCAACCTACACAATGCCTAGTTTGGGTCGCTCGACCCAAAGTAGGTTTTGTATAGATTGCGTTGCTCCACTCAGACCAGTCAGTGTGTAGTCTGGGTTGCTCGACCCAGAGTACACAAAGCAACCCAGACTACACACTGCCTGGTCTGGATGGAGCAACCCAACTTACACAATGCCTAGTTTGGATCGCTCGACCCAAAGTAGGCTTTGTGTAGGTTGGGTTGCTCCACTCACACCAGACAGTGTCTAGTCTGGGGGTCGCTCGACCCAGACTACACACTGATTAGTCTGAGTGGAGCAACCCAACCTACACAATGCCTAGTTTGGGTCGCTCGACCCAAAGTAGGTTTTGTGTAGATTGTGTTGCTCCACTCAGACCAGTCAGTGTGTAGTCTGGGTTGCTCAACCCAGAGTACACAAAGCAACCCAGACTACACACTGCCTGGTCTGGATGGAGCAACCCAATTTACACAATGCCTAGTTTGGATCGCTCGACCCAAAGTAGGCTTTGTGTAGGTTGGGTTGCTCCATTCACACCAGGCAGTGTCTAGTCTGGGGGTCGGTCGACCCAGACTACACACTCACTAGTCTGGATGGAGCAACCGAACCTACACAAAGCCAGGTTTGGGTCGAGCGACCCAAAGTAGGCTTTGTGTAGGTTGCGTTGCTCCACTCAGACCAGCCAGTGTGTAGTCTGGGTCGACCGACCCAGACTACACAAAGCAACCCAGACTACACACTGCCTGCTCAGAGTGTAGTTTGGGTCGCTCGATCCAAACTGTTGACAATTTATTTAGAGCTACTTACCATAGCAGAAAAAATTGGTTTGGAGCCCCCGAAGACGTTGAAGATGCAGTCCCCTCTCTTCGTGAGGGTCCTTATCATCCGCAGGTAGAACTCCATCCGCAGCTCATCCGCGGGGTAGTTGGCGTACTTCGCCTCGTCGTACAAGCTCCTGCTGGTACCCAACCCTTCTGGGACTTGGAAAAGTTTTTCCATCCGGCCTATGGGATGGTTTGGCACCTTCAGCAGCTCAGCTCTGTACACGAAGTACAAGCACAGCACGTTGACGACCTTCGTCTTCTTGTCTTTCAAAGTGTTGTACGCCCCCTCCGCCGGTGCAGCAACGTAGTGCGATTTCGAGACGGCGTACTCTGGCTGCAATTTCCGCACGATCCCGTACACCTGCTCCGCCCTCCTGTCCTCGACAATCCACAACCAGATGTCGACCTCCCGAAATTTGGGGCTGTTGTAGTCCACGAACTTTGACAGGAATGGCTCGTAAAACGGGGTGCTCATTGTCCCCTCGAATGAGCTTCCAGGGATGTTCCTGAAGTCTATCATTCCGAAGGGGAAGCGGTCCCCGACTTTCGTCCTGATGGCCTTCCTGGCATCAGACCCCGGCCAGCCTTGGATCTTTAGAGGGTCGAGGGTGACCAAGTTGAAATGCGCGTCGCCCTCGAAACTGACGATCTGCTTCTCCTTTACGAAGTTGGAGAAGGTACGCGCGGAGTGCTCGGGAAGTGCCCGGTTCTTCCCCCCCTTCACGAGCTTCGACCTGAGGAAGTCGTCTCCTGCCTCCCTCATGAGTGCCGCCATGGACGCACTGGTGAACTTATACTCGGCTTTGAATGCCCTCCAGTGCGCCTCGTGAACCTCTCCATCCACGATGAGCTTCTTCTCAGGAACTAGCTTGTGCAGCTCCTGGACGATGGTCGTCTTCTTCTTCCTGTTCTCCGTCCATTCCTTCATGGTGTAGCATGAAGGGACGAAGCATTTGGGCTTGCTGAAGACGATCTTCGGGTGGACCCAACATCTCTTCACCGTCGGCTGCATGTGCAGGATGTGGGATGCCGCCTTCCCCATCTCTGCCTCCGACAGCCCTTGAAGAGTTCTGAAGAACTCCCTCACGAGAGGCTTCATCTGCTTGAAGCGCGATGCCTGGTTGAAGAGCATGCCAGTGTCGGGGTCGATTAGCTCACCCGCCTCATGCTTTTCAAATACACTCCTCCATTTCATCCAAACGAAATCGGAAGCTGTGATTAAATAAATCTCCCCTCTTAGATCGTTGTATTTCTTCTGCTTTTGACTAGCATTGTCAATTGAGGAGAATTTATTTATCATCTGGTATTTGAAATCCTGCATTTCCCCAAAACAAACCATTTGAATGCGTGTTAGATATGTACATGTGATTTCCAAGACATATCATGAACAATAACTGCAACAAGAGTTTGGGTCGATCGACCCAAACTAAAAAATGAGGCTGCAAACAAGAGTTTGGGTCGATCGACCCAAACAATACTCACCTCCCACTTTGGATTCTTGTCCTTGGCGTTCTCCCTCTCTTTGGGAGGCTTGCCATAGAACTCCCACACCTCCCGTGAGGCCATGATATTCCTTATCCAGGAAGCTTGGTAGGCCCTCTTCTTGTTCCCCATGTTGAAGTATCGGGAGATATCGCTGAGCCTGGTCTCGTCGTCGGACCACACCACCAATGCCTTCCAGACCTTCAGCTTTTCCTTCTGATGGTTGGGATCATCCCACTCGGTCATCAGTTGGATTTTCTTTGATGCTTCCACACTGTGCTGGCCGTCTATCAGCCAAAAATCGCCTTTCTGAATTGTAGGCCACATTTTAGGGGTAGGCATTTTCTTCTGTCCCTGGGGCATGACTACAATTGTTTGCCTGTCGTCTTTGAATTATTCGCTGACGATCTGCGCGATTATCCAGTCGACGTAGGCGTCTTCTTTTGTCCGGACGCACTTTTCTGGTGGCGCTAGATGGCACTGGCTGATGTTGACATCGAACTTGAAATCTCTACCCATGAAGAAACAGTGGGAGCACTTGGACGTGAAATTGTTCACGATTTTCTGTATCTCCCTCGCATCCACCTCTTGCCCGGGCTTTGGCATGCGCAGCTCAGGTGAAAATGGCTCCTCGGTCATCACAGATGACTCTCTCGCCCTTTTCGATGGTGTTGTTTGGCAGCTGGCAGAAGGCGTAGGCGTCTCGCTATCCGCCGGTGTCTCTGAGGGAGTCGTCCGTCTTGAGTCAGACGGTACTGGTCGCGGCTTCCTCACCGTTTGAGGCCTTGACGACCCTGCACCCTCCTCAGTTGTTGCTTTCCGCCTCGCAGGTTGCTGACTTTTTGTTTTGCTCTGAATGGCCTTGTTCAGCACGGTGATTGCATGTTTTAATTTTGTAAACCGGCTAGAGACCTTGGTGTTCGATATACTGCTATCAATAAATATCGACTCCGGTTTGATGACGTCTGGCTCAACGCAGGACTCCTTTACGTAGATTGCGTCGAACGGCTCGGAGAACTGGTGCATGAACATATGGACATTCTACACCGCGGAGTTCTCTAGGATGACGTCCACGTAGTCACCAAGCGACTGAACCGATGCCACCTCCCACCCCGTGACTGTGGCTCATGTATGGTTCTCTATGGTGCCAACTTTCAATACAAATATCATTTTGTATTGCGAGGCTTTGACCACTTGAATTGACCAAGCGAGGATAAGATTGTCCTTTGAAACATAGGAGTCATCCTGCGGTGTTTCGTGCTCCTGCCATAACATGTCTGGCGCAAGCATGAACCACCTTTCACCGGGTCTTTTCTTTGGGGCCATCTGTAAGGAAAGAATAAACCATGTTAGTTTCGGTCGTTCGACCCAAACTTCTTCAAGCTTAATGGATAGTTTAAACTTCTTCAAGCTTAATGTTAGTTTCCGTCGTTCGACCCAAACTTCTTTCAATTGATTTAAGGAAAATTTAATGGATTGGCGCATATATTTTGGTGGATTGTGCACTGTTATATGTGAACATCATTTGTATGGTGATATGGTATTTTGTTATTTTTGGGTGGATTTTCATTTTATATTGTGTTTAACATCATGGATTTATTGATAAGATAATAATTTAGAGGTTGGGTTTGGGTCGACCGACCCAAACATGATGATGTGTTTGGGCCGAGCGTACCAAATAGGAGGCTGGGTTAAGGTCGACCGACCCAAACATCAGGCTGGGTTTGGGTCGAGCGACCCAAACATCATGCCGTGTTTGGGTCGAGCGACCCAAACATGAGGATGTTTTTGGGCCGAGCGTTCCAAATAGGAGGTTGGGTTTAGGTCGACCGACCCAAACAGCAGGACGTGTTTGGGTCGTCTCCCCAAACTGTTCTATTTAATATATATTTTAAAGGTTGGCACATAGCATATACAATGCTTATGCGTTGTGTATGCTACAACACCATGAATTAATTAATACATGTTGGGTATAACAAAAGATATTACCTTTTAAAGTTGTTGTTGCAAAAACTGTGGAGTAGAGCTGGTGTTCTTCGTCCAGTAACACACAAACAGCTGAATGTGATTCGGACACACGCTAAACTCCCAAACAACTACTAAAGCTTTCAAATAATTCTTACTTCTCTCAAATAAAGCCTGAATCTCTCATACAACTCCTGAGGCTTTCAACGCACTTTTGAATCTCTCAAAACAACAACTGAATCTCTCAAAACAACAGCTGAATCTCTCAAAACAACAGCTGAATCTCTCAAAACAACAACTGAATCTCTCAAAACAACAGCTGAATCTCTCAAACAACAACTGAATCACTCCAACAACAACTGAAGCTCTCAAATCACTTCTATATGTCTCAAACACCTCCTGATTATCTTATAGAACTCCTGAATCTCACAAGCACTCCAAATACAATACAAACTCCAAAAGAGAAATAATCTACAAACACATGAACTTCGCAAGCACTCGCTAAAGCTCCCACACAATGCTCGAAAACCCTTCAACAATCTTCGACTAACTTCCTCCGTAGGTTTCTGTTCTATTGGAAACACCTCCTAGCTTCTAAGATTAAGAGCAAGAGAAGGGAGGGAAGGAGAAGAAACACTAGGCGGGAGAGAGAGAAGGAATCAAATGCCGCCCTGAATAGCCACGGCGCTTCGCGAAAGCGGCGCTTCAGGAGAGGCGGTGCTTCCAAGAGACACGCGGAGCGAATGCTTGGCGCGGAGAGAGAGAGAAAGGAGGAGAAACTGTGGCGGCTGGGGTTTTGTTTGCCTCGGGAATTGGGTGCCCACATGATTAGGGCACCAACGGAAATAGGGTTACGGGGAACCCTAAATCCTAAACCCTAACTCTAACCCCTTAGCGGGCATTAGTTATTTGAAGACACTTTGGAGTACCCTTAGGTGCTACATCAAATGCGGTATTCTACAAGACTAACCATTTATACAACTAATGCATTTTTACAACGTAACTTTATGCTAAAACTAATACTTAACCCCTACTTACATGACACCATGCCCTAAATTTTCCAAACAAGTTGAAGTCATTTGTTTCTCTTTTGTTTGAGCACGTTAGAAAAATAATACAATTGCGTGACATTTAACGATGTAATCATTGACTTTTAGACTTTACCAATGATGCCAACAACTCACACAATATTCAATGAATAAGAAATATAACCCCCACCCCCCAACATGAAATTCGGAAATTTAGAATACTTCAGTGTGGAGCCTAAATGAATGCCTTCCCCAAGTGCATTTTGTAAGGATTTTGAATTGCATGATCCTTAGTTCAAAATGCTAACATGCTCAAGTTTTTAGTAAATCCCTTATATATTCACTTTGATGAATCACATAGTCGCCAATAAACCATTGATGATCATATATTTACTTGGAATGTGATATAAAAGTAAATCGGTCTTGTATTTATTGGTCTTGTATTTATTCAATTGCCAATTCATGTTGTGGATGTTATTAGGGTCCAACTTTGGATGTTTTGCTCACTTTGACAAACCACATAGTCGCCAATAAACCATGGTTCATGATATATTTAATATATGGAATGTGAAATAAAAGTAAATCGGAGAAGCACAACATCAAATGAAGCCATTCACGCAATCATGTTCTTATTCAATGTCCCCTCCACGTATATTACATAATGGCGCAAGATATAATAGATGTTGTTTGTATATGGAGGCATCAGTGAACAACTACGATATTTGGTGTTAAGGGTTTAGGGTTTAGGGGGTAAGGGGTTAGGGTTATAACATATTAATCTATCCAATATTAACGGGTAACATTGTGCATTTTGGTGAGAAGAGTCCAGACCTTGGATAGTTGGCCAACTTGTATCACCATGCTAAATTTTTCGGGCCCCTATTTGTCACTTAGCTTTAGCTAGCTAGGTTCACCGAACCTAGGATTCCTACTTAGCTTTAGCTAGCTAAATTTTTCGGAACTCTCATTTTCACTTAGCTTCAACTAGCTAGAAAGTTGTGTGACATGCATATTCATTCTAAACCAAAGAGAAATCCATTCAAACGAAACCAAACAATATATATTTGGTTGTATTGCTCGTGGTTGCCTCTCTATTTTCATGTTGGTGCACAAGGAAACTTGAATTTTTTAAATCCACACGTATACATTGGCTTCCTCACTTTCAACTGGCATTGGTGCTACATTGCTCATTATATATATACAAGTGAGCCCAACCATGAGCTTGACTAACCTACCTAGAAGATTGTTCCTAATTATAAGCTTGACTAACTAATCTAGAAGATTGTTCCTAATTAAATGCCCACTTAGGGTGAGCGGCTAACACTAATGATCTTACTAGATTCCTATGTGACTATTGACTATTAGGAACAGTGAAGACCGTGCCATGTGTATTGAGATTTCTACACAAACATCTCAATGTAAAAATTGAGAGTTTCCAAAAGAATTAGCTTGGAAATGGCCTACAGAAAATTGATTGCAGATACCATAATCGAAACCTAAACTGTAGCCATGGGACAACTAACTAAGTGGGTGTCAAGTTGGACAACAAGGTTTTTGCTATATGGGATCCCCCCTAATATTAAAAAAATAATGTATGTTTTACATTCCAACTAGCTATTAGCTAGCTTTAGCTAGCTACCTTTCCTCGCCCAGATTATGGCACTTAGTTTTAGCTAGCTATTCTTTTGAGGCACCAAATTCCTACGTAGCTTTAGCTAGTTGGAGCTTTTAGCTAACTAAATAGCTGGCCACTTAGTTAGTTGTCCAAGGTTTGGAAGAGTCTTATAGGAAGGTTATGGTAAAGACAATCTTGATTATGTTAATATGTTATTTGGGACGTTTAAACGTGATACACTGATAGTTCTTGTATTTATTCAAATGCCATTTCATGTTGTGGATGTTATTAGGGTCCAACTTTGGATGTTTTGCTCACTTTGATGAATCACATAGTTGCCAATAAACCATGGTTCATGATATATCTAATATATGGAATGTGATATAAAAGTAAATCGGAGAAGCACAACATCAAATGAAGCCATTCACGCAATCATGTTCTTATTCAATGTCCCCTCCACGTATATTACATAATGGCGCAAGATATAATAGATGTTGTTTGTATATGAAGAAGAGTCTAATAGGAAGGTTAGAGTAAATACAATCTTGATCGTGTTAATATGTTATTTGGGACGTTTAAACATGATATACTAATTGGTCTTGTGTTTATTCAATACACATTTCATGTTGTGGATGTTATAAGGGTTTAGGGTCCAACTTTGGATGTTTTGCTCACACACATTAGTAAACTTGAAGTGAACTTGAGGATATTAGATTCAAATATCATTGAAAGATTGAACTAAAAAGCGACATTGGTGGTTAGTATCCCCTTAACGACGTCCACATAAGTTCGTCATTGCCACACTTGCATGCGAGAGAATAGAGCAATGTTGTATGCAATCATTATATAATTCCTCATGCGAGGATCTTAATAACTACTTTAACTATTGTATTTAGTGACTCTTACCATAAGGCGTTACACAATGTTTAGACTTCTTTTGTCTACATATTGGTTAAAATATACCGTAATGTTTGAGATCAAGTAGATTAGTATCATGATTTAATATGTATATGATGCATTAGAGTGACATTCTAGAAGTCTTTAATATAAATCACTTATCCCAAACCTTTTCTCCTCATGACACTTGGAAAAATACATGTGGCCGCCACCCTTCCTTCCAATGGTGCATGTCATATCCACACAAAACAATATGAAACGGATTAAATATCCACATTACTTTCAATAGACATTCTGAACACACACAAAGTCAGATGACGGTTGGGGTATCCAAGAGCTAGGTTAGATTCGCATTTTTTTATAATTAACAAAAGGCGGGGAATTATGTCAGGAGGTTTGAAAATAACCTCTGCAGGAGAACTAGGCGGGAAAGGCATCCAATGAGGAAGTTGGGGAAGCGGAGGTGGATAGTATAAAGGGGCGCACCCCCCAAAAGTCGGTTCTTTTTGCTCTTCTCCCACTCCTGAAATCGTAGGGAGAACTATCAGTCGGAGCTGTACTTCAAGGTTCGTGCACGCTGCCGTTCATGAGCAGCTATCCACAGCATGCAACCCCACTGTGAACTTCGGAATGAGCTCAAATTCATCCCACCTCGCAATTTCCGCCGCATTATACGCCGGATTCTGCGGTGGGTTTGGGTCGGTCGACCCAAACCCATACCCCATTGTGGGCGGATTTAGTATGACCCTGAGGAGGTTTGGGTCGGTCGACCCAAACCCCTACACTAGTGTTGGCGGTTTTTAGTATGACCCTTCTAAAGTTTGGGTCGGTCGACCCAAACACCTGCCCTAGTGTGGGCGGTTTTTAGTTTGATCCTGATAGACCCAAACCCATCCCCACAGTGTGGGCAGGGTTCTGGATGACCATGATCCCATCCTGCCAAAAGGTTTGAGTCGGTCGACTCAAACCCATCCCCACATTGCGGATGGGCTCTGGATGCCCATGAACACATCCCGCCAAAAGGTTTGGGTCGCTCGACTCAAACCCATCCCCACATTGTGGATGGGCTCTGGATGACCATGAACCTGTCCTGCCAAAATGTTTGGGTCGCTCGACCCAAACCCATCCCCACAGTGTGGGTGCTCTCTGTGATGAGCCTACACCCATCCTGCGCCAACAAGGTTTGGGTCGCTCGACCCAAACCCATCCCCACATTGTGGATGGGCTTTGGATGACCATGAACCCATCCCCCCAAAAGGTTTGGGTCGCTCGACCCAAGCCCATCCCCACAGTGTGGGTGTTTTCTGTGATGAGCCTACACCCATCCTGCGCCAACAAGGTTTGGGTCGCTCGACCCAAACCCATCCCCACATTGTGAATGGGCTCTGGATGACCATGAACCCATCCCCCCAAAAGGTTTGGGTCGCTCGACCCAAGCCCATCCCCACATTGTGGATGGGCTCTGGAAGACCATGAACCCATCCTGCCACAAGGTTTGGGCCGCTCGACCCAAAGCCATCCCCACAGTGTGGATGGGCTCTGGATGACAGTGTGTCCGCTGGACAACCCAAACCTTTGCAAACCCAATGGCATAGCTGTCATATGAACATGTATGAGCACTGAGTATTTGCAATTTTGATTATATAAGCTGGTTTTTGTATTATTCGTTTGGAATCTACAATTTTTGTGATTTTTTTGACAAGGTGGTATGTTCATGTGTGTAGGCACAATGGATGGGTTTAGCGAAAGAGGGGATTGGTCATCTGAAGACATGGCCACTTGGCCATCTGCATCTGAGGATGAGCTAGACATTGTCGGGGAGGCTACTATGGATGACAGTCCAGATGAAGATCATTTGGATTTACCTTCGCCTTCCGTACCGCACTGTCCCATTGTTGAATGTTCGGGACTTTCAAGGGCCTCGTGGCTGAATTTGGAGGTGGTACTCGTTAATGATAGTGGAGTTGCTGTGGCGGATGGTATTTGTCGTAACACCCATCCACAAGATTGCATTGATGAGAACCCACTTGGCACAGAGGACGTTGGGGTTGTCATATTGGAGTCACTCATTCATTCCGAGGTGGATCCCACTCATAGGTTCTCCCTCCGCAGGTGGCCATTGAGGAATGTCACGATTGATGGAGTTAGCTTGCGTGACCATGAGCGACAATACATTCAAAACCAAATGGAGCTCCAAGCAAACATTCGGCCCCGCAAAGGCTTACGAAAGTACGAGACATTGGCACGTCCTACTCCCTCTGCAACTGATTGTAAACGCCAAAGGTTGCTCGGCGAGGAGTCCATTAGAGAAGTTGCCACAAAGGATTGTTGTGTGCATCGTTGTTGCCAATTGTTTCCAAGGGATAAATTGAAGGCCATCCGCGAAGAAATGTGGCTTGGAGATTTCCGTCTAAGATCCACCAAAAAACTTGATGTCCATAGGGCGATACATGTGAATGGGACGGGTCGCAAGGTCATCACCATTGAAAGCATAGACGTGTGTTGTAAGGCATGGTACACCATTCACGGTGTGTCAAAAGCGGATTTTTATAGACAAGCTGCTTATGCCAAGGAAGGCCGCCGTTCCCGTCACCATGGGAACGTGGGTTTAAAGAAACCCAGGGAAACAACAAGGCAAGCAACGGCCACTCTGGCGACCATCATCGTCCCCCTTGCCGATGCAATGCCACACAAAACACGCACACTCACAACCGGGGAAAAGGTTGTGGAGAAAGTTCTTCCCACAGGCACAAAATGGAAAGACATATTGTTGGACGTGAATGCAGTTGGCGAGAAGGTCGGTTCGGAGCCAATTTCATTGTCAAAATTGAGTGCAATCAAGAAAGCAAACTTTAGCGAATACATTACAAAAAGACGAGGGGACAAATTTGCCCGTTGCTCTAATTGCGAGAAGTTGAAGCGCCTTCGCGATGCACACACGATGGGCACCGAGTCATATGCGGCACATCAATTGAACTATTTCAAGCATGTAAACATGCAAGAGGCACACCGTAATGATTACTACACAAATAGAGCTTTGTCCATCTCCAGGCCCTTGGAGGTTCTTACGGTCATCCATGACAAAATGGATCATGCCAAAACAGCCTCCCCATGTTTTGCAAATCGAATCAAGGCCACGGATGGACTTTTTAAGCTGCCTGTATCGGTTACAGGTGAATTTGGAAACAATGTCATCGCATACCCTAAATGTTGTGGTGTTTTATTACGTGATGTGCTTGAGAACATGGATTCCCTCAAATTGGTTTATTTATTCATAGATACTAATCACATTGGGTTGGCATTGCAGGAATGATTGCACATGGACATGGGGATGTCAAGTTTGCTCATTATGCTCTTGATTTGTATCCAGCGGATTCAAACCACACGATAGGGTCATTCGCAAGGCTTTTACGTGATTTGGAGAAACCGCCGGCCTATTCTTCAGGATTGTTATTTGAAAATACGGGTTCAACACCTTTATATGAAGCGGTGTTGGATGGAAAAGATGTATGCTTGCATTCGTTGCCAGAGCCACCCAGTGAACCCGTGATTGCCAAGAAGTTGCCCCCCACTTTGCGTGTCCAATTGGACAATGTGCCAAGGACAATAAAAGTAGATATGTATTTGCATATTGGTCGTTGTTGGTTGCGAAAGGCATTTTCAAGGAGGTTTTTGTGTCCTTCCTACTGGTAGGCCACACGCACGATGATATTGATGCATCTTTTGGGCGGTGGAGCATGAAGTTGAGGGAGGAGGATTTTCCAACAATCCCCTTATTGATGAAGTCGTACATGGATTTGGAGAACGTTCCCGTCATCCCCCATATGATTGAGGAGGTGCCTGACTTTAAGGCATTTATAGAACCATTTATTCGAAGCGGAGCTCACCGATTGATCGGGCATACGAAGGCACAACAATTCCGCTTCTACATGCGTGACGATGGTGTACCCGCCATGCAATACAAGTTGTTGTGCACGACACAAGACTGGAGCCCGCCGGAAGGTCTCCTTGTGTGGCGCGTGGATGCGGATGGAAAGACGATGTTACCAGATGGAGAGCCCAGGCCTTGCAAGCCAATACCCATGAAGAATTTGGAGGATATTTTGAAAGGTATATCAGGCTTCATACAATATTGGGAGAGTTTGAAGATAGCGGATGTTGGTGGATCATGTTGGCATCGTTACGGGAGTTGGATACATTATTGGACACGTGTTCGTGCCGCCTTGGCAGACCTACACCAAGATAGCCCTCATACATTGAGGCACGGGTTTTGGCCACAAACTCGTGTCGAAGTACAAGCTTCGGAGGCTTGCCTTTTGGAAAATGGAGAGGTTCGTGAGGAGTTTGATGTGGACGACCATTACGTTGGGCCTGCTAGTCAACGTCCCCCACCTTCATTCTGCATTGCGGTGGATTGTCATGAAGGCTATATGCTCATTTTGCGTCCTGGAGATGAGACATATGCGAAGCCAGTGTGGGTGGCAAGAGCTTTGTCTAAACCAAATTTTGCAACTTCCAGCCCTCATTTTCGACAAATACAAGTGGAGTACTACAGACCGACAGCACGGAACGAAGATGTGATTCGGCATTATACAGGCTGGGATACAAACCATAATTTTCGGTGGAAGGTGGATTCTGAGCACGGTCCATCTTGGGTGGATACAAATTCCATATTCATAGCATGGAAACCACGGAAAAATCATAGTGGATCAGTGTCCATCCCTCAAAAGTACATAACTTTTGCAAAAGACAACCTTGCTCGGATCACACAAGAAGCAACCCACGTTGAATGAGAGAGTTGGTAGGATTGTGTAAGTATGATTATAGTTCCATATGTAATTCTAGCAATATATATTACTCATATGTGTGCTCTTCAAAATTGGGGTAGAGTTTGGGTTGAACTTACGAATGCTATATTGTTTGGGGATGGATGAATATCCATTTACTATATTTCAAAACAAATGTGAAGTTCATCTTATTATTAAGTTTGGGACTAAATTGTCCATTGAAGAAATATGCATTTATTACATGCACTTCGTATGTTGCAATGTCTATATTTTATTGACCATGCTAATAATAGAAATCGTTTTATATGTTTTTTGGGTGAATTTTGTTTGGAGTGCTCTACCCAATGTGTTTTTGTTGATGAAGTTGGTGTCGAGTGCTCTACCATATGTGCTTATGTCCGCACATCATAGATTTGGGGTATTAGAACATATAATATATTTGAGATTGTTGACAATATAGTTTCGGGCATCTTCATGTTGTTTGATCCATATATTAATTTGAGACTAGAGAAAGTCTCAATTTAACGAATATAGTGTTAAGTTTGATTTTTTTCTTTTCTTTATCTCATTTTGATCGATTAACTTGTAACTACATTGATTTTGGTGAATGATGCATGTTATTGATTGGAGTAACATGGTGTTATCAATTTCACTTAGAACATTTTTTTTACCAAGCATATTATTATTTTATCTTCATTGTATGCACTACTTATTTGTGTTATGTAGTTCAAATTCATATCATGTGCAAATAGATTGAACAAAGTAGGACTGCCAATAGGTACTACACTAACTATTGTATTTAGTGTCACTTACTATTTGGAATTACGCAATGCTATAAATGCTTACTGCATATCTCATGTTTTGCCAACAAAGGTCAAATTGGCTGTTTGGACATTATAGAACACTAACATCTTTATTTGGTAAAAAAACTACATAAATAGCATAGAGATATGGCATTTTGTAACTTCAAATAGTAAGTGACATTAAATATCATATTTATTGTAGTGTTCTCACGAACATGACATTACTAACAAATTGCATCATGGTGGGTGCTGCCAATTGAACCCATGACTCATGTACACTCTAAACTCCGTAGTATCACACCTGTGGCAACCAAAGTGCATGTGATATTACGGAGTTTTGTAGTGTTAACATGGATGTGTGATACTATAGAATTAGTGTAGCATGTGACATTATGGAATAATAGAAAGGAGATGTGAGGACAATTTGAATTCGTTCTCCCATCACCTAATCTAGTGTGGTCCACTCCACTTGGCCTTCCCGGGCGATGTGGTGGACGCATGCACCAACATTCAATAAGTGGCAGAAGAAGAAGAAGAAGAAGAAGAAGAAGGTGACACTCCACATGTTGACACATGGTGCAATGCGAGGGTGTGGGTTGACTTCTTTGGTGGTTTGCATTAATGACAAATTTTGTGATAGAAGAGTATGTGACATTATGGAGGTTGATATTACAAAGTTTAGGGTATACTCAAATTATAAACATCCTTCTTATTTTCATCGTAACATGCGCCTTTTTGGTTTTCGCTCTTACCTAAGTTACAAGCATTGCCTTATAAGGCCGAAGCACCCATAGTGGACCAAGTCTGTTTAACCACTCCCTAGGGCACCCTGTAATGCCGACATGGATGAGGATTTGTATTTTTTAGGTGAACGGAGTTAAGGTTTATGTGCTGACAACTTCTGTGATTGATTACCCTCATAAAAGCTTTGATAATTGTTGTAGCCAAGAGTTAGCATTTAGATGAGCGGTTATGGATTAACCTATTGATTGACGGCTCGGGCGAAACAACCCGTACACTGGTTCCTTGGAGGCAAGGGTTTAGGCATCCAACAAGGAACGAGTGTATGGATTGGTTCGCCCAAATCTAGATTGACTATGTGTTCTAGTAAAGTTTACCAGTTCAAAACTTACAGCAACTTCCATATTCATGAAATAACATAAAATAAAATTGCATTATTCTTAGAATATGCCTCTCCGTCACTATTACTCCTATATAAACAGATGCAAACTCTCTTATTCTATTGGTTATAGATGCCTCGACCTTACGACTCAAGGATCGTAGGTGTCCAGTCAAAGAAAAGTACCCACAAAATAGGCCCACATGACTTGTAAGGCCCCAACTCCCTTATGTCGCTCAACACGCCAGCCACCGGTCGTAAATAAAGGGCCAACCATTTTATCTGGCTCTCATGCATAATATCTCACCCTTGAAGGTAGGGTGGATGCCTTTGCATCATTCGGGTCCCATGCGGGAAAGGGAGATGTGTGATTTTACGGTGTCTCCGAATCAATCTTATTTACTTATTTACTTATTTATTCATAACTTTGCGACAATCTACCGACTGGATAACCCTTTGGCTCCGCCACCAAAAAGCCATAACAATAAGTTACTATATGAGTGGTGGGCCCTTGTTCTCTTTTCTAAGCCTAAGGTATGTAGTCTCTAGTGTGGTATGTGATTTTAAATGGTTTTTTAGCATGTAAGTACATATTCAAGTGTGAAATGTACATATCTAGAAGAATTTTATTTGAGAAAATCTATGAGCGCCGCTTTAAGAGTTCATAAGATATTCGCTTTCATTTCAAAAACAGCAAGACCAGCTCTCATGTTCCTGATTTGGATTTGTTGATGTGTTGATGTACGTTTTCTTGGATTGTCAAAACCCCTGGATATGTTGGAATGTTGGAGGTGTCCACTTTAGGCACACTTACCTTAGATGTAACCTCCACGCTCTACTTTATTTGGATAATATGCGTTGTTGATAGCTCGATGCTTTGATGGGATTGACCCACGTGTCCAAAGAGCACGCACAAAAGAAAACATGAATTCAAACTGAATTATGAGTGTTTGAGGCATCACGACCATTTTATTCCCAAATTGTTCACACTCAAAATGTTGGGCCCACAAAGCAAACACAACTTGTTGAGCAATGTTATGAATGACCCTTCAAAGTCTCCCAACTCCAAAGAAAGGTTTAATACTCACAAATTTTTGCATTAGAAATATAAGGAAAAAAATGTTTTCCCTTTAGACTTGCACTAGAAAGTGTTATTTGTTACTTTCCTATTAAAATTTTTTACCCCCCCTCTTTGTTAATTTACACTGTATAATTTTTATTTGCATTAAAATCCATGAAACACATATTCTAATGACCACTACAGTCTATTGTAAGTGATAGTGTTGGAGGGTGAAGAGTGGGCCAATGCTAGATAGTGTTGGAAAATGGGTAAATGTAGAGAGTGGTTGAGAGTGAGCCTCACCAATTTGATTATCTAGATTGATTCACATGTAAGCCTTTTGTTAGGGTGGTGAGGAGTTCTAATGTTGAGTCTCGAAAATAAAACTAGATACTTAAGAATATGTTTGTTGAGTCAGTGGTATGTTTATCAATGTCTATTTCTTACCTTAGTTTCTTTTCTTATGACTTTCATTCTTGTGATTGCGCATGTGTCAAGCACTATTCACTTGGCTTGTTGCATAATCTAATCAAGTAATGCAAGTGTAGGTTACCACTAGAATATTTTGTAGGCCTTGATTTTGTTGTGAGATTGCCAATGTTTGCGTCAGTACAAAAAAACTCCTTGTTTCTTTTTGTAAATGTAGATCATCATCTCAAGAGGTTGTAGAGCTTGTTGATGAAGATGCAAGTTTCTTAGCTCTTTTAAGGCCCACTATCATAAGTCATGCATTGACATCTACGTACTAAGCATTGAAGATGCTGGAGAAAGTTTGTGTGTCAATGTCATTTCTATAACCATCCATAAATGTTGGAAGCATGTCAATATGATCTTGGGTGGCACATTGACATCAAGTACCACTAGTACATCGTTAGTGATTATTTCTCAAAATGTTGAGCTTGTAGATGTCTCAATGTTACTCTCTCTCTCTCTCTCTCTCTCTCTCTCAATTAACAATTAGAGCAAGGGATAGTGACTTGGGGAGATCACTCCCTCTTTAATTGATGCATACACGTGCGCTCAGGACCTATTTATCGGGGGGCTATTTACCTTGCAGAAAAGATTTTAAAGTATGGTATTTTTCAAAATAAAGGTAAATGCTTGTATTTTAATACACCCTATCAGTAATTATAAATTTTTTGGGGGATCATTTTAAACTACCCTATTTTACTTATATTGCATTTTTTTTCCTTATACCCCAAGTAACCAATTTTTTTGACTTTACCCCAATTCTTTTTTCTCGGAGCCCAACTAATGTCCATTTTTTTTCTTACACCGTGTTTTGTTTCTTACACCCCATTTTTTTTTCCAACACACGTTTATATATCACCACCGACAAACCAAAGCATGGCATTTTGGATGCACAAACTTCCTTAATGACCTGAAGTAATCTTAAGTTGCTTTTCATTCCATCAAGTAAGTATCCCACAATTCGAATGTATGCCCACAAGCAATCTACAAAAAGCTTGGTCATAAAGCAATAAATTAACTTCTCCAAACAACTGGCTTTCTATGTCATTTTGAGCACACCCAAAAACCGCCATTCACATATTAACATATAGAAATCAAAGTATGGGATATTGACTATCCAACCTTCCTTAAGGACTTGAAGACCACCCTAAATTGCTCTCTAAACATTTAAGTAACAATCATACTACCACAACGCATACCACTTTTCATCCACTAGCATAGACCCTACCCTACACCCGCTACCCCTAGTAATTGTTTCCACACTATTTTACATGTACTGACTAGATAAAAAATGCCATTATATGTCATGGTATTTTACATGTAAACATGTTTCACTATTTTAAAACCCCCTATATTATATGTACGTTTTTGCAAAATTGACCTACAATGAATATATTGGATCCTATTTTTCATCGCACGTTGTTTCTACGATATTCGCCAATGATTTCCCCGAGGCTAGTGAGTATGTAATGACAATGAGTGCAAAAGAATATGCACATTTTAAAGTTGAGTTTGATTTTAATCAACCTTTTGTTCCAGTTGAAGAAGATATCTTGAGTATACTTAGTGCATCAAAGGCACATGAAATTATCGAGGATGATTCATAATTAGTGAAGTAGGAGTTCCTAATATTTTATTTTCTGGAGCGCAAGAAGCAATAGTAACCCTATCTACATTCCAGGGCACAACAACAAAGCAATTTTAATAAACTTAGGACAAAGCCTTTGTCTTTAGAAAAAAACATCCATCACTATTTTTTATATTCATGTGAGCCCAAATTGATGCTCACATGTGTTGTTAACACTTGTAAAACATTACAAGTGGTGTTTTGTTGATTTATGATTATTCACAAAAATATAAAAAGAGTGAAGCTTGAAGAAAGCTAAGTTTGAAGCATTAGGCTTGTGTGGAGTGGATTTAAGTAGTATGAGGACATACCTTGGTAAAGTGTGGTAGGTAGAAAGCCAAGGTTAGTTAAATGTTTGAATTAGGATCTTTGTTGATCAATTGAGGGAGGAAGGCTTAGGAGATAAGATGAGAGCCTACAAAGTAGGAGGAGAGTTCGAGGGCTTATCGTGAGCCTTGTGGATGGGATGAGTCCCTACTTAGAAGGAGAAGGTTAAGGGGTTGTGATTGGAGGCTCTAATCCTCTCACCCTATCCTTACCTCATGCCCTCTCTCCCTCTCAACTCACTATATAATCCCTCATTCTTCCCTCACTCATCCTCTCTTTCCTTCGTGCTCCTTAAGCACCCCACGGGTTATAAGTGTGGGTGTGTGGGAAGCAAGATAGGAGCACATGTGTGTGCTTAGTTCTTAGGAGAAGAGCCAAGGCTATTTAGCCTTGAAGAGAGATTGACCTCTTGTTAGAAGTAGATTGGGTTTAAGGAATTTGGAGTTTGATTGTAAACTTCAACTTGTTGCATTGAGATTCATATTGAAGTGAGAGAGTTCAAACTTGTTTAAACTTGTGGCATTTAGAGTGACTAGATTGTACTAGGTGCATTACTTGTAGTGTTTTATTAGTTATGAACTTGAGCAGAACTTTATAGTGAGAGATTTGTCAATTATGGATGATCCGAGTGTTCAATGGGTATGAAAATTTGAGGGATTGTTTATTATAAAATATGGGAGTTGTGGTAAAAATTTGAGAGCTTCAGTCATTGGGATGAAAGAGTTATTAAAAGTTGAAGGGGAGGGTGTCTAGGAACAAAGCAGCAAGATTTGAAAATATGTATCTCTTAGAGGGTTATAGATATGGATACCAAAATTTGACACTACCTTCTGAACTTATATATCTATCTTGTGTCAAAATTTTAGATTGATTGGACGTAGGAGTTGGAAGTTATTAGAGTTTTAATGACCGGATGCTTTATCACAACATTCATACTAAGTAGTTAGAGTTAGAATTTCATGCATAACTTTTGCATATGAACTCTGTTTGTGCCAAAATTTGGTGTGGAGATTTTTGATAAGGTACTTAACAAGTGTACCAAATTTTACTTGAAGAACATAAGTTGGGTGGGAGTTATACTATTCTGAAGTTTAGTAGGAAGACATTGATAGAGATTTACATCAAGAAGAACTTAGAGAAGGAAGGGCAAGGATAAATATATAAGTATTTTTTAATACTTGTATTTAAAGCCTATGTGCTCATAGAATCCACAAGCGAAGTGTCATGTACCAATACGGAATCAACCACGATGACATGTGATAGCACGGAATCAATAAGCGAGAACTCATATAGTAGTGTGGAGTCGACGGCAAGGACTCGATTCACAAGAGGGATATCTTTGAAGGCATGCGTGGCCAAAGCGGCCGGGTGGACATTAGAAAAGGCTAAGGATATAACCTTGCCCGACATTAAGGAATGTAAAACTACATAGTGTGGTGTTAATCAAGTTGTGTATATTCCAAGGGTAGATTGGAATTATATATTGGGTTACAAAGAGAGAAGTCTCTACATATCATTATAAACTTTTCCACTCGGGCTAGGACGAAATCGAAGGGTGGAGGATTTTTTGTGACATAAATGGTGCGTTCGCCGGGAGTTTCGAGTTTGGAGCTTGGAGCTTGGAGAGCGGGCGACAGAAGTCTTGGAAGGCGGTAGGAGAGCGAGGCGTGAAGATCAACTAAGGACGGAGCGCTCGTGAAATGTTAGTTTTCATTTAGTTATTTAAAGTTATGCAATTTCAATTAAGGAAGGAGCGCGGCAAAGGTGTGACTATTCAACCTTCCTTGGGATGGCATAAATTAAGATCACATTAATAGGATCCGCACTAGTACACTAAGAGGTAGAGGGTTAATTAAAAATTAGGAATTTCAACTTTAAACACTCACTTGGGTGTGAGCGTTTAAAGTTCTCAACTAGGGGGTTTATTGCTTTTCAATTGCAATTATTGAAGTGTCGTTGTGTTTAGCAATCACGGTCGAGAGAAGAGACTAACAAGCAGGAGGTAGCGAATTGCTTCAGGTAAGCAAACTTCTTCCAAGTGAAAAAAATTAAATAATTAAAAAAATATTTTTGTATACGTCTTTGTCGTTGACTAACGGAGAGGGTAATTCCGGACTTATAGTATAATGTGAGGAATCGAAGGGTGAAGCCTCGATTCCAAACATGGTACATAAGAATGGTCAGCCCCTCACGTGAGGTCTTGTTGCAAATGTTACGCGGAAAGGGGGTATGACGAGGTGATTCTCTCATTAATCTTGATGCTAACACGAGCTTGCTATCCCCTGATTGGGATTGTTCATTGAAAATTGTATGTCTCTATTTCCTCACCTCCAAAACAATGATCACACGAACTAAGCGGAAATATTAAAGAGAGAACTTGTGAGGCTTTGATTGGTCAAAGTAAGGGTTGATCGCTACATTATGGATGCAAAGAAATACTAGATCTCAAAAGCCTAAGTTAGCATTAGGGTTAAAAAAGAATGTTATTAAGCGTAGGTTGTCTAATATTGAGGAAGTAGTAGAGGGAGTAGATGATAGTATAGAAGTTGGTTCAAATGTTGAACCATTAATTAGTCCATTAGTTGAAGTATTACCAATATCTACTCAAAGTGAGGAAGGTAATCTTCCTTCCGAATTGAGTAAGAAAATAATTAACAAGTCTAATAGAATTAGACAATAAAACTTTGTGAGTACTAGTGGATCTAGCGAGAGAGGGTCACCTAGCACCATGGATCCTCTAGGGGGAGGTGGAATTCCACCTCCCATACCTCCCTTGCCTCCATTTCCTCCCATCGATCCATTGGTAAGGCCGAGAGGCCTACCAATAATCGTACCCCAAGGATTGGTTTCGGTAGATATACCGTCTAACCTCCCAAAATTCTATGGGACCAAGGATGAGGATCCCTCTAGGCACATGGAGAGATTCGTTGAGAGGGTAATTAGTTCATTAATTACCAACCAACAATATTGGTTAGTGTGGTTTCCTACGACCTTAGACGGGGAAGCTTACGAGTGGTATAGAGATCACGACGAGGGACACTTTCAAACTTGGGATCAATTACAACGAGAGTTTCTAAATGAATTTCGACCCGAAGTCGGTCAAAGTATGGCTTTTAGAGCCTTAATGACTATGAGGCAAGGGAGGGATGAAGAGATTTCCGCCTATATTAGGAGATTTGACTTAGTGTGCGCAAGATACGTAGGTACTTTGCTCAACGATGATACCCTAATGCAATTCTTTATGAGAGGGTTTGTCAAAGCAAATACTATTAGGGGTGTGTTAGAAAGAAACCCTCGCACCCTAGCCGAGGCTAAGGTAGCCGCTAGAGACATGGAACATATCGAGAGAGATTATGAGCGGTTATGGAGGAAAGAGGATGAGTTAATCCCTCAATTCATCCCTCTCCTACCTAAATCGGGAGTGGATCCAACTAGGCCATTTAACCGTCCTCCATATGTCTCCATTGAAGCGGTCTCGCTTCCCTTAGCGGTGAAGGCTCCCCCACCCATGTTAGTATTGCCGGCCCCTAGAACAGACCCTCAAATTGAAGAAGTAGAGCAACGGTTAGGTGCTACTCAACTAGGGTTTCAAGAGGCGATGTTGAAACAATTCCAAAATCTCACGGACCAAATGGCCTTGTTAATTAAAAATCAACAACCCGGTCCTCCACCTCAAATCGAGTCGGGTAATCACTCATCGGGATTTTGGTGTACTCAATGTCAACAACACGGTCATACGCCTCAGTTTTGTAGAAATGGGCCAAATCGCAATCAAAGAATGAACAATAACGGTCCGCAACAAAACCAAAGAGGTTCAAATCAAAATCAAAACCAAGGAAACAACCGGGGTCCGCCTCCTCGAGGTCAAAATAACCAAAATACCGAGAAGAAAGAATTTCACCATCTTTGCGGGAGGTATCATGTTGTAGGACAATGTTGGTCGGAAAACCAAGGCCAAAGGTGTAGTAATTGTGGAGGTCCACATCCGTCTAACCAATGTCGTCATCCGGATAAGGTAGGTGGAGCACCAAACCCTCCAACCAACACACAACAATCGGGTCAAGATGTCATGAGAGGTTTCCATCCACAAAGTGAAGGTACTAATAACCTTAAACCTTCCAACCTCTACTATGATGGATATACAAACCTTCCGGGGCAAGGAGGTCAAGTCACACAATCACCTAGACAAATGGGACCATCCACGTCTCAAGATGTCCGATTTATGAATGCCTCCACCATTCCGGTAAATTTAGAGGTGCCTACTAATGGCTAGGGTCCATGTCCTCCACATGCTAACTCTATATCATATGAGTTGAGGGGTCTTAAAGAGGAAGTTGTGCATAAGGCCCCGGCATTAGCCGTTACCACTAGAGCAATGAGAGGTAATGCACCATTAGAAGTAGAGGAGGAGGAAGAAGAGGAAAATCCCTTAGGAGAAATTCCTTATTTTTCGGATTTGGAGAATGTAACTAGAGAATCTAGGAAGGCCACTAAGGCATTAGAGAGAGAAAATGAAATTGTCCATGAAAGGGAAAGATCTAATGTCATCCATGATTTAGATGGTAGTGATGTAGGAGAGTGGGAAGGTCCGGGCATTCCCGTAGAGGAGTTTGATAGTGTTAGAAGGCCTAAGGCCGATAGAGTAGATGGATACGACCTTTGGGCCGACTTAAGCTCACTAAAGGCCGATATCACATTTGGTCAATTATTAGAAATTTCACCGGTAGCTAGGAAGACTTTGAAGGACGGAATGCCTGTGAATAGGAGGGCTAAGAGGCCAAAGACTAGAGTGTCGGCGAGGGTCCAAATGCAAGGGAGAACTCGGGAAGTCAAGGCGGTGGAGATTGAAGTAACGATAGTGGACAAGGTGGTTCCTCATGTATTGGTGGATGGTGGAAGTAGTCTCAATATTCTACCCGAGCACACTATGAGGAAATTGGGATTACGTTTGACCGGTCCGTCGCCATTCGTCATCAATATGGCTAACCAAAGTCCGGTGGTTCCGGTGGGGATTATTAAGGATTGTCGACTTAGCACGGGAGGTGAAGAATACATTGTGACCTTTCAAGTGATTAAGATGCACGACAATAAGGATGCATTTCCCATCTTGTTAGGACGACCTTGGTTAAGGATGTCTAACGCCGTAGTAGATTGGGGAGGACAAAAACCTTCTATCACTTATGGTCCCGTAGATAATAGGGTCAAGGTCTCAATAGCACCTTTAAGTGGTTGGGTTAGGGAGGAGATTGATCCAATGTCGGATGAAGAGGAGAATGGCGGAAGTAATGAGAAATTTGAGGATACATTGGTGGGGGTTGTTCAAAACAAGGAGAAGGCTAAAATGTATTCCTCTAACGGGTTCTTAGGTCCTAGCTTTTACAATCAAGATGTTGATGGAGATTTTACACATTGGCTAAGACAATACCCGGAGTCCATTAGCGATGTCATGATGATGACTCATAGTTGTATCCTCCAAGATGATGTGTCTAGAGAAGATTATTTGTCCTTAGAGCCATGTGAGGTTCTCACGGAGGAGGAATGGGTGAAGGGAGGACTCACTCCATGGTTAGATGATATTGAGTTGAGTGATGTGAGTTTGGTACATGTAGATGGGACTCAAGATGAGGAGGCCATATTAGAACTCTCAAAATTAGAGCCCGCTTTGCATTTTAAAACTACTTCTACGGGCATTATAGCGGGTCATGATATCAAGGATTATCCTAATGTCCCCAACGATTGGTATAGAGATACCGAGGAGCAAACACGAGTGGTCGAAGAAGATTGGAAGTTTGTGGATGTCAAAATGAAGAATGGCAAGGTTAGACCAATGAAGATGGATTCTAAACTCGATGACGAGGAGATCAAAGAGTATAGCGATTTGATAGAGTGATACCTTTGCATGGTCATACGATGAACTCAAGGGGATTCCTAGAGAGATGGTTGAGCATCGTATTCCGTTAGTTCCGGGCTCTAAACCGGTGAGACAAAAAGAGAGAAGGATGAATCCTAGATTGCAATTATTAGTCAAAGCAGAATTAGAGAGGTTGTTGCAGGCTGGGTTTATAAAGCCGGTAGAGATTACGGATTGGGTTTCTCCCATGGTGTTAGTGAAAAAGAAAAATGGGAAGCTTAGAGTTTGTGTAGACTATAGGAAGCTCAATGATTGTACGCAAAAGGATCACTTTCCTTTGCCATTCATTACCTTGTTGTTAGAAGAGGTAAGGGGTCATGAGCGGTATACATTCATGGATGGATACGCCGGCTACAACCAAGTAGCCATAGCATTAGCAGATTTACACAAGACGGCATTTACAACACCTTGGGGGACTTTCATATGGGTGGTGATGCCATTTGGTTTATGCAACGCACCGGCTACATTTCAACGACTAGTCATGTATATCTTCAGCGACTTGCTCTTCAAATCCATGACGGTTTATATTGATGATTTTAGTACCCAATCTAGCACTAAGGAGCATGTGCATTGTGTGAGAGAGGCCTTAGTTAGGTGTAGGCAAATGCGGTTGGCATTAAATCCGGACAAGACATTCCTAGGGGTACAAAGGGGAGTTTTGTTGGGTTATGTTGTGAGCCAAAAGGGAAGAGAACCGGATCCCGACAAGATAGCGGTCATTGATGGGTTAGAAACTCCGAAAAATGCCAAGGGAATCTCTAAGTTGTTAGGACATGTGGGGTGGTATAGAGAGTTGATTCCGGATTTTGCAAAGATAGCGGTCCCTATCACTCAATTGCTCAAGAAGGATGTCAGATTTGTTTGGACGGATGAGTGCCAAAAAGCCTTTGTAGAGTTGAGATCAAAATTGAGTACTTATCCCGTCTTAAGGCCACCGGATTGGGAAAAGCCTTTTCATGTGTATTGTGATGCTAGCAACGTAGCGGTGGGTAGTGCCTTGTGTCAATCCACGGGAGAGAAGGGGAAGGATCTACCCGTAGCTTATGCTAGTAAGCAATTGACTTCCACGGAGAGGAATTACTCCACTACGGAGAGAGAGTGTCTAGCCATGGTATTTTCGGTCAAGAAGTTTAGGCACTATCTTATTTATAATCCGGTAGTGTTTTTTGTGGATCACATGGCCATTAAATATTTGGTCAACAAGCCGGAGTTGAGTGGAAGGTTGGCTAGGTGGGTCTTGTTACTCGAAGAGTTTGATTACACGGTGGAATATAAACCGGGCCGCATGCATTTACAAGCCGACCACTTGTCTAGATTGTCGGAGGAGATGGGCACTACGCCAATAGATGATAGCCTCATGGATGATAGATTGTTTGTAGTCACGTCCACACCGGATTGGTATGCCGGAATTGTAGAGTTCTTGACCACTCAACAATTACCAACCGAATGGACGAAAGAGGAGAAAAGAAAGGTTAGAGTCAATACACGGGGGGGTCACTCTATAGGATTTTTGTACTCCACGTGCGGCGGAGGGTTATTTGTTTAGGGGCTATTTACCTCCAAGGCATGAATTAAAAGCTCCCTATAATTACTTAATTTTCTAAAATGGCCTATTTTTTTGCACCGTACCATTACTTATAATGCCCATGTCATTGCAATTTTTTGTAGTCTACATTCCTTTTAATTAAAACAATTAATTTAAAAGCGCATGCAATGCCAAAGTGGTGGAAAAAAACATGGCAACAAAAGGGTATAAAGAATACCTACAAGAATCTACCTACAAGATGTTGAGATTGCATGATGAGAGAGAGCTTGGAGCGACCAAAGATGGAAGTTGGATTGAAGGCAACGTCACCATGATCTCGCAAAAAGATTGCAAAATAAAAAAAACTAAAAAGTTGGGCAAATATGGCAGGGACAACATGCAAATCACAAAAGACTCCAACATTGAATAAAACGTGTGTGCTATGAAGAAGTGGTACTAGAAATGAACATACATGTTGGAGATGACGATGTCGGAGTAGAGAAGTCACCAAAAAAATGAGAAGCCACAGGAAAAATGAAAAATAAGAGGCCACCAAGAGAAGGGAGAGAAGCCACCGAGAGATGTCGGGAAGAGAGTTAGAATTAGAAGCCACCAAGAGGTGTCAGGAAGAGAGTTAGGGTTAGGCTTAGAATTTCATCCATTTTTGGGTAAATGATGAGTCATTTTTTCATCCATCCCTCGTGAGGCATGTGTACAAAATTGATTCTACTAAACATACATCCTAGGATCCTTATTTTCAGCCCCTATATTATTTTTACAAAAAAGGAATGGCCCATATTTTATACCTATCTATCTTACTTGTAATGGGATTGTCTACTTTTAATGGACCCTTCATTATTTGGAATTCTTTTATAAATTTTATGTCAAACGAATTTAATTCTCCCTATATTATGCCACACGTCGTTCTTAAAATGCACTAAGTGAACCCCCCGTGAGTCAATAGTAGGCACTTTGTAGTGATAGGCAATAGATTGTTCAGGAGAGGAGCGGACACCATCTTGAGAAGATGTGTATCGCAAGTAGAGGTTCCGGATATTCTAGAGGCTTGTCATGATAGTGCTTGTGGAGGGCATTTTTCTGGTCAACTTACCGGCCAGAAAATCCTTAGAGCAGGTTACTTTTGGCCTACATTGTTTCAGGATTCACACGACTATGTTAGAAGGTGTGATGCTTGCCAAAGGTACGCTCGAAATGACCTTAGGATGGAGATGCCATTGCACATTTCATTACCACTAGTTCCCTTTGAGAAATGGGGAATAGATTATGTAGGGGAGGTCCATCCCCACTCTTCGAGAGGGATGGCATACATTGTTGTAGCTACCGAGTACTTGACTAAATGGGCGGAAGCCAAGGCGGTAAAAACCGACACGGCCGCACATGCCGCCACATTCATGTATGAAAATATCATTACTAGGTTTGGAGTCCCAAAGATTCTAGTTAGTGATAGAGGTACACATTTTCTTAATGACCTCATTTCAGAGATGACTCAGAGGTTTAAGATCGACCATAGGAAAACTACTCCCTATCACCCTCAAACTAATGGTCAAACGGAGCGGGTGAACGGGATTCTAGTGGGCATTTTACGCAGTACGGTCATCGACTCAAAGAGAGATTGGGACGTCAAGTTAAACGCGGCTTTGTGGGCTTATCGGACGACTTACAAAGTGACAACACAAGCTACTCCGTTTTCTTTGGTTTACGGTATTGAGGCTACACTCCCTATTGAATTTGAGGTGGAGTCATTGAGGGTTGCAATAGGGACACGCCTCAACGACAATGAGTTTTTGAGAAATAGGCTCGGGGATCTAGAGGAGTTGGATGAGAAGAGGCGGAGGGCCGCTCAACACATGGAAGCAATTCAAAGGCGAAGGAAGGTTATCTTTGACAAGCGTCACAAGAAGAGGGCATTAGAACGAGGAATGTTGGTTATGCTCCAAGATGGGAAGAAAAAGGATTTTCCGGGCAAATTTGATGCGGTTTGGTTAGGTCCTTACATTGTGGCGAATACCTTTCCTAACAACTCGGTACAATTGGAGACACTCAATGGACAAAGCTTCCCGACACGAATGGCCGGAAGTAGGTGCAAGCAATTCCACACATGAAGACACTTGACTTCAAGCAAGACATTCTAGGAGCCGGTCCCAGATGGTCGCCAATAATGTGAGCCCAAATTGATGCTCACATGTGTTGTTGACACTTGTAAAACATTACAAGTGGTGTTTTGTTGATTTATGATTATTCACAAAAATATAAAAAGAGTGAAGCTTGAAGAAAGCTAAGTTTGAAGCATTAGGCTTGTGTGGAGTGGATTTAAGTAGTATGAGGACATACCTTGGTAAAGTGTGGTAGGTAGAAAGCCAAGGTTAGTTAAATGTTTGAATTAGGATCTTTGTTGATCAATTGAGGGAGGAAGGCTTAGGAGATAAGATGAGAGCCTACAAAGTAGGAGGAGAGTTCGAGGGCTTATCGTGAGCCTTGTGGATGGGATGAGTCCCTACTTAGAAGGAGAAGGTTAAGGGGTTGTGATTGGAGGCTCTAATCCTCTCACCCTATCCTTACCTCATGCCCTCTCTCCCTCTCAACTCACTATATAATCCCTCATTCTTCCCTCACTCATCCTCTCTTTCCTTCGTGCTCCTTAAGCACCCCACGGGTTATAAGTGTGGGTGTGTGGGAAGCAAGATAGGAGCACATGTGTGTGCTTAGTTCTTAGGAGAAGAGCCAAGGCTATTTAGCCTTGAAGAGAGATTGACCTCTTGTTAGAAGTAGATTGGGTTTAAGGAATTTGGAGTTTGATTGTAAACTTCAACTTGTTGCATTGAGATTCATATTGAAGTGAGAGAGTTCAAACTTGTTTAAACTTGTGGCATTTAGAGTGACTAGATTGTACTAGGTGCATTACTTGTAGTGTTTTATTAGTTATGAACTTGAGCAGAACTTTATAGTGAGAGATTTGTCAATTATGGATGATCCGAGTGTTCAATGGGTATGAAAATTTGAGGGATTGTTTATTATAAAATATGGGAGTTGTGGTAAAAATTTGAGAGCTTCAGTCATTGGGATGAAAGAGTTATTAAAAGTTGAAGGGGAGGGTGTCTAGGAACAAAGCAGCAAGATTTGAAAATATGTATCTCTTAGAGGGTTATAGATATGGATACCAAAATTTGACACTACCTTCTGAACTTATATATCTATCTTGTGTCAAAATTTTAGATTGATTGGACGTAGGAGTTGGAAGTTATTAGAGTTTTAATGACCGGATGCTTTATCACAACATTCATACTAAGTAGTTAGAGTTAGAATTTCATGCATAACTTTTGCATATGAACTCTGTTTGTGCCAAAATTTGGTGTGGAGATTTTTGATAAGGTACTTAACAAGTGTACCAAATTTTACTTGAAGAACATAAGTTGGGTGGGAGTTATACTATTCTGAAGTTTAGTAGGAAGACATTGATAGAGATTTACATCAAGAAGAACTTAGAGAAGGAAGGGCAAGGATAAATATATAAGTATTTTTTAATACTTGTATTTAAAGCCTATGTGCTCATAGAATCCACAAGCGAAGTGTCATGTACCAATACGGAATCAACCACGATGACATGTGATAGCACGGAATCAATAAGCGAGAACTCATATAGTAGTGTGGAGTCGACGGCAAGGACTCGATTCACAAGAGGGATATCTTTGAAGGCATGCGTGGCCAAAGCGGCCGGGTGGACATTAGAAAAGGCTAAGGATATAACCTTGCCCGACATTAAGGAATGTAAAACTACATAGTGTGGTGTTAATCAAGTTGTGTATATTCCAAGGGTAGATTGGAATTATATATTGGGTTACAAAGAGAGAAGTCTCTACATATCATTATAAACTTTTCCACTCGGGCTAGGACGAAATCGAAGGGTGGAGGATTTTTTGTGACAATTCAAGAGTCTCATCAAACAACAATAAACTCCTAAGTAAGTGTAAATCTTTTTCTTTATTGATATATGTGATGATAGTTTGTAAGTGTTACTAATGGCTTTACTTTCACCACGTAATTGTTACTCTCATAAATGTCTTTTATTTTTATTTTTATTTTTTTATTGTGCAACCCTCTCCAATTGAAATTGTTTTAGAATTCCATACGTGTTGCAAATTTTATACTCCCGAGAGGTAACACTTAGAGAGGGTAGATTGTAGAACAATACACTTGGAATCTTTGGAAATCGTTTTAGAGCTTTTCATTTTCTTTTAGATGCTCAACCAAGGCATTGAAAACTTGAGGGAAGATACGGCGCACCTCCTCCTTCTTTGGACACGGTCAGGAAGATGAATGTATGAGACCTATTTCTCATCCGTCATGGTACGTTTATCGAAGTACTTATGTGGTTGCTTTTCGAAATTAATTGGACACTTATATTTGAGTAAGGCTTGTAGCTAGTTCAGAATGGCAAGAAGAAAAGGAGACTTCATATGACAAGATTGGATTGTGCCCAATTTCTTTTAGTTTTTAATAGGTCCATCAATTGACGTCACTAGCTAGTTGGGAGGATCTATGTGATTATTTAAAATCAAGAAAAATCTTCACTTTCACCTACTATAATTTTTGCATCTCAACTCCAATCATGAAACTTGTTGAAATAGCAATCTAAGGTAGAAATACCATAAACTGTGAAAATAAGGTGATTCGCATTCAAGATATGGCCTTAAAATCATGAGATAATTTCCAAAGATAGAAGAGAAGGATTCACGAAGAATGCAAGTTGTTTCATATTTTTATTCCCTGTAAAAAAAATTCTACAATTTTTCAAAGTGGAAAGTTTGTCAAACCCCCTACTCGTTCACTAGATTCTCCTTAAACCGAACACGGTAATGCTCATTTCCACGCGGAACATCACCTAAACCGGTTAACTCATGAGTACATTAAACTATGATTGATGGTAGTCAAACATGACTAAATTTGGCTGAACTGACTGTACACGCATATCAAGTTGCCAGCCTCGCAATTATCGGTTTCAGAAATGGCACTTCACTATTCTGACGGAAGTCTATTGCACGGGTAGAGGGTAGTTCACGGTTTATGGTATTTCTACCTTAAGTGGTTCGCAATTGCTTAGTAAGTTAGTGTATGAGCCAATAATCGATTTGACTAAACGGGTCAACGTTGTTTGTGGAGTTGGAAGTGGCCCACAATAGGGGGCACATGCCATTTGTGAACGGTTTCGTAAATAGCATTCATCATCACCACCATCATCATGTGCCAATCGGGCACATTACACATGCCACATGGGGCAAGGTAGGTAGGCCCGAGTGGAAATATCTTGGGCTATGAGCCCACTTGCCCTTTCACTTATCTGCAATGGATGTGACTATCCAATAAGAATGACTAAAGATCAACTTCACCCTCTCCATAAACTAAACACTTAAACCATGCCTTTGATTGATTGATCACACCATGCCATTCATTCACATGACCCATGCATTCCACATATCGGACATAACTAGGAGGCCCATATTTGATCCAAAACCAACTTTAGATAATTAATGTATGTGGGGCTTATGTGGTCACTCAACTTACTTGACTACCTATCATTGAGTGGCATGTGGCATGGCTCGTACTAACAATGGACACCAAAATGATACATGTCACAGTGAGATCAGACTATGTGCTCAAAAGATGGACATTATTCTGGACTCGTTAAATTAAAAGCACTTGGGAAAAACTTATGTGACCACTAGAAGAAGAACAAAAATTCCTCGCTCCGACCTCTTATAACTTCTAGATATCGACTATGATTCTCAACTTTGAAACACACGAGCTTTAAAGATCTGGTACTTTATTATGTTTTTAAAACTATGTCCGTTATGTAACAAAATCCACTCCATTGAAGTGATGGTGCATTGGTCCGAGACGACCCTAAACTACTGGATGATGGTGGAGAGATACCCAAATCTTAAGGAAGAGGTTGGCGGTTCAATTCCCGGCTGTGAAATCTCCTCTCTACTTGACATAAACTTGCCAGGTGGTTAACTGCCTCCTGTGCTTTGGTGTTGGCCTGTTGGCCTTCTATCTCACAAAAAGAAAAAGTGACGATGCATTATTATGACACACATAATGTCCGCCTTCTGCGGGTTTTCAGCAGGTGGATGCCTTTCGGGATCATGTGCATTCCAGGGTTTTGTGGGCACATGCCCTCGAACAGTGCCCTCAAACCCCATAATACTCTTACCTCATGGCATTCCCCTAAGTGGGATAAATTCCCGAACCAATCCAACCGCCACGATTGTGTGTGGAGTTGAAAGTGCCTACGATAGAGCCACATCCAGCCACACGAATACGACACAAACGGTAACAATGCCCGTGACTCTGTGCTTCAATCCTTGCGATAAGCTAGCAAATCTGATTCTCTTTTGTGGGTTGGGTGTTCAGTGCAAACAAAAGGTGCTTTGTCCTCTCAGTGTACAAAAGTTGTCCTATTTTGTGGAACCATGGGCCTTGGGGGAGGGGCCTTTTTTCTATCTGTTTGGGGATGTGCATTCCGGCCGCACCCCAGTCTCCAGATATAGTCCACCCTTGATATGTGTTGCCCCGATAAGTGTTGAAGTTGCATACGTGTTAAAGAAAATTGCGCTGTTGTGTAGAGAAGTTTGCTATGGGAAAAACACAGAGATTCTAGTTGCAACTAGCATAAGCCAATGATGGGGGAAAATCAAAACTTTAAACCCAAAACTCTGGAAGGAAACATGGGAGAGAGAAAATGAGAGAGAGAAAACGTTGGGAGAGGAAGACTCCCCCCCATTATATATCCACTCACACTTTAGACAACTATATAACTTTAAATAACTAACTTCACGCGACTCACTATCTTTAGACAACTTTCTAACTTTAAAGAACTAACTTTTAGACAATTCATTATCTTTAGACAACTATCTAACTTTAAACGACTTTCTAACTTTAAACAACTAAAATTAGATGACTCATTATCTTTAGACAACTATCTAACATTAAACAACTAACTTTAGACAACTCATTATCTTTAGACAACTATCTAACATTAAACAACTAACTTTAAACAACTCATTATCTTTAGACAACTAGGTGATCACTCCTAACTTTCCCTGTTACTTTCCTTTCTATGAAAACAAACCAAAATAACAATATCATTTTTTTTTATATCATGTAAGAATTTGCCTCATAACAATGCTCCCCGGAAAAGAATAAAATCCGAAAAATACACTAGTATGTGTTGATTGCTAAATGTGCAGAGAATTCATAAAAATTATGCTCCCCTCTTCAATGAATTCACCTTGACAAGTGTTAATTCGGATGAAAGTGAGGCTATGCAATTTTATAGCTTGATGAAATTGGATCAGGTCCATCATGTACATAGCATGTTGTGGTTGGCATTTATGGTATTCAATACAACCCACATTATCTTCACATCATGCAAACATTGTTGGCCACGAACTCCATCAACCTCTTTGGGATTTCAACTTCAAACTCTCTTGCATCAGCCTCTTTGTATTCTAGTGTAGTGCCATTTGACGAGTTATGTACTTGGCCGTGGAAAGTACATAAGGTAGACGTGTGTCATTCAAATACTTTTTATCTTTGCACACACTTCTCATAGGATATGAAAGACGCAATTGGTATGAGATGATTAGCAAATCCAACTTGTGCCCGTAGCCATGTGCCTTGTAATTTTTGGAGCTCATATGATAGTATTTTCATATTATCAAATGAAGATTCTTGTGCAACGGTAAGTGGCCATATGTGGCACTGTTATGATGTTGTGATAGATTTGCGACTTCTTGATTTAGAGCGGCTAGAAGTTCAGGTCTAGAATGGGGAAGGGCTATGAGTTTACTTTGGTGCAAAAGAAAGAGATCCTCCATTATTGTTAGAGTTGGTGTCTAGTGGATAGAATATTACCAAGTGTTACATAAGTGTTACAAATTGTCTATGCTATCCCTGATAATTGCTAAAGTGTTAACACCACATAAGTGTTACAAGTTTCGTTGCCACTAAAGTGTTAATAGATATCAAGGGTGGGATTGTAATGGATCCTAGCTTTATAACTTAGCCCTTTTAAACCTTTCGGCATCTTCCCTCTAAGGGTGGGCTTACACTAGGGTCCAATACCAAATAAACTCTCAAATCAAGCAATCCTGCTGTTTGAGAGCATAATTTGGGACCCAAGGAGTTTATTTTAGGATCCAAATCTAAGATGAGAATAAGAATAAGAATAAAGTAGTGCTAATGTAGCATCCTTTTCCTATCAAATCTTGGTGGTTCCTCCTAGATTTGAGAAACAAATCTTGAGTCCAAAATTAAAGTCCACTAAAAGAGTTTCCATTAGGGTCTAGGGAGAGAGGGACTTATTGTATACAAATGTACCTCTCATTCATCCAACATGAAAGCCCTAAATAATATGTAGCCCGGAGGTTACATTTTTTGATTGATTCAACACTGAAGTTAGCTTCAATGACCCCAAATTAGCCTATTCAAGGTCATTTGAGATGAATCAGCAACAAACCTATAGGGGGTCAAGTTTTTGTGTTGGATGGACAAGGGGTACACTCATATGCGATAATCCCCTCTCTCCAAGGTCTAGGTCCAAGAAATTTATGGTCCAAGGCACCCTTGATGGACCTTATTTACAATGGACTCAAGTTTGGACCCAAGCTTGAAGATTGATTTCTCAAACTAGGAGGACTACTATTTTCTTGAGTCAAGACCGTCGAGACTTGGAGTGAAAGTGATGCCACATTAACACCACTAGACACCAACCTCTAACGATAATGGATGACCAGACCCTAATGTAAACTAGGGGTGTTTTGGACCCCAAGTTTCTTGGACCTGGACCCTAATGTAAATCTACTCTAATAATTGCAAATTAGAGGAGAAATTTCTGGCAAGAAATCCGGACTGAGCATGGAGAATTATGGGCAGCCTTTGTTTTATAGCCAAAACCCATGTTCACTTGCATAACATTATTCAGACCCATGACAGTGTTCTGTGGGACTGACGGTATTCCAAGGAATATTCTTGGTATTTTCACATTCAATTTGAATATAGGGAATATTCCTTGGAATACTGTCAGTCCCACATAACACTATCATGGGTCTGAATAATGTCTAGTGGAAACAACTGCAGTTGCCTATGTAGTTTAACATTAAAATTTTACTTTCTGAATGATGGCCACATCTCGTCATGCCATTGGTTGGAACCCAAAGATTCCTCCATGGAAATTATACTTTCAGGATCAAACATGCTTTTTTACATGTTTTGACCAGTGTTGGACTGGTATCACCTTTAAGTGATACCAGTAGGTCATGATATGGCATATATGAAAATGCAAACCATAAGCAATGGTATGGTAATTTTTATTTTTTAAAATTTGGAGAATGGTATGTGCAACAATAATTGGACATTTGTGTTATTGCAAGGGTATGTATAGCACAGTATTCAAAGTGTACATATTGTGCCAATAGCAATAATGGTCTGGTATTCAGTACGGTCCACAATACTTGTATTAAATGGGAAAAATTTATAAGTGATTTGGAAAATGACTTGAAACAAACATGCATATTATTGAATATATTCCGGGAAACTCGAGCCTTTTCATTCAAGCATCAAAAACATGTACAAAATGGGAAGGCCGCAGCCTTATCTTATACTAAATCACTCTACATCCTCTTCAAAACATCCTCTACATACCCTTCACAAAAAAACCCACTAAAATCTTGATCTCTCACCGCAATACTGGTCCTGGAACGGTTCCTCATTTTCAAAACCAATCTGGTAGGGTTTCGGGGAGGTCCCCGCCTCCGATCTACCCGCCCATTAGGGTTTGCCTATGGTATCGTTCAACGACCTACCCGCAGGTATGGTTGGTTAAACCCATACCCTTCCCCGGGCACATACCCATGTTTGATCACAATACCGGTCCAACACTGGTTTTGACCTCAATTTAAAGGCCCTTGAGTGATGGAATAGAAATAACCAATCTGGAAATTGTATTCTGCTGCAAAAGCTCCTCTTGCTTATATTCTAACCTCAAGGCTTTAAAACCCTCCCAGGTGGCTCTTTGCAAAACAAAACTGCATGACAAAGCAAGTTGGATTACACCCTTATGCCCAGTGTAAACCTAACTCGGACTGCCAATGAGAGGAATACAGATTCATGCAGCAGGTTAACATTTTGAATGTTGACTTTGGTTAAATGTTGGTCATAAATGGACACTTTCCTCTCTGCCCTAACTTCTCATAGGCCATGTAACACACAATTCGTGCAAGATGATTAGCAGATCAAAATTGCACCCATATCCATTTTCTTCATAATTTTTGGAGCTTGATTGAATTTCCTATACATTGTCAAAGTGAAAGTTCTCCAATTTATTATATTATCATATAAGTCCCTTCCTGTTGACAACTGTGTCTAGATTGGTTAACAAATTTTGAGCACATATTCCAATCTCTTTTCAATACACGTCTTTTTGTTGTCCTTTTAAATTCACACCCAACCATAGACCAGTCCAACATACATGTCCGTTACAGATCAGAAACTGAATCAGGCAAAAAACAGAACCAACAACAGAACCAAGTCAAAAAACCTGGCATGAAAAAAAACTACAGGACAAATATTGTGATTGCTTGTGAGTGATTGATTTTACTGGATCAATGTAGCAATAGAAACTATGAGTAATGAATGCAATGAGAGAATTACAAATCCACTGAGCTGATTAGCATGTTACTCTACTTACTGATCATTCACTTTCATACTGCCACAAAATTGTGCACCCCAAAGAGCAAAAAGGGCCAATCACTATGACACTCATGCAAAGTGAGAAAAACCTACTGCACAAATGTTGTGGTCACTGGAAAGTGACTGATTTTACTTGATTGATGTATAACAACAATGAGTAATTGATGGATGACTAACTGGCTGGCTCCAAAGTGATGACTCTCCAAAGTACAAAAGCAAAGGGTTACGTATGTTTGGATATGACAAAATTCTTATAATGCACCAGCTCGCCAACAAATCTTCTTGCTTCCAATGTTTGTCACGAACACAACGTACTTGAGCGGCTTTCTCTTCCCGTGTCTCAATGGAGACAAGAATCGCATTCTTGAATTTGGATGTGGGTACTCAATGTCAAATGTTATCCATATTCTAGACCTGAGAGATGATTCCTAGATTCCTTCCATAGCCTGTCCAGTAAGATTGGCCTGCAAGGCATCCGCTGCTTCCCAGCGCTTTGCATAAAGTCCCCACTCATATTTACACCTCTCCCGAACCTGTATAGATTGCATACAATCCTGGTCAGAAATGAGAGTGATAATTCCAACAAAATTCATGAGTGGTAAAACTTTGTGCTATATTTCACTCCATCTTTAACAACACTGATGTCAAATGGATAAGCACTTACCCCTTCCCATCCGGCCCTTCCTTCATGAGCCTCACCCTGCAGAAAATCAGAGACAAATGTCAGAAAATGGTGTTGAAACCAATGTTGGTCCGGTATGTAGGTGGACGCATGGTATCAATAATCAACATCAGTAATGATATCAAAGAACCTACCCATGGGTATTTACATCCGTATTACCAGTCCAATATGGATGTTTGGTGAGTATGTCAAGGTGAGAGAATCTTTTGTTCACTCAAGTTCTTATTTAGGTCAACACCATTCAAGACCATATTGATGCTAGGGAGATTTTACCTAGGTATGAAGGCTCTTGCATGGTATATAGACCTCAATGGTATCAAAAAACCAAAAAAATAAAACCCAATCAAATATCCATACCCTACTGGTATCAAAAAATGTGAAATCCTCATTGTAGATACCTGAATGTATGAAAAAAAGACGATACGAAACCAACACTGGTACAAACGTTTTGGGTTATTAGAAATCCAAGGCCCATGTTCATACAGTGGAGTGGAACATACCTGACTACCAAGAGATGGTACAACCATGTGTACTATCCACTGGGCATCAACAACCCCAATTTTCTCATACGCCGTCTGCATTCAGGAATATGACCAATTACTGTAATTTTCAAATAATGAAACCCTCAACTCTGAACCCCTTACTCCTTAAGAACATTTCCCTCCAAAACATAAAATAGCACATAAAAACGATAGAATGGTGTAATACCTCGACACAGCGACGCAAACTGAAGTCCAGACCCCAGCCATGCACTAGATCATTCTGAAGCCAATCAGAAACACACAAAAGGGTTACCAATCACATCCAAATGAAGCCTCTAACCATCTTTTAACCATGTCAGGCTAAAATGAAATGATAATTTTGATATTTTTGTACCTGTATAATGTGCCAGATGCAGCGCCATGCTTTTCGAGAAAACACTGGTGCCATAATCTCTACAAACCTGCAAAGACCCCAGCAAGTCTTACTTTAGAAGACATATTTTAGAAGGAGAATTAACAGCATACTTTGCACTCTTACCCAGAGGAGGTCAGAGGACATCATAATAGAAACATTTAAATTGAATACTTATTGTTCTTACGCTGCACACGGGGGCTTATGTGGATCTGGACACCACCCTGGCTGCTCTTCTGCATCCCTGGAAAATTAACAAAGATTTCTAAGTTAGATGTATTCAGAGATTAGTTATACTGAACTTTACCAGTATCCAGCAGGATAGGCTGCAAATAAATAATATTAATATCAAGAATGATATAATCATAGTACAATCAATCTGCATGAATTCAAACAAGCAAGCTATTGCTCCTTGAAGTTGCATAACATTCAAAAACATTATTACACAACATACTTGTGGACTTCCACATCACCACGATGCTTCGTCATCGCCCATGTTGTACCCCGGCTCGCATCCAAGGATGGTTGTGATATTTCAAGGCCATATTTTTTGACAAGTTCTATGTAGCTGCAAATTACCAACACCTTTTCATGTCACACTGACAAAAGTATCCTCAAGAACATCCCAATACACATTACATAAGAAGTTTGCTATGACAATGTAAGCATTCAAAGTCCTAGACCAGAAAATGTGATTGTATATGTATTCTACAACAAATTTCTACAACAAGCTAAAGAGGTTGAGCTTGAACATACTTGGTTGGATCAAAGTGTTCCAAGCCAAGATCCTCGTCCCATATGAAGATGTACTCATAGGGTTCCACCAAATCAGGGTGAAGAAAGCGTTTGGCATACCACCTGCATACAGAAACAGAGTGCATAGAATCAAATATTTTCCTGCACCAATCAAACCAAACTACAGACTTGGCATTTGACCAAGTATCCAACATAAATAAAATCCAGAAACAGAGTGTAAAAAATCATATATTTTCCCTCCGCCAATCAAACAAAACTACAGACTTGGCATTCGACTAGTATCCAAAATAAATAAGAATAATGAAGACCTCAGTTCGACATTGTCAATTACCACATCAAGGTTTCTAACACTATGTAGGTAGGTGGCTGGTCGTCAACTCAAACTAGCAATTGTCACGAAGTATGGTGAGAGCATACCATTTAGCTTGCTTGCGGACACTAATGTGTATGGCTTTTTGAGACCACTGGTATTCATCCCATTCAGTTACTTTCCCATCGTAATGAAAAAGTAGGATTTGCCATTCCTTCGAGAACTGCACACATTCGTCCAGAATTTGAGCCTGAAGATCCTCTAATATGTGTATCCTCTAATATATCCATCACTTTTGAGATTTCTCATATCCTTTATGTGTACAACTAGACCTCGAATTTTTATAAGCAACAGGAAATTAGAGGAAACCTTCAATAAGTAGGCCAAACTCTTCAAATAGAGGAAACGGAGAAAATAATATGTTTTTAATAGAGCATGATCCACACGGGAATAGTTTCACCTATTTGGAATCAACAGAATTTTTTGACGCTAGGATTCAAGCATAACATCACATCAGGAAATGAATTAGCAAATATACAAAACAGCTCACTTTTTTAACTGCCTGATTGACTGCCTCCTTCTGAGATACTCCAACTGTAAGAGTCAAAAGATACTTTGGTCTTTCCGGTAAATCCTGTGACACATACATCTCCATACTATAAATAAGCACCTCTTGCTTCCCATAGTATCATATTCAATAACCTACGCAGGTTACACTTTCTCCAAATATCAACCCACAACACATATAATCTCTAAAATCATTTCACTATACTTTGACATCATCAATGGGTGGAAATGAGAAATCCAGGAATTCCCCATCCCAGAAAAGTAAAACTCATGTCCACAGTACCTCCTCAGGTTTTCCCCATAGTCTACGAGGATAGAGGTCACTCAGCATATTGATAATTCCAGGTGGCAGATGTTCTGTTCCCTGGGGTATACCCCTAGTGCATGTAACAGCTCCAGCACTCTGCCACCCATTTTCCCACTTCATCAGCACCATATTCCTGAGTAACACTTATAATCATAACATTATAGATATATAAGAAGCAGATCAATATGGAGCACAATATATAAAATCTACAATGTCTATGGCGCTTAGTGTCACCAGCCTAATACATCACTTGCCTTATTATATGACCTATCCCTGGTTACACTGATGCTCAACACGTTGACCATTGATGTAAACACATGAAACTTAGTTACGCTCCTTATATTATGAGGCCTATGCCTAGGTTACATAATGGTTAACAAATTGCCCATTAGTGTAAACACATGACACTCAGCATTAGTATGCTCAATAATATACTCCTCTTGCATACTAAAACATAAAACTATCATCTCAAGTACTCCAATGTCCTAAGCTAAATGTCATTCCATAAATGTCATTTGCTTCAAATATTACTTATATTGACAAATAGTGTCATGTTGACAATTCGTGGACATGACACTTTTAGGCCTCTAGGCAGCTTAGTGTAACGCTTCGCAAACAATGTACATGACACTAAATAGCATAAACAGTGTATACAAAAGACATGTCCAGTCATAACAATAGTCTGTATGTATATGACAGGAAATGATACCATACCAATGGTTCAGTTGGCGTATAATCAGCATACTGTGGTTCCTGCTTTTCTGTTTGAACCTCATCATAACTAAATGGAACACCATACTGCCAACACCTTGCAAGCACCATATCATTAGAACATTCATTTTTTCCATATATATCAACGTTTAGGTTACCATATTAAGATCATTATGTATAGGAAGGAATAATAAAATGACGTAATTGAATAGGACAAGCAACATAATAAATCAAAGAACTTTTGCACAATATCAATTACCTGTACATATAACATACTAAGGAAGGCTCCAATCAGTCCACTTCCTACAGCAATTACAATAAACTTCAACATTTCCCCTGGATTTGTAGAAGCCACTGCCACCCCACTGTTCACCAGATTTTTGTCAGGAGATTACTTCAAAAAACATTTCATGGTTAGGTGCACCTTGAACACCCTTCACCAAAGCCTGAGGATATTGGTCCCCCAGGTGACAAAGGCATTCTCAAGATGACCTCACATCATACCATTCAATTTGGAAGTCATTAGTCAAATGGCACAAAAACAAAGCCCTGACTATTATTTCGCCGTAAAGAGAAGAATGAGCCCTACCTTTTCACGACTGTCATCTGAATTTGGGCGCCCCCTCCTGGTTCAGTCAGACTGCACTAAAGTAACCTAGAATCTGTTAAAACACCCATTTCGATGCCAACATTAGATGATTGTCACAATTAAAAATCTCAAACCAGGGTTATGCATTGATTCAGTGAAGCCTCTTTCTACCCAAGGATCTCACTTTCAAAACCTCAATGCCGCCAAACTGAAACAACAAATTACAAGGACACAAACAACGCTGCAAGACAGAAGTCCAGTAGTGGGCATTCTCCGAAATCCACAATCCTTCAAAAACTGTAAGGATCCGTCTCGATGCCATACATCAGATGGTTGCCAGAATTTTCATTTCTCCAAGGAAATGGTACGAAACCCCCAAAAAACGCAACAAGCAACTAATGTGCACAACTACCAAGAACATCCTCCTCCTACCTAAAGATCTCCTCTTTCTAAACCTCAATGCAGCACAACTGAACCAACAAATTGCTAGACACAAACAAAAACCATGATCTCCATCCTCCCAAACCCTCAACCTCACAAACACTTGCCAACACTCCTTGTGGATTAGGGGTCCCACATAGGTAGCATGGATTTAACAAAGGGATTATGGATCAGAACCTTGCCTTGGTGCAAAACTCCATCCACCTAGTCACATGCACGTGTTTCACAATCACAAAATCTTACAATGAAATTCCGCAACACCGAACAGTAGAAGCAAACCACGCCTTCAGCCCCTAACCCCATCTAGGCTTGACAAACGAAAGATCAAATGCAGAAGAACACCAACCACAACCACAAGGGAAGTGATGCACTACTAACTTACAAGTGTTCAACAGGTTTGAAAGCTGATGATCTACCAACTTAGCCCTATATAATTGTAAGTTAGAAAGAGGATTTTGTTTGTTGGTTTTCGGTGGCATACCGGCAAAACTTGAATCTCGGAGCCACGTTGCAGGATGTGAGTAATGTCTGATGAGTAGAGTAACTTAGTGACGCTGTGCTCTGTTGTGACGGTGCTTGATTGCAGCTCTAATTTACGAAACTCCGCCAGCTATAAGCTTCAAATCGCTCGATTGAGAGTCATATTATGTGTAAGTAAATATGTGTTCCTTGTGCATCCGAGTTCAGTCGACGTCGGATGATGATGACGACGAGTGGGTCCTTCAAAGTTCCGCCTTCTCCTGAATTGCAGGTGTGCGAAACTCGAGACAGACTAAAGTTAGAGATACCAAGAGGGGATTGCAGCTTCGACTGAGGGCGGTACAACATGATTTTCAGTCAAACTTGTTGGTGCCAAGGCATTGGCATTTTGCAGGTGGGTGGAAGCTGAGGGCCACTTCTTCACACACGAGCCAAGAGCCGTGACCATGAAATTGCGAGAGCCCCAAGGAAGTGTCCAAAGGCCGTCCCAAGACGCCTCCAAAATCATGTAGTGTGGTCACGGGCCCTCAACTGTAGTGTGAAGTCATATGTGACGGCCCCCTCAACCAAATGCTATTTCAACGAATATCTATTCACGCAAGGTCCACTCATATGATAAATATAATAAATCAATAGCTGTGAGGTTTCGGAGTGCCATGGTCTTCTAGTTTTGTTAGGCCTAGATCCAAGAGGTGGTTTTTCATAATAGTTCAAGTGACCATGAAACATTATCCATTTGATGCCACGTAGGAATCCATGTAGACTTTACGTCCATCTTGCATTCACTTACTCGTTTGTCCCTCAAGGGTAGTGTGAAGCGAACTTGGACCGGCTCCACCTTTTCCACCAATGAGAGTGCTCGAAGGGCAATGGTCACGGGCCCTCAGTCATGTGTGTTATGTACATCCATGTCCAATTTTGGTTCCTAACTTGACCCTGAGGTTCTCTAGAGAGTCTAAGCTAGTAAATGAGCCTTCAATAGTTGTCTTTCTGACTAGTCCAGTTTTCCTATGACATGTAACATGCGACTAGTACAAGATAATTTATCAAATCTTAATCGAGGCCATAGCTGCGTACATGGGTAAGTTTTTAGTCCTTGGTCTACGTTGAATGTAAAATGGCTTTTTAGTTGATTCAATGCTAGAAGAATTGGCTTCAAAGATCTTGAATTAGTCTAGTCAAAGTTATGTGAGATGAATAAGCCACAAACCTACAAGGGGTCAAGTTTTTATGTTGGATGAATAAGAGGTACGTTTGTATGCAAAAATTCACTCTTGCCCTTACTTGACATTTTTAGTAGCCAAAGCATGGCCTAACATATGTACACACTTAGGTGAGAGGGAATTATCACATACGATCTAAAACATGTTTTGGGTTCACATATGAGCTCGCAACTATGATTAAGGTGAAGTGTCCCTCATTCACGCCAACATGTTCCATAAATTATTCTACATGAGCATATTAAATTGTGAGTCCCATGATCAAAACTAAAGTCTTACAATACACAACGTGTGGGTGAAGACTTTGTTGATTTTCACCTTTAAAATTGGCGGCATAAGTCTAGAGATGTTGATGATGAGTGTGTGGTAATTGTAATACCATTTTTCTGGCCATAGCCTGGTAGTAGGAAAGAAAAAACTTTCTTTATGATAAAGTAACTAAAATGATAGATGAAAGTTAGTTTAAGATGAAATCGGAAGGCTATAGCCCGAGGAAAGTAGTTGTAGGAATTGTAACCGCCGGGAGTTCTGAGCGTGATAAGCGGGCTATCGCCAAGGAGAAGATACTTCTCGTTATATCTATTGAAGCCATAGCTGCGGAGAGTCAAGCTATAGATGATAGAGTTAGTTGAATGTAGCATCTTTGAAGTTAGAAGATCAGCATAGGAGCATCACCACCTATGATAGGGGGATGCGGCTGAACAAACTGAGTTTGAATTGATTAAGTAAAGAGGATTATTTGAGTAATACAAGTATGGCAATATTCTGTGTATGACATTTAGAGTCGAATGAGTGTATTTCAAGAATATGTTTGAGTCCAACAAATGAAGACAAGATCATGTGAGTGAAATCTGGGAGTAAGGAGTGAGGAACAATGGAGTGAGATGAATTGAAGATGAGAGAATATGTTTAATGAATCAAAGTAGTGGTATTTGGAGAGTGAGATAGATCAAAACTGAGAAAAAGGCTATAGCCTGTATTGTGAGAGAAACAAGGTGAGTCGAAGTCGAGCAACCACCCTAAGTAGATTCAAAGAAAGCAAATTGTTGCAGAGAAGGCATAGGCTATAGCCAGTGTTAACTGAAACTTGAGAGTGATTGGCCGAAGAGAGAGAGAGATAACCGCAAGAACTTGAAGAGTCTCAACCTAAGTCAAAATAAGTAGAAGAGCGTACGGAAAAGGAGACAGACCATAGCCTAAGTAGAGATCGTTGCAAGGGCCATAGTCTGTAGCACGGATAGGATGCCAGGAGCATTGTTGTGAGACATTGAAGAAGAGTTTGTAAGAGCCATGGACTATCGCCTAAGAGTAAAGCAAGATATGGGCCATAGCCGAGAGTGTCAGAACATTGCCAAGAATGTCAGAATATGGCCAATGCTGCAAAGATAGGAGAGATAGTGTAAGGGCGAGTGTCAGCCATAAACCCCCACCCTTTTGCGTCTGTGGTCCGAGTGGAAGTCTATGGCTCACATGTCCTTGTTGACTCTTAGCCTCGAAAACTCCATGCTCATACTCCAATAAATTTAAACACAAAACACACTCTTTTTATTAAACCCCATAGGGCATTAGCATTCAGAAATACTCGTGCACCTATGTCAATCATCACACCACAACACACCAACATACTCTCCCTTTTCTACTTCCAATATGGCCCATGCACCATCTAACTACCTAATTTAATTCTTGGTACTCTAAAGTGCCTTCCTTCACATTATAAGTTTGTTGAAATGCACCTAGCCCTATTGCCCACTAATCTCCCCTTCCATGTTGCCACAATGCAGGGGACCCCTAGCTCTACAGTTAAAATTCGAGATTGGCTAGCCTTTCGGCTTTAAGTACACAAAGGCCCTTGGCCTAGCACTTGAAGTGCAGGTTCAGCCTTGGCCCTTGGCTGCTGATCCCAGCCCCTGGCTGCAGCTAGCATCTGAATTCACACTCTGAACGTCGGAACTTACACTTGCCCCTGGTCGCAGCCTCACCTTCACCCCTGGCGCAGCCCAGAATCTGCATTTGAACTCTGAACTTCGGAGCTCACACTCACCTCTGGCCGCAAACTAAATCCGCATTCAAAATCTGAACCTCGGAGCTCACACTCGCCCCTGGCCACAGCCTCACCTTCACCCTGGCGCAGCTCAAAATCTGCATTTGAACTCTGATTTTCGGAGCTCACACTCGCCCCTAGCAGCAGACTAGATCCGCATTCAAAATCCGAACTTCGGAGCTCACACTCTCCCCTAGCCGTAGCCTCACCTTCACCCTGGCGCAGCTCAGAATCTGCATTTGAACTCTGATTTTCGGAGCTCACACTCGCCCCTGGCAGCAGACTAGATCCGCATTCAAAATCCGAACTTCGGAGCTCACACTCGCCCCTGGCCGCACCTTAGCTCAGCCCTCTCTGCAGCCTACATCCCTCGCCCTCCCTTCTCCTGGCTAGCCTCGTCTGTTTCCAGCCTTTTCGGACCAGAGACCCTGGATCCGAAATCTCCGAGCCTCATCTAACCAGGGAAGACATCCCCAACCTAAAACCGCCTCAATGCAATCCTAAACCGAACAATTACCCTAATGCTAAAGAATCACAATTCTCACAAATCCTCACTCAAATTCTAACCTAGCTAACCACAAATCTTAACTCATCCCTTAACTGACACCCATGCTAATCCTTCCATCCTCAACTCTAATGCCACACTTGCTAAGCACTTCGAACTTAACTTACTTAAAACACAAAAGCCTCACACTTTTTATGATTTCTTGAGTGATCGAATAATTGTCAAAGTCAAGATTTAATGGACTTTTGAGGGTAAAACCATATGTGGGCACCTTATTGGGCTCACAGCGAGCGATCCGTCGAGACGGTTAAGTCCCATTATCGCACAACATAAGAGATATACCGCCGAGAGTAACCTAACAGACTATCGCCTGTGAGAGAGGAAATTGATAGAGGCGAAGTAGAAACGGCCAGAAGAAGTGAGAGAGGGAGACGTCCTAAGTAACCACTTGAACTAAAGTGATGAGGTAGTTCAAAGTGATCATTGCTAGGAAAGACAAGAAGTTTAGAGGGAGTGACGAGGCATGATGGAAATTAGAGTATCATGATGATGGTGAGTCGGCAAGTAATCTAATCCACAAAGAGCGTGTTTTGATATGATTAGGAATGAGAAAGATATGGTTTGATGTGAGAGGAATTAGGCTAGCCGTCGAAGTAGATTGTGTTGAATCTAATGGCTATAGCCTATGAGTTATATGATTATGTAAGAATGTTGCAGGAATCAAAGCAAGCCTTTGTGTGTTGTGTGACAATGAAGAGCACGAGATAAGTAAATTTCAATTATAATTAAGAAATGATAAATGAGATAAAGTAAAGAAACAAATTCTTTGAGCAATGCAATTTGAATTATGATTGATGGCATTAAGTGATTATTTAATTAAGGAGGAAGGTACTAACCCCAATAGGATGAAAATCCATTGGAAGACTATTGCCAAGATCCGAAAAGACTATTGCCAAAGCTTTTGAGCTTCATGACAGAATTAGAAAGTGTGAAACTAGAAGTGATAGGAATCGTCAGATAGGACAGACCCACACACGACTCAAAGCACCAATGAACCATAAGAGTGGAGATTAAGCCTGAGGAAGAGGAAATGAAGGAGTAAAAGACCTAGATTGTTATTAGAACCTTAATCCAATGTGACATTAATCCTTATAGACACTAGCTCAGTCTTCCTGGAGACCTAGTTCCCTGGGTTGTTGTTTTAAGTGATAGCAAAAAACTAACTACGGTAATGCTCTAAGAAATTGCATAATATTTGAATCTCAAACATGGGCTCTACATTTTTAATTTAACCCCTAAATGCACTTGGCTATTTTAGGGAGAAAATAGGTGAACTTAGTGGCATAGGTTTTGGAATGTTTTGAAGCAGATTGACACATGCTTAAAAATGGACTCGTACATTTTTGAGTTGTTTGTAGTCTATAAAATTCACAAACTTTTGTGGTCGTCCGCATGTCATCCTTAGGTGGAATATAGCATTTTCAGAGGAGGTGGTATAAAACGAGTGAGGTGGGCCCAAAAAAAAGTCAAAGAGAAAATTGTCAATTTTCCTTATTAAATTAGAAATAAAAATAAAAAACCAAGGAATTTCCCTAATAATCTATCCAACAATCATTGCAACAAATTTTTCAAAAATCCACACAAATATGATTATTTATGATGTGTGCAATACCCTCACCATGATTGTTGTCACAATGAACCCATAACTTTGACCTAATGGATGGACACCTAGAAATTGAATTTGGGAAAACACCATAGTAGATATTTTCATATGCTAATCATTAGTGTAACACAAATTTCAACCCATTTGGGCAAGATCTGCCATGTTGACATGTTAAACCTCAAAAAAAATGTTCAGCCCAATCCGCCATAGGTTCAGTGAGTTGTTGCCGCATAATTTGTTGACTTGTTGAGTGTTGTTAGGGCCAGTTCACATGGGGTCCCAAGTCCCACTCATGTTAGCAAGTCCCAATATGGAGGCAAAGTCCCAACTTTTGAGCCTCAAGAAACCATTAAAATATGGTTAATTATCATAAAGTCAAAACTTTATTATTTTATGCCAAAATATTCATGGGACTTGTGTTGAGAGTTGGGACTAGCTTTTTAGCGTGACCCAACTCTCAACACAAGTCCCAAGCCTCACCTCCAAAAAGTGTTGCCATGTGGGCATCCATGTCATAGTCGGGACTTAGGACTTGGGACCCCGTGTGAAGTGGTAAGTCCCAACTTCCATGCTCTCAATTGCTAAGATTGCAAAATTTGACCTCAAGTGACTTGGGAGTTAGGACTTGGGACCACATGTGAACCGGCCCTTAGTGTGGGCACAGGGCCTTACATGATGGTGCAACCCCTTCCCACATTAAAACTTCCTTGGGCTACTAAAAAATTTCATGTCTTTTTTTCAAGGAGTTATTTTGGAAAAAGATGCTTCATCACCATATCTACACTAAATATGATATTTAGTGTCACCAATTCTAATTGTCTTGCTCAATACTAATTGTAAATCGCGGAATAGTGTCACCAACACTAAATGTTTAACCCAACATTATTTGTAATTCCTTGTAATTTTGGGGGGATTATAGATTTACAGTATTGCAATTATTGTCACTTACCAAGTGATTTTCATCCAAATTTCAATCATCCATGACAATATTTCATCACAAGTTGCTGACAAGAGATGGTATGATTTTGGCCAATGGATGAACTCATCCATCATCTATGACAGTATTTTTAAACCTATTCATAAGAAGTGTCATCTGAAAAGCTACCATAGTAGCATTAAATACCATATGACACTAAATATCATATTTAGTGTAGCTTTTGCCCACAATTTGACCCAACTTGAATAAATTTACTATACAACACGAAACTTTATATACACCTTATGTCATACATATGACCCCGAATGCATCTAGTGGTGAACATTTCCAATGGCTCCGTCGCATCAAATCTTCACCATCTTAATCTATAATTAAGTTGGTGCCTCCACACAAAATATTGTATTGACTGTCATATGGTAATTTATGTCATTGTGGTAACTCGTTTACTCAAACTTCTTATGAGTTTACAAGTGTTGTCATCCCAACTTGCATTTAGTGTACCCAAATCTCAATTATTGAAACAAAGTTTGGTATATTCTGCATCCTCATGTTTATGTAATGAAATATTGTCATGGATGAATGAAATGTGGATGAAATTCAAGTATTAATTGACAGTTTTTACAAGATTGTAAATCTATAGTGCCCAAATTAATTTTTATAAGGAATGACAAATAATTTAGTGTTGTCACACTACATGGGCAGATTGCACATATTATTGAGCACGACAAATGGAATTGATTTAAATAAAATACTTAGCGTAATAAAGAAATGTAATATTTTCTACACAACCCATTTGACATTTATCACCTAGGATCCATTGAAAAAATCACGATTTGTATCAAATATGTGCCAAATGTTTTCTAGACTATTTCAAGGTCTTTGACGCTAATTATGAAGTTTACTTCACTAGAGAACTAATTTTATGTGTTGTGATAAACTTCATTTCATTTGGAAGCCACACATGTTCAAAAATGCCAATTTTGAAACCATAGGTATCATGTCAACGTCCATCACATCACGTCCTGTGACGATGATGTGACGTTGGACCCAAAAATGTCACGTCAAGAGGGGGGGCACAAACGACTGCTCGCCAACAGTGGACGGGAAAAGTCGACTGCTAGGTAGTAGTTGATGTTGCCAATAGTCTACTGCTAGGTAGTAGTTGATTGTTGCCAACATTCGACTTCTAAAACTAGTTGATTGCTACCAAACAATCGACTTCCAAGACAACTGCTCCAAAATAATTGCTAGTCGATTCCTAATGAACAATCATCTTGGAAGTCAACTTGCTCTTCAATAGTCGACAAGACATGTAATTGCTTGTGAGCAGTCTCCATGTCGACTGCATGCCCCTCCCATGAACATGTGGCATCCATGGATTGGGTGGGGAGGGGTAGCATCCAATGAATGCCGTCCCCGTGAGTATATACGGACCCCATTTCTATTCCACCCTCACTCCACCCTCGCTCTGGTGGGTTATTGGTTGTTGACCAATGGTAGTTGTCCAATGGTAGCCTCCAACGAATCCTCTAGCGGTCCCATTTTTTTATTGATATCTTTGCATGCAAAAGTCATCAACATTTGGGGACACCACCCTCCAACCCCGTAGATCTCAATGATGCCAACACAGTGTTAGGGGTACATGTTGAACCACATGCCAAGTGACAGAGAATCCACATGACACCACCACATGGAGTCTGTTTGGCTTGTCCACCATCTTCGCCAATTGATGTGGAGATGGCATCGGAGGTTCCAACACCACCACTAGTAGTTACCGACAATGACATGGTGGAGGCGTTGAGGGTGAGTTGACGAAGTGCAAGTTGAACCACAAACATGAATTAGTTGGTCCGCATGGAGCACGTGAATGAGGTCCACGGTCTAAAGGCTTGGATTGAGGAGTTGACTAACCTTGTGAGGGTCAATTTTTAAATAACAAGGCTTATCATTAGTGCTCGGAATTGATGGTAGGGGTGGAAACTTGGGAGCCAGGAACAACTGCCGTCAAGAAACTTAGAGGCAATGCGGGTTGCTTGCGACATGGTAATTAGGAGGAACCGGATGTTGGAGGATGGCATGGTCACGGCCACTACATGTATGCAATGCGCAAGAGGGCCTTGTTGGATAAGCTTGAGAAATTCAAGGATCACGGTGAACAATAGCTTGATAGTCAACTTCTTTCACCCCATGGTTGTCTATAGATTACATGTACCTCGAGATCCTTTTGATCATGATGCACATTACCCTAGCATTGATTGGAATTTGAAACCCAAAGATGAATTCCAGTGGGAGGCCGTGGTGTCATCTTGCATTGTGAAACTTTTAGCCAAATTGGCCTTGTTGTGGCCATGCACCCCACGTGGATCAAGGATGGGAATGTGTTGTGCCATATGATGTCATCCTTGGGGACCCAAAAGCACATGGATCATCGAGTTTTGCAGTCATATGGTCCATCCAAATTGCTTGCTATCTCACATGATGCAAACACATTGTTGTCCTTCATGCAAAGCCCCTCTACATCGTAGGCTACAAGAGCAATTTGGTGCACAATGGGGAATGCCTCCAGATTTTGAGTACAATAACACCCACGACGTACTACCCATAGAATACGGTGATTCTCTTGCTTATAGCTAGCGAGCACGGAAGTATGTCAAGGACCTCTAGGGGTTTCCAATGGATCTCACACTCAAGTACATCACAAGGCGGCGCATGAGTTCTACCTTGGGTCTACATCAAAAGTTGTAGGTGAGAGAACATTTTTGTATCGAGTCATGGGAGGCGATGTTGGCGATACAAGGAAGTTCGTTGAAGGTCCACCCCCAAGGTTACATTTACGACTCCAATGTGACCGAGGGGATACTACCACATGAACTCGTTCCAAATGAAACGATGACTTAGGATATGGAACACATGTTGGATGTTGACAATTATAAGCGCATTGAAGACTAGCAAAAAAAAATGCGTTGTCGAGGTGTCATTCAATGAGATAGAAAATCTAGTTAGGTTGAATGAGTGAAATATGTCAAAAGTCTTATGGACGTTTGCTCAAGTCAATAGGAACAATGAACAGACACTCTCCAAACAAATTTGCATGACGTTCATGAAGACCGGTGGACAACATTCTTCCATCTGTTCGAACAAATAGTGCATCCATATTTGTGAATGGATGATTTTGTCTTCAACTCCACTAATTTTTGGTTATTAAATCATGCATTATCAAGTAAATTTTCGTGCATTGCATGATAGGCATGTGGTTAGTGTAGAATTTTTGCCTCGTTGGTTGTTGTAGATAGGTTTTGGGATTGGGTTCCGATTAGCAAAACCACACAGGGAAGACTAAATAAGTGTTAGATTAGACTCTAAGTGTCATTATTAGGTTAATTAATAAGTCATAACGACTTTAGAATGAAATTGGGGTATTGAACCTAGGTAAGACCTTGTTTGATGTAAATTTGATGGAATTAAAAGATTAAGGAGAGGATTATTAGCGTCATTCAATGCAATACATGCAATTGTGCAATCTCTCCCTTACAACCAGCCATAGTCTAGTAGTCACGACTCGCTATACCATGGATTTGTTTTCAATGCAGGGAGTCACGGCTCATCAATAATCTTTTGAGTTACCAGTAACCACATTTAATCAGGGCCAAGGCCGCCCCAACTTGAACAATAGTCTCTCCTTAATTAATTGATAATTTAGTGGATCATGAAATTATGTAGAAACGACCTTGCAAGTCACGGCGTTCACTAATTTATCTTAGATTTAATGAGGCAGTGGACTATTGTCCTTACTTGGATTAACAGGAGGATGCGCCTACGAGTTCACAAAGACTATCGGCCATCACACGTTAGTATCCATATCCATGCTTTGGTTCCTTTATCCTTCATCTTAGTTGGATGCAATACTTTTTTTTTTACGCAATTCTTTAATTTCTCAATTGGAGTAATATTTTCCTTGACAATTTCACTGGAACCATTTCCAGGTACATAAAATAAATCCTTTCCATTCTAAACTTTTATGTCACCTTCATAATTCCTTAATTGATATGGTTTAATTAAGATACAAATGAAAGTTGCAAAAGGCTATAGTCTAGTTAGCGGGTCCTAAGTAGCGTCTACCGGATCCTAAGTGAACGGTAACCAAGTGACCAAGTCTAAGAACCAAGTCAACCAAGTCTCAATGTCAAGTCCATTTTAGTGTAGTGCAAGCCATAGTCTTAAGTAGCCAGTAAACGGCAAGTGATACTCGAAGACTGACCTAGTCTTACTTACTTATATCTTGGCTCTTGGGCTGCCCTCTATATTTATGTTCAGTTTGGTAAGAAAATGCCTAGGGTTTAGGGTTTAGGTCTATACCCTTTATGTTGGTGGTGATGGCACTCATCACTTATCCTATATATTATGGCAGTTATATTAGTTTCCCCCATAAATAGTTTATGAATAGAAATTTAGCTAAGCAGACAAATTCTCATAATAAAACTTTATTGGTTTATAATAAAGATATAAACATGAACGACTTTCATCCGAACCACATTTATCATCATGGTGAGGAGTGTTAGAAAAAACCCTCCACTGTCTTTGTGGTTTCCATCCATAGGAACAAGATGTCATAACTATAGCCTACTAGTGAAAAACATGCAACATCCTACACGGGTTTAAATTGACAATTTCATGTTTCCCAAATGCATGTCAATTCTAGAACACCTCACACACCCCAATCTTAGAGGTCTTTCTTACAATCCACACACCAAGCACACATTTAGTGCTTGCACTTATTCAAGTAAGGAAGAACATCACCCACAATGAGGCATGTGGATATAAATAAGTAAGTAACAAACAAAGAACCCAATCTACTTTGATAGACACAACCAAATGCTACTTCAACATGCAATTAGTGAAAGTATCAAACTTATTGGAATTAAGTTCGATGTAAAATAAGATACCATCTATTTGAGGAAATGACACACCAAATGACGACACATAGAATCAAGGGGGGAAAAAGGATGAAAAAAAAAGAAATAGCATTGTTGTGTCTCCAAACTTGGAGAAAGGACTTAGGAGGTGGCGCAATCATCTACTTTGACTTTACAAAAGATGCCCTTGACTGAACTAGTAATTGTTGATGCATTATCCAACTTGTATAGCTTGACCAATTGTGCTTGAGTTATTGAGCTAGGCTTTCACGATTTAGTGCGCAAAGGATATGTGTCAACGGTAGAAGAAGAGATGTTTGAAGAATAATCTGATATGCCTTGCTCATGATTAACCAAGGGGCTCAATGTATGGCTACATGCACAATGTCTACATGCCATAGTAGGTTTTAAAATCATATATATGATACTTGTAGGGTGTAAATTTTTTTTATACATTATCATAAAAGAGAAAAAATAAAAATATTCACATGTGAAATTGACGATCTTAATATCAAGTATATATTTACATGTAATGGAAACAAAGTTGTGTATCTAAATTTTGAACAACATTTAGGTTTTCAATTAATTAAAAAGTGTATTGGAAAAATGAACTAATCTGAGATAGGGTCCTTTGGACATAATTGGTTATTAATGGAAATATGTAATTCAAATATATATATCTTTCTACATGGAGAGGCCCAATCCTATGGTGTGTTGGAATCCCTTTCCAATTGTGCATTCTTCGACAATGTACCATATTTTGTTGGAACTTCCCATAGAAATACATGCTCTTAAGCTCACTACACTGTTTTTTGCATTTAGTGTTGTCAACAGTAATTACGAACCACAACACTAAATGCCAGTGACGCCCTTAATGTTTACATCTCCACAATTAGTGTTATAATATTTTTTATGTTTTGTGTTTTGTTGCCGCATGGTTGCACCACCACCATCTCTACCACCACTACTTGAACACTATTTGTCAAGTGTTTGGTAGATAGTGTTGCAGGTAAATGAATAGTAACAACATTAAATGCCACACAACACTAAATGCAAAAAACAGTGTACTGGTTTTCAACAACGTCCACATACCCTTCTCTTGGCTTGTTAGTCAAGTAGCCTCACTTTCCCAACACCTTGCCAAACAAGAATTTAACACTTGGCACAAATTGATAACCATGGCATCATGGGGTATATCTGATTTGGGAAACCCATGACAACCCAACCGCATCAAAACTCACATGTGATGATATCAAAAAGGCTTTTCTTGCTAAAGAATAGAACTCTTTCCATCTCTCATGGAAGAAACTAGATTACCTTCACCTCAAAAAAAAATTTAAATACAAACATGACTTGTAATTGAAGCAACCATTAACTCCCACCACAATGTAATATCTTTCATGTCTACCACACCTCAAACCATAAGCTTGCCATTGAAACTCGACGATGGACAACTATCCATGTTTCCAGAGATACTAGACTATGCCACTTTTGCTCCTACAATGTAGTTGAAAATGAGGCACATATCCTATTGGAATGTTCCCTATGTAACCCCATTAGAGATAAATTTCCATCACTATTTGAGAACGGATGTCCAAGTAGCCTCAAGTCTTTCTTTCAAGAAGACCAAGTTAACATTAGCCTCTATCTCACAGAGGCTACCGCACTCCACTCTAGGGTATCAGCCGGCCATTCTGATGTACTTTCAGTCCCATTAGCCTTTTGGCTCCCCGGATTTTTAGCTCAATTTCATTTCATTTCATTGCTAAGAAGAGATATTTTAGTTTCTTTCAACCTAAGAACAATATGTGGACAGCCGATTTCACAATTCACTCAAAACAACATATACGAGAATGATGAAGATGTTGAGTGAAGTATTTACAATCCAGCTTTGTACAACAACGGAAGTTTGCCTTGATAGGCTTCTCATGTACATAAAAAACTACTACCCAAGTTTCATCATTATCAGTATCCAGCAGCTGAATTCGAGTGCAATGCCATTGGAAAGCCTCGAGAGATAATTGTAGAGATCAATGGTGTGGGGCTTGTTTTACAGCTTGAATTATATGGTCTCCTTGGCATACTATGTTGAGGGCGTCCACCACCCGTGACACCCTACACATGAAATGAATATTGTCAATAATTATCAATCCATGATGTGATTTCTTTTGGTTGATCATCCCTTCACAAAACCTCGACTAACTTTCAATAGGGGTACTATTTTCAAAGTTCCCATATTAATAAAGTGCATCCAATACTGTGACACCAAATTTGAACAAAAAATGAAGTCTTATTGGAACCTACACAGCAAGATTACACTGGCTTTAGATTATATTATTGGGAGGCCCAAATTTTTAATACGCTCTCTGAACATGATATCTTCCCCTATGCCTCCTAAGCAATTCCTTCATAAGTTTCTCAAGAATGCAATGCATCATCTATTTTGATCAAGATCCCAAAGTTTGTTTCTACAGAAGTTGAAATAAAACATTGTTCCAAACATGTTGTGACTTACCAAGTGATAAGGATTAATATGTACATGATGCTCCCATGTTGGCTGCGTCCCTGAAAGAGCTTCAGAATGAATGTCATTTACCAACCTTGCCCGCCAATCTCAGTGCCCAATACTGTGCAACCACAGGCACAGCACACTCTCTCCCCACACTGAGTAGCTCCAAGTTGTACATAAAGCATTTGACTGTACAACATAAGCATGAATCTTCACTTGATGGTGACATTCTAAATACTCCAACTCTTTGCTCCATACTGGCTATCAAGGGGACACTACAGGAGCAAATACATAGCACCAGGTCAAGTATGTCCACCCAATGTGCTATGGTGTGGAGAGTAAATTGTGTAGATATGCCTTGTAGAGATTTGATGTATTTGTAGAGGGGCAGACATTTGCTGCAAATTTGCATGTTGAATCATGAGTGACTTCTACCAGAATGGGCACCACCTGCCATGAAGGTAGAATTTCCATGTATCAGTTTTGGAACACATAGACAAGGTGTGTAGAGAAAACCTCTTCTGCTGTATCCACAGAAGCTTGGAAAATGAACCCACACACAGTTTACTAGGCAGTTAATTAAGCAGCTTGTGTTGTATTCTATTGCCTATAACACCTACCTGCTAATAACTTTGGTTAACTTGTTGCTAGGGAGTGCTCTTCAGGATAAAAGGGTGTCCACCCATGATTCATTAGGTGTGAAAAAAGGAAAAATTCATGTGTTTCATTGGCTTATTGGTAACACTGCTTTATCATGTACACCAAATAGTCCTGGTAGGGTGGGTGGAAAACTAATGTGGAAACAAATAATGTGGCCCAAATACACTTAGTCCGTTTTACTGAAGACTTCTGACCAGCACCTTCAGTACTGTTTCAAGGACAAAAGTAGTATAATATAAAATAGTAACATACATTGGTTTCCTAGAAGAACAATTAATATGGCCCACACAATTAATTTTGTCATAGAGATTTGGTGTGGGTAAAAAATTAATGTGGTCGACATTGATTCTTAGAAGAGCATTGATGTGGTTTCTAAAGAATTAGTGTGGATCACACCAATAAGACTATTTGGTGTAATTTTGGTAGCAGAAATGCAGAGATATTTACGAGTAGATGAGTGAAATTTCTTATATGTCCAGAAGAATCAAGAATTCACAATAACCAAGAGCACAGATGCATGTCAGGAAGGATCAAGGTTGAGTTCTTGTACCCCACATAGCTCTGGCAGAGATTTTCATGAGACATGGCCTGGGTGATCAACTTCTGCACTTGTGTCTTAACAGTTAACCCAGTTTCGAGTTCGGTGTTGGTTGTTGAGAAATCGTGGCCCGTAAGTTTATTACTCATTCGTGCCATGACAGCCACTGCTCGCTCATTCAAGACCTCATTGGCATCTCCTTGCTGACCCACAGCCTGTATCAGTCATGAGTGAACACAATCCCATTGAATGAACACCTACTCACAAAGGCCTCCAATCAAATTGATGCATTCAGGAGCTAGTCTTGCACCCATCATATGGATAGTGAATCTCAGACGTTGTCCTCAGTCATAACACTTCCTAGGACAATTATGAACAAATTCTCAGTTCATGGTGTTTCTAGGATTCAGACTTGTAAATCATATATATGATCCAATATTGGGTTCATGCTTTTCATGGGTCATAGAACAAACCTGAAGTAATTCCCGTTCTCGGACGCCATGTTGAGGTGGGGAAGGAATATTGGAAAGACTCAGTGCTTCATCTGGGTTTCCAGTTCCTGTTGACCTCGTGTGGCCAGGTCCAGGATCAGGAAGTGTCAAGAGACGCCAATTGATCAAAGGGTCATGGACAAAAGCTTCCATCATGGCCATAACACTGTCCTTGTTGGTTCTCAATACTTGCATGACATTCTCACAAGTGGATCGGAAGTTGCCCTCGATTCCACTGACCTCCATTGCTTTTACAAGCATTCGAGTAAGCCTGAATGGAACCTGCATGATAAGAACACAAAAGTGAGAATCACACACAATTCAAATTATTTCATCCATAACTGACATAGTCCGACAGATAATGTTGTTGTGTATTTTGCTATATGTATACATAGAAACAGCCTTACCTTCTCAGGAAACTTTTCTCGACTCATGGAGGCCTCAAAACAATCGCCAAAGTCAATATGAAGAATCTTCCCACTGCATGTCCCAGTTAGAGGTTCAGAACACGAAGTCAGTGATCTTGGTTTCAATGTCTGTTTTGGAAATAGCTTGGAAATAGCTTGGAGTATTAACTATATCAAAGGAACACATGTTTCAAAATTATGAAGCCATAGATGTTCCGAACATGAAAGAGAAAATGATATGGACATCGGGAGATTTGCAATCAACGGTCTATCCTCCTGCCTAATTGTGCAAAGAAAGGCATAGAACAGGACCGATGTACCTGTGACGGTCTAACATCAAATTACTGGGGTGCCGATCACCAAGCCCAAGCAAGTACCCAACCTGCCATATAGACCACAATAAGTGACAACTTGCACTGAAGAAAGATAGAAACAATACTAAACATGTACACATGGTTTTAATCTGAAGAAAAGATATGTTCAATGAGCTCTTAGGACTCTTCAGACTTGACCATTATTCAGACTTCGCTGTGAAGAAATCTAATGACGAAAATCTATGCAGGACCACAGGAAGTGCCGATCTTTCCAACAGAACTTACATGAAAACACAACCAAACACTGCATAAACCTCAATAATATGGTTGTATATACAACTAACCATGCTCATGACAGCCAAACTCCTTGTATAGTTTGTGCGCCGATCGAGCCAAACCTCTGAACTTCTACTTTTCAACCACAGCACCTGAAGCCAGCATAACATGAGGTATACCATGAGTTAGAGCATTTACAGTAGTTGAATCACCAGTCAAAAAGGAGTGCATTTAGAGCATATCTAGGCAATCATCCACTATTTTGACATATATCTAGATAGTACACAGAACAGAAAATCAACGCACCTTTGCAAGGTCATTTCCTGGAGAGTTTTCCAAAGCATGCTCAAAAACTTCAACCTTGGCCATCAGTGTAAGTCGTTCATAATCGGGAGCAAAGGCCAGCATTAGGCGATGTTCCACATTCACTGGAACCTGTGTGGAGAGGACACAAGGGAACATATCCATGCAGATCGTGAATAGTGGCACTATTGAATTTGAGTGCTCTAAGCCAGTGACAGTAGTCCAAAGAAACTTACAAGACTCTGATCCTAATAGCTGCCAAGAGGGAATACAGAGGACATTTGCAAAAAAGACAAAAATAATGGTTAATTTGGATACACACCTTTCGAGCATCCCGATATTCACGAATCAGGTGGTGAAGAGTGTCACAATTTGGTACCCACCCAATAAGACCACTATTTGGTGACAGTGGGATGACTGCATAGCGCTGAATCGACAGGTCCTTCTCAGCAGTAAGTCGTGAATTCGCCAATAACGTATTGACAAGTCCAAATAGCTGCACATACCCACAAAATGCTCTTTCATTATAAGCAAACTAATCAAGTGAGGAAAAGGAACAGATCGAGTATAAGGAGCTTATTGATGAACAAATAAATTAGACAGTGCAAGCTCTCAACACTGTCACAATGAAAGCCTGATGGTCTGACACCAAAAGATGTCCAAGTTTGTGCTACCTGCATAACACGCTCATCTTGACGTAAATCTTCGTGTCCTTTAAGAAGGAAGTCATAATTTTCTCCATCATCCCCATGGATAGTCAGTCGTCTTGGCCTTTGTTTTGATGTGATGACAATTAGCTGTGGGGAGAAACCTGCAATCTTTACTACTTGTTCACCTGTTCAAATAAGAAAATTGTCAGAACCTGTCTAACGTACGAAAACACATCTAGCTGACATTCATTGAATGAGGTACAATATTGAGTACAAAAGTTGTTGAAAGAAAAGTATCGAATTTACCAATGACAAACCTTTGTTTTGTTTATCGAACACATCTTACCATACATTTGATAGTGCACTGTCAAATGTTGTCTAGACTCTAATCAACAAGTTGAAAATTAGACAGTTGAACATTTAATGCCTTTTTCTGCACTGAAAAGCAAGAACACTGGAGTCACTAGGAGGTGAGCAAAGGAAAGGACCTGCTTTGTAAGTCCCTGGAACAGCTAACTCCAAATTCCGGGCATCCAATAGCTCTGGTGAGACAAACTATTCAGCCAAGAAAATAAACATCAATTAGCACAAGCCACGCAAATGTGATGGAATAAAATAAGTTATACACATCTTTGTTGAATAAAACATGCCAAAATCTCAGAGGAGAAACACCACTAAATTAATGAATAATCAAGCAGGAAGTAAATAGTTTGCAAATTATAATCAAAGATTTGCACTGGCCAGCCTAGAATAGCAAATATTGTGATACTAGAGCTGCACTGATTTTGAAACCCACGTCACCTACTCATGATAGTTATAATATAGTCCTTGTTACCTGAAGCTCCAGAGTAGTCAGACTTGGGAGTTGTTTATTAATACGCTTAAACACATGGTAATACAAATCCCACGCCTGAGTGAGTTCAGCTTCCTTGCCAGTCCGACGATATTTCATACAGCATTCATTGGCTTCTGCAAGTTCTCGCCCATAATTGTGAACAAACTGTTGTTCTTTAATAGTAACAGGGCCCTCTTGTTCAAGTATACCATGCAGAGGTTGTAGGCACTTCAACATAGCCTCCACTTTCCTTTCTCCAAAATACAATCGACTAGCTTCTTCAAGAGCCTCATGCCACATCTCATGCCACAGAATGGCCACCCGAATCAGTTCCTTTGACACAAGCTGGGCCTGCAGGTAAACAATTTGACAACAATACATGGCAGAGTTAAATTCCTATGGGGATGGTTAGGTCTCCAGTACATTCAAAGCTTTTATGAATTCTGACGCCAGCCTATACCAAACTTTGCATCAATTTGGTGCCAAAACAAAGGAGGGAGTGAAATAAGCGATGATAACCTTCATCCATGAGGGTTAAAAAACAAAACCTACATGCCAACTCCACATTGGACTTTAGAAGTAGCAAATGAAAAGAGGACGATACTTGGAAACAACTAGAGAAAGTGAACTATATGTTCTTCCAATCAGAACAGCCTGTCATACTTGCCATGAATTTACTGCAAAGTTTAGAGAACTGTACAGCTAGAACGCCAATACACTATACAGAAACACAATTGAAAAATGGGTGAATGAGTATTTTCAGGTTAAGAGGAAATGCCTGATCGACAAGGATCCCACTATGTTGACGGACTTTGTCTACAACTTGCTGAGCTGATTGCCGTCGCAATGTGCTGATTGACTTACAAGCGACAAGGAGTGGATACATTAGTGCCTGCACATTAAAAACCATTTCACACATGTTCAGCAGGGAGGTAGAACTAACACTTGTTAAAGTTCATCTTCTTCATTCTAGGAGAACACGAATTTGATATTACAAATATCAGACTTTGGAAATGAAATCTTTTAAAAAGTAACCAACGTAAAAAAAGAAGGCCAACTAGAAAACAAAATGGAGAAATAAAATCTCTCCAATCCAGCTCCAAATGAGAGTATATTAGGCACCTGAGGGTGAATTCGGCCAATATCGACTAAAAGAGTTGATATAAGTTTTCGAACAGCTGGAGTGTTGGAATGAATACGAGCAATGATTTGGGGAAGCACAGCCAACCACGTCTCAACAGGAACTTTCGTAAATCCGTCTTGAAGTGCAGCTTGCACTTCCACTGAGGCTCCATGGTAGAACCAAAGAGTAAGAAGCCTCAGTATGTCCTGTAGAATAGTCATCACAGTCTATCATGAGAAGATAAATTGAGCTTACTTGCAGGACATGCAATGAATTTTTATATTACAATATCTTGTAACAGTATACAGAATACAGTAATCTGAGGTGTACTCAAGGGACCTGAAGAGACCCATCTCCTCCATTATCTGCAGCTCCATTTGCAATAGAACGGAAGTAGCCAGTAATGGCCAACACCACATGGCGACCAGCAGCAGCATGCATCCCTCGAGCGGTGTAGTGGGACATGAGCGCAGTATTGAAAAGAGCCCATTTATGCCATGCCTTTGCCCAAGTGTTAGCACAAATCGTGGCATTTGTAAAGTCATTCAATATCCCTGTCCCCCAATGCCCATTGAATTAGCTGATCGATTGATCACTTGAATTAACTATTGCATGCACTATATCATATGAACTAGACAATTATTGGTATAAAACTGTACTCAAAAGGCATAAGTATGTGCAGTAACTACCTTTCACAGAATCTTCATCCAATAAAGGGTTGAGATGATATCGCCAAGCACCAAGCTTCAAATGCACACGAGCTAGAAGAGGAATCGCCCCTGGTGTTTGGCTTACTTCAAGTGATTGATTTGGCATGAACAACACACCATTTGCAGCTTGCTCTGTTAAGTCATTTGCAATGTCCTGTTGCAAGAACAAGAGGTTGTTATGGTAGAACATGAGCACAAGGTTGCATACGGTCATGTGGAGAGATTGTTCACTGTTCACAAAACTAGATTGAAATATATATGATGATAACAAACCCTTCATTTATATAAACATCAATGGAAATTTTTCTTTTATTGAGAACATTTGAAGCTGAAGCTGAACTACCTGTATGAGTTGTGCCAAACATACCTGCAATCGGTGGAAAGCTTCTCGCCGTCTCAAGTCATCACCAATAGACCACTGGTACTTCTGATAGGCTAGCATCACTTGTGGTGCACTTGTAAATGGGAGGTCACATTCCAAATCAGGATCATACTGTGTTCCACAAAGGACACAGGACATACATTAGTACAAATATTATGACATAATATGTCAAAACTTATTATACCAAGTCAGAAATTTAAATGCACGACTTAAATTAGGAGATATCACACACCTGGAGAAGTTTCACCAAAGTTGCTCTAGCCTGTCGGTCTCTGCCACTTTTTCGACAGAGTGAGGCAAACTTGAGCCAAGTCTCCACATCTTCAGTTGGTGGAAGCACCAACGTTCGAACAGCCAATAGTGATTGCCAGACCTGACAATCATCAGAACCACACATTCAGATCCTTGCAGACCAAACCTTTGAGTTTCAGGGCAAATTTGATAGGCATATTGGGACCCGTTAACCAACAAAATTGTGGAGCCTATTTATCCAGCTGGAAGTTCACTGCGAGTCTGATATTCAGCTGGGTGTCCCTCTGCTTTTCCTTGAGTGAGGTTGCATATATTTTATGAACACCCACCTCAACTTTCCTTTTAGTGCCTTGCATACGGTCTCTCCACATCTTGCGTATGAGGGCTGCTCGAGGATCATCGAGTGGTAGAGGAAGGTACTCCATTACCTGCGTAATGTATACTGGTCAATTGGCTTAGTATGAGAGGATAAAAACTTATCCCAATATGTCATAGATATAGGTCAACACTGTAATTCTGATGGAGACTAGGAAACCGTTACAAAGCATCAGAAGATCAATTAAAATGTAATAGCATTAGCAGGTTTCATTGCTCACAATGAACACCACTACTAAAAGATGATTCTAAAGAATTCTGGACAAGTACGTTTCCCATTTCAAACTTCTGAGCCGGTCAGCTCTGATAAAATATATTACAATGGTATAATATTCTATTGTCAACTACAAATTCATTCATTCAAAATTACACCTGGTTATGATACTAACAAAAATATAAGAAGATGTGTTTGGATCCATGTGCACCTCTTCAAGCTCAGAAAGCTGTTGGACACGCACCATGTTGCTGTAGGCTCCATCATAGCTTTCTAGCACCTGAAAGTGGCACAGACAAAGATCGAAATAATGAGCAAATATAATCACAAAGATTATGTATGAGCATTCTAGAAAGAAAAAAATGTACACTCACACGAAATATTTTTGAATTCTACAATTAGTGTCAATATAGACCATGCCAACACCATCTTGATGAAAAACACTGTAGCAAAATAGTCATCTTACCAAAGCAGCAAGTTCTGTGGATAAGCAGTTCCGTGCTTTCTTTACACACTCTCTAGCCTCTTCAAGAGATCTCGCATATGTATCTCTGTCACCTATTTTTGATGCCCTCTGCATCCCACAGCAAGTATAGAGAAGTTAAACATCAAACAGGTCTGCAAGAAGATAGCACACCAGAAAGTGTATCTCCAGAAGTGTGTGATATATAAGACCACTCACAAAATGTAGTAATGCACAAAAGCACAACTGTGTGAATGTAGAATCTATCAGGTGGAGGCAGTACCGCACTACGCCAAACACAAAGAACAGCCCTGAAGAAGGCTCCATCACTTGCACCATTGCCACTACCACTTGTATTGAGACTAGGCATATTGACATGAGTGTCACTCCCTCCATCCAAGCACATCACATACTTATCCATTTCCTCCCAGTTTCCCATATTCCATGCTGCACTTGCAGCCTGCAAAACAAAAGGTGAGCAATAAACTCAAAATATAGTTCCCATTAAAGGTCTAGAGAAGTTAACTCAAAAATGCCAAACCGACTCTTCTTTAACCAAATACCTCAAACCAGAAAAGATGTAACAATATGTTAAGGGATGGAGCTGGGTCAAATTGTGTACCATGGGGGCCATTTGAAGGCAACGTGAGACTTCATTTGGCACCCAACTCTCTCTGCAAAGATCACTCAGCTCCTCCCATTTAGCGAGGGCCGCCAAACACCGCATACGACCTGGACACGAATTAAGCTGAGATCATCAATCCAGACTGCAGAAAAGAATAGACAAAGTCCACATACATGAAACTTCCTAGCACCCCTTCAGAAGAGTGCCTAAAAGGTACCTTGGTACCTGTTCTCAAAACTCAGTCTGAAAAGAGAAGTATTCATCATGCAATGTGTCTAGTGAAGCAGTCTGACAGACTCTAATATAAAGTTTCATGAAGCATGTGCAACAACGAAAAAGGGCTGACCACTGACTGCTAATTGATTCTCTGATATTCTAATTCCAAACCAACCAAAGAAATAAAATAAACAAACATCAATGAAAAAGATAAAGCTATAAAGCACTATTGGTGATGTCCTTGATGATGTCCCTGATCCTGCTTAACCAGGTAGTAAGGGAATGAGACAACAACAATAACAGGACTAGATAAACTGTTGCCATAGATGACTAGAAGTCTACCACAGGTGCTCATATGCTCATAAAAACTAGGTATTTCTGCGCCCAATCTTTTTTGGAATACTGTAAGCGCTTTGACAGACAGGTCTTCTTCATTGCAAATAATAAAGAGGACAAGGAACAAACCAAGAGTAGCAGACTGCAGTTCATCTGTGTTTGCCTGGGCATGAAGAGCTTTTGCATCATATGCTTCCAACGCTGCATCCCAATCTTGGAGCTTTTCGTACCTACAGGCACAACCACAATAAAATCAAAACACCACAATATCACAACTTAAGAAACCAACTGTAGGTATTAAGTAATACAGAGTTCTAAAACTTCAACAAATAGTGCCTTGTTCAGTTTCCTTCAACTACTCATTTGTTTTAATTTCAACATGGCAGGTGACAGAACTCTAAGAAGTATAGATCACATTTTCTTCAGAATTGATACAATAAGGAGATTGATGATGATTATACCATGACTCCTTCAGCTCCACTCTCAGATTTTGCTGAGCATATGTCAGGATACCCATTGCTGCCTGCCACCATGACACATCCTCAAAACAATAAATATCAACACTAGTTTGCATGGCATCCTACATCTCTTTTGCCACAAAATTTAAATTCTGCTCCCACAACGCATGCCGGTCAGGGAATGGCCCTAACTCATAAATATGTGAAGGGTGTACCTCGTGTTGGTTCAACTGATTATTGATATGAATAAGCGCTTCAACAGCTGTAACAGGCTGTGGCTGTGTCTCTACATTCATGGCCTGGACAGTTTCAGGAGTCATGGACTGTGCTCCTTCGAACTCCATCTCCTTATAGTGCAGGGCCTTGGCATAGGCATGACACTGTTGGAAGAAAAGATCACCCAGAAGTTATCACGGGATATTAAACACTAGACCTTTATTCCACTGAATATGGATGTCTCCAATCCATTAACACCTGTCTCTGGCAAACAAAACTGCAACAAAGACATCCCTAGACAACCACACTTCCCTAATTCAAGTGATTGTCACCTTGACCTTGTTGCAATGTGCTCCCGAAAACAAATCCTCACCTTCTCAGCAAGCTGTCCCAGCGTTCGTATATCAATAGGTAGGGGTTTCTCATCATGCTCCATAAATTCAGCCTGTGAACCCAACATTAGGATTGAAAAAAGGTATCATCAACATGATCAAAAGCATATGTAAGGCAGGCGCACAAACACCAATTTCTTAGCTAGAGCCTACCAAATTTGCAAGGTCTTACCAAATCACCATGTCACAACAAATACTAGTGTAGTAATGGAACATTTGACATAACACAATCCGACTCGTAGTAAGTTCCAATTGAAATGTATTACAATAAAGGCAATCAGATATCATGGGCTGAAGTATGTACCAGGTTGAGCAATGTAGCAAGAATTTCAGGTGGTATATTAGGGGATGAGAAGGCATTCACTAAACTCCGCACTAGCTGCTCCTGATGCTGATTATTAAGCTGTGACCAGCAGCTAACAAAACCTGCAGCAAATAATTCCCGTGCCACAAAAGGCTACATGCACCCCACAAATGATAAATATTAATAAGATTAATAAGATTACATAAATCAGATGGATTACACCATCTTCTAGCTATCGTACTTGAAGTGAAATAGAGTCCAAACAGTATACCAAACAGTATACCAGGTCCATCATCAACCCAAAAGACTACTTCACCGTTTCATCCAGGTAGACATTGTGGCACTTGGCACAAATCGATAACCATGTGGAAGACATCATGCGTTTATCTCATTGAGAAACCCATGACAACCCAACCACATCAAAACCAGCATATGATGATATCAAAGAGGTTTTCCTTGCTACATAGTGGAACTCTTTCCATCTCTCTAGGAAGAAACTAGATTACCTTCACCTCTAGGATTTCCTTAAATGCGAACATGAATTGTACTTGAAGGAACCATTGACTCTACCACAATGCAATATCTTTCATGCCTACCACACCTCCAACCACAAACTTGCCATTGAAACTCGACAATGGACGACTATCCCTATTTCTAGAGATATTAGACTATGTCATTTTTGCTCCTACAATGCAGTTGAAAATGAGGCACATTTCCTGCTGGAATATCCCCTTTATAACCCCATTAGAGATAAGTTTCCATCACTATTTCAAAACGGATGTCCAAGTAGCCTCAAGTCTCTCTTTCGATTAGACCACCAAGTTGACATAAGCCTCTATCTCACAGAGGCTACCGCACTCCGCCACTCTAGAGAATTAGCTGGTTTGAAACCATCCTGATGTACTTTCAGTCCCATTAGCCTTTCCGGCTTCTCGGACTTTAAATCAATTCATTTCATTTCATTCATTGTACAATGAAGAGAAACAAGAAACAAATGAGTCAAGTCAGATGTTCCATTGCTTTATCTCAATGTCTGGACTGAATAGTTACCTGTAATTGAGCAAGGCCAGCACATGTACGTAGAGGGCGAGATGGTGATTCCTTCAATAGTTCTACACTGAAATGTCGCATCCACTCTGCCCAATCCTCTTTAGTACTTCTTTGAGAAGACTCCCATGCCACTCGTAGAGCACCCTCATTCACCTGTCAAAATCCATCTAAGTGAGACAGGTATAGATGTTTTGTGCAATTTCTGATACAAAAATCCTTGTCTAACGACCTTTTTGTGAATTTGTACATTATTAGATACTATAAAACTAATGAAAAATAATCTTGATGAATGGCATACTGGCAACTTGAAAACAACTCTTATCAGATTTTCACTGGTTCTTGCTTACATGCATTATGCAAAACAGCTTTGACGAATATGGATGAGAATTAAGAAAATAAGGTGGACTAGCACCTGCAAGGGTCGAGAAGGTACAGAGGGGTCAAGACTCTGTGGATCATAGTTATCCCCATCCCAATCAAGATTATGGAAGGAGAGCGAAGAGGAATTATTAACAGCGGCAGGAGCAGGGGTGTTGGCTGGAGTAATAGGTTGGAGGTCCAGGATTGCCGGTTCCCTCCTCTTCAGACGAACCTCCAAAGCATCAAATTGTGCATGCTGGTTTAACAGCAAATCCAAGAAGCACATCACTTAAATGAGGAGCCAGTCACTCCACAACTATACATTTTCACCAAAAAAATCTACAAATTTTAAGATCCATATGCATAAAATTAACAAAATAACAAAAAAAATGAACCAAATAAAGAGCATACATGCTACAATATAGAAAACTTGTGAAGGACGATATCTTTTAAGCAACTCACCATCATTATGATGTGTTTAGTTAAATTGCAATGTTCTAATCTCAGTATTGACATTTTGAATCTCTTCAAAAAAGAGACTCGCTTGTCTTAAAAGATTTGAAGAGAACCCATTCTATTTGTATGAAAACTAAGCAGAAAACTATATTTCTAGATTTGGGCATTGATAGTGTTCCTTTCGTCATGTCATCCTGGTCACATCGGCTATTCAAAAGATCTAGTGTATTCATCACATAACAATCTGGCATTTACCATTACATGATGCCTCTGCATTGGCTTTCGAACAGAGGGTACAAAGACAGCAAAATCAGCTCCAAGTGCAACAGCTAATGCACAAATTGTATCAACAGAATCTCTTCGTAACTCATCAATACTCCTGAGAGAAACCCACTTCAATAAACATCAGATAAGGAACAACAGCCACTAAGGAACCAGACAAATATTAACACAAATGCTACAATTGTAATAGTTTTCATGATTAGTATAGATCCTTGATAATCAGCTGTTATCATACAAATATGTCATATTCTTACTTCAATCTTGGCATATTATTGTGCAACAAAACTCTTTCTCCTGACCATATGCAGATATGCTATATTTTATGTACTTTCAGAACTTTTGTGGATTCTAATACTTCATATTTAGAGATTTACACAAAAGGAGATCACCACATTTAGAGAGCCTGTCCAGATATTCACGCAATTGACTGCTGAAATATCAATCTATTTCAGTTTGCATTCAAATAAAGGAAACACAAGCCTAAAATTAGTTCAATGTGGAAAAGGAATGTACAAATACAGGAAAGATGATATGCAGCATTCTTTCTAACCATCAGGAATTTAGTGCTTAAACAATGGTTACTGAATTACCCGTCAAGAACCCTTGTTAATGGAAGAAGAATTGCAGATATGAGCCCAGACACCTGAACCAGAAAGCCAGCAATGGAATTAGTACTATTTGCTTTGGACTAAATTTCAAGATGAGTGATAACTTAGTAATGCTTAATACTGGGTATAGGAGAGTCAAAGAATTAAAACTAATGTCATTCAAACTGTTGAGAGTAAAAGAGAATATTCACAAGTTTATGAGTAGAAAGAAAATACCTGCACACAAGGAAGCAGACGGCCAAGAGTCTTGATGGCTGCACGTCGGATGTCCAGAGGGGCGTTGGAGACATCTGGTCTGAACAAGCGTACCAGGGCCGGAAGTAACAAGTACATGTGCTCATCAACACTACCTGAATAACAGTAGTAGATTGATAACATCATAAAGCTGAGACTGCTTCAGTACCTTCCCAACTTTCATGTTATCCTTAAGCCCCCCAAGAGAACCAACTTCATTTCAAGAAGATTTCCTATGACATCCTTTCTCTCAAATAAAGATTTCAGGAAGTCTCAGAGACAGTATAAGCAGTGTCAACAGTGTTCAAAGGCCACAAGTTGCAGTTGCAGAAACAAGTACTTAGGTAGACTGCATGTTTTAAGCACCAGTTGAAACTTCAAAACAATCAATATGCTGATAGTCATAATGTGCATAGAAACAGCAACCTAGCATCATCTGTTGACAACTCCTTGACAACATGTGCATTGATGTACTGAGCACAACCAGCATATCAGCTTCTAATTTATTTCCAAAAGTTATGTGAATATACAAAACGTCCTCTTATAATATATAAACCAAGGAGAAAATCACAAAAGACAATATAGAAGAGCATTGGGGAGAACGAAGACACAGGTTGCAGTACCAAGAACAGAGTGTCCACAAGCCAACTCACCTCCTAAAACTTCAAAGGTGTGCAGAACAGGGGGGACCTTTTTGTAGTCACTGGTGCGCTCAGCTTCAGTGAGAACAGCAACACATCGAGGAAGTAGTACTGGCAAGTTGACTCGAAACTCATCATTTAGAGCTATACTTAGCTGCTCCACAAGATTGAGTACCTGGTACCCAAAAAAAGTGAAGACATGCCTCATGTGAAAAGTAGCCATTAAACCAATGTGATTGTAATCAGCAAAGAGCATGGAAAAGAGACTACATTTGTTCCTTGACTGCATAATCCAACACACAGCACCACAAAGGGGCATATTGAACAAGTAAGCATGCACAGCACAGTTCACATCAAGGAGAAGTTTAACAGATGGATTGTGAGAGCGGGAACAAGAAAATAGAACTTATAACTAACCGGGGAAGTTTGAACATTGGCGTTAATTGGTGAGACAGCGTGAAAGCGTGGAAGCATCAATTGGTGCCAATACTCGTATACAAGCGAGAGTATTTCATCGAGATACTTGCGTATATGCTGCATGTCAAGTACCATAATTGCAGAAACATACATATCATAAATTGGGATTTCAGGAGTACTATAAAGTGATCCCAGATAAACAGCAACACAACCAACAGAACAAAGAGAGTATCAGAAATACACATATGCTGGACACTTATGATTGTAAATGAAGAGGAGTTCAGATCTAACATATGGTGCTGACTAGAGATAAACGGATGAACGGTAACACAAACCAACAGAACAAATAAAAAGCATTAGAGGATGGGTGTGGCATGCATATGCTGGACACCAATCATTTTCAATGGAGAGCTGAGACCTGACGTATGATGCTGATGAGAGAACCAAGCCGCACAAAGCTGAACTCCCGAAGGCTCTCATCACAATTACGTATAGTTCCGAATAGATCAGGGAGAACCTGGTATCATATTCCATTCAAACTTTAGCAAAAGCTAAAAGTGGACAATTTGATTCAAATGGTCCTGGCAAATGCAGCAGAAAAATATTAAATAATAAATACATGTCATCAAAATAATCCAGACGAACCTTGGGTAGATAAGGAACACAGCCAAGTCCCATAGACTGCAAAAACGTACACAACCATACTTAGAAAGAGCAATGCGATTCCAACAGCAGAGAACACAGACATTTTTTTTGTCAAACCAGAAATTACATGTATGTCATCATAAAAACACATAAGAACTTCCCCAAACAAGGTAGGTCCATCATAGACAGAAGTCGCTATAGACTGCCACAATATCAGACATACTAGAGTGGAAAGAAGTGATGGGAGAACTACCTTCAATATATACATTAGAGACCCTACAACCTTGTGATGGTAACTAGACAGCGTAGGGTCTCGAAGAACCCGCATCAAAGCTTTGATGGCAACCTGAAATACACAACATGAAAGTAGGTAAATTCTATCTTTTGCAAAGTCACTGTTGCACAAGCAAGAAAACATTAACCCTTCAAAATCTGCACAGAGGTTGATTTTAACAAATCTGGACAAAATTAAGCAATCCATTGCCTTCACCACCAGTGCTCCTACTTATATTGCCACAGGTGTGAAAAGAGCAGAAAATACCGTCGGGAAGTAATCCTCATTGGTGGTGAAGAAAGCCCCAGTAGATATGATCTCAACAGGAACCTCCTCAAGAGATCGAGCGTGGTGAGGCCCACTCTCAGCCCCAGCAATTCGTGTCCCTTCCCCATGTGGTCCTTGTAGATGCTGTTGGTTACGTTTATGTAGGTGTGGATCTAGAGCACCCATTATACCTAACACCTTCAGTACATCCCTGCGAGCTGATTCTAAGAGATCGCTGTTCAGCAGCCGCAGAAGTAACCCAAGCAATTGGGGAAATTGTGTATATGGAATCACTACATACCTACAAAAACAATAACTCCAATTAAACCACAAAATGTGTGTAGTACCTACCACCTCAACAAAGCAGCAAACAAGAGATAACATAGATGTATAGTAATCTCCCATAACTCAAAACATGAGATTGATGAATGAAAAGTAGCACCGGCCCTTCTCACATGAGGACCTAGACTAACAGAGGAAATTACAGGTTTCACAAAGCTGCCAATACTTCCAAATTAACCCATTCACCTCAAATAGCAACTTAATCTAGACCAAAGAGGAGTTTCTCTATCAGAAGCTCACTTCTCAACTTTCCATGGGAGAAGAATGTAGTCTAATACCAACTCAAACCAGGAAGACCTACAACACACTCACGTGCTTTGATAAGCCTAGACCACTTTCTAGAAACACCAATCCAGGAACTTACCCAGTGCTTTCAACAACTTGGCCTAGGGTGGCTACAGCAACTTGTCGCTTGGTGATCGAAGCACCATCAAGAAGTGCATCCACAATTGGTTTCATCAAATCAGTCATGTAAGGCCTCAATGTGCAGCCACCCTGCATTTAACAACTGTGAGTTGAGGAATGGAGTAATACAAAGTAGTCACCTTGAAACATATTTAACATTTTTTACCTTGGACAGGTTACATGATGGATGAACTGAAACTTCTCTTCGCATACATAACAGTCTATATACTTTGCAAATGGCCAACCTGGGCCATCACACTAAACCAGAGTATGACATCACGAGTTTGAAGTTTTCAACCTACGTACCACTCTTGCAAGTTCACCAATGGTAGCAAGCACCCCAGCAATAACCCCATTGTTGCCTGTCCCAACTGAACCCTCCTTAAGCTTGTTCAATAGTGCCTACACCAATTTACAAAGAAAAATTAGATACAAATGCTGTGAGAAGAAACTGCTCTTATGACAACACATTAAGATTGAGTTGTTTCCCTTGAGCAAGTTAATTTTTGAGAATCGCCTCTACAATATACACAGGCACAATTCATGGTGTGAGAAATCATGTTTACAAAGTTCCACAAATAAGACAGTGGAACAATCTTTATACAAACAGAGAAAAACAAGTTAGGTTAACTAATGGCACGTGCTGCAGCAGTAGATTGATGGCAATTGCAGTTTGAGAATTAATTTCCTTGTTGTAATATACAGAGTGTAGACAGTTCTTTACACTTTTACCAACCTTGAACTGAGGATTCCTCACTGCTAGAGTTTAAAGGAAACAGACTGTTGTCAAGAGAATGCTTACAAGTAGCACTGGAACAATGTAGGGACCCATCAGTTTCTCACATGCATTGATTAAGCAGCCAAGCAACTTGGCACTCTCCTCTCGACTCTTGCTGTCAGCACTGCCACCACATTTCATAACATGGAAAAGTCAGGCACATCAAGCTCACCTGCATGATGTGCTTGTAGAACGTATAGTAAGCTAAACAAACTTTAAAACTCTATGTAACCTATTGTAACTTGTAAAAGGAATGCAAAGCAAATAAGATAACTGGTTACCAAACATCACAACTATCATGGATGTCTAGTACGAAATCATGAACATATTTAAGACCACAAGGGAATTCAGAGATGGCAAAAATTGTCATTGTACCTATACCGAAGATCTGTCAGAAGCTGCAGAAGGTGTCGACGCAGAGCTGGAAGTACATAAGCAGGGTTATGGTTCGCCAGTCTGCCAGCCATGCCTATTGCAAGCTCCCGAACCTCATATGCCTAAACCAAGAAACGCAGAACCTAATAAATCATTTGAGTTGCTTTAAACTGAAAATTAATAAGTACTACCTCCTTCAACTTGGAAGAAGATATTCAAAACCAATTAGGATCAGGTTAAAAAGCATGTCCAAGCCTGTACAGCCCAAAGAGTATGACAACAACAGTTACAATAGGATGCAGAATCTCCATGTGACAATCTGGTTACTATATTGGATAATAACAATATTCTTAACTAGATAAGTACTATTCAACTGTTAATCATTGACCTATTGTTCACATCCATTGTCCACAGACAATCATGCTAATAATGAATTCAGGAACCTTACTTCTGGACAGTCCTGGAACTTCATTGAAACACATCATGAAGACAAGTAAACTGCTAGTAAACAACTGTCTGAAAACAAATGCCCATGACATCCAAACACCTAAATATTGTCCACCTAACTAATTTGTCAAATTGAGATTTATTGACATACAAACCTCATCAGTGAGGGCTATGAAGATCGCTCGAAGGCTATCTGCCTGAGCAAGATACTCGTCAAAGCTTTGATATAGTTTGAGCGACACAAATACTGCCTTTCTCACCCCTACATCTGGATCTGCCACAGCTGCAACCAAAAGCTTCTCTAGAATCTGAATCATAGAACAGAAATGTTAGTATAGAACACTACATTCACACCAGAAGCTTCAAATGATGTAAGATGCTCGAGTGATGAAATCCATGACTTCCAGCCAAAATGTAGAGCTGTGAAAAACAGCACTCGTGTTATCCAACACAATATAACCTTCATTGTCCCTTCTAGCACCAACCTCCTCAATAAGATGACGACGACGTCGTGCACCTACACCTGTTGTGCGACCACTGCGAGTATTTACAACATGAGAACTGGTGGCTGCAAGTTCAACAACACGAGAGGAATGTTCGACAAGGTGACAACAACACACAGCAGCCTCCCTCCGAGTGACCGCATCATCATCCTCTAAGTATACAAGCACTCCATCCCTTGCAAACTCCAAAAGCTCATGGCCCTGCAGTCAGAAATGCAAAATTCATTAGACTATGAAAAGTCCACATTAATATGTGTAGGTCCATCAAAGATAGTAAACAGTAGAAGCACTACTTATGTACAACATATGCCACTTTGACTTCTAGATCATATTGGGAGTGGACATGGTATGCACCTAGAGCCAAAACATCTTCATTAAGCATTTAGGGTGGAAAAGAATCCCCAAAATGATTGATGCCAATTCTGTTCCAAGCAACTTAGATGTGTTTGAGGTGAAGTTTGTGCAGACTCATTTCTCTATAAAGAACCTTCAATTCAAGGAGGACAGTGGAAGATGCCTTTACTTTGTCAGTGTTGTTTGCATAGCCATGAAACCAAGAAGAACACTAACTTATAGCACCAAACAGATACATGTATTGTCCAAAACATGCACAGTGAAGCACAGGAAAACAAAAAAATACAAAAAAACAAAGAAAAACAAAGAAAAAAGGTGCACCTGGAGATCAAAAGTAGTCAGCGTATGTAGTGCAAGCTGTGTCAACGCAGGTCCAGAGATCTCCGTCAAAGAGGATGTCATTGACCGTGCCAAAGGAGGCACTCCTTGTGTTGTACGGTATGGAGTTTTAGCTAAAACAAATGAGATTGAGTCCAGAAGTCGTTCTTGCACCATTGGTAACAAATTCTTCAAGCTGGGTACACAGAAGACAAACTCCCAGTCATCAAAACCATTTTTGTCAAGATTATTTCAGAGTCTGACCAACTTAGTAAAGATGATCACAGCTGTTAACATGCAAATGAAAAACATATGATAAACAACTTATACGACCAGGTCCATCTTGCACAGTAAACAACAAATCCCACAAATACCTGGCAGCTATTTGCTTCAGGGCAGTCACAAGAGTTGGGTTAAGCCCCACAGCAAACATTGAATCAATCACATTTCGAACATGTTCTTCCATATCTGACCCAATTGCTTCAGCAAGGGCCCCCACACATGCTATTGCTTGAAGTGACGGTTTTCCTCGTCGGGGACTTATCTGCACCATCATAAAAGTTTGTCGCATCAAAAGAAAGTTGTAGAGGATGAATGCCAAATATTGCACATACTGTTGTGTAACTGTGAATGCCATAACTGCTGTATACAATTTCCAGGATGATAAGCAAGTGTACTACAAAGAATCTCCTTAATGATGACAACAATCTGGGAAGGAACTCGCACCGCATCTCGCAAGATGTCCATGATGACTTTCAAATACTGCTTCAGCTCTTTGCCAACAGCACTAGACATTTCTCCCAGTGCAATGAACCCACTTTCACGCTCATCAGGTCTCCTCATTACAGTCAAAAGATGATCCATGCAGATCTGTACAGATAACACCAAGACAGACTATTGACACTGCAGAAGTAACAAGATGAGATGACCAGCTGAGTACTCCATCCACTAAAGGATATCCTACGTACATGCAACAGGAAAACACCCCACAAGATCATGTGAAGAACAGCAATGCCTAGTGGACAAGAAAGCATGCTGTCTGTAATGGCTTGCCACACTATATCAACAATCCATGAGTTTGAGAGGAAGTTCTCATACCTCATTGTCCTGACTAACCTGGAGATAGGATGACACAAACCGATCACGGAGAAAGTGGGCAATTCTCGGTAGCAATGCAGTGATGCTCTGTCTGACCAAGGGATTGCGATGGTCACGGTACTTGAACACAATGTCGGCAACCTCTTTGTACCGAGACATCATGAACTCTCCTGTGTTCCTTTTGTCATGCAATTCCAATGCCAAAGTCAGTCACACAAGGGAAATTTGACCTACAAGACTTCACAATCATTTGAAACATCACTTGAACCAGAGTGGCAAACAATGGGTGGTGATATGATCATTAGGTCAGGTCCCCTAAATACTAACCTTAACAACTCCCCGACTGCAAGTAAAGACCCATGAATACTGTCCACAGTTGCTTTTGGACCAAGGCCATCCTGGGTCCTCTCAAACATCCGATAATACCTTCATCACAACAAGGTTCAGTATAACATCTCCATGAGGCTACATATAAGCTTCTACTTTCATTTCCAAAGGTAAAAATCAGCATCTATTAAATTTAGCATTGAGTTCCAAACTTAGACAATGCAAGAAAAACTGAAATGATAATCTTACCTGGAGGGGAAAGGCCCCCAAAGAAAGTCAAGAAGTTGTCAAGAAGTACCACATATTCCGCAAATTCAAAGCAATGTAAAGAATGAAAAACAAGCCGAAACTTTACGTATGTTGAATAAAATACTTACCATTGTACACGCCACCGTGTTTCACGTTTCTCAATAACACAAAGACAGGCTCGTAAAGCCTCAACAGCGCGTTCTCGCACTTGCAACTTTGGATCCCGTAAAGCTACCCATACAGCCTCAATGAAGTCCAACACATGCACATTGAACACTGTTGGAGCATTCTCAGCCATTTCCTGCAGTGGACTTCAAGGAGTCAGAAAATACAAGTCCTCACCCCCACACACAATCCCCCCCCCCACACACACACACACACACCATACAAAACTGCCAGTGTGGGATTAAGCATAGACACAACACCTACTGGAAGTAACAAACCATGATCTGTGCACAGTAAAGAATAATATACAAAACTATAATTGTGTAAAATCTGCTTTATCCATGGTCACCAAAATCATGCGCTGAGATTCTACAAATGAAGCCCTCTAGAGTACAATTTCATAGGCAAGATGAATACGACTGTAAACTACAAAAACCAAAAGGAATCACAGACAACTTGTGCATCCTGGACCCTCAGACTCAAGGTCTAGACATTACCTTTAAAATGAGAACAGCAGCAAATCGATGGCATTCCACACGTTCCCCTCCTAGCCATTCCAAAGATTTCTTGACCTAAATTCAAGCACAACCAAGGAAGTTGTCATTTTATGTAGAGGTTTCACAGAAGGTCTACCTCTGAAAAGTGCACTCTATCATAATATCAGACAGGTGCGACTACATTCTTGCTCAAAACTCCAGTCATTTTGCTATCACTGCTCCACATTTACTCCCTTTACATCCTGCTACCTGCAAATTAAGTGGTTAACTAATAGAAGTTGTACATAGCAATCCTAAGAAGCATTTTGGGTCTATATCCTTCATCTAACCTCCATATCATTCCCCAAAACAACCTTTGAAGTATTGCTGAGTTGAAAGTACTCAGGCAGAAACAAAATGTGGGAGCACTCCAGGAAACAGGACTTCAATCTTGATGAGTGATAGACGAGAGAAATCTTCCATTGGTTCACCAGACTACCCCTCTTCACACTGAAAGTCCAATAGCTGCAGCTGAATAACTTGAGCGAACTACTGCTGGCCTACATGTCGAGTGTCTATGTATGCCCATCTCGAGTCAGCTCTGAAGAATTCTCCGGTCATACAGCGTTATGAAACAACAAGCTTTGCTTCAGACTTCGTTATAAGACATAAAGGCAATGCCAAACCCAGCTTGGCAGAAACTTTCCAGGTGCCTACGGTAGATGCCATAAATAAGGGAATACCTAGGCTATTGAAGGTACTCTAGGTCATGAGTTAGGTCTTTTGACCTATAGATATGAGCTCAATACTGTTGGCCGAAAACCCAGAGGACCAATACCGTCTAGTTCATGGCAGGCAAGCACGAGTCAAGATCTTACTTCCAGAACAACTCTTCTTCCAAGTCATCTCATTCAACGAACGACAGGTTTACAGATACCATCTGAGCCTGCTAAGTCTCGAGCATTGTGGCAAAGCCCACGCGTTACCATATCCCCCACCCAGCAGGTAAGTATCAGCTGGCGTCAAGAGATAAGACCAAACAACCTCTGTACATCGCGATGCATGTTCTAGAATAAGCTCCCGCATTGCCAAGTCCGTATAGATTGCACTATTGTTCCAGTGATGTATAAAGGAAGCTTAGTGCAACCCATGCACACCTTCCATTAATTGATAAGGCTCCAGCTCAGCTTCACTCCTTTAAATATATTCAGGACAATATCCTACATATTCCTGAGGAAAGCCTTCGCTGAATCTTGAATACGTCAGAGATGCGGAGAGGTGATGACTTGTCATGTCATGCTTGATTTCTGTAAACTAACCCTGTCGAAGCTGTGTCCTGCTGGTGCTGCAATAGTCTCTACAGTCCCAAATTGAAACTATTCCGCTGCTTTGGACACTCATCTTGTTCGAAGTAACTTCACCAGGGTCTTAATAATGTAGAGTTCCATTAATAATGTGGGAGTAAGTGGAAGGTGGCAGAGAAGAGATTGAGTGAGTTAACCTGGAATTCAACGACATCAGCCGTGAGGGCACCGCCAGCGGAGGCTAGGTGGCCGAGAGCACGACTGGCAGTGATCAACGTCTTATCGTCTTGCTTATACTCGAAAATGGTTCGCAGGAAGCTGGCGAATTTGGTAATTTTGGTTGCAATTTCCCCGAGCTGGACGTCGATAAGCTCATCAATGGCACGAACTGCAGCCTGGTTCTCGCTTACTTCCGGACTGTCCACGAGGGCGTGAATCTTCTCATACAAACTGTCCATGAAACGCGTGAAGGCCTCCCCTCCCAGGTCCCTCGCCTCCTCCTCCACATGCTTCGCCAAGTTCTGTGATGATCCTTCCTGCACTCAACAACACCACAAACCGCAACAATCAACTCTCTCTCTCTCTCTCTCTCTCTGTCTCTCTCTCTAATCCAGCACCGGCAACGGCCACCTTGCTAACCCCGAGCTCGACCCTCACAAAATCACCAGAGCTCACGAAAACCAGGAAACCCGGATGCCACGAGGGCACCCAGGGCTGGTGCGATCTGATAGGGTTTTGGCTCTCCGACGAAGCACGGAGCGGCTATTTTTCCAGTGCGATTCGGAAGCAAATTGAGAGGGGGAAAATGTACCAGTAAGCGCCGAAGTGTGTCGGGCGCCTGCCGGGACGCCATCGCCATGGCTGGAAGCAGCACCGCTCCCTCGCCTGCGCTGCTGCTCAATGCCCTCGCGCCCTCGCCATCGCCACCACCTCGTTGAAGCTCCCTCGCCTCTCTCCTGGCAGCCTCCCTCCCCCTCGCTCTCTCTCCCTCCGTCGGCCTCCCAACGCCAACTCTCTCCACCGGCGCCCCCGGTCACTACCCGTCCTCCGCAGCCTAGCTGGGCTGCTCCCATCCTGGCCCGCCCCCCAGGCTGTTCCCACGTTCCCCTCCCCGTCACCCTCGGAACGGATCGTCCTGCCTTTAACGTTTCTGAAGGGCCTCTTCCGTCAAAGCCCACCCCCACCACCTAGCTAACTTACGAGTCAGTGAAGATTAGCTAACCAAAATCCTACACTCAGTATGATATTTAGAGTCACTTACTATTTGGAATCACGCAACGTTATAATTGCATATTGTACATCTCATTTTTTACTCACAAAAGTCGAATTGGTTGTTTGGACTTTATAGAACATTAAAGTCTTTGCTTGCTTAGTAAGAAGATATAGGAATTTGTAACTCCGAACATTAAGTGACACTAAATATCACATTTAGTGTAGCTAACTAAAATTATGGTCAAATCGCCCGCACCTACCTAGTTAGGATAATTGCACCAAATAGTCTCATTATTGTGGGCCACAATGATTGTTTTCTAGAAAATTAATGTGGGTGATTTCTTTTGTGTTGCTTTTGATGTAATGCGAGTATTTTATTTCGTGTGAGGTGTTTGTTGAAAGTTTCAAGGAAGATTGGGGGAAGACCCGGGGTCTTAGACCCACGTTAATTCCACCCCAATTAGAGAAATAGATTGGTCCACGCTAATTAATACCACACTAATTTTCCACCCACGTTATTTAGTGCACCTAACAAAATGGGTTAGGGAGATTCGACTAACTAATATGCTAGCTAACTGATCTCACACCCACACATCCCGGTTACGACTAAACTAGAGGTTGACCAATTTAAGAGAGGAGTTAAGGTTGACTAGCCAAAATCTTACTCAACTTGCCCAAGTTTTGAACATGACACTATTTATGAAGATTATGATTTTTGTGGCCCATGCCATTTTTGTTCCATTATAATTAATTTGGATTAAAGATTTGAATGAAATATTATTTTATATCTAAATGTGAACATTGGAAATGCAATTTTTATATTATTATATCAATGAAACATTCATTTTATTTGAAATCTATGCTAATTTAGGATGATGTAAGAAATAGTATGGTCCAACTTGTATGAGAATGAAGAAGACATGGGGGAATTGAGAGGTGGCCATTCAAGAAAAAAGGTAGGGCTAATTATTGGTAAAAAGTTAGTTAGAATCAGGGTTAGTGAAGAGTTGAGATATCTTCTCAAAAACAAAGTCCCAAAAAATTAGAACTTATGGTTTTCATTTAAACCTTAATCCTAACTAGGTGGTGCATGTGATTGATTAGCTCTCGTATAGGTTAGCTACCTCATATATGTTAGCTCATTCTCTTAACTGGGCCGGTTCTAGCACATTATAATAATTTGAGTAGTTACTTACTCTAACTAAGGCCTTCATTGATAAGTCCATGTAAACCCCAGGCTAGGTTTTATGAAAACCGAAGTTGAGTTACTTACACATGCCACATCCGACTATGTTGTGAAGTAAGGCATGTGGTAATTAGTTCATTTTTCATGTTCTCTAGCTTCTACCAGTTTGGTTTCCACATCGAAACATTGCATTAGCATATCTACAACAAAGCAGTAGCGGAAAAATCTTATCAAAATTCGAACCTCTCTTTATTCAATTATAATTATTGGAAGTGCATATTTGTTCATACCTCAACTGAACACACAAGTCCTATGAATTGTGTTCATTGTTGAGTTTGAAATAATTACTAAAATTTGAACACTTAGTCCAATCTCTTTTAAACACATGTTTCGATGGTGGTTGTTTTCTTGATCCTCACCAAACCATGTATCAAACAAATGTAGGTGTCCGCATAAGAAAAGTAACCAATAACACCCGCATATCTTAGAGTTCAAGACCAAGGAAACTCCAAAATCAAGTAGTTTGATTTGGTCAAGTGCAACCTTTTAGACCCAAGAGTTTACAAATCCTTCATTGCAGATTTGCCCCATTAGCATAATGAAGTGGTGGTAAGCTAACGTGTCACCACTTTCCCGCCAGATGTCATCAGTTGTGACTCAAGAAAACACTCCACTCAATTTGAGAAACCAAGTTTAACATTAGGTGGACCAATCTCAAGTAAAAAAACATTATAAGGTCCACGAATGGATGTTTTGGGCGACAAGATCCTTTGACATGGGACCTAAGGAAGAGCCACCCTTGAGGTAGTTTTACATCATAGTCCAAAACACCCCAAACGTATGTTGTTTGGGACTCGAGATTGCACTTGACCTTGAAGATTGGTATTGTGCAAATAAGAACGATATGGTCTAGAGTTGGAACCAACAAGACTCATTGGAATGTAATGCCACAATAGCGTCACTTCATTTCATTTCTTTTCATACTTTGAATTGGGATCTTGGTGTAAACTCCTTGTGTTCAAAACCTTGCTCTAAACCAATAGGATTTCTCAAATTTGGAGTGTACTCAATCTTGCACCCTGGTAACATATCCCCCACTTTCATAACAATACTAAGCAACCAGATGATGGTCTCTTTCCAAAGAAATTTGAAAAACCTATGAATCTATAGGTGTTTGTCGAATACTCGGCGATACATAGCACAAGTGCTCCCCATAAACGGGGACTCTTGGAGCAGTGATCGGGGAGATTTTTGGGCATAATCGGTTGAGATCCTAGTGTTTGCAAGTCCAACCGGTTGCATGTTGACATCCTTTAGTTTTTCTATATTAATTTTGAGGTATATTCCATAAATTCCTTTAAAGTGATCGGTAATTCTCTTGAAGTCTTGAACTTCAACCGGTTATTTCTCAAATTCATCCGATTCATCTGTAACTAAATGCCGGTTCTCCCCAATCATAGTCCCGGAGTTAAAGGATAACTATTCTTGCCCAGTACCTACTAATCCCACGGACTGCAACCAAAGAGTTGAGTAATGTTATGTTAATGGCAGGATGTGATGCCAACCGAGATGGATATAATGTTCTTGTACATGTACCCCAAGTGACATGTGGGTTGAGCCTAGGTACCAATGTCCATGGAGATTTTTGGGCATAGTCGGTCAAGATCCTAGTGTTTCTAAGTCCAACTAGTTACGTGTTGTGATCTTTCGGTTTTTCTTTATTTATACAAGGTCTATTCTACAAATTATCTTTGTAATTTTCTTGAAATCTCAAACTTCAACCGGTTATTTCTCAAACTCAACTGGTTCATTTGTAACTACACTAAATATGATATTTAGTGTCATATGGTATTTTATGTCACTAGGGTAACTTTTCAGATGACACTTCTTATGGATAAGTGTACAATTACTGTCACGGGTGATGGATGAGTTCATCCATCGGCCAAAACCCTACCTTCTCGTGTCAGCAACTTGTGAAGAAATATTGTCACGGATGATTGAAATTTGGATGAAAAATCACTTGCTAAGTGACAGTAATTGTGACACTGCAAATCTACAACCCCCCCCCCCCAAAAAAAAAATTACAAGGAATGGCAAGTAATGTTGGGTTAACATTTAGTGTTGGTGACACTAAACCGCGGTTTACGATTAGTATTGAGCAAGACAATTATGAATCAGTGACACTGAATATCATATTTAGTGTAGCAGTTGGTTCTCCCCATTCATTGCTTTGTATGTTTCCTCTCTTTCGGTCTCACATATATGTTGGTTACATATATATAAATCATAAGTAACACATCAATTTGAAGGGCTAGGTCAATATTTACATTCCATTGAGACATAACTGTGTTTTCTAGGTGACTATAATCTGTAGTAAGAAGTCAACACCATCCAACAATTGTGTGACAATGACGTGTGATCGGATTCTCAAAGTTTAGAGACTTGTTTTACATAAGGCTCCCATACAAAAGCATGATTAAGTGGATGTTTCCCTTGCCATTTTGATCTCCAAATACATCAAACCTAATTGTAGACATATTGTTTACATCATTGCCCAAATGGTTTACTATGCACGTGGTTATCGAGCATTAAACATCATAATGTGTCGTACCTTTCACTTAACATTACACAACCTGCATGTTTTGTTTTGTTTTCTTAAAAGGTTATGTAACATATCTCGTTAAATTGTTCATAAACAATAAACAATCTTTTATTGACTAAAGGCTCACCTCCCAACTTGGAGACACACACAAAACATAACATGTGTTCGTCTTCCCCCGAGCTCTATATATACATAGTATCCATGAGATACTTTTAGAAGTCTCAAGTCTGTCTATACATAGACTGAAGTCTCCTTATCTATATGTGTAGATCACTTTTACTTTCTTTTATGTAGATAATAGTCATCCAACTTCTCATCCATAGACTTTTTGTTCATCCACGCTCCTTAGTCTCGGACATTCATCCCTACGACTTTCCCCATCATGAATAATACATTCTTCAATTAGTCCATCACAGGTTAGTTGGTTGAAGGCCTAAGAGCCGGGTTTTGAATACAATTACATGACTCTTTGTAGTGATTAGCCACATCAATGTTGGGCCCACGCCGTAGGTAGGCTACATAATTTTTTGTATTTTTGGTCTGATAGCAAATTTCTCGGTTTACTGGAGTTGGGGAACGATTCTTTTGGAATTCCCAACGCTAGGGGTGCAGACCTAGGTGCTGAATAATGCTACGGTGACCGACAATATTTAACAATGCCACACGTAACTCAAATGCATAATTTAGTTCCCATGTGTGGGGGAACTTAACCGCCCGTAAGAGGACGGTCCGGTAACTCGGCTTTGCGGGCGGATTGGGACAAACGAGAATTTTTGGAGTGATGGAGTTTGATGGACGCCTCGGGCATGTGGCTCACTCTTTCGGGCACGACGTCTCGTGTATCTTATAGGCCCGGGGAAAGGAGAGCCTTGTCACTTCCAAGGAAGCACTTGTGAGTTGTGACTCTATTCTATTGGTGATTCAAATCGAAATACGAGGTATGAGTGTAGTACGGATATCAAAAGGGCTAGTAAACGTCGCACCTTCCCGGCTCCTATCTTGAGAGCCTCTAGGGTTTGTAGTGTAGGTTACCTAGGCTATCATCTAGGTCGCCCGAGGTTACGGAATATCAAAAACATCATGCTTTGCAAGTACCGTTTGTGCGGGTTTCATAAACCTAGATTGTATAGGCTTTACTATATATCTAGGGAATTGTTTGTGTAGTACAACGGCAAGAATGTGTCTCGTAGGGATAAGTTCATGCTACACAATTTACACCTAAAATCGTGGGTTGAAAGCTAACGTGGGTAGAAATTACATGGCTTATTGTATTCTATGTGTGGGTTGAAAATTAGGGTGGCTTGTCTAGTTATTAAATACTACACTAAATATTGTATTTAGTGTCACCAGTTCTATTTGTCTTGCTCAATGCTAATTGTAAGCCACATGTGCAGTGTCACCAACACTAAATGTAAGCCTAACATTGTTTGTCATTCCCTAGTATAAATATTGGGCACTATAGATTTCCTATGTTGGAATTATTGTCACTTACTAAGTGATTTGTCATCCAAATTTCAATCATCCATGACAACATCTCATTACATGAATGGTAGGATGCACAATTTGCCAAAAACTTGTTTCAATAATTGGCATGGGTTTCATCCAAATTTCAATCATCCATGATGATACTTGTAAAGTTATTCATAAGAAGTGTCGTCATAAAAGTTACCACAATGACATAAAAGACCACTTTACACTAAATACACTATCAATGATAAAAATGAATATTGATACAATGTAGTTCTCAAATGAAGGTGATAAAACATATTTTGCAAAATAATTATTAATTTTTATCACGTTCATATTATATATTTTCAACCCACGTTATTATATGTTTGCGTAAAGAACATCAATTTTGTAGTTTTAGGTTTGAATGCATAATATTGTGGGTCCAAAATAGTTGCATTGACCAACATTATTGTGGTATGACATAATTATAGGAGGCCACATTAATAGGTGTAGAAGGTGCAGCCATGTTTGGCTCACAAATTTCTTAGGGTACCCAAAAAATATTGTTGGGTGATCTAACAAAGTTCTAGGGCAATCCAATAAACTAATAAGAAGAGAAAAACCTCATTGAAACTTCAGAGGCCATCTTATCATTGAGGAATGTCGATCAAAATTCCCTATTTGACCACCTCTAAATGCCCGTAATATAAATATTTGTAATGATTGAAATTCTCTATTGTGCATGTTTTAATACCCAAAAAAAACAAAAAAACAAAATTGAATCTTGAACTATTAAAATGAATATTCCAAACACCCATGTATCAATATTAGGATTTGCTTGTCATCAGAGCCCTACATTGGGTGCCCATGCCCAAACCCACCCATGCCCATGGGTTTTGGGTGGGCATGGGTTCGATATTATTGGGCATGGGTGGGCATGGGTGGGCAAGGGTTCGATATTATTGGGCATGGGCGGGCATGGGTGGGCCAAGACTTGGTGTAGGCGGGTAATGCACATTACACAATTTTTGAATACATTGGCGGCAATTTTAATAGCATGGGTGGGCATGGGTGGGCACGGGTCATGCTATGGGTGGGCATGGGTGGGCATGGGTTGGCACGGGTCATGCTATGGGTGGGCATGGGTGGGCATGGGTTGGCACGGGTCATGCTATGGGTGGGCATGGGTGGGCATAGGTCGTTGCTAATGGGTATGGGTGGGCATGGGTACAAATTCGAAGGAAAATGTTGGGCTCTGCTTGTCATATAGGACCTAAAGGACTACAAGTTGCCTCCAAGCAGGACAACCCTCAAACTTTTGATCCTTATGTCTAAATTCTAATGAGGTTCAATAGCATTGTTTTCTTATAGCATTGGTGCAAACATGCATTCACATTGTTAACAAAAAAACGTGTTTTATTAGCAATTTGCATAAATGTAGGGAAAATAATTAAATTTGTTTGGTCCCAAGTGGCTTAAACGCAAGGCATTGACCCAAATCTCATGGGAACTTCTAGGTTAAGCTATATGAGGCTAGAATAGTGTTTGGATGAGCCACCTTCCTAGCACTTGATTTCTGGTGCACCGGATCATCTAATCCATAGTGGGGACATACATGCGTACCTGATATTTTCGACCAACCAATGTGGGATGTGTTTGGAATGCATTATTGTATTGCTTTGAAACACCAATTGCATTGAGCCAAAGCTATAAAATCTAAACAATTGTAATTTGAAAAGAAAAATATTCTCGGCCTTTAAACTTTCGTATTAATCCCAATTTTAGGTACATACAAATTCTTGGGCATGCCGGGGTGAGCCCAAAAAGACATGTGAAAATTCCGGGAATATTCCCCGGAATATTGTCAATCCCACAGAACACTGCATGGGTCTGAATAATGTTATGTCTTGCCAAAAGCGTCAATTTCGATATAAATATTTTTGCCCACTTCAAAAACTACGGATAAAGGATTTTTTTGAACCAATGTTATTTGGTATTGCCAAGAAAACCAAATATTCTTAAAATATAACACTTTAATAACATGATTGCTATGTACCAATTAATTACATGTGGCTTTAAAAATTACTATCTAGTACTATAAAGTGTTTTTAAATTTTAAATGATAACTTACGTCAAAATGAAAGCATAACATTATTCATATCCATAGCAATGTTCTGTGGGACTGACAGTATTATGCGGAATATTCCCCGATATTTCCCACATTCAGTCTGAATGTGGGAAATGTCGGGGAATATTCCACAGAATACTGTCAATCCCACATAACATTGCTATGGATCTGAATAATGTTATGAGTGTATCAACAGATCCATCCTTAAAATCAAGCGAACTAAAAAGTGCAGCTTTTGAAAAGAAAAGAAAAGAAAAGAAATTTGTGTAATCTAGTTGATATGGGACTTTTGATAATACATCTTTGCACAACAATTATGAAGGGACAATGCCAACTACAGGTGTTGGTGTGAACACGTGGGTGTGAATGAGGGACGCTTCACCTTGATCATAGTAGCAAGCTCATATGTGAACATGGAGCGGGTCTATCTTATCCTCTATCGATTCAACGCCGACCTCGGGCCAGCTCAAGGACGGGAGCCAAAACGATTATGAAACCTACCGTACCCAAAATATTGGAAATAAAACAATAGAAGTTGTTGGCTTTGTGGTTTGGTCAATGAGTGTGTGAGATTTGAGAATAGTGTTGTGTTGTAGGGTGTGACACTCTATTTCAAATTGGCGGTAAGTGTGGTACCCAACCAACATTGGACCAAACGAAATCCAAAGTAGGGACTCAACCAACACATATTGTCTTTCTTTGACGTGTGCAAGAGAACCACACCGGGTTTCGTGCATTATTGGTAACTCGTTTCTTCTTGGTCATCACGCATCTATCCTCTAGGTGTCCAAAAGGCATTTACATGGGCCTCTCTTTGCACATCACAAAACTATGTGGCTGAACTACCGTAGAGGGCTCTCTATTTCATCTTTATGTTTGCCGGAATGTGGTTTCCACATGGGATGCAAGCGGGTGTTAGCGAATCTGAACATGACACGTGGCAAAATTTGAGAGGAGAACGATTCTTTTGTGTTGGAATAGAGAGCCTTGTATGGTACCTATTTTTCATTTCTAGCCAAGTGTGAGATACATTACTCATTTAAGTTTGCCTTATTTATGAAGTGCACTTTGTAGATTAGTTGAAAACCTTGATGTAATTGAAACAAATATTTGAGACACACTATATGGAAACCCTTGGATGAAAATACATACCCATATTATTGACCATCGATGTGACGTAGGACTATGTTTCATTTTCTCCATGACATTAGATATAGTGTATTTGTAAGAGTTTCAAAACCCATAAATTTTATAAAAGGAGGACTATAAGACTTGGTGAGGACTCGTAGAAACGATGTATAAGGTACACTTGTGCGTTATTTGGGTACTTTTTTTTAACTGGCATTTATGTTTGATTGGAATGTAGGTACGTGATAATGAAAGAACAAACAACCTAAAGACACACGCTTAAAAGAGACTGGACTATGTCTGATGACTATATCAACTACTCCACACTCAATTGTGAACAAGATTGGGAGGACCCATGTATCCAATTAAGGAATCGATAGTCATGCACTTCTGATACCTATAGCTAAATCATGGGAAGTCCGATTTCCAATCCGGTTTTTGTCGATGCTTCACCATGGATTTGCTAAGCAAGACAAGTTTTGTGGTGTAATTGTAAACGGTAAAGGGTGGAGAGCATGACAAACTAACTGAATAACACCCTCATACCTTATAAGTCAAATATCGAGCTCCTTGGACCTCCAATCACCAAATTTCTTGGTAATGAACATGTTTCCTTAATTCACAACTTCATGAAGAGGGGGAGGGGGGTCAAAAGAGTTAAAATGACTGAAATAGGTATCTCTTCATAACATTATTTAGATCCATAACAATATTTTGTGGGACTGACAATATTCTATAGAATATTCCATCAATTAGGCTGAATATGAGAAATATTCTGCAAAATATTGTCAATCCCACATAACACTATTATGAATCTGAATAATGTTACGTTTGAATGACAATTTGCTCTTTCTTTAAAGTCTCCTTTGCCAATTTGTAAAGTTTGAGGTTTACTTCCCCTTGAGTGGCGGGCCAAAGGTCTCCCTTAATGATAACTCAACTTAATATATACGAGGGCAGCTGCAGTGTCCGAGTTTCCTTAACCGGCCCCAAAAAGGCACGAAAACCACCCCGGTTTGCGGCTGAAAGGCGAGACCCTTGTACCGAATTCCATTGGAAGCCGCAAATTCCACTAGAGTTATCCATAAAGTCTCTCAAAGAGGGACGAAACCGTGGTTCGATCCTTCTTTTAGGAAACTTTCTATGAAGTGCTCGTTGTGTATCGGGCCTATGTTGAAAGTTGGGTGAAATTTTTGGGACTTTGTTCTTTCGCCTTCAAACTTTGAGAGAAAGGTTAGGATCTAAAATAGGGTATATGTACGGGACCCACCATCCGAAATCTTGGATCAACCTATGCAAGGCTAGGTTGGCCCACCCATCCTCATAGCACAAGTTAGAAATATGGTTTTTAATAGCCGACACCATTCTTTGTGTATCGTGATTTAAGCATTAAAAACTTAACCGACTTTATGTTAATTGTCATAAACTTAGGGTTTGGGACTTAACCCATGCTTTCATCTACTTTACTTTACATGTAACTCTATTAAATATTGTAGTCATCGGCGTGGGAGAGGGAAGCTATCTCATGAGCGATAAGCAGTGAGCGGTGAGCGGTGAGCAAAAACCTATGAGCAGTGAGCGGTAACACATAAGAAAATGTGTCCAAATTTAGTAAAGATGCACGGAATTAGGGCACACAATTGCAATTTTCCACACAAAAATTGTATATTTTAAATCCTAAGTTGCCAACCTTTAAAATGAAGCAAGAATGAAAGGGGCCTATTACCATGGATTATATAAATATTTTCAGTCCATTGTTGATTTTTATTATAAAAATCCAAACCACCACATGTCATTTATTGACAATCTTATACATGTGGTTAAAGACAACACTTGCACCACTACTCACATTCTACAACACCACCAAGTTTAAATAGGTACATGACCTCATTGTAGGTATATGTAGGTGCATGAATGAACTTATCACTCTCGTAATCTACCTTGCACAAAAACCTAAATACATAATAGAGATGTTTGCAAAACATCCATTTCCCTTTCTTTCCCAATGCATGAGAGGACATTTTCGTGAAATCTGGGCATGTGCAATGTGGGATGTCGCCAATTGTAACACGGTATGTGATATCTTCATTGGAAACAATGTTGATTATCACTCCAAAGCTTGGATATGGAATGGCAGTGACTGCAACCATAAAGTTACCGTTCATGAGATCGGTGCTCTCTCATTTGTTTTTGTGATTAGCCGTTGGTGCTGATGGATTGCGATGCACGGTCTTCCCAAACCTGAGTGTAGGGTGGGCGTCTGGGCTTAGTGGCATACGAAAATGCGATCGAAAGATGGGGAGGGTCTTAATTGTTGACAACCTACAACGAGGGGACAATGCCTCCCTTTATTGTAGTTGAAAGCCAGCGTCCTCAAGCGCCAACACCTCCTCTCTTGATATATTAGTACCCACCTTCACCAACCAAATATTGGGCAGTATTGGCCAATCCAACACGTATTTCTTCTTACTACCACTCACACAACGTTTGATGTCATCAGAGCAAATTAAAACCAGAATTCATACTCCACAGTATTGGCGGAGCGAAATTCCTTTTTGAGGCCATTGTATGTTGGAGCGGGTGTGCCATGTCTGTCTGTCCCAACTTTAGCATTGCACATAGGTCCTATAATGGCCTGCAGCGCCCAACATCGTTTGGCTGAGTGGGTGGCAATCTTGCAATGTGCCAATTGGAAGCAAGACAATCGGTCTTTAACACGGATGTAGTATGAGCCACACCATGTTCTATAGAACTCAAGAATTTCTCTATTCGTTGACGAGTTGCCCGGGTGTTGGGGTGAGGAATGAAATAGTTCACTTTATCGGGTCGATGAGAATCACAATCAACACCTGGGGGTAAGTCGATTTTTCGTTTGGTGGATCCAAATAGCTTAGACCTTTCCAATGCACAATCTCTAGTATTTACACCTTCTGCATCTGGGAACGACTTCATGGCATCCACGAACAATTTTGGATCTCTACATCTTGTAGTTGCTTTGAATTTTAAAGATGCCGAATCAAGACCCTTACCATCGGACATCCCTTTCAACCATGTCCGATAATTCACGATTTGCATGAAAACACAAATCATGTCATCTACTATAGCTTCATATAAGCATGTCATTTTATTGCCGGACTGTTGGAATCATTTGTTGTGTACAATCTCTGCAAGGTTGCATGTAGGCATTTCCACACGTTCTTCTATTGTCATATCATATGAATAATATACAAGTATAGGGTTAAAAAAACATGACATTGATATATAAGAATAGAAATACATTGAAGAAGTTGAATGACATTGAATAATGCAAATATGTATGTACTTTCAAATAACATATGACTGCCCCATTGTTTGTAACGAAAGTGCCAAAGTCCCAACCATTCAACAAGGCCAATGATGTTTTTTTTGGTGGCAACCCGTGATGACAACTACCAAGAACGAATCACATGGTACTTAGTCTCGACATCATCCATTGTTGTGGCATCCTTGTAATCCATACATATTTGCTTGTATTGAAACTGCAATGATGGTTTGATAAACTTTTGTGTCACCTTATCCAAGATCGTAGACCAATGGAAAAAAAACATGTACATTCACGGTTGACCATAGGAAGACTTGGATCGCCATCCCCGTAAACCATCCTCACTATATTCCAATTAGCTTGGACACTATTTGCCATGAACCCTTTGAAGTTTACATTTGGCACACCATTCTAGGTCATTACAGCATTCCAATTTTTTCAAAAGAGAGTTTGTGCTATACCATCTTCAGATTGCATGTCGCAACACGCAATGGTTAATACTTTACAGCATCAACTATCGGACATATGACAAACCATTGTTGTCAAATCCTTCAAACGTTTGACATAGTCAAACATAATCCATGAGTTCTCTATGTTTCCACTGACTTACATCATTTTTACAAGCTCATCATCACTGCCTGGAAGGTCTACGGACATTTTGAAGACGAACATTTTGTCCTTGGATTGACCTGGGAACCGACTGCTATGACCAAATTTAAAAGCATAATGGTCTTTAAGGGCCATAATACTATCCATAGTTTTCATCCCACTACGCATGAAGCGTTTTGATCTGGATACAAAGTTACAACAATTCGGGGATGCAAGGGAATTTGTCCATAACCACCTCCAAGGATGAATCGACCAAGTAATGGTTTTCGCCAATTATGGAAGATTTAAGAAGGTAATCGACTAGAAATTGTTTGCTTGCAGTCATAATTATGGCAGAATTTTTTACAGTTGGAGTTTTCAACACTTCATTCGCAACGCATTGATATGCTATGTCCAAAGATTTGCGGCATGTACCATTGGACACAGGGTGGTCATGTACACCAAAATGAATACAAGCCCTAGACATCTCAACAGATCTGGAATGGGTATATAAGATGCAAACGTAACATGGAGCAATGTATACAGGTGGTGAATGACAAACCTTACAAAGAAGAGTGGATCAAAGAGGAATAATATTATCCACATCAAAAGGGAGAGCAGTTGAACCGGCCCATTCGGTGTTGTTGCGCATACCTCCATTACAAAGCTACTGGGCCATTTTATCACACATCATTAGTTCTTCATGTAAAGGGTTGGAATAAGGCTTTCGGTACCGAAACCCCTCTTCCAACTCTTTCTATCAAAAATATTTTTTCCCTTCATCATTCATTTCTCTCGACCTTCGCTATTATTCTCATCTTTCCCCTTGCCTCCATGCTCATTCACGGGTCTGAAATAAGGGTTTCGGTACCAAAACCCTTATTCCACACATTTCATTTACTATTATTTTATTATTATTATTTTTTGGAATAAAAGTTTCGGTACTGAAACCCCTATTCTAGCCCTTTCCATGAGGATCAACACATGTGGGAATATGTGTACAACAACAACTATATCATCAAATGACAATTGAGTGGAAACAAAACCTTTGAAAGAAAGGGTTGGAAAAGGAGTTTCGGTACCGAAACCATTATTCCAGAACTTTGTTCAAAGAGAGCAAAGGTGTGGAATAGGGGTTTCGGTACCACAACCCTTATTCTAGAATTTTGTTTAAAAGAAAACAAAGGTATGAAATAGGACTTTCGGTACCAAAACCCTTATTCCAGAACTTTGTTTCAAAGAGAGCAAAGGTATGGAATAGGCGATCGGCACCGAAACCCTTATTCCAGAACTTTGTCTCAAAGAGAGCAAAGTTATGGAATAGGGGTTTCGGTACCCAAACCCTTATTCTATAATTTTGTTTCAAAGAAAGCAAAGGTATGGAATAGGGGTTTCGGTACCGAAACCCTTATTCCAGAACTTTGTTTCAAAAAGAGCAAAGGTATGGAATAGGCGTTTCGGTACCGAAACCCTTATTCCAGAACTTTGTCTCAAAGAGAGCAAATGTATGGAATAGGGGTTTCGGTACCGAAACCCTTATTCCACAACTTTGTCTCAAAGAGAGCAAATGTATGGAATAGGGGTTTCGGTACCGAAACCCTTATTCCACAACTTTGTCTCAAAGAGAGCAAATGTATGGAATAGGGGTTTCGGTACCGAAACCCTTATTCCAAAAATTTGCTTCAAAAAAAGCAAAGGTGTGGAATAGGGGTTTCGGTACCGAAACCCTTATTCTAGAAATTTGTTCAAAGAGAACAAATGTGTGGAATAAATGACCAAATTTGTTATGTGGGAAGACTACATATGGAAAGAATATCCTCGAGTCGGGGAAAGTCTATAATTAGAAAGTCAAAAAAATATGAAAGAGAACAAAGGTGTGGAATAGGGGTTTCGGTACCGAAGCCCTTATTCCAGACTTTTGCTCAAGGAGCGCAAAAGTGTGGAATAGGGGTTTCGGTACCGAAGCCCTTATTCCAGACTTTTGCTCAAGGAGCGCAAAAGTGTGGAATAGGGGTTTCGGTACCGAAACCCCTATTCCACACCTTTGCTCTCTTTGAGAAAAAGTCTGGAATAAGGGTTTCGGTACCGAAACCCCTATTTCACACCTTTATTCTCTTTCATATTTTCTCGACTTTCTAATTATAGACTATCCTATACTCGAAAATAATCTTTCCAAATGTAGTCTTCCCATATAACGAATTTGGTGATTTATTCCACACATTTGTGATTTTTGAACAAATTTTTGGAATGAGGGTTTCGGTACCGAAACCCTTATTCCATACCTTTGCTCTTTTTGAAACAATTTTCGGGAATGAGGGTTTCGGGACCAAAACCCCTATTCCATACATTTACTCTCTTTGAAACAAAGTTATGGAATAAGGGTTTCAGTACCAAAACCCCTATTCCATACCTTTGCTCTCTTTGAAACAAAGTTATGGAATAAGGGTTTCGGTACCGAAACCCCTATTCCATACCTTTGCTATCTTTGAACAAAGTTCTGAAATGGGGGTTTCGGTACCGAAACCCCCATTCCATACCTTTGCTATCTTTGAAACAAAGTTCTGAAATAAAGGTTTCGGTACCGAAACCCCTATTCCATACCTTTGCTCTCTTTAAAACAAAGTTCTGAAATAAGGGTTTCGGTACTGAAACCCCTATTCCACACTTTTGCTCTCTTGGAAACAAAGTTCTGAAATAAGGGTTTCGGTACCGAAACCCTTATTGCATACCTTTGCTCTTTTTGAAACAAAGTTCTAGAATAAGGGTTTCGGTACCGAAATCCCTAATTCACATCTTTAATTTCTTTGAATGAAAGTTTTGGAATATGGGTTTCAGTATCGAAACCCCTATTCCACATCTTCATTTTTTAAATTATGGAATAAGGATTTTGGTATCAAAACCGTTATGCCTAACCTTTCATTGAAAGAAAACATTAGATGTATCAAATTCATGTGAACACCATAGTCTCGCTTCTTATATTTTCTAATGTCTATATGTATGTTTTGTGTACTATCAAAATGTTGATTGTTATGTCTATTAGGTGGTATTCATTAATTTTTATATTGAACTATGAATGTCAATTAAATTTTATCTTGTAAACTAATTTGTGTTTTGATGTGAAGTTTATTATGAGTATGTAGTTAACATTTTGTTGTGCAATGAATAGTTATTTTGTGGCCTAATTTTTTTTCATTTATCATAGATTATGATTTGGTTGTTAACATATAGGATGACGTTTTAGCGGACGCTGACATTGAAGAAGCCTTAAAAAAGAAGTTGGGGAAAACCTATTTTAATTTCATCGTCAATAACTTCCGAATTCGGCCCCTCTCAAAATTTCGTTTATCCATTGCTATATGCCGCTTGGAGCCACTACCTTTGGTTAGACCAATTATAGAATTTGATGTTCAATTGTTGGAGAATGAATTTTTCAATGAATATAGAGAGAGTGATCGTGTCTTATATGTTTTCATTATCAACGATTGTGGAGAGAGTTTATTTGTAACAGATGACAAGTCAAATTCTCGGGATCTACTTTGACAACAAACGAATGATATTTTTGAGCAATTCATTTCTTAAGATGATGATTTTAAGATTTTTAAAGGTAGAATATTTTAGATATCGGAGGGTAACCACCGAGTTACAGCATGGAGGCATTACATAGATAATATTCAGGCTAATAAAAAGAATTGGCATTATAGTGTGGATTGTATATGTCTTGATACAAAGGATGCGACCGACATTCTTTTGGATGTCATGAATGACATCAATAGGTGAGGTTTCAAATCCATTAATTCATTGATTTTCTTTTTCTTGAATCCATTCATTTTTGTATTCACAAAAATTTTGTGTTATAAATTTAATATTAAATTCTTTGTCTCGGATAAATGTGCAATGAAGCTCTAATCATAAAGTAAAAATGATATTGGAAAAATTACAAAAAATTGCAACAACTCCGGTAAATGGCTATTAATTTCCTTAACCCAACCGTGAGAGGTTTGGTTAATTCACGCGGATAAATCATAAAATGTTTCAAAAAATAATATAATTGAGAAGGTTCTACGCACACATATGTAGTAACATCTTCTTTATACCCGCCTATAAATTATTCATGTTTTAACACTAGCTCAACTTGGTATAACACCAGTCAATGTAACTAACCGGATTCAAACCTGGCTTGGTTCGGACCTAATGCCAGTCTCTTAGACAACTCGCATGCACAGGCGGATGTCTCAAAATGTAGTAACAACCAATATATTAACTATTCCTATTAACCAACTTGTTTGTTTTTGTAGGCAGTGAACCTTAATTCAAACCGTGAGCGGTTTGAGTGGCTCATATGCAATAAACAAATTGCCATTGTATTTGGTAATGGATATAAAACTTACGGCACATTCCTATTTTTAATTTTAAAGTATTTTTTTCAAATTTATGTGCATTTTATTTGTTATTTTATGGCATGACAAATAACTATATTTTAATGAGGACACAACATTGTATGTAAACTCGACGGTTTTGATTCATGATGTTCTTTCATTTGAAGCCCCGTCCACATTTTAGTTTCGACAAAACAAGTAGTTTACCTCTAGTGGAAGTGGGAGCCCTAGATATCTTCTTCAATCGTATAGCATCTAAGTCACAATTGATGCACAGAGATATCCCATAGAGAGGAGTACGTGAGAAAGATCATGAGTTTTTTAAATTTTCTTATTGAAACGTTGACTAAACCAGAAGATGTTATCCTGGATGCTTATGCATCTTCAAGTAAGAAACAATTTTTGGTTTTCTTAGTTTTAGAATTGAATTTTTTGTGCATGACAAATATATTATGATATGCATGGTTGTATTTGTTGCAGGTGCATCCATTCATGCTTATCGTCATAGTGATCGACACCTTGTTGCATTCGAAAAAAATTCTACAATTTCCAATGCAATATTGGCTCCTTTATGCGATTTATTGCCATCTCCTAATGTTGAAGGCTTGCAATTACTTCATATGCTATCATATGATGTCTATGCTGAGAACATTACTTCCTTTCTTGCTGCTCAACCTTTCCCTTTCATGCATAGAAACACTAAACATTATGATCGACGAGTTTTGGATTTCATAGATTTAGAGGCCGATTCATGTTCAAGATCCATCACAACAAGTTCTAATGATGGTTAGTTCTTTGGTAGACTTATTCAAGTACCATAACTAAGGCTTTTTTTGTCGTCCTTTTTTTTAATATACTTTCATTTATATATCGGAGTTACATATGTTTTCTATCCACTTTTATCTTACTTGCATTTTCTATGTTTGTATTGTATTATTGACTTATTGCAAAATCAAGTATTTCTTGTAATATGTCGTGTTTCATTTTTTAAGTTGGTCTTATTATAAATGTCAATGATATTAATTATTATCATGTCATAAGGGATGCAATACAACTATTAAAATTTCTATATGATACATATATATGCCCATTGTCGTTTTCACTTCTCAATGTTCATTTCTCATTACTCATAATCTAGAATTTTGTTGTTTATTTTCCCCACCTTTCTTATTTTTAACCCTACAATTGTGCCAAAATACCACGGTTATAGGATACCAGTGGGCCTATTACCAAAGATTTCTCCTTCCTCACCGCTCACGTGTTACCGCTCACCGCTCACCGCTCATTGCTCACCGCTCACAAGATAGCACTCCCCCGGCGTGGGATTAGGGCCACTTTACAAGCTTGAGGGCTTTGATTGATCTATAATATAAAAATTATGTGAGTGGTCGAGAAGTTGGAGAGGTCCAAGTTCACGTCACACTGGACCTTGAAGGCCCGAGGGAGCAGAGAAATTCGAATGGATGAAAAATCTACATGGCATCAACTAGATAATGATTCATGATGTACTTGATATTGCGTTTCACCCTCCAAAAAGAGGTGGGTCTAACGTGCAACTAGGGGCCATGGCAATCAAATATATTACCATTGGCTCTTAGAAATATTATGTTGTGATGGTGGGGCCCCAAACTCAAACATATGTTGTGGTCCCTCAACATTGTCCACTTTCACATTACATTAAGCTCGAGGGTTCATCAATTGCAAAATTGGATTTCTATTTCTCATGATGCAGCCTTTGGATAATTTTACAAGGGCCCTTTATTTATCATGGTCATGGCTCTTGGTATGTGTGTAAAACAACCCTTAGATTAGGGTCTAGGTCCAAGAAGTTTGGGGGTCCAAAACACCTCTTCTTGGATCTTCCTTTTGGACTCAACATTCGACCTATGTTTGAAGAGTGGTTTCTCAAACTAGGAGGTGTAGGTATTCTCTTTCAGTGAGGACTTGCAAGATTTAATGGGAAAGTGATGCCACCTTAGTGGCACTTCATTTTTTCATACCTTGGACATGTATTTTACTATAGAGAGAGAGAGAGAGAGAGAATCCCCATTTTCTTCTCTTGACAAATAGAATTCCTTTGTTTTGAAGTTTATTTGGTCTTGAACCCTAGTGTAATGCCACCGTCATTTTAGCCCACGAAACCAAGGTTGGGTGGATAAATGAAGTTCCTAACTACCTACTTACAAATAATGTTTGTTTTTGGGCAAAATACAAGTAACTAACTACGTTTCCAAGAATGTGTGACACCCATGTAAGTCTTTTTTTTCTTTTTTTTGCACAAATTGAAAAAAATCAATTGCAGAGGCAAACCAAAATACAACCAACCCAGGCGAGCTAGCGCAACCCGCCCATGTAAGCAGTGTGTATGCTTGATAAAGTTTCTGCAAGTTTTTCACTTTTGACACGCAAAAACTTGCACACAAAAAAATGCACGTCAATTGACATGCACAATTTAGAAGTTGACACGTACTGTGACTTGCGAAGAAAAAGACACACGTCAATTGACATGCTATAAATTGAAATGATACGTATTACTAGGCAACTTAAGTACTATAAATTGCAATTAAAGTATCTAGAAAACAAAACCCATGACAATAGAAGAACTTCCTACACTCGCTTACATACTTAAGTTCAGCCTTGTTCTTGTAATTTTCTTTGTAACCGGGAGGCTCTATAGCTAAGATGGTGATAAGAGAGGTGGTGGAGGCTAAGTACAAGGCCAACAAGACCATTGTTCATGGTCTCTTGCGGATGTATTTCCACGACTGTTTTGTGTAGGTATGTGAATGAACAATTTGCCCCAACAGATCTCGAAGAGTGATGCTTTGGGTGGTTAAATATTGGGTTAATTATGAGGTGTCTCAACTTGACACTGGGATGATTTAAGGTAGACTTTGCATAGCACAAAGTTGAATGTCAAATGAAATTTGTCAAACATACACACTGCATGTAAGTCACATGTTCCAACATTAAAAATTTCTTCTACTATTCCTTTAAAACTAGATTTGACACCAGAAGTAGCTTAAGAGGCCCTCAATTCCTCCAATAATATTAACTTGGGACGATTAAACTCTAGGGTTGCAGTCGGCAAGTCTTTATCATGCCTCTTTACATGGTCGCCGCAAATCATCAACCTACCTACGTCACAATATACGGGATAGATGCATCGAGGATGCATTCAAGATTTGTGTACTAATTACATGCACTCGTTTGTATTCATAATATGCCCAAACACATGTTCGACTACAACAATACTACAAACTATTAAATCACAATAAAGTAACTAAAACTACAATTCTTTTGTATTTGGTTTTTTAATCCATATAACTATTCATTAACATTATTTACTATATATATAAGGAGAGAGTTGTTTTAAAGTATTCTTAATATTATAAGTTCTAAATTATAATAGAATAAACCATTCTATTTCAATATACAAGTGATTTTAATGCGGTAATAATCTGGAGTATGACACCATGCTTTTACAATTTTACAAAATATCCCTGAATGTATCGTATATTTAAAACAAAATGTATTTGAAAACATGTGGCAATAAGAGAGATAGATATTTTTGTGTATCCTTGGGGAAGGTCTCAACCAAGATGTAGCAAAGGGATCACTTGAATTCAATGTACCTCACTTTGTTGGATGTGACCAAGAAAAATACTAGAATGGAGTGGTAGTTTGCTTTGTTTTGGTGTAACTTCAAAAAGGACCGTAATGGGGGGGGGGCATGTTTCTTTATTTATGGAAACGAGAATGTGAACCACACGATTAATCAAGCAAATCCAAATCAACGGTTATGAGATTTAAGGTGCACGGGGCTCTAGGAATTCCCTTAGGACTACCTTCAAGAACAATGGTCCTTGGAACTGTGAACAATATCTAAGGTAGAAATACCATAACCCGTGAAAATAAGGTGATTCACATTGAAGATATGGTCTTACAATCATGAGATAATTTTCCAAGATAGATGAGAAGGTTTCGTGAAGAATGCAAGTTGTTTCATATTTTTCTGCCCTGTACAAAAAATTCTACAATTTTTTAAAGTGGAAAGTTTGTCAAACCCCTACTCGTTCACTAGATTATGCTCACACCGAACACGGTAATCCGCATTTCCATACATAACATCACCTAAACCGGTTACCTCATGAGTATATTAAACATGACTAAATTTGGCTAAATTAAGTATACACGCATTGAAATGGCCAGCCTCGCCATGATCAGTTTCAGAAATGACATTTCACTATTCTAACGGCGGTCTACTGCACGGGTAGAGGGTGGTTAACCGGTTTGGGTATTTCTACCTTACTTTGGCCATGTAGGTTTCCAAGTAGACTTTTGAACCATGGAGAATGGCATGGGCGTTGGTATAATTGTAGACACGACTTCAACTACAAACAATTTCCTAACCAAGCACGGTTTGAGTGGCCCTTCGCACACGTCTTGGTATAAATGACCCCTTAAGACACGCAACCATGTTAATGGGCACTTCTAGCTCTTTGGACAATTTTAGTAGTTAGATTGGATCGGAAATTGTCTAACAAGGTTACCGATTGTGACTCGCAAAAATGTCGTTCCAAGTACCATAGTTGGGGTAGAGATATTGAGGTCATAAGATTCCAAAGCGAGATCATATAGGCCCTCCCAATTGTATTAAGAAGTGAGCCTAAAATGGTTATGGTGTCTATAATTTGGGAATAGAGTCCAATCTCATCATAACACAAGTGTGCACGTGTGCGTTTTTTTTGGGTTTTCTCATTGTGTGTGTGTGTTTGCTCTTAACAACAAGCCTTGTTATATACCACACACATATAGTTGGGTGTCCATTTAAGAATTGTAACCACATAAGTCCTACATTTGTGTGTAAGTAAATTCTTGCAAAATTCAAATATTTAAGGTGTGAATGTGTTATTCTGTTAGTATTACTTGTTCACCATTTTCCATTGATCAAATTCATGGCTCGAAGCTTGTGTTGCATAAACAAATACATGATACAACATCGACAAAAATCGGATTGAAAAATGGACCACCCCTAATTTATTTAAGGCTATCGAAAGTGCAGGCGTGTTCATTCCTTACACGAATACATAACTGCCTCACAATGTGTTGAGTGGTGAGTGTAAAGTAGCTAATAAGATCGGAATACATAGTCCAATCTCTTTATAATACTTATTTCAAACGGTGCTTGTCGTTAGATCCACACCTAACCACACACCATTCAAATATAGATGTCCAATGAGAAAGAGAATCGAATAACACATGCATACATATCTTACCTTAAAAGGGATTGCATTAGGTTCAAGTCTATCAAACGTGAGGTCCAAAACACCTCTTTATGGACCTTAGTTTTGGACTCAAGATTGAACCCAAACTTGAAGATCGGTTTCTCAACCTAGGAGGAGTATTTTCTTGAGTTGGGATCACCGACATTTGATGGGAGAGTGATGCCACATTAGCACCACTCCATTTGCACATAACTTGACCTCAACCTCTAATGTAAACTCTTCGAGTCCTAAATTTTACTCTCAACCAATGAGATCACTCAATTTTGGACTTTCTTTAGTCTTGGACCCTAATGTAATCCACCCTGAGGTTGATGTACGGTGTTTCAATATTTCAGACCTTGGATAGCTGGCCAACTAGCATCACCTAGCTAAATTTTCCGGGCCCCTATTTGTCACTTAGCTTTAGCTAGCTAGGTTCACTGAACCTAGGATTCTTACTTAGCTTTAGCTAGCTAACTTTTCCGGAACTCTCATTTTCACTTAGCTTCGACTAGTTAAAGAGTTGTGTGACATGCATATTCATTCTAAACCATAGAGAAATCCATTCAAACGAAACCAAACAATATATATTTGGTTGTATTGCTCTCAGGTGGCTCTGTATTTTCATGTTGTTGCACAATGAAATTGAAAGGCTTAAAATCAACACATATAGTTGGCTTCCTCACTTTCGACTAACATTAGTGATAGATCATCATCATCATCATCATCATCATCATCATCATCATCTTCTTCTTCTTCTTCTACTTCATCATCATTTTCTTCATTTTCATTATCATCGGAATCGTCAATGTCATTTGGCAATTCAGGACGAGATGGAATCAAGGTGTTCCAAATCGGAGATTCCACGACATTTGCTGGATTATTAAGAATTAGTCTCATGTTCGGTTTCAAAAACATAACCGCTTCAACGAGTCCGGGTTTGAGAGACAACCATTTGGGTGTAATGACATCATTCATTCCACTGAGATCACATTCAGATTCTAGCTAGCTTTAGCTAGCTAACTTTCCTTGCCTGGATTATGGCACTTAGTTTTAGCTAGCTATTCTTTTGAGGCACCAAATTCCTGCGTAGCTTTAGCTAGTTGGAGCTTTTAGCTAACTAAATAGCTGCCCACTTAGTTAGCTATCCAAGGTCTGCAATATTTTCTCCATGTGCCCACTTGTAGGATATGAAACTTGAAATTAGTGCGAGATGATTAGCAAATCCAATACATGCTCATAACCACTTGCCTGATAATTCTCAAAGCTCGTATAAATCTTCTATACATTCTCAAGGTGAAAATTCTTGTGTTTGTTAAGTGGTCATACATGTCACCCCCCCATCATGTTGATCATTGAACCTAGAGCACTTAGCACATTTTGAGCACATAATCCGAAGTATTTTGAACACATATCTTTTTGGGTGTCCGTTCTTAGATCCACACCTAACTAAGGCAAAGGGTGCTAAAATCAACACCCACACAAAACCAACACCTATAAACGCCTCCCAATCATCAACACTCTACTACCTTGAAGCGTTCCCCATGGTGTAGGAGTGTATGGGCTCACGGAGTGATGCTTTTAGGTGCCATTAGTGGCGCCACCTCATAGCGACCTCCACTACCTCCATGTAGGGTAGGTAACGGGCTCCACTCTATCTCGGGTTGGTTCAAGGTGGGTTTAGGGTGGCTTGTCAATGCCTATTCTAGCCATTCTATACACTGCAGGGGGGAGAGGGGTTATAACCATTCTATTCACAAAGTCACAGAGGTAGGCCCACAAAGCACAAAGGGGGTTGGTACCCAAGATGCAAGGTGATGGTTTTGCAAGCGAACTAGGTGGGATCATGGAGGTGGCCATGTGGCTGTGCGCACCGTTACTAGTTGGACTTTGATCTAACTTGGGTCTAATACCCAACTATGTTGTGTTGGTTCTAGGCAATGAAGGTGGGGGTCCTCATCATATCCAAGGTCATCATACACGGGGCCTATATATTGGTTTAAGGAAGCTAGTGGTTTTGACTTTGAATATTCATCAAAAATCTAATTGAGGCTAAAAACATATTTTCTTTCTTTATACCTGTGTTTAGAACAAAGGCTAATATGATTTTTTTTCTTCATATCAACCATGTAGCCATATGTATGTGCAATAGCTTAAAGTGTTGGTTTAAGCACCCTCTACCTTACATATCACTCAATATACATGTCCAAGTTATTGTTGTGTTGGAATTAGGCACCTACACCAGTATATCGGGAGCTTGAAGCACGAAAGTGGTGAAGCCGCCAAAGACAGTTAGCATGTAAGTTTAGGGGATAATTGTGGTTGTGCGAGGTTGCGTGCTTTTGAAGTTAGAGAGAAGTAAGTACACAAGGCCCCAAAAAGATGCAGATCATGTGCTAACTTACTCATAGGTATAGTGGCTGCTCGAGAAGCTCCCGTTGAGTGTGACTTGACAATAGAATAATAATAGGTGTTTCTTTACTTGTCTCATGTTGGAGACATGTACGTAGCACAAACTTCTCTTATCGGTGTGCATCCCGGTCTTTTAGTGTCCGAGGACCCAATAAGGATTTGGGCAAACCAACCCATACACTCGTTCCTTGTTGGATGCCTAAACCCTTGCCTCCAAGGAACCAGAGTACGGGTTGTTTCACCTAAGCCCCCAATGAGTGGCCACTTAATAAGGGAATTGTTAAATCGACCACGTACGTTGTTAAAACGACCACAGAGATGTGTTGTGTGGTCACATCACTTATCAAAATCTGATTTTTCATCACACACATGAAGAGCAACAAGGTGTTAGGTTTGTGTTAGAATTAACAAGCTTGTGCAATGTGGATGACAAGTCGGAGGTTAGTCAACACCTTTCACATTGATTGTGGTCATTTTAACCATTGTATGGTCAATTTAACAATCCATAACATGCTTGTCCTCGTAGAAGGGTCCACCTGCACGTCATGGTTAAAGCTTCGGGTGGAGTAAGTAACCGCTCAAGATAAGTTGTGCCCACATTGTATGGTTAAGAGAATTAGATAACATGTATAAGAGGTATTCAATCTCACACCCCCACCACTAAGTGACATTAAGGTTTAGAACATAAAAGTTATCAAACTAGAAGTTAGCTAAATTTTGAACCTTGTTTTTGAACCTTGTTTTTGTGAAGAAACCTAAATTCATCCATAGCCCTCATGCCAACTAGCTTTTTACTAATGTTTAGCCTAATTTATTTCTTGAATGCCCATCTCTCATTTTCCTCATCTCTTCTTCGTTTCACTACATGGTGAAATGAAATGGAATGAAATTGATTTTAAAGTTCCGGAAGCCAAAAAGGTGCAGTAAGCAACAATGCTCTTGTGTTGTGATGGTGTCAATGGTTCAATTTGTGCCCCCAAAAAAAGATGGTGTCAATGGTTGCTTCAAGTACAGTTCACATTCGTATTTGAGAAAATCCTTGAGGTGGAAATGTAGTTTATTCCTTGAGAGATGGAAAGAGATCCACTATTTTCCAAGAAAAACCTCCTTGTTATTATCATATGTGGTTTTTAATGTGGTGGGCTTGTCATGGAATTCCCAATGAGATAGACCTCATGATGACTTCCCAAACTTTGATGGACCACACTATTTCTCAAATTGTTCTAAATTACCACACATTTTGTATTATACAAATAACAATTAGTTGAAAATAGTGTTATGATATTATTTATGTTGTTATAATAATAATAATAATAATAATAATTGGATTCATTTGAATTGTATGTGGTGTGGGCTCCAAAAATCATGATGTTTGCATTTAGTGATATGTTATAAACTTGGACAAGTTTGGTCAACCTTTGGTTAGTCGCGATATGTGGGTGCGAGATTGGGCAGCTAGGATAAATGTCAGTTCATTCTCATCAACTGATATTATAAGCTAATTCTCTTAACTAGGTGGTGGGGCTATTTGACCATGATTCGAGTTAACTAGATTTTTGGTTGGCTAACATTCACTAACTTGTAAGTTAGCTAATTCTCTTAACTAGGTGATGTGGGTGGACCCTAAATTATCACCTACTTACATGCTTTGAAGAATATAGTATAAAGTAGGTGCCAACATTGGATTGGTATCGTCTTTTATTTGTATTGACATTTTCATCATTTTTTATACCATCTTGGGTATGGGCATTTGGGTATAGGTATACTCATCATTTAATATATATATATATATATATATAATTATGGTCTATATATCAACGTTTGTATGGTATCATCATTTTGGATATCTATAATGAGGAGAATTTGCATTTTTTGATACCATCATGGTATGGGTATTTGATGGTATTCTTATTTTCAAAACCATTTCAATCTATAAACCATGCAAGAACCTTCATGCGTAGGTAAAATCACCCTAGTACCAAAATATGGTTTAGGATGGTATTGGTTCGCATAATAACTCGGGTTGATTATGTCATCTTGGGATACCCACCATGTATCAATATTTGACTATTAAACAATTTTGATACCCATGGGTAGGGTACTTTGATAGCACTGTGATGTTGATTATAAATACCATGCATTCACCTATATACACGTCAAACATTAATAGGTACATGAGCCTTATGTGGTCACTCTTTCAAATCAGACACCTATATTTGAGTGGTATATAGCAAGGTTTGTAGTTAAAAGCAAACACTAAAAAGGCATGCGTTGTAATAAGATTGGACTATGTGATAAAGTGTACTAATATTTGTGTTTTGATAGTCTATAGAGCTGGGAGGGTCTATGTGGTCGCCTAAAGAGAACAAGGATTTTCACAATGACTTGTAAGATTTAGGTATTTCAACTTCAATCTCAAAATGTAAAATTATAGTCTTTCTGATTTGTGATTGTTGAGTGGGTGAAATAATTGTTGATTTGATCCAATGGTCAAAATTGTAGGTGGTATTGGAAGTGGCACACATACCTTACCTTATTGCCAACATTGAAACTATGGGAAGCATTTAATTCCAAGGAATATGATTAACAACAAAATTCAATTGAGTATACTACCACGCATCATGGCTACCCATGATTAGAAGAAGAATGAACTCACATTTGCGTTAGTAAAAATGGCTACAAATTGGACTTAACATTGACAACGAAAGAAAAGATTGACATTTGGAAAATTAGCATGCAATACTTACATCATCATCATCATCATCATCATCATCATCATCATCATCATCACGGGAATTGTCAAGGGTTAGTTTCCATGTAGGCCGCTCGCCCACCATATTCTAGTGAAAATGTAGATTCTACATGGCGGAATCTACATTTCCACTAGAAATTGATGGGTGAGCGGCCAACATGAAAACTAACCCTAAACCAACTACACATTGGTTAAAACGACCACACACTGACAAAAGCTCTATGTAGATAGAAACAAGAGAGGAAACAAAGCTGAAATGTAGAAAAAAACGAAGCAGAGCTTACACCTTGCTTGTCTTCATGTATGTGATGAAATTTCAAATTTTGGTAGGGCATGTGACTGCACGAAGTGTATCTGTGGTCGTTTTAACAATTTCCTCAATACGAGACAACGAATAGTGTCTTCCAGAAAGTTGGCTTACCTCTGCAAATAAGAGGATCTCGACAGGTTGTTTGCAAATTCTCCCTCTTGGTTGAGTGGCGTGGTTTGGACAAGGAACGGTTTTAGCTCCAAACGGGAATCCAATGTGAAGGAGTATTCTTGATGGCTTTGACCCTTTAGTATTGATGACCATTTGATGCCAAAGTAGGTTGTAGGAAGTTCATCGAGTATTCTTCCAAGGTGGAGCTCAGCTCAGACCCAATCCGTAGAACTGGTGGCTTTTAGAGGCCTCTGGGCTCTGACTTCGAGAGACCTTTTACACATTGAAGACTTTATTTCATTCATTTGTTCATTCAAACTTTGGTGTGTGAGGCCCTGCAAGCCAGTTTGTGAATGATGCCCAACATTTCAAAAATTAAATCCACTTTATGCAAATTGCATGTGGAGTTTAAATACATGTAAGTGATGTTGTCATTTTATAATATGCACACCAATTTTTGTATCGTCCTGCTACCTTGGGCATGTACTTGCCCTTACAAAATCTTTTAAATGCATTTCAAGTAACCCACCAGATTTTGTGGAAAAGAAACTGGAGTCAAATGATGCAACTTTCTGCAGACTTGATTTTTTTTTTCTTTTTCCCTTTTGTTTGTGATTAAATATAAGATATGAAACAGTTGATAGAATTAGTACCAGGGCACCTAAGTCCATAAGGTATGTGGGCGTTATTTAGTCCATTTTTAATGTTCTCCCACCTCTACCAATTAGATGTACACAACAAAACTAGTGTTGCATTAGCAAATCTATGGTGAAGCATTAACAAAAATTGGTTCTCCTTTGATGTAGTTATGTTTCTCGGATAGGTATTTCATAGTCAGGGCCTGCAAAGAATGACAGGTTCAGCATTGAACACCAGAAAAAAAACATATTTCGTTGTGCGATAGGTACCATGGACAGGCTGGTGAGAATAATTTACTAAGATCACAGAACTTGAGAAGATTCTGCCTTGGAATTTTACAATAGATCAATGCGCACGAGGGATGCTAATGTCTTTGCAAGGATGATTTGGCATGCCTCCTTGACACTGGATTGAAACTGGTAATCTGCCTGGCAAGTGCAGTGGTCTGTCTAGGAGGGTTGATTTTTATGGGATCAGTGTCTGAGCATAAACAATCTGGGAGGGGATTTGTGTAAAATGCTTCCTCTGTTCTAAACCTGTCCCTTCCTTTGGTTCCCGCAATAGGACCTTTTCTTTTCCTTGGAGCTCCTTGCCTGCAAAAATAAAGTATCAGGGATTTATAGAGAATGTACAGTAACTAGATGACTGGCCTCCCTTTTGAAGGATATTAAAGTAATCCTAAACACAGAAAATCACAATGTTTCACTCTTGTTTCATTCATATATCAGAATGTCACCTCCTATGGAGCCTGGTGAAAATGATGGATCAGACTTGTTTACAGATGATCGCAGGAACTAGAGTTAGATGTTAACTACGAAAGACCAAAGGAAATAGATTAAAATTCAAGACAGGACATATGATCACAAAGAAACCAGAGCTAGGGTAAGACGTGCCTAAATTGAACATGACAATAATCTGGACACCTATATTTGAGTGGTATGAGGTTAGGTGTAGATTGGGGGGGACCTATACGACCACTTAATGAACACAGGAATCTTCATTTTGATAATAAAGATTCATACAAGCTCCCAAAAGGCAAATAGCTACTGGCTATGAGGCAAATCCAAATAATCTTGCACTAATTGGCACATCTACAATAGTCCAAGCAGATCTAAGAGTCTGGTCTTGAGATGAATATGTTTCAGAACAATAATGGGACTGTTGACCAATATCTACATATTCAACAGCTCTTACCTCCGTCTGTGGATGTTGGTGATCAACTCAGCAAGTTCAGGGCCTTCTGTCAGATCTCCACTGTCCAGCTTGTCAAAAAGGACCACCAGCTCCTTCCTGTAAGAATGGGATGCCAAGGTAAAATGTGTCATTACATAGCACTGTGATGTGACATATAGATACTTGTGCATGCCATTGATTTGATTTGATCTGCTTGCAGACAGAGATGGTTAACTCAACTCCTGTACTTGAAGAACTAATTGATCTGGAATATTGTGTGCGGATGCCATCACTTGTCCTACAGTACCTATCTGGGCTGATAGTCTTGCGATGTTCAAGATACCGACGGTGACCCTCCACAGCCCTGGCCATGTTCCCTGAGTAGGAAGGCACAAACACATCACTCTCTATTGAGACGATGTAATCTAAGGCTGCCATTTGTGACGAGTGATTAACGAATGGTGCAAGCTCCTCTGGGGTGGCTACAGTTTCCTGCACACATTTAAACAACAAGTTAAAACAAAATGCACATGAAAGTGTACAAGGACTCTGATTAGAAGAAACTTCATTGCAGTACTGAACAGAATCAAAATAAATTGAAAACAGAGGGACATTATATTTGATTCTTTGACTCCATACAACCTACAATGACAGCATTAATTAGATATTTATGATCTATCATCTTCTCCACCCCTGCTCAAGCCCATTGCAAGAACTCTCTACTATGTTTGTTCATTGCATGTTAAATAGTATTCCCCTTCCTAGCTTGGAAATATATAAACAGCGTTCACAAACACTTTAATTTTAAAAATGCTGTGAACTTAGCTCTAAAGAGAGTATATTTGCTGGGAAAACCAGGTCACTAATCAAGCTGGAGCAAATTAAGAACAGAGCCTTAAGCGATGCATGTAACCTTTGGTGCATCTGTGATCCACTTCTTCTGTCTCAAAACTGGTTGGCTTATAAAATTCATCATAGGATTCTACTCAAATAGTGTAAAACATTCCTGCAACAAGTTTATGAGTAGATCCAACAGAGTTCATCCTCAAGGGGAAATTGGAATCCAAATTTAATTGGGGTCAAGTGACATTCAAAAGTTTTGTAGTTCTTGACTATATGATTAAATTCTGGGTGCAAATCTTAGGGATAGGAGTGCATGTAGATTACCTTACGCAACACATTTGGAAAGCGGGAGAGGAGGCCAGCCATCCGCTCATCACCACCATAAATCTCACCAGCCGCAATGTAAATTCGAGTGCTCTCTGGGTAACCCAAAGCTTTCAGAAAAATTCCAACCTCTGTTGGTGTGAGCGGGCATAACCCTCGAACTCTTTGATCAGTAGAGTTAATATCCTTCACCTTCCAATGAGCTGTATGCTGTCTATTTTACAGACATTGAGAAACTGTTAGTTAATGAAGAAGCTCCTTGAAGAGTACATCATTTTCAAGAAGATTGCCTCCTTCAACCAGGCCATGTTGATTCACCATGTCTAAAGTCCATCCATGCAAGATGACTACATTGTCTTGATGTAAATACAATAAGACTATACAAGTTCAAATTCTACAAGAAAAGATATATGTACCTTATGTAGTTTAATTCATCAGATTCAGCATCAGTAAGACCGTAATTGCATCCACTAAAGGCCAGCATATCTTTTTCATATCGAAGATGCAATGCAATGTATGGTCCATTTGTCCTCATTCTCTCCACAAGCCTCTGTTAAAGAAAGATAATTAGCAATGAGTTCATTCACATCAGACACTGCAGTATTATTGGCAGTAAGCAGAAGTTTTAAAACTCAGGTGTAATGACACAACTTCAAAACACCAAGACTCCCCTTGTTGGATAGATATTTGATGCTAGACCATGTTCACACCTTTCCAAATTCATCAATTGCAGGTGCAAACTGAAGGGCATCATAATGCACCCGACATCGCAACTTCTGAATATCTGGAGGCAAATCATTATTTGCCAGACGTGAGTCAGATTTAGAAGCACGTATGACCTGCACAGACAGTTCCCCTGCCTCAGTTCGGATATACTCATCCATATAACGCTCCAGACAAAGGACTCAATGTAATCTGGTTCATTAGGTAATTTATTAAAGGGTCCAAAGTCATCAAATTTATCTCACTGCACTTCTCAAGAAATAAGATGCTTTGCAGTATATCTTGAACTCGGAGGAGGTAAGCAAAATTTATAAGTGGTCTGGGTAATCTATTAGTTATTCAATGCCAAAGTGTCAAAAGTAACAGGATCCTGTTCCATAGGCCACAACCAGAAACCAGAGCCAACCCATTCCATGAGTAGCTTAGGAGACTTCAATCACTTCCGGCAAATATATGAGCTAAGCACTGGACTCTCTCAACACTTTGCAATATGAAAAACCTAATTTCACACATGAATTAAGTTTCTTAATGGTACAACTGCCAGGTAGGAGCTGATACAGGCTTCTTGAATTGCATTGACGGTGAACACTGCTAGAACTCAAGACACTTTAGCTTTCAGTGGTAGAGATAATTGAACTCATGAGGACTAGAGGAACACCAGACATGAAATGGCTATCGTATAGATAAGTATTTAATATCAACACTTCGAATACTCAAAGATTTTGTGAATACTGACATTTACTTGACAACAATAAAAGACACACATATACTGAAGTTGATCTCTGCCAACTCTAAAATTGAAGAGGATTTAGAGTCCCATGGTTGTGAAAATTTGGAATGAGTGCAATACCTTGTAATCACGCCACAGTGGGGCAATTGAGTCCTCATAATACTTCACATTGGACCAGCTTTGGAATTGTTTGACGGCTTTGGGTACCAATAAATATTTTTGAGGTAGTGACTTAACCACATGTACATCACCTCGCAATGCCTCAATGAAATGTTCTACATCAAAAATGTCTGAAAAGTTGCTGCAAAATCAACACATATAATGGTTTAAGTATAATTGACTAGGAAAACACCATATAGGTTTAACTTCACATTATACATATGTTTAATCGGGTCAATGTGCACAATGACAAAGATTCATAACCAACTTCTGCATCAGTGGAATCATGCAATACAACTCTATGTAGTATATGAAAGGTAGCCTGGAGATCTATACCATAAAAAAAGGTCAGACTTGGAAGAGAATAACCAGCTTAAGCCCATATGCACTATGTTACGTCCATTTCAAGTATTGGCACCCACTGTGTTCAGCTTCCAATACAGCTGGCTGAAACAACCGTTAAGTGGGTACGACTAAATGAGTTGCCATAGCACTAATGTTGATGTTCGAACATTGCTACCAGAGCTATAAATAATTGAGAATATACATGCACCCTCGTACCCAAAGGATGAGAAGACACATTAAATTGGCCGAGTGGGCCTCTCCTAAAAGCTTATGAGTTTCTTTTGAATGGACAAAAAGAAAAATCCCAATTGTGATAATTGGCTCACCTAGAGTCTTGCCAAAAGGATCGTTTATCAAGCTCTGGAACCACTAATGTTGCATTCAAGATGCGCGCAACTGCCACCATATCACATATCTGCAAAATGAAAAGAAGTTAAGGACCAGATCCCCTGCGCAGATGTAATTATATTGTTGCAAATATAGGAACTTCTAACCATAGAAGGTAGTAAAGTTGACCTCAGCTTCCTGAATTAACAATAGTTCAAGTTGTCCAGTACAATGAAATCCACATTTGCAATAAAGTACACTTTCGCAAATATTATCAGGTTCCATGGCTGTGAGGCTCACCCCGGCTCGCATCTGATTCAAACCTCCATTACTTTGTACCACGAGATAACCTCTGGCATTCGTAGGACCTGCTTTTCCAGTTTAGTATGTCAGCACAACCAATTGAGTTGAAGCTTGATAAAAGTCGACAGCTCCATACTCCATGTTGTAAAATAATTACTAACACACATAAACCTAAATCTTTAACTGAAGAGTGATATCCTGCAGTGACATCTGCATTTCTACCGATTGCAAATGGAAGTGTCCCTTAAAATCTTGACTCAGTGACTCAAAAGCAGATCACATCTATATATGGGGGGCTTGCACCTAAGAACAAGCTAAAAGATGCAAGCATTGGAACCAGGATTAACCTGAGTAGGAAGGGCTTCGATCAACACAAGGATGGAACCCCCGATTTGGTGGGGCCTTCCATAGCTTTTTGAACTCCAGGGACTGTACCAAGAACTCAAGGTTAGCCCAATGGCTACCAAGGGAGCAGATATAGCATTGAAACATTGACAACTTCGCATTCATCCAAAAGTTGCTTGGTACGTAGAATGAAACTAGTCAAATCACATTATACCAAATGCCAGCAACTGGGGCCACAATATCCTGTGTGTAGCTTCTCTAAGATTGTATACTATTCTTAGAACTGCGGCAGAAGAGTATGTTTGGAGGCTAAACAGCAACACTATTGTTGCAACAAGTTCCTTAGAAATTACTACCACTCTCTCCACAACTCCTTTTTGCCCAAGACTATTCCTCTAAGTAGACTCAAACTTTTGGTCATTGGTCATTGGCCATTTTACCATAACAAGATCACCAAATGACTTGATAAAACATCTAAGGGATGTCTTACCTTACTGTAATTAAGTCCCCCATTCTCAGAATCTACATCCACATTTGAAAATTGAGATGAATGTGGGGGAACAAGCTCTTGTTTCAACCTCAGTTCACCAGTTCTAGGTTGAATTCCTCGATCCCCCGTCTGGAAAAAGAGCGGGTAAAAAGTCAGTTAAACCAACATATGTTCCTGGGATTAAGAGTCCAAAAAAGAATAGACATGTAGATTAACAGCGTCCTAATTTTAGGACATATCCAAGTACTTTAGGGTTACACAAACATCAGTTCTTATTGATGCTACACACATGTGGTTGTAAAATATTTATTGCCAATTGTCAAGCAAGTGAAGACCTCACGATTCACACAAGGAGGTGACTAGGAGGCACTTTCATCCCTATTTCAATCACTATTTCAATTACAGAAATAAGACTGCTGTTGTTAAATGAAACACAGAAGAAGACTCTCAGTTGTTGCATGTATTTGCAGTGCTGAATACGTACATGTTTAAATTTTGTTTGCCAAACTTTAAGACACTAACTTGGGAGGGGTTTAACACAAAAGTAATTGCATAGCAATCTGAACTGATTTGTACATCTCAGCAGAAGTGAAACCAATCTCTGGTGGAGATTGCTGCACCCCATACATCAGATGCATCAAAGACCGACAATGATTGACCGAGCCACAATCTAATCTCCTACATGTCTTCCTTTTGGTCTAATTAACTTTTGGTCAGATTTTCACTCCAGTTTGCATTCTTTTGATGCCCACGTATGGCAGAGATACATGAATTCACTTGAAAATGATAGTAAACTATTAGCTTGAATATGAAGAACCCTCAAGGGAGTACTGAGCACAAAAAATTGCAATTTTGATTAATAATTGGCTTACTTCAGTCACCAATTGAATTGCACCCAGGAATACTAGCTAGGTCTATAACAATCAAGCCATGGAGGATGCACCAGAGACATAAAAACTGGACAATCTCAGTCACAGTTCTAGGTTGATATTAATGTTGTTCAGCATCGCACCTGAGGTAGAAGATAAGGTTGAACAGTCTGCCTATGTGACCGTAAGAGAGAAAGAAGATTTGGAAAGAAGAATGTTGTAAATAATGTCCCTAGTCCAACAATGATATACCCCAGCATCCATAGAAACCGCTTAAAGCCTGCTTGACTTCGGACCCGAAGTCGTCGTCCTTGACCCAAAGCCTGATTCTGTGCCTGCCGGTGCATAGTGCTCCTCTCTGAAAGAGGCCAAAACCTCCTCAGCTTAATCATTCACTTTTCAATACCTCTGGCTCATAAAGCATTCAAATCTTATTCCAAAGAACAGAAAAAAGATTTCATAACCATGACTTGAACTGACACATTTCATGCCACTTTGCAGAACGTTATACAGATCCACTGTATAATTCACCATAGACAATATAAGCCAATAGGAATGATATCAAATCTGATAAGCAGAAGTTCCATCCAACAGGCTTAACAATTGCTAGTCTATGGCTGGACAGTGATTGGCAATATTAGTAGCTCATTCAATTGAAATCGTTGCATTATGCTTAGAACAACTCATATGAGTTTCTCAAACTCATCACATAACTGAGGCACACACAACAGATTAGATGCAAGGGCGCATTACTTATATTCTTCAGAAGAAAGCTCATGACTATCAAACAACTGTCTTTTTGAGCTCTTTCTCAGGTGCAATAACATTTGTTGCATCTCCAGTAGGCTCCTTAAATGCTTAAAGGTCCTGGCTTTGAGGACAAGTTTCGATGCCGAGAATCAATACTTGGCAGCGGAGGAGAAATCTGAACAAAGAGTTGCAGATGACTTCCAGTATGAGATACATTAAAATTAGATGTCCTCCAAACAGATAAGCAATCCTCACATACTCATTTGCACCTAAAACTTCAGATATGCAAAGGAAATTGAGGTCTTGAGTATTTAGGTTAGTCAGCTTACAACTACCGAGCAACCATGCTGAGCTCTAGTTTTCATCGTGTGCCCACCACTCACTGAATGCTAGTCATTGTGATACTATAGTAGTGTGTGCTTCAAAACAAGGGGCAGCAGCCAGTAGGTCGAAGCTCAAATTAGCCAAACAAATCCACACCCTTGATTAGTTTCAAGACCCTTTACACTGAGAAGAGAGTGTACCTGATTATGTGCTGATCAAGGCCACCAGAACATCTCCTCGGCAAGCAAGTATGACAATTTCTGATGAGCTCGGTCCAGATCCAGAAGAGCAATACTATCACCAAAATTTTGACAGACTAAGAATCGATAGGTGAAATATATAATGGCTGGCGCCACAGACCAGGGAAAAAAAGCATTCTAGACAGCACAGTGCGCTGCATGCACTGAAGAGACAACACCAAACCCTCCATAGGTAGCCACTGCGATACTCTCATGCGGAACTACATCGTTGTCTTCATCCTGGAACCCATGTCTGTCACATAGTTTCTGGCCAGTAGTCCAACAAATTGCACCTGAGCACCTTATCAAATAAAAATGTAGTCAGTAAATTATTTTGGAAAAGTATGGTTTATCACTTCTATCACTTCTCATTTGAACAGCAACTCCAGCATTATCGATCTCTTCTCAAGATTACTCACCTAATTATCTAGCTTCCACATTCACTTCTCAAAAGACTGACAGACAATTTGGTCAGACATAGCAACAGTCCTGTCTCATACAGGTCAAACTGCTCCCAAATAAGTAAGCAAAATTCAACTTTTTTCCCTCATTTCTTTCACGTCTAAACTGCTGAATAGCAATAAATGTTCTTTTCTACAAATCAAGTTAAAGAAGCAGATGACTAATGTACAGCTCATGGCAGCAGTTTCTCTCGAGTATAAAAACAATTAGATGACACTTCTTATGACACAAACAGAAGCATTTCTCTCCAATCATCTCTGTTCCGGGAGAATTTTTTTTTAAATCAAATTGTTTAAAAAAAGAGGAAAAAGACCAACACTAAGTTCAGTGAAACAGAGGTTGAAACCCAAAATGTTGTATGGTCTGTTTCAAATCCCACTCTCTAACACGGGCATATCCTGTCATTGGGAACATTGTTGCAGAAACCTTTTGTCATGTCACAGTTCCTTGCACTTATGCCTTTAAAAAAAAATCGAAAGTAAAAGTCGCATTTGAGTGACACCTCTGGTATTCTTTCCCTGAAAGATTCACAGGTTCCTTCCATGACATAGTGGCAAGATTGCAATTAAAATCATTAACTGCTTACCCCAACTACCCTACTTTCAATCAATAGGTAGCCTGGTCTAGGTGTGCAACTGTTTTCACGTCCCTTGTCTCTATATAGGCATCAATCCCACAGGGTTATGCAGAAGCCTACTTCGTCAATTTTCAGACAGTGAAAATGTCCTTTCGCCCACCATTAAGGTGTACCGATGATTATTGAACGAAAGGGCCACGATGGCAAAGTAAATCTGCAAACTGAAGGGCTTATAAAGTCTTCCACCACTCTGCCAATCCTCTATAATGTAACGTAGATTTTCTCATGCATTATGTAAGTGGATAAAGAATAATAACACCATTGCTGCCAACATCATGCAACTTTTGAAAAGCTACCTCATTGCAAAACAAACATTCTACTTTACATACGGACGTAGTGGTGGCCATAAATGCTCACGCCATAGAGGGTATTCTCTGCAAGTAGATTGCCCACCACACCGTAATGATAGCTTCGGTGTGCAAGTTGTGAAGGAAATGGGACAGAAGGAACGATACAGAAGGAACGACAGAAGGAACGACACAGAAGGAAAACACAAACCGATAAAAGATCTGAAAATTTTTATGGCAGACGGTGCTTCCGAGGTCATCAACGACATCCTCAATGTTGTCAATTCAGAGGCCTTCTGTGATCTAGACTATCCAAGTAGAGACATCTGAAAGACACCAATCCAACACAGGCAAAAACAATCTGAGCGAGGTTTCTAAACAAAATAATGCACCCTACCCAGAGGCATTGCTAGAAGCTCCTTTGACCTAACTCTCATGTGATGATTTGGAGAGTACAAATGTAAGCAATGATCCTCATTGGCAGAATATCATCGCAATGATGAAAACTGCAACCAGGTCTCATTAATTCCGAAGAGACAAACATCTTGCCCTCTCCGACAATAACATCACCAAACAATGACGAAGGTGCACAGAGTGCAGATTTTTTTTGAACAAAAAAGCACAAAAATAGAAACACAACAGAACATGAATAGAACCATCGGCGAGCACAAAGTATTGTACAAATTTGTGAATTGCCTGGAAACATGAGTAAAGAGGTGAACCAAAATCTCACCAAAATGCCTCCCGCAATAGCAAAATAACGCCGGAATAATACGCCCTTTCTTTCGCACTGTAATACCTCCTCCTGCACTGGATATAGATAGTATGTAGAGTAGAAGCAGAGATGTCCAGAAGCATCCAAAATCACAAACCTAGACTCTGAAGGCTGCTGCACTCAGCTGGAATGTGGATCTCATCTTTGAGCATTCATTTCCCACTTCGATTCGATATCGCAATGCACCGCCGTTCTCACTGAAGAGAGAATACAAACAGACAGACGAACCAAACCAGACCACTCCTCCTCCTTCCGTTCTCAAACCTCCACTCCACCAAACCAAACCAAACCAACTCCAAAATCACGTGGACGCCATCTCGATGCTCCTCAATCCAGCAGTAGCAACGCAGACACAAACCAACTGCGATATGACATCACCATCACCATCGAAGAAAACGCACTCTCTAGAAGCCAACTACGCCATTAGAAGAGCACCTAAAATCTCTCAAAAAAACAACCCGCTGACCTCCTGGCTCTCTCTGTCTTAGATCCTCCTCCTTGCCCCGCAAACGCTCAGCAAAAGGACGGCAAAATCTTCACTCCTCTCTCTCTCTCTCTCTCTCTCTCTCTCTCTCTCTCTCTCTCTCTCTCTCTCTCTCTCTCTCTCTCTCTACGCCTTCAAAACGGCTGGATGCGCGGAAGCTATGGTTACTTTCGCCTCGTTAACAATTTCTGTACCTCCCGACTCCACATGCATCATCACCACCTCCAATCTCCTGCCAATCTCCCCGAACGACGACGGTGGTAGGGTTACATCATCGCGAGGGTTTGAGATGCATGGCCATCCCATCCACCATCGTCATCGCATTGAGTCCGCTTGCCTCCTTCTCTTCTGCCTTCCCTTCGTCGACATGGCCATGGCGGAGGAGCTCACGGAGGCAGGCAGCTTCTGGTGCCAGGGGGTGGTGTATCAGCACCATTCCTAGATGTCAGCGAATTCACATGTACATCCACGATAGATGCGGCCGTCCCTGCGGAGTGCCTCGCGCAAGGGTAATATCTTCTCAAAACATAGATTTTGTGATGCAAGTAAAGTACGAGAACGCTAGATCTAGGGGGCTCTCGGGGTCTATATCAGTCGTAAATCCTAGACGATGTTGAGAGAAAATGAACCTCCTCGGTAGATGTAGGCGTCATCGCAGTCTCTCTGAAGCAAGGGATCAGAGTGTCTGTCCCTGGTAGATGCGGTCTTCCCGTGCAAAATGCGAAATAATGTAGATCTTGGTGATTGGGATGTAGCAGTGGAGTAGATGTGGGAGTACGTCCTTGGGGAGGCGCCACTCTCCGTACACGATCCGTTTACAACTCGGAGCCTTCTTCACTTGTCTAAAAGACTCAGCTCGCCCTCTTTAACTTGCCAGCTAGGCTTGGGAGGTTATCCATCTAGACTTTTTTTTGTCGTGCCCTGTAGTTATTTTATTAAACCTAGCTTTATAAAGTAGCATGCATGCACACATTCTAACCCTTAATCCTTAAAGGTTAAAAAGGTCTAAAAAGGGGCTTCCAATGTACGACCCCTCGTACACAATATCTACGAGTGAGTCTCACTTTGTCGTAGTAGAATCATGTTAATTCATTTATATATGGGTTTAAAACTTTAGTTAGGGCTTTATCTTACGTTGAGGAAAAAATCGAATAAATGGATAAGTATCTTTAAATATGAATATGCACCCATGAGCATCCCGCGCGAATCTGAAGTGCACTTGTCAAATGAGTTGTTTTGGATAGGGTCGCTTTCAACATAATTAGTTGGAACCGTGTAACTTTACTTTACTTGCACGTGCATGTCAAGGTCCAAATAGTGCTCAGGGTTTAAACTTGAAAGGTTTCAAGCTACTGTTGCATGGTATAGTCTACACATTGGTTTCTACAATCCCTGCATGAGCATTAAAACATGCTTATTTTTTAATACAATCTATTGATATTGACTCTATATTGAGCAGGCCGTATTACAAGGAGGAGGTGAAAAATACAATTGTACATGGCAACATGGTGATCGATTATAATTTCATATATGTTTCAGATACATGCCAAATCTCTCTACACATGTTTTTCATATACGTGTAAGTATACAACGAGGGTTTTACAACACAACAAAACATGCCAATAGTTTACACCAATTTCACGATTTTGTTTGTTATTATAACACACGGTTTTTCATACCATCCAAAAACCTTCATACTTAGGTAAAATTATCCTAGTATCAATATGAATTTTGAAGAATATTGGCCCAAATAACTATGCGGGTATACAATGAGTCTCTCATATTGCAATATCCACCAAGTTATCAATGTACAACCAGAACCATATTGTGATATTTGTTGAGTAGGTTCTTTGATACCAATACCTTACATCTATCTATCTATCTATCTATACAAAGATATAGGTATATACAAATCCAACTTTATCTTGTGACATCAAAAATTCGGTAAATTATTATTTTGCAATATCAATTGTCAAATTCGTTAAAGGGAACAAAATATCATAAAGAAAGTCATTTTCTTTACATCTCGTGCTTTATAGGATACAAGCCTTTGTCACACCCTTTGTTTGGGAGCATGTTATTTGTCAGATTTGGGACAATGTTCAAGACATTCACGTGCCATTACACACGGTATGATGAATTATTGGCAAGTAATATCAACTTTGTTGACAAGTTCAACCTTGGGATTCAATTCCTATATCCCAAACTAGTCGTGGAACTTGGAAGGCTATGGGATTGGAGAAAACACGTCCAACTTCCATAATGACCAAATATCATACTATTCCCTCGACGTGGAATTGCAGCCATTACAAGTTCAATGACCTATTTTGGCTCGAATCACATAATATTAGAACCCATTGTAAGCATAGAGGTCCTACACCCGATAAATAGGCCTCTTGAATGTTTCAGGCATAACAAAGACAATTGCATTAAGGGCCGGTTTACAGACAGACCAAGAGCCATGATCATGAAAATCTAAAGGCCCTTGAAAATCATCCAAAAGGTCGTGTTGTAAGAAATAGAAATCCACTTTTGTAACTTATGGGCCCTTGACATTAGTGTAAAGTGAAAGTGAAAATGGACCATGTTGAGGGACCACGGCATATTTTATGGACAATCCAAGATAGTAGTGAGTCAAGACTCTAACATGGCATTTTAATATTTTATAGAAGCCAATAGCAATTTGGTTGCTTGCCATAATCCCTAGTTTTGTGTTAGGCCCACCTTTTTTTAATGGGCCTAACACAATATCCAATATCCACTTGGTGCCATGTAAGCCACCATGTAAGTTTTTAATCCATCCAAAGTTCTCATGTCCCTCAAGCCCTCGATGTCTAGTACAAAGTGCACTTGGACCATCTCTTACTTTTTGACCAATCGCATTATTTGCATATCTTGGGTCGAGGGCCCTCAAGCTCTAGTGTAAAGTGGCCCTGGAGATGATACTTTGTGATAACACCAAAACTTGTGGCAAACATGGATGGCATCCTTTTTGGAAGAAAAAGAGAGGAGCCATTGTATTCACATCTCCTATTACTAGCTCGAGTCAAGTCTTCAAATGGTTGTTTAACTTAAGTGTCCGTGCCTTGAAATGTATGGCGGGAAAGCCGGCATGAGCCTTGAACTTCTTGGGTTGAAAATAGTTATTTTAAATTTAGTGGGCCATCCCACTTCGAAAGGTTGCATGTAAAGTGACTAAATCTATGTACAAATTGAATAAAGTTTAGTCACGGGCATGCACAAGGGAGACACACTAGTCTACAAAATGGGCTCGGGGTGTAGATAGGCGTTCCGGACTATCAATCATTCTCGGTAAAGACGAACGAAACAAGGGAGAAGTCAAAAAGATTGCCACTTGGCACCGCCAAAGGACGATTTAACCTTGCACTAGATACCATTGTCCGTAAAAACACCTAGGCAAGTCCTTGCTCTCGAGGAATGGACCGTGGCAAATTGAGGAGGCGTGGCACATTTGCATAGAGGATATTTTGTCTTAATAGTCCACCGTGTATAGCTAGAGGCCTACCCATTCTTATATTGAAAGATTATCACGTGGGCCATCGTTGGAAGTGCCGTGACCGGTGAGAGCATGGCCACCCGGCATGTGGCAAACTTAGGGCCTTTTCCACACACGAGACTGAGAGCCCGTGACCGGTACACTTCAAGCACTCTCATTGGTGGGAAAGGCGGAGCCGGTCCAAGTTCGCTTCACACAATGCTTGAGGGGCCAACGGAGTAGGTGAATGCACGATGGATGTAGAGTCTACATGGATTCCTACATGGCATCGAATGGATCATGTTTCATGGTCACTTGGACTATTTTCAAAAAGCACCTCTTGGAGGTAGGCCTGACACAAAACCGGGAGACCATGGCACTCTAAACACTCACAACTATGTGAGGACCCGCATGTATAGAAATTTATTGAAATAGCATTTGGTTGAGGGTCCGGTTACATATGACTCCACACTACACTTGAGGGTCCGTGGCCACATTACATGATTTTGGAGGTGTCTTGGGACGGCCTTTGGACACTTTCTTTTGGGCTCTGACAATTTCATGGTCGCGGGCTATTGGCTCGTGTGTGAAGTGGCCCTTAATAGTTGAGTTTGGTTTTCTTGGTAAGCCTTTTAGCTACAGTGGCCAACTCTAACTCCAAGCTCCAATCATTGGCCCTATTCGCAACAGTTAACCCCGGGTGCCTATTAAAATGCATTTTTTCCTACTCAGTTGTGCAGTTTTTATTATTTATTTATTCATTTAAAAAAATTCCGGATGCATGTAAGCCCTTGGCATGCATGCTCTACAAAGAGAGCTACAATTCTAGCAACAATTTTAACCAACAAAACATTGAACCATAAACCGACCTTTAATATGATTAAACTTCTGCCTAGATTTGAAGGCACCCATCCAAAAATGAAAGGCATGCAACAATCTACAACTAGTTGTGAGCATAATGAAGCAATCAAAACATGAAAAACACAAACCACTAAGAAATTAGAGAGAAAATTGTTGGATATTGTCATTTTGGAACAAAAAATGAGCAAATGTTGTTTTTTCGTACATTTGCCTACCCAATGCTAAAACAATTGATATGTTACCAAACATTATACGATAATGCCACAAAAATGACGAAAATACAGAAATAAGCTACAATTCATGTCAAATGAATACACACGATGTTGGCTATGACAACCTCCTTGAGCTTTGACACATCTCTCACCCCCCCCTAATTTAAGTGTCTTGTACTTCTTCAACGAATGAGTCCTTCAAACCACGTGTGGAGAGAACGAACTTCCTCACCCGAATAGCATCTCTCCTCGCATTCTTCTTCCTAATCATGATTATTCTCATGCTCATCATTTTATATTACATTCTCTTCTAAAACAATGTCATCACCCACTTCAATTGGATTGATCCTTATATTGGACAAGGAGGGTTGTGATGAGTAGGATGTGAGTGAGGAAGAGGATTAAACGACACGATTGTCTCGAATGCGGCAGAGAGTATCAAATTTGGTTATGTCAATATCTTCTTCAATTTTGCAAGTTTTTTCATCTTGCTTCAAGGTGTAATGCTCTTGTTTCATAGGATCCAATATGTCACCAATATTGATTCCAAAAAAAATTTGTGTGACAGTGTCCTGCAAAATGTGGGTCTTCATGTGAGTCGTTTATGCCATCTCTAAAGAAGCTTGAGTTTGCGCACGTGTTGCTTGCTCTCAAATCCTCTCATTTGCCAATTATTCTTTAGCTTTCTTGACACCCAATAGGTGTTGATTTGGTGAGGTGTTTTCTTGTCGATTTGCTTGTGTGCCCAAATATGAATGTTCCGCAACATTGCTCTTTACTGCATAATCTTTTGGAGCACCCAAAATTTTGGCAAACATCGTCCACTTGAGTGACTTGGAAATCTTTGTTGAATCATTATGGAGCTTTGCCCAACCCGGTACCTCTCTCAAGACATGCCAATAATGTTCATACCCAACATCCAAATGCTTGGGATGCTTCAATTTATTCAATTGATGATAATCTTGAACGAGATCTTCATCTCTCATCATTCAACACCTTCACATTTAGTTAGATCTCATGAAAGTTGGACACATCACTTGATGCTCCCCACTTTGTCTCCCAATCTCTTGTCGTTCACTTTGCAATCATTCTAGGTCGTTCATAGTTCCAAACATCTTGTATTCTCACCCAAAATAACATCCTTTTGTTGTTAGGTTGAAGTGTTTGGATATTGTGAAATTAATATGCATGACTTTGTTGCTGCAAATTCCCCCCCCTTCAAATCGTTGCATTATAACTATAGATATTAGTGAAGTTGTTGCCCACACTGCAACTCTCTCTATGGGCCAAGTCCATGCTATGTAGGCAGTGGGAAACCCACAATATTGCCTCAAGGTTGTAGCTTGAGAGCTTATTGCAGACCCCATTAATGATAAGGTTGTGGTTGCGGGCAACTACAGTAGTGGGTGAAGATGTTGTGAGTGATAAGCTCGTGAGGAATTCTATTTTCCTACCAAATTGCATGGTAATTTGTTTATGCTTAAGCTTTCCCCATACTCGACCTTAGCTAAGATCTAATATTTTGGAAGGGTGTGATTCCTAAAATATTAAGATTGGGGCCTTAAAGAGTAGACATGGGGAATTTGGCAACTACTTTGCACTCCCACCTACTTCTAGTTGTATCCACAAAACAATCAAGTGACCAACATTTTTTCAATTAAATACCCGACAGAGGCATCAAAAAACGAGTTCGACCCCTAGTGGACACATGTACCCGAGATTGGCATAGGAAATTCAAAATTCCCACATGGACAACATAACATTATTCAATTGATATCAACTGTTTCATTCTAATATTATAAATACACTACTTCACCCGAGTTTTCAGCTTGAATATGCCAGTGCAATGCTCTGTTGTGAGAATAAACATAGTATAATTTCAAATAGAATGTGGCTTATTCCAAGCCCCACCCAACATACAAACTCAGATGAATAATGCTATGAAGCCTCAACACTTAAGAAAACATCTTTGTCAACAACTTTTATCTTATAAGTTGGCTCCAAATTATGTTTCGCGCATATTTTATAGAATATCTTCATTTGTAGGTGTAGTACTTGCTTGTCCAACAGGAGTCCATCTCCACAAAATCAATTTAGAAGAATGCACCTCCAAGAACATATAAGAAACCCAAAGAGAAATCCAATATGACTCAAGTGTAATCACTTCAAAGCAACATTGTGATTTGCATGAGTTGGTATAGACTGCATATCGTTATTTTGTAGACTATGTAGAGTAGGGGCACCTATTCCTGATCAAGGCCTCATCAAAAACCTATAAGGTGCCATAATTCGATTAGGCTAGGACATAATTTCGATCCGGCCGGAATCAATAGTGCCATGACTAGTGTTGCATTTTTATTCTAGAGGTTGGAGGTGGCATTATAAAAAAAATTGTAAAATATTTCAAAACATTTTTAATGTTTTTTATTGAAAAACATTGAAGACATCAATCCGTGAGGTCCATTATGGCAAATTGTTGTCAAAAACATTCCCCTCTTCTAGGATCAATTCTTCGAGCTTTTCTCTGCCCAAGTATTGATCCAAGACTGCGTGTGGATCGTCCCCGATGTGAAATTTATCTTGTTCAACGTCACCGTCGTCAGTCTCCGTCTAGGGCTCATGGCTCATGCACTGCCGTTGAGTTTGAGTGTACTAATACTATATGATAATATGGAACAAATTGGCGAAGTTGCGCATGTCTATATTCGCCCTACTAGCATGGATTGATTGTAGTAGTGAATTTATAATTAAAAACATAAAAATGACTCAAAATCTGCCAAGTATTTTAAAATGCATATTTAAAAATAAATTAAAAATAAATGCATTACTAGCCATGACATATGTCCTTGGTTTGAGTGCTAGAGTGAGGAGGAATGAACAATTGAGGCAAAATTGAAACATCGGTAATATGTTTGGGCCAACTTTTGGCTCCAAAAATTCACATTAATTTCAAGTTTTTGTTTAAATTACCGAAAAAAATTACAATTCTCCTAATTTCTATCTTCCTATATCTCACCCTCCACGGAAAAACTAAACTGGTTAAAAATAGAAGCTGGGTTGCCTTTGCTAAAAATCGAGTTTTATTATTTGCTACATTCTTTGACACCCTTTTGGACGCGTGACTATGTTTAGCTAGTTTACTATTTCCTTTGCTAGAAATCGAGTTTTATTGTTTTACTGCATTCTTGACGCCCTTTTGGACGCATGGCTATTTTTAACCAATTTAGTTTTTCCGTGGAGGGTGAGATATGGGAAAAAATTGCACTACCTTATGCTTCTCTAGATTTGGCACATAATCTCTGAAGCAATCAATGATGGGTGCCTCTACTCTAGTATCACTACAATGCAAATGGAAAAGTGATTATGTTATATGGATGATTCAAAATTCATTCTATTTGGTTCGTACCCCTTAAATTAAATTTTGGTAGGTAGGAGAAGACTTCATATTTAAACCTTTTGATGACAACTTGCCATTTGACATTCATGCTCGCAAACAAGGACCTTGGTTTTCATTTTTCTCTTCTCTAGAAAGTTTTACTTAAAAAGAAAGAATAGACTAATTGTATGTTGCAAAAGTTACCACTACCTATCTATACTATCTTCGTGCTACACTGATTATCCCAATTAGTGAGGGAGGGTTGATAGCAAGTGTGGAAAGTTATTGAAGGTGATACTAAATTTTCTTTATGCCATGAAATCAGTGCCACCAAAAGATCTAGGAAGCTTTGTTCATCCTGACATTGTTCACTAAAAATACTATTTATAAAAACACTAATCACTGAAAGTACCAACACTTCGCATTGACATGCATGTGTTTCCATGATTATCACTCTACAAACACCTTAGAGGATGCATTAATTTTCTTGAAATCTTTGGTAAATGAGCATGTATTCATGAATTTAGTGTAACTTAATATAAATAATGCGTGCTTTTGGAATTAGTACCACCCTCACTAATTGGGATAATCAGTGTAGTTTTCTTGCACCAAGTAGTTATTGAGAGACCCAACCACTTCAAGTGTTGCCAATACATGCGGTGTGAACGTCGTAGAGCTCCAATAGCTTGAAGGGTGGGAGATATTTCAAATTTCCACAAAGCCCCGAGATGAATGACTTCATGTTACTTTCTAATTCACTAAAAAATAATGTGCAAATTGTTTACCTACTATATGTGCCTTGTGTTCAAGTTAGATGTAGTAAGTTCCTATATTGGGACTATGTTTCAAGATAAAAGCGAAAACATGGAAGACTAGGTTAAATAACCAAAGAAAATAAAAGACATGCAACTCCATAAATTATTGGCCAAGACAATAAATATCACGTCAAAGGCCTTGAAGGTTCATAACATTATTCAAATCCATAACAGTGTCATGTGGGACTGACAATATTTTACATAATATTCTCCACATTCAACTTGATATGATGGAATATTCCACGGAATATTGTTAGTCCCACATAACATTGTTATGGATTTTAATAATGTTATGTTCAACGCATCCTTCCAAATATTTTTAATAGCTGTGATTGTCCAAAGCACGGTCACATGGCTAAATAGTTCCCTACTATTAACCATTCTCATTGTCTTATAGCCCTCCCACACTGACTGGTGCGGGCCATGAGTGAACGGTAAGTACCAACATTGGTTACATCCAGTGGCTCTCACTGGCTAAACCAACTCTAAAAGTGGCCCTGTTGGTAGGAACCGTTCATTGGTGGCCCACACCAGTAAGTGTGGGTGGGTTATTTTGGTCCTTCTTAATTTCAAAATATTTGTGGGGGCTCCTCACGCTAATGATGCCAAATGGAACAAGACCCATTTCATATTAGGTGGAAGAAGCAAAGTTAAAGCTCCAAGCAAAGAAGGGAGGGGGGGGGGTGAATCAACGTTCAAGCGTGATAGAACAATGCAATATGATGAACAAGTTTCAGAGGAAAAACTACGAAGTTCTTAAAAATTTGGGGGTTGAAAATTCAAATGAGAAAATATAACATGTAGTTTCCAATCATACTTACATATTGTGTGGAATATCCCATGAATTTGCCCATTATTTCATAGTCCCCCCTTGCAAAACAAACTCTTATCACATGTGGCTAATATATCTACAACCAAAGGACCGATTTTTGTGAAAGATGACCATCTATCAAATTACTTCATTCACCGAATGTACGTTGAAATTAATTGCACACTTTCATGTCACAAGCTTGATGCTATATTTTATAGATTGATCCTCAATGTCACGAATGATTGTCTTTCAATTCTCTTCTTGATGTTAATAATGTGCTTGAATAGCTAAAGCTTCAAACCCACAAATGTATATATCACATGGTTTTAAGACTCGGTGAGGACTCATAGAAAGTTGTGTATATAGGTCATGCATTGATTGATCTTCCACCATGCAAAGAGAGGTGCATGAAAAGATGACAAAGATTATCATCACATGTACTTTTTGACAAAGACTTGAACCATCCATAGCATCATCAAAGACTTGGCTTACTTGGCGAAGTTGATGTTCTACCCAATTTTGGCGGGTGTAGATTAAATCAAGACAATATTCATGAGAAGTTTGAGTTGAATAAGTATCTACAAAGAATTTTGCATGTGTTTAATGGTGGCATGCAATGAACATGTAACCTCGAGTTTGAATGAAGTTGTAAGAGTTTCACGAGAATAGATGCACCCCATGAAAGCACATAGAACATGAATAGGCACGTTGTCAACTTCCTCCACAACATCAAGTTGATGATGGATTTTTGAATTGTGATTCAAATGGCTTATGATTGACAAAATCCACGTGCATTGACATTCTAATGTCAAACCCACAACACGGAGCAAAGGATAGGATGCTTGATCATAAATTTTCACGAATGATTATCATGTGTGTCTCATGAAATGTTTACGTCTCAAGACATTCTCACATTTAGATAAATTCGAGGTCTTCATTTCAATATTATAGGATTCCACCAATTCACTATATTTGTGATTTTGATTGATCATGTCGAGTTTCTCAACAAAATATATAGTTGTTTTTATTTTAGATTCATTGTAGCAGAGCCATATGTGTTTTTGGTATTTTTGATTGTATGGATGTGATCCTTTGTTGGTGGCTCACAACTTCCTTTTTGTAATAAGGTTAACATGTCTTACTCAAATACCGACTTGATTTGAACACTTTGGTGTAGAATGATTGGATATTGTCCCAAAACAAAATTTATGTTGCCTAAAGATCAATATAAATGCTTCGTTAGCTAGATTGCCAAAAATCAATGCTCAACACCTGCTCAACACTAACCACTTGGTATACACTTACACAACCATGTGAGAATATCACATACATGGTTATTGAGAATTCATCATAATTTGAGAAGTATTCCCCTAAATCATTATGACAACATTGGTTTCAACGAAATTTTATGATCTATTGGGTTATTTTCCCAATTTTGATTGTACATCAAATAGATGCCAAAACTTTTAGTTAATTTGTCTAGGGGAACGTGGACCTTTTGAGGTCGTTCTTCTCATTTGGAGACCTATATTTGAGTGGTATATGGCAAAGTTTGTAGTTAAGAAAGGACAACAAAACGACATGTGTTACAATGAGATTGAATTATGTGCTCAAAATCTGGACACTATTCTAGGGTCAGTATTGAACACAATTGGGAGGACCCATGTGATCATTTAAAGAGGCAAATATTCTTTGTTTGCATCTTTTATAACCAATCTTGAAGTTTGAAATGACAATCTTTGTGAATCACAATTGCTTCTCCATGAGACAATACTCGAGCCAATAATGTGGAGTTGGAAGTACTCACTGCTTCGGGGAGATCACTCCATTGTCAAGTTGAACACCAGGTGCGAACAAAGTTTGCTACCTCTATATTACATGCCACAAATAATTTTAAATTTTATGATAATTTTCTACATATACATAACCATTGATGGTATCTTTTGTATACATATTTTGAAATTTTTAGTCATCTTCATTTTTTTTGTAGTATTTTTTTAGTACAATTCTACGTCATTCTAGTTAGAAACGGTATCACTATATTTGTTAATTTGGGATTTTTTGGCATTTTGGGACAGTTACAAATATAAGAACATGGATAAAATCACACAAATATTGGAGAATGTTGTAAGATGCTAATACTTTGAAGCGGGTGTTCATATCAAGAACCCAATTAAGAACTCATATCAAGATGGTTTAGGTAGGACGACCCAAACATTAGACCATGTTGTTGTGGTCCATATATTAATTTGAGACAAGAGAAAGTCTCAAATTAACGAATATAGTGATCTGGTATGTTTTATAAAAAAACAAATCATCAAATTTAGTTACCATTTTCTTACTATGTAATAGGTACCGTGTATATCTACTCATGAAAAAAGATTGATAAAATTTTGACCCATTTTGGTGATGCTTTATGTACATTTTTTACATTTTTTACATGTAAAATGAGCGCACATGGTTGTTCAACTTTACAATGGAGTGATCTCCCCGTGCTCACTGCTTGGACACACACCTAATCTTAAATCTCATAAACCCTCGCATATGACACATAAATTTAACATGGTGCCCCACCTTTCCATAATGGTGGGGCGACGACCTTGTCACCACCATCATCACAACTTTGTTTGTTGTACAGTAGTTAGATTGGACCCATGTTGTCCTGACCTGTTGCACACGTGCATATGAATTAGTCTGATGGGCCACCACACATTGTCCCAAATCCTAACACTCGTGTCTCTCTCTCTCTCTCTCTCTCTCTCCACACACAATCCCTACTCCAATTATGACACTTGATTTACCACATATGGTAGACACCGTTTATTCAATTACTCTCTTTAATCAAACACCTATATATATATGAATTGTATGCAATTGGTGTGGCTCCAAGAGCGGATGCCTCATTGTGTTAAAGAGATTGGAGTTCCAAATATAATAACCACTTAAGCTCAATACTCAATATAATTAAGGAGACCTATATGACCATTTAATGAGCATGAGAATCTTCACTTTGATAACGAATAAGGTATTCATATGAGCTTGGCAAATTGTAGCAAAAACGGCTATGGCCTCAATTTGGATTCGCTAACCATCTTGTACTTACTAATCACGTGTTTCAGATACTAAAAGAAGTGGGCTTATAAAAAAAGGTAACCATTTAAGACCCATCTACCTAACGTTACCTTAATTCTTAAGAAACCCTTGGAAATGCTATGTTAGAATACATATTAGAAAAAGCTCTACTACCTCGGCGGAGGGAGTTTAGGGTTTAGCGCTCAACGTAGAGAGTGAGATAGACACACGCACACACAGAAAGATTGAGTGATTGGCGATGGTGGAGCAGGGTGTGGGCAGCTAGAGAGTGAGGAAGGCGTCGGTCACATTTCACTTAGCACAACAATGGGGGTGGTACGCATTCGCCTCGCGCGTTTCGGCCGCAAGAATCTTCCCTTCTACAGACTCTTCGTTGCGGACAGCCGGGCTCCTCGCGACGGCAAACACCTCGAAGTCGTTGGCCATTACGATCCCTTGCCCGGTGAGGAGGCTTGCTTTTATCTCATCTTATCCGCCATTCGATTTCCAATTTTAGCGCTACATTACTCAATTTCAACATATTGTGTTGCTGCTTATCAATTGCAACCTGCTTATTGGGTTCCCTTTTGTTATTTAAGGTTTTAGAGAGTGTAGGCTTGGACGTTTGGTGCTTATGGAGATTTTTTGTGTGGGTTTCAGGAAAGGATGGGATGAAGCGAATCGGCGTCAACAGCGATAGGATCAAGTAAGACATTACTGCACTTGATTGCGATGATCATGCGATAGGCGATTTCCTCAGGTCCGCCCTGGTTGAAATCTTAGAGCAACTCCTATGGTCACGGAAATCGACTTTCTCAATAATCAGCTATCTAGGATTTTTTTTCAATCTTAATTTCTTTTTGGCAAGACCACATGCTCAATTCACCACAGAGCCTACATGTTTTCCAAATCCATATTTTTCACCGATTATTGAGAGAGATGCAACTCCTTCTCACCCTCGAGAATTGATACTTGAATCGAGGGTCAAAGGACCTTAGAGGGTCGTCTCCTTTTTAACAATTGGTAGGCAATGAAGATTTGTGATATGTGAGATGAGCATGCGACATTGCCCTAAAATATTTTGAATGCGGATTATTGAGAGACAATTTACAGTGACCATAGGAGTTGCTCTTATAGACCCTGTGATAGATATTTGTCAGCACCAGTTCTAGGAATCTGTATTTATCTTGAAAGTTAAGTGTGTTGATTGTTTTCTGCTCGACCGTTGGCAGGTATTGGTTGTCAGTCGGAGCTCAACCATCAGACATAGTGCGAAGACTGCTCTATAAAGCAGGAATTTTGCCTCCTCCGCCCATTCCTCACATGCATAAGAAAGGCCCCAAAGTTTGAGCTCCAAATGCATACGTTTGAGCCTTTTCTTAGATAAAATGAAACGAGGAAGTGCTACTTGGAACGTTCCGAGCAACAGGGTGCTAGACAACTAGCACAGAGGTGATGACTATTAGGGTTTCATCGGACATTGATATGCCCAAGGTTCTGAAACACAGGAAGTGATCCATCATATAGTTTGAAGCACATTCAGTCGAGAGGGTGACTGAGTGATGGATACAGAAACCTGAACTTTTAGCATGTGAAGCACATTGCAATGCCAACGCTACCTCTGTCGCTGAGAGAATTGCTTGGATTAAAGGGAGTTGCCTGAGGAGCCTGATATTGGCTGCATCATCAATTTCACATTTCTTTTCAATTGTTTCTTTATGCTCACTGCAGATGAAGTAATGGGCTTGCAGTTGTCTGTAGTTATTTGGTGCTCTACAATTCAGTCACTCTTTGTTACTCGTCAGTTTTTGCAATCCTTCTGGGATGCAGGGAATTGTCTGGTTTGACTTGTATAGGACTAGACATACAAAGTTGCACATGATTATTTTGTTGTGCTTCTCTACATTGCTGTTTGAGACTCTAACTCATAGTGATGACTTAAAACTGTTGAGACTCTAGTTTCATAGTGAGAAGCATCATGTTTAAATGGTACAGAAGTATATTTTCTGTGCAAAATTTACAACATTATGACTTTCTAGCTTGCGTAGTCAGGATGGGGTTGATATTTATCTGCACAAATTCTAGTGCATACCTCCATCTATTTTCCCTGTTTCCTCCAGTGTGCAAGCTGTTGGCAAACACAACAACAAAGTTACAGAAGTCATTGAAGATGATTTATGGAAAGGTATAAATTTGTAAGTTCTGAATAAGTACCCAGATACGATGATTCAATTGGTTGTTTTGGATGCCACAGCTTCAATGTCAAAAGCTGTATGTGTTCTATCTGATTTCTGGGAAGAACAGAGTTTCTATCGATGATGTTATATGACATGATCGTAATTCTGTTGTTCTTGAGAATTGATTTGAGGCTTGTAACTTTGGCTTTCCTGCCTGAATGAATTTGCAGTAGCTTAAAAAACCCAATCTTGAGGAAATCTCAAGTGATGCACTCTGTATCCATATGCCCTGAACTAATCCCTTGTTGTCTGTTTTAGGCAGCAGCCAACCTGGGTGGTTGACTATAAATTTCTGTGAAATTCTCATAAGATGAAAACAGACACACAAACATGACAAACCTGCAGCTCAAAATAAGAGAGAAAGTGAAGTACACAGAAGACTTGTCATAACCTAAATGTCCCCATCTTGACCATGCCAAGGACATTTAGGTTATCACACCAAAGAACAAAGAAGAGGGGACCGAGTTGAAGTGACCCTCCTCGAACATAAGGTCCAAACCTGCCAATATATCTAGATATGGCTAATCTATGGTTTGAGGTGCAGTAAGTGGCAATGATCTCGCGTTGTGGTGGTGTCCATGGTTGCTTCAAGTATAGTTCACATTCGTATTTGAGAAAATCCCCGAGGTGGAGGTAATCTAGTTTCTTCCTTGAGAGATGGAAAGAGTTGTCAATGGCAAATAAACACGGAAAATCCATGTTGATCTCGTCCAAATATGTTTCAAGTTCATCAATATACAAGCCAAATAATGTGGGAGAGAGGGGACATCATTGTTTAACACCAACGTTGGACATCACTTCATCATGTGTGTTGCCATTTATTCGAACTTTTGCGTAGACTACAATGTACATGGCTTTTATAACATGTTGTAAATGAGGTGGTGCACCTAATTGTTGGAGGCATGCCCAAAGCTTGTCATGTGGGATTGTGTCAAAAGCTTTTTTGTAATCAACAAAACAAGAGACATTGACTTGCAAATACTTCTTGTTCAATTAAAATATGGAATTTGAGGATGTGGTCCAATGTGGATCTATCTTCCATGAAACCTACTTGTCCTTTCGCTTTGACCCCTTTCAAGAAGCACATGAAGCATATGAAGAAGGCATTCTATGGTATTATTTGTGTGCTTCCTCGCACTTAAAATCTAACGCCATTTCCACTCTCTAGCACAGCTACACTAAGGATAGCTATTCAAAAATTTCCAAGGGGAAATTAAGGACAAGCTACTATGAGCGCCAATGAGCTTGCAATTCTGACTGTCATTGTTGATACTGCTCCATTGAGTAACTCTTATGGCTTTGGACCTGAACATTTGCTTAGAATATTGAAGGTACATAGGAATATCAATACACATAGAAATATCTATGTAAGTTGGGTCCCTATAATGAAATTCCCATAGATTCCCAAATGATCAGTCTGCTCTGTTTCTGACTTCAGTCCCCTCCTAATAATTTGCACCAGGTACCGAGGGGAACCGTGATTTTAAAAAGAATGCTAATAATTTCAAATCTAGAATTAATTCTGTGAAAGCAAGCATGGCGGTGTAATGAAATTGCAAGGCTCCCTTAGGGAGTGATCTCCACACATAGGTATCACTTGATCACTTGAAATGTGTCACCTTTGACTTATTTGAATGTAGAGAGGAGTATCAATGTAAATTGGGGTAGTCCCTTCAAGAAAATTCCAAAAGATTGATAAATAGTCAGTCTGCTCCATGCACCCCTGGCCTCATTCCTCTCCTAGTTTCAATTGAAGGAAGGAAACTGTGATAAAATATTGCTGATAGTTTCAAGTCTCGAATCAATGCTCATGGGAAAGCAAACATGCAGGAAGTTCCAACGGAATTGCAAATCACATCCTTTAGGGAGTGATATGCACCCATGTGGCCTTGCTAGGAATGGCCGGATTTGTCCCAGTATTCAATGCGGTGAGCATGTACCATCCTGGAGGAGCAATGTTTGCATTTGGAGGGGCCGCCACATGGACTTGCCACGTGCTTCCACTTCCCCCTCCTACAGCTGTAATGTTGGTGGATGTAACCAAGGCTAGGAGTCTTTGGTTCATGGAGTTGGAGTGGGAAGTGAAGGTGGGGGAATACAAGCTCACCTCCACAGATGTGGGAGGGGAGCTAGAGGGAGTGGTGAATGTGACCACAAAGTTGGAGTTGAGCTTCACTCTGGTGGAAATTGGTGAGGTGATGGTGAGCCTCTGAGGGTTGTAAATGGAGTTCAGGTACCAAGGGCTGTACTTCTCAAGGCGGAGCTCAGTGGGGAACCTCACACCAGTGAAGACATAGCCATGCTGGTCATTCGACCCGCCTACTAGGAGGGTCCCGTCCGATTGCATGTTGACGGATGAGTGGTACACCCGGGGGATGGTGGTGGCCGATTGCACTTGGAATGTGTGGTTTGTGGGATTGTAGATCCAAGGTGCTAGGGAGGGCGTGCGGTCTGTGCCCCAGCCGGCCACTCCCGCTTGGCACCCATTAATGATGAGGACCTCTCGTGAAGGCATGATGATCCCGTCACCCATTACCCGTGGTCCTGGCATTTGTTCCATGGTCCATGTCGGGGTTTTGGCCGTGATCTCCATGCGGCCACAGTTGGTCAAAGACGTCAAGTAGATTCGTTTAGTCACTTGGTTGGCGGCGCCCGCCGGGGCGCCTCCGCAAATTAGGATCTCCACCTTGGTGAAGTTGTTGGCACCTTGGAGGGGCAACATGACAGATGTCCCTGAATATGGGTAGTTCCGCGGGTCCTTCCCGAGGTTAGGAAACGTCTTGACCACCTAGGGACAATAAGAAAAGCGTGTCACACACCAAAGCCTATCAAATTACAAAACACTTCAATTCACTACATAACGGGCGGGAGGAACTCGACATCCATCTACTCAAGCCGTATGTGGGACACAATTGGTCTGCTCATGAATGTAAATTGAAGATTTTGAATGAAACTGCATGGATAGAAAAACTCTAGAAAATTGTATGAAGTGCTCTTCACTGGATGAGTGACCAATTAAGGTAGCTCAACTCAACACCAACCCCGAATCTATGACCACCCAAATGAATGAGATGTCTTCATTTTAGAATACAAATCTAAGACAACCAAAGATCTCCTATTTATTAGAACTCTCATAAATGACTGATCCTTGGATGTCCTAGATCTGCGGTCTAAAATGAAGCCCATCTTTTCATTCAGGTGGTCACAAGTTTGGACCTGTGTTGGGTTGAGCTACCTTATGTAACTCCATAACCTAGTATTGTTGTGATGTTGGTTTTGTAGGATCCCTACTATCTTTGTGTTTTTTTTCATAAAATTGTGTGGAGGAATTTCTAGAATCCTTATGTCAACAAGAAGACTCAATGAGCCCTCATTCCTCGTGTGATGATTGTACCCACCTTGTTGGTTTTATAGTTGAAAAGGATGGAGTAGATGTTGGCAAAGATGAAGAGGTTCCCATCGGGCACGAGGTGCACAAAGGGGTAGAGGTTCGAGGATCCATTTGCCAACGACAAGAGAGCGAGTGGGATTGGCCCCTTAGCGCCAGAGGGTTTTGGGACGAACTCATAGTTAGGTTGGTTGATGCCCCCAATGACGATGATCCGGCCGTCGGGCAAGATTTGGTCTGTGCTATACCAACGCTTGACAAAGAGGCTAGTGGTGTTGCTCTCCACCCAATTATCGGTGGGTCCTGTGCCGATGGTCCGGAGAACTTTGGAGCCCTCATTGTCACCGCCGGTTTGCTGTAGTGTACCATCCACTAGGAAGGCGCCGGAGGAGCAGAGCGTGTCGGAGTAGATGAATAGAGGACGAATGGTATTGGTGAGGGAATCATACTCCACCGAGTGTGCGGTGCAGTCGTGCTTGAGTACGAGTTCCTTAGGGTTGTTGCGGCACGTGCCATTAGGGAGGGCGATTTGCGACTTCCCAAAGTTGGTTCGATCGAAGAGGATCACCTTGTCTGTGTGCATGGTTGCCATGTGCATCGCGGATATGCCTGCATTTTGAACCACCAGATTCCAAGAATCCAACGGCTGGGCAACTGCCACTGCTATTGGGGCACAAAAGCTATTGATCGTGATGGTCAAGAGTATCGCCATCCAACAGTATAGAATGTCAAGGGCACTTGATCTCATCATCACTTCAGCCATCGTTAGCCTGCAGAAAAACGAACTTTTGCATCAGTGCAGCAAATTGAAGCATATGCATTAAGGTTGAAAGTAGCTTACCCAAGTTTCTGCTTAACCTTAAAACGTTAACTTGTCTAGGCTGTATGTTTCGACCAAAGGGCAAGCATACTTGGGTCTCAACAATGATAACAGAGAAGGGGAGCATTATGTAAAAGTGTTACAAAGTAACAAACATAGATGGTTTATTAAGCATCAGATTTGTATATGTAATGTACGGATCTTTTATAATAAACATATTTTCTAAGATATTTCACAACACACTGTGTTGAGAATTGACTTGGAAAGCGTTTCTAACTTGTTTAAATAGAGCGTTGTTTAAACTGTTTCAAGCAGGCCTACCCCTTGTAGTTATGTGAGCAACAGTTGACCTTCACGATGGGAGTAGTCAAGTTGCTAATCAACTCAAAGAATATCACAGAAAATTGTTTACAGTGTGCTGGACATGCGTATCGGCAGTGACAAAAATGTCAAAAATCTTAATCACTTGCATCTTCTCTGGAAATGGATGAGGGATTGCATTTGGTAATGAAGTAAAAGATACACACTAGCACAATAGAAATCCAGCTACTCTGTTTATCACCAGCTAGCCCTCCTGCAACAGTTATAATTGCCACCAAGGTGATCAAATTCCCACCGTGGATTCACAGGTTTTTGTCGGGGGTGTAATGTCATGCCTTCAAGATTAGCTCCACTGCATGATGACATAGAATTAGGAGATCTTGAGTAAAACCTTAGGAAAAACTTACAAAATAGAGTTATCTTAAAGTCTCTAAAAACTCTTGGTTCAATTTGGAGCTTTGACCCATTTTTGAGATTTTATAATATTCAAGGGTGTTGGAAGCCCAATTTTCGTGATATGAAGGGGAGGTATTCAACTTTGGCCAAAAGACGGCTATATAAACTTGAACTCCTAATCAAACTCTTGAGAGCGCCATCATAGGTGCCTTCAAAAGTTTGCTGTGAAGTTCATTTCAGCAGTCCCTTAATGTTACGAAAGAGTCATACGGAATTGATCCACTCAAAAGGCTTCAATCGCTCCTGCAAATCCAGGTTATCTACAAAACAGTGTCAATGTGACCCACAACAACGGATTCACGGATAAAATAGTGTCAATGTGGGTTACTGTAAAACAGAGGAATGAACTCTGTTTACCAACAAGGACAAACTTGCAACACTTATGAGCCACCAACTTGGTGATAGAGTTCCAAGCGTAGATTTACAGGTTTGTGTCGAGGATGTAATATCAGGGCTTCATGAACAACAGATAATATCCCTGAATACACTTCCAACTCCCAATACAAGAAACGTAGAATCTAAATCACTTCCCACTCCACCCTCAGACTTTGTAAACATATGGAAATGGATAAAGGACTAGAAACACAACCACACAGTACCTCCGTTTATCATGAGCATTGAACGACAAACCTGCATGCGCAGGCTTATGAGCAACCAAGGACTCTGTAGGACTTGGTTTGCATTGAGGTTTAAACAATGACATTGTCTCTGAGATTCTACAATGTGACAAATGTCAAAAAAAAAGAGGACCATTTTAGGATTCCCCATGACATGGTTTTCTCTGTGTATGACATGCTGTTGATACTCTTTCATATTATTAGGAGCTTGAGCACTGGCATCGTGAAGGTCGACTGAGAGAAATAGATTCAAGGCATGACATGGTTTTCGACATCGACCTTCACGATGCCTGTGCTCAAACTCCTAATAATATGAAAGAATATCAACAGCATGTCATTCACAGGGTTGGACGGCTGCTGGTGATAAAGAGCCCAAAAAATATTCAGCCACTTCCCATTCCAATCTCACACTTTGTAAACACATGACAAGGGACTGCAATCATACCAACAAAGTACAAATCTAGTAACTCCGATTCCCAGCATGTACCAAGTTGGCGATAACTTCCAAGCCAGGTTTGCATGGAGGATGCAATATGGTGCCTTCATGAAGCTACAGAAACCCCAACTTTCTATATAGTTGAATACACTTTCGGCTCAAATACAAAAAGATCATTGGCCTCAAACACTTCCCACCCCACTCTCAAACTTTGTAAACGGATGGAAATGGACGAGGGACTGGAAACACACCAACACAGTACACAGCTAGTTAACTCCATTTACCTTGGAATGCACCAAGTTGGTACCTCAACATTCCATGTACTTGAATACACTTCCGACTTTAAATACAAAAAACAACAATCTCAATCATTTCCCACTCCACTCTCAAACATTGTAAACACATTGAAAATGGACGAGGGACTGGAATCACATGCACCAATAGATCCAGTTGTACTCCGTTTACCAGCGCATCGGTGATGAGTTCCAAGCCAGGTTTGCGTGGAGGAAGCAATAGCATGCCTTCATGAGCTACAGATATCTCAACATTCTATACAGTTGAATGCACTTCCAAGTCCAAAAAACAATAATCTCAGTATCACTTCCTACCTCACTCTTAAACTGTGTGTTAGCATGGAAACACACAAACATAGATGAAATCCAGTTGACTCCGTTTACCAGCAATATTGCACCAAGTTGGTGACACGTTCCAAGAGCGCAGGTCTGTGGGAAGGATGCCTTCATGAGTTATATAGATTATACCCTGCCACATTCTTTATAGCTGAACAACCGATGGCTGAAGATGATCCAGCCAGCGTTTCTGTGCACGCAAGTATGATAGCTAGCTCACCTGTCAAGTCTCCACACCTCACTCGATTGCTCTAGAAGTCAGTGGTCCGACCACTAACCTGTGCCTCAATCAAAATGAGCGTCACGCTCGCTATCTATAAAGCACCTGTATCATCGTTGCAGAGCGAGATTACAGTTGGGGCGACATGCACGCACCTTCTACATCATCATCAACAGTGCGACAATAGTTTCCAAAAAAATTAATAGTGTAACATTCATATTTTATTATTTTCTTGACTCAACGCAAAAAGTGCCAACTTGAACTTCAATAACTTGTAAATGCCCGGGCCTATTTCCAACAAGTCAAAGCACTGTATATGAGTAATTTTTGTTTACTTGAAGGAGTGCAACTCCTAAAGTAGAACCCTACATGAGTAGGGAAAATGTATATTGAAGCTATAACCACAATTTCAACGTGATTGGACCATATTTAGATCAATTGTGATTTTTGCATGTAAAAAAGACAATTTTGAAAATAAATATATTGTAAGCAGAATATTTCATCCAATTTTTCATTTGTAGTAGAGATAGTATGTATACATTAGCATGTAAGAAGTTGCAAAGGAAAAAAATTACAAGAGGCACATAATTGAAACATCCCTAGAATTTGGTATGTATTCTGGGTAGTCAAATTTCAATAGACTCAAATTTCAATTCACGGTGTAGAATCTATAAATTAGGTCTTTTGCTCAATCCCAACGATCAAAAGATGCATCGTAACCTAACGCAAACATCTTGTGAAAGGAGTATCTCTAGATTTGACCCTTTGACAATAAATCAACCACTTTGTGGTCGTCCCGGCACTTAAGGATTAAAGTGCTACATTGATCATTGGTACGTTTTGCCGAGTCTGCACTTTTCATTTGAATGAGCAAAGGACTAATGTACATACACAATGTGACACATGAGGTGATGGATGGGAAAGTGATATCGTTACAAGCCAGTTACACATGTTTGCCCTGCACAGTTCACACCTTACCTAGACACCACCTCCGTTAACAGTAGCAAAATCTCTACTGCGGCTGTTTGCAAAGAATGATTACTTGCATAAATTCTGGGGCTTTTGGGGATATTTGGGGCAATATTTGGCTACAAAGGTTTCGGAGGGAGAACATGGAGCCTAATTAAGGTTGGTATGTGCCAACTAGATATCCACATTTTCTCAAATCTGGGGCCCGCATGCTAACCTCTTCCTCCCGGTTATCAAAAATGGAATTCTAAATCAAGGATCGGTTCTCTTGAGTCTTCAACCGGTCTTATTCTTTCGGTGAGTAGCACTTGTAGTTTGAAGATTTTAAAATTGGACACAAGGAAGTCTAGTGGCATGTGTCCATTGCCCTCCATATTCTAGTAGACCGCTAGAATGTGATTGGATGTCGGCTTGTGCTTAACTACATGCGAACACCTCCGACCCACTATTATCTAGAATGTAGTTGGCAAGCGACCTACATGAAGACTGACCCTGACAGCTCTCTTGGAACCCTAAAAACCAAGTGGAGCACAATATAGTCATTGTTTTTAGACCCATGAGATGCTTAAGGGCCTCTTTACACTAGAGGCGAGAAGCCATGAGGAGAGAAATTTCAGCCAATGGGAGGCCTAGAAACCAAGAAGACCAAAGAATGTCACTTTACACCCGAAATTTCAGCCCAAGGGACGGAAGGAGGAGAAAATGACATGGACAACACTTTTGTCTTTCGTGGCAGAAAAAGTGCACATTTTTGAAGGCCCCGGATTTTGCGTTAGGCCCACCTCAAGAGGTGGGCTTGACGCAAAATCCGGGAGGCCGTTTGGCCAAAATTCTCACAGCCAATCATTTTTTATTTTTTAAGAATATTTTAGAACGGCCACTTAAAAAAATCAGCACTTTATTTTTGTGGCCCCTTCTCACTTTACACTATATCCAAAGGCCATCAAGTTCAAAGGTTGGCTTCTCAAGGATGAGCCATGGCCCTTGTGAGGTTTTCTCCATGGCTTCTTGCCTCTAGTGTAAAGAGGGCCTAAGTCGATCATCCTCCGTCTTGCCTGAGGTGATTCTATCTCTTCCCCCGTGGCGGTAGCTGCAGGGAGAAACTAATGAGGTCGATCAGGTGGCAACTGCGATTGGCATGACACTTCACACGTCAGGAGACGTGGTTCTATATCTAGGACACCATTCCCAATTGACATAACCCCGTGCGAAGAATGGGAAGTGTGGTCTAGGACCCCGTTTCTTACTAACACACCAATTATCGTGTGCATGTGTGTGTGTTTTTTTGAGACAAAAGGCCAACATGCCAACATGCCAACGTCAAAGCACAGGAGGCAGCTAACCACCTGGCAAATTTCTGTCAAGTAGAGAGGAGATTTCACAGCCGGGAATCGAACCGCCAACCTCTTCCTTAAGATTTGGGTATCTCTGCACCATCATCCAGAGTTTAGGGTCGTCTTGGACCATCCAATTATTGTGTTTAGTGTCACTTCCTATTTGGAATTACGCAAGGCTAGAATCTCTTGTTGTAGATTCCATTTGTTACCAACATGGATTAATTAGGTTGCATGGACTATTTACAACATAAATGACTTTACTTGGTGAAAATTTACATTCTTAGCAAAAAGTTGCAGCATTGCGTAACTTCGAATAGTAAGTGACACTAAATATTTAAAATGGTGTAGTGTGATGAGGGTGAGTTTTTAAGTAGGCCACTCGCCCACCATATTCTAGTGGGAATAAGGACACACTCGCCCAAATGTAGATGAAATGCGGTGGGGTAGGGTTTGTATGTGCCAACTAGCTACTCTCATCTTCTCAAATCTGAGCACACCTACTAGCCTCCTCCTCCTCCTAAACCCGATTTTCAATCCTTCAGTGACAAGCACTTGTAGATTTAAAAGTGCTTTAGTGGGCGCATGGAAATCTAGTGGCTCATCCATGTCACTAGTGCTCCTCTTTGGGCCATGAAAGCACCCGAGGGAAATCAATGGTGGAGGGAGGAGGCACGCATGGGTGGCCTTCGGCAGGGCTGATTTTCACAAAGTTTTTGCCCGTCCATGTCCAAAAACCTTGAATTGAAACCCGTCCCAAAACCGGTAATTTCTAAACCAACCCGTCCATGGAAAGGTTAAAGAAAAAACAAACCTGTCCCAAAACCGGTTTGAAAATGAAAATACCCGTCCCGCAAGAGGTATAAATAAGTTTCTTACAATGTTGGTAATTAAAAAAAAAAAAACAAAAAAACCGAAAGATGTCAACATGTGACTGGTTGCACTTGGGAAACAATAGGATCTTGACAAATTATGCCTTCAATGCCCGTCAATAATTTGTCTTTTGCTATCGATTCTCATCTTTTCAGTACACCCCATTCTAATTTCCTCTGCCACCATCATTTCTTTTTATTTCTTTTCCTTCAATCTCCCATTTCTTTCCCCACACTCTATCCTCAAGGTGTTTCCATCACCCGTCATCACCCATCCGTCACCACCCGCACGGATAACTTGTGGAGGAAAGTTATGGTGATTCCAATGAGCACTGCAATATGTGAGAGGGGTTTTTCTAAACAAAACCTAATCAAAAGTCATCTACGTACTAGTTTGAAGTTAGAGACTTTAGATGCTTTGATGCGCATTTCATGTGCAAATATTCCAGTTGAAAACATCAATTGGAATGCAGTGATGCTTGTTTGGAGAAACATGAAGGATAGGATAATTCATCCACTTCTTTGAAGGGCAAGTAGCTCTTTATTTTAAATTTTTTGAACATCTTATTCAATTGCTAAGTTTACCTTCAATTATAATCTTTGACATTATGTTAAAAAGGTTCTAAATTTTGTGGTTGATGAATTAATGTATGTTGGTGAATCAAGCACTTCAAGATTGATATTTTGATTGGGTATTAGTGATATGATTGCATTATGCTTATATTCACATGTCATATATGACATAATGTAACTGATATTTGTACCATTTATTTTTTTTGGAAAAAAATATCAAAAAAACTGATATTTTTAGAACCCGTCCAAAGTGAATTTGACACGTCCAAAAACCGGTTCATTTTCTAAGAACCCATCCACTAGAAATGCTTTTTTTATGAACATGTCCCTGGACATGTTAGGGACCTTGTGAAAAATCACCATTGGCCCTGGGCTCCCAAGGAGCTTTGACGGAGCTTGACAGTCAGGCCCACAAAGTCGGTTGTCCCCTAAACCCAGGTACTTGGGTTTGGCTTGAGCTTAGGGCCACTTCACACACGAGCCAAGAGCCGTGACCATGAAATTATGAGAGCCCAAAAGAAAGCATCCAAAGGCCATCCCAAGACACCTCCAAAATCATGCAGTGTGGTCGTGGACCCTCAAGTGTAGTGTGAAGTCATATGTGACCGGGCCCTCAACCAAATGCTATTTCCATGAATATCTATTCATGAGGGTCTTCACACATGATAAAATAGAATAAATCAACGGTTGTGAGCGTTCGGAATGCCATGATCTCCCGGTTTTGTGTTAGGCCTACCTCAAGAGGTGGTTATTGAAAATAGTCCAAGTGACCATGAAACATGATCCATTCGATGCCACGTAGACTTTACATCCATCTTGCATTCACATACTCCATTGGTCCCTCAAGCGTAGTGTGAAGCGAACTTGGACTGGCTCCGCCTTTTCCACAAATGAGAGTGCTTGAAGTGTAATGGTCACGGGCCCTCAGTCTCGTGTGTGAAGTGGCCCTTAGCTCCCATGAGCTAAAGACTGAAATGGTTACATTTTCAAGCTAGCCACTTCTCCTAGGATACATCTCTAATGACTTGGACTAGACTGATTCAAGTCGGGGTCTGTTAAGCCAATTATGATGTCATAGTAATTAAAATTGTAATCTTCGAGGATGCATACTCTTTCAGGGCTTTTATGTTGGATGCATGAAAGGTACAATTGTATGTGATAATTCAATCTCTCTGTTTTCCTCTTCTCTTTTTCCAAGGCTTGGGTTGAAATAGAGGTGAGATCAATTTCATGTTTTAAGTGCAAGAGTTTCCTAGACAAAGTGCCTAAGTTACACGGAATATGATATGATCAATATTGGGTGGAATATGCTGTGGCCTTCCATATTTATTTTACCTTTAGCACTCAACTATGGCCATTTAGGGTTTAGCAGAACCACTGAACCCTTGCAGGAGACTACAACACCAAGACTGCTGAATTGAAGAATGCCATCAGAATTACAAACAGCTTTACTGAGATTTCCCACCATTTAAAATATATCCATGTCCCATTTCACAAGATATGAAATATAATATATGTAAGAAACCGTTTAGAAGAAGCATTGCACATAAAGTATATTGATGCCGTTCGCAAGACTCAAAACTAGATCCAAGTAGATGGGAGCAACCCTGGCCAACCCCCTTAGCGCTAGTTCACACGGGTCCCAAGTTCTAAGGTGCTATTCGCATGCAGGACCGGACCTGAGGTGGAGCTCAAGTTGCCAAGTTATGAAGATCAGGTCCATGTAACATCAAGCATCCGCATGTGAACCGGTTCTCCTAGCAAAATCTTTGCAAATTTGTAGGATTTACTGGCATGTGGCAGAGTTGTGGCAAAGATAATCATTGGAAACATGGGAACAAGGCAAAAAGTTAGGGAGATATTCGCATGACATGAGACAAGGAGACATGTGGAGGATAATCTAAGTTTTTATTAGTAAGTCGGGTTGATGGGAAGGAGAGCGGGTTTGCAAATCCTAAATTCAAGGATGGAAGAGAATGGAGGAACCAGAGCTCCACATCGGAAACCGGGTTGCCAATTTAGACATGCGAACCCCCCCAGGCCCGGTTGGAGATCCGGTCCGGTCCTGCATGCGAACAGCCCCTAAGTCCCAACTATGACATGGATGCCTACATGGTAACACTTTTTGGAGGTGAGGCTTGGGACTTGTGTTGCGAGTTGGGTCAAGCAAAAAGCTAGACTCAACTCTCAACCCAAGTCTCGTGGATATTTTTCATAAAATAATCAAGATCACGACTTCAATGATAATTAACCATATTTTAGTGATTATGTTAGGCTCACAAGTTGGGGCTTTGCCTCCATGTTGGGACGTGCTAACCTGAGTGGGACTTGGGACCCTGTGTGAACTGGCCCTTAGTATGGGGGGAGAGCCAACTCTGTTAGAGGTCATGGGAGCATGTGTCCATCCTTGCATGCCTCCTCCTTCCACCATCAATTTTCCTAGGGCGCTTTCATGATCCAAATTGCAGCTGCACCTAGGCTCATGAGGCGTCCTAGTGACATGGAACGGTTCATGTCCATGGCCCTCCACATTCTAGTAGACCACCAGAACGTGGTTAGTTGGCAGCTTGTGCTTATCTACATGAGAACACCTCCAACCCACTATTATCTAGAATCTAGTTTGTGAGTGGCCCACAAGGATACTCACCCTAAATTCATGTAGTTGAGAACTTGAAATATGTATTAACTTTCCTCTAGATGGTGAAGAACTACTTAGAAGACACTCGAGACATTGTTTATAAGTGCATCAATTAGCTAATAATAGAGAGGGAAAGAGCAAGTCAACTTTCCACTTAAATCATCATGAGTCGACTCATCAAGAAAACTTTATTAAAGGTGATTTTTTAGAAGATTCACTATGTGTCACTAAATAACGCTGGGGCGAATCAACCCGTGCATTGATTCCTTGGAGGCAAGGATATAGTCATCCAACAAGGGACCAATATATGGGTTGGTTCGCCCTCCCTGTGTCACTAGGTAGTACCTACTTTCCTTGTGCAGCTGTAGTTACCTCGTATGTAGACATTGGCTCCTTGTTTTACGGGTGATTTGTCCTCTCTTGGTGTTTGCTTTATGGTTTTGTGTCTCAAACACAAAATAAAAAGCCTAGGTGTAATTTTCCCTTGCAATCTTGGCAAGGAGAATGAGTGTACTAATTTTTGTCATTAAAATATGATGCGTCATGTTCCGTTGAGCAACATGGTGCATGAACGGTAAACCAAATCACAAAGTCAGTCATACAAGTTGGAATAACAAAATTCTTGGTCAAAGGTCATAAAAGTGATACCAAAATGTCTTTTACGCTAGTTTTTGTTCACGGAGTTCTATAGTTGTTACAATTCTACACTATCAAAGTGATCATTTTGATACATATCACCAAAATTATGTTCACAAACAAATGACTGTATTTGGTTCTAGAAATAAATTCATGACCTTAAACTTTTTAGATTTATTTACTTATCAACGCTCTTTGAAATCAAAATGCACTTTAGGGCTTCATGCACATGAGAGACGACCATATGAAATCAATACTTAGGGGGGGGGGGCTCTTCATTGGATACCTAAATGACATTTGTGGGTCGCTATGAATTTAAACCCCCTATATACAAGAAGTTTATAGAGAAAAACAAATGTATACATACTAACATCAAGCTAGAAAATGGACTCATGTATTTATACTAAACTTTTCAATTCATTATGATAACTACCTCCACTCTCACGGGGGGGGGGGGGGCACTGGTGAAAATCGTAGAAACAACGTGCGATAAAAATTAGGGTCTAATATATTCATTATAGATAAATTTTGTAAAAAACATGCATATAATATAGGGGGTTTTAAAATAATGAAACATGTTTACATGTAAAATACCATTACATACAATGACTCCAAAAACCGAGTCTATGCAAGGAACTTGAAACTTCAAATGACGATCCCGGAAACAAGAGTGATTGAAATCAAAAACTATAAAAACAAAAATTGTAGAGTATAAAGTTCTACACACCACTGTAATGATAAAATCATGATTTCAATTACAACAAAGTAGATAAAGATGTTGAAGAAAAGTATGTGCATAGACTCGGTTTTTGCACTACAGTGTAGAAGACACTTAAAAATTTGTCTATTGCCCTTTTGCAGCTAAAACAACTGCAATTTGATTAGGCATGCTAGCATACAATCCTTGACACTCCTCTAGACTAATAGAGTCGCAAACTTCTTGCACTCGAACCCATTATTGAAGAATGCCACTGGGAGGACTAAAGTATGAGTTCAATCGCCATTTCAGTAAAGCCCATGTGTGCTCAATAGGATTTAAGTCAGGGGATTGTGCAGGCCACTCTAAAACACAAAATGGTTTCTTCCCAAACCATTCTCAAACAATCTTGGCTATATGCACGGCAACATTGTCTTGTTGAAAAATGATTTCTTCAAGATTGAACCCAAATGCCAGCAATGTACTACACAAATCTTGCTCTAAAATTGCAATGTAGCCTCTAGCATTCAAGTGCCCTTGTATATTATCCAATGACCCCAATCCTCTACAAGTCAAACAACCCCAAAGCATTATAGAGCCTCCACCATGCTTCATAGTTTGGTTCACAACACGCATAGGGATGTTTTTTTTGTCCTCTTGAACTCATCATTCCAAAAGTGAATGAGGATGCCTCTGTGTCACCCATCAATAAGGTAAAAAATGACGCACCCCTCTATAATTCGGTAGTGAGGGTTTTGTCTATAGCAATGAGAAAGAAGACATTGGTAGAAAACTTGAACTCCCTAGATGAGGCTCCTTTATGACCAAGATTCCTTTGTGAACGGGCTTAAGATTGAGATGAAGGTTGCTCAAAGCACCTAAGCCAAATTGGTTATCAAACAATGCAACGCAAGGAAATACTTGAAGTGGTGCATGCCCAACAAGTTGCTTGTGGCCTCGAGGTTGATTCTTACTCTTCAAATGCTTTGTGCCTTGGAGGCTTGGTCTCACTTGTTGAGCATGTTTTGGAAAACATTGAGGCTATAAAGATAGGTTAGATGTCGAAAATCATACCATGAAAGGCATTCATAATGACTATTATGCAATCTTGGCACGAATATTATGTTGTAGACTAGAACATCATGGCTCTTAAGTCGCCTCAACATGTCTCTAGTTCTACATCTAGGCCATCTCATTAGGTTCCAACTGCTACAACAACACTTCTAGGTTTTAAAATACACACTCAAGTGATTTAGCATAGTTTTTTTTCCCTCCCCATTTATTGGCAAGCAATCCTTTTCCAATGCAACCTCCTTATAGTGGCCAAATTAAGCGAAGGAACACATTCGCAGTTTAACAATTGACATAACATTGTATTCTTGTGCATCCTAAGTAGTGTTTGAGAGTTTCCTTTTGTCATCAAAGGCCTCTCAAACATGTCGTTATCCTTTACCAAAATTCTTTGAGGAGGAGTTTGAGATGATAATTGAAAACCAACATCTCCCAACTCATAGTCATCATAAGATTTTGGGTCTGCCTCTATGTCTTTGACACCAAGCTAACCATCTTTACACTTGGTTGCTTATCCTTTATTGAATCTGAGTCTTTGGAAACATCATATGTTGCTACAAATACTAAGACATCATAACACAAAAGGTGTCAACACACAACGCACACTGCAAGAATGCAACGTATGTTTACTGCAACACAACCCTGATTCATAACTTTATTCAAATCCATAACAAAGTTATGTGGGATTGACAATATTCCGTGGAATATTCTCCACATTCAATTAGAATATAGGGAATCTTCCATGGAATACTGTCAGTCCCACAAAACATTGTTATGGATCTGAATAATGTTGTGTTTCGAGGAGAGTGACAACATGGAAAAGATAACTTGGTGTTGATTGCAATGGTCAATGCACCATGGTGCCTAAAGCAACGGTCATGATGAAACTAGAGCTGACCAATTTCTTAGATCGATGAAAAAACCAATGGCTAAGATCTCCTGGGATTAGCTTGAGTGGGAAGGTGATGGGATCATTTGAGTAGCAGGATTCACACAAACGGAATGAAAATTGGCCTACATATGTGAGCAATTCTACTATTATGAGATATTCAAGGTGAATTATTTATGTTTTGTAATGATTCCTTGGTTCAAGTGTAATGATTCCTTGGTTCAAGTGTAATGATTCCATACATGTATATTTGATTATGTGAAACTCTATATTCAAATGTTCCTTTTCCATGTAGCCATGTTTAGTGTGATGTTCATTCATGTTTGATGTCATACTTAAAGCTAAACAATTGATAAGTAATACATATTTACTTCTATTAGTGGACAATTGTAATTAAGTTAGAGGGAAAAAAATTGGGATTAATGTTTGTTGTTCTTTTCATTCCTTAGTTCTAAGGCCAACAATGTTGAGAACATATACTTATAACATTACAAGAATTAAAAAGATCTCTTAGGTTACCCTAATTTTTGTGGATTAACTTTGTCCTTCTTTTGATTGTGGAATGCACATATGGTTTAAAACATGCTCCACAATACAATTCAAAGCATTACAACTATGTAAAATAATGCACTTAAGTATAGATCCCATCTATGGCGGCATTACATGACCCTAGTGAGCGGTTAAATGGACTTGGTCGACTATGAATGCATTGACCTTATTCATGCCAAGATATTCATAAGTGCACTTGAATGCCAAGTGTCATGAGATGACACTTATGGTGAAGTTGTTAATCATCAATGTAACCTAGCATACGCCTCAAAATAGGGTAAGTGACACTAGTATGCATGTGACACTAAACACCATACATGGTGCAACTTTGGAAACCCTGAACTAGTCTTTTGGAGGTCATTTGAGATGAATAGGCAACAAACCTATACAGGGTCAACTTTCAAGATTTTTTGTTGGATAGATGAGAGGTATGCTCATATATGATAACTCCCTCTCTCATAATGTAACATACTGTACCATGCAGTAAATTTGATCAAAATGCGTATCATTTTGAGGCAATATGTTTTAATTGTATAACAAAAATTGCCTATTTTCAAAGGTCCAATTTAATAACTACATTGATATCACGTGCAGGTAGATTGCCTTTTGAAATGGGTTTGCCTCTGTACTAGAGCCCAACATTTTCCTTCGAATTTGTACCCATACCCACCCATACCCATCAGCAACGACCTATGCCCACCCATGCCCACCCATGCTATTAAAATTGCCGCCAATGTATTCAAAAATTGTGTAATGTGCATTACCCGCCTACACCAAGTCTTGGCCCACCCATGCCCATGCCCACCCATGCCCACCCATGCCCAATAATATTGATCCCATGCCCACCCAAAACCCATGGGCATGGGTGGGTTTGGGCATGGGCATGGGTATGGGCATGGGTATGGGCACCCAATGTAGGGCTCTGCTCTGTACCCATGCAAATTCCCTTGGGTCCGAACCAGATTAAAAAATTATTGTGTTGGTAATTCTTTCGTTTAGCAACCTCAGTAAAACTATGAATTTTGTAGTTTGTTGCTGTGTTAGTAAATATTCAAGATAGTGGGGAATGCCGATAAGTTAGCATGGGGCACCTAATTCCACATATCAATGTAGTGTGTTCTTGCACACATTGATTTAAACTTTTCTAGGGAAATTGGAGCAAGACGTTAAAGTTAGGAGCACCTTAAACCAAGAATTTAAGGTATTTGATATACATGTGGTAGTTATATGAACCTAAAAAAATAAAAAATAAAAAATCCTCATGTAAAATAGAAGAAGACCATGTGTACTACAAGTTTTTTTTCTCGTTTTTTTCCTCAATTTTGAAATGAATACAAATTTTTGAAGTGAAAATTATGTTAACACCCAAAACTGTTAGGGGGGGGGGTTTAATGTTCACATGGTGAACATTCTCAAAATCAACATGTATTTACTATGCAAGATTCAGAGGGTGTTGGTTTTGGGTGCTATCTTGGTTTAAGGTGCTCCTACCTTAACAATTGAATTCTTTAAACAAAAACTAGTTGGCCTAGCCAACTCAAAGACATCTTTGATACCTAGATCATATTTAGAAATACAGTCTAACCTCGTTAATACGACACCCTCAATATTACGACACATTTTTGCGAGACCAAACTTTTTAGTTCAAAACTCCCTCTTTTATACAACTACGACACTCGATAATGCAACATTTAGAATCTTTGTTTTGTCATATCAAAGAGGTAGTTAATCCTAAAATTCCTTTCATTTATGTTATGTACATCTAAAGTACATCCATTTTCACTTGGGAACTACTTGGGAGCTTCACTTATCATTGGGAACTTAATGATAATTAGGGTTACTAATGTAGAATGGACATGGTTAGAGGTAGAGTGGCCTCTTGCCTAGTATGTTGCCTTGTACATGGGTGATATAGTGTCACCAATATCTTGATGCTAAACGTCATGCATCATTGTAGTCTAGTTTCTTATTAGAGAACTCTTTATATTTTGGTGTTAATGAAACTATTAGCTTTCAAAAATTAGTAGGGAATTTATATAAGATGACAGTTGCTAACTTGGGTAGGCAACACCAACGATCTTTGGACTCTTATTTCAAGAGTTCTTGAGAAAATTTGTATTTATCCAGAGTTATAAGTTATTATTTCATACCATCTATATTGCTTAAACTCGTTGTATATATATATATAAAGCTCATATTACTTATATTTTCGTATCCCCTCAATAATACAACAACTTCATGCCATTTGTCATATTAATGAGAAGACGACACCTCGATAATACGACTTTTTTGTGTGTTTCCCAAACATGTCATACTAAAGAGGGAGAACAATATCTCAGTTGACAATGGTGGAGCGAGGCATCACTTAGAGCATGATCACATGTTGCAATGAAATAGTCCTAGATTGGGTCTAGAGTCAACTCTCACTAGTTGGCATGAACCGGGATAATTCCGTTGGCCGAGCTCAAAAAACCCTCCTTGGTTGGATTTAGCTTGGGCATATTGTCGTCCAACTCTCAACTCCTCTTTAAGGAAACCAACTATCAATAGGTACCACAATCTTCGACCAAATAGAATCTTAACTTCAACTTCAAATAAAAAAATTCTATGTAAAGACTTGTGTATTATGAGACCCACGGTTTATGGAGCTCATATAGAGTGAACATGTGCGACATAAAACAAAATTGCTCCCCTCTAAAATAACGTTACCCGATTTAGCGCCCCTTTGTGTTAGCATGTGATCATGCTAGTAGGCCTTGATTTGTCATACTTAAGAATCACGGAGGATAGATTCACGTTTTGAGCAACTTGGATGAAAATGGTGAGCATTAACCTACTGGTAAGATCCAAGATTGGACCTCAAGATGGGGAAAAAATATAGGCAGATTTCTCAAGATACCTAGTAGTACTTCTTCGTACTCAAATTACAAAGCAAGTTAACTTTGTGTACGGACAATGTGGTTTATTTATTGAACAAATGGACTCTCCCCATTGTATTCAGGAACACATTACAACAAGGACCATGCTCAAGGACCATGAGGAAATCTACATGGATATGTGCACTTGGGTTGACCTCCCGAATAAGTTGACTCTCACCCCATGCAAAGCACCTTGAGTCAACACTAAATTTGTTTAGAACTTTTTTTTTCAGTTGTATCGCAACCTCCATAGAAAAAAGAAAAAAAATCGTATATTTCATTGTATTATGCTAATAAATCTTCATAATAGATTAGCATGTTTCATCCTAATTGCACATATTGGTGTAGAGAGAAGCATACCCTAGTTGATTTGGAGGTTAACAAGTTGGTTTAGAGGCAGAAGCTCGGGGGGTGCACTCCCTCTTATATTTTGCATACACGTGCCCTCAAGACCTATTTATTGGGGATTTTTTTTCCAATGCCCATTTGAAGTATGAATAGGCCTTGGGAACCCACTGTGAGTCTCCTTGTGGCCATACCATGGCATCATTCGTTTATGAGGGTGCAAGCACAATAAAGTGGACAACTCTTGATCCCTGCAAGGTTCAAGTGAAAGTGACTCAAAAGTATATACCAACTTTGAATTTTGTGGAAAAAAAATCCATGAACATTTTTAAAAGACATATATCTACAAAGCCAAGCATTTTGTGTTCACGATTATTTTTTGCAACAAAGGGATATACATTTTAAAGACGGTGCAAGTGGTGTGCAAGTAGGTAAAATTGAGCAAGTAATTGTCTAAAACTTGTTTAAATTTTTATTTAAAATTAAATTATATTGAAGTTTGCTACATTTTCTTTTGATGATGCCCTCAAGTGTATAATAAATTCAGATTATATGAAAAATTCCAATTTCAAAATGTATAAGGTCATGAAATTTATGTCCAAAGCCATATTTGGGCTTTTGCTTTTGAGCAATACTTGTAAATGATAAGTTTGAAGACCACATCTTGATACTCTATATTTGAGTACTCAACACAACAATAGAGGGCACGATGAAATAGAATCCAATCTAAACAACATTTTGCTACTACTTTTAGGCGCTTGACTCAAAAAATTACGGTTTTAGTATATGTTGGAGGACTTTTGTAGTGCACTTTACCGTGCTTGCGCCCATGAGGAGTTTAATTATTTTCTTGTTCTATTCTTTGCCGTGAAGTAAGAATGGAACTTGTGGAGCAGGCTACAACACACTTACCCCTAAACGCTTGGGGGTTCCAACTTGAATCAAAGATGTATTATAAAATTATCTAACAGTTGACAACAGTGCCGCGCACATGAGCAACCATCAGCCGCTCCGCTTAGCGGAGGCAATGAATCTCATCCAACTCCGCCAGCAAGGGTGGCGAAGCGGATTGTCCGCCTCAGTCCAGAATCCACGGGTTTGCCGCCCTCCGCCGGGTAATTCTTTGTCAAATTTCTTACTGCGAAACACCCTCTTTCTCCTTTCTCTCTCGCACTCAAACACATATAAGAAGTGGAAGGAGGCGGAGGTTGGGGTGCAAGGCGCTCTCCACCCGCATGGCGTGCGAGCCTCTGCACGTGCCCCCAGCCGACCAATTGCGGGGGGCCGCGTGGACCTCCGCCAGGCGGCTGGTGGGGTGGACTGGCGCCATGTGCGTTGGCCTAACCAGGATGGCTCAAGGCCACATGACGGCTATAAAATAGAAATTAAGTGAGCAAGTTACCAAAGAAACCAAAGGTTGTAGGACACCATGATGATCATGACTTAGCAAAGAACACCTTTGTTTGTAAAACAACATTTCACCCAAGGAATTTGCAAGCCTCTATGGGATCAAAAGACACCTCGAGGCCTCTGCGATTTGTCAAATAGTTGCAGTTTGAGCAACATCCATCACGGTCCTTGTGTAGTTGTAGGAAAGTAGTTGTAGCAAAGTGGTAGAAGCTTAAGTTACTTGATGTGAGAAAGTGGCTTGGTGGCCTTGGCCAAGCCTCACTCGCGAAGGTGTTCAAGTGAGAATCTAAAGATCTTGGGTTTAAGTCCCCACCATGACTATATTAAATGTTTAGGAGGCAATGGCAATTTAGTTGGTTGCCAAAGCCTTTAGATTTACATCAGACCTACCTCTATATGATGGGCTCGACGTAATCTTCGGTGAACCATGACGCAAAGTTTATATTTCACTAATATTGATGCGAAGGCAACCTAAGGGCCACTTCACACATGAGCCAAGAGCCGTGACCATGAAATTGTGAGAGCTCAAAAGAAAGTGTCCAAAGGTTGTCCCAAGACACCTCCAAAATTATGTAGTGTGGTCATGGACCCTCAAGTGTAGTGTGAAGTCATATGTGACTGGGCCCTCAACTAAATGCTATTTCAATGAATTTCTATTCATGTGGGTTCTCACACATGACACAATAGAATAAATCAACGGTTGTGAGTGTTCAGAGTGCCATGGTCTCCCAGTTTTGTGGTAGGCCTACCTCCAAGAGGTGGTTTTTGAAAATAGTCCAAGTGACCATGAAACATGATCCATTTGATGCCATGTAGGAATCCATGTAGACGTTACATCCATCTTGCATTCACATACGCCATTGGTCCCTCAAGCGTAGTGTGAAGCAAACTTGGACTAGCTCTGCCTTTTCCACCAATGAGAGTGCTTAAAGTGTAATGGTCATGGGCTCTAAGTCTCATGTGTGAAGTGGCCCTAATTGCACATATCAGTGTAGGTGGTCCCTTACTCTACAAGGAAAGAGATGATTCAGTGACACCTCCTAAATGACAAGAGTCATAGGAGGCGTGATGTGAAGTGCAATTTTTTAGTGTTATATATACCAAAGGGATCTTAATGACACCAAAAATGGTTTTCAAGGATACGCCTCCTATAAGGTAGAGGGTGCTTAAACCAACACTTTAAGCTATTGCACATACATATGGCTACATGGTTGATATAAAAAATATATATTCATATTAGCCTTTGTTCTAAACATAGGTACAAAGAAAGAAAAAATATTTTTAGCCTCAAGTAGATATTTGATGGATATTCAAAGTCAAAACCGCTAGCTTCCTTAAACCAATATATAGGCCCCGTGTATGACGACCTTGGATATGATGAGGACTCCCACCTTCATTGCCTAGAACCAACACAACATAGTTGGGTACTAGACCCAAGCTAGATCAAAGACCAACTACTAATGGTGCAAAAAGCCACATGGCCACCTCCATGATCTCACCTAGTTCGCTTGCAAAACCATCACCTTGCATCCTGGGTACCAACCCCCTTTGTGCTTTGTGGGCCTACCTCCGTGACTTTGTGAATAGAATGGCTATAACCCCCCCTGCAGTGTGTAGAATGGCCACCCTAAACCCACCTTGAACCAACCCAAGATAGAGTGGAGGCCGTTACCTACCCTACATGGAGGTAGTGGAAGTCGCTATGAGGTGTGTGAGGCCAAACCCACCACCCTTAAGCGTCCTAGTCCGGGTGTGGGTTTGAGAATCACATGTCTTATGTCAACAAAGGTAGAAGCTTGAAACTTAACTCAACTCTCCACCAATACACTAGTCGTGCTAATCTTTATTAATTCCTTCTAAGAGTTTACATGCACCCTTCCTCCTCCTCACCCTTGAGAGCTTGTCCCACTCTCCGTGTGAGAGCGACTAACTCACTACTTCCACCCCTTTAATGATTTACACTTATTTGGGAGTTTGCTTAGCTTCACCCGTTGCTTGAGACAATGATGCCTCGATGCCACTAGCATCGTGCACAGTCGCGTCCTTAGCCGACTCAAGCTCCCAAGTCATGGCCCTTGCCACACATGCCCTTGCCGATATTCCTCTTGAGCTTTTAGTCTTGATCCCCCGCGTCTCAACATCGTGAGAATCCATTACATTTTCCATCAACCATTACACCCAATTTATTCCATGGCGAGGATACAAGCGTTAAAAAACGCTATTTTCCGTTATCACAATCATAACACACTCCATTGCAACCCCCACATTACTCACATCCACTTCCAACTGCTAATCATACCATTCAGTGCCTCGTGTCTTCCTAGCTTGCTAATGAACTAATTGTCTAAATTAATACTAGGTAGCAACCTAATTAACTAAGCAACCTAATTAACTCTAAGGCCCCCAGTAGCTGCGACTTGCAGCCTCGCGGGTAGCCCAGCAGCCAGTTAGCTGCGACAGCAGTCTCGTAGTAACCCAACACTAGTTAGCTATGACAACAGTATGTAGTAACCCAGCCAGTTAGCTGCGACAGCAGTCTGTAGTAACCCAGCCAGTTAGCTGCGACAACAGTCTCGTAGTAGCCCAGCACTAGTTAGCTGCGACAGCAGTCTGTAGTAACCCAGCCAGTTAGCTGCGACAGCAGTCTCGTAGTAGCCCAACACTAGTTAGCTGCGACAACAGTCTCGTAGTAGCCCAACACTAGTTAGCTGCGACAGCAGTCTGTAGTAACCCAGCCAGTTAGCTGCGACAACAGTCTCGTAGTAGCCCAACACTAGTTAGCTGCGACAGCAGTCTGTAGTAACCCAGCACTAGTTAGCTGCGACCGCAGCCTCGCGGTTGCAACAAGGTTTTTCTAATACTAAGGAAAGGGGGAAGAGACCAAGAGAGGGAGAGGAGAGGGAAGATATATGAGAGAAGAAGGAGAGAAAGAGGATAGGAGAGAAGGGGAGGAGAGGGCATCCAACCACAACCCTTTAAACTTTCTCCTACTTAGTAGGGCCTTATCCTATCCACTAAACCCTCACCTCCTTAAACCAACAAGATAGAACCCAATTCAAACATTTAAACCCAAGGCTCTTCCCTTTGCCTCTTCAAACTTTACTCACCTAACCAAAGCACTCTCTAATGCCACTACGCTTCTAATTAACCACACAAAATAAGCCTAAGGCCTGAAACATAACTCCACACCAAGCCTCTACCACATTGTCATTCTAAAACTAGGGTTTCACTCTTTTTATATTTTTGAGAAACAACATAAAACCTAAAAGTCTAACTCCTAATGGCTTCAAAGGGTTAAGCACACATGTGGGCACTCTTTTGGGCTCACATAGTGGTGCCACTAAGATCAATGTCTTCATCACAACGGGATCCATCACATTGTACTTGCCGAGGGTGTCAATACTCTAAATGGTGTTTTTTGGATTTGGTTATCTAAAGACATGTCAAGATTTTTGGTTATCTCTGTGAAGATCAATGTCTTCATCACAACGGGATTCATCAGAGTGGAGTTGCCGAGGGTGTCAATACTCGAAATGGTGTTTTTTGGGTTTGGTTATCTGAAGACCTGCCATGACTTTTGGTTATCTCTTCGAGTAACAATGTCATCATCACACTGGGATTCATCACATTGTATTTGCCGAGGGTGTCAATATTGGAAATGGTGTTTTTTGGGTTTGGTCATCTAAATACATGTCACGATTTTGGTTATCTCTCTGAGTACCAACGTCTTCATCACAGTGGGATTCATCACATTGTACTTTGTCGAGGGTGTCAATACTCAAAATGGTGTTTTTTGAGTTTGGTTATCTAAATACATGTCACGATTTTTGGTTATCTCTCCGGGTAACAACGTCTTCATCACAGTGGGATTCATCACATTATACTTTGTCGAGGGTGTCAATACTCAAAATGGTGTTTTTTGAGTTTGGTTATCTAAAGAGGTGAATGTAGCTTGGTTTATGTTTTGTGATTTGAGGTGAATGTGAACAGAGACACCAGAGAGAAGATCCAACTGAGTCGCAGGAGCTACATTCTCCTAACTTAAACCACGAGGAGTTTGAGTCTCCGGGGTTGCATAATCCTCAAAACAAAACCTAGGACGGTGATTATGGCAAACCATTTTAACCCAAGGGGTAACTCCAGAAGTATTGGAGGTAATGCACACAATTTGTCGTATTCTCCCAGAGTGGAATTCAAGGTGTTTTCAGAACTTGCAAACAAGGTCGGATTTGCAGTCAAAACCCTGCCTTGAAACAACCTTGGAGTTAATTTCATCCAAAATGCAGACTGGTGGGGCGCATTTGACACTGAACTTAACACAAGGGCATCCAATTTGCAGTTCGGGGTGCCACTAGTGGCAATGCTCTAATGGCACCTAAAAGCGTCACTCCGTGGGCCTAGACATTCCTACACCATGGGGAACGCTTCAAGGTAGTGGAGTGTTGATGATTGGGAGGCGTTTGTAGGTGTTGGTTTTAGCACCCTCTACCTTAATTGTTGTCATTTGAGAGATGTCACCTAGCCACCCAATGCATTGTCACGCACTACACTATTTTGTCTAATTAGTGTGGGCCACACTAATTCCCAATAAAACATGCTAATTTCAAATTATAATTTAGAATGGCCCACACTAATTTCAAAGGTGAAAAATTGTGTGTGGGCTTTGTCCTTTCCACAATTGGATGAAACTTCATAATTCCATCTAGAAATTGCGGTGTCCATTGAGGACAAGAAAAGAAGAGTTGCAGCAAAGGTAGAGTCGAGGTGCGATGAGCTTCTTGTGTTTTGGGCAGCAAGCGATCTGTCCTACAATGGACGATGACAATGAGGAGGATGCCTACACCATGCCAGACGAATACTTCACATCCTCCTCCTCCGACGATGAAGAAGACGAAGAAGAAGAAGCTGATTTGAAACAAAAGAAATTATTCAGCTCCACCAAATGATCATCATGTGTTGTTGATGCGATGATGACGACGAAGCAACAACTACTTAGGGTTCCGAGATTGACCGAGCCGTTGAAGCTGGAGAGGAAGTCCTCCGCAAGGGGGAAGCATCACGCCTGCCCTCCCCTCGCAGCTCTCGTCACTCTACGCACACAGACCTAATGGAGGCTATTTGCGGAGAACCCTAACACACACGGATGGATGATAGCATGAATTACATCCAAAGTGATGCAAACACTGGAAATGTAGTGTGGGCCACACTAATTTCCAACCCACGTGAATTTCCCACCCACACTAATTAGACAAAATAGTGTAGTCAGACCAATGTAACGAGCATGTTGTTTTCCATGTTTTTTACTATTGGCTTGGGAAATGATCACAGGGATTGACAGACCTACAAGTCTCTCTCATAAAAAAAGCAGTTATGCTTTGAAATTGCACCCCAGTATAGTCAAGACTCTATAAATGTTACAGGTCGGGAGTAGCAAAAAAATAACATATATAGAATTATAACAAGTAACACTTATAGAATTCATACCAATGATTAATAACTTTTATAGAAATAACACTTAAAATTTCCAAAAATGAAGAACATAACGTTTTATAAAATTAAAAATAAAAGTACAAATAACAATACATAATACAATTAAACTAATTGAAAGAAATAATCTATATAGTAGTAACTTGACGAGATTCTTCCAACTAAACTAACCGAAAGAAAGAGTCTATAGAAGTATGATGAGAAACTTCCAAATGATGAGATGAAACTTCCTTTTGGAGTCCTTAAATGCTCTTGATGTGTGATAGGGCATCATTTGGTCTTTGTTCAAGGTATTTCTTCAAAGTCTCTAGAGACCGCTCAGCAACACTCAATCCTACAACTTCTTCTACCACATCAACCAGAACCTCATCAACATCAATTTCTTGATGTTCTGAGGAATACATATCCAAAAACTCCTCATTGGTAGGTTCATAGGGGTTGTTTAAATCAAACTCCATCTCATAATTGAGGTATTCATGAGCATTCATCATGTCACCCACCTCACTATCAGATGAGAACAACATCAGTTGATGAAGTAGAGTAGCAACTTCATCAACCTCTACCAAGCACCTAGCTTCCTCTATCTCCCTCTCAATAGAGATCGAAAGAACACCCGTGTGCCTCCAACAATTTTGAATTGTCGATGTAGTAACTCCCTTGAAAGTGCACAAGGAGGAAGGATCTCTAAATAAGAGAGAATATTTGACTTGTTTGCAAAGAATATGGGATAAATGTGATTACATGTTTAAAATGTATGCTCTCATATATTATTACTTTGATTTTCTCAAAATTAACACTTATAGAGGTGCAATTAACAAAGAAGGGAGTAGAGCATGTTATAACACTTAACACATAACACTCACTAGTCTTACCAATTGTGTTTTTGTAGGGGAGTAAAATTTTCTTAACATATATGAAATTATAACGCTTATAGGGGTAACACTTATAGAGTCTTGATTGTATGTAGTTGTTTGATTACTTTTTGAATACAATTGAACGATTTTTATATCTGTTATCTCCCTGTCATGAAGTGAGAAAGGGGACTTCAGTGTCCGCAAGGCTTGCCATGGTCCCCCAAATTGATTGTTAGTTTTTTTTTTTTTTTTTTTTTTTTCTTCTTTTTTTACATAAAGATGGTGGTTTCTTAAGACTGTCATGAAGTAAGAAAGTGGACATCTGCTAGGATCACGGATTATTTGGCATGGACTCTTGGACTGTTAGGCACGGACTCCTGGACAACGCTAGATTACTGGTTACTGCAGGAAGCCATGTTTCCCTTCAGTGTGTATGTTTGACAAAGTTTTGCAAGTTTTTGACTTTTGACACGCAAAAACTCGCGCACAAAAAAAATGCACGTCAATTGACACGCACAATTTAGAAGTTGACACGTACTGTGACTTGTGAAGAAAAGAAACACACGTCAATCAACACACTAGAAATTGAAATGACACGTATTACTAGGCAACTTAAGTATTATAGACTGCAGGTCAAGTATCCAAAAAACATAACCCACAACAATAGGAGAACTTCTTACACTCATTTTACATACTTAAGTTCAGCCTTGTTCTTGTAACTTCTTTTGTAACCGGGAACATGCAAGACCGAAGGATACATTACGCTCGATTGATAGTTTTTTTTTTGCTACAAATCAAGACTGTATTTTGATTATTCAAAATATTAGGTTTTCTAAAATATTGTGTAACCCAAAATTGAGGTGACATTTTAGAATAAAATGTATATGTCAATTGACATTCATTTTTGTTTTTGAAAACGTCACGTGACACTTTGGATTTGAAGTTGAACTTCAAATGAAATTTGTCAAACATACACACTGTTTCCCTTCCCCTTCTCTATTACTCATGCTATCATTGGGTTTATATATACTGTCAGGGGGTTTTCTTATTGTGTGTTTGGAAGTTTCTGAGTTTCTGGAAGAAGATGTGGAATACGAACTCTCAATTTTAGGGTAGAGTACATGTCAATGTAAGTTGGGCATCCACAACTTGCTCACAGTGGATGCCTCTGAGTTCAATCACGTCAATGCAGAGGTCGCATTGTGAAGAATGCAGAGAGCCATATTGGTTGTATACTTGAAGTTAGATGAGAGAACATCGGATCTCATGTTTTGTTACACAAATGAGCATTGCCTTCAGATAATTTGTTCATGGTTGCATTCGAAATTTTCACTCAAACTCTCAGTGCCGAGTTGTGACTTCAACTTGGTGTAATTTACACCATTAATTTATCAACTTCCTCTCAGACTGTCAAACTTTACAGGGCAATAAGTCATGACCACATTCCTGGATGGACAGGTGACACAATAACGTGCTCAGACATAGCAGTGAATGTGTGTGCAGATACAAGTCAATGTAAGATTTTCCAAAGGAAGTACACTAAATAGGATATTTTGTGTTTGATACACTAAATACAAATGCATACACTAAATATCAATAACCCTGTGAAAGTAAGTAACAATATCCATATTTTATTTTATTTTTTTGAGACAGAAGGCCGACAGGCCAACACCAAAGCACAGGAGGTAGTTGACCACCTAACAAGTTTTTGTCAAGTAGAGAGGAGATTTCACAGCCGGGAATCGAACCGCCAACCTCTTCCTAATATCCAGATTTTATACATGTGACATATTCATACTTTGTGGTGGGAATCGTGGGATCTTTAAAAACCAACAGAAATCATTATTAAACTTTTATTGCAAGTTTGTGACTTCTGTATATAATGTCAAGAAAATCTAGAGATCGCATGAGACAAAATCTCAGCCAAAATGGTTCAAGTAGATGAGGAATCATCACTTGACCACAAACAACAATCAGATGCGACTGACTCTACACAATTATGACAGCTGATTGATCAATTGAATGTATATGATGGGTGTTTTTATCAGAGAATGAGACCTAACATCAAAGAATCATAACATTATTAAGATCCATAAGAGGGTGCAAGCACGGTAAAGTGGATAGCTCTTGATCCTTGCTTAGGTTTAAGTGAAAGTGATCCAAAACTATATACTAACTTTGAATTTTATGAAATAGAAATTCATAAACATTTAGAAAACATATGAATCTACAAAGCCAAGAAATTTATGTTCACAAAAAACAATTTCAAACAACGTATATGTATTTTAGAAGACGGTGCAAGTGGTGGTGCAAGTGGGTGTCATTGAAAAGATAATTGTCAAAAACTTGTTTAAAATACAATTACATTACATTAAATTGATTAATTTTTGAAAAAAAATTACGATGACCTCAAGTTTATAATGAATTCAAGGAATATGAAAAGAAATTCCAAGTTCAAAATATTTAAGGTCATGAAATTTACGTTCAAAACTATATTTAGTCAGTTGCTTTTACGCGTCACTTTTGATGATAGGTTTTGAAGATCTCATATTGATATTCTATATTTGAGTACCTAACTTAACAATAGAGGTCATCATGAAAAATAATCTATTTTAAACAACATTTTGCTACTACTTATAGGCGTTTGACCAAGAAAATCATGGCTTTCATATACCGGAGCACTTTTTTGGTCCACTTTACTATGCTTGCACCCAAGAGTGTTTTGTGGGACCGACAATATTTTGTGGAATACATGTCAGTCCCACATAACATTGTTGTGGATCTTAATAATGTTATGATGAGTGTAATGTACCTAATTAATATAATTGTGTTTTTGTCACCATCCATATGCATCATATCCTACTGATGACAATGTAAATTGGTTAGAACAATGGTCTAGACTAACTTGTATCATGACTAGGAATAGAAAGTCAAATTATTGGCCGTTGGTGGGTTTTTGTTGTTGTTATATAATGAAAAGAATGGCTTGCTAAGATCTTCTTCACTATATATGTCTGACATGGACATTGTTGTGCACGCGCGGATCATCACCTATACTCCATAAATGCATTAACATATTGCCATCCTCAAAACTTGCAGCAACGCAATGGCAGTTGGGAATTAATGTGGCTCAATCTAGCAATTAGGTACATTAGGGAACAACCTGCACCCATGTTGCTTTGCTTGGGATTGTGGGGCTCATAGCCTGGCCACCCCAAGCCGGCCAGGCCCAACCAGCCGGTGGCCCCGGCCAAGGCTGCAGCGGGTTGGGTCGGCTCAGTGTGGCCCCGCATCAGCCTGCCCTATGGCTGGGGTATTGAGGGGCCTTGCCCAGCCCGAACTGGATTTTCTAAACCTTGCTCAGCCCAGGGACAGAGTGGGATCGAATTCGGATAATTAAAAAAATTAAGTGGCCCGGCCAGGCCTATCTTTTGCTTCCAACAGCCAGTCCGGCTTGCCCAGCTGGAGGCAACGGCTAGACGCCTTGGCTAGTTGGTTGCAAGAGGGGTGCCTTGCAGCCAGCCAGCTGAGGCACTTGCTTGGTAGTGGTTGTAGTGGTTGCTGGCTGCAAGCCCCCCGGACTGGCCGAGTTGGTTGGCTGGGCGCCTGGCTACCCCAGTGTGGCCAGGCTATCACCCCATTGTTGAGCACTGTCATCATGATCATGAACCATTGGGGTGGAGCAATGTTCCCGTTGGGCGGGGTCGCCACTTCCACCAAGTAATCAGACACGGGCTGTGTGATGTTGGTGAGCATAGTGAGGATGGCCATCCTTTGGTGCATGGGGTTCATGTGGGTGGTGAAGGTTGGTAGGTACAAGCTGACTTGCTATTTTTATGGTTTTGTTTGTAGTTTGGTATTTGTGTTAGAATTCTTGAAGTGTCATTATGTTGTTTAGTGTCCCTTATTATTGGGAGTTACATATTGCTATAACATTTTAATTAGAACAACAATCTCTAACCAACAAAGTCATCTATATATTCTATCATGTTGGAAGGAGGGAATTATCACTTAAGGGCATACCTCTCACTCACCCACAAATGCCCTGACATAGTATGCACTTGAAGTGTATTATTTTTAGATTAGCTGACACTAGAATCAATGTTAATGACCCCAAACTAGTCTAGTCCAAGTCATTTGAGATGAATCAGCCACATACCTATAGGGGGTCAATTTCTTTTTTAATGGTGGATGGATGAGAGGTACGACGTATGTGATAATTCCCTCCATCTGTATGAGGTTCAAACAACATGTTCTACCTTTCTTGGTAAAAACATGAAATATGCAACAAACGATTACCATAGTGTGCAATTTCAAGTAGTCAGTGACACAAAATACCACAAACAATGTAACATGCCTTTCTATGATAACAAAATTTAGCATAAGTTAGAAAACCCCACAAAACTAGGACCCAATGTTATGATAAAACTAGCAATTTACATGTCTCAAGTGCAAAAGAGAAATCAATTTACAGAAGGTTGTTCTCTTGAATGTGTGACACAAACACGTTTCATTTTTCAAGCATGTAAGGGTTGTTGTAACTAACCTATTTGGAATTCATTTTTCCTACTCAACAAAGAGCAGTTGTTCACATGTTGGTTCACATTTACCCTCAAGTGACTCTTCCTCCCCATGATTCACATGATTACTTGCAATGGCAAACGATAAAAGATCATATTTTTTTTCTTCACACCTAGCGCCCACATTTGAAAAAGAATACCATCTCACATTGGGCATAACATTCCTTAGTAGATGGCATTTGTTTACTCAAATTTGGTTTATGCGCGCTCATATTCAGTTTGAAACTGCAACATCTCAGGGTAAGATTCAAAAATCACAATTGACCCCACATAACAATTTCTTCTTGCTGAACAATGTTATGGACCCTCTATGGGTGAAAAAGGTTTCATAAAGGATCGTTGCTTCTAACATCTATGACTAAAATTTGTTAAATGCTATATTTTTGGGTTCATGGTGACCACCAAGCTCTAGTTGGCCTTTTTGCCTAGTTATGGGTAGGTAGTATATGCTAGATATTCTTTGGGGGCGGTTTGTGTTGGGTGACAGCAAGGCCGTCAACCTGGCAGATGTGAAGGAATTGAGGAATCCACTTGCCATGTTCTTTAGCTTCCAAATTCGGAGCTCCTCTGCGTACCCACCTTTCTCCTTTCCCTCATTCTTTCCCAAAATCTTGGGCTCGAATGAAAGGCTTGGAAGAAAATAGTTTTTTACTTAGACCTTAACTTCCCAAGCCTGTGAAGATTTGGGCGAACCAACCCATACACTTGTTCCTTGTTGGATGCCTAAACCCTTGCCTCCAAGGAACCAGTGTACAGGTTGGTTCGCCCTAGCCCTAAACCCTTGCCTCCAAGGAACCAGTATACGGGTTGTTTTGTCCCAGCCGCTTGTGAAAGGGTTGTTTTGAGTGCGTTTCACTCAATCTTGGTTGTAAAATTTTCATGGACAAATTTTGAGGCAAAATGAGATTTGTCCATAGGATCTTGAAACATGGGAGATGAGCCATAGCGAGGGAAAAATGGGCATGAATAACCTTAGGATTTTAGATTACAACAACTGAATGGAAGTGATGTAGGAGAAAATGATGTGTTTTATCCTTCAAAAAGACCTTTGACCAATCAAATTCACATGGAAAATGAGAAAAAAGCTTGTGTAATCCACTGGATGGGAACAACTCAAAAGTTGAGCATCTCCACAAATTCTCATGCCAAAATGTGCAAATCACAATAGGCTAGCCACATTGCAGTTGGAGTATGTGAATTGTCCCATAATTTTAACCAAATATATGCTAAGAATTCCTTAAAACTTTGAGAGTATCTAAATGTTAAATTGAACAGTTGGTGTGAGCACAAAGGCTATTTCTACATGAACATCTAAAATTCACTTTTACCAAATTAAACATCTTTGATGTGCATGCAAAGTTTGCATTGAATAGGCAACCATTGATTGGAGTCAATGCCCTCTCACATGAGCTCCCAACACAACAAGAACATGGCACTTCCCACTTTGACATATTTTTACACATTCTAATTGTCTACAAATTGCAATACTCATGTGTCTATGCATAGATATCCATGTTGGCTCGATGTTTATATTTATTTTGATTGTGGATGAATGACTTAGGTAAGGTTAATGTAGGGAAGAAATCATCCATCAACCGGTAGTTGGTTGCTTGAGAAGTTAGGGATTAGGGTAGAAAAATGGACAATGTCGAATGACCACTACTAGTGCACTAGACTAGGAGTATAATGATTCTTGTGCCAATCACTTCCCAAAATGGCCAATTATAAAAGTGATGGCCTGAAAAGGATGTAGTAATAGGCCGGATGCAATGATTGGCCAAATGTGTCTTGTTTCACACCACTTGGGATCATTGTTGGGTGCCATTGAGTTAACTCTTTTTATGAATTCATATGCACAGTAGGATATTTTGATGCTCAAATTAGGGAGACTTTGTTGTACAAGTAGGGGGTTTGACTTACTTGCCTCTTTGAAAAAATGTAACTTTTAATTTATAGGGAATAAAAATAAGAAACAATTTGCATTCCTCATCATTTCATCTACTCCATCTCTTAAAAAAATTGCACAAATTTTCAAGCCACTCTTTTTGGCTGAATCAACTTCTTTGCACCATTTCCAATTCTATACCTTAAGGCAGATGTGCCTAATTTAGTTTCTCGTCTTGATTGAACACCTACATTTGAGTGGTATGTGGTTTGGTGTGGCTCCAAGAATGGATACCAAGAAGACATGTGTTAGAAGGTGATTGGATTGCATGCTCAATATATGATAACCATTCTAGGCTCACTAGTCAACATAGTTGGAGGGACCTATACAACCAATTAAGGAGCATGAGAATATTCAATTTAATAATAAATGAGATAATCATATGAGTTCCAAACATTATAAGGAAAGGAACCTATGGCCTTGATTTAGATTTGCTAACCATCTCGTATTGATCGCACGGTTCATATCTCGGAAGAAGTGGGCTAATTGCAAAAAGTAACCATTTAAGATCCATCTGCCTTAGTCACAAAACACCATTCTCCTAATTTGGGTACATTGAACATCACTAATAGAAACCATGGTCCCGACTCTCAAAAACATGTGTTCCAAACTATTGTTTTGTAAATTAACTTGTCCAATCCAAATTGTTATGAAACAATGGGCTCACATTCATGTTGGTTAAGAGATAAATCCAATGTTGTCCCCCCCCAATCTAGACTACTCATAGATTTGGCGTCCAATGTTGATCTAACAAAGTAGTTGTTTTGGACGTTTCTTTTCACTAATGCATGCACTAGTACAAAATACGGTCCCAAACAACATGGGTAACACAATTTGTCAAACACCCATTTGACACCAAATGTCTCAACACCCCATAAAACTTGAACCCAATGTCATTTGACTAGACCGATTTATGTATTGAGGTGTCTAGAATGAGCATGTCAATTTTAATAATGCAATTGTTTGGCACTTATTGATTGGGGCCATGTTTTCTACTAGTAATGTACATTTTTCTTTTTCTTTCTTTCTCTCTTTCTTCTTCCTCTTCTTCCTTTTTTTTTGTTTTTTTTATAGTTGTTCCCCTCCTCCCCTTCCGTGCAAGCCCATGTTGTAAAATTGAACATAATATAATTATGATTTCAGTTGAAAGGTAATTAAACAACCCACAAAAAGTACTTGTTGTTCCAAAAAACCTCCCATTGTTGCTAAGGGAAGCGGAGCAACGATGTGCCAATCACAATGTGTTTTTTACATATTTTAAGAGTTAACCTATGTGGACATCATGTTGTGCTATTGACGCCTTACAAACATAACAAAAAATAAAGGATTTATATGACGTGGCCCATTTTACATGTGTCATCATGGACATGTAATGTGTGTCAAATCAAACCATTATATGTAGAATATGTAAAGTAATTCAATTTTTGTATAATATCTATAAAATTGGCATTGTCAAACTAAGTTTTTTGCATCATCCTTAGTGTTACAAGGTGCAAATAAGTTTGTAGTGTGCTTCACTATAAATCACCTCTTACAAATAAAATTTACAAAATCTTTGTCAAGGTCAATATGCATCCATCCCTGTCATAGAGTGCACCATGAGATAAGAGTTCACCATGTTATGTGGGCCTGATGTATCCTTGCACATAAGGTTGGGGTTCAGGAATATGAGCTGGCTTCGAGTGAATCTTGAGGCTTACAACCTCCCTTCACCACCAACCATGGCCAATGATATACCAATTGGCTCAGGCCCACAACTGGCAATTGTTTTTTCTTTCATTTGATTTCAGCCAACTACTCTTCCTTGAAAGTAGGACATTCCGGAGGGTATTGCTTTTTTTGGGGGCACAAATTGAAAATGAATCAATTGCAAGGGAAAAAGTTGCCCATGTCCAATTACTTGGTGGAAGTAGCGACCCCACCCAACGGGAACATTGTTCCACCCCAATGGTTCATGATGATAGTGCTCAACAATGGGGTGAGCCCCACGATCCCAACCAAAGTAAGGAATTCAGGATGATATTTTATTTCACAAAGAAGAGCAACATGCTTGGATGAAAGCTAGAGGCATGGAGAGGAACCCATTTGTGATACTGCCTGAATTAGAGAAGTTTGCTAGGCCTTGCTGGATTTTAAATTTTAAGGCATATGTAAGTTAATATTACTTCACATGTCAAACAACAAAAATAAAAACATACAAGTTTCAAAGCCTATCATTACTCAATGTGCAACTCTTGTTTTGTGGGCCCTCATAATATAATAATGGGATGCTCGAAAAGCTGCGCAAAGTGACTCATATTCGAACTAAACTCCTAGCATCCTCCACTATTATATTATGAGAACCCATGTCATTGAGTAATGTTATGAAATGATAGTGACCCAGGTGAGTGTTAAATACAAATAGACATTCAGTTGCTCACCTTTGGGCAGAAGCATCACAACGCCCATCACCCTCGGCCTAGTATATATGTTTGACAAATTTTAATTGACGTTCAACTTCAAATCCAAAGTGTCACGTGACGTTTTCAATTAAAAAAAATGAATGTCAATTGACATGTCATTTTATTCTAAAATGTCACCTCAATTATGGGTTACACAATATTTTAGAAAAAACTAATATTTTGAATAATCAAAATAAAATCTTGATTTGTAACAAAAAAACTATCAATCGAGCGTAAGTATCCTTCGGTCTCGCATATTTCTCCAAATGTTGAAGATGGTAGTCCAATCCATTGCATCTACTCCAAGCCCACAAAGAGAGACCCGCATAAGAGCATCAAGGGTCTTCAAGTTCAACCTATTGCACAAGTGGCCTTTGATTGCATTTTGTTTGGAAAATCCTCGCTCACAAATAGCTATACTTGATGGAATGAGTATAATATACTGCCAAAGTTGCATAAGTTTAGGCCAATTTGTGTGCCATTCCAAATTGCTACCACATATGCGCTAAGCCTCAATACTCCTTCCAATCTAGTTTCAATTCAGTCATTGTGAATTGTACATTGATCACTATATTCGTTAATTTGGGATTTTTTCGGCATTTTGAGACAATTACAAATATAAGAACATGGATAAAATCACACAGATATTGGAGAATGTGGTAAGATGCAAATACTTTGAAGCGGGTGTTCATATCAAGAACCCAATTACGAACTCATATCAAGATGGTTTAGGTAGGATGACCCAAACATTAGACCATGTTGTTGTTGTCCATATATTAATTTGAGACAAAAGAAAGTCTCAAATTAACGAATATAGTGATATTGTACATTAGATTCAATTTGAAGGGGATCTCTGCATTATGCAAAGTCTACCTCAAATGATCCCAGTGTCAAGCTGAGATGCCTTAGAATTAACCCAATATTTAACCAGCCAAAGCATCTCTCTTCGAGATTTGCTGGGGCAAATTGTTCATTCACATACTTGCACAAAACAGTCATGGAAATACATCCGCAAGAGACGAGGAACAATGGTCTTGGCGGCCTTGTACTTAGCCTCCACCATCTCTTTGATCACCGTCTTAACTGTAGAGCCTTCCCGGTTACAAAAAAAATTACAAGAACAAGGCTGAACTTAAGTATGTAAGTGAGTGTAGGAATTTCTCCTACTGTTATGGGTTATGTTTTCCAGATACTTGAGCTACAATTTATAGTACTTAAGTTGCCTAGTAATACGTGTCATTTCAATTTTTAGCGTGTCAATTGACGTGTGTTTTTTTTCCACAAGTCACAGTGCGTGTCAACTTCTAAATTGTGCGTGTCAACAGACGTGCATTTTTTTTTTGCAAGTTTTTGTGTGTCAAAAGTGAAAAACTTGCAAAAACTTTGTCAAACATACACACTGCCTCGGCCCAGGCATACTCTCCACAGCTCAAGTGGCATTCATGTTGTAAGGCTTGATGTGGCTGCACGTGTTGGGAGCCGTCTGATAATTGCGCTAGTTCCCTTGGAACACTATATTCGTTAAATTGAGACTTTTCGGGTATTTTGAGACTTTTACAAACATAAGAACAAGGATAAAATGGAACACATATTGGTTGCCAACACTTTCAAGCGGGTGTTCATACCAAGAATTCCATTAATAACTCATATTTGTGATGGTTTGGGTAGGGGAACCCAAACCATAGACCGTATTGCAAGTAAAATGTAATATTGCATGCAAAATATGGTAATTGATATTTGTGATAGTTTGGGTAGGGGAACCCAAACCATAGACCGTATTGAAGGGAAATCTTATAACACTCATATTATTGCAAATAGAATATACAACATATGGCATGTAAGTTGAATAGCATGCCAATGCCACAAATGCATTGGATAGTATCGTCTAAGATTATCCCGTCCACGTGCAATGTCTACAAGTACGATGGCTATCTAGACTTGGAGACCGCATCTTTCTCTTTTGCCGCCGCTTCTTTTGCTCGCATCGCCGCAATGTTCCGGAAAATCTCATTTCCGCGACTGTAGCCGTGCTTTGGATGCGAGTCTACCATAATACATGTAGGGTTCCGTCGACCGCCCGAACTATAGGAGGAGGAATTCGAAAACGATGAAGTAGATTGTTTGGAGTTCCTCATCATGGCGTACTCTCGCTCCAGCGCAATGGCCTCGAGCGACCGCGGAGGTTTAGGTACCTACCACCGATTTTAGAAAACACGCGAACATGTGTTAGTTTGGGTAGAAAGACCTAAACATGTCGCACAAATCGCTTAAGGATAGAATGATTGTAACGTATGGTACACCAATGGGAAGGGGGGCCTTACCTTGGCACGACGGGCATTTGCGTCCGAATTCGCGGGTGAAGGCAAGGCGTCCCGCGAGGGAGTAGGTAGGGATGCGCTCTTCGTAGGTCGCGCGTCCATACATAGCCGCCGTTGAGGTGTAATACCCCCAGCTGGTTTAGTGGGAGACGGACGGACGGAGTCGCGATCGACGCCCTTGAGCGGTGACGGGGACGGCGATTGTCGGAAGATTTGCTTGGGCGGGGGGCTATCGACGACACCGGCATCGAGAGGCTCCTTTGAGTAGTCGACTCGGGGAGATCACTCCATTGTAGAGTTGAACACCACGTGCGAACAAAGTTTGCTACCCCTATATTACATGTCATAAATAATTTTAAATTTTACGATATTTTTTCTACATATACACAACCATTGATGGTATCTTTTGTATATTTTTTTGAAATTTTTAGTCATATTCATTAATTGTAGCAATTTTTTTAGTTCAATTCTACGTCATTCTAGTTAGAAACGGTATGTTTTATTAAAAAAACAAATCATCAAATTTAGTCACCATTTTTTACTATGTAACATGTACCATTTATATCTACTCATGAAAAAAAATTGATAAAATTGTGACCCATTTTGGTGATGATTTTTACATTTTTTACATTTTTTACATCTAAAATGATCGCACGTGGTTGTTCAACTCTACAATGGAGTGATCTCCCCGAGGTAGTCGATGGTAGACGCGGCGTCGTAAACGGTCTTGTAGATGAAGCTTTCCAAGTTCGACTCACTGACGACATCAATAGAGGGCTCCAAGGGCTGGCGCCAAAATGGGGACAAAATAAAACCCAAGGGAAGAGGGAGAGATAGAGCGTGTGAAAATCGAGATACATGTGAAGCATATAATTTACACAAAAGTTTGTGAACGCACGCACATACATACATACAAACATAATAGACAAGTCAAAGGAGCTTGTTATATTTCGCGTGAGTGACCAACTCATTGTACAAATGGTCTTGAGGTTCCAAGCGCCTCTCGCCGAAGGGATTATGCCTAAGATAGTCCTGTACCTCCATTCCACTACCCGTGAGCTCTAGTAGGTATTTACCAAGGTCTAACAAAAATTTGTCCCGGACCTTCTCGATCGTCCACGTAGGGCAGACTATGAAGCTGGCCGTAGGGTTCAAAACGTTTTTGGCAGCGCTGTCGTCCACCATGAGAGTGTTCTCGCGGGTGGGACGGACGTCGTAAGGGACGCCTATCAAAGACGGCCGTTGGTCCCACAAAGCTAGTCTAAGGATCTTGAGGTATTGGGGGGACGCGGGGTTGTTCGGTTTCTTTACAGTCTTGCGGTCCGGTGTGTACAATGTTTTACATGCGTCCTGTGCTAGGACTAAGCAGGGGGGCTCGATGCCCTTGAAAATGAACTCCACGACCGCATTGGTGTTCTCGGCCGTCATGGAGCTCCACACGACCACCCACCATTTTCTTTGGATGGTCTGTAGGAAGCGCCGAAGACCCGGCCGCAGGTGGACGAGCTTGCTCTTGATGTACGTGGGCGGCCCATCGTAATTCGCGTCTTCGGGCTTGCAGTAGGGGACCGTGGGGACCCTTGGACAATACACGCATTGCACCAAGACCCCGTTGAGGTCTAGTACGACGAAACGGGTCTTAGGTTGCAAAGGCCGCGCGGGTAAAGGGGGTGGGGCCATCGCGATACCCTCCTCGCTTCTTGGAGAGGACCGGCGGGGAGCCGCGACGCTAAGCTCCGATCCCTGTGAAGACGAGCGAGATAAGGCGGGGGAAGACTATGTCATTCTATGTCCAATTAGAGAAAATACGTATATATATTTATGTGCAAAATACAAGAACCACTATACATAGGTGGCCATACAAATCCAAAGGGGGGGAAGGGGGGCAAGAGGACACAATATGCATTTGAACACGAATACAATCATAATGGCACAAAAGATAATTTTATTGTTCCAATGCTCTATGTACAAAATCCCCAGTGGGGGGGGGGGGCGAAGCCGCGTTGAACGAGCCGCTCAAACTATCCTAAGACAATCTACAAAATTGTGTGCGCGCCTCCATGTTCCGAATAAAATCGCGGGGGGCGGGGCGACGGTTGCGAGCGTGGCAGAAAAGGAACGGGGGTGAAGGGATTCGACAGCGGGATGGACCTGGGTGGGGGCAGTTCCTCCTAGCTAAGGAAGACATGACCAAGGGCAACAAGACAAAGGACCAGGAGTTTGGGTCGGGCGACCGAAACTGGGGAGGTCTCAGTGTATTACCTCGCCCTGGTCATGCCTGGACGCCATGGAAGGGTCCACCGCCACCGCCGGTCCTCCTCTCTCGCCAACGCCTTCTCCGACGTTGTCAGCACCCCTCTCCTGCAAGCGTTCAGTGTCAGGCCCTTCACCTAACCCAACCTCCGCATGTGCAGCATGCATAGGTTCATCGATTGGGATAGGTGTAGAGGTATCACCAGGCCCTTGGGGACCTTCAACATCTGGCATGGGTGAGTCTTTGTCAGACCCATGCTGGTCCACTGAGGACTGAGCGGCCACAGGGTTTCGGTCGTCCGACCCAAACTCCCCCCCATCCTGAGGTGGGCCTTGTCGCATTGCGAGGGGGGCTGGGTTTGGGTCGGACGACCCAAACATGTACGGGTCGTCCTGCTGATGAGGGGGTGGCAGGACCAGTGGCGGCCGTAGTGGTGGGGGGGTAAGGGGTCTAGAAGACCCGGCCTGGCGCCAGAGGTTGGGGTCATCCACTTGTTGGACCGGTGCATAAGGACGCACGTGGGGTCCAACCATGTGCTGGAAGCTGAATGACCCTTGTGAACCCGACGGTGGAGGTATGCTCTGAGGAGGGAAGTTGGGGGGCAAGTGTGGAAACGAGCCCGGGGGGGCCATCATCATGCCCTGCGCCCACATGCCTTGGATCACTTGCGTGATCATGTCGATGCTAGGCGGTGGTTGCGCCATCGCTCGTTGACGTTGTTGCTCCAACAACATCGCCCTCAGCTCTGCAACTTCGTTCCGCACTGAGGGTTCTTCGGCAGCGGCCCTTTGCAAGCGGATGCGCTGCTCTTCCTCCCTCAACATCTTCTCGTTCGCCTCTTGGACGGTGAGAACCTCGGGCTTCACCCTCACCATCCCTGCGAAGGCACCGGGAGAGGGAGGGTCCGACCTGAGCCGTTTCGCGAGCTCCATGTCGTCCTCGTCCTCGCTGCTGATGGCAATTGTCTCCTCTACAGCATAGTCGCTATAGAGTTTCTTGCCCTTGATCTTCCTCCTCTCCCTGAAAACCTCAGTCGCGTCCCTCGAGTACATGTCGCGCGCATCGTCCACTGTGAGGATGGGCACCAACTTACTCTGCGGAGTTGCAACCCGCATTGCCTTCTTTCGTTGAGGGGCTTCAGATTCTTGAGTGAAGCCCGTTGCCCCTTCTTCAACCTCGCCTTCCTGCCTAGGCTCTTCTCCCTCTTCCTCCTCCTCCTCCTCCCCCTCCTCGTCACGAGGCCCTCGAGAAGACTGACCTGGATGCACTTGGACCAGAGGCTCTGGTGCTGCATAAGGAACCATCATGGCCAACTCGGCTGGGTTGACACGCCTAGCCCTATCCTGTGGGCTCTCACCCCCTTCCACAGTCTCCTCGGCGTAGCTCCCAGGAATCCAGTCCAATATGTCCATCTTCTTGGCCAATGATCTCTGGTTCTTGTAGAATTGCAGGTCAGAGGCGTCCACATAGCTGTAGACATTCAGGCCCAACATCTGCATAACCACACCTGATATGTTAGATGGCATGCAATATTATCGAAAGCTCAAAATATCAATGCAAACAGGAAAGCATGGAGTGCTTATAGTTTGGGTCGAGCGACCGAAACTAGGAGTGCTCATAGTTTGGGTCGCTCGACCCAAACTAGCTCATCAAATAGTGCGAGAGAGCTCACCATGCCAGCGAAGATGGGTTTGGTGCCGCCGAAGATGTTGAATATAGCGTCCCCTCTCCTCGTCAGAGCCCTCATTATTCGCAGATAGAATTCCATCCGCAACTCGTCCGCAGGGTACATTGCATACTTCGCCTCGTCGTACAATGACTTGCTTGCACCCATGCCGTCCCGAACTTGGAACAGTTTCTCCATTCGGGTTAGGGGGTGGCTGGGGTCCTTCAACAGGTTTGCTTTGAAAACAAAGTACAAACACAACAAGCTCAGGACTTTAGTTTTCTTGCCCTTGAGTGTTGTGTACACCCCCTCCGCCGGTGCAGGAACGTAGTGCGACTTGGACACCGCGTAGTCAGGCTGCAACTTCTGAACAAGTTCAAACACCTGCTCTGCTCGCCTGTCCTCTACTATCCACAACCAGACATCAACCTCCCTGAGCCTGGGGCTGGCATAGTCCAAGAACTTAGGCATGAACTCCCCGTAGAAGGGTGTGCTCATTGTGCCCTCAAACTCATGGCCAGGAATATTGCGGAAGTCTATTAGGCCAAAGGGGAACCGGTCCGCAGCGTTTACTCGTATTTGCTTCCTGGATTCAACGCCCGGCCACCCCTGGATTTTGAGTGGCTTGGAGGAGACAGGGTTGAAAAACGCGTCTCCTTCGAAACTAACAATCTTCTTCTCCTTTATGAAGTTGGAGAAGGCAAACATGGTGTGGGCGGGAAGAGGCAGGTTCTTGTTGTTCTTCACCATTTTTGACTTCAGAAAGTCTTCTTCCGCCTCCCTCATCAGAGCCGCCATTGATGCACTGGTGAAGTTGTATTCAGCCTTGAACGCTCTCCAGTTCACCTCGTTCATCTCGTCTTCCTTGAATATTAGTTTTTCGGGAACTAGCTTGTGCAGCTCCTCGACGATTGTCGTCTTCTTCTTCCTATATTCTGCCCACTCCTTCAATGTGTAGCACGAAGGAACAAAGGACTTCGGTTTGGTGAAGACGATTTTCGGATGGTCCCAAAGTCTTTTTGCAGTCTTCTTGTTGTGCAACATGTGGGTTGCCGCCTTCTCGATCTCGGACTCCATAAGACCCTGCAGACTTCTGAAGAACTCTCTCAGAAGAGGTCTCAGCGGTTTGAATTTGGGGACCTTGTTGTACTTCTCGAGCGTGTCGGGATCGATAAGATCCCCGGTCTCGTGCCTCTCGAACAGGGTCTTCCATTTCTGCCAAACCGCGTCGGCTGATGTGATCAAGTAGATCTCTCCTCTCAGCTCTTTGTACTTCTTCTGCTTGTGGCTTGAATTGTCGATGGAAGAGAACTTGTTGATCATGTGGTACTTGAATTGCTGCATAAGAGCACAGAATCTGTATTAGTTAAGAGTATGGATTGTCCACTTACAGAGGAAATATGAAGCAGAAATATGAAGAAGAAATCCAGAAGTTTGGGTCGAGCGACCGAAACTATGTAGCAGTTTCGGTCGCTCGACCCAAACTATGGGGTGCCTAGGAAATCTCACCTCCCACTTAGGATTCTTGGCTTTCGCATTCTCCCTTTCCCTTTGAGGTCTTCCGTAGAACTCCCACACCTCCCGCGAGGCCATGATGTTGCGAATCCACGATGCCTGGTATGGCCGCAACTTATTCGTTTTGTTGAAATAGCAGGATATGTCGCTGAGCCGCGTTTCGTCGTCAGACCAGACGACTAGCGCGTCCCATACCTTCACTTTCTCCTTTAGCCGATTGGGGTCATCCCAATTGGTCTTGGTCTGCAGTTTCTTAGCTGCCTCGACACTGTGCTGACCGTCAATCAGCCAAAAATCGCCTTTTGCGATGGTGTCCCACATATCTGGTGTGGGCATTTTCTTGTGCCCCTGAGGCATGAGAACAAGAGTCTGCTTGTCGAACTTGAACTGGTCTCCAAGCATCTTGGTGAGAAGCCATTCCACATATGCGTCTTCCTTCGCACGAACGCACATCTCCGGGGGAGCAAGGTGGCATTGGGAGATGTTCACCTTAAACATGAACTCCCTGCCCATAAAAAAGTACTGTAAGCACTTTGTCTCGAAGGTCTCATTGATTTTCGTGATCTCCTCCGGCTCCACCTCTTCTCCAGCCTTAGGCATTTTCAGCTCAGGCGAAACATGCTCCTCTGTCATGGCAGAGGACGACTCTCTTTGTCTCTTGGACGGTGTAGTCTGCCGGCTTTGGGATGGCGTTGGTGCCTCGCTATCCGCCGGGGTTGCTGTAGGAGTTGTTCTCCTGGAGTCAGCGGGTACCGGACGGGGCTTCCTCAATGTTTGAGGTCTTGACGACCCAGCGCCCTCTTCGACAGTTGATTTGCGCCTCGTCGCGACAGCAGGTTTTGACTTGCTTTGCGCCTCCTTGTTGATCGCGTTGATTGCCTGCTTCAGCTTTGTGAATCTCGTGGCAATCTTGGTGATTGAAGTGGCTCCATCTACGAAGATGGCCTCCGGTTTGATGACCTCCGGCTCCGCGCACTGCTCCCTCAAGTACGCAGGATCAAACGGCTGGGCGACGTCCTTCATGAATACATGCGCAGTTTGTTGGGATGAATTCTCCAGGATGATGTCCACATGTCCTCCTAGAGCCTGGACTGATGAAACCTCCCATCCTGTCACAAGAGCCCATGTGAAAGACTCTTCTGTGCCGACTTTGAGGGCGAGCAAAATTTTGAATTGGGCTGCCTTGACCATAGAAAAAGACCATGCGACGAGAATGTCCTCCTTTGGCACGTAGGACTCATCCGTCGGTGTCTCGTACTCCTCGACTATCTCGAATGGTGCCAGCTCCAACCATCGTTCTCCAGGTCTTTTCTTGGGAGGCATCTGCAAGGAGAGGTAGATATGTTAGTTTCGGTCGGGCGACCCAAACCCTCTTTTGAGCACATTTGTGTTTTTAGTAACAATTACTCACTCAAAGATATCGTGTAATGTGATAGAGGTTAGATATTTCGTTGTTTTTTAGATGTATGAGTTGTCTTCTGTAAGATTAAAATATTTTGTTATAGATAGCAGAATAACACGTATAGTTTGGGTCGCTCGACCCAAACTTTGTGTCCTTATATATAAGTTATCTATGGCATCTAGTCCTTTTATATATTATCATGTAGCATGTGATTGGGACTTTGGGTCGTTCGACCCAAACTCGTCATGAGGTTTGGGTTGAGCGACCCATACTCTTCTGGAGTTTGCTTTTATGGGTCTAAAATTGTCCATAGTTTGAGTCGCTCGATCCAAACTATGGAGATGGTTTCGGTCGCTCGACCGAAACCTGCAGATTAGTGTGGATTGTTCAGCCCAAACAGTGCTGCTGGTTTCGGTCGATCGACCGAAACTAGCTGCAAAGTTTGGGTCGAGCGACCCAAACTGCGCTGCTGGTTTCGGTCGTTCGACCGAAACCAGCTCAAGGGTTTGGGTCGTCCGACCGAAACCAGCTGCAGGGTTTGGGTCGCTCGACCCAAACCCTGCAGCTGGTTTCGGTCGACCGACCCAAACCATTAACATTGTTAATTATGCAACATATACTATATTTAGAGTGGGCTTAAGAGTTTTGAGAATGAGGTTTGAGTCATCTCTCCAAACTGTTATGAATAATGAGTTCTCTACAATGTGTTTGCGCAGCATATACAATGCTTATGCATTGTAGATGCTGCGAAACACTAAATGAATTGGGTTAAGAAAATACCTTTCTTTGCAACCTAATGAAGAACCTGCTGTTGGAAGCTGTTCCAACAAGCTGGTCTTACTTGCTGATTGTAGAAAGGCTTGAATCTGGAAAACTGAAAACGCTCTGAACACATATAATTTCTCCAAAACTAAAAAGGAACTGGACAACTGATGTAGTTCTCACAAACACTCAGGAAAAAACTTCTCACTCTTCACAATCAATCACAATCAAGCTTTCACAATCAAGCTTTCACAATAAAGCTTGAACAATCACTCACAAACAAGCTATGCGAATACACATTGATTGCTCACAAACAATGTAACCCTGAAACTCACACACCTGAAACTCACACACCAGAAATAATGCACTCAATTCACAAACACAAAGACATTCTGTTGATTCAAAGCAAACGCTTTGATACAAAAACAAAACTACAAACCGCATGCTACACTTTTAATGCACACAATACACTCAATGCGCACTCAATACACTCAATGTGCACACAATACACTCAATGCTTCACTCTCAATGGACCAGAGGGAGGTATAGGAGAAGAGGAGAAGAATCAGAGAGAACAACAATGAGGAAAAGCGCCGCTTAGCGAGGGCGGCGCTACAAGGAGAGAAGGAGAGAAAGGAGAAGGGGAGAGGGAAGATGCGTCGCTTTCGAAAAGAGGCGCCATTTCCAAAAGCGGCGGCGCTTCCAGAAACGGTGCGTAGGGGAAAGGGTGGAAGCTTGGCGCGGAGGTGAGAGAGAGAAAGAAGGAGCGGAGGGAAGGGGTTAGAGAATGTGGGAGGGGAAAAAGACACGAAAGGGTGGGACCCATTCGGGAATGGGTCCGGCCTTTCGTGTTCGATGGACGCATGGCCGCCACGTGGAGCGGCGGCGCTCCATGCCCCAAACGCATACCCAATCCGGGCCATTGGAGCGCCTCTGGCCCATCGACGGTCCATAAGCCTCGCAAGTGGGTGTCCTTTAGCCACCTATCCCAAACCATTATTGAGGACACTCAATAATGGTTATAGCCTAAGGTACTGCACAAATGTAACACCTCCGCCAACTCGAATAATGATGGTTTTTATTTTAATGGTCCCCCGTAAGATTTGCTAGAATCAAACAATGAAACTGTATTAGTTTTATAATTTTAGTAATCTACACATATGGAATGAATCGATAATGATACATACTATAATCTACCCTCTATAAATGTTAACCCTCGGGAGTGGATCAAAGTTAACAATTAACAATTATGAAATTACTTTTTGAGCAATAAAAATCTTGACATTAATAAATATAAGCAATTGTGAAGAGTCCTTGTGGGAGAATACTATTCATAAAATTGCAAAACCAACAAAACTTTATTGAATATCAAGTTCACAAATCACGGGTGAAGTATGGATCAATTATGGTTCTTTGGTGAGATTCATATGCATGCCCAACTTGCAAATATTTCTCAATCTACACCATAAACCCACATATTTGGACACAAAACAAAAACGTGATTGCATGTACCTTCGAATGACACCAAAACTAGATCGCAAGTCATTATAAAATGGAATAGTATGGTTGTATTTCAATAGTTTACATTTATAGAGTCAAAGTTACAAAGACGGGAGTACCATTTTGTTAATAGTTAACACGTTTAACATTTATAGTGTGCAATATGTGGGGAGTAGAAGAGAGTTAACATTAATTTTAAAGAGGGTTAACACTTATAGGTGTAACATTTATTGAGGGTGGACTGCATACTAAGAGGAGTATTTGATAATTATATTGCAATCGTTATAGGGAAGTCCATGATGGTATAATATAATTATGGCAACCATTTACACATTGAATGGTTTAGAGTTATGTATTGCAATTATCTACGATGGTTGTTGGTAGAAGACATGGCTCTAGCTTGAGATGGTGGATTGTACCATGAATTAGGATACTCAAAAAGCATTATACATAAGGTACTCCACAAAATGAACACATTTGCCAACTCTAATTAAAATGGTTTTTAATTTAATGGTCCCTCATTGGATTTGCTAATATCATAGAACGAATCCGTAATTTGTGTTATAATTGTGGTAATCTACACATATGGAATGGGTTGAGGGTGATACATACTATTCTAAGAGGAGTATTTGATAACTATATTGCAATCCTCATAGGCAATCACAAGATCGAAAATTACAAGTATGGTAACCGTTTACACAATGAATGGTTTAGAGTTATGTATTGTAATGGTTAGCGCATATGGAACTATGCAATATTAAGTCTTGACACCTTAATATTATTATTGTTTGCCCAAAGCAACAAAGATGTTGTTCAATTTATAGCATCAAACATTAACATACTTATTTAGAATAGTACATATTTATAAGATGCACATATTTCGAAGCGGGTGTTCATATCAAACCACATTAAAAGGTCATATTATACAAAGTTGAGACAAGAGAAAGTCCAAAATGAACAAATATAGTGATAGTAAATGAGAGAAGCACCATTTACACAAATATGAAGTCATATTTGTACAAATATGTGGAGTTCGGCATTATATGAAGCCATTTAAGCAATCACTCTATTGTTGGATGATCCCTCCACATATATTAAACAAGATATCATATTAGGAAATGAGGCACAAAGTACAGTACATGGTGTTCTATATGAAAGCAACCCTTAACAACTACGAGGGTTTAGGGTTTAGGGTAGGGTTAATGAACATGACTTGTTGAACCCGAAGGCATAAATGAATGGCGCATAGGTCAAATGAGGGGGCCAAGACGCACGTGGTTTTAAGTACAAATGTATATATTAGATATCACAACAAACACTATATTATTATGAAACTGAATGTTGGTTAGTTTTCATGTTGTGTTAAATTATTGTTGGGACATACAATTCAAACTTGTATGTCTAGCTTGCAATTGAAGTGGGCATCATGATAGGTTCAGTTACCATTGAAAGATGGAAGTTGGAAGGTTCATGTGTGATGGGATTCACATTTATGCCTTCTACATAGGTTTCCAAAAGCATACACCATTTTCCTGCCGATGGTTGCCACCTTTCATGTCATCTCATATTGGAGATCTTCTAAGATCTTTGTTTTTTATTTTATTTTCTACTAACACCATATTCAAACATATTACGTTTATATTTAACATTGAGTGCTTCGGTTTACATTTAATGTTAATTACTTTCATAATGGTATTGGTATGTCGTAGATGCGTTTGTATATAGTGTAGCTAACACTAATATATATCTTATTTAGTGTAGTGACACTAGGACACACAACCATGATTTTGTGGACATGTTCATATCAACTTTCATTGACTAGATAGAACAATATATGATTAGGTTTTTCATCAAACACTTGTTTAAACAAAATTATAAAGTTGGCTACATTTTATTCGCAAGCCAAATCAATTAAAACTATAGATGGAATACACAACTTCAAAAAGAATGATATTTACTGTTTGATACATTAAACACAACCACATACACAAAATATCAAAAACCTTAAGAAAGTAAGAAGCATTAAATGCAATCTCAAACAATAAATATCAGTTCTAATAATATGTGGAATACCGTATACATGTATGAACTGAGTGTTAGTAAGGAATGAAACGAATTGAAAATTAATGTTGACCATGGTAGGGTTGTAAGAACACTACAATTAATCAAACACTGACTTCATAATTTGTTTAGTTATTTAATAGCGGAATTAGGCGGTTAGTTCTCCAAGGTCATTTCATGCTTGGGGCCACGAAGAAGCCCTCTAAATATGGAAGATCTATTTACAACAAGAGGCGGGAATGTCCGTCAGAAGGTTTGAACAAAGGATTAGGGTTTAGGTTCGGGCGGGAAAGGGATCCAAAGGGGCAGGCCAAGGCGGAGGCAGGCAGTATAAAGTTCCAAACCCCCTAAACTTCGGTCCTTTTTCCTCATCTCCCCATTGTGAAACGGTAGCAAGGTCTCTCAAGTACTGCTGCATTGCAAGGTTTGTCTAAACGTCCTTTGCTGAGTACCCAATTTCAATAGCCATGCACGGTGTGATTTACTACAGATAGTGTACAGGGAGGCGGATATGGATTATTTCCGCAATTGTAGGCGTAAATCACGGAGGGTTTGGGTCGCTCGACCCAAACCAATGGCTGTGAGGGTTTGGGTCGCTTGACCCAAACCAATGCCTCTAAGGGTTTGGGTCGCTCGACCCAAACCAATGCCTCTAAAGGTTTGGGTCGCTCGACCCAAACCAATGCCTGTATTTAACCCTATTGCTTTTGTCAAAATTTTACAAGGTTTTGTGTTCATTTGTGTAGGTACAATGGATGGGTATACTGACAGAGGGTATTCATCATTTGAAGACATGGGCACTTCTCCGTCTGCATCTGAGGACGAGCTAGACATTGTTGGGGAGGCTATCATGGATGGGAGTTCCGATGAAGAACAACTGGCTATACCTACACCTTCCGTGCCGCACACTCCCATTGTGGAGTGTGCAGGGCTTTCGAGAGCTTCATGGGTGAATGAGGATGTCTTACTTCTAAATGAAAGTGGGGTTGCTGTGGCGGAGGGGATTTGTCGTAACACCCATCCACAAGATTGCATTGATGAACACCCCCTTGGCACCGAGGATGTTGGCATTGTCATATTGGAGTCACTCGTTCATTCCGAGGTGGATCCCACTCATAGGTTCTCCCTCCGCAGGTGGCCATTGAGGAATGTCACGATTGATGGAGTGAGCTTGCGTGACCATGAGCAACGTCACATGGAACTCGAAAAGGAACTGCAATCCAACATGCGGCCACGCAAGGGTCTAAGAAAGTACGAGACATTGGCACGTCCTACTCCGTCGGCAACTGATTGTAAACGTCAAAGGTTGCTTGGTGAGGAGTCCATTCGTGAAGTTGCCACAAAGGATTGTTGTGTGCATCGTTGCTGCCAATTGTTTTCGAGGGATAAATTGAAAGCCATCCGCGAAGAAATGTGGCTTGGAGATTTTCGTCTAAGATCCACAAAAAAACTTGATGTCCATAGGGCTATACATGAGAATGGTACGGGGCGCAAGGTCATCACCATTGAAAGCATAGATGTGTGTTGTAAGGCATGGTACACCATTCACAGGGTGTCAAAAGCGGACTTTTATAGACAAGCGACTTATGCTAAGGAAGGCCGCCGGTCCCGACACCACGGGAACGTGGGTTTGAAGAAACCACGAGAAGCAACAAGGCAAGCAACGGCCACTCTAGCGACTATCATTGTCCCCCTTGCTGATGCAATGACGCACAAAACACGCACACTCACAACCGGTGAGAAGGTTGTGGAGAAAGTTCTTCCCACAGGCACAAAATGGAAAGATATATTGCTCGACGTAAATGCTGTTGGCGAGAAGGTTGGGTTGGATCCAATTTCATTGTCAAAATTGAGCGCAATCAAGAAAGCAAAATTTAACGAATACATTACTAAACGACGAGGGGACAAATTTGCTCGGTGCTTAAATTGTGAGAAGTTGAAGCGCCTTCGGGATGCACACACGATGGGAACAGAATCATATGTTGCGCATCAATTGAACTATTTCAAGCATGTAAACATGCAAGAGGCACACCGGAATGATTACTACACAAATAGAGCGTTGTCAATATCCAGGCCCTTGGAGGTTCTTACGGTCATCCATGACAAAATGGACCATGCCAAAACAGCCTCCCCATGTTTTGCAAATCGGATTAAGGCCACGGATGGATTTTTCAAGCTGCCTGTATCGGTTACAGGTGAAGACCGAAAATTGTCGTCAGTTACCGTAATTGTTGTATTGTTTATTTTACCATGATGTACTTGACAACATGGATTCACTTGAAATGGTTTATTTCTATTAAGATATTAATTGCATTGAGTTGCCATCGCAGGAATGATTGCGCATGGACACGGTGATGTCAAGTACGCTCATTATGCTCTTGATTTATATCCAGCGGATTCAAACCACACTATAGGGTCATTTGCAAGGCTTTTACGTGATCTGGAGAAACCGCCGGCCTATTCTTCGGGATTGTTATTTGAAGACACGGGTTCAACTCCTTTGTATGAGGCGGTGTTGGATGGAAAAGATGTGTGTTTGCATTCGTTGCCAGATCCGCCCAGTGAACCTGTGGTAGCGAAGAAGTTGCCCCCCACTTTGCGTGTGCAATTGGATAATTGTGCAAAGGACAATAAAAGTAGATACAGGGTTGTCTATTGTGTCGTGACGGAGGCTTATCCCGGCATAATGTCGTGCCGTCACGACACGTATCCGTCACGACATTATGCCAGATTATGCCGGATGCTGTCTTTATCCTGCCGGACTTGAATTTTACCGATTTTTTTGTGTAATTACATTACCCAATTTCGGACACGTAGGATTTACATTGTCCACGTGTGACGACATGTCAGCAAAGTAAAGGGAAAGTGGGGAAAATTTTACTAGCGCCCGTCCGCCCCCCCGTCCGCCCCCGTTCCCAATCCCCGTTCCCACCCGTCCGCCCTCGTTCCCAATCCCCGTTCCACCCCGTCCGCTCCCGTACCCAAACCCCGTCCGCTCCCGTTCCCAACCTCTGTCTGCCCACGTCCCCCGCCCCGTTCCCAACCCGTCCGCTCCCCCGTCCACCCCCCCCGTCCGCTCCCCCCCCCTCCGTCCGCTCCCCCCCCTCCGTCCGCTCCCCCGTCCGCCCCCCCGTCCGCCCCCCCGTCCGCTCCCCCCACCTCCGTCCGCTCACCCGTCCGCTCCACCGTCCGCCCCCCCCGTCCGCTCCCCCGTCCGCTCCCCCGTCCGCTCCCCCGTCCGCTCCCCCGTCCGCTCCCCCGTCCGCTCCCCCGTCCGCTCCCCCCTCCGTCCGCTCCCCCGTCCGCCCCCCCCCCCCTCCGTCCGCTCCCCCGTCCGCTCCCCCGTCCGCCCCCCCCCCCCTCCGTCCGCTCCCCCGTCCGCCCCCCCCCCCCCGTCCGCTCCCCCCCTCCGTCCGCTCCCCCGTCCGCCCCCCCCCCCCCCCCCCGTCCGCTCCCCCCCTCCGTCCGCTCCCCCGTCCGCCCCCCGTCCGCTCCCCCGTCCGCTCCCCCCCCTCCGTCCGCTCCCCCGTCCGCACCCCCGTCCGCTCCCACCCCTTCCGTCCGCTCCCCCGTCCGATTCGAACACTATAAATTGAGGGTGCAAGGTGCCATTTTTGCCTCCACTGACATAGTGTGTCTCAAGTCTTTTGATTCTCCTTTGAGGAGTGAGGATTGAATGCGTGAGACCCGAATGCAGAGTATACTTTGTCCAATCTAGTGTCTGTGAATTAGGGTTGCCCTCGTGGCACTCTTGAACAGGACCTAGTATGCGATCAAAGTGACTTGCTCTAACTTGTTTGTATTTGCAGGTTTTGTTGAAGTCATGCCACGCCGAAACGATGCATGGGATCATTGGTACGAGGATAAGGGGAGGGTTCCCGGTAAATCACAAAGGCAGGTTAAATGTAGGTTTTGCCCGTTCGTCATATCTTACCGAGGAGATAGAATGTTGGCCCACCTTGGTTATAGACCTCATGTAGGGGGTGCTTCTGATGTTTCCACATGTAGGATGGTACCCCCGCATATTAGGGCCTTGTTTGAACATTGCGGAGGCATTGTGCCCTTACATGTAGGCATTGTAAATGAGGACTCTCTGGTGGCAGATATTGTACCTCTGGAACCTATTATAGCGGACTCCGTAATTAGTGAAACAGAGCCTTTGCTTATGTCCCAAACCACTCAACATTCTGATGTTGTGATATATGGCACTCCTCCTCGTGAACTACGTCAACTCAACATAACGGAGGGGTTCAATGTGTCAACAAAACAACTCCTCGATAGAGCATGGGCAACGGCTTTTTATGAAGCTAACATTCCTTTCAACATTGTGAGACATCCTGCATTTGTTCATGCTGTGCGTGAAACTGCCCGTCATCGAATGCCAGCCTACACACCACCATCGTACAATGCCATCCGTACGAAGTTGTTAACTGATATAAAGGTTGACCTAGATAGGCAAGTGAAGGAGAAGCTGGGGAATTCCGTTGAAAAATACGGTGTTACAATATGTTGTGATGGATGGGACAACGTGCAAAACCGACCTCTCCTAAACGTTCTTCAATGTGGCACAAAGGGAGACGTTTTCTTGGGTACCATTGACACCACGGGAAATCACAAGGATCATGTCTACGTTGCTGCTCAAATTCAACCATTTGTGGAAAAGGTTGGTCGACATAATGTGGTCCAAGTTTGCACCGACAATGCCCCAGTTATGGCCTCCGCTGCTCGCGACTTGATTCGAGCAAATCCCGATCTATATTTTTAAGGATGTGCTGCACATTGCCTAGATCTCCTCTTAGAAGATTGGGGGAAGGAGGAATGGGTGAAAAAATTGGTAAAAAAATCCCGCCATATTTGTGTATTTGTTAAAAACCATCATGCTTCTCAAGCTATATTCCGGAGGTTGTCACCAAATCTCTCACTCCGCCTACCTGTAGAGACCCGTTTTGCTACGAACTTCATCATGATTGAACGTCTTCTCCAAGTACGCAATGCTTTGGAAAGAATGGTGGTTGATGAGGATTGGATCACTCTAATGCGTGATATGAGGAGGAGATCTGGCACCTCTTACATGAAGGGCTCTGCTGTGCGAAGCTTTATACGTTCTGATGGATTCTGGAACACGTGCGAAAATTTCTTGTATATGGTGATCCCGGTTGTTAAAGCTCTTCGTGTATTTGACGGCAAGGCGCCTGCAATGGGAATGGCTTGGAGGGTCATGCATGATTTACAAACCCATATTCGTGGATTCAGTAAACCTCCATTTCGCTTAAGCCCTGAGCTTGCTGCAAATGCTATGGTAACGTTTCAAAATAGATGGAGGTTGATGTTGAATGATCTACACTGGGCTGGAGCGATGTTAAATCCGCTTCTACGTGGTTGGGCCCCACTCCATGAGGATGACAATTCGAGGACAATCCTAAATCGAGTTCTTCGTAGGCTTGCTCAAGATGAGGACACTTATGTCCAAATCCTCCACCAGTACCAAGATTTTCTTGAAAATCGAGGGCCTTTTGCTGATTCTACTGACCCGAGCGTGCATGCCGCACCTCTCCATGAATGGTGGGATGCAATGGGAGGTGGAGCTAAAGCCCTCCAAACAATAGCAAGACGTATCCTTGCACAAGTATGTTCCGCATCCGCATGTGAACGCAATTGGAGCATGTACTCATACGTTCACAACAAGAGTCGCAATCGCTTGAAGCATAGTCGTGCTGAGGACCTCGTCTACATATATACCAATAGTAGGCTCATTCGACATCGGAGGGGCCCAAGACCTGCTCAATGGTACGAATTGAATGAGGTCCATTCTGACGATGACCTTGACGAAGAAGATGACAACGAAGATGACGTGGATCCAACTGGTAGGGCTGGAAATGATGAAGACAACAATGTTGATGACATCGACTTTGATTTGGATGACCTCGATTCCGAGAATCATGGTTCAGAAGATGAGGATGGCAATAGTAGTGATGGAAACCTTGGGGTGTTTGAGTTTGATGAACCGGATGTCCCCCAACATAACGACGGAATGCATGACGATCATGAGGGGTCTATTGGAAGACCGCATGTTGAAACTCTCCACACTGGAGAAGGGTTTCCATCTGACCATAATGTTGCTATGGGGGCAAGTGAGAATGTGGGAATTGAAGTAGATTCCTTGCAACATCGGAGCGATTCTCTTTCATTTGGTGAAGGCGACAATGTACTACCCGTAAATGAGCCAACGCACGTTCAACATGATCCACTTCCAACCCGAGTACATTCTGAATCCATGGATGCCTCCCTCATATCCAACCATCGTATAGAAGATCCAACGCCCAATGTTCCTGAAATGCCTACAACTCGATTCCGTGCTCTTCAAAGGATTGCATCCACCTCTACGGTGCAATTGCATGCACAAGGTCAACATCGTCCTCTCACTCGAAGTATTGCCAATACTTCTAGATTGGGTGTTTCACGTGCAACTGCGGTGGGTGCTACTTTGGTTGCTATGCACAATGTTTCAAGAAATGTTGCTATAGAGGCGCCACGTCGTCCTTCTGTACGTCGACATGTTGTTGAGAACATACCAATTGCAATTCCACCCGCGTCTGTTTCACTTCCACACAGTCAATCCAATGGAAGAGGTGGTCTTAGAGTTGGAGGCGGAAGTACAACGGGGGATGCTTTTATAGATGGAAGTAGAGATGAAGTGCACTCAAGTCGTGGTACGGGTGGAGGGCGCCAGAGAACTACGAGAGGTGTCAAACGTACTAGGAAGAGGTATCAGGGACGATCGCTTCCGTTTACTGCTGAAGACTACAATGAAGATGAGGGTAGACCACATCTAGATGAAAATGGCATACATGATGCAGATGGCTCCCGGCCGACCAAGAGGATAATTTTCTCACAACGTGACCGAGAGTTGCATCTTCGAAGCGCGACTCCCCAAACGGATGATGATTTCAGCACAGACGAGTCTGAAGAGGACCCAAGATGTGTCGAAGCAAATGATCCTACAGTACGGATTCAAACGTAATGGTTTTGCACAAATGTGTTCTTTCGGTGCTCCCACGTACTCCCATAATTTATTACTTCCGTCAAAATTGATACAAGTTACAACCTTAGGGCCTTCGGTAAGACATTTAGACCACAAAGCGAACGTTACGTTCGAAGTTGTATCATTTTATTATAGTAATAAAATTATTTATTGCATGTTTTTTAAAATTATTTATTGCATATTTATATAATTATATCTTTATGTGGTATTCAATATTGACTATGTAGTCAATAGTACTTTTGGTTAGACTATCATATGAATTACAAATATTCAAGTGAGTTTTTAAAAGTTTCGAATAACATTAAAACATGTGACATCCATATGCTATCTTTTACACGATCTTAGAAATGACAACTTGTCGGTAACTCCTCTTTATATTACATATTCTTTGAACATGAAATATGTTCAATGTGTACAAAGTCTTCCTCCGTTCCTATACAACTTTCTAAACATGCTACAAAAATGCCTAATCCGAATCTGAATCGAGGTCTATTGCAGCTGAAGTAGATCCTCGTCGTGCTCGTGATGATTCCCCGGCTTCCATCATTCGCGTGGTTTCACGGGTGAGATATGGACGACTTCCAGGAGACAGTGGAGTGGCATTACGTGGTCTAGGCCCCCCATTTAGCCATCTCAATACCGTATCATCCGTAATTCTATTCAAGAGTGCTTCAACTGCCTCCAACTGCGTTCTGTGTTTGTGGTACGACTGCTCTAAGTGCGCTTCAAAATGGGAATCCCGTTCCATGGGCATCTCATGTGCATCTTCTTCCAACTCATGCTCCGATACTGATGGTTCACCACTTGCATTGTAAAAAGGAGGTTGAATGCCTCTCCGTAATTGCATGGTTGTCGCATCCCAATGCCAACCAAAAGTTTGGTACAAAAATCTTTTCATGCCATGGTTTGGGGGCTTGTTGGGAAACAACTCGTCTGCAACATACAAAATTTGACGTGGATTTTGTGTCCATTCGCCATCTTTGTTATCGTTCCAAAGTTCAACCGTTGCACAATTGAATAACCAATTCCACTCAACAGAAGTCCCATCAAACTCGCAAAGGTTGAAGGGATAGTCCGTTGGCCTTACCACCCAGTCTTTAGGCATGTAATCCCGAAGGCCAAATTGGAGGTACAAACGAGGGTGGAAGGGTGATCTGCAATGGGGACATTGCCGTCTCCTGATCATTGCCACTATCAGACATTGTGGATGGAATTGGCCCCCACACGATCCAACTTGAAAGCATCCCTCTGGGCCAAATGGACTGCCGCAAATCCCACACACGGATCCGTCGAAGACCATTGGATGTGGACCCGGCCATAACAACTCACCCCTCATGCTGTATGGATATTCATGCACTTGGGTCACATCCCAATGGTGATCGGAGTCGATCAGTTGCCGCCAATCCAAGCTCCCGTTAGGCAATTTCAAGTCATCTTCATCATCCCACCTACTAGGGTACATATGTTCATGATCTGGCCATGACGTGAGCATCAAGTTCCGCAATCTATGATTGCGGTTCCATTCTCGTTGGATGCTCTCAAATTCAGCTTCATATTGACGAGCCTTGGCCATAGAAAGCAATGTCCCTGTCCTCATATTGGTTCGCTCCACGATCGCATCCGATAGAAATTTCCTCAACCTTGCATTCTGCTCCTCCAGTGTGCCAATCTTGGATTCGTGATCGACAACCACTTCATTGACCACTTGAAGTTGTTGTTGCATGTCCACCACCTCCTTTTGCAAAGCCTCCATCTTTCCTTGCATTACTTCATTCCTCGTACATACGTCCGCTGCTTGTGACTTTGCAATCATGGCCTCCTGTAAAGCTGTATCCCTCTCTGCTTCCAAAGACTGGATGTTAATTGGTGTACTACTTGAACTGCCAGCCTCCCCCATCGTAAGTGTTGCAAGTCGATTTTCCAGCTCGAGAATCCTTGCTTTATACTCACGAATTTCCTCGGCATGTTGCTGGCGCAATGCCTCCATTCTGCTCTCCATCATGTCCGCACCAAGTTGACCAGGGTTTACCTCGTTTAGGGCCTCGTTAACCACCTGGTTAACCAGCTCGTTAACCACATCGACATTTACCTCCATGCCCTCCTCATCCATATGCTCAAACACCTCCTCGATGGCCATCTCCACGTCATTGGCTGGTCGTTTGCGAGTACGTGGTTTTTTTGGTTCCCGACCTTCTGGAATTGGTGCCCCAGGCTCATCCACTAATTTAGGATTCTTCCTGAACCACTCCGGAACGGGAGTGTATGGAATATCCGGAACTGTGCATTTAGTGAATGCAATTCCAATACCCCCAAATTTTTGATCATGCAGAGCACCCAAACTTGACCAATCCACCCTAACTTGCAACACGTGCTCCGCATACATCATACACGCCACCGACTTTGGAATTGCACTCTTGGGCCATCTATCCAAATTGGAGATACTTCTAAGTATCGTTAGGAATCTCCATTTTGCCTCCACGTCTTCAAGCTGCGTATAGCTCGCATTGACGGCCTTGCAATGTCGCTCGTGACAATGTCTTGGCCACAACCGATCAAAGTGAGGGAAGCCCACGTACTGCATTGCAGTCTTCGCTGACCACGGTTGTGGTACATTCTCCCAACCTACCCTGGCTTTTTGGGAGGGATCATCGTAAACATTCCACTCCAAATCAGCGGCCTTGCGTCCATGTCCTCTGGAATACCCAGAACTAGATCCTCCACTTGCACTTGCCATGTCTCCAGTTCCTCCACTTGCCATGTCTGAAAATTGGAGTTTCTAATTCTAATTCCACCCAAATTGGAGTTTCTAATTCTAATCTAGAACTCTAATTTTTAAAATACTAATTGCACTTCATAATAGTGCTACAAAATATCCAAGCATACACTTCAAAATAGTGTTGCTGTGGAATTAGTTCAAAAATGTCCCTAAAAATTAAAGTTCAACTATTCGGCACACCCTTCGAGCACCCCGCTACCGGCGCTCACGCAGAGGCCAGTTGACTGGGCGCGTCACAAGGAATATGCCAAATAACGGCCACGTGGATCTGCCAAAACCGGCCACAACCTGCCAAAAGTAGTGTAAAAGGATCCCAAAAAAGGGATCCTTAACTCCTCCGAGAGCCCCGCTACCCCGCACTCTGTGTTAGAGGAGGGTTGTCTGGGCGCCCAGAAGGAGTGGAGTAAGGTATGTAAGTGGTCCCCTCCACTTATATACCTCCGTCCGCCCCTCCATCCGCTCCCGCGTCCCCACTCGTTCGCACCTGTTCGCACCCGTTCGCACCCGTCCACACCCGTTCCCGCCCGTCCGCCCCAGAGTCCCCCCCCCCGTCCGCACCCGTTCCCTCCCGTCCGCCCCCAGCGTTCCCCCCCGTCCGCTCCCACGCTCCCCTCCGTACGCTCCTCTCCATACGCTCCAGCGTTCCCATCCCGTCCGCTCCTCGTTCCCATCCCGTCCGCTCCTCGTTCCCATACCGTCCGCTCCTCGTTCCCACCCGTACGCTCCAGCGTTCCCATCCCGTCCGCTCCTCGTTCCCACCCATCCGCTCCTTGTTCCCCACCCGTCCGCCCCGCGTTCCCTCCCGTCCGCTCCACCGTTCCCCTTCCGTCCGCTCCGCGTTCCCCTGCCGTCCGCTCCGCGTTCCCCTTCCGTCCGCTCCGCGTTCCCCTGCCGTCCGCTCTGCGTTCCCCTGCCGTCCGCTCTGCGTTCCCTACGTCTGCTCCGCGTTCCCCTGCCGTCCGTTCCCCCCGTCCGCCCCCTGTTCCCCTCCCGTCCGCTCCATGTTCCCTCATTCCGCTCCAACGTTCCCATCCGTCCGCTCTGTGTTCCCTCCCGTCCGCTCCCGTCCGCTCCCCTCCGACCGTTCCCCCCGTCCGCCCCCTGTTCCCCTCCCGTCCGCTCTGTGTTCCCCTACGTCCGCTCCATGTTCCCTCATTCCGCTCCAACGTTCCCATCCGTCCGCCCCATATTCTACGCTATTCTACGCTGTTCCCGAGGAGCGGACGGTGGGGAACGTGTGGCGGACGGAGGGTAGCGGACGGGAGGGAACGCGGGGCGGACGGGTGGGGAACGCTGAGCGGACGGGTGGGAACGAGGAGCGAACGGTGGGGAACGAGGAGCGGACGGAGGGAACGTGGCGCGGACGGGAGGGGAACGTGGACCGGACAGGGGGGAACGGATGAAAGATGGAACGATTAGCGGACGGGTGGGGAACGCGGAGCGGACGGGTGGGGAACGCGGAGCGGACGGGAGGAAACGGGGCGGCAGGGGAACAGCGTAGAATTGCGACCACATATGAATTGGACTTCATATGAATTTTTTAGAGCCAAAAAACGGACACTATAGTCACCATCTATAAATGTTAACCCTCGGGAGTGGATCAAAGTGCGATTGAGCGGCCCAACTTTGTTGAGAGTCCAAAGAAATGAACCCTAAATAGCCAATAAAATATAGTAAGGGTAGCCTTAGTTGGGCATAGTGTGAAGCCTCCAAAGGCCAAGCCCAAAAGTCCAAACTCAAAAGAGCATGCCACTTTATTACTTGCTCAAAATAACCCCTCCAATCTAACGGCCAAGATCTTGTCAATGATTGATTATTATAATGAAAAAAATGTAGGCATCGAAAAAAAAGCAGGTGGGTTCGTTGGAAAGCTAGGAACCTAAACCCTCAAACCATGTATGGAAACACTTCTACATGAGTGTGAGAACAAATCAATGGCACATATGTGGTAGTAATTTGGAATGACGTAGGGTTTAGGGTTTAGGGGTTTAGGGTTTAGGGTTTATGAACCACTAAGGTTGAAGCACAAATTAATGATTTATTGAAGGAAAGTGCATTCGGATGGGTGACATCGGTTATGAAACCATATGAACCACTAAGGTTGAAGCACAAATTAATGATTTATTGAAGGAAAGTGCATTCGGATGGGTGACATCGGTTATGAAACCATATGAACCACTAAGGTTGAAGCACAAATTAATGATTTATTGAAGGAAAGTGCATTCGGATGGGTGACATCGGTTATGAAACCATATGAACCACTAAGGTTGAAGCACAAATTAATGATTTATTGAAGGAAAGTGCATTCGGATGGGTGACATCGGTTATGAAACCATATGAACCACTAAGGTTGAAGCACAAATTAATGATTTATTGAAGGAAAGTGCATTCGGATGGGTGACATCGGTTATGAAACCATATGAACCACTATGATTGAAGCACAAATTGGTGATTTGTTGAATGAGTGGATAACTAATCAAATATGGAAAGTTCAAAGAGGTATCAAAGAGGTTTCCGATGCGGATGTCGGAAGATTTTTTCAAAAGTGTACATTTTTAACCTAACCAACTTTATTTTTATTCCGATTGCGTTGACTTTATCTTACTAACGAGAATTGGATCCTCTACATATTGGATTACATCAATTATTGGTCATGGTCATCAAGTCCTTAGAGGTCAATATATAAGTAGATCATTGAGACTCATACATATAACGAAGGTAGAGTATCATGGATAGGATGGGAAAGGGGAGAGTCATGTTTGAGGGTGTAGAATGCGATGAGGAGATACACAATTTAGACGATCCCCATATTCCATTCAATGCAACACCCGAGCGTGAGAGAAATGAGAGAAGTGCTAGGGATCGATTTCGTGATGAGTATGTCATGACTCCCTTCTCACAATCTACACAAGCTTGGAGGATGAGGGCGGCGGAGGAACAACGACGATATGCAGACAACTTTGAGATCGATGCGGTGGAGAAGGACCACACACAATGCGTGGGTGGAGATCTAAATGATCTAATTGATTTGTGTGCGGATATTTTGGAGAAGCCCGGGGATGTGGATGTGGATGTGGATGTGGAAGAGACTTCAATCGACATTGAAATAGTCAAGGTAGCGGGGGAATCTTCAAAGATTATGTCTATTCGTAAGAAGAGGAGAGGATTGTCGCCTCATCGGCTACCATTGAAGGAACGGATGAAAGACCGAACGATTAGTTATTTTGATTTACTTCAGCCGAATCCTCTTCCAAAAATGGAGCCTTGCCGGAAGCCAGGAGCATCTACGAGGTTGGGATGACGGAATGAAGTGGAATATTATAGTTTGCATGGTTTGTTCATGTATATGATTAATAAAGGGCATTTGTAACGTTGTCGCAATAATAAAGTTATGACTTGTATAATATGTTGTACCACTTCTATGATTTATTTATTTATTTTTAATTCACCAACCGAACAGTTTCTGTTGAGATAAACAAGCACAAAGCAATATGAAACTATGCATCCACTTCTCAGTTCCAAGAGAAATTTTTTTAACCACTTTACGTTCACCCTTAGTTGATTATTGCTATTTTAGTGTACTTTATTATGTGGATGGGGGGACTATTATGTAGAGGACTTTTATTGCATATTCTTGTAGAGGACTTCATTACCTATCCATGGATACCAAGAACTCATTTTTTGGACTTCATATGAATTTTTGAGAGCCAAAAAACCGAGACTATGTCCAAACTTCCAAAAAAAAGTGATTGTGAATTATATAAATATAAATATAAGCAATTGTGAAGTATATGTGCAATATGTGTGGAGTACAAGAAAGAACATTTAGAGATGTTTAGGATCACGTGTACAACCGATATAACTATTGCAACATTGTGCTCAACTTTAGTTAACTAGATATAACTATAGTTGACTACATTTTGTGGCATACCAAAATTAGAATAAATATAGGTAATTGCATTTTGGCAAGACATATCACGAACAACTATAGTTAACTTGAACTTAGCACATGGATGTGATAACAACGATGTGAAAGAATGATGTGGCCTTACGAGAGGCGAGAACCTTGGTTAGTCTTCCATAGACTTCTTCTCGATTATGAAGCAAAAATCCTCATGGAGTATGAACATTGCACTAAGATCCATAAATCTCATACAATATACAAGTTGTGTATGAAAAAATGATGGCTTTATTTACATCTCCAACGGTTACAAAATTGGTATGATCCAAAATTGCTGCAAAGAAAACAAAAAAAAACTATTTTGCAGTGTCACGGAAGCACATTGTCGGGTTAACCATGTTGTATGGAGGCGACTTCAACATGTTCACTACGTGTGTGATGGTTGACCTTTCCGCTGGATTGGGCTTCGTCAATGCATCCAATGCTATCTCAAACCGCATCTTCAAGCCATTTGGATCACTGTTTAGCTGAAACAACGAGGAAGTCGAATCCCTGGCATAAATCTTCTTTGCCAAAGCACCCACTGAGAAGGACTCCGAGAGAAACGTGTGCCTATATTTCCGAGCCATCCTCACCGGAGAGGTAGATGTTCCACGCTGCCCTCGTACATGGAATAATTCTGGACCAGCACAGTTGTATTTTATGCGGTGCTTGTTCATCTCATCCACTGATTCTTTTTCATAGTTGGAGGGTGCGTCTTCATCTCCCCATGATGCCATCCCCCAATCACACACACCAATGAAAACCGTGTTCTCACGGTCTTGTGGGAAATGCAGCATAACATTGTTGGGATTAAGGTCATTGTGCAACACGTCATGCTTGTGCACTACATCCACAATGCACATTAGAGTCCATGCCAAATAAGCTCGATGCCTTCGATATACAACCAACTGTTTCCGTGCTTCAAAGTCTGCCCCAGGCATTTGAAGGATTGTGCGCTCGTGGGTTTCCAGAACTTGGTGGTCATAGACCCTCATGTTCTTCAAGGAGCCTCCATTCCACCACATCGAATAGGATTCGTATGTTTTCGGGTGGAGGTATTGTAGCTTGATTATCCCAGAATGATCTATTGGGCATGCCAATGCTTCAACCGAACGCTCCTTTCGGTTCTCCAGACTATTCGTGGCCTTCATGGTCTTCCCAGCCCACTCTATCCAGTTAGGGATGAATGATGCTCCATGAATTGTGACTCTCCGCACCACTCCGAAGGTCCCTTGGAAGATTTCCCTATCCAAGGGTTTGATCTCCACATTCCTAGGCAACCATATGACACCCTGCCGGCCCTGAGTGGCAATGTTGTCTGCCAGCTGCCTGTCAATAAAAACGGGAAGGTTGCGGGCGGATGTGCCTTTTGCTGCTATTACGCCTTTTTTCCAATTCTCTAGCTTAATGTACAGCTCGGACCTCCTCCCACCACTACTTCCCTCTCCAGGATGCATAGCCTCATATGACATCGTTGGATTGTAGATTGCTTCCACAGCTTGTTTTTCAATCCATGTGTTCCAATCGCTCATGCCCCTAGTTTCCTCAAACTCCGGTCCAGATGTGGCTTCCGTGAGAATAAGCATCAACTCGTTCCTCGCCAACTCTAAACCCTTTGTACCATCATTGAGGTATTTTTTCTCCAAATAAACCATGCTGTTACTTCTAAACCAATCCAACAACACGATCCTGCAATGATTTCGAGCCTCATCGGTCCGCGGGTCACGTTTGCCTCTATGTTTCCTTTTCTTTGATTGCGAACCCGATGCCGCGGACCCGTCCTCCGTCCCTTCCGAAACTGCTGGGCGTTTTAATCCCCGTCTTTCAGTCTGCTCCGAACCCTGAGGTACATCACGTGCAGGGCTCTCCGGTCTTGATGTCCGCCGTGTCGGAGATTGTGGTGGCACGTTCTCCGAACGAGCCGGTGCATGTATTTCTGTGGAACTGCCTGAGCTTGGTCCCCTTCCAGTTCTCCCTCTATGTCCACTGTTTCCCCGACTCCCACGTGTTCCACGGCTTCCCCGTGTTTGGTTGCCTCCCGAATGACCAACAGCCAAGAACTCTTCGTCAAACTGAAAGGGATCTGGACGTGGTGGACGTGCTGCAGTACTTCCACTTCCAGGATCGCTTCTCGTACCCTCGGCAGTATTCGCCGATGCATTGCCTACGAGCCAAGCACGGTGCACCCTCAAATCCTCGTTCTCGTAAGGAGCAATGCCCTCCCCCTCCATCGTGATAAAAATCACGTGAGTGAGTGAATCTGAAAATGAGTCGTGATAAAAATCACGTGAATAAGTGAGTGTGAAAATCTCTCGTGATAAAAATCACGGGAGCGAGTGAATCTGAAAAAAAAATTGCGAGGGTTCCCCCACAATTTGCCCTGCCGTCCCAAACCCCTTGAGACCCGCGCGGTGATGCTGTCCTTTGGGACGCACCAAGGTCTCGGGTCCCTATGTGGTGGGAGGAGAGGAAAGTGGTAGGAACTAAAGCCTCACGGCTTTATATAGGCAACGAGGAGCCCAATCATTATGGGATCCCGGTCGGAATTAGGGTTTAGGGTACGAAAACGACGTATGGGGAACGTGGGAACTAGGGGCGGACGGAGGGAACGTGGGGGCGGACGGAGGGAACGAGGAGCAGACGGGTGGGGAACGCGATAGGGAACTCGGGCGGACGGGAGGGAACGAGGCGCGGACGGGAGGGGAACGGGCGGACGGAGGGAACGTGGAGCGGACGTGAAGGGAACTCGATAGGGAACGCGGGCGGACGGAAGGGATCGGAAAGCGGACGGGAGGGAACGCGGAGCGGACGTAGGGGAACTCCGAGCGGACGGAGGGAACGCGGGGCGGACGGGGGGAACGCGGGGCGGACGGGAGGGAACGGGTGCGGACAGGATGGGAACGGGGTACGGACGACGGGGAACGTGTGGCGGACGGAGGGAACGTGGAGCGGACGTGAGGGAACGCGTGCGGACGGGAGAGGAACGCGTGCGGACGGGAGAGGAACGTGGGGCGGACGGGAGGGAACGAGGAGCGGACGGTGGGGAACGTGTGGCGGACGGAGGGTAGCGGACGGGAGGGAACGCGGGGCGGACGGGTGGGAACGCTGAGCGGACGGGTGGGAACGAGAAACGGACGGTGGGGAACGAGGAGCGGACGGAGGGAACGTGGCGCGGACGGGAGGGGAACGGGGCGGACGGGTGGGGAACGTGGACCGGACGGGGGGAAACGGATGAAAGACCGAACGATTAGCTATCCGTTCCCCACCCGTCCGCTAATCGTAACCCTCTCCCGTCCGCTCCACCCCCCTCCCCCGTCCGCTCCATCCCCCTCCTCCGTCCGCCCCTCCCCTCCTCCGTCCGCCCCACCCCCCCCCCTCTCCCGTCCGCTCCACCCCTGTCCGTCCGCCCCACCCCCCCCTCCCCCGTCCGCTCCACACCCCCGTCCGTCCGCTCCACCCCCATCCACCGTCCGCACCACCCCCCCGTCCGTCCGCTCCACCCCCCTTCCCCGTCCGCACCACCCCCCCCCCCCCCCCGTCCGTCCGCTCCACCCCCCTTCCCCGTCCGCCCCACCCGTCCGCCCCACCCGTCCGCCCCCGTCCGCCCCACACCCTCCTTAGTAATATTTTATTACTTTGATTTTAACACAATGATAAACACAATGGCAAAATGGTCTACGTGGCAGGGGAAATATGCACATCCACGTCGACGTTTTCTGCCACATAGGACGCCACCTTGGCAAGAAGGTAAGTATTTTACCCACCCTAGTCGGCTCCCCCTATGTTGACCCTACGTGGACCCTATTGTGTCGTGACGGAGGGGTCCGTCACGACACGACACGTCGTGACGGCACGACACCGTCACAACGGCGGGATAGACAACCCTGAGTAGATATGTATTTGCATATTGGTCATTGTTGGTTGCGAAAGGCATTTTCAAGGAGGTTTTTGTGTCTTTCCTTTTGGTAGGCCACACACACGATGACATTGATGCATCGTTTGGGCGGTGGAGCATGAAATTGCGAGAGGAGGATTTTCCAACAATCCCATTGTTGATGAAGTCATACATGGATTTGGAAAACGTTCCCGTCATCCCCCATATGATCGAGGAGGTGCCAGACTTTAAAGCCTTTATATTACCTTATATTCGAAGTGGGGCTCACCGATTGATCGGGCATACCAAGGCACAACAATTCCGCTTCTACATGCGCAATGATGATAAACCCGCTATGCAATACAAATTGTTGTGCACGTCACAAGACTGGAGTCCACCGGAGGGTCTCCTTGTATGGCGTTTGGATGCGGATGGGAAGACGATGTTACCGGCTGGAGAGCCCAAGCCTTGCAAGCCAATAGCCATGAAGAATTTGGAGGATATTTTGAAGGGAATATCTGGCTTCATACAATATTGGGAGAGTTTGAAGGTAGCGGATGTTGGTGGATCAGCATGGCATCGTTACGGGAGTTGGATACATTATTGGACACGTGTTCGTGCCGCCTTAGCAGACCTCCACCAAGATGGCCCTGATACGTTGAGGCACGGGTTTTGGCCATAAACTCGTGTCGATGTACAAGCTTCGGATGCGTGCATGTTGGAAAACGGAGAGGTTCGTGAAGAATTCGATACGGACGACCATTATGTTGGGCCCGCTAGAGAACGTCCTCCACCATCTTTTCGCATTGCGGTTGATTGTGATGAAGGTTACATGCTTATTTTACGTCCTGGGGATGAGACATATGCGAAGCCGGTGTGGGTGGCAAGAGCATTGTCTAAACCAAACTTTACAACTTCCAGCGCACATTTTCGACAAATACAAGTGGAGTATTACAAACCCACAGCAAGAAATGAAGATGTGGTTCGGCATTATACAGGCTGGGATACCAACCATAACTTTCGGTGGAAGGTGGATTCTGAGCATGGTCCATCTTGGGTTGATACAGATTCCATATTCATAGCGTGGAGACCACGGAAAAATCAGAGCGGATCAGTGTCCATCCCTCAGAAGTATATAACCTTCGCAAAAGACAACCTTGCTCGGATCGTACAAGAAGAAACCCACGTTGAATGAGAAGTTCCGTAGGATTATGTTAGCATGATTATAGTTTCAAATATAATTCGTGCAATATATATTCAACATATGTGTGCTCATCAAAATTGGGGTAGAGTTTGGGTCGAATAGTTTCAGATATAATTCTAGCAATATATATTACACATATGTGTGCTCATCAAAATTGGAGTAGGGTTTGGGTTGAATGCCCCAATGTTATATTGTTTGGGTTGAACGTCCCAATGTTATATTGTTTGGGTCGAACGTCCCAATACTATATTGTTTGAAGAAATATGCATTTATTACATGCACTTTGTATGTTGGAAACCCTATATTTTATGGACCATGCTAATAATAGAAAGTAGGTTATATGTTTTTTGGGTGAATTGTGTTTGGAGTGCTCTACCCAATGTGTTTTTGTTGTTGTCAAGTGGTCTACCATATGTGCTCATGTCCTAACATTATAGGTTTGGGATGTTAGAACATATAATATTTTTGACATTGTTCACAATATAGTTTCGGACGCCTTCATGTTGTTGGATCCATATATTAATTTGAGACTAGAGAAAGTCTCAATTTAACGAATATAGTGTTTTGGGCGAACGTGCCCAGAGGTCCGCCCCCACAGATCATGATCTCCACTTGGGAGTTATCGTAAGGTGCTGATGCCCCCTTCCCACTTGACTTTAGCTAAGCCTAAAAGTTCGTTTTAAAAACACGGCCTTCACACCATCGACACTATCAAGTCATGAGCCTAGTTGGCAAATGATGTGGCATGGTTTAAAAGTGGAGGTTTTAAGCCTCAAGCACCGACCCTCCCATCGGTACCTAGACATGAGGCAAGAATGTAGGACCTTTAAAAGTGTTGCCTCCCGCCCTTGTGATTGGTTGCTTTTAGTCTTAGCTATGAGGGCACGAGGAGCTCCACTAACAAGAACCGATGGTAAGATAGATGAGTAGTAAGGCATTTGGGGATGGGACCAAAACTATTCAACATGTCATTGCTTGGTAAATAAAACAATGAACATGTGTGAAACTGCTTAACTAAAACCTACTTGACAATCTCAGGAGCAAATTCTTGTAGGTGCATTGGAATAGCCGGATGCCCCCGCTATAACTGAGGGAGCTTTAACCCGGTTTTTAGGAAATACTTTGGTTATTTGATGGAGTCAGGTGGGAAGGGGGTATGAGAGCGGCAGCTGGACTGAAGTTCCACATTCTGGGTGGTTGTGAGGGTCCGACCCAAAAATGGGCATGTCCTTTACAATCATGCCGGTCTTGCAGTAAGTTAGAACACCTGCGAGTAGACGTTCCCAAAGATGAACAGGTTTCCGTCAGGCAAGAGATGCACGAACAGGTACAGCAGGTTGTTCTCAGTGTTCCTCTTGTTCGATGAGAACCACAGCATCTTGAGGTTCTGTTGAGATTTCATGGATCTTGGCTGAAATTCGTAGCTCTTCTGCCCCCTGATGCCCACTAAGATGACGTTGCCAGTTAGCAGGATCTGGTTGGTGACATACCGCCTCTTCACAAAGAGGTATGGGGTGAACCTCGCTCCAGTCGTCTGCTGGTCCCGGGTTTATGAACTGGATGGTTCGGTTGCCTTCTTTGTCTCCCCCGGTTCGTAAAAGAGCGCCATTGGGGAGGAACGCCCCTGTGTCGCAGAAAGGATTGCTGTAGATGGACAAAGCACGGATAGAGTTGGTTAGGCAGTCATACTCCACCGAGTGCACGGTGCAGTTGTGCTTCTGCACGAGCTCCGGGGGGTTGTCGCGGCACGTGCCGTTGGGCATGGCGATGCTCGAGTTTCCAAAGTTGGTTCAGTTGTATATGATCACCTTGTCAGTGTGCATCGTCGTCATGTGCAACGCAGAGACGCCTGCATTTGAACCACCAGTCTCCAGGAGTCCAAAGCAGCCGACACTCCGGAAGCGCAACTGATGATGATCAGTGCAGCAGCAAACAAGCACATATGAATATTGGAGAAACCTCAAGTCCTCCTCCCTGCGACCATTGTGACCGAATTCTTCGCTCTCAGCTGCAGCTCTACACAATACAGTAGCCAATCCATCATGTTTCTGTCCGGGTAAAAATTCTCGAGTGCACCCAAAAATAAGCAGATTGGAACTATTTGTCACTGTTGATGACACTGAGGGGACTGCAATGATCTCAAATATGTGCTTCTGTCAGTGTTAAAGTCTTTGAGTCCACCCAAAAAATCACGGACCGGAACATGTCACTGTTGATGAGACCGAGGATACTGCAATTATCTTAAATTTATGCTTGTAAGTGTCGATGTTCTAACAATACTTACAGATGCACTGCGTTCTTAGTAATCCAGAATCACTTCCCACTCCACTCTATATATGGAAACCGACGAGGGACTGGAAACACACCCACACGGTACAAATCTACTTACCTCCGTTTACCAGCAATGATGCCAAGCCTGCAGCGCTTATGAGCCACCAAGGACGTTGTAGCAGTAGGTTGGCATTGAGGTCTAGAAAATGACATTGTCTCCATGAGATTCTACAATACAAATGTCAAGATGAATCCATTTTAATCTTCCTCATGACATGGTTTTCGTCAAAATTGTTGCCTTGAATCCAATTCTCTCAGTTGATCTTCACGATGCCATTACTCAAGCTCCTAACAATACAAAAGTACATCAACAGAATGTCATTCACAGGGTTGGATGGCTGCCAGTGACAAAGAGCCCAAAAGAATTTCAACCACTTCCCATTCCACTCTCACACTTTGTAAACACATGGAAATGGACGAGGGACTGGAAACACACCAACACTGTACAACGCTAGTTAATTCCGTTTACCTGGAATGCACTAACACAGTACAAATCCAGTTTACTCCGTTTACCAGGTTTAATCAGCATGAGCAGACAATGTCATATTCCCTCTCTCCGTATAATTAGTTCGTGAGCTACCGCTTGGTGAAGGTTAGGGACTAGTACTAGTGCTTTGAGAGAGCTAGGCTCAAGCTTGTTGAAAAGGCTACATTTCCTTCAACATCAACAACAACATGCAATGCAGCTACACTTGTGGAGACATAAGCACAGTAGACTTGATAACAAGCAAGTCACAGCTAGGCATCTCAAGATTGTTGAAGAGGCTAGCCTTCCTTGAACATCAACAAGAACGTGCAATGCAGCTAGACTTTTGGAGCCACATAAGCGTGGTGTGGATTGGGAACACGCAGATTACAGCATAGCACCTCAAGCTTGTTGAAAAGGCAAACCTTCTTTCAAACATCAAACAAGAACACGCAATGCAGCTACGCTTGTGGAGACATAAGCACGGTGGACTTCAGAACAAGCAACTCACAGTATAGGATCTCAAGCTTGGTGAAAAGGCTAACCTTCTTTCCACATCAACAAGAACATGCAATGGAGCTGCACTTGTGGAGAATAAACAAATCACAGCATTGCATCTCAAGCTGGAAGAATACTAATCTTCTCACACTGAATGTGGTCAGCTGGGAGAACAGGATGAAGCAGGGGGCGTGTGGAGTCGTGGACCGGATTGACTCAGTTTGAACCTCAATTGGGCCGAAAACAAGAGAGAGCCGGCTCCAGAAGCTCCCGAAAGTTACATAATTGGGTATCTAGTAGCATGTGTAAATCGTATCATACCTGGAGTTGGAAGGATGAACGGGCAGGCTGATCATGGGATAGTAAATTTTGAACGGTTCAGGCTGCAGGCCAAGCCAGCTCCGAGATGAGACAGGACATGTGTTCTTTACCTGCTCAGGTTAAGTTATATAAGCAGCTGTTCAGGTAGAGCTCTGCTAGCTGGCGCATTTCCAGTGTTCAAGACTGAAGCCCTCATATGAGTTTCATTTTGAAGGGCTCTCAAATTTCAACGCTTCAATTGAAGGGTTGGTTCAAATCCAAGACGTCAATCCAAGAATATAGAAATGATATTCAAAACTCATATTAAGGTTGTGCATGAATTATATGGTACAATGTGAAGAATTAAGAATCAACCATCTAACTCTACTTCTTGTAGTGACAATGTCCTACGCTTGTTGGTTCTTATGGCGGTTTTCCAAGATTCAAAAATGCCATTCCAATCCATGAATTCAACTCCAAACCCATTTAGACTATCCCTCATTAAAGCATCTAGTGTGTCAAGGATGAGTCTAGTTCTCTCGCTCTTAACCCAATTTTGCATCGAAAAACCACACTCACAAACATCAATGCTAGTTGGGATCACAAGTATGGCTTGCCATAGTGACATTAGAGTTGGCCAATTAATCATGAACTCCTGGTCATTGCCACAAAAAATCTAAGCTTCGTGCATACCTCGGTGTTCACAAACAGAAGATAACATCTCCACGAATTCTAGCAATTCCACATTGGATTGATTAACAAGGTCATCGCTCCAACGGAAATGTGTCACCAACCGGTTCAGCCATTGCTTGGTTAATGTCCCTTTGTCCAATTTATCTACGGGATAGTGCTTCGGGCTCAAAAGTTCGGCCACATTGAATAATGTCTTGTAGTTAGTTCTATCTTTGCATGTTCAACATTTTTTTAAACTTTGATACTACAAAATCCTTTAACATGGTTGCTTCAATGAACCGAGACCCCCTAAACCCTATAACCATCATCGATGCATGTGCACAATAACCGTGGAACACTTTTGTGCATCACTTCTCGTCACTTGGGGCCTAACATCATAACTCAATGAAAGCTGAGTGACTTTCTACAATTAAGATCATCATCATCATCACAAGTGCTCACGAAGGACGATCCACATCATAGCAGTAGCATTTGATCAAATTACATGGTGAAGAAATCCTTACAAGCATCCTTGCAACCGCTGATCCTCCCATGTTGTTAAGGCCTTGGGTTTAAGCCACCCTTATGAAGTAGCAAACAACAAAAGTAATCAATTAAGGGGCATCTACCTTATTTTGGTTTGCATTTGGGTGAATGATTGATTACACATCCAATGGGTCTTCACTTCACAATGCACATGCGCTCACTGAGTCCTTTGTCGTCGAGTCGATGATGGAATAGCAGCTTGGAAAGTGGGTCACATGAGCAAAGCTAAGCTAGTCCGGCCATTCAAGGCTCCAAAGTTTAGCGATTGCCCAATTTCCTCTTGTCTCCGAAGCTTTCAATTAGCTCGAACTCCATATATCTTGACTGGGGAAGGCAGGTTGCCACGCAGCCAGAGGATCCCGACCGGCAGGCTTTGCTGGAGAAATAATAAAGAAATGGTATGTGCAAATGTCTGCAAATAGAATTGCACACGTACATCCAGTTTCCCCTGGATCCTTGCACCAAGGGTGCGGGCAGCAAGGAAGAGCGCAGTGTTCCAGATTGAAGTCTTCAATGCCCTTCAAACACGATTTGGCCCTTCAAAATATACCTCTCTCAAAAGAGCCCTTCAAAACGCAACTCCAAATTGAAAATGAAAACGTCACTTGAAGTCCTCAATATAACCTGCCCGTCAAGCACTGTTCTTAAGAAAATTTATCAATCCAATTTCATTCATCCCTGTAGAGCAGAGACTCAAGAGTTGATAGTCCTTCCCTTTGCTATGTACTTATAGTTTTTGTACAACTCCGATGTTTCCACCGACGTGAATTATGGTATTGCTTCATTTTTGAGCTAGTCTTACAAGTCTATATGTAATCCCAAAATCGACATTGTGAATTAGAGATCCCCTATAAACTACTGCCTCTTTCCAAGGTGAACACCTTGAATGGACATGGACAAATAGACTAGCACCTATCTCCCCCAGGGACAAACCTCTAAATTCTTACATGGTTGATTGAAAATATCCGGTCCACCCAGATTCTCCCACTATGCATGGGTGAATCATAGGTGACAAGGTATAGTGAAAATCAAGTGCTAGCAAGGTCACCCATCCGAGTACTATGTACTTATAGTTTTTGTTGATCTCATGTAAAATCTAACAAGTGACATACAAGATCATAATTTACACATCAGCACAACATGCACACAATTGAGCTTCCTAGTATGCACTCTACTCATCCAAAACATACACACATGGAAATGGTAATCAAATGCTTGTGTTTAAGAACACATGAAATTGCTTTCAAAATTTGTGCTTAAAATAATAATTGCATACATACATGTAGCATTAAAACACAACCAACCAACACATAATTTGTTTACGCTTTACAAATTCAAATACGAAGCAATTTGTGTCATTGTTCAAGTTCAAGTGGTTATAACCACTTAAGACACAATGTGGTTATCAGCATTGTCAACCACTTAAGACAATGTTGATAACCACTTGAACCACTTGTCATATCCAACCCCTACTTCTAATCCCAGTGCTATAAACTATACAATTTGCCAAAACATTACCACAACCTCTGCCTAAAATCCTACCCAAAACAATTCAACGAGCAGTTGAGGGTTTGTTCACCTACATATCCCCATACAAAATAGTTTTGTTGTTCACCTTCACATCATAGTAAGAATCACATAGGGCATCTTTGAGAACCTTCAACTCAATGACACTCAATTCAACTAATAGCTAGATTGGCTTCCATGTTTTTTTGGGGGGGACAAAGCTGAAAATACTTCCCACAGTAAGTACAATGAGCCTTATACCTAAAGGACTTGTCTTCCTTTGATTCATGATCCCCAACTGGAGCAAATAGTTTTTCCCACATTGGCCCAAGTTTCATTCATGGCACTTAGTATCTGAATGCCTTCAACCACTAGTGATTGATGGTTAGATGTGGTGAATACAATATACTTCCCTTTAAAGGCTTGTGATTGTGGATGATCACTAAAACTGGACTCCCTTTCTTTGACACCAATGTTGAATATGTATTTTGAACATGAGGTGATTTTTAAAAAATTGGCATTGAGGTTGTGGATTGTGTTCTTGGAATGATCTCCAATGGTGGATCCAAAATCTTTCCAAGACTCCACACAATACACTTCATCCACATAATCCTAGTATGAAGATCTCAAGTGCTAGTGGTGATTCTATATGGTTACTAGTTTCAGACCTTTCCTAAGTTTCTCTTCAACTGGCAAGTATCTAGCCATAACCTCAACACTAACCAATGTGAATTTCTTGTCAAATGCCACATGGTAAGTGCTCTCACCACTAAGTCCAAAAGTGGTAGGTGGAGGCAATGGTTGGTCAAAGCCATTTGGGGGGTAAAATCTTTAAATTTCAACCTCCTTTGCTATGCACTTTAGAGTTTGTTGGGAGTCAGAATCAAAATCTAGGTGCATGTGCTTTCTATATTCAAGGTTGGGAACAACTAGGATATAACATATACATATGAAGAAACTTTATTGAGCCCCTCAAGCCACGGGGAGGTCACTCCATTGTAAAGTTGAACAACCACGTGCGAACACTTTACATGTAAAAAATACTACTTTTTACATAAAGCATCACCAAATGGGTCAAAATTTTATCAATTTTTTTTCATGAGTAGACATACACGGTACCTATTACATAGTAAAAATGGTAACTAAATTTGATGATTTGTTTTTTTAATAAAACATACCGTTTCTAAATAGAATGACGCAGAATTGAACTAAAAAAATTACTACAAAAATGAAGATAACTAAAAATTTCAAAACAAATATACAAAAGATACTATCAATGGTTATGTATATGTAGAAAAAATATCATAAATTTTAAAATTATCTATGGCATGTAATATAGGGGTAGCAAACTTTGTTTGCACGTGGTGTTCAACTTGACAATGGAGTGACCTCCCCGTGCCTCAAGCTTGCAATTAATCCTGCATTTACTCTCAATATTAGAGAATTGACATGGCTAATCCACAAGATGAATACCTTCAAGTAGTGGTACGAATTTGGTAGATGTGTCACCCTCATCACACTCACAGGGTCCAATAAGCTATGGACTAGCCTTGGAATCAACAAAATGAAGACAATTTCAACTCTAGAGACATTGCTGACCTGGTTTGTGACCAATAACCTCACCAAAACCGAGTACCTCGAGCCACTCACCTAGACACTTTGTATTGACGTTGCCCCCTTCCTTTGAGTCAACAATGCTCCACAAAATATGTTAGAAATCACAACAAGAAAATGAAAACCCTAAAACCCTACCCATCTACAAAGCGAGCAAAAAATTGAAATTAACAAAGATGAAGTATGGGATGGGCACACTTGAGGACCGCAACAATGTGAGTGCGCCTACTATACAACCCTCCACAATCAACCATCAACATTTACCAAGTTCACAAGAAGGTAAAAATCTGTACAATTAGGAAAAGTTTGAAAAACTACACAAACCCTAACTGGGAATCCAAAAACCTATCAAGACCCCTTCTCACATCATAACCCGACAAATTACATCCAACTACCAATATACATTCATGAGATGTCATCCAATGATGCTCATCCATAGTGGGGCCCTAATATATATTATTTTAATTTCCCACCCTATTGTACCTATGGTATGTTAGATTTGATGAAGAATTTCATGAATTTGCAAGCTCTGACGTCCATCTCTGAGTTTGTCCAAGAGGCCAATTATTTCAAACAATTTGTGAAGGAATTTCATCATGAGGGCACAAGTGCCTTGGTAGGGTTGGGTGGGATGTATTTGTTCAAATTCAACGTTGAAGATAATGGATGGCCAATAATGAAGTACAAGAAGATGTCGATGGATCAAACTTGGCTCCCTCCAAGTAGAGCAGTGAGAATGTGGCAGGAAGATGTGGAACAAACCACATTCTCCAGAGGGTGAGTCCATTGAGGGGAGGGAGTTAATAAACATGAACATTGCCAACATGGAAAAAGAGGCAAGATGCACTACATATGCAATTGAAGAATGGCAATTTTTTATAAAAGACATTGAGAAGTAAATAATGTTTTGGGAGACATAATTGCAAAGAAATTCAGCATACACAACAACAATGAGCGATTATGTGCAAAATTGGTGACTCACCCTTCGGGAGATCCAAAATCCTTTACCATAGCAACCGAACGTTCCTAGAAGGTTATTAATCAAGTCCCAATTGGACAAAGAACCACCCAGAGGGAGGGCAGTCATAAGCTAGAGCACCTATTATAATACCCAAGGACGAAGAAAGAATTCCTTATTGTGGTCCGGGACGGGAGAGACCACCCCTTTGTTTAACCCATGGAGGGATACCCTTGTCGGATATTTTGTAATGGTTAGGCCGGACACATTAGATAAATGCTCAAGTTTGGAGCCAGTTTGGCTTGGGAAGGGGATCACATCATATGACAACAACAAAGATGGTGAAATGTATGGGAAATTCAAGATTGAGTGGTGGGAGCCCCCTCAAGATCCACCAGGAAGAACCAATTCAATGATTGTTGGATCAAGCAATGGACAAAAGCAACCACAATGCCACAATATATTGATTGCAACAATGTTGTTTACACCAAAAGATCAAAGAAAACAAATTGCAAGACACATATCATATCTCAGAGTGGCTGCAGTGGTTGCCATATAAGCACTAGACCACGAAAATGTGACAAATTTTGGAAACATTTGGCGCCTAATACTTTGTAAATAAATATATGTTCTTCACATATGTGCAATATGAAAAAATTTGCATAGAATTATGATCACCTTGTCACAAGGGAAAAGCCAAAATATTGTAAATGTCCACAAATACATGTAATACCAAATGCTGTAGTAGATCGTGGGACTACAAAACTCTTATGTGTTTGATATCACTTCCTTTTCCAAGACCACACCTCAAATATCATAGATTGTAAAGGTACATATGTTTTGTAAGCCACACACCAAGAAACTTTTCATACATTGTGTCTCAATGTGAATAATGGTTATGTCAAGGACAATTTTTTTGATGATAACAGTGGCATCACTGATACATGTATGAAAATTTCAGTATATAAATATATGTTCATTGGTAGAATTGGGAAATTGTGAATGATTTGGCAGCCAACAATCTATATGGATGGCGACATTGGATCAACACTATTCGAGAAGTAGCAAGCTTTGTTTTATGATATAGGAAACTTGTCGACATTGGTGACTTTCAAGAGTGTGTTTGTAATTTGAAAATCACGTTTGCCTTGAGCACATGAAGTTCCAAGATGCTATGTTTATAGTATACACGCAATATGATGGCATATGTGGATGTAGCTGGCAACATAAAAATACAACATACCATGCATATGGAATAGCAAAACACCATATTATCTTAGTTTTGCGACATAGTTTAGGTCATCTGGGCATTTGAAATTGTCCGAAATTACTGGAAAAATCAAAATATACTTGAATCTTGCAAACTGGTCAAGAATCTTCTCTTGAGGTTCACCAACCAAGATATAATATGTAGTGATCAATTGATGAACATAGTGTTTTCAACAAAGTTCAGTAATTTTTTCAAGCATAGTGAAATGACAATAAGTTGAGTTGGTACTTGAGATGCAAAAGAATCCTTGAATCTCTAAGTCTGCTTAAATTATCTTCTTCCACTTACTTTGCTAGGAAAAGGAAAAAGATCAACAAATCCTTTAAAAAATAAAAAATAAAATTTGACTTGTTATACTTGACTAATATTTGTTTAGACAAGGATTAATTGGAGTCAAGGTTGCAAAGGCGACAAACATCATTGTTCATGACATGAAGGATAGGTATTAATATAATCCCTATATACAACTTCAAGTTTAGACCATGAAGACATTCAACAGTTTGCAAAAATGGAGACGCTTCAAAATTTCATGTTTGAAATTAAGACACATAGTGTGAGTTAAAAATTATCCATTGTTGGGTGCTTTATCATACATACTTGATCACACCAATGCACCAAGTAATGTGACATACTTGTCACTACAATGCAAGGATTTCCACAATATAAGTTTCGCATATCATGCGCCTCACTTTCATTTTGTTTGATTGACTTACCATTCATATTTCATGGACATTAGGTGGCTTAACCTTGCAGTTTTGGCTCTCATGATTAGACTTTTATAAGACCAAATCACCCCCCAATCATGAATTTCTAAGCCTTTAGCATACAAATCTCATGTTCACTAGATTTAACCTTACAAGCTACTCCATGGTTGTATGAAGTCTCATAATTCATTGATATTTCAAAGAGCATTGGTCAAGAAAACTTGATGAGGAACATGATGTACCTATTGTGACCTTCCTAGCACTTTCCTTTTGGATCAATTTGCCTTCAAGTATCATTCATAAGCCATATTATGAATTATTAGGAAGTTAAGGGTCGAGCAAATTTGATACTAGCCTATAATGTCATTATGACGATCATGATCAATTTCTTGTACACAATATTAATGTGTGATTTCTTCCTTTCACGCCAAGCTAGAAGGTCAGATGAAAGCCATGTGGATTGGAAACTCACAAATGCATGTTGCAAACCACATTGCAAAGAATTCGTTTCATCACATCTTCATTCTTGGCAGCTTGGAGTTTTCAAGTGACTAACAAAGTGAGAAATCTACGATAGCTAAGCGAGAGTGATAGACCTGTCTCCACATGTTGTCGTTATTACTTGAAGCGTGTCAAATAATCATGACTTGTAGGAGTACATTGACAAGTGTTCACCACGAAAGCCACCACCACCAATATAAAACGTTAACCAATTTCTCATAGAATCCACTTCAACCATTGACAAGGACTCACAACTTGGGACTTGCGGAACTCATGCAAATAGTTGCACACCAATTTTAGGTACTCATTTTAGGTACTATAGTGAGGTTGTTTAATGAATAATGGACACCAAGGTGCATTCATTAATTCATTTCAAGTAAAATTTGCCAGGGTTTAACTCAATATAGTTTAATGTCCTCCATCAGTTGCATTTCCTCCATGACTACACATTTACACTAGATTTGAATGGTTTGAGGTGGATTCTAGTGATGAAAACGAGTTGAGCCCGAGGCTCATGATGTTCATTTTAAGTGAACATGAAATGCAACCATGTGTCCATTTGAGATTTCCCTTCAAAAATGCTTTGATGAAAATTTATTGGATTTTCCTAGCCTCTACCCTATTGTAAAATTTGTTGTACACATTAAACGTTTGTTCCTTAGAATCTTGGGTAGGCAACTCCCATCTTATATGGTGTAGTTTTGAATACTTATAATGCAATCAAATGCAACATGAAGTTTTATTCAAGATTATAGATGATTCTTGTAGTCCAAAAACATCCCTCTTTAACAAAATTGATCGCTTTTTATTAAGAATTTCTTTTTTGACTAAAACATGAGTTCTTTCAATACATGGATCATAGGAAGAACTATTCAACCATTTGAACCTTAGTGTATGTGATCTGATCTCTAGCACCACGAATAGAATCTCTGACTCCGCTTAGAAAATAGTCAACATTATTACAGAATTTTCAATTCTCAATTCTCAATTTTTTCAATTTCAAATTTTGCATAGTTTTGTTCTTGAAATTGAGGAAACCCATTCATCTAATGGGTTTTATTGCTAAGGACCCTTGCATGCATATACTATGTGAGTTGCCTACCCGGTATCAAAATCTAGGTATACATTGGTTGAAGACGTCTGATGTGGAATGAATTTCTACATGAATTGGTGATATGAGATGTATTGGATGTAGAGTAAACTAGTTGTGGGTCTGTGATCTCTTGGACAATATGTCTTTGGACATTTTCCCCTATTCCAGAAACTAAATTATTGTCATCATTTCATTCTGACTAGCATGACTAGAGTCTGAATGTTTTTATATGCTTTGTTATTTTCTTAAACGAGCTCCCAGAAGTTCACAGATGAGCGGAGGTAATCATTTTGGCTGCTAGAATACATCCCCAATTTAATCCTTTATGGCATTGCTGATTGCAGAAAATCCTTGGATTTGGCCGTGTGTTCTTGAAAACATGGCAGCAGTTGTCATCATGTATAGGTTGGCGCTGGCCATCATCGTTACTTTTGCATCCCTTCTCCGTAAGAGACCTAAATTCTTCTAGTCTCTAGTCCTCTACATCAAGCGTGTTTGAAACGACTTACTAAATTTCCACAACACCATCCCATGAAAATTTGAAAGCTCAATTGCCACGCATCACAAGTCAGTATTTTTGCAGTTGACTACCCCCAGCACAATACCACTTTTTGTTGTCGTCAATAGTTGCAGGTATAATTTGTGAATCCAACAGAGCCTTATCTGTGTGTTATTAAGGTAGATGTGCCTTCCATGGATGCTTTTCTCTCTGCACATATTTCACATGGGATATGAAACACATAATTAGTGCTTAAGATGATTAACAAAATCCAAGTCATGCCCATAGCCATTTGCCACATAGTTTTCAAATGTCATATGAATATCTTATTTATTATCAAAATGAAGATTCTTGTGTTCATGAAGTGGTCACATAAGTCCCCCCAATCATGTTGAGTATTGAGCCTACAATGGTTAGGAAAATTTGAGCATGTTGTCTAGTCTCCTTTTAAACACAATTCTTTTTGGTGCCAGTTCTTAGATCCACACCTAACCACATGCCTCTCAAATATAGGTGTACAGATTATTGTTGTGTTCGATGCAGGCATGTCTACCTAATGGTAAGACGAGCACAACAGCTGGAGTCAGTCGGTATTTCAAGGTCAATGAGTATTAATCAGCAATTAGATGGTCATATAAAGGAGGTGACATCATGGCCATGGCCGACAAACGCCTCACCCTGAAATGTTTAAGTTGATGCATTAATTAATGTGTGCACTTGTATTCATGTATCCACAGGCTCTGTAAATGGGGCCGAGGCCTTCTACGTTTTTGGCGATTCCTTTGTGGACACTGGGAATGGAGGGTTCATGGGCTTGCCATATGGAATCACATGGCCAGGACATCCGGCCGGTCGAGCATGCGATGGCCGCAACCAAGTTGATTACCTTGGTATGCATCCGAATTGATTCTCTTCCAAACCTTTTCTGTTTTGCTATGTAGCTTTTCGCCTCCCTTTGTAATCTTTGAGTGATTTGATGTGGGGCTGATATAAATAATTGTGTAGTACTTACACCTTACTTCCTACCTATTTCTAAAACAGTGCACATAGAAATTAATTAAGGTATGTGGCCCTACTGTGGGCCCTTCCAACTCTGCCGAAAATTCTGACTGTTGGACTGGATTGGGAATCACCTCATCTGGTTAGCAAGTGCCGATCATGCATATCACCGGCATATGAGGTCTAGGCAATCGTCATAATTCAGTGAAAGAACGATGCAATTCTATCACCAGGGCCAGATTTGTTGAATTTTCAGTGATGTAGGACAAATTTTTAATGATGTACGACAATTTCCCACAAATCATGTACCTTTAGTGACAGGGTGTCTGTCATTCCAAACTTTTAGAATCAGAGCTGTGATGTAAAAACCACAAGAGGTCAAAGTAAGGGCTCTCGAAGGGGTTGCAGAGGCCCTCCAAATTTTGAACAGTAACAATTGAACCTAGAATGTGTTTGCAATTTGAGCACAATCACTATTGGAATCCAATGAATTTAATGTCACATTCGTTTGTCAACTTTGTGACATTCTTAGTTTCCATTGAGAAAAAGTGTCATATTCGTGACATTATTGTGCTCGATAAGCTGACATTAACGCAGTCCAAACGCATTAGTGAATGCACTCCAATCTCATTGTTAACCCGTGTCATTTTGGTGTCCATTCTTAAGTACAATCTTGCCATATACAACTCAACTGGAGGTGTCCACTTAAGAAGGGCAGTGGTCACACATGGTCCACCTACCTTGGTTGTGACAATTTTTGATCTCGATTGTATTCCGATTATTGCAGCGGAGCTCTTGGATTTGCCTTCCCCAACCCCTTTCCAGCAGTTAAACAAAACCAGATTCCCCAAGACAGGGATAAATTTTGGTCAAGGCGGTGCAGGGACCACGTACGCATTTGGCTACAGGCCGTTGGACACCCAAGTGGACCAGCTGGAGAATTTGGTGACAGCAGGCAAGCTGTCAAAAACTCACCTCGGGCGGTCGGTTGCCTTGGTTAGCCTCGGGGTCAATGACTATGGTGCTTACAATGTGGCAGGCAGACCAGAGGTAATTGAACATGCCAAAGGCAGCTAAGTCATGCTACTTGCAAAATTTGTCTTTTTTGCCCTGCTAAAACATTCCTAGCTATTTCATTGAGAGCATGACCCATGTTGTGTTGATGATGTTATTTGAATCTTGCGAGAACTAATTTCTTCTGTCAGATCCCCTATTGGGTATATGCTCAACCCCATCACAAGGTCCTCTACAGATAATGACATCACTTGTAATGCTGCAACAAACCAGGGCTCGGGGAGAACCGGCGGTCGGTTACAGATGAACCGGTTGAGTTTGAGGAATAACCGGTTGAAGTTTGAGACTTCAGGAGAATTACCTATCATTTTAGAGGAATCTATAGAATATACCTCAAATGAATAAAGCAAAACCAGAAGATGTCAACATGTAACCGGTTGGATTTAGAATCACAAGGATCTTAAACGACTATGCCCAAAGACTTCCCGGGCACTGCAACAAACCCCCACACCCCCCCCCCCCCAATTCGAGTCTCTTCGTCCACCTACTAACATAGACATTCAACCTAATACACCTGACCTACTGACCAATAATCAGTGGCCACGCTCGCACACAAATGGACTCATATATATCTTTCATGTTCTAGAATTAACAGCCATATTCTTTCTTTCTTTCCTTCTCTGCAATGAGTTCCTGCAATTCATTTATTCATTCAAGCGAACTTATAAACTGCCACATTAATCAATCAAGTTAATTGTTGTTGTTGTTGTTGTTGTTGTTGTTGCTGCGGCGACATAATGGTTATTTGTGCAGGAATTAGGAACCATTGTGACAACAGTTGTGGATAAGATCACCCTCAACGTTGTGCGCCTCCATGGCCTTGGAATCCGCAACATCATTGTATCAAACCTCGCCATCATGGCATGCTCCCCTTACATTACAGTGGCTTCCAACTACAGCGCCTGCAGCCGCAACACGACACTCTTGAACGAGACCATCCAGCACAACGTGCTGCTGGAGAAGCGTGTCCAGCTCCTTAAGCACAACCTACATGGGTCGCATCTCGTGATCGTGAACCAGACCAAAGCGTTTGAGTTCATGTTCGAGCATGGACACAAATACGGTGAGAGATCAAACTAGCTAGTCAGTATTTCTGTTGCCCAATTCCACCATTGTCATATCCTCACATCTGATCACAATATTTCATCCTTGTAGGTGCACTATCATCCATATATCTAAGATTCTATGCACGAACTAATATGTTTGATAACTAGCTCAAGGAGGTGGATGACGGACTACAAAAGTGGCTTGTCATCCACTCTCCTCTCAATGGTTACCTAGTTTGTCATTTTTAAAAGGAAGAGATTATGTCCTCCACCTCCACTTGAAGTTTCTTAGGGGGAACCACTTTTTTCTCTGACCTTTGTTGACATGTGTTCATTGTTGAGGAAAATGACTCCGTTTTTGCATGGAAGACCTTTCACCAAAGCAAAATGCCCGCCCATACGCAAAAATCCAGAAGATTTTCTTGCAAGGGAATGGCCCTTGGGTTGTGCATTGTGCAATTTTCAGGCACTACCCTTGGGTTCCCATCCTCAAATTCCACAATGCACTGCCCTTAGGGCATGCCCCTTTACAAACACCCCCACCTCATTTAGAAAATGTTAAATTGTCCAACACATTGTTTGCAAAGATCTTCAATGATGTGCATAATCTCCTCCATATAGAAATTACATCATATAATAGGCATTGGGAGGACTCAACCGAGTGGCAGCCCAATGCCCATTATCTACATAACATAATTGAGCCTTCGTTCATATTGTTGTGAGGCCAAATCATCATAAAATTATGCCATAGAATCATGAGAATATCCTCTTGGATTTCTAGATGCAATGCTCAGTATGGTAACGCCAAGGCGTTGATCTAATGAGTAGATGGCAAGTGGTTCATATTATAGGTTGGGGCTACTCATGAGAATTGATGGAAAAGGAGGCATAACACCTTATATTGCATCGTGGATAACCATGATCAACATAAAGCTAACGGGCTCACATTCACGCCAGTACCTGACTACGGATGTTACTTTTTCTTCTTTTTTCTTTTGACAATTGATGGTGTTGTTTCCTCGGAAATGGAACTACGACAAGGAGATGAAGAATGCTCTGTAGTACATATTCATTTCAGGTCCAAAATTCTTCATGCCAATTATTCCGACTCCGAGAACTGTTGAATAATGAATTTGGGTTCTGGTGCAAATTGACCACTAGTTACAGATGATCCGGTGGAGTTTGAGAAATATCTGGTTGGAGTTCCAGACTTCAGGAAAATTAATGATCGCTTTCCAATATTTCATCTGGAAACCCAAGCGGATTCTCTCATAATTTTAACTAATAAAGAAGAACCGAAAGATGTCAACATGTAACTAGTTGGACTTGGAAACACTAGGGTCTCGACCAATTTCGCCTAAAATCCTCCCTGGACATTGTTCTGGTGCAAGAAATGCTATGTGTTTTATGCTTACAGATTTAAAAGTGGACACGGCATCTATATTGCACGTCCAGGAGCAAAGCAACGACAACATAGTACTACCATGTCATTCCATGCCAGCCAAAGTGAATATGACATGTAGCGATTTCTTCCAGTATATGAATCATTTGTTGTCAAATCAGATAGCACCCCACAGTATCAACACTCTCTGAACCACGTGGCTTGGTGCTACAAAACTAATGTCAACATCCATCAATAAACAACTGTTATGTTTGTGCAGGTTTTGTAGACGTCTTGGTCCCCTGTTGCACAGCGAAGAATAACCTCTATGAGCTCAACTGTGGAGCGACAGATAGCCAGGGCCGCAAGCTTTACAAGCTGTGCAAGGATCTCTCGAAAGCCATACTTTTTGATGGCATCCACCCTACCCAAGCCGCTTGGAAATTCATAATCAAACATTTGTACGCATCCACCCCAGGCTTCACAACCGGGGAACCTGAGCTAAGTCGATGGATCAAGAAATATGCTTCCTGAGAATCATTGATTCGACGATCATAGTAATTTACACATCTAGGGATGGAATTTATTGACATTGGCGGAGTCACATTTCTATAACCTGTGAAGAGCAGACCCTTTCTTCAATTAGAAATGCTACCCATTTTAGTCCTTCAATAATGCTAGAGAAATCTGTAAGTAAATAAAGTCAAGGGCAGGTTGACTTTTGGATCCATGCTACTGGACCTAGACAAGACTTTGAGGATCGTGGCCTTGATCCGAGCCACTTAATATTTATAAGTAGTTGAAGCTTACACATAGAAGCTTGGATCATTCTTTATTTTCATAAAGTATTGTGACCTAGAACATGATTATACCTATTGAATTCAGGCAAATTAATTTGGTAACCTAAAATCTTTAATGAAAAGCTTTGTTGACTACAATACTTTGCTTCCCCTGTTTCTCGGGGCGATCACACCCCCTTATGTTTCATAACTACGTGCAATAATGGGGTATTTAATGGGGGGATATTTATGCACTTCCCAAATTTTTTTCCCTCCCTATTTGTAGACGAAAAGCTACTTTGACATTTTTTTAGCACCCTATATTTATTTGTAATTATTTAGAGAGGATTTTTTGGCACAAATTTTTTTTATAAATCGTACAAGTACCAAATAGTGGATAGAATACTATAGCATTGCGAAACCGACTATGTGAGCAACAAACATTCCATACCATTCAAAAGGACATCCACTTGGTTTCAATTAGTAGTACGAATCCTAAACTATTCAAAGTACCATTCAAAACACAACCAATAGCACTTGGATACTAATTAAAGGGTTACCAATAAACATGGAGATAACAAAATACACAATCTGAAATAGACAAGTTGTAAACACGGATAGAACAAAACAAGAAATGCAATCAGTTGTGACAAGACATGAAATTTTGCACAACTACCTACTCCAAAAAGAACAAGGTTGCATTCAAATACAAAAAAGCAAAATCAAATAACTTACGAAAAATGGGAGTCATCTAAGTACCTACCAAACATCTGAAACCCTCGGGGAGATCATTCCATTGTAAAGTTGAACAACCACGTGCGATCATTTTACATGTAAAAAATGTAAAAAGCATCACCAAAATGGGTCACAATTTTATCAATTTTTTTCATGAGTAGATATAAATGGTACCTATTACATAGTAAAAAATGGTGACTAAATTTGATGATTTGTTTTTTTAATAAAACATACCGTTTCTAACTAGAATGACACAGAATTGAACTAAAAAAATTGCTACAAAAATGAAGATGACTAAAAATTTCAAAAAAATATACAAAAGATACCATCAATGGTTGTATATATTTAGAAAAAATATCATAAAATTTAAAATTATTTATGGCATGTAATATAGGGGTAGCAAACTTTGTTCGCACGTGGTGTTCAACTTGACAATGGAGTGATCTCCCCGAGCTGAAACCCTAATTCACGTATTAATTACCAAGGCAATTTCATTCAAAACTGCCACCAATTCTCTATCAAGCATGAGTTGGGACCTCCCAGGTCACCTACAGTAATTGTCCAACACGATCAAATTATTTCCAACTTGTGATCAATTTTCACCCCAAACTCACTTGTAAACGGAGTCACCGCCCCTTCTTGTGGTTGTCGGGTCTCCCATTGCCACGATGAAGTCTTTCTAGATCGAGTATATGCAGAGCAAGATTGTATTCTCTGCTGGATTATAGGAAAGAGTCTGAGGTCCCTAGCTAGTTCAACAAAGATAATCGAAAAACAATAATCTATTGATCCATAGATTGGCAGGTTATGCTTCAAGCTAGATAGGTACTGTTCATTCTCACTTGACGATCATTTGCTCTAGATATGATCAACGGCAAAGTGGAATGGAATGATGCCCAGTTGACACCCCTGTCGTGGTCTTGAAGCACATATTTTACTAATACAAAATCCTCTCCTCTAAAAAGATCAGTACTCATCTACATGAGGCAAAGCATATCTTTAGTTGTTTCCAACAAATCATCATTTCTTTTGCGAATCATCACTTCTATTGCGAATAAGAAATACGAAGCTTAACATGGAACTATAGACATTTGTGAAAATGTTGAGGTTAAATACGAAAAATCTTCGACACCTATACAAACGTTGAGGTCAAATATGAAAACATGGTGACAACTACAGTGACTACACCAAAAATTGAAGTATTCCCAAATGTTGACAAGCAGCAAACGTTTGTTCCAAAACACTACAAAACTGTACCAAACACCGAAACCTAACCTCTAGAAACAAACATGGATTGCCATTACTGACGAGAAATTACAGAAGTTCACAATTATCGCCAAGATCTTGCCCCGGATGAAAACCTTCGAAATCTATGGAATCGCCGTGGTCAAATACAAGAACGTGGTGACAACTAACGTAACTAGACCAAAACCTGATGCATTGCAAATGCAACAACCCCTTGCCCTAAAACATTCCAAAACGGAACAAAAAACCAGAAACCTCACCACCAAAAATAAGCAGAGACTTCAAATTTGGATAGAAACTACACACTTCTTCATCCAAGTAGTCAAACCCATAATTATTCTATTAATCCTATTGCACACTTTTAGGGGGATCCTACGTCTATGATCCTTTTTTTCTACTGATTACTAAAATGAAGGAATTATCCACCTCCCCGAGCCCTGTTTTCTTTTTGGTTTTTTTTTTAAATATACTTCCCTCCGATTTATTATCACATGTACTATCTGAGATTCGTCAAACTTGTTTCATTTTCTCCTCACAACGTGCAAACTTTGAGGATTAAATGGGGAACATTAGCTTGTTTGCGTCTAAACCAGTGTCTGAACTACACTGAATATGATATATAGTGTCACCAATTCTAATTGTCTTGCTCGATACCAATTGTAAATCGCGGTATAGTGTCACCAACACTAAATGTTAACCCAACATTATTTGTCATTCCTCGTGATTTTTTGGGGGGGGTTATAGATTTACAGTGTTGCAATTACTGTCACGTACCAAGTGAGATTTCATTTCAATTTCAATCATCCATGACAATATTTCATCACAAGTTGCTGACAAGAGAAGGTAGGGTTTTGGCCAATGGATGAACTCCTCCATCATCATCTATGACAATATTTGTTCACCTTATTCATAAGAAGTGTCATCCGAAAAGTTCCCATGATGACATTAAATACCATATGACACTAAATATGATATTTAGTGTAGTATTGTCTATTATCGAATCCATTTGAGTAATTATAACAAAGATGTCACAAATTTTGATACCATCAAGGTATGGTTAGTTGATGGCACTTTTGTTTTGATACCATTTGGATCCATTTACCATGCAACAATCTATGTACCTAGGCAAAATCATCCTAGTATCAATGTGGTTATAGAATGATATTGACCTAAACAAATAATTAATGATTCTCTCACCTTGAAATACCCATCAAATATTAATATATGATTGGTATTCCAAGTTTGATATCCAAAGGTAGGTTTTTTTTTATATCATTATGGATGTTATTTATTGATACCATGCAATCACCTACCTCTATACAAGACCAAGATTGGTCTGAACTCACAATTGGCCATCTATCGTTGAACTACTCCATAATATGTGTGATTCCCTCCAACAGGGACATAATTAGCCTTGGATATGTACATACAATATATTGGGTTCTAAAGCAACAATGTGACAATGCACCACTTGAATGGGAGGCAGGGCCCCTCAAGCCCGTCATTCGAGTGTGTTCAACTAGACTAATGGGAGACTAATTTGTATTGTCATATGGTAGCAACCCTCAATGACACCTTGTCCATTCTCACTAGGGTTTGCATTCGGATTCTAGGTCTTTACATATTGGAGGCTCTTGGAGTGCTCATGGGATCCCTTGTGTTTTCTCTCTAGATTAAGGCTAAGTTATTGTGCTCTTGTCTTGTTTGTTTCATGCAATCGTTGAGTTACATGCTATGGATGAAGAAATCGTTCAATGATTTTCTAATTGGAAAGTAAAGTGGCTTGTATACGAAATAAATAAGCCTTTAGTACATATATAATCCACTCATACTATCCAATGAGAAAGTCATTGAACGTTTTTTTGTATTCATAAGATATAACTCATAATCATATGACCCTAAAACACATGCCATTTGGACGAAATAACAAAAATTGGATGATACTAGCACATTTGTTGTCTATTTTTCTATAAAGCTCATGGCCCTCTTTTGTACATCTACCTTTACTTCAAAATACACGATTGCCTTTTTAAATGTACAGACTAGAGAGAACACATGCCTCTCCTTTATGTATACTATGTACGCTCATGCCTCGAATTTAAATAGTCTTTTCTACACACACGTTAGTTAGTATGAAGAGCCCACCCCCTAGGCTCCAAGAACCGAGGCCATGAATTCCACTCATTCATTCTCCTTGCTCCATAAGTAAAATTGTTAAGGCCCACATATCAACATGATTATTTTTATGTGCACCAATGAGACATAGTTTTCTATGTGGTGCCTTGTTGGATCTGGGGCCATTAGTTTAAATATTTATGGGGTTTGCCAAACATGAAATAGCAACAACCAATTTGAGTAAGGGACAATGAGGGGTATGAGATAGGAATGATGCTAGAAGAATTGGATAGTGAACTACTCGGTCATGTGCACAAGGCTTTGGACAATCAAGGCCGTCCATGTACTAGTATTTTTATTTTTTATATTTTTGTGTTAGCTAGTTGTGGGATATTGTGTATTTTCCTTGGTTATGTCAATGCTTCTTGCATATTCATGTGACACATATTCATAATCTTGGGCCTTAGTAAGCTTACTTAAACCCTTGAATGTATATGTGGGCAAGGAAAGGTCCAATGAATGCATAAGGGAGAAATTGAGGAGGACAGAATTGTAAGAAAGGAGAAGGGAAGGAAAGGAAGGGAAGGGAACGTAGATAGGTCTTAAGTGGCTTTGTTTTCTTAATCAAACCCCTATTTTTGATAGGTATGTGGTTCAGTGGCTTTCAAAGAGCAAACATTATAAGACACATGTTTAAAAGACATTGGACTACGTCTCTCAAATATTAACAACTACCCTACACTCAATAATGAACACAATAAGGAGGACCTATGTATCCAATTTGGAAATCAGCAAACATGCACTTTTGATAACCATAACTAAATCAAGGGAAGTCCAATTTTCAATGTGGTTTTTGCAGATGTTTCATCATAGATTTGCTAACAACACGAGTTTTGTTGTGTAAATCCAATCATTAGAGGTTGGAGAACACGAAAATAGATAGATAGACGGGATCTTATTAAGTGGGTTCCAGTCATGGCTGATTTTTCACAAAGTTTTTGCCCGTCCATGTCCAAAAACCTTGAATTGAAAGGCAAAAAAATTGCAACCCATCCCAAAACCGGTAATTTCTAAACCAACCCGTCCATGGAAAGGTTAAAGAAAAAACAACCCGTCCCAAAACCGGTTTGAAAATGAAAATACCCGTCCCGCAAGAGGTATAAATAAGTCTCTTACAATGTTGGTAAAATAAAAAAAATTTAAACAAGAAAACCGAAAGATGTCGAATCAATTGGCTTGGTTTGAGTAACTTGTGGAGGAGAGTTATGGTGTTTCCAGTGAGCACTGCAATATGTGAGAGGGGTTTTTCTAAACAAAACCAAATCAAAAATCATCTACGTACTAGTTTGAAGTTAGAGACTTTAGATGCTTTGATGCGCATTTCATGTGCAAATATTCCAGTTGAAAATATCAATTGGAATGCAGTGATGCTTGTTTGGAGAAACATGAAGGATAGGAGAATTCGTCCACTTCTTTGAAGAATAAGTAGCTCTTTATTTTTAAATTTTTGAACATGTTTATATATACTAATTCTTATTCAATTGCTAAGTTTACCTTCAATTATAATCTTTGACATTATGTTAAAAAGGTTCTAAATTTTGTGGTTGATAAATTAATGTATGCAGGTGAATCAAGCACTTCAAGATTGATATTTTGATTGGGTATTAGTGGTTTGATTGCATTATGCTTATATTCACATGTCATATATGACATAATGTAACTGATATTTGTACCATTTATTTTTTTGGAAAAAATTATCCAAAAAATTGTTATTTTTAGAACCCGTCCAAAGTGAATTTGACATATCCAAAAACCGGTTCATTTTCTAAGAACCCGTACATTGGAAATGTTTTTTTTTATGAACATGTCCCTGGACATGTTAGGAACCTTGTGAAAAATCACCGTTGGTTCCAGTGACTATTGAACTGAAGCAAAAGTGAAGGAGGTTGAACGTTAATAAGTACAGGTTGAAGCAAGGTGAGATCTATCTGCTCTTTGTCAAATACTCTCATATTTGGGATTCACATCACCTTTAAAAAAGGTGTAAAGAGTTAATTCAGAAATTCTCAACTAAGGAGGCAAGCGGGGTTGAACCGCTGACCTATCGGACTGCAGCCGATTGCTCTACCACTGAGCTATACCTCCTCCACGTCTCTGGGCTGACGGTGTGCGGATTCGAACCTGGGTTGGCTAGGAGCTGAACACTGACCCAGGGAGTCCTATTGTGCTTGACTTGGGAGAATTAAACATAATATAGAAGTTGATTGTCCAGAATGCTTCTGAGAGGAGTTCCTCAGACCTTGAAATGGAAGTGCTTGATTTCTAACAAAACATTCATTGCTTGCCAGTGGAGAAAAATATTAAAACTTCCTTATTCTAGAAGTACCTGATCTTATAACGAGACAGTACACAGTTGGGACGCAATTAAATAGACTTAGCTTGGGATTGGTGTATACACTAACCACAAAGTGCAATTCATTTAGCTCTAGTTAATGTCAAACCTATTATGGACATAAAGAGCACCTGTTTAAAGAACAGAGAGAAAGGGGTTCAATGAAGGGAAAACTGAAGCATTTGATGGAATGTAGAAAATTATGCTACACCACTATACAGTTCATTTACAAATCTATTGTTTTCAGTGATGCGATGAGAATTTCTTTAAATCTGGACATGTATTGTAAATAGTGCAATGTACTCTAAATTCTGTAAAATTCAAGGTCATGTCAAACTACTACTCATGAAACTTAGTATTCTTTGGCCGCCTGACTCCACACGCAAGGTGTTCCTTAAACTCAACAAACTCATATGTTGCTGGATTTGTGTGTCAACCAGATAATCAAATACACTTCATGCAATGAAATTTGTACATGTTGCCTTCTGCGAGAATAGAAAGCATCCAGTGTAGATAACAGTGAGTGAATTCCAGATGATAAACTCACCTTAATGGAGAGAATCTAAATTCCTCAGTTCCGATTTCCATCTTCTTCAAAACACCAACTATTGGTTGATTGTGTGTAGACCACCCTGCTCCACATGCTCAGGTTGTATATCAGCTGAAAACTCAGATTGAGTTTCATCAAAGAATTTAATTTGTCCCAATCTGTGGCAAATCTAGACATGCAATGAGCTTGTCTTCGATTCATGCCGCAAAGAATAATCATCAGCTGTGAAGAATAATAGTGATGTATCCGCACACCTCAGTGGTATCACCAGAAATTGAGATTTCACCAGAATAATTTGTTCATTAAAGTAATTAATTGACAACAGATTTTGCAAGTCAGAAGATTTTTTTGACCTGATTTCTGTGCACATCAATGATGCTAAACCTTCTGGAAATGACAGAATTAGTAGGATATCTACCAAGTTGGTTCTTCAATAAAACTTTAGTGGGTACTACTACTGATCCCTACCAAATCTCACTCGCTTACCGTTCCATCTTGAAGCCACATCACCAATTAATCCCACCTTTGCACATTCCTGATGATCCTTCTCAGGTCTAAATTACACCGGGCCCCGATCCAGGTGCCACTATCATCCGTTTGCAAACATCAAGTTTGCAGCGCTTTTTTAGATGAATTGAGCCCTAGAAAGACCGCCCAATTCCAAAGAACGGCTGCTCACTCTGGGTTAGTGCGAGGTCACAACACGCTATTCATATACACACACTGACGTTTGCATGACTGTTGACCATACGATAAACTAGACTAGGCACTGTCCCAAAATATTGCACTGTTTCATGAGTTTGACTTAGGAAGACAGGATATATTATACTGATAGGTTTAAAAGCTGGATTTGGCATTCTCTAGGACTCAAAAATTATTTAGCTGCATGGTTGTGTTCCATTCTATATTTAGCATCTGACATGGGCCACCACTTATCTTACTTTCATGAAAAGAAACTTAGGAAATAGGAAGAAACTGACGTTGGTATGAATAATGAACAGTGTTGGTATGAATAGTAAGAACATTGTGAACATTGTCAGTATTTTCAATGATAGTGTTATTATGAATAATAATTTTAGGGGATAATACTAGGATAAACCGTGATTTCTATGCATGGTGTCAAGAGCATAATTCCACCCAAATTTTCGAGTTCAACCTGAATGTATGGATAGTAAAAATAATTCACTTTGTTTGGGGGGGCCACAGAATATAATTGACATATTCCAAGGTCATGGAACCGACCCACATGGTTGAATAATGTTATGATGATCAATGGGAGAATAACTTATAAAGAATTAACTTGCATAACATCACTCAACTAATGAGATGTGTTCATGACCCCCGCAGTAGATTCGAGAATAAAGCCTCCATATGTTGGAATCCCAATGCTTCGGACTGAATTTGAAGTCAGGGTAGTTGGACACAGCTCATCAGTTGAGTAATGTTATGTGAACTTGCAAGGTCAATTGGATCTCTATAATGTAATTTAGTTGAAGGTGACAATGATTTAGCTAAGCATAACATTATTCAGCTGCTATCAACCATTGCATTCCAATAATATCATTACAGTGTTTCACCCAACTTTATCAGGTTGAATTTGTCAATGGAGAACTCTCCTAAGAGAATAAACAAAGTTTAATTTCAAATAGAATCTAGATTATTCTTGACCCCACCTAGCATATAGACTTAGTTGGATAATGTTATGAGAAGTCACCACTGAACATTGTGTCTGAATAGAGGACTCAAAAACTCATGTATTGGTAGGGAGTTTTGCCCAACCTTTGACGTTCAAGGAATGTTCATTGAAAACCAAGAACCACGTGCATTTACACCCCTATATAAAAGTTTTTTATTTCTAAAATCAAGCAATACATGTAAAATTTCAATCATGAGAAAAACACAAGAGACAATATGTATACATAAAAAAAATTACATATGTATATAGTCATTAACATAAGTACACAAATATGCTTTTGAATAACATGGTAAAACTTTTTCATCCCCCGGTTGTAACTCATTAGTATCTAAGTCTACAATATGTGTCATAAAAGCTAATGCAATTATTGTTTCAAAAGTTCAAAATGCATATGAAGTTTTTCATCAAATAATTAGTAAGATCGTAAGTCCACTTATTGTTGGCTTTTTCGATTCCAATATAAGCCAATCTCTATGTTTGATGGATGATTCATCAAGTCAATTGGATCCCTATACTCCACCCAAACAAATACCAAATTTTCTATGCATACTATAAACCCTCTCAACAAACCAAACCTTAATTGGAGCTAATTTTTTTGCCTACCACATTTTTGATGATTATAATTTTAAGTGTATTATTGTCTTGACCAATGATCGGGGAGAACCGGCAGTTAGTTGCAAATGAACCAGTTGAGTTTGAGAAATAACCGGTTGAAGTTCGAGACTGTAGGAAAATTACCGATCATTGTAGAGGAATTTATAGAATATACCCCAAATTAATAAAGGAAAACTGGAGGATGCCAACATGTAACCGGTTGGACTTGGAAACACTATGATCTCAACTGATTATGCCCAAAAATCTCCCCAATCACTGTTCTTGACTTGCATCCCCATGGGCAGTTCGGGTTCGCATTCACCCAAACCGAGATCTAGGCGCACCGCCACTACTGACAGAGAACAGCATACCGTGGAGTATGTCGCTGCGGATGCTGCTATCCTCCAGGAGACTCCGGCCACTCAAATGTCCCCCCGAGGTGAGTTCTTTCTCACTTTAATACTCTTTTGCAATATTCTCTTTGAGGACCGGGAGGTCTCCCGATGATGGATCTCCATAGATATACTTTTAGTGTATGAGGTTCATGTAACCTTGTTCTGAAATTATGTTCCATTGCCTTGCAGCAACGACTGACTTGCCTCCGCAATCCATTAGTGTGCCATCGGTAAGACATTTCCTAGTCTTTGATCTCAACGGGCTCCTTTGCTCTAAATTGCATCTTGTAGTTTTGATAGCAATCAAAGTATCTTGAACAAATTAATGCTACTTGAGCATTTTATTCCACTTGTTAAGTAGTCTCTACTATGCATGTTTTAATAATAGCCACATCTTAATTCAAAAACAAGACAAGCAATATCCTCTCTATTTAGAACCAAGAATTCAATTGATGGAAGAATTTGTCTATAGACACCTATTGTTGCTTTCACAATCAAATACACAAAACCGCTAATGTGACGAGCACCCAAAAGGAGGTAGGGGCAATGTGAAACACACAAAACAAACGAGGAAAGGAGGAGTTTTGAGCACCTTCGCAATTTCAACAAACTTTTATGTCGGGCCTATCACAAGACATAACTTCTAAGTCACCTAACACTTGTAATCACTACCTGCATCAACCACCCGCATCAACCCATCCGCGTCCCCTTTGCTCAACCTCCACAAAGAAGTGTGTTCCTCTTGCAACCCAAATCAAGAAGTAACCTTGTTCTTAGCTCAACAACCCCTTCCAAAACCCTAATATTGCCTCTTCCATACATGCATGGATGAGATAAGGAAATGAGAAAATTATACATCCTAGTTTCGTCTAATATTGAATACTTATCTCATAAAGTCTATTGACACTACCATACAAGTGCAAATTATGTTGTATATTTTCTAGAGGTCCTTCATACATGTACATGACTACGAGCTACAATTTGTGTAGGATATGTATACGTTATACGGCAAAGTTCAAATGAATGCCCCTTGTGTGCATTCATGTATACTCATACATGTTATGAAAGGTGCACCCCCCAGGGATACAATTAATTGAAAATGACCTCTCTACATTAATCACTATATTCGTTAATTTGAGACTTTCTCTTGTCTCAAATTAATATATGGACCACAACAACATGGTCTAATGTTTGGGTCGTCCTACCTAAACCATCTTGATATGAGTTCTTAATTGGGTTCTTGATATGAACACCCGCTTCAAAGTATTTGCATCTTACAACATTCTCCAATATCTGTGTGATTTTATCCATGTTCTTATCTTTGTAACTGTCTCAAAATGCCGAAAAAGTCCCAAATTAACGAATATAATGATATTACAAGCACATGAGTTCTTGGTAATTTTCTTGTGTCACTGGAAACTTGATCTACATCACTAAAAAAATCTACAAATCTACCATAATGGTAGATTTGCGTTATTCTTTCACTCATGCCATATGATTGCCTAGGACTCATGTGCCGGTAGTGTCACTACAAGCATGCAGGTCCATGGCAATCGACTTGCAACAAAGAAAAATTGTCCTACATCAAACTATCATAGTGGTAGATTTGCATCTTTCTCTCACCGATGGAAGACAATTGCCTAGGATCATATGTTGGCAGTGTGTTGTCAAACTCTTGAGAACACCATTCTGTTCATGTTCTTTTTCAAAATTTAGGGTTTATCCTGAACAACACTCTTTATGGTTTATAGTGTCATTTACTCTATTATGAGACCTGTGCTTAAACTAATGGTCAACAACGTTGATGATTACTACAAAGTTCTACATGACATTTGGCACTAGTATGCTCAAAAGAATAATGAAGCTTATACCTAGGTTACACAAATAATCAACAAGCTCATTAGTGTAACCACATGACACTTGACATTAATATCCTCAATTGGATATCTTCTAGTTACATACAAAAGTGTAAATTTTGTCATCTCAAGTACCCCGATGTGCTACCATCAAGTTTATTGAAAGGTACCAATTAAGGTGTTAGTTTGACTGAGAATTTATGAACTCTTTCTCTACATAGTAAGTGAATGTTTTCAGCCTCCCGTTGGTAGGGTTGGTCAGCTTGTTTAATCCTCAGGGAATGGGGTAAGGACATAACATTATTAAGCAATGTGCATTCGTTCATGTGGGCCCCGAGAATATAACCATGGATGCCGCAACTAGTGCAAATTCAATATGAATTTGCACTAGTTGTGGCATCCATAGTTATATTCTCAAGGCCCACATGAACAAACGCACACTACTTAATCATATTATCCGATAATATGAAAGACAAATTTGATTTGAAGATGTGATTGGAGTTGGCATTGAAACACAGTTATGAAGGGTGATTTCTTGATTAGAGAATTGATAAATATTTATATACATATATTTTAATCAAAATAATCTCAAACCAAGTTCCAATAGTCAATGAATATAACTTTTATATTTAATCAGATTCACTACTTGAGATGTGGTTGTGGTTTGATTAATGAAACTGTGAGCTGTATATCTACATAATATTATTCAGATCCATAACAGTGTTCTGTGGGACTGACAATATTTTGTGAAATATTCCTCACATTCAATCTAAATGATGGAATATTCCGTAGAATATTGTCAGTCCCACAGAACATTGTTATGGATCTGAATAATGTTATGTAAGGTGGAAAGGGAAAAGATATCTAGGTTAATTTCAAGGGTAATTCTTTACATGACTAGTTAAGTCCTCAAAATGAAAAGAGAAGAAAAGAAAAATGACTATCTCGAATGTTCTTGCATCAACTTGAATATAGTTTTGTTTCTCTTGATGTGATCATTCTATGACACAAATTAAGGCATATAGCCTTCCTTTCAAAAAATGGGCCCGTGTCCAGGGGGAAGGGGGAGGGGGGTTTGGTTCCAAGTGGGTGGTGGTACAATTGTTGAGTTTTCTTTTGTTTAATATTAAAGGTATTTTATAGCATTTTGTTGTTGGAATTTCATCAAGTTTTTAAGGAAATGTTTTGGTACTGTGAAGTTGCTTAGTTTTTCCAATGGAGTATTTGTGTATGGCTCCTCTAAAACCGACTGCGATGGTGCCATTATTGCGTTCACATTCCATCCCTTGTTTTTTTAGTGCATTTATGAATGGGTTCCATTTTGTGTGGTTTTTCTATACGGTTGTTTCTAGGTATTTAACATGACAATATATGAATTCTATGAATTGGAGGGTGTGTGGGGAGGATGTTCTCAAAATAGAGGCTTCAAAGACCATTGTTGTTAATAGATTCTAGAAACCAGTTTGTTAGAGATGGTGGAAGATATTGATCTAGAAGTAGGAAAACAAATGGATCTCAATTTTGATACCTTTTGAATTCTTGCACAATGACTTTAAAGATTATAAGGCAACTCATGTAGGGTTAATTGGTCTTTCAAGAGCTCAATCGGGTTAAATTATAGGGGATGTTTTCTCATAATTGGGTTTGTGGAGCTTTCACCACTTATAGATATTAAAAATGACATGTTGAAAGGTGACCTCACGTACATATCCAAGTATACAACATACTTATTAGAAAGAAAACCATAATAATCACTATATTCGTTAATTTGAGACTTTCTCTTGTCTCAAATTAATATATGGACCACAACAACATGGTCTAATGTTTGGGTCGTCCTACCTAAACCATCTTGATATGAGTTCTTAATTGGGTTCTTGATATGAACACCCGCTTCAAAGTATTTGCATCTTACAACATTCTCCAATATATGTGTGATTTTATCCATGTTCTTATATTTGTAACTGTCTCAAAATGCCGAAAAAGTCCCAAATTAACGAATATAGTGATAATATATAAGCATCCCATAAGCAACTTGTCAAGAGGTCAGAAGTTAGTCGCGCATTAACTCCATTAACAACAAAGGTATATTTTCACGTTTTGAAATTGGCTTTGTCACTTTGCCACTTTACTCGTGAAACTATGTGTGTGTGCGCGCGCACACGTGTGTTATACTTATTTATTTATGTTATAAATTAGTTGAATGTCCCATGTAATAGTGGAATTATACTTCAAATGCACTATACATTTGGTTTAGTGTGACACACATTACTCATCATTGAACCACACTAATTGTCTTGCAATTACTCTGAGGTGAAAACATGACACTTGGTGTTGCATGACAAGTCATGAAGATCACTCTAGTTAACATGATATAACACTAAATCGGATACTTAGTGTAGCTGCAACAAGTTAGCAGTGATGTTTAGATTATCTTGATGATATGTTATGATGTTTAGATTATCTTGATCTGAAATGAGTGATGATGTCAATGTACATCTCCGTCTCGTCTAGCCTAGGAACAGTTTCTTCTTATTTTCTCAAGTTCAACATTGATTCAACACTCAGCTGCTTAGAACTTGAAAGCGGGTAACTTTACTGTTTCGATCTCAGTAGAAGTAGACCTTGACTTGGTGGTCAATCACCCACCTTTCCGTCTTGTGAGAGGCGTGTCAAACTATTCTACTACTGACTCCAGTCAATCATCTATCTCAAATCTGGCTTCATTTGGCCCATGTGTACGGAGTTCAGAGTAACTCCAGAGGAATTTGTGGCCAGGACAGGAGCTTCTTCCTCAAACTCGAACCTACCTGATGAACACACGCTTTGGGCCAAGAATCTGATTGCAGTGAAGGTACGCGACACTAAAACGGACACTGCTTTTTCTTAAATCATCCCAATGTACAAAGTTCCTTAGATTTGCAATCTCAAATGAAGAGACTTGTTATATTCTAGAAGATTTTGACCACGTTATAATGGGTGTTTGTTTTAGGCTCATGTGTCTTAAGTGTACAGAGTCCGAATTCCACACGGTTATAGTGATAGTTGAAGAATTTCTACTTCAATTCACATAAATAAATAAATAAATAATGTCGGGTAATCCGACATGAATTTGAGCCCGTTGGTCCTAACCCTGTTCAAGAATCCTCTTGGTGTAGGGTGGGATTTACTGCCTACCTTGCAGTGGGTGGGCTCTTGGCTTACTACCTACCTAGCTAGTTTTTTTCCGTCAAGTAGAGAGAAGATTTCACAACGGGAATCAAACTGCCGACAACTCCATTTGGAAATGGGTACCTCTCCACTATAACCCGATAATTTAGGGTCATCTCAAACCAAATAACTCACATAACATTAACATGGGATCAGAGCCTATATTTTTGTTGCTTTTAGTTTCAATTAGTTCAAGTTTCACCCTAGTCCAAATCACATCTAAGATGCACAAAGTGTAATCGACACTCATGTAAGTTGAAGGCACTTCAACTTGGAAAACCTCTTTCTTTAGCTAATTTGAGCATGAAACTAGCATTGAAGACCTTGGCTAGGTCCAATATTATGTAATTACCTTGTTGGGACGAATGGTTGCGTGTAGTTTTTGTATGCCACTTAGAGAGGGGGGCTTAATATAAGTTATATGGGTCTTCTTTGATTTCAATTTTTCTTTCATTTAGAATAAGATATGTTACTAGGTATTTAATAAAGACATTGCATTCTTAACCAAGACGAGAACATTCGTTTTCTATTCATAATAAAGTATGAGTTGCGATGTCTGACTATCATGCAATGATTGTAGACATCTTATATTCAACTTGGTGTTTTGGATAGTCCAAGATATTACATGATCATTCTATCATTGTACTAAGCGTTGTACCTAGTCCCATAGAACAAAAGAGAACTTTGCTTAGTGATTTGTTATGGGTTATAAATTAGAGCTTTTAAAGTTGTGAAGGTCGTATGTGGAGGAGTGCTACACCGGTTATGATAATGAGTGTCACTCATTATTTGGACTCACACCATTCTATAACATTGTATTTACTTATATTGATTTTTTTAATATTCTGAAGATGTTTATGTTCTACATGTCTAAAAACTATTATTAACCTTGTTGATAAATATGATATCAATACCAAGAATTTATAGCATTACATAATTTTGAAAAATAACAACACTAAATCTATACCATAAATGCTTCAATTTTATGATGGCTAGGTTAAGGATGGATCCTCTTACCCATGTAGTGATTGGCATAAGGGGGTTGACCTCTAACTTGGTATGCAGGTGTCATTTGGTTACTTTATTAATTGAAAACATATATATGATTGGTGTGTGGTTAGGTAAGGATCAAAGAACAAGCTTGCACCATAAGGACACAACGCATGTTTAAAAGAGATTGGTTTACACCTTCAAATCTTATCAACAACTCCACACTTATTAGTGAACACGACTTGAAGAACTTATGTATTCAATTAAGAAATCAACAAACATGCACTTCTGATAACCATAACTAAATCATGAGTAGTCCAATTTCCAATCTAAAATTTGCCGATGTTGCATCATAAATTTGCTAATGCAACACATGTTTCGTTGTGTATTAAATCTATGCGGAAGCAGTCAAAAAATATGAAGAAAAAAAACAAAAAAAACACCCACAGACCTTAATAGTGTTTATTGATGTGGTAATTTTTATTTTTATTTTTATTTCTAGGGTTGCGCTTACCAAGTTTGATCTAAGGTAGAAATACCATAAACCGTGAACTACCCTCTACCCGTGTAGTAGACTTCCGTTAGAATAGTGAAGTGCCATTTCTGAAACCGATAATTATCAGGCTGGCAGCTTGATATGCGTATACAATTAGTTTAGCCAAATTTAGTCATGTTTGACTACCATCAATCACAGCTTAATGTACTCATGAGTTAACCGGTTTAGGTGATGTTCTGTGTGGAAACGAGCATTACCGTGTTCGGTTTAAGGAGAATCTAATGAACGAGTAGGGGGTTTGACAAACTTTCCACTTTGAAAAACTGTAGAATTTTTTTTACAAGGAATAAAGATATGAAACAACTCGTATTCTTCATGAATCCTTCTCTTCTATCTTGAAAACTTATCTCATGATTTTAGGACCATATCTTCAATGCGAATCACCTTATTTTCACGGTTTATGGTATTTCTACCTTATTGTAATGGTGATGACTGTTTTGGACGGACCTGTCGGACAGTCGGAGTCAGCTCTCGGCGTCCATAAGGACGGACCCACTAAGCTAGATCTGACTTTCCACACAAGCTCAATAAATAAATAAGATTTAAGATTCTATACTACGTCATACACATCATCAGACCACTTTTCGAGCTCAAATTTTGGCATCTACCGTACATACATAAGTGAAGCTAGATTTCTTGAGCCTGATGCATGCTGGGCCTTCGATCGAGCTCCTACCAATTTCCTTCCTCATGGAGAACATGAGCAAAAGGTATATAAGTTTTTGGATATTCTGCAAACAATGGTGATGCTGGAAGATAACGTAGTTATAGCAGTGACTTGGATTGGAGCTTGTGTAACTTGGTCACAGCAGGCAGGGCCGGCTCCTGGTCAAGAGTCGTGCCCTCTCGAACCAAACCACTCAATAAGTTAGCATACTGTAACTTATGTGGTCGGATCTTCTGCTATCAAGCACTCATGGAGACCTTAAAAGTGACCTGGGCATCGCTACCTAGACTAGGGAGGTCAAAGGAGCTGCAAGTCTTCAGAAGATCAGGAGGACATTCGAAGAACATCGCTGGAGGTGATTTGGTAGGTAAGTTCGGGAGTTTGGTGTCAAAATGGCATTTTTTGAGGTGATAAATGAGATTTCGTGGAAGGTTCCAAATACCAGAAGATTGACACGGGGAATTTTGTTCCAATTTCTGAATTCATCTGTGGTGAATTTGCTTTCTCATTGTAGTACTTAATATGATTCAAACTGATCAACACATAGGTAAGGTTAGAGCAACATTTTAGGCACTATATACTCTTTGTTTTTATAAAAAAAATTGAGAGGTTAGAATTTGTGAAAAAAATTAGAAGGAATTGTTGCTGAATAGTGTAAAATGTGTCATCCCAAGTTACCAAAGAATCAAGATTTGAGTTTTTTTTACAATCAACCTTGCATTTTGCACAAATCACTACAACTAAATCGTACGATTCACATGGGACCCAAGGATGAGTAATGAACTCCGTAGTTCAACAATTTTATTATATAGCTTCATTAGGTTGCTGGAAAGGAATGGAGACCCCTGAACATATATAAGTGTAAAGGACAAGAAGTCATAGACTTGCAAGAGTGAAATTGATGTAAAAGTGATTCATTTTGACACGAGGGTAGTGAAATTGACCTAAAGATATGATAGTTCCTACATGAGACCTTTGTCATTTGACCCAAGGTGAATGGGAAGCACGTCATACACAAATGATGTTGTCTTCTGCTTCTTTGTTCACAAAGTTACTAAAGTAAAATCCAATGCTCTAAAGAACAAGGGTGTGAGGCCGTTGTAAGTTTGTAACACAAGAAGAGTGTGATGGCCCTTGACTCGCCCTTTGAGGAGGTCTATTTGAGTGGTCCAAGTTCTACACATGTGTATCAAAATCTTTTCTAGAGCCGGTTCATTGGATAGGACTCAGAAAAAGACCACAACTTTGACTTAGTAGTATGGGCAAGCAAACACGACCAATTAAAGAAAGGTGTTCAATATACATGACCTCAGCAATATAGAGTAGAGGCACCTATGACTGATCGCTTAAGAGATTCTACTCCAGATATGGAGAAGTATCATGCGGTGCAAATTTTTCATGTGTAGGAAGAAAGAAATCAAGGGATTGTAAAATAAAAATAAAATGGTAAGTTTATTTCTTAAAATGAAATCATTGTGAATTTTTGAAGCCAAAAGTTGGTCCAAGCATATTACTAATGTCTAGAGTCTGCCATAACCGATCATTCTAACTGTTCATTCCTTGTCATTTTAACACTCAAAACCAAGACATGTATCATGGCACTATTGGTTCTGACCTGATTGAAATTTAGTCGCAGTCAAATCAAAATTCAGGTACCCTATAGATTGCCAATGGGATCCTAATTGGGAATAGGTGCCTCTACTATACTAGACTATCATGCGGTGATTCTAAGCAATGAGTGGGGAGAACTAACCGCTAGTTACAAGGTGGACTAGTTAAGTTTGAAGAATAACTGGTTCAAATTCAAGACTTCAGGAAAATTATCGATCCATTAAAAAGGAATTTACAGAATATTCTTGATTTAATGAAGAAAACATGAAAGATGTCGAACATACAATCGGTTGGTCTTGGAAACACTAGGATCTCGATCAATTATGTTCAAAAATCTCTCCAGTCACTGCTTCCAAGTCAAATGAGTCCATCATTTTTTTTTATCACTGAGCCATTTCAAAAAATAAACCCCAAATCATGTGGCATGCCACCAGCTTGATGCCCGTAACTTTGGTGAGGCATTATTGAAATTATTTTTAGCATCAAGTAGATGCTTAGAGCAATTGGTTGATGCCTAATGCAGACTTGAGATATTATAAGTTATGGGTTCTTACTGAATCTTGTAGACACGACATAAACAACACAACTGATAAAATTCCAGCAATGTTGTAATTATATATCTAAAATTTATGCACACCATATGTTCAGGTCATAGTAGGCGAGTGTTTGCTTCATAATCAAATTCTTGAGGCTTAGGTGACTTAGGCAAACCTACCCAACAATTCAGGCACATGGACAAACACTCCATGTTTTCAGCACTATAGGGATTGCATTAAACATTTCATTTAGTGCGGCCCACACTATTCATCATCAATCCTTACCAATTGTCTTGCACTCACTAGGTGGACACAAGAAAGAGTGTTATACAACACTTGGTATTACACGAAAAGTCATCAAGACCACTCTAAGTAACATGGAACACCAATTTTAATGCTGCAATAAAATAAAATAAAATAAAATAAGTGTAGTATTTGAAAATGTTGAAATCTTGGAAATGATTCATACATGTGCATTGGTAATATGTAAATTGGAGGTAAATTGTTTCAAGACAAGTCGGTAATGTCATGTTATAGTATCTAAGTTACATGTACTTGGATGCCAAGCATTCTATGCACATGTTATTTACACATTCTACTAAGGATACTTCAAGTTTCTCTAAAAAAATTTCAACATGTAACTTAATCTACATGAGACTTTAGAAATAACTAATCTACATGAGACTTGGATTTTGACTTGCATGCAGGGTATACCGCGTATTAGTTCTTACACAAATCTATTGCACTATGTCACCGACATCTTTTGACAAAAATTGAACGACCGTGCAGAATGTGTTGAAAATCATGGCACGACTAAACAACTTCCCTTCAACCATCATTGCAAATTTTCAGAACAAATCGCGACAACCCTACAACATAGTTTTGTCGCTCTAGTGAAAGAAATTCATGACGGGCTCATGACTTGGTGGACGGTCGACTGACCTAGTGAGGGCTACAGTAATGTAGACAAGCCTAAGATGGACACTTTTCTCTTGGCACCCACTTCTCGTAGGATATGAAGCATATTTAACTACAAAACGAATAGCAAATCGAAATCGTGCCCGTTGTCATTTGCCTTATAGTTTTTGGAGCTCATCTGAATATCTTATTCATTATCGGAGTGAAGAATCTCTTTCTCATTGAGTGGTCATATAGGTCCCACCCATCATGTTAGCTATTGAACCTAGAATGGTTAGCATATTTTGAACATGAAATTTGGTCAAGCACATGTTGTTTTGGTGCCGGTTCTTAGATCCACACCTAACCACATGCCAGTCAAATATACGTGTTCAAATTATTGTTGTGTTCCATTTAGGCCCGTCTACCTTAAAGCTACAAAGTCACCCTCTATAGTGCATGTGAATAAGGAAGCTGTTGACTACCACAGTTCCAGGAGACTCAATACCAGACCTTCCAGACTATCCCCCCCTACGAAAAGTCTTCCACAGGTTTCAACATCCTTGATGCAACATGCTTGTGTTAGTTTGTGATAATCGGAAACTTACACGAAACTTCCACACACTCCTGCGGCGGACCTGCCTTCCATGAATCGGACAACCACATGGCCAGCAGAGAAGCTCAACCCTTTGCCCCGTACATAAATACCGTGTCCTAGGGACACTGAATCACACAACAATCCCCAGATTTCTCTAGTAGTTCCTGCAATCTCATGAACTTCGTGAACTTGTCTCTTGTACGATCACGTCCATCAATTCATCAGTACTAGGTTATCAAGTGCCCGACCAAACTCATCTCAATATTGTAAGATTCATCAGCCTGCCTGCAGATTGATCTCGACACTAGATCAAGCGGGATCACTCCGGCTACTCTGCAATTCTTTGATTGCGAAGATTTAATTTAACCCGCCGGGGTTTTCTTTGTGGGATCGAAATGGCGTCGGTCAGCAGCAGGTTGGCGATTGTGTTGCTTCTGGTGGCATTGTTGGCGGTGCACGCGGTTCCGAAGGGAGCCGAGGCATGGACGAAGAAGCACCCAAAGACACTGGTGGTGTATGGGCAGGAGCTGCGGGGGTCGCACTCGGATGCCAACTTCCGTTACATTGTGAACTCAACGCTCGGGATATTGGCGATCGTGAACCTGAACCTGACAAGCGGGGCAGACGCAAACTCGACGGTGTTGGGCAAGCAGTATGGGCAGGTGACATCGTTCAACGAGCTCCAGAACGGTGAGATCTGGTTGTATGGATCATTTGACATGCGCATCTCCACCAAGTCCTACAACGGTTCCTTCTTGCTACAGGGGGCCTACAATGTGTTCACCACCAACCGCACCATCCCCATCATCGGGGGCACTGGGGAGTTCTATGAGGCGAAGGGATATGCCATCACGTCCACCGTCAACATTGGCAGCTCGGGGCCTTACAATGAGTACTCGGACGCTGTCCGCTACGAGTGCCACTTTGATCACTAACCAGGGATGGGATGGGTGTGTATGAATTAATTAGCTAGCAGGAATTTCACTAAGAAATAAATTAGCTAGCTTGCTCGCGGCAATTGATGTTTCAGTATCCTGATGATGATTTTATCACCATGGCCATTACTAGCTGGGACCTAGTGAGGGACCTCGTGTGTCCGTTGAGTTGTACAATTGATGGTGTTCCATTAATTCCATGAATAATTCCAATTTTCTCAACTGCACTTCCAAGTCACATCACTCTGTTTTTTTCCTTCTCTCACTGGAGGATTTGATGTTAATTGAGTGACAAATACGGCTCCTTCCTCCAATGTGTTCACGAACCCACTTCAATCACTAGCTGATGGATGGATACAAATACGCATTCCGTTGACATTTGTAGCTCACAGTGCAGCTAGCGGCAATTGAAATTTCTGTATCCTGATGGTTTTGTTGCCATGGCCATTAGGTAGCACCTAGTGAGGGACCTCCTGGGGCATTCAGCAATAAAAGACTGCGAATTCTTGAGTGTTTTCTGTCACTGCAGGCTGGTGATTGTATTCCATAGGTAATTCCAATAACACCAATTTTCTCAACACTCTGTTTATTGATCTCTTTGGCTGGAGATTTTGATAGAATTTTGGTGGACTACCCTACCAAGAGTACTTGGACACTGTCCACTGCAAGGGCAACTTCGATCACTTTATGAAATGTGGATACGAATTCATAGGCCATTCCAAAATCTGTGGCTTGCAGGTAACGGTAATTGATGTTTCAATATTCTGGTTTTGTCGCCATGGCCATCAGCTACCTAGTACCTAGTGAGGGATGTGCTCTTGTGTGAAGCTGAATTAGAAGTAGCCATTCACTGATACAAGATTTTGTACGAATTGAGTGTTTTCTGTTATTACAGATGGTATTTCTGCATCTAGATCTCAAATTTGTAGAGGCTTTGACTTGTATGAATGCATAATTTCCAAGCCATTCGATTATGAACATCCATGTGGAGGCCGACATGAGCAATTTTTCGGATATGACCTCCAAAAAGGACCATGCTCACGCTGTGCTTCACTTGTCGGTCGGCCATATCTCAAACATATCTCGGTGGTTCAACCTCATTTTGGAGGTTTAAGGCCATCATCATACGAGGTACTGCAAAGTGATCCTGCTGAGGCATTAGATTAAACAATATTGTTCAAATTCATACTGGCAAACACAAACTAATACACTATGCCCATCTGGAAACCTGCTTATTTGCAGTTGAGCAGTTCATCATAACTTGCGCACAAAATTAGGGTTTTGTGCAGTAAACACCAAGAAAGTTGGTCATGGAATTCAACAATGACTGCTTCAGACCAAATATTAAGGAGGTCAAGAGAAGTAGGGTTACTGCCTCTACAGTAACTGCAAGCATCACTACTGTATCGAAATCAAAGGGAGCTTGTATAAGTTGTGCCTAGCTTTTTCTGGCTTCTGCTTTAACCATCAACCCATAAATTGTCTACTCAAGAGTACAACATCTTCACCAGAAGTCCTACTATCACAACAATCCATGTGTTAAGCGGCCATGCTTAAAGTGAGACATCAATGGGGGAACGATACAAAACAAAAGATGCATTCATGAGAAGCCAAAGAATGGTCAATAACCCAAATTTGGCTTGGAGCCCACCAAACAAGAGCTCGAGCACGTGGCAATTTCTAAGCTACCTCATGGAGGCAGTTTAGGATTTTTCCCAGAATCTTGCTGTAGTCACCACATGGGATCCATCAAAGGTGCCATCTAAGAGTTGTTAGTTCGTTAGAAACTTCAAACTCTCAAGTTGAGAGATTGTGTGTAAAGTGATTTTTTTGAATAAACATGAGTAAGAGGCACCCCATCTCGCAATGAAGGGGGGCTCCTTCTTTTGAGCTCTCAACTCAAGCTCTCAACTCAGCTCTAGTTTAAAGGGGGCTTCAGTCTAAGCCTATGATCAAGCTCACTGCAAAACAAAGTGGGGAGGGTTTACTAACAAAGATAGCATGTTTTAAAAAGTCAGAAAGTGAACACATAGTAACTGTTACCTATTAGCCTAAGTCTATGACCAAGGGTGAAGCATCTCTCATTCACACAAACTGGAGTCATCTCTTTTTTAAAGATTAATTAGACAATCCATTAATGTCAGAGTACATTTTTGTGTTGATTTCCAACAAGATGATCAAGATTGACCCTGAAGCATAAGTTTCCAAAACGATGTGCCCACAATAGGGTTTTCAAAATAATCGTTTTCAAAACCACATCCACGGCTTTGATCCCCATAGGTTGTCTTTCTTTCAATCTCAACGCCTAAACTCTTATTAGGTATGAAAGCATGCCTACAGTTTTCCAGTATTCAAGTTTTTACTAGGTATAGGACTCCCACTGAAAGTGAAAACCTGAAAGCAAAACTATGTTTTTCTTTATTTTGGTTTTGCAAATTGATCACAAGAGAAACTTGAGATCGTATAGCCTATAGGTAACCACTTTGACACACAAGCTTGAATAAAATACAGGGAAATTACATTAATGTGGATTACCTGACCTAAAATGGAGGAACTGCATGGTGCCATAACTTTTTCCTGAGAATATCATTTGTAACCAACATAACATTATTCAGATCCATAACAGTGTTAGGTGGGACTAACAATATTTTGCGGAATATTCCTCACATTCAGCATGAATGATGGAATATTCCATAGAATATTGTAAGTCCCACAAAACACTGTTATGAATCTGAATAATGTTATTAAGTAAGTTATTTCCTATACCTTGATGTGCATGCCACCACTATTCATCATCGACTCACACTTAGGGCCGCTTTACACTAGGAGTCAAGGCCGTGAAATTTTGGGGCCAACTTAACCAATATTTTAGTTCTTTTGAAGCTCGAGCCGGCCTCAAGTTTTGAAGCTCGTTGGCCCCCCAATCCATGAGTGTTCCTTTTGTGCCTTGGAGGCCATCTCAAGGCCAACATTTTATAGATTAAAATATTCAATTAATTGTTGGCCTTGACTCCTAGTCTAAAGCTCTTCGGGTTGGCCTCAAGCTCTCAACCAATAGGATCGCGAGATTTCCCTCAGCCCTTGGCCTCGACTCCTAGTGTAATGCAGGCCTTATTGTCTTGCAGACTATGGGTGGCAACTAGAGAGAGTGTCTCTTAACACGGCTGGGGCGAAACAACCCCGTACACTAGTTCCTTGGAGGCAAGAGTTTAGGCATCCAACAAGTATGGATTGGTTCGCCCAAATCCACTTAACACTTGGTGCTACATGGCAAGTTACGAAGACCAATATAATTAACATCGCACAACAATTTTAATGTCACATTAAATAAAGCATTTAGTGCAACAAGTTATGTTATTTATGTAAAACTTGATGAAGATTACATGAAAGTTGTCACTTCAAGTTTCAAAATTAGATCTAAGATGCCAAAAGTTATAATAACATGTCATAGTGAAAATACTATGTCGATAGTGTTAAGTTTTGAGCCTAGAATGGTGTCTATATTTTGGACACATAGTCCAATCTCATTCACATGATGCGTGTTTTTTTTTGGAATTGATCATCTTGACCACAAGCTCTACCATATATAACACCCAAATATAGGTGTTTGATCAAGAAGCTTGGTACATCCCATGTACCAAGTTATAGATTTTGGGTAGCTTTTATATGAACTCCATGTCAACCTTTGTAAGGCACCTCAACAAATGGAACATGAGTTTCACCATAAGTTGCGCAATAGTTGTACACATTGGCCATTCATCACCCAAAGTCAACACAGGTCTCTGCAATTTCACCAAATTGGGGGTTAAAACCAATGTTGGGCAGTTAATGATATTAAGGTCCCCTTGATTGGTAAGGTTAAGCTTTTCCTCAAGGCGGGTAACAAGTGAAGGATAACGGTAACCCTCCCCCCAAAAAAATATAGTGAATGAAGATCTTGGTTATCAATGAATCTTTGCCAGTTAAGGTTAAGGTTATCCTACAAAAATTTGTGTTATCATATGTTAGGCTAATTAGATTACCGTTTTGATTATCCTTAAGATATCCAAAGGGTACTCCCGGATAATTAAAGCATCTAGTAGACTTGGTTAATAAAAACATTCAAGCAGGTATAATAAGGATAAATCTCCCCAGATAATAATAATAATAATAATAATAAAGGAGGGCAAGGGCAAGGTTTTTCCCCATAGGTGGTTGAGATTAACCGCGGTTATTGGCCTTGGCAGTTAATGGGGAATAAGATTATCTTTATCCTTCATTAACCTTATGATTTAACCTTTTCATCCAATTTACCACCCTCTACTAATCAAATCATCTCAATAGGTAATGGTTGCCACAATGATTTGACCATAATACCAAGATGCATATGTGACCAATCACCTTGAACTTGGTGCAAGATGGATATATATATATATATATATATATATATATATATATATAAAATTTTTCTCAGTTGATATGAAGAGCACCCGATCCTTGAATGGTCATTGTACCCCAATAGCTAAGAGTTATGAGTTGGTCGTGGTGTATAGGGAAAAAGCTTAAGAAGCTCTACAAGATGGGTTGTTTGTTTGTGGTAAATGTTCAAGATTCAAAGGAGATACTATCATTTCAAGCATTCAAAGGTGATTCTTGTATGAAGGTTTTGGTGGTGAGCACCTTTACTAGGTGCGTGCTTGCTTGAAGGGAGGAAAATCATTTGTTGAATAACTAGCAATGTACCTATTCCTACCCTAGATATGCCCCCCATTAGATCATCCAATGTTAGTTCATGTTAACTAAGCCCTTAAGTAGGGCCAAGGCTTGATTGCCAACTCATACAATCACCATGGAGAATCTAATCTATGACTGCCTTATCTTCAAATCCGATCTATAACTAGAATATAGGTGCCCATAACCGATCACTCAAGAGTTTCTCCGCTAGATCTAGAAAAGTATAAGGGCGTGCAATTTTTTCCTAGCGTAGGAAGATAGAAATAAAGAAGACTGCAAATTTTTTGGTAATTTTATTTTTTAAATTGAAATTACTTGAAATTTTTGAGGCCAAAAATTGGCCCGAACATATTACCAATGTCTAGAGTCTGCCACAACCACTTGTGTTAACCACTCATTCCTCACTTTTAGCACTCAAATCCATGACATGTGTCATGGCACTACACTAAATAGTATATTTAGTGTTAGCAACACTAATTACGAACAACGACACTAAATATCATTAACCCTACCAAAGTAAGTAACACTAAATCTAATTTCCAACACTAAATGCACTCAAAAGTAAATCTGAAATCCAAAAAGGTGTACATTTAGTGTTAGAATACATACATTGAAAAAATGAACTTGCAAAGGAAAAGCCAAAAGACAAGGAAAGACAAGGAAATACTGCAATGTATATATATAAGAGGAAAAAATACAGATTTCATACTTGGGCTGGAATTTGTTGGCCTTGGAAGTATGGTTCATGCTTGCCTATAATTGCTTGCAGATGTGGAAACAGTTGACCTACACTCCAAGTGCCATCAACACCTAAAGCCATACCTGATCTAATCATAGTTTTTCTAGCATATGACATGTTATCACAATCTACCTCTCTATTCACATCTTCAACGCTATTTGCAGCCAACTGCAAGAAAAATCTTTTCTCCGGGTTCGTGAGTTTCCCAGACCACTACCCATCAGACCGAGGAGTGTTCTGTCAAGCATCGATTGCAATGAGTTCGGCCTTCTTCGCTTCCCATCGCTTAGTCCAGACGTCTTTGATCTTCGAGATGATAAATGTGTCTACTGGTTGTGTCAAATGTGTAGAACATGGTGACAAATACATAAGGGTAAACTGTTTTGCTTCCAAAATAGTTGTTAACGCTGGGGTCATGTTATGGCCGGTACAATTGTCAACCCAAATGAATTTTCTGCGACCATAAACATCAGATTGGAAGGCTCGAGGTTCAGCAAAGAATTCAGCGAAGAGGACTTGGTCCATCCAACCTTTGGGCCTGGTTCTGTAACATACTCCTAGAATGTTATCTTCCAAGCCCCGCATAGGATAAGTGCTGTTGGAATTAGTAAATACAAGCATGGGGGCTTCAATCATTGATCGATGCCCCCCGGAGATTCTAATGACCATGGTCATAGAGTCTCCACCGGAAACCATATCGGCATACTTCACATTCGTGTCCCCCCTAAATCCCAATGTTCGACCATTGTCTAAATTGACGACAAAATGAGTTTCGTCAATGTTTTCCATGATATTTTCATCAAAAACACTGGTTTGAAAACCCCTATGCAACACACCTAGATGATAAAATGTTGCCATTTCAATTTGAAGACTACAAATTAAGCGTCCTCGTTGTGACAACAACACAATGTTGTGCACATGCATAAACTGTTGAACCCAACTTGGGGTGAACTTTAATGTGAGTAGAACATGATCTTTGGGATCATGAGACTGGGCTATATATAGTGAGGTAGTATCCAGCAAGATGGACAAAGCCAACTCAGATAGCAACATGGAAAAGAATTTGACTCCAGCTTTTCTAAATTTGTCAAATGCATCAAGAAATTTAGGATAGATCCAAAGTACCCATTCAGATCGTTTGGCACCACGACCTGGACTTGCCTTTGTGTGGAGTTGTTTACGCCCTCCCATCCAGCTCCTGGTGCATGCAATTGGTGGGGATATTTCCTCTGCTTCTCCTTCATTGCAGAATTTTTGACGTTGAGCCCACCAATGAGAAGCCCGGATAAGGTTGGCACCTCTTTGACCACGGAAATGCTCAGGAAATGCAGAAAATGTGCGGATACAAAGATCGTGGATGCCATGTGCAATTTCATCTTGAACCATCCAGGTTATCACACGTTTGCGAACTGCAACAGTAGAAACCTGTTGCAAGCTTCTACATGTGGAATTTTGGGGTTGAAGGTCACCCATGATGAAAACCTACATTACCAAAGAGGAGGTGCGTAAGAAAAAACACACAGAAAACCAAACAAAATGTAACTTTGGGCATGGAACCTAGAAAGGGCGGGAGAATTCATTCGAATGCATTCCCTGAATTCTCCCGCCCAATATAACCCCCCCCCCCCCGTTGAGAGGCTCCATCTTCCGACTCCCGACTGGTGACGAGAGACTCCTCCGACCTTACTGCAGGGTGAGTGAGCCCTGATGAGACACTCGCCATGAAGCCTGCACTCCCACAGAAGCTTGCAACCACATAAGCTTTCAGGTTAGGGTTGGAGTTACCTAGGGTTCAAAAAACTGAATGTATATCAGATTGAGTCGAAATGTTGAACCTCAAAATTAAGGCGCGTGAATCGCCAATATCGCCTCCCGCAAAGAGTCCCCTCACGCACGACATCCACGAGTAGCAACTCTGTCCACTACACACCAACCCTGGAAACCGAAAGTCACAGGAAGGGGGAGCTTCTGCCACCAAAACCAGAGAAGACTAGGGAAGGAGGTGACAAAAGATGGAGGCAACGCATTCAAGTTTAGGGCTACACTAATTCCTCCAAACGTTCACATTTAGTGTTGTGTGGAGTAGGGGGGTAATAACACTAAATGTAATCCAACACTAAATATACTATTTAGTGTATTGGTTCCGACCTAATCAAAAGTCAGTCCCAACTTCGTCAAAATTTCGGTACCCTATAGATTGCTAATGGGATCTTATCGGAAATAGGTGCCTCTACTATAGCCCTAGCCCTCTCGTCCTTGCATTACCCAGGCAATTGCATAGGTAGCCTAGAGTAAAGCCCAAAGACTCTTGCATCCTATAGAGTAGGGACTTGCAAATCATGGTGTAACTTGGGTATTCTCTAATTGCCTATGTTGTGTTGAAGATTTTTTACCCACCCCTTAAACGCCATTGACCTAAGTAAATGAGGATTAGAGTGTTCTACTATCCTCCCATATGATGCAAACTCATCATAACTCTATATACTTATTCATTTTGTAAGTAGCATGCACATTTTGCGATGGTCATCAAAGAAGTGTGTGTCCACCTAGAAAGAGCCAATGGACATAACATTATTCAGCAAGTCAGGCATGTTCCAGAGCCAAAAATAATCTGGGCCCACATGGCATTACCAAAGATATGAGCAGAGGATGGGATGGGCTGGGCTGGGCCAGATCAGTGATTTTCTTGGAGTCTTGATCTTGAACCAGTTATTTCTCAAACTCACCCAGTTCATTTGTAATGAGGGGCTGGTTTTCCCTGGTCATCAGGCCCGAGGAGTCGCAAATGCAGAGTCACAAATGGCATCACTTTGACATGCCTAAGCTACCAGAGTAAAGCCTCCGGTGCTCGGGGCTGCCATTGTTGGACGATGGTGTACACAAAGAAAACTCATGTTCATCATGCTCAAATGGGCTTCATTGTGCAAGCAATTAGAGCTTTTGCAACTGGAAAGCCGCCATGTCCCCACAGATGGGGGCAGCCTCCGTGTCAGATTCAATAGCACATAAATCCTCATAGACCGACCACAGGAAGGGATCTAAACTAAGCGCTTGTATGTCATGGCCGATTGCAGCTTCTCTTCTATCCGATCTCCTGCAAATGACACCCAGAAAGTAGTTGCTTTCAATATATTTCCATAATTTAATACACACAATCTCTCGCACATAACCGTTGTATTTCTGTACAAGTAGGCCTGGGGATTCGTGGCACTCAAGTAAAGTCATCCGGCGTTGGCCTGTCGGCCTTCTATCTCAAAAGAAAAAGAAAAAGTAAAGTCATCCGGTAACAAAAATCGGATGAGTCCATCAAGAAGCTCGGATGGAGCTTACTTTAGTGAAACACCTTCAAGTTCGCATGTAAGACCCCATTTTTTCTTCATAGCTATTGTGAACTACTAGCTATTTTGTAAATATCAATTAGTTGGCAAGGGGCCATGATGTGGCTTTGGATGCTCTAAGCATATTTTCTAACCTCCCATGATGTGGCTTTGGATTCCACATGGTTATTTTGATAAATAACGCAAGTTGTCAACGTGTGCAACATGTGGTTATGATGTGTCGTCATAGACCTTTGTACGGGTGTGATTGTTCAAACATTTGTAATATGTCAAAATAATATTTATCATCTTATGATAAATTGGTGAACTCAAAAAATCAATTTAATATAATGATTATGATTATGATTATTCTATAATATATATAATTAAATTTATTTAAAAATAACTAATATGCATCATGTGATTTTAAAGATAATATAATATGTGATGATGATAAAATATTACAATAACTCAGATAGGCTATAGTCAGAAACTTATGATTTTCTGAGTATATCCCATCCATAACGTTATCCCAATAGTCAATTTCCAAATAACATGTCATTTGTTTATACCTCATATTATATTTTTGAAAACATAAAATTAGTTTTTATATAAAATTTGTTGTTATATGTTTTATATTTTATCTTCATTGTTTCACTTTGGTCATCTTATGAACACTTGCACTAATCTATCATGAGAATAACAAAGATAATTTCAAATGGTAAGTTATAAAAATTTTAATTTTAATGTTAATGAGGATTTTGTAATGTTTTTGACCTCTAAGTTAATTATGTGCTTCATTGATAGTTTCACTTCCGGAATGAAATTCCAACTAATTGTTTATTTATTAATTGGAAGTGCACATATATATTGGATTTTAGACCTTGAAGGTGAAGTGCACTCAATATGGGATTTGTAGTCAAACGGCCTTCAAGAATGCAAAGGCAATATGTTTTTTCGAAATTAGGCGGGGCGGGCAACAATTTTTGGTCCGCCCATGCTAATCTTTAAAAATAACCGGACTAGTAGTGATGGGTTGGCAACCCATGATGCACCCACTTATTTCCATATAAGGCATTATTTTTTATGTCTAACCCCCTTTGCATTATTGTCTTAAGTATTAGATTAGACTAGAATTATTTAAAACTACTAAAGCTTGATATTTGCGAAACCCTCGAGACAAGGAGCCGACGACGTAAGGTAGTGTCTAAAGTAGTTCATCTCATCCGCAAAGATGAATGAACTCTCACTAATGGGAACACATGAGTGCCACAAATCCCCGACCGCCCCCAGGGAAGCTCTTACACATTCGTACAGGTGGTTCTCCATCCTTCCAATCATTTCCCTTAACCCTAAATGTGACAACATACATAACCCATCAGTTCATCATCCTTCCCTCGCACCAGCAACATATTATTATCCTCAACACAATCATACAGTTTTATGGTCAAATACTTCCACAATATAGCAAAAGTCACACTTTATAGAGGAACCTCCTATTTGGATAAAACCTCATATATATGTGTTAGCAAATTTGCTCAAAACTAGAAACACCACCTCACCAAAATATCATAAAATATACCATCAAACCCATGTGCACGTTCCACTTTTAAAAAGCATCCTTACCTAGGCAGATTCCACTGAATACACAAAGCTCAAGGACGTTGTGAAACTATAAGCCTTCTAAGTGATACGTAGTGCAACATCCACACCTTCATTTCAACATAGAATTACATATGTTACCTTAGCTTACAAGGGTAGACTCACATACAAACCTGCATAGATCTAGAGTTGCTTCATTAAAGGCCACATGTCTATATTTTACAAATTGGGCAGAGACAACATGTAACATCTACAATTAGATCCCACATTTGCAATATCTCTAATCACCAACATCTTGGCAACATGATCCTTGTCCACATGAATCCGATCCAATCACTTTTGGCACAAGCCTCCAGCAACATACCATCATAGCATAGACAAGGACGATGCATCTACATGGCACGCCAATAACCACCATATTGCTCCTACAATATAGATTCAACAATCAAGATGAAAAATGGTAAGATACCCAATGTAGTGTCAAGATATGCAGTAGGCTAAAGGTAGATTTTACCGGTAATTTGGATGTTTGCTAAAGCAACCAAGGCTTGCTGAAAGCATTTGCTATTTCCAAGAACATGCAGCAACGAAGGAGGACCTCAACTATGATCGGGGAGAACCGGCAGTTAGTTACAGATGAACCGGTTGAGTTTGAGAAATAACCGGTTGAAGTTCAAGACCGCAGGAAAATTACCGATCATTTTAGAGGAATTTATAGAATATACCCCAATGTAATAAAGGAAAACCGAAGGATGTCAACATGTAACCGGTTGGACTTGCAAACACTAGGACCTCAACCGATTATGCCCAAAATTCTCCCCGATCACTGGACCTCAATAACTCAGTTGTTGACTACTTAGAAGCCTACAGATGTCTTGTCTACATTTCATAAGAATATACCCAAACTGGAAGATGCTTCTGGAATTCACAATTTGCTTCCAACACATAGATCTTATCTTCTCAGATATTGATTCTCTAATCCAAAGGGGAACTGCCACGAAGTTCAGCATGTACACATCGAGGAAAGCAAGGAGCATGCCTGCCAAGTCTTTAAGCAGGCATTCCTCCAACGTATGGATTATCTTTGCTAACTCTAATTCCAACTAGACTCTACTGTATGTAAGATTAGAGGACTCCACCTTGGGAGATCTAATAGCTCTAAAATGTAAAGGGGAGTTACGCACTAAGTTGGGACTATGGTGTTACATGATGTTCTGACCTTGTAAGTAACGACCGTTAGTGAAGAGCAATTAACTCACCCCAAAGGCATAGAGGGAGAACCAGTTAACTATATGTTGGAGGACTAGTTGAAGGGGGTTGCAACTCTTAATTCCTACAAGTATATAAAGCTCAAGGTTGGGTGGATCATGCCTCTTATTTTTCCTCTCTCTTTTGAAAGACATTGCATTGGTATCAAAGCTCCAAGATCTTGTACGTATCTTGGTGTTTTGGGTGTTGTTACTTTTCCACTATGTAATGTTTGCGATTCAAGTTGGGGAGACGATTACAGTTATTTTACAAAGGAAGGGAATGAGTTGGCTGCTTTCTAAAGTATAAGCAGTAGAGTTTTATTTTGCTTTGTTTTAAGAGAGGCGAGAGGAGTGCTTAAAGTAGGCTTGCTAGAAATTTTGCCGCAAATTTGTGGTGAATGGACTAGTAGGACATCTACAAAATTTAATTTTTTGCAAACATTTTTCAAGGTTTTTGTTGGGATATATAAGTGTTTGCTTTTGAGTTATTTTATTTTTCTTGAATATATTAGGACTCTTTGGTTTAAGGGTATTGCTTTCATACGTGATATGGGTCGCCATGGCAACATATATGGATAACTCTGTCCCTAGTGACAATGCCTCTCATTCCATGGTTAACCCCGTTTCTACTTTCCCACCAATCACTAGAAGAAATCGTGTCCATTTCAACCCTTGGCCATCGCGACTCGCACCAAGAAAATGCATAAACAATTCAATTGGTAGGCAACCGGAAGGTACCCGTGGTGTACCCATGGAAGGTGCCCCCCGATTCCCAACCGAATTGATTTGTTTATTGATTTTCTTGGTTTAGTCTTGATGGCCTAGTCGAAAGGAGGGTTGAAATGGACAAGATTTCTTCTAGTGAATTGAAACAAATTGCTTACACGGAAGATATGGGAATACTATGTAGGTAAGTTGATTGATGACCACAATTGATTTGTGAGATTGGAACTAAATTATGAGAAACTCAAAACTTTCACATAGTAGGTTGAGGATTAATTACTCCCTCGTTGGAGGATTTGCAAAATTTACTAAGGGCCTATGTGCATGGTAAAAATGAGGTACCCTATGATACTAATGCATGTTTTGTTGTTTAAAAACAGAAGGCAAAGTACCTTAAGAGAACTTTGATAAGGTTTAAATTGTTGCATCAATTTGAATCTAATTCAGAACTATGACAAGTGTATCTAAATGAGGCCATGCCACATGTTTTGAATAAGCTCACTTTGTCATTTCAACTGCTGATGAACTTCTCAAGGCTAATAACGCATCAAGATGCCTTTGTCTTAATGGATAGTGTTGCATCACATTGTTTTATGAGCTCTTCTTTTGCTAATACCTTCAGGGTGAAATAAGAAGGGCAGTATCACTTTGGTATTAGGCAATGGTGATCAAGTTTCTATAAACAAACATATTTAAATCCATGTTAAGATACAACAATATTAAAGTAATGATATTGACTTGACATTGCACAACGATTGGATAGTACAACACAAGGCATGTTTGGATTTTCAATCTAAATGTTGCATGTTTTGTTATGGCCATCGTAAAATGATTGTGTGTGTGAACTTAGTGCAAAGTTAGAGTCCAAATTCTCATAGACTTGTTGCCATGCATTTCAAATGGTCAATTTGGAAGGGAGCAACCTTGTTCTTAGTTCAATTGATTGTAGTTGGAGATGATATAGAGGACATTGTGGCACCACCTTATGTCACATGTTGGAGGAATTTGGTGATGTGTTTCAGCCTTTATCAAGTGGATTATCTCCAAAGCAAGAAAGTGGCCCATGCTATTATTCTTGAGCTGGATGGGAAACCACCTTTCAGGCCGATTTATAGGTTGAGTCCTCTGGAGCTGCAGGAGGCCAAGATGCATATCAAAAAAATACTTGGAAAATGGATGGATTGACCCCATTTCATCACCTTATGGGTCTCTCATATTATTTGTCAAAATAAATGATGGATGTTGTGACTGACGGTCAATTATTGTGTACTCAATAAGAAAACAATAAAGAATCGTTATTCTTTACCTAGCATTGATGATTTGTTTGATCAATTAGTAGGCGCTAGTGATTTTCATCTCTAGATTTGGTACAAATAAATCACCATATTCATATATCAAAAGAAGATGCACCTAAAATGACGTTCACAACCCTGTTTGGGTATAACCATTTTAAAGTCTTAAGCTTTGAACTTACTAATGTCTGAGCTATTTTCTAAGGACTGATGAACCAAGTTTTTCAAAAGTTCATCAGGAAGTTTGTGTTGGACAATATCTCAATTTTCTCAAAGAGTAAGGAGGAACATGTACAACATTTAAAGCACGTGCTCCAAATTCTAAAAGAGAATGAGTTTTATGCCAAAATGGTTAAGTCTCGTTTCAGGAAAGAGGACTTGCTCTACTTAGGCCATGTTGTCGGCAAAGAGGGCATTAAGGTAGATCCTAGGAAAATTGAAATTGTTACAAAGTGACATAGACCTCTTGAAATTGGATAATTATGGTCTTTCTTGGGGCTTTGCAATTACTTTCACAAATTCATTCATGGTTATTCTATTATGGTGGCACTTTTAATATCTTTGGCATGAAGCAAGACTGAATTCATTTGGACAAAGGATTGTATATGTGCCTTTGAAAATGTTAAATTTGGTTTAACACATGCGCATTTTTGACCTTACCCAAGTTAGGGGAGCCATTTGAGGTCGTCAATGATGTTTCTCTAATAGGGGCAAGACCAATTAAGTTTCAAGGGAGAAAACCTATTGCCTTTGAAAGTATGAAATTCTTCCCTGTTGAAAGGAATTATGCCATTGGAGAGCAAGAGTTAGCAACTGTTGTGCATGCCATGCGAACATGGCGGTGTTACTTAGCGGGGGTTGATTACATTGTGGTGACATGCCACAACTCACTTGTGTTTCTAAAGACACAACATAATGTATCAAGGCATCAAGCTTGATGGTTGGAATTCTTGGAGCATAATTTTGTCTATAAGTGGGTATGTTGCCCATGATAGATCAATATAGTTGATCTCGTCAGTATAAATCCATTAGACACAGATGTTCAAAAGGCCTTGATAACACAGGTCTAAGGTGGCTTCAAGTGATTCGGTCCCTCAATTAGTGGTGGCCAACACTATGAGAGGAGATCCCATAAGAACTAGACAATCAACCTAAGGGGTATCCTGAGTTCATTAGTGATTCTAATTTGTACCTACAATCATTGTAGTATATGTTATTGATCCTTGGTTACCAAATCTACATAATTTGATGTATTATGCTTTTAGAATCACATATGGTGGCATAAAAAACGATAGCAATTTCAGATTTGTCCTTTCAAGAGTCAAATATTAAGCATTTTCTACTTCAAAAACATTATGATGCAATGTAAAGTGGTCATATTGGGATAATTTGGACTTGGAAGAGGGTACGAGTAAACTTTTGGTGGCTTGAGATGCAAAGGTCCATCAAGAGCTATATAGAATTTTGTGAGATTTGCCAGTGGAGTAAAAGTTTCTACTTTGTAGTCAACATGCTTGTTACAACCATTGGGGATTTTCAACATGAATTGGAAGGTGGTTAGCATGGATTTTATTTTTGGCGTGACACCTTCCTTTCATGATTATGACGCCATCTTTGTGTGTGTGGGTAAGTTGTCCAGAATGGCCCATTTTATGCCAACCATGGCACATGTTACTACTGAAGGAGCAACAAGGTTATTTTATGATCATGTGTATAAATTTCATGGTCTGCGCAAAATAATGCTAAGCGACATAGACGCTATATTCACAAATAGGTTTTGGAATGCGTTGCATAGTTTTTTGGAAAGAAAGTTGGCTATGTTCATTGCATTCCACCTTCAAACTGATGGATAGACGAAATGGGTAAACCACTTCATTAAGGACATGTTGCGACATTATATAAATCTAGTGCAATATAACTGGGATGAATTCCTTGCTATGGTGGAAATTACATATGATGACTCTTGGCGAGAGTCTATTTGGAATACTCCGTTTGTCCTAAACACAGGTCAACATCTCATTTCACCAAGCAATTGGAATTTGCAGGTGTCAAGTCCATACTGCAAAGAATTTGTCTGAGCATATGTGTGATGCAATTGGCCAGGCTAAGAAACATTTAGTAGTTACGCAACAATGGCAAAAATACTATGCTAACGAGACGAGATAAGAATTTTTTTATGAGATGGACTAGCAAGTGCTTGTAAGTACTATTGACATTAAGTTGAAGGTCCCAAGTGCTAGAAAGCTACAATCACGGTGGATTGGCCCATTTTAGTTAACCGGGGCCATTCACGGTTGGGGTACTACTTTTGGGACAAAGGAATTAAGGAATTTGTCGCATTAGATCTTGACGTTTATTACGATTTACTATTAGTTAATTAATAAATTTTAAATAGATAAGTAGATAGGTCATAGGATTTATCAAGAGATATATATTATTTGATATTAAATAATGACTACTAATAGATAAATCCTTTATGAAATGATTAGATAACTCATAAAACTTGTAGAGAGGTCATAGGACTCGTTTTGGCCACATCAATGGCAATTTCATTATTGAAGTGTACATCGGAGGTGAATTATTTCATGTTTTGCATCCTAGTACCTTGGTATAAGTGTCATATATCCATACATATGTTTTATTATGTCCAATTTTAATTCTAAACATTCCTTTTTCACGTAGCCATGTTATTGTGTAATTCTGGCCATGTTTGGTGTCATATGTAAGGCTATACAATTGGCATGCAATACACTTTTAGTTCTATTGGTACACAATTGAACGGTAAGTGTGAGGAAGAAAATTGGGATCATTTCAATTAATTTTTGTTGTCCTTTTCATTCCTTAATCCTGAGGTCAACAATTATGACAACAACCATAAATGTCCGTTAAGGAATCAAAATGATATCTTAGATAACCCTATTCTTTGTAAATTAACTTTTTCGGTGTACTCATTATGGAATACTAAATGTAGGTATGATCCAAAGTATGCTCCACCATACAAATCTAAGCACAGTGTGTATGTTTGACAAATTTCATTTGACGTTCAACTTCAAATCCAAAGTGTCACGTGATGTTTCCAAAAACAAAAATGAATGTCAATTGGCATATACATTTTATTCTAAAATGTCACCTCAATTTTGAGTGAAACAATTATTTAGAAAATTTAATATTATGAATAATAAAAATACAATCTTGATTTGTAACAAAAAAACTATCAATTGAGAAAAAGTATCCGTTGGTCTCGCATGTTTCTCTAAATGTTGAAGATGGTAGCCCAATCCATTGCGTCCACTTCAAGCCCACAAAGAGAGACATGCATAAGAGCATCAAGGGTCTTCAAGTTTAACCTATTGCGCGAGTGGCTTTTGATTACATTTTTTTGGAAAATCCTTTCTCACGAATAGCTATACTTGATGGAATGAGTATAATTTTTTTGCCAAAGTTGCATAAGTTTAGGCCAATTTGTGTGCCATTCCAAATTGCTACCACATATGTGCCAAGCCTCAAATATCGTTTTGTTCTCACACTCATGTCGAAGTGTTTCCGTAAATTCCAAGAGTTCTTCCTTACACATGTGACTTTCTTCTTCAGTGTATTGAAACTTCAATAATATCCTTTTGAGCCACAATTTGGTATTTGTAATTCAATCACTATCATCGCTTGGATAATTATGAGGGCTGAAACATTTGGCTACATTGAATACTGGAAGGTTTGGGAAACGATCATTCAAAGCATGAACAACTCTTTGCACATAAGATGCACCCAATAGTATGAATTGTTGTAGTTCATTGGGCCCATCAATTGTCAATGCATGAATAATACAATCTCCTATATTGTTTTCATAACTCAAATAAAGATTTCTTACAAATTCCATCAAGAATTTTCCCAAATTCTTGCTTGTACAACCAAACATAGGTCCATTCCTGGATTAAAAATGGTGTGATAAAATTGAAATAGTGATATCGATGGTTGCACTAATAGTTGTGATATCAACCAAATCATATTGAAATTTGATATTCAATTTATTCAACTCTTGTAAAACATCTACAAGCAAGTTCAAGTAAAAATGGATTGTACATTAAACACAATTTGAAGGGGATCTTTGCACTATGCAAAGTCTACCTCAAATCATCTTAGTGTCAAGCTGAGATGCCTTAGAATTAACCCAATATCTAACAAGCCAAAGCATTACTCTTCAAGATCTGTTGGGGCAAATTGTTCATTCACATACATGCACAAAACAGTCGTGGAAATACATCCGCAAGAGACCAAGAACAATGGTCTTGTCAGCCTTGTACCTAGCCTCCACCACCTCTCTAATCACCATCTCAACTGTAGAGCCTTCCTGGTTACAAAGGAAATACAAGCACAAGGCTAAACTTAAGTATGTGAGTGTAGGAAGTTCTCATACTGTTATGGGTTATGTTTTCTGGATACTTGAGCTGCAGCTTATAGTACTTAAGTTGCTTGGTAATACGTGTCATTTCAATTTCTAGCATGTCAATTGACGTGTGTTTATTTTCTTCACAAGTCATAGTACGTGTCAATTGACGTGCATTTTTTTATTATGCAAGTTTTTGCGTGTCAAAAGTGAAAAACTTGCAAAAACTTTCTCAAACATATACACTGTCTAAGCACACCGACTATGTAAAGTAATCTAATTTAGTCCTTAAACCGTTAGACACCCAAAAGTAGTACCCCAACCATGAATGCCCCCAACCAATAGGATAGGGGTTGTGGTATACCATGTGCACCTGCCAACCATATTTACGATTCATGATGTCTTCAGCCATATAAAGCCCATGGCATGGTACAACCTCCCCCTCCGCTAGTCTTTGAGTAGGATGCATCATATGAAGTAAGAACACATTCTTTCACATAAAGATAAAGGGTCTCGTTCTTGCCCCAAACAATTCTACCTGATTGAATGGCTTGGATATGTACTTGAGTATGGCTCTTGGAAATCGGAGAGCAATTGGAGTGTAGAAGTCCCCAAGGAGCATTGGGATGCGGTAGCCAAGTCGGACGACATGCTTACGCGTCATGGTGTTAAGTGTGACCACAAAGCCCTAGCTGCACATAAACATTTGAGATGAAAGGTATCTCGAAGGTAAGTGCACATTCATTTTTTTTGGCTTGCACAAGATCTTGTAAACGGGGCATTATTTTTAAATTGTCTCACCCTGCGAGTGGCATGGAGCATGGGTATCGATACAAATCCCATGGCTTGGTTTAAGTTAAATGGTGGTCTTGATTATTGTTTTGATGCACTACAATTTGAGGTTTGCAATACATGAACGTAGACGTTCATTTCTAAGTGGGGAGGTGTGCAATGTGTATTTATTTATTAGTTACCATTGCTAACTCTAATTCCAACTAGACTTTACTATATGAAAGACTAGAGGACTCTAATTTCAACTAGACTCTATTATCTGTAAGACTAGAGGACTCCACCTTGGGAGATCTAATAATTTTAAAAGGTAAAGGGGAGTTACCCACTAGTAGGGACTATAGTGTTACACGATGTTCTCAGCTTGGGTGCAAGCACGGTAAAGTGGACAGCTCTTGATCCTTGCTAAGGTTTAAGTGAAAGTGATCCAAAACTATATACTAACTTTGAATTTTATGAAATAGAAATTCATAAACATTTAGAAAACATATGAATCTACAAAGCCCAACAATTTATGTTCACAAAAAATAATTTCAAACAACGTATATGTATTTTAGAAGACGGTGCAAGTGGTGGTGCAAGTGGGTGTCATTGAAAAGATAATTGTCAAAAACTTGTTTAAAATACAATTACATTACATTAAATTGATTAATTTTTGAAAAAAAAATTACGATGACCTCAAGTTTATAATGAATTCAAGGAATATGAAAAGAAATTCCAAGTTCAAAATATTTAAGGTCATGAAATTTACGTTCAAAACTATATTTAGTCAATTGCTTTTACGCGTCATTTTTGATGATAGGTTTTGAAGATCTCATATTGATATTCTATATTTGAGTACCTAACTTAACAATAGAGGTCATCATAAAAAATAATCTATTTTAAACAACATTTTGCTACTACTTATAGGTGTTTGACCAAGAAAATCATGGCTTTCATATACCGGAGCACTTTTTTGGTCCACTTTACTATGCTTGCACCCGCTTGTAAGTAACAACCGTAAGTTAAGAGCACTTAACTCACCCCAAGGGCATGGAAGCACCATGGAGGGAGAGCTGGTTAACTATATGCTTGAGGACTAATTGAGGGGAGCTTCAACACTTGGTTCCTACAAGTATATTAGGCTCAAGGTTGGTGGATCATGCCTCTAATTTTTCCTTGATTTTTTGAGAGACGTTACAAGTTTCTACGTAAATTCTCAATGACCCGGTAGGCAAAAAAGACACAAATCTTGTGTGAACACTAGCCCCAACCCCGTACTTGCCCTATACCTGGAAATAGCCTCAAATACATGCCTTACAACAAATTCATGACTTTATCCTATGACAAGATCCTAATCACCAAGGTAAAGTTAAATATTGAATGCGGTGTTGAATGTCCAAAAGAGACCCATAAGAGACCACCTTCGACAAAAGACAATAGACCTTGTCCCTCAACCATGCTTCATAATAAAACCCCACTTAGGTGTATATTTGAGTTTGCAGCTTTGATCAAGGGCAAAGAAACATGATCTCTCATTCACGCCAACTGTATCATCTTAGCAACCCAACAAGCAAAAAAAAAAACTAGAATCCCATGTGAATTCCTAGCCCCAACCCCATACTTGCCCGATTTGGGCGAACTGACCCATACACTCATTCCTTGTTGGATGCCTAAACCCTTGCCTCCAAGGAACCAATGTATGGGTTGTTTCACCCCAACCATACTTGCCCTAGACCCTTCAATACCCATTGTACAACACATTTATGCCTTAATCATGGGGATTGTTAAATCAACCACACACTAGTTAAAACAACCACATTCAATATGTAAGATGTTGATTAGGCTCAAACTTGTTATCCAAGTTGGCCAAGTTTATTAATTCCAACATATAGCTAATACCTTGCTCCTCTTCATGTGTGTGATGAAAAATCAAATTTTGACAAGATCATGTGACTGCGTGACGCATCTATGTGGTTGTTTTAACAAGAAAACGGTAGAACCGTGAGGCTTTGTCCTTTACTATGAAAGACTACAACTGTAGCTGTCCACTTTGCTCATGCCAGTCCATGGCTATTTACTACACCTATAACCAAACCTTTCTTGGATTTTGTGCACCTTCTTCTCAAATGCGGGTCAAGAACTGAAGCTATTCATTTATCATCCGAAAATTTTAAAATAAATAATTAACAACTGCCAAAATAACTATAGTTAACTAGATTTTTTTCAATACATTTTAGGGAGCAACTATAGTTAACTAGATATATATAACTATAGTTAACATCCACATTCAATAAACTGGACAAAAAATATCAAGAACAAATAATGTCCAAGTGTGAACGCAAAGGGGTTAGGAAATTTGCTCTTGAAATAGAGAAGTTGATGCATAGTCTTTGTCCTACAGACAAAGCCAACAAACCATGTGGTCAATTTAACAATTCCCTTAATCATAGTGATAATCGGATCACTTCCGGGGGTCGAAGCTATGGACGGTTGAGAGCGGCAAAGGGTGTGAGAGGTTGTAGACTCCTGGAGGCACGCGGGCGGAGTAGCAGCAACATGTTGTCCGCATGTTGCTCCTCCGCCCAAGAGCCACTGAGTCCCCAACCTCGGAGCACGACTGCCCCTTCGAAAACTGTAAAAGCCACTGAACAACAAGTACTTAAACGAAGAGCCCCTGCCCAAGCGTCATTCCACATACACAGCCCCGCAGCACCCACACTTCCAACGCCCACTGCCGTTGGAGATCACGATACTCACACCATCAAACGACTCTGGAGATCTGGACCAGCTTGACAAACGCCCGAGGATCGCCACCAGCGTAGTGTAGAAACAGGGTAGTACTAGAAAGATGTGGCATAGCAAATAGACTGAGATAGCTAAGTGGAGTTGTTAGTATCTCAAAGACGCCGAAACAGCAAAAATGTGTATGCGACATGTTGTGATAGAATAGATCTATAGATCTAAGGTTCATCCGTTGAAGAGAGACAAATACACAGCTCTGCAATAGAGTTTGAGCATCCCGAAACCACTGATGCAGTGACACTTAGAAGAAAACTCAAAACCTGATACCTTAGATCTGATACATTAGACACATTTGCCACTGCCGTAGTCACAGTAGCCAGATCTAAGAAAAAGTTGCCCGCTGCCGAAGTCACAGTAGCCAGATTTAAGAAGAATTGCCCGCTGCCGAATTATTGCCGTTCTGTGACAAACTGCTACCGATCTGCTGTCCGCTTGCTACTGTTGTTGCCCATTGCCGAATCGGTGCTGCTCTCTACCAGGCTGCTGCATCTACTGTCCGCTGCCGAATTGTTGATATGTTGCTGGTGTTTCCCGCTGCCGAATTTTTGCTGTTCCCTGACAAGCTGCGGCAGACCTGCTGTCCGTTGTCGAATCGTTGCTGCCTGCTACCCTGCCCCTGCCCTTGCCGAAACACTGCACTCGCCCCAGCCGAAACACTGCACCCGCCCCAGCCGAAACACTGCACCTGCTGAACCTGTTCCAGCCGATTGAACCTGTTCCAACCAACTGAGCCTGTTCCAGCCAACTGAGCCTGTTCCAACCGACTGAACCTGCTCCAACCGACTGAACATGTTCCAGCCGACTGAATCTGTCCAGCCTACCCTGAAACTTGTTCCAGCCTACTGAACTTGTTCCAGCCTACTTTGAAACCTGTTCCAGCCTACTCTGAAACTTGTCACAGCCTACTAAACCAATTCCAGCCGAAACCCTGCACCTGCTCCAGCTGAACAGCTGCCAGCTGCAAACGAACTGCTGACTACTACCTCAAAATCAAAGTTTATGTTGTTACTAAGTCCGTAGATGAGAAGTGTTGTCGAGGCACTACTAGAAAAACAGAGTCCAAATTAACAAAATATTAACAATTTTTTGTTAATTTGGACACTGTAACGTCCATTTTTACAAATTTTTGTTAATTGTACCCAAATTAACAAAAATTTGTCATTCTTTTTTGTTGATTTGGATAGTGCAATTACCATATCGGGAATCTTTTTGAATCTTTTGATAAAGTTTTGAATTATTAAAAATATTTATAAACCTTTAAAAATCTTCAATATACAATGTAGATTTAAGAATAAGTACACAATTCGGTGCTTATTAAAGTCAGCAGACTTCAGAAGCGATTCAGACCTAGTAGAAAAAAAATTTTGGAAAAACTTCTAACTAGAAAAAGTTGAAAAATTTGATTTGTCAACTTTTTTCAGTTAGAAGTTTTTCCAAAAATTTTTTTTACTAGGTCTGAATCGCCCTTGAAGTCTGCTGATTTTTTAAAAAAAGAGGAAGAAACCCGAAAAGCTAGTTAAGTAGATTCTGAATCCGATATATGTCACTTGTGAGTGGTTGGTGCGTTGGCAAGAGCGTTGGCCTCTAACCACGAGGTCTCCGGTTCGAACCCGGGAGGCCTCACTTTCCATGTGGCCGTTGTAACGTGGCACATGGGTGTCCACCCACGTGGCAGTTGGATTGTTGGACACGTGGCACAGCCCTAGATGATGAAATCAATATTTTTTTGTTAAAAAATGAAACACTGTTTTGTTAAACTTTGACAGTTTTTTGTTAAAAAATTAACAGTTTTGTGTTAAAAAATACCCAAATTAACACGTCCTAATCAACAACAAAAAATCAACACTTTTGTGTTGAGTTTTGTTAAATTAGTCACTGTTTTTTTCTACTAGTGAGGGAGCTGCCACCTGCCTGCCGAAAAGCATTGTGACTGCCGAAGGACTGCATTCTGCTACCAGTAAACTGCTGGGGGATATCAAGGTAAAAATTCTAAACCACCAACTACATAGGTGCACTTAGAAAGCACCCACTTAGTAAGATAGTGTAGCTAGTTTTTTGCTATGTCTTTTAAAACAACAAAACCCAGGGAACAAGGTCACAGGGAAGACTGAGCTAGTGTCTATAAGGGTTAATGTCACATTGGATTAAGGATTACAATAACAATCTATGGCTTTTACTCCTTGTTTCCTTCATTACTTTGCTTACTCTCCACTCTTATGGTTCCTTTGTGATATCTCCGTAGTGAGTGATTTCCGTCCTATCTTAGGGAATTTTCTATCACTCTATGTTTTTGACCTATTTCCGTCGTGAAGCTCAAAAGCTTGGCAAGTGGTCATTGGCAATTTGTCAGGACCGAAGTCCGGGTAATGTCTTTTTGTATGCCACATCGTCTTTAAACGTCATGAATTATGCTTTGCAATAATCTCAAATTAATCCATCTTAGTTTGGCTTACAGTCCTTCGGCCATTCTTCCAAGAACTGTAATCACCATATCCATCTTCAACTTATCTGGCAACTTGTCAGCACAAACATCCACAAGATCATCCATAATTAATGCATCAACAATTTAGGCGATATTCCTTAATTAAGGCCTAAATACATTCTAAGTTCAAAAAGATTTGCCTCTGGTAATGTCTTACACTAATCAGGCAACTTCTCCTGCTTGAGATGGTAATGTCTTTTGCAGCTTATCGCCTGCTACTATGTATGTCTTTTATCTGCAGTCATGTCATCAGCCTTACGCCAGGTAATGTCTCGTAACTATCTACGGCTATGTTCTCTCATAATGGCCTCTCTGCCTTCCCTCTCAGTCGCGACACTTGGAAAGCCTATAGCCTACGCTGTCCTTCTCCTCTAGACTCTACCTCGTACATCACTATCTCTCTCTCTCCGACGCTCCTTCTTCCCTAGGGCTACTCGTCTCTCTTGGACGCTTCCCTCTGTGACTTTCTCTCTCAGTCTTCTTGCATGTTGCAGATAGGCGATAAGCCTTACGAACCAGGCGATAGCCCTTTTTGATTGCTTCGGCCTCCTCTTGCTCTCACAGGCGATGGCCTTCCTCTGACTATTTGCCTTTCCTAACAGGCAATCTGCTTTCCATGGCTAATTGCCTTTTCTGGCTCCACTCCAGACTATTGCCCTCCAAGATACCTCTCTCAGGGCTATTTCTTCCTCTCTTACATACTCTTGACTACTCGCCTACACTTACCTCTCTCAGGTTAAGTGTTTTAAGACTATTGCCTACAACATTATGCTCACCATGCTTTCTCTCAGGCAACTTGTCTTTGCTTACATTGGCCTAACTCTCAGTTTATTGGCCTCGCGCTAAAGACTACTTGCCTTCTTAACATTCAACCCTTTCTCTTTCACTTGACTATTGCCCTTCTTCTTCGGCAATTAGCCTTTGCTCTGACTTATACGCTAATGGCCATAATCTGACTGCGACCATTGCTAACTCCAAGACCTTACTTCTTGACTCTCTGCCCTTATGGCAGATGATGTGTCTATTTCAACGCTCACGACTATTGCCAGAAATCACATAAGCCATTACTTACTCAAACATCAAGATCAACAATCAAGATTTCACTCAGGAAATATCACAACAATTGTTCTTCAACTGTTCACTTCTTCCAGTCAAAATTCCAAATTAACAGAGAGTCCGACTCACTCGGCTCTCGATTCCACTTCTATGTCTGCCAGCCTCTTGCTTGGCGCTGTCTATTGCTAATTACTCAGCCTCAATCACTGAGAGCTTGAGCTTCCTCTAAGTCTATTGCTAAGATTGAGACTACGTCTGGTTCTACAATTGAAAATAGCCTGGTTGGGCAATAGCCTGCCTTCCTCTTATCAGCCGAGGAAGAAGAAGGTGGTTGCAACCGCCTTGAAACGGCTATAGCCCTCTGTTCACACTGTGAGCTAACTTCTTACTGCCTATTGCCGCTATTTCTTACTAAGTTAAAGTTTTTGAGCTTGTCAGCTAGGCGATGGCCCAAAAAATGAGTTTACAGATAGTCACCCACATTAGAGCATTTCTCACATAGTGCACACACATACACATAAATTCACAAAAACGAAAATTTCATTTCATTATAGTAGGCCTTCACTTAGATTGCACACACACAATAGCCCATTAGGCACATAGCACTTTTCAATTCCTATAAGTAGAAGTAGGCTAGTTAGATAGAAATGAAGGTTGCTTATGCAACCAACATTACTCTTGTCCTTTGGCTCATAGCCACCTCATATTGGATAATCTCCCATGGTGTAAACTCACACACATCACATGCTTGCTTCCCCCAAAAAATCAATATCCAAGACGGCCCACAACTTAATTTGTGGAATGGATTTGAAATAGGGGTGATAATCTTTGCTCTTTCTCCACAACAACTATGTCACTTACTTAAACATTGTACTTGTAACAGAATGTCTACATCCGCAAATGTTGCTGCCACTACTAGGAAATTGTTTGAGCAAAAAAGTGATAATATGGACATAACTTTGAATGGTCAAAAACGGCAAGTTGGTGTTATGGTTGTGTCCAGTCAAAAGAAGGCAAAGGGGAAAAAAATTATACCCCAACGCCCCCCCTTTTGGCTTGGATATCACGCACTAAACGCAATTGCATGTGAAAATGGTGAACCACTAGAACCTACACTCTCCGTTAGTGAACTTGTCAAAATCGGGATGGCACATGATGAGGCATTGGAACACCTAGAGGTTGTCCCCTCCTTTCCATACATTCCCCAAGAGGCTTGGCCTTCTAAGAGAATAGATGGAAAAGAAGGTGGGCATTTCAATCTTACCCAAGTCCCCTTTGATGTAGAGGTGGATGAGGAAGGATTTGCTCTAGACTATCAAATAGCTATAACATTTGAGTTATGTGACCGGAATTTATCAAGAGATGAAATACATACAAAAATGGAGGCTAGATTGAAAATCATGAACATTGAATTAGGAGAAATGCTAGGAGAACCAATTGCTATCCTTTGTTTCCATGGCTCTAAAAAGTGGAGTGGCACAATCAAACTCCACCTCAAAAATCCAATGAAAGATGCTAATGACCTCCTACAAGGTACAAGGTCATTTATCCTTAAACTGGACAATATAACCTATTATAGGGAAAAGATATTTAAATCATTCGATTCAATAGCCATTGCAAGCCTACTCTCAGTCAAAATTTCTAGCCCAACACTTAAAGACAAAAAATGGTTTCAACTTCATGAAGAGATTGTAAAAGATAGTTTCAAACGAGGATATGAGTTTGAAATTACCAATGTACAAAAAAATGACAGTGCCGAATTTGCATGGATAAATACCCCATCCCCGGACCAAGCAAAGAAAATCAAAACTTACAAGATTTCATTCTTCAATGAAATCATGGAAGTTAACTTTGCTAGCACAGAAAAACTCTCTGAGGATGACAAGGCTAGAAAAAATGCGGTGGTTTTAATTGCAAAAAACCTAAACAAAACAAAAACAACCGCAGCCTTAGAAGAGGGTATAAAAAAACTTTTTGGTGAAGGAAATGTGGCGGGTATCTTCTTCTGATTGGAGAAAGGGAAACATGTAGGGTCATGCAATGTGCAATGTCTAAATGCAGCAGTCTATAAGAAATATGTGAAACAAAATCACCCGATTCTTGGCAAATATGTGGCATTTTCACCCCATCCCAAAAGCCTAGACGGAATTGACGCCCCTTCCACGACAGAACTTACTCGGCTAGGATTCTCTGATGTTAACACCGCACTCGCCAACACAATTCAAGCAATGGAGAATGCTCCTTCAAAAGGCTACACAAAAGCGGACTTGAGCAAAATGGTAGAAGAGGCGGTGAATAAAGGAGCAGTGGTAATACGCAAAGAAATGAGCCTTCTCAAAGAAGAAATTGTAGAAGAAGCAAGAATGTATGCCGACAAAGTCCAAGCAGAATCAAACCGCAACTCAAGAATACAAATTGCACTCCTCCAAAAACAAATGCGCATCACCTTGGAAACTCTTCAAGCCGATCATCCCGACACACCCGAAATAGAGGGTAATATGGATACGTCAAACTAGTTTTGACATACGTAGCGACAAAAAAACATAAAATAAAAGTATATTTATATACAAAAAATAACAAATCCCAATACAAATACTGTATAGTATTATTAAATACTATGCAAAAAATACACAAAATATTAATACCTAATATAAACAAAACAAACATAGTATTTATCAATACCTCTTTAAATATACAAACAAATAAAATCAAAATCAAAATCAAAACAAAGACGATCATTGAATACATTAAAAACAACATACAACCTCTAACACACAACAAAAAGACGCATACACAACCAAAAACATACACAAAAACAAAAAGACAATGCATGACAAAAAACCAAGACAAAATACACCAAACACCCTACAAAGCACCAAACGGCCTCGGCCTACCGGCCTCGCCACACAATAAAACAAATAAGACACCCACATTACCATAACTTCTATCCCACTTTCTACATAAAATATAAATTTTATCCAAAATACAAACCCCAGCCGAAACAAGGTCCTCAACATAAACACAAAACGACCTCGGCCTATCGGCCTCGCCAATTTATAAACAACTGGATACCTAACACAATAACAAAAGACACACCTAAAGACAACGTAAAAACACACTCCTCACCCAAACAACTTGTAAACAAAATACCCGCCTTACCCAACCTTTTTACTACAACTAAATTCGTACTTACAAAATATCAAAAAATAAATAAGCAAAAACCAAAAACACTCCAACTTCATGGATACTACTTCATTAATAAGTTAACCTTATTACAATGTGGAGATATAGAACCCAACCCTGGACCAATGCCTAATATTTTACGCACACACCCCGCTACACATAAAAAGAGAGCCCAAGCATATTTTATTCCAAACACAATAAAACTACAACCCGAATATCAACACATAGCCAACACATTCGCCCTCATACTAAAACATAATCACCCACTACATCACCAAACAATCACTACATACCCACACCTACATCAATACATCCAAACACAAAACTACTCCCCATCAACTCACATATTATATGCATTAGTCATTACTATAAACCCATCAATAGACACATGCAATAACATACTAGCCCAACCCCATATTTACCACTTTAACAATATATGGACTAACTCACTAATCATTAGACTAGCCAACCTTAGCAACCCCCCCGAACGGCATATTCTAACACAACACCCATACACAATATTTTTAAAAAATAACCAAGATATAATACACCCCAAAAACTCAATACATATTGAACTATATAAATATATTCACAACCAAGAGACCCCACCTACACCAATCACACTCCAAAGAAAATTCCCCTTTCTTCCAAATAAATTAATAACCGAATCACTCCGTTGCTTAGAAAACATAAACGAATACTCACACCCACCTCCACTCCCAAACATCCCCACACCAGCCCCAAGAACCAACACCAACACCAACCACGAAACAAACATAATAACTTGGAATGCCTCATCACTTAACACAGCCTTACCAAATTTACAAAGCTTAATAAATAACTCCCTTAGAAATACAACAATTATGAATATCCAGGAAACCAAACTCACAGCAACCAAATCCACTAAATACATACGGAACTTATTCCCTAAATACAAACTCATTTTTAACAACACTCATGCTCTCACAAGATGTATACAACAAAGAATGTCTTATACTCCCATAAGGGGTGGCCTACTCACACTCATTCATAACAAATATGCATTTCCTGGAAACGTCAACAAGATTCCTACGCCAACAAACATCTCCCCGTATCTACAAATAATAAAAATAAACAACCACCCATTACTACCATGGCTAATCATACACATATATATGCCCACACACTCAGAAGACACCCACCTCATCCCTTACCTCAAAACCGCAATCACCGACCAAATCACTGCACACCCAAACCACATACGCATCCTATGTGGCAATTTTAACCGAGACATTGTACTTACTGGAAGACAAAATAACAACATCAATACACCACCACAAAAAGAAGACATCCAATGGAAAAACTTCACCACAACTCTCAATCTTGAATATATTCCAACAAACACTAACCTCTCTAGACAAGGTGGCTATAATTATACATCAACCAGCCTTATAGACGGTTTCTATATCAACTCATCAGACAACAGTAGATTCACCTCCACAACAAACACAAACATGAATCTAAACTCAGACCACTACCCAGTCACTTCACACATACCCCAAAACATACTTATAGCTAAATCCCCACCCCCCATAAATATCACACCAACTAGAATACTAACCCCGATTCCACCGGAAAACTTAGAAAAATTTAATATAGAATTCTTCGAAGAAAATTCCACGCAACTAAATGTACTAACCAGACTATTAGAGAACCACAACCACCTCACCCCTGACCAATGGCAAGAAGCATGTACATTACTAGACAACATTGTAGACAAAATTTCAGAAACCATTGAAAAAACCTGTAAAGCAGCCCCAATACCATACCTCACAAACAGAACAACACAACAAGGTGAATTTCTACCACGCAAACTAGCTAGAGAATGGAAAAAACACCTTGATACATACCATCTTATTAGAAAAACTATATACATTGCAATAAATAACCCACACTGGCAGACTCACCCCATCTTAAACGAAATCCGAAACCACCAAAATGTGCAAATCCCACATCCCCCTACAACAACCACCTCCCCAAATGAATGGATTGACGTCATAGCTGTCATTGCAAAAACTGCCAATAAAGAAGCCAGGAAAATCACCACAAAATACACCAATGATTGTATTCTAAAAGCCGTATCAAAATACCGCCAGATGTACGAAAAAAACCCCCAAAAAATAAATAGGAAAGTCTTCAAACATTCCGAAACCTCACTCCTCGACTCCATCACTGACAAACAAAATAATATTCTAACTAGCCCTGAAAATATTACAAAAGAAATATACACTCAACAATCCATCAGTAACCGCCCAACAGTACCCACATGTCACTATCAAAACACTCACCCTCCGCACTGCACATGTGGCGTTAGGCAATATCCATGGCATGATTTAGAAGGATTCACGATTGACCAACGTGGAGAACCCCAAATCCCTCTACACACATACTTTGACCAAGAAACATACGACTTTTGCCTTTAAACCTAGGAAATAACAAAGCTCCAGGCCCAAACAAAATCCCTAATTCAATTCTAAAAAATATGCCCCCACGCTTTCACAAACTACTCTTTCTATTTTTTAAACACTGCTATAAACAAAAACAAATCCCCACATCATGGAAAACTAGTCTAACAATTCTATTATATAAGAAAGGTGACCCATCACAACTTACTAACCACAGACCTATTGCACTAGCTAACACCATATATAAACTATATACAAGCACATTAACCTCCATCCTCTCCACTTATGGTGAAAGACACCAAATACTGCATGATAGCCAAGAAGGATTCAGAGCAGAAAGAGGAACATCCAGACAACTTCAACTACTCATAGCAGCGTTAGAGGATGCAAAATTTACGAATCAAGATATATATATCCTCTACATCGACTTCAAAAACGCTTTCGGCTCCATTGACCATGCAAGACTGTTAGCCATAATGAAAGATCTTGGATACCCAACCGATGCCATAAACCTCATCGATAACATATACTCACAATCCTCTACCATATTTCTTGGAGAACACTTTGGTAAAACCCTACCTATCCCCAGTCATAGAGGTACAATACAAGGAGATACTCTTAGCCCATACCTATTTATAATATTCTTAGAACCCCTCCTTAGATGGTTACAACAAGGCGATAATGGATATACCTTTGGAACATCCAAAGTAAAAATCTCATCCGCAGCATATGCTGATGACTTAGCAGCAATTGCTAACAAATTAAAATCGTTACAAATACAACTAAACAAATTAGACAAATTTTGCGAATGGGCAGGAATGGACCTAGGAATACCCAAATGTGCAGTGACCGGATGCCCTAATACATCCAAAATGAATCTCATAACGTTCAAAGCCCTGATCCAATCTACCAATATAAAATATAGAAACCAACCATTACCAGTTTTAGACCAACACGAACCATACACTTATCTTGGAATAAATCTTGCACCATCACTAAAATGGAAAACACAAATAAATACTACTACAACTAAAGTCATCAAACAATGCCAAGCCCTCGTAGCATGCCCAGCCACTATGAAACAAAAAAATCAACATGGCAGATACAGTCATACGTGTTGGAATAGCATACAGCTTCTATGTAGTACCATACTCTATTCCGGCTATCAAAAAACTTGATAAAAAGATTATAGCACTCCATAAAACAATATGCGGATTACCAAAATGCACATCTAATATTGCTACACAACTCCCACATGATCTATTCGGAATTGAAGCATTCTCACTACAAAATGCCTACTTGCGCTGTATCGGGGAACAACTACAAAATGCCCTTAATTAATGATAAAGGTAGACTTGGAAAAATCTACTATGGCTTGACACAATTTATACTAGCAAAATTTGGGGGCTCTAAAGAAATAACCCGCATTAAATACCACCACTGTGTTAGATCACCTATCACTAGAACGTTATTCGTACTCAAACATGAAGCTGGAGTTCACCTGAAAAGTACAACAGATAGCTTCCTATTAGATTCATCCCCATTTGAAACCGCATGGATGAAAGAAGCACAAAGCCTACATGGCCTGAATCCCAACACTTCACTTAAACTACTACAAAAACTCCTATTACATAACATAATAAAATTAGAATCACCACAACACCGAACTACTTACCCAATACTATACGAAAAGGCAACATAAACACTTCTCAAACATTATCAATGCCCACTTCTCCACAGAACAACAAAGAGATACTAGATACGTTACCCCTGCCACAATAATCCCACTGGCACACATTTCTATTAATGAATGTAATCCAGAAAGTGACATCGAAACAAATACTAACACTATCCAAACACAATTTGACGTCGCTCATATATACGAAGACAATGGTCGGCACCTCACCACCATCCCTAAAACTAGACTAATGTGGCTATGGAAACAATACCAACAAGCAAAAAACATCCCACACGGCCTAGAACCACCTACCCAACCATTTGAAACTGAAATGGTTTGGCTATACCAAAGATATAAATATCGTATTCCAAAAAATGACCCACTTAAACGTGCCCAATACACAATACCAACTCCAATATTGGATTTCCTAATAACATCATTCAACATCAATCACTCATACTTCTCATCCCCAGTTACATGCCTTACACAATTCACCCAATTTTACTCACCATTCTCACGGGACAGAATATTTGGATCCCTAGGAAAAGCGTTTGACCACAAATGGAAGGGAATTGGTTACGCTCACCCCCATAATGCAACAGATTCACAACAAGCCATTTACTGGGCCCGCATGGCGGCCAAAAATGACCCAAATACAATCACTATACTCATTTCCCAAGATAATGAATGGTACCACAATTTTAACCCATACACCGGCCCATTCCCGGACACACACATCATTGCCCACTTTGCCGCAGATACCATCACATACGAAGAACCCACAATACCCCTTGAACTCAATATTACAAGAAAAGAATTATCAACACTACGAATACTCTGCATCCAGCACCTAAACAACAACATTGGTACCTACGAGCAAATGAAACAACTCACTGACATAGTAAATAATCTCCAAATATTACAATCTCACACACAAATGGCACCATCCACCCCTTTAAATACCGCCGTTAACCCTAGCAAAAAATGGTCTAAATTAAACTACCCAAACGCACCCGCAAACAATAACATACCTATCCCACAAATCCCAAACTACCAAACAAACTTACCACTAAAATTCCACCCTCAATTCAGCTATTATACCGATGGCTCCTTTATGAACCCCAAAGAAATCAACCCTGGAGAATGGAGAAGAGAAAGAGCTGGATATGGTATCTGTAGCCCCAAAGGCCTCAATATCCCCAAAAGACTCCATGGGCACCAAAACATATTACGAGCAGAAATGATAGCTATACTCAAAACATTAAGAATCATCAATACACAATACCCAAACGAACCCGCATACATATTTACCGATAGTCTAAATGTATTATACTTACTTAACACACAAATCAAACACCCCACACTTCATAATAGTCACCCCGACCAAATCACACTCACCACCATGGTACAACTACTACAAAACCGAACACAACCAATCACACTATACAAAGTCACAGCACACGTCAATATTGACGGCAACGAACAAACAGATAAATTGGCAAAAGAAGGCCTAGAATTAGAACACATAATTGCCTCTCATTCATATGAACATGCCCATGCCACCCCATACTATTACCAAAAGGATGTCTGGGCCTCAATGTTGGACGTTCCTGACAAAGGCCCAGTGAGATTCCTAGAAAAACAAATTATAAAATACGACAGAGAAAATAACTTAGAAAACATGGCCATACAAACCCTAACACTCATAAATGGACAGGAAATGCAGATATAGACAAAGAACTTTTTAATGAATTTTGGGAAAACCCAGCAATCACAGATAAACAAAAATCATGCCTCATAAAGTTCCGTACGGGAACTTACATGGGTAATGCTAGAAAACAAATGTTCTTCGGTAGGCAAAGATATCCCTCTATTACGTGCTCCATTTGCAATTCATACGAACCGGATACATGGTTACATGTATTACTTACTTGTAAACAACAACATATACACTCACTTCACGTCAAAAGACACAACAAAGCAGTATGAGAAATCAGGAAACTACTAATCTCATCCGAAAAATCTCGATGTTATATTCTCATGAATGCTGGCACCTTCAATAATAAACCCCAAGAAAACACTGTTCCCAATTGGCTACTTCCTTGCACATGTGGTGCACAAAGATGCCATTGTAACTCAAGATTTAGACCTGACATCCTTTGTGTTAAAGGTCTACCATACCAAAATAACCCCCCTACAGGCATAGACCCCAACCTCACCATACAATTTATTGAATTCACATACTGCAATGACAGATTCTCACCAGAAACACTCCAAGCAAAAAATAGCAAATACAGACCATTAATCGCTAGTATTGTTGCTAGAGGATGGAAAGTTGATCCCCTTATTATCATAACTGTAGGCGCCAGAGCCACTACACACATTCCATCAATGAAATCACTCGAAAATAATTTCAAAATACCTATGCCTACCATTAAAAACACCTTTAAAAACATCAATACTATCGCTATAAAATATGCCATGTCTATCCTCCTCCACAAAAGAAGAATAGAAAACCACCAACCACTACCCCAAACACTAGACCCCCCATAGTTAAACCCCATTCAACCAACAAATAATAAGCTAGGGACTCGGTGACCAACCTCATATTAATTTAACCTAAAAACTAACCATTATGGTCCTTGTTACTGGTTACTTGTGACTATAGTGTCTACTCTCGAAAGGGGGGAGTAGATCCTTACCTCCATACCTTTGTCCTGTGGACATCGGATTGGGGGTGGATCGAACAGACACTCAATTCACGTCGGTCTCCTCCGGAGACCGAAGTTTTTCTCTCCCTTAATCATATGCACTGTGTATGTTTGACAAATTTCATTTGACGTTCAACTTCAAATCCAAAGTGTCACGTGATGTTTCCAAAAACAAAAATGAATGTCAATTGACATGTACATTTTATTCTAAAATGTCACCTCAATTTTGGGTTGCACGATTATTTAGAAAAATGAGTATTATGAATAATCAAAATACAATCTTGATTTGTAACAAAAAAAAACTATCAATCGAGCGTAAGTATCCTTCAGTCTCGCATGTTTATCTAAATGTTGAAGATGGTAGCCCAATCCATTGCGTCCACTTCAAGCCCACAAAGAGAGACCCGCATAAGACCATCAAGGGTCTTCAAGTTCAACCTATTGCGCAAGTGGCTTTTGATTGCATTTTGTTTGGAAAATCCTTTCTCACAAATAGCTATACTTGTTGGAATAAGTATAATTTTCTGGCAAAGTTGCATAAGCTTAGGCCAATTTGTGTGCCATTCCAAATTGCTACCACATATGGGCCAAGCCTCAAAGATCATTTTGTTCTCACACTCATGTTCAAGTGTTTCCGTAAATTCCAGGAGTTTTCCCTTACACATGTGACTTTTGTCTTCAATGTATTGAAACTTCAATAATATCCTTTCGAGCCACAATTTGGAATTTGCAATTTAGTCACTATCATCGCTTGGATAATTACGAGGGTTGAAAAATTTGGCTGCATTGAATATTGGAAGGTTTGGGAAACGATCATTCAAAGCATGAACAACTCTTTGCACATAAGATGCGCCCAATAATATGAATTGTTGTAGTTCATTGGGCCCATCAATTGCCAATACATGAATAATACAATCTCATGTATTGTTTTCATAACTCAACTGAAGATTTCTTACAAATTCCCTCAAGAATTTTCCCAAATTCTTGCTTGTATGACCAAACATAGGTCCATTTCCGGATTAAAAATGACGTGATAAAATTGAAATAGTAATATCAATGGTTGCACTAATAGTTGTGATATGGCCAGGGCGAACCGACCCATATATTGGTACTTTACCGGATGTCTAGTGATGTCGCATTTGAATGAATCGGCCCTCAACCTCATAGGGGGTCTTTTTGTATTGGAGCCACTTCATCCACGATATGTAGGATGGTTGATTTTAAGTGAGTGCCACGAATCCCTAGCTGTTCGCCCTCCCCGGTAAGGTACGAATATAGGGGTTGGTTCGCCCCAGCCTTGTGATATCAACCATATCATATTGAAATTTGATATTCATTTTATTCAACTCTTGTAAAACATCTACAAGCAAGTTCAAGTAAAAATAGATTGTACATTAAACACAATTTGAAGGGGATCTCTGCACTATGCAAAGTCTACCTCAAATCATCCCAATGTCAAGCTGAGACGTCTCAGAATTAACTCAATATCTAACAAGCCAAAGCATCACTCTTTGAGATTTGTTGGGGTAAATTGTTCATTCACATACCTACACAAAACAATCATGGAAATACATTCGCAAGAGACTAGGAACAATGGTCTTGTCGGCCTTGTACTTAGCCTCCACCACCTCTCTAATCATCATCTCAATTATAGAGCCTTCCCGGTTACAAAGGAAATTACAAGAACAATGTTAAACTTAAGTATGTAAGTGAGTGTAGGAAGTTCTCCTACTGTTATGAATTATGTTTTCCGGATACTTGAGCTGCAGTTTATAGTACTTAAGTTGCCTAGTAATATGTGTCCTTTCAATTTCTAGCGTGTCAATTGACGTGTGGTTTTTTTCTTCACAAGTCATAGTACGTGTCAACTTCTAAATTGTGCGAGTCAATTGACGTGCATTTTTTTTTTGTGCAAGTTTTTGCGTGTCAAAAGTGAAAAACTTGCAAAAACTTTGTCAAACATATACTCTGATCATATGATAAGATCTTAAGCACCAGGGTCACGTCACATGCAGTATAATGTCTGCTGTTGGATGTCCTAATATAGGACCACCTTTGACAGGAGACAGGAGACATGAGCCATGCTTCGTAGTAAGTTAAAACCCCACTCAGGTTTACCTCTGAGTTTGCAGCTTTGATCAAGGGTGAAGACGCATCTCTCATTCACGCCAACCGCATCCTCTCAATCTCCTTGCGGGTGGATGCCCAAACAGTTTGTTTGTTTGGCAAGCAGTTGCTGCAAACAAACCATGGAAGCAAACCATGTGTGTACCCAAGTTGTACAGGAAGAACGACGTCATCGATGTTCGGAAGGCGTTTCGCATCGTGTTACACTATGGTCACACGCAATCTCCTCAATTTCCTGCACTTTCTTCATGGCCACGTAGTACGGGGACAATTTTATTTGTGAGTGAAGTTTGAGCTTGCCTTGATTCTCAGGCTTCCAAGATTGAACTCCCAAACGGAGCTATACTTCGCAAGAGAATTGTCAATGTCTCTAGCTGTTTAGTGACATTTGGAGTTCTGGTTGCCTTGTACACTGTTTTGCCGTGGTTGAGCATGTAGGGAATCTCGTACTCTGGAAACTTAAATCTCATATGTCATATTATGTCTCCTTTTGCAATTTGAAAGCTGGACATGGTTGATTGATTGATTGATTGAGTGAGTGAGTGATTGATTGGGCTAATATATTGTGAAATTTGCATCCAATCAAGGGGTTTATGTGCACAGAGTCATTTTCCTCTCTCGAACTAAGCACTTCCTTTGGGGGGTAGAGCGAGTGTTGGAAAATCCACTCCTGAGAATTCTCAGTGAAAAGCCCTAATGATGTGGAGAGTTTCCTTGCTTTGACGAATTCGAAAGGTTGTCTTGGGGTAAAGGTGTCTGCCCCTTACACAAAAGAGGTCTTTAACCGCTTTCTTTGATGTATTTTTGGCAGGCACTGAATGCCTGCCTGCTTCTCTAGTAGAATTTAGGGTTCACTATAGAGGTGTTGAGATGGCGAGGGATTTGCGCAGTTTTGTAATCCCAAATTTGACCTGCTTCGCAATAATATGCTTATGCCTTGGAGCTACGTTGTCGCATGCGAAAGAGTGCACAAATGTTCCCACGGAGCACGTGTCGCACACTCTTCGTGCCCGTGGGCTTGAAAAGCTCACTCCTGAAGAAGCTGGTGGTGGAAAATTCATCACAACTCTTGTAAACTCCTTCAGGAAGTTTCTAGTTTTGGAAGGCTATGGGGGAGAATTTGAACACATTGAGGTTCAAAAAGATTCATCAAAAGTGGACTCAACCTCTGGAGGTGATCTCGAAAGCGAGGTGTTGCTTGACATTGATGATTGGGGGAAGACTTGGGTTACAATCACGAAGCCTCTCATTAAGTATACGCGAAAACGAGCAGCTGGTTCGAAGCACGATGGCGAAAAACTTTCCCCAAACGATCTTGAATCTCTAGAGCATGATGGCAGCTCCAAAAGCTCCTCCTCTATTCCATGGACATCAAATTTATCTGAAGAAAATGTTTCGAAGCCATCATTTGCAGCGGGGTTCAAGCAGTTGAAGGAGGTCTCTTTGAACAAGGTGAGAGCAATGCCAAAGGTATTCATGGCAGTTTTGCATTCACATGTGTTTCCTTAATAACCTAAACTTTTGGCTTTTGATTTCACCACTTCAGGGTTCTGTCTTACCCTTCCTGGTTTCCTTTGTGTCGAAATTGAGAATGCTAAGTAGTAGCTCCACAAAGGTTTTCATTTCAAGTTTGAGAAGCGAAGTTGAGATGCAATAGTTATAAGAGGTCGAAGTGCAGATTCACTTTCTCTTGAAGTGAACACATAGGCCCTCCTATTTGTATCTATCATTGAACCGGGAATTGTGTCTATATTTTGAGCACATAGTCCAATCTCATCGTAACACACATAGTCCTTTGGTGTGTGTTTTTAACTGCCAGCCTGCTATATACCACTTAGATGTAGGTGTCCAATTAAGATGACTAACCACATAAGGCCATCATACTTTACAACAACTTTACAACAACTTTCTGGAGTATGTAAGTCTAAAAGATTTGGTTTACTGGTTACTTCTGGTAAGTGTTGAATGAATATTGATACTGACAAAGGATTTATTTACATACTTTAAGTTCACAGGTTTGTAGAAATTTGAATGCCTGGAAGGCTCCTAAGATAGACGTGCCTAAATCCAACATAGCAATAATCTGGACACCTATATTTGAGTGGTGTGTGGTTAGGTGTAGATCTAAGAATGAATGCCAAAAAGAGATTGGACTACGTGCTCAAAATATGCTAACCCTTCTAGGCGCAATAGTCAACATGACTGGGGGAACCTATATAATCAATTAATGGGCAAGAGAACCTTCACTTTAATAATGAATAAGATATTTATATGAGCTTCAAAAATTATGAGGCAAATGGCTACTTGCATAATTTGGATTTGCTAATCATCTCACACTAATTGGCAAATCCAAATTATGCAAGTAGGTGTTTCATATCCTATGAGAAGTGGGTGCAGATAGAAAAGTTTATGAAGAACACACAGCTACCTTACAGGACCTTGTTGCAGACAGTTAACTACACATTGACATTGTGTAGTGGATGTGAAAAATAGGGTTATTTTATTTGCCTTGTGAACAATGTGTTGGGTTATCTGCACAGGTGAGCTTTACAGGAGACGCACCACACATTGCGGCACAAAAGACAAACTTACAATACTTACTTGAGTTGGATGTGGACAACATGATATGGAATTTTCGCCAAGTCGCCAACTTGAAAGCACCAGGTCACCCATACGGTGGCTGGGAATCTCCTCAATCTGAACTTCGTGGACACTTTGTTGGTCAGTGGTCATCTTCCATCACAAACTTCCAAGTGTGAAATTATTATGTGATATGTTCATCAAAATCACACCTAGTAGTGTATGACATGATTATGTCACAATATATTTATCATTCTTATAAAGCATTTGTATAATGTGACACACAATTGATGAGGATAAACTAAGTATGTAATTTTATTAGAAATCAATTGATAGTATACGATATTTATGTCAATACTTGATTGTTTCAACATGACATTTTCGCCTTTTGATAAAATTGTGATGGTCTCCTCTCATGGTCATCTGGATTTAAGGAATGGATTTCAATTCTGCTCATGATCCTCGTGCCTTGTCCCTCAGATGAATAAATTTGTACTCTTGCAGATGAATGATACGTTGTACCCTTGATGGTGGGTCAGAACAACATCCTAAACAATGCAGATGAAACGATGCATCATGTGGAGGCCACACACATTTGAAAGTGCTGATTTTGAAACAGAGATTGCTGGGCCAAGGTAAAAGAATTTTGGCGTGAACATGTGCCTAACCTTGGGGAGCTTGGTTCAAGGTTGGTCCCTCTTTTATTGGGTATATATGTTCATTTTGAACTCCAATCAAAGACAGTGGTTTTGCAAGGCTTAAAACCTCTGTTTTCGACCGGAGTTGAAAACATATGGTTCTAATTAAAAAAAAGGGGAACCGACCTTGAAACCAAGCTCCTCAAGGTTAGGCACACGTCAAGACCAAAATTCGTTTACCTTGGCCCACCGATCTCTGTTTTGAAATCATCGTTTTCAAATTTGGGCTGCCTCCCCTTCACACCAACCTCATTCCCCCTTTTCTGGCAATCAATCCTTCATGCTGAATAAAATAATCACTTGCATCTTTATTGGATGATTGCCATGGTTGATTGCAACAGGTCATTATCTCAGTGCAACAGCGTTGATGTGGGTGACCACACGCAATGTGGCACTTCGTCAAAAGATGACCTATCTTGTTAATTCTCTGAAAGAATGCCAGAAGAGTATTGGAACAGGCTACCTTTCTGCCTTTCCATCCGAGTTTTTTGACCGTTTTGAAGCTGTGCAACCCGTTTGGGCTCCATATTACACAATACACAAGGTCAGAACAGCACAAGATCTATTGTATTTGTCCTCCCAATGGAGAGTTTTAAATATATTGATGGAATAAACGTGTGCGCAATAGAGTTACCCTTAAATTACTAGGACCTTTCATTGGGAGTTGGTCCCCTATGATTTTCAATTGGTTGTTTTACATACAAAATAAATTATTTTCTTTCCACTTGTGGTGCATGCTCGGAGGTAGTGTTTGAATTTGAATGAAGAGCAATCTATTCTGGGTCATCGAGGGCCAAACTCATCTTAGTACCTCTTGGCAATGCAAAATAAGTTTGACCCTCAATAAACCAATATAGAATGTTCTTCGTTCAAACCTCCACACTACTACCTCTGAGCATGCACCGAAATCTTTCCGAACATGGAAGGCATTGTATGCAAAACAATGAACTACCCAACCAAAAGTTATGTTGAGTTAGAGGATATCTCTAATATGTTGTGAAGATTGAAGATCGAGTGTGTGGATTGAAATGTTGATGAAAAGTTCACTGACATACAGATTTTATTGCTCCTGAGCAGATAATGGCAGGGTTGTTGGATCAATATACTGTAGCTGAGAACAAAGATGCACTTGACATGGTGGTGGCTATGGCTAATTATTTTAACAAACGGGTCAACAATGTCATTAAACAGTTCACAATAGAACGCCATTATAGGTCCCTAAATGAAGAAACTGGTGGCATGAATGATGTTCTCTATCGACTGTATATTGTGACGGTGAGCTTTCTTGTTACTACATTAGAGTCATCCTTTAACTATGTGGAATTTTTTGTTGGGAGTTGGTCTCCTAAGATTTTTCATTGGTTGTTTTGCATACAATGTCAATAATTTCCCTCCATTTGTGTGGTGCATGCATGGCGGGAGTGTTTGAATTTGAATGAAGAGCCAACTATTTTGGTGCATTGAGGGCCAAACCCATTCTAGCACGCCTTGGCATGCCAAAATGAGTTCGGCCTTCAATGAACCAATAAAGAATGTTCTTTGTTCAAACCTCCACACCACCACCTCCAAGCATGCACCGGAAACTTATCAAACATGGAAGGTGTTGTATGCAAAACAACCAACTCCTGACCAAAAGACATTTTGGGTTAAAGGATAATTCTATCTTTCATAATTGTTCTAGTTTGTTTTTTTATTCTTCTATATGGTATATGTGGTAATCATCATAAAGTATCATAATCACTTTTGATGTGCCACTCTGGTGGATGTTGTTGTTTCTAGAGTTATACCTCAAGGGTTTGTAAGGATATCTCGAGAAATCGTTTTGTATGGTCAGAGGATCTTCAAACTCTTATTGTGCTTTTGAATTTTTTCTATTTAACAGGGGGATGAAGAGCATTTGAAGCTCGCACATTTATTTGACAAGCCATGTTTTCTGGGTCCCCTTGCCCTGGAGGTATTTTGACCTTCAAAAAATTGAATCCAGCTATCAATTTGGGATTACACAATATATTGAACTATGTCTTCCTCTTTAGACTCAAATACTGCCTTATTGTTACTGACTCCTGACAGTTGGTTATCAGCCAGTCTCTTGTTCACAGATTATTATCTTGCATACTTTTGGAAAAGGTTACTAATAATGCGCAACAATAATTATTAGTGACAAATAACATTTATTGACCCAACAATAAATCACTCACTTAAGGTCACTAATAATAACCTTTTCCAATAACAAGAATTATTAGTGAGAATGTTGATGTGCTGGGGCTGGTACAGGCAGACCATTTGTCTGGTTTTCATGCAAATACGCACATCCCAGTTATTGTTGGCTCTCAAATGCGTTACGAGGTTACGGGTGATCCTATATACAGAGTATGTTTCTGAACCAAAGGCAATACCTGTGCACAAAATCTCGAATGATGTAATTCATCTCCTTTGTGTTGACATGATCACTGCAACTGGCAATAGTAGGTTTTCATTCAGATTACTCTACTTGATTAAAGAGTGACCAAATCAGCTGTAAATTTTACCAACAAGGGTACTTCTCCTTGAATCTCATTATTCATCTAGTTGGTTTACACCTGATAAATGGCAGTTCTCTTTGCTAGGGCACTTGCCTTTTGTCATGCAAATTGTCACTGGTTGTACGGGATTGTTTTCACAGAGCATAGCAGAATATTTCATGGCAGTAGTGAATTCATCTCACAGCTACGCGACAGGTGGCACATCGGTTTCTGAGTTCTGGTAAGTTCAAGGTTCACCAAAATTTGCCCCCAGGTTTACACTGGGAGTTGAGCTCAAATTTTTGTTTCAAGTAGGAAATTCGGATTTCCCAAGCACCTAGATCTTGTGCCAAGCCAAAGGGAAATGCTTTGGTGTATAACAATCCTATTTCTCTGCCAATGTACAAAACTGTAAAGGGTCTGGTGCCTGAAATTTCAAATGACTAGGATAGAATTTTCAAATCCACCCAGACCCTGGGGTTTGTTTTCATTCTTAGTTGATTTTTCTCTTAATTAAATGAATGAATAGTAAAGTTAAAACCAGCCAGTTTTGAATGTCCTTGGCTGGGGGCACTGGGAGCAGGACAGATCCGATGCGGCTTGGTGACACTTTGCAAACAGAAAATCAAGAAACTTGCACCACCTATAATATCCTGAAGGTATGTTTTCCATCTCCTTTTTGTTTTGCACTGTTTAAATGGAGTATGCGCATGTTCAAGATGAACACCTTTGAAAGGAGGCAGTAGTCTTTGGGTGCCCTCCAATTCTCAAGATGCCCATGTCATGATTACATGTAGAGTTTCGCCAACTCAAAGATGAAGCAACACCATAATTCACACCAGTGACAACATCGGAGTCATCTCTTCTTCTGTTTTGTTGGAATATAACCATCAGCAATGTCATTAAATCAGTGTATCTCACAGTCTGATTGTGTTTTCTGATCTAGGTTGCAAGAACCCTGTTCAGGTGGACTAAGGATATCAAGTACATGGACTACTATGAGCGCACTATCTCTAATGGTATAATGGGTATCCAAAGAGGCGAACAACCGGGAGTGATGCTTTACATGCTTCCTTTGGGGCCAGGCGTATCGAAAGCCCGTAGCTACCATGGTTGGGGAAACAAGTTTAACTCTTTTTGGTGTTGTTATGGAACTGGTAATTCCCCCTTCATGTTCTATGTTCTTCTGACTGCGGCATTTCCAGCTGCCTGCACACTCCATTCTATAGGACAGAAAGCTGTTAAATTAGTCCCGACTTGAACATCTCTTTCCTACCCCATCGTCAATGCATTGCACGCCTCGTCTGATAATCTCATTTAACCGTCAAAGGACCAAGGGGCTTTATGTACAACCTATATAAACAATTTCTACTAGACTCATCAAGTCTTCTAATCATTTTAAACATATGTTTATGGTTTTTGAAACTTTATGTAGTACATTATCTTATGCCAAGAAGAAAATAAAAAGATTCTCATATGTGACATTAGTGATCAAAATTCTAAGTCTGTCTTCGCATTTATTTCACCTGCACTGTGGTTTTGAACCTAAATCTTTAACACCATTAAGGCACCGTAGAGGGCTCTCTATTTCAACAAAGAATACTTTTATTTCCCTCGAGTTGTCACATGTCAATCCTACATTGGTTAGGACCCTTGTGAATCCCACGTGGAAACTACATTCCGGCACTAGTAAAGATGAAATAGAGCGCCCTCTACAACGGTATTCAATCAATTTGCAATGTGCACTTGAATAATGAGTCAAGTTTAGGTAGGGTCGCTTTTTAACATCAATTAGCTAAAATGGAAGTATGTTTTTGTCCATGTGATGTGTTGGATTAATTGCAGGGTGTTTTTGGGTGCAGCTGTGGAGTCTTTCGCAAAGCTGGGTGACTCCATATACTTTGAAGAGAATAATGAGACCCCAACATTGTATGTTGCTCAACTTGTGAGCTCTGACTTCACATGGGATGCTGCAGGACTAGCGATCCGCCAAGTTCACAATAACATCACTTCACATGACCCAATTTTGGTGGTAACGTTTTTGTTTTCACGTGACAAATCAAACGCAAATGGAGATGATGCCATAGTTCATGTTCGCATTCCATCATGGTTTCTCAATGGTTGTCGTGCCTTTGTGAATGGTGAAGAGATTGAAGCGCCTGTTCCAGGTATATATATATATATATATATTCAAACTAACCTTTAACTGTTAGATTTGACTTTGTTGAGGTCCTGTGATAAATGGCTGGTTCTTGAGGAATTGGAACAGAAAATCATTCTTTGTGAACACGAAACAGTAGGCTTTTAGAACATTGATTAATGTGTACAAGATAAGTTTGGTGACAGTTGACATTTGAAAGGTTGGATCAGCGGAAATTGATAGGCTTGGTTGAATTAGTTGTCATTCTATATTAACTAGGCGTTATTTATCTCCTGTTGGTGAAAGTAGAATATTGACATAGTATCCACACTTCTTCAATGTCTCAAATCCTAGTTTCAGAGAGTAGGAAGTTGGTATTGCCATTAGATGGAAGTTCCTGTTCATTCACTGTTTACACGTATTTGAAAATTAGTGATTTACAAGAGAATGAATACAGACACCTTTTGCCCAATATGTAGGTCATTTCATTTCTGCCATGAACCACACAGTTGTAATGGTATTTTTACCACTGGAGGTGGGAGGTAGAAATTTGTAATGCTTAACATTCTCAAAGGATGGACGCACTTCACACCCGTGATGTTTCTATCTCAACAAATTTGTCTATGTCTTGTGATTGTGTAGGGGAATATTTCAGTCTTACAAGGGCATGGAGGACAGGTGATGAGCTATCGTTAGCTTTGCCTCTAGGTCTCAGATTTGAGAAAATACAAGGTATGTCAACTCCTTTCACTTTCAAACTCTAAATAGCAGCACAAACAGTTTGTGATTTGTGTTCATATTAATCATGTTAGTTGTCAGCTTTATGTGAAAAGGAGCACGCTCGTATGCAAACATTTTATTATTGCTAAGAATCCACCTCATAAAGAGCTTGAAATCTAACGACAATAAATTATTCATGAGTATACCAAAACATCTGGAGTACAGTGGCCATTATTCCTCAGCAATGGTGTTGTTTCACAAGGATATGAAGATATCCATATGATTGATTAGAAAGTCTTCTGTTAGTATTACTATTGATTTTACAGTTAACAAGGCTATCCGCTGGTTTTTGTACTGATTGTTGGTAAATATAAAAACTGACAAGTAGTATGTAAGACTCGTTTCATGAGCATCTCATGTAGAGATACTAGTTTGGGTCCATGCCATCCCGGCCCGTTACACCTATGCATATGAATTGATTGCCCAGGTTATTCCTGCGCCATCTGTTCAACATGCAGCCATTGAAAGCGACATGGGGAAATCGAAAGGCACAGCCAGAAGTGAACTGTGTCAGTGACCATGCGCCTCACTGTTCTGAAGTTCCGAAATGTATAATAGACTAGTTTGGGCCCATCCTGTCCTGGGCCGTTGCACCCGTGCATAGGAATTAATGTCCCAGGTCATCCCTACATCCACTCAACATGTTGTTATTGACAGTCGGGCCAATTTGGAACTTTGGAATGGCAACTAAGTCAATGCCCATACATCCTCGCCATTCCAAACTTCCAAAACGTATAGTAGATTTCGATAGCTTTTTAAAGTTAACGTGAGTTACATCTTGGGAAGGAGGATCTGACATGGTGATAATGTGGATTTTACAGATGACAGGAGCAAGTATTCTGCATTGCACGCAATCATGTTTGGACCATTCTTGATGGTGGGATTGGGACAGACTTCCAGACACGGTGGGACTCTATTGCAGGAAGTAATAGGTATTCCGAAAACCCATAACACCCAGTTATTCATGTTCACTCAAGAGGGTGTCACTGCATATGGCACAAGCAGAACCCTTAGTTTAGCCTTTGTCGAAGGCTCTGCTACCACGATCCTTGTTCCAGCCGAAGGAACAGACCAAGCTCACTTTGCCACCTTCAGACTTGCACGCCCTCTCACCAATGTTTCATCAAGAATTGGAGTCAGCAAAGACGATGACATTGTTTCATTCGAGGTTTTCAGGGAACCCGGGCGATATTTGATGCACAATGGCCAAGATGCACCAATTTCAGACACCAGTCTTCTGGGCCGTGATGTGTCACCAAAAATGGGAGAACCGATTTTGAGCTTGCAAAATCAATCGCTTTTTGTATTACTCCCGGGGTTGACAGGGGAAAGAAACGCAGTATCCTTTGAGGCGGTGAGCCAACCAGGTTGTTTCTTGAGCCTCAAATCCAAGGACCCACTAACTACCCCTGGTTCCGTATTTCTTCGATGCAAAACATCACTGGAAGATGATGATGATGAAACATTTGGCAGGATGAGCACCTTCAGAATGCACAAGGCCCTCGCATCGTACCACCGTCACAGCTTTATTGCCAAGGGCAAGTCTAAGAACTTTGTAATCGCCCCTCTTTACACTTTACGTGATGAGACCTACACCACATACTTTGAGATGTGAAGATGAGGTCACAGGTTTACATATGAGTCTAAGTCAATGATCAAGGGTGAAGCGTCTCATTCATGTCAGCCTACGGTGAGCATCATCTCTCTCTCCTCTCTCTGCAAGCTAGGCTGAAGATCCCAAAAGTGCGAGTATGGACTGGGAAATCCATAGCGCAGCATGGTCTATGTGCCTTGTATTTGTTACTTGGGACTGTTGGTGTTGATTCGATGCAGTTGTTGTGCAAAAATTATGAAATTGCATAACATTGCTAAGCCAGTCTTGCCACGTATATCCTTTACAAGGGAATAATTCGACAACGACAACAAGATGTTTCGGCAGGGTGTTCCACAAGGTGATGGACTCAGCCTTTCATGGGAAGGGCTTGGGGGGTGGGCTTACCAATAAAATTATATCCGGAGTTAGGAGACAAGCTATGGTCTTTTCTACGAGCCGGCTCCTATATGTGGGAAGGGAAAGCTTGGATTATGCTTAGCAATGTAATGTGATCATAGTGGAATGTGTTCCTTCTTCAAGGCAGTCCCAGGAGAGATGCAGCCATGGAAAACCTAGTAGGTTAATGGTGATAAGACATAAGACTGAAGGGTTAGTGTGTCCATGATAGCCCTGTTCAGCTACGTTATTGTACTCTTTTGAAGGTTGTATCAAGAATTTTGTGAATATTCTGATTTGATAGACCTATCTATACTTTAATTGTGATGTAGAACCACTAAGCTATAGAACCAAGCTATAGTGAAGTTTTAACTTCTATGAAGCCTTTTCTGCATTATCTGAATTATGCATCCACTTTGCATTCATTGCCTTCAGCAACTACCCTAAATGTATTTAGTGTCTTATGGTATTTTATGTCATTCTGCTCTTTTTCTGATGACACTTCTTATGAACAAGTTTATAAGCACTGTTATAGGGATCTCCGTAATTTAGTGCTATGAGCGTTTCTAGGACGCCTCTTGCGGGCAGCGTTCAGGCTCGGGCAGCCTGTTCCTGTCCTCCCTCTCCGACCCGTCCTTCCTTCCCGATTCGTCCTGCCCGATTTGGCCTTCTTGCCTGTGTCCACCTTCCTACCCAACCCGGCCTTTTGTTCGTCCATCCAGCCGTCCAGCCCCACCCACCCCCCCACCCCGAACCCTCTCTCCGTCATTCTTCCTCCCACACGCCGCAGGACAGCTCCGGAGCTCCTCAGCACCTGTCCAAGGCGGCATGTTGCTAGTTTAGGGTTTGGGATAGTTGTAACTTGTATCGACGTTGTCCCAGTCTCTCAGCATGGAGGTCGGCGTTGTGGACCTGGGAGCGAAACATGTCTCCTTCGAGGAAGGGTTTTATTTTCTAGCAGAGGAGGCGTTGGAAGATCTAGGGGATGGAGAGGCACCAATTTCCGATCTGCAAGTTCGTGCAGGTACAGTCGCCCACAAGGACAGGAAATCTACTGCACATGAAAGGTTTAGGGTTAGGGATGTCACTCTCAAAAACCTGTGGGCGAAATTGTAGATCCCACCCCCTAGGCCCTTTGACAAGACTGACATTTCTTGGGAGGAGAAAATCAACCAGGGACGGGGTAGGAGCAGGAATACATGCAAAGCCATAATTCTTTGGGATAGGCTTCAAGATTTTGTTGTTGGTGAGCAGAGTATGTGAGATTTCCCATGCGCATTCAATGAAGTTCACAATTTAGGGCACAAGGAAGGTATTGCGGAGAATGCGAAAAAAAATAGCCTCTTGCAAAAGATTAAGTAAGTTGCACCCTGTCATGTCAATTAAGTAACTTGAAGTTTGCATTTTGATGAATAGGGTTTAGGATTTTAGGGTTTCCCATGATATTGGACTATTTTTGTGGATTGTTCTCATGGATTTATGGTTTATGCAATAGATTCTATTGCGAGTACGGACCAATAGATAGGCCAAGTGAAGCGAATAAAGAGGTGGACAAGATATTTGCGAGCGCCTTGAAATCAAAGCTATCTACAAACCAAAAAAACCAAAAAACGGGTTGAGAAGCAAAACAAGAAGGCCGAGAAGGAATTTGCGGAGCAATCTGCCCTAGATGCCAAGAAGACGGAAGAGCGAAAAAGTAGAAAGACACCTCTTGTTCCACCTTTAGTTGTCCCAGCTATTTCTTCAGTTTCAGATTCTGATACAAGTTGTCCTACATATCTAACAGGGCTACCACTGCCAATAGGACCGACAAAGCAAAGGAGGGCAAGTAGATTGCAAGCCGGTCTAACTTCCAAGCGAGAATGCCAGTGCAATTTTGTAGCGAAGCAACTGTATATGGACAACACTTTATACGAAATTCAGTACCATGAAATTAACCATTTCAACAAGGCCGGACAACCCTGTTATGGTGGTTCCTTCGCTGGCTTTAGGCATTCGCTAGGTGCCCAACTGTCCTGGTGAACAAAGGAATGGATTCGATCCATGTTAAGGCAAGGTTTTTTCCCAGCTCAAATCATGGCTTCTCACAAGAGAGAGGTATGGGAATGTGCTATTCAAAAAGGCCATGTACTTGAGATACATTTATCATGCCCAATGATGTGTATAATATGTGCAAGAAACGTGCTACAGAATTGTGGCAAAAACATCCACAAGACCCTCTAAGCGTTCGTATGTGGAAAGAAGAAAATGAGGACAACGTTTTTCATTGCCATGAGTTTGGGAATATTGATTTGAACGAAGCAGCACCGCCGTCGGACGAGAAAAAAACAATATTTTGCTTGGCCATTCAAACACCATGGCAGCTGGAGATGATCTTGCAATATGGACACAAGAGGCAAATCGCAATGGACGCAACATTCGGAACAAATGAACCCAAGGTTTGCTACGCCTTTTGTCATATTTTACACTAATTGCATTTGTCGCACCTGTCAGCATGCTTCCACTGTCCTATGACAAATCCCCACCTTCTTGTGGTCCTTACTATTTGTCATTTTTTTTGGTTGCAATATCCTTTGTATACAGTCATGGTGTTTGACAAATGGAAGAATGATATCCCAATCGCCTTTGTCATAGTTTGCAAGTCAAAGAAGAAAGACATTCTGCTATGGCTCGACAAACTCAATGCTTGTTGTTGTGCTGTCCAGCCGAATTGGCAACCATGATCTGTGATTGTTGACAATGTACAGGCCGAGTTGAATGCTATAGCGTAAGTTTGCATAATTGTCATGCCCCTGCATAAAAATGTTGTCCTTCATATTAATTTTGTACGTTTAGTGATTTGATTCCCTATCACTATATTTGCAGAAAGTTTTGGCCTGGAGTTCCCATCATGCCGCCCAGCCCCAGCAACCCTCTCCTCCCAAATCCAACAGCCCTCTCCTCCTAGCTCCAGCAACCTCCGCACCACCCTCTCCTCCCTGCATGCCTAGCCCCAACATCCATGTCCTCCCAGCTCCAACAGCCCTCTCCTCCCAGTTCCAGTAACCTCCGCACCACCTTCTCCTGCTCGCCCAGCCCTAGCAGCCCTCTCCTCCCAGCTCCAGCAACCTTGCACCACCCTCTCCTCCCCTAAACCCTAAACCAGCAGTCCTCTCCTCCCAACTCCAATAGCCCTCTCTTCCCGGCTCCAGCAACCTCGCACCACCCTCTCCTCCCCGCCCAGCCCTAGCAGCCTCCGCCGCAGCCTCTCCGCCCCGCCTGGCTTGGACAGGTGTTGAGGAGCTCCATAGTTGTCCTGCGGCATGTGGGAAGAAGAATGACGAAGAGAGGGTTCGGGGTGGGGGGTGGTTGGGGCTGGACGGACGGATGGACAGACGACTAATGGACGGACAGAAGGTCAGGTCGGGCAGGAAGGCGGACACGGGCAGGAAGGCCAAGTCAGGCAGGTAGGATGGGTCAGGAAAGAAGGACGGCTCGGGGAGGGAGGACATGAACGGGTTGCCCGCGGGAGGCGTCCTAGAAACGCTCGTAGCACTGAATTACGGAGATCCATGTTATGGATGATTGAAATTTGGATAAAAAATCACTTAGTAAGTGGCAGTAATTGCAACATTGGAAATGTATAATGCCCAAATGATTCTACAAGGAATGACAAACAATGTTAGGTTTACAAAGTCTATACGCATAATCCTCATTCAAAATAGAGTATTCTCCCATTTTTAAAATATTGGTTTGGACTCTTTATGATGAAGTTATGGTTGGTCAAAGTCCATTGACCGTTTCCTAGTCTTCCACATGTGGAAAGCTCCCATCCCCTTGGGCATCGTGAAAATAATTTCGGGTTTGCCCATTTATATGCCCGGATTTTTTCGGGTAATGCCAATAATTTCCTACATGCCCCGCCCTGCCCTGCCAATAACTCGTCTTTCTACCTACAATACCTACTAAATAACATCTCACGTGCAATTATCTTTGAATTGATTTACATATTACATCCCATATATATGATATTGCACATAATTGCTTTTATTTCATGTACAAATAGATATATATCAAAAAATTGCTAGTGCGAGGAATTGACCCTCTTCAACCCCCCTACAAGCACTAGTTCCTACCTACCCCCACCCTTATGTAGTAAACATTTAAATATAATTTGTGACTATTTTGCATGCCACGTCACAAAACATTGACCTAGGCAAAGTGCTTGGTCGTCACATGTAGGACAATAATATGGTTGTTTTTTACCACATGTTCCACAATTTCTTCTTTTCCGTTCTTTATGCCTGCTCCACATCATGCTATAATGAAGCATATGTGCATTTCTAACTCCACTCTCCGTTGTGCATGTAGTTGTAGGCCGTTTAGCAAACAACGTTAGTTTTTTTGCTAATGCATAATTGAATTCCTTATGGGGTAAATTTTTGTTTTCACCCTTCTCTTGCATAATGCTTCTATACATGACCCATGAGTTTACCAATGACATGTCAAGAGTGTGCATAAATAGACAATGCCAATATTTGTGGTCTTTGTTTGAACCATGTGGTAGCCTCGAAGTTGATCCACCACACTTACACCTCTCATGTGAGCTTGGTAATGAACTAGAATTGGGGAAGAAGGAATGGACTTCTCCGTAGTCTTATGCCACCTTTTCACAAACACAACATCATTCATGTCAATAGGCGAGAACGTTATGCTCAACAAACTGACTGGCTTATTGTCATACCAAGTTACTACTACTAGTAAATTAGATGCGTGCATTCTTCATAATATGTCTCTTCTCTCCGGACCCTCTTTAGCCAAAGTCAATCCTTGTGGCCATCCCTTTCTATTGGTCTTGGTAGTACCCATTGCACCTATCCCTTTCAACATCAAATCCCAAAACAATTTGGGAGAGGTTAAAAAATTGTCACATGTTACAATATGGCCTTTATCTTCCAACCCTTCTAGAAGACACATTACAACTTTGTAGCCAACTAGTGCTTCGTCCTTTGCATTCAATGACTCTTCTTTTCCACAATAAACCTCTAACTTTTGTACAAACTTAGATGTGGCACTGGCCAATGCCCAACACTTGAGCCCATACCGGCAAGGTTTATTTTTCAAGTATTGTCTTATCGGAGACCTCTTCCCCATATACCTAACCATCATCTCATCGACGGTTAGGTTTTGCTCTAGATGCCAATATTTTGCATTTAAAGAGTTGGGCTCATTCACTAACCATTCTATGTTGGCTATTGAACTATACCCAGGTTGGGTTTTGTTAGTCACAACCAAGTCATTATCAACCAAATGCAAGCACCTAACTATTGCATATCATTTTCTTGTCATTGCCCTAGTAATTTCCAGTGTTCTCCATAGTAATATTTTGGACCAATGCAAACGGTGTGAAAATAGTTTCTTAATCCTATCATGATACAAACTCCCAAAAATACTCTCATCTCGTCCACACATATAGGTGTCCATTTCCTAATTACCGGACATGCGGATGCATACATGTTAGTGTACTTACACAACCGTACCAATATGTTATTGGACCAAACGTTTTGAAAATAACGATATGGTTGGGTAAACCTCTTTATGATGTCAACTAAACTTGTTGCACCCCCTTTCCATTCAAATCCGGCTAGTTGGCTCAAAGGAGAATTCCACATGCCACCCGCAAACCTGTCATCTTCTTTTATAGCACACAACATGTCAAGGTTATCATATCCTAGCCCAATCTCATTTCTTGGTGATCCTTTTTCAATGAACCATTTCCGAGATATAGGGGTAAGTTTCTCCCTTTCTAAACGATCATCTTCAGATACATTTATACTTGGCACATATGACATATTGGCAGAACTACAGTAGTATGAAGATGAAGATGTACTCACATTTATGTGTTCATTCAATTCATACATTTGTTCATTTATGTGGTCAAAAATGCTAGGGTCTCCATCATTTACCCATTCAACCTCAACTTTTGCAACAAATTGCCTCCCCCCCCCTACCAAATAATTGAACAATCAACATCACTACTAGAAAAACATTGTCCAAATTAACAAAATATTAACAATTTTTTGTTAATTTGGATACTGTAACGTCTATTTTCACAAATTTTTGTTAATTGTACCCAAATTAACAAAAAATTGTCATTTTTTTTTGTTGATTTGGATAGTGCAATTACCACATCATGAATCTTTTTGAATCTTTTGAAAAAAATTTGAATTATTAAAAATCTTTATAAACCTTTAAAAATATTTAATATACAATGTAGATTTAAGAATAAGTACACAATTCGGTGTTTATTAAAGTCAGCAGACTTCAAAGGCGATTCAGACCTAGTAAAAAAAAATTGGAAAAAACTTTGAACTAGAAAAAGTTGAAAAATTAGATTTGTCAACTTTTTCTAGTTCGAAGTTTTTCCAAAAAAAAATTTTACTAGGTCTGAATCGCCTCTGAAGTCTGCTGATTTTTAAAAATAATTGGAAGAAACCCGAAAAGCTAGTTAAGTAGATTCTCAATCCCATATATATCAATAGTGAGTGGTTGGTGCCTCGGCAAGAGCTAAGGCCTCTAACCACGAGGTCTTCGGTTCGAACCTGGCACACGGGTGTCCCCCCGTGTGGCAGTTGGATCGTTGGACGCGTGGCACGGCCCTAGAGGTCGAAATCAACATTTTTTTGTTAAAAAATGAAACACTGTTTTGTTAAACTTTGACATTTTTTTGTTAAAAAATTAACAGTTTTGTGTTAAAAAATACCCAGATTAACACGTCCTAATCAACAAAAAAAATCAACACTTTTGTGTTGAGTTTTGTTAAATTGGTCACTGTTTTTTTCTACTAGTGCATGTGCACTTCATCCTCAATATTCCAAAACATGGACACCACAACACCATACACATAGACCAGCTTGCACATAGATGTATTCACATTCTCTAATTCAAGGAGATCTCTTGTGAAAATTTTGACAATCTTCCCTAGTATGATCATTTCATATTTGTCATGGTATTGAACATCTAACCCAACACCATTTAGTCTATTGCTCCTTCTCCTAACCATTGTAGGTGATGTTGTCGGCACATACACTTGATGAGGACTATCATGATTAGGACTTGTAGATATAAATTTTATGAGGGGGGTCATGAACATTGTCTGGATTCTCATTAGGCATTTCAGCAAGGTCATGGACAACAAGAGATTCAACATGCAAGGTAATGACAGAACCAACATCACAACAACCTTGCAGTCTTGACTGCCGCAACAAAAATCGAACAGTATGCACATGGTTAAGATCAACATGCAAAAAATCAAATTAGGCCCAACATAAGATGAGTGAACATTAGAGGAGGGTTGTTCCAATTCAGATTCACAAGGCAACGCAGTCAAGATGGAAGGACAAGAAATAGGTACGCATTTAGGGCTCTAGCTTACAAGCAATGTTGGAAAATCAAAACAAACATTTGTAACATGGCCATTCACATCAAATTTGGTGAGAGTTCCGAATTGGAGCCTATTTGTGGCTTTTGTAACCCTGGCTAATGAACTTTGAATGGGCAAATTGTTATAAAGTTTTTCTTACATTTTGAGCCAGCACCCATGTCGCAACCCTTGCTAGGTCCCCTTAACTATCTCGGTCCATTTTTCCGTTCTAGCAAGGATTACGAGCGCTAACCCTTCGCATACCGCGATGCAAATGGTTAGCTCCCCATACCGAATCATTTGATTAAGCTACATTAAGTTACCAAGGTTAGGAGTGGGTTCACCACCACCCCAACACCTATCTGATAGCACCTTAAGTTGCACAATTTGGAAAATAAGAAAACACCAAAAAATTGTCCATATTAACTTTGGAAATCTAGGGCTAAATGTTTTTTGATATTAGAAATTTACGTAAATTTATATACATTTTATTTATCTATCTATATTTTAAAAAACAAGAAATATATAAACTTCTCTCTCTGATCCATTAAATTTTTCACAGTTTGCTTTGGATAGTCTATTTTTTAGGTCTAGTAGACCATTAAGATCATAAAGTGTTTAATTAGGGGATTAACAATTGCATTGAACCACCTCTGGCCCCCAAGGCATTTGATTAAGCCTTCATTAGGACCAAAAACGGCTCAGTGAGGGGGTTAAGGGTTGGATTTTAAAACCATCTCCCCCAACCCCACCCCTTTAGCCAAATGATGGCTTAAATGAATTAAATGAATTAATGATGATTTTTCAAATTGAGACTATAGCCATTATTGAGTGAATTGTGAGTAAACTGAGCAAATAAGTTAAGAAATAAAAAAAATACCATGAGGGAAAAAATGCAGTTGCTAAGTGAAAAAATAGTGTTATTTCAACTATATCATAGTGTTTTATGAGAGAAACAAGCCTATAATTAAAAAAAAATGAGAGAAATTGTTGAGTGAGGCCTCAACAACATTCTGAACAATGTACGGGGAGTACCAAGGTTTAGTTACGAGCTAGCCAAAATATTTTGGAGATTTCCGAATGAGTTCACAATGATTCGGACGAGGTACCGATGTAAAATTGTCAAGGTTAGAAATCGACCGGTTGAAATGAGAAAAGATCGGCAATATGGCCGGTTGAGGCATCATATTTTGGGATATTTACTGAGCCAATTTTAAGCAAGTAGCCGAAGGGACTAGGGATAGGCCGGAAATTTATACTAGGATAACACTAGAGTCATGACTCATAAGGTCAAAAACCATGGAGGCTAATTAATTTAGGGTTAGTTCCGTTCATTGGGCCGATTAGGGTTTTGAGGCTCTAAGCATCTAGGGACCCTCTCTCACGAGTATAAGGAGTTTGAGTCCCTTGTGCAAAGTATCTCACTCTTCTATTGGGGTTTTTCTCTCTGCTCTTTCGCTACTGCTCTTCCACTTTTGCTCTTCCGCTTCCACTGGCACCTGTTAGTTTTAGTTTCATTTTTGTTTTTGGCGGAGGCGAGCAACAGAGGCATCTCTCCCCTCGTTGCATCCTTCCTCGGAGCATTGGTGGCGCTCGAGATTGCAGTCTGGTGGGTCGGGGTCGAAGCATTGGTGGCGCTCGACATCGCAGTCTGGCGGGGTTGGAGTCGGAGTCTCGGTGGCTTCAGATTGCAGTCTGGCGGGTTTGGAGTTGGAGTCTCAGTGGCTTTGGGGTCGGAGTCTCAGTTGGCATCGGAGTCTGGCGGGGTCGGCGTCAAAGTCTCTGGTGGGGTCATCTCAACTAATCACTGTCTATGTGCTCGTGAGGCGGAGGTAAAGTCTCATCCGGCCCAGGCAAGAAAGACTCGTGAGACTCACTGCTCCCTGATGCTTCGTTATAGTATCGGAGAAGGCAAAACGAAGGCGAGGAGAGGTGGTTCAGTGATCGCGTGAGGCGGAGGTGCGGGCTCTGCATTATATCTCACCCTTGCTTGCAAATTGTGCAGCATCGGAAGAGGTTCGGGAACGGAAGGAACGACAACACATGCTCCAAGAGAAATTGTTGACATCCTTTGGTTTTCCTTTATCAAATTTGGGTATATTTTGTAAGTTCCTCTAAAACTTTCATCATTGTTGGCCCTAGTGGCAATGTGAGTGCATTGGAGCAACTCTCTGTAATTGCGATTAACGATTTGATCTCCAAAGAGCCGAGTGTGACTCACAGACGCATATTGCCCAAGGGCAAGCGAATTTGTGTGCAAGGTATCTTCATCTGTTTTTTCCTAATGTACTTATTTCTGCAACTGGTTTAGCAATTCTCGGCAACTCTATAGATGTTCCTCTTTTTTTAGTTGTAAAGCCTAAACCAGAAGCTCACAAACTTATCTTACAAAATCCCTAAATTGTGCATTGAATTTCGCAACATTGTTGGCATCAGATAATGATTATTGTCATAGCGATAGATGTAGTTGCAAGGTATCTTCATCTGTTTTTTCCTAATGTACTTATTTTGGCAACTGCACATCGATTCCCGGCAACTCTATGGATGTTTAGTAAGATGTCTAAGTTTGACATACCATTTGAAAATTTATATAGAAACTTGAATGCTTATTATGCTCCTCCTTTTTCAGTTGTACAGTTTAAACCAGAAGCTCACAAACTTATTTTACAAGACCCCTAAATTATGCATTGAATTTCGTAACATTGCTGAAATCATATTATGATTATTGTCGTAGCAGTAGATGTAGCCGTCTAATCGAGCAAACTCAATCTGCAAGGGGCCATTCACGGTTGGGGTACTACTTTTGGGACAAAGGAATTAAGGACTTTGTCGCATTGGATCTTGACGTTTATTACAATTTACTATGATTTAATTAATAAATTTTAAATAGATAAGTAGATAGGTCATAAGATTTATCAAGAAAGATATTATTTGATATTAGATAATGACTAATAATAGATAAATTCCTTATGAAATAATTAGATAAGTCATAAAACTCGTAGAGAGGTCATATGACTTGTTTTGGCCACATCAATGGCAATTTCATTATTGAAGTGTACATCGGGGGTGAATTATTTTCCTGTTTTGCATCCTAGTACCTTGGTATAAGTGTCATGTATCCATACATATATTTTATTATGTCCAATTCTAATTCTAAACGTTCCTTTTTCATGTAGCCATGTTATTGTGTAATTCTGGCCATGTTTGGTGTGTTATGTAAGGCTAGATACAATTGGTATGCAATACACTTTTAGTTCTATTGGTACACAATTGAACGATAAGTGTGAGGAAGAAAATTGGGATCATTTCAATTAATTTTTGTTGTCCTTTTCATTCCTTAATCTTGAGGTCAACAATTATGACAGCAACCATAAATGTCCGTTAAGGAATCAAAATGATATCTTAGATAACCCTATTCTTTGTAAATTAACTTTTTCGGTGTACTCATTATGGAATACTAAATGTAGGTATGATCCAAAGTATGCTCCACAATACAAATCTAAGCACACCGACTATGTAAAGTTATCTAAAAAAGTCCTTAAACCATTAGACACCCAAAAGTAGTACCCCAACCATGAATGCCCCCGCAAATGTTTTGTTAGGGAATTTGGATCACAATAGGAGTAGAAGCAGCAGGCAGGGATCACGTTGGGCATTGGAGAATTGTTGAACAGGGATTCCAGTGCAGTAATAAATGAAGTTGCAGTTACCTATTTGGTTTATTATTACAATAATTTGTTTAATACTGCAGTAATAAACTACAATATTAAACTTGTTTGGTTTGTATAAGTCGTTGAGTCCTTACAGTTGCTGTAAATGTTGATGGTATGTTGGGTTTGGGGTTAGGTATGGCAAAACGGCAAAGATCTCTAAGGGAGCATTTCTTTGTTACTTCTCGAAATATTGACATAAGCAATTTGGCATTTGGGACATGTACATTGGATGATTTGCCTCCCCCTTCTCAAGTCGAGATTGTACAAGATATATGGAAAGATCGGTGGTATAGCCAATTTAATTGGCATTGTTTTTCTCCTGATTTGGAGAGAGTGTTTCGCAAAATTTGCAAAGAGAAGGGTGGACATTCTGTTTATGCCTAGGAGGGATCCAAAAATTTAAAGATAAGCGCATTTCGTGATCATGGATGTTCTAGTAAATATAAGAAGCTCTGTTGGGCTTTATAAAGTGGTGGTAGAGTGATGGAAAGGCGATCAAGCAAGAACAACGTGCATGTGATAAATTATTGGCATCATTGTCTCGTGCAGCCTACTTTATATGAAAACAATCCCTCCCTTATGCCAAATTTCTTTCTTTGTATTCATTGTTTGCTAATATAAAGGCTCCTATCACGGCATCTATGTACCATGATGAAAAATCATGTGTTGATTTAGTTGCATGCATGTCTAATGTAATTAAAAAAATTATATGTAGAGTTTGAAATTCTCCTTTCTATGATATTATCATAATTGATGAATCTATGGATATAAGTGTTATTGGTCACCTTATTGTATTTACAACGATTATAGAAAAAAAAAAGTTTATAACTGTCTTCTTAGATTTGTTAGAAATTGAGGGTGAAAAAAAAATGCTACTGTTATTTTTTATTTATTTAATCAATTGAGAGCTCGATTTATATAAGTTTGTGGCATTTGGCAGTGATGGTACAAGCACCATGGTGGGTTCTCATGGTGGAGTAGCAACAAGATTGAAAAACAACCTAAATCCATTCATTTTATCTTGTCATTGTGTTGCTCATAGAACTAATCCAGCCGCATTTATGCATCTGAAACGTAAGATTGCAAGATAATATCTAATGAGGTTGACACGCTTTTAAATACAATTTCTTATTTCTTTAACATATCAAATAAGCGTAAACATGTACTCACAGCCTTACAAGAAGAGCTTTTTGATGCTAAATTTTTTATAAAATGGTATTATAAAATATAATGGCTTAGTAGGTAGCAGGTTATGACTACCTTATGTGATTCATTAAAATTGATTTTGTATTTTTTCGTGATATAAAAGAAAAGAAAAACCTTGGTTAAACGAATTTTATTTTTGCCAAGTTAAAATAGTTAAAATATATTTATATATTATATTTTTTAATTGATACTTTGCATTCCTTAGCTTTGTTATCAAAGATCTTTCAAAGCAAATTTGTGGATGTTACAACTATTGGTAGCATTGTTAGGATAAAGTTAGCCTAAATCAGAATGTTCTTTATTATTGAGCAAACTGATTTGAATGTTGTTACATTCAATGAGAATATTATTTATCATGTCATTCCCGAATATGATCCTCTTAGGGGTCATCTTAGGAAGCTTTCAAATGAAATTCATGGAAAAATGTATCACAGTTTTAAAATGGACCGGTCTAGACGAAGATAACACCTTGAGGAAGTATTTAAATTCCAACGTGCATTTGCAAAGGTTGTTTGTGCGGGCTTGGATGCTAGATATATAGAATATGATTTTATTTCATGTTTTAAAATCCTAAATCCTACTAACATACCTTCAAGGCAGATAGGAATCCAAAATTGGAAGGTGGCTGAATTAGAAAAGTTACTAGCTCACTATGGGCATGATCGCTTCCAAAAAGATTTAAAATTTTCCTCCTTTGTCAATGTGATGGCTTGTAAGCATGAATTTTTAGCTTTCAAATTGCAGGCCACCACCGAATGGGGGATAAGACTTGTAGAGCCTAGTGGGGCATGATCACATAGAATCATTTTTTGCAAATCCGGTATCCTAATTTGTTCGTTCGTGCTGATTTGGCTAGAGTACAATGTGTATCAACAACCACTTATGAGAGGTTGTTCAGTGTCTAAAATTTAATCAAACCACGAGTAAGAAATAGACTTGGAAATAAAAATTTGGAAGCTATGCTTAGATTTGTTTTAGAGGGACCAAATGAGAACTTTGATAATATCATTGAAGAGGCAATTCCTTTGTGGAAAGTTGGAACCAAGTACTGGTTCTTATATGTTAATCATGCACGTTATGTATCTTCTGCAAGTGATGCATCTTATTCAATAACTTCAATTATGTTTTTTAATTTTGAGGATACCGAAATTTAAAGGTTGCATGTGTTGTTGTACTAACTGGCCTCTAAAAAATGTATGAACCCTCTTTGGATTTATGCATTTTCAAAGGCTAAATCTTTTGCTCCAAGTTGGTGGGGATTTGGCAAGGTTCAAATCCTTCCAAGGATACTTGGAATTTGTGAATCCCCAGGGTGATCCACCACTCCGCGGGATCACTTTTAGTTAGGATTTTAGCATTAGAAGTTAGAATTAATAGAGAATTAGGGAAAATTAGTTCAATTAACGTTTAGCCCCAATAAGGGAAAGGTGAATTACCGAGGATTTCGGGCCTTCATCCGTGAAGGACAAAAATCTAGTTTAGATAGAGTTAATCAAAATGAAAACCAACTAGGGGTAGAAACTAACTAAGTTAAGAAAAATGGCTAACTAGGCAAGACCTAGTTTGGCAAAAATAAGTGCTAGCTAGTAAAGCAACTAGCTAAGATAATTAAATTAGTAGAGGCTAGATAAACAAAAGTTAGTTTAGTAGTGAATATAGGTCACGCAAGACAAGTGAAGATGCTCGGCGTGAGAAGACAAATTAGCATGAAGATTTTGAAGAAAAATAGCAAGGGGGCAAATAGCCCCCTTGCTTCTTACTAACTTAATAGCGAAAATTAAAAGGAATTAGAAAGATTCCCTTTGGAGCCACCTCGTCGAAGGGGTGGCAACCTCGACTAAGAAAACCCCCGAGCCAAGATTTTGAGATGTATTTAAAGAATGAAACCAGTGGCGGAGGGTCCAACCTTTTTTTGAAAGGATTTAAAAATCTCCTCCTGCCACGTTGAAAACCCCCTCATTTTTTCCTAGAATTTGGGCGAAACCCTACTTCAATATAGTTATGTAAACTCTCTTTATTTATTGATTAGTAGATGAAGCCCTACATCTATGTAGTTAGAAGGAAATCCCCTCTTTTATTGTTGATTAGTGGGCGAAGCCCTACCTCTATGTAGTTAAAAAAAATATTTCTTTTGCATGTCTCTAGTAATAAGGTTTGAAGAAAATTCTTTCCTACCTTCTCCTAGTTCGAATGTGCATTTGTGAACACACAAAATTTTCTACTTCTTTAAAGGTAGGTTAGAATGCAAGTCAAAAATTAAGGCATTGCACACCTTAGCTGTTAATGGTATGAATGCTTAGGTTATCATTTAGAACTAAAATTTAGGATTTTTTTCTTATAGAGATTTTTTATAGCTATTCATAGCCAATTTCCATTTGTAATTTGGTTGAATTGGTTTGTCATAGTTTGAATGATTGATCGTAGATTGCGCTTTGTCATGTAAGTTTGTGAGTGTGTTTGATTCTTGTATCCAATTTGAACCGTTCGAGACCATAATTGGGAATATGCAAGCAAAATCTAATATATGTTGTAATACTAATTATTTCAATTTCTTAGCACAAGTCGGATTCAAGTGAGAAAAAAACTTTATAGGAGCTAGAATTTCCTAATTCAATAGGTGTGAAACGGGCTATGGACCGAGAAATAAAAAAGATAAAGATTGTGAGAGCCATGGTCTGATAGAAACAGGTGTGAATCCTCATATCCACATGTGTGTAGAAGAAGGTATTTAAGTCTGGTAGTTTTGGGGAAAAACTCTCTATTTTCTCTCTCACCAAAAGACTTGTTTTGCATGTTACCAGAACTTTGCCGGACTTTGAAAATTGAATTGATTACTACATTTTGTCTGGGTTGGTGTGTGTCGGTAAGATTTCCTCCCACCCTTATTTGCATCTTAGTCCGGGTGGGAAGTTTTCTTGCCGCACTTCCTACTTGATTAATCATGCCCATTTCACATATCATTCAATGAAGGTGGAGTGGTGTACATAACAACATTTCCCTTTATTAATAACATTCAAGCATTCATAAATGCTCTGGTTACCTACAACATATTTAAGCACTCACAAGTAATGACGCTTTGGGCCTAGTTATCTCGCCTTCATGCAACTTCGTGCACATCAGCTCAATCCCCAACCTCACAAAACTACCTCATACTTCTACTATCAGCATTTTCTCCCTGGTACTCATAGGTTCAAACCCCTAAACTAGCCCACACCCCTCTGGCAGCCATGACAGCCGCCTCAACCCCTGCAGTCTTCTAGCAGCTAACCCAACTTAGCTACACCTCTAGGATCCTCCCAGCATCCGCCTTGTTACTCGCCACAGCAGTACAACTGCTCTTCCAAAGCCGGGTGTAGCAGACCGCTCCCTCTTCCCTTGCCTTGTGATTGCCCGACACTGCAGCAGTTCGCACTGCTCCTGCACACATCTGAGCAAACACACAGCAGCGACATCAAATTACTACCATCTAAGATCAATCCCCCTGCGATCTAAGAGCCTTCTCTCCTCGTGCCTTGAGGGTTCGTGCATCATCTCCCAACCACGTTGCTGCTGCAGCATTCCCCCTCCGGGTTCTGATCCCCGATGCTCGCTTTCCCCTTGGTCGTCTGTACCTTCCTCTCCAGCACAGGCCACCTTCGTACTTGACCACTTCCACAACTGTGAAGTCTTCCCTGTGTCCAATTGCAGCTTCCTTAACCGAGGCTTCTCTCTACTCGTGGTTGCTCAGCAGGCGAGAGCCTGACTCATCTCGCTATCATGCCAACCTGCTCCCATCTTGCGCTCAATTGTCAAATGCGGCATGATTCCTTCTGTTGTCTCCCTTGTGAGCTTCCGACCAGATTTTCCAATAAGCCCTCCTTCGTAGCATTGAAGTTGGGCACAACCACTGAGCTGCATTCCGGCAATTTCCCCACCTCCCTCCAACAGCCGATGTGGCTGCAGCTGCATCAATTCACACACAGAGACAACAAGGAAACAAAACACCAACATTCCCCATTTCCTAACCCAACCACAATGAAATCACGTCCCCTGAAGCTCTCCGACCACCGTAGAGGTGAAGGAAAGAACACCACGAAGTAGACAACCTGCATTGTGTAGCAACCGTTAGGCTAATCCCTTCGCCACGGAATTCACGCTTCCTCCAGCTTCAATTGTTCCATTCGCTCTCCCAGAGTTACGTTCCTCGTCAAGCGTCATTGTTCCTACACCATTCACGGTAACACACAGATCTGCTACACCTACCAGCGTTTCAATTCCAACGAGAATTTACCTAGGAAGAGGAAGCCTGTCCTCGGTGATGAATCGAAATCACCGACTCTGAAGCCCAACACTGGAGCAGCAGTATTCATGGTTTTATTCATAATTAATGCACAGGCTTGGCCCCTGCCCCATGGGCTGCTTCGAAACTCAACACTAGTAGAACAAAACAGTGACCAATTTAACAAAACTCAACACAAAAGTGTTGATTTTTTTTGTTGATTAGGACGTGTTAATTTGGGTATTTTTTAACACAAAACTGTTAATTTTTTAACAAAAAAGTGTCAAAGTTTAACAAAACAATGTTTCATTTTTTAACAAAACAATGTTTCATTTTTTAACAAAAAAATGTTGATTTCATCATCTAGGGCAGTGCCACGTGTCCAACAATCCAACTGCCACGTGGGGGGACACCCGTTTGCCACGTCACAATGGCCATACGGAAAGTGAGGCCTTCCGGGTTCGAACCGGAGACCTCGTGGTTAGAGGCCAACGCTCTTGCCAACGCACCAACCACTCACAAGTGATATATATGGAATTTAGAATCTACTTAACTAGCTTTTCGGGTTTCTTCCTTTTTTAAAAAAAAATCAGCAGACTTCAGAGGCGATTCAGACCTAGTAAAAAAAAATTTTGGGAAATTTTTTTTTTTGGAAAAACTTCTAACTAGAAAAAGTTGACAAATCAAATTTGTCAACTTTTTCTAGTTAGAAGTTTTTCCAAATTTTTTTTTTACTAGGTCTGAATCGCCTCTGAAGTCTGCTGACTTTAATAAGCACCGAATTGTGTACTTATTCTTAAATCTACATTGTATATTGAAGATTTTTAAAGGTTTATAAATATTTTTAATAATTCAAAACTTTATCAAAAGATTCAAAAAGATTCCCAATATGGTAATTGCACTATCCAAATCAACAAAAAAAAATGACAAATTTTTGTTAATTTGGGTACAATTAACAAAAATTTGTAAAAATGGACGTTACAGTGTCCAAATTAACAAAAAATTGTTAATATTTTGTTAATTTGGACTATGTTTTTCAATGATTGCAATCATTGAGGGAAATCTAAGCTGTGTGCAGACACTGGTAGGTTTATCAATCAATTGCTTGTAACCTCTACCTCTTAAGGGCGACAGGACTGAGTCACAGCCTGCCACAACGGTCACTCATAATCTCTTCTTACCATCCTGCAAGGGTTGGGACATTCGGAGGATCCAAGGAGCTTGGCGAAATGCGGCTTTCAAGTGGTCATGTTACCAGATCACATGCTAATCTAATTCGATTACAGGGCATCTAGTTATTCTTCAATCCTTGCATGGGTGGCCCTAATGACACTGAGCCCCTCTTCCCTCTCTCACGTGAATGACTGACTTCACGTGCGCGTGTGTCTCACGACGCATGAGTGTGGCTACCTTGCTAATTCACACTAACAGGTCTCTACGAGCCTTCCCATCGGTGCCTGATAATGCAAGACTTACAACTTCGGAGCAGATCCTTACCGCACTTACCTCCTAGCTAACTTCAGGATCATGCCAGTCGTCCCTCTCTCTCCCGTTCCGCTAAGACTCATCACCGCTTACTAATTCTTTCATTTCAGGGAAATTCACAGCACATTCACCCTACCTCTGGTCATCAAGGAGGCAGCAAGAAAAACACCGGAGGGTGAAGGAGAGAACCCAATGCCGAAGATCAGCAACCCCGTTGCCGTTATTCGGTCCAGCCACCCTTTTCTCCGCACCTAGCACCCATCCTGTGTGCAACTCCTACCTCCATGACATTCCTCGCCCCGTTGTGGGAGTGCACGATGCTGCTCCCCAAGTTCAATTTTGTTTCCCTGGCCACGCACCCGTTGCGGTGGCGCAGGCACGTAGCCCTCACCTCGTCCAATCATTCAGCTTCTCACCACTCTGCTGCCGCTTCATCGTCCTCCCCACTCCTTCCTTCACCTCCCATGGCACCTCGAGATGGTGTGGCCCTAGCTGTCATGGTGCGATCGGCGATGCTAGCCCCCAATCCTTTCATTCCTGCTCCAGGGCATCCTCTCCTATCTCGGACTGTCCATGACATCACCGATGTTTCAACCTCCTGCCACTTCGGTGCCCTTCGCCCAAGACAACCTTGAAGGATTGCATTCTTATCCCTCCGGCTAATCCTTACGTAACATTTCTCGATTCTAGAACTAGGCCGATCCAGATCTCTAACTCCCCATTATTGTTACACTATGTTTTTTTTTTCTACCGCAGCCCTCGTCAACCTAATGTTTCGTTTTTAGGCGAGGTTGCTGCTGGCAGCCTCTTACTCTTGCTCTGCTCACGACGAGTCCCCCTAGCCCCGGTTCGACCTCGAGAGTTCCTCCTCTCTTTGCAATGGCACTCAGGAGATCTCCCCCCAAGCAGCAGTGAAGCTTTCACATCCCACCGAGAGCCCCTTGTCCTTCCCAAGTGCATCCATGTCTTCCTACGCTCGCTCACTAATCCGACCCTCCTACCAACACGACCTCGTGTAGCCCCTCCCCCTCACTGCAACATTACCAGAGCAACCTCAATTCCCGCCGCGGCAGGGCTTCCGCGTCCTAGCTGCAAGTCTCCCTCTTTGCATGCATAATGAGCCTCAAGAGCCAGGCTCCCGAGACCCCTCCGACTTGCTCCTTTTTTTTCCGCGTTGCCCGGCATCTTTCCGGGCGGCCCAAAAAAAAACGAGCTACCTCACTTGACTTCCTCTTCCCTCCCCTTTTCTCTTCCTACTCACCTTTCAACCTTTAAGCCTCATTCCAACCCGACTTAACTCCACTAATCTTACATCAATTAAATTCCAAGTTTCTTTGGCTTTTTAAGTGGTTCTCACGTGTTAAGTTCTTTTCCCCCGTTCGAATTAGCATACTCCTTAGGTTAGTAGATCACGTGAGCAACCTTTTAGGCTCACAGTGTGCCCTCACGTAGTTTGCTTAATTTGTAAGGCAATTATCTAAATCTACATTAAGGGTGAATTTTGTGCCTTCAGGGTGAACGTACTAGAGGGTGTTGAATTGTGTATACTTTCAAAAATACAATTTCTCTTTGTGTAAGTGAGTTGATTTGTGTTGAGAGTAATCTGATTGACTCCAAGGGGAATGTATTGGAGTGTATTTAATTGTGAGATATTTTTGTTTGTCAATTTACTTGAAAATCAATTTGTGCAAGAAAGGAGTAGGAGCATGTGGCTATGACCTTGAAAATATAAGCCGAAACTCCAAATTTAGTCTATAGTCTTGTAGAGCAAATTTTTGGGCTATAGTCTGAAACAATAATTTTTTACTTAAGCTTTTTGAGAATTGGATGAAAATGACGGGCTATATTCAGATGAAAGGATCTCAGTAACGGTTTTAGTAACCGAGTGACGTTAGAAAGGACTTACAACCGTCTCAAAGAGTCATAGGATAAGAGATTATCGCCATAGAGAAGAGGCATGCCATAATCAAAGAGTTTTTTCGGGCAATAGGCTAGAGTAATCACAAATAGCGAGGAAATTGTAGAATTGGCCAAAGTGCCGAAGTTAAATGACTTTGTCTTGACTCCGTGATAGAGTGAAGTGAGGCATTGTAATGAGTAACAATTTAGGCTATAGCCACAGAATGATTGAGTTATTTTGATGTGTCAAAGATGTAAGTGTGTGAGAGCAACAACCTGTTGTGGAAAGAGTGTATGAACTGAGCAAATTGGAGAGAGAAATAGGATCGACGATATGAGTGGGGATCTAAGAAATTAATTAAGTATCGGAGAGCAAGTAGTCTTACAAAGAAGGTGCGAGTGAAGGCATCTCGGGAAAAGAAGAGATACAACAGTGAAAAAGAAATTGGAATTGGAATGTTTGAGATTGGTGAGAGATTGAGCGAACCAGTGCGAGGAGGAATAGAGTGGTGACGAAGAACCCAAACTATAGCCAAATCGAGTCCATACACTGAGAGAAAATAATTGAGTGTAATATCGAAGGCTGACCTAATTTACTTTGCCAAAAGCCAGTGAGGCAACGAACCTCTGGTCAGGAGCGAAGCTATGTGAGAGAGAGTGCGCCAGAGGGCTGAGACGCAACCCTGACATTAAGATCCAGATAGAAGACTATTGCCATTTGAGAAAGCTAGCAACTTGCAAGAGAAAAAGTTAAAGAAAGAAAAAATAGCGGGGAACGAGAATGCCTATTACCACACACAAAGAGGTGAGGACACCGAGAGTTAGTTAGACTCGGCATAAATGAGTGGCAGAGAGATAGAGCTATCAAAGTGGAGAGAAGTGCAGTCTTATGATGAGATCAAGGACGTGTTAACCCTGAAAGTGAGAGAAATGTGGGCTGAGAGTGTAGCATTCATCATTACTTAGTATGTGAATATGTCACTTGACATTGAGATGATGAATTAGGAAATTAGTGGTTAATTTTGCTTATCTTATTTGACGTGATTAACCCTTGGCTAATTAAGCTTTATGCTAATACAAAATATAGCCATGTATGTTGTTTTATCTTGAATTGTGCAGAGATTGTAGACTAAGATGCTATGTGTGATGGTAGACTGAGATATAAAGGAGTAAAAGACCTAGATTGTTATTAGAACCTTAATCCAATGTGACATTAATCCTTATAGACACTAGCTCAGCCTTCCTTGAGACCTAGTTGTTTTCTTTGGATTAGTTTGAGCCCTAGCAAAAACCTTAACTACAAGTCTCATATTTGTTGCTGCCGGAATTGACATCCTTTGTACAAATCAAAAAGAGGAATTATTTGAATTCCGAGTGAACGGTGATTGCATTGAGCAATTTGATATGTATGTACGAGCACAATTGTTGACTATGAACAAAATGGGAAATATATCCAGGGAGTTGTACTTGTTTAGGGAGTAGAATCTTGAATGACTATGTTCTACCCAGTATAGTGGGGTTGAATTTCCAGGGTCAAATAGGTACCTCTCATGAATGACTAACTCTGTAATATTTGAGAACCCTGATTCAATAAGGATTCAAGCTATAAATTGAGTAAATTCTGAAATTAAGTTACACTGAGGATGTGAATGAATGGAATGACCATGGTCTGAGAGAGGCCGGGTTGCATATTACTATAATTTAATACCAAGTTTTGTTGTTTACCTAGCCTATGAGCCACTTTGAATTCAAAACATTAACTACAGATTGTGTGATGATGCAAATAAGTGGGATATTTATTTGCGAGGCAATTGTCCGATACCTTTAGTAATTAAGTCGTATCCAAGGTGATGTTATTGTAGTACAAGTTGTAGTACTTAATTTCTCACGTAGAAATTGAATTGCAAACTAAGTTGCGGGATCATCAAGGAGAGATTCATTGATAGTAGTTGGGGTATTGTATGTTGAAACTATGATGTTGAAGGCTATAGTTTTAATGTTGGTGAACCGTTTAGTTCCCATCACCCTAACCTTTCAGGGAAGACGAAGGGGTAACTGAGCAAGACTATTGGATAAAGAGGAAAGGGAACGAACTAGTAGCAACCACAAAATACTTAACTATTGACATTCAGGTAAGCAATGACTATATGCTGAAGGAACTAGGAAGGGGAATAACTTAAAACTGACAAATAATAATTTGTCAATAATCAAATAAATGGTTAATGCTCATTCCAGTCAATATTTTTGAGATATTAAACTTGGATGAATCATGATAAAAGGAAGTTGCAAGACCATAGTCCGACTGCGAAGCAACTTAAAATTAATTAAATGAGGAACCAAACAAGATTAGGTTGACATGCACATGTGGTATGGTCTATGGTTGCAATTAAGGGAACTATGATTACCTTAGTCAAGACCATGTAAGAGACTATAGCCGGACGATGTAACTAAAATCACATTCAATAAAAAAAAGACTGAAAATCTTGAAAGGATGACTGCACTGCGATTTCAAGCTACACTAAAATGGAATTAATGAATACAAGACCATGGACTACGCCAAAGTGCCCTTGGCTTCGGTAAAGAGACACAAATGGGTTATTTATGCAAGACCATTGACGATGGTTGTGCCTATGCTTGTGCACCACACTTGGTCCAACTAAAATGAACTCACTACCATACTATTGCCTGGGTAATTAGAGTGAGGTGAGTGACCGTCACAATTGCATGTACTGACATGGAGAGATTTTTAAATTTTTACCCCTCATTCGTAATCTAATTGTCATTCTAAACTAGGAATAAAGTGAAATAACCTTGTGTTTGTCCTAATAAAACTTATTTGTGACACCTACATGATACCAAAATCACCTTTTAAGTCTTCTCTAGGCATTTCCTTGGGTTTGTTTGTAACCAAAATCTAAACTACGTATGTAAATGAATGAAATTACCTATTGTGAATTATCAAGTGACTATAGTCTTAACAAATAGGCCCATTTGATAAGAAGTAACGTGATATCGACTAGCCGAAGGAGTCTCCAAGAGGCTATGGTTTGTGTACGACGTTGTAGTTAAAGTCTTAGGAAGTGATTTTTTGAGTTAAAATCAATGCATGTTGTGAAAATCCAGAGAGGATTTTGCAGTACGAGTGAAAATTTGTGATTGCCTAAAGTAATGAATGCATGTAAACGATGCAGTATATACATAATGATTTCTACAAATTGAGGTAATGTTGATGGTAGAGATTACATGTTAATGTTGAGAAAATTGTATAATATAAACTTGAATTAATCAAGTTATGCACAAATATTGATTTTCATTAGAGGGTGAAATAATTGAGTACAAATTAATATGATATAGCATCGTGATATAATTCCCAAGTAGGAAAGGCTTGAACAGTCAATGAATTGGGATGTCAAATCAAGCAATTATCAAGACTATGGTTTTGATAGTGTAATTGGAGTCTATTGTCTTCTTGTAACCTTTGGCAAAAATTGAACAGTCGACATATTGAGACTATTGACTACGAAGGGTTAACGAAAAGTCAAGAAAACCAAAGGGCGCGTTGATCGAGAAATTGGTAACTAATGGTTGTTAAGTAAAATCTCATATTGAATGGACTTTAGTAAAGGATAATTTGGAATTCAACCAACATTAATAATTGAAAACCTTGAGCAATATTCTTGGGTATGATAAATGAAATGAACTGGTAAATGTATTGCTCTAAGAAATAAGAACGTTGAATTGCGACACCAATTAAATAAGAGAAATTGTTGAATTATGTGAGGAAATGTTAACATGCATATGTGGTATGGCTTATTGTCACAATTGATGAGTATCATGATTACCTTGGCCAAGACCAGGTAAGAAACCATGGTCGGACAACAAAATTAAGAGCTTATTTAATAAATAAAAACGGAAGAATCATGTAAGGAAGATTGCACTGCAATTTCAAGTTAAATTAAATGGAATTAATCAACACAAGACTATTGACTACACCAAAGTGCCCTTGGCTTTGGTAAAAAGACAAAAATGAGATACTCATGCAAGACAATTGACTATGATTGTGCCTATGCTTGTGCACCACACTTGGTCCAATCAAAACGAACTCACTGCCAAACTATTGTCTAGGTAATTAGAGTGAGGTGAGTGATTGTCACAAATTGCATGTACTGCACATGAGTGATTTTGTATTTCTTTTGTCCAAATAAACCCATAATGCTTATTAAATCTAAAACAATATGTTATAATCATTTGATTGTCCTAACGAAACTTATTTGTGACACCTAGATGTTATATGAATCGCCTTTTAAGTCTTCCCCGATTGTTCCTTGTGTTTTGTAATGCCAAAAAACTTATCTACATTTTGGCGCCGCTACTGGGAAAGGTTTCGGTTGATTTAAGTCTAGGCATGTAGGTATGTTAGGAAATACTAATAGGCTTGAATCTTGAGTAAGGAACTTAAATTATGTCTTTGGGAAATTCAAAAAGTTTAGAAATAAGTTAACAGCTATTTCTTGAACTTTTATGAAATCCTAAAGTAATAATTTAACTTCAAAATTGCATCAAAAACCAAATGCATAGAATTAAAATCAAATGTCCATTTAATGAATCAACCCAAAATATGGAAGTCTAGCGGTCATCGAAGTTCACTAAATTATTCGTCTAAATACAAACCCTTTGGACTTTCCGAAACTAACTTGGGAGAATTAAACCTTATAGGCTTCGAGGAAGCCGTTGAAAGAATTGTTAAACGAGTTTTTGAAGGTCAACTTCAAACACAAGCAAATTGAGAGTACATGTCAACCTAAGTTGCATCCATGAATAGTGTGTTGGACTTGCAAACATCTAGGACACTACTCAAGGGATTGTGAAGTAATTAAGTTTAAACGTAAAGCTAATGTTGTTGAAAGATTGAAACCAAAAGTATCAACCCACATTATTGGGTCACAAATTGATTTCTTATAAGCGTGTTATCTCTAAACTTGATATAGATAAAGTAAGATGTAGTGTATGTTTACGTGTGAATATATGTAGCTTCCATATTGGAATATGCACATGAAAAATCACATGCACGAATAGCCTCAGTAAGAAAAGCGGCCAACGATAAGGCTAGGGAGGATTGTACAATTGCTAGAGATTATCAAAAAAAGAAAGTTGAAAGCATAAAGAGTTCGTTAAGATCTGTCATTAAATTGCAAAATGAAAATCATGATATTGAATCAAGTCTAGAGAGCCAAATACCTATAGAAAAACAAAAGTCAAGAGGAAAAATTATCACCTCTTAAACCACAACAACTAAATTTTGGTTCAACCTCATGAATTTCACAAGTACATGCAATTCAGAACTTTATGACACCTTTACCTTTGTCATTACATGTATGATCTCCACCACCTCAAACACCACCTCATAACTAATTTTCACCACCACCATAACCAAATTTGGGTAGGTTCAATTTTCAAGCTTGCCTCATTGTAGATTTGCCAATGCAAACACAAGGTTTGTTGTGTAAATATAATCAATAGAAGTTGAAGAATATGAAAACAATATAACAACCACAAACCTTGGTTTGGTGTTTCACATCCTTAAAAAATGGGTGCAAAGCTAAAAATGTCCATTTAAGGCCCCACTAACACTATGCTACCTTAGGGAAGTTGAATGTGTTTGACAGAGAAAGTACACTAAATATTCCATTTATTATCACGAATTCAATTTGTCTTGCTTAATAATAATTGTAAACTACCCGTACAAGGTCACCAACACTAAATGTAAACCTAACATTATTTGCCATTCCTTGTAGAATTATTTGGACATTATAAATTTACAATGTTGCAAAACCTGCCACTTACAAAGTGTTTGTCATTTAACTTTCCATCATCCATGACAATATTTCATTATATAGATGTTAGGATGCAAATTATACCAACTTTGTTTCAACGATTGGCATGGATTTCATCCAAACTTCAATCATCCTTGACAATACTTGTAAAGGTATTCATAAGAAGTGTCATTAGAAAAGTACCACAATGACATGTAATACCATGTGATCACTAAATATAATACTTAGTTGTACACCCTAAACTTTGTAATATCAACCCCCATAACGTCACTCACCCTCTGATATCCTGAAACCCTAGGGAATGGAATTTTCTTAGTTCAAATTGTCACAATTCTCTCCCTTATATCACATGTTTTTGTCAATCACCAAAGAAGTCAACCCACACTCTTGCATTATGCCACCTATCAATATGCGGAGTTTTTGTTGTTGTTGTTGTTGTTGTTCTTCTTCTTCTTCTTCTTCTTCTGCCACTCGTTATTGTTGAATTTGTTGGTGCATGGATCTGCCACATTGTTGGAAAGGCCAAGTGGGAGGTTAACATTTGAAGATGGATCATGTGTTATGATAACATAGATTTCCCATTGTGGATTTGTTCTAAACCCTAAACCCTAATCATAAACCCTAGTCTTCTCTCCTCTCACATGTGTTGCCATCTCTCGGCAATTCAATCCACCAATATGAGAAGCTCCTTAAGGAGTTGAATATGTACATGTGCATGCATTACTCGTTGCAAAAGTCACTACTTACTAATCTCAAATGCAAGCCCTATTGATTTTGCTTTATACATATCTTTAGAAGCCGAGTTGTTTTGAATATGAGATAGAACACCACGAAATGGGTATTGTTGTAGGACATTTCCATCAATTGCTGATGAAGGCATAGAAGCAATATTTTATGCATTGGATGACAATGGTGACTTCAAGGTTGATTTTTGTACACCGAATTTCAATTTTGTAAATATATTCTTAGCAAACAATGGAATTCTTCATAAAATGCTCGGGGTTCGTCAATGTCAAGAATTTGATGTGTTGGTTGTCTCCATATGAACATGGAAGAATTTGTTGACCTTTGCAACGCCATCCCTTTGATATTTGAAAGGGCATATGAAGATATTTGAGCCGCATTCATGTCTGCATTTAGTTTATGTCCCTTATACCAATATTCTTTCCATCTATGTTTTTTCAAATGAAATTAAGATGAGCTCAATTGTGCAAAATGTACGTCCCTCATAATCATTGATCAATTTGTGCAAAGAGTGGATCCTTTTCGCTTGAGGGTTGAAGTGGTGCCACATCAAGGTCAAGGCATCCATAGTCAAACATGTCCATTTAATCGTTCACTAGGGCCATATAATGCCAACATAGATTTATGCCTAACATATATTGTATTGTAACTTTGTCAACATAAATGCCATATAGATTTATGCCTAACATATATATGTATCTTTGTCAACATAAATGTATTGTAACTTTGTCAACATAAATGCCATATAGATTTATGCCTAACATATATATGTATCTTTGTCAACATAAATGTATTGTAACTTTGTCAACATATATATTGCCAACATATATACATTTAGGCAAACAAAGTTAAAGTTTATGTGGTGGTAGCTTGTGATTGATTACTCTCATAAGAGTTTTGACAATTGTCGTAGCCAAGGAGTAGCATCGAGATGAGCGATTATTGAATAACATATAGATCGACTATGTGTACCCTAAAAATTATGCTTCAAAATTTGTAGCAATTTCCATATTCACGATTTCTTTTAATAATTGCATTCTCCTTAGAATTTGTTTCTCTTTGCATGAAAACAATTGGCCACTATTCCTCCTCTTAAAAAAATGCAAACTCTCTTATTTATTGGTTATAGATGCCTCAACCTTATAGGCTTATTATAGGGGGATCTATGAGTCCAAGTTTCGACCATTCTGCATACATGATTGTCAATGTCCGGGGAGAATTTTGGGCATAATCAATCAAGATCATAGTGTTTCCAAGACCAACCAGTCACATGTTGACATCTTCAAATTTTATTTGCTAAAATGGGGAATATTCAATAGATTCGTGTAAATGGATTGAATCGAGGTAAAGTCCTTCTCTTCTCTTTTAAATCGAAACTACTACACCTTGAGCTTCTTGTCTTCAATGCCTATTTTTTGCACAAATTTTAATATCATCGCTTCATTCTAGTACACACATGACATAAATTAGGAGTGCTAGCAAGTTCTCTTTCACCATTTAAACAAATGCATCTTTTTTTATTGATATTGAAATCTACAAAGTGTTTTGCTTGAAGGCAAAAAAGAGTAAGATTCAACTTCTCACAAAGGTTGACATATGTGGACACATACACACCATAAGTCTACCACCCAATTGTTGTCATCCAAAAATCATCAAGTTTGTATCCTTCTTTATCATCTTCACAAGGCCCACGTTGAATGCCCTAGCTATCCAAATGTTGTCCTCCTACATCCAAAGCTTCCATATCTTCACTTAACCCAAATTCAAGATCATCCAGCTGCCCATTCACTTAGAGAACCCAACCAATTTTCATCATCTCCGAAATTTTGTAGATCCATACTTGTATCATTCTCTCACTGCCCTCTCTATAATCTTCCCGATATGCTCCACATTGGGTTCTTGCATCAAGGTCTTGTACAAAGTATTTCTCAACTTCTTGGATTGCTTGATCATACCATAAGCTTTGTGCATGTGTGCAATGTTGGGAGATTATCCGTTCCCATGCATGAAATCATCATATTCAACATTACAATGTTGCACTTTGTGTTATTCCATAATGTCACATGCCACACTATCACACATCCATGTTAACACTACAGATTTCCGTAATATCACGTACACTTTGGTAGCCACAAGTGTGATACTATGGAGTTTAGAGTGTAATAATAAGTTGGTGAGGGAAGAGGATAACCTTGGGGAACGCGTTCGCAACTTGGCGCCGACCGAAGGAAGAAACCCTAATGCTCACCACTCGTCCACGAAGGAAGCAACTCACTTCCGCCATCGCCACTTTGCACGCCCGCCGCACGTTTGTCTCACTCGCTCTGCTCCTTTTCGCTTCAAACGCTCGAAGCTTTGAAACTGCTGGGGTTCGTGTTAAGGGTTTCATGAGCATCAGGGCTGTGACGCGCTCTCCTTGCAGCCTTCAAGAGAAGGTTGTAGTTCTGTGCGGTGCTGTCCAGCAGTCAATGTGTTGCGCAGCAAGGCGGTGGTGAAAACAGCTTTCTGACCCCGCGGTTAGGGTTTAAGGCAGAGTGTGTAATCATGGCGGACGTTGAAGAGGCGCCGCTGGCGCCCCATCGGCTGTTGCCTCCGGATTCAATGGTTGTGGAGGCGCCGAGGATTCAAATGAACATTGACTGGAGCGCCGTCGACTTGGAATCTATTACGTTGCCCCCTGGAGAAGATATGGGGATTAAGAGGTTAGGAGTGGATGTTTGCTTTCCACCCTACAATTCTTGTTTCCTAACTTAATTCAATCACCCACAACTGAACCCTGAGCTACAGAAGACTCTCACATGGCTGAAGTTAAGAAAATTGCACCCTAAAACTTGCATCAAGAATTTTAAGTTATCCATTCAATTCTGTACAAAACACTTAAAGATAGTCTCTCAATTTTGGCGATTACCATCAAGAAAGGAAGTGAGAAGTTTACGCTTACGGGATTTACAACGATTTGAGCTGAACACCTGGAATGATCTGATTCTGGAATCAGAGAAGATGTTCAAGATTAATGGTCTACAGAGTTCGTAATTGTCACCTGGTTAGGGTTTAGGAATGTGCTAAATAGTTGATGATTAGCTCACCATGTGTATAGTGGCAATCATGGGCTTGGGATGTGTTGCTTCTGAACTAGCCTTTACGGCACCTGGACATGATTTGATTCTGAATTACAGAAGATCTTCAACATTACGGGTCTACAAATTTTGTTGTTGTCACCGGTTTAGGGTTAGGAATGTGCTAAATAGTTGATGATTAGCTCAGCACGTATCATGCGGCAATTACAAGCTTAGTATGTGCTTTTTAATAATCTGTAAATCACAAGTTAATCCAGACCTGATGTAAGATCTTCCAGAGCTGTGGTCATCATGCTGATGATTGTATTTCAAATTGCAGTGATGATGAAGAAGAAGAGGAAGAGATTCTGGAGACAGATACAGGATTTGGCAATGTGATAGTGGTTGACAACCTGCCGGTAGTGGCCGCAGAGAAGTATGAGAAACTAGAAGGTGTCATTCGCAAGATTTTTGGTCAAATTGGTGCCATCACAGAGAATGGTCTCTGGATGCCCAGGGAGGAGAATGGAAAGACAAAGGGCTACGCTTTCATTGAGTATAATACCCCTCAGGTACAACCAAGCTCATCACAAATTGATAGTGTTCCACATTTCGCACTTGGAAGCACTTTGGGATTGTAAATGTAAATTGGCAGTTCTCCTTGGACCACAGGTTCAATATCTATGAATGTTATCTATGAGCAGGTGTTATTAGATGGGCAGGGACCCTCTTGCAAAGCAGTTTCATCTCCAAATTTTATATCTTTGAGTTCATACCTACAGTTGCTATCTCAACCCTTTATGTTGTTGGTTATAGGAAGCACAAACAGCTCGGGAGCAGACAAACGGTTACAAGCTGGACAGGTCTCATGTCTTTGTTGTCAACATGTTTGATGACTTTGATAAGTACATGAAAGTTCCGGATGAGTGGGTGGCACCTGAAGTCAAGCCTTACACCCCTGGGGTAGGGTTCTTTCCATGTTTTGACATTGAGGGTTCAGTATTGTATGAATCTTGTCAAATTTGACGATTAGGGAGTTAAAATTTGCATGAACAAGAGGTCGCATCTGCGTTGAAGAGGGGCACACTGTGCTGCTGAATGTATCTGAAACATATGCACCTGTTTGAGCATATTAATAGAAAATGGTAGGTTGTTTATTTACTACAGAGCAGTTTGGAAACTTGGAGGTGGTTTTCATTCATGTTGTTACCTGTAATGGGTACAGTATTTATAGACCTGTATGTGAGTACTCGATGCTACTTGTGGAAGCAATATTTACATTTTGGTTTGCTGTACAGGAGAATCTATTGGCGTGGCTCACAGATGATAGAGGTCGGGACCAGTTTGTTGTGCGATTTGGATCTGAGACTGAGGTGTATTGGAACGATGCACGCCAGCAGAAGCCTGACCCTGTTTACCACCGCTCTGTAAGTAATCTTGAGATATTCTGGTGCTGAGGTTATATTGTGTATTATGTTCCAATTGTAGATACCCAGGAAAACATGTCAACAAGAGACCATTGGAATTTATAGGGCCATGGTTTGTTTTGTGCAGTTCTGGACAGAGAGTTTTGTACAATGGTCACCTTTGGGTACCTATCTAGCCACCATACATAGGCAGGGTGCTGCTGTGTGGGGAGGCGAGAAGTCCTTCAACCGGCTCATGCGTTATATCCACCCTCAGGTTAAATTTTGTTCTCCACTTTCCATATATTCTATGCACTCGCATCTACATTTTTGAAAGTAGCAGTCAATGTTATGACTTTGGAATTAAGGGTTTCACATGAAATGCAGGGATGTCTGAAGAGTTGTAGAGGAATTTTCATTGCCACAGAGATGGATGCACACTAGAGGTAGACTAATGAGCGCTTGTTTTGTGGTAAGTAGGTTAGGTTGATCGACTTCTCTCCAGGTGAGAAGTTCATGGTCACATACAGCAGCCATGAGCCCAACAATCCTCGAGATACTCAGGTGTGATACTTTCCTGTTAAGATTGTGTGTCTATGGCCTTGTTTATGATTCTTCAGTGGATCCTTTCTATCATAGTCTATTGCAGGTGCAGGTTCATTTCAAATTTCTTTTGAGCACAGTGTTCTGATCTGTGAAGCTGATGCTAAAGGCTGTGATTGGTGGTTGGCTTGCAGAGAGTGACTCTCATGGTTTTTGATGTCCGAAGTGGGAAGGTGTTGCGTGAATTCAAAGGTAGTGCGGATGATTTTGCAACTGGTGGCACAGGTGGCGTGGCAGGTGTATCCTGGCCTGTGTTCAGGTGCTTCATGTCTTACCACCTCTGAGAGGACTGGACAGTGAATGTGAACTGGACAGCAATTTTTTTTTAATTAATTTTTTTAAATTTTAATTTTCACTCTTCATGGAAGACTAGGTTGGTCTGCTTTGAGAGCAAATAAGGGTCTAGTGATGGAGTTCTTATGCCTCCATCAGGTTAATTTCATAGCTTTGGCTTTGTTTTGACTGTAACAGATGCTTTCAGTGATTTAATCCTTGAGTGCCTGTTTGTGGCAATACAGGATCGCATTTTCATCTTCGGTTTCTGAAACTATATTAACATGCTAATATGTGGCATGTATCTACACAGATGGGCTGGAGGCCGGGAAGACAAGTACTTTGCTAGAATTGGAAAAAATGCTATTAGTGTGTACGAGACTGAGACCATGGGCCTCCTAGACAAGAAGTCACTCAAGGTTGACAATGTCAATGACTTCTGTTGGTCACCAACTGATTCACTGCTTTCACTCTTTGTTCCGGAAGGAGGTGGTGGCAACCAACCTGCAAGGGTAAACATGTTGACAGCCTCCTGTTCAATTTCCTGCAGCTTCATCCTCCGTAGGTTGATTAACAGTCCTTGACTTCCTTTTAAAAGATCTGCTTCAAGTGTTTGTATGGTCTATGCTGGAGCTTTAGATACTGGACTGAGGAACTAACATGTGTACAATGCTCCAGGTGAGTCTTGTGTCCATTCCTAGCAGAGAGGAGTTGCGGCAGAAGAATCTTTTCAGTGTGAGCGACTGCAAGATGTACTGGCAGAGCAATGGTGACTATCTGGCTGTCAAGGTTTGTTTCAGTGCAGCCTGTGCAACTATTACTTGGTTTTGTTTCATCGTTTAGTCTGAGTACCTAGAGACTTAGATTAAGTGTGTTGGGCTTCTTGACAGTGACTCCATTTGTCACTTGTTTGGATTTAATTATTCAATTTTGAAAAGAAAAGCAATATATAGGTTCCTAAATGATGTGTCTTTACAGGTTGATCGTTATACCAAGACCAAGAAGAGCACCTACACTGGTTTTGAGCTCTTCCGTATCAAGGAACGGGATATCCCCATTGAAGTCCTTGAACTTGAGAACAAGAATGATAAGATTGTTGCATTCGCATGGGAACCCAAAGGTCATCGGTTTGCTATTATCCATGGTGATGGACCTCGTCCAGATATCACTTTCTATTCGATGAGGTCACCCAACAATGTTGGCCGTGTGACTAAGCTGACAACTCTCAAGGGAAAACAAGCCAATGCTCTTTACTGGTCTCCCATTGGCCGATTCATTATCCTTGCTGGTCAGCCCCCTTACTCATAAGCTTTTCCTTGACAGTCTTGCTTCTGTGATTGCTTTCTTGTATTTATCCACTGTTCAGCATGTTAAGGTAATTTGAAATTGAACAGTTTGAGTTCAGTATTAATTCTAAAATTGAAGACCCCTTTTATCTGTTCTTTATGGATCAACCAAGATTATATTAGCCCCTCTCTCTCTTACCATTTTTCATGCCAAATAATTTATTTATTTCTGTGATGTGGTACATTTAGCCTGAGTTGAAGCAACAATGTCATTGCCAGAGATGCTTATTTGTCTGCTGTTTTTGACAAAGTATTGAAAATGTGATCATTATCTCAACTGCTTAAGATCATGTGTTTCCCTCTTACAGGTCTCAAGGCTTACAATGGTCAGCTTGAGTTTTATAATGTCGATGAGTTGGAGACAATGGCTACTGCTGAGCATTTCATGGCCACTGACATTGACTGGGACCCAACTGGCAGGCAAGTGTTGCACTGCATATCGTACTCTTTTTGTTTAGTGAGAGATTCTGTGCTGCAAATTTTTTTTTCCTACTCGGACAAGTTGGAAACTGCAGATTTCTGGAATCTGATTCTTTATGAATGTTTCTAGTTCAATTTTGTGTCTCTACTCCATGAGTTTCGATCCACTAATCTGAAGCTTTGAATGGTGAGCAGGTTTGTGTCTACGTCAGTAACCTCTGTGCACCAGATGGAGAATGGGTTCAACATCTGGTCATTCCAAGGGAAACTGTTGTACCGTCTACCGAGGGATAGGTTCTTCCAGGTATTTTGAATTAATCAAACTTGTGGTTCACTTTATTTTCTCAGTTATCGTTTGGCATTCCTTCTTTTTGACATTGTCCATTCTCACTAGATAGGCTATCCAACAGAGACTGCATGAGTATCCTATTTGTGGTACTCAGAAAGTAGTATAACTTATAATTTCTCCCAACCGCAATATGTACATCGTACAATCTTCTATCACCAGGGTCCTGATATTTTCATTTTATCCCACAACACAGTTCTTGTGGCGCCCAAGGCCCCCTACGCTTCTCACCCCTGAGGATGAGGCCGAGATTGCCAAGAATTTGCGGAAATACAGCAGAAAATACGAGGTCGAGGATGCGGAAGCCCAGACAGCCACCAGTGCTCAAGACCTTGAAAACCGTCGTAAGCTGATGGAGGAATGGAGGTCTTGGTTAACTCTATGGAGGCAGCAATTGGATGAAGAGAGCGAAGAGCGCCAGGAACTACGGGATGGTGAACCTAGTGACACAGAGGAAGATTATGAGGCTGAGGAAGTAGAGGTTGAAGAGATCATCAACATTGAAGAGGAAGTTGTTGGTTTCGGTTTTGAACAGGTTGATTAAGCAGAGGGGCTTGGCCTATGAATTATGGTTTTGTAGGACACTTTGTTCCATAACTTCCAGTCTTGTATCTGCCACATGATTAGACATTACATTGGAGATGTTTCTCTTTTAGTTCTCAATGTAGTCCTTTGTGACATGTTTTATTTATGAACTTTTCTAGGAATAGTTTGGATTCCTGTCTTTTGGATTCACTTTATGTGGTAGATTTGAACCTACCCTGAATTCATGGGACCTGGTTGTTGTATTTTGAAATTGTTGAGCTGGAGCAATCTTCACCATCATAATCGGATTGTGAAGGATGAAGGGTTCAATCCAGTGGGTGAACCCTGTGGCAGGGTGTCATAGGTTGCATCAGAAAGGATATGTACTGGATCATCAGGTAGCAAGTTTTGAGAACGCATGCAGACGAAGAGTTGTGTTCATTGTCTGTGTCCCTTCGTCCCATCATCCTTTTTCACTACACCTTTGGCATTGGATCTTCCATGTGTGCAGAAAGGCATATCTCGACAATAGGCAAAAACAGTTCAGATGAAAAGGTTTACAGGACTCTGACAGACTAAACAAGTTTCATCTATAGACCAGGTCTATGTATGAGTACTGTTGACAAAATCCTGAAACAATGTTAGGCTATATTTCCTCCATAATTGCAAGTCATTGCAACTCTAACTGCCATGAATCACGATGTATGTTACAGGCTAGAGGTTGAGTGTAGTGTGTTCACACCTTCCTGGTACAGGCTATGAGCAAGGCAGGAAGAGTGGGCCATCTGTGTCTGAGGAGCCTGGGAAGTGGTATACATGGAGCTGCATATAGGACCACTGGGGGCTGAAACAATCTAAGCCAAGGCGTGGACCTTTTGTTGAGCTTTCTTGGAACTACCTTGCTGCTTCAATGCCGGTTATGATTTGCACCCTCTATTGCTTCCACCTAGTTTCTTTCTGCAAGGAATAATGTCTTGGTCTTTTAGGCTAAAGCTTTAATGCTTGTGATCCCTTCGCAAATAGAATGGCCCAGCCTTGAAAATTTTGCATTGTGCTGGGGTTGCATTAATAGCACATGGTGGATTACAAATAAGTCACCCAATTACTAAGGTTCATAGCAACCACCACAAAGCAATGCAAGTAGTGTTGTCTTGCAAATCAAGACACATATAGTAAGATCTGGAGAATCTGCCTTGTAAACATGCAAAATTTCATTAGGGTTCTGAAGACACTTTGAATGAAATTATTAAATGGTCAGGCAAGGAACTCATACAATGTGCATAGCATTTCACCAATCTTATTCTAACACACGCTCTGAAGTGCTCAATGGTTCCATGCTCAACTTGACATTTGAACCTGATGTAAGAGCAGTATGTACAATCAACCATAGGTGTGTCAGGACATGGTCACACAAGAGAGGAATCCTTCATCATCTCATTGCGGAGGTCTTATACTGGTCGCCAAAAGGCAGGCATTAAGTGCACCCTATCTTGTAACAAGGGGAACCCTTGAACATAGCAGGATCAGTGGGATAATATTCAAGTCCATGAGAATTTTGATGTTCAATGTTCATTTCCTTTTTGTGCTTTGCAAGTCGGATTGTGAACATTCAGTTCATTGTGTGTGTTTGAGTAAATCTAGTTTCTGATTGGGATAACGTCCATGGGGTGTTTAACAGAAGTTAGTTAACAAGAAGGGTCCTGCCCCTCCACCCACCTGCAAGAAACCCGAGCCGGTGGAGTCAGTGGAGGCTGAGCACTCTGACCATTCCAGTAGCATTGACTCGGGGGCCTACTCAACCTCCTTTGTCATATCCACCATTGTGTTAGCGGCGGGAGTGGTGATTGGTGCCCTCCTTGCTATTGCTCGAAAAAAACAAGAATAATTCACACAAACATCCAAGTAGCACCCCATGCAGGCATGGTTTTTTCTTCTATAAATCTTCACCCTGCTTTTTAAGGGTAAAAAAATTGGCCTTTATATGGTCTTGCTACAACTACATGTGCTACTACTTCAGCCATATTTGTTGAGTATGCTATGCCCCCAATTGCAGTTGCCTAGACATGACGCTTACTAATCTTCATTCTCAGTGCATATAATGCTCATGGTTGTGTACCAAGAATAGAAGTTCATAGAAATTATCAGCATATGGATGGGGTTTATGAGCCGCCACATCATCTCCAACCATAGCTGTGAAAGTTGTCATCCCTACAACTTAGCTCATGTTCTTGTTGGACCAAATTTTCACAATTCAATAAATTGTGTGATGTGCACACTAAGCATCAATCTTCTCTTCTTTTCATCTACATAAAATATTCAATCATGAAGTTAGGGCTGACTTTGCAGAAAAACGCATTTATGGTACAATAGATGCACTAAAGGTGTACACCAAGTCTAGAGGTGCATAGAAGTTGTCAACGTTTAAAAGCTTTAGCTGTGTTGTGGTTGGACTAAATCTCCACAATTTAGAGATATATGTTTTACAATATGTTTAGACAAATGTGCATTGCATATTGTTAGGGAGAGAATTGATAAGAAAAAATACGACGGAATCATCAGTTTTAAGGTAGAGAAGTTGTCATGCTTGGCATGCTAGGTGGAGATGGTAATTTCCTAGACTTCTTTTTCTCTCTTTGAAATATTACATTCTTGAGTTAGGGTTGTAGAGTGGAATTTGACACCAACATGTCTTGAAAACTACTAAGGTGGGTGGGCCTTAGATGGTTACTTTTTCCAACCAGCCCATCTCTCCTGTGATATGAAACATGCGATATGGTTAGCAAGTCCAAATCAAGGCTGTAGCCATGTTCCAAATAAATTTTGGAGCTCATATGAATATCTTTTCCAATCTCAAAGTGAAAATTCTCGTCCTTATTAAATGGTCACATAGGTCCTCCCAGTTATGTTGACCATTGAACTTAGAATGGTTATCATATTTTGAGACTATGTGTTCATATTTTGAGACATATTATTTTTTAAAATTACTTGTCTTTTTGGTAACCATTCTTAGTGCCTTACCTAACTTCATAACACTCAAATATAGGTTGTTCAATTAAAATGAGTAACCAAATGAGGCACGTCTACCTTATTCAAAAGCACATCTCCACAACCTCAACTACCTCAAACTTACAAAAATCCCAAAGTCACCAACACATTGAGAATTAGCTGGTTTGAAACCATCATGATGTATTTTGGGTCCCATTAGCCTTTTCGACTTCCTAGACCTTAAAATCAATTTCATTTCATTGAGACCCTAGCCTTGATATTAATGCTCCCACCAACAGACACATTTTCAAGGAGTTTGGGCAAATGCACAAGGATGGACACTAACTTATACTGTTCATAGCCCAAATTTTAAAATACTCGATTATTATGTCACTATATAGAGAGGGAATTATTTTATAGGGGGGGGTCACTCTATTTAGTGACATTCTCACTCGGGGGGGGGGGGGTCACTCCCTCTTATATTAATGCATACACGTGCGCTTAGGACCTATTTATCGGGGGGCTATTTACCTTGCAGAAAAGATTATAAGGTATGGTATTTTTCAAAATAAAGGTAAATTCTTGTATTTTAATACACCCTATCAATAATTATAAATTTTTGGAGAATCATTTAAAAATACCCTATTTTACTTATACTGCCAAAGAACATTGGAAAGAAGATTACAATTCAAACAACGCGCTGAAATTTTCCCTCCCGGCACATAGGTAGAGAACATTAACTCCACATTGGATACATTGGTTTAGTAACGTTCAAGCCAACCAACCTGCAAAGTAATCCATCCAAGCTTTTTCAACAGAAAATTACCTCTTTTCATCCACTAGCACAGACCCTACCCTGGACCCGCTACCCCTAGTAATTGTTTCCACTCTATTTTACATGTACTGACTAGATAAAAGAGGCCATTATATGTGATGGTATTTTACATGTAAACATGTTTCACTATTTTAAAACCCCCTATATTACATGTACATTTTTTGCAAAATTTATCTACAATGAATATATTAGACCCTATTTTTTTATTGCACGTTGTTTCTACGATTTTTGCTAGTGACCCCCCCTGAGACCTCTCATCCATCCAAGATGAAAACTTGAGCCCTTTTAGGTTTGTGGTCCGATTCATCTCAAATGACCTCGAGTACACTAAGTCGGAAATTTTGAAGCTAATTCCGGTTTCAAATAAACTATAAAAGTAACCTCTGGCTTGCATATTATTTCAAGGCTTTTATGTTGGATGAATGAGAGGTACACTTGTATGCAATAATTCCCCTTCTCCCATCACTATGCACTTTGTATAAACATGACCAACCTTTGGAGAGAGGGAATTATTATATACGAGCGTACCTCTCATTCATCCAATATGAAAGTTGTAAAATATTATGCAGCCTAGAGGTTGTTTCTTTACGGTTTAAGGAGACACATGAATTAGCTTTAAAGCCTCAAACTAGTTAACCCGAGGTCATTTGAGATGAAATTACAACAAACATATAGGGGTTCAAGTTTTTATGTTGGATGGATGAGAGGCTCATGGGGCTAACATTTAGTGCAGGCCTCATAAAATTAGGCGTTCGCATAAATTAAATAAATTAGCTTAATTTATGCACGCCATGCATCCGAGGCGCATAAAATAACCATTTTTCAAGAAATGACTGGAAAATGCTAGGAATTGGACAACTGGAGTGTGTTTCGTATGGCGTTGTGTGTGGCATGTTTTATTGTGTTGACACGCTCCCATCTATATGGCGGGATAGAAGGTTGTGATCAACTTAGATGACCAACCCTAAACCCTAAATTGCACGTTGGACTACACAACCTCTGGGCATCTTTGAATTTTTTTTCTTAATTTATGCGCGCCGCTCAAATTATTTTATGCGTTTTAGGCGTCTATTTATAGAACGCCTAATTTAATGAGGCCTGATTTAGTGTGACTCATGGGAACCACGTGAGGAAAGGGTATATATATATATTTGGGGGGGGGGGGTATTATCTTGCTCACAAGAAATTAAATGACCCATTCAATTAGGTAATTTTCTAATTGTGCATATTTTGTAGAACCTTTCAATTACTTTGAAAGGCCGGGTCATTTTCATGTATCATATGTTTATTATAAATCAACACGTGGTTGGTCGGAAGAGTGCTATGCCTTATGATTATCCTCCACACGAGACCAAATCTAGTTGGTTGTCCAACGTAGGCCAAACTTTGGCTCATTTCAAAAGCCATCTCAAAAGGTAGGGCCAATAATTCATGCAATGTCGTTTAGCCTCAAAGCAATTTCATAAAGCCACAATACAAGACATACATACAAAAACTTGATATGCACTCAAGAGCAACAAGAGATGTATTGATTGCGGAAGCATAAACCGATGACATCCTCAAGCAGAGTGATGGAAATCCTATTGCATTTTTATTCATGTGAAAAAGAAAAAAAGAAAATGTGCCAACACCGAATTGCTAGAAGGTATTATATAGTTTGTAGATGCCAACAAAACACCAAACTCTCATAATGCAGCGCCATAATCTAAACCAATCTCTTCCATGTTGCTTACCTAAACTTGTTAGCCAATGTTCTTCAACATTTTTTTCATCCATCAACAAAATTTCATCCACTATGGATAGGACAAGGGAGTGTACTATAAACTATAACCCTTTTGAATTTTTAAAAATACCTTGATATCTTAGAAATAATATAAACCTCATTTCATTAAATTTATAACACCCTACATTATTTTCAAATCAAAATCCCATGTTGTATGGCGCCTATTTTATTTTGAAACCACTTCAATTTTTGTAATACCATCACTTCAAAAGACCATATCTTTGGCTGCACATAGTTTCTAATTTTTGGGGAGTGTCGGCCCCATGCCCTGTCTTGTGTGCGCAAATGAGCCTTGGCCAACAAATGTTGCAGTCATGAGCTTGATGGCAACTTATGGCCAATTACATGAGGTCCCAAGTCCTCACTCCCAGTTCACTTTAGGTCAATCTGTGCAATCTCAGCAGTTGACATCATGGAAGTTGGGCCTTACCACTTCACATGGGATCCCAAGTCTTAAGTCCCAAATATGACATGGATCCTTACATGGCAACACTTTTGTAGGGGTGTAGCTCGGGACTTGCGTTGAGGGTTGGGTTGAGCAAAAAGCTAGGCCCAACTCTCAACACAAGTCCCAAGAGTTTGTCTGCATAAAATAATCAAGATATGATTTTTATGGATATAAACCATACTCTAAGGGTTTGTTGAGGCTCAAAAGTCGGGACTAAGTTGCCTCCATGTTGGGACTTGCTAAAACAATGTTTGGGGAGATTTTTGGACATAATCGGTCGAGATCTTAGAGTTTCCAAGACCAACTGGTTGTATGTTGGCATTTCATCTTTTCATAATTAAATTGAAGGATATTCTCTAAATTCCTCTAAATACATCAGTAATTTTTCTTGAAGTCTTGAATTTGAACCGGTTATTTCTCAAACTCAACCGGTTCATCGATATCTACAGTAAATATGGTATTTAGTGTCACCAATTCTAATTGTCTTTGCTCAATACTAATTATAAACCATGGTATAGTGTCACCAACACAAAATGGTAAGCCAACATTATTTGTCAGTCCTTGTAAATTTTTCGGGGGATTATAGATTCCCAGTGTTGCAATTATTGTCACTTACCAAGTGATTTTTTGTCCAAATTTCAATCATCCATGACACTATTTCATCACAAGTTGCTGACAAGAGAAGGTAGGGTTTTGGCCAATGGATGAACTCATCCATCATCCATAACAGTATTTGTTTCACTTATTCATAAGAAGTGTCATCCACAAAGTTACCCTAGAGACATTAAATACCATATGACACTAAATATCATATTTAGTGTACTGGTCTGTTCTCTCTGTTCATTGTGTTGACATAAGTGGGACTTGGGACTTGGGACTCCATGTGAACCGACCCTTACTATCAAGCTCAAGATTGTAACATTATGTCGTCAAGTCCTTATTAAATGGATAGTATCTATTACTCATTAGGTACTTCGTTTCCAAGGTTTTTGGAAAAGAGACAGGATCTAGTAGGTTGAAATGACTGCTCAAAGCCTCAAGCTGCACAAGTTACTATGAAAGAAATTGTACATCATCCTTCACCACACATGCCCCGATCACACCAAACTTTCCGTTCGGTTCTAGCCGTAAAATTGTTGGGGATTATGTTCAAAAATAGATGCTAGCCCACCACTTTTCACACTATTACAATCGGAGATGCTGATGGATGGTGCCATAAGTGGTTAGCGTGATCAACCCCACATGTCTCATCAATGTATTTTCTAGTATTCTAACTTGTGGCCAGGGTGGCTTTCACAAATTTGTTGATTAGTGAACTAGTACTAGCTATGCATTCGTTTGCAAGACACGATTACTTATTTATTTTCGATTTTGTAAATGTCGTTGCTTTTTAAAACTCAAGAACCCCGAATTAGTCTAGTAAAACATACACTTTAAACTCCTCAATGTCAGCCTCCTCAATGTCACTCCTTTTCTTATACTATGAAACCCTAGGAAACATATGTTCTTAGTTAAAATCTCACTCCTTGTTATCATGTTTTCTTCCCATATATCACGGGTTTTGACATTAAAATATATCACCAAAGAATTCAACCACGCGCTCGCATGCATCATGTTGTCATCATTGTAGTTATTGTCATTATTGCAATGTTGACTTTATGTTAGTTCATACTGTCATATCCTATACTAATTATCTTTTTTCATGTACCCATGTTAACACTACAAAACTCCTCACAATCACGTGCATTTTGCTTGCCACAAGCGTGATATCATAGAGTTTAGAGTGTATTTGAGATGAATTGGCAATAAACTTGTAAGCAATTGAGTTTTAAAGAGGGATGGATGAGTGGTACTTTTGTTTGCAACTTTTGTTTACAATTCTCCTTTGGCAGATAGCAGAGCCCGACATTTTCCTTTGAATTTGTACCCATACCCACCCATACCCATCAGCAACGACCTATGCCCACCCATGCCCACCCATGCCCACCCATGCCCACCCATAGCATGACCCGTGCCCACCCATGCCCACCCATGCTATTAAAATTGCCGCCAATGTATTCAAAAATTGTGTAATGTGTATTACCCGCCTACACCAAGTCTTGGCCCACCCATGCCCATGCCCACCCTTGCCCACCCATGCCCACCCATGCCCAATAATATCGAACCCATGCCCACCCAAAACCCATGGGCATGGGTGGGTTTGGGCATGGGCATGGGTATGGGCACCCAATGTAGGGCTCTGGCAGATAGTAGGCACCAGAGCCCTGCATTGGGTGCCCATACCCATGCCCATGCCCAAACCCACCCATGCCCATGGGTTTTGGGTGGGCATGGGTTCGATATTATTGGGCATGGGTGGGCATGGGCATGGGTGGGCCAAGACTTGGTGTAGGCGGGTAATGCACATTACACAATTTTTGAATACATTGGCGGCAATTTTAATAGCATGGGTGGGCAGGGTTGGCACGGGTCATGCTATGGGTGGGCATGGGTGGGCATAGGTCGTTGCTGATGGGTATGGGTGGGTATGGGTACAAATTTGAAGGAAAATGCAGGGCTCTGGTAGGCACAACATCACCAACAATAATTATATAGCCAGTGAAATGTTGCAAAGCTGTTGAATCTCATTTGCAGTGTGTCAATTATGTGAACTTATGAAATTGGCAAGTGGGATGACATGACTACACTAAATATGATATTTAGTGTCATATGGTATTTAATGTCACTATGGTAACTTTTTGGATGACATTTCTTATGAATGAGTGAGCAAATATTGTCATGGATGATGGACGAGTTCATCCATAGGCCAAAACCCTACCTTCTCTTGTCAGCAACTTGTGATGAAATATTGTCATGGATGATTGAAATTTGGATGAAAAATCACTTGGTAAGTGACAGTAATTGCAACACTGTAAATCTATAATACAAGGAAATGACAAATAATGTTGGGTTAACATTTCGTGTTGGTGACACTATACCATGGTTTATAATTAGTATTGAGCAAGACAGTTAGAATTGGTGACACTAAATATCATATTTAGTGTAGTCACAGATGAACCGGTTGAGTTTGAGGAATAACCAGTTGGAGTTCAAGACTTGAAGAAAATTACTGATTTTTTTAGAGGAATTTAGACAATGTAAATCTATATTAAACATTGCGGGACTTTTGGGAGTCCCAAAATAAGGGAATTCAGTGGGGAGCGTATACTATGGGAGCATGGGAACACCATTGGCAACGTGTGTACACAACCTAGGGGAGAATAGATGGAGAACATGTGAAGGTGTTTCTGGGAACGCATTATTGGTAACAACTCACTAGGAACATGGAAACAATTCATTAGGAACTTGCCGCCAAGAACGTGCGAACATATCAATAGGAACTTGGGAACATGTCATTGCCAACTTGAGACATTCATCATTGGGAACATGACATAGGGAACTTAGGACATTCATCATTGTGAAAACAATTGTAAAATCTTCCATGTACAAAATGGAACAAACGTGTCAAATTTTAGCGAAATATGATGTACTAAAAAGTTGGCATTAAGTATGTAAAAAATGACAACAGTTGTCAAAGGTAATATATTGCCATGTGAGCATACAACCATTTATAATTATCACCTAGTCACTTGTATTGCACAACATATTTAAGTCTATCAATACTACATTGTGACCACACTACTGAATGATAATATTGCTTGGGATTTGGGACATGGAGAAGCATCAATGGGCAATGTTCCAATTGCTTGAGTGGAATAAACAATTTGGTGGTCATTAGTATCAATGACTACGAGTAAGGCCACGATTTGTTGTGGGAGGGGCATTCGACGTACTGTCCATTCGCCCTTCCGCCAACTCACAATGCCATAGGTTATCTTTGGCAGATTTCACTGGGTTTGCGGGGATTGTAATGTTTGGTGACTTCCCATAATCATGGGGGCTTGGAGGCCAAGCGGCCAACATGTAATCAAGAGGTTGCCAATCGGGAGTTGAATACTTCATGTCTCATTTTCATTTAAATATATTTTTGGTGTCCCATGCATTGTATCTCTCTACCACGTTTCTAGAAGTGGAAGCGGGAACGAACCATTCCATCTAAATTTGACATGCATGTACTCCGGTTGTCTCCAAATTGGGAGATGTTAAAGCATGATATATCCAAATCGGGCGATCAATATCTTGATCTTGCGGCCAAAGAATCGTGAAAAGTCTAGTGAATACACCATTGGTAGGGTGAAATGATGATACGTGTCACCGGTTTTTGGGATCCACATAATGGGAGTCCGGCTCCATGATCCTCTCGAAACTCACCGGTTTGAAGAAATGGAGTGTCTGAAGTGGTATGAACTCGAGATTTGGATCATAATCCTTCTTGCAGGCACATTCCCTCCGTTCAGAGTTCTGAGAGAGGTGCAAACAATATTTCTTTCACATTAGTCGAATATGTGATGAGCGGGTCATGTGCCCTACTATATCCTCCAACACTATGATGGTCACAATTTGATTGTCAATGGTCAATGAATCCTTGTAGATTACTTATAATGTCCTTCACTTTTCTCCTTTTCCAAGATCAAGTAGGAGAAGGGCCGTCCTTTGGCATTGAAGATCCACTTGTGATGTTCTCCTTCCACATGAGTATGCCTTCCGTTGGAAACCACTTCACATCGCTACTCATTAGTTTATATTGCATTACTGGCCAATTGTCATTCCAAAACAAAGAATTTGAACTATTGGGCTTTAGTATGTCTAAACAAAAATGTCGTTTTCACTTGGCAAAAAAGGTTCAACAAAGTCCTTCCAAGCTGGAAGCTCTTCAATCATATGTGGAATGGTGGCAATCTTCTCTTTCATCATGTAGGATTTCATCAATAATGGGATGGTAGGGTAGTCATTTTCAAGCACATCCATGCTCCATCTCCCGAATGATGTGTCTATATCATTGTGTGTGTGCTCAACTAGAAGGTAAGATACATAAACCTTCTTGACATAGACCAAAAAGCTTTGAGAAATTTTATTTGTTATCCTTCCAACAATCATCCAATTGAACATACAAAGTGGGCGGAAGTGACACAACATGCATGAGATCACTTGGTGTGACTTTCAATCCTTGCACACAAGTTTCTTTCTTCATACAATATTGCATTGTAAAGAAACGACCGACTAACACTATCAAACAACACCTGAGTTGTCAAAATTGGTGGAGTTTCCAAATCGCAAAGAAATCTTGCAAATGATCCAACAATAAGTTGCAGTCTCTTGGATACAAATCTGGAGAATGATAAGTATAATGCTTATTTCCATGGCCATGTGCAATCATGTCCATCCACGGGGGGGTCACTCTATAGGATTTTTGTGCACCACGTGCGGCGGAGGGGTATTTGTTTAGGGGCTATTTACCTCCAAGGCACAAATTAAAAGCTCCCTATAATTACTTAATTTTCTAAAATGGCCTATTTTTTTGCACCCTACGATTACTTATAATGCCCATGTTATTGCAATTTTTTGTAGTCTACATTCTTTTTAATTAGAAAAAGTTAATTTAAAAATGTATGCAATGCAAAAGTGGTGGGAAAAAGCATGGCAACAAAAAGGTATAAAGAATACATACCATTGCAAAAACTAAGTACAAAACTTAAAGTGGAAACACAACAAGAGTGAGTTGGAATAAATTAATTTTTGGTATTCAACAAGATTCACTTGAAGTATAGAAACAACTAACAATGGAGAATGAAGTCCGAGGAGCTCCGGATTCGAGCGGACGAGCAAGGGCGTGCTAGTACGATGCATAGGAACAAGTGAAATATTCTTAATAGGTCCCAATTTGCAATGTAGAAGTGAACTGACAGTAAAACAAAACTATGTATAAGAGGGTTAAACTAGAACGAGTCGAACATATTAGAAATCACAGACTAAAGTAGATAGTTTCTCATTTAAGAGAAACCATGGTGAAAACATATGAGCAAAGTTTACGCAAAAAAACAAACTTCCACAATTTTGTGCAGCATCAAAGCTACATGAATCTAGATGGAAGAAAAAAGTTGCGACAAATACAGAAAACTAATACAGATTACACACGTTCAAAAATCTTTCTCAGATGTTTTGTCACATTGAGGAAACAAAGAAAAAAAGATATAAGAGGTTGTGGGACCTGACAACGATGGATTGCGGAAGGGGGACAATGACAATTCAACCAATTACCAATTATTAATTTTGCGAATGCTTGACTTCGTCCACTACATCGAGATTAATTGACCTAAGGGCATAGAGAGAGAGACAGAGAGAGCCTGCAATGAATGACCTAAACCAATGAATGGCAACAACGAGACGCCATAGAAAATATGTCAGCAACACCTTTAGAAAGTGCAAGAATCTACATACAAGATGTTGAGATTGCACGATGAGAGAGAGCTTGGAGCGATCAAAGATGGAATTTGGATTGAAGGCAATGTCACAATGATCTCGCAAAAAGATTGCAAAATAAAGAAAACTGAACAGTTGGACGAATATGGCAGGGGCAACATGCATATCACAAAGACTCCATCATTGAATAAAACGTGTGCTATGAAGAAGCGGTGGTGGAAATAAACATACCTATTGGAGATGCCGATGTCGGAATAGAGAAGTCACCGAAAAATGAGAAGCCATATGAAAAATGAGAGGCCACCAAGAGAAGGGAGAGAGGCCACCGAGAGGTGTTGGGAAGAGAGTTAGGGTCAAGCTTACAATTTCATTCATTTTTGGGTAAATGATGAGTCATTTTTCATCCATCCCTCGTGAGGCATGCATACAAAATTGATTCTATTAAACATACATCCTAGGATCTTTATTTTTAGCCCCTATATTATTTTTACAAAAAGGAATGGCCCACATTTTATACCTATCTATCTTACTTGTAATGAGATTGTCTACTTTTAATGGACCCTTCATTACTTGGAATTCTTTTATAAAATTTATGTCAAACGAATTTAATCCTCCCTATATTATGCCGCACGTCGTTTTTAAAATGCACTAAGTGACCCCCCCGTGTGTCCATCACAAACAAAGTCAACTTTGTAAACATGTCACTGTCCTTGTTCTTAGAAGCAAAACAAGGAGAAGTAGTATTTCCAAGGTCCATTTTGTCATAAATGATAAAAGTACTTTATAGGGTTGGACAATGGAGATTGACCTCATGCACTGGTAAGCATTTTGTGCCGCCTCCTATTAAGTAAGATGTTCCTGAAGTTGTTTTGAGAAACCGATGTGGGCTACGGATCCACACATACGAGTCAAAATAATCGCCTGAAATTAATCACGTTTTCCACACCGAGAAAATTTGTCGCATGTTTTTTTCATCACGTATAGTTTGAAAAATGTTTGGTAGATATCATTAAGCTTAGAAAGGGAGATGGGTTTAATCCCGTACCTCTCATTCACCTTGCATAAACAATAAAACCCATGATTATGAATATATAACTTATACAAATGGTCAATGCACTATGCATGGTTAATGGCGTTATCTTATAAAATACCCTTCATAGATCTTGTGGATTGATTGGAAACATGCTCGATACAACCACAATACAAGTAAATATATTCTAAGAAACAAAATCCTTACCTAGTTGATTGTAGCCAAAAAACCCTTCCATTTTGTGCCATGAGGGAGCACCATCTCCACGACACGTTGACCATTGGGGAGAGTGCGGGATTTGTGAGGCATTATACCAACTTTGTCTTGTACAAACTCGTTAAAAGTAGCAATGGCTTGCAAGGTTGCCACCCAATTTCACTCCATGTTCAAATCCTCATGATCTCTTGGACGCACAACTATAATGAACTCGGAATGGTTTCTATAAAATGATGATTTGGACACTACAAGAATTCCACGCCACATACGGAAGCATATATCACACCCATACAAGGTGACAACCTTTCCTCCTTCTCCAAGACCTCAGTGAACTTCAACATGGACATGAATGCGTTTGCTATGTTTCATCCTAGGAGCACAAGCACAAAACTCGGAGTGCAATGTAAGTACCTCTTTCCTAGAAAAATACCTTAGACACTCATGGTTACAACATTCGATGGTGGAGAGTTGGCATATAGAATCCATGTCTAAAATGGGCGTTGTCTTCGGGGGTATATGACGTTGCCTAGACATTTTGGTAGTGTCATAGTTTTTGTTTTCCTTCCTTTTGTTGCACTTGCAATCTAGTATGCTCCTGCAACCTAATGACATTGACCAATTGGTGCAAGAGGAGACTGTATCCACCATGAAAAACATGAGATATGGACCAATGCCTCAGAGAGAAAATTAAACTCATATCCATCATTCCCTTCACCAGGTCCATTATATGAACTCCTAATCTTCATCCCCAAGTGCACTTTCATCAATGCAATCAAATGGGTTGGAGTTTCTACAAATACCCTCGGGGAGATCACTCCATTGTCAAGTTGAACACCACGTGCGAACAAAGTTTGCTACCCCTATATTACATGCCATAAATAATTTTAAATTTTATGATATTTTTTCTACATATACACAACCATTGATGGTATCTTTTGTATATTTTTTTGAAATTTTTAGTCATCTTCATTTTTTGTAGCAATTTTTTTAGTTCAATTCTGCGTCATTCTAGTTAGAAACGTTATGTTTTATTTAAAAAGAAGATCATCAAATTTAGTCATCATTTTTTACTATGTAACATGTACCATGTATATCTACTCATGAAAAAAAATTGATAAAATTGTGACCCATTTTGGTGATGTTTTTTACATTTTTTACATGTAAAATGATCGCACGTGGTTGTTCAACTTTACAATGGAGTGATCTCCCCAAGCAAATACCTCTACCTACTTCTTCCACATGTTCATTAACGAGCAACAAGAGAATATTCAAGCATTCATACTGATGAAGACCATTGCAATTTACATCAATCCCTTCAACATCCATCTCCTCTTCATCTTCAGTAAAGACAACATTGGACAGTGATGATTCCTACAAAAAATAGATCACACTTTATTAAAAACACATTTAATATGTAAAAAATGAAGTTAAAAATGTTGGACAATATAATTAAATAGTCACCTCATCTATCATGGTAATTTTTGCACCTAAATTCATATCCAATAATGCCTTGCACAAATATTCCATTTTTAGAAAACATTGGCAATAGACCTATGCATACCCTCGCAAATAATCCCCATAGCGAGTAGAGTTCTCTATGAAGAGTAACCTCAAGCCCCCATGAGAAGATGTGATCATCTCTATAGATAGGTTGTTTCCGTCATGTCAAGCTTCTTGTAGATCTATAGGAACTTGGTTGCACATTCCAAGACAATCTCCTTTATGGGCGAAACCAACTTCATGTTGATCTATAGGAAGTTTGACCACTCTCCACGACAATCTCCTTTGTGGGCAAAGCCAACTTTCTGTTGATCTTCAAGAAGTTCGACCTACCCTCCAAGACAATGTCCTTGGTGGGCGAATCCAAGTTCATGTTGATCTACAAGAAGTTTGACCCACCCTCCACGGTAATTTCCTTGGTGGGTGAAGCCAACTTCTTATTGATCTACAAGAAGTTTGGCTCCACACCCAAGCAAGTTGCCTTGCATGAGGGATGATTTTGTACGTCACCAATTTCTCATGAAATGTGTGTTCTTCATGACTTGTACAAGAATGAGAGAAGCAAAATGCCACCCAAGAGAACTTCCCTCTAGACAAACGTTATTAAGTCAATAAAGGCATTTTCTTGAATAGCATTAAAAAACTCCCAGAGGACATGAGGGAAGACCTTGAGCACTACATCATAAAGGAGTCACAAAATTGGAAATCGATTGCATATTAATTGCGGCAAAGAATTATACAATGAAGCTTAACAAAGAAAAAAAGAGGCTTTGAACAGAGTAGAAAAAGATGAAGGCCATTGCCATTGCGCAGGAGCGAGAATAGACACGCTTTACAAGCTCAATTGGGGGGAGCTGCACATTGAAAAATATAGGTGGTAGCTCACGACCAAACATTGCAGGTGGTAGCTCACAACCACACATTGGGGAAGGAGAAGCTAGACCAAGCACTGCAGGTGGCGCACAACATTACTCCTTTGGCCACTATTCCAGGTGCAACACATGTTGAATAGATGAAGCAATGGATAAAACCAACAATAGTTGAAATCATACCCTTGGATGAAAATGTGGAGTTGGACAAAGAGGTGAATGAGGATGTAGTGGAAAAAGAAGAGGTAGATGATGAGGATGTTGACCTAACACATCGCACAAAGGAAAAGAACCAAGGTGGGAGAAACTCATCAGGAAAACTAAAAGGACGAAAAAACCCAAGATTGAGAGGAAACACACAGATGCCAATAATCATCTCCAAAAAGGAGAAGATGGCAAGGGACATAAAGCCAGGACAAGAGATAGATTTGGACGCAATAACAAATGACAAAAAGATATTTGAAAAGTTTATGGTAAAATGTATATTTTTGGAATGGATTTTGCTCCAATTTTCACATAAATACTCGGGGAGATCACTCCATTGTAAAGTTGAACAACCACGTGCAATCATTTTACATGTAAAAATGTAAAAAATGTAAAAAACATCACCAAAATGGGTCACAACTTTATCAATTTTTTTTCATGAGTAGATATACATGGTACATGTTACATAGTAAAAAACGGTGACTAAATTTGATGTGTTGTTTTTTTTAAAATAAAACATACCATTTCTAACTAGAATGACGCAGAATTGAACTAAAAAAATTGCTACAAAAATGAAGATGACTAAAAAATTTCAAAAATATATACAAAAGATACCATCAATGGTTGTGTATATGTAGAAAAAATATCATAAAATTTAAAATTATTTATGGCATGTAATATAGGGGTAGCAAACTTTGTTCGCACGTGGTGTTCAACTTGACAATGGAGTGATCTCCCCGAGCATAAATAAACTGAAGAGGGGAACATCTACTCAGGTTCTTATACAACCTATAGAAATGTGATTCCATGTGAAACAATCATGTTGACCAACATGAATTGATTGGCTATTTTTGGTGTGCAGGTATCCAAATGCTTATCAAGTAGTGGTTTGGAGAAGGTCTTGAACGTCCTCTCATAGGTGGAACCAACATGGACCAACTATTGGCTTTGCATCATGCCTTACTTTATGCATGGGGAAGAGTGCTAGAACCACGGGATGATTTAAAAAAATAGGATATTATCATCAATGGGTAACATGCAGTAGTGGCATCCATGAGGATTGTTGCGCATCTATCTACATATGAGGCCACAAAAAAAAGTTGAGTGCATGGCCTGCTACATTGTTAATGCAACGGAGGATGAGTGGACAATCAAACTCTCTCTTACGATCAATAGATCAAACAAATTGTATCAATGGATGCCATCGTGGTTAGAAACAATACGCAACCTTAGGAAGGTTTGGGTCAACATTGGTGCTCGCCGCTTTCTCTCAGTCGCTTAGATTTTTTTCTCAGTTACTCACTTTGTCGCTGTGTGGTCCTCCATCTCATTAGTGCTTGCAGTTGCATGGGACTTGTGTGCACTTGAAGCTACAGGAGAGGAGTCTGCAAATTTCTTTGTCTGGCATGCCTTCCTATCGATCCTGGAGGATAGCAAAAGTGTAGTTCCGATCACTCTCTTCTTTGCCGCCGGTAAGTCTTCCTACTGCTTCCTCGTTTCTTCGCTTGCAGTGGCTCGTCCTTAGATGCACAATAATCTTGCACGTGTTATGGTTCTTGCTAATTGAGATCTAGATAAAACCTGCTTACTTCACACTGCACCTCTCCCTCTTTCTCTTTCTGATGTTTCCACTTGTGATGATCTTCACTCAGAGGGTGGACGCTCCTCTCCTTCACTGGCTGCTTCGCGACTTCTTTAGATCGTTGCTTAACTCTTTGCTGGTCGCTACGACCTATCTTCTTCACTCTTCTTTGCTTACGGTGATTCCTCCCTGGTGTTCCTCTGTCCAGCCTCTGTCGTTCTGCTCCGATGCTCTGCTTTGTTGGTCTCGCTAGCTGCTTTCTTCCTCTCTTGAATCATTACAGGTGTAGTCATTTCCACTCAAGAGTTGTTGAGATTAGCTCCTTGAATGTACTTGAGTTGTAAACTGGGTTTTAAGGGAGAATCTATATTGACACTTGTTGATGTTGTTGTTATTTCGGGGATCGGGAAGATTTTTGGGCACAATAGATTTAGAATGTGACCACCTCTATTTTTATAGCTCTTATATTTGTAGTCTCATTGTTCTTGTGTTTTCCGTTTGATACAAGTTACAAGGTTGTTGCTGTGCCCTTTGCCATGCTGGTGATATTGATTGATCGACAACACCCCAACTACCAATCTCTGCATCCTTCTTAGCCTCCGCACCTAATAATTTGGGCTTTAATTTCACATGTCATGTGCTGTGAACCACCAGAGTGGTCCACCACTCCGTGGGGTCACTTTAGTTAGGATTTTGGTATTAAAAGTTAGGATTGATAGCGAATTAAGGGAAAAATTAGTTCATTTAGCATTTAGCTCAAAAAGGGGAAGGAAAATTACCGAGGACTTCGGACCTTCACCCGTGAAGGGAAAAATCTAGTTTTAGGTAGAGTTAGTAAAAATGAAAACTAACTAGAGATAGAAATTAGCTAAGTTAGGAAAAATAGCTATCTAGGCAAGACCTAGTTAGCGGGGGGAAAACGTAGTTAGTGAAAGCAACTAGCTAAGAGGACTAAATTAGTAGAGCTAGCTAGGCAAGGGTTAGTTTAGTACTTAGTGTGGGTCACGCAAGACAAGTGGAGGTGCTCGGCGTGAGAGGAAAATTAGCGCGAAGACTTTGAAGAAAAATAGCAAAGGGGCCACTTGCCCCCTTGCCAACTTGTTATAAAAAATTAGAACGAATTTGAAAGATTCCCGTCAGAGCCACCTCGGCGACGGGGTGGCAACCTCGACCGGGAAACCCCCGAGCCAAAATTTCGGGAGGGGGTCGAAAAAGGGAACCGGTGGCGGAAGGGTCCAACCCTTTTGTGAAAGGGTTTAAAAACCCCCTCCTCCCACCTTGAAAACTCTCTCTTTCCTTTAGAATTTGGGCAAAACCCTACTTCAAGATAGTTAGGCAAAACTCCCTCTATTTCCCGATTAGTGGGCGAAACTCTACATCAATGTAGTTAGAAAGAACTACCCTCTTTCCTTTAGAATTTGGGCAAAACCCTACTTCAAGATAGTTAGGCAAAACTCCCTCTATTTCCCGATTAGTGGGCGAAACTCTACATCAATGTAGTTAGAAAGAACTACCCTCTTTCCTTTAGAATTTGGGCGAAGCCGTACTTCAAGATAGTTAGGCAAAACTCCCTTTCAATTTGATTAGCGGGCGAAGCCCTACTTCAAGATAGTTAGGAGAAAATCCTTTAGCATGCATTCTCAATGGCCTAAGAAAAAGGCTTGACAAATTCCTCTACTCTCTCTCCTAGTTAGAATGTGTGTTTATTAACACACCAACAAAGTTCCTCCTTTATTTTGTAGAGGTAGGTTGGATTGTAGAATTTCGAGTGAAGACATTGTAGACCTCAGCTGCCAATGCCCTGAAGGCTTAGTTCAGAAGCTAGAACAACATACTTATCATTTTTCTCTTAGAGAGATTTCCTATAGCTATCTATAGCCGTTTTCCATTTCTGATTTGGTCAAGATGACAATTAGTTATGGATTTTCAAAGATGGAGTAGAAAAACTGGATAGTCCTGTGGGTAGCGGCTGCTAGATCAGACTTGTCAGCCCAATCAAAATTTTAATTCTAAAAAGTTATATTTTTCCCAAGTAGAACTTTTGTCTAGCTTTCCAGAATTGCTTAGAACGTTTGATTTGAGCATGATTTGAATTAGATATGAATTTTTGAAGACGGGATACATAGTTTGAGAATTCTTGGTTGATTGCTGCATTACAGAGGGTCTGCTGAATTTACTTTGGCTTAACTTGTTAATTTCATATTTTTATCACATAGATCTTTTTAATATCTTTCCATGGTTATATAGAAAGTTTGATTTGAGCATGATTTGATTTAGATATGAATTTTTGAAGACATGATACATAATTTGAGAATTCTGGGTTGACTGCTGCATTGCAGAGGATCTGCTGAATTCACTTTAGCTTAACTTGTTAAACACATAATTTTACCAAGTAGATCTTTTTAATACCTCTCCATGACTATATAGAACGTTTGATTTGAATAAGAATTGAATTAGATAGGAATTGTTGAAGACGAGATACATAGTTTAAGACTTCCTGGTTGACTGCTATGTTACAAGGAGTCTGCTGAAATTGTGTTGGCTTAACCTGCTGATGTCATAATTTCTCTAGTTAGAACTTGCTAATAGCTTTCCAATGGTATAAGAAAAGCCTAAATCTAAGTTGTAATGAATTCACTATGAATTTTTGAAGTTAGAAGTTAGATAGGTGGGTTGGAAAGATCGGTTGAATCGACCTCGTACTTCCAACCCTCATAACTTTTGCATTTCTTATCCGATTAAGGTGATTTTTAGATCGTTAGAAAGATAATTATGTGCACTAAATAAATATATTATGCTTAGGCCTAAATTATAGTGAAAAAATAACACTTTATATTTTAATTGTTAACTAAGGTACGCTTCCTATCAAACTAGTTACAAGGGAGGCAAGGTCGACACTCGAAAGTGGAACAAAGAAAGAAGTAGCGGCTCGGCCTACATCGAGCCCAAATCAACCGAGGAGAATTGAGGTAAATTAACTAACCTTAGCTTTCCATTTAGGGTTGGAGGGAGCGCGGCTAAGATACGCATTTCTAACCCACTCACCTATCTCGTAAGGTCAAGTGGTTTAACCACTTGACCGCCAAGGGATACCCAAACCCATTGTTTTTGGGGCCCCTTGATATGTTTTGTGGTAGTAGCTTCATTTATTAGAAAGTTTCGTATGTGGTGAAGTCGGGTTAATCACCGACACGACCACTCTGAATGTTGTTGATGGAAAGGTGGGGTTAATGGCCCACGAATCCATTATCATGTTGTTGACCCCAAGGGTTGGAGGTGATGGCCCCAACCCTTGAAGATTGTGCAACAGGTTGAAAACACAGGTTGCCCTATTCCCCGGTCCCATCAAGTTGAATTTTGTGGTCAAACCGTTTTAAACTAAGCAATAACCAACATAATTTGTACAACCCCTGTGGGCAAAAACCAACCGGGAACTTAACTCGAAGGATTGATCCCAACCCCTCCGGCGGCAAAGATCGGAGGGTTAGGGTATCAATCAACCTTTAAGAGACCCGCACAGGGCCTTGAAGGGTTCGGGTTAGGGCGTGCACCAAACAGGTAGATGGTGATGCCATAATTTATGAACTTAGTAATATAGACTTTGTGTAATCAACCTTAAACTAAGAAAGAAGATTGAGAGGGTGGATTTAATCAAGGTCCCCCCGTTTAGAGAATTTAATTCATAACAAGTAAGGAATTAGAGGTGGCCAAGGTAAAAGGCAAGGTTATTTTATTCATTAGGGTTAGGTTGCTTTGATTCCAAGGCTGGTGCGTCTGCGCGTAGACTAGGATAGACTAGGCATTAGGTTAGAAAAAATAGATAATTCTCTTAAGCACTTATTAATCTAGGCACAACCTACTGGAAAGACACGACGCGATTAACAAATCCCTCCACAAATCTAAATACCCATAAAAAAATCGTAACATCTGGGTTCGGCTTGGGCACCTGCTAAGGCAGGCCACCCTCACCGAAGGGCTTGTGCGGTACTTTTAGGCTCCCTCGGAGGGGGGTGCCCAAAAACACCACATGTGCCCCATAAAGGCTGCCCAAACTGCTGGGGAATGCCTAGTGTAATCTTCTCTGATCATCTACAGATGAAGGGATATCTATTCATGTTCTGAAATGCCAATTGATGTTTTTATCAATGTAAAGATCTGGGTCCTCCACAAGTAGGCATCCAGATTGATAGAGTTTCCATGTTTATTTGGCACCATAATCATCCCAGGAGTCCACACTCTCAATATGTGGGGGCTCATTCCACTCAAATGAATGATGTATCTGCATTCCAATATTCTTTTGTGACATATTTGCATTCTGATATCTAATATTTTTGATCTAACCCTAATACCATATTTTCCTCCGCTAATCTGTCTTTCTGATATCTGCTATATGTTTTTGGACTCTAACCCTACATCTTCCTCCGTTAGTTTGTTGATGCTCTTGTGTAAAGCTTGATAGTTGTTTGATTTTGGAATTTTGGAATTCCTTCAGCTTGGCTAATTCTAGATTGCTACTATCGCTGTTGATATTCTCACTATCTACTTCCTTGTTTCATGGTGTTACCTTTTTTGATTCTCTAGATCTGCCAACTAATCCTGAAGGCTTGAATTACATTGAATAATGATTCCTTCTAGACTTATAATCAACACTTCAACAATTTCCATTTAGGTTTCCAAAACGACTGTGTTACATCCAAGCAGCTTTTGGTCTGATTCTGTCACCTTGGTTAAACCTACCCTAGCTGCTACACATCTTCACATTACAACTACACATTATTGCTACTCATTGTTTATATGTTGATCTTCTCCGCTTCTTCTTTGGCTGACCTCGCGCTGTTGTTGATATCGTATTTAGTTGTGGTAGTTGGATTTTCAACATTTTACCCCCCTTTAAAAGAGATCATGCCCTCAGGATCTTAGGTTTGTTATTCGATTAACGCAAGGGTTAAGACTAGGGAGTGCTAGTATTGTATACTCCCCGTGGGTGAAGAAATCTCGTCTCTCAAGTGTGGTACCAAATATCTCTACCATAGCCGATGCATATTCTTTTACTCTAGTTGTGTGGAACTGTTGGGGAAACGATGTTGGATAATGTTATACTAACCAGTTGTGGCTCTTGACCATCTCTTGGATTATAGTCACATCTTCACAGTTGAATCTTGCCATTGCCGTCATGAATTCATTCTCGTTACTTTCCACTACTTTTTTAACTCTTTTGAATTCGACTTCAGAGTATGGTCTCATGTGAGGCAAAAGTAATTTGAGATCTTGATTCGAATAAAACAACTTATGATGATCTGCCATCCACCTTACTGCCCTTATGCAAAAACGGGTTATAAAAAATAAAAGATTGATGGTGAGTAACTCTGCTGCTCCTAAGGGTAATTTGAGATCTTTAAGGCCCACATGATCATAAGTGTATCTCGCGCAATTGGATTTGTCTTTTCTCATAACTTGTTGAATTTGTTTTGGGTCAATCTGATGCCGAGTCTGAAATGTGGTAATTCAATGTTTAGCAAAATTCATCCCTCGGGTGCAGTGGTAGATCTATTTGATAGATATGGTTGGGATCAGACTGCTGAATATTTCTCTCAAGGCCTCATTTCCCTCTACCTCCCATTCTCTCGGCCAATTTTGATTGTCTTGTTGATCCAACTTATCATGTATGCCTTCAATTGGAGTCCTAAGTTCTTCGTTTTCCTTTGTCAGCTTCTCAATCTCCTTGTGTAGGGTTTGGTAAATGTGTTTGATTTTGAGGCTATTTTTTTAAATCCTTCAGCTTTACTATTTCTGGATCATTACTATTTGCCCATTGTTCATAAGCCGCGGATCTAATCATCATCTATACATTGGCTTCCTTCTTCCGTTGATATTTTTGTCTTGATTTTCCAAATCTATTATCTAATCTTTAAGAACCTGGATCTGTGTTGTTTGGCGCTCTTCTCTAGTCTGCCATTCTGCTTTCAATAATTCTACTTTCTGTTCCAAAGTTGTTATATATTTTTATAAACCAAGGCAACCCCATGTCCTTCTTCTGTCACCTTTGCTAACTCTGCCCTGGTTGACTCATATTGTTGTTGCTTATCGTGCAAATATCTCTTTAAATCTAATATTTTCTTCCTTAAAGCTTCATCTTCTCGATTCTATATTGAAGTTGACTTATTTATCTTTAATTCATACATCTCTCTCTCCAACACTTGGTTCCTCTTTCTTTCTGATTCTAACTGCGTCTGTAATTCCGAAATCTGCATCCGTAAGTTCACTTTTTTTCCCTTAGATTTTTCCTTGGATTTCTCCTTACTGTCACTTTGAATTTCCTCTGTTCGTTGCCCTAACTCTATCCCTTCCGTTATACTGTTTAATTTGTCTCACAATACCGGGCTTGCATATTTTATCATTTTTATCATCAGTTTCTTGGTGCACTTTGCCGAGGTACAAAGTTGCCCGAAAACATGGGTCATGGTTCTCTGGTTAGTTCTCCCACTATCTCCCTCCTGATTTTAAGATGGTATTTGTTCTACAGTGTGGATTAACTTGCTCTTGCCCTCTCTTTTGTAACTAATAGACTTGTTGCATTCTTCTTTGGTCCTACATTTGACTGTCTCTAGTTGAGGCTGAGCAATTTGCGTGGTTTTCTGAATCTCTACAGTGTAAACCCTTGGCTTAGGGTCTAAAGCTTCTCCAGGCCTTATACAAAGAGTGTACTTTGTTGGCATACCGATCTCCCCTTTTTGGATGTTGATTTCATCATGCTTTCTCTTTATACTAGTGACAACCCCAGTTTCGACGATGACCTCTAAATTTAACAACCTTGCCTATGCTTCTTGTACTACTGTGAGTAGTCCTCTGGTTGCCATTAATAAAGTGAGATAAACACCTATCATTGATTTATTTAAGTGTCCTCTCTTCCTAGATAAATCTTTGTCTAAAAGCACTAACTCGACTCTCAGCTTATCAAACAATATAGTGGGCCAGTCCACCATAATACCCTTTAAAGCTTAACAAACATTGTTGATGAACTCTACTACAATAAAACTTGTATCCTCTCTCAATAATAACAAAGAGTTCAATAACTTGAGAGGTCTTTTGAACTCCTTCTTGATGCAATCTTCAATGTTCACGACAATTTTTTTTTTACATTAGGAAATAGAGTAATAATCTACCACACCTGGTCGGAAGACAACACTTCGGACCTTTCGAAAGGTATGAGGTAAAATACCGTCTTCATGTACCTCTACCAATCTTTAGGAAATAATACAATCATTTTATTGTTGATCATGGTCTCCTTTTGCGTTTCATCCAAATTGTCCACCAGTTCTTTTATTATATCTTGGTACACACTCTCCCATTCTACCTGATTAATGAACCAATCTAACTCTAACTTTTGAAGAAAGCCTTCTTTTGCCTTTGTGAATTCTAGATGCACCGCCCTAGCTTCCACATCGAATGTGATTTCCGAGGCCGATCTTACTCTTATCATCTTTCTTGTTTGAGTAGCCATGGTTGGGACAAAACTACACTTATGAACTCTCTTTAGTGTATTGAACCTCTCTTCCTTTCACCGACTTCCTCTCTAACTTTGCATATATGAATTTGATCACACTTTCTTGCTTTTTGGATTCCTCGCTTTCGAAATTATAAGACTGGGACTTCAGACGATCTGCAACTCTCATTTTAAACGCTATTGGCCCTTTTTTGGACACACTTTGGCTGACATGCTCTCATGTTCCTTCTAACTGTCTGGCCATCTTCCTCATGGGTTCCCCTTCTGGTTATCATTTATCCTTGTTTAAGTATTAAGTTCCTTCGTGTCAAGTGTGCCAGGTTATCATTTTTCCTAGTTTGAATACTAACTCCTCAGTAGTAAGTGTAGTGGGTTTTGAAGGTGGTTGGTTTTTTCATCATTAATAACGAGATCCGGTTGATCCGTTCATTTCTGCCCTTTTCTTCAGGTCCGATTCGTCGGACTCCTCTAATAAAATCCAAATCGGATACCATTTTTTTCTTATAAAAGAATAAGAAAATAAAAATAAAAAATAAATTTTATGAAATATTTAATTCGTTCACAAAGATATTATTTGTAGAACCTCGTTTATTTCATAACTCTTTTACTAATTATGTCATTCTTCATGGCATTTTTCATCTATAAGTTTTTCTTTATTGCCGATTCCATCCACTGAAATCTCATCCACTATTGTTTTCATTCACTTTAGTTCCATTCATGGCAGTTTTCATCCATCCATGGAAATTTTATCCACCGCAAGTTTTCGTCCATCCCCTATAGTTTCCCATCCACTGTAATTACATCTTTTGCAGTCTTTTATGCCATACAGTTCCCATCTATCGGGATTTTCCATCTATCGCCGTCCTTACATATTCCTTGTTATGATTTCCTTAAACCAAAAACTCTTCTTACATCCTATTACTTAAATAAGCTACTTTTAAGTGCATTCACCTCAATTCTAAGTCTCTTCGCTCAAATGTATTCTTATTTCAATTCTCCGGCATACCCTAGTCCTTTAATCCATCATTCCTCCAATCTTAACAATTCTCTTCCTCTTGATTTATTTACTTCGTTGCTTGATATCCAAGTGTCATTATCAACATTATATACATATATAATTCTTTTTAATTAATAGAATTAATTTAAGCCTAATTCCTTTGGTTGTCTAATCCCTCTTTATATTTTTGAGATAGTAATGTTAAATTCACCTCTAATTAGCGTCTTATATCTATATGGTTCTTTTAAAGATCTATTGGTGGTTCAACCGCCTTAACTTTATCTCGGACACTCCTTGTTCACAAAAATAACCATTCCAATGTTTTCTTAAGGATAAAAAAAACTTCTTCTTTACTGGTTGCTTCAAAATTTTCTCTCGTAATTAATTTATACTTATCTTCTTTCATAAGGTTGTTGTAAGGGTTTAACGTTGAATTTCCTTTAGTAGATTTTGTTGGTAAGATTTCCTTGTCCTTGGCTGTTTCCTCTGGTTTTTTTATAGTGGTAACCTTGAAGACACCAATCAAATAACACTCCATCATTACTTGGTGTATCTCCAAGTCTTCTTGTTCCTTTAGTAATCCCCATTCTTCACGGATTTGTTTAGCTTTTTCTTTGTATTTTTTCCTTGTATGTGTGTTGTGCTCCTTGAAATTTTTCAAGTGTCCTAGTTTGACTAGAGTCTTCACTTTCTTTCCTTGTAGGTTAACTAGCTCCGCTTGTTGATGACATATTTTGTTTATCATGAAAGGCCCTTTCCACTCATTTTTTTCTCTTCTTATAATCTTTTGACCATGGTATAACTTAAAAGAGGTTTTTCCTCCATCCGTGGTTAATCGCATACCACGTTCATGTTTTTTAAGTTGCAATAGCATTTCGGCCGTATTAGTTGTTTTTTTTTTAATTCTTCTTCTAAATTGCGACATGTTAGTGCTTGTAAAGTATATGCCACGGCCATTTCGGGTTCATGGTATGGCTTGATCTTATTCATGTTTATTCTTCCCAATTTTTGGTATTCAAGAATGGTGACATCTACTATGCTATTGTCGTAAATCTTCTTGATTAAATAAGGCCCTGTCGATCTAATTTTGAATTTTCCTTGTCATGGCTTCTTTTGTTTTAAGTGCCATAGAATCCGTTGATCAGGGTAGAACATTGATTTCTTGTCATTTCTTTCTTCCATACTTCCATTGTTCTCGCATCATTTCTTGTTATGTTCCTCATTGCAATGTTTGCATCTCTTTTTCTTTGGTCTTTTGTCATGCCTATCTTTTCATAGCAGTTGCATGTGTTCTATGTTACTCTCGGCTTCCTTCCGTATTAAGTCTAGAATTCGGAGTTGCTCCATTTGTTTCTCCAAGGGCGGATGTAGTTCATGAGACAAAATATTCTTTTCTTTTTCTTCCACATAAGCTATGGGTAATAAAACTTCTGTTCCAAATACCAAGGAGAAAGGTATATGCTTTGTCGTAACTTTGTAGGCAGTTCGATAGACCCACAATGCAGTGTGTAGCTTAGTATCCCAATCCGTACGATTAGCGTTCACCATCTTTGTCAATATTATTTTAAATACTTTGTTAGTACTTTCTACTTGCCCATTTGCTTGAGGGTAATAGGTAGTTGATCTCCTATGTAATATCATGAATTCTTTTATTAATATTCTAATGGTGTCATTCATGAAGTGTCCTCCCTGATCACTTACTAATTTCACCGCCGGGCATCCAAACTTCGTAATGATTTCTTCATATAGGAACTTTGCCGTGGACTTCACGGTATTATCCTTGAGAGCTCTAGCCTCTACCCATTTGGTAGTATAATCTGTGGCCGTGATAATGTATCGATTTTTCGTATGAGTTGCCGGAGGTTCGATAGGCCCCATAAAGTCTAAACCCCATCATTGGAAGACTTCTGTTGGCATGAGGGGATTCATCGGGTGTACATTTTTTGATATCTTGAGTCCTATCCTCTAACATATATCGCACTGCTTGCAGTATAAGTAGACATCTTTCTTCATCGTTGGCCACCAATATAGAGCCGTTAGAATTTTGTGTAGGGTAAGATTGGCGGAGAAATGTCCTCCCGCAACTCCTTCATGTGTTTCCGCTTTGATTGCGGTGGTAAGTGGTCCTGCCACACACCTCCTTCGGATGCCATTTGGTCCTTCCTTCATCAAGGTCTTGTCTTCTTCTAATAAGTATGGTCTACTTCTAATCGCGATTTGTTATCTTTGCGTCACTGTTGCTTCTCCTGTTAATCTTCCATTTTCTAAGTATTCTATATAACCTCCAGTCACCAGGGTCTATTGCTTCCGCGGCTAATACCGGAATGACACGGCTCACACCTATCTCTTCATTGTGGTGTTGTTATTTGTATGTATGACAATTGATGTCACACGCAAAGTATACATCATTGTAGATGGTAGGCCACCAATATGGACCGATGAGTACTAGTTGTCATGTTAGATCCGTACTTAAATGTCTTCCTTGATGATCATATAGTCTTTTTACTAAAGTCCTTACTTCTTCTTCGTTGATACATATTTTCACTTCGCCATTTGGCATGATCTTCCTTAATTCTCCTTCCTCCATGAAAAATGTTTTACTCCAATAGGCCATTTTTCTTAACTCCCTCTTGGATGTCCCATTCTTTGGTAAGGGTTCCATTAGTCAAGTATTGAACATAAGGAACTCTCCAATCCTTGTCTTGCCTTGGTTCTTGTGGTTGAAAGTATCTTCTTTCCTCTTTGAGTTTGATTCTTCTTCCTAATTCTTGTGTTGGTCTTTGTTCTTCTTCTGGTTCTTCTTCGTCGATCCTTCTTTCATTTCTATTTAAACATACTGGGCATTCTTGGCAAAACTCCCCCACAAAGATGTTGTTGATTTTAAACATATTATTGCTGACCACGATGATGATGACTCATCTGAATCTTGGAGGGTGATCCATCAGCCTTTCAATGATCATGATGTGTTATCCACGATTGTTCATCCCCAGCCCCAACCTCTAGTCGAAGCTCCCTAATTGTTGATCTTGCCTCATTTCCACAAAATGTCCCCCGTGTAAGTTGTTCTTCCCAAGAAAGTTTCTCTCTATTTAGAGTAACTTAACCAAACTCTCTTGTAAATTATATCTAGCAGCTTGTCTTAACCTCACTATGTAAGTTCTATATGCATATTCCATGAGCGTAAGTAGATCCCCACAATGTTTCATGAGGCAGATAAGAGTACTCATCGCTAAAAGATTAATGTCTATTGAAAGACCATGCTCACATTCACAATGTTCCAATTTGGGTGTGCGCCTATCATAGTGTTGAATTTGTATAACCTTGAATTCCTGTTGCAACTCCTCGGTGGAGTCTTTGGCTGCACTCCGGTGCTTTCATCTCTCTCTGAATGCACATCATAACTTGTTGCTAGTGATAGATGAACAAGTTGAGTATGAAAAATAACCGGTTGAAGTTCAGGACTTCAGGAAAATGATTGATCATAATAATATAGAATATACCCATATTTAATACTTAAAAAATCCGAAAGATATCAACCTATAACTGACTGCACTTGGAAACACTAGGATCTCAATTATCGATTGATTAAGGTAGAGGCAGCTAATTCCGTTATCCCATCCTAAACCAACACCTATATCCGCCTCCTAATCACCAACATCTACCTACCTTGAACCGTCCCTCATGCTAATTCTATGGCTGGGCCCGCGATGTGTTGGTTTTGGCAACAAGTTGGCACGCCACCCCATGCAATAGGTACTAGGGTTGGGTATTATTATTAACGGCCTTTACACTAGGTTGAGTTGCTAATATCGGATTCTAAAAATGGGTATGATTCCGACACTATTCATTCTATTACTAGGCTTGGCTCATGATTATACATGGGCTGGTTTAAGGCCTTGCATGGTGGGGCTTAATGAGAGCATCAAGTTCGGTTCCCGGTATAAGATGGGCCTAATATGTATTTGGTAAAGGTTGAGATTACATAATAAATGAACTAATCCTCGGGTTCCTCACTCACTTTACTTTCCCGGCCTAGCTAGTGGAATTAAGAAGCTAGTAGTTTTGACTTTGACAATTCATAAAATATTATACTTCCACTAAATTTTTTTTTGCTTTGAGACTATTTTGGGTCGAAATGCTAATATGATTTGCTTTTTTTTTTACCGTGACATGGCCACGTGTACCCGCAATGACTTAAAGTGTTGGTTTAAGCACCCTCTACCTTATGCTCAAAAATCTCCCCAAACATTGCGCCAAATCAATCATCATAATAGTTAAAGAGTTGACCAACCACCCATGTATGAGTTATTGGGCTTGGAATAGGTAAGTTTAGTAGTGATGTGTGAAATGGTCCTTAGATGTGATGCACATGAAAACCGGGCAACTTCCATGAGTCAATTGAGTCACTAATAAAATATGCTAATTCAAGGCTGACTCACATTTCCATGATGTCTTAACTTATCATTTTCAAGGACACTTTTATTGGGTTGGGTACCGTCAGTGCTTAAGTTCAACTTGATTTAGAGTGCACTGCATGATGGTATTATTGTATTGAAGAGAGGAAGAAAGTCCTTACCTAGTACTAAGGGCACGTGTCATCTTGGAGCGCCACGTGACACTGTTCGAGAGCGTGTCCACGCGACAGGAAGACTTCAAAAAGAGAACAGCCACGTGGACCCGCCACACGTGGAGGTCATATCCGGTAAGAAGACCTATGTCCCGTACAATAATGTAGGCTCTGCCAACTCCCTGGGCCCTGCAGTAGGTTTAGTGCATACCCGGGTTGTTTGGACCTGGGTATCTGACCTGGTATTGTAATTGGCAATGGATAACACCTGAGGACCAGGGCATACTGCAAAGAATGGGCTGCCAAGGGCGGGAGCAGTGTTCAAGATTGAAGTCTTCAATGCCCTTCAAACACAATTTGGCTCTTCAAAATATACCTTTCTCAAAACAACCCTTCAAAATGCAATCCCAAATTGAAAATGAAGAGGTCACTTGAAGTCCTCAATATAATATGCCCGCCACAAGAACCAACAAGTGTAGGGCATTGTCACTACAAGAAATTGAGTTAGACGGTTGATTCTTAATTCTTCACATTGTACTGGAAGCATGTACCATATAATTCATGCACATGTTTAATATGAGTTTTGCATTTCATTTCTATATTCTTGGATTGACGTCTTGGATTTGAACTAGTCCTTCAACTGAAGGGCTGAAGTTCGATAGCCCTTCAAATTGAAACTCATATGAGGACTTCAACCTTGAACACTGGGTAGGAGCCTAAGGACAAGGCCATTATTCACAAACTGCCCTATGCCAAGAGCGTCATCAAGCGTAAAGTCCTAAATGAGATTTCAGCTATTGGATGCACACCATGATATATGGTTCATATGCTGTTATGTTTGAAGTCCCGCTGGCAAGAAATTACGTTGTGGAAGGCGCTTGCTCTTACCAAAGGAAAATCCGAGCAAGGGCTTTACACATTTATATTGACATCACATTTGGGCATATCAAGATATTAAAATCGAGCGCCATCTTGAGGTATTCTGTGCTAACACTTACTTTAATGAGAATGGCATTTGAGCATTGACTAACATTATTAAATAGTGTGCATTTGTTCATGTGGGTCCCAAGAATACAACCAAATTGAATCTGCACTAGCTACGACATCTCATGGTTATATTCTTGGAGCCCACATGAATGGACGCACACTGCTTAATAATGTTATCATGGTAAGTGTTTATTGTTAAGTCGTCTCAACTTTCAGATTTCATTTGCACTTGTCTTGTGATTGATGTTGGGCCAATCTTCTAAATTGTATTATCATTGGTTTGAGTCTTGGGCTTGAGAGAAAATTGAAGTGTTGTTATCTTTGTTGGCCTTGGATCGTAGTGGTAAAATGGTTGCCTCCTCGATTTTCTCCCGGCCTGGGGGATGGAATCTGCATGCAACTATCGAACTAATGTGAGTGTAAGAAGGGGTATAATTTGAGACATTAGCATGCATAGTATACATAAGGGAGAGGTATTATTTTTCTCTAGCGTACACATTTAGGAAGGCTATTAAAATCTTGAAGTAAAGGTAAATGTACAAAAAGGGCCCTAAAGTTTAGAGGAAAAAATTGACAATAGATGTGGTAGTTTCATCCAATTCACGATTTCATCCATTGTTGTCATATGGTAATAGTCCTCAATGACTACCTTGTCCATTCTTGTTAGGGAACTTTGCATTTGGGTTTTAGGTTTTACAAACTAAAGGCTCTTGGAGCGCGCATGGGCTCTCTCGCGTTTTGCTCTTTGGATTGTTAATAAGTAATTGTGCTTTGAAAAGCTTAGTATAAATACATGAGTCCATTTTCTAGTATGCCATTAGTACGTATACAATTGTTTTTCTTTGTAAACTTCTCGTATATAGGGGGTTTAATGTCATAGTGACCCACGCATGTCATTTAGGTATCCAATGAAGATTCCATCCCTTGGGTCTCCCAGGACCTTGACCTTGAAGCTCTCTAATGATGGCACATGAACATAAACAACCACCTCAAGGGTGGCTAACCACATGGAGTAGGGGGGGGGGGTTTGATGGGTAAAGGCCCCAAGGGTGGACTCTTCATTGGAAACCTAAATGACATGCGTGGGTGACTATGAAACAAAACCCCCTCTATATGAGAAATTTATAGATGAAAGAAAATGTATACATACTAATGATAGGCTAGAAAATGGACTCATGTATTTGTATTGAGCTTCTCAATCTAATGAGGTAATTGCCTCCACTACATACTAGACAAAAGATAAATCATGAAATATATAGGCCTTTATTATATATGCAATGTACTTTCACTTTCTAATGAAAAATTCATTGAACATTTTTTCATCTATAGAATGTAACACATAGTAATCTGACCCTAAAAGACACGTCACGGAAGCTAAGGAAATAATAACAATGGTTGAAACTAGGACATCTATTGTCATTGTTTCCTCTAAACCTTAGGTCCCCTTTTGTAGACTCACCTTGACTTCAAAAAAATCAATAACCTTTTAGACGTATACACTAGACAAAATTATATATCTCCCTTATGTATACTATCACTATATTTCGTTAATTTGAGACTTTCTCTTGTCTCATATTAATATATGGACCACAACAACATGGTCTAATGTTTGGGTCATCCTACCTAAACCATCTTGATATGAGTTCTTAATTGGGTTCTTGATATGAACACCCGCTTCAAAGTATTTGCATCTTATAACATTCTCCAATATCTGTGTGATTTTATCCATGTTCTTATATTTGTAACTGTCTCAAAATGCCGAAAAAGTCCCAAATTAACGAATATAGTGATTACTATGTACACTCATGGCTCACATTATACCCCTTTTTGCACTCACGTTAGTTCGTACATGATATGAAGAGTTTGCTCCCAGGGGTAAGGGGTGGTTGTGGGATTGGTGAGCATTTGTTATGCCTTTCCCAAGGAAATAGAACCAAAAGAAGGAAATCACTACCACTGCACCGTTTATGATATTTAGTGTCACATGCATAGTAGTGTCACTTACCTTATATTGAGGCATATGTTAGATTACACTAGTGATCAACGACTTTACCATTAGTGTCCCCTCATGACACTTGGCGTTCAAGTACGCTTAATAATATCTTGGCATGAATATGTTCAATAATGTCATGAGGTTTATGTCTATGTTACACAATGGTCTACATGTTGACTAACATGTGCAAAATTGACACTTGACATCAGTATGGTCAAGAATATCTTCCACAATCACAACCAACCCCAGTCCCCTAGTCTTAAAAGACCCTTGAGCTTCAAGAGTGAAGCAGAGGTTTGCTGCCAGTCGAAGATTGGTACCCAGGTTGTGGGTACCAACGGTACATTGCTATACTGTACATACCCGGCAGCCATGATGGCGTTTATCATCCGTGGGATGAATCCCTGCACGTCCATCAGCCCTAATTGTTATTCATCCATGATGTCCAGGTGGCGAGCTCTGCCTCAAAAAGCGCTATGGCGGAGGGCTGCGCTTCTGCTTCCACTTTCCGCATTCCGAAACTTCTCTGCGGCATTTTCGTAAGCATGTCGCGATGTGCTTGACTGCAGGTCGCGAGCAATGAATTTCCTGCGTTGATTCAGCTGTAAGCAGAGAAATTTAGGGCGAAATCGAGCAAGAAATGCATCCTGTAAACTACCTAACATTGCACACGTCCGACCTAGTACAGGTACGTTGAATTGATCTCACTAGTTTAGCGAACAAATAACTCATTTCTGATGATACGATTGCTCTTATAAGGCCGGTAGGGCTTACAACGTGTCTGGAGTTTATATGTATCCTCTCATGAATTCGTTTGACTTTTGGCGGTGTTTGTAGGTTAAGCGGCGTGACATGGCATTTTCGCTGCATTTGACACCTACTTGGCGTGGTTTAGTTCCAATACGTGGCGGATTCATGAGCTGCACGTAGCACCGCGACAGCTGTCAGGTGCAGTTTACGAAGTTTTGACATATTTGATTGAGATTGGTCAGGAAAAGTGCTCGATAATATAGGCATTCAGAATCCAAAGTGAAGGTTCATCAATGTTCTTGCTCGTCGTCTACAGAGATTCCAGTAGCAGTACTAATTAGCAAACAGACTAACACAGTACTGGTGTAGTTCAACCGCGTGAGTATCATCATGGTGAGGAAGGAGTGCAAGTGTGAGTGTATCATGAGTGGATCGGAGAGAGTCGACCAATTAAGCTTTGAAATTTGGTATTGAGAAGATAAGTCGAGAATCCCGAAACATGCAGTAGGTATCTGTACATTGGTCTAACAGTTGAAGACTTTCAGGTCGGTTCTTATCTCACACTTCACCGTCAATGAATTGTGCACAGATGAGGATAGTTTGAAAAATTGACTCCTCGCAGTACTTACCAGAATTTTATCAATCGAAGTTGACATGATGGAGTGGAAAGGGAGACGAGAATTTTTTTGCCTGGCTTAGATTTAGAAGTTGCAAGGCTCATGTCTCGGAATCACCACGAATGGATAATTTTGTAAATTACTGTGTATCGCTTGGAATCGCTCCATTGGCAAATCGTCTTTTTTATTGATGCAGCATTAAGTAGCAGTATTTAGTAACGCACAGTAATATTCCTTGGTATGTAGACGGTGCGAGTTTTAGTTTAGCATTACAAACCCTGTGAGTCGAAAAAATCTTTAGTGGTGTTGATTTTCTGTGTTATCATGGATGCAGAGGAGGTAAATAAATTATGCAGATCGACTCGTAGGAGATATCTTGAATCTGCTGAACGCGCTTATTCTGGTATGTACTTTGCTTTTACTCAGTAGAGTTCATTGAGGAAAGAATGGAAAAAAATTATTTGAGCATGTAGGGATTGCATTCATAAGCAAATGAATCAAGTAAACATTATTGTTAATCATGTTAACAAAAAAGGAGCACAGAGTTAGAAATTAGTCGTTTGTGATATGATTGGACACGTGATTAAGTTAAGAGATTGTTTACCTGTCTTATTTATGTTTCCAAAGTGGTCACAAAGACCGTCGTTCAGAGAGCTTAAGCTCAGCTGTCGACGAAACATTGATATAGAAGTGCAAGTGATAGTGACGGTTTACAAGATTGGATCAAGTGAGATGGTCATAACAGTGCACAGTCCTTGTAAGTCTATCAAATTTATGGATAGGATGGTTGATTGGATCTGCAGACGATCGCAAAGATCCCTGAAGATGAAGCATGATACATTCGTTTTTCATTAGGATAAATAGTTGTTTTCTAGACCTATCCGGACTTCAAGGAGGTTTTGGGGTGTAATTGATACTATTGACACTATAAATGTGGGTTGGAAAAACTTGGATGTCAATGCTGTGATCTTAATTTTTGAGAGAATGTTTTTCTCGTAAACCTCTTTATTATTAATACACCATCATGCATGCATATTAGTAGTGCCGGCATTAGGCAGTTTCTTGATCAAGTCAAGCAAAGCTTACTGACAAGTATAATTTGGTGTGTATTGCCCCGTTCTTTTTCTCCTTGATTTAATTTTTCTCTCTTCAATACCAATACACAGTGGGTTACTTCATGCAATGCGAAAAATTAGTTTGTCTTCATGTACTCAGGTGTATTGTAAATGGGGAACATGGTGCATAACGAGCTCCAAGAAGAGACGACTATAATGCACTCTATACTATATATATTGCAGTCAATGTTGTGCACGTTAGGTCACTCATTGCGTATGTTAAACCCTATCAGATCAACACCATGAGGTTGGGAAAAGAAAATTATACAGCATTTATTACGCAACTAAGGCCCTCGGGGTTCTCTGGATTGACGTGAGCTTGTTCTGAACCAGGAGGGGCTAAGAGATCTTCAGCTATTCAGCTGAAAGGCAGAGTAATCTCCAATATTTAGTCATGGACGATAGCGTACATATTCCAAGCATGGCAGATGAGGGAAGTCTGTTTAATCTACGCACCGATTCCATGGACAGTGATAGCTCAATAGACTCCGAAAACCTTGTCAGCATCCCAGTTTCGCCAAGCATGATGGTGAGTAAAGCATGGGTTCTGAATCCCGTTGGTGGAATTTCTTGGATGGACGTTCAATAGCTGTAGCTCATTTGTGTACAGCAATCTACATGTGCTGTATTCTTCTCCAGCAATTTATCATTGCATTTGATCAATATGCACATTTTATGTAAACATAAATTTGCTCTGGGTTATTTCATGAATTCCGGCTAGGTGACTTAGTCATCGATTTTGACGTGGAATAACTTGGCTGCAGTTTCTGGTGATTGTATCCGCAATGCATTGATTACATAATGTATTATTGTGCAGCCATACCCAGATAATCTGACAGAGGTCACTCGTGATGATTTGGAATTGGACAAGCGAATCAATGGAGACGACGAGTTGGTTGACTTCAACAAACGTATTAGTCGCAATGAAGATTTGGAGAAGGAGGTTGACAACCAAATACGGAGGCGTAAAAAAAAAGGTCATAAGTGGAAAGGAGATGCACAGCGCGTGGCAAATAAGCTGAGTTCGGTCTTCAAGAAGCCTGGTAGACATGGTGGAAATGACTCCCCTAGATCAATCGGATCATCGCAGGGTGAAGGCAGGTCTGGTATTTTACCTCTCCTACTCCTCTTGCTGTGGCACTTGTCATAAGTGTGAAAATTTCAGGTGTTGTTTTGTCAACCTAAACATTTAGTCAGAAGAAAATCAGAATCCAAGAAAGACAGGGATGAAGTTTAAGATGTGGATTTTGTTAGAGGGTCAAATTCAATAATTATGATTGATGAAATTCAGAATACAGATGCCTCATTATGTTTAGTCGCCCAGCATTCCAGGATTGAGTATGTGTAACATGTTTTGTAGTAGGTACTTCTGATGACAAATTTCTGTAAATATCTTGCAGGTCATTTGAGTCCAATTCACTTCAAATGGATAGCAGTGACGTGGGAAGTGATGATGAAGACGTCATTCCTTCCTCATTTTTTGATGATGATGGCAAAAGTCTAGGGACGTCCCTTGAAGACATGCCACGCCCGTTGCCAGGTGGGGTAGTTCTGGATCAGGATTACGGAGTTAGTGCCAAGGCAATGAATGCTATTATATTTAGGCCTGGGTCAGCCTTCGTGCAAGAGTTGCTGCAAATCCAAAAGACAACTAATTATGTGGCAGAGCCTTGGAAGAAAGTGGGAAACGAACCTATCAGAAGGGTCGTCACTTATACTCAAGCTGCAACTAAGCTTGTGAAAGCAGTCAAAGCGAGTGAAACACAGACATACATTCGAGCTGATGATAAGTGCTTCTGCGTGCGAACCGTGTGTGCTACACCCGATGTACCCTGTGGAGGGAATTTCGTGATTGAGATGCAGGTATGGCTTATTATTCTTTAACTTTAAAATAAAATAAAGTGAAGAGTTTGGTTCTTCTTTATTTTTTTGTTGATTTTCAGTTCTTGTGCACAATTTCCTCATTGCAGATGTATATATCACCTCAAAGATAGGTTGATGTTTTTGTATCATATTTTGAAATGAGTTTGTCAAGTTGACCTTGGTACGCAAACTGGACTTGATATCAGCCAAAGATCGCAAATTACTACTCTTTCTGGATCCTGTTAAGATTTATGGTTAAGGTCTTTTTCTCAAGTTAGGGATGTCCAATCTAGAAAATGGTCAAATTTTATGTGGGCTACTCCATTTACTCTTTTGGGTTGTTTCCCTCAAAATTTCTCCAAGTTTACAAATGGTTTTGGAGAATGACTAAAAATGGCCGCGCTTGCAGATCACCATAACAGCATTGCCTGACTTGCCTGGTGGAGAAAAGCGCTGCCACCTCGAAGTATCATGGAGGGTTAATTTCCTTCATAGTACATTGATGAAAGGAGTGATAGAAGGTGGTGCAAGATCGGGTATCAGAGATAATTATATACTTTACAAGGAGGTACACATCATTAGTTTGTTCTGGTTTGAGCTTAACTCGGATGATTTCTTTATATCGACCAACCTTCTACACAAAGAAATGGACCCTAAATTTTTTGCAAGATCGTCTAAGAAATATTTCTCGAAGTGAAGCTGTGCATAAGTTCCTTCTGTCATATTATCCTTTTTGTTGCTTGGAATCGCCAGGAATTTTCTTCAGTGAAATTATTGTAAGAGATCTAAATCTATATTTGCCTCCAGATTCTTGCAAGGCATGCGAAACCTATTTCAACTGGTGATGTTACACCAAGGTCAAGTTCAGCCAATGATGACGAGAGACCCATCGGAGATTGGGAAATTGCTTGGGACTACTTTGGAAAGGGACATGTGTTGCTTGCATTGATGTCTTTAACGATTATTTTAGTACACATTGGCCTTGCTCATTCAAAAAGGCTGGGTGGACTTGAGTTCTGGGGAATTGACTTCCCTGATACTTTGATGGAATTTATCACTTCCGCAATTGTTGTTGTACAAGTAGAACGTGTTGCCATCATGGCATTCGAATTTATTCGAGCCCGGTATTGGCAATGTAAGTTCTTTACTGCTTCTGTAAAAAATTTACAATTTAAATATGAGTGTTATGACGATTGTATTTTTACAACATTGGCTTTCTAAAGTTCCCGCATCTTTCGTTTCCATCTTTTTATGATAGAGTATAGACTTGCCGGGGATGAGGTTGAGGGATCATACATATAGACCATAATCTCAGCCTCATCCTCATGTACTGCAGAATTGGAGATGGAGTGTTTGTAGCATACATTCTGATAACACCTACAATGTATGTATAGGATTCTTAACGATTGCTATCTTATTGGCATGTATGATGCAGCTGGAGATCATGGAGTGAAGGCGCAAGGTGATGGTTGGTTAACAACAGTCACACTAATAGAGGGGGAAAATATTGCTCCAACTGATTCTGGTACTTCGAACCCATATGTTGTGTTCACCTGCAACGGAAAGATCCGAACCAGTTCAGTCAAACTACGAACTTCCCACCCAAGTTGGCGGGGTAAGGGTGCTCGTCCTCCGTACTTATGTTTATAGAAAAAAATGTTCTCGCTACTGTCTTGTAGTCTATCATTTAACCTTGCCAAAATTTTGTAACCTTGCAGAAATTTTTGAGTTCAATGCAACAGACGATCCTCCCACCAGAATGGATGTTGAGGTGTTCGATTATGACGGTCCTTTTTCTGTGGCTGAATCTCTTGGGCATGCTGAAATTAACTTCCTAAGGCAAAGTCCAGGAGACTTATCAGATATTTGGCTTTCTTTAAACGGGAAGAGTGCACGGGCCAATGGGTCAAAGCTGCACTTGCGAGTTTATTTAACCAACACAAGAGACGCAGACGCCCTGCCTGAGTACCTTGAACGTGTAGAACGTGAAGTTGGTCTTAAGGTATTTGGTTACCCTTGAGCCTGTCTGTACTTGTACTTCTGTGTAGTCGTAGTTAGGAATTAGCTGGTTTTTTGGGCGATTGAAAAATTCTGTGTCAGTTGTTCCATATCTCAATCACTCGCTTTAGTTTTGAGCACGGCCGTAGTATTCCCTTATTGAAATCAGTCTTCAACTCACTATACCGAAAAGGAGAACTTTAGCTAGTTTTAATTCGAGTAGTCTTGCTGAGATGTTGGGAATACCTCCAGGTGAGCAAGAGGTCAGCACAGAGAAACAGCTCCTTCCAGAAGCTTTTCTCAATGCCAGCAGAGGAGTTTCTTATCAACGATTTTGCTTGTGCAATCAAGCGTAAAATACCTATTCAGGTCAGATTTTTTCTCTTTTAGTACTTCAATTTTTTGAAGTCATAGTGTAGCATAAACTTGTCCTCAATTTGCATGATGGGAACCTATACACTGCTGGGCATTAAAGTTGTTCAAATACGCATTTAAGTGAGTATTTTGATTGATAGTAAGTATTTTGATAAGCTAACGCACTATTTTTGTTTTGTTATAGCTGTTTTCAATGTTCCTTATGATTTTCCAAAGCGAATGTACAGGTTCGTTGCAGTACAGGATTCACTAAGGAACAGGAAAATTTATTTTTGTTTCACCTTGCCTTATTAGTTGCAGCTGACCTTGATGATGCTTAACAGGGCCGTTTATTTTTATCACCCCGTTTGCTGGGATTTTACTCCAACTTGTTTGGTCACAAGACCAAGTTTACTCTCCTTTGGGAGGAAATGGAAGAGATAAAGGAGACAGCGCAGTCTATCAATCCATCAATAGTTATTTTCCTGCGGAAGGGTCGGGGATTTGATGCTCGCCATGGTGCTCGAGGCATTGATGGGAGGGGTCGTTTGAAGTTTCAATTCTTGTCATTTGTTCGTTCAGGTACTGCGTTCAGGTATGAATGGCTTAGCTGACACCAATTTGCGTGATTTATGTGCTCTTAACGTCTCATCGTAAAAATGCTAAATGTCAACTGAGATTCTACACTACAATCCCTGAATTACTAACTGCTGTTGTGTGATTCTGGTGTGTCGTTTGCCCTTGGATATAGTTGATGAATTTGAAAGTTGCGTCCTCTGGAGTATTTGTGTGGAAAGGGTTTAGGTCAAGTTGAATTTTACTGCTTGTCTACGTAGTACGTATCTTTTCTGGTGCCTACGAGAATCAAGGACAAATCAATATATTTATTTTTTTGGCAATTACTAAATCTACTCAAGAAACAGGGAGTCAACAATTATTAATGGTAGATATCTTCTTGGTTGCACCAGAACAATCATTGCGTTATGGAAGAATAGAAATTTGAGCCCTGAGCAGAAGATGGATATCATAGCAAGTGTAGAAGCTGGCGACATGAGATACTCTGTAGCAGAGCGACAAGCAGATGACACGCAACCTTTCCTGGGCATTGAAGAGGCCACTATGCCTGAGGTGGATTCTCTTGAGATTCCCATTACTGTGAGCATCGTCTACACTCTACTCTGCTCTTGCTCCTCTGTCAGATTTTTCTACTTGGCGAATCTTTAAATCACCCAACTCTCAGAATATTATGAAATCCCAGTCATGTAGCTGCAGGGTGATTTATTCTCTCAGGTGCACAAACACACTCTGCTAATTAAATACTCATGTGAGAATTACACAAAAGTGTTGATTCTTGAAATACGCGCCATGTACTTGTCCTTTCATCATAGATACCTCCCGACTTGGCCGTCAGTATCTTCAAATCTCTCCTTTAGAAGGTCCCTCGTGATTGGAAGGGACAGTCGATGATAGGAATTGCATCAATGTCAGGTAGTATAATATGCAGATTCTGTGTTCTTTAGTGCATATGACTATGTGGCCTATTCCTAGTTATGAACAAAGTGATACTGCCCAGGATTCTACTAAACCTCTCTCATCATCTGCATATAACACTCCAGGTGGGTTGAATTTTAGTTTGGTGTTCTGCAGTCTGGTGCATGCATAGTAGTATGTCGATTTGATATATCTAGGTTGTTCTCCTCTGATCTGAATAAGAAATTTAAAGGCCAATTGATAGAAGATTATAAGTCTATTTTGAGAAGAGATCCACATGGAAGTTGTGACGTTTGGACAGGGAATCAAGTTCCAACATGTATCTCGAAGCAAGCCTGCTTCCCACAAGGGCTTGAAGCAAGATCAATTCTTGGACCTCTATTGATTTCAAGTGCCTACATAGAGCATCTCGTCTTCATGACAGGATTTTGCGCCTTCTGCATCATTTGAAAAGCCACAGCCATCTCAAGAGCTCTGAAGCTATAATGACTCAACTGACATTGATGTTTTTATGTTGCAGGTTGAATCAGTTCTAGCAGTTCTGAATAATGACAGGATGGATAAGTCCGTAAATGAAAAACTGGGAATCGTTAATTACAGTAGTACACCTTGGGAGCTTGTGGAGAAAAAATCTGGGGTTCAACGGCGACAGATCAGCTACAACCTCAACAAGAAGTTGAGCCAATTTGGGAGCAAGGTTTCATGTATCCAGCAACAAACAGCCTCTGATGATAAGAAGAAGCTGACTATTGATGAGATCCTCACACTTCACGATGTGCCATTTGGTGATCATTTTCAGGTAAGTCCTCTTTTTCTTAATTATCATCGACACTACTTACGCTTCGTTGTTGTTGTTGATGAAAGTCTGACTTTCCTAGATTGTCCCCGACCTACTATACGTGATGTGTTTGTGGCTCTGAAAGAAATTTCTCCTTTCAAAGATATGATAGATATGTGAGAATTTCACTCATGTTGCACAGGTACAGGTTAGAAGGGAACATGAAACATTATCGTTGGAGCCAATCACCACGCACGTGAAGGTCTTCGTGGGGGTTGCATGGCACAAAAGCACAGAATTAGATCAAAAGAAAATCACGAAAAATATTGTAGATCATATGACTGATCAAGCACATCAACTCTTAAGATTTACTGTTCAAGAAGTCCATCATAGTAGTAGCAAGGATGACAAAAGAGCGACTGGAGTATGAACAGCTCAGTCTAAATGATCAAACCTGTGCAGCTCATTACAAGTGATCTTTACGTCTACATGCAGCTTCCAAAAAGGCCCAATCTCCAGTGCCTATCTTCCCTTCCTTTAAGTTGAGGTCACTATCCTTTTCCTTTGCTGTCGTCCTCTTCCAGATCCACCTGCCATCAACAAAAATTGATGTGGCCAAATCCAGTCTTGTAGAGATGGGTTTATGCAGATGCAGCTGAATATGGCATCAAATGGCAGGTATAAACTCGTGACTTTGATAGGAAAAGGGTACTCCACACATTCGAATTGTGTTGCCCTTTGTTTAGAAGATCTGCTGGTGCAACTGTACAAAGAATGAGATTGAGGTTGGTCTGAGAAGGTTGGGGAACTTGAATTCAAGACGACTTGGATCTCCCCTCTCCTTGTGTATAGATAATGGGAGGACAAAGTTAAGGGTGAGGGGATTCTTGAGGGAAGATTCATGGTTTGTAACATAGGCCAAGAGAGAAAAGAAATTGGATCATTTTCTCTAAGTTTTGAGTTTATGACAATTTATGTATTCACTTTGCCCGGCATTTGCCTGACATTTCATGAAATTACTTTAGACTTTAGATATCTCACAGATTAAGCAATTGCTGAGCCTGCAAAATTTGTCTTCAGTTATTCACAGTAATTGGTTTGACCCGCTTATGTTTACTGTCTGATCTCAGATTTTGGTTCCCATTGCTACCACTTCCACACATTTTATCTATGTGCATGAATGTTTTTTTTTTTTTTTTTTTTTTTTTTGTGTACTTGATAAAATGGTAAACCGGTAAACTTTTCTGTATTATTGGCCGCATCCCAAATGTATATTGTTCATCCATATTTGTCTTTCCTTCAAAAAAATTTCATGAATAAGGGGGATATTTTCAGAGTGCTTAAGCTCTGTCTGTTGTTTACATGCTTTGTTCACAGCGGGAACTGGGAATACAAAATTCATGATTGTTCCTTGGCCTTGAGAATAGAATTGCGTTGATCAATATCGTAGTTTCCAAATTTTCCTTTCCCAGCAGAAAGCGTTTGTAGGTATGTCCTCACAGTGGTCTTGCAGCTAGCTGCTGGTTTAAAAACTGGGAAGAACCATCTTCAGTCACTGGCTCAAGGGACGAACTCATCACATTTGACTGCGAAAATGTCACCATCTTTCTTGAGTTCTCATTGGAATAAGAGAAACGCGGCATGAAAATTTGACTTCACTTAATGGACACTAACTCTCTAAAGCGATCATGACAATGACAACATAATCCAACCATAAAATTTTCTTTATACAGTATTATGCTCACCTCGGTCAAAATCGTAAGCTTTGAAGGTTTCAGGAGGAATATATGAATTTCCTCACAAATATAGAATTCCATGTTACATAAGGGGGTGTCTTTCACTTCGACCAAGTAGAGCTTTGGCGATGATCTCCAATGGTGACCAATTTGTCTTGTCCATTCGTGACCTCTAAAATTACACAAACTTCTTTGGATTGTGAGTTTCACACTTTATTATCAATCACATTATATTAGCAATTTTCCCATCGCAGCCTGTAAATAGCTCTGGCAGGAACATCATTGGTGGTCACGCCCCTGGGACTTGCGCCTGTCATTATTAATTTTCAACTCGGGAAATCATTACCACATCAGGTACGAAATTTGTGCATTCAGATTGCTTACAAATCGCAACAAATCGATTACACGCTATATGTATCTGATATGATTATCGTCTGACTACATCCTTGCTGCAGATGCCATATTCATGCGCCTTGAAATAAGGATGGAGTCTGCCTAAAAATACGCTACACTTCGTGCTTGGACTAAGATACGTCCTCATATATCTGACTGTCATTTGATGAGGTTCATAACTCCGAATTTTTTTCGCTGCACACGGTATCTGGAGTATACAATATGTCCACGAGGATTCTTCTTTTGGTCATGTGTCCTTTGTTGTTGCACCTGTCCTCCATCATCCTCTTTACCAGGTCGTATATTCATGTAATGAAATCACAATATTAGCAATGAATCTTGTGAACACAACTGAAATTCTCTCTTCTGAGTTTCAAATACTTTAGTTTGTCCCTTGCATACAGGAGGATTTGGAGCATTACAGTGTGCTCATATGGGCTTTCTCCCCTGGGTCAAGTATGCTGTGTTATTGCATCTGTCCTCCATCATCCTCTTTACCAGGTCTTTACATTCAGGTGGTGAATTCACTATATCAGCTTGAATCTTAAACGCATATGCAATTCTCACGACTGATAAGTTTCAGAAATCTTAATCTGCTCCTTGCAGACATGGAGGATTAGTGTCCGCACGAGGATTTACTCCTGTGGGTGGTGTGTGCTGCTGTGTGTTCTCCTCCATCACCCCCTTTACCAGGTCATACATTCAGGGAGTGAAATCACAATATTAGCGATGAATCTTGCAAACGCAACTGCAATTCTCTTTTATAAGTTTCAGAGCTCTTAATTTGTCCTTGCGGACAGGAGGGTTTGAAGCGTGACGGTGTGCTCACGAGGATTTGTCCTGTGGGGCATGTGTGCTTTGTTGTTAAACCTGTCCTTCTCCATCATCCTCTTAATCAGGTCACACATTCATGTAGTGAAATCACAATATCAGCAATAAATCTTGCAAACGCTGCTAAAATTCTCTCTGATGAGTTGCAGATATCTTAATTTGTCCCTTGCAGACGGGAGAATTTGGGGCATTACGAGGCTTCTCACCTGTGTTATTGCACCTGTATGTCCTTCCCCAGCATTCTCATCACATTGCAAACTTTCATGTAGCATGATCACGACACCATTGGTGGTGAGATCTTCTGAGATTCAACAAGATTCCTGAGTAGAGTTTCTCCTTGCCAAAAATGGCCAAGACTGTCATCCTCCTCCTCCTCCTCACCTTCGCTCACCTCCTCTTCGTGAGAGCGATCATTGCGTCATCTCCAAAGACGTTGGAGGATGGCAACAAGCTCTTGCAGCCGGCTCACGGTGGCAGGCATTGCCCCAAGGACAAAGAGTTCGACCCAGTGCACCAGGTGCGATGTGGCGTGAATGTGGTGTATCAGGTCCCGCTGAATCCCAGGGCCATTCTGCTGCTGGTGCACGGGAGGACACGCTCCGCCTTAAGCTACTTCGACCGTTCCGAGGGTTGCCACCTCTGCTACGGCCTCCCCGAGGACCGGAGGCAGACGCTGGAGGGATTGCGGCGCGGCTACGCCACCATCGCCATCCAGAGCGCCAAGTACGAGAGTTGGGATATCTGGCCACCCCAAGACTCCAAGGATGTGCTGAACGTGCGCACCATCATGGAGGAATGGGTCGAGGAGCAGTGCTTGCAAGGACTGCCGCTGGCGGCGCTGGGCAACTCGGCCGGCGGGAACTTCTCCACCATGGTTGTCGATGTCTTGGACATCAAGTCCCTGGTGAGCAACTCCTCACCTGCACTCCAAATCAATAATTATATCATTCTTGTTGCAATTTGCGAGTCAGTCTTTTGTGACATCATGCACATTAAAGTCCCTGGTGATAAAATTCTGCACAATCTGTGTCGTAACTTAATCGTTCTTTCAACATTCGTCTTACAACTTGCCCATCGAGTCCCTGGCTAGAAAATCTCATCTGCTCAAAATTTGCTTAAACGTTGTAAGTATGTGACCCTATTGTGGGGCACTTCGAACTCCAGACACTTTCGGCTGTCGGGTCGGATTGGGAATTGCGATAAATCAAGAAGATTATCTTTTCAAGTTTTAGAATCAAGTTGAGATGCAAAAGGCCAAAGTGAAGATTCTCTAACCTTTTAATGATCGGGTGGGCCCTGCCAATTGTGCTCACTATTGAACCTAGAATGGTGACCATATTTTGAGCACATAATTTAATCCCATTGTGACTGACGTTTTGGTGTCCGTTCTTAACTATAAGTCGCGCCATGTACCACTCAAATATAGGTTCTAGTTAAGAAGAATGATCACATAAGGCACACATGCCTTACAATTGTTCTTCCAACATTTGTGACACAGCTTGCACATCGAATCCCTGCTTAGAAAATCTGACCTGCTCAAAATTACATACAAGTATTTCTTAAGCATCTAGAAAGTTAGAATGCGGTCCTGTTGTGGGCATGTCCACCTCCTCCAAAATTGTTGTCAGCTGGGCGCTGTTTCATTCAGTTAGCAATTGCGAAGACTGTCATTTCAAGTTTCAAAATGAATGATGAGATGCAAAAGTTATAAGAGGTCAAAATGGAGAGTCTCATTCAATTCAATTGATCACATAGATCCACTCAATTGTGTTAACAATTGAACCTAGGATGGTGTTTCTATTTTGGTCACACACTCAAATCTCATCATGACATATGTCTTTTTGGTGTCCATTCCTAATTACAAACCTTTGCCATACACCATTCAACTACCATTCGAATATAGGTGTTCAATTAAGAAGCGTAACCACATGAGGCTCACATACTACCTTATGACAATCCCACTTGTAAATTATTTTGATCCTTCTGCAAATTACGTCATTGCCTTTTTGACACCGTGTGTGTCACATCTCCACATCAGCAAGTTCCCAGTTAAAAATCTTGTCTGCGAAATCTTTCTCCAGCATTTGTAACAATCTCAAAGTTGATTTAATTGATCTTTCTTGAGCATTTATGATACATAGATATCGCACATCAAAGTCCCTGGTAAGTCAAAAAAAAAAGTTGCTCACAATCTTCCTGCAACATTTGTGATGGCCGCAGGCTCTCATGAACGCTCCTGGAGAACATTCCGCAATTATGCGAGCAGACGCAAGCTTCCCACCCACTTTCTTCAGCTACATGCCCAAAGATAATGGACCTAGTGGATTTGCACTGCCCATAGAACGAAACTATGATGTATTGAAGAAGAAAGGTGTGCGTGTCCGCATCCTTGCGAGTCTTGAGCTCTGCATTCATCCTCTTTTCTTTAATGAACGCATACCATGCCTCTGCTGCGAAACCTCCAGGAGAATGGTCCAGGCTCTGCAAAGACACGGGTGTCTCAATGCGTGCCATTTTCTTAAAACAAATCCCAAGGACGACCTTTCATGGATCGTTGCCATCCGAGATGCGGGTGCACTGCCTGACTGCACACCTGGACGGTTGTGCCTCGAGGAGCATGTTAGGGAGGAGCTTGCCCTTGCGTACGCTGAACACGCCATTACCAGTCTTCACAACCAACAAATCTTTGATTGGTTCGACTCCACATTGTTTGCACCAATCTCAAATGAATGAATTATTCTCCCAACGGGAAACTAATCACAGTTGCGGTGCCCAAAAGAATGTCACACATGAAAAAGATCAAAATTTAACAACTTCAAGGTAACTCACCTTACACACTTAGTTGTAAAAATTTGAAAATGACAGTCTTTCATGTGTCAATGCACGTCACTTCTTATAATAATCCCCAAGCGACAACTCGTGGGTTGTTGCTAATCTGGATGCCGACGCACTATTTGACTGCACTCCATGATTGTGCCTGGAGGAGCGTGTCATTGCAGGAGGAGCTTGCACTCTTGTATATTGAACAAGCCATTACTAGTCTTCACGACTAGGAAACCTTCAACTGGCTCAACTCCATGTTTGCATCGACCTTGATCCAATGTATTCTCCATGGGGACAATAATCAACAATTAGATACCAAAATGAATATCACACACTAAACTATCAATTTGTGAACACTTTGACATAGCTTATATATAAAATACACCTAATTGTAAATAGTATATGAAAATGATAGTCTTTCATATACCTTACATTATGCTCTGACACAAACTAAAAAAATTAAGTGATGTAGAATAACTATGGATGTCCTTCTGATTCCTTTCGCATGATATTTGGGCCTTGTCCAGTCTACAAATTGATCTAGCCACTTGCAGCCTTGACATCACGATCAGATTAGTTTCGAGGACACAGCCTCACATGTACATGCTCACTATCTGACTGCATAACCGTCCAAGGTTTTCTTGGGACAAGCACAGAGTTTGCTGCAAAATGGTGTCAGAACTAACTTATTCATTGCTCATCCTGTCAATTTCATGAGCTGCGTCAGCCGGAGTTGATGAACGGGGAGAACCGGCTGCTGGATACAGATGACCTGGTTGAGTTTGAGAAATAACCGGTTGAAGTTCAAGACTTCAAGAAAATTACCCATCATTTTAGAGGAATCTACGGATATACTGAAATTTAATAAAGAAAAACCAAAGGATTTCAACATGTAACTGATTGATTGGACTTGGAAACACCACACTAAATATGACGTTTAGTGTCACCCATTCTAATTGTCTCGCTCAATACTAATTGTAAACCGCAGTATAATGCCACCAACACTAAATGTTAACCCAACATTATTTTTCATTCCTTGTAAATTTTCTGGGGGATTACAGATTCATAGTGTTGCAATTACTCTCACTTACCAAGTGATTTTCATCTAAATTTCAATCATCCATGACAATATTTCACCAGAAGTTGCTGACAGGAGAAGGTAGGGTTTTGGCCAATGGATGAACTCATCCATCATCCATGACAGTATTTGTTCACTAATTCAATAAAATAAAATAAAATAAACGCCCGTATCCCGGTACCGGCGTGACTAAGGAGCCCGTTGACCCAATGCTGATCATGGGTGTCCATGATGCAGCATGGGGTGTTATGCCTCTTATGAGGTGGGCTCTATTGGTGAGCAATTTGCTCCATGTTATTAAGGTGGTGAGACAGGTTCTTGTTTGTTTTCAAGCTTTCTTTTGTTTAGGATGAGGTAAGTGAGATATTTGATGGCATTTTGGTGTATATTCTTCATGAGATTTTTGATGGCTGATTTTGGGATTTTAAGGTTGGTAAGTTTATTAATGGAGTGTTCGTGTATGGCGCCTCTGACGCCTGCTGTGATGGTAATGAGGGGGTTGGTTCTCCAACCATTGCTTTGTATGGCACTGATAAGAGGGTCGTATTTGGTGTGTTTATGTGTGAGTGCTTGGTCCGGGTATCTATCATGACAGTACGTGAATTCAATGAACTGGGTTGTGATTGCAAGGGATGGTGATATTGGTGTTTGGGTGTGGTTTGGGGCTCCAATTAGGCATAATATGTCTGGTCTTAGTTTGGCGAGGCAGTGGCATGTTGTTTGTTGGCATGTACAGTTAAGGAGCCAGTTTGGGGTTGTTTGTTCAGGTGGTTTGTTGTTGAAGTTGCCTGCATTAGTTAATGTGAGGAATCGGGTGTTTTTGTTTGCTTGTAGGGTCTGGGTAATGTAATGTACCGCTTTGTTGTGTCGTGCAATTCTCAAGCCTTTTAAGTATGGGTGTTCACATGTTGATAGTAAGTGGGGCCACGTGTCTCTATCGTTGAGGTGGCATAATGTGCAGTTGGGATTTTTATGTGTGAGGGGCCAGAATATGGTTTTCCGGTGGTTACCCATGTATTGTGCATAACGAAATTTGAGCGTTTGGGTGATTTGGGCGTCAGTCACATTTTCACTTTTCCAAAAGTGGTTGGATAGTTTTTGGTGTATTTGGGTATTTGATAACCATTTATCTACGTATGGGAATTTAGTTTTGGCGGCTGCCGATTCGCGGTTGCGGTGTTCTTTTGTTATAAATGTGTGTAGATTTTCACTAATTCATAAGAAGTGTCATTGAAAAAGTTACCATAGTGATACTAAATATCATATTTAGTGTAGTATATTGGTTGTTTATGCCCCAAAACCTCCCTGGACACTGGTCGGAGTCAAGGTAGGATTTAGATACACAGGCCATCATTTGTCTAAACTCGCTGCAGCTAATTATATTACTGTGTTTCCAATGAAAGGAGATAAAGGAGATGAAATTGGTTTTAAAGTCCAGAGAGCCAAAAGGTTTATGGGACTGAAAGTATGGCATGATGGTGTCACACAAGCTAATTCTCTAGAGTGGCGGAGTGCAATAGCTTCCATGAGATAGAGACTAATATCCACTTGATGATTTAATTGAAAGAAAGACTTGAGACTTCCTAATATTATCTTCTCAAATAGTGATAAAATTTTATTTTTAATGGAGTGATTGCTTCAAACTGAATGTGGAGCCAAGGCAACTGAATACAGCTCATCAGCAAAGTAATGGTATGTCCTACTGCTAATTCACCTGGAGGGTGCCGTGTGTTTCACCTGGTTACACAATTAACCTCCTCGCCATAGCTGAGCCCACATGCAACCCCACCATGGCAATTGACACTAGTGTAATATCCCTATGCCAGTTCTGTGTTCGAAATGAATTGGATGATTAATAATAATCAATGGAACAGATTGTCTTCTGTGCACATCTTTATGATATTGCTGAAAACAGTACCACAGAAGCTAGCACCATGTCTCATACGTGCAGCAGCTCACAATTAAGGTATTCCCAATCGAGCATTGACTGATTCGTTGAAGGCATACACACAGTGCCTCATCATGTTTCACATAGTCCGAAGTCTGTTCAAATTTAGTCTCCAATAGATTGCAATCAGTCAATTGGCTGACGCCACTCTAATTTCAATTAAGCAATATCGGTGCATTTACAGAACAAGCCTGAATTTTCCATTTCTGCAAATTTAAGTGCGCATCAAACCAAACCCTGACAATGTGTCTGCACAATTTTGTGGTTCTGCAGTCTTGTATGGAGTTTGCAGAAGAGCTGCAGAATCATGAATCATCAAGGACAGTTGAAAAATTGCATGGCTCCAGTGGATCAACTCCTCAACTTGCCAAGTATGGGACCTGAATGTATGTCGGCATTAAATCTCCCAAAATGCAAGTCCACATCATAATTCTCTACTTTGTACTACCAATCCATTCATCGAGGTAAGGCGTGAGTCAGTTACCTAATCATGCAGGAAGCTTTACAACCATGAATAATAATTGGTAACTTTCTTCAGAGCAAGGGACACTATATAGAAGGAATGGGGGTCCCTCATGACATACCGCTCTAACACGGAGGGCCCCCCGTGTGGGATATTTCCACATGCTCGTCATAAAAAAACTTTTGTGTGGGAATTTTAGGCTTTCGCTCGATTTTTGAGCTCCGCAACACAAATCGAGTGAAAGCTTAAAACTCTTATACATATGTGTAAGAGTTGTGTCATTTTAATGTCATGCACGAAGTCCGTGAAAGAATGTTCTATCTTTAATTAGGTAGGTGACTTCCTTCTAGGTCTAGATCTAGCTAAAAGATAGTCACCTACCTAATTAACTACTAATTAAGGTCGAAGAGAGACATTACATGCATTCATCTAACATAAATGCACTAAAATAGCAAATACTTAATGCCAAGGAAGTCCGTGAAAGAATGTTCTATCTTTAATTACGTAGGTGACTTCCTTCTAGATCTAGATCTAGCTAGGAGATCTACAAAAGTAAACAAATTTGTTTACTTTTGTAGATCTTCTAGCTAGATCTAGACCGAGAAGGAAGTCACCTACCTAATTAACTACTAAGGTAGAAGATAGTAAATAAAAACAGTAAGTAAAAACAGTAAATAAAACAAGTAAATAAAAAACAGTAAATAAAAAACAGTAAATAAAAAACAGTAAATAAAAAACAGTAAATAAAAAACAGTAAATAAAAAACAGTAAATAAAAACAATAACTAAAAACAGTAAATAAAAACAGTAACTAAAAACAGTAAATAAAAACAGTAACTAAAAACAGTAAATAAAAACAGTAACTAAAAACAGTAACTAAAAACAGTAAATAAAAATAGTAAATAAAAATAGTAAATAAAATAGTAAATAAAAACAGTAGGTAAAACCAGTAAATAAAAACAGTAAATAAAACCAGTAAATAAAAACAGTAAGTAAAAACAGTAAGTAAAACCAGTAAATAAAACCAGTAAATAAAAACAGTAAATGAAGAGTAACTTGGGGCCTCTATATACAAATCTTTCAAATACTCCTCATATATCATGTGATGAGTGGTGGCTTAGTGGCTAAGGCCTCTACGCGGGAGCCAAGAGGTTCAAGGATCAAACCCCTTGGCCCCCCGCCCTTGGCTTAGCCTACCTTGGTAGGTAGGTGGCTAGGCACCTGGAAGTAGGTGCCTTTGTATAGATGGCTAGCCTCGGGAGGCGAGGAGTGCACTTATTAATGGATATCTCTTTTAAAGAGACATATTATATGAGATTGAATTAATGTACCTTTGGAATTCTCCCATAATCATAAATTACCGCGGCGATCGAGGTCATTAATTACCACGGCCGTCAAAATTATTAATTACTGTCGCGGTCAAAGGCCTTAACTAGGACTCTTTTGTGCAAAAATAGGACTGGTCCAGGATGACACTACTTTCACAAGGCTGCAAACCTTCATGACACATGTGGAGGCCCCAAAACATTGTCATTTATGTGTCCTTTTTGTGTTAGAAAGGACCCCCATTCCTTATAGTGGGACCAGCGGACCACAAGGTACTCCTTGCCAACCCACTGATCTTTTAGAACATGCGGTTGTCCCCTCACGTGGCTGTCCATTAAAGCACCACGACTTTTCCAATTTGCTTGACTACTTCATTGTCGTGTATAATCGTATGTTTGACACACTCTAACTACATTTATCACCTAAACTCTGCTTTTAACCAAGAGTGCAGACCCTGCCGCATGCCATTTATTTTTGTGCCCTACCTTCAGTGAGCACACCAGGCGAGAAATTTCTATTCCATATGCAGTTATGAAATAATTATGTCCCGTTGCACAGTGTGCAACCACCGCATCTATCTGCATGGAATGTAATCGTACACTAGTCTTATGGAGGTGGAATACTCAACAATTTCTTGGCAAGTGCCAATGATCTTCGCAGAAAATGTGGCTTTCCAATTGTGCTTGATTTATTTCTTCAGAATTATACCTACAAACCTCTTGGAGAAGGGGTATGATTTTAAAGGTTCAATGCCTCTCGCCACATTTAAGATATGTGGCCCTATTGTGAGCATTTCCAACTTCACATGCAATTATGAACGTTGGATTGGCTTGTGAACTGTCTTTACTCAGTTAGCAATCGCCAATAGCAGAGATTGACATTTAAAGTTTCAGAATCAGAGTGGAAATGCAAAAGTTGGAAGAGTCCAAAGTGCAGATTCTGTTTTTTCTTTAAAAGGATGATCCACATAGGCCCCTCCCGATTGTGTTATCAAGTGAACCTAGAATAATTACAACCACTCGAGCACATAGGCCAATCTCATTGTAAAATACAATGTCTTTTTGGTGTCTGTTCTTAACGAAAAGCCATGCCATATACATACCACTCACATAAGGCCTTAGTCATGCGAGCAGATTCACCGTTTCTTTCAATCGAGGCTGCCAACTTAGATGACGAAGCAGCCGACGACATACCTTGAAGAAGATCAATTCTTTTAGTTAAAGGCGGCCTTTCGTACGTGCCAGCCGACTTTAAGTAATCAGTAGGATGCACAGCGCCCGCACTTTCAGAGCTCGTGTAAGTAATGTTAACTTAACCTAAAAGGCTCCCTGCCCTTTTCCCATGGCAGGCCCTTGATTGCCTGACATGAAGTCTGGACAAGCAGGGGAATAGAATATATATTCATCCAGGCTACGAAAGCACTGGTTTTGCAGACTTCAGAAATTGGCTGATTCAAAGAAATAAAATCGCAGTTGGACTCGCTAGTACGTCCGTGGGTAGAATGTACTCGACACATCCAGCTCGTATCGTATTGCATCGTATCCTCCAACATTATGAGGCTGGGGATTCGTGGCACTCACTAAGGAACATCCATCCAAGATATCGTGGATGAAGTGGCTCCAATAAAAAAAGCCCCCCTATGGGGTTGAGGGCCGATTCATTCGAATGTGACATCACTAGACTAATTCGGGGCCTTTGACTCTATTTCCGGAATCAAATTGCCTAAAAATAGTCACTTAGATGATTCCTGCGTTTTTTTCATCCGCATGGATGATTTTACTTGAGTGCCACGAATCCCTGGCCACATTATGATACCCACAGCAACATAATTTTTTGAGGGAAAAATGTCGGTGATTATTGTGCACCTCAGTAATCTGCCTCAGCTTTGTATACTTTGAGCCCTACTTACATGATTTTAACATCTAATCTCGATTCTCCATACAAGTAGATTAGCAGTAGTTGTATACAACAGGAGCTTAAAAGTGGATGGATAAATGGGAATAGAAAATCCTTTATTTCCGCATACATCTATAGATTAGCTCCATCGTGTATATTGATCCAATGTTTTGAAACTAAATGTGAGCAAATTTGAACATGTTACCGTAGATTCCTACCAGCTTGGGCAAGTGTTTGCTTAATAATTAATTAAAGTGACTAAAACAGTTAGGCGGCTTGGAAAATAATAAATCAAAATCGGGTAGTTTACAAATAAAATTAAAATAAGTTCGTCCAAGTTTTTCTTACGGTTTTTAGATGGCTATTGCTTTTTTCACCTAAGACAATTGATTTACCCTAAACCCTTATCTTCACCTCCAAAGCTACCCATTAGTTACAGCTAAACTATTATGTGACATGGCTTGTTATGTGTGAGAGATATCTTGCATTTGTGAAAGATTGTGAGTTAGAAGTGTTAAAATGGCTAATTTATTGAATCACAATACATGTGAGCTGAACTTCTGTGATTTGGGCATAATTCTTATTTATTTATTTAAATTAGACAAACCAAGTCAATAATTTCCTAGAAATTTAGGAAACTACAGTATATGAGTTGGAGCTCCACCTGGTACACAATTAGGTGTACTACTTCCTGTAACTCAGCGAGCTGTAAAGGAGATTTTTTGGCCGTTGGCTAGAGATATCATCGGTAGGCATGATTGAAAGATGGCTCTGAATGCTACCACTACTTAGCAGTTGCTTGCTGCAAACTGTAGGTACAGCTGATTCGAGGTACTCCGAAACTACCTGGAGGCAATCATGTGTATGGTTCCTGAAGGCCTTTGGGACGTACTACTGTTCTCCCTCTTTAGTATGACACGTTTGGGACACACACAAAAAAAGGTCGTATTATCGAGGTGTCGTCTTCTCATTAATATGACAAATGGCATAAAGTTGTCGTATTATTGAGGGACTACAAAAACATAAGTAATATGAGATTAAAAATATGTATAATGAGTTTAAGCAATATGGATGGTATGAAACAATAACTTATAACTCCAAACAAATACAAATATTTTCAAGAACTCTTGAAATAAGAGTCCAAAGATCTATGGTGTTGCCTACCCAAGTTAGCAATTGTCATCTTATCTAGATTCCCTACTAACTTTTGAAAACTGATAATTTCATTAACACCAAAATATAAGGAGTTCTCTAATAAGAAACTAGACAACAATGATGCATGACGTTTAGCATCACTAAGCTTTATTGTAGGTGGAGCAACATCATCCACATCTACTGAATGTAGATCAATATTAAGATCAAAGTCTTGTGCATAATTGGTTCCCAAAGCAGCATCCACCAACTCATCAGTACTCAATTCATGGCAACATACTAGGCATGAGGCCACTCTAACCCTAACCATGTCCATTCTACACTAGTTTCCCTAATTCTCATCAAGTTCCCAATGATAAGTGAAGTTCCCAAGTAATTCCCAAGTGAAAATGGATGTATTTTAGATGTACATAACATAGACGAAAGGAATTTTAGCATTAGCTACCTCGTTAATATGACAAAACATAGATTCTAAATGTCGCATTATTGAGTGTTGTAGTCGTATAAAAGAGGGAGTTTTGAACTAAAAAGTTTGGTCTCACAAAAATGTGTCGCAATATCGAGGGTGTTGTATAAACGAGTGTCGTATTAACGAGGTTAGACTGTACTACTAATGGCGCTCTGTTTGCTGGCCAATAATATTACATGCATTCACAGGCTATAAACCATATCAACAGCTATGACAAATCTGGTATCTCCAACATAAGCAGACACCACAAGAGAAAGGAAAACAAAAGAAAAAGAAAGAGAAAGAAAACAATCAATCATTTCAGACTCTGTTTTTGGCAACAATGGCTGCAGGTCCCCTTGTTGCCATAACTTAGTTTGCCTCCATTGACATTGCCAAAACCCTCCGAAATTGTTGTTTTCACCTCCGCTGATGTCGGGAGGTGCCTTTGACAAAAGTTGTTGATCTGGGTATATATTATAGCCAATACATGCGGTGCCGTGCGAATGGAACACTACTGTACTCAGGGACATCATTTTGTAAGAGGTGATGTTTGCTGCCTAACGCCCATGTTCAGCCAATCAGGTTCCCGCTCTGCAAAAATATCAAGCTGGTGTGGAGGCCTCTATCCAACCGCATAAGTTGCCCATAAGTCCATGGCCAAGGCTAGATGTCCTGCTCTTTGAGTTGGGTCCCCACCAATCTTATAGGCAGGGCATGTAGTGGTATTTTTTGAAAGGTAACTTTTAACTTTGTAGGTAACTTTACCTTGGTTCACACCAGCGAGCGGGAATTATTGCATACAAGAGTACCCTCTCATTCATCCGACGAGAACATCTCAAAATAAAATGCAATAGGTCAAAGACTGCTTTTTAAAATTATTTGAAATTGGAATCGGTTTCAAAAACTCCAAATTAGTCAAGCATGATAAATTGAAATGTGCGTAGATTTTTTTTAACATGGTGGATGAGAAGTATGCTCATATGTAACAAATCCCTCTCTATAGTCACACTTAGACCACTTTTAACTTACCGTAATGCCAACTCAACAACAATGTTAGCATTAGGGTAACCTACCACAGGCCTTACCTTCCCACTGGTGACATGGTCATAAGTTAGGAGGTGGAGGGTTAACTGACTCCCCATTTTGCAAGTAAAAACCTACTACTCTATTTGACGTCATCTTGAGTAATAGCTAAAAGCTCTGACTTTGGATACAGGCTCATAGTAGAGCTTCAACTTCGCCACAAACAAAAAAAGACACACATGCTCCAACTTCGTAAACATACAACAGTGATAAATTAATTTTGTATTTTAAAACACATTTTCCATGTCATATTAACATGGACCTATGTCCAGGAAGAACCAGTGGTTAGTTACAGATGAACCAGTTGAGTTTGAGAAATAACCGGTTGACATTGGGGACTTCAAAAGAATTACCGATCATTTGAGAGGAATCTATAGAATATACCTCAAATGAATAAAGCAAAACCGGAAGATATCAACATGTAACCGGCTGGATTTAGAATCGCTAGGATCTTGACCGACTATGCCCAAAAACTTCCCGGGCACTGATATGGACATACATAAATGTGCTGGGAAAAACACAATCGAGCAGTTGAACAATGCTTTGAAAGAAACGCAAAGAAAAGCGAACATCAGTATTTATTACCGATGTGAACCAATGCTTTGAAATTGTTTGAACTACACTGCACTAATAACATGTTTGAACTTGCGATGAATATGTGAATCTAGCACCATGTACTTCATGATATTGTGGTGAGTAGACTTGTTGATCCTGAAGACATGACAATTTGACACATACATCACGAAGAGTAATCTATGATCTATGAAATCAATAATTTGAAACATATCCTTGGAGGTGGACTCTTCATACCATGTATGAACTAACATGAGTGTAGAAAGGGTTATTATTTGAGGTATTTAGTGTACATAATATACATAAGGGAGGGGTATTATTTTTCTTTGGTGTGTATAATTAAACAAGCTATTAAAATCTAGAAGCAAAGGCAGTTTTACAAAAAAAGGTCCCAAGGTTTAGAGAGAAATTTCTAGTTTGCCACTAGTACGTATAAATTTGTTTTTCGCTATGAACTTCTTGTATGTAGGGGGTTTCATTTCATAGTGACCCGCGCACATCATTTAGGTATCCAATGAAGAGCCCACCCCTAGGTGGAGACATTTATCATTATAAAATGAAAGGCTTAGTATAAATACACAAGCTCATTACCTAGCCTACCATTAGTACGTATACATTATTTATTTTTCTTTATAAGTTTCCCACATATAGGAATTTAATTTCATAATGACCTACGCACATCAATTGGATTTCCAATGAAGAGTTCACCCCCCCCCATAACACATCTAAGTGATAACTTATCAAACTGTGTGAATGCTAATAACAATTATAACTTATCTACAATTATAACCTAATCATAAAAAAGCAATCACCACTTTGTACGAATCATGTCTTATTGAGATAAAGGAGTCTAATAAAAACTCACACCCATCCACCCCCTCCCCCCCCTCCTCTAAAGATTAAAAAAGAAAAAGACGACAACAACAACAACAACAACATTTATGATATTTAGTGTCATATGCGTAATACTGTCACTTACCGTATATTGAGGCATATGCTAGGTTGCACCAATGATTGACAACTTCACCGTTAGTGTCACCTCGTGACACTTGGCATTCAAGTGCACTTACTAATATCTTGGCATGAGTATGTTCAACAGTGTTACACAACGGCCCACATCTAAAATTAGATACAAATGGCACTTGCCATTGGTACACTCAAGAAATATCTTCCTCTTGCATACTAAAACGCGAAACTATCATCTCAAGTATCCCAATGTGCTACACTAAATGTCATCATGTAACATACGATAACGAAGAACATTGTATTGGCAATTAACAGACGTGACATGGCCTTACCAACTAAAATGAGCCAATTCGTCCACTCAATTTAATGTAGGGAATGTGCCCTTGTAGCTTATATGAATCAACCAATATGTTTGAAACATTGTGTTTTTCTGTCTTGATGACCTTCTTGTTGTCCTAAACATTGTCAATGAGGCATTTTCACGGGATTTTGCTCATGAACTACATTCCCAATACATGTACGGATTGTCTCATAATGGCCCAATTGGCTCATTTTAGTTGGTAAGGCCATTGACACTTTGAGACCTCTTGACATCTAGTTCAGGCCCTTCACAAAATAGTATACGTGACACTAAACTGTGTACGACTTGTACTTTTTTTTGTTATGATATAGGTGACTGCGTTTTCGCCTTCGGATCAAGCTTGCTCCCGGATTGGTGAGAGCGAGCGCAGCTCCAAAAACAAGACATCAAGCCCTGGCCAGCTGATCGAGTCCCTGCAAATCAAGGCCAGGTCCTTATCCTGAAGGAAAGACAACGGCCAGGGAAAGGAACAGGCTAGGGCAGGCTTTCCTCTCGTACACGAATATTAGTGGCCCCGGAATGGATGGGGGCGGGCCGGTAATATGAGTCCGTGCCAGTTTTTCTCTCACAGTTGTGGAGGCAGCCAACCACTGCATGTTGCAATGATGAGGACTTGGAGCTCGCCCACTCTTTTGCAAGGGAACACACAAATACTTTTCAGATTCCCATCCTTTTATGTGTCGCTTGGAAATCGTTTGGCGTTGTGGTAACGCTTTTTCATGCCAATCGTACTCAATCTCATGGATAAAAGCTATGTGGCCCTGCCTCTTGTGGGCAGTAAGTTCCAACTCCTTGGACAACTTTGTCTTCTGTTTACTATCAGCGTATCAACACATTCGTTGCTACTGAAAATTATGGAAACCTATCAAAGTGGTAGAGTTCCGAAATTTTCAGTGGCAAGAGATTTAGTTTACTTCCATTATAGTACCTATAGTTTTTGTAATCTACTATGGTAATAGAATTTGAAACCACATTCATAATTTTTGTAATTATCTAGTGGAAGAGAACTATGGTAAGGCCAAGCAATTATGGCAATGAGATATAAATAAATACATGTGTGTGTGTGTGTGTGTGTGTGTGTGTGTTTGTGTGTTTTTGAGAAACAAGGTCAAAATAGCACACTACGGGATTCACAAATCGTACCATTCTTTCTCTTCCACTTGATGGTTTTATGGCAGGTTGAAAGATTCTAATATGCATCCATAGATTTCATATATAATCATGTAGTGACAAGAGAATAGCAGTAAGACCATACAATACCCGTAGGGATAAGTGGATCACATAGGTCTTGCTAGCCCTATCAATTTTGTTACTTGTTGAACCTTGAATAATGATGGAAAATTTAATTCACCAGAACCCTAAGTGGGGAGAACCAACCGTTGCTTACATATGAACCAGCTGGGGTTCAAGACATCAGGTCCGTTATTGATCATTTTATAGGAAACTTTTCAAATATACCTAAAATTAACAACAACAAAAACCAAAAGATGTCAACATGTAACTGGTTGCACTTGGAAACACTAGGATCTTGGCAGATTATGCCCAAAAATATCCCCATACACTGATTAGAACATGCTCGACCACATGATAGGAAGCGGGTTGCAAATAATGCTCAATGTACAACACAAGGTACATGTCACATGTAAATTACATTGAACATGTACAGATTAAATCGCTCATTTTGTTTGTAAAAATTGTTGTGAGGAGATTTACAAGCCACGTCTTTGACACATCTAACAAGAAGTGAAGACAAGTGAAACCAAGAGAAAATAAGAGAATGGTCAAACTTGAATTTTTTTTCTTAAACTGCCTTTTTTGGGCATATATTAAAAAAATCAACACATTCACTTTTTGGTGTATGGTCATTCTTCTTGGTCCACATTTAGTTTACACCTAGTAAGGGGCCCAAACTTAGGCTTTGTAAATTGTTTTTTTAAGAAATCGGACCATCAAGTCGGACCATGAAAAGAGACCATCTTCCATGGTCTGACTTCATGGTCCATAGTGTGAACCGGCCATCTGACAGGAAGATTCTTGTGACGTATGGTCGTGATCATCAATATCCCCTAACCTAGTTCTGGATCATAGTGCCATTGCTTGCAAATGCATGACGGGTGACTTAGGGCCCAGCATATATACATTTATTACATTCTTAATAAGTTGGAGTGTATCAATTCCCACTCATGGACATCAGTGTCACCTTTGAGCTGTGTTCCGAGGGTGGCCACCTGTCACTGCTGATCCACGTGTCACTGCCTCCCTGGCATATATATATATATCAAAGCACCAGTGCATGCGAGGGTATATCTGTTCTTTTGGTGCCCGCATTGGTTGAGCTAAGTTAACTTACCCAAGGTCTCTGTTATACACTTGCAAGGAAAGTAGTAGGAATAGACGGAAACTTGTCAAATGATCAACTGCCTCATGTGCTTTGGCGCTGGTTTGTTGGCCTTCTGTCTCAAAAACAAAACAAAACAAAAAAAAGCAAGAATTCTTGGTTGCCATCGTGTAAATTATATGGCCCCCCTTTGAGGAAACCTGGATATGCACATGATGATGGTTGGAGAAAACCACAGAAACTCGTCCATTGGGAAGGTAAAATGCAAATGACATTGTTCTATATGTAGCAGTGTCGGGAGATTTTTGGATATAAGCGGTTGAGATCCTAGTGTTTCGAAGTTCAACCGGTTACATGTTGACATCTTTCGGGTTTTCTTCATTAAATCAGTGTAGGTATTCTAAAAATTAATCTAAAACAATCGGTAATTTTCTGAAAATTTAATAGCATATGATTTTAAACAACGAAACATTCAACCAGGTCCAAGGAGCCAAGAAGATGCTTATAAGTTTGTTGCTTTGGGACCCATAAAATGAGCTTTCAAACTCTTGACACTCTTGAGGCAGCTTATGAGGATGACCAAAAACCTGTCAAAATGATTGAGAACTTGTCATAATCAATTCATATGGGATCCATCAAGGCGCCATCTAATTGTTGTAAGCCCAGTAAAGGCTTTTAAAAGCTCTCAAGTTGAAAGTGAAAATGTAAATTGGACTTGGATGAACAAGCGACATGCCTAACAAACTCCACTACCATTGAACAAGCTCATTTCTTCAACAACTCTTAAGCTCTCTATTGCAAAGGGGGCCTTAGTCTAGTGGGGTCAAAAGTTGGAATGAATTGGCGGCACTAACTTATAAAGGCCTTATCTCTACTAGTCCACCCTTTATCCATGATGGATCCCCCCCCGGCTCCGGCTAATGCCTTGAAGCCCGAGCCATGCTAGGCAATAAGTATTTTAATTTTTTTGGTACAAATTGAACGCATTCAATCACAAGAAGTAACCAAAGTACAACCACCAAGGGGGAACTCTCACCATAATATCATGGTATATGTGAAAACATCACATGGCATGCAAAATGTCACAAATGCCATTTTCTCGAATACAAGGAAGGCCAGCTTGAATTGGGTTTTGGAGGTAGCTTTTGCCAACTACATCTAGATGTATTTATAAAATGCTAGTAGCATGTGCAAGTGATAACGAGGGAAGAAGCCCTTTTATCTCATGAATGTTATGTTCTTCATTGTTACTTCGAACACTCTTGATAGTAATCAAAACATAACATACATAATATAAAAAGACTTCTTCCTTATTCTACGGACTTGTACCATAGGTGTCCATACAAAATTAGTTTCAAAATGCAAAATTTCCCAAAGTTGAAGTGCACTCCACAAGACTAGAAATTAAGTCAGCCTTGGAAAAATAATATCACATGTGAATGTGACGTTTTCACGAATACTATGTTCATAGGACTTGGCAAGGGGAATGAGAGAAATAATGTGATAAGAAATAAGTAGTACGATTGATATGGCAGAACATGGATCCCAAATACAAATCAATGCATAAGTTATGAGGTCATTGACACTCACCTATCAGGACAAAAGTTCAAAGCTTTAATGTGGATGCAAGCATGGTCAAGTGGATTCAAAAAAACCTCCATTAAACTAAAACCAATTTTTTTTGGGTCAATTGCCTTATATTAATAAAAAAATGTTATTTATATTTTAAAAGATTATATGGTGCCCTCTATTATTGTGTAAAGTACTCAAATATAGAATATCAAGATGAAATCTTCAAACCTTATCATTTAAAGAAATGTTCAAAAGGTAATGGCTAAATTTGGTTTCAAACATTAATTTCATGAACTTAATATTTTGAACTTGGATTTTTTAAACATATTCCTTGAGGGCATCTTCAAGAAATAGTAGAAAAATCATCAAAATAACGTAATTTTCTTATATTTAAAGAAAAATTTGGACAATTATTTGATCACTATCATCTACTTGCCACACCACTTACACTATCTTCTAAAATGTGCATGCTTTACAAAAAAATTATCAACATAAATTGCTTGACTTTGTAGAGAAAGATGTTTTTAAAATGTGCATGAATTTTATCCTCGCAAAATGTGAAAATAGTATACAATTTTGAATCACTTTCACTTGAATCTTTGCAAGAATCAAGAGTTGTCCACTTTACCGTGCTTGCACCCAAGTGACATTCCCATCCTTGAACCTTGTGTCAAGTCTACTTGTTTATGGTTCTCTTTTGTATGTTTAATGAGTAAAACATAATTTGGTTGGCTATAATTGGTTAAGGGCAATGGCATATTATGTATATTGGGCAGCCAGGCTGTGCCACTCACTTTAATATTGGTGGAAGAATATATGGTGTCCAGTGCAAACTGGACATCAGTCCACCTAAGTTTGATCAGATTCAATCTGTCTCTGCAGGGATCGAATTTGAGTTGTCATGGAATCTGTTGTTGAAATAGCAGAAAGGAGCTTTATTGCCAGCTCTAAAGACTCATGCATGGGTCTTTTGAAGATTGTAAAAGTAGAGTTATGAGTGCTTCCATGTGAGTAAATTCCATGCAGAATGAGAATTGCACAGGTGGCCATTTCATTTGGAGATTAATAAGACGTCGAAAGGTTGATCTATCGCAGGTTACACTGATTCTCTCTTCAATACACGGCTTGACTCTAATTCAAACATGATTATTCCTACCAATTAAACTGGTATAAGTGATAACAATTCCTGTCCCTTAATTTGAAAATGGATTATTTTTGCCATATAATAGAACTTCTTGTTTATAACTTCCTGCCCTAAAAAAACCAAAAAAACTATATATATCTATATATATATATATATATAAAGGTTGAATTGTAGTCCTAATTCTACATGGGTTGGACAACACACAAATGTACATATGTATTCTATTGCGTCAGCCATCCAAAATTTGTTTCAGACTCTTCATTAATTAGGTGCTCTTCACAATCACACTCTTTAAATGATAAAATAAATGAATCGACCAAAAAATTGTTGGGATTAGATTTCACTAAACTTCCTCAGCTCCTCATCACCTGCCCACAATGATTAATGTTGGATTTCTTGACTTCAGCCACAAGACAGTCTTTCAAGATTCCTACTGATTTGATCCAGTTGCAAGTGAAATCTCTGTACCATTACAAGTGTCGAGCATAACGGTTCCTTGAAAGGATTGATTCCCCAGGGTCTGCAGGTGTGGTGACATTTGGAAGGCGTCAAAGTCTCCTCTTTGATGATCAAGAAATTATTTTCTGTTTTGAGTGAGCCCGGGTGGTCTCAATTTTGACCTCCTGCACTGTGCCTGGACTCGTAGGGTCAATGGATCTTTTGGCCTCCAGCAGAGTCCACATGAGAGTTGATTGGGTTCGTACTTGCATCCTGTACCTTTTGATCCCTTGGACACACATATCTAGAAGGATTATGAAGCTTACTTACCACATTTTCTTTCTAATTGTTGTAAATCCCCAAATATACGACCGCAATACCTAACTTAAGTATGTTCGCCCTGTGTAAGTTGGAGACTGCGTGTATTTCATGCTGCAGTGGTGCGTAATAAATTAGACATAAATTTGGCACTTGAAAGTTCACTGCAAGATCAGTCGCATTATTTCCAATAAATGTTAATACTTTCAAATTATTTGTACAGTTTCCGAAATTGTACACTGTTCTGAATGTCTGCAGCAAAAGTTAGTTTTGATCCTGTCAACCTCATAACTTAGTTGTATAGTGATTGTTTGCAAAACTTCTGATGGAACTTGCTTGCTTGTGAAAATGCTTCTTTAGCCAATTGGCATTGTTTTGATAGGCAACAGAATTTATTACATGCGGTTAATGAAGCTTTCTACCTAGTAGAGAAGGTGTGACTACTCATCACTTTGGCAATAATAGGCACATTGTACTGGCAATATACACATTGCTCTGGTACATGGCACTTATATATGGGCATATACGTTACTTATAAGTGATGCACTGAAAACTCTGCAAGCTGTATGTTTGATTCAAAGTTGCAGTGAGGACCAAAAAGTAACATTTGCGTACAATTTGGCCATGTTTTGATACTCATGCCGCATAATAGAGCTTCTCCATCCGCATTCCTGGATTAGTCAAAATTTAGAGTTCTCAAATTGGAGTTGTATTTTATAGTTTTAGAAATAAAAGATTATGCCGCTTCTGCTTTGAAGATGTAGTTGAAAATGAAGTACACTTTGTGTTGAAGTGTCCCCTCTACAACTTCCATTAGAGATAGGTTCCCTTCCTTATTTCAGTACGCAATATTAAGTAGTCTCAAGTCTTTTTGCCAATTGGCCCATCAAGTTGATATTAGTCTCTATTTCAATGAGGCCATTGCACTCCATTACTCTAGGGAATTAGCCTTTTTGACACCATCTTGATACACTTCTAGTCCCATAAACCTTTGGGCTTCCTGGACTTTTAAGATCAATCACAATTCATTTCATATTGGAATAGGAAAAAGTAACCAATTACGACCCATCTACACCAGTAACTGTCAATTTATGCTTCCAGACACCAGCTCTGAGGGCCCCGTGGCCTTGGATAACTTATTGCATCTGAAACCAGTCCAGAAGCACATTCTAAGTACCTGGCAATTAGAGATGCCTGTGTCACTAATTAAGATCGTGCTGCCAAACGTGCATGTGAAGTGGCTAACATTAGTCCACCGGAGATGCTAAAGGAAGGGGTCTCCTGCCACAGATGCAAGGATTGATTACATGCAGATCAAGTAAGTTCAAGTTTCAGTATTGGCAGCCATTTGGATGTTCATAAGTGGAGGGAACCACATTTCTTATTCTTTTCAATCCGCCATGATTCGACGGACAGGCACTTTCACCTAGTACTTACGGAAGTTATTGCTTTCCATGAGCAAGCTATCAGCTGGCCCGGTCCATTTGCCAGAGGGCCAGAGCTTCACGGTGTCTAGGTAATTCATTCGTTCAAGGGGAGGTGAAAGGGAAACAAGGCTTCCATAGGTAGAGGGCCGACTCATTCCAATTGGGTCTCATTAGATTAACTTAGAGTTACTTTTTCTAAGTAGCATAAAGGTCCATCTCCACATGGTTTTACCAAATAAGTTAAGCAAAGTCTTTCCTAAAAACTGAGTAAAAGCTCTCTCGGTTATGGTAGAGATTCCCCGGCTATCCCGGTGCACCTACAAGAACTTGCTATGGAGATTTTTTAGTAGGTCTTAGTTAAGTAGTTTTCACACATGTGCATTGTTTTATGTACCAAGCAATCTTTGACTACCATCAATCATAGTTTAATGTACTCATGAGTTAACCGGTTTAGGTGATGTTATGTGTGGAAATGAGCATTACTGTGTTCGGTTTAAGGAGAATCTAGCGAACAAGTAGGGGGTTTGACAAACTTTCCACTTTGAAAAATTGTAGAATTTTGTTATAGGGAATAAAAATATGAAACAACTTGCATTCTTCATGAATCCTTCTCTTCTATCTTGGAAAATTATCTCATAATTTTCAGACCATATCTTCAATGCGAATCACCTTATTTTCACGGTTTATGGTATATCTACCTTAAGACATGTATGCTGGGGCATTTTGTGGCATCTCAGGTTTGCTAGATGAAGAAGTTGCTATCATTCAGGTGAAGACAAAACCAACTTGTCTTATTATCCATTCGGGGACGGTAGCAAACCGGTAGGAGCCTGGTTGACCACTAAAGGCCCAAAAGTCCCACTTTTGGACCTTTTTTATTTCTTATTTTATTTTCATGCAGCCCTTTAGTACCCGATGGCTAGGCATGCTTGAATCTAGTTGTTTCTTAATTATGAACTTTGGCATTCTTGCAGACACTTTACCTCATGGCTTTTTCCGATGGGTATAAACTAGGATTTAAGTAAATATGGACAAAAGGCTTGCCCAAAACTAACACACTCTAACCTCCGTAACATCACCCTCTGTAATGTCACTCTCTCTCCTATATCCCAAAACCCTATGGAACGGATGTGCGTAGTTTAAATTTCCCTCCTTGTTGTCACATTTCCCTCCCATATATCATGGGTTTTGACATTTGAATAATATACCATAGAATTCAAACCACATGCTCGCACATATCATGTTGTCATTATTGTCATTATTGTATGTTGACTTTGTGTTATTGCATAATATCACATGCTACACTAGTTCACGGGCATTTTGGTTACCACATGCATGATATGAGGGAGCATGTTAGAGTGTAATGCATACTCCAACCCCATCATTTGTTATGCAAATAATGTGGTCGCAACATCGATTTCACTGTGTTTTACAGAGAAATGGCCGCCACAATACGAGACTTCAAGCTCCCCTTGATATTCAATGAACTCTTAAGCCATTCCACAAGTGCAATTTGTGTACTACTAGGAATGGGGAAATTATCTAAGATCTCCCAAGATCTTTAGGTTTCGATGTATGAGAGTATGTTTGTGTTGTTGAGACATGCACACTGTAACACATATTTTTTGGCGGGAAAACACTAAAACTTACATATGATGACCATCTTCATTTTACATGCTTTGAGAAGCAATATGATCAAATAATCACTCTAGATGTGTATGTTCACAAGTGACACCTCGTGTGTGCAATGAAAACATGTCTATTACAACACAAGAAATGTAATCCACATCTAAGATGAGTTTTTGCTATTTCCATCGTAGGGTCCGCCGATTGAAGTGCACACATGGCTCCACCCCGGGCCAATGAGCAACAAGTCTTTGAGCTCGTCCTCCATAACTATCACCAAGCTTCTCAATGCAGTACGTCATTGCACAACTTTGTACAACCCATGACTTCTTTTATATTGTGGGACCACATGGCGGGTGGGTGTACTCCAAGGGTGGAAAAAACCCAACTTTTTCCGGCCCAATGCATTGGGTTTTAATGCAAAAAACCGGATTTCTACGAATAATACCATGGTTTTTTCCTAGCACTTGGCACTCGGCACCGCCATTGGCGGACATTGGGCACTCTACTCTATAATCTCAACTTATCTGCAATAAAACCGAATAAAATTGTATTTTGCTAGACCTCAGGTGGTTGGGTTTTAAAAAAAACTATGAAAAACCCAACTGTAAAAAACCGCGTGGTGCCAGCCTTGGTGTACTCCCTCCCCTCTTGTAATACCTCCCCACCCAAGTGAAATAAAAATTCATGAATTCGCCACAATGAAACAAGCTTACATTCAAATTCGTCTCAGCCTCCAAATTGATCCCCCATCAATCGGAAAAAAAAAACCTCCAAATTCAATTTCACAGTGGATGAGAACAATTATGATTACGTACATATATATGATAAATAAATAAATGTGAAATATCAAAGAGGTCCAAATTTGGGCATCTTGAAGATTCAATGGGTGAGATCCCTTCACAATGTGATTAATTTGGTCCTATGCTTAGCATTTTGGATTAATTTAAGCAACCTCAACCCTAGCAAGTATCACACGATTCCAAAAATGAGACTTTCTTTTAATTTTCCATTATTTGAAGAAAAAGACAATGTAGAGTGACATGATTGAGAATCTTTTCACCATAAATGTTTACTTTCATTCAACTAGAGATGACGCCAATCTAGAAAGATCGGCGTGAAAGAGGAACGCTCCACCTCGAGCATAGCTGCGAGCTCATGTGTGAACCCAAAGCTTTCATTCATATTAGACTTGTCTTACAATCATGTGCAAATTGGTAGCTTGGCCAAAACCACTTAGCACAACAAAGGAGCTTCACATCTTTCATTCCAACTTGGCATATCTAGAAGAAGAATTTGTTTTGGTGTATAAGTCACTTCATAGTCCTTTTCCAACCTATCTCCAAAAGTCACCGATGACCTCATGACAAGTTAGGCTCCAACTTCGTTTATGGGTTGTTTGCAACTGCAAAAACATAGATGATTATGGTTATGTATGGTACTTTATATTATTAAGTAAGAGCGTAGTGACCTTGTGGTTGATGCAAGTTGTTACTTGAGAAGGCGAATCCAAGAGTCCAATCTCATTTCCTAACTCCAAAAATGGATAGAGAAAACATTCAAATACTGCTTTGAAGACAAAAAAGAAAGAATTGGGAATGATCACTATATATACCTAGCAGTGGATTGTTGCTCTAGATAAACCCCTATTCAAATTTAAATAGCCAATGATGCTTCCCCTGTTCTTAACATTGTTAAATGTCATGCTTAGGACCCCCATCCAAGGCTACAAGCCAAGATTAAAGGGCTATGGAACGGGATTAATAGGCTATTATTCACTTTTTCGCTCAAAAATTGGGAGCTCTTCTGAGGGCCTTTGACCTTCAACCACATGTCAATAACCGATAGGACCTACCCTAGCCGAGAGTTTATTGAATAATCAAGATTTTAAATGTGATGTCATTGCTCACATAATAACCAATTTCCACCTTAAATCCATGCGAGCATAAATTTTCATATGAGTTTTGAATGACACTCAAAAAGAATGAGTGCCCATGTTGGTAATAATGTCATTTGTTATTTTGGCCAAGCCCCCCCCCCCAATTTTCATCTTGTTATTGTTCTTTTTTAAAATAAAAATAAAAATTCCTTGTTTTTTTATGCACTAGGGTGGGGTGGTGGTGGTGGTGAGGGGGAGGTACATTGAACAAGCATGGGCTTACTCATAATTATATTTTACTTTGTATTCTCTTTCACCACACGAGTTTATGGGGACAAAAGCTTCACAATGTCTAGGTGAACTCATCTATCGAGAAAGTGAAAACGCGGTGTGTTACTTTATAGCATGAATATTTTATTTGAAACTTATTTGACAAATGACTTAAAGCATTACCCCCCCCCAATCAATTTAGTGACTCTCAAATGAAATAGATCAACCCTCAAGGTTGGGGCGAAACAACCCGTACACTGGTTCCTTGGAGGCAAGGGTTTAGGCATCCAACAAGGAACGAGTGTATGGGTTGGTTCACCCAAATCAACCCTCAACATATAGAAGTTTTTTTTTACTAGAGCTCCTTCATCCACGATGGGTGAGTTTACCTAGATGCCATGAACCCAAGCCATTTTGGGAAGCGTCAAAAGAAGAAAACAATGCACCTATTCCCTCCAATTTGCCCATCGTCATGAAGTTAGGATTGAGGCTCGAGCCAATGGGGATGATATCAACTCAGTCATCATTGTCCTTCCTAGATATTGTCAAGGTACTATTATGTATTGTGTTTTCTTTCTAAGCTTGGATTTTGTAGGCTATGGAGGAAAGACTCTATCTTTGTACGATAGAAGGAGGGCCAAAAATCACATGTCATGTGGACATGGTGGCCAATCCGTGAACTAAGTTATGCTCTTCCCTCCTACGTCCCATCCTTGGTAACGATCCATGACCATATATAATTTGATTGATTGTGTAAAGCTTACAATTAAATAAATTATGGCCATCACTCTTAGCCCTTCAACTTTCAGGTGTCAACTATGTAAGACACATCGGTAAACTAATGGATGGGGTTGACTTGGAAGGGTGAAAACATTGTTGGTTTTTTTCCCTTTGTTATTGCCGGCTCTTTATACATCATAATTGCATTTCTAAGCGCAATATTGCATTTCACTACATGGAATGATGGAATGTATTTGCATCAATAGTGTAATTCCACCATTGAAAGGTTTTGGGCAACAAAAATAGGTTGGCTAAGAAGAAAATTTCAAACTTCCATTATGTGTTCAATGCTTCTCATGTCAGACTTTGATGGTGTATAAAGGTCACTGAGGCAGAGGACGGGAGTGCCCTTATACATAAGAAAACCCAACATGAGAGGCATTGTACTATACATAATTGTCGGGTGTAAAATTTTGAGTGGTTTCAATGTTTTTAGTTTGTTGTCGTGATTTTTTTTATCAGTGTAAACACACTTATATGTTACAATAACTAATATAGAGTTCAAAATTGAAGTCCATTTAATTTATTACACTAAAAAGACTCTTACTTAATGGAGTAAGCACTTTAGTGCATGCTTAGTATGAGTAAATCCATGATATTAAAGCTACTATTGATTGATAACCAATATTATTTCAATGTACATGGCCTCATGGATTGAACAAGAAAAAAATTTGTTTCTTTTTAACTTTTTGGAATAATAACATTTAATTATATGTTTTCTTATATAAAAAATGCCAATTGTATCTGTCTATCATCCCCGGCTTCCTAATGCCTAAAGTTCATTAGTTCTTTGTCCTCTTCTTTTTGGTTCATGATGCCTAGTGTCTTCAACCCCCGTGGACGCATTCTCAATGTCCTTTGGCATTATCTCCTTCAAACTCTCGAGTTTTTCTTTTAAGGTCACACATTTTGTGTGTCTTCTACAAAACTAGAGACCATGAATACTACACTAGCACGGAACAAGGGGCAATTTTTTTATCAAAGGACTCTCAACACAAATGTGCAGAGCGGTTTCAATATAGTTGGAAATGCTTGTACCTGTTTGGGATTCCATCCATGCGTTGTTTGTGCTATCATTTTGTAGTTGCATGCTATTTTTGTCCTTGCTCTAAACAACTCCATGGGTGTGCCCTCAAGTTTTGGATCAACTTTGTTGTGCTTTGCATTTGTAATGGGTTGTGGATGAGGTGCGTCCACATTGTTGGGACTAGCTTCTTGTTGACCATTCAAAAACACCACCATGTTCAAGGTTGTGATTGTGGATGATTTTGTGTCATTCCTTTGCACAATCTAAAACTTTCGATGCATGTCTTTGCAAATTTAACATATGGGTCATAACACAACATTAACCACAACAATCACAAAATTTTGTGATTATGGAAATCCACATAAAACCTCATGAAATACATTGGCAGAATGAAATGGCACACATGAAGGCATAAAAACCCATTGCCCCCCCCTTTACATTGAGCAACAATAATTTGACAAATAAGCATTGGTTGCAAATTCTCATTGACGGCCTCCAAGTTTGAATGGCACATTCATTGGTCCCAATTTTGTAAACTACCATACTAGCACAAAGCATGTAGGATTGGTGGGAGCTTGAACCAAAAGTTGGTGCATGCTTAAGAGATTTGTATTGGTCACATTCTTGGCCTTCAAGTATGCCGATGTGGGTACATTCACACAAAATAATGCAATGTCATGAACGGGGGAAGGATTGAAACCATCCCCGTGCTCAACCATGTAGAAATAAACACTTTGTCTCGTTGTTGCAGTGGGCATGCAAAGATTAGGCCACCTCTTGATGCTTGTAGAGGTCGGTAACCCATAATCTTGACCCTTCGATATATCTTTCCAAGTCTTTGATGACAAAGTGAACACATGTTACATCATCATTGCCAACATCATTGGGGATACCATTGTCACCGAAACCAAACACAAATGATACAATCCTTGTGTTCTTTGTGAACTCCAATAGAAGGTCCGTGCAAGCATTGTGGGCCACGGTCATTGTGGACTTGCAAATTTACCAATCATGTATGGCCAAGGTGTGTCCAACAATGTGTTGGCCCAAATGAATTTCCATGTGTTGGATTGTTTCCCAGGTCAAGTGAAACCTTCAACCACCTTGTCAAAGATTTATGGGGCAAGTTTATTGATGGCATTGGTAGGTCTTAGTGCATGTCAAGGGTGATCCATTCAAACCTTGCCAAGAATGGTCATCCATACCTCATGTTTAAAATTTAAGATAACCTCCCTAGTGAATCCAAACTCTGCCTCTATCTTCATCTACTCCTCTTCTTTATACTTTGTGTAATCTAAAGACTTGGACAGCAAGGTTATGCTATTTGAGCATAATCTCATTCATAACAACACATTCTATTTTCACATCATCACACTATTCTTTGAGAGTCTTCAATTTGGAATCCTTAGTGGCCTTCATGTACACATTTGACTTTGCAACCTCCTTTGTCAGAACTCCAAAAGCATTGTCTCTCATGCCTATTATGAAATACATGGCATGCTTGACAATGGGTTTCACAAGCGCTCCGTAAAGAGGCTTGCCTATGGAGTCATGCAACCAATTTGTGTTCCACAGCTTTGAAGACCATCTTTCATGTGTCACATGTGGAGTCCTCAATTGTGAGGAGTCCATACTTGTCAGTAATACATTTTCCTGCAAATATTGGGACCAACATAGTCTTGAGTTTCTACACATTAAACAAAGGTAACAAGGAAAATTGTGGGCCGCAGTTTGCATACAAACTTTTGTACCCTAGGACCATTATATCATACGATCTTTCAATAGCAAAGGGCCAAGTTAAAAATGTGGTATGAAATGAAATTAAATTTGTGGGGGACATAAGAGCCCAAAAATGATTGCAAGGTTGAAAAAAAGGATGAACTCATTAAGAATCATGACGTATGCTTGCCACTACACTCGCTTGGTGCATATTATCCAATGTGAACCCATATCTCACAAGCCTTCTCAAATTGTTGCATGTAAGATTTTTTTGCAGTCTTTCTCGTTGAGCTTTGAGTTTAGCACTATGAATAGGCATATCGATTTGGGAGGATCTTTCTCTCTTTATCTTAGCTCAATTCTTTCCTTTGCGCATCAACAAATCATCTCTATCCTCCAAAACTCAATGGTGTTGACCGCCATTATTATAGAAATGTGCAAGCTCCTTTCACAAATCTACCAAATGTGTCGTATTGGGAGTCAAATCTTGTTGTTTTTCCAATGGAGGGTGTCCTAGCATGAACGCGTGGATGGTATTATGAAGCTTGAGCTTAACTACAAAATTAATGCACTTATCATGAATGACTTTGGAATGGACATGCAAAGCATTTGCAAGTTAAAACAAGGGTGAAATGGGCATGATTTTTTACATTAACATTTGCAAAAACAAATTGAACCACAATTGCCTTTGTGCTTCCTACAAACAAGTGTGCACATAAGTTGTGCAAGGAATCTGGCAATGCCCATGGAATGCAATTTGTTGGCGTCCCCACCACAAAAAGATATAATTATTGCATGGGAACAATAGACCTTAAACGCCTATACAAAAGGACCTTGAGCAAAACGATGGTGCTTCCTAAACCCTCTAAAACCCTACTTTACAAGAGTGCCACCTATATTGAACCTTAATGTGGGAGCCTGTAAAAACCCGGAAGGCCGGATTAACAGCCGAGCCGGACTTCAGGGGGAAAATTGGTAGGTTACTTTGATTAGGTTGGGGGGATTTAGGAAAATTTAGCTATTTTAGGAAATAAGCTTTCGCACATCTGCCCAGCGCAATAAAATAGGTTAAAACGGACCATTTAACCAAGCCGGCACTAAGCCCAAAATACCGTTAGATAACTGTCAAATCCGGGCGAGCCGGAATGATGGCAGTTGTACGGGAATGGAACGGTTGCCGCAAAGCGGTTACGAGGCCGAACTCAGGGGAGAAGGGGGCATTTAAGGAAACCAACCATCCCTTCGAGCCATTTGCGTAGTGCGGCATTGCAGAGAGAAAGAGCGGTGAGAAATTGTTTTCGAATCATCTGCAGTTGGATTGCTGAGATTCTGCTTTAGGAGAGGTAGGATTGAGAGGACAATGCTGGAGGTTAGAGAAGAGATTGACCCTATTCCGATTCCGCTTAAGAATGTAGCTCCTGCCGTTCCGAAGCAGGAATTAGAAATGAGGGAATTGATCGAGGATCTCACCCGAATGGGATGCGAGGGCCCTGGAACCTACGGAGTGAGGCCACATTGAGAGAATTCTTGTTCGAGAGGGGGAATCAGTGGGACAGGACGTCGAGGCAAGTCCCGGAGCAGTGGAGCGCGGAGGTCTGGGCGGATGTATATGGGTTCGCACCGAGGAAGGGAGAGGGGTGGGCCGGTTGGAAGGATTCATACTTCGTAGGGAAGTTTAAAACGGAGCAGGATCCGAAGGATGGATTCCAGCCAATGGATTGCCGAAACTCTAGGGAGCGTAGGGTGATAGAATTTCTCCTCCCCATCCTCTACCCGGAGAAACCTAAACGGCTGAGCATCACGATGGCCAACACCATCTTCGAAGCACTGTCCAGGGTGCGGCATGTCAATTGGGGGCGTCTCATCCAGGAGTTGGTGGAGAGATCGATCTCTCACATCGGCAAGAAACCCCCTCCCCTCTCCCCGTACATTCTCCACCTCTACCAGCGGAATGGTTGCATCAATGAAGCAGAGGAGGATGCATTCACAATTGCGGAAGACGAGGTCGCTTACAAGCTGGGACTAGAAGTCGAGCCAACGGAAGCCGGAACGGAGGAGTCCTTGAGCGAACCAGCCGTCCCTGAACCACCTCCGATAGCACCTGCCCCCGACTCAAGGAAGACGGCTGCTACTCAGCCCCGCGACGAAGCAGGCCCCAGTAAGGGGCCGCCCTGTAGGGACATTGACCTGTCCTCCTTCGAGTATCCGGAAGCCCCCTTCAAATGAGTCAGGGAGGAGTTGACCCACTTGCAGAATCAATACTTCAGGTTGGAGCACATCACCCGGGGTGTGAGCAGGGCATTGGACAACTGTGGACCTGGAAACATCCTCCGGGTACTGGCCAAAAAGACAGATCGGTCGAAGGTGAATGTACTGGAGACTGAGAAGGCCCAATTGGCCGCGCATGTGGCAGCAATGACCCAGGAACTTGCACAGAAGAGCGAGGAGATCCGTCGCTATCAGGCGGAACAGACGGTGGTGCTGAGCCGAGTTCAGGAATTGGTGGGCATCCCGGGGAGATCGTCAACAAGGCTCACCTTTATGACCAACTTATGGAGACGACGGATCCCTCCTCGACTAGGCAGACCTTGCAGGTATTAGTGAAGTACTCCAGGTCGATGAAGGACCTGCTGAAGGAGATTCAGAAGCTCCTGCCCCCGCGCGGAACCCCAAGACGGATGCTGGACCCAGGCCTGCCCGGATCGCCCACGGCCACACTTTACGAGGTGATCGGCGAAGTGGAGCACGTATCAACCTCCCAGGCCGCCGCAGAGCCCAGTCAAGCAGGAGCCTCGAAACAACAGGGATCCGGTCGAGTTCCGGATCGTGAAAAGGCCCCAAAGCCGGAAAGGGTCCGGTCCCCTCCCATTCGAAGGAAGAGCACGGAGCGATCGGCGAGGTCAGGGAGGGTCCAATCCCCGATGCAGGAACGAGTTAGGACTCCGGAAAGGACTAGGACTCCAGAACGAGCCAAGACACCGGATCGAGGCAAGGGCCATGTGGTGCATGTCTTGCAGCCACACGCACCCGACTGAATGATTGTGGGGCCCGGGGGACACCCACCTCCCCGGCCTCTGATGACGAGGGAGAGAAAGATTACCCCAACCCCAAGTGGCCGGAACAAGGAAAGGACAGCGGAGAGCAAGCGTTCGCCACGACAGGGTTCCAGGAAGAAGAAGAAGGTCCCGACTCCAGAGCGCTCCGACTCGGAAGACGGATCGTGGGAGCAGACAGGACCTTCGGCAGCTGAAGGAACCGACGATGAGGTCACCCCCTCTCCCAACATGCGCAAGGTCTTCACCCGACTGCAAGAGAGGAGACTCCTGACACCAGGTGGAGGAGCGTCCGGCACCAGTGGGCCAGCTGGCCAGTCCGCGGCGAAGACAGCCACCAAGAAGCATCGCACCACTTAGTTAGGAAACCAGGAATAGGAAGTAGGCAGGACACGACAATTCAAACTCGGTGTCAGCAGGAAAGTAGGATCGGGGATCCAGGAAGTCCGCAACTTAGGCGACCTCCGAGACCCCTTTTAGTTAGGGCTTTTTGGAAAACGGCCAACGGCGCCGCCTCTTCAGTTAGGGATAGAGGGCACTATTTAGGAGGATGAGAAAGCTGGAGAAAGGGTCTTCCCCTCCCTTGTGTTTGTTTTGTACTTCCCACTCAATAAAAATTGCCAATTCTCTACAAGCCCTGTTGTACGTTGTGTGTGATCCGTCCATAGAGGGGCAAAGCATCAGAAGGATAGAAGGGTGCGGCAGTTAGGACAGACCAAGAGAGAAACGCCCGGATTGATTCCGACTACTAGATTGGGTGGAGCACTTCCGTGGTGTAGTGGGAGTGAAGCCTCGCTGTTCTGATTACTTGTACAACTCTGATGTGGGATAGCCGCTGTTAGGACTGGGTGAGGTTGCGAGGGGTACTCGAACTCACGCCATCCGATCTTTTGATGAGGTCCCACAGTACCTAAAAGGGGTAGTCCGGAAAGTGGTACGGGTCGCCCAGTTATCCCAAATTTACTGAACCTCAATCACCTGTAGCCGGAATGATCTATTGGAAGAGGGAGAGAAACCGGGTTGGTTAGGACATCGGGTCGGGTTGATCACTTCTGAGGAATAGTGGGAGTGAAGCCTCGCTGGTTCGTTTACATGTATAACTTCCATGTGGGATAGCCGCTGTTAGGACTGGGTAAGGTTGCGAGGGGTACTCGAACTTACGCCATCCGACCTTCCGAAGAGGTCCCAGAGTATCTGGGAGGGGTAGTTCGAGGAGCGGTACGGGTCGCCCAATTATTGTGGATTTATAGACCCCGGACGGATCCGAACCAATCTGTCGTTGTAGTTATGGGTTTAAGTTACGGATCCCTTGTGTGACCGGCCAAGCCGGATCGAACTGATTGGTTGTGAGGGGATACCGGACCTCTAAGCCGCAGGGGGACATCTTCCTTGGATGAGTCAAATCACCGTTGGAGATAGGAGAGAGAGAGAGAGGAAGGAGTAGAAGTAGGTCTTAGTCACAATGATTCATCCGGAGGGTGAGTCCCGGAAGTGAGGATTTCCAAGTATCCATCCGGAAACGGAAAAGCCAGTCCGTCCGGTGGTTGAATTTCAAGCAAAAAGGAAGAGGAGCTACCATCTTATGCCCCTAGGGTCCCTGGAACAACACTCGGATCATCCGGACAACCAGGTTAAGCCCTAAAAACGCTTAACCGGATCCTTTTGTCAAACCCGTGTTCCAACAGTTAATGTGCGCGAGCAGTGGATGGTGCAATCTAACATGGGTGATGGCTTGGAGGTCTTGGTGTGCATGTGTTCGTTACTATGAGGAAACATCAACAATTTTTTTATGACAGTTGACAATATTGTTGTGGCATATGGCCACGTTCTAAAGTTGTCCCCAACAAAAAAATGGGATGGACTATTAAAGAATATTTTGACTATCCCCTAGTAGATCAGTCGTTCTTACCATATTGGGGTGGTTTTACTTTATCATCTATCTAGGTTTCCTTATTGGTAATTACCACTAATTACCACTACGTGTATTGGGTCCGAGTTGGCCTCAAAGGTGTCGTTTATTGTATCATCATGGTAGTATCAGTACCAACAATCTTTACCAAACCCATCTTAAACTTTCTTGCCTACTAGCCTTACCAATCCCTGTCTAAATATTCATCCGCTCTCACCTAGTATACTCTTATACATCATATACACACCAATATTGCTACCGGTAGTTGACGCCACTATCTCCACACTCCCAATAGCGGGCATCAACTGCCACATTCACTTAGTAGCTTAGTGAATGGTTCCTTACTAGTTAATATGTATTATTGGTATTCAAAGCCACCCATTACTATCCATCAATAGTTTGTCCTTTCTACTATTTTATGCTCGGGGGGGGGGACTCTTCATACCACATACAAACTAACATGAGTGTAGGAAGGGGTATTATTTGAGGCACTAGCGTACATAGGATATTTAAGGGAGAGGTATTGTTTTTCTCTAGAGTGTACATTGAATTTAAGGCTATAAAGAATTTGACTGTGACTCTATTGTGGTTGAAGGTTGTATAAAAATATGTGAGCCCAAGAGATCATGGATGAGGAACATACGGGAGATGGTGACATTGGTATGCTAGTAATTTGGGCTGCAATTTCTATGCTTGCATTGTGATGTCTTTGATATGGATGCCATCAGGTACGTAAAAAATCTTATATGTTGTGATTGCCAATGGTGCTAATACTACCCATGGGGAAATAATGAACAATTGGAGACAAAATATTGGAATATGGGTTTCAATGAGAGATAGGGATATGCGTACATTGTTGTGGGCATTTGCATAACGTGTTAGAAGATCAATGAAAAAATGCATGTGACAACGATGGGTGTGGACATATGCAAAGAGGCATAGTGGAATATTCATGGCATACCCATGTTAATATACATGGTATACAAAAACATGTGCAAAGGAAGGACATGTAACCCATACACATGGCAAAACTGGTATGAAAAGGCCATGGACCCATATAGTGTAAGTGAAAGGAACTATAGCTTTCATAGTTTGCAGTCAGGCTTACATAATACCCCACCAAATGAAGTGCATAGGTAACCACGTAAGATATACAAGGAGAGTTCCACCTAACCTACATAATTGGAAGCAAATTAGAGATGACTACAATGAGGTAGCCAAACTCATGCATTTGTTTGTACCAATTGCATTGTGTAGCCAACATCAATTGATATAGAATGGTGTAAGTGCCTTGCAAACAAACAATAAACTTCACCTTGATCATGTATTGTCATTCCATTGTGAGCCAATGAAGGTCAATGCACTTCAAGAATGTGTATGTGAAAAAGACATGCTTGAACTTCTCAAAATGCATGGAATGTGACTACCATAAGAGCTTCATTGCCATAGTGTTAGAGGCAACGAAGAATGGTTACATGCATGCAAAGAAAAGGAAGCCACCTTAATTATCAACACGTATGTAGGAACCCCTACCATAGTTGGAGGGATGAGTCATGCATAATGGTACTAGTGTTCTTAGCAATGATTCAAGACGAAACAAACACAAAAAATACACCCGTCCCACAAATGAGTATACAACCGAAAGCCATTGGGGGCCTTGGCCAAATTCACACATCTGTGATTGTAATATTTACCCATGGGCATGGGGATGGCACATATGCCCATTATGGAACAACCCTATGGCATGGAGACTCCTAATTACACCATCTCCTCAATTTGTCAAGTACTTAGATCTACCCAAATTGACACATAGGTTCTATGCATTCACCAAACACTCCCTTTAATTCACCTAAACGTAGCCACCCTAAACTACACAAAGAAAAGAAAAGAAAAAAAGAGAAAAAAGAGAAAGAATGCTTGTAACCTAAATTACACAAAAATGTAAAGCTCGCCACCTTCATTACTTTTGAACTCAACATGTATCCAAACCTACTACTCTTCAAGAAACAAATAACAAGGGTTGGCCCTAATCTAATAGAATGTAACACCCACCTCAACGCAAATGGGATATTTTGTTGTATATACACACACCCATTGTTTACATTGTTATACCCATTTCTAACACCATTTTAACCAAATTTTGTCCAATTTTCATTGATTCATTGTTTGGTATTATTCAATCTCATGTTACTAGTGCCAAGCTTCAAGGCCAAAGTATGGGGAGAAATTTGAGAAAACAATCACTTCAACGCTATAATCCAAAGGCAACATAGGGTCAATAATAACTTAAACTTTGTCTTGTTGAGTCCAAACCTTCAAGAACCAATGATAGATTTAGATTTGGAAGACTGACCCCATCATCAAGCACAACCACAAAGTGTCACACACGATAAGTGTGAATGAAAAAGCCCATAGTAGTGGTTAATTGGACATGATTTTAATCATGACCACAACCACCTTTGCAATATAAACCCTAATATATACACAACCTGTTAAAACCCTAATTTGGGCCAACTTAAAGGGAAATTTTGTCAATGATGTATATGAATGTACCTCTTATCCATCTACAATAAAAAAATGACCTCCTATAGCCCGAGGTGGACTCTTCATACCACGTACAAGCTAACATGAGTGCAAGAAGGGGTAATTTTTTGAGGCATTGGTGTACATAGTACACATAAAAGAGAGGTATTATTTTTCTCTAGTGTGCACATTTTAAAAGGCTATTGAGAATTTTCAAGGAAAGGTTGATGAAGAAAAAGGGTCCCTAAGGTTTGGTGACAAAATTGACAATAGATGTGCTAGTTTCATCCAATCCACATCCATTGTTGTCATATAGTAATAGTCCTTAATGACTACCATGTCCATTCTTGTTAGGGTTTGCATTTGGGTTTCAAGTTTTTACAAATTTGAGGAGCGCTCATGGGCTCCCTCGAGTTTTGCTCTCCAAATTGTGGCTAAATTATTGTGCTCTTGTCTTTGTTTGTTTTGATAAAGTCATTGAGTTGAATGTTCAACGACTTTCTCATCAAAAGTGAAAGTCTGTGGATTATCAATAAAATAAAAGCCTATTCGATTCATGATTTATATGTTGTATATGAAGTGGAGGCATTTATTACATTAAATTTAAAATCTTAGTATAGTATATGAGTCCATTTCCTAGTTTGTAGTTAGTATGTATATATTTGTTTTTTTCCCTATATACTTCTTGTATATAGGGGGTTTAATTTCATAGTAACCCATGAAGAGTCCACCTCCCCGAGCCCTATAGATTTGTGACTGATTAATCTCAAATGACTTGGACTACACAAATGCAGCTTGGAAGTTGATTAGGGTTTTAAATCAATTGAACTAAGCAACATGTGGACTACATACTACGTGAGGGCTTTATTATTATTATGGATGAAAAGAGGTATGCATTACAACATGCATTGTTGTGCCTTTCACACCTATTACTGTAACCCACCATGGTTTTAATTTATCACAATATTTTGGGTGAATGTATTTTTTCTTGACTCACACCATATTTGAGCCCAAAATATCATGTGTTCAAAACTAGGAATACAAAATCAATGGATTTCACATATGATGAATTATTGTGAGTTAAAAATATTATATTAGCATAACACTACTATAATGTGAAATATCAGTACCTTCTTAACAATTTTCCATCAACATTTGAACATTGATATTTTATTTACTTTATAAGCCACCCTAATTTTCAACCCACATATAAAATATAGTGGACCATGGTATTTTCAACCCACAATACATGTGAACAATGTAGCTTCAAAGACCTCACAACATTAGTTATTTGAAATGTATCAACCATGAACCTATAGGAGAGAGGGAATTGTCACACACGAGCATACCTCTCATCCATCCGACACTAAATTGACCCCCTAGTAAGCTTATAGGGTTGTGGCCTATTGCACTAGACTAAATTGGGCTCTTTAAAACCAATTATGGTGTCAAATCATACATACATACATACATACATACATTATAATAGAGGTGCCTACTCCTAATCAAAACCTCATTTGTAATCTATAGGATATCATAATTTCAATCAGGCTAGAACAAATAGTGCCATAACACATGTCCTGGTTTTGAGTGCTACAGTGAGGAGGAATGAGTGGTTTAAATGAACGGTTTTGGTAGATTCTAGACATTGGTAACATATTCGGGTCAACTTTTGACTTCAAAAATCCATTGTAATTTTCATTTAGGGGATAAAATTACCCAAAAATTTGCAGTCCTCCTGATTTTTATCTTCCTAAATGGGAGAAATTTGCACCGCCTTACACTTCTCCAGAGCTGGCGTAGAATCTCTGAAGTGATCGGTTATGGGCGCCTCTACTCTACATAGAAACCATCAAAGGAGCTTGAGCTGGAGGGTGGAGGTATCCTTGTTCCGTGGGTGGGTAGCTAGCCGGCGAGTAAATAAAAATAAAAAGTTGACATTCAAACATTACAAGTTTGCACCATCGGTGATCCGCAAGCAGCCAAGTTTGGGGGTTGGGATCAGGTGGCTATTTCGGCAAAGATGCTCGCGCTCATGTGCGCACCGCACTAACTTATTAGCTGTACGGTGTGTTGCCTCCCACCTGGCGCCGGAGTGCTGCAGGAGCAGGCCCAACTTAAACTTGGTACTTGCACGCACGAAATAAAGAGATTGTAGCTTAGCAGCGGTGATCTTCCGAAGATCGTCAGCCTCGCATCTGCCAGGAAGAGCGGTGCATCAGCTGGGCAGATGCACGTAAGCTTGACCGCACGTCAAGTGAAGTCTTCACTAGATGCGAGCAGGACCTCTCTTCGCACCTTCTATCTCTCTAGTCGCACCACGTGATTCGTGGAGGTGGTCGTTGCTGCTTCTGATTCAGATCTGGTCTTCGAGTTCGGCTGCAATCTGGGCTTCGAAGTTCATGCTGTTTGATGAAAATCTCTTTTTTGCGACCTGGCGGCCCACTCCAAGGTGGTTTGTCGTCTCCCCCTTGTCGGATTGCTGTGTCCCAACTTTTATGAGGAGATTCGTTTAGAGCGACGAGTGGGTAGATTGGATGGGATGGGTCCATGGTCGGCTGGCTCGAGAGTAGTGGAACTCTATCTTGTTTCCAGCGAATTGGTGGTCGAGTGTCAACCTTCGTTTGGATTTGAGAATCTGCGGGCGTCATTGAGCAGGAAAATGTGGTGATCATGAATTAGCAAGTATTGGTTTACCAAGTGAGTTCCTGCTCATTGGAATCGCGAAATATTCCATCTTGGAGCCCCTGCGTGAGTCTGTCTACTCTTAGGATTTGCTTGGACAGGAGCACAACGAGAGTGGAACAGACTTGCGCTCATGTTGCGAATTTCGAAGAAAAATATTTGCTTCACGTTTTAACTATTTTAAGCAGCCTAAGGCAAATCAGATTGAAGTTCGTCGCACTTAGGTAGCCTGCTTCGGAGCACTTCATGAAAGGATTGGCTGTGAAATGGGCGGTCACGGTTCCGGCACTGTAGATTCAATGGTCTTCTTGCGTCCGTAACACGGTTAGAATGTAGAAGAGAACTTTGGGCGGTTGTGATTTGTTCTCATTTGAACACAAATTAGGCTCTTCTGCGAGTGGGCCGATGTGTCGAAGATCTCATGCAATCGTAATTGAAAATGCATTCAAGTGTCTTATGTACACAGCTGAAGGAAGCTTTCGAATGTCGAGAACCGAAATTTGAAGTGAAATGGGCTGTTGCAAGAGATCTGCAGTGGGTTGCAGCCATCTGATCTATACTGGAAGACTATCTTTTTTACACTCATGTAACTGTTACTGCACTTGATCTTGGGCGGTGAGTAGTCTGGGTGACTCGGTCATTCTCATTCTTGGTATGCCTTGGTTTATTTGAACTGAGGAGATTAATTGCAGATGGACAGTGACGTTCCGGGGACAATGCAAAATCTTGGAGCTCTTCCGATGAGCTTGCCGTTTGACGGCATTGTCACCATGGATTTCTTTACACAGAGTGTCGTCCACCCACAGAACATTTTTCAACCGCATAAGCCCTTCAGCCTTCTCTATTTCGGTATAGAGCAAACCTGCCACTTTCCTAACTTGCTCCTCTCATTTCTCCTCCAAATACGTAGATGTCCCATTTGAATCGAAGCCGGAGCAGGTAGTAATATCATTAGTCTGAAACTGGATCTACAGATTCGAGACCGATTCAATTTTTTTTTCCAAGATGTCGAAGAGTATGGTTTCTTATACACAAATGGCTGAATGTTATGACTTGCCTGCCCAGGATTGTAATTGCCTTATTACATCAGCTACTTGCGTCGTGTTAATCCGGAGTTCTAAGTATTTTACTCCGTGTACGAGTTCATGAACTGATGATCAGAGGACTTACAGTAATGATAATTGGCCCGAACACGCAACTTTTACTTGCAGTTCATCATTATGTATCCGTGACGGTGGATTTATTATTATTTTGGAGAATGAAGCAAATGGTGATGATGTGCAGGCGCTTTGATTAGATCCGTGTGATCATCATCAACAGGCTCCGAGACACAAGCATGGCCGTGGATTCGTCACCAGGCTCTCTGCTCCTGAGAAAGGTATGAGCACCACACAATGCCCTCCTGACAGGGTTATCTCATCCTCTTCTCCCACCACTTTTTGATTGGCGACTTAAGGTCCCTCGCTAACAGCTGGCAGATGAATCGCATCATGAAAAGTGAGGCTGCTCTCATTCATGCATGAGGCAGAAGAGTCTAAGAAAGACCATTCCTTTTTTGGTTCTTTCTTGTTGGAACCCACCAGCAGAAAACAACAAACATGGTCCAAACCAACACGGTATCTCCAAACAACAGGCTGCGAGCTTTTCTTACTTCTTGTAACTCACTAGTAGAAAACATGGTCTTAAATGATGTTCTTGTGAAATTCACACGACCAATCTACGAGGCTTGGGCGAGTCGATTTGACAAAGCTGTTTTTTATTGTTAGTCTATCGGCTAGAAGTAGACTTACTCTGCGGTCACTTTGAGTGATGGGGCGAAGCTCAGCTTCGGTTGGTCCTGATGCGGATAATCTTAAATTCCTTATGGATGCTTTGAAATGATCTACTGGAAACTCACGTGGAGTTGGAAAATGCATGAATGACTGGGATCATGTTGTAGGAGGTGGCGCCCAAGGGTACTCAACAATCTCCACCAGAAGCTCATGAAACAAGTCCAGTCTCCAATCACGGATCCTGCAAGTACTCTTCGGTCCCAATTGAGGCGTGGTATTTTAATGCCAACGATGAGGAGTCTCCCTGCAGTCCTCATCAGTACAACCCCAACCGCAAAGTTCCCATCGAACACCTCAATGGTATGTAATATATCCACACTGACGTATGATTCAAGCATGCAAGTTACAGTTTTTTTTTCATCACCATATCCCTGTAAATTTTGCATTATGATGATGCTTTGAATTCCGCCAAAATTCTAAGCCGTTATTTCCCAGCAAGGTGCGCAGATTCTGCACTTGTAGTAACATTAGATGTTTCTGGAACTTGACTTTGTTTAAACCGTGATGGGGTTTTGTTTGTTCAGAGCTCGGTGTACTCACATGGACGCAAATTGAGACGGAAGAGTACGAGACAAATGAGTTCTTGAACAACGTCAAGAAGGACCGCGGGTATAACTACGAGGAGGTGTTGACAGTTGCACCGGGAAAGATCCCCAACTTCGAAGCCAACACGAAGAAGTTCTATACCGAGCATCTGCACGAACACGAAGAGATTCGGTTCATTCTGGACGGCGTGGGTATGTGTAGCAACTTCTATTTTACACCATATCTTTTAGTTGATGCTTCTTCTCTAATTTCTCACAATTTCATCAACACTCTTGAATCATGAGAGTTGAATCTATAACTCACCCCACTGGGACCCAAACTTTTGTGTGTTCGGGAAAAGTATTGGCGTGGGCCCTCAATGAATCGAAACAGGTTGTTCTTCATCGGAATGCAAGCACTGTAACCTCTGAGCATTCATCACACGTGTAAAGATATTATTGAACTTGTATGTAAAAGGACTAATCATAGGGGGCCAACTCCCGACGAAAAGGATAAGTTACTCTATTGAGGTAAATGATAAGTCAGTATATGTCAGATTTTTCAGTAGTGCAAGAAGACATATATTATCTGTCGCTTGATTTGACATTAATATTTTTCCGATATTGTTTCACTGATGCAGGTTATGAGGATGTGCGTGACTTCGACGGACAGTGGATCCGCATCGAAATTAAGAAAGGCGACCTGATTGTGTTGCCTCCTGGGATGTACCACCGCTTCACCCTGGACTCCGCCCAGTATCTCAAGGTGGGTCACCTTTACTCTCTACTTTCTAATTCTCTCCCTTCAAGGTATGTTGGCAACCTCCAACTCCACAGACAATTTTCGCTGTTGGATTGGATCAGCAATTGTCTCCTTTGGTTGGCAACTGCATATCCAGCGGATTGTCATATCAAGTTTCAGAATTGGAGTTGAGATGCAAAATATATAAGAGGTGAAAATGATCACATAGGCCCTCCCTCAACTGTATTACCTCGTGAGCTTAGAATGGTATCTATGTATATATATTTAAAAATGTATTCCAATCTCATCATAACATGTGTCTTTTTAGTGTGCATTCTCAATTACAAGCCTTGCCATATACCACTCAAATATAGTTCTCTAATTAAGAAGAGTGACCGCATAAAGCTTCAATACCTTAAACACTGCAGTGTGTGGACTACATGAGGATTCTTTTATATTCAGTAGAATTCAATGTTCTTACCTGAATTCCTCCATGTTTCCGTGGTTTAACGTCACAGGCGCTGTTGTTGTACCAAGATCAGCCATGCAGAATACAATTCGATAGCAACCCGGAAACAGACATCATGGAAGTCAGGTACATTGTTTGATTATTCAATTAATGTTTTGCTGGATCAAAGGCTGTGATGAAAAGTTTCACTTTGACATGTTTTAGATCTCTACTTTGGGGCTGATAACTGTTACATTTAACGGGTCCATGTAATTCGGGACTAAGCTAACTAGAAATCCATGGAAGGTTCTTGCCAGTGTGAATGGAGCTTAATATAACAATTTGAAAGTAAAGTGGACTAAAGCATGAGGGGGCCTGTAGAGGAGGTGAAGTCTGGACCTTCTTCTTGCTGTTGGGTTTCGACTCAACCTCTCGGATAGCTCGTGCTGCCTTGAAATAGAACTCTAAACTAGGAGTTTTGACGTGGACTACTGGAATGGTAGACTAATACTTAAAAAATGGTGTTTACAGGCAAGAATACTTGCAGTCAGTGCTCGAGAAGGAGGAATTTTACAAAGCCGAGAGCAGACTGGGCTGCAGCCTAGATTTGGCCACAAATTCGTTGGAAGCGCTCACGGTGTAAATAACTACCACCCAGTACCCTTGTACAATAATAGTTCCCCATTTGCTCCCTAGCCCTTTTTTGGATCTCGTGACCATCGTACACTACCTTCAGCAACATCGGCTAGCTTGCCCGCAGACGAGATTTTTGCGTGTGACATTCAGTATTTATCACGTAGTTTATGTCGACGTTTTTCCCGTGTTTTGGAAGAGTCCGGGGCTCCTCCATATCAGCATTAGTGTCCCAGAAAATACCAGCCACATCAGATATGAGCACCATCCATTTAATTTTTGAGGTCGCGAGACCATTTGTAGCATAGTTGAGGAGGGGTCTGATAGGACCGTGTACCACGCATGACCCCATGCTTGCGCTACGCCTTTTATGCACCCATTGCACGAAATCTCTTGATTTTTTTGAGGCGAGGCATCAGTGAGTGTTGGTTTTTATTCCTCAAAATAGGTACGACGTGCTCTATGTTGGGACTCTATTTCCAAGCCAAATATTCGTCAATCAAAGTAGCTAGGTATGGACCTGAGCTCTAAGTACTCAGTTTCTCCTTTGGGTCTTCCAAGTAAATGTTGGAATATATGTTTGTGTTTTCTCTTAAAACAATTGAGCTGTATTTGCATCTAAGTCTGAGCAATGTGTGTTTGCATTAATTGCACTTTGGAGCTCAAGGTTCTAGGCCGCTAGAGAGCTTAAGACCCTTCTCACGCTTGATCACTCAAGTCCACTTTACACTCGGGATGCTTAGATGGCTATGACTATGTGGAATGGCTATGACTATGTGGAATGACTATGACTTTGTGGAATGACTATGACGAGCCCAAGTTGGTTAATCTTTTGATAAGCCCTTTGTCAAAATCCTAACCTACCTCGTGGAGGTCAGTTAGGGATGTCAAGAGTTGAGCTCGGCATGAGATTCCCTTTGTTTAATACCATCCTCCACTCATATCTCACTTTGACTGTGGCCGCTTCACACTTGCTCAAATTATTGAAAGCTTGGAGATGGGTCTTAGGTCATGATTCTACATCATATGTCCTTTGACATCAATGTTGGGCTCCATACTAATGCACATCCTTGCATGCTGTTCATTAAACTTTCTCTGAATGGGGCACTCTTAAGAGAATGTATTGATTCGAAGACCCCTGAGTTTCTTACCACTTTGTTTGCTAGAAATTGTGTAGACATTCAGTAGATAAGGAATGTGGGCCTTATGTGGTCACTCTTATAAAACCAGACACCTATATTTGAGTGCTACATGGCAAGGCTGTAGTCAAGAACGCACACCAAAAATGACTCTTGTTGTGACGAGATTGGGCTATATACTCAAAAGATAGACCTATTTTCTAGGGTCAATTGTGAACACAATTGTGAGAGCCCTTGTGACTATTATCAAGGATTCAGAGAACCTTCACTCAACCTTCAACTTTTGCATCTCTACTCTGATTCTGAAAACTTGAAATAACGAACTTCGCGATTCATCGCAATTGCTAATCGGAGACAATGGCCCTTCTGATCCAACGGCCATAACATTATATGTGAAGTTGGAAGCACACATCTCACTTTCCTTGCAAACTTTGCATGTCCATGCAACTACTAGCCTGCAGTGGAGTGAATCATATACTGATTCAGCTTCTCTGTCGATGCACACTATTTTAATTGGTGCATATTTTTCTTCAATTTTTGGAGGGAAAGGAGGTCTTAAATTGGAAAGACTAGCGTTTGGTGCGAGAGTTTGTAGGGGAGGCCACTTCAGAGAAGAATTAGATTGTACTTTGGGCTGTTCAGTACAGTCTAACCTCGTTAATACGGCACCCTCGATATTACGACACATTTTTGAGACCAAACTTTTTAGTTCAAAACTCCCTCTTTTATACGACTATGACACTCGATAATGCGACATTTAGAATCTTCGTTTTGTCATATTAAAGAGGTAGTTAATGCTAAAATTCCTTTCATCTATGTTATGTACATCTAAAATACATCCATTTTCACTTGGGAACTACACTATTTTGTCTAATTAGTGTGGGTTACCATTTGAAGTTACGCATTGCTATAACATTTTACTGAGAGTATTATTTCTCACCCAAATAACATAAGTAGTTAGTATGCACTCTGTAGAATATGATATAATTTAGTGGGTGATAAATGATCATGTCAATAAAAGTTATAGCAACACGTAACTCCAAATGGTAACCCACACTAATTAGACAAAATAGTGTACTTGGGAATTTCACTTATCATTGGGAACTTAATGAGAATTAGAGTTACTAGTATAGAATGGACATGGTTAGGGTTAGAGTGGCCTCCTGCCTAGTATGTTGCCTTGTACTCATGCATGATGTTGCTTCAATTACAATAAAGCTTAGTGATGTTGAATGTCATGCACCATTGTTGTCTAGTTTCTTATTAGAGAACTCTTTATATTGTGGTGTTAATGAAATGATTAGTTTTCAAAAGCTAGTAGGGAATTTAGATAAGATGACAGTTGCTAACTTGGGTAGGCAACACTAGAAATCTTTGGACTCCTATTTCAAGAGTTCTTGAGAATATTTGTATTTGTTTGGAGTTATAAGTTGTTATTTCATACCATCTATATTGCTTAAACTCGTTGTATAAATTTTTAAGCTCATTTTACTTTTTTTCTTCGTATTCCCTCAATAATACGACAACTTTACGCCATTTATCATATTGATGAGAGGACGACACCTTGATAACACGACTTTTTGTGTGTTTCCCAACCGTGTCATACTAAAGAGGGAGAACAGTACTAACCTTGGCCTTGGCAAAGGACGATCCGGAGTATAAGGGAGTAGGAGGCTTGGCTTCTTGTGAGAATCGTGCATTCTTTGGCATCTTGCTGCAAGTGAGGTCCATCTACAGACTACTATTACCTTTGAAGCAACCATCTTAAAGTAGCAATGTGGCTTTCTGCAGTTTTGCACATGCTTCCAGCGTTATTGCTGGCGATTCCTCTCAATCAGGTGTGTGTGGCACTTTTAACTCCAAGGATAATTTTGGCCGTTCGATTGCCTTGGTATTATTCCATCTAATTAGCGATTGTGATGAATCACAAAGATTGTCATTTCAATTTCCATAATCGGAGTCCACATGTGAAAGCAATAGGAGGTCAAAGTGCAAGTTCTTTTTAAGTGATCATAAAGGTTCTCCCAATTGTGTTCACTGTTGAACAATTATATAACATTGAACAATCAACAATGAACACAAATTGGGAGCAACCATGAACGCAATTATGTACAATGGTGTCTATATTTTGAGCACATATTTTAATCTTGACATCATAACATACATCATTTTGGTGTCCATTTTTTATCTCTAGCCTCACCAACATGGTGTCTCGGTCATTCTAGACTTTTGGAGAGTCCAAAATTATGCATTCATTGTGTGCTAACAAACAAAAACATAGTGCAAACACATAATTGTATGATCATAAATGCATAATATGAACCAAAAGAAGCCACATATGACGCACAACAACAAAGTAGGGAGAAGAAATCACAATATTGCAGAATCACTTAAATACTAGTTGACCACATGCCACTCAAATATAAGTGTTCAATTTATAATTGTGACCACATAATGCACACATATCTTAATATATATTGAATTTATACCTTAATATATAATGAATATATACCTTAATATATATCGAATGTCCATGCAATTCTGCAAACAATGCGACAATTTTGGATTTTGGTGCACCATAACCATTCTCTTACTATAATAATCAATGTAGCACCACGGTTCAACCTACCTACAGTTGTAAACAAACTTTCTAGTGTACCACAATACAAAGACACAACAAACTATAGTTTAAAGGGTACCATAATTGGACTCCATGCATAGTGCAAACATGATATCACATAGAGTTTACATTTTGCTTGGATGATTAGAGAGACTTACTTTTGATGTACTAGAATCTAAAATTCCATACATGACTTTACTTTTGAGATCCGATATGTCAAAGGTAAAATAATTGTAGTTACAGGCTCTAGTAGCATGGAGGCCTTCAATGAATGCAATTCCTCTAGTCAAAGATTTTATGATTGACAATACCCCTTGATCCATATAAGGCAGGGGTTTAGAACACCATCAAATTTAAGAAATTAAATTGGAACAACCATTTTGGTAGTTAGAAGAAGTGACTAGTAGGAGGCAAGGAAGGGTGGGCACTAGGGAAAGACCTCAAAGGTTGAGGTCAACTATTACTAAATTGACTAGATATAATTTAATGCTTACAATGGCCTTTGAAAATAAATTTGCCTCATGGCCATTGTATCTTTAATTATGATTATAGTAGTAAAATAGAGATATTTTGTGACATCTTCCTCATGCAATGCTCAATATCCTTTGACACCCTCAATGTGTTGCTCTGTAGTGACGTAGGGAGAGTTTCTCAATGCAACAATGACACAATTTGCCAATGCTTTGTGGGTTTTGGTGAACATTGATGGCCAGGAGCTTAGAAGCCCCCTCCGAATCTGGTCCTAGGTCTACCACATGACATGACACTTGGTGGCAACATAGTCTCCCACATACCTTGCACAATTGCTCTACAATCCTGCTTTGAAACCTCCCCCCTTCATAGATTGTGATGATTCTCAAGTTGCTCTTGTTGAGCCATCATTAGTGGTTTTTGATTTACAACACTCTAGAATTGGGTATTATGCTCGCTCTCCTAAGCAATGTGGCATGCCTCCCCTCCATTCCTTCTATCTAGATAGGACCTTAGATTGGAGGCAAAATATCATATTGATGGACTACACTATTTTGTCTAATTAGTGTGGGTTACCATTTGGAGTTACGTGTTGCTATAACTTTTATTGACATGATCATTTATCACCCACTAAATTATATCATATTCTACAAAGTGCATACTAACTACTTATGTTATTTGGGTGAAAAATAATACTCTCAGTAAAATGTTATAGCAATGCGTAACTTCAAATGGTAACCCACACTAATTAGACAAAATAGTGTAGTGATTCTCTATGGCGGGAGATTACTGATATTTGTGAACATCTATTTGATATATATGAGGAATGTGGACAAGTTGTCACCTCTCTGTCCTACGGAGTTGAAGTTCTAATGGGCACTCCAACCTTTAGGACTTAGCTTTCGGCAAATTTGCTTACCATCCTGAATGACGACCTTGTGGCATCCAACCATGAAGATGACCAAAAGTTCCGGGAGTCACTCATATCCAACCAACATGTAAAGCAGGACACTTCAACAAAAGCTCAAGTCATTGTAGTCAAGGAAGACCGTGTAATTATAGTGTTGTCAGATGATTCCACCCATGCAAACTTGTGGATTATGAGGCAGACATTTCGCACTGCTTCTCTCTTGCTTGTCACAATGTGGATGTTGCGGTCAGCACTGATGGTGTTCTCTAACTTTTATTCTTTTACATAGAGGTCGGCTCAGAGAAAAATGGAGAGGAACTAAATTCAAATCTGCCAAGGTTGGTGCAACCAACTTGTTACATTTAGCATCCAAGGTCGCGCAATGTGCTCAACTTGGTGGGAAGTTTGTGCAAATCAAGTGAACCCATATATATCTGGGAAATTTACATCACTTTCAACAACTTCTGAACTCACAACTTACACACAGGAGCATCATGTTGGACCTCTTGCATTTTGACAATTCCATGAGGAACCTCAAATTTCATGGTACATTTAGCATTAGTGTTCTTTTACATCGCTCATAAGTGGTACTCCAAAATATTGTATACAAGCTTGTATCTCCACTAGATACTGAGTACATCATATTGAAAACTAGATAATCTTCTAGAATTTACAATCACCAACCATATACAAGTACTCAGTATTGTTCAATCTACTTCTTTGAACTTCAATAATTTGTCCAATAGCCTCTAGCAACCAATACAACAGCAATCCTTCGCAGCATACTCTCATATAGTGCCATACAATCCTCTTCACTGAAATTAAAAGAAACAATGCACACACACTCCCACAATTCTTCAATTCCTCGTGCAGGTGTAGAAAAACATTCAAACGTCGTTTGAGAAGAGCCCAAAAATGCTCCATGGGATTCAAATCTGGTGATTGAGCAGGCCACTCGAGAAGTTGGAATGGCTGCAATTTCAACCATTATTGCACCCTCTTACGTGTGTGTTTTGGATCATTATCATGTTGAAACACAACATTGCTTGGAACCAAATTGTAATGTCTTATTGTAAACCACAAGAAATTTTCCAAAATAAATTTGTACACGTGTTGATCCATTATACCTTCAATTCTATGCCAAGCTCCAAGTCCAAAAGATGTCATACAACCCCAAATCATGATATGTCCACCACCATGTTTTACTGTTTGTTGGACATGTTGCGGTTGTACAAGCTCTCCATCTATTACCCAACACCAAGACCTACCATCGGAATTAAACCCGTTTATCTTCATCTCATCACTAAAATTAACGTGTTTCCAATTATGAACGGTCCAGTTTGCATACCTGCGAGCAAACCTCACCCGTGCCTGAACATGTCTTCTTGTCAACAACGGCTTCTTCTGTTGCACATGTGCAACGAAACCTTCCCATCACAAAGCACGTCTCACAGTTACATCAGACACATTTTTACCTGATTCATTTCGAATCTCTGCTGCCACTTTTGATGCAACTCCCAAACGCCCTTCCATAAGCAAGGTGACACATCGCCGCCTCTCTCTCGCAGTAAGGTGTCTTGGGCGCCCTCCTTTTTGCCTCTCAAGCTCCCTCGCAATCTCCTTTCTAAGCCTAACTACCCAAGATTGACTCATCCCAATTGCATCCGCAACTTTTCGTGTTGAATTGCCATTCCGAAGTTGCTCCAACGCTTGGAGCTTTTGCAACGCAGATGAACGAGGCATACAAAAGCAATTGCACGAATGCTCACTACTACACAATCTCCAATTGCAGAGCGTCACAATGCACTAATGATCTAACAAAATTGAGCACAAATCAGTATGCAAATGAAAATTGAAGTTCGGCTAGTGGCTCCAAACAAAACTGAGTCTGTGAACCCTAGCCGCTTTGACATGGCTATTGTCAGAAACCCTATTATTTTTTTAAATTTTCTTTTTACATACATGAAGACCATTTTGTACACATACTTTGCTTAATTACTTCGATGATATCAAATTTCAATCGCCAGAGATTGCTTGCCGAAATTGAAGTTCTCAGTTGAGTACTCAATTTTATTCATCACTGTAACTACACCTTGTATGCCTATTATTATGGCCCATTGTAATTTTGACCCTTGAAACACTATAAAATATACCTAACTGTTGGCATCTGTTAAATATATAGCCCACAGCCAGCAACTGGGTTTTCCATTGACAAAATTGTTGAATAAATTACTTTTGTGTAATTGCAATTATCATCCTCAGGATAATTTCCATCCTGCTTTGAGTGCAATGACATCAAGCTCAATGACCATCTTTCAAGTTTGTTTGTACCAACGCAGGCACGTTAAAAAGTAATGTTAACAGATCTATAAATATGATATAAAAAAGCATTGATCATTTAATTGATAATTAACTAGTCAAGGTAATCCTCATTCCATCCTAAGTCCTCAGGTTGCAATGGTTCTGATAATTGCTCTATCTCAAGTTTCCGAGGTGCAGCACCTGCTGGTCTTTTCTTGATTTTTCTGCGACAAGTGTAGCTCCCCAAACATCCATTGATGATGCGTGGGGCTGCCAGGTCACAGAACCTCTTTGCCAATTCCACTGCCTGCACATCATTGCAGGAAAATGAGCACCAATGCATTTACCAGGAGTAAGGTAAGAGGGCCTAAAACAAACACTTGGATATTGAACATGAAAATCAAGACGAGATGAATAGCAAATCCAAATTGAGGCCATAGCCATTTTCCTTTGTGATTTTGGCGCTTGTAAAAATATCCTGTTCATTATCGAAGTGAAGATTCTCGTTCATATTAAACGATCGCAAGGTCACTCCTATTATGTTGGTTTCGAAGTCCAGAATGGTTAGCAGATTTTGAGCATATAATCCCATCTCTCTTAAAAATAATTTGACTCAAATATATGTCTGATTGAGATATGTAACCGCATCAGGCCCATGTACCTTGTGGAAATCACTAATGTTCTCTAGATGTGAAGAACGCTAGGCTTGAGAGAAGTAGGGCCTCCTTGGCCCTAAGAAAATGTGTTTGTTTAAAGTGAAGACCATTTAATATCCAAACTCTATGCATTATGTCATGCTAATTTTTCTTTCACAGGTGTATCAGTCCCCAAGCTTCGACACGTTCAGGCAACAACTTACCCGAATAGGTCCAAAATTACAGGCAGAGCATTACTTTTTTTTTAGGTTCTACACTACAGCTATTTCTAAGGCACCCACAAACCCTCTTTGTGCTAGCACCAACTTGTACACAAACTAGAATGGCAAGTTATCCATAGTTCCAAGTTTTCCCATACATCAACTAAGAACTTCACTCTGAAATATCACTTGCCCTCAGGTAGTCACAGCCCTTAAAAGCCTGACTCAAAGTTTTTATAAACACATGCTACAATGCACACTGTACGTCGACACCATTTTCATTCTTGAAGGTTTTCAAAAATACCACCAAGCTCTTCAACTGGATCAAATTTCTATCCCAATAGTCTGCAAGGCTTACTTCATTGGCAATAACATTTGGGGAAGTGTCTGTAGTCTCCATTTCCGCAATCGCCATTTGCAATATGCAGATTTGCAGAAGTGCACCCTTTGGAGCAGCCTGAAATCACAGATAAACCTCAGTCACAAATTCATGAACATCAAAAAGCTGACTCTTTATGAGCCATCCTCAAAACAAGTCATAAATGTAGATGCTCAAGTCAATTGCAGACTTCCCATCAACTGACTAGATAAATATCTCACTTTCAATTGGTGTCTCAATGTGTGAAGCCCCCACCAACTCCTCACTAAACAAACTCAATCTTGACACACAAATTTATGCTTCAAATATCATGTCTCAGCAACAATGGTGAATGTTCCAAATTGGTAGTACAGATTCTCACTCATAGCTATGCCATCACTGTCATTGTTCAAGTAACCTACACCGTGATTATAACAACCATGAAGCAAGGGCCCATCTAGTAGTGATATTCTACATTGCATGATTTGAGGATAGTAAGAGGTCTGCCTGATATAGAACAAGCTACACCTCCCTAACATTCTATTCACAGTAGGTAGCTGAACTTACATTGACCTATCTTGCTAGAGTGTTATGACCTATGTTGAGTGGGCATATAGATTCAACCCGGGTATTTATTAGGATATATGCACAGGTATAAAGTACCCGTTACAGATGGTATCACATCTTTGATACCCACTTGAAATCCATGGTATCATACACCACTGCAGTTTTCCATGGTATCACCCATTTACCCTTAAACGTTTTTTAATACTCTTAACACCATGAACCCCCGGGTATCAAAGGTTAAGTTTTCATTCAATACCCATACCCACTAGTAAATGAAAAAAAAGATACCCGCACAACATTGCTTAAGACTTGGCTTTACCTTCCATTTGGCTGGAAGGATCTCCATTAATATGGCTTCCTGCTGGAGCCATCTGTCAGCTGTCTCCTTCACCAGATTACGTGCAAGGCTACAACAAAGATTCGTACTGGTCAGCACAACCTTCGCCAATGTAAATAAGTAAACTAAAGCATCACAAGGATTTCAGCCAAGTAAAAAAAATGACAACAGTGCTCACCGGGTGGCAAAATTGTTATACACCAAGGGAGGTGGAGCGCCAAGAACCATTGCTTCTGCAGAGTCAGGAAAATAATGCAGTGTCACCTATTGATTGTCCTCGTTAAAATTCTCAATAAGATGAACAGACTCAAGGAGTAGTGGGATTTGTGTCTGTCAAGATGGCCCCAAGGGTTTCATATTTCTTGATGCATCATAATTCCTAACCAATTTTCACCTTTCTTCATCCATAAAGTGGTTAAACTCAATGTTAATGTTTCCTTCCATCATAGAATCCTCAGCTTTTAAGTCTTCGTAAATATAAGCAGGGTGAGATTACCAAAAATCTATACATATAATCAGAGCTCCTGTATTTCAAGTCAACCTCAAGCTCCAGAACATATTGCTTCTACTGCAATATGCCTTGGGTCGCCAACCAAAATTAAGTTTGAGGAAAGTGGCAGACGAACCTATGAACGCCTCTGCTTCCTGACCTTCTTCAAGGACATTTGCAAGACCTTCATCCTCAACAAAAACATTCTCTCCCAAATCTGCGCAATGCTCGTACCCCTGCAGCCATGACTTGTCAAAACCCTCTGCATCACCCACATTTTCGCCCAGTTAGTCGGAGTTCATCCTCATTCATTACGACCACTAAAAACCCTAAACCCTAAACCCTAGAAAAGCTAGAAAAGTTACACTACCGCAAAATGGAACTAGAAAACCAGTATCCAAAATTGCGAGGAACTCTTTCTTGAATCCTTCCAGCAACTCCCATGGTCCCTGAATCTCTCAATGATCGACTTTCTAGGTTTTGTGGGGACAGGGCCGCCCACAAAGTCCAAAAAGTTTTACGAATCCTTATTGCCCACCAATTATCAAGAGAGACGCAACCCTCTAAACCCCTTTCCATCCTCAAGAAGTGAGAGTCAGAGAACTATGGAGGGGTGTCTGCCTCTCAATTTCAATCGGTGAGCTATGAAGATTTGTCATATATACGGACTTATGTCTGCGATGACCATGCGGAATCCACCCAACAAACTTTTGTAAGCCGATTATCGAGAGAATGATTTTGCAGTCACCATAGAAGTTACTCGTGCCCTGAATCAGAACGATGAGGAAATAAATACCTGCTCGTAACCTCATGCGGTCGTCAAAAACCTTCAGAGGGTGAGTGCCAGTCACAAAGGCTGCATACAGCACAGATCTGCCATTCCCAATCAGACCTGGGGAATTATTAAAAGGATACATGATTTCTGTCGCTGTTGAAAGTAAGTGGAAGCACAACAAATATATTGTATGAAGTTCCATGAATCGTAATTTGGACTTAATGTCAACGGAGAATCATCACAGTTCGGCTGATTGCCCACATCTGAATTACTATGGACCCATGTAAAATAGAATGGGACAAGCAACAACACAGAACAGAAGCAAACAAGGCCATGGTGGGCAATTGAGCATCCTTTCAATGGACGCACAGTAAATATGTTATAACTTAGTTCCATGAAACATCATAATTTGGACGAAAATGTCGACAAAGGAATCATCAAAACTTGGCTGATTGCTCACATTTGAGAGTACCATAAACCCGTGTAAAATATAACGTGACAAGTAACAACATAGAACAGAAGCAAACGACACCAAGGTGACCATCTGGGCATCCCTTTAAAAAACTTAAGAAATAGTTAAGAAATGCGGGAGAAAGAAAAGGAAGAAAGGATCTCACAAGGAAAGCTCTCGTGCAGCTCGAGGAGTCCGTAGCCTACCACATTTATCTAACTTCTCGTGAAGAGTAATGTTTCTCTTCGGTGGAGGATCTCTTTTTGTCCTCGAAGGCCTCGAAGTCGCTCCTGCTTCCTCTCTTCTGCTTGTTCCTAGGGCTACGTTGGAGACACGACTACTCTGGCCAGAAGAAGAAGAAGAAGAAGAAGAAGCCACAGCAGCAACGTTGCGAACACAGAAAGATGGTGATGGTGCAAACGTGCCTCGCAACTGTGTGCTTCTAAAAGAGGTAACAATTGAACCTGTGAGAGAGTGCCGTAATGATATGGATGCCTCCATTTCCAGAGACACACAATATCTCCCAAACGGCACCTTAAACCCTCGGCTAGTCACTTCCAGAGCTCATGAAGCCAATTTTCCTCGTGTGCAAGAATGCTCGAACCTCTGCAAACCTCCGAAACACTCTTGAAATTTCCAAACTGCAAGAAGCTTCTTCACCAAAATTCCACAGACCTAAAGAAGATTCCTACGCACAGGAGCTGCAAATTGTTGGAGAAGATAGTTTCACAAAGATCGTAACATGATGAAGTGTGTGCTGAAGTGCTAAAACCCTCCGAAGAACCTTATCCACATTAGAATCTTGCAAATTGGCAGATGTGGAGCTGGGAATCAGTGGAGTTAGAAGATTTGGGGACCCAGTAACCTAAAACCCACACAACACCCATCTATGATGGTAGGATGCTTACCTTGGTGAAGTTTCCTATTAAATGCTAACTATTCATGTGCTTCTGTAGTTCATTAGAATTGTCCTTAAAAGTTTGGGAGCAAACATCAAAGCTTGGGGTGCATCTTGTCTTTAAGTTAGTTGGAAATTCTCCGGTTCCAACAAATACTAGATATAGACATATGCATGGGAGTTACACCCACCAATCTTAGGGCCCCAAGAAGTTCTCAACCTCAATTTACATCTTCCCAACAAAAAAAATCAAACTTTGGATTAAACTCTAATGAGGCCAATAATAGAAGGAATATTCTTTGATCCATGTGTTAATTTGTAGGTAATAACATGGGACAAAGCATGTTGCAAACAATGTATGCCAATAGGAGCCAACCTTACCAATCGACAATGTTTTTTACAAAATAAAAGCCAACAACGGGATGAACCCTTTGCCATGGATAGGATGAATGGGCCCTTAATCACATCATCAACCCAAAGTTGTCAATGTTTGGTTTATTTTATTTTATTTTATGGGAGAGGCAAGCCTACACAAGAATATAAATTTTGTGAAACTCATGATTTGTTCTTGTGTTTCACCCTCTATCCCCAACCTCTTAAGAATAAGTTTATTCAAGCATGTTATTTTGGTGGTTTTCAAATACATTCACAATTATTTGGTAATTTCAAAAATGGGTAAATATCCATCAATAATATGATGTTTCCATGTGCTAGTTTTTGTAATAAATATCACCATTAGTGTGGCCCACAATATTTGAGAATATGCAACATTGACAAGTGGTAACCCATGCCAATCATGAATGTATTCGGCAAAGGTCTTTACCTTCGTAAACTAGAAAGAAGTTTTCTTTTAATATCATAGATTGCTTACAAACTGTTTCAACTTCTAACAAATAATCATTCGTAAAATTTTGCCACATGTAGTTCTACATTACTTGAAACCCATCTAAATCCCACATGGAAATTATAGTTCAACATCAAAAAAGTTGAACCAAGTAGTAAGCACCATACCAATAGTCACACCTATCTAAAGAGAGTTATGTTGGATGGACTTTGATCTAAGAGGGTAGTAAAATGTATGAAAACCACACTGTGTAATTAGTTGAAATGCCACCATGTAAACTTGTTAGTGATTTACAAACTTGTTGACGATGGCCATATTTCCCAAAGTTTGTCCCACACCATAACAAAGATGTGGTGAAAAAAAGCACTTCATTACAACAAAATTTCAAGTCCAACCATTGCAAAGTTAAAGTTCCAAGTTGTGGCAACTACACCAAATAGTCCTATTATGGGCCAAAGTCATTTTCTAGAGCCCACATTGATTCTCATAATGAGAATTAATGTGGACCACATTAATCTTCAACCCCAGACTAAATTCCTAGAAAACTAATGTGGGCCACATTAATTTTTTCTATGAAAATTAATGGGTGTTCTTTTTTTATGCTACTTTTGTCCTATATTTCATATTCATTGTGTTGGTCAAAAGTCTTCATGAAGACTTGTGGGAAGGCATGGGGTCTACGACCCACGTTAATTCCACCTTGACTCAAAAATTAGTCTAGCCCACACTAGTTAATTTCACGCTAATTTTCCACCCACACTAATAGGACTATTTAGTGTCCATAGTGATAGTCTTTCTCCTTTTTTCAAAAGCACATATTGAATGATGAGATAAATGAGCTCCTAGGATTAGTATGTACTATACATTCTAAAATTTTCGAGCATCAAGGGTACATGGGCATTGACACAATCATCGTTGCAAAGTTCCAAAACAAACAGTCATCTACAATGTGGGGATGGCTCGGGACATTACTTCATACGCATGGGTGCAAAATGGCAACACGGCACATGCCCAAACTAGTACAATCTGCCCTCTATAAGTGTTAAAACACTTAACATTTCTAATTGGGGGTTTATATTTGCCCTGAATCAGAAATGTTAACAGTTTTACAGGGCAGACTATATAAATACATATATAAAGTAGAATACATGCATGTGAGAATTTCAATTTCCAAATTTGGAGTTCATATGCCTCTTCCAAAGGAGGTAAAAAATGCAGATGATGGGTGTCTCTCATATTGAACTTGACACCTTCTTTGGAGCAAATTTGTTTGAGGTGTTGCCCAAATTGCCTCCTCTCTCAACTCTTCGTGACCTCCTGCAAACATCAATCTGCTTCGGAGCATTGCTATCCTGCAAATAAGAAGCTAATTCTAAGGTGGTGCAAGAATAGTTGCAAGACTGATAGGTGCAAGACCAAGCTCAAGAAAAGACAAAAGAGGTACTCAAAAGATCAACCTAAATATGGTCAGATATGAACTTAAGAAGTATGTGACCATGAGTAGTTCACCACAAAGATTCAAACCTCACTGGTGAATTCATGAGACATGCTTGGGCATCTAAAACTCATTTCTGTCAAATTGCAGAGCATGACAACCAGGGAGGAGGGAAATTCATCAATGTTGATAAGCAACAGAAATATGTAATCTCAGAACTATAAAATAGGAGAACCATTCAATAAGAGACATAGTGGAGACAAAAATGCCCTTTACAATTCATGAAGTGCACAGACATGAACAAATGTGGTGGATTAGCACAGACTGTTGATCATTAGGAAAGATCTACATAATTTCTGTAAAATGAAGAGCTCTTCTAAATATATCCTCATATTCTGCAAGTTTTGAATTGTCAATCCTAATTGTTAGTGTTTATTAACCACAATTTATGTCGATACATGACAGACTGAGTGGGTTGTAAATGGAAAACAAATGATAGACCTCTTCAGAAGTCCCTGAACACAGCGAACTACAGTAGTCTGCACAAAAAGAGACAGAAAATGGGTTTCGAAATTTCCTTCTATGAAGCTGCTGTTTGTGCCGATTGTGGGGACGACTCTGGAAATGGTGTATGTGAAGCTTGCTTGTTTTCTTGAGAGCCTAATCCTGGTATCCAACTTGTAAGACCTCGTCCTCTTACCATCTGCTCTACTTCCTCTAATCTTGACCGTAATAGGCGAAGCTCGTCTTCAACACCCTGGTCTTTCCTTCTCAAATCCTGTCAGGAAGTGAGACATTAGAACAGGTGCAGATGGTTAAGATAAAGTATGCCAATAAGACACCTTCAAACATCATCAATCACTGACATGAATGCTTAACAAGAAGAAATTTGGACAGAAAATTTGCAAGCAGTACCTCCAACTCTTGTTTGCGAGCTTCTTCTTTTCGAGCCTCTGATCGTGCACTTCGTTGCACTTCAAAAATTACAACAGCTCCTCCAACCTGACATCACAAATGACTTTGCTTGAATCTCCAAATATTGCAACACACAGAATGAGACGGTGCTAATCCTTTATATACACTAATGAATGTCTCCAAAGCGCTACCTACCTACAACAAGCCTGCTGGTATAAACTCCTCTCCCCCATTGTGGTTAATGAGACTTTTAATGAGAATTTACAGCAATATGTCAATGAACCTATGCGTGCTTTGCAATGTAGGTTCAGGCAATTACTCCAAAAATGAACGCCTCGCCAAGAAAATCTGAAGCTGCCTGTACAGCTTTCTCCTCGTTAAGTGGTCGAATTTCAACATCAGTTGCGTGGCTGTAGATTCTCCTTTGCAAATTCACCTGAAACCTGTGGTTTGCCTGCAACCCTTAACAAACACCTCTTAAATCAGTTCTGCATCAATACACAAATTCTCATGTAACAAACAAACAAATCACCTCATTGTCACAGGAAGATCTTCTAGTTATAAAGTGCCTGCAGCTCTGCAATAACAGAGTAATGCCCTAACCCTAGCATTCTCTGATCGCTTACACATATTGCAAAAAATCCCTCCAAATTTACTCTTTCTTCACCTCAAAACCCTAAACCCCTAGGACCTGTCAACGCATTCAACAGTAAAAAAAGCGCAAGACAATGGAAATACAACTGGCTGCCCTTATCAAAACAATTCCTGGACACTCCTGAGCCTTCGATTTTCGTAACAAAAGAACATTCCAACGAACCTAATCACAATTGCTAAGAGGCACAAGTACAATTAACCTTGCTGCATCATTTTCCACCACATTCATGTTACCACTAAATCGGTCCACAATGTGCAGATTCTTCAGTGTAATTCTCTTCCAGTCCCCACACTAGGACTCATTGTAAATGCAAAGAGGTGCAGTCCTGGATAATAGGGTTACAAATTCCACACATTCATATATACATAGAAATCCTTTCCTCAATTCATTTCATAGATGCACACAGACAGACGAATTCAAGTTCCTGGCCGATACAATAAAGCCTTTGAAAATTATGTTGATGATGCTGAGATCCTCACCTGGGCAAAACTGATGATGATTTCTCGAAATCGGGGATGATGTGTTGCTTGCTGTTTCAGTCTGTTGGCCAAGGGTTTGCTGAGTGTCCTCAACACCAGTGTCCCCAGCTTTGCAAGCGGTAGCATCATCGTGGCGTTCCAATTTGTTTCACTTCCTTGTAACGTAATAATATGTCTTACAAGTTCCTGATTCAGTAAATTGCAAACCTGGCCTCCTTGTGCTCAAATCTCCCCCTCAATCACATCCCAGGAACAAACCTCGTTTCGTACATGACATCTCGCCATCGAGTAAGAGCCGATTCCAACCTACTCCACAAGGGTGTCAAGATTGCCAATACTACTTATACAATCCTGTTCCAAACATCAACGCTGAAATGTTCTCCTTCTCCCTTCACTGCATTGCATTGCAAAGACCTCCTTGTACAATCTGGAAATGTCGAAAAGCTCAGCCCCGCCGCCCACGCTCTCTGTGGTCACAGGAATCTCGTTCTTACGGAATTTTGAACCATTTTCCAAGATTAAACGCAAGAATGAAACGTTGACAGGAAGGGAGTCTCTTGATTGGTTAGAGATTTTGGAGGACTTTCCGACGAGGAAATGAGAGAGCGAGAGAGAGAGAGAGAGAGCACGCACGCACGGCAGGGGGAGACAGACGAAGGAGGCCGGGAAGGGCCAGCATCATGGGCCTGGAAACCAAGCTTACTTGCTGCCAGGTTTTCGTCGGACGATCGTCTCTGTTGTGCCCATTTTTCCTCCAATGGTGGTCGTACTACATTGACTCCAAAAACCGAGTCTATGCAAGGAACTTGAAACTTCAAATGACGATGCCGGAAACAAGAGTGATCGAAATCAAAAGCTATAAAAACAAAAATTGTAGAGTATAAATTTTTACACACCACTGTAATGATAAAATTATGATTTCAATTATAACAAAGTAGATAAAGATGTTGAAGAAAAGTATGTACATAGACTCGGTTTTTGCACTACAATGTAGAAGACACTTAAAAATTTGTCCATCGCCCTTTTGCAGCTAAAACAGTTGTAATTCGATCAAGCATGCTAGCATATAATCCTCTACACTCCTCTAGACTAATAGAGTCGCAAATTTCTTGCACTCGGACCCATAATTGAAGAATACCACTAGGAGGACTAGAGTATGAGTTCAATTGCCGTTTCATTAAAGCCCATATGTGCTCAATAGGATTTAAGTCAGGGGATTGTGCAAGCTACTCTAAAACACAAAATGGTTGCTTCCCAAACCATTCTCGAACAATCTTGGTTGTATGGACATCATCATTGTCTTGTTGAAAAATGATTTCTTCAAGATTGAACCCAAATGCAAACAATGTACTACACAAATCTTGCTCTAAAATTGCAATGTAGCCTCTAGCATTCAAGTGCCCTTGTATATTATGCAATGACCCCAATCTTCTACAAGTCAAACAACCCCAAAGCATTATAGAGCCTCCACCATGCTTCACAGTTTGGTTTACATCACGCACATGGATGTTTTCTTTGTCCTCTATCCAACACCAAGTCCTCCCATTTGAATTGAAACGACATATTTTAGTTTCATCATTAAACACCACCCCCTCCCAATCACTCACAGTCCAATCTTTGTGCATTTGGGCAAAGCGAAATCTGCCTTTGATGTTCTTCCGACTCAAAGCAGGCTTCTTAACCTTCATAAAAGAAGACAATCTTTGTTCTCTCACTGCATTCCTCAAGGTATTGTCGCACATCTTTACACCCATCTCTCTTCGAAGCACTTTTGATGCCTCTATTGCAGTTTCTAAAGGTTAATAGAGTGAGAAAGAGGCTTTCTACGAGTGTAGCATTGTCTAAAAAAGGTTGTCCTAAGGTCCTAACAGAGTGGGAGAAGCATTATACTTCACGGTCTCATCTTTCTATACAACCTCCACAAAGCCACAATAAGCATTCAACACGATACACACAAACCCTCAAAAAAAATTTGACTCAAAACAATGAAGAAACAAGAAAATGAGAGCTCTCAAAGAAGGTAGCGAACAGTGCCTCAACAACTGAGTCTATGCGACGTCGACGTCTCTCTTCCTCTCACCGGCACGGGGAGGTCACTCCCTCTTTAATTCATGCATACACGTGCGCTCAGGACCTATTTATCAGGGGGCTATTTACCTTGCAGAAAAGATTATAAGGTATGGTATTTTTCAAAATAAAGGTAAATGCTTGTATTTTGATACACCCTACTAGTAATTATAATTTTTTGGAGAACCATTTAAAAATACCCTATTTTACTTATACTGCATATTTTTTCCTTCCCGGCACGTGGGTAGAGACCATTAACTCCACATTGGAACCGTTGGTTCAGTAATGTTCAAGCAAGCTAGCCTATGAAGTCATCCATCCAAGCATTTTCAACAGAAAATTACCTCTTTTCATCCACTAACACATACCCTACCCTAGACCCGCTACCCCTAGTAATTGTTTCCATGCTATTTTACATGTACTAACTAGATAAAAGAGGTCATTATATGTGATGATATTTTACATGTAAACATGTTTCACTATTATAAAACCTCCTATATTATATGTACGTTTTTTGCAAAATTTACCTGCAATGAATATATTAGACCCTATTTTTTATCGCACGTTGTTTCTACGATTTTCGCCAGTGACCTCCCCATGCTCACCGGAAACCCTAGTGAAATTGATGACATCACCATGACATCACTTGAAAGTCAACTTCTAGTTCCTTTACAATTACATTTTATATTTCCTAAATATATCATTATCTTTTGTGAAATGCCCATGAAAGTCTTTGTTTGATGCATAGACTCGGTTTTTGGAGTCACTGTATTATGCACATGTTTTGTTTTTTTAATTGAAACATTAAAGTTATTTTTGGAATCTCTCAAAATTTCATATTTTAGTAGACAGTTTCGGCCCACTTTCGACAATTTATAATGCTTAAGGAGCATTTGACACCCTGAGCTAGATCACATCTTCATTCGGTTGGATCCCACCCCTCCCATGCTATTGGATATCAATAGGACTAGAGATAAGACTACTCAAACATATACACATACACAAAAAGCATGTGAACAATGTTTGGAGTGAGATGGTCTCATGCTCTGCTAGCTTTGCATTTTATTGTTTTTTTTATTCATTGATTCATACAAACAATGTGGGATAACTCTTATCCTTCTTCGGACTAGCATTATAGCCTTATTCTAATGTTATTGTTTCTCATGCCTATTCCATTACATTTCTATTGACTACAAGCAATGAAATGCTCTACCTTCTACACTCCCACTTTGCGAGTAGTCAAAGGCTTCTAAACTCATTGCCTTTGTTAATATTTGGTGCCTATCTTTTGCAAGTGGTTTGGTTAAGACGTCAGCTATCATATCATTTGTTGAATAATACTTCAAACATATCTCTTGGTTCTCTAGTTTCTCTCTAATGAAATGATGTTGTATATCGGTATGTTTGGTACGAGAATGGTGTGTAGGATTATTTGCAAGTGCTATGCATCCTTGATTGTCGCACATGATGGATGTCAGTCTTTCTTGCACATATTCTACATCCGCCAAAAGTTGCCTAAGCTAAACCGCTTCCTTCATGTAATGGCTGATGGCCATGTACTCCACCTCCATCATAGGTAATACAATGGTTGGTTATTTATTGCATTTTCATAAAATAACTTCAATGCCAATAAAAAAAAATGTATCCCACAGTGGATTGCTGGTCGTTTGCATCTCCTATCCAATCCGCATTGCAAAATTCTCTCAATGCAATATCTTTGCCTACGAGGCAAAATTTGAAGCTCAAAGTATCCTTCAAATACCTCATGATGTGTTTCACGGCCATCCAATGTGGTAGACCGGCCTTCGACATGAATTGGCTCACCGTACTCTCCACAAATGCGATATTGGCCCTTATGGCCACTATTGTATACATGAGAGATCCTACTCCGGCCTAGTGTGAAACACCTTACATTTCTCTTTGTATATTCTCAAATTCATCATATGAATATTTTAATAATTTTAAAATCACATTGAATGGAGTTCCGACCAGATTGTATTTTTTCATGTTGAAACGTTTGATGACCTTCTCAATGTAGCTCCTTTGGTTCATGGTGATGGTACGGACTTCTCTATTCTTCTCAAATTTTACTCCTATACAATAATGTAACTCTTTGAAATCGTTAATCTCAAAAAAAAATTCTGGAGCTCCAATTTGAGCCACTTCAATTGGGATACATTGCTTACCAATATGATAAAATCATCCATATAGAGGATTATCACCAAAGTATTCATTTAATTGTTTAAGGTACAACAAATAATCCGCTTGGCTCCTACAAAAGCCCTCATTGATTTTATTTTTAAAAAAATCAATACGGTGGTACCATGCCTTCGGTGATTGCTCGAGCTCATACAAAACTTTCTTAAATTTGAAAACAAGGTGTTCTTTCCCTTCTTGTATAAAACCTTCTGGTTGATCCATATAGATCTCCACCTTCAATACTCCATTCAAAAATGATGTTTTAAAGTCCATTTGGTGGATCTCCCAATCCATGATTGCCCCTATTGCAAGAATATATCTAATGGTGATAAATTTGGCCACGGAAACAAATGTCTTGTTGAAATCTACTCCAACTACTTGAAAATATCCTTTTGCTACTAACCTCGTCTTACACCTAACAATTTCATCCGATGCATCCCTCTTGGTGCAGATCACTCATTTGCATCCAACACTCTTACGATTCTTTAGAAAATTGGTCAATTTTCACGTGCCATTGGCCAAAAGCGAATCGTATTCCTCTTTAATTGCGGCCTCCCACTTGCCCGCAAATCATTCAAATAAGATTTTTTACACCTCAAGAGAGTTCTAAAGACACTCAAATCACTGAAATAAGATTTTTTTTTCACATCAAATGCCTTACACTCTCAAATCATTCAAATAAGATTTTTTACACCTCAAGAGAGTTCTAAAGACACTCAAATTATTCAAACAAGATCTCCTTCACCTCAAATGCCTTACACTCTCAAATACCTCAAATTAGATCTTCTACACCTCAAGTCTCTTAAGTCTCTCAAGTCATGTGTTATTGGAATCTAAACACCTTCAAAGTTTTCAAATAAATTCTTGAACACTCAAAACATCCTAGTCAAATGCTTTGAAGTGTAAACACCTCCAGACCTCTCAAATAAGCCTTTCAACACTCAAGTCTCTCAAGTCATATGCTATTGGAGTCTAAACACCTTCAAAGTTCTCAAAGAAATCCTTGAATGTTCAAAACACTCTAGTCAAATGCTTTGAAGTGTAAATACCTCCAAACCTCTCAAATAAGTCTCTCAACACTCAAGTCTCTCAAGTCATGTACTATTGGAGTCTAAATACCTTTAAAGCTCTCAAAGAAACCCTTGAAAGCTCAAAACATTCAAATCAAATGCTTTGAAGCCTAAACACCTCCAAACCTTTCAAATAAGCATCTCAATACTTAAGAAACTCAAATCATATGTTTTTGCATCAAACATACATTCAAACAAAACAAATACTTACAACAACCAAATGTGTCCTCGAACACCTCCAACGCTCCGAAGCTCCAAAGAGCCAACCCCTCAAAATCCACTCCGCAATCTCAAAGCAATCAAATCTCTACGCATTTCACATGCATGGTGGGCCCATAACCTATTGGATATCAATAAGACTAGAGATAAGATCCCTTGCTAGTGTCCCTTAACTATCTTGACCATTTGTCAATTTTAGCAAGGGTCACAAGCACTAACCCTTCGCATTTTACCCATGCGAATGGTTAGCTCCCCATACCGCATACCTCTTAGCTCATAGGTGGGAGACCAACCCTCCTACACTTGCATTCAGGACTCATCCCTTAATCGGTAACCAATGCTTAGATGTGGACTTCCATCCATGGAAGTCCAATCTTAAGTTGTTCATCGTTGTCGCGTACCTCTCCATGAGGAGTGCCTGAAACACCATGGGCACAAGGGGGACACCAGAGTGACACCCATGACTTGTGGCGCCGTTGGTGAGAGGGCCCAAGTGATCCTAGTGTAGGTGAGGGCCCCGGACGTTGGGAACGCCTCCCACCCACAAAGACTAGAAGTCACGAGGGTTAAGCTATGCGTAGCTTATGGTGTGCCGATTCTAGAATGCTCAAGAACACCTCAATCGGAGGTGTGAGCTAGGAAATATGACAATTTGAGTGGGGCAAGTGGCCAAGTATCCGAGAAAACTTAGGTGGAATGAGCCATCAAGGGGGTTGTTTGTTTGTCAACAACTTCAAGAATATGATGACTTGGCTTGGGCTTAAACCCTCCACAATGTTGAATCTACACTTACAGGTGAAGGTTGGTACATAGAACAATTTAACAAATTTTTGGGGTCTACACAAGGTCCTTAAAGGCATATGGAAAATATTGTCCCAATGGTAGGTATTTTGGCCTCCTTTATGGCATCTCTCCCTTGGTTATTCTACAAAAAATTTGTTAACTCCTAGAAGGGAACACATGTTGAGCAAGTCTAATCTCTTCTCTTTGGTATACATGACTTTCAAATTTTGACCAACATATGTAGGAATTTAAGGTTTGGGGTGTGGAGTTTAGGGGTTACATTGATTATGGTCCTAACTCTTTAATGACCTAATTGTCCCAAAATGGAACTCTCAACACCAAATGATTGCATTTTTCTATAATTTTTTTTAAAAGCAATTCATTTCTAGATATAGCTATATTTGAAATCTCCAACAAGTTTATCATAAAAATTCGATCATTGTTGTATTTTATACATCCTAAAATTTCCACATCTCAAGAAACATTTTGACAAATTTGATCACTTCCATATCATACTATGTTTGGACTTTCAAACAAAGTACATCACTAGCTTGGACCTATGCATATGGATTAATTTCTAGATAAGCCCAACCCCCCCCCCCATTCACCCATGCAACCATGCATCATATGTCCATGCATGTGTGTATCTACCATCATTTGCCCATGGAGTGCTTTAAGAAGAAGAAAAACAAATATTCTCCTATTTTTTATTAAATTGTCCTACTTTGTCTATTGCCCATGCCATGTCACCACTTTAACCCCATGTAGGCCACGACCCCTTAGTTTTCCCCACCGTGCCTACCTTTTGCACTTGTAGTCCCCCACCTTTTGAAATTTGTTACCTCTTTCTTTTGTCACATGTTTGTTTTAAAGACGAATTTTGGCATGGGGATTTTCTCCTTGGAAAGCTAGTTGGACAAGTGTCCATCTTCGTAAACCACCACTACCACCACCACCATAACATTATTCAACTGAGTGACCAAATTGGGTAGGGCCAGGTGGTATAATTATACCTTATAGATGTTTGCCAGTAAGTTGATTCAACATGGGGGGAAAAACGAGATTTGGCTGAAGCATTGTCAATGAATATTAATAGCGTGGAACATTTGATAACAACTAAATAATATTATGACCACCACCTTGTTGTTTGTTGTATACATATATGTGAATTTAGCCAATCATATGAAATTTTCCACCAAAACAATGAGGGTTATGTTCATGGTTTTTTTAGTGACGAATAAAAAGAATCTAGGGTCATTATGAGAGGACCAAAACTTTTATTTTGTATAGATCAATTACGGTACCTTGCAAATCCTTTTTGTGGCATTTTTAGGAATCTTGTTTAAATGTCATTCTATGACACATCTTATGTCTTTACCAATCAATTATTTTGCTTCCTACAAAGGCGCACAAAATCATTTAGATAAGTGACCACGTTGGATGGGGCTAAAAAATGTCATGTAAGGTGCTAGAATTATATCTTATGGATGTTTGTCAGTAAGTAGATTCAACCTAAAAAACGAGTGAGGTTCGAGTGAAGCACTATCATTGAATATTATTAGAATGAAACGGTTAATAACAACTGAATAATGTTATGCTTCCTCAATCTAAAGTCAATGTGAGTGCCTTGTACACTTGTTTTTGTGCTCATGGGAAAGTGTGCCTTTCTTTTCTCAAAACATACAACCCATCACCCTTGTCATGTGGTCAAGGTAGCACCTATTGAAATATGTAATAAATTCATGGAAAGTTTCTTAGGATCGTTGAAGTTCACAATATGTGAGACACCCACCATCTAGTACATGAACTTTGACCCATGTAGAAAGGCCATCTAAACTCCAATTTTAGATCCTCAAATTATTCCATATATGTATTTTAATTTAAACATTTATGTAAATATTAAAACAAAATTTTATTCCATCTAGTCATCCAAAATATATATAACATTTATTTTCAATGGTTGCCCCTACATGAAGACTTGTATTTTGTGATTGTTGAATATTCTCAAATACAATCATAATTGTGATTTTCCTTTTCCATAAATGTACATTGAAATTAGGCATAACATAATCAAGCCTAACTCATTTGCACCCATCCTAAATAGGAAGGGGTAGGCAATAAGCTTATTAAGTTGGTAGTAAGATTAGTGCACTGCAAAAAATTACAGCTGTGAATTTTGGGTTGAATGTACATGCAGTTAGCGATGACATGTCCAAGCAATTTGCAGACCCACGTGGAGCCTCAACTCGGGGAGATCACTCCATTGTAGAGTTGAACAACCACGTGCGATCATTTTAGATGTAAAAAATGTAAAAAATGTAAAAATCATCACCAAAATGGGTCACAATTTTATCAATTTTTTTTCATGAGTAGATATAAATGGTACATGTTACATAGTAAAAAATAGTGACTAAATTTGATGATTTGTTTTTTTAATAAAACATACCGTTTCTAACTATAATGACGCAGAATTGAACTAAAAAAATTGCTACAATTAATGAATATGACTAAAAATTTCAAAAAAATATACAAAAGATACCATCAATGGTTGTGTATATGTAGAAAAAATATCGTAAAATTTAAAATTATTTATGACATGTAATATAGGGGTAGCAAACTTTGTTCGCACGTGGTGTTCAACTCTACAATGGAGTGATCTCCCCGAGAGCCTCAAGTGGCAGCCACATATTGCATCGGGTTTTTGACATTCTAATTAGTCAACGAAGCCCAGGTGCGGACCCAATTGTCAGTTTGCCTTCCACGGGGGGTTCACTCCATGTAAAGTTGAACACCACGTGCGGCCAAAGTTTGCTACCCCTATATTACATGGAATAGATAAATTTAAAAATTATGAAATTTTTTCTACATATACATAATCATTGATAGTATCTTTTGTATAGTTTTTTGAAATTTTTAGTCATCTTCATTTTTGTAGCAATTATTTTAGTTCAATTCTGCGTCATTCTAGTTAGAAACGGTATGTTTTATTAAAAAAACATATCATCAAATTTGGTTACCATTTTTTACTATGTAATAGATACAGTGTATATCTACCCATGAAAAAAAATTGATAAAATTTTGACCCATTTTGGTGATGCAACTTACCAAAAGTAGATTTTTTTCGGCCGCACGTGGTGTTCAACTTGACAATGGAGTGACCCCCCCGTGTTGCCTTCACAAAGTGAACAATACTCATGTGGAATATTGCTCACTTTGTGAAGGTGGCCCAATCTAAATGACGCATGATGTCTCAAAATTCGTTGCTCTAGGGCACTGTGAGCCCAATATGGTGCCCACATGTGGTTTTAATCTCAAAAGTTCACTAAATCTTGACTTTGACATTTATTCAATTACTCAAAAATATAAAAAGAGTGAAGCTTTTGTGTTAGGATTAGAGTTAAGGTTGAAGATTGGAGGGCATGCTGTGTTGAAGTTGAGGCTTGGGGAATTAGTGGGGGTGTTAGTTAACGGTTGAGTTGAATTCGAGTTAGCCATGTTAGAATTTAGGTGGCGATTTTGTGAGGATTGTGGCTTTGTGCCAAGTTAATTGTTTGTTTTAGGCTAAGTGGGGGTTGATTTAACGAGAGGGTCGGCTTCCTCGAATGGATAAAGCTTCGGATGTCTAGGATCTGGGGGGGGTCCCTTGGCTCGTCTCGGCAGAGCTTCACCTCTCGGGAGCTAACTAAGCTAAACACCTGGATGGGTTTGGGGAGGGACGGAGGAGCAAGGCTCCTGGTTGAAAAGGGGAATCTTGCGAAGGGCATTCTGGTGCAGAGTTTGAGATTTAGCTGCCGAAGCGGCATTCTGGTTCAGAGTTTGAGATCCAGTGTCGAGGGCGGCATTATGGTTCAGAGTTTGAGATCCAGTGTCGAGGGCGGCATTATGGTTCAGAGTTTGAGATTCAGCTGCCGAAGGGCATTCTGGTACAGAAGTTGCAAGCCAGTGCCGAGGGCGGCATTCTGGTGCTGAGTTTGAGATTCAACTGCCGAAGGCGGATTCTGGTTACAGTTAGGTTGAGGGCCAGCTGCCGAAGGCAGCAGTTGGTTGTGGATTTTGATTGCCAAAAATGAGGCCCAGGTGAATGTGGCAAGGGAAGGGCTAGAAGAGATAGGTAGCACAGCTAAATTAGACCTTAACTCTCTAATGTGCGAAAAGGTGCTTTTAAGGGGGTAGGAGTTAGATTAATTGGTTGGATAGGACATGCATTATGCAGGGGATTAGAGGAGGAGGAAGATATTAGTGTGGTGGTGTGTAATAATCATCATAAGTGCATAAATGTTTTTCAATGCCAATGCCATGTGGTTTGAATAAAAAGAATGTGCCTAATATTTAATTTCATTGGAGCATGAGCACGGGGTTTCCAAGGTTGAGAGCCAACAAAGATATGTGAGCCATAGACTTCCACCTGGACCACAGACGCAAAAGGGTGGAGGGTTATGGCTGACATAAATGGTGCGTCCGCCGGGAGCGAAGCGGGATTGGGAGATTAAGACTTGGAGGCACGAACTTGAGGGAGAGGAAGGAGCACTTGGTGCATGGTAAGTATCTCACTTTGGTTTTGATTTTTGTCATTTGGTTAGGTTAGTTGAATTCCAATTCTTTTCCTTGGAATGGGTTGCATTTTCACTTATGCATTTTGTTGAGGAAGGAGCGCGGCTTGAGGTGATGTCCTAAACCTTCTTGGGATGGCATAAGGACATAACATTAATAGTGCGATCATTAGCTCACTAAATCTTAGAGGGATAATTCATCTTAGGAAGAGTCAACTTTGACACTCACCTCGGGGTGAGTTTCCAAGTTAGGGTGTTGTGAACTCAATGTTGCTAGAGTTAGAAATTGTTAGTTGAGAATTGTTAAGGTTGAAGTCAAATTGAGTCACGATCGAGTGTGAGTGCTAACTTGCAGGGGGAGAGCGAATCACTTGAGGTATGACATTCTTCAAAGTGAATTAATTAATTAATTAAGGAAGGATTTTAGTAATTATTTTTGTCGTTATCCGTTGTAGAGGGTAATTTCCTAGTCTTCGCATTGTGTTGGAGACGAGAGGGTGATGCCTCAGTCTTCAATGTGGTGCATGGTGAAGGTTAACCCCTCACTCTCGGTGTTGTGGTGAGTGTCAATTTGAGGGAAGAGTTCGGAGGTGATTCTCCGGTTTGACTGAAAATTGACATGAGCATGCCTATCCCTTGTTTGGGATTTTTCACTTAAGTTGGCTTGCAGGTTCTCTTTCCTTACATCTTCAATTTTTAATCCACACCCAGATAAGCGAAAACATTAAAAAAAAGTGAAGGTAGCAAGGGGTATGTGTGGTCAAGTGAGGGTTGATCGAATGTGCATGAATGCAAGGTAAGACTCGATCCCACAGACTTGAATTGGAGTTAGGATTAGGAAAGAGTACACGTAGGAAAAGATTGTTTAAGGTTAGTGAAGTTGTAAAAGAGGTAGAAGTTAGGATAGAAAGTTGCTTGAATGTGGATCCTATCGTTAGTCCAGAAAATTTAAAGGTAGATACTCAACTTGAGGAGGAAGCTACGCCCTCCAAGTTGAGTGGCGAGACATCGACAAAGACTGATACAGTTAGGAAGGAGATCCCTATAGAAATTGATAGGAGAATAGGAGTAGACACATCTATCGTTATGGCTCAGGATGGAGAGGGAGGAGGTCCGCCTCCCATGCCACCCATTGATCCACTGGTTAGGCCGAGAGGTTTACCCATTTTGGTTCCACAAAACTTGGCGGCGGTGGATATGCCATCCCACCTCCCTAAGTTTTATGGAACTAAAGATGAAGATCCTTCTAGGCACATGGAGAGATACATTGAGAGGCTGGCTAGTTCTCTTGTCACCAATCCGGGATATACCTCAAAAAAGACATCCTTGATTACAATAAAAGAGACAACATTCAACAAGTGGCATAAGAAGAAGAAGAAGAATAAGAATAAGAAGGTGACACTCCACGTATTGACACATGGCGCAATGCAAGGGTGTGGGTTGACTTCTTTGGTGGTTTGCATTAATGACAAAATTTGTGATATAAGGGAGAGAAAGGTGACAATAAGGAGCGAGATTTGAACTACGAACATCCGTTCCCTAGGGTTTCGGGACATTAGAGAGTGAGTGACATTATGGAGGTTGATATTACAGAGTTTAGGGTGTATTTGGAGCCTTAGTAGGTTGGCTTCACAATGCATGTGTATGTGTCACGGTTATAAACAATCATGGGCAAAGGAGAAATAATCTAACGTGACATATATTGCCACGAAGCCGGATCCTACAAAGAAACTTCTTAAACCATGAACAATGAGTAATGATAATGTTATGGAATGGAATGCAATGCATAGTTTAAATAGATTATCAAGTTGAGGAAAACCAAATTAGTTAGACACGAGGTGCCAATTTGAGGTATTTTTTGGTTTTGAAATGTTAAATGTGTGTTTATTAATACTTTTTGCAAGTTTGCAAGGGAAAGTTTTCTCATGAAATAGTTCACTTTGAAAACAAAATTACATGTTGATTATTCTTTCTCTAGGAAACTATGTTCAAAGGCTTTTTAAAGAGTTGGAAATAAAGTTCATCTAGTTGGTTTTGAGTTGTCAAAGATAACGAATAAATGAATTTATTATATTAGATAGGCAATTGCACTCATATTTTCCTTCACCTAGTTTCCTATGCACACGTTTTGCATGTTTTTTTTTGGTAATACAAGCCTTGTATTCCCATGTCATGCATCCTAAACAAATTGGGTTTGTGATTCCCATGACCTCAAATAACCAAAAAAAAAAAAAATTGTAATTATCTCAAATTTACATTGAAATGTTTTTTAATAGTGTAGGTCAATGCTTAGAATTGATTTGTCTAAGGTATACAATGTAACATATGGTCACCAAAGTAGTATGGTAGTGCATGTGAAGGAGAATCGCCCACACAAAAAATGTCTAACCTTTGGTAGTGCACATGTGGGATTACTACCCCCCTCTCCCCTATCATATAAAACCATTTGGGGGGAGGAGAGAGTTTGTATAACGACTAGTCATGACATTTTCCCTTCCCTCCCAATGCACGACCTTACCTCCAACCCAAGTCAATAAGCATCCAAGATATAAATTCATAAAACACATATGAAGGGAAATATAAATAAATCTACCCAACATTTTGAAGGTGAAAAGTTATTGAAAAAACATATCGCCACAAAGAGTTAAAATTTTGACTTATCATATCCACTTTTACTTATGACTTTTCATATTAAAATTTTAATCCACTTTCACCTAAAATCATTTGGACCAAAACCCCATAAACCAACATTGCCAAATGTTTAAGGTTGGTTCGAATGTTGGGAGGGAAGGCCGATGGCGGCCATGTTTGTTTTGGTCCCTCCTATAATCATATTCAATGTCTAAAGCCAGAAAGACCCCCAAAAATGTTGAATCAAAATGCCATAAACCAATGTTGGTTGTGTTGAGGGCCGCTTCCAACGATGGGAAGAAAGGCCAAAATATATGGCTGGCGGCGGCCATGTTCTTTGGGGTTCCTTCCTAGACCCACATTTAATATCTAAAGCCACCAAAATCTCCAAAAAAGTTTGGACCAAAATGCCATAAACCATTGTTGGTAGTGTTGAGGGTTGTTTCCAACGCTTAAAAAGGAAGGCTTTGTATGGCCATTGGTGACCATGGCTTTTTGGGTCCCTTCCCAACCTCATATTCAACTCCAAAATCCGCCAAGACCCCAAAAAATTTGGACCAAAATGTCATAAACCATTGCTAGCAGTGCTAAGGGCCACTTCAAACGTTGGGAAGGAAGGCCAAAATGTATGGGCACCGCCGGCTATGGCTTTTTGGGTCCCCTCCTAGCCTCATTTTCAACTTAACCATTTACCCAAGACCCCAAAAGAGTTTAGCCCATAATGCCATAAAACCATCACTAGAAGTGTTGAGGGTTGCTTCCAATGTTCCAAGGTTAAGCAAAACATTTATGGCTGCCAACGGCCATGGTTTTTTTGGATCTTCTCCTAGCCTCATATTAGACTTGTAAATCCACCTTGACCCCAAAAAAGGTTTGGACATAAAAATCATAAACCAATGTTGGTAATGGTGATGGTCGATGCGGCTCCATGGATTATTCATAAATCATGGGCCTTTGTTTTTCTAGCATGCAAGTTTTCTTCAAAGTTGAGAAAAGTTCGATCCCAACATCAAAATTGTATAACTGAATTATCAATTGAACACACGTTAATGACAACATAGCAAACGTTAGTATTTACCCGAACAAGAGAAAAACATGTATACATAAACATGATAATGAATCGTGAGCATAATTGCAACATGTAACGCATAACTTCGTTCACCTATAGTGTTGAGAAACCCTGGACTCCACCCTAACAAAGCATGATCAAGCCACATCACATCTACAACATACAACATTTCATTTAGAATGTTAAAATGCCTCCCTAGTAATGTTTAATACTTTCACTACAAAGCCAAAAGTGAGAACATTTGAGGGAACATTATTGGCAATGTATCATGGGGACATCCATTAACCATTAATTAAATTAGAAAAAGATGGAAATTCTACGTATGATTGGAATTTGTGCAATTGAGATGCAATCACTTGACAATATTTTTATTTTAACTTGAAGTATATTAATAAATGACCTTTCACTCTAACTCACTTTTGTTTTTCTTAATTATTTGCGAATACCTCCCCCCCATGGGGGGTTGGCCTCTTCATACCACATGAGTGTATGAACTGACAATTGGATATAAGTATGTATGGATTCATGCATGATTTTTTGATAATTTCAACTGCCAATATGATGTACACTAGATCGCAAAACTACACAAATATGGTAGTTGGCAAACTTGGAATGCAAATTGTCATCCAAATTTTTGGACATAAATTGTTCATTTTTGAAAACTTGTTAGTAGCTAGCTGTAATCCAATTTTTTTGGATGGATTAGTTCAACTTTGGTGATTTCGGAGTTTAGATCTTCATTTAGAAATCTAAATTAGTGAAGAAACATTGACATTAGCAACTCCTAAGCTAAAAGAGGTTTAGTAAGGTTAAAAAAGAACGTGTTGAACATTGGCAAGAGATGTGACGGTGTTAGTGAAGGGACCATAGTCACGTGAAAAATGCGTGATGAATATACGGATCTAGCCAAGGACATAAACAACCCTTGGAGTTTTTTCTTGACTACAGACTATGTGAGGTGATAGTCAAAGAGTCAATTGAGGGTCTTGGGAAGAGAGAGATTGTTTTGAGAATAGATCCTTGTAAATGACCATTGTCTGTATGAACTCGAGGATGTGAATCCATGTTCATGTGACAATGTCGAGATTGTAAATGATCATGTGTTTGATCTAAATGTCTGAACCATAGTCTTGCTTTACAGAAAGAAAGCATGCAGGAATTAAGTAGCAAGTTGAGAAGTCAATGGAGGGTGTGAAGTTTTTTTGTTTGTTTGTTTTTTTTTCTTTGCTACTAAAGTAAAATTGATGAATTATGTGTGGATAATTATATTCCATTTTAGTAATCAATTAGAAAAATAGGGTCATAGATATAGGATCCCCCTAAAAGTGTGTAGTAGGATCAGTGGAATAATTATGGGTTTGACTACTTGGATGAGGAAGCGTGTAGTTTTTGTCCAAATTTCAACTTGTATGTTTTGTTATCTCCATGTTTATTGGTAACCTTTAACTAGTATCCAAGTGCTATTGGTTGTGTTTCGAATGGTACTTTGAATGATTTAGGATTGGTATTACCAATTGGAATGAAATGAATGACAAATTGAATGATATGGAATGTTTGTTGCTCACATAGTCGGTTTCGCAATGCTATAGTATTCCGTCCATTATTTGGTACTTGTACGATTTATAAAAAAATATTGTGCCAAAAATTAGCCTCTCTAAACAATTACAAATAAATATAGGGTGCTAAAAATATGTCACATTAGCTTTTTATCTACAAATAGGGAGGGAAAAAATATTGAGAGGTGCATAAACATCCCCCCATTAAATACCCCATTATCGCACGTGGTTACAAAACATAAGGGGGTGTGATTGCCCCGAGTGGCATGTTGTGGAAGATTGCTTTGAAGGGTTGAGGTCTCATTTGAGAGGAGGGCCAACAACAATTGGTTGGAGGTGGGCAATTGCTTTGAATTCTTCCTACGCCTTGCCCTTGTTCTCACATACTATCTAGCAACCCTATGGCCTTTCAAAATTCACATTCTTAAGTTTTTGGAGTATGCATGTGTGGCCACTATGCTCAATAACATACTAATTTTTTTGAAAAATTATACATCTTCCCCAACCTAGGTGCCTCTATTAACCACCCTTCAAGCAATTATTTTTCTTCGGCATTCACAAATCTCATTTCATGTAGGCTTTTGTACTTATATGCATGTTGCATCACGTATAAACATTTGGGAGAAGAAATTGTTATAATGTTATCTACTTCCAAGTAATTGAAAGTAGTTGAATGTCAATATGTAAAATTAATGCAAAATTGTACACATTCACCAAATACATAGAAATCCAGAAAGGAAAAAAATATGAAAATAGTCAAATTAACTACACAAGTAAAGTGCAATTGCAATTGCAATTTTTTGTTGCTAGAAACCACACTTTACATAAATACTATGATGCATTCACCACATCTAAATTTTGGCAGCATAACTTCATAGGGTACAAGTATTCTTGTCATCAGTAACCAATTGGAATAATTGAAATCCCACTGAAATCCAATATTCTCAGTTTTGATTTAATTTATTGTTTTTCTTCTATATTAAACTTCCTTATCATAAAATAAAATAAAATTGGCATCAATACCTTCTTTGTATTGACTTGAATAGGAGTTTGTTATTTCTTATCTTGATCATGTTTTACCATGCATCATGATACACTTTAAACTCCGTAGCATCACACCTGAGGCAACCAAAGTGCACAGGATACTACGGAGTTTTCTAGTGTTAACATGGATGCGTGATACTAGTGAATTAGTGTAGCATGTGACACTATGGAATAACACAAAAGTGCAACATATTAAATGGTGTGGTGTGGTGTGGTGTGGTCCACTCTGCTTCGCCTTCCCGGGCGATGTGGCAGATGCATGCACCAACATTCAACAAGTGGCATAAGAAGAAGAAGAAGAAGAAGAATGAGAATAAGAAGGTGACACTCCGCATATTGACACATGGCGCAATGCAAGGGTGTGGGTTGACTTCTTTGGTGGTTTGCATTAATGACAAAATTCGTGATATAAGGGAGAGAAGGGTGACACTAAGGAGTGAGATTTGAACTACGCACATCCGTTCCCTGCGGAGGTCGTCTTTTGGGCTATAAACTCCAAAGCATGTTTTGTTGCTTATGATGTTTTCATCAAGGGGTATAAATAAGTTGTTAGTGTAGATACATCGTTGGGGATTAGCATGGTAGAGTGTATATGGGAGGGGGTTTGATTAGTGGCGCAGGGGGGTTAACGTGGCTTTTAGGGCTGTGCGCCATGCTTTTGTGAATTTGACTTTGTAATTTATGGGTGTATATTGGATGAGGTTGGTTTTTATTTGTACATTAAAGAGTTCATATATGTTGAGTGTAAATTTGTTGATTATTTGCTAAGAACATGGAAAGGTTCTTTAGTTGTGGATACATATTATGGAAGTATATTGGGTATCATGTTGGTGTAGGTATTTAGGCCATTTGGATGTGGGGTTGTATTCTATGATGTGTGTTGGGATGGTAGTGACTATGTACACATCTTCATGTATTGTTTGGAGTTTATGTTCTTTGTGGTGGCATATAATTATTGTGGTTGTACAAGTGTTTTCATTGGCGGCCATTCTTGCCCAGTGGATGGCTCATGTTGTGGAGTTTTTGTCTGGTGGGTGGGCTAAGTCATAGCCTAATCATTGTAATGATTTTGCTAGTCCGATTGAGCCAAATAGCAGGTCATGGGTGTGTGGTGAATTGTAGTTCGTGAGTTGGGTTGGGTACATGAGGGCCAAAGAGTAGTATGAGGCTGTTATTTGATAGGCGTCTATTATTGTGGTTATTGTGTGATGGGTGGAGGGGTTGGTGGTTGTTGCTAAGGTTATGTTTTTGGGTTTTTTCTTGGGGAGAAATATGATGTAACATTGGGTGAGCCACAAGATTTGAGTGGTGAAGTCATGTGGGGGTGGTTGTAGGAAGTTGGCCATGTGGTGTGTTCTGTTATTGGTGAACCTATCCCATAGCCATTGAAGCCTCGAGGATGGGATGGTGGTAATGTAGGTTCCCGTGTGGTCAAATATGTTGGAGTTGAATCCTTGGATTTGTATGGTGGGTTTGGATCTTATGATGTCTTTGTCCGGTTTGCATTCTTTGGTGATTAAGGTTAGGAGTTTTGCTTCAATGGGGGGCCAAATGAATCTTCGGTCTTTGGAGAGATGTTGATGCATGTGTTGTAGGTTGCTAATATATATATATATATATAATTATTTTATTTTATTTTTTTGCTTTGTAGGTGTTTTGTGTGAAGTTGTTGAGTAGGAGTAGGTTGTGACCTAGAGCTATGTTGTATGTGTGGAATAGTTGGAATTCTTTTACACATTTGGTGGTGGCATGTGATGTTGTATTCTGTTGACACAAGTAGTATTTTTTGGTGGCTCGGGCTCCCCATTTGTTTTTTCAAGTGGTGGTTTTGGTATTGGTGATGGCTTGTATTCGTTTACCGATGGTTGGGTTGTATTGTTTGTTGTGGGTGGGTTGTTCGGTTTGTACGTGTAGGTGGGGTGGGAATAGGATGTTGGCGTGATGTAGGGCTTCTTTGATTAACGTTGGTTTTTTTTTTCCTTGAATTCATGTGGGGGATAGAATGTGTTGGGTGGTTGGGCTTTGGATTTGGGTGATGGTGGTGATACCATATATGTATAGTTTATTGAGATATTTTGTGGTGTTCTTTATTTGTTCTTGGGAGAGCACGGGGTATTGTGGTGAGGTTTTCCAAGTTAATTATATTGGGGTTTGTTTGATTGGGAAATCTTTGTGGGTAGTGTTTATATGACTTGTATTTTGTTTTTGAGTGAAAACATAATGCGGGCAATGGGAGATCTTGAGCATGCTTGGTAACGTAATTTGGGGAGGTGTAGGGATCCACCGTATTTGGCATATACAGTTTAGCCAATCCTTGGTAGATTTTCTTAATTGTCCCGGGTTGCTAAGAGCATATAGCAATTGTTTGCATGTACAATGTATGTAGTTGGGTAATAGGGATGTTATGTTGATGCAAAAGTCTTTGGTGGAGAGGTGAGTTAGGATGTTTGCAGTGCTTTTGGGGATGTTGCATGTTTCTTTGGTGAGTTTGTTGAGGATTTTGTCGAGTTTCTAGATGTATGGTTTGGAGAGGGGGACTGCATAGTAGGTGTAGGCTATCCTGGGTTTTATGACATTGTTAAGGATGTGGAGTTTTTGTTTGATGGTGGCTAGTGATGTCATTAGTTTTTTACTTTGGTTCTTGATTTTCTTCATGGTTAAGTCTCTCTGTGAGTTTCATTTGAGTGAGGGAATGAGGTGTATTCTGAAGTAGGTGTATGGTTTTGTTTTGGGAGAGGGTAGGGAAGGGTTTGTTTTTAAATAGGATGTTTTGGGCTTGTGTAAATGCTATACAACGGTTTTTAGTGTGGATTTATTGGGGTTGCTTGTGATGGCGCATTTAGAGAGGTTGAGATCTAGGTGGGCCCATTATGAGAATTAATGTAATTTGGTGATTTGCAGTTGTATGTGAGAGATATCATCATTGATGATGGCTAGGTCATCGGTGTAGGTTATGGTGTTGCATGTGCATGTGGATGTGTTGAAGTGATATATGATGTTGTTTTTTTCCAACCATCGGAGTGGGTATAGGGAAATGATAAATAGGTACAGGATGTGTGTATCTCCTTGGATTGTTCCTCTACTTTTTTGGGTTGGTGGAGTTGCAATGAAGTGGTTGTTGTGGATGGAGGTGTGGAGTTTGTGTAGATGTTGTTGATGAGTTCAACAACATCTTTGAGTATCCAAGGTCCTCCATTATTGCGAGTAGTCTAGTGTGGTCTATGGAGCCTTTTTGGTTGAAATGGAGTATTTTATATTTTTCACCGAAGTTGGTGAGGAGTGAGGTTAGTGTGCTTGTGTATAGTTTGTATATGATATTGGCTAGGTTGACGGGTATGTAGTTGGTGATTAGAAGGGGGTCCTATTCTTTGTGTAATAATATGGTTTTGCTATGTTTTTAGTATATTGGTATGCTCTTTTGAAGATAGCATTGTTGGAAGAAGATGAAGAGCATGTCGTGAAAGGATGGTGGCATTGTTTTAAGGATTTTGTTTGGGATATCGTCAAGTTTGGGGGCTTTACCTCTTGCTAGCTTCTTGAGATTTGATCAAAGATTTAGCGCGTAAAGTTGTTTGACAACATGGCGTTTTGGGTCCTCTTGGTTCAAAGATGAAGCCATCTTGATTGTGCCATGGGTATTTTTGGGCTGCATAGTGGCATGTTGTGGGGTGGTTAGTGGGGTTGTTGCATATGGGAGTTTGTCTTTGGAAGGTGGTTTGTTGGGATTGCCATATTTCATGGGCTATGTCTTTGGGGTATGTGATAATGATATTGTGGTTTGTATCTTTGGGCAATCTAAGGGTGAACTGGCAGTAGGTTTGAAGATTTTATTGTGTATGGTTTTGGGTTTGATGTTAAATCACTATATTCGTTAATTTGAGAATTTCTCTTGTCTCAAATTAATATATGGACCACAACAACATGGTCTAATGTTTGGGTCATCCTACCTAAACCATCTTGATATGAACACCCGCTTCAAAGTACTTGCATCTTACAACATTCTCCAATATCTGTGTGATTTTATCCATGTTCTTACATTTGTGACTATCTCAAAATGCCGAAAAAGTCCCAAATTAACGAATATAGTGATTTAAGTAGTATTTTGTATTTAATAATGTATTTTTTTGACATAATACACTTGATGGTTGTTTGTTTGGTGGTGATTTTATGCGCTTTGATTTTGGTAGTCCTTCTTATGGTTGCAAGTTCCTCGATCCATAGTTGGGTTGTTGATTGTTGTGGGGTTGGTGGTATGTTGACGTTTGTGATGGTTTGAAGTTGTGGGATGTCCTGGTGGGTGGTCCATGTGGGGTGCGAGTGGGTGGTGGCTTTGCGTATGGTTTTTCTTATGTTGTGGTATGTTCTTAGATGTTGTTTCCAAAAAAATTGTTGTTTGTAGAGAAAAAATCCTCTTTGTTGATGGGGGTGGTGTGGTAGAGAGCGGGGGGGGGGGCTTGTTGTTTATACAAGTTTCATCTATGCATATGCTTAGTGTGTTTATAATGTATTGGAATTTGTCTTGGGTGATCTCCCATTCTATGGGCATCATTTGTGCGTTCTGTAGTGTTTCGGTTAGTAGCTGTGTGTCTATGTTTGTGGCCTCTTGAAATTTGATGAGGATTTTTTGGATGTTTTCTTGCGGGCTCGGGTAGGTGATTTTTATGGAGTGTTCTAATGAGAACCCGAATGAAAATTTAGATCCAAGCATGTGAGAATGCACGCAACTTTGCAAAGATGTTTTGTTGTCGTGGCGGCTTCTTGAGATAAAACCCTCGCCATGTGGGTACCGGTTCATTGCACTGGCAGTGTGATCTTGCACTTTGACAAAAGTGGTTCATACTTTCTAGCAAATATGACAAGTTTAGCTAGGTTGAGCAGAGGAGGGGCAAATAAACATACAATTGCAACCATCTAAATTCATTGGCAATGGAGATGATAAAATGCTACTCACCTTTGTGAGAGGAAAATTGCACTTTTGGAGCCATTTTTATCCATTGCAAACCTAATGGCATTCTATTATGACTTTCATATTTTAAAATTAAATTGTTGTTTGAATAATGGTATGGATAGAATCTTGGGGAGTTCACTGCGATAATATTAGAAAACAACGTGCGGGAAAATATAGGGTAATTTATATTCACAAAAGGAAAAACTTAGAATTTTCTTAGAAGTAATATAGGTGAGTATGTATGATAAAATTTGTATTATAAATAACATAGGCTTGATACAAATAACGCATATTTCTAAAATATTTGTAAAAATATACCGTAGGATTTAAGGATCCTAAGTTTTTTTTTGAAATAGGGTGTCCTTTGTGTTTAGAGGCGGGAAGATTTTGGATGAAAAACTACGTCGATTCAGTTGAAAAAATGGGATGAAAGATTGATGAGGGCGGATGACGGATTAGGGTTTAGGAAAATTTGGGGGAGAACGTTGCTGGAGGATTAGGTTTTGATAAATTAGAGGAGTTTTGGTTGGTCTTGTGTCTGTCTGCTTCAAGTAGGATGTTGTAGTATTAACTCTATACCCTTCTACATTATTGCATGGACCCTATTTTTGCTTGCTTTGTTGTTGGTGTTTTAATTATTTTTTTGACACTCAGTACCGTTGTATTTAATTGTGCGTGTAACTTGATTGAGGAACATGGGTTGATTTTGTTGTTTGAAACTGTTTATGAACACTCTTAATGTAAAACCTTGTTGTGCCTTGGATTTTGGTGACTTAGTACTTTGAATGCTCTTAAACCCTTTGGAGCAAAATCAAATAATTATAATGAACATACCTAGCTTAAAATTAAAGCTTCATCAAATTTTAAAGTAATTATAGGGTCATTTAAAAAACAAAAAATTAGAAAATTATATAATAATACGGTACAAAAAATTAAGGATGGATAATTAAATACCCCTTGAATAAATACCCTTGTCACGCACGTGTATACATATATACATGTCTAGTGAACTCCCCGAGGATAGAATTCATAGGTAGGAAAATGGAATGCCAGAGGTGGTTTCAGTTACATTCATCCCCTAGTTTAATTTATGGAACTTAATAAATCATTAGGCACAATCCAAGTAGTTGCAAGGCCGTCCAATGTAAAGACTCTATCCACCTGGATAGCTCATGGGGTGGGTGGTGTAGATACCTGCCAAGTTCACACATGTTCGGATTACCAAGAAATCAAACTAATTTAGGGCTTATGTTATGTTTATATCCAAGGACTAGGAACCTCGATGTGAACTCACCCATGTCCATTGCACAACGGGAAGCTAATTCAAATCGTTTAAATAACCTAGATTGAAATACATGCCATATATCCACATATATATTCAACATATACACAATCATTGTTGTCATGTATGATGTTATTTTTGACCTCTTATATAGAAGGCGTATAAAATATAGTTTCAATATCATAGAGCAAATAAATATTATTTGAACATTTATTGTAGGGTAGTACAAAATCGTTATGTACCCCGCATAAACACACGTCCCGTCCTATGAAGCTCAAGACATTCCAAATGTGGGCGAGAGGAAATTATTGCATACGAGTGTACCTCTAATTCATCCACCGAGGACGCCTTGAAATAGTATATAGGTCGGATGTTACTCTTTTTAGATGATTTGACACCGGAATCAATTTCAAGTACTTTTAAATTAGTCTAATGAATCAACCACAAACTTATAGGGGGTAAAAAATTATAACACGGATGGATCACGGATACGCTCAAGATCTCCTTTCCCAACACCTACCATGGGGGGGGGTCAAAAACCTATCCCCTATAGGTTTGTTGCTTATTCGTCCAAAGTTGACCTTACTGGAATATTTCGGGGTCTCTAACCATGCTTTAATAGGCGTTCATTTGATTAAAAAATGATCATCCATGGGTTCTACATAGTAATCAATGCTTTCATCCTCCCTCTTCGATCTTAGAAATTTTCATGATGTTTATGTAAACCCATCCATTGTGGATGAAGGGGACCTAGTAAAAACGAGTCCCTACAAGATTGAGGGCCTCAATTCATTCCAACTGGACTAAACTAAACTAATTCGAAGTCTCTGATGATCATAACATTAATCAGATCCATAACAGTGTTCTATGGGACTGACAATATTTTGAGGAATATTCCCCACATTCAGTCTGAATGATAGAATATTCCGCAGAATATTGTCAGTCCCACGGAACACTGTTATGGATCTGAATAATGTTATGATATTCCTGGTATCAGTTTTTTTTAATAAATAATAAAGTGCATGCTCTAATACAATTCACTTTGTTTTCACCTTCGCAATGGATGGGTTAAGTTTATGTAGGCACCATGAATCCCTAGCCCTCTCTTAATAGATGCTACGAAACAACACCTGTAATGCGCTCGCATGTTCAACAATTCCCTGGCGCCAGAAAATGTGTCACACTTTTTTGTTAAAAAATAATTAAATTTACGCCTAATCTGACTCGCACGTAGGGTACCGTAGAAGTGGGACCCGGCAAGGGAGCCGCTGATGTCAGAATAAGAGATACCCGCCGGGTATGGTGACGGATTTGGCTGTTGGGGAGCGGGAGGTTTCCTCCGCTGCCCTTCTCGGAGGAGCCTGCGTACCGTTTTCTTCGCCTTCTCGCGCGACGTCGGATGCCCGACTTGCGCTCTCGCAGGGAATTCGCCGTCATGGGCAGCAACAACGATCGCCCTGCGAATTGCGATTCGAACGAGCCCTTGAACACGTGAATTCGAGTTCACGCGTGCTCTCGGGCTCACTCTCGGTGAGCCGACCCGACCACCAGCAAGGTCGGACTCAAACAGATTAGGGGGTCGATCATTTCGCGGCTGTGGAGATCGGGTCTTCGAGAGACGCATGGAGGTTGCGTTGCTCCTTCTGTTGCTGCAGAGCTCGAAGCCATCTTCAAGGAGGCGACCATCGGGATGATCAGGTTTTCGAACGAGCTCCTGAACACGTGAATCCGAGCTCAGGTGCGCGCTCTAGCGGCCACTCCCATCGAGCCCACTCACGGGGTCAGTCAGAGAGATAGGCTCCGGGGACCGTTTCGCGGTGTGGAGATCGGAGCGTTGCCGGGCTTACAGGGACGCATGGGTTGCAACCTGGCATTGCGACGAGGCTGCATTGCTACTGCAGAGCTCATCAGGGTGCGAAGGTTGGCGACTCGGTTTGCACCAGGTTATGTGGGGATGGAGGGGGATAAGCAGGATTTGATTTGGGCGGCAGGGATGATGATGATGATGTAGGAGCGCACGGAGGTTGCACTCCTCTCTAGTTCAATGCAGAATGACCCCTGCCAAGTCGCAGGAGCAGTCTGCAGAGAAAAAGGAGAGTCTCGGGTCGATGGGATTCATAGATTGGTGATGGATCAGGTCGTGGCATCCCGAGTGGGGTACTGAGGAGGACACTCAGCGACTCGCAAGGGAGGGGAGGGAATGATGGCGGGAGGGGAGGTAGTTCTTAGGAAGACGGCCGTGGGCTCCTCGCAGCGGAGTCGTCTGTCCAACATCACCAACTTCGGCCCCAAGGGAGGTGTGGGGAACCTGAGGTTCGGGGATGAGCAGAAGCTGTGCAAGAGCTGGAACGAAGGGAGCGTCAATGGCAGCAGCCATTCCTCCGTTCACTTGCAACACCAACAGGTAAATTTTTCGTCCAAGAGCTCTGACAGAGTCCCACCGCGTCGTAGTAGGGTTAAGTGTAGCAATCTTCATACAAGAGGTTCATCATTGTCATTGAAGAAGATGACAATCAGTCTGGAAGCAGATACTCGATCTGCATCGCATTCTTGCAAACTTGGATCCCAGCCACAGAAATGACTCACGGCTGGGGGTTGAATCTCAAAAACTTCAAAATTAGCAAGAGCTCGTTATGTCCTCGTAGCCTTTCATGCACAATCTTTATTCAGTCACTACATTTACCTTCAAGTCAGTAATTGTCAGCCCAGGAAATCTCCTCACATGTGTCGAAATCCATATCTTGAGTGGTCAAACGCAGTACATGTGCAATTTGGAAAGGGAGGGATTCTTTTCTTGATCGAGTCTTGCAATCAAAACTGGCTGGAACCTGGTCGAAGACTCTCTTCTGTCATCGTCCGGTCTTTTGTAGCTGGTAGTAAATTCTCCCGGGTTCCAAACTATGAAAAAGAAGAAGAGGATCATTTGTAACTACTTTTGATTCCCATTGCAACACCAGGACCTGACATATATCTTTGTTCTTAGAGAATTAGTAGCCTTTGCTCAGCTGGGTTGAGATTGTAGGCCATCTCAGCAATGTCACCAAGTTCCAGCTCGGAGTTTGCCTCATGAGCAGAACGAGAAGTCTTCCGACTTGCAGCTGAACCTTGAGATGAACTTAGCACATGTTTTGAATTAACTTAGCTTCACCTTGTAGATGTATATGTGATAAGTCCAGTTTCAAATTCCGACTAAGTCTGATTTTAATATATATATATATATATATAGATAGATAGATAGATAGATAGATACAGCTGTACACTGAGACTCATCAACACTACATGCCTGCAGGAAATCAAGATACTTCAGCTGGCACTCCGGGAAAAGAAGTACTGTCTCTACCACCTCTTCAGTACTGCAAACTTGTCTTCGGGTTCCCATCATTACCTATGATATTCAACTCCTAGGGGTTTATATACACTATAGTCAGTGCATCTACTATGGGAGTTTCCAGGTTAACTGGCTTTACAGTATGTGGTATGGACTAGCTGCCAGGCTATAATGGTGCTGTTTAGTGTTTGCATTCCGTTCTATGACTGAAAGTCACTCTTTACCTGTGTCAGGGCTGAGATTGAAGCCTACAAAGCAGCTCTTGACGCAATAAGTATTTCCATGGAAGAGACGCAGAGGGATCTGGAAGCAAGTCTTATCAGGCGGGCACAGCAAAATGACGACATTATAGCCTATAACTCACACATGGCCAAGGTTTGCCTCAGTTTTCATACATGGCATGAAATTTTCTGCGTCACATTTTAGGTTAGTCTCCCGTGTTCGGGAAAATCAATACTTGCCAAGTGTTCGCAAGAGCAGTTTGTATGGTCATTGGCGACAACCTCCTGTCATAGAAAAGAAGCAAAATGTTTCAAACACGGATAGGCACTTACTGACATGCTCCTCGATATACTGTCACATTGAAGTTGGTTATTGGGCTTTAGTAGCCCAGACTCTTGTGGTATTTGTTCATCACCTACCTTGATGCTGATAATTGTGTTGCTGATTTGCTTGCAGGAGTTGTACTCGTTGCGTGAACAAGTGAGTGCTGACCATGCAGCGGCATGAAAAACTGCATGTAATTGCAAGAAATATCTTACAGGAATATAGTCAATGGCCCATAGATTTTTATGTCAAATCTTTTAATAGCGGATCATATCCTAGACTGAAATCAGTGTTTCACGACTAGCTAGCTCAAACAACTTGAGATTTGAATTCTGGTGTTTTACTTTAAGAGTAAACAATTGAGTAAATTCCAGCAAACAAGGAATTCAGGGATAGGTAAGTCCCCCTACCTGTTTCTATTCCTGTTCTCATGCAAGTGAGTTTGAGAAGGAATGAACATAAGAGCTTCATATCTTTCTAACTCCTAGAGTTCATGGTGATGTAATGAGGTGGCGTTGCCACCAAGGATATCGTATGGTGGCTCTGAAACTTCTTTTCCGGGTGGTTGTCTTCAGCTAAAATTGCAACAGCACGAGCACACTGGGATGATGATGGCATATAGGATCAGCGAGAGTGACCTTCAGGTACAATGCATCAAACATTTGCAATTTTTTAGGTTTCAGTATATTTCAGACATACGTTATCGTGATCCTGCACATTTTCAGGAGCACTTGCTTTTGACAGGCTTGCTTTGGTCACAGGGGATATAGTTCAATTTATGCAGCAACAATTGATTTTACGCACGTGAAGGGTAACTAGCAAAATATAATTCTGCTGAAATGTCCTAATAAAATTGGTGGTTGTATTTTGCAGGAAAAGCTTGGAGAGGTTACAGAGCAGTTAAGAATTATTCTTCAAGAAAAGCAAAACAAGGTAAAAGGCATAGAGAGAAGTGGCTGTTGATTCTCCTGTTAGACTGGTCCTATGTGTGTCGACGGTCCGTTAGTGGTATTTATATTCTGCTGAGCATCGACGGGAGGGAATAGATTTACTCAAGAAAATTGTGATTGTGAACATCCACGTGCCTCTTGGCATTTGAGTAAGTGATCTGTATCCTCAAAGATGCTAGTCCAGTACCCACGTTAAATCCCCAACGGCAACTAACCCCATAACATATATAGTGGTTGTGTGTCAAGACGTTGGCCACTCAAGACAGCTCTCTTACATCCTTCATGGTCTTCAAATTGTCCCCCAGGGTGTGAAGGATGGGAGTACAGGCAAGACGGGAAAACGTCCAGAAACAAATGCGCTCAGGAGACACACTATGGGGCCTGGTAAAGATCTCTACATGATTCTTATGGACTTCCATAGTAGATAGTAATCCTGAATAACAGTAGCCAATTCCTAAGACTCCTAAGCTTTCCTCAATCCAGACTCCTCACTACTGGAATCCAGTGGATTTAATGTCATATTCGTTTGTCAACTTTGTGACATTCTAAGTTTCCACTGGGACGAAGTGTCATATTTGTGGCATTATTGTGCTCAATAAGTTGACATTAACGCAGTCAAAACGCATTAGTGCCTGAAACACATCAGGACATCCTTGAAGCATTCCGAAATCGCAATGGTTGTGTTGCATTGTTGTTTATTATGATTTATTTGGCTTAAGTGTGTGCTAGTCAGCTAAGCAGAATGGCAATTTTGGTGCAGGGCCATTTGCGCCTGGCCTTTGGAACTCTTCAACCAAACCGAAGAGTCTCAACGATCTCTACTCCAACACCACCAGCAGGTTCCTTACAATCTTCATTATTTTCAACTGAAATTAGTTATGCTCTTCGTGACAATGCAGGGCTTGCTGGATCCTGTGAATTGTCATCATGTTGTGCGGGGTGCCATCTAATGCTTGCGGTTATGTTGATGATGAGAATTTCCGTGGTTCTGGCATCAGGCGTGGCGGGAGGGAACAAACAGTGCCCCTACCAACCTTGGCAACCTTACCCACCGTACCAACTTCCACCCTCCCCATTTTTATTATTCCTCCAAAAAGCTCGCATTTGCGTTACCACCACCTGACAACCATGGGCCCGTTGGATGAGAATGAGAGCATTCCCGAGCCATCACCATCTGCCAAGGTGGTTCCTGTCAAAGATGATGATGAGGATGATGATGAGACCACAGCAGAGGTAAGTACTGGGGACTTGAAGGAAGGGATTATCAGCACATCAGAGACTGTGATGAGCACCAAAGAGACAGACTCTAATGCAGGCAAGGAATCAGATCAGGATCATGTGCTCATTAGATGCACTTGTGACGAAATTGTACCGGAACCGCTTAAGAATATTCCTGCAGACATGGTGCCCTCCGTCATTACGCAGCCGGCCAGCAAGTCTAGCTATGGCAAGGCGCGACTGTGGCAATGTGCGGGAGATTCTGTGATGCCTCACGAAGGAACCCAACTTAGTGAGGAGTTTCATTCCATGCTGATGCGACGGTTAGGAGCCACTTTTGGGTGCCTGAAAAAGGATATTGACCTGGAGCCACGAACTCCAGCTCATGTGTCTTCTGCAGCGGAAGACGATCCCTCTCCCAGGCTCACTGCATTACAGTCTAGTAGGGCAAGGAGGAAACTTTCTGCAGATCAAGTAGCGGTGAGGCAGGAAGAATCTGCTCCTCCGGATCATGACATGATGAATAATAAGAAGCTGCTGATGTCTTCCAAGGTGTTGGTGAACAAGGCGAGGCAACAAGCAGCAATAACTTGTGTGAATAGAGTAATAAAACCTATTTCCAGAGCCCATAGTGAGGTGGTGGTGGTGGACAGTGAACTTGATTCATCAATTGCTAATTCCCACTTGCATGAGACTCTCGCAAGTGAACCTGAGAAGACGACACCTGCCCTCCGGAAATCAGGTAGTGTCAACGGCAATCGAAGTGGCTTGGCGCAGCAAAAGACAGTGAACACAACAAAAACTCAGCCCAACAGGTTCATCACAGTCAAGGACCGGCCGAAGCGCGAGGCGACTCCAAAGAATGTCCATTTGTGCAAGCAGGATCATGGCACACAAAGTAAGAACAGTACTTCAGATGATCCTGCTAGCAGGAGTACTAGAGGCCTCGCTGCGACAGGCCGACTGCGACGTCGAGCGGCTGCAGCCGTGGTTTCTTGCATGGAAAGTCCTATCTGAGCTCATGCACTTTGGTGGATCAGCTGTAGTTCTTGCCTCTGAATTTATTGTAGTATATAATTTCTGGGAGGCTCCTCAAGAGTTTTTCCCTCAGCGTCCACAAGGTTCATTTTTGTAGGTATGTAGGATATGATTGTCATGGCGGTAACTTAATCTAAATATATGTAAGGACTCTCCCTTTCTCTCACTCTCTGTCTTTGCCTCTGTCTATCTGCATCTTTTGCTCTAGAATTTCGTCAATGGAGAAACTCGGTTTAATTCAAATTCTTCCACGTTGGTTCAATGTCTCTCAGCTGTTTCACTAGGACCATGTATAGAATTTGTTCTAGATGGGCAAGTTATGTTCATACACAAATTCATATCTAAAATCGTGCTAAAAGAAAGTGAACCTCGTTTCAGGTGCTGATGTGAGTGCCAACTGAATTAGAAGCGTAAAACAAGGAACAATGTTGGAATGCACGTGCAAATTGCGGTAACTTTGAATATGATTGTATAGCAACTTCGTGTGCACAAATGACCTTGTTCAAATTTCATGTTTTTGCCTACAATTATTAATGTTGTGTTAAACCAGGGTAGGTTTTTCCCTTTTTTCACTTCAGGACTCAAATAGGTAATTCCCATTGAACAATAAATACCCAAATATTGTTCATCCAACATTCTACATCCATTTCTATAGTAGAAAGTTCTATACTAAAATATGTCTAGATTAGGGTTTGGCTCTCAAGTACACCTCAAGGAATACGATGCAGTGAAGTTTAGTCATGTAGTAATCACTGTTGTCAGCGTCAGAGAGTCAAGATGGGCATACTTAGTCCAAAGCTCTTAAGACAATTGTTAATGTGTTTTGCATTTGACTCATTAATAGAGTAGTTTCTAGTTGTTATACATCTGTTTTCTAGTTTACCTCAACAGGTTATGGGCCCACTATCACCATCACTGTAGTTTACAATTTCGGTTTTCCTTCCTCACTGAAGTTTTTCCTCCCATTGCTCTAGTTTTTCAATTTTGTATTTCCTTGGTTTCTTTTCCTTCTCTTCACAGAGACATCCGACAAGAACTATGTCAAAATCTTTGACGGCGATCGTTTCCCCGTATGGAAAATTTCATATGGAGATCGTTTTTGATGCAAAAAATGTTAATCGCATTGTCCAAGGCACTGAACTCAACGACTTGTTCCTGACTATCAGGAGCGTCTTTGTAATTGGGATGAGCGACATGCTCAAGCCCGCATGCTTATTAGTAGTGCCATGTCTCACCAAGTTCTCAGTAAACTGACTACCTGCTTGACAGCAACAGAGATGTGGCAAAAACTTTGTTCCCTCTATCTCAAAAGAACCGCAGAGTGGTCCGAGACGACCCTAAACTACCGGATGATGGTGGAGAGATACCCAAATCTCAAGGAAGAGGTTGGCGGTTCAATTCACGGCTGTGAAATCTCCTCTCTACTTGACGGAAAACTTGCCAGGTGGTCAACTGCCTCCTGTGCTTTGGCGCTGGCCTGTCGGGTCTTCTGTCTCACAAAAAAAAAAAAAAAAAAAAAAACCGCAGAGAACGTGTTTACACTTCAAGGCGAATTCTATGACTACAAAATGGCACGCTCAGATGATATTAGCTCTCACATACAACATTTTAGTGAGATGGCCTTGTTGTTACAGGATCTTGGGAGTCCACTTACACCTCAAATGGTCATGTCCAAAATGATCTGCAGCCTTCCTCCCATTTACAACATCATAGCAGCCTGGGCTAATTAATGTGTTTGTCATCCAATAGATGGTTGATAACCTGGAGGAACATCTACTACGGCATGAGCAATTAATGAAGATCCAGCGCGGGCTTGATGATGCTGCGGACCAAGCTTTCTTTACCCGTACACAACACTTTACGTCAGAACCTTCCCTCACCAAGAAAGAACAATATCAAGCTGATGTGGAGTATATTCGTGACTTTAAAGCACGAACCAAGTGTTACAACTGCGGGGACGTTGGGCATTGGAGCGCTGACTGCAAAAAGCCACGTAAACCCCGACCTACAGATAAGACAAACCCTACCAAGATTGATTACGGACTCAGCAAAGCCAATTTGGCATAGAGTTTACGAGCAGATTCAGACACTGCTAACTTCGATGATGACTATGCTTTCATGGTTACTTCTGTAATGCATAGCTACGCTTTCTATTTCAATTGTTCCTCAGAGACTTGGTATGTTGATTCTGGAGCCTCGGATCATATGACCGACCGCTTTAATCCTACCCCTGAAGGCACTTATCCGGTTCATGTTGCGGATGATACCAAATTATGGGCCAGAGAACAGGGTGACATTCGTATCACTCGAATTGTGAGAAATATCAGTTATCCTGGTACTTTGTCATACGTTCTTTATGTCCCCAAGCTTCGACGCAATTTGTTTTCCATAGAACTTGCTTCTACCAAACAATTATCGTTTGTTACATTTCCCGATTCTTGTATACCTCTGGCAAGACTATTCTAGAAGGCACACGTCGTCATAATCTCTACCATCTCTCTGTCGCGGTCACAGTCATTCCTCCTCCAGTGCCTCACACTATACCTTCTTGAGCCTTATTTCTTGAATCCAACATACTTGTTTCCTCCAACAAATTTCCATGCCATGCACGGATGGGTCATTTACCCATTGCAACTATCAACCATATGTCAAGGTTTGAAAGCCTATAGGATTTTCAACTTGACAAACCCCTTGTCGATGAAGCTATGTACGAAAAATGTTTACTAGGCAAAAAACACACGAGCTCTTATCCCACTACTCCCGGTAAAGTTCGTTGTCAAACTCTAGGTCAAGATGATTGCACATCTTTCAGATTCATCCACTTTGCCAAAGAGAAGTCCAAAGCATTTTCTTTCTCCAACGGGTTTTTGCTCTAGTTCAACGGGATACAGGGCATCCGTATCGAAAATTTCGATCGGATAGAGGAGGAGAATTCTGCAACATTGATTTCGATTTATTTCTGAAGACACATGGGATTGACCATGAGACAAGCACCCCATTCGCTCCTCAACTAAATGGGTATATATAACGGGATAACATGACTGTTATGGAGATGCCCAAGAGTATCTTACGTGCAAAAGGCATACCCAAAAGACTTTGGGCCGAGGCGGTTAATACTGCTGTCTATCTTTAAACAGGACGGTGTATACACAACTTGGGGATCGGACACCATTTGAGATGTGGTACGATACTAAACCCAGTGTTCAACACTATTGAGTATTTGGATCACAGGCTTATGTGTTTCCCAACAAGGAGGTGCGACAAAGCTCGAGCCAAAAAGTTTTATGGCGTACTTTGTTGGCTACAGTTCGACATTCAAGGTTTATCGATTTTGGGATCCTCAGTGCAACAAACTTATCGAGAGCTCTGACTACAAAATTGACGAAACCTCACGAAAGTCTTCGGAGCAATCTCTCTCAATTTCACCGCATGTATCCTTTCAAGATGTACCCCTCTTACCACTCATGTTCCTTCTTTTTCATTACCATTACCAGTGTTAGCAACCACCACAATACATGATCACTTTGTTTCTATTAATCTCCCCTCACCACAACAGATTAATTCAGAGACTTCAACACCACATGTTTCCTTACCACCAGTTGGAGATCCAATATCTATGTGTAAGTCGTCATCTGATTTGAGTGTCCCAGTGGGAGAGCTTCAAAATGTTCCTTCCTCTTCGCTGGTGGGAGAACTTCCGCATGTTCCTTCATCTTCGGGCATCATCTCACCAGTGGGAGATATGCAAATATCAAGTCCCTCATCCACCGTGGGAACTACTTCATAATTCTTACCACATGATCGTGATTCCCTTGTTTCTCTCAATTTTGTATCGAGACCAAAATTCAAGACAATCACTCAACTCTATGAAGAGATAGAGAATTATCAGGCGTTTCATCAACTTGCTGTTTCTCATGCCTTTTCTACCACAATAGATGAACCATCGCAGAACCTAAAACATATCACAAGGCGCTTCACTCTCCGCATGCAAAAAGGTGGCAAGAAGCCATGAATATTGAGTATCCAGCAACTCTTATGGACAACAACACATGGTGACTGGTACCGCTTCCCCCAGGTCACAAAGTTGTTTAGAACAAGAGGGTGTTCAAAGTTAAATACAAGGCCTTGGATGTCGAACTGTAGCCAACAAACTACGACATAAAACTATTTGGTTCGAGCTTTGTGCGCACCTTGTGATCCAAATACTTGATATTGTTAAAGATCACCATCAGATCACCATCAGATCACCATCAGATCACCACTAAAATAGGCAGTGCCAATGTCAAACTGCTGGAGTCGCATTCTTCAAGTTGCTGCAGTGTTGAAAATTGTTTGAACTGAAGAGTGCCGAATAACAGGGGAACAAGTTTCGGAGAAATCAATACCTGGTATTTGAGTATAGCCCTTGGCTACTAGAAGTGCTAGAATGTCAAACCACATGGCCCTCTCGTGGACGTCCCTTACCGTGAAGTTGTTCATTATTTAACGTACGCAATGGTCGTGTCACATCCTGATATTGCCTAAGCGGTTAGTAAGGTTAAGGTTGCTACTTATCAAGAACACCACGACAATCCCATTGGACAGCGGTCAAACGCATCTACAAGTACCACAAAGGCACAGATGATTATGGCATCATGTATACACCATCTGATCACTCAAGTCGTCTTGTTGGATCTTCTGATTCAGATTTTGCAGGTGATTTAGATGATTGCAAATCAAGAACAGGATATGTATATATGCTGGATGATGCTGCCATTACTTGGGCAAGTCAGAAACAAGCATGCACATCAGATTCTACGACTACCGCCAAGCTTATTGGCCTCTCAGATTCAGTGAAAGAAACTATTTGGTTGACCAGGTTACTACGTAGCCTCAGCATTTCTCCATCCCTTCCTGTCACGGTGTATTGCTACAATCAAGTTGTACTTCAGCTCATCAAGAATGTTGATTTTCATCGAAGAACCAAGCACATCGATGTCAAGTTTTTTGTTTATACGTGAATTTTCGACACACAAGCTTTTTGATTTTCTTCATGTTCCGACAATAGAGCAGATTTCTGATACTTCACGAAGCCACTACCACATGATGCTTTCATCAAATTCCGCACAACTCTTGGCTTTACTAAAGACTAAGTAGGAGATAGCCTAATGTTGTAGTTGGTAGAATGTTATTGGATAAAGTGGGAGTGTTGAACGAAGTTCATCCAACAACATTCTACATCCATTGTTGTAGTAGGAGGTTCTAGAATACGTCCAGATTAGGGTTAGGCTCTCAAGTATGCCTCAAGGAATACGATGAAATGAAGTTTAGTCATGTAGTAGTCATGCTTGTTAGCATAAGAGAGAGACAAGATGGACATACTTTGGCTACAGCTCTGAAGACAATTTTTTATGTGCTTTGCATTTGACTCCTTAATAAAGTAATTTCTATTCATTATACATATGTTTATTAGTTTGCTTTAATGTATACCTAGTTTTTTTTCCAATCAAGCATGCAAGGGAGAACAACCGGAATTAGAGGCTTAACATACAAACTTAACCAGTGAGTAAGACAAAAGCTAAATTTGAAGAACCAACAGCCAAATTGTGTTTGATAGCGGCCAAATCTCCCTAACAAGTCGATTTCCATGTAACTAAAAGGAAGAATTGATACTAACATAAAAGATAACTCATTGAGTATTTAAGACCAATAAAAAAAGTCTTTCGTTTGAGGCAGTTTCATGTGCACTCAGTCTTGGTCTTGACAAGCAAGCCACCCAAAATGGTTAAATTGGGTAGGCATCTAGGATATTTATCATGTGATATCCGACTTCCAACAACTCTTACAATAATCAAATTATTTAATAAGAAAATGCACTAGAACATTAATAATCTAATACATTTGTTTTACATCAGTGTCTTGTGTTAAAGTTCGTCACTTGACAAAATGTTCATCTATAACAAGATGGATTGGATAAGTGAAACTTGCCCACCCATCCAAACTTTTGGGTCACCCTATTTTACATTGGAAGACTCCCAACCCACCCATATTACTAGGACCAGGTGCACATAGAGATGGCCTTAAATCCACTCTCTAGTATGGTTGCAAATGCGGCTATGGCTTATCAAAGCGCTCGAGGTACCAAGAGGCAACCACGGTGAAAGCATTGCAGTCACGAAGAGCCTAACTTCATGCGATTCCTGTACTTGCAGTATCGGACAATTCTCGTCTTCAGTAAATTTGCCATTCTTTGCCATGTCTGCCTTTGAACCATGCTTCCTCACAAAGCCACTACTCACCAGGATCAAATTGCAGGTCACACACCTTGCCACATAAAACAAGAGGTGGTGTTAACAAGATTATGCCTTCAAGAATATTCACATCTTGTTATCAACAAGAGGTAATCGAACCTTTCTGGAAACGAGAGTAGGTTGTCTAGGAGGCTGTGCGATGACAATTGTTCACTTGGTGATAAGAAACTACTCAAGGGCGTTTATTTATCCAAAATGGCAAGGGAGGAGTATATGTGCAGCGAAGTGCCTTGTGCAGAATTGAGATTACATGAATAGTGATAATTTCTGCGTCGTACAGTTCTGATTGCATTTTGTGGTTGCACTCAGTTTTTGCTTTGCAAGGACCCTAAAGAAATAAGCTTTGATAGACAAGTATGGAACACTTTGTGATTAAGTGCCTACTTGGAGCCGAGAGTCAAAATTTACCTGAGGGCAATGTAAGCCAATTTCCACTGTTAAATATATCCGAGGGAGTGATATTTACAGGGTGTTTTTGTGTGAGTTCAAGCCAGTGCTGATGGTAAAGTGTGTTACAGCTTTTCTAGGTTCCAAGAGAGCAGAGGTGACTGCAGAAACACAACAAACTCCTGACAATTTGACGATAGATGACATAGGAGGAAATCTTGAGTTGATTAACAGATGAACAAACCACTTGTAGGCTCAAGGGACGGGATTAAACGGCTCCAAAAACTGGAGGGATGAGCAAACTACAATGGTTTAATGGAAATTGTGTGACTCCTCAAAAAGTCGTGTGTGGTGATGAGAATGTTTGCGAAACCTGGAAGTGAATACCCAAACAGGGCTTTAAAAATACAAAGAGTTCCTAACTCCCTCACCTGCTAAATTTATGTAAGTGGAATAGGCATTCCGATCGGGTGGTTCTTCATCTAATTGTGATGTGCCCTGCTTGGCAGGTCTTTTTGCGTCGGCCAAAAAATTGTCATGGGCAAATTATTGCTGCCCACATCAATGCTACGCTTTTGCAAGAACAATCGGGATCCTAAGTCCAGCGGTTCTACAAAATTACACTTGACACCTAAACCGCGGTTCTACAAAATTACACTTGACACCTAAACCGCGGTTCTAACAACCATGCGCTGCCACTGCCCTACCTCCACCGCAACTCCCTTATCTGCCAAAACAAAAGCAGACTGTCAGCACACTACATCTGAGAAGCTGGTTATTATGACTCCATGTAAATAATATTAGGTCTTCTATTGAAACTCGATCATTAGCACTAGTACGCCTCTCCCATGCCATAAAGGTTTAGCACAAAAGAGTTTCCCTGGCCAAATTGCTCAAGAGCGAATGTGTGATTGCACTAGGCGGTGCAAAGGAGAAACTCTCCTTTCTACTATCTTATAGGCGGTACCAATGTATGGGATCAGTTTGTGTGCAAGCGGTTAATAGCCTTCTAACCGGGTCAAGCATCTAAAGTGTAACGGTGACTGATCTACTTTAGAGTCATTTTCCCTACCGATAATTAACCACATGTCAGTTCAAGTGTGGATAGTTATCCGTATATGTCCATGGTGTAGTTTTAGGACCAAGATGAAGTGAGAAGAGGGAACATAATATGATGGAAGTAATATGTTACCTATACACAAAGTTGAGATGGAGCCATTCTAGTCAGAAGAACTGAAACGGACCTCTGGGGTGTTTGTCGCCGACTGACCCCAGAGAACGGGATCCCAACCGCGCTTCGAAGCTGTTGGCGACAGCAAGCCTTGGCCTCTGATTTGACGTCAAGCATCTGCCGAGAAATCCCTTCTTGGGAACCGGCTGCAAAACACCACGCAAATAGATTCCGGGTGTCAGTAAAACTCTAAGACCAGAATTTGTGGTGAATTCATGGCAAGAGATGACCTCTGAAAATTGCAAGAAGCAGAGTACAACTGTTGCACTAATGTGCACACGAGCCGTATGCGCATCTCCGACAAGAATTGCTTATCCAGATACACAGGAACAGTGAACTTATCACAAACTTCTAACTTCAAAACATCAACACTGATAAATTAGTACTCATTCAATCACATCAAACTACAACACTGAATTAATACAGAGGTTGCAATTTCAATCTTTTATTTCGTAAATTTTCTACTTGCAAGACATCATACGCTGACTTTTGAACTGAAATAACATCAAACGAATCATTAGCTAATTAATGTTGCGTTAGCAACGAAAGATATTAAACCCTGAAGGACATGTATCAACATTGAACATGGTTTGAGTTGTTGGGCTAGAACTTGAGATGTATGGAAAGACGAGCTAAATGGTGAAGATGGAAAGGTAAATGAATGTGACTGAGAGCAAGAGAACTAAGACGGAAATTATATTGAGGAGTTGACTGGTATACGAGATGTATACCAGGCATTTGCATTGAGAGAAACATCCATATTTGGCGTTAGTACGCTTCTTGTGGTTCATGTCATTGGCCTCTTTGACGATCCTCAGCAAGACTTCGGGGGTCCTGTCACCGGTGTTCCTCGCATTCCGATGGCGCTCTAGCCTCGGCCCCCTTTGCAGGTCGATGCTGAACCTTCCTGAATGGTTGACCTCGAGGTAGCCATTGAAGACGCGGCTGGAGCAACCCAACTCTACGATTTCGACGCCATTGCCAGTTTTGATGTAATGGAAACTCCTGGCCGGGACCCATTGTTGGTCGGGCTGCAGGAGGCCTCCTTCAAGAGAGTAGGTGAGAGAATCATCACTCGTTTTGGACATGGAGTCCCGGAACTCGTGCATTTCGTAGTGCAGCGGCGAGTTAAACTCTTGGACGATGGGTCCGACGGCTTTCGGAATCCCTTTCGCACCTCGTTGCGAGAATTCGACAGAGTTGTTACGTTCACCGAAGACAAAGGAGGAAGCAATTGGAGAGAATGGAAAATCTTCTTCGTCCACTGTGTGGACCACCTGCTAGAGTAGAAGCGCATGAATAATCTCTATTAGAACAGCAGCAGGGGGTTTCCAAAACCCTCCCAAATCCAAACCAGAATCACCTCAAAAACTACCCACTTCTTCATTGCAGATGAAGAATATGGTACAAGGAGGAAAAGGTGGAAGATGTAAAACCCCATGAATAACCTCTATTAGAACAGCAACGAGAAGTTTTCGAAAATCAACAATGCAATTCAGAAATACAAAAACTACCAAGTTTCCTAATTGCACACTCGAATGTGCAACACGAGGTGCAAGATGTTGAAGATGTAAAGAAATACCTCTTCGGGTCGATCATAAGCCTCGAAGCCGAGCTCATCGACACTCGGCAACGAACCGGAGGAATCCCTCTCCCACCGGTGCCGACCATACACATCACCGCTGCGATCATATGTAAGGACAGCAGCACCAGAAGTGCTCGGTACCTCCCGAAGGATGGTACCATGGTAGATGTGATGACTCGAAGACTGACCCTTAGGTTGCTTCGTGGTGGATCGAGCGACGACATTGGTAACTGCAACTTTCCCGGGCTTCTGAAGCAGAGAGAGGTTCCAGGAGCTGCTATTTGACGACCACCTTTCGTGAGTACGGGTAGGGGAGTTGGTGTTCTTGGCCCTCCGGTGTGTGGGTTTAGTCGGTTTTGCGTATTGCACAATAGGCCAATCTCCATGCAATGGTTCACCAGGATGCTCTTGAGGCTGCCACATGATCGGAGCAGTCGTACTGGGCTGTTCGAAAATGATATCATCTTCATCAGTGGTGTCATCCGCCATAGCCGTGAGCGACAGCAAGCATTGCGCAAGCTGCGAAGAAGGACGGGTTGTTGTCACCGGTGTGTTACAGGCACCCACTCCAACTTTGAAGTTCCGATGGTGTCTCGAAGGGTAGTACCTCTCGGATGAAGAAGGCGAAGACTCCGAGTCATTTTGATCTAGAGTGCTTGTCGGTGACACAGACTCCGTTTCGTACTTGAGATCGTACCCATAGTGACCAAAATGCCTATCCAGAGTCTCAGTCGAACTGCTCCCACGCTTCCGCACGATCTTCACACCGTCAACTTGCAATGTGGTGGTAGTGTTACCCCCCATTCTCGACTGCCCCACGAGTTTCTTGAAAATTTTCTCCGACATCGGTGTCCCCGCACTTGCGTACTGCTGCGTCGCAGACTCTGGCCCCAGATTGAATTGGCCAGGATAAAGAATCCCACTCGTCGGTCGGCTCCCTGGAGGTGGAATCAAAGGCCCCACTCGCAAAGGCTCAGCCCTCGGCGCCGGATCAAACGGCTTCCCAGGCTCCATCTCCCACTTGAACGGCGTCGCGCCCGTGGTGGAAGACCGAAACGGTGTGCCGTTAGGGTTAGTGTTTGAGTTCGTGTTGTTGCTCGCATTGCTAACCTGGCGGCTGAAGAACATCTCAGTTTCGTCGTCCAGGATGTGCACTCCCATCAGGCTTGCACGGAGATTTAGGCTCATGATCCTTGCGGATGGGCCATCATCATCACTGCTTGCGGAAGATGTTTCCAGAGCCACCTGGTGAACAATGCCTCCAGGTGGTCCAGGCTGATGATCCCTTGAAGAAATCACCGTGGGCTCCCGCACCGATGACATTGATGAGTTCGTTGTCGTCGTGAGCACCGATTCGAAGATTGCTTCACCTGGGCCTTTGGGGCGACCCGGCTGCTCCTCCCATGTGAAGGGGACCACGCCAGGGGTGCCCACGATGTCGGAGGAGTCGGAAAACTCGGATGATTCCGAGTCCCGAGCCGGATCGGACCCGGTCACGATCATCCTGGCCAAAGTTCGCAACCCCTTGCAAACCTTGGAGCAGACCTCCGAAGAATTATTCTCAGGCGATGAGGACTCCAGCGCTCTCAACTTGCAGCCCAGTGTGAGAAACTTGTCGTTTGGAAATTTATGGAAGCAGCTGAAGAACTTCCTGCAGCTCGAAGGTGGAGCTCGTGAGGAAGCTATCTCGCATGATGCTCATATGCTCTTAGATCACTTCTTCTATGCATATGACCTCATTTTCGTGAGCATTCTCAACAACTGGCCCGTCTATTAATGTTCACTTTCCTTTCTTCCTTCCCGTAGCTTGAATTCGGCCTTCATCGATTTCGATATAGAGAGAGGGTCAGTAACGGACGAACTGCGTGTCGAAGAAAACATCATACAGAGATTTCGGAATACGCCTCGTGACAAACCTCGATGACCGAGGTGGCAGATCCATGGCACCTAAATATCTTTCAATCGGTCAAACTGATTGAGAACTATGCGAGATTCAACTCCTGGATAAACCCTGACAGTTCGACGATAAACCTGTTAAACCTCACACTGGTGTGAAGCTCCCCTCTTTGTCAGGCCTTGTAATGTACCATGCCAAAGCAGCTGCAGCGAATCCCTTCGACAAATTCTGCTAGATCCAAGGAAAACCGATTCACATCAAGTTTGAACAAGGATAGTCTTTAAAATCACTTGATCAGAGCGGGTCACTTGTTCCATCAGACACCAACTCGCAGAGAAATTTGACTTCATCCAGATCCACAGAAAAGCAGGAGAAGCAGTGAACTCTATGGGAACTCGCAGTAGCGACTTCCACGCTTGGCATCACATTTCTAAAAACATCCCCTAACATGACACTCCAATTTCGTGTTAGAGACACACATCATTCATATGAGGGGAGATTAACTAGTCCCTGTTCTCGCAGACTACTCTTTCAAGAAGTAGATTCATGTCGCCAGTTCGAAAGAAGAAATGCAACTACCTGAACCTCCCAATGTGGAAGCCTATGAATCCACCGGCATTGTCTCGTCTGGCATTGGCAACAACCGCTCCCGCAAGCTCCACCAGATCCGAAAGTAGATTCAAAGCCCCATCCACATACCACCAGATACGAATGCAGAGCTACTGATCCATTTCACCCGTGCAGCATCATCAGCACAGGAATGATCTCACATTCAATGCATATCGGAGTACTGATATTCGCTTCCCCCCAATATCTCACTCTCCCCAAACCGCCGCGAATGCAATGCCACGAAACTAATAAGATCACACTGATGATCCCTTCACTCCCAACCTTCCTGGGCAATTCGGCCGACAAACTGTTACAAGCTACAGATGAATCTGCTACAATGTTTTGTAATTTTTTTCAAAGTGAGTCCGGATCCAATCAACCCAACCACTCCCGGTACGGTACCCAAGACCGCTCGGGAGCTCAGATGGGTTGACTGAATAACGGCGGATCCACACACTGACTGACTGTGACTGGCTCACGAGACAGTCAGTGAGCTCAAACTGGAGCGGCAAGAAGCAGAGGGCCATAAAGATCTTGTGAGTCATGCATTGGCATCATCAGGAGCGGGCGGGGCGGCCAGTGGAAGAGGTCGCGGCCGGATGCATGGGTGGGAGCGCGGGAAGGAAGGAAGGAAAGAAGGGTCAGGCGGAGGGTTGGAGGAGCGAGGCATGTCGGGCGTGGTGACCACCGCCATCGCCGCTGCCGTCAGACACTCGGCGCTCCCGCTCCTTGCCTTTCCTTTCCTGTCCTTTCCTTTCCTTTCCTCATCGACTCTCTCGCTCCTCTCTCGCTAAGGGCCGCTTCACATGGGGTCCCGGGTCCCAAGTAGTCCCAACATGGAGGCAAAGTCCCAACTTTTGAGCCTCAAGAAACCATTGAAAGATGGTTAACTATCATTAAAGTCGGAGCTTGATTATATTATGAGCAAATATTCACAGGGACTTGTGTTGAGAGTTGGATTGAGTTTTTTGCTTGACCCAACTCTCAACACAAGTCCCAAGCCTCACCTTCAAAAAGTGTTGCCATGTAGGTATTCATGTCATACTCGGGACTTAGGACTTGGGACCCCGTGTGAAGTGGTAAGTCCCAACTTCCATGCTCTCAATGGCTAAGATTGCACGGATTGACCTCAAGTGACTTGGGACTTAGGACTTGGAACCCCGTGGGAACTGGCCCCAAGGACCACTTCCCACATGAGACTGACGGCCCATGACCATTGCACTTCAAGCACTCTCATTGTTGGAAAAGGCGGAGGCGGTCCAAGTTCGCTTCACACTACACTTGAGGGACCAACAAAGAAAGTGAATACAAGATGGATGTAAAGTCTACATGGATTCATACGTGGCATCAAACATTCCTCTCTCTAAGGGCCATGAGACTGAGGGCATGTGACCATTGCACTTCAAGCATTCTCATTGGTGGAAAAGGCGGAGGCGGTCCAAGTTCGCTTCACACTACACTTGAGGGACCAACAAAGAAAGTGAATGCAAGATGGATGTAAAGTCTACATGGATTCCTACGTGGCATCAAACATTCCTCTCTCTAAGGGCCACGAGACTGAGGGCATGTGACCATTGCACTTCAAGCATTCTCATTGGTGGAAAAGGCGGAGGCGGTCCAAGTTCGCTTCACACTACACTTGAGGGACCAACAAAGAAAGTGAATACAAGATGGATGTAAAGTCTACATGGATTCCTACGTGGCATCAAACATTCCTCTCTCTAAGGGCCACGAGACTGAGGGCATGTGACCATTGCACTTCAAGCACTCTCATTGTTGGAAAAGGCGGAGGCGGTCCAAGTTCGCTTCACACTACACTTGAGGGACCAACAAAGAAAGTGAATACAAGTTGGATGTAAAGTCTACATGGATTCATACGTGGCATCAAACATTCCTCTCTCTAAGGGCCACGAGACTGAGGGCATGTGACCATTGCACTTCAAGCACTCTCATTGTTGGAAAAGGCGGAGGCGGTCCAAGTTCGCTTCACACTACACTTGAGGGACCAACAAAGAAAGTGAATACAAGTTGGATGTAAAGTCTACATGGATTCATACGTGGCATCAAACATTCCTCTCTCTAAGGGCCACGAGACTGAGGGCATGTGACCATTGCACTTCAAGCATTCTCATTGGTGGAAAAGGCGGAGGCGGTCCAAGTTCGCTTCACACTACACTTGAGGGACCAACAAAGAAAGTGAATGCAAGATGGATGTAAAGTCTACATGGATTCCTACGTGGCATCAAACATTCCTCTCTCTAAGGGCCACGAGACTGAGGGCATGTGACCATTGCACTTCAAGCATTCTCATTGGTGGAAAAGGCGGAGGCGGTCCAAGTTCGCTTCACACTACACTTGAGGGACCAACGGAGTAAGTGAATGCAAGATGGATGTAAAGTCCACATGGATTTCTACGTGGCATCAAATGTTTCTCTCTCTCTCTAAGGGCCACGAGACCAATGGCCCGTGACCATTGCACTTCAAGCAATCTCGTTGGTGGAAAAGGCAGAACCGGTCCATGTTCACTCCACACTACACTTAAGGGACCAACGGAGTCAGTGAATGCAAGATGGATGTAAAGTCCACATGGATTTCTATGTGGCATCGAACATTCCTTTCTCTAAGGGCAACGAGGCCGAGGGCATGCACCATCGTTTTATATTCATGGACCTAGTTTTTTTCATTAAGGGCCACTTCACACATGAGCCAAGAGCCGTGACCATGAAATTGTGAGAGCCCAAAAGAAAGTGTCCAAAGGTCGTCCCAACCCACCTCCAAAATCATGTAAGTGGTCACGGACCCTCAAGTGCAGTGTGAAGGCATATGTGACCGGGCCCTCAACTAAATGCTATTTCAATGAATTTCTATTCATGTGGGTCTTCACACATGATAAAATATAATAAATCAACGGTTGTGAACGCTCAGAGTGCCATGGTCTCCCGGTTTTGTGTGAGGCCTACCTCCAAGTTGGTCCCTCAAGCGTAGTGTGAAGCAAACTTGGACCGGCTCTGCCTTTTCCACGAATGAGAGTGCTTGAAGTGCAATGGTCACAGGCACTCAGTCTTGTGTGTGAAGTGGCCCTTGGTCGCGGCTCTTTGGCTTGTGTGTTAAGGGCCACTTCACACACAAGACTAAAGGCCCGTGACCATTGCAATCTAAGAGCTCTCATTGGTCGAAAGGGCGGAGACCGTCCAAGTTCACTTCACACACGAAGGTGAAGGCCTAAAGGCCCAAAGAAGACTTCATGGATGAAAAGTCTACATGGAGTCCTACATGGCGGACTATGGATAAGGTTTCATGGTCTCTGGAATTTTCGTCAAGCCCGCCTCCAAGAGGTGAGCCTGACGCAAATTCCGGGAGACCATGATTTTTTTAATATTTTTTGCAGCATGGGCAGATTCCAAAACAAATTCCAAGATAGATTCCAGGACAGACAAACACACCAAGTAATTCTCTTAAATTGATAGAGTTTGAAACATATTATATTAAACCAAGTCCTCCCCTCTTTTTCCGCCAACAAAATATGCAATGGTCCCGCAACATGGTCGATTCTCACTTCACACTATGCTTGAGGGCCCGTGACTACATAATACGGCTTTCCCAACACCCATGGTATGACCTTTGGATGAGAGTCAAGGGTCCTCACCATTACAAGGTCACGGCTCTTGGCTCATGTGTGAAGTGGCCCTAAGTGGCCCCTAGTCTCTAGCTCTCTTGCCTCTCAGATTCCACTAACCTATGTATCACAAACCGAACTGTTCTTTTTCCTCTGCTTTCTCCCTCCTTTTCCCGCTTTTGCATGGCCGTTGCGTCCGTGTCTCTTGCACCTCGCCCTCCTTCCTATCCCCTTTTTAAATTTGCACCCAATCCCAGTAGGGGTCACTCCCTAATAGTATGCAGTCGTCTCCTCTTGGGTCCCCTGCCATCCAAACGTTTTTTTTTGTCTTGTGATAGATTTTAGGTCAACACTCGATTCATTAGCACCCATTACTAAACAAGGCATCTACACTCAATATGATATTTAGTGTCATATGGTATTTCATGACACTAGGGTAACTTTACGGAAGACACTTCTTATGAAAAAGTGAGCAAATATTGTCATGGATGATGGATGAGTTCATCCATTGGCCAAAACCCTACCTTCTCTTGTCAGCAACTTGGGATGAAATATTGTCATGGATGATTGGAATTTGGATGAAAAATCACTCGGTAAGTCACACTAATTGCAACACTGTAAATCTATAATACCCTAAAAAAATTACACGGAATGACGAATAATGTTGGGTCAACATGTAGTGTTGGTGACACTAAACTACGGGCTCCTATCCAAATGTTGGTTGCAGTTCGCCTACAACCCAAGGGTGGACTCTTCATACCACATATGAACTTAACGTGAGTGTAAGAAGGGGTATTATTTGAAGCATTAGTGTAAGGTAGAGGGTGCTTAAACCAACACTTTAAGCTATTGCACATACATATGGCTATGTGGTTGATATAAAAATTATACATTCATATTAGCCTTTGGGCTAAACATAGGTATCAAGAAAGAAAGAAAAAATTTAGCCTCAATTGAATATTTGATGAATATTCAAAGTCAAAACTACTAGCTTCCTTAAACCAATCCATAGGCCCCGTGTATGGCAACCTTGCATATGATGAGGACCCCCACCTTCATTGCCTAGAACCATCACAACATAGTTGGGTACTAGACCCAAACTACATCAAAGCCCAAGTAGTAATGGTATGCAAAGCCACACAGCTACCTCCATGATCCCACCCGGTTCGCTTGCAAAACCATCACCCTTGCATCATGGGAACCGGACCCCTTGCATCACGGGAACCACCCCTTGCAGACCTTTTTGTGCTTTGTGGACCTACCTCCTTGGCGTTGTGAATAGAATGGCTAGAATAGGCATTCGCAAGCCACCCTAATCCCACCTTGAACCAACCCGAGATAGAGTGGAGCCCGTTACCTACCCTACATGGAGGTAGTGGAGGCCGCTGTGAGGTGGCACCACTAATGGCACCTAAAACCGTCACTCCGTGGGCCCGTACACTCCTACACGATGGGGAACGCTTCAATGTAGTAGAGTGTTGGTGATTGGGAGGCATTTATAGGTGTTGGTATACATAAGGGAGAGGTATTATTTTTCTCTAGTGTGTGCATATAAATAGGCTATTAAGAATGTTGAAGTAAAGGTAGATGTAGAAAAGGAGGCCCTTAGGGTTTAGAGGAAAATTGACAATAAATGTGCTAGTTCCATCCAATTCACATTTTCATCCATTGTTGTCATATGGCAAAAGTCATCAATGGCTACCTTGTCCATTCTTGTTGGGGTTTGCATGTGGGTTCTACTAGGCTTTTATAAAGTGAAGGCTCGTGGGCTCCCTTGAGTTTTGCTCTTGGGATTGTGGCTAAGTTGTTGTGCTATTGTCTTTGTTTTTCTTGATGCAATCATTGAGTTACATGCTATGGAAAAATGTTTAATGACTTTCTTATTGGAAAGTGAAGTGGGTTTCATATGTTATAAATGCTTATTTAATTCAAGATTTAGATTTTGTATATGTAGTGAAGGCATTAATTACATTACATTGAAAAGCTTAGTATAAATACATGAGTCCATTTTCTAGCATTTTGTTAGTACATATACACTTGTTTTCCTCTATTAAACATCTCGTATATAGGGGGTTTAATTTCATAGCAACCCACGCATGTCATTTGGGTTTACAATGAAGAGTCCACCCCCAAGACCTACAAGCTCTTCTTCCATACAGTCCACACACTCAAATAAATAAATGACCAATAATAAAGACATTACTATTCTTTTCTTCCCCTTTGCATGTAGGGCCCACATATAAAGAACCCCCATCCCACCAATGGAGTAGGTTGGTCACCAAAAGGCTTGGATACTTGAAAATAAAAGGCGGTTGCCAAATAGGTTAGTCACCACAACACTTAGATGCTTGAGAAATGGCCTGGTGGTTGCATGCACACATATAGAGAGCAACCTACTTCAAGAAGACGTATCCTTTGCACGAATGCGACCACTGATTTTCACAAAGCCATGTGGTTGGATAATACTTGCTTTTGTTGCAGAAGGGATCCCTTGTATTTGACTTTCCCTTCTTCTAAGTACTTATGGCATTCTATGTAGGCCTTGTGTTGGTTGCTCTTCTCGACAAAACATGTATAATTGAGTCTATGTATGGCAAGGCTTGTAGTTCCGAGCGGATACCAAACAAACACATCCTACACAAAAATTGAACTATGTGCTCAAAATGTGTTAACCACTCTAGGTTCAATAGTTAACAAAGTTGGGAGGTCCTATAATGCATCTTTTTGAGGAAGAGAATCTTCACTACATTGACCTCTTACAACTTTTGTGTATCAACTCCACTTACGGAACTTGAATTTGACAATCTTCACTATCCACAATTGCTACCCAAACAAGACAATTCCCAATTGGATCCACAACCAAAAATTCCTTTGGAGTTGGAAGTGATCACAAATAAGGGCCACAATGTCATGCCTTGGTGCTAATGAACCCAGTTTTTGATACAGGGTCCGCGACTCTGGTGGGAGTTGGAAGTACCCTTGGGGCCACTTCACACATGAGCCAAGAGCCGTGACCTTGTAATGGTGAGGACCCTTGACTCTCATCCAAAGGCCGTTCCATGGGTGTTGGGAAAGTTGTTTTATGTAGTCACGGGCCCTCAAGCATAGTGTGAAGTGAGAATGGGCCATGTTGCAGGACCATTGCATATTTTGTTGGTGGAAAAAGAGGGGAGGATTTGGTTTAATATAATATGTCTCAAACTCTATTAATTTGAGATTATTACTTGGTGGTGTTTGTCTGTCCTAGAATCTATCATGGAATATTCTCTGCAATATGCCATGTAATCTATCCTGAAATATATCATGCTGGAAAAAATATCATGGTCTCCCAGAATATGCGTCAGGCCCAGCTCTTGGAGGTGGGCTTGACGAAAATTCCATGAGACCATGAAACCTTATCGATAGTCTACCATGTAGGACTCCATGTAGGCTTTTCATCCATGAAGTATTCTTTGGGCCTTTAGGCTTTCACCTTCACGTGTGAAGTGAACTTGGACGGTCTCCACCCTTTCGACCAATGAGAGCTCTTAGATTGCAATGGTCATGGGCCTTCAGTCTTGTGTGTGGAGTGGCCCTCAACATGGGCACCTTAGTGCTAGTGAACCACTTTGGACAACAACGCCAAATTTATACTTGGAGTTGGAAATGTGGCTGCATATCATAACCGGTGTGAGGAGGAATCTTGATGATGTGGCGTTTTTATAGTGGCAATGAAGAGGATGGTTATAAGGGCCACTTCACACACGAGACTAAAGTCTAGTGATCACTGCATTCTAAGATCTCTCATTCGTTGAAAAGGCCAAGTTCACTTCGCACTGGAAGTGTGAGGTTCAAGGACTCAAAAAGATTATTGTGGCTGAAAAGTCTACATGGATTCCTACATGGCAAACCATGTCAATAGTACGACCTTTGGATGAGAATCAAGGGGCCCTCACAAGTACATGGTCACACCTTCGGTTTGTGTGTGAAATCGCGTGTTTTTTCTTTAGTGCTCAACATCATGAAAATAATCGATATCATAAAATACTTTTAAACTTGCTAGCATAATAATAATCTCAATATGATCATAATTATGACCAAGATATACATTTGTATTTAATGGTTCCACATGAATTCTGAAATGCTAGACCAATTTTTGGAGTTGGAAATTGTCATAAAGCATGTTTTCTGGCTCATCCTAGGATTGGTCACACAACCAGTGTGCAAGATTGAAGCCCTCATATGAGTTTCATTCTGAAGAGCTCTCAAATTTTAGCCCTTCAATTGAAGAATTGGTTCAAATCCAAGATGTCAATCCATGAATATAGAAATGAAATACAAAACTCATATTAAACTTGTGCATGAATTATATGATACATGTTTCTAGTACAATGTGAAGAATTAAGAATCAACCATCTAACTCCACTTCTTGGAGTGACAATGCCCTACGCTTGTTGGTTTTTGTGGCGGGCATATTATATTGAGGACTTCAAGTGACGTCTTCATTTTCAATTTGGGGTTGCGTTTTGAAGGGCTGTTGTGAGAGAGGTGTATTTTGAAGGGCCAAATCGAGTTTGAAGGGCATTGAAGACTTCAATCTTGAACACTGCACACAACCCAACAACTCTCGAATGACTATCAACATCACAAACACTTTTATAAGGCTCACATGCAAGGCTGATTTTTCACAAAGTTTTTACCCGTCCACGTCCAAAAACCTCGAATTGAAAGGCAAAAAAAATTGCAACCCGTCCCAAAACCGGTAATTTCAAAACCAACCCGTCCAAGGAAAGGTTAAAAGAAAAACAACCCGTCCCAAAACCGGTAATTTCTAAACCAACCCGTCCATGAAAAGGTTAAAGAAAAAAACAAATTGATAAAGATAAACCGAAAGATGTTGGCATGTGATTGGTTGCACTTGGAAACAATAGTATCTTCCTTCAATTCTGTCAGTGTCCTGGCTTTATCTATTTTAGCTACCACCTGCCCCATTTCGTCCACATAGTTCAGAGAAAGTTCTAATTCTATGAGGCCCAGGTTCCCCTTCCAGCAGTGTTCAAGCTCGGCACTTCCCCCTCCAGTAGGTATTCAAGCTCTTCTTCTGGGTTGTCAGTATCTTCTCTCTGTACATTCTCTCTGTATCTTCAACCAAGTTTCGAGACTGATGAGAGAACTCGTATTACTGAAGAGTGGTTGGAGAGGTTGTTTGTGAAGTTCCATACTTCTGAAGGAGAACAAGATCGGTGTCGGGGTGAGTGTTTGGAGATGGTGGAGACCATGAGAGAGATGATCCCAAATAAGTCTTTATTTGAAGCTTGGGAGTTTGCAAGTACCACTCTAGAGTGGTCAATCAATTGGCCTAGTTTGAGTAACTTGTGGAGGAGAGTTATGGTGATTCCAGTGAGCACTGCAATATGTGAGAGGGGTTTTTCTAAACAAAACCTAATCAAAAGTCATCTACGTAATAGTTTGAAGTTAGAAACTTTAGATGCTTTGATGCGCATTTCATGTGCAAATATTCCAGTTGAAAACATCAATTGGAATGCAGTGATGCTTGTTTGGAGAAACATGAAGGATAGGAGTATTCATCCACTTCTTTGAAGGGTAAGTAGCTCTTTGTTTTTAAAATTTTGAACATGTTTATATATACTAATTCTTATTCAATTACTAAGTTTACCTTCAATTATAATCTTTGACATTCTGTTAAAAAGGTTCTAAATTTTGTGGTTGATGAATTAATGTATGCAGGTGAATCAAGCACTTCAAGATTGATATTTTGATTGGGTATTAGTGGTTTGATTGCATTATGCTTATATTCACATGTCATATATGACATAATGTAATTGATATTTGTACCATTTATTTTTTTGGAATAAATTAAAAAAAAAAATTAGAACCCGTCCAAAGTGAATTTGACACGTCCCAAAACCGGTTCATTTTCTAAGAACCCGTCCACCGAAAATGTTTTCTTTTTATGAACATGTCCCTAGACATGTTAGGGACCTTGTGAAAAATCACCACTGCTCACATGCATTCCCTCGTTGGCAAAGGACGATAGAGAGCGGACATACATGAAAAGATTAATGAAGAGCATTGGTTGTTTGTGTTCTTGGCCGATAACCAAATTCTCGGGTACGAGTGTACCCCTCCTTCATCCAAAAACAATGTCTTAAAATAGGATGTATTTTGGATGCTATTATTTTACTTGAATAAGCACCAAAATATGTTCCAAAGATCCCGATTGCTTGGCAAGATGCACTTGAGATGAACTAACCATAGACTTATGGGGTGTAAATATGTTCACATGAAAGGGCGAGAGGTACACTCGTATGTAGAAACTTCCAGACCTTGGACAACTAACCAACTAATTCAACTATTAGTTAACTAGTTGCCTTTCGTAACTATAATTGTTCGCAAGTTGACTTGTCAAAAAATGTAGTTAACTATAGTTGTTTTAAATTCGGTCTGGCAAAAAATCTAGTTAACTATAGTTATATCTAGTTAACTAAAGTTGAGCGCAACATGTTCACGGAATTTTGTTGCAGTGTTGTAGTGTCACTAGTGTGGTATACATGAAGGTTGTTACGGAGCCCAAAACTATAAGTGATCATATAAAGGCGTTTTTTGATGATCCTCAGTGGCCCGAGCATATTAAAAACCCTCAATTGAAGCAAATCAAGAGGCGAACTTCTTTGAGTATATAAATATACTTGAATTTTTTTCTAGTTGACTTTAGTTGTTCTTGAATCCGGTCTTAAATTTTTCTAGTTAACTTGTTCTTCAAATCGGTGTGAAGTTTTTGTAGTTAGCTATAGTTGTTCCCTAAAATCTATTGAAAAACATATAGTTAAATATAGTTATTGTGTTAGTTGTCCAAGGTCTGGAAACTTCTTTTTGCCTTGTTCACGTGTACAATTTTTCATTCACAGTATCGTACTAATGCAAGCAAGCGTTCATCCACTACAACAAAATCGACAAAAAACGACTTTATTTATGACTGTTATTTGAGTCGTTGAGGACTACAATGACTATTAATTTTTGAGTTATTACGGACGACTTGTAACGGACAGACAGTCGTTGGGGACGTGACGTGGGAACCTGGATGATATAGTCATATAGGGTAGTCGTAAACATGTTGAGCGGACGTGACAAACCGTGATGACGCAGATTTCACGTGGCATTACGTGGCATCCACGCCACGACCTCACATCCATGTCATCATCTGACGTGGCATCCACGCCACGACCTCACATCCATGTCATCATCTGACGTGGCATCCACGCCATGACCTCACATCCAGGTCATCATCTGAGTTGGCTCTCACGCCATGTCAACAAACACGTGGCTTCCGAGTCAATTGGCCATGTCATCGTTACATGTGAGAAACTAATATAATGCCACGTGTCTATAAATATAGTTTTTGTGTAGTCATTTGCTGGTTGCCATGTGTATCCTAAACGACTATTATGTTACTATTGAAGAACTACATGCTAGTGACATGTGCACGGGTTTAGGCCATCTGTCAGCACATTGAGGCTTTGTTTACTCTTTCATTAGTGGGACATTTGAGTGCGTGTGCCGACGTATTAGGGGTACACGTGTCATTTGTAATGACTCAGTTCTCCACGTGGATGCATAAATGACTAGAATTCGACAACGGCAACAAATTTTTTGCTTCCTGTGCGGCCATAATTGTGCCATGACGGATCTGTGTCATGTCATTTTGACTGCGAGGTGACTCTGAATGGTTAACAATGACTACACGCAAAAGGTGTGCAGTCATTGATGTACATTTAGCATCCATCCCAACTTGACATTGAATACAAAATCTGCTACGAACTTGACCTCAACAACTACAAAATTGCTACTCAACGCATGCCAATGACAATGAGAAATTGCGTTAACCATACCTTTCAAGCATGCAACTACCATTCAAGCATTAAAGAGGGAGACTCAATGGGTGAGTAGGGATCATATTTGTACAAGAATACATATTTCAAATTTATTGTTCAGTTCCCAACAAAATGCGTGGGCGTGTTCATGAGTGGGTTCAGAGTTTACGACACGGAAGCCCTCTATGTCCTCCCTGATAGATTCGTGGGAGGAAAATCATGCTGCTCTCAAGTTTCTTTCGTTCCACAGTGTGCAATCTCCCACCACATCTTGCACTAACCATTGGTCTCCGTCCTCATGTGGATATGCAAGTTTCACGTCACCTAGGTAAGCAGTGATCACGTCCACTTTGTAACAAAACTCTAGAATGACCTTCAAATGAAACTTATCCACACCCCCCACACCGCTGATTTTACCAAATGGCCACCTTCCGTTTCTTGTTTTTCGGGCTCATCATATGCATGGATTGCCCAACATTGAACTGCACCCATACACCATCCACAAAACAATCAATGGCATACCTCATACAATATAAATATCTAATCAGCAATGTGTTAGCAATCAGTCCTTCATGTGGAACTCAATTGTTTTCGTTGCCTTGCAATGTGACATCCATAATGGACTCAAAAACCCACACCAAACAATGCATACGACATTTATACGGTTCTAAAAATGTTCAGGGATGGATTGTTGAATGACTCCTGAATGACTGCTGAAAGACTGTTGAAATACTGCTGAATGACTACTGAATGACTTCTATAAATGTTCAGAGATGGATTGCATGAACCGGGCGTGCATACAATGTTGTATTGCCTGATGCGCTATCCCCTGTTTTCGCACCCCTTCCCCGCAATTCCATCCCGGTAACCACCTACACATGCAAATAAAATTCAAATTCAATTAGTCATGGACCAACTAAGAGGAGGGGGGACAATGTTCATTGTGAGTTCACTTGAAGTTCACAACTCCCCTCACCTCCTGGAACCTCCACAGTTGTCTTTGCCATGTTCTTCGAACATTGATTCAGTTCACACACCCCTGCTTGCATTCTAGATAGATTGAAAGTGGACCAAAAACTTCCAATGTCTTGGTGCACATAGAGGCCTTCAAGAGCTGGCCATAAGTTTTGCTTTAAATAATCTTTGTCCTCAAATAAATCCTTCAAATTTGCAACAAAGAAAGGGGGGAGTGATCACATTCGATTGAGGGTTGAAGTCCACCCTAGGCCCATGGTGGTCTATGATAACAGTGTTGGTAGCATCCCAACATGGCCATTTCTTCCAAACCTTGGTCAAGGGTTTCCCCCACAATAAAACCTCATCACTCTTTTGAATTAACTCGCAATCCTTTGCTGACCACGTGAAAATTGGTATATGGCCTTCCAAATGTGAGAACACTGGTAGGATCTCCCGTAGAACCTCTTCCATATACTCACTACTCTTTGTACCCCAAAATGCTATTTTGGACATTTTAAAACACCGGCCCAAGAACTCCATCATCCATGGCCTGAACACGAACCTACGTGTGTAAGTTCTTTTGGTCACACGGATGTTGCAGTTTGGATTGGTTGAGTCAATAGGCTGGTGTCCATAAGTGTACCATGCACATTGAAGATCAACAATTTGGTTGGATTGTAGGGTTCCGCTATCGAATTCATACGGAAACTTAGCGGTGGGCTCACCTGACCACCATGCGCACTGTTTGAACCACCAATGTCACCTATCTTGCTTGGTGACATGGTCTTGGGGTTTTTGCTCACAGATTCCGGGGAAACTCCCTTCCCCTCTGACGCAACAAGGGATGCAACCTCAGCCAACACACCTACGTCTCCGCCCTCTACATGGCATCTTAAGGATCTCATAATCACACTCTAAATCAGCTACGCATCGCTTGCAGATGCGCATATAAATGTGGATGAAATAAGCAAATATCTTCCAAACCAATCCAGATTCAGAAAGTAACAAATCCCACACAAACTGGTTGCATACTTTGGTATCGGTATTCATCAGTCACAATTTCGCAAATCATATGAAGCAAACAATAATAAGATATAAATTGCAAAAAATTCTTTGAAACCTGTCAGCCATAAACCCCCACCCTTTTGCGTCTGTAGTCCAAGTGGAGGTTCATGGCTCACATTCCTTTGTTGATCCCTTAGTGTTGGAAACCCCTTGCAAATACTCCAATAACCCAAAATTAAACACTCACTTTTTGGTCAACTTCACGGAGTGTTAGTATTGACAAAATACTCCCAACTGCATTTTGGTGTTGCCCACGGGTGAACACCCGTGGGATCTCCCAACTGTGTTTTGGAGTTGCCCACGGGTGAACACCCGTGGGGTCTCCTCAACTGCGGTTTGGGGTTGCCCACGGGTGAACACCCGTGGGGTCTTCCCACTGCAGCACACACCCAGTCACTTAAATTGCCATAACTTCCACTCACGATGTCCGATTGAGATAATTTTTAGTGATCTAGAAAGCTAACAACTAGGCCTATGATTCATCTAAATATCAGAATAACTGAAAATTCCCTCTTCTATATATGAGCTTTCAAAGTCAGCTCTTTCTGAGTTACGCGGCAGCTAAGGTACTTCCTTCAAACACCTATAACTTTTGTTCGCTAACTCCGATTCCAACAAGCTTAGGCTTTTTGGAAAGCTAATAATGAGGGCTACACTCTCTCCAAATCTTCTCCCACGGGTGAACACCCGTGGGGGTTCCCCTAAGGCAGCAACACTTCCCAACTTAAACTGTCACAACTTTCTCTCACAAGTTCCGATCAAAATAATTTTTAGCGTTTTGAAAAGCTCATCACAAGACCTATGAATCATTCAAATCTCAAAATAAATTCAGGTGTTGCAATTTTTATGCGCTCTCACAAAGTCAGCGTTTGAAAGTTTGAAGGCAGCTTGAGACACTTTCATTCAAAGTTTCATAACTTTTGCTTACTAACTCTGATTCTAACAAGCCTAGGCTCTTTGGAAAGCTAACAAAGAGGGCTACATCCCCTCAAAATCTGAAGTTTAGATCATAACTTTAGAGTCCACTACACTGGATTGAATGTGGCCCAGCTACTTAAGAGTGTGTTCAAAAACACACTACCTTCTTTCAAGAACTCTAACTCTAAGGATTCTAAATCATGTCTACATGAATACTTGCTGATCTTCCTAACAAAATGAAGAGAAGAAGAAAGAAAGAAAGCTCCTAACTAAAATTTGCAAGGGCTTCGCCGTGCGAACAAAAAAACTGAGAGAGACATGAAAGGAGAAGAGGGGCCTTTTATACCCTCTCTATGAAGGGTCGGACCCCTTCTCCCTTCCTTCGACCGAGGGGCCCATCCCTTGATTGGTGGCACTTAAGCCGTCGGTAGTAAATGGGGGAGGACAACCGTCACCTCCTTTGGCGGTAATTAAGCCCTCGGTGATAAATGGGGAAGGGCAACCGTCACCTCCTTTGGTGGCCATTAAGCCCTCGGTGATAAATGAGGGGAGGCAACCGTCACCTCCTTTGTTTTTCTTGGCCGCTTCCGGATTTAAATTTCTCCGCCGCCGCTTGACTTTTGCTTGCTTGGTTGATTGATCCAACTTAACCCACCTACTTACTAACCTACCACCTTAACATTTCCGATTCGGTTAAAGGGCATTTCCCTTTTACCCCTTCGGCTCTAATTTCCATTTTGTCCAAGGTTCTTACCCCAAGGGTAACACACCCCTAGCTTTTGCAACCCGGACTATCCTAATCCCAAAACAACACTGAATCTAATTTCTAACTTCTTTCCTTAAACCTCAATTCAACCCTTTAAATCTACTTAAATCTAAACTCGAACTTTACTCCCAACAAAGCATTCAACTAACTCAGTCATCACTAATTTTTATGTTTTTAATGTTTTTGAAATGTTAAACGAATTGTGAGCACGAATTTGGGCTCACAAAACCCCAGCCTCCAGTCATTAACACAAGTTTTTTCCCTGCACCCATTCCTCGTCTAATATGCAACTTACAATTATTGAAAAGTAACCAACAGATCCAAAGCGTGCATGTGGCCATTTCCCTTACAACCATAGATGTATATTCCCTTGTATAGCAATATTAACCATGTACCATATCATGTTAGTACTCACCGAAATATTTCTCAGTGCATCAGGTGTGCATTCACTGGAGATTCTAGTGCCAAGTGAGATTTATACATTAAGTATCCCTTAATTCATCCTCCATCGCCTCAAATGCTGCAACTGGAGACTCTGGTTTAGGGTTGATAAGACATGGACAACACAATTTTATGAGGGTCATGAAAGAATAACATTACAAAATCAAACCCTAAATCAAAGCTTTTCAACCCCACATGAACCCACCTAAACCTGTAACCTCGTTTTAGGGTTTATACACATATATGAAACCAGAGAAAGCAAGAATGGCCACTCATAACCAAGGCTGCCAAGGGCATCAAGAATCGAACAAACTACTTTTGTCCTCTCTACAGATACACCAAGTACCTGGAATGACACACACATTTGTTGACCCTCATACCGACCTTTTGTCATGCAGCTACACCAAGTACCTTGAATGACTGTGACTAAAAATATTGTTTGGACATCATTGTGTATCAACAATTCAAACGTACTTCTCATAGTAGTAAACCCCCCCAACCATCCTCATAACCAACCCTTAACCCATCAAGCTCCATGACTGGCTTAGTTAACCACCCTTGTTCAATAATCGTTAACATTGAATATAGTGTTAACCATAAGAAAACCATAAGAAACTTTCAGTTCCTCTCAAATATCTAATATCTCAACTCTCTTTTTGGATTATTGTGGCAATAACCATCAGACTCACTTCTGACTAGCAACACAAACTCACTTCCTAGAGCAACTTAGCATCACTCACAAACGCCATTACCCTGTTTTCCTAAGAACTTACATTAATGTGGCATCACACCCTAAATCAGATAAATAACTAAGCATAACTCACAACAGCACATAGCATCAAGATTAAGGGTTGTAAGATGCACAACCTGAACCCTAAACCCCAAGTTCATTCACAATACATGACACATTCATAGTACATAGCAAATCACAGAAAGGGAGATGGGTAGTATGTGCGATGTGTACTGCAACCGACGAGCGCAGGGTTCTGCTATCGACCACGTGATGTGCGCTCCCGACTCCTGCTTGAGACCCACAGTGCGTTTCCGAAACCCCAAGTGGAAGAACGAGGGGTCAAAATCAACTACACACTGGGACCCCTAGGGAGCCACAAAGAAGTGGACTCCATCTGAACCGTCCATATGCATGGCTGCGATTTCGCCACGTGCCCCATGCGACTTAGTCTACATCCTCTACAGAGCTCCAAAAACCCCAAAATATACCAAACCCCGACTTTGCGGAATCGGCCGGCCACAGAGCATCTGGTGGCCCCGGGGTGGAGCATCGCCGGAGTTGGTGGCGCCCACAAGTGGCTGACAATTTCTCGCCACATTTCGGCAGATTCGGCTCCAACCTGAGAACAAATTACTGTGGTAAGAAACACTTACAGACTTGTTGCCGCTTGTTCCATGGGCTTCATGAGCTCCTTGATTTTCGCACCGCGCTTGTCACGTTCCAGCTCGTAGGGGCACCTACAATCCAGGTCCCCATTGTCCTCTTCCATATCCTGAAGCTTAAGTGGACAGATTCGCACTCACTACCTCTATACTCTCTACACATACGTCAAAAATGCTAGTCACCCATTGTACCTCCCAGGTGATACTACACAATATTCTCTCGATTGCATTTGAGTCTTGGAGCCCTTTCCCTTCAGCCCGGACGTGTAATACGCCATGGCCATGGACGGCATGGTATTTAGGGGCGGGGACCTAACGGATACAATTCCAGGCACTAGGGTTTGAATATGTAGATTGTTCAAATTTGAAGAACGACTAATTAATGACTAGATAGCGACTTTCGTGCGACTAGCGAGTAAACATTGTTTGACTAGTGAATGACTACTAAATTACTTTCCAATGACTAGTTTATGATTAGCGAATGACTAGTTTATGACTAGCAAATGACTAGTTTATGACTAGCAAATGACTAGTTTATGACTAGCAAATGACTAGTTTATGACTAGCAAATGACTAGTTTATGACTAGCAATTGTGAGCCACATACAACGTCCGGGCCAGTGGGGTAGATAGCCTCGGCGCCGAGGGCTCTCAGTCCATCTCCTTGGACGCTATCCGCGCATTGACTGCACGCTGCCATATTCGAAAAAAAAAACTATGGATAACCACTAGAAGAAAAACGGTCCTTTACAACTTGTCCATAGTGACTTAAATGGTCCAGAACGACTCAATTCTTGCGGAAATAAGTCATTCTGGACCATTTAAGTCACTATGGACAAGTTGTAAAGGACCGTTTTTCTTCTAGTTAACTTTCTGTTTTGCCAGTGGAATACTTGCCCAGAAATGTCTACTTAGTTGTGGAGTTGCTTATAGTTGTGTGTGCGTCCACTTCATTTTTCTCAGGCATTATTATGCCCTTTTGTAAATTTGTGTTTTGATTATCTTATGTGCATTGTGTAGTGGTATCGTTCAATTGTTCCATGTTGAACATTTCTTACAGGCTTGCAACAAGGTGCTTGTAGTTTTGTGGGTTTTCTCAATTTCAAGCTGACAAACATTTGTGTGGGACCGTGGGTTGTTACCCTATATTCAGGATTGGTGATTAGATTATGTGTGAAAGTTGAGAAAGAAGGGGATAGCTTTAGCTTTTTCATCATTTCAAAGAGCTTGCAGCGCTGGACCCACCTCGCTCAGAGTACTATCAACATGAGGTGTAACAAAATAACAAGTGAGGAAGAATGCATTCTGGCCTATTTGTGCTCTTGGTTACACCTTGGACCTCTTTGAGTCAGACTTGGTAGCTCTCTTTTTGTCTTCTCCTGGTCCGATGTTCGCTTTGATGTCACGGACGACAACTCTCCACTATAAGTGTACTAATAACATACACCTTGTCATCATGTGCTATAAAAAAACCAATTTCGCATGAGAAGAGGACGTTCTCTTTGATGTCACTGAAAACAAGGCTCCGTTATTGGTGACGCCACTGAAAACATATGCACACGCACACAATTTTCTTAAACTGACTGACGTGGCAGTTGACGTGGAAGCGCCACGTCACTTTTTCTCTCCGCCACGTCAGAATTCGCGCGATGTCCACGTCACATCCTTGGGCAGCCTGAAATTTTAAAAAATGCCTCTTTTGCCCTAAAAAAAGCTGAGTTGGCACCGTTGACCCCTCCACGTGTCCCACTTTGGGGACTTCAAAACACCCTGATTACACGTGACGTCATGCGAAATTGGTCGTGTTCTCCGTGACGTTCAAGACAATTCTGACATGTTCCACACGTCACAAAAAAAAACAGATTTTGGATCATATCCTCGGCGACGTACTACCTGTTCAAAAGCACGTGACAGCGTGTTTTGCTGAACGTCACAAAAATCATTGTTTTCTTATAGTGAAATGTCCTACGTGGGTTGTACTCAACAATACTATGACTGAACTACAACTCCACTATGACTTACACGTCCACGTCATTGATTACGTGGCATGAAAAATGAAATGCATTGTTCGTGCCCAAGTGCCCGCCATTAAACTTATGATTTCAGACCTCCATCACATGTGCACCTTGCCAATGAATATCTTCCATATATGTCAATACATGTACTAAGCTTATGTCATCGATGACATAGCATGCCACCTCATCGTGTCAAACATGTTTAGTGACCAATATGTTGTGTTTGCAATCAGTATATTGTGTCTCACATGTGTATTCATCCTTTGTTGTGGGCATAGTCGTACTTACAATCTGTTGGAGAGTCATAGTTAAGTATGGGTTGGTCAAGGGCAACACATAAATGACTGCACATTTGCTACGTCAGAGTTGTTTTGGCACGTCACACCGGCATGGATGAATTGGATGATGAATAACTAACCATAAATCAATATTCGGGGTTCTCGCTTGCACATTTCATCCATGAGTCATTTCAATAACTGAAAAATGACTAAACGCTTATACACGTCATCCCAAATTTAGCAGGCATGTAACTCGGTCATTTACTGAGTTCTTTAGGACACGCAGTCATTGATACCATGGTTGGAATGGACAAGGTTTGTTGTAGTGATCGTATTTGAGTTTCAAATAACAACCTCCTGTAAACACATAATTACACTTGTAATGTTTGTTATTGTGAACATTGGAAATATGTATATAAAGGGTACTTTTCCATCAAAAAATTACGTTGTTGTTATTGATAACATGTATCACAACTTATTCTCCATAAAAGAATATACTATATATATATATGTGTGTGTGAGGTGGCACCAAGGTCCGGGAGACTTTTGAGCTCAACCAGCTAAAATCCGCCCCTTCACAACTTCTACCGGCTTTTTTAGGATTTGACCGGTTGCAAACTTGTTACCATTAATTTGGACCGGCCAATATCCTATATTTTTTTTCAAGTACCGGCTAATTTCCTCTTCGTTGTAATGACAACCGGCCAAAAACTTGGGCATTCATAAGTAAGCCGGTTTTCCAATGTAGCAAAATTATATCTACAAACAACATACACCATTTAACAACAACATCCTGTCACAGTACGCGGCGTCGGCAACCACATCGCATCCAGGGGGATTTCATCCATTTAGATTTGGATGGATGAAACCCTCAAAGTTGGGAAGATACTCCTAGGTGAGGAGCCTCCTCCTTGGCTTGGCATTCTTGCCAAATCAAGCCTTGTGAATGAGTGTGTGGAGAGAGCTTGTGTGAGGTGAAGATTGCATGTTTTTGCAATAAATCTTGAGTTCTTCTCCCTTTACTTACACTCTTGGATTCTCCCGTGGTGGAGTGAGAGATAACTTGACTTGTTGTGTGCATTTGAAGAGAGAACTAGAGCTCTTATTAGTCTTTGACTCTCTTCTTTCTCTGTGAAGGTGTGTTGTGTATGTGTGCCTTTGCTATGTTTTAGTGTTATTTGTTAGTGGTGGTTGGTACTCGAGTTGCAATGACACACGATCGTTATTTACACGACAATCCAAAGAACATATCAACATACAACAATAATATGTAATTTGCCTCCCGATCGCAACGCCTCTTGTTCGATGACTTCGATCACAACGCCTCTTGTTCGATGACTTCGATCACAACGCCTCTTGTTCGATGACTTCAATCACAACGCCTCCCGATTGCAGTGCCTCTTGTTCGATGATTTCGATTGCAATGCCTCCGTGTCTAATCTAAGAAGCACGCATGACATCGGCTCTATTAAAGGTTTCAAGCTTCGTGTCCGATCTAAGAAGCACGCATGACATCAACTTCCTAACTTTGCAATCGATGAGCAAATTGCTTGCAAAGAGATTTCCGCAAGCAAGTGAGAAATTGAAGAAATTGCTTGAGCTACAAAAGGGAATGTGGAACCGAAATGCAACAAAAGCAGGAAAGACATGCGGCAACAAATTAGTGAAATAAGCAAGAATGAAGAGGTAGTAGCGTCCGTCGTAGCCAGCCGTCAACAATGAAATGCAATAATGAAGCAAAAGCTTCCTTTGTTCACCATTCACCAAATCGCTACAAGCCTACAACGGATAGAATGAAGACAATGAATGTGACGCAGTGGCGCACTTTCAAAGTTTAGACTCACTGACACGCTTGCTAATGAAAGAAAGGTTGCAGCACGGCTAACCTAAACCCTAGACGTCATTTTTCCAATTTCATGAGGATAGGCTAGGATGTCCTACATGCACTACTTTGCATCTATTCTAAAAACCACCAAGTCATCAATAGAACCAGATGATATCCGGCCCTAGATGAATCAAACCAGATGAAATCCGCCTATTTCACAATTCATCCGGGTAAAAATCCTCCTCCTCAAAATGGTTGATGGTTGAAATCCGTTTTTTTAAAAGCACCGGTTTCACATCCTCCACTTTCCCAATTCAACCGGACTTTTCACAAAATCAACCGGCCGCCATTACACTAAATACCAGTTCTCCCCGGACATTGGGTGGCACGAAGATTATTGGACACAATTTGTTGAAGATTGAACCGACCTAAATCAATATGGCAAAAAGCGCCCAATTGCACCAACCAAAATTGGGTGCCATGAGAATGATGTGTTTAAGAATTACATGGGAGCCAAGTGTAGCTCACCAAATGTTTACTTGGTGCCCATGACCTTAAACCACTCTGACACATGATGAGCTAACAAACTCTTAATAACTAATAATAGATAAGTAATAAATACATCTCAAAGAAGTTCATCAAACTTGCGGTTTTGTCCCTCTTTCAAAAGAGTTCACACATAACTCTGCTAGAGATATCCACACGGTCTTAAAATAATTAAAAAGAAGGAAAAAGAAGAAGAAGAAAAAATGATGCTACACCAATATTGCATTGAACCTTATAATTCAATCCGCACAATGTTGCCATTGTGAGTACCCTCCTCCATACTTACGATGATAAGCTTGTTGTTCAATGAACAAGGAGAACCAACAACTACACTGAATAGTCCTATTAGTGTGGGTGGAAGATTAGCCTGAAAAATAATGGGCCTCATTAATTTTCTAGTCAAGGTGGAATTAACATGGGTCCAAGACCCTAGGTATGTCTTCACGAAGACTTCCAACCAACACATTGGATATAACTCGTGGGACAAAAGCAACACAAAATAAAAGAATCACCCACTTTAATTTTCTAGGAAACCAATTATTGTGGCCCACGCTAACTATCTACTAGACACTTAGCGTGCGTTAGAAACTAATGTGGCCCACATTATTTCTCATTATGAGAATTAGCGAGGGCTCTATAAAATTATTGTGGCCCATAGTAATAGGACTATTTAGTGCAGTTACATATGAACCGGTTGATCAATTTGAAAAATAACATGGTTGAAGGTCAAGACTTTAGGAACATTACCAATCATTTTAAAGGAACCTACATAATATACCTCAAATAGTAAAGAAACTTCGTCTGAAAGATGCCAACATGTAACCGGTTGGATTTGGAAACACTAGGATTTTGATTGATTATGGCCAACATCTCCATGGACATTGTTGTTGTTGCCTTCAACATTGGTGGTGAAGTGGCACACAAACTTCACATAGGGACCTTAGGGCTGCTTCACACTATGGCCGTCCAAGTCGAGAGGCCGTGGGATTGAGTGGCCAAACTTTGTTGAGAGTCCAAAGAAATGGGTTGAAAATAGCCAATAAAAATATAGGAATTGGAGCCTTCGTCCAGGCATAGTGTGAAGCCTCCAAAGGCCAAGCCCAAAGTCCACATGAAGAAGGAGCATCCCACTGTATTCCCTGCCCAAAACAACCCCTCCAATCTAACGGCCAAGATCTTGTCAATGATTGATTTTTGTTAGGAAAAAAAACCGACGGCCTCTCGACCATAATTCGGGTTTCCATTCCTGTCCGACCCAAACTTCCTTCGAAAGACCGTCGCCTTGGTCAAAAAGTAAGCATTTTAAATTGCGACGACCTTTGGACTTGGCCTCTATTGTGAAGGTCGAAGGCCGAATTCTTGGTTTATTGCAACGTGATTGGTGGAAATCGACGGCCTCTAGACCTTCGGCTATAGTGTGAAGCGGTCCTTAACAACAATTTCATTCTTGCACATTAACTTCTTGTTATTGACTGTCCCACATCTTGCTTCTATTATAAGCATTTTCCTTGTTTCTTTTTTCTTTTTTCTTTTTGGGGGGGTCTCTGAAATGTGTGTCATGAATTTACATGGGCAAATGTGCAAGTCAAAGGTCTATGTTGTTGTCCTTTGGAAGTTGGTCTTTGTCACTGAGAAGGTCATGAAGTGAGATCAGCACTAATTTTAGGTGATTTCAAGCAACTCTCAATTTGCCATTTGGCATGTTTCTCATTCTCAGTGTACTTGCTTGTACTGTATGTTGTTGGGATTCGAAGCCCACCCCACAACTTACATCCACGGAGACACACAAGGCCACAACACATGAAAGTGAGATATTGGGAGCCCCATTATATAAAATATTTGACCCCCATAATTAGCATGTACACCTCAAGTTACACTAGTCTACTCAAGGGGTGCGATGACTCGGTCAAACACTTCTAAGATGGAACTTAGATTTGCACCGGGCCTTCCTAACATGCATGCAACTACGAATCCTAAGCCTAAATGGGTGATGCTTCTACGAGGACCATAACATTATTCAGATCCATATCAGCGTTCTATGGGACTGGCAGTATTTTGCGGAATATTCCCTGATATTCCCCACATTCAGACTGAATGTGGGAAATATCAGGGAATATTCCGCAAAATACTGCCAGTCCCATAGAACGTTGATATGGATCTAAATAATGTTATGACACGTCCTCTAACTTAAGATATGCATCTTCGTTCAACTTACTTCGCAACATTTTCAATGCAAATTTTTATTTTTAAAAATATCATACGAATCATGTTGAAATTGAAATGTTACTCAACTCTAGACCCACTAACATAGGGTTGGGGCGAAACAACCCGGACACTGGTTCCTTGGAGGCAAGGGTTTAGGCATCCAACAAGCAACAAGTGTATGGGTTGGTTCACCCAAATCCTAACATAGGTCATGTGCATAATATCGTAGTATCATAACATTCAGCAGTGGTCTTTTATTTGTTCACATTCTAAACCTATCCATGTACTAACACGATATTATTCTTTGTTCTTGGGTATTCTTTACTTGTTGTCTTTTGCGTTTGTACTAATCATAATTTTTCTCCATTTCATTTTCAACATAAAAATTGGTCAATATTTGGATATATTTTTTGTCTAGTGCAAGTATATGGGGGGTTGGGTGTGACCGCGCCAAACCTGATCCCCCAACTAAAGAATGTTATCACCATGACATTTTCAGCATTTATTATAAAATATTCATAATTCTTTAATTTCTTGAAAACAATTTGATTTGTCAAAAAAAACTTCAATATTGTAAAAAGAATATGAGAGTCTGATAATTATATTTACTACAATGGAATCCTGAAAACAAAGTAAGTCATTTGACAATGGTTTATAGAAACCCCACTAGGATTAACGTAGATGAGGATAATTCGGTTAGCTTCCTTAATTGGACACCTTATTTTGGCTCACAATTGGCGGTATAGTCGCTTTGATTCGGTGGGTGAGTAATATATGGTAATTTAGCCGCCGCCTTGATGATATTTGGGTTAGTAACCTTGGCTAAAGTCAAACTACACTTACATGTCCTACAAGTGTTAGGAGGCGGCATGTGGCTATGAGGTGCCAACTAACTTGTATTGTGGGTATTCTATAATGAATAAACAATTCGGCAACAATTTATCTTACATGTGACCACTTTAGAGACATGACACAATCAATATTGGCATTGAACTTGGTTTTCATTGGCAAATGACCCACGATGATGTTGTCCACTTACACACATTGAACAATAAAAAAGTCCCCCCCTATAGCACCAATTTGGGAAGTAGAGAATCTTTGATTCTGGAGCCCAGATGGACCCCTTCCTCAACTCAGATTTCAATGATTTCAAATTCCTTGGTCATGCTTCACAATTGCTAACATGCTCAAGATTCTAATGCTCGAATCCATCAACAAGATGGTTCCACAAAGTTGGAGGTGTCCACATCAACCTCATGTACCTTATAATAAAATGCTTTCAAAAAATCAAATGCCTTCATGGAGTGAAGGAATTTCACCATGTGTATATTAATACCATGAATTGTAGTACATTGCCCTCACTTAGGGCCAGTTTATAGGGGGTCCCAAGTCCGAGTCTCACTCGTGTCAACTAGTCCCAACATGAAGGCAAAGTCCCAACTTTTGAGCCTCATGAAACCATTATAGTATGGTCCATAGCCATGATTAAAGTTAGATCTTGATTATTTTATGCAAAAATCTCGGGACTTGTGTTGAAAGTTTGGCCTAGCTTTTTGCTTGACCCAATTCTCAACACACAAGTCCCAAGCCTCACCTCCAAAAGGTGTTGCCATGTAGGCATCCATGGATTTGAGAGCCTATGTGAAGTGGTAATCTAGGTCCCAACTTCCATGCTGTCAATGCCCAAGATTGCATAAATTGACCTCAAGTGACTTGGGTCCCCGGTGAACTAGCCCTTACACCATAAGAAAATGGCATAGTGGTATTGTAGCTACCATAATATTACTTAGTTGATGAGTTGTGTTCATGGGCCCGACAACATGTTTGAGAATGAAGGCTCCGGATGTCAGAATCCCCTACTTCATATTGAATCAATGTCATGGCAATTAAACACAACTCATCAACTGATTAATGTTATGACTACCCTGATCTCACTAAACCTACTTTATTTACAACACCACATGTTTTGCAAATCTCAATGATTATTTCTTGCTTAACAAAGTTAGCGAACAAGACAATATTACGTTTGTAGAAGTCATGAAATATTTGACTACAAGTGGCCACGGAGGTATCTTATGGCGAGAGGGAATTATTGCATATGAGTGTATTTCTCATCCATCCAACAATTTTATTTTATTCTCCCCCCCCCTTTTCTTTGATTTAATGAGTAACCACATGTTGGCTGGACATTGCAAAATGAAATTTCCCATTTGGCTTTTTTTTTGTAGTATCCAACATTTAAAGTTAAATATAGGATGCAATTTTTTTGTTTGTTCCAAGAGTCGGAGCAAGGTCACGAAGGTGGAGTTCTTATGGCTGATATGTTGGTGATAGCATAGATTGCGTACATGACAATTGATACAGAGCCGGCTATGACCCACCAAACCACGTTGCCTCGTTGGCTTTCTTGACCCATTTTTTCAAGTTTTGGTCCTCAAGTGGTAAAAAGTTCACCTTGTTATCTTTGGTGCAATTTGGTCTCATGGAGCCAGAAATAAATAAACATTGCCATCTAGCATAAATTCCGCTAAACCCATAAATTAAAACCAAAATAATATAGTATAAAACAACATAGCCAAATTAGTTTAGACAAAGTTATTTGAGATGAAACAACCACAAACCTGGAGAGGGTGAGGGTTTTTAAAAAAAAAATTAAGTGTTGGATCGATGATCGATACTCTCGTATGCAACAATTCCCTCTCACCCCAAGTTTGTGTGCACTGAGAATCTACATAATGAAATGGTTTCCTAACAACCAATTCCTCTATTTGCTTACCTAAGGTATATGGGAGCTTATGTGATCACTCTTCTTAATCAAACACCTTTATTTGAGTGCTATAGGGCAAGGCTTGCATTTAGAATAAATGCCAAAAAGACAAGTGTTACGTCGAGATTGAATGTAGCAGTCGAAATATATTTAGATGTTGTTCTAGGTTCAACATGGGAACCTGACTATGAAGGCATGTGTGACTACTTAAAATGAAAATATAAAATACACTTTCCCTCCAATACATCGTGCATACAAGGTCCACTCTCTAAATATAAAACGATAATTTGGATGATTTGCAAATACTAGCCGATAAGCCAATTTCGAGCTGATCCAACAATCAAAATTTGTATGTGGAGTTGGCCTGCGATAGGGCTGCAAATCTTAAGTACAGTTAGGGCTCTATAAATGTTACAGGTCGGGAGTAGCAAAAAAATAACATGTATAGAATTATAACAAGTAACATTTATAGAATTCATACTGATGATTAATAACATTTATAGAAATAACACTTACAATTTTCGAAAATGAAGAACATAACATTTTATAAAAATAAAAAATAAAAGTACAAGTGAAAATACATAATTCAACTAAACTAATTGAAAGAAATAATCTATATAGTAGTAATTTGACAATATTCTTCCAACTAAACTAACCGAAAGAAAGAGTCTATAGTAGTATGACGAGAAGCTTCCGAATGATGAGATGAAACTTCCTTTTGGAGTCCTCGAATGCTCCTGATGTGTGATAGGGCATCAGTTGGTCTTTGTTCAAAGTATTTCTTCAAAGTCTCTAGAGAACGCTCAGCAACACTCAAGCCTACAACTTCTTCTACCACATCAACCATAACCTCATCAACATCAATTTCTTGATGTGCTGAGGAATACGTATCCAAAAACTCCTCATCGGTAGGTTCATAGGGGTTGTTTAAATCAAACTCCATCTCATAATCGAGGTATTCATGAGCATGCATCACGTCACCCACCTCACTACTAGCACCCAACAAGCACCTCAACTCCCAAACCTTCTCTGTCTGCCATCTCCTCTCCCAAATTGCTTGAAAGTGCACGAGGAAGGATCTCTAAATAAGAGAGAATATTTGACTTGTTCGCAAGGAATATGGGATAAATGTGATTACGTGTTTAAATGTATGCTCACATATATTATTACATTGGTTTTCTCAAAATTAACACTTATAGAGGTGCAATTAACAAAGAAGGGAGTAGAGCATGTTATAACACTTAACACAAAACACTCACTAATCTTACCAATTGTGTTTTTGTAGGGGAGTAAAATTTTCTTAACATATATGAAATTATAACGCTTATAGGGGTAACACTTATAGAGTCATGAATGTATAAGCGAATTTGACTTTAGGTATTGGAACTTAGAAGTGCTTTGGAGATGCAGATTAGGTTTGTGAGTCCCCGATATTCCATCCTTGAACATGAAGTTAGTACTCTACTAGGTAGGTATAAATGTTGCCCCAAATGAACACTTGCTCCAAGCAAGTCGAAAGAACAAGTGAATATCATGGCAAGCAACCCTAAACTTGAGGGCTAGGGCTACACATGGCATTTAACGGTGCCACATTAGCGCCAATTTATTTTTTTCATGCCGTATATCGGTACCAAAGTGTAAACCCATTATGTCCATAATCTTTTTCTCTTGGTCAATAGGATCGTTGATTTTGGAGTTATTTGGTCTTGGATTGCACTGTAAACTTTTTGGAAAGAGAGGAACATTCCCTATCAAGAGGAACTCTCCTACTGCTAATGAGCAGTGACCAGCCATAGTGTGGGCATGGTATTAGCCTTGGTGCCCTCACTAGTAGGAACACCTCCACATGACAATGTCACATACACAGTCGTGGCGCGTGACTGCGTAGGGTGCGTTTGTGGATGATGTCATGAAAATGACACCAAATCTTGATAAAATTTTTTTCATGGTTGGTGGTTGTCACTAACCGATTTGAGAGCTACAATGACATGTGACCACACCTACTAGTGAGCGCATGCACAGTAAAAAACAATTGCTCATGTTGCACTTCTAACCCCACCTGAACCACACTATTACCCCCCCCACACCCCAAATCAATGTGTGTTACTATTTGGAGTTACCCAATGTTACAATTGTTCAATAAGAACGTATATTTTACCAAGGAAAATAATTTATGTTCTATAATGTCCAAACAACCTATTCAATTTTCGTTAGTAAAAAATGAACTCTCGAGTAAGATGCTATCACATTGCGTAACTCCGAATAGTAACACACACTAATTGAGATAATTAATGTAGTGAAAATTTGAGTAGTTAATTACAATCTTTAACTACAAAGATTAACTACATTGATATATGTGCAATTAGGTTTTCGCATGCTAATATATCAACATTACACACTATTTACATAATTACTACAATGGTAACAAAATACAATAACTACTATAACTTATATCATAGTTTTTATACGGATCAATGAACAAAGTTATACATTTTGTAATTCAATTTTCACCCAAGGTAAGTGGATGGGTAAAGGGTGGCCTATTCGCAAAGGCAACCTAATTGCACGTACCAATGCAATGAACTGGGAGAACCGACTGCAACTTATGGATGAACTGGTTGAGTTTGAGAAATAACCAGTTGAAGTTCAAGTCTTAATTGCAAATCATTTTAGAGGAATCTATATAATATACATTGAGTGAATAAAGAAAAACCGAGCTCACAACATGCATAACATTCAAACTGAATGTGAGGAATATCCTAAAATACTATGTAGAATATTGTCAGTGCCACATAACACTATCATGGATATGAATGATGTTATGTGTAACTGGCTGAGCTTGGGAACACTAAGATTTTGACCCATTATGCCCAAGAACCTAACCAGACACTGTACCAATGTACAAAGCTCTATGAGGTCCAAGCACGTAGTCTTGATATATGTGATAATACAACAAATGTAATCAAATCACCATGGCGTGGGGTCTTGGATAAGGTATTCGGGTGAGGGGCTGATCACACCGGCTAAATTTGGCACCATCTGTCGGCATCTTCCGGCTGTAATAGTGTGAAAAGTGGTGGGTCATCATCTATTTCTCAACATAATCCCCAACAATTTCATGGCTGGAACTGGATGGAAATTTTGGTGTGATCGGGCCATGAGCACCACGAGGTTGCCATGTTTGAATCCTAGCTTTGTAACTAAGCCACACAATTTTTCCAAGCCTCTCCACGTGGACGCTTAGTTCAGATTGGACGGCCTTCCCCTAGTGTAAGCATGCATTTTGAGCATTTACGAGTTTATCGTCTAGGTTTACCTCACCTAGCCTGGGACTTATTGTGTGCCTAATGTTGATGTTTACCTCATCTAGCTTGGTATCTTTTGGTTCCCATGGGCCTGCAATATACCCCTAGCAGTAGACCACGTCCAAGATGACACCACTTCAATATGGCCAAAGCTACCCTCGCTTGAAATCTAACATGTGTTAGATTGGTGAGAATGGTGTCATTTACTTATAGTTCTAGTGTCCCCTTGGCCCACCTTTTCCTAATACACTCGGATGCAAGCACGGTAAAGTGGACAGCTCTTGATCCTTGCTCAGGTTTAAGTGAAAGTGATCCAAAAAAATATACTAACTTTGAATTTTATGAAATAAAAATTCATAAACATTTAGAAAACATATGAATCTACAAAGCCAAGCAATTTATGTTCACAAAAAACAATTTCAAACAACGTATATGTATTTTAGAAGACGGTGCAAGTGGTAGTGCAAGTGGGTGTCATTGAAAAGATAATTGTCAAAAACTTGTTTAAAATACAATTACATTACATTAAATTGATGAATTTTTGAAAAAAAAATTACGATGACCTCAAGTTTATAATGAATTCAAGGAATATGAAAAGAAATTCCAAGTTCAAAATATTTAAGGTCATGAAATTTACATTCAAAACTATATTCAGTCAGTTGCTTTTACACGTCACTTTTGATGATAGGTTTTGAAGATCTCATATTGATATTCTATATTTGAGTACCTAACTTAACAATAGAGGTCATCATGAAAAATAATCTATTTTAAACAACATTTTGCTACTACTTATAGGCGTTTGACCAAGAAAATCATGGCTTTCATATACCGGAGCATTTTTTTGGTCCACTTTACTATGCTTGCACCCACTCTAAACTCCGTAGTATCACACCTGTCGCAACCAAAGTGCACGTGATATTACGGAGTTTTGTAGTGTTAACATGGATGCATGATACTATAGAATCAGTGTAGCATGTGACACTATGGAATAACACAAAGGAGATGTGAGGACAATTTGAATTCGTTCTTCTGTCACCTACACCAATGTGGTCCACTCCACTTGGCCTTCCCGGGTGATGTGGCAAACGCATGCACCAACATTCAACAAGTGGCATAAGAAGAAGAAGAAGAAGACACTCAACATGTTGACATATGACGCAATGTGAGGGTGTGGATTGACTTCTTGGGTGGTTTGCATTAATGACAAATTTCGTGATATAAAAGAGAGAAAGGTGACAATAAGGAGTGAGATTTGAACTATGAACATCCGTTCCCTAGGGTTTCGGGATATTAGAGAGTGTGTGACATTATGGAGGTTGATATTACGGAGTTTAGGGTGTAGTGCCCAACAGCCAGAATTGCGTTCACCAGCAAGCAGCCATTAATCGACTTCTCCAAAGACAAAGAGTAAAATCTGCACGGAAGTGATGATGGAAGGGTAGAAACTTGGAGACAGGATAAGCCAAATACTAAGCTAATTAATAACCCCTGGCACGGGGAGTTGACATTTCTGCAATTAAGTTGCGAAAGCCTAAGAATCACCCAAATTGGAAGCTCGGTCATGATGGATTCATGTAGATATCAATCCATAACGTGCATCACCCAAAGTACATAGAGTACTAAGTGGTACCCCTAGAGGCCGCTTTATTTCACGGAAGGTAGGTGGGTCTTCAATGGTTACTTCTCTCCAACTACACTAAATATGATATTTTGTGTTGTATGGTAATTAATGACACTATGGTAACTTTTTGGAATGACACTCCCTTATGAGTAAGTTCACAAATACTCTCATGGATGATGGATGAGTTCATCCATCGGCCAAAACCCTGCCTTCTCTTGTTAGCAACTTGTGATGAAATATTGACATGGATGATTAAAATTTGAATGAAAAATGACTTGGTAAGTCACGGCAATTGCAATACAGTAAACCTAGAATCCTCCAAAAAATTTAAAAGGAATGACAAATAGTGTTGGGTTAACATTTAGTGTTGGTGACACTACACTGTGGTTTAAAATTAGCATTGAGCAAGACAATTAGAATTGGTGACATTAACTATCATATTTAGTGTGGCTCACTCCTCCTAGTATATGAAACATGCGAGTAGGACAATATAAGTTAGTTAGCAATCCAAATTAACGAGAACTAATGCCGTAGCCACTTCCCTTGTGATTTTTGGACCCCAGATGAATCTCTTATTTGGTATTTTATTTTATTTTTGGCACAAATTGAAAAAAATTCAATTGCAAGGAAAAAAATACAACCGCCTCAAGAGAGCACGGGGGGGTCACTCCATTGTCAAGTTGAACACCACGTGCGGCCAAAAAAAATCTACTTTTGGTAAGTTGCATCACCAAAATGGGTCAAAATTTTATCAATTTTTTTTCATGGGTAGATATACACGGTATCTATTACATAGTAAAAAATGGTAACCAAATTTGATGATATGTTTTTTTAATAAAACATACCGTTTCTAACTAGAATGACGCAGAATTGAACTAAAATAATTGCTACAAAAAATGAAGATGACTAAAAATTTCAAAAAACTATACAAAATATTTTATCAATGATTATGTATATGTAGAAAAAATATCATAATTTTTAAATTTATCTATTCCATGTAATATAGGGGTAGCAAACTTTGGCCGCACGTGGTGTTCAACTTTACATGGAGTGAACCCCCCGTGCAAGAGAGCGAACGCATAAACTGAGGGGGCTCGAAAACTAATGCCCATCCAAGGCCTAACCTTCGAAGTAACTATGAAATTGCTACAAGTAACAATAATAACATTTGACACACCAAACCAAATCAAATTCCATTAGAACATATTGATAAGCAATGTCCGGAGTTTTTTCCAGTCACTGAGGGCCCATTGCCACCCAAGTCTACCATATCCAAGCAAGGAATCCCACACAACTAGGTGTGTTTACTCCACTGTCCATTCGATAGCATAAAAAACCAAGTCATTATGTTGTCGCCATATAACCCATAGGAATAAACTCCTCAAGGAAAACCAACTTCGACTGTATGGTATCAGTAATTTGCTAAGAAGCCAATCAAAAAGGCATTGCATCATTGAAAATCATCTTAGTCATTATCAAAATGAAGATTATTGTGTTTACTAAATGGTCATATATTCCCCCCTCCCCACACCCCACATCCCCACATATGTTTGACTATTAAACTCAAATTGATTACCATATTTTTAGTACATGATCCAATCTCTTTAAATCATACATGTTTTTGGTACATGTCCATTCTTGGAATCACAAGACACCACATGCCACTCAACTATAGGTGTTTAACTAAGTAAAGTAACCAACTTAGACACATGTAGCTTACACTTGACATGTGCTATTAGGTTGCTCATGCTAATTTATTTAACATTCCACACTATTGTGAATATGTATTATCACAGTTGTAGTATGATTTTTTGGCTATATTTTGTTTCTACTAGCGGTAGGAGGCTAATCACTAGTAAATTTACTCAAAAAGACATCTTAAGGTTAAATGCACTGTGAATCGGACTCTATAAGCGGTTACCAGCAGTTGTCAGCCTGTTGGCGGTTGTTGAAGGAGGCTGGCTATGAGGAATCTTTCTCTGACGAGAGAGGTAGATCATTGCAAATAGAAAATCTGATTATAGATGTGAAAGTTAGGCGCGAGTTAGAAGCAGGTTGTAGCTATGGAATCCTGAGACAGGAGCATAGGCTATAGACAATGCTTTGTGTAGAAGGATAGTTGGCTAACCGGGATATAGCCTGGTAGTTTTGTTGAAAACTTTATTCGATGGATAATCAAGTGCAAGTTTTGTGGTGAATGGAATGTAATGATGTCGAGTGGAAGAGAGGATGCAGGAAATATGGCCAGAGTGATAATAGTGAGTGTAACTGAGATTGTAATGAATGATAAGTAAGTGGTTAGGCGATAATCATTGGGAATAGCAGCAAGAGTGGTTGTGAGTTGATTAATCACACAAAACAATTGAATGATTAAGAGAGATTGAGGAGTTAGGAGTGTCATGAATAATAGCCTACGTGTGTGAAAGACTGAAATTGAGTATTGTGCATGACTTCAGCTATAGCCAGGGCTAGGTGAAACTTCAATCAATTACCATAATATTAGCCACGAGAGGTTGTGTAGCATGTCAATGAGTCGCAGTTGAAACAAAAGATAATTGCGTAGAATTACCACTGAGATGGAGATTGTAGATGAGGAGTGAAGATTATAGCAGAAAGTCAAGTAAAAGCGGCTATCTTCTCATTAACTGATAGGATGAGTCAGTGAGGTTAGCCGAAAGTAAAGAGAGAAGTATGTAGACAAGAGAGAGAGATATCAAATTATTAAGAGAGGCTTGGAAGCACAGTTCTTTGAGAGCAACATATATGAAGGAGAGCAGTATAAATAACAAAGAGAAAGTGTGAGATTAATTGCCGAACAAGGTAAGAGCAACTTGACCTTGTTGTATGGTTGTATGAATGTGTTTATTGCCTACTGAATTGTAAGAGATAATGTGATTGCATAAACAAATCTACATATCATAAAGTGGTGATTCCAGGCTTGAGGTGCCAAACTTTACCCTTGTATGAAAATGGTGGCTATAGTTTATGAACCTATTTTTGCTAAACCGTGAGTAAACTCAACTATAGCTTGTCTTTCTTTGAGAAGCAATTCACAATTAATGAAGAATTAATCAACCAACCCACACATGAGACAATAAAATTAATTGCATTAGAGAAATGGCATTACAAGACTATTTCACCCGAAAGGGAGGATACAAGACTATTCGTCAAGCTTTTGAGCTTCGCGACTGAATTAAGTCAAGACCTTAGAGTGATAGAGAATTCCCAAAGATAAATTGAATCACTCACGATGGAATGAGCACCAATGAATCATTAAGAGTGAATGAACCTAATGAGAAAGGGAGTAAGGAGTAAGAAAAGACATGAAATGTTATTAAATACCTTAATCCAATGTGACATTAACCCTTATAGACACTAGCTCAGTCTTCCCTGTGACCTAGTTCCTTGGGTTGTTTTTTGTTTGAGTATTTAAATGATAGCAAAACCCTAACTACAACAATAACAAAATACACATCTTTTTATTATCGTGGTTGCTATACAAATGAATGAAGAAAGTTATAATTTTAAAGATAAGATTTTGACCCAATGTAATTTGCATGGTTAAAGAGGCAACCTATTTGTGAAGGCAACCTAATTTTGCATATTTGTTTACATACACTAGGGTCGGAATGTAGTTTCCATATGGGATTGAGGAGTGTCTTAGCCAATGTAAGACTGCCAAGTGGTAGAACACGAGGGGGAAAGAACGAAAAAAAAAATTTGGTCCAAATGGAGAGTCCTCTATGATGCATCTTTTATGGTATTGGTGCAGTCATGTACGTTCTTTGCGAGGCTTACCCTAGACTATCTATAACTTTAGAACTTTCACATCCCCTACACTACACTGTCCTATTAGTGTGAGCCACGATTATTCTCTAGATCCCCCACTAATTCCGAGTTCACGCCAATTCCATAGTTCAAAGTTAGTGTGGGTCACATTAAGTATTTTTGTATGAAATTGATGCTGGTAACAATTTCATTGTATACTACTTTTTGTCCTTGAACCATGTTGCCATCAAACTTTGACCGTTTGGTCATAGCATCCTTGACTAATGCATCCGTCCCAAATAATAGCAGAGCATGTTGCGTGACCAATGTCCGGGAGATTTTTGGGCATATTGTTCTCCCTCTTTCATTGACACATTTGGTCGCGCAAGAAAGTGTCGTACTATCCGTATGTTGTATTCTCAATAACATGACATTTTGGCCTCAAATGTCGTACTATCGAAGATTTTCAAGAAAATGGTACCATTTGTATACACAACAAAGATATATAAGTATGAAAGAACAATTTTATTGAAGAAATATGCTCACAACGTCATACAATAATATATATATATATATATATATATATATATATAGATATATACATAATTCCATGATTATGTCTTCATCGTATCACGCACTACAAATATAAGAATCTGTTGGCTCATGATGATATTTGTTGATGTTGAAAACCAACACTTTGTTCAATTATTCATAAAAGATTGCATGTTCATCACTTTTGCAACTGAAAACTCCAAAGAATGCTCCATATCAAAAGTTGATAGTAATTGGACATTCTCACGGGTTTGAGGAAGCTTGACTATTGGTGTTGGTTGGTCGTCCACATCATTCCCCTCCATTGGCTCTTCATTCAAATCCAAATCCACCAACTTAGCCATGCTATACTCTGCATCAACAACTTCCTCCCATGCCAACAAGATGTAATATTCAATAGCCATTTCTTCATTTCCAAGATTCACTGATGAAATGATACTTGCCGTTCATTTGTTGCTTCTTTCATTCTCGATTTCTCATGTTCATCATCCATGGCAAAATCAATACTCTAATCTACAAGTAAAATCATGGGCATCCTCCAATTGTTTCGTATGATTTGGCAATTCATCTGTCTCCACACCTGAGAGCCCCATATCATAGCATGCCCTACATAAGGTATTGCTTTCCTCAAGTCTTGGTGAGTAGTACAATAAGAGAGACCTCATTCCAAAAGCTTATGTTTATACCGAACTTAGAATGGAGCAATTAGTCCTTGACACATGAGATTCTACCATGCATGTACCATTTAGGTGGTAAGAAAACAATAGTAATATTGCTCAAGTACAAGGCTCACTGCATCTTGGATCCAGAGATCGATCTCAACATCTACAATATCTAAACCCTTCAACCTCCACCCAAACCCAAAGATTCGAAAGTGCAACATTTGTTTCGGAGCCAAGGTTTGAAACAAATAACTTGAGTCAAGTTAAGTCAACCCACTGATGAATTCATTATGTACTTGGAACAACTCCCAATCCCAAGGCATATCCTTTGTATGGGTCCCACCAGACATGCACATCAATTACCTCTTTTATATGACAAATTGGGCCTAAAAATGTCGTATTACGAGCATCGTAGTCGTAATATCAAGGTACACTAACACTATAAAATTTGGTTGATGGAAATATGTCGTATGATCAAGGTGTCATATTATCAAGGTGAGATTGTGATCGGTCAAGATCCTAGTGTGTCCAAGTCCAACCAGTTACATGTTGACATCTTTCGGTTTTCTTTATTAGATCGGAGTAATGTTCTAAAGATTATTCTAAAATGATGGGTAATTGTCATGAAGTCTTGAACTTCAATCGATTATTTCTCAAACTTAATTGATTCATTTGTAACTACAATGAACAATCCTATTGGCACGGGTGTAAATTTAGCATGGGGAAAATTAGTATGGCTCACACTAATTTTCTAGTCAAGGTGAAATTATAGTGGGTCCAATACCCCGGGTCTTCATGAAGACTTTCAACGAACACCTTACATAAAATCAAATAGACACCTTACATCAACAGTAGTACAAAAATAAATAATCACCCACATTAATTTTCTAGAACAACAGTTATTGTAGCCCACACTAATTTTCTACTAGAAATTTAGCATGGGCTGAAAGTTAATGTGGCCCAAGTTTATTCTCATTATGAGAATTAACGAGGGCTCTAGACAATTACTATGTTCCACAATAATATGCCTATTTGATTGGAAATTGATAGGATTAGAGATGAGATTGCACAAGCAAGAACACATGCACAAAGGCATATGAACAATGCTTGGAGTGAGATGGTCATCCTCACCCCTTGCCTTGTCCTTTATTGATCATTTTCGCTCTCACAAACGATATGGGATAACTCTTCTCCCACTATGGAGCAACCTTGTAAGGCATATTATAACCTCATTTTTTATAGTATTACATGTCTATGACTATGAGCAATCTAATGCTCCACCTTCAACATATTTAGTGTAGCACCCAATTCACCCCGTTCATTGTGCGTGACTCCCCTGAGATGGAAATAAATTAGTGTCTGGGAAGATTTTTGGGATAATCATTCAAAATCATGTTGATTCCAAGTCCAACCGGTTACATGTTGTGATCTTTCCATTTTTCTTAATTAATCTAGAGTGTACTCCATGGGTTGATGATTGGTAATTTTCTTGAAGTCTTTTTATATTTTTATATTTTTTAGACAAAAGGCCAACAGGCCAACACCAAAGCACATGAGGCAGTTGACAACCTGACAATTTTTGTCATTTTCCTGAAGTCTTGAACTTCAACCGGTTCATATGTAACTAAGGGCCGGTTTACACTATGGACCATGAAGATGGACCATGGCTCTGCAAGGCATCTGATTGGCTGTTGAAGTTGTCCCGGGACAACTTCAATTTACACTAAGGAAAAAATGTCAAAGGGACCATGGAGGTCAAGGTCCCCAAAATATAATTTTTAAGGCCTAATAAATGCATTGACGGGTTTTGCGTTGAGAGAGGCAAGAGAGGTGGTCTGGTAGGAAAAGGCAAGGGCCTTTTTAATAATTCTTTAATGAATCTACCCTCTATGTGCCTTAATCATAGCATAGCCCACGAGACATACCATAACTACCTTGTTTTTCCCTTTAAACCGGTTCCCACATGTTTCACCAAACAACGTGGGACATCTAGAACTCAAGAATTTGAGTGCAGATTTGTTTTTTCGCTCTACCAACTGCAATGTTTGGAATTGGGGGGCTTGTAATATACCGTTGGAAAGGTCTTGAAAATACCTTTCCCAAGGGTATATTACATGCCCCCAAAATTTTAAAATTATAGTTGAAAAACGAAAAAGAAAAATTTGTAGTTGTTTAGTGACTGCAGATCAGGGTGGTCAAAAGAACCGCAATGGGAAATCTTCTAACACTAATTATCAAAGAATTGAACTTTAGTGCTGAACAAGGTAGGGTGGTAACAACATTAAATATAATCAAACACTAAATATCCTATTTAGTGTAGTGACAACACAAGGTACATGTCACATGTAAATTACATTGAACATGTACAAATTGAATCGCTCATTTTTTTTGTAAAAATTGTTGTGAGAAGATTTGCAAGCCACATCTTCGACACATTTAACAAGAAGTGAAGACAAATGAAGCCCAAGAGAAGACAAGAGAATGGTCAAACTTGAATTTTTTTCAAAATTGCCCTTTTTGAGCATGTATTAAAAAAATCAGCACCTTCACTTTTTGGTGCATGGTCATTCTTCTTGGTCCACATTTGGTTTACACCTAGTGAGGGGCCCATGGCTCTTAAAACTAATTTTTTATGAACTCGGACCATGGAAGTTGGACCACGAACTCGGACCATTGACAAACGCCATCTTCCATGGTCCGACTACATGATCCATAGTGTAAACCGGCCCTAACTACATGAGTCGGTTTCTCCCCGTTCCTTTAAATTTGAAAGGAACCCTATAAGCACCCATAAATGAGGGCCCTAATTAATAGGCTCAGTTCTGCACGGAGCCCTGATTAGGAAAAGCAATCCCCGTGTACGCTTATTTTTACATTTGGAGCTCTGGCAATTTTTGAACGGGCTGTCTAATTGTTTTCCTCCTGCTGCAAGTTGTGTCTGTTTAGGGGTTCCTAGGGGCCTAAAGTTAATCCCCCTCACAAGCCTTCCACCTGAAAAGGGGAAGACAAAGAAAGCAAGATGCATTTCAGGCACCAAATAAAGGCCCCGGCCACGGAGCTTCCCTCGAGTTTTATTTTATTGCAGGCACGTGGACATGGCCTCGTATTACATTGATGCCACCAATGTGAGGAGGCCGCCTCGAGAACCCCCAAACGGCATCAACAATGAACGGGTAGTGCCGGCAGTTAGTTACAAGCTAGCCGGTTGATTTTGAGAATTTCCGAATGAAATAGAAATGTTTAGGAAGGGGTTCCGGAAGAAAATCAAGGTTTTCGGAAATGGGCCGATTAGAAGAAAAAAATTGCCGGCATTTATGCAAGCTACCCTAGAACATCCACGGCAAATTACCGATTGAAAGGTATTTTTCACGGCAGGCAGCCGACCAAACATATATTTTTTAGGAATTTTTTTAATACTATGCAGACTTGGAGACTTGGAGACTTGGAGACTTAGAGACTTGGAGACTTGGAGACTTGGAGACTTGGAGACTTGGAGACTTAGAGACTTGGAGACTTGGAGACTTGGAGACTTGGAGACTTGGAGACTTAGAGACTTGGAGACTTAGAGACTTGGAGACTTGGAGACTTAGAGACTTGGAGACTTGGAGACTTGTAGACTTGGAGACTTGGAGTTACCATTGCCTTGCTAGCTTGTGGTTTAGGGTTAGTTGCTTGCCGCCGCAGCTTGCATTTTCCGAGTTTTTGAGTGCTTGACTTCTTGAATCGCTGAGTGATTGACTTTGTGCCACTCCAACATCTCTTGTTTCACATATGGAGCTCTCAGCGAATGGAGCCGCTGTCGGAATCCCCTTGCATCCGGTTAGCCACTGTTTGGCCTTCTTGCAAAGTATTCCTCTTGGTTTCTTGTGATTTCTTGGTTGCGGCTGAGGATGTTTAGGGTTGCATTTCCCAGGACTTTTCTCAGAGTTTTGAGATCGTACTTTGAGATCTCTAATGCGCAATTAGCAATCTTCAGCACCAGTATGAAAGAATGGCACACTTTAGCATGCGAAAGATCTTGGTTAGCCTGTGATTTCTTGGTAGGTTAATGTTATCACTTCACATATGCATGCAATGGCTTCATATCTATGATCTAATCTAATCACCAGTCTGATATTAATCGCACTTTGTAATCTAAGCACCGGTTTAAAAGAATGGCACACTCTAGCACGCGAAAAATCTTGGTTAGCATGTGATGTCTTGGTTGTGGCTGAGGATGTTTAGGGTTGCATTTCCCACAACTTTTCTCAGTAGTCTTGAGGTCGTACTTTGAGATCTCTAATGCGCAGTTAGTAATCTAAGCACCAGTCTGAAAGAATGGCGCACTTTAGAATGCGAAAGATCTTCAGTAATATGGACCACGTGATTAAGAGACAAAATAGCTAATTAGAGTTGCACTTGGCTTTTTGAATCGATGAGTGATTGACTCTGTGTGAGTCTTCTGTGCAGAATCCCAGTCACGGGAGTTAGGGTTGTGTGCCATTCCGACATCTCTTGTTTCATATCTGGAGCTCTCAACGCACATAGCCGCCATCGGAGTCCCCTTGCATCCGGTTAGCCATTGTTTGGCCTTCATGCAGAGTATTTTTCTTGGTTTCATGTGATTTCTTGGTTGCGGCTGAGTATGTTTAGGGTTGCATTTCCCACGACTTTTCTCAGTAGTCTTGAGATCGTACTTTGAGATCTCTAATGCACAGTTAGTAATCTAAGCACCAATATGAAAGAATGGCGCACTATATGCTAAGTTGCTTGGTATGTAAGTTGACAATATATGGGAATGTTGTGGTGGATATGTGTGATTAAGGTTTTAAATGTAACAAGAATGTCAAATCAGTACTTGTGATTACATCCTTCGTGAAACCCCTAAAACACAATTGTTGGGAAGCATGTAGAACATTTGTTAACTTTACCTGGACTCTTTGTGGTGCTTGTATTTTCTGAAGGCTAAATCCTTAGCCCTAAGCTGGTAGGGGCTTTGCTAGGTTCAACTCCTGCTAAGGATATTGTTTGACAAAAAAAATAAAGATTGAATGCCAACATTCTTTAACCATGAACACTTGGAAAAAAGAAGGAATAAATGACAATGAAACTTAAAGGAAAAAAAACATCCACCACCAAAATACAAAACCGGCCCCATTTTAAACATTTAGGAAATTGGATAAATGAAAAAAGAAATGTCGGCTAATTGCCTAAATACATTAGGAAATGGGGGATATCAACCGATAAAATTTGAAAATCTGAGCCACCTCCTAGAAGCTAGGAAATTATCCGTTTTCTCTACAGAACTCCCCGGACTCTGGGCATCAAAGTTAACCTACCAATGCTATTCAATTTTTACAATATCCATTAGCACACAAAAGAATGCAGCCAAACCTTTCTTTGACCCTTCGCAATGGCCCCGGGCTAGATCACATCTTCATTCGGCTGGGCCCCGCGCCTCCCACGCTTCCTTCACTGCCCGGTCTTCCTGCCCGCACCTACGTGGGAACTCTTCCTCCTTGGGAATCAATGTGACACTACCCAGTCAAAATTACAAATATTCAAGTTGACATCACTTTAATTATTCCCAAGTCAACTGATGGAGTTCCTATACATGCCAAAGGAGCTTAATGGCCGGGTATTGTTACATTGGTTCCCAATGAGGAAGAGTTCCCACGCAGGTGCGGGAGGGACGGGGGCCAACCGAATCAAGATGTGATCTAGCCCAGGGCCTTCGCAAGGTTTTTGGGTCAAAACAGAAAGCAATGTTTATTATATTCGCCGTCCCCCCCCCCGGTGTATGCTCACCGACACTTAGGGCGAGTTTGCTTGAAAGACGTTAAATTAGGGAATGCCCTTGAGAATCCTTGAATTCTCATTGTTTCAGACTGTCTCGGACCTCTGCTTTAGGTTTACATGAAGGTATTTTTTGACCACAACCCTTAACATCTTCATTGAATGAACAAATCATACATGGAACCCCACGTGGCAAGTATGGGTAATGCTGATTGTATTTGGAGGGAATTTCTCATGATGGCTCATGAAGGTCAGCTTGACGGAATTTGCGGCGGGGATTTGGATTTACGCTAAGGGTTTGTGCCTTCCTAAAGACTTTGGGCTATAGTCCATGGACTTCTATATGGTCTCATCCAGAAAATGGGGTAACATGGTCATTTAAGAGCCATGGCCTAATCGCCTTTGGTGTAAACATGCCCTTATTTGGTTACATTTCGTATAGGGACAAATGTATTTGAGTGGTGTATAGTTTGGGTGTCGTAACTTCTACAATGGATACTACAAAGACATCTTCTTAAAAGAGATTGGAGTATGTGCTCTATATGTGATAATCATTCTAGGGTCAACAATCAACGTAATTGGGAAGACCTATATGTCCACCTAATGGGCATATGAATTTTCACTTTGATAATGAATAGGATGTTTGCATGCCCTCCAAAATCTATGAGGAAAGTGGCTAGAGCCTTGATTTGGATATGCTAGCTATATTATACTAATCGCATATTTTATATCCTAGGAGAAGTGGACTAGTTAGTAAAAGTAACCATTTAAGGCCGATGTAACTTAAATATAACTCCAAGTCCCAAGCCATTGATGAATTTGCTTCTGAAATGTGGGAAGCCAAAAAACCTTATGGGACTAGAAGTATATCAAGATGGTGAAAGTGTACGATGAAGTGCAATGGTTTGTGTAAATTAGATACTAGTATCAATTTGATGGTCCAATTTGATGAAAGATTGTGATTCCTTGATACTACATCATGAATTAAGTAAGGAAAACCTATCTCTATTGGAGTTGTAAAGGGGACAATCCAACATAAAGTGTATTACATTTCAATTATAATTTTTACACCTATTGCTATGGCCCCACTATATTTTGTCATACAAATATAATTTTGATCAATATTTTGTTATCTTGACCCACCCCATTTTTTACCCCACAAGATCATGTGCTCAAAACTAGGATATGAAACAAATGTTTTTTTTTGACAAAAATGAAATATTATGGGTTAGAAAATAGAATATCAACCCAATAATATATTTTGTAATGATATTATCAATATATTTCTAACACAATATCATATTATAGTTTATATTCGAATGTTTTCTTATTTTATAAACCACCACACACATGAAATACAGCGAGCCACATTATTTTCTACTACACAAACTCTCAACCCATAGTACCAAGTGTAAGCATCAACTACATTGCAAGAGTAAGAGTGACATAAATTTATGTTATTTGTAGGGATTGGGATGGTTGACCAACGGTGATTTGAAACAATTCAACTTTCCCGGCATTGAATGGATGATTCTCAATAGTGTTCCTTACCTTATATTTGAAGCTTGTGTACATGTTACATGTTTTCAATTAGGAACAAAACAAATATCAAGTAGAAGCAAACTACAAGTGAGATCAAATATTATATTTGTGGAACCCCTAATAAATATGCTTTGGCGTTGGCCTGTCGGCCTTTTGTCTCAAAAATAAAATAAAACAAAATAAAAATCGCAAGGGCATACACTTTTGTCCAAAGGATGAGGAGCAATGATGTTGCTGCTTTATGCACATGTCTTGTGGGCGTGCCTAAAGACAACATGCACGTTGCATCATTGAAATATATATACATATATCTATATATATGGTAACTATCCCAATGCCATTGCACAATTGGCTTTTGGAACAAAATAAGAACCAATATCACATATTGTACCAAGGATGCGCAATCAAAGGTACATACAATGGAATTCTTTATCATCAAACACAGGGGTGAGAGAATAAGAAACCTTATGAAGATAGCCATCGTGTTCAAGTGCTAACCTATCCTTATTGGGTTTTTACCCAACTTATTTCCCCCTCCCTTGTTTTGGTTGATCATCATTTGAAGGTTATTGCATTTTCTCAACATACAACCATATCATATACTCTTCCTCGTCATTGTTCTCTAGTTTCTCTCTAATTTGCTCATTATACCATTTCCACCTCGACAATCTAAACAAAAAGAGCCACATACTATCATAAATGTAACTCATGACTCCGAACCAAAAAGGTCATCACCTTAATGTATCAACTGTAGCCCAAAATGCACTCATATGATCATCCAAACGGTAATAGTACTTGGAGATCAAATTCATTATATAGGGCTATGGATGAGTCTAAACCCAACCTATGGATAACATTGGGTATAAGTAGAGAGAAGAAACGCAGACCTTAGCGGGATCAGTTGGGTATAAGCATACCCAATCTAACAATGAACCTGTTATTGACCGTGCGAGCTTGAATGTGCCAATTCATATAACTCACACCATCATGATTGGACCAAACATGATTGTGCCTAAAGTGGATAATCCTACGGGCTTTAAGAAACCTAATCTTATCAAGGGTGTCTTGAATTTATGATTTTTTTTCTTTCACAAATTGGTGTCTCAAATTTATGGTAAATCGAGTTATTGATATTATTTGTCGTATTGTGGCATTATGAATGAACCTTAAACCTATTGTGAAGGAAGGTGGATGAAGACATTACGTTGGACAGATAACAACAACGAGTGGATTGTAGGTTGCTTGAATGCAAGTTGTTGATAAAAAGGAAGGCAATGGGTTTTGCAGACATACCCGCGAAGCCCTTCCACAAGAGCCCCAGATATAAGGGCCACTTCACGCACGAGCCAAGAGCCGTGACCATGAAATTGTGAGAGCCCAAAAGAAAGCGTCCAAATCCGTCCCAACACACCTCCAAAATCATGTAGTGTGGTGATGGACCCTCAAGTGAGTGTGAAGTCATATGTGACCGGGCCTTGAACCAAATGATATTTCAATGAATTTCTATTCATGCGGGCCCTCATCACATGATAAAATAGAATAAATCAACGGTTGTGAGCGTTCAGAGTGCCATGGTCTCCCGGTTTTGTGTTAGGCCTACCTACAAGAGGTGGTTTTTAAAAATAGTCCAAGTGACCATGAAACATGTTCCATTTGATGTCATGTAGGAATCCATGTAGACTTTACATCCATCTTGCATTCACATACTCTGTTGGTCCCTCAAGCGTAGTGTGAAGCGAACTTGGACTGGCTTTTCCACCAATGAGAGTGCTTGAAACGATTTGGTCACAGGCTCTCAGGCTCGTGTGTGAAGTGACCCTAAGGTCTCCAACAAGCCACACCTAATAATATCGGCTTGCACACGCCCCACGCCGACTCACTACACTGATCATCCCAATCCGTGAGGGAGGGCTAATAATGAAGGTGATTCTAAAAATTGTGCATTATGAAATTAGTGCCACCAAAAGACCCAGGAAACATTGTTCTTCCCGACAATGTTCACTAAAAGTACCGGCACTATTCATTGACAAGCACGTGTTTGCATGTTATTGTTTTCATCGCTCTACAAGCATCTTAAAACCACAAGCACCTTAAAGCGTTTTACACGCACTTATTTTCTCGAAATGGATGCTAAATGAACACATATTCATGAATTTAGTATCATTCAATAAAAATAAATGGCCTCATTAATTTTGAGACTTAGTAAAATAGTGCGTGTTTCGGGAATCAATACCACACGCACTAATTGGGATAATCATTATAGTCGGCCTTGGCTACTCTCACCAGCCCCGGCTCCACTACAACCTGCAATTAGCCGGTGGTGGTGCCCATTGTGATGGTGGTGCTCTTAGGGCCATTTCACACACGAGACTGAGAGCCCATGACCATTACACCTCAAGCACTCTCATTGGTGGAAAAGGTGGAGCCGGTCCAAGTTCGCTTCTCACTACGCTTGAGGGACCAACGGAGTATGTGAATGCAAGATGGATGTAAAGTCTACATGGATTCCTACATGACATCAAATGGATCACGTTTCATGGTCACTTGAACTATTTTCAAAAACCACCTCTTGGAGGTAGACCTAAACACAAAACCGGGAGACCGTGGCACTCCGAATGCTCACTTGTAACCGTTGATTTATTCTATTTTATCATGCGTGAGGACCCGCATGACTAGAAATTCATTGAAATAGCATTTGGTTGAGGCCCCGGTCACATATGACTTCACACTCACTTGAGGGTCCGTGACCACACTACATGAGTTTGGAGGTGTGTTGGGACAGCCTTTGGACACTTTCTTATGGGCTCTCACAATTTCATGGCCACGGCTCTTGGCTTGTGTGTGAAGTGGCCCTTAGCGTAATCCTTTGCAACTAGTGTATGTGACACTAACTATCCTAAAGAGTGCCGTATTTGGCACGAACACTTTCTTAACTTACACATACCATAGTCAGCGGCTATTGCAGCTACTGTTTGAAATAAGAGCAGGATAGTAGGTCCCCAATGAAAGTGCATGCTCTCGGTGTGCTAATTCAGGTTCCTTTTGCAGCCACGACTAATTTAAGTGTTGAAGTGCCACTTAGCCCTTCACCAAACCTTTGGAACGAGGTGTGTATATTGCTGTATTGACCTGGACAGCCACAAACATGCTTGGCAACACGGAGACACCATAAACAGAAGAAGAAGACGAAGGAAGAAAAATACCAATCACCTGTGTATGTAGATATGTAGGTCACATGGGAAACAAGCGAGGTTATTTGTTGATAACTTGCATGTTTTGTAGTGATAGTGGGCCACTTTGCACATGGACCAAAAGCCATGACCATGACAATATAAGGGCCCTCGAAAATCACCCAAATGAGCGTATTGTGGGAAATAGAGATCCATTTTTGCAGTTGATGGGCCCTTAAGCTTAGGGCTGGTTTACACCATGGACCATGAAATTGGACCATGGAGGATGGGGTTTTTTTCCATGGTCCGACTTGATGGTCTAACATCTATGGTCCGATTTCTTAAAGAACCAATTTACGAAGCCTTTGGGCCCCGCACTAGGTGTAAACTGAATGTGGACCAAGAGGAATGGTCATGCTCCAAAAGTGAACGTGTTGATTTTATTTTTTCATATATACCCAAAAAGGGCAGTTTTGAAAAAGTAAATCATTCATGTTTGATCATTTTCTTGTCTTCACTTGTCTTCATCTTCTCTTCCCCAAAATATATTTCATCAAAAAAAATTATAACATCATTTCTCTACCATGCCCCCCTGCCTTTTTCTACTAGAGCACCTTTCTTGTCTCTCCCACCGCAAAACCTGTTGGACCATGTAGGCCTTAAAATATGAATTTTGGGGACCTCGAACTCCGTGGTCACCCTGACATTTTGTCCTTGGTGTAAACTGGAGTGGTCCATGGACGAGTTCAACAACCAATCACATATTTTACAGGGCCTTGGGACTACTCCATGGTCCATGGTGTAAACCACCACTAAGTGTAAAGTGAAAGAAGACCATGTTGAGGAAACCCAACATATTTTAAGGATAATCCAAAATAATAGGTAGTCCAAGACTCCACTATGTCAATACAATCCACCCTCAATATCTATTAAAACTTTGGAGCAAGGGTATTTGTAACACTTGCGTGGTGTGCAAAGCATTACTAGACAAATTCCCACATGAGAGCCGATTCCCATGCAAACAAACGTCCTACGAGTTGAACTTGTAACCACACTAACCACTTTTTAATGTAGTTAAAACAAATTCCACAATAAGTACATCTTCACATATGATACAACATCAATCCCATATACCTCACAACCAACCACATATTCAAACTCCTTATCACCCAAATCAATGTATTACTCCTCAAACAATAAAATAATAGAACAAGACCAATTGCCAAAGTCACATAAAATCCGTACCTCGAGATAACACGAACATCAAAGCTATATATGCCCACTCAAAAGAATACGGCATTTTCATTTTTAAATGCATGCATATATCCTCACATGCTCACCTATTACCATCAAATCGTTATATATCCAAAATAGGCATCAATGTAGATAGATAGATAGATAGATAGATAGATAGATAACTTTTCAAAGTTTGAACTTCCTCTTTTCAGAGGCCACATCCTTCAATTTCTTCTTCTTTGCAATACAAGGGTGGGTGGGGGGAATGTTCACAAGACTCTTTCTACTTCTTTTGCATCTTCCTATTTGATATCACAATAACATTTTGCATAATAGAGCTATTTGCAATCATGCCTAACTGGATGTGTTGTACAACATAGATATCTTGTGTCATAATCTAATTTGTTTTGCAGGAAAATGTACCTTACTTAGAATTTATGTTGTCACGTGGTATCCAACACCAAATGTTTGATTTTGACTACCCCATACCTTGTAGTTTGATCACCTATCTTCTTGTTTCACTTCAAAGTACATATAACTAATCCACCACATGCATGGAGTACTTACAATGGAAATGTTCCTAGTAACCTCAACCAATAGATATGCATAGAATGTCATGATCACAATACATCATTGTATTGAATGTGTGAAGGGCCTGCCTCACCTGTGCCCAAGCAACCAACCAACAAACATTTGAGGATTAGTTACGTACACGAGGTAAATAACAGCAGTACCCAGTTGTTATCCATGTCGCACACACTTAATCTATTTCAAATGCATCAAAGTATTTCAAATCACAACACTCATTGTAAAATGACACATGGGTGTTCAAACTTGTTCCTTGGCCATGATTGGGTTACTCCAAGTAGAATACTCCTCTTGGTGATGAGCCCTAGTTTCTCTTACTTTTAGTTTTAGCATGTATCTACTACCCCAGCAAGTATACACAAAGCTCACCACACCTCTCACTTACGTGAATTGTAAAAAAAATGTTTTTTTAGGGTCAAGGGTTTATATTGGAGTTCTTACCTATGGTAAGTTTTTGTAAACCCTATTTTTACCATGGATTAGAGACGTGGTTCACGTCTGTTACTATGGTTATTTTGCTCTATTCATCTACATCCTTGTTACATCCAATTCATGGTAAGTATAATTTCTTTCCACGTATGTAGATTTAGAATAACCTGAGCCTATAGTCCTCAACTTATAAAGAGGACCATTGCTAGGTAGATAATGTAAGAGTTTAAAATCAAAATTTGTGTCATGGCATTGGGAGAAAGAGAGAGAGAGAGATTTGTGTATGCTTGTTCTTATTTGTGGATGAATGTATACATTATTATGGGCTCCGTGATGCATGTCTAATGGTCACCTTCACGTTTTAATGTATGTCTTGATGGACAACAATCATGTCTTAATGGTTGCCATAATGATCACCTCCATGTCCAAATGGTCGTGTAATATGTCCAACTTCATATTCTCTCTATCCCATGAATTGTGTAGGTTTTAACATGCGGTGTTTATGATGTCTTAAATGATTCATTTAATGTCATGGAAGGAATAGCCTCCACATATTAAAGGCTAATTCTCCAATTCTTAAAATCAAAGTTGTGTCCAATAGACACGAGGACAACTAAGACACGGTCATGAGCATCACCAGATGTATATACCCATGAACATGTCATCTATATTTAGAAATACATTGACTTTAAATGTAGTGTGTTGGCTTATTTATATTCAATTTTAAAACCAATCTTTTATTTTCTTAATGCAACCCTTCCAAATTGTAACAATGAATTTCAATTTTCAAGATTAACATACATAAAATTCTAGAAATTTCTAGAGGTATACAAGAATATTCACCATAGTGAATAGCTATTTGCATTCGCTACCTTACTAACATATTGGATACTTGAGATGATAGTTTTGCATTTAGTATGCAAGGGGAAGATGTTATTGAGCATACTAATGGCAAGTGTCACGTGTTTACATTCTTAGTGTGCAACAAGATATTCATGAGGATACATTTGCCAAGTGTCATTTGTGTACACTTTAGTCAACTTGTAGATCATTGTGTAACATGGACATACACCTCATAACAACTATTGAACATACTCATACCAAGATATTAGTAAGCGCATATGAATGCCAAGTGTCGTGAGGTGACACTAACAATAAAGTTGTTGATGATTAGTGTAACTTAGCATATGCCTCAAAATAGGGTAAGTGACTCTATTACACATGTGACAATATAAACCATGTCGTCTTGTTGAGCCCCTCTATACCTTTGAAATGATTGGTTAGCCCAATGACCATGCGGGGGACCACTTACATGGTCCCGGTGGAGAATGTTTGCAAGGCTATAAGATGGGTTCCACCCATTCAAGTGTTCAAGACAAACGAAGACCTTGTTTATGCTACACCCTCCAAAGTGGGGATGGGGGGACGTGCCCTAGGAACGATTTTCAAACGTCTTATGACTTCTCTTCATGTTTTAGAGAGAGAGAGATAGAGAGAGAGATATCATATCTTATATGAAATGTTGTATGTGTTTGAATCCATCTCCCATCTATTTTTTTCTACATAGAAAAGAAAAAATAACACCTGTACTTGGGTACCGGCATGAATGTGACCATGTTGGCCTAATGTTGATCACAGCTGTCCATGAATTTCTTCAGCATACATATATGTATCATGGTTGAATAAATCCAATTAATTAACAATTTACTTCTACAATGAAACGTGCAATCATGTTGACCCACGCTAATTTATCAACATTGCAAAAGATTTTGTATATTTTTCACCACAATAACAAAACTTAATAATAATAATAATAATATTATTATTATTATTGTCTTCATGGCTCATATACGGTAGGATAAACAAAGTTAAAAGTCTTGTGATATGGTTTTTACCCAAGGTGATCTTCGTGAATAAAGAGTCAACATGCTTGCATTAGTGTAGATGGGGTTCATTATATGACATTTTCCTACTAAAAATAACGAGCAATAGCCTACATCCCTAAGCGTCTAAGATGCCATTGTTTTAGCCTCTTCATCCATGAGACATATATTCAAGTACATACAGTCTAACCTTGATAATGTCACACCATCCGTTTCACCAAAAAGTGTGATATAAACAAGGTGTGACATATTTGATAATGTCATATTTGGAAGATTTATGCATAATGTGATATTATCAAAGAAACATGTCGAAAAACAAATAAAAATTACAATGTTCAAAAAAAACAAAGATGAGAATGAGCTTGTGGCAAAAAAAAAATGAAAATATTAAAATGTTCACTTATATAAATGGCGCCTTCCAAAGGGCACAGCAAAAAGTTTCGCTGACAAAAAAAACAAATCACGTAGAACGTAGTGGAAGCAACTACTTTCAAGCTCATTATCCTAACCATATCCTCTGCTTTACCAGGGAACCCTAATGGGGGCAGGCCCATCGATCCCCGGCTTTTCCCTACTGCTCTAGCCATTATATTGCTATGATAGCTTATTCAATGTTTTAAATATAAAATCAAATTCAAAAGCTTGAATAACAAAGATAGCATATCATAATGTGTCATTGACATCAAGTTAAGACCTCTCACTAGAGACAAAGAAGCTCCTAATGTCACATTGTTTTGTTGACATTGATGTTAAATGTGCAACGCCAATTCTAATGAGCTTGTCATGGATTTTTTCCATTCCTAACAACTTCATAGTGTTGAAAATCTGAGAACCTTAACTAGCCATAAAATTCAAAATATCTTTAATAGATTTTTGTGCATCACTTAACTTCACTACCTTAGACTCAACATCATTGCTATCATCAATCAATGGGTCTATGTCGTGGACCTCTCCATGAGGAGTGCCCGAAACACCATGGGCACAAGGGGGACCCCGGAGCGACACCCGGGACTTGTGGCACCGTTGGTGAGAGGGCCCAAGTGATCCTAGTGTGGGTGAGGGCCCCGAGCGTTGAGAACGCCTCCTACCCACGGAGACTAGGAGGCACGAGGGTAAGGCGTGCCGATTCTAGAATGCTCAAGAACACCTCAGTTGGAGGTGTGAGCTAGGAGATATGTCAATTTGAGTGGGGTGATGTCCTGGGACATCGCCTTGGAACAACAGTGGCCTGGGAGTGGCTCCCGGGACTGCGAAGCTTTGAACAGGCATAACTTCTTGAATACTTGCCCGAATGGGGCAAGTGAGTAGTCCATCAATATCTACGTGAAACGTAGATGATGATGGAGTGGTCGATTGTTGGAATCAAAGACGACATGAAGAAGTTATGGGGTTCTGAAGTTGCTGGGGGGTTCCAACACCAACAACTAAGGGAAAATGTCTACTTGGCCCCAAGTGTTGGGAGAGAGACAAAAGGTTTACTTGACGGTGGGGTAGTGGCCATGCCTAGAATCCTAGAGGCTTATATGGGTGAGGTGGTGTGGCCGAACCCACCCAAGGCCGAACGGCACGGCCTCCATGGGCATTGGCCCAATGTGAGGGCATAGTTGTCTAGTATGGCTCGGGTTGTTGTAGTGCTGCTCCGGTAATACGATAATCAACATAAGATTGGACTTCCATGGATGGAGGTCCACATCTAAGAATTGGATACCGATTAAGGGGTGAGTCCCGAATGAAAGAGTAGGAGGGTTGGTCCCCCTCCTATGGACTAAGAAGGTCCGCGGTATGGGGAGCTAACCATTCGCATGGCGGAATGCGAAGGGTTAGCGCTCGTAATCCTTGCTAGAGTTGGAAAAATAACCAAGATGGTTAATGGGAGCTAGCAAGGGTTGTGACAGTCTACTTCTACGGGATCATGTACCTCTTGGCCATCTTGCATTAATTGCACAAGCTCCTCGGTAGAATACTCCACCTCAAAATCATCTTCATCTTCCATGTTTATGTACTCCAATGGAGAAAGCTTCTCTAGAGGCTTGCCTTGCACATCAAAGCCCAAATTCAATATTGTCGATGTCATCCATAAAATTTGTTGTCCATCCGGCCTTTTTTCATCCATATTACTTGTTATTATCACACTTACACTACAAATTTTGGAAAAAAATAGTGACATTATCAAGGGTGATAGGGATAATAACGAGGGAGTTTTACACTAGAAAATTTGGTTTCGAAGTTTGGGTGACAATATCAAGGTGTTCTATAAACAAGAGTGACATTATCGAGGTTAGACTGTACTTGTATCTAGCTTTTTCTTTTTCTTTTTTAAATACAAAAGTGATACTATCTAAAATTAAATCACTCTTCCAGTACACTTTTTAAATCAGTTGAATACATGTATATTGTCGAAAAATCTGGCTTCAAAGACACATCTTGGATGCCATTGGGTACAATACCTACTTAGTATTTTAGATTCCAGTGCCATATACGATTGAAATTCTGTTTTGTCCTTTCACATAGAGTAATGTAGTAAAGAACAATTCAAAAGCTATTTATATAAAATACATGATATTTAGAGTTGACGAGACTTGTGGAAATTGTGTATATAAGCCATATATTGAACCCTTAGCCCTTTAAGAGACAAACACGTCTGTACAACACCGTGAGACTCATAATGGGCCTCTTCCGTTTTTCAAAGTTGAAAGACAAGATAAAATATTGGATCTAAATGAAGACTGCAACTTCTACAGTCGCCCCTAAATGGATTTGGGACGCAGTGTCTGGGGAGATTTTTGGGCATAATCAGTTGAGATCCTAGTGTTTCCAAGTCCAATCGGTTACATGTTGACATCTTTCGGTTTTTTTATTAGTTCAAGGTATATTTTCTAAATTCCTTTAAAATGAACGGTAGTTTTCCCTGGAAGATGTTAAACACCCCCTCACAAACTTTCGGGGGTGTCAGATCCGAGCTGGGGCAACCCTCCAAAGAAATTTCTGAACCCGACCGAAAACTGCTCCCCGCCCTGCCCAACTTCGAAAAAAACATTGCCCTTGCATTCTTGAAGGTTGCTTGACTACAAATCTCATATTGAGTGCACTTCACCTTCAAGGTCTAAAATCCAATATATATGTGCACTTCCAATTAGTAAACAAGCAATTGATTGGGATTTCATTCCGGAAGTGAAACCCTCAATGAAGCACGTAATTAACTTGGAGGTCAAAAACATTACAAAATCCTCATTAACATTGAGGTTATAATTTTTGTGACTTGCTATTTGAAATTGTCTTTGTCATTCTAAAATGACACTTAAATTAGTGTGTTGATTTAGTACATATATTTTATAATATTCTAGGTAATGCCTTCTACTTTCACAAGTATTCATATGCAATTAATTATAAAATGTACTTACTGGAATTAATTATCAAATATCCAATCCAATCATAGCCAATCCGATCATGGCCAATCCAATCAAACATATATTGGATGGCTTTGACAACTATCTAAATGTCCCTAACTTGTTTAGGCTAATCATCAAGATCATCGCACTCCACCACCTCGTCATCTACATATAGGTTACAAACAACATGCGTGGATGTACAATGAAGAGTTAGCCTTGATGAATTTGCCATAACATAAGTCATATTATCTGCTTATACTAGCAAACCTGATTTTGGAGGAGATTTCATGCCTTTTCTTTGTCCTTTTTTGCAAAACCAAATCATACTTGTTAGAATGGAAGTCCTTTTTTGGAAAGCCATTGAAGACAAGTTGGCAAAAACTATGGAATACATTGTAAACTTACATATTCAATAGATTTTTCCCTGCAACCTTCTTAACATGCTCTTTGTTGGAAATGATGGAAGCATCGTGTGGCATGGATCCACGTGCATTAGGAGCTGACACTAAATCATGCGATAGGGATAGGATTGCATCAAACAATGTAGAGTCTTTATCTCACTCCTCTTTTACACAAGAATAATACAATCAAGAATGCACATGAGACAATAGTATTGTGAACTTTCAAACTTTGTACATTACATGAGCTTTACAATTAAACATGACATTATGATTGCTATCAGCTCGAACCACCCAACCATAGGAGAGAAACCACAAGATGATCTTCTCTCCTCCCCCGAGCTCTCTCTTATACCCAAGGCCACTCCTAGTCTTATCCATCTTTATCCATAGTATCTAAGAGATACTTTTAGAATTCTCAAGTCTTACCAAATGTAAACTGAAGCTTCCTTATCTATATACATAAATCATTTCACTGCATGATCATTTCTTATCTTTTGGCTCAATCACAATCCTATAGTTGGAATTGTCTATTTCCAATTTGATGTATTCATCTATTGTTCTAGTTGGAATACTCTAAAGACCCAACCCCTCATGACTTTAGCTTGCTTATGTAATAACTCCTAAAACTAGCCAGATTTTTAGGGTAGGGCCCTTTCACACGCCCCCCCTTGTAGGATTTTTACATACTCATGACAGTCCAAATTGTTTAATTATGCAACTCAATCCTAATTATTGACCTCAACTTAGGATTTTGGGCTAAATTTGGGTTCACTGTATGGTTTTCTCGTTTTATAATTTGAGGAGTACGATGATGATAGATTGTTGTTTCTTTTCCGTATGACCAAAGCTAGTGTGTTTAGGTTGGCGGACCTCTTACAACCTTATATCGAACGCCAAAGCACCTCTATCGATTTCTCAATCATCATTAAGTTGGCTTGTACTCTCTTAAAAGCTTGCGCAAGGATCAAGCATGCAACTTCACTCCAAATTATTTGTGATTGGGACTTCTACATCATCTAGTGTCATACACGACACTTGTCGTGCAATAAATGTCGTTCGTAGACACGAAATTACTTGGCCCACCTGAACTAGGTTAGTCCAAATACAACATGATTTCAAACGCTTGTGTGGGTTGCCCGTGGTTGTGGGGTCGATTGACGGAACCCACATCTCTATAGCTAAACCAAGGGTTGGTCCTGAAGTTTATTTTGACTTCAAGACCCAATGCTATTCAATTAATTGCCAAGTCAGAGTCGACAATCGTAGAAGGTCCTTGGATTTGTGTTTTGGCTATGCCGGGATCAACAAACAATGCATATGTTCTCCATATACCAAGCCTTTTATCATTTAGCCTCAAACAAGGGTTTGTTCAATGTCTCCCTAGGAATAGATGGGTTTCCCCCCATCTATTGGGTGACTCGGATACCCTCTAATGCCATGGTTCGTTGTACATCACTACTCCCCAAACCCTGCAATTTTAGAAACCCTTTATAACAGCAAGTTGTGAAGGGACAAAGGGATGGTTGAAAATGCATTTGGAAGGTTAAGAAAAACTTGGAGGGAGTTACTTGAGAAGACCGAGTTAAATGTAAAGTGCCTTCCCGATGTCATTACCACATGTGCAATATTGCATAATGCGCTCCTTAACCAAGGTGAAGAGGATGTGGAACGATTACTTGGGCATAGTGAAAATGACGGCCCCGATGATTTGGCCATGAAGATCTTGGCGAGGAGGTGTGCAACGATGTCCGCCATGTGCCAATTCAAGAATGCCGTGAAGAATTCCTCTGACAAGTTGCATTGTATCTTGGATCTCAGAGAGGCGGCTAGGGCAAAACAACCCGTACACTGGTTCCTTGGAGGCATGGTTGCAGTCATCCCCCAACGAGGTTTGGGTCCTTAGAAGAATTGAGTTGTGATTTTTTTCTTCTTCGTCTTGATAATGATAGATGTATTTCCTTTTTATATTAAAATTTTCATTTTTTGGGTAAATAACATTGATTTGTAGTCAGTCATAACCGTTTTCATATTCATGCCACTTACCTTTGAAAGAATGTTTGCAATTCTACAATAACGAGAAGTAGTGTGTACTAAATCCCCTTCACCGAGTTACATGTGTAGTCTTAAGATCTACATTGGTTTGTCTAATTAGTGTGAGTTACCATTTGGAGTTACATGTTGCTATAACTTATTACCAACATTACTGTTTTTTACCAACTAAGTTATATCATGTTCTTCGGTGCGCATACTAACTACTTAGGTTATTTGGGTGAAAATTGGTATGTTCAGTGAAATTGTGTAGCAATGCGTAACTCCAAATTATAACCCACACTAATTAGATAAAACACTGTAGCCTATGGTCCAAGTATTGTGATGAGATGTGTGCAATAGAAGGACTGATGTGCAGGCTTTGAATGATGTGGTTAGCCTTCTTAACATCAACACCTTCTTACCATTTGCACTTGGGGGCTCTCTAAATATCCCCGACGAGCGTTGCACTCGTCAGGGCGGTGAGCATGGGCAACATCAAAAAAGCCAAAGCATCGGTCCCCCGAGCTTGGCCTGCCCTGACCCTGGCGTAACCCCCGACCCTGACCATATTGAGTGCACTTTATCTTCAAGGTCCAAACTCTAATATATATGTTCAATTCCAAGCTCGGGGGACCGAGGCTCTAGCTTTTTTAGTGTTGCCCCTGCTCGTTGCCCTGACAAGTGCAACGCTTGTCGGGGGCATTTAGAGAACCCCCATGCACTTGGGGAAGATTTGTGTAGTACTTCTTGATGTGTAATTGCCTTCCACATTCTCAACTAGAGGTACTAAATGAGAACCTAAATTCTTTCACATTCAAAGTATAAATGAATGTTATAGTCAATAAGAACTCACAACCCTTTCACTTATTGACCTATACTTGTTAGCATTAAGTGGGTACTCTTGGGTACAATCATGTCCCCTTCTACATAAGTAGGGCAAGTGGATGTACCAATTGCCTACTTCATAATGTACTTTAGAATACACAACTATAGAAGGTTTTGGTAAAACATAACAATAGATGGCCGGGGATTCGTGGCACTCAAGTAAAATCATCCATGCGGATGAAAAAAACGCAGGAATCATCTAAATGACTATTTTTAGGCAATTTGATTCCGGAAATAGAGTCAAAGGCCCCGAATTAGTCTAGTGATGTCACATTCGAATGAATCGGCCCTCAACCCCATAGGGGGGCTTTTTTTATTGGAGCCACTTCATCCACGATATCTTGGATGGATGTTCCTTAGTGAGTGCCACGAATCCCCAGCCACAATAGATTTAGTCATACATGTGTAATACAATCTAGCATACAATACACCGCATAATCAAGAGTATAATATTTTTATTCCATTGTATTTTGGATGCTTTATACAAGTTATGGCTTTACTCATGGTCGTGTGCAGGTACGTTTTGGAGCTCAAACACAAGTATATGTGGCAGATAAGTTTGGGACACCACATACAATTTGGTCTATGATTTACTATGTAGAGTTTGGTTGACTACATAGTCTATGATTTACTATATAGAGTTTAGTTTACTACATAGATTTTGGTGTGGGGACGTGAGTGAGTAAAAGGAGCCAGTATCTCACTACACTAAATATGATATTTAGTGTTTGATACTCTAAATACAAACACATACACTAAATGTCGATAACCCTATGAAAGTAAGTAACATTAAATGTAAACTCAAACACTAAATATCAACTATGGTAATATGTGGAAGTTACATGTTTGAATTTAGTGTTAGTAAAGATATGGGAAAAAATAAGAATGATGAAAGGAGAATTACAGGTAGTGAGGAGGAAGAGAGAAAGAGAGAGATTCTTGAAGCGATCAAAGAAGAATGCTTCACATGAAGGGACTTAGGTGGCAGTAGGGAAGGTAGTAGCACATTTATGTCTACATTTATGTCTAACACTAATTGTCAAGGAATTGAAAATTAGTGTTGAGTTGGGTAGGGTGGTAACAACATTAAACATCATCAAACACTAAATATTATATTTAGTGTAGTTAGATTTGGTGGAGGTTCTTCACCTACACCTTCCACTTGGGTCATGGTTGTAATATTTAACACCATACACAAAACTTGTGAAAATGTTGCTAATTGTGCATTCTCCATGGCTAGTGTCCTTTACTTGTACAAGCGCCGACTCCTCTCCCGTTGGTACTCCATTTGTTTTATGAAGAGACGCAATTGGACCTCCAACTTGTTGGCTTCTACCTCTTTCATGGCATTGGTAAAAATTTATAGTTCTAAGCTACCCCTTCCACACTCGTTTTTGCACACTCAATGATTGTGGTTTGAGTGGACAAGGACTTCCTCGAATACCGGTGTTGCCCATATGAAGTATGAGGATTTGCCATTGGTGCTAGAATTGACAAGCTCAAAATCTCGTACAATAGTGTGGAATTCTCATTGCAATTAACAACATTTAAGACTTCAAGGTTGAGCCCATAACATTAATATGGGAATATTCCATATAATATTGTCAGTCCCACATAACGTTGTTATGGATCGGAATAATGTTATGATGTTGAGAGCTTGTTGTTCGGTTTTATTTTTTGATTTGATTTGATTTTTATCTTGCATAATCAAACATTAAATATTTTTAGACATGTATATCACAGTCCTCCTTGTACTCTACTAGATGACAACCACTATGTCTGCAAGCATGAATATTAACACTTGCCAATGAAACATTGCGAGGTCAATTCATTTGCAAAATACATCAACAACAACATAGTGAATTCATTGGATGATGGAACACATTGAGTGTATGAGACAAACCAACTTGTAAATGCGTAAGCATCAAAGACAACCGACGTAGGATTTATTAAAGCTTCAATCAAAATTTGCATCCATATAGAGTCTACCAAATAATTAGCTCCAAAAGTGGTAGTTGGCCTGACTTTGTGTGGACATTTCATTCTTCGATGGTGAGGTGGGGGCCCTGCATAAAGGATCAAAATGTTGTATGAGTGAGGGAAGGTAGTGAAGTCATGGGGTGGTGTCCCAAAGACTTCCCCCACTCTTGGGTTTAGTGTGGCTAGTCTTGGTGGAGCCATTGGAGTTCCTTCGTGACCCACACTGGTAAGGGCACGTTGTGGATTCTTGAGAGAGAGTCCTCAGGCTAGTGAGCAATAATAGTAGCTTGTGGAGAGTTCGAAGCATATCCCTAGGATTGTGAGTTGGGGTGAATATGACTCTAAATTCCGTTAGCACTTGGTTCCGGGGTATGTCGTAATAGGATGTATGCCATGTGCTCTGCATTTCGGTTTAATGAGAAATTGGGCTAACATGTGTGTGGCCTCGGTTGTGCATACTTAATAACATCTCTAATCAATTGACTCCCACAAATTGGATTTGCTAATCATCTCGCACTAATTGCATGTTTGGCATCCTAGTATCCTAGTACAAGAAGTGGGTGCAAAAAGAAAATGTCCATTTAAGACCCGGTTACCTTACAATGTTGGGCGAAGTTGGAAGTGCCCACATTGCTTTCAAATTGTAAATCCATGTGTGAGTACATAAAGAATTGACCCAGCCTTAGTCGTTCTTTGCCACTAAGCAAGTAAGCCTAACCAACTGCATTAGTTATTTAGTAAGTAGGCCTAGCCACCTTGTAAGTAAGCATACCTAGCTGCCTTGTCCACCTAGACAGCCTAGCCACCTAGCCTGCCTAGCCTGACAAGACCCTAAAGCTGGCCTCCCCGAAAAAAGACATGAGGCCCATGGCCCCACCCCGCCTTGGTGGCAAGCACCACCCCCACCCCCACCACCTAGGATCATTGAGGCCCTTGGATGGGCCTTGCTAGATCAACAGCCCGGATGCACCATGCTCGCGACCACACAAGGCCCATTCACAACGCCTTAGGGACGTGGGTGTAAACCTACTTTATATGGTCTCTGCCCTCATAAACAAACTCTTGCATTCATAAACAACCATAACATCCACATAATTTACCATTCAACTTTCAAGGACACATCTCCTGATAACCCTGCATACTAGACACAACTACCCTTATCTCAGGGTTGGATCCTAGATCTTCTCTAATGCTTAAAGTCCTTTTCCTACTTTCAGATCCCCGTCTAAGTCCCTCTCATGTTCTCATATATGCAGCCTTCTCCTTTAGTCCACCTTAAACCTAACCCTAACCCTAACCCTATGAATGTTCCCAATACCAACACTAGTATTGGTAATAGAACTACTATAGATACTATTCTTACTAAAAAGTGAGATATATCATTATGTATCAATATTCATGTAGGGCTTGATTTTTACTTGTTTATGATTGTGATCAGTTGTGTGCAATCAAAAGTAGAATGAATGGTATGCTTTGGAAACTTGGAGTTTTGTGTGCACATGAATCAAACTTCAAAAAGTCTGAATCTATGATATTTTTGACGGAAGTCTGTCCATTATGGATATATGTATGTATGTGAAGCTCTTCGATACTATGTTTTCATTTAGAATGTTATGAGCATAAATTTCTATAAGCGTTCCTACTATTATACTTAGGGTTAGTTTCCATGTAGGCTGCTCGCCCACTAGAATATGGTGGGCAAAGCAACCTACATGGAAACTCACCAAAAAGAACAATGCAGTTTTTGGATACTATAAGAAAAAAAAGAAAAAAAGAAAAGAAAAGAAAGAATGGCGGTTCGAATCCCGGCTGTGAAATCTCCTCTCTACCTGACGGAAAACTTGCCAGGTGGTCAACTGCCTCCTGTGCTTTGGCGTTGGCTTGTCGGCCTTCTGTCTCAAAAAAAAATAAAAAAATAAAAAAATAAAAAAATAAAAAAATAAAAATAAAAATATAAGAAAAAAAGAAAAAAATCACAGCCCATATCCAAGTACTGGCGTGAATGAGAGCCCGTTAGATCATGGTTATCCATGAGGCTATATAAGGTGCTATGCCTCCTTTTTGGGAGGTGAGATGTAATACCAAAATACTTATCCGATGTTATGGGGGGGGGAGGGTGGATGTTTGTTTGTTATCTAGTTTTCTTTCGTTTAGGATGAAGTATGGGAGGTATTTTATGGCGTTTTGGTGTATGTTTTTCATGAGGCTTTTAATGTTGGATTAGAATATTGGCTTATTAATATTGGATTTAAATATTAATATTTAGAATTTGAAGTTCAGTGAGTTTTCGCATAGAGTATTCATGTATGATGCCTCTTACTCCAGCAGTGATGGTGATGAGGGGGTTTACTTTCCAACTGTTGTTTTGGAGAGTGCTAATTAGTGGGTCATATTTAGGGTGCTTATGTCCACGGACTTGGTTGGGGAATCTATCATGATAGTATGTGAATTTTATAAATTGAACCGTGTGTATGTGGGAGGGGGTTATGGGTGTTTGGCTTTGGTTTGGGGCTCCTATCATCCATAGGATGCCCAGTTTGAGTTTTGTTTGGCATTGGTATGATGTGTGTATATAGGTGCATTTGAGTAGCCATTCCAAGATTGTTGAGTTGGGTGGCTTGTTGTTATAGTTCCCAGTGCTAGTCAATGTGAAGAATCGGGTGAAATTTTTGGCTTGTAGTGTTTGGGCAATAAGGTGCACATGTTTGTTGTGTCGTGATATTCTAAGGCCTTTTATGCGTTGGTTCTCACATGTGGATATGAGGTGTGGCTAGGTGTCTTTGGTGTTGTTGGGGCATAGGGTGCAGTTGGGATTAGGGTGGGTGAGGGGCCAATTTTTTTGTTTTTGTTTTTGTTTTTTTTGTTTTTGTTTTTTTGGTTTCCCGTGTATTGGGTGTATTAGAATTTCAAAGTTTAGGGTATTTGGGCATTGGACATGCCCATTGCCTTTAGAAGTGATTGAAGAGTTTGTGGTTTAGTTGGTCATTTAATAACCATTTGTCAACATATGAGAATTTGGTTTTGGCTGAGTTGGGTTCTTTTCTTTCATGTTCTTTATTTATGAATTTGTGTGGGTTGCGGATGGCTTCATCATGTGTGGGCAGTTGGACAGCTTGCTAGCCAATAAGGATGGGGTGCAAGCACAATCAAGTACAAAACCATATTACTATGCATAGGTTTTTAATTGAAAGTGATTCAAAACTATATCCTAACTTTGAATTTTGTGAAGGAAAACATCATAAAAATTTGAAAAAAAACATTGATCTACAAAGCTAAGCAATTCATGTTAACAAAAAAAATTCAAGAAAAGTCCACATATTTTACAACACGGTGCAAGTAGTGTGCAAGTAGATATATTGAACACATAATTGTCTAAAATTTATTTAAAACATGATAACATTACATTAATATGATGTTTTTCTACAATTTTTTGTAATGGTGCCCTCAAGTTTATAATGAATTCAAGTAATATGAAAAAAATTCCAACTTCAAAATATTTAAGGTCATGAAATGTACATTCAAAAACCATATTTAGCCATCATGTATTGAGCAATGCTTTTAATGACAAGTTTTGAAGTTCTCATCTTCATATTCTATATTTGAGTACCTAACACAACAATAGAGGGTGCCATGAAAAAAATTCAATTCAAACAATACTTTGTTACTATTTTCAGGCGTTTGACCAAAAAATTATGGTTTTGGTATACCGCAACATTTTTTTGTATACTTGACCGTGTTTGCTCCTAGGTGGTGTGGGTGATGTGTATGTGGGGTATGTTAATGGGTTTGTCTTTAGTGTTCCCTTGTTTGTTTGCTTGTTTCCTATTTCATTTCTGGCAATGCATGTGTGATCGGAGCTAAATAGATTGACAATATGTGCACCGGAGTTAGACAACTCCACATTTAGTGCACTATAATTAGACCATTCCAAATTGAGAACATGTGCACGAGAGTTAGACAACTCTGGATGAGGTGCGCTGGAGTTAGACCACTCTAGATTTGGAAAATAAAAGATGATTGCTATTTACTGGATCTAGACAACTCCCAATGGATAGATGAATCAAGTTGGAATTAGATAGTCCCAACTGGAAGAATGGATGGATGAATCAAGTTGGAATTAGACAGTTCCAACTATAAGAAAGGATGGATGAATAAAGTTGGAATTAAACAATTCGAACTTAAAAAATGTGATTGAGTTAAAAGATGGAAGAAGGTTCTAGAAGAACCCAAAAAGATAGAAGACTCATAGTGGAACTAAAAGATATAGCTATGAATAGAATACTTTTACTATATTTGAAAATAAAAAGTAAAAGTAGTGCCTTTGGCATAAGATGAAGCTCGGGGGTGGAGAGAGGATTTTTTATCTCTCTCATATGGTCGGGTGGTTGAGCTTAGACCAAGATCTAATTGGTCTATGATTGTAATTAAACGTTACAAAGAAAATAAACAAAGTTCTTCAACTCATCATTTTTATTGATAGTTGTTATTGTGAAAGTTGGTGGCAAACATGTGGGAGAGGTTTGTTACACCGGTCTTGGGTTGTAGCTTATAATATGGGGCGGGATAGTCGCAATTGTGTAGATGTCGGTATGTTTAGTGATTGGGAGTTGTTCTGATGTCTAGCCTTTGTGGTTGACCATTAGGATGGTTATGATGTGGGTGTCTTCTTTGGCTGCCATTCTACCCCACTGGATAGCTTCCAAGGTCGTGTTGTAGTCGGTGGGGTATGGTAGGTCTACACCAATCCATTTGGAGGATTTGGCTTGTCCTATAGAGGCAAATAGAATGTTGCGTTTGTGTGGTGAGTTATAGTGCATGAGTTGTGTGGGGCATGTAAGGGGGGATGAATAGTAGGAGTGTGTGATGTTGAATAAATCTATTAGTGGTTTTGTGATTTTAGGATGTAGGGTGTGGTGTTGGTTGATGGGTTGGATATTTTTTGGTTTTTTCTTGGGTAGTATGGTTATGTATCTTTATATATCCCAAAGTACTTCGATGGCAACGCCTTGTGGGGGGCCATTGGAGATAATACACTAGTTGTGGGAGGTTCTTGTGGGAGAATATGTTCCATAATCAATGCATCCTTTCACTAGTGATGGTGACCATGTATTTTTTTCCCCATTTTGGTCATATATGCGGGATTCTATACCTTGTATTTGTATGGTTGGTTTGTTTGTGAGTATATCTTTATTGGGGTTGCACTCTTGGCTAGATATGATTTGTGTGTGTGTGTGTGGGGGGGGGGTATGTATCTAGTGTCTTTGGATTGGGTGTGGTGGAGGTAGTTTGCATATGTTTGGAGAATTTTTTGTGCTTGGGTTTTTGTGCGGTATTGTGTTAAAAGTAGTAGGTTATGATCTAGTAGGATATTGTCCAGGTTGAGGAGTTCTTCTTCCTTGCGCCATTGTTGGCTAGTACCTTGTGGGGTTTTTCATTGGCTTAGGTATTGTCATTTGATGGCTTGTGCCCCAATTTGCCTTTTTTGGTGGTGGTTTTGATATTAACTTTGTTGTGGATACTATATATTTAAGGGTGTTGCAAAAGTTGTGCATAACAAATAAGGCAAGCGTTACATAGGTGTAGCCTATTTTTGTTGGAGTTTTGGTTCAATAAGACTATGGAAATATATCAATCAAAATGTATAATTTTATGCGAACTCGTGAATGTTTGAATTGTCTTCTCTTACATTGTATCCACAAATAGGAACACCATTAACCTCGCTGCACTAATTTGTGGAGTAAAACTTGTGATGATATGCAAACATTAATGTGTCGCTAACAATTTCTTTCCACCCGTGTAAGACTTATGTAAGACAATGTTTCTCCAACACTCTACATTGATATGTGCAATTAGGTTGCCCCACACTAATTTTGGATATTTACTACCACAATAACAAAATATATTGATTGAAATTTGACCGTGGTTGCTACGTGGCTGAATAGCCAAAGTTGTAAGTTTTAGGTTTTGTGATTTGGTTCTGATGCAAAGGACATTGCATGGGTAACTTAACCACAAAGGCAATATAATTGCACATATCAGTGTTGTTCAATGAAGAGCCTAATGCATGTAATATATGTTAATGGTGGCATGCAACATCGTGAATTTTATGACATGATATGAAATAATAAAACAAAAGATGCAAAAACATACTTGGATTACCAATTGTATTGGTAAGACATGTGGGTCTTATGTGGCCACTTTTCTTCATTGGACACCTAAATTGAGTTGTACATTGCAAGGCTTAGATTTAAGAACAAATATCAAAAGACACGTGTTATGATGAGATTAGACTATGTGCTCAAAATAAAGACATCATCCTACATTCGATAATAGACATGGTTGGGAGAGTCTATGTGACTGTTTAAAGACGATTTTTTAATTGTTTTTAATATCTATTTTGATCCCTTATAACTTTGCATCTTAAATTTGTTCAGAAAAGTTGAAATGACAATTTGCGTGATATGTAAGTCACAAATATCGGGGTACATGTTAAGCAAGTGCACTATGATTACAAACCGAGGTTGTTTGATGTGTGAGTTGACATCTTTGCGAAAAAGAAAGCAAAGATAAGTGTCCATGTTGCTCTCCTATTGTGGACATTGCCTTTTCTTCTTCTTCTTCTTCTTCTTCTTCTTCTTCTTCTTCTTCTTCTTCTTTTTTCTCTTGAGACAGAAGGCCGACAGGCCAACGCCAAATCATAGGAGGCAGTTGACCACTTGGCAAGTTTTCCGTCAAGTAGAGAGGAGATTTCACAGTCGGAAATCAAACTGCCAACCTCTTCTTTGAGATTTGGGTATCTTTCCACCATCATCCGGTAGTTTAGGATCGTCTCGGACCAAATTCCACATATACTTTTGACTATCGAATTGGATTGGGAATCATCTCATCTCATATGATTAGCATTTGCTGCATTTCAAAATCATAATCAAAGTTGACATGTAATAGTTATAAGAGGTCAAAATGACATTCTTTTTTTCTTCAAATGATCAAGTTGATTGTTACTAACTACCTATTGAACCTAAAATGAGGTCTATTTTTTGAGTACATAGGAGGTACGTAGTCCACCTAATCTCATTGTAACATATGTGTTTTAAGCGTCCACTCTTGACTTAAAAACCTTGTCATAAACCACAAATCTAGGTGTCCATTTAAGGGCCACTTCACACACGAGACTGAGAGTGTCGCAACCCTTGCTAGGTCCCCATTGCTAACTCGGTCCATTTTTCGATTCTAGCAAGAGTTACGAGCGCTAACCCTTCGCATACCGCCATGCGAAAGGTTAGCTTCCCAATACCGCGGACCCAACACTTAATAAGAGGGGAACCAACCCACCTACTTGATTTTCGGGACTCACCGCATAATCGGTAACCAATTCTTAGATTTGGACTTCCACCCATGGAAGTCCAATCTTATGTTGCACATCGTGTTGCCGGAGCAACACTACAACAACCCGAGCCAAACTAGGCAACTATGCCCTCACCTTGGGCCAATGCCCATGGAGGCCTTGCCGTTTGGCCCCGGGTGGGTGAGGCCACACCACCTCACCCATATAAGCCTCTAGGACTCTAGGCAGGACCCCTACCCCACCGTCAAGTATCCTTTTGTCTCTCCCCCAACTCTTGGGGCCAAGTAGACATTTTCCCTTAGCCGTTAGCTGCCTAGCAGCTTCAGAACCCCATAACTTCCTCATACAGTCATCGATTCTAACAATCGACCACTCCATCGTGATCTACGTTTCACGTAGATCACGATGGACTACTCACTTGCCCCATTCGGGCAAGTACAGAGGAAGTTATGCCAGTTTAAAGGTTCGCAGTCCCGGGAGCCACTCCCAGGCCACTGCTGTTCCAGGGCGCTGTCCCGGGACAGCGCCCCGCGTCACTGAGGCGCTGTGAACGGGCCTTGTGTGGTCGCGGGCATGGTGGATCCGGGCCGTTGATCCACCAAGGCCCATCCAAGGGCCTTAGTGGTCCTAGTTGGCGGGGGCCGGGGGTGGTGCTTGCCACCAAGGTGGGTGGGGGCGGGGTGGTGTTGCCACCAAGGCGGGGTGGGGCCGTGGGCCTCATGTCTTTTTTCGGGGAGGCCGGCTTTAGGTTCTTGTCGGGGCTAGGTGGCTAAGCGGGCTCGGTGGCTAGGCGGACTAGGCAGCTAGGTAGGCTTATTTTCTAAGTGGCTAGGCCTACTTACTAAATAACTAGTTGGTTAGGCTTACTTACTACGTGGCTAGGCCCACTTACTAAATAACTAGTTGCTTAGGCTTACTTACTACATGGCTAGGCCCACTTACTAAATAACTACACTATTGTGTCTAATTAGTGTGGGTGGGAAATGCACGTGGGTTGGAAATTAGTGTGGCCCACACTAAATTTCAAGTGTTTGGGTCACTTTGGATGAAAAATGTAATGTCATCCATCCGTGTGTGTTAGGGTTCTCCGCAAACAACCTCCCTTAGGTCAATGTGGGGAAAGTCTTCAAACACAATTGGATGGAATTATGAAGTTTCATCCAATTGTGGAAACGACAAAACCCACACAAATTTTTCACCTTTGAAATTAGTGTGGGCCATTCTAAATTATAATTTGAAATTAGCGTGTTTTATTAGGAATTAGTGTGGCCCACACTAATTAGACACAATAGTGTAGTTGGTTAGGCTTACTTGCTAAGTGGCTAGGCCCACCTACTAAATAACTAGTTGGCTAGACTTACTTGCTAAGTGGCAAAGGACGACTAAGGTTGGGTCAATTCTTTTACGTACTCACACATGGAATTACAATTGAAAAAAATGTGGGTACTTCCAACTTCGCCCAACATTGTAAGGTAATCGGGTCTTAAACAGATATTTTCTTTTTGCACCCACTTCTTGTACTAGGATACTAGGATGCCAAACATGCAATTAGTGCGAGATGATTAGCAAATCCAATTTGTGCATGTAGTCACTTCCCTCATAACTTGAGGAGCTCATATGAATATTCTATTTACTATCAAAATGAATATTCTCTAAGTTAAAACAAATATTCTTTTAGAATCTTCTGAATCGTGTAAGGTCTCATAAGGTAACTGCATGTATTATAGAATTTCTTAGTAAAAGACCCCTTCATCCATTGTGGTCACATAGGGGCATCTATTTGTGCCACCCATCCTCAACATGCACCACATTTTATAAGAAAAGCCATATTCTCATAATTGGGGATGCGTAAATGATATTTGTTTTAACTTAGAGAATATTCATTTTGATAGTAAATAGAATATTCATATGAGCTCCTCAAGTTATGAGGGAAGTGACTACATGCACAAATTGGATTTGCTAATCATCTCGCACTAATTGCATGTTTGGCATCCTAGTATCCTAGTACAAGAAGTGGGTGCAAAAAGAAAATATCCGTTTAAGACCCGGTTACCTTACAATGTTGGGCGAAGTTGGAAGTGCCCACATTTTTTTCAATTGTAATTCCATGTGTGAGTACGTAAAAGAATTGACCCAACCTTAGTCGTCCTTTGCCACTTAGCAAGTAAGTCTAGCCAACTAGTTATTTAGTAAGTGGGCCTAGCCACTTAGCAAGTAAGCCTAACCAACTAGTTATTTAGTAAGTGGGCCTAGCCACTTAGCAAGTAAGCCTAACCAACTAGTTATTTAGTAAGTGGGCCTAGCCACGTAGTAAGTAAGCCTAACCAACTAGTTATTTAGTAAGTGGGCCCAGCCACGTAGTAAGTAAGCCTAAGCAACTAGTTATTTAGTAAGTGGGCCTAGCCACGTAGTAAGTAAGCCTAACCAACTAGTTATTTAGTAAGTAGGCCTAGCCACTTAGAAAATAAGCCTACCTAGCTGCCTAGTCCGCCTAGCCACCGAGCCCGCTTAGCCACCTAGCCCCGACCAAGGTCCGGCAAGAGCCTAAGGCTAATACAAATGCAGCCTACAAAATTTGTGACTTAGCCTATAAAATTTTGAAAGTGTAGGACAAAGAGCCTATGGACAATTTAAAAACATAGGATATCAACCTATGTGATAGAAAACATGTAGGAAATTTTGCCTACAAATTTTTTAAAAGAGAGGATTTTAGCCATTCATCCTTCTTCAAATTGGGAAATTAGTTGGCCTAAGTACATATCTTTAGGCTAATACTCGGGGCTCTTGGGTGGCACATAGGCGGATATCAATAATAGCCCTGACTCCCTCCTCGCCGATCTTTACAAATACCACAGCCCAAGCCCCATCACTGCACCATTCATCACAGCTCCTCTCTCATCAGTTGCGATGTTGCACCACCGAGAAGCAGCACTCAGCCCCTCTCTCTCTCTCTCTCTCTCTCTCTCTCCCCATAGTAGAAGTTCAATCAGTTGGAAGGATTCAAGAAAGTTTCGATTCTTGTTTACTAATCCTGAGAAATATCTTGTAGGAAGAGTAGAGGTTGAATCAGAAGATGGTGATGACTTTCACCCTTGAACTCATTTGAATTTTAGCAACCTTTCATAACTTATAATCAACTCTTTAAAAAAGAGTTGGTTAATCCTTGGCCTTCAAACGTGGTGAAGGGCTTAGCCAGGTTCAATTCCTGCCAAGGATACCACTTATTACTCAAATTTTGAATTTAAAGCCTACAACATTAAAAGATATGAAGGATTTTAACCTACTAAAAATTAGTTTTGAAGGCAATTGGCGGGTAACTTAAAAACTCAAAAGGTTTTCAACTTACAAAAATTTGATATTGTAGGATGCAACCTATGCCATGAGGGAAATAGCCTATGCCCTTTTAAAGAGGTAGGCAATTAACCTTAATAACTTCAAAAACTTTTCGGACGTTGGCCCCGACAAGAACCTAAAGCCGGCCTCCCCGAAAAAAGACATGAGGCCCACGGCCCCACCCCGCCTTGGTGGCAACACCACCCCCGGCCCCCGCCACCTAGGACCACTAAGGCCCTTAGATGGGCCTTGGTGGATCAACGGCCCGGATCCACCATGCCCGCGACCACACAAGGCCCGTTCACAGCGCCTCAGTGACGCGGGACAGCGCCCCACTCAACTTGCCATATCTTCTAGCTAACACCTCCAAATGAGGTGTTCTAAAGCATTCTAGAATCGGCACACCATAAGCTACGCATAGCTTATGGCCTCACCCTCATGCCTCCTAGTCTCCGTGGGTGGGAGGCGTTCCCAACGCTTGGGGCCCTCACCCACACTAGGATCACTTGGGCCCTCTCACCAACGGCGCCACAAGTCCCGGGTGTCACTCCGGGGTCCCCCTTGTGCCCATGGTGTTTTGGGCAATCCTTATGGAGAGGTCCGCGACATAGAGCCCATGACCATTACGCTTCAAGCACTCCCCTTGGTGGAAAGGGCGGAGACGGTCCAAGTTCGCTTCACACTATGCTTGAGGGACCAACGGAGTATGTGAATGCAAGATGGATGTACAGTCTACATGGATTCCTACATGACATCAAATGGACCATGTTTCATGGTCACTTGGACTATTTTCAAAAACCACCTCTTGGAGGTAGGCTTAACACAAAACCGCGAGACCATGGCACTCCGAATGCTCGCAACCATTAATTTATGCTATTTTATCGTGTGTGAAGACCCGCATGAATAGAAATCCATTGAAATAGCATTTGGCCACATATGTCTTCACACTACACGTGAGGATCGGTGACCACACTACATGATTTTGGAGGTGTGTTGGGATGGCCTTTGGACACTTTCTTTTGGGCTCTCACAATTTCATGGTCACGGCTCTTGGCTCGTGTGTGAAGTGGTCCTAAGAAGAGTGACTAGGTACATAAAAGGCCCACATAACTTGTAATTTGAAGACCCTATCAGAAGATCTTCAAGCCAATCAATCTCTGCCATGCTGGCTGGCACTTCGTTTGAGACCTCAGCCTTGGGACCTCAACAATTGAAAGGATGATGAGGGAGAGCAAACGCTTGGGAGTTTCGCAAAGGCGCTCGCAGCTATGGCGGATTCGGATATCTCCAGTAGTATAAATCGCATTTTCCTTCGTCTTTTCCAATCTCGCGTTATTGAATTTCAATTTGGAATTAAGGCTCTCCTGCGCAGTCTGCAATGTCATTGTATTCTTTCTTTATTTGATGTCCCCAAGTGTCGCAATGAGCAGGTTTCTATGTGTAAGGTTCTTGATTAGGGTCGTCCTTCCCAGAGACCTTCACCTGTAATCGTATTATGTCATCCATATTAATTTCTGGAATTTCAAGACGTGTTTTGGATTGGTATGTCAAATATTCATAAACTACGACGAATTTCTATTTTCTGCAAAGCTCCAGCATAGAAGGTCTGGCAATTGGGATTGATTGTAAATCTGGATAACCTAACAAGAAATTCATCATCAGGGTCAAATTTTCTTCCTAATTCTTCACATCTCTGCTAAGATTTAAGGATTGCTGTGATGTTGAATGAAGGATGAACGTTCTGCTTACAAATTACTCTTGTGCTCCGTATAAACCCTTCCTCTGGTTTGGAAATTAATGTCTGAAAAGTTGTCCTTGTCTTGAATGTTGCAAAGCACGGCCTGTATCAGGAAGTTAAATCTATGTGGATTTGAAGAGGCTTCTTAAAAACCATTTATGTGATCAGTTTTGCACTGATATTCACGAAGGCTCAAAATTAATGTGTGATTATTGTAATGCCAGTCTCTTAAACGGTCCGCTCTTTTTACAGACAGCTCAACCTTATAGTCAAAGTAAGGAACCTTAATTTTGGATGTGCCCACAATTGATCAGATTATGAAAAATCTTTTCTGTTTGGCGATGCAGAACGGTCTCTTGGATCTGTTGCAGTTGTTGGTGCTGGTGCAAGGTACCCATTTCCGTCAATCCAAAGCCATTTTTTCTATCTTCTAACTGCAACAGAATTCAAATAGAAATTCATCTTATGGGTTCTTATCCATCCAATATTCGGGTTTGCAGTGGACTGTCAGCAGCTTATCGTTTGAGGTCAGAAGGAGTTGCAGTCACTGTATTTGAGACACAAGATTCTGTTGGTGGGAAAATTCAAAGCTATTCAAGAGATGGCCTCATTTGGGAGAAAGGACCCAACACTATGGTATGGTAACAAGCATTGTCTTTGAGTATTATTGGGTCAGTTTTAAATTCCTGCAATTGAGAATGCTACAAATGCATAAATGTCAATAAGTGCTTTCAGTTAGAGTTGCCATATGGTGCCCTATTTTGCTTAACTTAATGGAGTTAGCCTTTAAAATCAATGGAACTTTTTGTCAGGAGTTGGTTGTATCGCAAACAATACCAATAATTTCTTGTACTTTTGGTGCATCCTGGGAGATTGTGTTTGAATTTGAATGAACAGCAATCTATTTCGGTTCATTGAGGGTCAAAACTCATTTTAGCACCTCTTGGCATGCCAAACTGAGTTTGACCCTCACTAAAGTGACATAGAATTTCCTCAGTCAAACCTCTACACTATCTCCAAGTATGCACCACGGTCTTACCGAGCATGGAAGGTCTTGTATGCAAATCAACCAACTCTCAACCCAGAGTCATGTTGAGTTAGAGGATAAGTCTCATGCATAGAAGTTCCTTTGGGAATATTGAGGATTCTTCGTCTTGTTTGCATGAGGAAATGCAATCAGCTACTATATTCTAGAAGTCTGATTAGTCTTTGAAGTGTCATTTCAACCAATGTTGCCTAGAGCTCATTGCATCTGTAGGGACTGACATAGCTCCTCAGGCTCTCCTAATCTCTAGCCTCCATATTGAAAAGATAAATTTTTTCATATTTAATTTTCATATCAGACAAATGCAAATACAGTAGATAATGTTTTTGTTGTGATTTTTTGTCTGCAAGGGAATTAGAGCATCAATTTGACATATCCATTTTCCGGTAATATGGGGTGACAGGTTGAGACCGAACCAGAAGTGTCTACCTTGATTGACGACCTTGGATTGAGGGGAAAACAGCTATGGGTATGCCCTGAAAGAGCTCAAAAATAAACTTCCATATGTTGAAGGGGAAACTTATTGATACACAGCTTGGACGATCTTAAGTTCAGCTCATAGTCATTTCGCGTGTTGCATTAATCTTGTCATCAGTTTGTAATGTTCAAAATACATGTTTCATGCATATTGATATTGTTCAATATTTGTGTCTTCATTTAAGAGCAGTTGAAATTTCACATAGGGTTTATTTCCTACAGGTATTATCTCTTAAGCATTCAATATGAGCCATTCTTTAGACCAATATGGTCTGATGACCTGCATATGCGATGCACAAGGTCAAAGTTATTTCAAAATGATGTCACTGATTATTTCTTCTCCCTGATATTGTGATTACAGCCCGTGAATCAGAGCAAGCGTTATATTGTCAGGGATGGCAGGCCATTACTGGTGAATTTCTTGCCTCACATGCCTCCAAATTCCTAAAGGATCGTAGATACAAGTAATGATTCTGGGAAGCTGATGATATTTTGGTTTGTGGTTGTTTGCAGTTACCTTCGGATCCTCTTGGGCTTATAGGTACTCAACTTCTATCTGCTCAATCAAAGGTGAATCCTGCTTTAGAATTTCTGTATACCATGTAACCCAAAGATGGTTGTTTTCGCCTGTATCTGAAAGATATGGTTCCTTGCAACCTTTGAACAATGTTATCGGCGGTAAATATTACATATAGATGTCAATAATGAATAACATTTGATTTGTTCTAGATGTTAGAGGTTTGTGGGGTCCCGTTGGTTCACTTTCCATGAAGCATTAGCATGCCTCCATTTGGATTATTTTCTGGCTCACTTGCTCACATTTAGAAACAATGGTCACATTTTTCCTGGTCAGATTGTTTTTATCTTTTTTCTTTTATGCGCAGTTTCAAATCTTGTTAGAACCGTTTCTTTGGAAACGCAAGCCAGATCCATTGAAAGAACCAACTGAAAATAAAGTTCTGCCTCAAGATGAAAGGTGTGTTTCTTGAACAAGTGTCCTAGTTGTTGTCTTTGTTGCCCTTGTTGGATACTTGGAAACTTCTGTATGACTTGGTTGAAGCTTTTGAACTGCGTTTGTTCCAATGGCTGGAATCTTATTCAATTCTTAGGTACAAGCTGAGAAAGTTCAAAAGATAGGTACTTTTGGCTTGCTGGCTGCTTGGACTGATAAGATCATTCTTGGATATTGCTTCTTTTCATGTACTACAGTGTGGGCGATTTTGTAACACGACATTTTGGCCGTGAGGTGAAATTTTGCAACCACTGACTCTTCATTTAGCTGGTATAATTTGTGCTTTCCACATATTCGAAATCTCATTCTCAAGAATGTAGTTCAGTATTTATGTTATTGTCTCTGTCCTATTTGTAACCTTCTTTGTCATTCATCAGCCTAATGATTTGAAATCTGACATTCATGTTCATTTAATTTAATTTAATTTAATTTTTCATATATGGTTGAATTCCGGGAACAGGTGGTGGATTATCTAGTGGATCCATTTGTAGCAGGCACAAGTGGCTCAGATCCCGATTCTCTATCTGTACATCTGTTAACCTCAATATTGAAAATTCACAATTTCCCTTGAAGCTGTCTCCTTTTCTTTACTTAATTCTTTGGTGCATCAGCTGACCTCAATATATCTATTACACTAGGAATGCCACCTTTAGAGAAAATCTTTTGTTGTTGTGCTTTGTGGGGAATCTGAAGATTTTTACACATTTTGATAATGAACCAGGTTCGCCACACATTTCCAGATCTTTTTAATCTCGAGGAAAGGTTGCTGCTCTTTCTTTCTCTACAATTTTTCTTGTTCCAGGGATTGATGTCTTTTCTCAGTTGCGTACAGCAATCATCCATAATATCACCTCATACTCTACATTAATAATATTTTTGGACACTAAGAAGTTGATGTATACCACTCTTATCCTTCTATTTGGGTGTTATCCAGCTATGGGTCACTCTTTTTGGGGGGACTCAAATCAGCCTTCAAGAAGAAAAAAGTCAGTGACCAAGGACCTGCTAAAGTCCATAATGAGACCACAAAAGCCACATCTACAAAACGACCTCGGGGCTCATTTTCATTTGTTGGTGGCATGCAGGTTCCCATTCCCACATTTTACTCTTTTCTGAATAGTACATTTCTACATTGTGTTTTGCTTTTACATAGTACGTTTCTATATGGTAGTCACAAAACCCACAGTAACCTTAGAGTTTCAATGTAGTGTGAACCAACTTCCATGCACAATAGGAATCTAGTATGATGTTATGTCTAATATTGAATTCACCAAAAACTATGATACGTTGCCCAATTAATTATCCTGTATAATTCAATGCTTCTCTGGGCATATTTTTTTGTTGCATTGTGTCCTATACAGACTTTGGCAAAGGCTTTAAGTGAAAGAATAGGGGATGAGAACCTCAATTTAAACACACAAGTATTGGAACTCTCAAGCAGCCAACAAGGAAATCCCATGAGGAGTAATTGGACGGTTTCTTATGTTAAGAAAGGTTCACAAGACAAGGAGGAGAAGCACTTTGATGCAGTTATATTAACGGTAGGCTTCCACATTACATCTCCTATTTTTTGCAAGCATCTCCTATCTCTTCTCTAAGTCTTCTGCCCCTTGACGTTTCCAGATTTTCTTGTGGTAAAAATTTTGATTTCTGTTTGCAGACCCCGTTGCATAATATGCGAGAAATCAATATCAAGAAGGATGGCGTGAAATATTCGCTTGACTACATTCCAGAGGTTATCAGCTCTTTATCTGTCTCAAGTGACCTTGTTTTCTATTCTTAATTTGTAGAAGGCATATTGATTGATGGGTAGGCTGTGCACTTGCATTTTGTGAACGAGATATTTCAACCACAGCTCTGAACCTGGAGCCGGAATAGAGTTATCTGTAAAGTCTCCTTGTCAAACTCTGGATGAATTGGCTAAAAGGTGAGTTTGAAAGCTTATGCATAAAGTCACCCAATTTTTCTTAAGGCTCGAATTGACATGCTAAAAAAGTGGGGCTGGTTATAAAATTACATGATTTCGAGCTTGTCATGCTATGATCTGGGGGCCAACCTATCCTTGCATGGGCTGAGCCCGGGATTTAAGGTGGTGGGTCCCATGGATCACACCCTATTGAGATCCTAAAGTTCTCTCAGTTTTTTGGATAGAAAGAGGAGGTTCAAGGAGTCTTACCCAACTTTCAAAATTAGGCTCCAAGACAAGAAGCTCGAACAAGCTCTTAATAGAAAGGTTCCTCAAAGAGACACCAAATTCCTAGTGGCTAACTTGATCTTCTCCACTTTATTTTCGTCAAGATATTTGGGAAGGTGTGTGACGCAAATCTTATAGGGCAACATGTACTGATTGTGATGGCAGGTGGTATATCAGCCCATGTCAGTGATTGTGACAGTGTTCAACAAGGCTGATGTGAAGAACCCACTCGAAGGTTTTGGTGTACTCATTCCACGCAAGGAGCAAGCAAATGGTTTTTTTACGCTAGGTATGTGTTTGCATATCCTTGATGTCATCCAGATTGGGTCCTAAGATAAGGTATTTGATAATCCAATCAGACAGGTATGTGCACACTGCGCATCCAGAATGTTTCTACAAAGCAATGCTTTTGAAGGTGCATTTACACACAACTACCATGGTGGTTGAGTTGTGTGGTTCGGGTCACTTTCAACCAGAACAACAATTTTTTTCCGTTTACACACAACAACTCTTGTAGTTGCAGAGTGGACCTGACCTCAATAATCTTCTCTCCAATTGGTGCAATCCAATAAACAATTTCTGGTTTCTAGTAGAAAGTTCGTCTAAGAGCAACTGCATCCTATGCTTGCCCATGCTTTTGCCTTGAAGTTCTCTCATGGTGCCACATAGTAATTACGAACAAAATAAAGCCAAAGAAAGTAAACAACAAACTATCGCAACTAATCCCAACTACACCTTGTACTGTAGTTGGGCGAGTCAGAGGAGTTGTGTTTCTCATCAATGCACCTTTTCCCCCTTCATCCTTCAAACATAGAAAGTAAACTATCAACCACCAATACGGTGGTTGTGTGTAAATGCACCTTGAGAGAAATGCCAACGCAATATGTCACTATAAGGTCTACATTATGTCTTTTTATCAAATAGGGGGGCGTTATAGTTACATTATTATCTTTGTCATGATCTATGCTACAGGTACATTGTTTTCTTCATTCATGTTTCCAGACCGTGCACCACCTGGTCAAGTGGTTTTCACTACTTTCATTGGAGGTAGTCGCAGCAGAGCATTAGCATCTGCTCCCTTGTAAGTTTCAACCTTATCTCCTCAAAAATACTTTTATTAAGCAATGCCAACTATTTGAGTATCTTTTAACTCAACAGGACGTTTTGTCAGGAGTTGGTTGTTTTGCATACAATATCTTCCAGTCGGTAAGTTTTTTGGTGCATGCTTGGAGGTAGTGGGGAGGTTTGAACGAGGAACATTCTATATCAAATCATTGCGAGTCAAACTCATTTTGCCATCCCAAGAGGTGTTTAAATGAGTTTGGCCCTCAATGAACCAAAATAAGTTCCTCTTCATTCCAATTCAAATACTACCTCCAAGCATTAACCAAACTGGAAAGAAATTTATTAATTTTGTATGCATAACAACCAATCAAAAAGTTTAGGGCACTAATTGTAAACAGAAAGTCTAACAGAGTCAAAGGAGAAGTCTATTATCCCTGAAATGTTGTTGAATCTCCACTGGCTTGATGTTGACCTGGCAGTGAGGAGTTGAAAGAAGTGGCAATGACAGATTTACGGAAGCTTGTCGGTGTCCAAGGTCCTCCAGTTGCTACAAAGTACGTAAAATGTTATGTTCTTATCAGCCTTTATTAACAAAATTTTCTGATGCCATATTTAAAGCAAGATGCCACCAAAACATAAGTGTGATTCCAACTGTATGAAATGTGACCTCCCTTAGGAGTATGTTTTGATGTATGTGTTCCTGAGTCACTTTTCTTATCCCTGTACCTGGACATTGTTGCAGGCACCTCTACTGGGAGCAAGCATTTCCACAGTATGGGTTGGGTTACGATGCGTTCCTCAAATCTTTGGAGACTATGGAGAGCGATCTCCCTGGGCTCTTTTATTCTGGTATTTGCATGGACATTCTTGGCACTAAGTCTTCCCTTTTGGGGTTAGCATATAGCAGTTCCATGTGCATCAAAAGCAAGTGTGACTATTAACCCAAGATCAGACAACATTGAATTTTGTATTTGTGAAGGGGATGCATGTAAGCCAGCCAAAGTCATAGCATCAGTACTTTTAGAAAGTGATAACCTTAGAGCAACTCCTAGGGTGACCCAAATGATTCATGCTGCATGCTCATCTCACACATAGAGTCCATGTATATTATTACTCTTTATTGCCCACCATTTATTGAGAGAGACGACCCTCTAAAGTGCTTTGACCCTGAATTCTACCTCTCTCTCAATGATCAGTTCTCACTAAGGGTTTGGAAACATATAGCCACACTGGGTTAGTTTACTCCCTCCAGTCTTAGCTTCGTGTAGAGAAGTCATGCAAATCATTATTAGAATTATTCACAAAGTTCCTCACAGAGGGACCAAACTAAGAGTTTGGTGCCTCCTAGGGACTTTTCTATGAAGAGCTCGTTAAAGCATCTTATGTCCGAGCCTAAATTTGAAAGCTGGGGGAAACTCCTTGGACCTCCTCTTACGATCCAAGAAACTTCAAGAGAACTTTAAGATCTAAAACAAGGTCTGACCCTTGGAACCCACCACCTTGATTCCGGCTCAATATGTGCAAGGCGAGTTTGGGCCACTGATCCTATATGATAAGCAAGGAAGCATGTTTCATATGACCCGGCCCCACTCTTTTAGCATTTTAAATTAAGTCTTAATATAAATCTGGGTGACTTTATTCATAAGCTCTTAAACTCACCATTTAACCAACACGCCTGGAGTTGGACCCGGAGATCTTGCAGATAGCACTAAGCGTGGGTTTACATTAGGGTCCGTGTCTAAGAAAGTTGGGGTCCAAAACACCCCCTTACTGGACCTTACTTTTCCGGTCTCAAGATTGCACCAAGCTTGAAGGTTGGGTTCTCAAACAAGGAGTATTTTCTTGGGTGGGGACTGTTGAGATTTGGCTGGAAAGTGATGCCACGTTAGCATCACTTCATTTCTTCATACCTTGGACCTAGACCCTTGTGTAAACTCCTTGGTTCCAACTTGCTCTATTTTGGAGTTTCTTTGGTCTTGGACACTAGGGGCAAGCTACCCTGACTATTCTTGTTCTCTTGTTTGTCATGTGTTCAGGGAACCATAGGGGCGGCTTGTCCGTAGGCAAGTCACTTGCCAATGGTTACACGACATCTGGACAGATCTTGTCCATGCTAAAGGACTCAGGTGGCCGGAAAATCTACACCATGGCCATTGCTGATACCAATTCGTCTTCGTTAAGTAGCTGAGGTGCTGACGTGTTTTGTCACCTTCCTAGGTAGTTAGTTGATGCAGATAACAGAAGAGTATTTTGTGTTACTGTTATCCATGCGCATCTGCTTTGGTGACGATAAATTTTTGGTCCCTGGTATTATTTGTAGCTCGGAGGTTTTACTCTCATGTTTAGCTACCTCGACCAAAGAGTGGAGATGAGAACCAGATGCTAAATGTGGTCATCTACTTCTTGCATTATGTACAGTTTTGTAGAGCTCTTATTCATTTTGACACCTTAATGAAGTGGAATCCAGATCAAACCTGCAAAGTGAAAGGCAGACCATGTCTGAATAATTTGTACTTAAAAGACTGGTGCACATTAGAAGGAAGGAATGGTAGAGTTACAGGATGATTCATCATCTGCCTTTGATCAACAAACTGTTCACTAAACTGTGAGATTTCCCAAATTAGTTTAAAGTAGACACTCCTGCATTGGCCAGCACTCTTAACTTTCATGGTGTTTTATTCTATGAAATGAGAGTAGCCTAGGAAACACCTTGACCGCCTTTGTGAGAACGACCTTTGTGGTGGAAATTGGCCTATCATTCCCATTTTGTAATCCTTGGTTCTTGTATCTGTGGTCCCCTTCTCTTATCCCATTAAAATATAATCCATGTCACGGTGACACCTGCTATCACACTAAGAGCAAGTCCTTTAGTCACTGTAAAACAATTTTCTCAATAACTGGCTTTCAATGTTTTCTGGGCCAATGCTGCATCCTCATCCCACCCACAAAGTCTATATATATTTATAAATCCTCATTGCCCATTGATTTCTGAGAGACACGACCCTGTGCCAGTCAGTAGATTTCCGAGGTTGGGTAGGGGTTCAGAGGGAGGTCTCTCTCAAAAATTGGCGTGCAATAAGCATTTGGATATCATTTGGACTATGGAGGTGGAACGAGTTTGGAGCTTTGTTCCAAGAAAAACCTAGAAATATGATTACTGAGGGCTCTCAATTTGCAGTGATTGTTGGAGACACTCTAAGTGAATCACATTCCTTACTCAAACTGCTGAAGAACTAATTATCTGAGCACATAAAAGTTTGAGGATATTGGATGATTTTTCTTGACCTTTCAATCTCCACATGAGGAAAACTTAACCTACTCTCTTTTGAGTGTGCAAATGTTCCACCCCTTCCATCAAGAAGAAAATAAATGCACTAGTTTGGACTCAAATAATCACAGGACATGCTAAACTCCATCTGCCACTTTCCCCGGGTTAGAGAACAATTGGATCAATGGCCAAGAATAAACATCTTGTGGTTATAAAAAATGATAGTTTTAGTTTTACAAGGTTCCCATGAAACATGACATCTCTTTTATCGTAAGATATGTGGGTGTTATTTGATTGTTTTTATTAACCAAACACCTATATCACGATGTTTACGTTGGATTGGACTACTTCTTCAAATTTCACTAACTACTCCACATTCGATAGTGAACACAAATCGAAGGACCTATGTAATCAGTTATGGAATCGACAAACATTCATTTCCAATAACCATAACTAAATAAGGGGAGGTCCGATTCTCGAACCAATTTTTATAGATGCTTTCATTGAAGATTCGCTAATGCAACACAAAACTTCGTTGTGTAAAGCTACTCACTACGAGTTGGAGATGGAAAAACGAACTGAATAACACCCACATACCTTATCAATATGTTATGCACTTATTTCACTGGAGAAAAGTAATTGTGTTCAATGGTGTCGTACTGCTAAACTTCCATTGGGCCTGCTGCCACAAAGCGATTGTAGGAAAAGCACAGAGTGGACTCAAGCCAATTGGAATTGAAGAAAGGATATTTTATCGCAAGTGAGTGAGTTGTCGGGCTCCCGTGAGCTATTTTACGACTCCCCTCTATCCACTGCATCTCTCGTCTGGGCCTGGACGTGCCACCTGCCAGTGCCCTTCTGCATTGCCACTTGTCACAAATTTACCTCGCTTTTTTACCAATCCCTGACCACCCCTTTTCATATGCCAATGGTGTTCGTTCCAGTGTCCAGGCAGGTTTTTGGGCATAGTCGGTTGAGATCCTAGTGTTTCCATGTCCAATCGGTTATAGCAGAGGCGCCTATTCCCGATGAGGACCTCATCGGCGATCTATAGGGTTTAAACTGTAATTTCAATCAGGTTGGGACTCGATTTCGATCAGGTCGAAACTAATAATGCCATGATACATGTCATGGTTTTGGAGTGTTAAAGTGAGGAGGAGTGCGTTGTTACAATGGGCGGTTATTGTAGACTCTAGACATTGGTAATATGTTTGGACCAACTTTCGGCTTCAAAATTCCAAAAAAATTCAATCCTAAGAATAATATTACCAAAAAATTTACAGTCCTGATTTTTACCTTCCTACACGAGAAAAACCTGCACCGCCTTATATTTCTCCAGACTTGACACAGAATATCTTAAGTGATTGGTTACAGACGCCTCTACTCTATATTCTACAGATTCCTCTGAAACGATGGGTAAATCTCCTGAAGTCTTGAACTTCAACCGGTTATTTGTCAAAACTCGACCGGTTCGTCTGTAACTACATAGCGGTCGGTTCTCCCCATTCATAGGCTTGTTCATCAGTCGGTCATCAACTTATCACAGCTTTGCTTTTGGGACTTCGACACCAATGAAATACGGTCAGAGGAAGGAAGACCCTACTTCAGTATGGCCACATCATCTGACAGAAAGAAATGAACTACACGCACTGAAATAGCGACAGTAGTCACAATGCATTAAGTTACCTTAAGGTAGACACTATAAGGAAAATGGTGAAAATAAGCTGATGCGGCCAGTATGAGTGGCTTGAAATTCGTGCAAGATTGTTTTAGAGTTGGAATAGAGGAGATGATGAGAAATGCAAGTTGTTGCATAATTTTATTCCATGTAAATAATTAGTTACATTTTTCCAAATAAGTGAGTAAGTCAGTCAAACCTCTTCTTGTATAGTAGAGTCTCCTTAATTTGAGCATCAACATATCATACTTTGCATACAAATGCACACAAAACGGTTCACTCAGTGGCACCCAAACATGATGGCAAGTGGTGTGAAACAACACCTATCTGGCCAATCATTGCATCCCACCTATCATTGCATCTTTTTTGGGCCAACACTTTTACAATTAGTCATTTTGGGTCCACACAAGAATTATTCTACCCATAGTCTAGTGCACCAATAGTGGTCATTCACCGTTTTCAAATTTTCTACCTTATATTCATGCATGACATTACTAAGCAGCTAGATGATGGTCTCCTTCCAAAGAAAGACGCTGCGATTAAAAGGCTTTGATAATTTATAGCTATTTGTCGAAAACTCTGTAATGCACCAACTTGAGCGCTCCCCATAAAACAGGGGATCCCATAACTAAAGGAGAATTATGCTTACTAAGTACCTCGTCCCACAGAACGCAACAAGGAGTTGACTGCTCCAAAGTTGGCACCACGCAGTTGTGCCAAGTGCTGGAATAAAACCATGGTTTTATTCGTAGAAATCGGGTTTTTTGCATTAGAACCAAAAACCCAATGCATCGGCTGGAAAAAGTTGGGTTTTTTCCACCCTTGGACTACTCTTACGTGTGGGCCTGATATCCAAGTCCTTCCTGCGAAGGTCAGAATGTGATCTAAGATGTCAATATCAATATTACAATGCTTAGCTTTACTACTGCCATGGGCTACTTTCAATTATTTTCTTTTGTAGCAGGCAATTAAAAATGAGCTTACCACAAAAATCGCACTGATGTGTACATTTAATTTGTTGCATTTAGTATCTAAACAAAAGCCTGAGACTCTCAAGATCATTATATTGGTGTAGCTTGATCAAACTGTGAAGAGTAGCTCACATTCTAGAATCTACACTGATAAGTGCAATTAGGTTGACTCTGTACCCATGCAAATTACTTTGGGTCAAAACCAAATCATAGAAACTCATAACTTTGTTAATTCGATCGTATAGAATCCATAGTATGACAAAGTTTCGTGTATTTTTGTTATTGTGGCGATAAATATTCAAAGTAGTGTGCAGTTTCAATAAATTAGCATGGGTCAACCTAATTGCACATATCTGTGTATGTAGTTTACTTCTTGATATGAAATCTTCAATTCATATTGCAATTCTTGACATCCAATATGAGGTAGCAGTGCCTTAAAGTAACACCTTCCTTTTGGCGACACCTATTTTTCATCCTTAACCCGTCAACAAGTGAGTGCAACAGTGCCATCAAGTCATTGTTAAAAGCAAGTAATCATATGCGTCATAAAGTACAAAATAGCACCACTTTGGCCATTTGTAGTAGCAGTGTAAGAAAGGATGCATGAACGCTTCAAGAAGAGCACCAACTTTGGCTGTTCATAATGCCTAATCAGGGATTTATCTGCTCAATGAGGGGGACAACACCTTCATTTAATAGAAGACCCTCACCTACAATAAGATTGATTTTGTGGTGATTCTCACCTAGCAATCCAACGTTAATGAACTCCCCTAGTGGAGAGTAGAAGGTTCATTTCTTAAAACAACTTTGCAAATTTATGTAGGTTGCATATGACTCAAAAAAGAATTTGGTAGACTTTGTATGGATTTGCTTATCTATTTCCAAACTATTTAACCTGCTTGAATTTTTTTTCACTTTTTCTTAAAGTGTCGCTTTTGGGCTCAACTACCTTATGTGATGCTCTTCAGTCTCAATACCAATGGCATGTTGATTCTTTGATACCATTTCTGATACTGTATTTGCTCATACTGTCAGTTAGAGCTGGGCTAAGTGGGGAAACAAAATATCCACGTGGGATTGTATAATGTCCCGACAAATGCGAGAAGGACACGTGGCAGTACATTATTTACTACAGTAGCCCATCTTTGAGTGCAATTGGCTGCCGCGTTCGCAATGGGTTCTCTTGTGTTTCCGAAGTTCTCCAAAGGTTCGCAAAGGTTCTCCAAGTTCTGGGTGAGGAGGTTGCCAGCACCCAAAGAGGAGAGCCGCTCCTCTTGTGCATGACATTCACTTCCGAAAGTCTGCGGGAGGAAGGCCCCAATCTTGCTCAACATTTCTCGTAGTGTCAAATACCCATTTCCTCGACAACCCCTCCCGCCATATCCTGCTGTTACTCGTGAATTTGGATAGAAATTTTGTGTCCGGGACGTGAAGATTTCTTATCTGAGGTATGCGTGAGTGTGAGGTAAAGTGGAGTGTGAGCAAGCAATTGTGTCCTGCAATTGAGATTTGAGGATTTTAAGACGAAAGCACCAAAATTCTTAGGCATTCGGCTTGTGGGTTCGTAATCTGGGGTGATTCCATTGATTAGATATTGTGGCTGGTCAGTGCCGTGAGGATGAAGTATTTCCATTCATTTCGTTCAAATTCATATTCATCGTCGGAGCTCTGTTGAATTTGACGTTCTTCTTCAGATTGAGATTCTCTGCTATTGAGGAAAGGGCGCTCAATCTCAGTGGCGCCCAGCTCTGGTGACTCACAATGGCGACAATTCAAGCTATGGTAGCAACGTCGGCAATCCACGACCTGAAGCAACACTCTCGGATTAGCATAAAAAATTCTGTCGTACGAGCTTTCCCTACCAATTTTGCGCAAAGATTAGCCCTGTCTAGCTCCCGTAGTAGAAGCAATTTCCAAGTTACATGCCAAGCGGACAGGGTGGATCCATGGGAGAAGGGGGTGACGCAACCGGACACATTTTCGCAATACTCTGGATACATAGCCGAGGCATCCCTGGAAGAAGCAGATCAGTTGGACGAGTACAATGCTGAAAAGATTGCAGCCGTTTTTAAGCGCCGACCCTTTCTATTGGCCAGAAGGTTAACCCAGATTGCGGGCACTCTTGGATGGTGGGCTGCCGTTCGGTACATGGATGTTTTGTTGGGAAGGTCAGACACCAATTTCAAGGTATGTGAGAATTTTTTGGCTCTTGGAATAAATGTACAATGTGAATGTTGGAACATTATGTGCAATATGAATCTTCAAAATGAATCCCCCTTTAAGCATTTTGGGAACTAGAAATTGGCTCGAATTTCCAGAAACTGCTATAGGTTTTGTATATACTCCTCCCTTGATGTTCAGGAAGGGAGGAATATGTGTTCTACGTTTGGAGAATCCTTTCCTCCAAGTATTCTGCTACATTTTTACTTCTTGTCTTCATTTCCAATATGTTAATGTAGACTTGAAATGCCTCGTTACTTACATCTTTTGGAGGAGATTGAATTCCATACAGTTTTTTTCACTTCTTTTCGTTGGTTGAAAATTGGAAATTAAAAAATGGATCGTATGCTTTTGTACAGAATGGCGGTAATGAGCTGCCAGTACATAGGTCCCATTTACTTCACCAGTGGATGTTGAATGGAGTATATTAATATAACTGGACCTAAACTCATCATAAGGATTATGTTTTCAGTACCTATCGAGGAAGTGATAAGTGCGAGCACTCAAGACAGACATATATTCAATCTAGGAGTGGATAGTGCTTTCAATACATCTCTTGACATAATCTTCGGAGCAAATTAGCCCTGTCCTTCGGAATTAAGAAGCTGACAATGAAATGAGGGTAGGTGAATATTATAGCACTAGTTAGAATAATTGCTTCGTGTAATCTAGGAGATATTATGAAGAGGGAAACTCTTTGAAGCGTTTGTGATATCTGGAGGACTATTATTGAGAAGCTGCCATTCTGCCGAGTGAATTGCACAAGACAGGAGTCGCTTTAGAGTTCATGAGATTAGACTATAGGACAGCTCCTATGTTGAGTTTCGACTATAGTCCTCAAAATCTGGAATCGAAGTGAAATGATTTCACTTCCACAAGAAGTATATGCATATTCAGCTTGAATTTTTAAGGTGGTGTAGACCTCTTGCATGACAGGTTTTGAAACATCTTGCAGTGTCTTGCACCATTTACATTTGAAGAGGTTTCGATATTCAATTTTTTAATTCAGAGTAAAATTTTAGTCAAGTATGGCATGTTCAGGTGTTGGATCATTAGGTTCTGAAGCTACTGATTGTGCATTTGCAGAAAAGGGCGGGACAGTTGCGAGCAGCTCTTGTTCAACTTGGTCCTGTAAGCACTAATCTATCTGCCATTTTTCCAGTCATCATCAATGGATGATGACATTTACTGGAAAACCCAATAACCATGAAGCATGAAGATTCTTCGTGTCTTCAAATTATTTTCAGAATGGACAAACCATGCATGTGATTTTATCTGGGTCAAAGGACCTCAGTAAGATTGCACATCAATTATTCTTGCAGTAGTTGGGGCTTCCTATTCCCTCAAATAGCCCTTCCTTTTAGTCTCTAATGGAACTGTATGTTTTCATATTTTAAAAGAACTGAAGTTAATATTTGTTGCATGCAATTCTGAGTTTTGTCCTCGGGACTCTCATAAATTCTTAAATGGCATGTGGCAGGCATTTGTGAAAATCGCACAAGCCGTCTCCTCTCGCCCTGTAAGCATCTGCTGCCCATTGTCTTATTTGATGAATTCTTTGACAGCAAAGATTTCATTCCCTGCAGATATACTTACCGTTCTGTAGCTGAGGTGTGTGATCTCATCAACTGTAAAACGGTAATTGGTGTTGGCAGGATGTAATTGCTCCGGAATATTTGGCAGAACTTGGACTTCTACAGGACCGAATTGCTCCTTTTTCAACTGAACTTGCTTTGAACATCATTGAGCAAGAGTTGGGGGTAACTGTTGAGCAGCTCTTTACAGAAATCTCTCCACAACCAGTGGCTGCTGCATCTCTTGGTCAGGTACGGTGTCATTGAACCCAAACTGATACATTATGTGTTACACTAATAATCATGTATGTATATTAAACGAAACTAGGGCTCTACATTCACTGAATCATCATGATTCTGATACTTGGGAAGATCATAGTCCATCCTCAGCTTGCTCTTTTGACATCAAATAATGATTCTCTCATATATTTGTTTGTAGCTTAAACAAAGTTAGCCACTATGGTATATGTTTACCAAATACTTTTGAAGGGGCGTTTACACACAACCACTGTTTCAGTCGTTGATGTTTGTAGTCTACTATCTTTGGTTTTTTATTTTGAGGGATATGGAGGGATAAGTGGTATTGGTGACAACTATCACAACCGCATCTTGCCCAACTATGACACAAGGTGTAGTTGGGAGTGGTTGCTATGGTTGTAGTTTCCTTCTCTTAGTTGTATTTTGTTTATAGTGTTTATGTGGCACCAAGAGAGAACTTCCAAGGTTCAAGCATGGGAGAGGATTTGTAGGAGGCAATTACTCTTAGACAGACTTTCCACGGTTTGTATAAATAAGAGGGGCGATAATTGAGGTCAAAACCAAGCAAAAATTGTAGTTGTCATTGAAAGTGGGCCTGAACCACAACCACAACCACTCAAGTATTTGTGCGTAAACGCCCCCTCAGTTTTGCACTTGAATCTCTTGTGTTCTGTTCGAAAATGAGTTATTTAAATTCTGGATCTGAAGGGATCGTTTGTTGCTATTTCAGGTGTATCAGGCTCGGTTGCGACCAAATGGTCAACCAGTAGCTGTAAAAGTACAAAGGCCTGGAGTTCGTGCTGCTATGGCACTAGATCTTTTTCTTTTGCGAAAACTAGCTGGTTATGTTGGATCCCTGTTAAGGCTCAACACAGATCTTCCAGTTAATCCTCTTTCTCTATTGTCATCTTTAATCCTCTCTATTTTTAGGCCATCTGATTTTACAAACAGCTTGTCCAGTTTGCAAGTGAAAGTTCTTATGAGTTCACCTGATATACTATTTACATGCCGAAATCTAGAAAGTTTTCGGGGGTTGTTGCTACCTTCTTTATTGCGAGGGATCCATGTCAAAAATTGCACATAAATTCGATGTTATTTATTCCAGAACATTTTCTTTGTACCCATCCTATCAAAGATTACCTGTCCAGTGGACCATGAAACATGCCCAGGTCCTGATGATATGAGGCCTCAATGTATTTATAAGTGGAATTAAATTGGATGAAGTTCAAATTCTTAAATGGCTGAAGGACATCGAAAATTACATTCTGAGCATGGAATGAATATGATTTATTTGTCAATAAATGCTGAACATGTGTTCCTTGGCCATCTTTGAGTTCTGAGCATAATTTGTGGCTGATGCAGGGTGTTGTAGACGAATGGGCTTCAAGTCTGTTTAAGGTAAGAATCATTCTGTCAAATTTCTTCATTTCTCCTTGATTTGGAGGTAATCTAACATTTTGCAGTGCAGAGATCATCGTATCTTAATCTTTTTACCGGGTATACATACGAGTAACAGGTGTATGTGTTCTTCTTTCGCTTTTGTACTTCTTTTGAACAATCGCAATCATACTCCTTACAGTTGCATGCTGTAATCGGCAGGAAATGGACTACCAAGCAGAAGCTCGTAACGGTATTCGTTTTAGGTGTGAAGCTCACTCTTTTGAGTTTATTTCAAAGTGTATAGAAGTCCAAACATCCATGACAGCATAATTGTTAGAGGTTGCATTTGTTGGGCACTGTAGTCTGTTAATTGGATGATTTCTAGTTTGAATATCAATCACGATGAAATTTTGTGAGATTTGCAGTAAACGTTTAAATCTCATCGGTCCTCATACAGACGAGGATATGGAAATTGTATTGAGTTCATGTGGATGTGGTTTCAGAAAATTGTTTGGAAACCTACCGGATGTGGTGATACCCGAGATGTATTCAGAGCTTACTAGTCGCCGCGTTCTAGTTATGGAGTGGCTTGAGGTGCATTTTCTAACTCTCTAACACAGTTTAGTATTGGAGTAGGTTTGGACATTCCTTCTGTTCTTAGTTTTGATTATACATGATGACATATTTCAGGTTAGTATTAGTACTAGACATTGTCCATGGAAGAGTTGCTTACATTTGGAAGTGCTGGACTGCAGGGGCAGCGTTTGTCCGAAGTTAGTGACCTTCGCTTAGTTGAGGTAATGGCAGGGCTCCCATTCATCATCTCTAAAATTATGTTACGCAATCCATGACTGTTTACAGAGAATGTCATGGAAATCACATTCTGACTGGGGTTGTCATGTCGAGTCTTGTGCATGAAAATGGATTTTTCGTTCCACTTCAATGAGATAGATGTGGTGGACAATTGTTACACACCTAAGAAATGACTTCCACATAGCGTTCTTGTTCTCCAGAGTACGACCTTTCATTCCTATGAAGTTTCTCTCCTAATGAAGGTGCATGCTTGTGATGTTGAGCATTTTGCAGGTTGGAGTTTATTGTTCACTTACACAGTTATTAGATAGTGGATTCTACCATGCTGATCCACACCCTGGCAACTTATTGCGTACCCCAGAGGGGAAATTAGCATACTTAGGTATTTAACTTTCTGCCTTAAATTCATGAAATTGATGAAAAGGAAATGCAATCTCATCACTAAAATGGAAACCTTGTGCAATAATGTCTTGTCCACTTTAGCACATTGATTGTGCATGTGACATCCAAGCTTGGTTTGTTTGTGTTTTACAGACTTCGGAATGATGGGTGAAATGAAAGAGAATCTTAGGGATGGATTAATTGAGGCCTCAATTCACCTTGTCAATCGCGAATATGATGCACTTGCTGCCGACTTTGTTACTCTTGGGTACAAACTGGACTTAGACTTATACAAGCTTTTGGTATCCAAAAATTCTATGTTTTGGAAAGAATTCACCAGAAGTAGGAATCTGTACAAATTGAATTTTGAATTACTTCTTGCTTACATATTGTTTGCTAATGTGCACAGATTGCTTCCACCAACTGCAGAAATGGGAGAGTTGTCAAAGGCACTCACAGGCATGACTTGACAACCATTCATATGTCTTCCCAGAGACTTTCTTTGTTGATGGATTTTAACATTTATACACCACTTAACCTGTTTAAGGGATAGAACTCTTCTGGTATCGAACAAATATCTGAGATTGTGTTTGGTGATATTTCAGGTGTGTTTCAGGAGGCTGTAAGCAAGGGTGTTCGAAACATAAGCTTTGGAGACTTGTCTGGAAAGTTAGGCGTCACCATGTATGAAATTCTTGCATTCCTTGTCCTTTTTTTGTCCAGGTTACATGCAATAAAGATGAAAGAACTAAGGCTTTTGCAAGTAATCTGACCTTTGACTAAACGTGCATCGGTATTTCCTTCATTTATTGGTAATTTCTTGTGAAGAAAGCTTTATATTTCTAGTCTACGTATACTTATATGACAACTGTGTTTACAGGTACCGGTTTAAGTTCAGGATACCTTCATATTTCTCCCTTGTTATTCGTAGGTGAGTTTTACATAAACATGTCAATGGCCCTATTCTCTGCTACCGCTTAGTACACAAGAAGTGAATGCATGTCTTTCTGGGCCTTGGGACAAGACAGTGACATTTTTTAGCTAGATTTCTAAAGTTTACATCTCTATTCCTCTCACATTTTTCATGGACAATATTCATCAGATCTGCAAATGACCAAACCCATTGGTTTTAATTTTTCTTATCCGAATCTTCTGTGCAGTTTGACGGTGCTGGAAGGCATTGCATTAAGTAGCGATCCCAATTATAAAGTGTTGAGTAGCTCATATCCATGGATTGCTCGAAAAGTTCTTACTGACAGATCACCAAAGCTCCGTTCTACATTACGTGAACTTGTTTATAAAGTAAGTTGGACTTTCCATCCTCTATTTAAACTATGTCAAGCATGTCTTCTGTTTTGCTACTTCAACATAACTTTGATAATTCTTTTATATTAGTTAGACACAAAACCATAACCAGCTCATGCTGAAAATGTTTCTACTCAATGCCTTCCAGCTTTTTGATGTCATTGTGTTCATAATTGGTGGTTTGTGATTTCAGGACGGTGCTTTCAGGATAGATCGATTAGAATCCTTGTTAACTGAAGTAAGTTTTATTTCCCATACAGGACCTGTAGTTCTTGCAATGTTCTGGTTTGCTTTGATTGCATACTGGTAGTAACCAGAAATTATGGAAGTAGTAGACTAATGTTTAATTAGTATGCAGAATTCTGTTGTTGATCTCGAAATTGAATCTGCACTCATGTCCCAGAAGAGGTTGTAATGAGGAATAGTGGAATTGAACAGTTCAGCTGATTTTCTTTTCTCTCAATAATGAAGAAAGAGTTGGTAAACTGTCGTAAATTTCTTATTGCTTGCAGTCCATGAGACAACCAATGGAAGACCCTGAACTGGTGGCAAAAAGGCCTGTTGAGACACAAGAGGAAAAATTAGCAAGCGATTCTAAAAGCCTTGCAAAGCGCCTTCTGACCTTTGGACTTACAGACCAGGTGAAACTTTGTTAAAAGCTGAAAAATGTCTGCAAACCTCTATAAGAAGAATGCATTAACTTCCTCCATATTGATTGGTCCAATATCTTCTTTCATTGAGCTAGATATCATGATGAACAATTTTTAGAGGCATTGGAATAGTTCCTTCAAAAATGAGTACAAACTCTAAAAGCTTCCTGTTTAGAATAAAGAACAACCAGGTGATTTCCTAACATCATAAGGTACTTGCTCCTCAATTACTTAATTCCAGGCATTTGCAAAGTGAGGTACAAAGATACTACTCAGTAATGCCGGAAGTTTCACAGTGAAATCTTTGTGCAGGTTCACGTTTATGGTCTTTTTTTGTCACGTTGTTAATCACCTATGGTTATCAATAATAAATTCTTCTGATGTACTGGACTTCATGTTTTGCAGGGCGACTTTGTACGGGAGTTGATATTGGATGAACTTGCAAAGGTATCACCTCTATTTAGGTTCTTAGTTTTTAATTTGAAACTTCCATTTTCATCGATACAATAGCCCTATCGAAGGTATGAGTCATTGACATAGTGCAAGACATAAGTTTGGAAATATGTTGACAAATCTGTCATTGTATCCTCAATTGACTTGTTACATGAAAGTACATTGCCATTATATGACATTATTACAAGTTCTGAAACCTGGTCATTGGAGGATTGATTAATCATCACAATTTGATCGATGATCCACTTGATATGATCATTAACACAAAGGATTTCGATTGATGAAAATTGCAGGGTGTGGATGCATTGAATCGGGTGACATTTGATGCAGCAGCACACGCTTTACGGATAAGGTCACCAATCACTCTTCCAGAAATCGCACCTCTTACAGAAAGTGAGGATTGGAAGCACCTAGATAACCTCCGACAAATTACATCTTTATTGAATGGATCTACATCGAGTTCGGGAGTAGGAACTGTTGCAGGTATGGGCATGGGTACAGGTGGACCCAGAGCTGCAACAAACTCATCAGTCAATTTCCGAACTACAACACAGGTTTATAATCCTTTCATACCCAATGTCGAGTAACTGGCATTGTTAGGATAGCATTCAGTAAGATAAAGACCCAACATCAGGTCGTTGGTAACATTTTGAGGGACAGGATACAATCGGCAGCTTGTTAAGGCTCTGAATTTTGCTCTGACCATCCAAGTGTGACTCTATTGAGAGCTTGTATAAATGCTGGAATTTGCGGCAGCTGGTGAGATAACTACTTACAAGAATTTGGTTTAGGAATTAGGGTACTATGCTAAAACCCGAAACCCATTCATACTGGACCCTTGAACGTTGAGAAATACCCAGTGGGGCTTTGAAGACAATAATAATGAGATTTTGTTGTTGATAACTTCATCTTTTGGCCAATTTGAAGAAGTAACCCTCATTGAATTAGCTTCATTCTTCTAATGATATTCTTCGATTTAATGAAAAAATTAGAAATCAGAAAGCATGCTCATTCCACCCACAAAGCCTATATATATATTTTCATCCTTATTGCCCACCAATTGTTGAGAGAGATGCAACCCACTGTACCCCTTCCCACCTACAAGAATTGAGGTTGGTGGGCAATCAAGATTTATAATATATGTGGACTTTATTTGTGAATTGGGCATGTGCCAATGCCCCAAAAAACTTTGAAAGCCAGTTATTGAGAGAATCATTTTACAGTGACCATAGGAGTTGCTCTCACATGGGATACTAACCTTGGTTGGGTTAACAGGTCAGTCCCTCGAACTCCAACGACCTTGTACAGACAACCAAGGTGAACAACAACCCAGGAAGCCAAAATGGGTCCTTCAAAAAAACAAATGTTGTGGTCAGTGAGAATGGAAAAGACCTGGTTGAGAGGACAGAAGTAGTGAAAACATCATCATCAAGCTCAAATGGTGCTGTCCGTGTACCGAAAACGGAAGTTGTAAGAGGTGCTGATAGTAATGACATTGTGGAGAGGACACAGTTTGTAAAGTCTACTGAAATGGGTGATGGAGCTGTGTCGTGGGATGAGATCAATGGCATTGTACAAGGGCTGAATGGGTTAACTCAATACCTACCACTGTTGGCCGTCATTCCCGAGGTTCGCTTTCTATTTACATAAACCTCACATTCAAAGTTATATAGGCCATTCTAACATATCATCATAACTTTCAAGTGTCACTGAAATTGGATTCTCAACCTAAAGTAGGGAAATTATACAATGGTTGACAATGTTGTGTAATTTCCGTCCTGTAGCATCCAGACGTCGAATATACCTGCGTTGGATAGAGCAGGTTATGCAATGGACTAGACTTTCTTACAAAGGGGCACTTTACAATAGACCTCGAGACTGTCTACAAATATAATCCTCTAACTCAACATGATTTTGGTCGGGAGTTTGTGTGGAGGTTCAAAGGGAAACATTCTCTATCGGCAACCTTCCATGTACGGCAACCTCTCAGTGCATGCTTGGAGCTTGTGTGGAGGTTCGGAGGAAAAACATTCTATATTGGTTCTTTGAGGGTCAAACTCCTTTTTGGCATGCCAAGATGGTCCTAAATTAAGTTTACCCCAATGAAAAACCGAAAAAAGATTTCTCTTCATTCAAATTTAAACACTACATCCAAAGTATGCACAAGTGGAAAGAAAGTAGTGATATCATATGCAAAACAACACATGGAAAATCATAGGGGACCGACTCCCAATAAAAAGTCCCAATGAGTGAAGGATAAATTTAGCTTCCTGACCTCAATGGGAGATTGTCTACAAATGGACCTATGTTGAACACAACTTATGCAACAGAAATGTAATGGGTTCATGTAAATTATAAGGTTAACCAGATCTGCTGAGTATGTTGTTAACATGCGGGTGTTCTGATCCAGCTTCCATTTCAAGCCCAGCAGCAAGCAGTGTTGCTACCTGCAGAGCTTGCAGGGAGGTTAGCATCACGGGTTCTTGCTCGCACTATTCGGGGCACTATCCCGCGAAATGGTGGTCGATCCAACTCTGCCACAGTAATTTACTCACCTTACATTCTCTATCTTTGTCAAAAACTCTTCAAGCTCTTCACTACTGTATTTTTTAAGTCCTTGGTGGCAGTAGAATTGCATATATCTTTTAGTCATGTCTTGTACTTGTAATTCTTGTGTTCACAACGTTTATACTCAACAAAGTACTGTTCTATTTACACTGGGTTGGATTTGTTCTGGCAGAATGATTATGAAACTTATTAATATTGGAGCTTCTTGCATTTGTTGCTGGATAACCTGAGCATTACAGGATGCAACGTGAGAAATAGAATGCAATTCTAGCAATTCTTCAGCACATGCAAAATTTGCATCTTGTATACTGTACTTTCTAGTCATGTTCTTACCTTTTGTTAGATTCAAATAGGCAGTAGCTTATATGAGGCTTGTATAGAAGAATTGTGAGCTGTAGGTTTTATAAACAACTTTGTAATATCAATTTGTGACATCTTCACTTTGCTGGAATGGATCAAGTATATATTGTTTTCATTGGGACTCTATTGTGGGAGGTTACTAAGGTTTATGGGTGTTTTCTTTGCCACAGAATTTAGAATGGACCAGATTTTGATCATCAAGTTTTGAAACCCAAGTTACTTTCTGTTTAACTGTAGGGTGAGGAAATTAGGCATGGTAGAGTAATACTGAAATTGACAATGGGGACAAACCAAGAATAAATACCAAGTCTCCCTTCAGATATTAAACGTCAACCTTGAACTAATCTATGTTAGCCTCCCAAGAGTGATGCTTTCAAAAACGACTTCCCATGCCCTAGGTTACTATGCTACTCCTTACTGATTAATTCAAAGTAAAATCAAAACTATTGAAAAATTCAACATGTTACATACAAGCAACTCCTTGAAAATTGATTTCAAACCTGATGTCATGCAATCCTGTTGGATTCTCTCCATTTTACTTAACTAGAGCTTGACCTTAGTTGTTTAAATATAAAGTAACAATTATTGAAACATTCAAAATTAGCAGAACAAAGTTAGAGTATGGAAAATAGTGTGGCCCACATCTGAGTCATTAATGAGCATGTATATTATCATGCAATTCACTGGGTGGTGACTAGAGGTGTAGGCTCTTGGGACATTCATTTCTACAGGTCAAGTCATGGAGGCTACTCTAATCAACATGACATCAATATTAATGTCACAAAATCGGATATATAGAGTGCTCAAAATACCTGATGCATATACTCCTAAGTTCTCATTTACAGAATCTCAATGCCTATGATCTTCCTTGTAAAGTAACACTAAAAATGCTCTAACATTGACCTCCAAAATGAAGGTCAGCTGCTTAATACAGCTTCCTCAGCCCAACCTTGTGAACTATTATGGTTGCTGCACAAATGGGACAAAACTATACATCAATTACTTCAGGTTTTAAAAAAGAGCTGGTGGCTTTACCTATTGAGTCGGTCCACAACTTTCTAGCCAGTACATGGAACTGCAGGAGGTCAGCATTTTTGAACCAATTCCTTCAGATTTTCAACCATATGCCTGAACTTTGATTTGATATTTGTGGTCCTATCTCATCTCAATGAGCCCCAGAATCTCATCTGCCAGGTCATCGTCCTCAGTTCGATGTTGTTGGCCCTGAGGTTTCTCAACAACAGGTGCTGTGCAAAAAACAGGCAAACCAGTGAGCAAAAGTACAAAAGTCCAAAGGTACAACAAAGTACTTGAGTTTGTGTATTGTCTTTCAAACCTGCATGACAGACCCTAACATGAGCAACATTGCACATACTCATTACAAAAGATGCACATGACATTTATTTTGTAAAGCTCATATGGACCATGACAATATTTGATAATCTTCACAATACTTTTGAATACCCTCCCATCGGCACAAGTACAAAGCTATTCCAGCTGAATTAGTAGCTGCGAGTGTGATAACAAACAGAAAAGGTGGAGAACTGAAAGAGAAAAATATTTCACCTCGTTGCTTTTGCTTCTTCTGTGTTGGCGGCATTCCCTGAAAGTTGGTGAGCAACAATAAATGAGCTTTGTTTGTTCTTTCGTGACAAATGTGGGGCTGAAACCATGAAAATGCTTCAAATAAATGTGCAAGATATAAACGTGGGACCTCTAAGGCAATACTACAGCTGTGTTACTTCCACTGAGCACCTCGAATGCGTAAACTTATATCAAGTTGACAAGGAGAGCAATAACACATTTACCTCTTTAAACACAGATCTAGAAAGACCTGCTTTTGTTAGGATTTCCTCTTTTTCACACTCCCAATCATCTGCCACTTGATTTAGTTCACGATCAAAGGCTTCAACGTTTGAGAGTCCAGGTGCATCACGATTGACTTCCAGTGACCCAAGACCTAGGGCACAGCACAAACCACATATGTTTGTCAGTAGAGGCCATCCTGAAAATAGAAACCTACACATTTAAGATAGGAACAAAGACACTGGATAACCTGAATACTACTGCACACATAAGCCTTGCACCTTTTGAGATTACATGATAAGAGCAATTTCAGAAGCCCATTAATTACCTACTTCCACAAGGTGTCAAAATAAGTTCAGGCAAATGTTGAAAGGTCCCTACATCACAGACATGCATACACTGGCTACACAAACATGTTCAGAGTACTGCATGAAAACATGAAAACATTTTGCATACCTGTGAAAACATGATGCTTGGCTGCTGTGTAATCATGAATGACAGATGTGACAACATCCAAACATAAATCTTGGGCCTAACCACATACGCCAACGGTGCGGATTACTTAGTACATTTTTAATAAGTAGAGTGTCGTAAAAAGACAGAAGGCATCCCTGTGTAGATGTAGCAACCTAGGAGCAGGTAGAGTCTCACATCACATTTAGAATACAGTGACAAAGACCCACTTACTCAATGCAAAAACTTCACTTGCAGAAGGATTTTCCCTTCACTAAATTAATAGATTCAGAAGTAGAAAAAGAAAGAGCAAATGCATGACACTTTCAATCACCCTAAGCAAGCAATTGCTCATTACTAAAACCTGAAATCCAACTTTGGTCCATCCTGCATTAAAACTTTGAAAGCAATCTAATATGACCTATTACATGGATAAATATCTAGCATGACCACACCTCACTCCTGTCACTACACATGACTTTGATGGAGATACTCACTAAGTTCCCATAGATGTGCTCTTTAAGAGGTACATTTCCCAACAGCCTGCACATAGAGAAGATGAAGGTCAATAAGAAATTTTTAACAGATGGTAGCTGTAGATGTGTCAACGACATGTATGTAAGAAATTCATCAAAATATCAACACAGTAAGCTTGTCCACGACCTGCAAGACATGTCATCTATTGCTTTTATGAAATGCCCATACAGCAAAACACACCACCATTAAGGTAACACGTACAGTTGGAAAGCTTCCCAGTTATAGAAACATTGGTGTAAAAAGAGCAGACAAAAACAATGCAGATATCACCTAACTCTGTCAACCACTTTGACAATAAAGAAGATATGCACATGTGCTCCGAAATGGCTACCAGGATATGCTAATCATCTCACACGAATTGCGTGTTTCATATCCTACAAGAAGTGGGTGCGAAGCTGAAAGTGCCCGTTTAAGGCCCGCTTACCTTAGGTGTGCACTCCTCAACAGGAAGACAATGACCTCAAGCACAACATTGTTAAATATTTGTAATCACCATATGGCCCTTTTTGAGTAACGAAAATATCAAACCACGAATATGTAATAAATACCTGAATCGAGCAAACTTCAAGCGAGCAGCAGCCTGGCTAGCCAGTTTCTCACATGCATCTGAGATGCTTTTCTGGTCCACAGAAACACATCCAAAAAGAAATGCTTCCTTTTGGATCATAGTGCGCACAACCTTCAGGGCTTCCATATGCTCTATCCGCCTCAGCTCCTTCACCAATAGATGCAGTTTTTCTAAGTCTTCTGCTCTGACATCCGCCATCCCCTCATTGTCAAAAATATACTACTGAACAGCACAACAGTTACTTACCACTTAAACGACCGAGGGCATTTTTATACTGGATACGTGACATTTTCTACGAAACCTCCACTAGTATAGAAAGTACATATTTTGGTCTATGCTATTGAGTCTGTATTTAGCATAACCTATTAAAATGAGGAATTGGAAATAAAGTCATATGTGACAATGGTGATTAGATATACGTGATATGTATTGAGCCTAGGTCATTTATACAAGCTCAAAACTCTCTATAATTCATTCTACGTATATGTATGCTTCAATTGGAATAGTGCATAGAATAAATGGACCTATTTTGATTAGGGTCACTTTGACACTTTTAGCCAAAAATGTCAAGAAGTTCTCTTAAACCCCTCCATATGACACCTTGAGGCCTGTAATGGGCCTCTCAGTTGCAAAGTATTCTACAAAATTCAAGAACCTGGTTCAGCAATTATGAATTATCTTCGTCGCAACATTTATTATGCATGCATTCTACATGAGCATTTAATGACCAAATCAGCAAAATGCATCAAATTGCACTCCCTACTTGAAAAATGATTTATATTTTGTACATAAGGACAGATGGTAAGTAAAAATTGGATACAGATATATGGAGCTGATGACAACCATCCATCTCTTAAAAAGTGGGACTTGGTCTCTTCATGCTTTCCACAAACCTCCTCTTCATACAAACTAGACAACTCCACAAATAAACATTATGAGTAAATCCATTCCACTTCTTTGATTACTACAAATAGAAAGAGAACTAACTTACCTAGAGAAAGGTAGATGAGGTAGTAAGGTTCAACAAACTGCGTCTCATATAGGCAGTAAAGCACATAGAGGCCTCCAATTTTCCACGAAAGTGATTTATCGCTTTTCACATGACCTGCTCAATGCGTAAGCCAAAAAATTAATAATTAGTAAGCATACACAAATGTTGCTGTTGCCTTGACAAATAACAACAGCCAATTTCAGCACTAGACATGAAACAAACTCGCCCAGCACAAGTAACCTTATCATGTCTCTTCTTGACGCACAAGAGTTTAATAATTTATGTGAAAAGATATTCAAGACAAAGAGAAGCATCAAAATGCTTACTTAAGGCCGACGAGTACAGAGACTGCATAAAAAACGCCTGCGTGGTATCCTTGGGACGGGCTTCGTGAATAAAAGAGAAGCTGCGACTCCTCCACAGATCCTTCAGCTGGTCCAGTCTCATTGCGTCCATCTGCACACGTCATGTCAAAACTCAATTGTTCACTTCAATTCATATCCTTCAAATTAATCTTTGGAGCAGCCCACAACTTGGAGTTGAAGTAATAGCTCTCAGACAATTGGAAGAACAATGAATACATTCAAGTGAGGAAAAACACAGTTACACTAATCCTTGTCTAATTCCACCTACGTCCTACAGCTTTAGTTAACCTTAAATATCCGAGACGCCTGATCCGGGCCTCACGGTGTCATATATAGGGGTTTAAGATGACTACTTGAAGTTTTAGCTATTAGTGTCAAACGTGATCATATCCAAAAGTAGCACAATTATCATGCACGTTATTCCAATCGAAGCATATATTTATGCAAAATGAATTATAGGGAGATTTGAGTTTGAATATATCACCTATACTCAAATATATAACATGTATATCTAATCAACATTTTCAGATACGGCTTCCACTTCCTCTTTTCAATAGGTAGTGCTAAATATGAAATCAATACCATAGGCCAAATAAGTATTTATACTCTGACTTGTTGGGGGTTTGTACAAAACGTCACATATCCTGTATAAACACATCCCGGTCCTTTAAGGGTTAAGAACAGGAAATTTCAGGGGGTTTGTGCATTGACAACAAGCTTCAAGTTGGTCCATAAAAATATACTGACATCTGCGACCAAAAATTAGATAAAAAAACAAGGGACACTTTCAGCTCTGACCTCCGCAAACGCTTCCACAAGCTCATAGATATCGCGCGCAGCTGCCGACAGATCCATGCTGCCGTGTCTTGATGTTTTGTGAGAATAAGTGTTAAGATCAGGCCTTGCTGATGCGGCTCAACTCCTTCATCATTGAAAATGTGAAACTCTGTTCTACATTGCCGACAAACACATTCAAATTCATCCAGATAGGGTGTCAATCGCTCCAAATGATGAGAAATTCATGTGATTGCACGAATACCTTTGCAACAGGGAGACTTTAAACCCCAAACTCTCAATTCCAGTACGAATCATGAGACATTTATGCAATTGCATGACTGCCTTACAATTGAGAGACCTTAAACCCTAAACCCTCAATTCCAAAACCCAACAATCTTACTGGTCAAGAATGGAAAATTGGACCCAAGGAGTTTTTCACCGAGGTCTAAGTATAAAGTATAAGGCATGCAGGTGTTATTCGGTTCATATATCTTGTTCTCCATCTTCACTTGATCAGATTTGCGCCTTGGAATTTGTGCTGAATTACCAAATCTATGCTGAAACATCAACGAAAACAGTATTGAAAATTGGACCTCCCTTATTTAGTTATGGTTATCGGAAGTGCATATTTATGTTTATTGATTCCTTAATGAATACATATGTCCCGCCAATTGTGCCAATTGTGTTGATTATTGAGTGTGGAAAAGTTAATAGAATCTGAAGACGTAGTCCAATCTCTTGTAAAAGATTTGTCTTTTAAGTGTCTGTGTCTGTTCTTAGATCCCCACCTAACCAAACACCATTCAAATGTAGGTGTCCGATTAAGAAAAGTCATCGAATAACACCCGCATACCTTAAACCTATCTCAAAATTAAGTGGGGCTTACGAAGAAATTGGAACTCTGCATTACTCTCTCCAAATAATGTCTTCGTCGAAAACATTATTTCTTCTGAAACCATTACACACCTAATCCAGGATGAGACAGGTTGCGATCAGCCCACCCAATAATTCTTCTGATGCACGAATAGCCTCCAAGTTTTGTTTCAACTTCTGACCGAATTCCGCCCTCACGGCCCTCATTCACTCATCCTTGTGCAACCCTTTCTGAAATCAATCCAATTCTTGATCGAAATTCCCAACTCTAATTGCAGTTTGCTCCAACAAGCGCCCAAATGATGTCAACGTACCTCGAATTTGCTTGTCCTTCCAGAGATGAGGACAATGCTGAAATCTCCGTGACAGGAACATGCTAGCCTCTTCCTTGGGCTGCAAAACCTGGGAGGCTTTGACGTCACTGAAATCTTGGGCGAACCTAAATATCGACGGCCCTTTTCCTTCCGCTGGATACTAGAAAACGGTGTATCCAGCGAGCTTACCAGAGTCTTTGAATGATAAACTAAATCCATACATAATATTAATGGGGACGCTGCACGTGACTGAGGCAAGTTGATGAGGCCGTTCATTAAATTATGGTTGTTTTTTTTTACTTTTACCTATATACTTTTTACCTGTACGTTCATTCCTTGATCATTTTTTAACTTTTTTATACATTCATGATACGTTCATTTTATTTTTGGTTTTTTTAACGTTCATCATATTTTTGTTTTTTAGTTTTTGTTTTTATATTTTTACCTGGTTATAAACTATCACTTAGTTCTTCTTGGCATTATGTTGGTGGAGAGCCAAGGCAAGCTAATGAGGATGATGAGCAAGAACGCATGCATCGTATGAAGCTATGCCACAACAAGCCTTGAGCAATTGCAAACCAAAGTTTATGGGAAATATAATATAATGTACACATCCCGCCTTGGATTCATATGAACCAAATATTTGACATCCTTACTAATTTCCTTCCCCAAAGCGAGAAAGAGTTGTAGTCACATTGCAATCTAAAAACAAATTGTCACAACTTAAGCTACAACTAACTGCCAACAATGCAATTTTATCTTTAGTGTTGCACCAACATGTATACCATGACCTCGGAGAAGACAATGAAACACTGCTAGTAGTGTGTTTCGTGCAGGGCACTTGAAATTATATGCTACTTGAGATTTGAATGTGAAACTCAATAAGACCTATTCAATACAATTTGAATCTTTTGGAAATGAAAAGGACACAACAAACCATGATTCACGGAAGGAAATGAATGAAGGAGCATGTTTGATACAATCATTCATGTTTTTGAGGCAATCACTCAAACCCTATTACCCAAAAAAACACTCCAATTTTATATCGCCCTAATTCACCTATGTGAACCACCTTAAACTTAAACCCTAAACTTGACAATTCTCAATCAGTTGTGCATGAGTGAGCATTGCAAGAAAAATTGAGCTCATTAACATGTGGACCAAGGGTGCCAAATTCTTACGCGGCTAGAGCTCATTGTTCAAGATTGAAGCCCTCACATGAGTTTCATTTTGAAGGGCTCTCAAATTTCAGACCTTTAGTTGAAGAGCTTGTTCAAATCCACAATGCCAATCTAAGAATATAGAAATGAAATACAAAACTCATATTAAACTTGTGCATGAATTATATGGTACATGTTTCTAGTACAATGTGAAGAATTAAAAATCAACCATCTAACTCCACTTCTTGTAGTAACAATGCCCTACGCTTGTTGGTTCTTGTGGTGGGTAGATTATATTGAGGACTTCAAGTGACGTCTTCATTTTCAATTTGGGATTGTGTTTTAAAAGGTTGTTTTGAGAGAGGTATATTTTAAGGCCAAATCGCGTTTGAAGGGCATTGAAGACTTCAATTTTGAGCACTGTAGAGCTCGATAGGGGTGCTTTAGCGTTCGGGTCAACAACGCCCAACGACAACCAGGTAAGGTGACGTGTCCAGCAAACGGAACAACGGACGGACGGACGAGCGAGCGGAAGCGTTCGTCGTTGCACGACCCTTTACAGGGTTTAGGGCTCCCCTGTGGCTTTCGCGAACGGAGGGAAGGCGAAGGTTTGAATGCTCTTGGCCATTTTCCTCTTCCTTCCACTCTTTCCAACTGTGCTCATCGCAATCCTTCTTAAACAAGAGCCAGATCCTTTTTTGCGATTTGTTCCGTGGCCTGTACAGGTTCGCAGGGAGGAAAGAAAAAGGACGGAAGAGTCCGGACAGGGAGACGAAGAGTTGATCGCATTTATGAATGACAGCTTATTCTTACGGTCGGAATAATGGTTGCGGAACAGAACATATAAGAGCCGGACCTCTGTGTGGGGTTTTGGTTTTTCTCTTGCTCGAAAGGGAAACACAAGGCGGAAGGAGAGAGGCAGAGAAAGGAGGTTGGGTTTTTATGAAGGTCGGGATTAAGAAGCGGGAAGATTTAGGTATTTGGAGCACGGGAGGATGACGATGAGGAATTGGTTGCATTATGAATGACAGCGTTTTAAAATGGCATCGTTGGGGTCCGCAGCTCACCGGATTGAGTTGCGACGCGCTATACGCCAACTGCGTGATCGTGGTCTCTATGTCGCTGCTAAATGGTAATTTTCTTCACACATTGTAACTTCACTTAAACTTATCCTCTTGCCTTTCTTCTACTCACTTCGTATGGCTGCCCTTGCACCGGAGAGTGGTGGAGAGGTTTCTTAGTATTAGCCATTTTAGGATCAAAAATATAATCAAGCACATTCATGTGAATAGCTTGAAGTCCTTCACATTCAGGTTCACATTCAGGCTAATTGGTATTTGTACGCACACGTTGTAACTTCACGTGAGCTTATCCTCTTGCTTTTCTTCTACTTCGCATGGTTACTCTTGCACCGGAGAGTGGATCAAAAAGTATATGCATGTGAAGAGCTAATTCCTTTACATTCAGGTTCCGGTTACTAGACTTCAAGCTCTTACTGTTTTATATATAAGTTTAGCACTCATCCTCTTTGCTGTTTTGGTGCTAAGTTGAGTGGGCCTTAAAACGACAATTTTAGCTCTGCACCCTCTTCTTGTAGGATTTGAAACATGCAATTAGTGTGAGATGATTGCCAAATCCAGATCGTGCCCATAGCCATTTTCTTCATAATTTTCGGAGCTCAGATGAATAACTTATTTATCGTCAAAGTGGAGATTCTTGTGCTCATTAATTGGTCATGTTGTTCCAACCAATTATGTTGACTATTGAGTCTAGAATCATTAACGACTTCTGAGCCTGTAGTCCAATCTCTTTTAAACACATGATGTCTTTTTGGTGTTTGTTCTTACATCCACACCTAACCACACGCCACTCAAATATTAGGTGATTTGATTAAGGAAAGTAACTGAGAAAGCCCCGCATACCTTAGTATCCTGCGAGGTCGTTTTTGCCGGGTTAAATCATTGAGGCTTCAATTTCCTGTTGTCCCTGTCATCCTTTCCAGCTAGGAAGAATCACTGTTGGCCTACTCTACTTCATTCTCAAGCAATGCTGCAGTACATTCAATTCTCTGGAAACACAGAGAACCTCGTTAGAACTATCAACGTGTTATGAAAGTTCATTGAATTGGAAGTTGGCAGTACCTCATGTTTGAGAAATTGTTCTTTTAATACACTCTCAATACACTTTGCATTAGCCTTGACCAGATGGCATTCTGAGCATATGCAGGCTAGCCCAACCAATATAATACTGGCTAAGTTGGTGTGGTGATTGCTATGACAGGGCTGCAGAGCAGTTAGTTGGTCTTCCAGAAGAAGCAAGCAAGCATATTGGTCCATCCCTAGAGTTGTCTGCAAAGGCTGAGAGGGCAAAATCAAACAAGCCTTCAAGGCTGAGAGATAGTGCAACGAAAGGTGGGGTAGGGTTTTCAGGGTCAGCAAATGTACACGAGGATGAGGATGACAGTGAATCTGACGAGGATGTGTTACTTCTGGCCAAATCCTATTTCGATGTCCGAGAATATCGGAGAGCAGCTCATGCACTGCAGGGTGCATCAGGAAAGAAGGCATTTTTCCTGCGATGCTATGCTACGTATTTGGTAATGTGCTCTGTGAATTATTATTTTCATCAATGTTGATCTCTATATTAAGCACACTTTTTAAAACTCTCTTTTACTGCTCTTCAAAGATGCTTTAAAAGATGTCTGCCACCGACATTACTTTCTATCATGTGTTCTTGCAGCTTGTGTCAACTGCCGCTGGCTTTCTTTTGATTCTAAGTGGTGCAATGAGGACAATATTAACCTGGTTAGGAAAGCTTGTGGTTGTGACAAGAGGTTGTGTATTTGTTGTTAGAAAAGCCTGGGTGTGGGTGGTCACTGCTGGTCTGGGTAATCTGAGATGGAGTTTGTGAGATTTTTGTCATGAATTGTTGTTAAGTACTCATATGCACAATCATGCCAGATATTGATTCAAACCCGCCTTTTCACAAGTTCACAACCTCTTTCATTCTAAGTGTGTACACTGGACACACGCATTCTTATGTAGGAAAAGTCTCTAGTTCTATTCTTGTATAATGCTGTTGTTTATTCTCTTCCACGTGTCACCGTTTTCATTTATTGCTAACCAGATATTGTTGTGAAGGCAGGGGAGAAGAGAAAGGAGGAAGAGATAGTTGATTTGGCAGGTCCTCTTGGCAGAAGTGATGCAGTGAACCCAGAGCTTGTCACATTAGAGCAGGAGCTTCTTGCCTTGCATAAGACGGGTGCACTAGACCCTTTTGGAACATATTTATATGGCATGGTTTTGCATGAGCGAGAGCGAGATGCTGAAGCTCGGGCAGTGCTGTGTGCCTCCGTAAATGCTTATCCATGGAACTGGAGTGCATGGCTGGAATTACAGGTTAGTTGCGTATGCTATTGGATGTGTGGGAAAATTGTTGCTTTTTACTCGATGACATGTCTCTTTTTTGGCTCATGATTTGTTCAGTTATCCAGCTGCCATAAGTGATATTGTCCTTAAGTGACCTGATTGTCTGGTGTTTCAGGGGAATATGATTGGTATCTTATTGAAGTCATTTTTGTCATTGTCACTCCTTCAGTTTTGGTGCTGTTCAGAAGCTGTTTCATCATTTTTCAACCTTGAGAAGGCTTGCTAAATCTTCTGTAACCTTCTGATGTATGATGGTTGGTCAGGCCTTGTGTACAGATCCAGATATTTTTCACACTTTAAATTTAAATGATCATTGGATGCGGGACTTCTTTGTTGCCAGTCTGTTTCTGGACCTACAAAGAAACTTTGAAGGATTGGCACGCTACCAGTCACTCTATATGTTGTTCCCTCGTAGTGATTACATACTTGCCCAGACAGCTACTGCTCACTATAATTTACGGGAGTTTGATGAGGCTGAAAGGCTATTTGAAGAGCTTCTGCGAAGTGATCCTTACAGGATCGAAGGTTGTGAGCAAATTTCATTTCTGATTTGATTATCTGCTTGGACACACTGATTGCTTCACAGACTAATGATCTGAAAAAAATTATCTAGATTTGGTGAGGTATTGCATTCAACTCGAGTTGTACATAGATGCAGCCTGTATTGACTGTTTGTGGGGTTGTGACCATTAGGTATGGACACCTACTCGAACATTCTGTATGTGAAAGAGTGTTTTGCTGCACTAAGTCATCTAGCACACAAAGCTGTTCTGACGGACAAGTATCGACCTGAGACTTGCTGCATTATTGGAAATTATTACAGCTTGAAAGCACAGCATGAAAAGGCAGTTTTGTATTTCAAGCGTGCTTTACGACTGAACAGAAAGTACTTATCTGCTTGGACACTGATGGGACACGAGTTTGTGGAGATGAAGAATACACCAGCAGCTATTGATGCTTACAGACGGGCTGTTGACATCAATCCTAGGGACTATCGAGCTTGGTATGGATTGGGGCAGACATACGAAATTCTTGCAATGCCTTACTATGCCCTCTATTATTACCGTCGGGCAACACAATTGCGACCTCATGATGCCCGCATGTGGTGTGCAATGGGACAGTGCTACGAGAATGACCAATTACAAATATATGACTCTGCTATTCGATGTTACAGACGGGCTGTTAATAATAATGATAGGGAAGGTATCGCCCTTCATAAACTGGCAAAACTACATGTTAATCTAGGACAAGTTGAGCAGGCTGCCTTCTATTTCAAGAAGAATTTGGAACGGATGGAAGCTGATCAGAATGAGAGCCAAGAGTATGTGGAAGCACTTCTCTTTCTGGGGAACTACAGCAAGAACAAGGGATGCTTGGAGGAAGCTGAGAGCTACTGCACGCGTGTGCTGGATTATGGTGGTCCGGTGAGTTTTTCCTCTTGTTTTGTTCATTTCTCGGAACAGGGTGGGGAAGAGGTCTAAGTTTGTGTCCTTTATCTGAATTGAGTAATGAAATTACGGATCAGATCCTCTTGATGCCTATTTTATGTAGAAAACTATGAGAGAATATTGGAACGCTCTCTGAGGAGGTTTACTCATGAGTTGCGTCTTGTATTCAAAGCCAGGGCAATTGATCTCAATGCCCTAAAAGAAAAAGACTTTGTTAAAACCTTACTCAGATTTAAAATTTAATTCTGTGCAACTAACATCATTGGGCATTGTTTTGTTTATGTAGTTGCCTTGATAGAAAGAGTTTTGTGTATTTCTCATACTGAAGAAGGGAGTTGTCTGTACAGGCCAAGGAGGATGCCAAGGCACTGCTTCGGGAAATTCGAAGTGTCCAGCAACATGGAGGAATCTTGCCATCAATGGAACTTGAGCAGAATACACCATAGAGGGATGTATGAGGTAGAATTAACTTACATTTGTCGTAAGTTTACAAGTCTACAGAGCCCCCTTGTTCCTGTACAGGGAATGCCATCTCACCTTTTGCTTGGGTAGGAGTAGTAAAAGATCCACTTTGACCCTTCATACTTTGGATCAACACTTGGGTCATACCAAGCAAAGTTGCAAAGTTTCTGGCCATGTGCACTGTAGAGAAATTCATCAAAGATGACTGTTTATGTATTCAACAATATGTGCTGGCTCTTTCTTACTCACATTGGAATTTGTACCAGTAAATTCTCTCTCACCTTAGCAAGTCAATTTTGCATCTAAGCCACAATCGTTGAGTTCCTGTATATTGTGGATGGTTATATACTTGTATTATTGAATGCCAGTAGTAGCAACTTTAATCAAATGGAAGAAATGTTTCATGTGTCTTAAAGCACATTCGTAAGTTTATAGCGTATGTAGTTTACATGAAGTGGGACTTCCTTGGTTAGTCTGATGTGAAGAGATTGTTCATGTAGTTATAATGCATAGGAAATGTATAAGGTAGATTTGCCTAATCCGGTTACTCATCTTATTTGGACACCTATATTTGAGTGGTATGTGGTTATCTGTGGCTCCAAGAATAGATACCAAACATGCATGTGTTTAAAAGAGATTGGACTACATGCTCAAAATATGATAACCATTTTCCAGGCTCAATAGTCAACATAAGTGGAGGGACCTTTATGACCACTTAATGAGCACATCAATTTTCACTTTGATATTGTGTGAGATATTTGTATGAACTCCGAAAATTTTCAGTGCTAGGGTTTAAGATTAGTACGAGATGGTTAGCCAATCCAAATTTACAACGTACAACCTCGATTTGGATTTGCTAACCATCTCATACTAATCATGTGTTTCATATCCTAAGAGAAGTGGACTAAAAAATAACTCTTTAGGATTCATCTACCTTGTGTAAACAAAGATACACATGAGACGAAGTTAGACTTAAGAGCATCTCCATTAGCCGTGTTGGGCCATGCGCCAATGGCTCTAACACGGTGTCCAATTGAAATGGTGCCCCATCAACCGTGCTACAACGGTCCATTGTGGCAATGTTGTGTTGTTTTGGTCAATTGTAGCAGTGACGCGCTACAGAGTCACATGGGCATGGTCCTCTTTAGCATTCTAGTGCAACTTCACACAAAGGTATCCTATCTCTTGACTAGGTCTTGGGTGCAATTCGGTTGATGTGGTGGTTGTTGTTGGCTGCAAAGGACGTGGGATTTCGGAAAGGAAAGGTCAGAGGCCACATGCAGGAAACAATGTTGCAAAGAAGAGGAATAATGTGACGGAGGAGGAGAAACAACTGTGCCACATTATTTCTTTTGTTATATATTTTTCTAAATTTTCCATTAATGTAGGGTTTCATAGTGTTGTGGGAGAAAGAAAAAAACACATTCAAACATTTTAGGGCTCCACCTCTTATTATGAGTTAAGCCATATGTTTCATGAAAAACTGCAAACAACTTCTCTTGCATAGAAAATAACTCAAAGGAAAAGGACCCACCATATTTGATGAAAGTATTCATAAAGTTGCAAGATGTCCTCAATGTTGATTGGAAGATGATAGAATCATTAGTGTTTGGGAATATAATCAATTGGCACCACACTCTTGCATGTTTTAAGTAGGCCTTTAGTTCAATTACTCATTGTACATTAACACCTCTATTTGAGTGGTGTGTGGTTAAGTTTGCGGATCTAAAAATGGACATAACAAAAACATGTGTGCAAGAATCAAAAGAGATTGGACCACATGCTCAAAATTTGATACACATTAGAGTTATTTGTAAAAGTAAAGTGGATGAACCCATGGGTTTGGTCTCAAACCATGAGTTTATGAGAATTAACACAAAGTCACCCAAGTTTTCTTAATGCTTAAATTATCATCCAAAAGGAGTGGTGTCGGGCTATTAAAGATCGGCTTTCTAGCTTGGCTTACTAGGATGGGTGGGCCAAGCTAACCTTGTATAGGCCGATCTGAGATTAAGGACAACGAATCCCATGCACATGCCCTTTCTTAGATCCTAAAATTCTCTCAGTTTGAGGGGCGAGACGAAGGACGTCCCAAGATTTGCATCCAACTTTCAAAACAAGCTCCAAAACACGATGAGCTAGTGAGCTCTTAATAGAAAATTTGCTCAAAGGAGGATGAAACCCACAATTTCGTCCCTCTTTGAGGGACTTTATGGATAACTCTATTGTAAGCTAGATAGTGAACATAACTAAGGAAACTATGTGATCAATGAAAAAGAGAATCTACACTTACCATGACAAGAAATAAGATATTTACACAAACTCAGAAAATTATGAGGAAACTAGCTACATACACTAGAAGGAATGGGGGTCCTTTCCCACATCAAAATGACCCCCATTCCTTCTAGTGCATGCACAGTTTGGAGTTGCTAATTAACTTGCTCTAATTGTGTGTTTCATATCCTCCGAGAATTGGGTGTCTGTTGAAGGCCCACTTACCATAAAGCTGAGGCCCATCACGTCCAAAGTTCTGAATTCTCACACGTCCTTAGTCAACCCTGAAATAAATATGATCCAACATGGAATGCAACTTCTGGATGTCAGTTGCACTGACTTAGGTTTCACTTGTCAGTTGCCTTTCTTTCAATTCAATTCTCCAGCATACAGTCAACTACACTAATAAGATATCCACTCTCGCGTGGACTCACCAAGATTCAATGTCGCTGTATAGTCTGGACTTTGGACTCTTTCAAGTTGGTGTCACCAAAAATCCTCCACCCTTCGATTTCGTCCTAGCCCGAGTGGAAAAGTTTGTAATGACATGTAGAGACTTCTCTCTTTGTAACCCAATATATAATTCCAATCTACCCTTGTAATATACACAACTTGATTAACACCACACTATGTAGTTTTACATTCCTTAATGTCGGGCAAGGTTATATCCTTAGCCTTTTCTAATGTCCACCCGGCCGCTTTGGCCACGCATGCCTTCAAAGATATCCCTCTTGTGAATCGAGTCCTTGCCGTCGACTCCACACTACTACATGAGTTCTCGCTTATTGATTCCGTGCTATCACATGTCATCGTGGTTAATTCCGTATTGGTACATGACACTTCGCTTGTGGATTCCATGAGCACATAGGCTTTAAATACAAGTATTAAAAAATACTTATATACTTATCCTTGCCTTTCCTTCTCTAAGTTCTTCTTGATGTAAATCTCTATCAATGTGTTCCTACTAAACTTCAGAATAGTATAACTCCCACCCAACTTATGTTCTTCAAGTGAAATTTGGTACACTTGTTAAGTACCTTATCAAAAATCTCCACACCAAATTTTGGCACAAACAAAGTTCATAAGCAAAAGTTATGCATGAAATTCTAACTCTAACTACTTAGTATGAATGCTATGATAAAGCATCCGGTCATTAAAACTCTAATAACTTCCAACTCCTACGTCCAATCAATCTAAAATTTTGACACAAGATAAATATATAAGTTCAGAAGGTAGTGTCAAATTTTGGTATCCATATCTATAACCCTCTAAGAGATACATATTTTCAAACCTTGCTGCTTTGTTCCTAGACACCCTCCCCTTCAACTTTTAATAACTCTTTCATCCCAATGACTGAAGCTCTCAAATTTTTATCACAACTCCCATACTTTATAATAAACAATCCCTCAAATTTTCATACTCATTGAACACTCTGATCATCCATAATTGACAAATCTCTCACTATAAAGTTCTGCTCAAGTTCATAACTAATAAAACACTACAAGTAATGCACCTAGTACAATCTAGTCACTCTAAATGCCACAAGTTTAAACAAGTTTGAACTCTCTCACTTCAATATGAATCTCAATGCAACAAGTTGAAGTTTACAATCAAACTCCAAATTCCTTAAACCCAATCTACTTCTAACAAGAGGTCAATCCCTCTTCAAGGCTAAATAGCCTTGGCTCTTCTCCTAAGAACTAAGCACACACATGTGCTCCTATCTTGCTTCCCACACACCCACACTTATAACCCGTGAGGTGCTTAAGGAGCACAAAGGAAAGAGAGGATGAGTGAGGGAAGAATGAGGGATTATATAGTGAGTTGAGAGGGAGAGAGGGCATGAGGTAAGGATAGGGTGAGAGGATTAGAGCCTCCAATCACAACCCCTTAACCGTCTCCTTCTAAGTAGGGACTCATCCCATCCACAAGGCTCACGATAAGCCCTCGAACTCTCCTCCTCCTTTGTAGGCTCTCATCTAATCTCCTAAGCCTTCCTCCCTTAATTGATCAACAAAGATCCTAATTCAAACATTTAACTAACCTTGGCTTTCTACCTACCACACTTTACCAAGGTATGTCCTCATACTACTTAAATCCACTCCACACAAGCCTAATGCTTCAAACTTAGCTTTCTTCAAGCTTCACTCTTTTTATATTTTTGTGAATAATCATAAATCAACAAAACACCACTTGTAATGTTTTACAAGTGTTAACAACACATGTGAGCATCAATTTGGGCTCACAGTTGGCCAGCTGCAGGGTTGTTTTTTGCACTCGTCGCAAATCCCAAATGTATACATGATGCACATTTTACATGTTTCTGATTGTGCAAAAAGCAACATTGGGCAGTTGTGTGCATCTAAAATGTTGATTGTCATCGGCATGGAATCTTAGGGCTCCTGGCCAATCTATACAAAAGGTTTGGGAATGTTGCTCTACTAAGGGCGGGTTTAGACCATGGACCATGAAGTCGGACCCCTGGGGAGTGCACTTAATGCTAAGACTAGGAATACACGTGAGTGCGTTTTAATAGCATACCCCCCTATGTACTTGACCTTGAAATAATTTTTAAATTAAGATTTTTTAGGTGCTAAATCATTACGTATATATCTATCATTTGGTGTAAATTTCAGGACCAAAAGTTTTTAAAATCTTATTAAAAAAATTATAGAAGTTTGAACTGAAATGTGTTGTTTTTCGCTTCAAAAATCAATTTAAAAATATTTACAAGTGAGTATTTTTTGAAATTTATACAACAAGAACTTTAGATTGTGTTTAACAACTTCATATTATTTTAACAAATTTTAAATGATTTTTTAGTACATACATAGGGGGGTCGAAAGTACGCACTCACATGATTCCTAGTCTTAGCATTAAGTGCACTCCCCGGGGTCGGACCATGAAAGATGGTCTTTTTTCATGGTCCGACTTGATGGTCCAACTTCCATGGTTCAATGTCTTAAATAATCAATTTACAAAGTCTTTGGGCGCCTCACTAGGTGTAAACCGAATGTGGACCAAGAGGAATGACCATGCACCAAAAAGTGAATGTGTTGATTTTTTTAATATATGTCCAAAAAGGACAGTTTTGTGGTGGAAGTCAGTAGAAGTATTAGAAGTTACATTGAAAAAAATTGTTCTAAAAGGAAGAGTTCCACCCCGGGGTTTATGTTGGATAAGTCATATTAAGACAAGTGACCACACCTAGGGGGTGGACTCTACATACCACGTATGAACTAACATGAGGGTAAGAAGGGGTGTTATTTGAGGCATTAGTGTACCTAGTATACATAAGGCAAAGGCATCCTTTTTCTCTAGACTTTGTGTACATTTAAAAAGGCTATAGAGAATGTTGAGGTAAAGGTAGATGTGCAAAAAGAGGCCCTAGGGTTTAGAATAAAAGTTGATAATTGATGTGCTAGTTTCATCCAATTCATATTTTCATCCATTGTTGTCATATGGTAATAGTCCTCCATGACTACCTTGTCCAATCTTATTGGGGTTTACAATTGGGTTCTACGTTTCTACAAACTAGAGGCTCCTGGAGTGCTTGTGGGCTCCCTTAAGATTTGCTCTCTGGAATGTGACTAAGTTATTGTGCTTTTTTTGTTTGCTTGATGTGCTTGCTGAGATGCATGCTATGAATGAAAAATGTTTAGTGACTTTCTGTAAGTGGATATTATATGTAATAAAATATTATTTAATTCAAGATTTGGATTTTGATGTAGTGGAGGCATTTATTACATACATTGAAAAGCATAGTATAAATACACAAGTCCATTTTCTAGCCTGGCATTAGTACTTATATATATATATATATATATATATATATATATATATATATATATTTCTACCTTCTCGTATATAGGGGTTTAATTTCATAATGACCCACGCATGTCATTTAGGTTATCGATGAAGAGTCCACCCCCAGGTGACCACAAAAGCACACACACCTTAATGGAATTTTGTATGTACTCCCAAATAACGAGTTTCACAAGAATTAAAGGGACCATGAGAATATTCCCTGCTCTCAAAGGTAAACACCTTGACTAGGTTTCGACAAGTTGGCATGCACCTATTTCCCCTAAAGGAAATCTTGAGATTTTCACTATTGCTCCAAAAGTCCTTGTGAACCTTGGTGTGAAACAATGCGTTGACTTTATTGATTGAGCATATGATGAGAGTCACAAGATTACCCAACAATTAGCTACAATAATTGGTTATTCCATGCATCAAACAATTCAAAACTTATAAATGTGCTTCTAGATCTCAAGGGGCACATGAGATATAAAGAAATACCTTCATGTACCTACGGTGGGGGAGTGCTATCTTGTGAGCGGTGAGCAATGAGCGGTGAGCGGTGAGCGGTAACACGTGAGCGGTGAGGAAGGAGAAATCTTTGGTAATAGGCCCACTGGTATCCTATAACCGTGGTATTTTGGCACAATTGTAGGGTTAAAAATAAGAAAGGTGGGGAAAATAAACAACAAAATTCTAGATTATGAGTAATGAGAAATGAACATTGAGAAGTGAAAACGACAATAGGCATATATATGTATCATATAGAAATTTTAATAGTTGTATTGCATCCCTTATGACATGATAATAATTAATATCATTGACATTTATAATAAGACCAACTTAAAAAATGAAACACGACATATTACAAGAAATACTTGATTTTGCAATAAATCAATAATACAATACAAACATAGAAAATGCAAGTAAGATAAAAGTGGATAGAAAACATATGTAACTCCGATATATAAATGAAAGTATATTAAAAAAAAGACGACAAAAAAAGCCTTAGTTATGGTACTTGAATAAGTCTACCAAAGAACTAACCATCATTAGAACTTGTTATGATGGATCCTGAACATGAATCGGCCTCTAAATCTATGAAATCCAAAATCCGTCGATCATAATGTTTAGTGTTTCTATGCATGAAAGGGAAAGGTTGAGCAGCAAGAAAAGAAGTCATGTTCTCAGCATAGACATCATATGATAGCATATGAAGTAATTGCAAGCCTTCAACATTAGGAGATGACAATGAATCGCATAAAGGAGCCAATATTGGATTGGAAATTGTAGAGTTTTTTTCGAATGCAACAAGGTGTCGATCACTATGACGATAAGCATGAATGGATGCACCTGCAACAAATACAACCATGCATATCATAATATATTTGTCATGCACAAAAGATTCAATTCTAAAACTTAGAAAACCAAAAATTGTTTCTTACTTGAAGATGCATAAGCATCCAGGATAACATCTTCTGGTTTAGTCAGCGTTTCAATAAAAAAATTTCAAGAACTCATGATTTTTCTCACGTACTCCTCTCCATGGGATATCTCTGTGCATCAATTGTGACTTAGATGTTATACGATTGAAGAAGACATCTAGGGCTCCCACTTCCACTAGAGGTAAACTACTTGTTTTGTCGAAACTAAAATGTGGACGGGGCTTCAAATGAAAGAACATCATGAATCAAAACCGTCGAGTTTACATACAATGTTGTGTCCTCATTAAGATATAGTTATTTGTCATGCCATAAAATAACAAATAAAATGCACATAAATTTGAAAAAAAATACTTTAAAATTAAAAATAGGAATGTGCCGTAAGTTTTATATCCATTACCAAATACAATGGCAATTTTTTTATTGCATATGAGCCACTCAAACCACTCACGGTTTGAATTAAGGTTCACTGCCTACAAAAACAAACAAGTTAGTTAATAGGAATAGTTAATATATTGGTTGTTACTACATTTTAAGACATCCGCCTGTGCATGCGAGTTGTCTAAGAGACTGACCTTAGGTCCGAACTAAGCCAGGTTTGAATCCGGTTAGTTACATTGACTGGTGTTATTCCAAGTTGAGCTAGTGTTAAAACATGAATAATTTATAGGCGGGTATAGAGAAGATGTTACTACATGTGTGTGCGTAGAACCTTCTCAATTATATTATTTTTTGAAACATTTTATGATTTATCCGCGTGAATTAACCAAACCTCTCACGGTTGGGTTAAGAAAATTAATAGCCATCCACCGGAGTTGTTACAATTTTTTTTATTTTTTTCAATATCATTTTTGCTTTATGATTAGAGCTTCATTGCACATTTATTTGAGACAAAGAATTTAATATTAAATTTATAACATAAATTTTTGTGCATACAAAAATGAATGGATTCAAGAAAAAGAAAATCAATGAATTAATGGATTTGAAACCTCACCTATTGATGTTATTCATGACATCCAAAAGAATGCCAGTCGCATCCTTTGTATCAAGACATATACAATCCACACTATAATACCAATTCTTCTTATTAGCCTGAATATTATCTATGTAATGTCTCCATGCTGTAACTCGGTGGTTACCCTCTGATATCTAAAATATTCTACCTTTAAAAATCTTAAAATCATCATCTTAAGAAATGAATTGCTCAAAAATATCATTCGTTTGTTGTCAAAGTAGATCCCAAGAATTTGACTTGTCATCTGTTACAAATAAACTCTCTCCACAATCGTTGATAATAAAAACATATAAGACACGATCACTCTCTCTATATCCATTGAAAAATTCATTCTCCAACAATTGAACATCAAATTCTAGAATTGGTCTAACCAAAGGTAGTGGCTCCAAGCGGCATATAGCAATGGATAAACAAAATTTTAAGAGGGGCCGAATTCGGAAGTTATTGACGATGAAATTAAAATAGGTTTTCCCCAACTTCTTTTTTTAGGCTTCTTCAATGTCAGCGTCCGCTAAAACGTCATCCTATATGTTAACAACCAAATCATAATCTATGATAAATGAAAAAAAATTATGCCACAAAATAACTATTTATTGCACAACAAAATGTTAACTACATACTCATAATGAAATTCACATCAAAACACAAATTATTTTACAAGATGAAATTTAATTGACATTCATAGTACAATATGAAAATTAATGAATACCACCTAATAGACATAACAATCAACATTTTGATAGTACACAAAACATACATATAGACATTAGAAAATATAAGAAGCGAGACTATGGTGTTCACATGAATTTGGTACATCTAATGTTTTATTTCAATGAAAGGTTAGGCATAACGGTTTTGATACCAAAATCCTTATTCCATAATTTAAAAAATGAAGATGTGGAATAGGGGTTTCGATACTGAAACCCCTATTCCAAAACTTTCATTCAAAGAAATTAAAGATGTGAATTAGGGATTTCGGTACCGAAACCCTTATTCTAGAACTTTGTTTCAAAGAGAGCAAAGGTATGGAATAGGGGTTTCGGTACCGAAACCTTTATTTCAGAACTTTGTTTCAAAGATAGCAAAGGTATGGAATAGGGGTTTCGGTATCGAAACCCTTATTCTAGAACTTTGTTTCAAAGAGAGCAAAGGTATGGAATGGGGGTTTCGGTACCGAAACCCCTATTTCAGAACTTTGTTCAAAAATAGCAAAGGTATGGAATAAGGGTTTCGGTACCGAAACCCCTATTTCAAAACTTTGTTAAAAGATAGCAAAGGTATGGAATAGGGGTTTCGGTACCGAAACCCTTATTCCAGAACTTTGTTTCAAAGAGAGCAAAGGTATGGAATAGGGGTTTCGGTACTGAAACCCTTATTCCAGAACTTTGTTTCAAAGAGAGTAAATGTATGGAATAGGGATTTCGGTCCCGAAACCCTCATTCCCGAAAATTGTTTCAAAAAGAGCAAAGGTATGGAATAAGGGTTTCGGTACCGAAACCCTTATTCCATACCTTTGTTTCAAAGAGAGTAAAGGTATGGAATAGGGGTTTCGGTACCGAAACCCTCATTCCAAAAATTTGTTCAAAAATCACAAATGTGTGGAATAAATGACCAAATTTGTTATATGGGAAGACTACATTTGGAAAGATTATCCTCGAGTATAGGATAGTCTATAATTAGAAAGTCAAGAAAATATGAAAGAGAATAAAGGTGTGAAATAGGGGTTTCGGTACCGAAACCCTTTTTCCAAACTTTTCCTCAAAGAGAGCAAAGGTGTGGAATAGGGGTTTCGGTACCGAAACCCCTATTCCAGAAGAAAAAAAATTGAAAAAAGTTTTTTTTTTTTTTTTTTTTTTTTTTTTCTGGAATTGAGGTTTGAGCAAAAGTCTGGAATAGGGGTTTCGGTACCGAAACCCCTATTCCACACTTTTGCGCTCTTTGAGCACAAGTCTGGAATAAGGGCTTCTGTACCGAAACCCCTATTCCACACCTTTGTTTTTTTTCATATTTTTTTGACTTTCTAATTATAGACTATCCCCGACTCGAGGATATTCTTTCCATATGTAGTCTTCCCACATAACGAATTTGGTCATTTATTCCACACATTTGTTCTCTTTGAACAAATTTTTGGAATAAGGGTTTCGGTATTGAAACCCCTATTCCACACCTTTGCTCTTTTTGAAGCAAATTTCTGGAATAAGGGTTTCGGTACCGAAACCCCTATTCCATACATTTGCTCTCTTTGAGACAAAGTTCTGGAATAAAGGTTTCGGTACCGAAACGCCTATTCCATACCTTTGCTCTCTTTGAAACAAAGTTCTGGAATAAGGGTTTCGGTACCGAAACGCCTATTCCATACCTTTGCTCTCTTTGAAACAAAGTTCTGGAATAAGGGTTTCGGTACCAAAACCCCTATTCCATACCTTTGCTTTCTTTGAAACAAAATTATAGAATAAGGGTTTGGGTACCGAAACCCCTATTCCATACCTTTGCTCTCTTTGAGACAAAGTTCTGGAATAAGGGTTTCGGTGCGATCGCCTATTCCATACCTTTGCTCTCTTTGAAACAAAGTTCTAGAATAAGGGTTTCGGTACCGAAAGTCCTATTTCATACCTTTGCTTTCTTTGAAACAAAATTCTAGAATAAGGGTTGTGGTACCGAAACCCCTATTCCACACCTTTGCTCTCTTTGAACAAAGTTCTGGAAGAATGGTTTCGGTACCGAAACTCCTTTTCCAACCCTTTCTTTCAAAGGTTTTGTTTCCATTCAATTGTCATTTGATGATATAGTTGTTGTTGTACACATATTCCCACATGTGTTGATCCTCATGGAAAGGGCTAGAATAGGGGTTTCAGTACCGAAACTTTTATTCCAGAAAATAATAATAATAAAATAATAATAAATGAAATGTCTGGAATAAGGGTTTTGGTACCGAAACCCTTATTTCAGACCCGTGAATGAGCATGGAGGCAAGGGGAAAGATGAGAATAATAGCGAAGGTCGAGAGAAATGAATGATGAAGGGAAAAAATGTTTTTGATAGAAAGGGTTGGAATAGGGGTTTCGGTACCGAAACCCTTATTCCAACCCTTTACATGAAGAACTAATGATGTGGATAAAATGGCCCAGTAGCTTTGCAATGGAGGTATACGCAACAACACCGAATGGGCCGGTTCAACTGCTCTCCCTTTTGATGTGGATAATATTATTCCTCTTTGATCCACTCTTCTTTGTAAGGTTTGTCATTCACCACCTGTATACATTGCTCCATGTTACGTTTGCATCTTATATACCCATTCCAGATCTGTTGAGATGTCTAGGGTTTGTATTCATCTTGGTGTACATGACCACCCTGTGTCCAATGGTACATGCCGCAAATCTTTGGACATAGCATATCAATGCGTTGCGAATGAAGTGTTGAAAACTCCAACTGTAAATTTTTTTGCTATAATTATGACTGCGAGCAAACAATTCCTGGTCGATTACCTTCTTAAATCTCCCATAATTGGCGAAAACCATTACTTGGTCGATTCATCCTTGGAGGTGGTTATGGACAAATTCCCTTACATCCCCGAATTGTTGTAACTTTGTATCCAGATCAAAACGCTTCATGCGTAGTGGGATGAAAACTATGGATAGTATTATGGCCCTTAAAGACCATTATGCTTTTAAATTTGGTCATAGCAGTCGGTTCCCAGGTCAATCCAAGGACAAAATGTTCGTCTTCAAAATGTCCGTAGACCTTCCAGGCAGTGATGATGAGCTTGTAAAAATGATGTAAGTCAGTGGAAACATAGAGAACTCATGGATTATGTTTGACCATGTCAAACGTTTGAAGGATTTGACAACAATGGTTTGTCATATGTCCGATAGTTGATGCTGTAAAGTATTAACCATTGCGTGTTGCGACATGCAATCTGAAGATGGTATAGTACAAACTCTCTTTTGGAAAAATTGGAATGTTATAATGACCTAGAATGGTGTGCCAAATGTAAACTTCAAAGGGTTCATGACAAATAGTGTCCAAGCTAATTGGAATATAGTGAGGATGGTTTACGGGGATGGCGATCCAAGTCTTCCCATGGTCAACCGTAAACGTACATGATTTTTTTTTCCATTGGTCTACGATCTTGGATAAGATGACACAAAAGTTTATCAAACCATCATTGCAGTTTCAATACAAGCAAATATGTATGGATTACAAGGATGCCACAACAATGGATGATGTTGAGACTAAGTACCATGTGATTCGTTCTTGGTAGTTGTTATCACGGGTTGCCACCGAAAAAAACATCATTGGCCTTGTTGAATGGTTGGGACTTTGGCACTTTCGTTACAAACAATGGGGCAGTCATATGTTACTTGAAAGTACATACATATTTGCATTATTCAATGTCATTCAACTTCTTCAATGTATTTCTATTCTTATATATCAATGTCATGTTTTTTTAACCCTATACTTGTATATTATTCATAGGATATGACAATAGAAGAACGTGTGGAAATGCCTACATGCAACCTTGCAGAGATTGTACACAACAAATGATTCCAACAGTCCGGCAATAAAATGACATGCTTATATGAAGCTATAGTAGATGACATGATTTGTGTTTTCATGCAAATCGTGAATTATCGGACATGGTTGAAAGGGGTGTCCGATGGTAAGGGTCTTGATTCGGCATCCTTAAAATTCAAAGCACTACAAGATGTAGAGATCCAAAATTGTTGGTGGATGCCATGAAGTCGTTCCCAGATGCAGAAGGTGTAAATACTAGAGATTGTGCATTGGAAAGGTCTAAGCTATTTGGATCCACCAAACGAAAAATCGACTTGCCCCCAGGTGTTGATTGCGATTCTCATCGACCCGATAAAGTGAACTATTTCATTCCTCACCCCAACACCCGGGCAACTCGTCAACGAATAGAGAAATTCTTGAGTTCTATAGAGCATGGTGTGGCTCATACTACATCCGTGTTAAAGACCGATTGTCTTGCTTCCAATTGGCACATTGCAAGATTGCCACCCAACTCAGCCAAACGATGTTGGGCGCTGCAGGCCATTATAGGACCTATGTGCAATGCTAAAGTTGGGACAGATAGACATGGCACACCCGCTCCAACATACAATGGCCTCAAAAAGGAATTTCGCTCCGCCAATACTGTGGAGTATGAATTTTGGTTTTAATTTGCTCTGATGACATCAAACGTTGTGTGAGTGGTAGTAAGAAGAAATACGTGTTGGATTGGCCAATACTGCCCAATATTTGGTTGGTGAAGGTGGGTACTAATATATCAAGAGAGGAGGTGTTGGCGCTTGAGGACGCTGGCTTTCAACTACAATAAAGGGAGGCATTGTCCCCTCGTTGTAGGTTGTCAACAATTAAGACCCTCCCCATCTTTCGATCGCATTTTCGTATGCCACTAAGCCCAGACGCCCACCCTACACTCAGGTTTGGGAAGACCGTGCATCTCAATCCATCAGCACCAACGGCTAATCACAAAAACAAATGAGAGCACCGATCTCATGAACGGTAACTTTATGGTTGCAGTCACTGCCATTCCATATCCAAGCTTTGGAGTGATAATCAACATTGTTTCCAATGAAGATATCACATACCGTGTTACAATTGGCGACATCCCACATTGTGACATTGCACATGCCCAGATTTCACGAAAATGTCCTCTCATGCATTGGGAAAGAAAGGGAAATGGATGTTTTGCAAACATCTCTATTATGTATTTAGGTTTTTGTGCAAGGTAGATTACGAGAGTGATAAGTTCATTCATGCACCTACATATACCTACAATGAGGTCATGTACCTATTTAAACTTGGTGGTGTTGTAGAATGTGAGTAGTGGTGCAAGTGTTGTCTTTAACCACATGTATAAAATTGTCAATAAATGACATGTGGTGGTTTGGATTTTTATAATAAAAATCAACAATGGACTGAAAATATTTATATGATCCATGGTAATAGGCCCCTTTCATTCTTGCGTCATCTTAAAGGTTGGCAACTTAGGATTTAAAATATATAATTTTTGTGTGGAAAATTGCAATTGTGTGCCCTAATTCCGTGCATCTTTACTAAATTTGGACACATTTTCTTATGTGTTACCGCTCACTGCTCATAGGTTTTTGCTCACCGCTCACCGCTCACTGCTTATCGCTCATGAGATAGCTTCCCTCACCTACGGTGTGAACATGGGGAGGTCACTCCATTGTCAAGTTGAAAACCATGTGCAAACAAAGTTTGCTACCCCTATATTATATGCCATAGATAATTTTAAAAATTATGATATTTTTCCTACATATACATAACCATTTATAATATCTTTTGTATATTTTTTTGAAATTTTTAGTCATCTTCATTTTTGTAGTAATTGTTTTAGTTCAATTCTACGTCATTCTAGTTAGAAACGGTATGTTTTATAAAAAAAAAAAAAAAAGATCATCAAATTTGGTTATCATTTTTTTACTATGTAATAGATACCGTGCATATCTACTCATGAAAAACAATTGATAAAAATTTGACCCATTTTGGTGATGCAACTTAGAAAATGTAGATTTTTTTTTGTTTGCACGTGGTTTTCAACTTGACAATGGAGTGACCTCCATGTGGGTGTGAATACCATCCCAATATGATGTATACATAAGCAATATCCAAGGTAAGTAATGCTTTGACATTGTAATCAACCACAATTTTCTTATTGTGTGAAGTCTTGCTCACATGAATTTTAGAAACAACTTTCCAACTTTTAAGTTGCATGTTGATTTGTTGTGTGTTATCTACACTTGTTCAAGGTATTTATATTTGAAATAAGGATAAATTCTTCGATATCCTTTTAAATTTCTTGAAATTCAATCATCATAACACATACTAGAATTCAACCAACTCAAAGATGAAGCAAAACCATAATTCATGATAATGGCATTATCAAGTCATTTAGTTTGTTTTCAAATACATGAAACTAAAGAAGTGACCAATATACTTTGTGGCATTAAATATCATTCTCTCCCTCTAATATGACACGTTTGGTTGCGCAAGAAAGTATCATATTATACGTATTATCTACATAGTATGACATTTTGGCCTCAAATGTGGTACTATTCAGGTTTTTCAAGAAAATGGCCTATTTCAATGTAAAATGTCATTTTGTATACACAATGAAGATGCATAAGTATGAAAGAACATTTTTATTGAAGAAATATGCTCACAATGTCACACGATGTGGAGTTTTTTAAAAAATCCCGTGATGATGTCTTCACGATATCACATGCTACGAAAGTAAGAATCTTTGTCTTCTAATGATGTTGGAAGTTGATTTTTTGTTCAATTTTTTCATCAAATATTGCATGTTCGTCACACCTACAATTGAAAACTACAAAGGATGCTCCACTACAAAATTTGATGGTAATTGGGCATACTCAAGGGTTTGAGGAAACTTGACTATTGGTCTTGGCTGGTCATCCACATCATTCCACTATGTTGGATCTTCATTCAAATCTAAATCCAAATGGATTTGTCTACCCCATGCCAAATCCACCAACTCATCCATGCTATACTTTGCATCAACAATTTCCTCTCCTGCCAATTGCACGTATTCTTCAATAGACATTTCCTCGCTTTCAAGATTCAAGGAGGAAGTGAGACTTACCAATTCATTTGTTGCTTCTTTGATTCTTGATTTCTTACGTTCATTATCCATGGCAAAATCGGCACTCCAGTTTGCAAGTAAAATCTTGGACATCCTCTAGTTGTTTCATATGATTTGGGGATTCATCTCTCTCCACACTTGAAAGCACCACATAATAGCAACCCTTACATCAAGCATTGTCTCCCTTGAGTCCCAGTGAGTAGTAGAAGAGTCAAATTGAGAGAGGACCCCCTAGGGGGTGGACTCTTCATTGGAAACCTAAACGACGTGCATGGGTCATCGTAAATTACACCCCCCATATATGAGAAGTTTGTAGAGAAAAAACAAATGTATACTTACTAATGGTAGGCTAGAAAATGGACTTAGATATTTATACTTAGCTTTTTGATTTAATGTGATAAATTCCTCCACTACATATACAAAATATAAATCATGAATTATATAAGCCTTCATTACCTATAAAATCCACTTTCACTTTCCCATGAAAAGTCATTGAACACTTTTGCATACATAGCATGTAATCCAATGATTGCAACCAAGGTGTTTGAAACCAAAGTTCAAAACAATTAACTTGAGTTTACAGTAATCTCCCGCTTAAGTATGCACTTTGAACCGGAGCCGTTGATGCGCACTTAGTTGGTAGGTGCGTGCTATACTCATATCACTTTCTAGACCCTCTGATTCGATGAATCGCAATGGGAAACGGATGAAACATGAGGCAACCCGCTTGACTGAATATGAAAGTGCTACCAACTTCAAAGGCTTTGAAGCTCTACATAGCAATGTCCTCCACATTGACGACCAATTGCTTTGCTCCGATGTTCAAACGATCGTTTGAGATGTTTCAACGAAACATTAACAAACCGACATTCAATGTCAAGCGTAAAAAGTTCATGCCTTTGCAGCAAATGACTCTACATGACATGTTCAAACAATAAAATATGAACCCTAATTTTCGTCAAAAAAATTGCACACTTAACCGGGATGCGTACTTAAACGGGTGCGTACTTATGCAGGAGATTATGTATTCAAGTTAACCCATTGATGAATCCACCATGTACTCCTTGATTCCAAGGCATATCCTTAGTGCGAGTCCCAACACATGCTCACATTCATTACCTCTATTACACCACAAATCGGACCTAAATAAATGACATATTACGAGCGTTGTAGTCGTAATATCGGGGTAAACTAACACTAGAAAGTTTAGTCGACAGGAAATGCATCTTAGCCTGCTAAATTCATTACCCCTCCCATCAATATAATCAAGGTGTCATATTATCGAGTGTTGTGTCATCAGGATCAACAAACATCCCCAAACATTCTGCACGCGTACGCTGGGAGTCGGTAGATTCTATGATGCAAACTAGAATTGACAGTTTATCTGCACATGCACGACTATACGGTGTTGATAGGTCCATGCAGACTAGATTTGATAGTTTCAATTATTGAAAGAAAAGGGAATCATGTGAGAATTTGATAGTCGCAAGACTGACGTACAGACGTTCTCCATGTTGGCGCTTCGATTCTGTCTGTCTGTCCGGGTGTGAGCCTAAGATATGATTATGATGGGGCTTTAAAATATTGTATGTTGCCGTGAAGTCGTACAAGTTTTTGTCACTTCGAGAGTCCTTAGCGATGGGAATGTTCGACCTAAGGTAGAGGCAGCTAATTCCGTTACCCCATCCTAAACCAACACCTATACCCGCCTCCTAATCACCAACATCTACCTACCTTGAACCGTCACTCATGCTAATTCTATGGCCGGGCCCGCAAAAGTGACGGTTTTGGCAACAAGCTGGCACGCCACCCCATGCAGTAGGTGCTAGGGTTGGGCATTATTATTAACGGCCTTTACACTAGGTTGAGTTGCTAATCTTGGATTCTAAAAATGGGTATGAATCCGACACTATTCATTCTATCACTAGGCTTGACTCATGATTAGATATGGGTTGGTTTAAGGCCTTGCATGGTGGGGGTTTAATGAGAGCATCAAGCTCGGTTCCCGGTATAAGATGGGCCTAGTATAGATTTGGTAAAGGTTGAGATTATATAATAAATGAGCTGGTCCTCGGGTTCCTCACTCACTTTACTTGCCCGGCCTAGCTAATGGAATTAAGAAGCTAGTAGTTTTGACTTTGACAATTCATAAGATATTATACTTCCACTAAAAATAATTTTTTTTGCTTTGAGGCTATTTTGGGTTGAAATGCTAATATGATCTACTATTTTTTTTTACCGTGACATGGCCACGTGTACCCGCAATGGCTTAAAGTGTTGGTTTAAGCACCCTCTACCTTAGTAGATTTGCATGCAGGTGAGGCATGGCGTGTCTTCAAGTGCATGATTGGAGCCAATGAACATGAAGAACCGACTGCTAGTTACAGATGAATTGGTTGAGTTTGAGAAATAACTGGGTGAAGTTCATCAAGACTTCAGGAAACCTACCGATCATTTGAGAGGAATCTGTGGAATATGCCTCCAATTAATAAAGAATAAAATCGAAAGACCACACCATGTAACCGGTTGGACTTGGAAACATTGGGATCTTGATCAATTATGCCCAACAATCTCCCCGGACGTTGATTGGAGCTCATAGAGTAGATAGATCCATTTCCGATACCTTCCAAATCTAAACACATAACACTATATTTGTTAATTTGAGACTTTCTCTTGTCTCAAATTAATATATGGACCACAACAACATGGTCTAATGTTTGGGTCGTCCTACCTAAACCATCTTGATATGAGTTCTTAATTGGGTTCTTGATATGAATACCTGCTTCAAAGTATTTGCATCTTACAACATTCTCCAATATTTGTGTGATTTTATCCATGTTCTTATATTTGTAATTGTCTCAAAATGCCGAAAAAGTCCCAAATTAACGAATATAGTGATACATAGAGTCCCCCTTAAAGCCTTGAAGTTCCACACATGTAGCCATCATTTTCTAACGCGATGGAAAAAGCCTGGAAGAATCACACATGTGGCTGTCACATTGAGAGAATCAAGTGTTTGAAAATTTACGGTACTTTCAAAATTTGGAAATAAATTATGATTTTTTAGCTAAACATTGTGATATCAATTTCCAGGCCTGTGAAAAACCACTCCAGTATCACACTTGTACTACACCTAAATGAAATTGCTTACGGGTAATGGAAATGGTTTTGTCTACCATAATCCTTAATATCCTTGAGGCACATTGTGGGCCTTAAGGCATCCCTTTTCATGGACTTACAACACATGTCCCTATTATTGCACTTTTAGGCTTTTTAAAGCAAGGTCACATGTTCCATCCTTTTTTCATTGCCCACCAATTATATTATACAAGGCTCGCTTTGAAAAAAGAAGCTTTGGCTCTGTTCATTTAGAGAGCAGAAGGGCTTGAGATAGAGGGCTCTCTATAACATAAATGATGCGTAACAAAAATATAGGATATATGTGGGCTTCGTGAAAGGATAAAGCAAGCGACCTTGCTCAAAAAGATCCAATTAGTTGGTGGTAGAGGTCCATTTGTGGATCCATGAGTGGGGATGCTCTTAAAGCAATATTTCCAACCCCATCACCTTGTATGGATGGTGTCAACCCAGGCCCCAGGGGGTGGACTCTTCATACCACGTATGACCTAACGTGACTGTAAGAAGGGGTATTATTTGAGGCATTAGCGTACATAGTACCGTGATACCTTTACCACTTCGGCACCAACTGAACTATATTTAGGACAACCAAAATATTAGAATATTATGTTTTAAAATTCTCAAATTATAATATAAGAAAAAACGCTTTGCCCTTTAAATCCAATATTCTATAAATAGAGATAATATTAAGTATTCACCTTTATCACTATATTCGTTAATTTGAGACTTTCTCTTGTCTCAAATTAATATATGGACCACAACAACATGGTCTAATGTTTGGGTCGTCCTACCCAAACCATCTTGATATGAGTTCTTAATTGGGTTCTTGATATGAACACCCGCTTCAAAGTATTTGCATCTTACAACATTCTCCAATATCTGTGTGATTTTATCCATGTTCTTATATTTGTAATTGTCTCAAAATGCCGAAAAAGTCCCAAATTAACGAATATAGTGATCTTTGTTTGCTTGATGCAATCTTTGAGTTATTGTTATGGATGAAAAAATGTTCAATGATGTTCTTATTGAAAAGTGAAAGTGGGTTGTATTTGTAATAAATGATTATTTAATTATCCATTTATATTTTGCCTATGTAGTGGAGGCATTTATTACATTACATTGAAAAGCTTAGTCCATTTTCTAGCCTACCATTAGTACGTATACACTTATTTTTCAGTATAAACTTCTTGTATATAGTATATATGGCAACCCACAATGTTATTTAGGTTTCCAATGAGGAGTCCACCCCTGGGACCCTAGCAAGATATGTAAGAAATTTAGAACATACTCAAAACGTACCTTACAAAATAATTTATCATATTTTGAAATTTAAGAAATCACATAATCACTTAAGATTCACATAACTCCCATGAAATCTTGATATATTGAAAGAGTAAAAAACACATGTGCCTAAACCAATGAGTAAACCAATGGAAGTGTACTATTTGTATTCAGATATAAGTTTTAATATCCTATACTTATTCTTTGTAAAAAAATGTAAATAAAAATGTGGTCATAATTTCAAGGTTCATTAAAATGTGAAGAATTGCTTATCTTTTGCATATATCAGTTCTTGCCAAGATAGTGTAGAATTGAGTCATCAAATCATTGGCAACTTGTTTTGGTTGCCTCATGCTTGGAAGCCTTACATGAGAATTTATCCACATATGGTTAAATTCGAAATTCATATCTACATTATAAGAGTCAAACATTTGCTATGTTCAAAGACTTTCAGAACTCTTGGACAAGATGAAACCCTTAGTTCAACAAAGCTAAAGAGCCTTTAAAATTTTAACTTCAAATACATTTTATGGCACAATTTATTTTAAGGTCCCAAATAAGGGCATTATGGGATAACAACTAACCTTGCCTTCCAAATTATGACCACTAAATGACCATAGCTTGTGGAGGGGAATGTGATTCTTATGACGCCTGTGACGCCTTCCACAGGTTATGACAAAGGTGAGTGATGTTACCTCTATGACAAAGTGCCTTGAATGTTGACATCTTCACATGTGTGACTAAGGCTTGTCTATGACAATAGAGGACAACCTTCCATTTCCATTGTCAGTCCTCACATGCATTTTGCCTCCCTTGGCCCTTCCATTCATGAAAGTGTCTTGGGTAAGGACGAGTGGCCTCAAGGCTTGAGGTGATCACTATGACAACATGCCTTGCTTGTTACGATAACCTTAATTCAATGTTGGAGGATTTTGTGAATAACTCCAAAGGACAAGTTCAAATTCACCAGCCACCACCGTTACCAAGGACCCATGGAATGGGGTGCAGGTAGGTTGCGATAAACTACAACGAAATACTGTATCAAGATGTGTAGTTTGTTGTTCACTCAGTTGTATGGGCAAATTTGTTGACACATATTGTCATGTGGTTTAATTTTCAAAATTGCATAAACATAGATATATCCTTATCATTTCAATATCCCAAGTAGAATTTATTGTGTTGTATATACTACCTACTTTCATATGTCATACATGTATCCTTCATGTAGTAACATATCAGTAATCATAAACTTATGAAATCCTATTATGATTATATTCAATCATACGTAAAAGTGCATTGTTGCTGGTGCATGTGCCTTACAATTGGGTACATTATGTTACGTTGCATAAATGTTGACCTTGTGAACAGTTAAATTGTTTGGGGATTTTTAATTGGTTGTGTCTAAGGCATCAATGTAGTATGTGTGTATGTGCCCCTTGATGTTGGCATTATGAAGGTGAGGTTGAGGGGAGAACGCTCTTTGGTGGGTTCGCAAGGTGGTGGCTTTTGTTCATAAGGGTTCATGTGGGTCAATCATATTCTTAGGTTAAGGGAGCATTTGCAAAAGTTGGGCTATTTCAAAGGGCTTTTGTGGCTTCTCATGGTGAGTGCTTGCGTTCGTGATGGTATACTTTTGAGTGTTGTTGTGATTGTATTGGTCAAACTACTCTTTTACAGTGAATTTGTTCTCCTTCTTCTTTACGTTATTGATAATTGGGTTGGTGCAAATACTAAGGAGGTGAACCCATGTGTTTGTTTATTTGTTTGGGGTGACATAGTATGGAAAAAAAATAACACACAATTAGGATAATTAATAACCCTATGCTTACAAATGTAGAGATTACACATAGCCTCCAATATGTTCACTAGTCTAAAATATATCCATCCAGTCAAGGTTAAATTGGACTAAAATTTTATTTTCCCCACTTGGATGATGGGCTTGTTTTATTTTTTTAAATTACAAACATCTCATCATACCCAATTTATACATACACACCTTACCGTGTTATATTGAAGTAATATACTTGGTTATGACTTACTTTGATCCCGTGGGTTCTTGACGATTGGGGTGAGTTCATGGTTATCCTTTGAAGTTATCAATAAATCTTCAACATCAAGAGCGTTGTAACATTGAAGGATGTTCTCATAGCAATCACATGAAGCCTCGATTATAGCCATTTTGTAGAAAAATGATTGTTTAAGGCTTAAAAGCTTTAGGTAACCCAAATACATTGTGAATTTTTCATTCTAAAATCCACATGCTTAATAAATTTCATTCAAAACATGAAAAAGGGTAAATGCAAGCATCAACATTCCTCAATTTTTGTAGAACCTTGAACACATGCTTTTTTCATATCGGTGTCAACAAGTATGAATTGCATTCTATGACAACCCTTTCAGGTTTTAACTCAACATTGGGGTTGGAAGGCCTTGGACAAGCACTTAGTATATTTTGTGGCATACACATGTTTTAATAGGGTATTTGTTGGGGGGTGTCTTATCTATGGGAGACATAAATTGTGTCTATGCATTGATATCCATGTTGGCTTGATGTTTATAGTTATTTTTATTTTGGATGAATGAGTTAGGTGATTTTAAAGTATGGAATAAATCATCCATCAACCATAATTAGGTTGCTTGGGAAGTTAGAGATTAATTAACTTGACAAACTTCTTTCAAAAGGCTTCACCAGAAAGAGCTTGTTTCCAACGGAAGTTGTTGTAGTTACCCATTGTGACCCCACATCTTCGTCCATGCATGCTTAAACACAATCCCAAAACTTGTATTCGAGCAGTTTATTGTTGTTAGGAAGGAAAAAGATGCAATGCTTGATGACTGAAACCCAGGGTGATCTTGGCCCTCCATCAGTTCATGCTAGATAGACCACATGAATGCAACTTTTTTGCCAAACCGAAGAGGGTCCCAAACTTGGGACCAATAGAACTTATAGTTACCGAGGAGATAGCTATGCCATTTTTCTACTTCCCAGGAGACCCTTGAAACCGATTAGTGATGGAGGCCCTACCAAACTTGCCAGAGCAGTTGAGGAAAGGCGTCCCATCCAACCATCTCCTTCTTTGATAAAATTGATTAGAATTTGTAATCAATTACAGTTAATTGATTAGAATTTATAGAGATATGTCAAAGTGGGAAGTGGTCATATTTTTGTTGTGTTGACTTCAATCAAGAATTCCCATTGCAATGCAAACATATACTATGTGAGTATACGTTATGCACCCATTGCTACGTAACATTTCTCTATCATTGGGGTAGGGTTACCTTTGGCTTGTTCCTAGAAGTTCCCTCTTTTGTGCTTCCTCTCCCTCTACTTTCCTTCCACTCTTTTGCGTTCACATTGATGTACCCTCTTTCACGCTCTTTGACAATAGTTTAGGCGTGATTTGATTTTGGGTTAGTTTCAATGCCAAGCATTCCAAGTCCTAACCTAAAATTGAACCCAAAATTGAGGACTTTGTTTCACGTTTGAAGTCATTCATGAATGGCTATACATATGCATGCTTTGTTAAAGGGTTTTTTATGCATGATTTTGTATGGGTTTTTGTATGAGGTTTTGCAAGTGCCATGTATCGGGCATGTATCCCCCATTTGAGTGTCCATTGAAGGTTTATGTGCTAAAGTTACGCAAGCTGCAAGTCATGTCTTAGGTAATATTGCATAAATATTGCATACTTGTGATGATTGGTGCAACTGGTGTATAATTAATTTTTTCCTTACTTTTAATTATTTTTATCATAACAAAAGAATGGTATAATGTATTACCATCCTCCCTCGATTCTAAGTAATGGTATGGTAGTCTTAAACATCACTAATTAAAAAATTAGGTAATGCAATTGTCTAATTAATATCTCTTCTACATCAAAATACCCCCTAGAAAAATATCTCTCATTCACATGGGACATACAAACCCCTCTAATGAGTTACTCTTACCCCCTCTGGTCCTTGGAATATTAGTATTCGGGTTTGACCTGGGGATTCCTAGATTGATTGTAGTTGTAGTATTGGTTGTCATTGTGTAAGCAATCAATACCAAGAAATCATGGAGAGACAAAACGACTATGTGTTTTACCTTCAATTTCCTAATAGCTAGAAGCATCTACTGCATTAGTGTTAGAGTTACGAGGTGTAAGTTAGTCAACGCCAAGCAAGACTCTTACAACATGTCATTCAATCCCATCTTGATTGGAGACATGGGGCAAATACTTAGGAAAATTAGGAATGTTGGTGTTCAAAAACATAGTGTCCAACTAATTCTCAGGAGGAAAATATTAGGAAACATGTAAATTTAACATATGGTTCCTCATTGGTAGAATTGGTCGTATAAAAAACATACATGTGTACTTCATGCCTACTGTTATATGGCCATTAGAAAAAACATAGCATAACAAAAAAGGGTCAAGAGTTTGTAATTTATGTAAAAACATATTCATGGTCTACCTGAACTTGGATGAAATTTTGGATAACCCTCCTCATCTAAAAAAAATGAAACCTAAATTTTGTTCATTCTAGGGTTTCAAGGTCTAACTATATATTTGCACTAGTTGGGCAGTATGGCATCTATATACGTGAAACTTATTCTCTTTAATACAAGTCAGATCTATAAACCATGGTAGATGTTAATCTATAATCTTCTAAAGCATGTATAGCAAGGAAGAAAGCACATAACATTATGAAACACTATCTATCACCCTTAATTTACAAACCTTTATCCGTGTTCAAACCACCCGTTTTTTTCACTTCCAAACCAACTTCACCCATGACTCCACCAACAAATGGGCAATAGACTTGTCTGCAACCTCCAAGCTTGCCTTAAAGAAGATTATGTGGAACAAATCATCAAACAACTTATCACATGCCCAAATCGCACAAAGAAAAACATGCTCCCATACTATGCCACCTATGCCACCCCAAACAAACAAACAAACACATGGATTCACTTCCTTAGTATTTACACCAACCCAACTATCAATAAAGTAAGGACGGAGGGGGAACAATGTAATAAAGTACTTTGACCAATACCGTACCCGGCCGTCAGGGTCGGCAAAAATTAAATAAAAAAATAGAAGTTGAAAAAAATCGGAAATTATTGGAGAAGAGAGTTCAAAAGAAAAGTTATTCATTGAAGAGCATGCCGAACATTACAGAATTGAGCTAACTTCATGTAGTAAAATCCCAAAATATTGCATACCGTAGCATCACAACTAGTTCGTGCAAAAAAAAAATTATTTTAAAAACCGGACATTATGAGCCCGAATTTTCTGTTGTTTGCAGAGCAAATTGAATTAACCCCTAAAGAGCTTGTGGCCAAAATCATGGCAAACCCAGAGGTTGCAGTAGCGTTTTAGGATCCAAAAGTAACACATACAAAGGACCACTAATTGAGATTAGGGCATTCAATTAGGTTAAACACACCAAGGCTGCCACAAAAGGGTGAAAAAAAAGAAATATTTCATTGTTGTGAACTCCTTGTATTAAAGCGTTGAATCTTTTACAAATATTTTTTGAAATTGTTGAAATTTTTATTGATTTATTTTTACCATGCCTGACCCACTTTCTCCACTTTAATTAATTATTCGGCATGAGATGTTGACCCTGACGGCCGAGTACGGTACAATCATAACAACACCTGAAGGTACCATGAGAAACCACAAAAACCCTTTAAAGTAACTTTTTTTTTTGCAAGTGTTCTTTAACCTAAAAATGATTAACTCACCCGTGCCCTCATGAACAAAAGCCACTACATTGAGAACCCATCAAAGAACATTCTCCCCTGAACGTTGTCATAATAACGTTGACGTTAAGGGGCACATGTGCATAGACTTCATTGGTGCCCTAGACACAACAAATTAAAACTCCTGAAACAATCTAACTATTCACAACATCTAAATTTATGCATTGGAATAATTTACCCAATTGCATGGCGCATGCATTATTAGAAATGCACTATTCTATATGATTTCAATATAATCATAGTTTGATCTCGCGCGTTTATGATTACCGATATGTTACTACGTGTATGACATATGAAACTAGGTGGTATATACAGCACAATAAATTTTACTTGGGATATTTAAATGATAAAGATGTATCTATGTTTAATGCAAATTTTCAAAGCCAGCCTCATGAAAAAAATGTGTGAACAAATGTGCCCATACAATAGAGTGAGCCACAAACTTATATCTCAAAATAGTACAGTCTAACCTCATTAATATGACACCCTTGATATTACGACACATTTTTGCAAGACCAAACTTTTTAGTTCAAAACTCCCTCTTTTATACGACTTCGACACTCAATAATGCGACATTTAGAATCTCCGTTTTGTCATATTGAAGAGGTGGTTAATGCTAAAATTCCTTTCATCTATGTTGTATACATCTAAAATACATCCATTTTCACATGGGAACTTAATGAGAATTAGGGTTACTAGTGTAGAATGGACATGGTTAGGGTTAAAGTGGCCTCCTACCTAGTATATTGCCATGAATTGAGTACTGATGAGTTGGTGGATGCTACTTTGGGAACCAATCATGCACAAGACTTTGATCTTAATATTGATCTACATTCAATAAATGTGGATGATGTTGCTCCACCTATAGTGAAGCTTAGTGATGCTAAATGTCATGCATCATTGTTGTCTAGTTTCTTATTAGATAACTCCTTATATTTTGGTGTTAATGAAATTATTAGTTTTCAAAAGTTAATAGGGATTTTAGATAAGATGGCAGTTGCTAATTTGGGTAGGCAACACCAAAGATCTTTGGACTCCTATTTCAAGAGTTCTTGAGAATATTTGTATTTGTTTGGAGTTATAAGTTATTATTTCATACCATCTATGTTGCTTAAACTCATTGTATATATTGTAAGCTCATATTACTTATGTTTTTGTAATCCCTCAATAATACGACAACTTTACGCCATTTGTCATATTAATGAGAAGAGGACACCTCGATAATATGACTTTTTGTGTGTTTCCCAAACGTGTCATACTAAAGAGGGAGAATAATATCTAGTTTTATTATATCGCGACTTACCTTCCATCCCATGGGTCCTTAGTGACGGCAATAAATGATGAATTTGAGCTTGTCCTTTGGAGTTATTGACAAAATCCTCCAACATTAAATAAAGGTTATCGTAACAAGCAAGGCATGTTGTCATAGTGATCACCTCAAGCCTTGAGGCCCCTTGTCCTTACCCTATGACACTTTCGTGAAATCGACGGGTTAAGGGCGGCAAAATGCATGTGAGGACCGACAATGGAAATGAAAGGCCGTCCTCTATTGTCATAGACAAGCCTCAATCACACATGTGAAGATGTCAACATTCAAGGCACTTTGTCATAGAAATAACATCACTCATCTTTGTCATAACCTTTGACGCCTTCCACAAGCTATGGTCATTTAGTGGTCATAATTTGGAAGCTAAGGTTGGTTTTTGGCCCTTAATGCCCTTATTTGGGACCTTAAATTAAATCAATGTGCCATAGTATGTATTTGAAGTTAAAATCTTAAAGGCTCTTTATTTTGTTGAACCAAGGCTTTCATTTTTTCCGGGAGTTCTCAAACTCTTCATACATGGTAAATCTTGGACTCTTATGATTAGTATGAAATTTGAGTTTAACAATATTTGGATAAATACTACACTAAATATGATACTTAGTGTCATATGGTATTTGATGTCACTATTGCTAACTTTTCGGATGACACTTCTTATGAATAAGTGAACAAATACTGTCATGGATGATGGATGAGTCCATCCATTGGCCAAAACCCTACCTTCTCTTGTCAACAGCTTGTGATGAAATATTGTTCTGGATGATTGAAATTTGGATGAAAATCACTTGGTAAGTGACAGTAATTGCAACATTGTAAATCTATAGTCCCCCAAAAAAATTACAAGGAATGACAAATAATGTTGGGTCAATATTTAGTGTTGTTGACACTACTGTTCTCCCTCTTCAGTATGACACGTTTGGGAAACACAAAAAATGTCGTATTATCGAGGTGTCGTCTTCTCGTTAATATGACAAATGGCGTAAAATTGTCGTACTATCGAGGGAATACAAAAACATAAGCAATATGAGCTTAAAAATATATGCAACGAGTTTAAGCAATATAGATTGAATGAAATGATAACTTATAACTCCAAACAAATACAAATATTCTCAAGAACTCTTGAAATAGGAGTTCAAAGATCTCTGGTGTTGCCTACCCAAGTTAGCAATTGTCATCTTATCTACATTCCCTACTAGCTTTTGAAAACTAATAATTTCATTAACACCAAAATGCAAAGAGTTGTCTAATAAGAAATTAGACAACAATGATGCGTGACGTTTAGCATCACTAAACTTTACTGTAGGTGGAGCAACATCATCCACATCTACTGAATGTAGATCAACATTAAGATCAAAGTCTTGTGCATAATTGATTCCCAAAGCAACATCCACCAACTCATCAATACTCAATTCTAGCTTAGTAATCTCTTCCCCTTCCATCTGAATGTAAGTCTCGATTGACATCTCTTCATCACACAATCGCAACTTTGAAATTAGAGCACCAAGTTCATTTGATTCTTATTGCATTCTATTCTTCTCCCTTTCATCAACTAAGGCAAAATCAACATTCCATGTTGCAGGTAATATACACGCCATCCTCCAACAATTCTTGACTATATGTGCATCCAACTCACTCCATACTTCATAACTCCACATGATAGCATGTCTGATATTGGGCACCACGTTCCTTAAGTTCTTCAATGTAGCATCATCATACTATGATAAAATCCACTGTCTGCAAAAGTTTCTTCTTGTACTGAAATTTGAAAGATGCTATTATACCTTGATCCAAAGGTTGAACTACGCTTGTAACATTGGGAGGAAGGAATACCAAATTCATGTTGCTCAATTCCAATGTTGAAAAACCACAAGACTTATCAACTTTGGCAAAGCTAACAACATGTGAAGATTCATTATCCAAAATCATAATCACCTTTCGATTTTGGCCTTTGAACTGATTGTTGAACTGCAAAATCCAAGCTTCAGATATACCCCCCTTCATCCAAGTTGTTTTATTTGAGTGCCACCCAACATACTCACGAGGCTGCCACCTTCCAAAACATCGTGGTTGCTTAGACGTATAAATCACAAGCAACTTCAACTTATTAGTCCCAGTTGAATTAACAACAAGAGCAAGTGTTACATGTTTCTTCTGTAACTTCCGACCCTTCACCTTCCCTTGTGCTAATGTTTTATTAGGATGTGCTGTAAAATACAATCCAGTCTCATCCATGTTGTAAACATCTTCATGCTCAAAATCTGACAAAAGAATAGGAAGGAGGCCACTCTAACCCTAACCAAGTCCATTCTACACTAGTAACACTAATTATCATTAAGTTCCCAATGATAAGTGAAGTTCCCAAGTAGTTCCCAAGTGAAAATGGATGTATTTTAGATGTGCATAACATAGATGAAAGGAATTTTAGCATTAATTACCTCTTTAATATGACAAAATGGAGATTCTAAATGTCGTATTATCGAGTGTCGTAGTCGTATAAAAGAGGGAGTTTTGAACTAAAAAGTTTGGTCGCGCAAAAATGTGTCGTAATATCGAGGGTGTCGTATAAACGAGTGTCGTATTAACGAGGTCAGACTGTATATTGTGGTTTACAATTAGTATTGAGCAAGACATTTATAATTGGTGACACTAAATATGACATTTAGTGTAGTCTAAGGCTTTCAAGCCTTAGGTGACCAAAAATAGTTGTCAGTGATTTGAAGACTCACTTCTACACCATCTTGGCAAGATTAATGTATGCAAGAATCAACATTTCTCACATTTTAACGAATCTTGAAATCATGACCACAAAACCATTTAATCCTTCTACAAAATTATTTTAATAAGTCTAAGATATAAGTTTATAATTATATATAAATAATATGTCTTCAAAACATCAAATTTTGGCATACTTATTTACATCAGCACATTTGTTATTACACTCTCAACATACAAAGATTGAATGGGAGTTATGTGAATGTTAAGTGATTATGTGATTTTTTTAAATTTCAGAATATGATGGATTATTTTGTAAGGCAAGTTTTGAGTATCTTCTAAAACTCTCACATTTCTATCTAGGGTTGACACCACCCATACAAGGTGATGAGGCTGGAAGTGTTGCTTTAAGAGCATCCCCACTCATGAAGCCACAAACACACCTCTACCATCGATTTTTTGGATCTTTTTGGGCAACGTCACATGCTCCATCCTTGACCAAAGCCCACATATATTTTTTTTAATTTTTTATTGCCCATCAATTATGTTATAGAGGGCCTTTGTCACTCAAACTCTTCGGCTCTCTAAATGTATGGAGCCAAAGCTTTTTAGTAAGCAAACCCTATATAACATAATCAGTGGGCAATGAAATTTTAGGATATAATATGTGAACTTTGAGAAAGGATGGAACATGTGACCTTGCCTTAAAAAGTCTAAAAATCCGATCGTAGAGGCCCAATTTTGAGTCCATGAAAAGCGATGCCCTGAGGCAAGCTTGCTTTTTGCACTCATCATAATCCATTTGACAGTCGGCCACTACCACTAGCTCCACCTGACCTGTCGAAAGACACAGAGCCATCACTTGACAAATCAATTTTAGGAAACACTCAATGATAAAGGAGTTTTTCCCTACACAAGCTCACAAGTGCATCATTCCAATTTCTGCAGAGTAATGGTTATAGAGGTCATTGACAACTTCATAATGAAAGTGATTTGATTGCATATTGATTCAATTTGTACTACTTGCATATGTTGTTGTGATTTTAAAAATAACAACTAGTAAAAGTTTATAAAGCCATCGATATGAAAAATTAGGTGTAAAAAAACATGTTAAAATTTGACCAACCCGACAAAAAATCAGCGATGCAAAAAAATTGGTTTTCACATACAAGACATGACCCTTCGTCGAAATCATACATTGTCCTAAGGCCCACAATGTGCCTTGAGGATCTTAGGCATTATGAGCTCCAATTCATGCACTTGAAGACACTCCTCACCTGCAAATCTACGCAATAAGGACTCGCAGGTTGAACATCAATGAATGGGCAGAATTGACCGCTAGTTATAGTTGAACTGGTTCAGTTTGAGACAGAACCACTGACAGTTCAAGAGAAACTGAAAGATGTCAACATGTAACTGGTTGGACTTGGAACACTAGGATCTTCACCGTTTATGCCAAAAAAAACCTCTCCAAACACTGTCAGACTAAGGGCCGGTTCACATGGAATCCCAAGTCCTAAGTCCCAAGTCACTTGAGGTCAATCTGTGCAATCTTAGCCGTTGAGAGCATGGAAGTTGGGACTTACCACTTCACATAGGGTCTCAAGTCTTAAGTCCAAGTATGACATGGATGCCTACATGGCAACAGTTTTAGGAGGGTGAGGGCTTAGGACTTGTGTTGAGAGTTGGGTCTAGCAAAAGGCTAGACCCAACTCTCAACACAAGTCCAGTGAATACGTTTGCATAAAGTAATCAAGATTCACCTTAAAGATAATTAACCATATTTTAATGGTTTCTTGATGCTCAAAAGTTGGGACTTTGCCTCCATGTCACGGACTTGCTAACATGAGTGGGACTTGGGACCCCATGTGAACCAGCCCTAAGGACTCACAAAAGTGACAAAACATGTACACACAACTCAACGGCAACGCAACCAACATACTATATTAGGCCCATCATATCTTATCTTTAATAGGCTCACAGCCTCATCAGGACATGGATTATCCTAGTGGCAACGTGGAATAATTGTACGCGATCAGTTGCCACAATCAAATTCTCACTTCCCTTTTCTTCAAATTAAGGGCCACTTCACACATGAGCCAAGAGCTGTGACCATGAAATTATGAGAGCCCAAAGAAAGTGTCCAAAGGCCGTTTCAAGACACCTCCAAAAATCATGTAGTGTGGTCACGGATCCTCAAGTGTAGTGTGAGGTCGTATGTGACCGGGCCCTCAACCAAATGCTATTTCAATGAATCTTTACTCACGTGGGTCCTCACACATGATAGAATAGAATAAATCAACGGTTGTGAGTGTTCGGAGTGCCATGGTCTCCCGGTTTTGTGTTAGGCCTCCCTCCAAGAGGTGGTTTTTGAAAACAGCCCAAGCGACCATGAAAGATGATCCATTCGATGCCATGTAGGAATCCATATACACTTTACATCCAGCTTGCATTCACATACTCCACTGGTCCCTTGAGCGAAGTGTGAAGCGAACTTGGCCCGGCTCCGCCTTTCCCACCAATGAGAGTGCATTGAAGTGTAATGGTCACGGGCTCTCAGTCTTGTGTGTGAAGTGATGCTAATTGAAACTATCAAATCTAGGCGGCATGCACCTATCAATGCCGTATAGTGCGGCACTTGCACATCAACTGTCAACTCTAGTCTGCATCTAAGAATCTACCGACTCCCAGCGCACGTGTGCAGAATGTTTGGAGATGTTGACCCAATCACACTAATACCTCAGAAGTATATTGGTGAGTTATTGGTTTCACGTATTTGAAAATTAACCAAAATGACCTGATAGTGCTGCCTCAACACCGTGAAACATTTGGTTTTGCTTCATCTTTGAGTTGGTTGATTTCAAGTGTGTGTTATCTCGGACGAGTTTCAAAGAAAATGAGAAGGATCTTGAAGAATCTTTCCCTCCTTTCAAATACAAACACCTCGAATGAACGTAGATAACATGCATCCACCTTCTTCGTGGTCATTCTTAGAGTGTCAACTTATTGAGCACAATGATGTCACAAATACGACACTTTCTCTCAATGGATGTTAAGAATGTCACAAAGTTGACAAGCGAATATGGCATTAAATCCACTAGATTCTAGTAGTGTAGGTGGACTACAATGGTAGGGTGCACCAAACATCAAATGTTAAGGTATTCCCCTCTGGTGGCTTCACCTTAGCTCCCATGGGTTAGACTTAAGCTTTGGGTTTAAGCCACCCTTTGCATCGGACATGTGAACCTTATGGCAGGACACTGGTGTCCCATAATACACCAGTTAAACCCTAAAGCCCATGTCAACGTCAAAAATTATCAGTTGGAGGCGATCAAAGCGGCGTTGAGATTATCTCGACGTCATGTACACGCTCTGATGTTCGAAGTTGGTTTCTATTTCCGATCACTTACAACCACAAAACCAAACATTAAGGAGGCTCTGATTTTATTTGGGACACCGGTGTCCCGCCATAAGGTTCATGTGCGGAATTGAATCTTATATAAGCTGAATTGAATCAACGATTCCAAAAGATGTGGTGTGTGTGGGCTACACAAGCGCATGAGCATATAGTCCAAGGGTGCATAATTGTCAACTATGTGCATAATTGACATATTTATTGTGTCTACGAATACACCCTCAAAACTGCAATCTAGCTTGATTGAAAGCCCTATTCATATTGTTCATAGAGTGTATACTAATATCCTCAAATGTTTGGATCATGGTGTTCTAATTTGGAAAGTTGTTAATTAAAACCATGTCCTTTCAAACAAGTTGTTTCCCAAAATCATGTGAGCGAAACTTCATACAATAAGGAATTTGGTTGATTGCAATGTCAAAGACCATTCCCTGCAGGGGGGTGGACTCTTCATACCATGTATGAACTAACGTGATTATTTGAGACATTAGCATAGATAATATACGTGAGGGAGAGGTATTACTTTTCTCTAGTGTGTGCATTCAAAAATGCTATTAAGAATGTTGAAGTAAAGGTTGATGTACAAAAGGGGGCCCTAGGGTTTAGAATTCTTCTTTTATAATAGATATGTTAGTTTCATCCAATTCATGTTTGCATCCATTATTTTGATGATGATAGTCCTCAACATTTACCTTGTCCATACTTGTTGGGATTTGCATTTGGGTTCTAGGTTTTTACAAACTAGAGGCTCATGGAGTGCTCATGGGCTCCCTTGAGTTTCGCTCTCTAGATTGTGGTTGAGTTATTGTGCTCTTGTCTTTGTTTGCTTGATGCAATCGTTGAGTTACTATGCTACAGATGAAAAAATGCTCAATGACTTTCTTATTGGAAAGTGAAAGTGGACTTTATAAGTAAGAATTTCTTAATTAATTTGATATTTATTTTGTAAATGTAGTGGAGGCATGTATTACATTACTTTGAAAAACTTAGTATAAATACATGAGTCCATTTTCTAGCATGTCATTAGTATGTATACATTTGTTTTTCTCTATAAACTTCTCGTATATAGGGTGTTTAATTTCATAGCAACCTGCACACATCATTTAGGTTTCCAATGAAGAGTCCACCCCCGGGGACCATTCAAGCATAACTTACCTTGGATGTTGCTTATGTATACAACATATTGGGATGGCATTCACACCAATGGTACCTGCAGGTATTTCTTTATATCTCATATGTCCCTTGAGATCTAGAAGTGTGTGTGTGTGTGTGTGTGTGTGTGTGTGTGTGAGCTTTGAATTGTTTGATTAAGGGAACACCCAATTATTAGAGCAATCTTGTGACTTTCATCATATGCTCAATCAATAAAGTCAATACATTTTTTTAACAAAGGCTCACAAGGACTTTTGGTGCAAGAGTGAGAATCTTGGGATTTTCTTTAGGGGAAATAGGTGTATGCCAACTTGCCCAAAACTAGTCAATGTGTTTACTTTTGAGAGAAGGAAATATTCTTCAAGGTCCTCTAATTCTTGTGAAACTCATTTCGGGAGTACATACAAAACTACACTAAGGTGTGTGTGCTTATGTGGTTACTTGTCTTATACGCCTAGCTAGTTTGGGGATTTTAATTTGGCCCGATTCAAATAATGTGTATACAAGAATTGATGAGGCCATTCTTGTCATAGTTGCAAAATCTCAGAGCATACGTCCGCTTCCATTCACGATGCTTGGAGTTGGCAATTGAAAAAGATGCGGAATCATTATGGGACCACTTCCATATATGCTACAAGAGCCTCCTAGGCAAGGGTTCCAACACAAAACATGTTGGTTTGAATTGGATAAGCTTTACTTTATTCACCGTCTGATGCTCGAGTAGGCCCACACAAAAATATTGTTCTAAGCATAGGTGAGCCTCAAAATGAGTTTCCCTACACACGACCACTTTATGAAATATGAACATAACATTAAGTAGCAATGTTGCCGGGGTACCCTTTGGGTCCACGAGCGAGTACAAGGTAAATGTACATAAAGTGAAAAAATGACCAGAAAGTGTAGGTAAAGACTAGGCTAAGCAAAGGTAAAATGCACAAATTTAGTGTCTTACAGAAAGTGCAAGCAATTAATAAAAAGCCATTTTCAAATTTAGACTAGTTACCAACTTAGATGAAAGTTCATGAGAATGTATGAAATCCAATTGTAAATTTATGACCGGCATTCTTCCCCATTCAAGAATGCTAGCAAAATGAATTCTTTAGTTGACTCACTAATCCAACATGACCCTCAAGGTGTCAACTCTCCCTTTTAGAACGTATGTTTCAATCTCACTTGTAATACTTCTAATGAATCGATGAACTTCTGTTCTTTCACCATTAAGAGAAACATCCTTGGAAAATAGCCGTCGAGAGAAATCCATGATACGATTTGTGTGTGAATTTGCACTTTCAAATTTGTGTGTGAATTTGCACTTTCAAATTTCATTTTCTAAACCTAATTAGAAACAATTTCCCTAACCATGATACACCACCCAAAAAAATTGTAAAATTTTCTTAGAATGCATAATCTTTAAAATGTTGTTAATGGGAAAGTAGCTCCCAAACAATGCTTCTCAGAGTGGGCAACACCAAACTTCATGGTGGTGTCATCATAGAGTCTTTTCTTCATTTTCAATGTTGAGCTCATGAAATATCAACTCACCATTAGGTGTAGTCGAGGTACCTTTTTAGGTCAACATTCCCAAACCTTTTGCACCATGCACTAGTAGGAAAGGGGGTCCTTTCCCACACAAAAGGACACAAAACTGACACTTTCCAAGGACCATGACACATTGTGGGAGCACACGGACACCAAAAGTTCCGGATAGGCGCTTTTCAGTGCCTAATCCGGTCTGTCCGGATGATCCGAGTATCGTCCAGGGATTCTGTGAAGTGCAGGATGTCAAGGACCCTCTTTTCCTGCTCGAAAGTCGACCACCGGCCGGATCTGCTTTCCGGATCCGGATGGCCCTTTGGAAGTCCTTATCCCGGGACTTGCCTTCCGGATTGAACCTCTACCAATAAGTCTTACTCCTACATAACTCTCTCCTCAATATCTACCTACCTATATCCTACCTCCAATGGTGATTGGGTTCATCCGGCGAAGACGTCCCTGTATGGTCATAATCCGGATTCTCTCACAACCAGTCCGGATCGGCCTAATCTTTCCTGGTAGGTCACACAGAGAACTCGGATGGTGAACCGGAACTACAACGACAGAAAGGTCAAGATTCGTCCGGAGATCTGTCAATCCGGGATAACTGGGCGATCCGTACCACTTTCCGGATTGTCCCGCCCAAGGACAGTGAGACCTCTTCAGAAGGTCGGATGGCGTAAGTCCGGCACCTCCCTGATCTTACCCAGTCCTAACGACGGCTATCTCACATGGGCGTTACCCAGACATCCGAAATAATGAGGTTTCCTTCCCACTACACACCGGAGAGATCCTCCGGACCGGAATCCTAACCGTTCCGGTTTCTCTCCTCCTTCCGACAGACCGATCCGGCTACAGCGAACTTAGGCTCTACTAAGTCTGAGATAACTGGGCGATCCGTACCACTTTCCGGATTGTCCCGCCCAAGGACAGTGAGACCTCTTCAGAAGGTCGGATGGCGTAAGTCCGGCACCTCCCTAATCTTACCCAGTCCTAACGACGGCTATCTCACACGGGCGTTACCCAGACATCCGGAATAATGAGGTTTCCTTCCCACTACACTCAGAAAGGAGCCATAGTACTGCAGTCGGATCCGATCCGGGTTTCCTCTCCTTTGTTCTATCCGTACTTCCTACTCATTCATTCCCTCTAGATCTGCAACATTCTCCTAACAGTCCGTGCACAAAACAAGTCAGAATAGATTGAGAACTAGAGCTTTATTGAGTGGGAAGCAACACAATACAACAATGGAGAAGGGAACCCTTCTCCTGCCCCTTATTCAGCCTTAAGTAGAGGCTGTAATCCCTAACTGATGGTGGCGGCGAAGTTGGCCGCCCTCAGAAAACCCCTAACTGCAAGAAATCCGGAACTTCGCCCTTTGCGGAAATTCCGGATCTCGATCCGCTTTTTGCGCTGACAGAATTTTGAATTACAAGTTTGCCAAAAGTCAAAATCTGCCTATTCCTGCTTTTCCTAATTCTGATCTAACTACAGCTGCCTGCCTAAGCCTACCCTAGCTGGTGCGATGCTTCTTCGAAGCCGTCTCTTCCTTGGTGTGACTCGCGGGTCCGCTGATGGCGGAGGAACCTCCCCCGGGGGTCAAAAATCGACGCTCTTGCAGCCTCGTAAATACCCTTCGCATGTTTGGGGAAGGAGCGATCTCTTCCTCGGAGTCTCCTGCAGTGGACGGATCCTCCTCCGATCCGTCACCCGATCCGGATCGCGCTGGTCTGGAAGCCTTCTTCGCCTTCCGAGGGCGCTGGACGGCTGAGGGATCGCCTCCGGTGGTTCTCTCCCTGTTTCGGCCGGTGGAAGCTGAAGTCGCTCGGGGACCTCTGGCGGACACTGCTCGTGAGGGTGCAGGCGCCCACTGCTCCACGATCATGCACTCCGGAGCAGGTGATGGAGCGGCCGGCGACATGGGTGCCTTACCCCGATCCGGAGACTTCGTCCGATCCGGCGTCCTCATCCGTGCTGGAGTCCTGGCCCTCTCCGGTGTTCTGGACCGAGCTGATGTCCTGCCCCGATCCGGATTTGGTGATTGCCCTCGTCCTGATCTGGCCGACCGTTCGGTGCTCTTCCGTCGAACCTGGGAGGAGTGTGTCCGCTGCGGAACAGGGGTCTTCTCCCGATCCGGAAATCTTCCGGATTCCGGTGGCTGGGGAGTTCCGGCTGGCTGACTGGGTCCCGCACCTGCTGGAGAGGCCTGAACTAACTCCACCTCCCCTACAACCTCATACAGTGTTCCCGTTGGCGATCCGGGTGGGCCCGGATAAAATACCCGTCTGGGGGTACCACTTGTGGGCAGAAGATTCTGGATTTCCTTGAGCAGGTCCTTCATCGAGCGGGAATACTTTACCAGGATCTACAGTGTTTGACGGGCAGAAGACGGATCCGCTGACTCCATCAATTGGTCATAGAGGTGCGCCTTGTTGACGACCTCTCCCGGATGACCCACCAACTCCCGGACCCGGCTCAGGACTATTGCTTGCTCCGCCTGGTGCTTCCAGATCTCCTCGCTCTTCTGGGTGAGCTCCCGGGTCATAGCAGCCACCTGTGCTGTGAGCTGTGCCTTTTCCGTCTCCAGGGTCTCCACCTGTTTCCGGTCCGTCCGCTTGGCCAATTCCCGGAGGATATTTCCGGGTCCACAGTGGTCCAAGGCCCGGTTCACTCCTCGAATGATGTGCTCCATCCGGAAGTACTGTTCCTGGAGTGCCGTCAACTCTCCCCGGACGCGCTTGAAGGGGGATTCCGGAAACTCAAACGAGGTCGATGTCTCTCCAGGGCACTTCCCGGCTGGTACCGGCTTCCTGTTGTGGTGGTGGTGAGACTGGCTTCCGGACTTTTGGAGGGGACGGAGCGGAAGGCGGTTCCGGAACCGCTGTGTCACTGGAATCTTCCGTTCCGGCTTCTGCAACCCCTGCTTCCGGATCGATCCTGTACGCCACCTCGTCCTCTGCAATCGTCAGCATATCCTCTTCCGCTTCATTGATGCAGCCCTGGTGCTGGTAGAGATGGAGGATGTAGGGAGAGAGATAGGAGGGTTTCCGGCCAATGTGGGGGATGGACTTCTCTACGTATTCCTGAATTAAGCGACCCCAATTTACAGCTCGGACCCCTGACATTGCTCCAAACAGGGTATTGGCCATGGTGATGCTAAGACGTTTAGGCTTTTCCGGACCACGGGGAGGTCACTGGCGAAAATCGTAGAAACAACGTGCGATAAAAAATAGGGTCTAATATATTCATTGTAGGTAAATTTTGCAAAAAATGTACATATAATATAGGGGGTTTTAAAATAATGAAACATGTTTACATGTAAAATACCATCACATATAATGGCCTCTTTTATCTAGTTAGTACATGTAAAATAGCGTGGAAACAATTACTAGGGGTAGCAATCTAGGGTAGGGTCTGTGCTAGTGGATGAAAAGAGGTAATTTTCTATTGAAAATGCTTGGATGGATGACTTCGCAGGCTAGCTTGTTTGAATGTTACTGAACCAACAGTTCCAATGTGGAGTTAATGGTCTCTACCCACGTGCCAGGAAGGAAAAAAATGTAGTATAAGTAAAATAGGGTATTTTAAAACAATTCCCCCCAAAATTTATAATTACTAATAGGGTGTATTAAAATACAAGAATTTACCTTTATTTTGAAAAATACCATACCTTAAAATCGTTTCTACAAGGTAAATAGCCCTCCGATAAATAAGTCCCGAGCGCACGTGTATGCATTAATTAAAGAGGGAGTGACCTCCCCGTGTTCCGGACTAAGGATGGGCAGGATGAATTCTATGACTCTCCGCTCTCGGTGATTCCGGCAATTCCCAGGATGGAATCCGTCTTTTGGGTCCGGCTCCGTTCGGAATTTCCCTAAATAAAAATTATCCCTGCGGCTAGCCCAGCCCTCACCCTTTCCTCGCGGAAATCCGTAAACTGCAGCCCATACCTCTGATGTCCACTTTTCCGGATCCTGCCGAACTGTCCTAAACCATTGGTTGCCCCTCTCGAACAAGAATTCCCGCAAAGTGGCCTCCGCCCTGAGATTCCAGGGCTTGGAGAGCAATCCCTCACAACCCATCCGGCTAAGATCCTCTACCAGCTCATTTAACTCCGATTCTCTCGTTGGGACGGATGGTGATACGGGTTTCACTGGAATGGGGACCTGCTCCCTCTCATCTCCCTCTCTTGCTTCCGGCATTTTACTTCGCGGCACAAAGCTCTCAACAATACCCGGATTCTTCCCTCCGGAACTCTGCCCGCTAACCACTACAGAATCCCAGCAATCCAACTGCTGGTGACTCGAAAAAGCAACTCACCACTCGTTCTCTCAACAATGCCGCTCGCGCAAATGGCCCGGAGAAGGAGAAAAACTCGTTTAAGTACTTTCCCTATCTCCCAACGGGTCTGGTTCCTCAACCGTCTCCTTGTAACCGTTCGGATTCCGTTGTAACCGTTTAACGGTCCGGACGCTCCGGACCGGACCGTTCCCAAACGGTCTTCTCAGGCTAATTTCCGGTCCGGCCAAAGTATCCGTTTTAACCATTTTAACGCGTAAGGCGGATGCCTAGAACCTTATTTTCTAAAACAACTAACCTACCCTAGGAAACCCTACTTTAATAACAATCTCAGGGTATTATCCGGATATTAACCCGGTTCGGAAGCCAATCCGTACTTCCGTGGATTTTCGGACTCCCACACACATGTCATGGAAGTTGCAGCCACTGTAAAAATACTGTCTTCTTGGACCTGTCCTATATTTTAAGAAACGGGGTGTCAAAATCATGTCGTGATAAATGCAGGTATAAAAGTTACTATGGCGGTAATTTTCGAGTATGGGTAAATTTGGTTGTAATTTTATTAATATTATTAATTTACATATACATCTCAATAAAAGCTACCTGCAACTAGTACATAGATTCCTACTAGGCAAGCCTACCCACACCCTAGTGGCCTTCGGTGTAGACACCTACTAGGTTAGGGTCCCCGGCGGAGGCCAAGGGATTCGAACCTTGCACCTCATGGCTCCCACTTGCCGGCCTTAACCACTAGGTCATCGCACCTCACATGCTAAATAGAGTGTGCTCTAAACCTTTGTATACAAGGTTACTATTTATTGTCTAGTATTTACTATCTGGTATTTATTGTCTAATATTTCCTATATACTATTTACTGTCTAATATTTACTATATACTATTTATTGTCTAGTATTTATTGTCTGGTATTTACTGTCTAATATTTACTATATACTATTTATTGTCTAGTATTTATTGTCTGGTATTTACTGTCTAATATTTACTATATACTATTTATTGTCTAGTATTTACTGTCTGGTATTTACTGTCTAATATTTACTATATACTATTTATTGTCTAGTATTTACTGTCCAATATTTATTGTCTACTATTTACTATTTACTATTTACTGTCTAATTTTTATGGTTTACTATTTACTGTCTAATTTTTATGGTTTACTATTTACTGTCTAATTTTTACTATCTAATATTTACTGTCTAATATTTATTGTCTACTATTTACTGTCTAATATTTACTGTATACTATTTACTGTTTACTGCCTACTATTTACTATTTAATGTATACTATTTATAGTATATTATTTTACTATTTATGGTATATTGTTTATTATTTGTTGTTTACTGTCTGCTATTTACTCTGAAATATTTACTATTTATTATTTAATATGTATTACAATGCTTTAATGTCGTACCTCTCTCCTACCTTAGTAGTTAATGAAGAAGATGACTCACATCTAGGTCTAGATCTAGCTAGAAGATCTATAAAACTAATTAAAGAGAGAACATTCCTTCATGGACCTTTTGCATGACATTAAAGCGACACAACTCCCACACATGTAAGAAATGTGTCGCGGAGCTCAAAACTCCGACACAAAATTTTTTTATGTCATGGCCACATGTCAAAGTGACCCCCCTTCCTTGTAGTGATGGGCCAGGAGTCACTAGTAGGAAGACCGGAAGGAACTTAAAAAAACTTATGTCGGAGTTTTGAGCTCCGCGCTCAAGCTTTGAGTACCCCGAAGTATTTCTAACATGTGTGGGAGTTGTGTAAAATCTAGGTGTAGATCTAGGGACACTAGACAATAGACTGTAAATAGACTATAAATAGACATGTAGTAGACAATAGACTGTTGTGAGCCCAAAAGGGTGCCCACATTTAGTCTTAGACCCTTGAAACGTTAGTTGATGCACTTTGAAGTAGCATGTTACTTCACAAAAATATAAAAAGAGTGAAATGTTAGTCTTAGAAGTACCATGTTGTAAGAGGCTAGGATGTGAGTTGTTATTGTGTTTTTACCTTCGGAAGGATTTGAGTGAATGAGGATAGGTAAGGAGAACTTGGATTGAGTAGTTAGTGAGTAGGCTAGTACAAATGGATGGAGACAACCAAAGTGACTCAAGAGGCAAGTGCATTCGAATTGGGATGAATGGAGGATCACATGGAGCGCACAAGTGGACCACCTCATCATGGCCACTTAATGGGGAAGGTCCAAGGAAGAATGCAAGGTGGAGGATAAGCAAATTCTCAAAGCACCAATCAAATCACGAGTTAAGCATCGTGGTTTGAATTAAGTGGTGAGCAACGATTTGGGAAAGTAAGGGGAGAAAGTTATGGCGGCGGAAAGCGAAGGAGGCTAAGTTTGGGTTGAAGCATCCCAAGTTTGGTAAAGTGTGGTAGGTAGAAAGCCAAGGCTAGTTAAATGTTCGAATTAGGATCCTTGTTGATCATTTGAGGGAGGAAGGCTTAGAAGATAGGATTGGCGCCTACTAAGTAGGAGGAAATCTCAAGGGCCTATCGTGAGCCTTGAGGGTGCTCACCCCCTCAAGCTTACTATATAATCCCTCATTCTTCCCTCACTCATCCTCTCTTTCCTTTGTGCTCCAAGGCACCCCACGAGTTATAAGTGTGGGTGTGGGAAGCCATATTGGAGCACATGTGTGTGCTTAGTTTTTAGTTTGAGAGCCAAGGCTTGTTAGCCTTGAAGAGGGCTTGACCTCTTGGTAGAATTAGTGTTGACGTGAAGGATTTTAAAGTTAATTCATGATTCCAATTTGTGGTACTTAAAGTTCATGTTTTGAATACACGTGGTTGCAAGTTCCATGTTTAAGAGTTGAGCACTTGAGGTTGTGATGAGTGCAAAAATATACTTGTGTGGATTAGTTAGTCTTAGTGAAGTTAGGAAATTCTCTCTCCCCCTCTCCTCTCTAGGATTTTAGGATTTTAGGATTAGAGAAGAATTGTGTGATTAGAAAGGGGTTGTTAGTAGAATTAGGAAAATTAGGTAGGAAGATTAGTTAAGGGCTTGAATAATTAGTGAGGTAGTTGGAGATTACAACTACAAAGTTGTGGGTTCATGAAGGAGCTGGGTTTATGAAGGAGCTGGGTTTGTTTAGTTAGAAAGTAAAGAGCTGGGTTTATGAAGGACCTGGGTTTATGAAGGAGCTGGGTTTGCTTAGTTAGAAGCTAAGAAGCTGGGTTTATGAAGGAGCTGGGTTTATTTAGTTAGAAGCTAAGGAGTTGGGTTCATGAAGGAGTTGGGTTTATGAAGGAGCTAGGTTTATGTAATTAGAAAGTAAAGAGATGGGTTCATGAAGGAGCTTAGTAGATAGCCTACTTAATTAGCTCATAGACAAGTAGTTAGTTACATTATGCTAGTTAGTGTTATGTGTGGCTTTCACAAGTAAATGTATTTGAGATTGACTATAGAGAATAGTGTTTTTTAACACTTGCATCCTCTCTTTAAAAATAAACCACGTGCACAAATTAATGGAGAATGTGGAGCACTCTCGCGATGGCAAGACAAAGGAAGCAAAGACCAAAGGTGCGAGGGAGAGATTGACATAAGTCACATAAGTATTTCTTAATACTTAAAGGCTTATGTACGGTATGGAGACACCAATTAAATCCAAGACCACTTGAAGGGTGAACCTTGCACTATGGACTCATCCAAGTCCAAATCCAATACCGCGGAGGAATGTGAGCCCAAACCCACTACTCGGACTACGGACGCTTAAGGGTGGGGGGTTTGGCCTCACAACTGTAAATAGTAAATATTTAACAATATACAATAAAAAGTAAAAATTGTAGAGTAATAGAAAATAGTAAATGGTAAATGGTAAATGGTAAACATTAAATAATAGAATAGTAAAATAGTAGTAAATATGCAGTAAATAATATGCAATAAATAATGTACACTAAATAATATGAAGTAAATATTATATAGTAAGTATTTTGCAGTAAATAATATACACTAAACCTATACAGTAAAGATTATGCAGTAAATACAATGCAGTAAATAATATGCAGTATTGCAGCAAATAATATGCAGTAAATACAATGCAATAAATAATATGCAGTAAATACAATGCAGTAAATAATATGCAATAATGCAGTAAATAATATGCAGTAAATACCAAGCAATAAATACCATGTAATACATAGTAACTACTGGCCCTCATGTAGAAAGCTTTAAAGCGACCCACATTTATCATGTGTAGTCCAATGGCTTAGTGGCTAAGGCATCCGGGTGGGAGCCACGAGGTTCAAGGTTCGAATCCCATGGTCTCCACCCTTAGCCTAGCCTTGGACCTAAGTTTGTAGGTAGGCGGCCTCCTACCGGGAGGAATGGAGGAAATGTTCCTAGCGGCTTACATATTATTTTTAATGAGAGATATATGAATATAAAATTAAATCAAATTACATCTGATATTTACTGCCATAAATTACCGCCGCCGTAAATATCTGTACCTACTAAAACCGTGACATGTTTTTGACATCCTATTTCCTAAATAATAGGACTGGTCCAGGATGACAGCTACTCGACAGTGGCTGTAACTTCTGCGACATGTGTGCTGGTCGCATAAAAGTGTTAATTTATTGTCCTTTCGGTGTTGGAAAAGACCGGTCTTCCTACTAGTGAGTTCTAAGATTGAGTCCAGGCAGACTAGAATTGACAGTTGAGATGTATGCAACTGATAGTCCAAAAGAGTGCCCGGGAAGTTTTTGGGCATAGTCGGTCAAGATCCCAGTGATTCTAAATCCAGCCGGTTACATGTTGACATCTTCCAGTGTTGCTTTATTCATGTGAGGTATATTCTATAGATTCCTCTAAAATGATCGGTAATTCTCTTGAAGTCTCCAATTTCAACCGGTTATTTCTCAAACTCAACCGGTTCATCTGTAAATAACCGCTGGTTCTTCCCAGACATAGGTCCAGAATATAGTATGACGTTGAATCTCGGAGAGTCCCTGCGAGATTGGATAACTTAGGGCCACTTTACACCTAGAGGCCGGGCCAATTCGTTGTGTAAGAGGCTTGAAATCCTCACTTGTGAAATCCTCAATTAGTTGACCGTATTCTGGAGATCCGAATTGAAAGAAAGGCAGCTGACAAGTGAGACCTAAGTTAGTGGAACTGACGTACAAAAGTAGCATTCCATGTTGGATCATATTTATTTCAGGGTTGACTCAGGACGCGGGAGACTTGAGAACACTAGTAGGAAGTAGGGTCCAAACGACACCCCGGCCTGACAGCCAGGGCCCGGTGTGTCGGATATTTGCATAGTGCCTAATATTCCGGCCTGAATTAGGTGAAATCCAGCAAATAAAAAAAACACATTCAATGTATGCAACTGTCAAAGTAATGTCCTCGTTGTGGCGCCCGCATGGCCAATATATTTAGGATGTGGTCCCAAACTTCGAAAAATAGCTCGGCTTTTAAGTTGGGGCATTTGACAAGAAGCGGATACATTAAGACACATAAAGTGGTGTGCTTGAATAAGGTAGAGATACCATAAACCGTGAACTACCCTCTACCCATGCAGTAGACTTCCGTCAGAATAGTGAAGTGCCATTTCTGAAACCGATCATTGCGAGGGAGGTAGCTTGAATGCGTGTACAGTCAGTTTAGCCAAATTTAGTCATGTTTGACTACCATCAATCACAGTTTAATGTACTCATGAGTTAACCGGTTTAGGTGATGTTATGTGTGGAAATGAGGAATATTGTGTTCGGTGTAAGGAAAATCTAGTGAACGAGTAGGGGGTTTGACAAACTTTCCACTTCAAAAAATTGTAGAATTTTTTGTATAGGGAATAAAAATATGAAACAACTTTCATTCTTCATGAATCCTTCTCTTCTATCTTGGAAAATTATCTCATGATTGTAAGACCATATCTTCAATGCGAATCACCTTATTTTCACGGTTATGGTATCTCTACCTTAGGCACCGCTTTCAATGCAAACACTTTGAATGCGCGCCCTCTGTCATGTAATTGACATACTGTATTTTGCAACATCACCTTAATTTGCGTTTGTGCTATAGTACAAGTCACCACCGTAGAATTTTTGGTCGTTCCTATTCCGTATTTTGTACTCTATTTCATATAGCGGCCTTTTTCTTTCCGATGTATTTTTTTCTGTGATGCTACCATCGTTTATTTGGTGTAGTGTATTTTGTGCCAATACAAAGTATTCTTTATGGGAGTTGGTACTTGTCACGAATGTAATGTGCAATTGGAACCCCACTACAATTGAAACAATACAAGAATACAAGTGGGCAGTACGCAATATTCACCACCGATTGAAGCTTGTATTAGTGCCGAGTTGTTGAGCACTATCCATTTTTTTACTTATTGCTAGCTTCTTGCATATCATTCCGGTGTTTTTTTGGCACAGTTGCTACTGTTCCCCTTCCTATCATTCCTGTCCTCTTCTATCACATCACAACCCTAATACTATGCTCTTGGTTCTCCCATATGCCTATATTGTTTGGCGATAACGCCTCTCGACGGCCTCACGTCCCTCATGCCCAACGCAATGCTCCATTTCCCTTCAGCCAATATGCCTTGCCCAAGCCCATATTTCCGCCACAACACACTGTCCTTGCATGTCCTTCTATTGGGAGAACAACACCTGCACATGCCCAGTAAGGATGCTCAGAACTATCATGCACGCAATCCTCATATACTTGCTTTTGGTCGTGCCCGCTTGTATTGGTCAATGTTGTGGTTTCTCTGGTCTTGCACCATATTGTTAATACACTTGTAGTATTTGAACAACCCAATGTGCAAGCCACAAGGGAAAAAAAACGTGGGAAAGTTCAACATACTTGCAACACCTGCCAATGGAAAGATTATGCTATTGAATCGCAAGCCACAGAGAAATGCCTGCTCACACCCTATGTGTGGATGAGGGACAACCATCAACTTCTCAGTGCTGCCAAAGCATGCATCATTGGTGACTGGAATGTTTGTGAGTCATATGTGACAAATGGACCAATGTGATGTAGACATCATTTTCCTCTGTGAAAGGGTGAAGGTGTGCTAAAATACCGATGCACAAAATTCCAATATGAACGTCGGCCTGGACTTGTATGGCTTGTGCATACACTCGCAAGATATGGCCATTGCAGCAACGCAATGTGGATGCTCGCCACACACTTCAAGCATGGATTTGTTGCGATGTGGTGGCTATGTGACAGCCCTGCAAAACTCAAGCATGTTGTTCAATTCAAGTGTTAATGATATTAGCAGTTAATCCCACACAAAAAGCTGATTGTATCTATGCTCCCTCTCTGCGAGCCTTTCCCTGTGCAATCCCATTGCAAGAATCTTGCCATTTGTCAATTGCACATCCAAACTTCCACAAAATAACTAACAAAAACCAGATTAATGGAGCTCACTGCTTCAACATGCCAATTCCGCATGCTGCAGCAGGAAAGTTGTTCTAGCGCCATGTATCCCATATTTGGCATCTTCTGTCTTCAAGTGAATCTTTGCTCCAATCAAAGAATAAAAAGATGAACTCTAAAGACAAGTTGTGACATGCCACACTATTTTGTGCAAGCCTTTAAAGTGTTGGTCACACGAATGAAACATGGAGGTGCGCACATTTACGTCTCATATAAAGGCCATAAAGAATATTGTGGTGCACGGCACACTCTGGAAAACGACAACATTACACATATGGAGGGCACTTTCTGTATGCAGGTACTCAAGTGCTCGAAGTGCTTTTGCGGGAGGTTCACCAGCTGCAATACATGTTTCTCAATATTCCGTGCTTTGTAGAGTTTGAAAAACATGCAATAGAGCGCAAATATTTGTTGTTTGCATGCACGCCTGGCATATATCAATCCAGTGGGGCCATCCCGGTTTCACTGGGATGGCTTGCAGACATCATGCCAAGTGCGTTATCACAAAACAAAATTGGGGGAGGAAAGCGGGCCGATCCTGCGGGGCAGCAAAAAAATAATATATCAGACTGTACATTACTTGCAAAGAAAAAATATGAATAAACCAACTCCTACTATATTGTACAATATAGTAGCCAAAAACTGCACTCCAACTAGCAACAAGTAGGAAGTTCATAACGGAAAGATATTGCCATAGATGTACAAGGAACAAGAATACAAAATACATGCAAAATAAAGAACGCATGTTCAGTACAATGATAAATATATGTTCATCGAGACAACACTCATCGAGACACTCATAAAACAACACTCATCTAGACAATTGGTATTACACCATGTGTTCCTGGACAACCTGCACTGCAATATGCAAATGTGGAGGTCCCAATACATTGCACATGTTGGAATGTCCGCAAGATGATGGTCGATAAGGAGGATAAAATTAATTTTTGGAGGAGTAGATTTTTGTATATATTTTTAATGTACCAATGGATTGTTGGGGGCCTGCAAGGATTGGGCTCTTGGGTTGATTGTGGTTTGTTAGTTACTTGAAATTTTAATACATGCAGACTTTGTGCATGGCACTATCATGCAATGTTGCCATTCGCAAACCACACATAGACGAGGAGTTTTATACCACATATGATATTTAGCAGTACTACTTACTATTTGAAATTCCACAGTGATGTATCTTTTTTTTGGTGATGTCAATTTTTACCTTGTAGAGCTGCTAGTGCGGTACAATGTCCAAAAACCGATTTGATGTTTGTTGTTAAAATAAGAAATATAAAGTGAGTAGATATAGCATTTCCTAATTTCATTACTTAAGGTGTATGCTCAAATGTGCACATGGACAGAAACAAACTCCCATCACAATCTCCCAGAGGGGTGTTGTACAATGTGATTATAATGCATTGCACATGTGTACCTTATGGAACACGGTAGTCCATGTTTGTATAGTGTGGGACACAAAAATGATAATAGCAAAGTAGTATTTGTCATGTAATTTAATGAAATTCCCATTGTTATTTTAACATATTTTCATGTCACGTAATAATTGACAGAAGTCTCCTATGGGGTAGTTTGTGCAACCCATAATGCACGTAGTCATGTTAGGCTATATACTTGGTGCATACATGGACGTGTGTGTGTGTGTGTGGGAGGGGTGACTACATATCGTGCGTCCTCATGTTCACCATAGCCTGCGGAGCGTTGTCCCGACATGAGGTAGTGTGTCCACATCTCCTCGTGACTCTTTCAGTACTATGGTCCATCATCCCCGCAACACACTAGGAGCAGACAAACAAAAGCTTCAGTACAACAAAACTGAATATGTTCCCACAAACGCCACCATAACATTACAGAGAATGCAATCCATAATGAGGCCCACATACTAACAAAATATTAGCACACCTCATGGGTGCAAGCATAGTAAAGTGGACTGTTGTCCGATTTTTTGGCTTCAAGACCTTAAAAACACTAAATTAGGGTTTTCTAGGGCCTAGCCTAGCTACGGCAATCAAATTAGTTAGTAAAGTAGTGACTTTAGTCACTAAAAAGCTAAAAGTAGCTAGCCTAGGTGAAAAAGACCAAAAGTTAGGTTAAATGGTAAATTAGTGATTAATTAGATTTTAGTAAATTGACAAAAGACCTTTGGAATTAGGTCCGGAGCAACCAAACCTATTGGGAAGAGGTTTGGAAGCTCCCGAACCTCCACAAAGGGTAAGAGGGAGGAAGACGAAGAAGTTGGGGGGCATTATCAATTTTCAAGTTTTCGTGAGCAACAAGGCATTTTTTAACCCTCTCGGGAAGAGAGTGGAAGTCTTTACGAGTTTAAGAACTTTGAGTGAAATACAAAATACGAACTCTCGTGGAGAGAGTGAATACTTTATAATTATTGAAATAAAGAAAATTAATAACATCCTTGAGAGCATTTGTGTATTAAGGCGTGAAGCCCTACTCTTTTGTCTGCGCACAAATTTTCTATAATTTCTTTGTGAAGATTGAACATAATTTGGAGTATTGTAGTGATTAATTTTCCGGGCTCGGCCGTAAGAATTCATCAGTCATCTTGACTTGATCTCCATCCCCTTCGCCGATTCTCGGTGCCGAAAATCTAAGAGAAGCACCCCATCTGCGAGACTCCACTCAAACAGAGTGGAGGTAAATACCTTCTAAAGCTAAAATACAGGCAAGATACCGACAACGAGCAAGCACCGAGGTGGGTTCGGCCAAAGAATCCGAGACACTAGGATCAGGCAGGGAGAAAATTTCACAGCCGGGAATCGAACCAGAGTGCCGAATTCGCACAGAAGCTCCGGTGTGTGTGTGCAGCTAGCACAAGGACAGCCGAAGTGGAGAATCAGTGGCCGCGTGGGGTGATTCTTGTAGCATTACTCGAGATTGTTAGGGAGGGAGGAAGAGTCAGATTTGTTGGTGATTTTGTGAGTTTAGGAGCGATGTGCTTCGAGGGGGGCGCAAGCAGCAGACAATATTCTTGAATTGCAGGAGGATGAGCAGGAGGCGTCTGCGAGTGAAGTGCTGAATTGAGTTTGAGAAATAACCAGTTGAAGATTGGAAGCTGGTTGTGGAAAATCGGAAAAAATGCCGAATGCGGCACTTGTTTGGCCAAGTATTTCTTACTCACCTTGTGCATTCGATTGAAGAGCTTTAATCGCTGAAGAGAGAAGGAAGAGAATCGTTGAAGAATTCACAAGGGTTCCTGCAATTTCTGCACTCAAATTTGAGTGAAGCAATCTCCTGTTGTGCAAAAGTTGAGAAGCAAGGGAGGAGAAGAAGAGAGGAAGAAGGAAGAAGAAGGTTCCACGTGGCGCAAGGAGAAGCTCTCTCACAAACTAGAGTTCACACTGCCAAAGAGGCTGAGAAACAACTAGCTCTAAAATACCCCTGTTCACACTGCAGCATGCAACAGACTGTAAATCCTTGGATTTACAGAGGCTGAAGTTACTTTTACTGCAGGTAAAAGCTAATTTGAGATCTAAATATCTAAAATTAAGGCATTAAAGCCTATTTCAACATCATTTAAGTATCTAAATGGGCATATCGCACATTTCAAAAAGCAAATAAATAGTGTTTTTAAACACTTTGTGTAAAGCCGCAAGGAGTGAATCCAGGTACGTGGAAGCAATTAAATAATCTAATAATCTAAATAAATTTAGAAGTGATTTCTAAATTAAAGGAATTAACTTATTAAAGAATCCTTTAAGGTATTTATTGCCTAACAATTAAATTGGGATTAAATTGGTATGAAGGAACCCGTTATTGCGAGATAAATATCCTAAAAAGAAAGTAAAAATGGGTTGAAGGATTATTAATGAATCATGGTATCTGAATCACCAACTTGGTTGGGGTAAAGACCATGTATTATTAAACTGATATCATTAAATCGGAAAATCAATTAAGGAGAGGCCGAGACTGGATTTCTTGATACACTAAATTGGAGGTAATTAAGGAGGGACGATACAATTCGCCAGAGTGCCCTTGGCTCTGGTGTTGGAAGTGGTTACTGGTTACTTGAAAAAAACAATTGTTGAGCCGTGACTCCCTGCAAGAAACTTCGATAGTCAAAATTGGTCACTACAGGACTATTGTGTGAGGGAGTGACTGCATTTTGCATGTACTGAATTGAGGGACCCTAAAACCACAAAACCACGTATCCAATCACTTTTTACCCGAATCCAACATCCTAAACAAGGTTTTTCCTGGGGTTTTTTTTTTGTATCTAAAACTCACAAATAACTAAAAGGAACTATCAAGGAACTTAGGAGTGATATCTAGATTACACACCTAACACTCATTTAGTCTTCCCTGGGGTTTTGTTTAAGATTGAACCCAAGTAAAAAAACCTATCTACATGGACCAAAAAAATGCTCCGATATACGAAAGCCATGATTTTCTTGGTCAAATGCCTATAAATAGTAGCAAAATGTTGTTTAAAATATATATTTTTTCATGATGACCTCTATTGTTAAGTTAGGTACTCAAATATAGAATATCAATATGAGATCTTCAAAACCTAGCATCAAAAGTGATGCGTAAAAGCAACTGACTAAATATAGTTTTGAATGTAAATTTCATGACCTTAAATATTTTGAGCTTTGAATTCTTTTTCATATTCCTTGAATTCATTATAAACTTGAGGTCAACGTAATTTTTTTTCAAAGATTCATCAATTTAATGTAATGTAATTATATTTTAAACAAGTTTTTGACAATTATCTTTTCAATGTTAGCCACTTTTTTTACCACTTGCACTGTCTTCTAAAATACATATACATTGTTTGAGATTGTCTTTTGTAAACATAAATTGCTTGGCTTTGTAGATTCATATGTTTTCTAAATGTTTATGAATTTCTATTTCATAAAATTCAAAATTAATATATGGTTTTGGATCACTTTCACTTAAAGTTGAGCAAGGATCAAGAGCTGTCCACTTTACCGTGCTTGCACCCTGATGTAGTTCCTTGCTCTCTTCGTTGATCGTATCTAGTGTGCCTCCGGCCCAAGCGCGTATTGGTTGTAAGCACCCAAAAACCTGTGGAGCTCCCAACTTCTGGCAACATTAAAATTAGTGGCCTTCATGGTGAACATGAATTGCATCCGCAATTCACTTCATTACTTCATGACATTGAGCCACAATTAGGCATACAAAATGTGTTTCAAAATACATCTGACAAGCATGAGAGGTACTGGTGGACCTTCAGTGACACTACCTTCTTCCGGAAAATTTGTGAACAAGTTCAGGGGGTTCCGAAGTGGTCAGGTTGCATCGTTCGCTTGTGAGAATATGGCCCGGCCATACATGCTAGCACTTGACTTATGGCCAGAAAGACCCATGCCAAAGAATTAAGGCCCTTCCATACGCTGACCACACAATGTCTGTTTGGAGGCTGTCAGTAAAGCTTCAATGGAAAACATCGACGTTTTCCCAATGGTCGGTTAGCACACTCACCTTTACTATGTATGGCAAACTTGCGACTCCAAGCTTGGGCCAGGATCTGCACCGCAAGTATTTGTACCTTTGATTTTCGGACGTCCAAGAATCCTTGTCCATGCTGGCAGACGACTGGAAAAATGCCATAGGCCATCCACCAAATATGGTCTACCGAAACTCTTCCCACATCCGGTGCATATTCGGAGTCGTTTGGATGATTGCAGACATATGTACTGTTGCCGGTGCAAGTTGGTATGTCCAAGAGTCCCCCAACCTCTTCTTCTTCCTCCTTTCTTCCTTTCCTCCATCCCTCCTTGCCACCCGTTCTTTTTGCCTCTCTCTTTCACTGCAGCAATGGCGATGGATGCCATGGCAACCTGTGATCACAAGCTGCTTACCTTGCCTAATTCAAATTGGGGATCCGAATGGCAGGCCCCTCGTTGGAAGAGAAAAAATTTGGATTGGAAGAAATTGATTCAATGACATAATGAATAAGGTTGGCCCAAATCCAAGCTTCAAATCGCATTTTAACTTTTGAACTTCAGATTGACTAATTGACAAGGTTTTGACTTCTCTGTGACAACACAACAAGGAGGCAATTCATGCATTTCACATAGTATACCGGTGGGCATAAACACATGTGAAAGATTCTAAACTTGCCTCCATATATGTTGCTTCCTATCCTCCGGAGTCTGTCCTTTCTATTTCCCAGAATCGTTGTTTGTTGTATCATTTAGTACCGGCTTCTTCTCCTACTAGTCCATTGCTCCCGTATTGCATCGGTACCAAAATTCTAGTATCTTACTTTTCTTCTCCTTGCCTTGTGGTGCTTTTGGGCACCCCCTTCCGAGGGAGCCTAAAAGTACCGCACAAGCCCTTCGGTGAGGGTGGTCTGCCTTAGCAGGTGCCCAAGCCGAACCTAGATTATGATTTTTTATGAGTATTTTGGGTTGTGGAGGGATTTTATAATCGCGTTGTGTCCTTTCGGTAGGTTGTGCCTAGATTTTAAGTGCCTAAGTTAATTATCTAAGCTATATTAATTTTCCTAACCTAATACCGAATCCATTCTAGTCTACACGCAGACGCACCAGCCTTGGAATCGAGGCAACCTAACTCTAATGAATAAAATAACCTTACCTTTTACTTTGGCCACATCTAATTTTTTACTTCTTATGAATTAAATTCTCTAGACGGGGGTACCTTGATTAAGTCTCACCCTCTCAACATTCCTTCTTAGTTTATGGTTGATTACACAAAGCCTATCTTACTAAGTTCATATATTATGGCATCACCACCTACCTGTTTAGTGCACGTCTTAATCCGAACCCTTCAAGGCCCTGTGCGGGTCTCTTGAAGGTCGATTGACACTTATACCCTCCGATCTTTGCCACCGGAGGGGATAGTATCAATCTTTCGAGTTAAGTTTCCGGTTGGTTTTTGTTCACGGGGGTTGTACAAATTATGTTGGATATTAATTAGTTTACAATGGTTGACCACGAAAATTCAACTTGATGGGACCGGGGAATAAGGCAACATGTGTGTTCATCATGTTACACAATCTTCAAAGGTTGGGGCCATCACCTCCAACCCTTAGGGCCAACAACATGATAATGGATTTGTGGGCCATTAACCCCCACCTTTCCATCAACAACATTCAGAGTGGTCGTATCGGTGACTAACCCGACTTCACCACCTACGAAACTTTCTAATAATCAAAGCTACTATCATAAACATACCAAGAGGTCCAAAAACAATGGAGTTGGTGTACCCCCTTACGAAATAGGTGAGTAGGTGTAGAAATACGTACCTTAGTCGCGCTCCCTCCAATCCTAAATGGAAGGCTAGGGTTAGTGACTTACCTCAATGCTTCTTGTTCGATTGGGCTCGATGTCGGCTGAGCCTCGCCTTGTTCCACCTCCTCGCCTTGCTCCACCTTCTGGACGTTGACCTTGTCTCCGTCCCTGAAGCTAACTTGATTGCGGTTAAACTTCAATTTAGTGAACTGCAATCTTAGCCTTATTATAATTAATTCATTTAGTTCACATTATTAGCTTTCTAGGGACCTAAAATTCACTTTAATCGGATAAGATTTGTAAAAGTTACAAGGTTTGAAAGTACGGTATCTATTCAATTTATCCATCAACTTCAAAAATCCATATTTAATTCATTACTTATTCAAATCAAGAGTTCTAAACATCTCTAGAGAGCTATCAAAAAGAGCTATAAGAAAAAAATATGAGATTTGCAGAGTAAGCCAAAATAGATCCAGCAGTCTCCTTGTAATGCAACAGTCCACTAGACTTGCTCAAACTATGTACTGCATCTTTGAAAATTTGTAACTAATTCATAATTCATTCAAATCACATGTTCTAAATAGCTTTGAAAAGCTATTAGAATGATCTACTAGAAACAAATATGAGATTGGTAAGGTGAGCCAAGATGGATCTAGCAGTCTTCCCAAAATGCAGCAGTCAACTAGAAACGCTCAAACTATGTACCTCACCTTTGAAAATTCATAACTAATTCATAATTCATTCAAATCACATGTTCTAAACAGCATTGGATTGAAAAAAAAGTTGTACTTGAGAAAAAAATATATTTTTTGATTGACTTTCTGATAAGGTCAGCAAGTCTGATCCAGTAGCCGCTGCCTAAGTGAACATCTTAGTTTTTGCCTTAACTTTGGAAAATCATAACTAATTGCTATCTTAACCGATTTGCAAATGGGAACCGGCTATGGATAGCTATAGAAAATCTCTATAAGAAAAAATATAAAATTTTGGCTTTAGGTGTAAACTTAAGCATTCAGGCCATTAACGGCCAAGGTGTACACTGCCTCCATATTTGACTTGCATTCTAACCTACCTTACGGAAGAAAGAAATTTTTGCGAGTTCAAAAACACACATTCTAACTAGAAGAGGTAGGGATGAGTTTCTTCAAGCCTTACTACTAGGGACGTGCAAAATAGAAATTCTTCCTAACTACATTGAAGTAAGGCTTCACCCAAATTCTAGAACTTGAGGGGTTTCTCTCTAACTACTTAAAGGTCGGACTTCGTCCATCTATTGGAAGAGAAGAGATAATTTTCAAGGTGGGAGGAGGGGGTTTTTAAATCCTTTCAAAAAAAGGTTGGACCCCTCCGCTACCAGTTCCATTTTTCAACCCCTCCCGAAATTTTGGCTCGAGGGTTGTCCCAGTCGAGGTTGCCACCCTGTGGGCCGTCACTGAGGTGGCTCCGATGGAAATCCTTTTAATTTGTTCTAATTTTTGACAGCAAGGAGGCAAGTGGTCCTGTAGTAAGTTTTTTGGTTAACAAACAAACCCAGGGAAACAATCAAGGAAGACTCAAAAGGTGATTCATATAACATCTAGGTGTCTTAGATAAGATTTATTAAGGAAAATACAGGGTTAATTCACTTTAATTAGGATAAGGACTGACAATTGGTTCATGGGTAAGGGATAAGAACTTCTAAAAACCACTCCATGTCAGTACATGCAAATGTGACAGTCTCACACCTCACACTAATTTCCCAGGCAATAGACTAGCAGTGAGTTCATTTTAATTGGACCAAGTGCGGTGCACAAGCATAGGCACAACCATAGTCAATGGTCTTGCAATAGTAACCCATTTTTGTCTCTTTACCGAAGCCAAGGGCACTTCGGCGTAGTCCATAATCTTTCATTGATTAACTCCACTTTAATGTAACTTGAAAAGTCAGTGCGGTAATCCTTTCAGGATAAACAGTCTTCTTTGATTAGATTCAAGTTTAATTAGGCAGTCCGACAATTGTCTTTTTTACCTGGTATCGGCCAAGGCAATCTCAATCTCTTTCTTCAAGGCAATAAGTCCAGAACCACTTATGCGCGTTAACATATTCTCACATCACTCATGAACTCATTCCATTTATCCAAGATTTTGATTCCATCTTCTTAAAACTCAAAATTAATCCATTAATCCATTTCATTGTTGCAATTAAAATTTAAGCCCTTCAATTGTTAAGAATGGTAAAAATCAGAGGTAGCCTAATTCCTTTTAAATTTCAATTAATAAGCACGCTTACCAATCACGTGAACAGCACGTCCTTTCGGCTTTTCCGAACACTGGATAACCTTCCGTAGACAATGGTCTCGACATATCGTCGTTTCAGCTTCCATCAAAGGTTAGGAACAGTTTCTCCATTTACACATGGAAAACAATAGTCTTACTCTTGGATCAATTTAATTGTGCCCGGGAATCCGGTGCCACAACTCTCTAATTCTTTCACATATTACAACGACAATAATCACTTTATTCACATTGATTTGGGAAATGAAATCCTATTAAAGTCAATTGACTCACGGTGCAATTAATCTTAAAGACAATTTAGATATACGTAAAAGTGTCTCTGAAGAGACGATAGTCTTTAGGCTATGTTGTGCACTCAAGTGACATTGCAATATGTCTAAATACATCCATATTGTCATGCAACTCAATTAACAGTTTGCATACAATCCAACCACAAATTATTACTCAATTAGTCGCGCTCAATAAACATTGATGCTAAAGTTATTGACTTCATAATATTAACGCTACTTACTGATACAGAATTCACATAGCCTTTGAATAACTAAAATGCAACATTAAGTACGAGCAATTATAAACCAGACCATAGCCTCGGCCAAACACACTCTCAGTCAATTAAACCATGCAGTCTGAAATTACAACACAGATATATTGAATTAGACTCTCGAGACCATGGCCTAACCCAAGACTTTTTGATTTAAGATAATCAGTTCTGACTCTTAATTAAATTAAGTGTTGCCTGTAATTCACTCAGGATTCGTAATTTTCTCGAATCAGATACCCGCACCACCATTCTCACAGTCAATTGCCTCATCATCATTCGAATTGAGTTGTCAATTAAAATAAATATTACAACCAAATAAGATTCTACAGTGAATTTATTACTGCCCCCTCAATTAGACTGTGTTTGTAATCAACCAACAGATCTTATTGACTGATTTTACTACTGTATATTACGACCAGATGACACAGCAATATTATGTTCAACATTTTAATATCTGCAATTAGAAGTAACATGATTATCTGCCCTTTTCCTCTCGAGAAAGAAACTCAATGCACTTCAGTAATCCCAGTAGCAACAAGGCCATTGACTTATAATTTTCTGTAAATAATATCGACCTTGCCAAAAAAATTCATGCAGGGCTACTTATCACCATTCCAGGTCTCTCAAGAAGCAAATTCATTTGAATTCTGATTGCAACACTCTTCATTTAAATCAACCTCTTACAGAATTAAGTTGAGTCATGTATTAAACAACAAACACGTAACCACTACCACTTGTACAGGCTCAACCAGACTATAGACCTTATAATTCAACCACGTACAGAATTCCCACAGACAGAATTACATTAATCCCCGGTGACCAGCAGACGATAGACTTTGAGATTTAACTGGGAAATTACTCTGTAATAACACAAAATCACATCTCTTAACTAATAGCCTGATACAATTGCTCTGATACAAAAGAAACAGCGCACAGTCAATTCAAATAATTCTGTAATCCAGTCCGAACCCCCTGGAATTACTGCAGATGTTCTTACAGGTTCAACAAGGAAAATATTCAAGGAAAATTAGCTATGCAGAACTTTTGAAAAATTCCCTCACTCAAAGTACATCACTCCAAACTAGGCTCTCCCAGCCTTGCTCAACTTTCGAGAAAGAGAGCTATGAACTTTCAACTGCCTCTTAATTCCCGAGTTTCGGCCAAGTCTATGTAACTTCCTCAACCACCACAGACTATTGTCCTTACCACTTACTGTTTCTATTTCACAAGACAATTGCCCTTTTACACTCAGCTACTTAGATAATATCTGAACCAATAAAGTCTCTATTTCCATTTGCTTCAGAATTGAAGTCAAAAATCAAAAAATTACTACGACAGGTCCCCTTGCTATTTTTCTTCAAAATCTTCGCGTTAATTTGCCCTCTCACGCCAAGCACCTCCACTCGTCTTGCGTGACCCACATTTACTACTAAACTAACATTTGCTTAGCTAGCCTCTACTAATTTAATCCTCTTAGCTAGTTGCTTTCACTAGCTACGTTTTTTTTCCTGCTAACGAGGCTCTTACTTAGTTAGCTATTTTTTCCTAACTTACCTAATTTCTACCACTAGTTAGTTTTCATTTTGACTAACTCTACCTAAACTAGATTTTTCCCCCTTCACGGGTGAAGGCCTGAGGTCCTCGGTAATTTTCCTTCCCCTTTTGAGCTAAATGCTAATTGAACTAATTTTTTCCCTAATTCTCTATCAATTCTAACTTCTAATGCTAAAATTCTAACTAAAAGTGACCCAACGGAGTGGTGGACCACTCTGGAGGTTCACATGCCTCTATTTCCAAGAATGCCTCTCGGTCACCACTTGACTCTTCTTGCCTAAGAGTGTGCTCTATTTCCGTTGAATTTATTCGCATGCCCCAAGACTCATTTTTTAGCACGACACATCATCCTCGCATGGCATTTTTGTCCACGAAGAATATCTACATGTGAATCTGCATGTTGAACATGGTGCACGATGGACAGCCACCTTCGAAATCAAACTAATGAAAAAAAATGAACATGTCATCATATTTGTATCTACAAGGCCAGTACAAGAAGCAAGTAGGAGTCCGTAATTTTGCGTGGGATGGCCGCCATGTTGGCCAGCCAAAACTCATGTGCATCCTGGCGCAACCTTGATTGCAGCTAGGTGTCTTTGGCCACCCATGACACGAACATCATCACAATGTTTAAGAATCCATAATTAAGTACAAAAATGTCCTTCAATACGCCAACTCTCACCAATTCCACCACAATGTCATTCTGTAAAGAATTCTCACCAACTCCACGAATACCAAGCTCTGTAACTTCGGAGTCAAATATGACATGGTACTTCCCCGCCTCCTCCAACTCCACTCACTAATGCAAGCCAAAGGAGTTCATGCTCATGAAAGAGCATGCCTTCCTCGAAGGACCTAACAATAATGTCCACAACTCGTCTCCCTCGTTCATTGCTTCATCTGACACCGTCCCGCACCTCGACCGCAATCACATACTGAAGTGAATTATAAAGGGGCTTTATACCTCAACCTTGTTGTACTCCCTATTCACAAAGGCACGCAATACGTTGTTACTCAATATTGTGGGATATACCAGATTGGACAACATGTTAATTTGGCGGATGCAATATGTGATGATGTATTGCCGCATGTCTTTCGTGCGCCCTTGGTGGTGGATCACATATTTGTGCGCTCTCTCTAGCTCGGCCTCCGACAAATAAAACACGCGTCTACGGCCCTTTACAACCGATGCCTTCATGGATTTCTTTTTCTCGGACTCCCATATATGTTGTTTAGTATGTTCCTGTAGGTTTAGGTATTCTGTATAAAATCCAAGGGCCTCTTCCGCCGTGTATTCATTGGCCATTGACGCCTCTAGATGCGTCTTGTTTCTTACAAACGATTTCAATCTTCCCAGGTACCATTCACACGGATATATCCAGCGGCCGCTGACCAGACCACACAATTCGATCTCATCTATCAAATGGATGAGGATGTGCTCCATAATGTAAAAAAGAAGATGGAGAAAAAATACACATCCAAAATACATAATGTTTTTACAACACACAATCTGAGCACCGCAATCTTCGTCTTATCTACAACCCTTGCACATATACGGTTGAAGCTCTTGTCTAGTCGAATCAAAGTTGTTTTTTGAAATGGTTGGAACAGTGTTCTGCTCACTACATGTATGATTTTTTGTATTAATTAGTGATAATCATGAAATTTCGGACCAAAAAAACTTGAATTTTCTAAGATACTTCTCTAAAACACTCTCATATCCTATGTGTCGCGTACCTCTCCATGCGGAGTGCCCGAAACACCATGGACACAAGGGGGACCCCGGAGTGACACCCAAGACTTGTGGCGCCGTTGGTGAGAGGGCTCCAGTGATCCTAGTGTGGGTAAGGGCCCCAGGTGTTGGGAACGCTTCTCACCCACGGAGACTAGGAAGCATGAGGGCGAGGCCATAAGCTATACGTAGCTTATGGCGTGTCAATTCTTGAATGCTCAATAACACCTCAATCGAAGGTGTGAGCTAGAAGATATGGCAATTTGAGTGGGACGTTGTCCCGGGACAGCGTCCTGGGACAACAGTGACCTAGGAGTGGCTCCCGGGACTGCGAAGCTTTGAACTGGCATAACTTCCTCAATACTTGCCCAAATGGGGCAAGTGAGTAGTTTGTCGGTATTTACGTGAAACGTAGATGACGATGGAGTGGTTGATTGTTAGAATTAGAGACCATATAAAGAAGTTATGGGGTTCTGAAGCTGCTAGGGGCTTCCAGCCCCAGCAGCTAAGGGAAAATGTCTACTTGGCCCCAAGTGTTAGGAGAGAAAAAATGTTACTCGACGGTGGGGTAGGGGCCTTGTCTAAAGTCCTAGAGGCTTATATGGATGAGGTGGTGTGGCCGAACCCACCCAAGGCCGAACAGCACGGCGTCCATGGGCATCTAGTATGGTTCGGGTTGGTGTAGTATTGCTCCGGCAACGCGATGATCAGCATAAGATTGGACTTCCAAGGATGAAAGTCCACATCTAATAATTGATTACCGATTAAGGGGTGAGTCCCGAATGAAAAAGTAAGAGACTAGAAACTATTGGGTCCGCAATATGGGGAGCTAACCATTCGTATGGCGGAATACGAAGGGTTAGCGCTCGTAATCCTTGCTAGAGTTGAAAAATGACCAAGTGACTTAAGGGGAGCTAGCAAGGATTGCAATACTATGAGAGTGCGGATGACACTTACGTCGTCAATGAAGAGTTTATTGTCGGCCTTCGTGAACACGTACAACGCATGTGGCTTCACAAATATCTACCGGTTTATTTTAGGTCTTAGCCAGACCTTGCGGCAGATCCCCATTTGTTCTAAGTCCCTCCGCGATCCCACAGATCCTTGTCCCCAATCAAAATTTTCAAAACGAATTCTGCTATATTTTTCTCTATGTACATCACGTCAAGCCTATGTCTGAGGGATAGGTCCTACGCACAAATGTTGACAACTCGCAATAATAAACAAAGCACAACAATAGCAATCAATATATACACATGTATGAAAAATATACCTTCCAATATGGCAATGTAAACAACGTTGGGAGCCTTTTTATGTTGTTGTATAATATAGGATTGCATTCAGCTACAAGTCTCCTTCCAAAGATACATACTCCACACGCAAAAATGTCCAGCGTATGTGGCTCGATAAATCTATAATTGTGGATTCGCTCAGAACTCTTATGTTGAAAACATATTTTCGTTGTGAAAAAACGGATGGTTGTCCAGTAACCACCTTCGACAGATGTTCCGAGTACTTAGAAGGGTTGGGCACATGTGGCACCAAGCCGGCCCACTGCAATGCCCAGCAGCCGCAGGCCCCGCTCCCCAGAAAACGGGGCTCTTGCCACCCAGGCTGCCAACCGGCCCCGCCTAGGCACAAGGCTGCGGGCGGCACAGCCTGGGCCCCCGTAACTTTTGTAGGTTAAGATTTTTTCCTTTAAAATTTTGTACTTGTTGAAGCTTAAGGACCAGGGGCGTTTAAAGAGTGTAGAGCTTTAGTTTTTTTTTTCCAAATACGACTTCAATTTGTTGTGTTTTCTCCGGGATTAATTTGAGTGTTTTGGATCAAATTAATCAAGATGGATGATATGAACATTGTAGTGTTTTTGGTATGTTTTTTTTAATCATGGACGTGGATACAAGCCTTGTTCGGCTCGTGAAGATATTGCGGACTCTCGACGAAGTTTGCACTATCTCCGAGACAACTCTGGCGTTTCGGATGCTGCCCATAATTTTGTTGATGGTTGCACGCACAGTAAGGGGTCCGGAAAGTGAATGGTAGAAGGAGCCTCGTTAGTGCACATATTGGCAAAAGATCGAAGGCAACACTTGGCAAACAAATATAAAATTTCGTGACGACAAATACAAATTAGCATCTCAAATGCCTTATGCGGCATTTCGATTCCTTGTCACAGAAATTAAACCTTATGTTCGTACGAGAGCCCCGGCCTGTAAATATGATTATAGGTATAGTCGTGTTTCTTTTGGCTCATGGTTTAAGTGCCAGATTGTTGGCCGATAGATTCGGAGTCGGAGCGTCCACCATTCTTAAGTACATCGATCTAGTTGTTGGCGTTTTGTGTGATAAGTACAATTTTTTTGCTAAATATATATTTATACCTCACGGACCACGATTGTAGCATATTGTCGATAGATTTCAGTATATATGCAGACTTCCCAACGTGGCTGGCTCTATCGACGGCACCCACATTCTCATGAAGACGAAACCAAGTTTAAGCAATACAAACGTTCCGGCTGACTTTTATTGCGTACGAAAGGGGTTCAATTCCGTCATCCTCAACATGTGCCACAGGAACGGAACCATGTCTTTACATAGGCTCCCCCATGACGGACGACCTTGGTCGCAACCCCCCACCAAGACATCTCCTTTTGTGGTGTCGCCTATGATATGTTTCATGCGCTTGCGCCACATCCACGTAGAGCCACTGATACCAATTTGCTCCTCCGGTAGGATCTTTGGACGTCGCCTCTCTGCCTTCTACCTATCAATCTTGTCCTTGATATGAATATCCGTCCGTTGGAGCTCAGCAAACATTTGTCTTGTGTGTTCGATCCGGTTACGGGTCCAGTAACGGACGATTAGTAACCCCATATTACAATGCATCCACTCTGACTCATACAAGTCTAATATGTTTGCAATAGCGGCATCACTCCACCTCCCACTAGAATGAACATCTGTACTTTCCAATGCGAGTTTGTTCTTCCCCACATACATCTTAGGTAGAACACCCGGTCCCACAACCGGAGGTGGCACCCAACAACACTGTAATGAACAATCGGGGCAACGGAGGGCAGAAATCCATCTTCAATAGGCTCGTCCATGGATTCCACCAAAGTCTTAAAATATGGACTAAAACCCAATACAAGGAAGGACGCTAACTAGCCAATGTAATTTACGGCACAAAAAAACATGTAAATTAGAGCAAATGGTAATCAAATAAATGAGCACATACAAAAATTTAAATTTGATTGAAAACTAAGAAAAAACTCTTAGAATTCCTAAGTATATTGTGCAGACAAACTGTTGTGTCTACTCGAAGCAGTAAAAAAACTGTGTAAAAATTAAGGTAAAAAATTGTGGTAAAAATGTTATAAAAATGCATGTAAAAATTATATTTTTATTATTTTGGGATAAAATGGAGTATTGTTTTTACTGCACTAGATAAAACCCTAATAGCTTGCGCGGCGGCCCAACTTGGGCGTTTGCAAATTTTGTGTTGTTTTCTGCCGCCTACCATGTGGTTGTCATGTCTCCTATGTGGTCATTCTTGGCTGCAGGTGTGAGGCCAAACCCCCCACCCTTAAGCGTCCGTAGTCCGAGTAGTGGGTTTGGGCTCACATTCCTCCGCGGTATTGGATTTGGACTTGGATGAGTCCATAGTGCAAGGTTCACCCTTCAAGTGGTCTTGGATTTAACTTTGGTCTTTGCTTCCATTGTCTTGCCATCGCGAGAGTGCTCCACATTCTCCATTAATTTGTGCACGTGGTTCATTTTTAAAGAGAGGATGCAAGTGTTAAAAAACACTATTCTCTATAGTCAATCTCAAATACATTTACTTGTGAAAGCCACACATAACACTAACTAGCATAATGTAACTAACTACTTGTCTATGAGCTAATTAAGTAGGCTATCTACTAAGCTCCTTCATGAACCCATCTCTTTACTTTCTAATTACATAAACCTAGCTCCTTCATAAACCCAACTCCTTCATGAACCCAACTCCTTAGCTTCTAACTAAATAAACCCAGCTCCTTCATGAACCCAGCTCCTTAGCTTCTAACTAAACAAACCCAGGTCCTTCATAAACCCAGCTCCTTCATGAACCCAGCTCCTTAGCTTCTAACTAAACAAGCCCAGGTCCTTTATAAACCCAGCTCTTTACTTTCTAACTAAACAAACCCAGCTCCTTTATAAACCCAGCTCCTTCATAAACCCAGCTCCTTCATAAATCCAGCTTCTTAGCTTCTAACTAAACAAACCCAGCTCCTTTATAAACCCAGCTCCTTCATGAACCCACAACTTTGTAGTTGTAATCCCCAACTACCTCACTAATTATTCAAGCCCTTAACTAATCTTCCTACCTAATTTTCCTAATTCTACTAACAACCCCTTTCTAATCACACAATTCTTCTCTAATCCTAAAATCCTAAAATCCTAGAGAGGAGAGGGGGAGAGAGAATTTCCTAACTTCACTAAGACTAACTAATCCACACAAGTATATTTTTGCACTCATCACAACATCAAGTGCTCAACTCTTAAACATGGAACTTGCAACCACGTGTATTCAAAACATGAACTTTAAGTACCACAAATTGGAATCATGAATTAACTTTAGAATCCTCCACGTCAACACTAATTCTACCAAGAGGTCAAGCCCTCTTCAAGGCTAACAAGCCTTGGCTCTCAAACTAAAAACTAAGCACACACATGTGCTCCAATATGGCTTCCCACACCCACACTTATAACTCGTGGGGTGCCTTGGAGCACAAAGGAAAGAGAGGATGAGTGAGGGAAGAATGAGGGATTATATAGTAAGCTTGAGGGGGTGAGCACCCTCAAGGCTCACGATAAGCCCTTGAGATTTCCTCCTACTTAGTAGGCGCCAATCCTATCTTCTAAGCCTTCCTCCCTCAAATGATCAACAAGGATCCTAATTCGAACATTTAACTAGCCTTGGCTTTCTACCTACCACACTTTACCAAACTTGGGATGCTTCAACCCAAACTTAGCCTCCTTCGCTTTCCGCCGCCATAACTTTCTCCCCTTACTTTCCCAAATCGTCGCTCACCACTTAATTCAAACCACGATGCTTAACTCGTGATTTGATTGGTGCTTTGAGAATTTGCTTATCCTCCACCTTGCATTCTTCCTTGGACCTTCCCCATTAAGTGGCCATGATGAGGTGGTCCACTTGTGCGCTCCATGTGATCCTCCATTCATCCCAATTCGAATGCACTTGCCTCTTGAGTCACTTTGGTTGTCTCCATCCATTTGTACTAGCCTACTCACTAACTACTCAATCCAAGTTCTCCTTACCTATCTTCATTCACTCAAATCCTTCCGAAGGTAAAAACACAATAACAACTCACATCCTAGCCTCTTACAACATGGTACTTCTAAGACTAACATTTCACTCTTTTTATATTTTTGTGAAGTAACATGCTACTTCAAAGTGCATCAACTAACGTTTCAAGGATCTAAGACTAAATGTGGGCACCCTTTTGGGCTCACATAATTGGCGACCATCGGGGGATGAATCCAAACATCTCTTGCTCCAAGGGTAAGTTGCCTAGTCAAGCTCGGTACTCCTTACATCTACTTCCCGATGTACGGGTAGGAAAGAGCTCACCATTCAACGTTTCCAATTGAATTGAATTATTAGGAAAGACCTCATAGACAAGGTAAGGTCCTAACCATATTGCATCGAATTTCGCCGGAAATTCAAGCTTTCGTGCGTCTTGAATCATGACCATCATTCCCGGTGTTAGGGCCCTTCTCTTATGTCGTTTGTCGAAAGTAATCTTTCTCCTTCTTTGGATTGCCTCAATATGTTGAGCCGCCATTCTCCTCCCTTCGTCAAGTGCTTCCAAATCGGTTAGTCGATTTCGTAAGGATTGACTTTCGGTAAGTCTCGTACTCACGGCCACCCTAAGTGACTCGACTTCATATTCGATTGGTAGTGTCGCTTCAGGACCATAGACTAAGGAAAATGGTGTAGCACGCGTAGTTACCTTATAGGTTGTACGGTATGCCCAAAGTGCCGCCGTTAGTTTCGTATCCCAATCCCGCTTCGAGTCTATAACCGTCTTGCGTAGTATACTCACCAAAATTCCGTTAACCCTTTCCGTTTGTCCATTGGTTTGTGGGTGGTAGGGAGTAGTCTTCCGGTGATCAATTTTAAATTTCTCTGTCATCTCTCGAATCAAGTCATTCAAAAAGTGAGTACCCCTATCGCTTACTAGGATCTTCGGCACCCCGAACCGCGAAATTATGTTTTCGTACATAAATGTTGCCGCGTGTTCCGCCGTGTCGGTCTTCACCGCTTTGGCTTCCGCCCACTTTGTGAGGTACTCGGTTGCCACCACAATATATTTCATTCCTTTTGAAGATTGGGGATGGACCTCACCCACATAGTCGATGCCCCATTTTTCGAAAGGAATTAAGGGTAATGATACATGTAAAGGCATCTCCATTCTAAGGTCGTTTCGGGCATACCGTTGGCAAGCGTCGCATTTCCTTACATAGTCATGGGCGTCCTTAAATAGTGTAGGCCAAAAGTAGCCCGCTCTAAGTATTTTTTGCCCGGTGAGTTGACCCGAGAAGTGACCGCCGCAAGCGCTATCGTGGCAAGCGATTAAAATCGCTTCAACCTCCGTTTTTGACACGCATCGTCGTAAAATACCATCGGACCCCCTTCTAAACAACCTATGGCCCACTACAACGAATTGCCTACTATTTACCCTCACCTTCCTTCTCTCTTCTTTTGTCCACTCTTTGGGCAACTTGTGGGTTGTTAGAAATTCCACTATGCCCGCATACCACTCCGGTGTAGAAGTGACCACAAAGAGGCTATCATCTACTAACATATCATTTACCGGATTTTTTCCTATCTCCTCCGACAACCTAGACAAGTGGTCCGCTTGTAAATGCATACGACCCGGTTTATATTCCACCGTGTAGTCGAATTCTTCTAATAACAAAACCCACCTAGCTAACCTACCACTTAACTCCGCCTTGTTAACTAGATACTTGATAGCCATGTGGTCAACAAAAAATACAACCGGGTTGCACATGAGGTAATGCCTAAACTTTTTAACGGAAAACACCATGGCTAGGCACTCCCTCTCCGTTGTAGAGTAGTTTCTTTCGGCGGGGGTCAATTGCTTACTCGCATAAGCTATAGGTTGATCCTTCTCTTTTTCTCCCGTTGCTTGACAAAGCGCACTCCCTATTGCCACATTACTAGCATCACAATAGACGTGAAAAGGTTTACCCCAATTGGGTGGTATCAACACCGGATAGGTGCTCAACCTATCCCGCAATTCCTCAAAGGCTTTTTGACAAGCATCCGTCCACTCGAATTTGACATCCTTTTTGAGCAAATGGGTAATGGGCACCGCTATCTTTGAAAAATTAGGAATAAGTTCCCGGTACCATCCCACATGTCCTAACAACTTAGAGATCCCCTTGGAATTGGTTGGAGTTGCCAAGTCGCTTATGGCCGCAATCTTATCCGGATCGGGTTCTCTACCTTTCTCACTAACAACATAACCCAACAACACTCCCTTATTCACTCCCAAAAATGTCTTATCCGGGTTCAATGCTAACCTCATCTTCCTACACCTAACCAATGCCTCCCTAACACAATGTAGGTGATCGTCCACATTACTTTGTGTGCTAAAATCGTCCACAAAGACGGTCATGGATTTGAACAACAAGTCGGTGAAGATATACATTACTAATCGTTGGAAAGTAGCCGGGGCATTACATAACCCAAATGGCATCACTACCCACACAAAAGTACCCCAAGGTGTAGTAAAAGCCGTTTTATGGATATCTTGGAGGGCTATGGAAATTTGATTATAACCCGCATACCCATCCATAAAGGTATATCGCGAATGACCTCCAACCTCCTCAAGCAACAAGGTGATAAAAGGTAAGGGGAAGTGATCCTTTTGTGTGCACGAATTCAATTTCCTATAGTCGACACAAACCCTTAATTTCCCATTTTTTTTCTTTACTAAGACCATAGGAGAAACCCAATCCGTGATTTCCACCGGCTTGATAAACCCGGCCTTCAATAACCTTTCCAATTCCGCTTTCACCAACAATTGCAATTGAGGATTCATCCTCCTCTCCTTTTGTCTAATTGGCCTCGCCCCCGGAATTAAAGGAATCCGGTGCTCTACCATTTCCCTAGGAATTCCCTTAAGCTCATCGTAGGACCATGCAAAAGTATCACTAAACTCATCCACCAAATTGCTATACTCCCTAACCTCTTTCTCCCCCAATTTGGAACCCATCTTCATTTGTCGGGTTTTTCCATTCTTTAATTTCACATCCACGTACCGCCAATCCGCTTCCGACACATGTGCTTGTTCCTCTTTGTTCCGATACCAATCGGAAGGCACATTGGGGTAATCTTTCACATCTTGACCTACAACTATCCCCGTAGACGTGGTCTTGAAATGTAAAGGCTCCTCCAATTTCGATGACTCAATAATCACATCCTCCTCTTGAGTCCCATCTACATGAATTAAACTAACCTCACCCTCTTCCACGTCATCTACCCAAGGTGTTAACCCACCGCTAACCCACTCTTCCTCGGTGAGCACCTCACATGGCTCCAACAATGAGCCCTCTCCTAAACTAGCACTAGGAAATTCACTCCCTAAGCCTACTTGGTGAAATGTAACCATTACATCAACCTCGGACTCGGGGTACTCCCTTAGCCATTGGGCATAATCCCCATTATCCCCATAATTGTAAAAATTAGGACCTAGACTTCCCGAGCCCGAATCTATAACAACCCTTTGACCTTCGGGATGGACGACTCCCACCAATGCCTTGCCAATCTCATTCTCGTTTAAGTCATCAATTTCCTTCTCCAATGGCAAATACATCTCCTTCTTCATCCATCCTTCTAATGAACCAATGGACACTATGACCCTATTACCCTCCGGACCATAAGTGATGGATGGTTTAGGTCCACCCCAATTGACCATAGCATTCGCCATCCGCAACCAAGGCCTACCTAGCAAAATGGGGAAGGTGTCCTTGTTGGAGTGCATTTTAATGACATGGAAGGTGACCAAGTACTCCTCGCCTCCCGTAGTCATTCTACAATCCTTGATCATCCCCAAAGGCGTAGTCGAACTTTGATTTGCCATATTTATGACCAAAGGTGAAGGCCCCGTGAGTCCAAGTCCCAATTTTTTCATAGTATCCTCCGGTAGTATATTTAGACTACTCCCTCCGTCGACTAGCACATTAGGAACCACCTTATCTACTATAACAACTTCTATTTCTATAGCTTTCACGTCTCTTCCACCTTGTGATTGGATCCTAGCGGCTATTTTAGCTTTCACCTTCCTCATCCTCTTGTGTACCGGCATTCCCTCCTTTAATGTTTTCCTTGCCGTGGGTGAAATTTCCAATAGTTGGCCGAAAGTAATATCCGCCTTGAGTGTACTAAGGTCCGCCCACAAGTCGTACCCGGTAGATCTTTCCACCTTAGAATTACCCACTACGTCGAATTCGTCTACGGGAACCCCCGGTCCTTCCCATTCACCCACATCGCTATTATCCAAGTCATGTACCGCATTAGTCCTCTCCCTATCTTGTAAAATTATATTTTCCCTCTCCACATCCTTAGTAGCTCTTCTAGCTACCCTATCCAACTCGGAGAGATTAATCTCTTCATCCGAAGAGTAATTTCCTTGCTCTCCTATTCCTACCTCCAACGGGGCATCCCCTCTCCTAGCCCTAGTAGTTACCGCTAGTGCAGGTGCTTCTTCAACCACACCCTTACCCTTCACTAACTCATATGTAATAGCATTGGTGTGAGGAGGCCATTGACTTTGCTCCTCTCCAATTCTCGTTGGGAGAGGAAGCATGTCATCACATGTGGCCTCCAACACTCCATCCATGAACCTAACATCTTGGGAGTTAGATGGTCCCGGATCCGTTGGAGGCGCTTGTCTCCCGTTACTACCATTAGGTGGAACTCCTTGTCTATTTTGTATTGGAATGTAACCGGTTGTAGTTTGCAAGCCCGCCGGTGGATGAAAAGTTTGCCTAGCATTACTATGGTCATAGTATAAGTTAGGTGGCCTAAGTTCATTGGCCGGTACTCCTTGTGGCCTAGCACCTCGCATATTATCCCTTGCTTGTTGTTGTGGATTAGCCACCGGGTAAGGGACATTAATTATTTTGTCCGGTTGGCGACACGTATCCGAGGGATGACTTCCTCCACAATTGCTACAATTAAACTCTTGACCTTCGGACCAACATTGTCCTTGAGCGTGCCACCTTCCACAAAAGGGATGAAATTCCTTCTTCTCTAAATTTTGGCCACCTTGCCCTCTAGGTTGTGGTCCTCTATTGCTTCCATTTCCATAGTGAGGTGGCGCTTGACCTCGTTGATTTTGTTGAGGTGGGTTACCGTTTCCTCTTTGGTCACGGTTTTGTCCACTTCTACAAAATTGACGCGTGTGGCCCGGTTGGCCACATTGGACACACCATAATCCGGAAGAATGCCTACCCGACTCAACCGGGGGTGGAGGCCCCGGTTGTTGACTCCGGATCATTAATGACATTTGATCCGTGAGGCTTTGCATTTGTTTTATCATAGCCTCTTGGAATCCTAGTTGGCTAGCACCTAGTCTTCTCTCAACCTCCTCCAAGTGTGGATCCGTTCTAGGGGCCGGTAGTGCCAAAAGAGGTGCCGGTTCCCTAACCGCTAAAGGTCGGGGACCGGTGTCCACAATGGCATATGGAATTTGGTTCTCATACTTAGCGGGTTCTACCGCTACCACCCTAGGGCGTATGGGGATGAATTGTGGGATCAATTCATCCTCCCTTCTCCATAGCCTTTCGTGATCTTTATCCAAGTTTTCAATATCTCTAGCCGCACGCTTGGCATCCGCCAAGGTCAAGGGATTCCTTTCTAGAACACCCCTAATAGTTCCGGACTTAAAAAACCCTTGAATGAAAAATTGCTTTAGCGTGTCGTCGTTGAGCATGGTACCCACAAATCTAGTGCACACTAAATCAAACCTCCTAATGTAAGCTGAAATTTCTTCCTCCCTTCCTTGCTTCAATGACGACAATGCCCTTAATGCGGTACTTTGACCCACTTCCGGCCTAAATTCGTTAAGAAACTCCCTTTGTAATTGTTCCCATCCCCTAAAATGTCCCTCGGCATGATCCCGATACCATTCATAGGCTTCCCCCTCTAGAGTGGTAGGAAACCACACTAACCAATAACCCGGGTCGGTTATGAGGAAGCTAGCCAACCGTTCGATATACCGTTCCATGTGCCGAGAGGGGTCCTCATCCTTGGTCCCATAAAATTTAGGGAGATGAGATGGCATATCCATCGCCGCTAAATTTTGTGGAACCACAATTGGTAGGCCTCTTGGCCTAACCAATGGGTCTATTGGAGGTATAGGAGGTATGGGCGGAATTGGGGGTATGGGTGGTGGATCCATCCCCCGTTCCTCGGCCATGGTGACCGGTGAACTATTCAACAACCCCCTATCAACTTCTACCGGGAATTCTTCTCTAAGTGTGTAATTTTCCGAAGAAGTTTCACCACTCAATTTGGAGGGAGTGATCTCCTCTTCAAGTTGAGCTCCAAGTTCTAAGGTGTCTAGAATTGACCTAGTCCTAGGTTCGACGTTCAAACAACTCTCTATTCTAACATTATCTTGTTCTAATCTATCACTGATTTTAGAGGACCGCCTCTTTCGAGTAGATTTCTCTAGTCCTACTATCAAACTTGGTTTTTGTGAGCGAGTCCTACCTTGCATTCCATAAGAATCGATCGACCCTCACTTGACCACACATAATCCTAGCAATTCCCCTCTTAATATTTTCACTTGTCTTGGTGTGGTTATAATTTTTTTTAGGAGGTGAGAAAAAGAACCTGCAAGCCCACTTAGGTGAAAGAATCCCAATAGGGGATAGGCATGTTCATGTTAATTTTTTGGTTAAGTCGGAGCATCACCTCCGCACCTTCCCGCAAATTAACACTCACCACAATATCGATTGTGAGGGGGTGACCTTCCGAGTAGATTATGTTAAAAGTCGAGGCTTCACCCTTCAACTTCTCACACCATCCACAATTCGGGAATTACCCTCTACAACGGATAACAACAATCACGAGTACAAAAGGCATTCCTTAATTAGTTAATGAGTTCACTTTGAAGAAATAAACATACCTTGAGCAATCGCATCCCCCTGTGAGTTAGCACTCCCCTCAATCGTGACTCAATGTAACAACACCATAAACTTTGTGAAATATTAATTTAATCTAGAGCATGAAATGACAACTCCCAAAACTTTGAGACTCACCCCGAGGTGAGTGTCAAAGTTCAATGTCCTAAGGTGAATTTACCCTCTAATGTTTTAATGAGCTACTCGGTTATAGGTTCCTTTTAAGTTCTTAGCAAATCCCCAAAAAGGTTGAGGACGTACCTTCGCCGCGCTCCTTCCTCAAAAATGAATTTGCGTAATTGACAATGCAATTCATTCCAAGGAATAGTTGAAATACAATGAATTCAAATGTAACCCAAAGAGAGAATACTTACCGAGTTTCGGGTGCTCCTTCCCTTCTCTCAAGTTTGTGTCTCCAATTTTTCCTAGTTGCCTCCAAGTCTCCTAGTCGCCTCCAAGTCTTGTAACTACCTTCCGCTTCGCTCCCGGCAGACGCACCAATTATGTGAGGCCAAACCCCCCACCCTTAAGCGTCCGTAGTCCGAGTAGTGGGTTTGGGCTCACATTCCTCCGCGGTATTGGATTTGGACTTGGATGAGTCCATAGTGCAAGGTTCGCCCTTCAAGTGGTCTTGGATTTAACTTTGGTCTTTGCTTCCTTTGTCTTGCCATCGCGAGAGTGCTCCACATTCTCCATTAATTTGTGCACGTGGTTCATTTTTAAAGAGAGGATGCAAGTGTTAAAAAACACTATTCTCTATAGTCAATCTCAAATACATTTACTTGTGAAAGCCACACATAACACTAACTAGCATAATGTAACTAACTACTTGTCTATGAGCTAATTAAGTAGGCTATCTACTAAGCTCCTTCATGAACCCATCTCTTTACTTTCTAATTACATAAACCTAGCTCCTTCATAAACCCAACTCCTTCATGAACCCAACTCCTTAGCTTCTAACTAAATAAACCCAGCTCCTTCATGAACCCAGCTCCTTAGCTTCTAACTAAACAAACTCAGGTCCTTCATAAACCCAGCTCCTTTATAAACCCAGCTCCTTCATAAACCCAGCTCCTTCATAAATCCAGCTTCTTAGCTTCTAACTAAACAAACCCAGCTCCTTTATAAACCCAGCTCCTTCATGAACCCACAACTTTGTAGTTGTAATCCCCAACTACCTCACTAATTATTCAAGCCCTTAACTAATCTTCCTACCTAATTTTCCTAATTCTACTAACAACCCCTTTCTAATCACACAATTCTTCTCTAATCCTAAAATCCTAAAATCCTAGAGAGGAGAGGGGGAGAGAGAATTTCCTAACTTCACTAAGACTAACTAATCCACACAAGTATATTTTTGCACTCATCACAACATCAAGTGCTCAACTCTTAAACATGGAACTTGCAACCACGTGTATTCAAAACATGAACTTTAAGTACCACAAATTGGAATCATGAATTAACTTTAGAATCCTCCACGTCAACACTAATTCTACCAAGAGGTCAAGCCCTCTTCAAGGCTAACAAGCCTTGGCTCTCAAACTAAAAACTAAGCACACACATGTGCTCCAATATGGCTTCCCACACCCACACTTATAACTCGTGGGGTGCCTTGGAGCACAAAGGAAAGAGAGGATGAGTGAGGGAAGAATGAGGGATTATATAGTAAGCTTGAGGGGGTGAGCACCCTCAAGGCTCACGATAAGCCCTTGAGATTTCCTCCTACTTAGTAGGCGCCAATCCTATCTTCTAAGCCTTCCTCCCTCAAATGATCAACAAGGATCCTAATTCGAACATTTAACTAGCCTTGGCTTTCTACCTACCACACTTTACCAAACTTGGGATGCTTCAACCCAAACTTAGCCTCCTTCGCTTTCCGCCGCCATAACTTTCTCCCCTTACTTTCCCAAATCGTCGCTCACCACTTAATTCAAACCACGATGCTTAACTCGTGATTTGATTGGTGCTTTGAGAATTTGCTTATCCTCCACCTTGCATTCTTCCTTGGACCTTCCCCATTAAGTGGCCATGATGAGGTGGTCCACTTGTGCGCTCCATGTGATCCTCCATTCATCCCAATTCGAATGCACTTGCCTCTTGAGTCACTTTGGTTGTCTCCATCCATTTGTACTAGCCTACTCACTAACTACTCAATCCAAGTTCTCCTTACCTATCTTCATTCACTCAAATCCTTCCGAAGGTAAAAACACAATAACAACTCACATCCTAGCCTCTTACAACATGGTACTTCTAAGACTAACATTTCACTCTTTTTATATTTTTGTGAAGTAACATGCTACTTCAAAGTGCATCAACTAACGTTTCAAGGATCTAAGACTAAATGTGGGCACCCTTTTGGGCTCACAGCAGGACAGCACTTGGACCTCATGTGCCCGGCCCAAGAGGTAGTTTTGCATCCACATGTGGAACACACACAATACTACTAGTTGAAGGTGTTCGCCATCATGGCGTACGCCGGAAAGTCATGGATATACCAAAGCAGAATCGCTCTTAGTGTAAACGTCACCTCACCACGCTAACGTGCAGCATCATTATACATAATACTATCTCTTCATATTCTTTTAAATTCATTTATCAATTGGCTAAACAAAACCTCAATGCGGTCAGGTCCCGATATCAAAAGATTAAATACGATGAAGAAGTTTCTTATAGCTAACCGAGGTAAGATATTGTAATTGAACAATAGCACTAGATTTTTTTGCGATAGAGGATGTGAACCATCCGCACACATTTTCAAATGTTTATTTCTACTGTCAGCTTTTAACTCTACATGTGTAGCTCTCATATGTTCTCATTATTGAGAATCGAGTGGCCCCACATCTTCCGATCATTTGAGATATGTATAATATCTAAAATACATTAAATTTAAGATCATTAACATAACTAGAAATTTATATTTTTTATTTAGATCGTATTCCAAACGCCTAAATTTTTAATCTAAGTTATTATTATTTTGGTCACTTATAGAAATTCACGCACAAGTCCACGAATTATGAAACTACAAGACCATATACCTGACTGCAGCCTGCTGCTGCTCCAACGACCTGCTGTCTGCGACCTGGGTTGCTCCAGCGACCTGTCGCCTACGACCTGGGTTGCTCTTGCGACTTGTCGCCCCTTCAGCAACCTCCTCCCACAGCCTCTCCAGCGGCAGACCTCTCCACCAGCCTCCAGGAGCGTCCGAGATAATGAGGGAGGTTTTCCCCTCCCTCAGGCTTTATTGGGCGTGGAATAGGTTTCCACGCTGCCCGGGTTTCCATGCTACTTTTGACTAATGGACCCGTCCCCAAAAATTTAAGCCATTCCGAGCATATCCGTTCCGGATTAGTTTAGTTCCGCACTTTCCGGGGGTCGGTACAATTTGACACGGGAACCGTTGGTTTTTGTTTCGAGTAGGTTCCCTTGTAAATCCTTCAATTGTAAAGATCCATTATCAAAAACTTCGTCTACCACAAAAGGGCCCATCCATCTAGTGTGTAACTTACCGGGAAAATTTCGATAGCGGCTATCGTAAAGGAGTACCATTTTGCCCTCCGTAATTCCGTTTTCTGTTGGTATCTTCTTGTCGAAAGCCGCTTTCCTCTTCTCCTGGACTTTCCGCGTTCGTTGAAGTGCTTCTCCTCGAGCTTCCTCTAAGGCTTCAATTTCCTCCAAACGGTTGTCTAGAGACTCTACCCTTTCACCATTACGGAAAGCTATCACCCTTAGGGTTTCGATTTCCGTTTCTATGTTTTGCAATACCTCTTGTCCAAATACTAAGAAATACGGACTTCGCCCTGTGGTGGTTTTGTGAGAGGTGTTGTAAGCGTAAACTGCAGAATGCAACTTCTCATCCCAATCCGTTTTGTGGGCGGACACTACCTTTGTGAGGATGTTGCCCACTATCCCGTTCGCTCTTTCCGTGAGACCATTCGCTTTTGGATTATAAGGAGTGGTCTTTCGATGTTTGATGCCATACCTTGTTGTGAGGTTTGAAATCACTTCATTTAAGAAGTGGGTTCCTCTATCGCTGACCAATTCTAAGGGGCATCCAAATCTCATCATGATCCGTTCAAACAAGAAAGAGGCGGAAGTGTGAGCATCATTTCGGATGGTGGCCCGCGCTTCCACCCACTTGGTGGCGTAATCCGTTGCCAAGATGATATACCTCCGCTTCTTCCTACTGATAGGTAAGATGGGTCCAATAAAATCCACTCCCCACTTTTCGAAAGGGGCTATGGGAATTATTGGAGTAAGCGGCCAGTGATTCCGCGTTTTGGGATTCCCCGTTCGCTGACACGGATCGCAACTTTGAATGAAGAGTTTCACATCCCTACGAAGGTAGGGCCACCAGTAGCCTGCTGCTCGGATCCGTCCCACCGTGTTCTGGACCGCAAAGTGTCCACCCACCGGATCTTCATGCAAACTCCTAATGACTGGTTTCCGCTCTCCGGGCTCTAAACACCTTCGAAGTTGCTCATCTGGACCGATCTTGAACAAGACACCCCTGATCAAAGTATAAGGAGCAACCTTATACTGGAATACCACTTTCTCTTCTCTACTCAAGCTCTGAGGGTAAGTATGGGAAGTAAGATATTCTCTTATATCACGGAACTCTGGATCCATCTCGACTTCCGTCCTAAAGACGTTTCGTTCCCGGGATAGAGCACAGATACTTTCCGTGATTGGGATTTTTACACTTTCCATTACTGGTTCTATTTCCGAGATATCTTCAGCTTCTTCCCCTTCCACCACAGCCTCCGCAAATTCGTCAGGGAATTCAGCTTGGATATCCTGCATTGCTTCCTCTCCCCTTATCCTGGAAAGGTAATCCGCGTTTTGGTTGGCTTTTCCGGGTTTCACCCCTACCTCATAGTTGAACTCCTGAAGCAATAGTATCCACCTAGCAATCCGACCTGAGAGGTCGGGCTTGTTGACCAAATACTTGAGGGAATTATGATCCGTGTGGAAAATGGTCTTATATCCCAACAAGTAATGTCGGAACTTCTTGCAAGCGTAAACCACCGCCAAGGCTTCCCTTTCCGTAGTGGTGTAATTCTTTTCCGCCGCGCTCATTTGTCGACTTGCAAAGTAGGTAGGCTTCTCACCACCCTCACTTCCTTCTTGCCACAAAATAGCACCTAGACACCACCCAGATGCATCAAGTGTAACATGGAAGGTCTGATCCCATCTAGGAGGTGAAAGGATAGGTGCAGCTGCTAGCTTGACCTTCAACTTTTCAAAAGCCGCTTGCCGTGTAGCGGTCCACACAAATTCCGCGTCCTTCTTTAGTAACTCCGTGAGAGGGGAGGCGAGTTGGGCATAGCATTCTATGAATCTTCTATAGTACCCTACACATCCTAGAAAACCCCTTATTTCCTTCACGTTCCGTGGAGCTACTAATTGAAGGATAGTCTTTACCTTGTCCATATCCACATGGAGTCCTTCCTTGCTCACAATGTGCCCTAACAAAACTCCTGATACCATCCCAAAGAAACATTTTCCGGGGTGCAACTTGAGGTTCGTCTCCCTACACCTCTCAAAAGTTTTCCGTAAGTATCCTAGATGAGTTTCCGCGTTACTAAACACGGCAAAATCATCAATGAATACTTCTAGGAAATCTTGGAGAAAATCTATAAAGATGTCCATCATTAGACGTTGGAAAGTTCCAGGGGCGTTGCACAACCCAAATGGCATTCGATTGAATGCGAAAGTCCCCCATGGGGTGGTAAAAGTGGTTTTCAGTTGGTCCGTGATTCGGATGAAAACTTGGTTATAACCCGAGAATCCATCCATAAAGCTAAAACACTCTTTACCCGCCACGTGGTCTAACACCATATCTATGAAAGGTAGCGGAAAGTAATCCTTCTTGGTTGCCGCATTCAGCTTCCGGAAATCTTGGCAAACTCGGATTTTAACTTTCCCATCTTTTCCCACTTTCTTGGGTACCACTACTATGGGGGAAACCCATTCCGTGTTATTGACCGGGTAAATGAATCCCGCCTCCAGTAGCTTTTCCAATTCCTCCTTCACCATCGCGGAATACTTGGGGTTGAGGCGGTATTGGCGTTGTCTCACCGGTTTTGCTCCCTCCATAAGTTCGATTCGATGTTCTCCAAGTGAAGTAGGGATCCCTGTTAAATCAGAAGGTTCCCATGCAAAAATATTGGAAAACTCCGAAAGTAAGCTCATGTACTCCGCCTTTTCCGCCTCAGCCAAGCTCTTACCGAGGTGGAATGTCTTTCCGGGTTGGACCTCCACTGCTTGGTAATCCTCTGGGGATACTACCGCTTTTACTCTATCCGCTCCATCGATCACGGAATCTGGAAGTTCTCCCCATTGTGGTGGGGTGCGGATGTTTTCCCCCTCCTGAATGGGTAAGTTTCCTCCCCTAATCTGCTGATAGATCCATTCTTGAGTAAGAGGGAATGATTGCTCACCCAAGGACCTATCTTCAATACTTGGCGCTGAAGTTTCCGCGATGCCATTTTCCGTGATTTCCGTGGCATCCTCCATTATGCCTTGTTCTTCCACCGCATCCAGAAATCCGTAATCCGCCTCGGTTTGATCTTTAAACGTCTTCACCAAATATGCCATTGAAGAATCCTCCTCTTCTTGGTCAGACCAATCAGACGTGTATCCATCCGTGTCGCTTGTCTCTCCCAAATTCTCCTCATGTTTCCAGGGTAGGGGAAAAGGTGGATTCCCAAAGGTGAATTCTTTCTTTCCCCAATCAACTCATACCTCTGCAAGATACAACCAAAGCCTCCCTAGAAGCAAAGGGAAGGGTCTACCAGTATCTATCTTAAGAATCACGTAATTGAGGGGGTAAGTGGTCTCCCCTATCTTGGTAGGGATCCGAGTCAACTTTCCTAAAGGTACTACCCGGGATTGGTCCGCCATCCTAAGGACTTGGATGGTGGGCTCAAAAACGGTGTACCCAAGGTCATTGGCCGTGGTCTCCAACATTATATTCACTCCAGAACCTCCATCTACCGGAACATTCGGGATTATGCACCCATCTATTTCTACTGCTATTTCCGGAGCACCATAATCTTCTATCGCGGAAAAGTTGACCGCTACGGGTGGAAGGCGGATTCTCCTACGCCGAGGGCGGATGTAGGCTTCCCTTACTTGTTTTTGATAATTTGCATTATCATGGAGCAATTGTCCTATGGTAACGTTGGCCTTTTGATCCTTGATATCTTGGAGAATGTCATACTCATCCACTCGTATTGGCTTGTTCTCCCCTATGTTAGTGGTCTCTCCTGAAAATCTAACTCTCCTAATTGGCTCTACTTCTATTTTTTTGTTTTCCTCTAGTTCCCTTTGAACTTCCATGCTAACATCCGGAAATGGGTTGTCCACCCCTTTTTCCGCGTTGACTATGGGGGATTCTGATTCGGAGGAGGAACTAGGTTTCCGTTCTTCTCTTTTCCGTGAGGGTTTCTTTGCATTTCTCCTTGTGTGGGTGGAACTGCGGGTACTCACTCTTCTTACTACCGGCTCCTTGAAGGGGTGTGGTCTAGATTCCCTGATAAACTCCCTGTCCCGGTCCGCCACACCTTCATGTATGGTTTCCGCGCTCGGCAGCAGCTCCACCCCCTCACATCACTTGTCCTGATTTTCCACCCCCTCCGTGCGTCCATAGTTCAGAGCAGTTTGCTCCCGCGGCGGAACCTCAACCTGCTTATAAACCGGCCTAGGTTGTTGGGGTTGTGGACATTGGGGCATAGCATGCCCATATTGATGACAATTTTGGCATGGTAGGCCTAATGGGGCCCCTTGGCCACCCACCTTAGGATGTGGACATACGTTGGCATAATGGTCAGGTGCTCCACAATTATAACAAACACCCGTAGGGCGATCGGGGTAGAGTGGGTACCTTGGCGGTGCGGGGGGGAGATAACCTCTTCCCGCCCCTAAGCGCGGAGGTGGATTTGCGGGCCGGTACCCAGAGGAGTTTCCCCTACCATGGTTTGACACGACCTGATAGACGATTGGGCTTTCCTCCTCCTCTTCGACTTCCTCTGCCCAGAAAACGGACCCCTCTTGGTCCACGAACCGTACCCTCCTAGTTGTTGATTGGTTGCACTCATGTGTATAGTGGCCTGATTGGCCGCACTTGGTACACCATATGTTGGATCGAATTGTTGGAACGGTCCGCCTTGGCTTGCGATTCTCTGCTAAATTTACCTTGATGGCCTCCAACGACTGTTGTATACTCTTCATTAACTCCTTGGACTCCTTCTCGACCTTTACCTCCTTGTATTTTCCGTGATTGCTCCTTTCCGCGTTCTTCACTGCGGATCGCCTTGGTGGCGTATCTTCTCGATCACCACTCGAAGTTTCCGTGTCAGAAGAGGACGTGGAACTACTGGAAGAGGAAGAAGCGGAACTTGAAGAGTACCTTGACCTCCTTCGGTGTTTCCTTCCACTCTTGCTAGAAGAAGCTCGGTGTTTTACGCTTTTACCTCGTACTGACTTCCTTAGGGATTGGGCGGAGTTCTCATAATTTTGGGCCGCCTCCATCGCTTCCGCTAAGGTAGTGGGCCGGGACTGCCGAATCTGGAATCCCATTTCCTCTGGGAACCCTGCCACATACCATTCCACTTGTACACTCTGAGCGATGTCGGTGGTAAGCTTTTGGATAAGCCCCTTCACTCTTTGCCCATACCTGCGGACTGTTTCTTGTGGCTTCATGGTCATCTTGCTAAGCCGCCCCAAGGCACATGCTTCCCCACCTGCCTCACGGAAAGTGCGGAGGAAGAGGTTAGTGAAATCCTCCCAATCCGCTCGCACGGTCTCGGATACATCTTGGAACCATTTCAAGGCTTCCCCTTTAAGCAAACCTTGAAAAATCCTCCTCTTAGAAAGCGCATCCTCTTGGTTAGCCAAAGTCGTTGCTTCAAACTCCACAAACCAATCATCCACATCTTGGCTACCATCTCCTTTGAATCTAGAATACTTGAGACGCGTTACCGGAGCCATCTCGTGGATGTCGTTGTCCGAATCACTAGATTCGGAAAGTTGCTGGCCTTCAAGATCGCTTTCAATTTCCACCACGACCGCGTCCTCCTCCGCGTCTACTTCCGCGTTAGTGCCGATTTGTTCTTGCTTAGGAACAACCGGTACGCTCGGTGAGACAACCTCACTAGCCCGCCTTTGTCCTTTGTTCTTCCGCTCTGATCTCCTTAAACCAGGGCCACTTGGACCCCCCTGATTCATGCGGATCACGGATTCCTTCTTCCGTATTTACACGATTTCCTCCTCTGATTATAAACAACACAACAGATTCCCCGGCAGCGGCGCCAAAAGATGTCGTAGCACGGTGGTAACGTATTCAGTTAATTAACCTAATTAACGCGGAAAACGTCAAAACCGCGCCGAGTTCGTTCCCACGAAGAACCTGCGGTCGTTTACAAGACAAGAGAGAGGAAATCATTGATGAACACACACACACACAAGAAACACCATAAACTAAGATAACACAAATCGGATTAAGAAATCCGGGATATTACGGAAATCATAGCACGAAAATTTCCGCCTTCCCGGTAGTGGACCGAAGTAGGGAACACAAAACAAAGTATGGACAAGCTCCCACCATAGAGTAGTAACAACAATAGACTCAGCGTCCCGAATCCATAGTATAACAACTATATACACTCCATTCTAAAATTCCTTATTACGGGTCATGACTTCCGGGATAAGGTTTCCGCGATAGAGGTAGCGGATTTGACTTGTATTTCCACTATCCGCTAGATTTTTGACCGTGTCACAAGGACAATAATTCTAGTGTTTTAGGCTAGAATGCTCAGAGAGACTTGGTAGTTGTTCATCAGGATCTCGCCCTTTGGGTTGATTTCTTAGGGTTGTCTCCCTATCTCCACTTCCTCCGCCTAACTACTACTCCCTTAGATTGGTGTTATGATGGGGGCAGCCCTCCCTTGGGAAGGAGTCCCACTCAAGTATCCGACGCGTGCCACCCCCTTTGACGGGGGAAAAGGTGGAGGAAGTTTTGGGTCTACAAAACCAGCATGATCCGCTTTCCGTGATGGCACAGTTTCCACTATACCACACGCGGAAACCGAATCCTCCCTCGAGAGAGGTGGAAACGCAACATCCGCGTCCTATCTTCACAATGGGTAGCTTGTGCTGCTCCACCGGTCACACAAGATAGGACCTAAGGTCTGTTGATTTCCGTGACGGCGGGGCTAACATAGGGATGGGGCTACCACGCCTACCATCCGCGGTGGGAACCAAGCGCCAGTCGCGGCAGGTGCATGAGTGTTCTAGACCATTCCGTTACTGCTGATCGGTGTGATCCACCTCCAGGTCACGGCAAGCGGAAGGCGTAAACCAGAACCCTCCCCCTACTATTGGACATGTCTATCCACTGCTACTCATTGTCGGTCCCTAGTTGGACGGAGTAAGTGGGGAAGAACCTACCGTGTGTGCGGAACTCCCCTTGCCCAACAACCCCACGGTGGGGTTCTTTCCCCTTGCTCGTCCAATCATTTCCGCCTTTCCGTGCTTAAGATTCCTCCGCCCATCACCTGCTCACACAGGGGCGTTTTAACCACACGCACCTTGGGGTGTTACTGACCCCCTGTCCTATCACGGAATACTAACCTAACTAACCTACACAGTGATAGGGAATGGCGGAAAACTCGGAAACCTCAAGTACGGAAAGGAGGGACCACTTGTATTACACATGGACTTAAGACTCAACTCATACCGAAGGTGAAGTGAAGCATAAGGTCTGAATTGAACAAAAGAACACTTGCATTGCAAAATGATGAGAGAAACACCGAAGTGTTCTCCCTTTAAAACCAAACTAACACCCACATGCCATGGTTTCCATGCTAGAAATCGCGGGCCACGTGGCAATCCTGACAATCCACCTCATTGAGAGGTCAGGCCCTAAACAAAGAAAATGACAAAGCACACAACTCGGGGCCACCTAACTACTTGCCCAAAACAAACCAAAATGGAATCCTAACTAAAATCTACTCCTTATCCTTCCGCTTCTTCAACTTGGCTTCCTTCTTATTTTGCTTCCGCTCCTCGCGGCGGTCCGCACTGTCAATTGCCAAAGATGGAGCACGTGGTGGTGGCACTGACACCTCGTGTCCATCGGGTCCGAGAATCACTCCCACGTGGTCCGCCGTCCCCGCAACATCCGGTGCCAGTGGTGCGGACAGTTGGTTGCCCGGCGGAAATCCCGGAGCAAGAATTGCAAGTGGCGGCGGATCCCGGGCAACCACTTGGAAGTCCGTGGCAAGGCTCGGTGTTGTCACCTCGGCCATGTGGCAATCATCCCGGGTTTCCTCTCCAACCGTGGCGGAAACTGGGGTGGCATTGAGAACCACCACCTCGGTGGCGGAAACCGGCGGGACCGTGAGCGCCGTGATGTCCTCCACCTGGTCCACCTCTTCCGCATGTGGGTTTCCACCTTCTACCGCGGCACCTTGAATTTGCACCATGTCATGAGGGGTCAAGTCCGAGTAGCCCGATGAGGACTCCCCTTCCTCCGATGACTCAACTACGTCGGGAAACAACTCCGTGCAGCTAGCAATGAGGGCCTTCATTGCTCTCAAAGATGCGTCCATCTTACTCCCTTGATCCATGATGAAAGTAACCATTTTCGACCCGGAAACGTGGCCCGCGTTCTTCAATTCCGCGTCGAACATCTTGGCTTTCCACCACACGTTCCCCGGGATTTCTACCATATCACTCAATTTTTGTACCGTGAGAGTGGTATCCTTTACCCGCTTAAGGAGCTTCTCTCGCTCCGCCTCCAACTTCCGCACTCGCTCCTCGGTCTTCCGCTTTTCCGCAGTAAGGTGGTCCACCTTACTCTCCAGCTTCCGCAACCGGCGCGGATCTTGGATGGCCTCCTTTATTGCGGCAAACAAACTCTCCCGCGGCGGGTTGCCCACCAATTCCCCTACTTGGTGCATTTGCAGCTCATAGTCCACAATCCGGGACCGTACTCCCTCCAAGTCGCGGATAATGGAGTCCACCGGATTGTCCTCCAAGGGAAAGGTGGAGGTTCCACCTCCTCCGGGTTTGGTGGCGGACTTGGTCCGCGTCGCACGATTCCCCAACATGAGTTTCCGCTTCTTGGTCGCAGGCCGCTCTCCACTGCTCAACTCCACTATGTCTTCCTCCTTCGGACCCTCGTGGCCCATCTCCGGCTCCGAATCGGTAGTCTGGAGTTCCCGCATGAATTGGTGCGACGTCCATTGGGTTTCCTCTTCGTCAGTGAGTAGGTTTCCGTGTGCGTAAAGGTGGAAGAGGAAAGGCCCAATGTAAGAAGGGTGGCCGCGTTTGGTGTTGGTTGCCAACTTGTGCACCAACTCTCCGATGATGCTTCCCCAATCCACCACCTTCTTCTCAGAGTACGCAAGAAGCAAGGTGGTGGCGAGAGTAAGAGTGATGTTATAGGGCTTCTCCGGGCTAAAGATAGGCACAAGAAAAGCTAACATCCTCCTTTCCCTCTCGTTTTTACAATCCTTCACAAAGTAGCCATACTTAGGGTCCAACCTAGAGGAGAATTTATCCCTCGTACAATCCTCTCGTTTAGTGGCCATGCCTTCCCCTCCCGGTTTGAACCCGTAAACGCCACTCCAAAGTTCCGCATTCCACCTATCCGGTCGGCCCCGGATGGTGGAAGCGTAAACGCGGTCCACCTCCCCGGTGACCAGTTCCCTCACCATATCCTCACTCCGCACTCTCCACGATTTCTCCCACAATCCGAGGCAGCCCATGCGTCTCAAATCCGCCTCCAACTCGTTGTTCTCCTCACGGTCGGAGGGGGTGACCACGTGCACCTTGCGGAGGGCTACCTGCTTCTCCGCGGTCCGCTTCCGAGTTTGGGTCGCCATGGCGGTTGCGGCCCGCTCTAAGGTTCCCAAGCCGAAAATGGAAACCTTAACACTAAACTAATTTAATGGTTTTAGCTACTTTAAGGATTCAACTCTTTCTACTCGATTCTAAATAGCACACCTAACAATCTATCTATAAAGTGCTTAATTTATGATCTTTTACTTTGTCAAACCTATCTTTTAAACGTAAAGTAAGGTTACTTAAGAACTTTAAATAAAAGTGGGCCGCGACAATTGAACAATAGCACTAGATTTTTTTGCGATAGAGGATGTGAACCATCCGCACACATTTTCAAATGTTTATTTCTACTGTCAGCTTTTAACTCTACATGTGTAGCTCTCATATGTTCTCATTATTGAGAATCGAGTGGCCCCACATCTTCCGATCATTTGAGATATGTATAATATCTAAAATACATTAAATTTAAGATCATTAACATAACTAGAAATTTATATTTTTTATTTAGATCGTATTCCAAACGCCTAAATTTTTAATCTAAGTTATTATTATTTTGGTCACTTATAGAAATTTACGCACAAGTCCACGAATTATGAAACTACAAGACCATATACTTGAAAAACTGGCCATACATTCTATTATTTGCTTTTCAAGATGATGATATTGAAAAAATAAGCTATATATGATGAAAGGCCATATTTAATACAAATAACACGTATAAATAATAGAGTTGGTGTTTGTCACCAAAAGTACTCCACCCTTCGATTTTGTCCTAGCCCGAGTGGAATAGTATTGATGACACTTAGCAAACTCATATACCCAAGAAATATGAACTCAAGTACTACAACTTGAAGTCATAAATTATATTAAAATTCTTCACACCCAAACTAATGCTAACAAGAGGTCAAGCCCTCTTCAAGGCCAACTAGCCTTGGCTCCTAACTTCAAAATCATGCACACACATGTGCTCCTATCTTGCTTCCATACATCCACACTTATAACACGTGGGGTGCCAAGGAGAACGAAGGAAAGAGAGGATGAGTGAGGGAAGAATGAGGGATTATATAGTGAGTTGAGAGGAAGAGAGGGCATGAGGTAAGGATAGGGTGAGAGGATTAGAGCCTCCAATCACAACCCCTTAACCTTCTCCTTCTAAGTAGGGACTCATCCCATCCACAAGGCTCTCGATAAGCCTTCGAAATATCCTCCTACTTTGTAGGCTCTCATCTAATCTCCTAAGCCTTCCTCCCTCAAATGATCAACAAAGATCCTAATTCAAACATTTAACTAACTTTAGCTTTCTACCTACCACATTTTACCAAGGTATGTCCTCATACTACTTAAATCCACTCCACACAAGCCTAATGCTTCAAACTTAGCTTTCTTCAAGCTTCACTCTTTTTATATTTTTGTAAATAATCATAAATCAACAAAACACTACTTGTAATGTTTTACAAGTGTTAACAACACATGTGGGCATCAATTTGGGCTCACATTATTGGCGACCATCTGGGACCGGCTCCTAAAATGTCTTGCTTGAAGTCAAGTGTCTTCATGTGTGGAATTGCTTGCACCTACTTCCGGCCGTTCGTGTCGGAAAGCTTTGTCCATTGAGTGTCTCCAATTGTACCGAGTTGTTAGGAAAGGTATTCGCCACAATGTAAGGACCTAACCAAACCGCATCAAATTTGCCCGGAAAATCTTTTTTCTTCCCATCTTGGAGCATAACCAACATTCCTCGTTCTAATGCCCTCTTTTTGTGACGCTTGTCAAAGATAACCTTCCTTCGCCTTTGAATTGCTTCCATGTGTTGAGCGGCCCTCCGCCTCTTCTCATCCAACTCCTCTAGATCCCCGAGCCAATTTCTCAAAGACTCATTGTCGTTGAGGCGTGTCCCTATTGCAACCCTCAATGTCTCCACCTCAAATTCAATAGGGAGTGTAGCCTCAATACCGTAAACCAAAGAAAACGGAGTAGTTTGTGTTGTCACTTTGTAAGTCGTCCGATAAGCCCACAAAGCCGCGTTTAACTTGACGTCCCAATCTCTCTTTGAGTCGATGACCGTCTTGCGTAAAATGCCCATTAGAATCCCGTTCACCCGCTCCGTTTGACCATTAGTTTGAGGGTGATAGGGAGTAGTCTTCCTATGGTCGATCTTAAACCTCTGAGTCATCTCTGAAATGAGGTCATTAAGAAAATGTGTACCTCTATCACTAACTAGAATCTTTGGGATTCCAAACCTAGTAATGATATTTTCATACATGAATGTGGCGGCATGTGCGGCCGTGTCGGTTTTTACCGCCTTGGCTTCCGCCCATTTAGTCAAGTACTCGGTAGCTACAACAATGTATGCCATCCCTCTCGAAGAGTGGGGATGGACCTCCCCTACATAATCTATTCCTCATTTCTCAAAGGGAACTAGTGGTAATGAAATGTGCAATGGCATCTCCATCCTAAGGTCATTTCGAGCGTACCATTGGCAAGCATCACACCTTCTAACATAGTCGTGTGAATCCTGAAACAATGTAGGCCAAAAGTAACCTGCTCTAAGGATTTTCTGGCCGGTAAGTTGACCAGAAAAATGCCCTCCACAAGCACTATCATGACAAGCCTCTAGAATATCCGGAACCTCTACTTGCGATACACATCTTCTCAAGATGGTGTCCGCTCCTCTCCTGAACAATCTATTGCCTATCACTGCAAAGTGCCTACTATTGACTCTAACCTTTCTTTTCTCCTCTTTCGTCCATTCGGTTGGTAATTGTTGAGTGGTCAAGAACTCTACAATTCCGGCATACCAATCCGGTGTGGACGTGACTACAAACAATCTATCATCCATGAGGCTATCATCTATTGGCGTAGTGCCCATCTCCTCCGACAATCTAGACAAGTGGTCGGCTTGTAAATGCATGCGGCCCGGTTTATATTCCACCGTGTAATCAAACTCTTCGAGTAACAAGACCCACCTAGCCAACCTTCCACTCAACTCCGGCTTGTTGACCAAATATTTAATGGCCATGTGATCCACAAAAAACACTACCGGATTACAAATAAGATAGTGCCTAAACTTCTTGACCGAAAATACCATGGCTAGACACTCTCTCTCCGTAGTGGAGTAATTCCTCTCCGCGGAAGTCAATTGCTTACTAGCATAAGCTACGGGTAGATCCTTCCCCTTCTCTCCCGTGGATTGACACAAGGCACTACCCACCGCTACGTTGCTAGCATCACAATACACATGAAAAGGCTTTTCCCAATCCGGTGGCCTTAAGACGGGATAAGTGCTCAATTTTGATCTCAATTCTACAAAGGCTTTTTGGCACTCATCCGTCCAAACAAATCTGACATCCTTCTTGAGCAATTGAGTGATAGGGACCGCTATCTTTGCAAAATCCGGAATCAACTCTCTATACCACCCCACATGTCCTAACAACTTAGAGATTCCCTTGGCATTTTTCGGAGTTTCTAACCTGTCAATGACCGCTATCTTGTCGGGATCCGGTTCTCTTCCCTTTTGGCTCACAACATAACCCAACAAAACTCCCCTTTGTACCCCTAGGAATGTCTTGTCCGGATTTAATGCCAACCGCATTTGCCTACACCTAACTAAGGCCTCTCTCACACAATGCACATGCTCCTTAGTGCTAGATTGGGTACTAAAATCATCAATATAAACTGTCATGGATTTGAAGAGCAAGTCGCTGAAGATATACATGACTAGTCGTTGAAATGTAGCCGGTGCGTTGCATAAACCAAATGGCATCACCACCCATATGAAAGTCCCCCAAGGTGTTGTAAATGTCGTCTTGTGTAAATCCGCTAATGCTATGGCTACTTGGTTGTAGCCGGCATATCCATCCATGAATGTATACCGCTCATGACCCCCTACCTCCTCTAACAACAAGGTAATGAATGGCAAAGGAAAGTGATCCTTTTGCGTACAATCATTGAGCTTCCTGTAGTCTACACAAACTCTAAGCTTCCCATTTTTCTTTTTCACTAACACCATGGGAGAAACCCAATCCGTAATCTCTACCGGCTTTATAAACCCAGCCTGCAACAACCTCTCTAATTCTGCTTTGACTAATAATTGCAATCTAGGATTCATCCTTCTCTCTTTTTGTCTCACCGGTTTAGAGCCCGGAACTAACGGAATACGATGCTCAACCATCTCTCTAGGAATCCCCTTGAGTTCATCGTATGACCATGCAAAGGTATCACTAAACTCATCTATCAAATCGCTATACTCTTTGATCTCCTTGTCATCGAGTTTAGAACCCATCTTCATTGGTCTAACCTTGCCATTCTTCATTTTGACATCCACAAACTTCCAATCTTCTTCGACCACTCGTGTTTGCTCCTCGGTATCTCTATACCAATCGTTGAGGACATTAGGATAATCCTTGATATCATGACCCGCTATAATGCCCGTAGACGTAGTTTTAAAATGCAAAGCGGGCTCTAATTTTGAGAGTTCTAACATGGCCTCCTCATCTTGAGTCCCATCTACATGTACCAAACTCACATCACTCAACTCAATATCATCTAACCATGGAGTGAGTCCTCCCTTCACCCATTCCTCCTCCGTGAGAACCTCACATGGCTCTAAGGACAAATAATCTTCTCTAGACACATCATCTTGGAGGATACAACTATGAGTCATCATCATGACATCGCTAATGGACTCCGGGTATTGTCTTAGCCAATGTGTAAAATCTCCATCAACATCTTGATTGTAAAAGCTAGGACCTAAGAACCCGTTAGAGGAATACATTTTAGCCTTCTCCTTGTTTTGAACAACCCCCACCAATGTATCCTCAAATTTCTCATTACTTCCGCCATTCTCCTCTTCATCCGACATTGGATCAATCTCCTCCCTAACCCAACCACTTAAAGGTGCTATTGAGACCTTGACCCTATTATCTACGGGACCATAAGTGATAGAAGGTTTTTGTCCTCCCCAATCTACTACGGCGTTAGACATCCTTAACCAAGGTCGTCCTAACAAGATGGGAAATGCATCCTTATTGTCGTGCATCTTAATCACTTGAAAGGTCACAATGTATTCTTCACCTCCCGTGCTAAGTCGACAATCCTTAATAATCCCCACCGGAACCACCGGACTTTGGTTAGCCATATTGATGACGAATGGCGACGGACCGGTCAAACTTAATCCCAATTTCCTCATAGTGTGCTCGGGTAGAATATTGAGACTACTTCCACCATCCACCAATACATGAGGAACCACCTTGTCCACTATCGTTACTTCAATCTCCACCACCTTGACTTCCCGAGTTCTCCCTTGCATTTGGACCCTCGCCGACTCTCTAGTCTTTGGCCTCTTAGCCCACCTATTCACAGGCATTCCGTCCTTCAAAGTCTTCCTAGCTACCGGTGAAATTTCTAATAATTGACCAAATGTGATATCGGCCTTTAGTGAGCTTAAGTTGGCCCAAAGGTCGTATCTATCTACTCTATCGGCCTTAGGCCTTCTAACACTATCAAACTCCTCTACGGGAATGCCCGGACCTTCCCACTCTCCTACATCACTACCATCTAAATCATGGATGACATTAGATCTTTCCCTCTCATGGACAATTTCATTTTCTCTCTCTAATGCCTTAGTGGCCTTCCTAGCTTCTCTAGTTACATTCTCCAAATCCGAAAAATAAGGAATTTCTCCTAAGGGATTTTCCTCTTCTTCCTCCTCCTCTACTTCTAATGGTGCATTACCTCTCATTGCTCTAGTGGTAACGGCTAATGCCGGGGCCTTATGTACAACTTCCTCTTTAAGACCCCTCAACTCATATGATATAGAGTTAGCATGTGGAGGACATGGACCCTGGCCATTAGTAGGCACCTCTAAATTTACCGGAATGGTGGAGTCATTCATAAATCGGACATCTTGATACGTAGATGGTCCCATTTGTCTAGGTGATTGTGTGACTTGACCTCCTTGCCCCGGAAGGTTTGTATTTCCATCATAGTAGAGGTTGGAAGGTTTAAGGTTATTAGTACCTTCACTTTGTGGATGGAAACCTCTCATGACATCTTGACCCGATTGTTGTGTGTTGGTTGGAGGGTTTGGTGCTCCACCTACCTTATCCGGATGACGACATTGGTTAGACGGATGTGGACCTCCACAATTACTACACCCTTGACCTTGGTTTTCCGACCAACATTGTCCTACAACATGATACCTCCCGCAAAGATGGTGAAATTCTTTCTTCTCGGTATTTTGGTTATTTTGACCTCGAGGAGGCGGACCCCGGTTGTTTCCTTGGTTTTGATTTTGATTTGAACCTCTTTGGTTTTGTTGCGGACCGTTATTGTTCATTCTTTGATTGCGATTTGGCCCATTTCTACAAAACTGAGGCGTATGACCGTGTTGTTGACATTGAGTACACCAAAATCCCGATGAGTGATTACCCGACTCGATTTGAGGTGGAGGACCGGGTTGTTGATTTTTAATTAACAAGGCCATTTGGTCCGTGAGATTTTGGAATTGTTTCAACATCGCCTCTTGAAACCCTAGTTGAGTAGCACCTAACCGTTGCTCTACTTCTTCAATTTGAGGGTCTGTTCTAGGGGCCGGCAATGCTAACATGGGTGGGGGAGCCTTCACCGCTAAGGGAAGCGAGACCGCTTCAATGGAGACATATGGAGGACGGTTAAATGGCCTAGTTGGATCCACTCCCGATTTAGGTAGGAGAGGGATGAATTGAGGGATTAATTCATCCTCTTTCCTCCATAACCGCTCATAATCTCTCTTGATATGTTCCATGTCTCTAGCGGCTACCTTAGCCTCGGCTAGGGTGCGAGGGTTTCTTTCTAACACACCCCTAATAGTATTTGCTTTGACAAACCCTCTCATAAAGAATTGCATTAGGGTATCATCGTTGAGCAAAGTACCTACGTATCTTGCGCACACTAAGTCAAATCTCCTAATATAGGCGGAAATCTCTTCATCCCTCCCTTGCCTCATAGTCATTAAGGCTCTAAAAGCCATACTTTGACCGACTTCGGGTCGAAATTCATTTAGAAACTCTCGTTGTAATTGATCCCAAGTTTGAAAGTGTCCCTCGTCATGATCTCTATACCACTCGTAAGCTTCCCCGTCTAAGGTCGTAGGAAACCACACTAACCAATATTGTTGGTTGGTAATTAATGAACTAATTACCCTCTCAACGAATCTCTCCATGTGCCTAGACGGATCCTCATCCTTGGTCCCATAGAATTTTGGGAGGTTAGACGGTATATCTACCGAAACCAATCCTTGGGGTACGATTATTGGTAGGCCTCTCGGCCTTACCAATGGATCGATGGGAGGAAATGGAGGCAAGGGAGGTATGGGAGGTGGAATTCCACCTCCCCCTAGAGGATCCATGGTGCTAGGTGACCCTCTCTCGCTAGATCCACTAGTACTCACAAAGTTTTCTTGTCTAATTCTATTAGACTTGTTAATTATTTTCTTACTCAATTCGGAAGGAAGATTACCTTCCTCACTTTGAGTAGATATTGGTAATACTTCAACTAATGGACTAATTAATGGTTCAACATTTGAACTAACTTCTATACTATCATCTACTCCCTCTACTACTTCCTCAATATTAGACAACCTACGCTTAATAACATTTTTTTTAACCCTAATGCTAACTTAGGCTTTTGAGATCTAGTATTTCCTTGCATCCATAATGTAGCGATCAACCCTTACTTTGACCAATCAAAATTCTCACAACTCTCACTCTTTAATGTTACCACTTAGCTTGTGTGATAAAGGGTTTTGGAAGTGAGGAAGAGAGACATGCAATTTCAATGAACGATCCCAAACAGGGGATGGCAAGCTCGTGTTAGCATCAAGTTTAATGAGAGAATCACCTCGTCATACCCCCTTTCCGCGTAACATTTGCAACAAGACCTCACGTGAGGGGCTGACCATTCTTATGTACCATGTTTGGAATCGAGGCTTCACCCTTCGATTCCTCACATTATACTATAAGTCCGGAATTACCCTCTCCGTTAGTCAACGTGTGAGCCCAAAAGGGTGCCCACATTTAGTCTTAGACCCTTGAAACGTTAGTTGATGCACTTTGAAGTAGCATGTTACTTCACAAAAATATAAAAAGTGAAATGTTAGTCTTAGAAGTACCATGTTGTAAGAGGCTAGGATATGAGTTGTTATTGTGTTTTTACCTTCGGAAGGATTTGAGTGAATGAGGATAGGTAAGGAGAACTTGGATTGAGTAGTTAGTGAGTAGGCTAGTACAAATGGATGGAGACAACCAAAGTGACTCAAGAGGCAAGTGCATTCGAATTGGGATGAATGGAGGATCACATGGAGCGCACAAGTGGACCACCTCATCATGGCCACTTAATGGGGAAGGTCCAAGGAAGAATGCAAGGTGGAGGATAAGCAAATTCTCAAAGCACCAATCAAATCACGAGTTAAGCATCGTGGTTTGAATTAAGTGGTGAGCGACGATTTGGGAAAGTAAGGGGAGAAAGTTATGGCGGCGGAAAGCGAAGGAGGCTAAGTTTGGGTTGAAGCATCCCAAGTTTGGTAAAGTGTGGTAGGTAGAAAGCCAAGGCTAGTTAAATGTTCGAATTAGGATCCTTGTTGATCATTTGAGGGAGGAAGGCTTAGAAGATAGGATTGGCGCCTACTAAGTAGGAGGAAATCTCAAGGGCTTATCGTGAGCCTTGAGGGTGCTCACCCCCTCAAGCTTACTATATAATCCCTCATTCTTCCCTCACTCATCCTCTCTTTTCTTCTTGCTCCCTTGGCACCTCATGTGGTGTGAGTGTGGGTGTGTGTGGAGCAAGAAAGGTGCACGTGGGGGTGCAAGGTTTCAAGGTGGAGAGCTAAGGCCAACTAGTCTTGAAGTTAGCTTTATCTTGTGTAGATGGAGTATTTGATTTGAGGCATTTAGAAATAAGTGCTTAGCTCATGTTATTTAGATTTATAGTGTTTAGATTTATGTTAGATTAAGGCACTTAGTTTTGTGTTTAGTAATTGGCCGAAGGCAGGAGCAGTTGGTTTAAGTTGTTAAGCTGGGGTTAAGTGTTGTCAGACTGAAAGGTTGCTAGAACCGGTCTGCAAGGTATGCTGAGGCAGCTGGAATCGGTTCTGCCAAGGGGGCAGCTGGGCTTATATGGGCTGGGTTAGTTTAAAGCTGCTAGTACTAGTTCACGGTGTTGGGTCAGTCTCTACAGTGCTGGGTTAATACAGCTGCTGGAAGCCTGGGAGGTATTCAGTGTGGTTACTAGTTAGTCTACAGCTGAGAATAGTTAATTGGCAGCTCAATGGGATTATTCGCAGCTGCTGGGTGTTAAGGCTAAATGCAGTTAGCCTAGGTTTAGTCGCAGCTGTTGGGGGATTGAGGCTAAATGCATACAGACCACAGCCCCTAATTAGCAGCAGCTGGGTGGGCTAAGCATGGTGAACGCAGAGCTGGACTAAGGGCTACTTCACACACGAGACTGAAAGCCGTGACCATTTCACTTCAAGCACTCTCATTGGTAGAAAAGGTGGAGCCGGCCCAAGTTCGCTTCACACTATGCTTGAGGAACCAACAGATGGCCCAAGGTTGGTGAAGGCTGCCGGTTCGAAGTCCATCAGAGCTGGGCTAAGTTTGGTGACAACTGCTGGTTTAAAACCCAGCAGAGTTGGGTTAAGGTTGGCGAAAGATTAGGGGCATAAATATTGGGGTTAGGTAGGAGCTAGGTTAGAGATTAGGTAGGTAGTTAAGTTAGGATTTATGAAGATAGGAGGGTTAGTGTTAGAACCACATTAGGAAAATCTTATGTTGGTTGGTGGTATTAGGGAGTGAGCTTGGGAGTTAATTTGGAGATTATTTGTGGTAGAAGATGTCATGACATTAATGAGAGAAATAAGTGTTTTTTAACACTTGTATTCTTATCATGGAGTGAATTGAAGTGCTAACAGTGATGGGAAGCACCAAGGCAAGTTGTTAGCTCCACACAAGTGAAGTGGCATTGTGTCAAAAATTGGTAACTAGTGCACTGAAGACTTCCGAGCCTCATGGAATCAACAAGCCATAGCTTCAACGAGGTCACGAGCACTAGTATAGAGTCAACGGCACGGACTCCATTTAGGAGAGGGATATCCTTAAGGGCTTGTGTAGCTAAAGCGGCCGGATGGACGTTAGAAGCAAACAAAGACAACATAGCACCCGAGCATAAGGAGGTTAAAATAACATAGTTAACTTGTGCATTCTCCACACACGTATTGAAATCGTACATTGAGTTGTTAAAAGTGAAATTCCAGTTAAATCCAAGACCACTTGAAGGGCGAACCTTGCACTATGGACTCATCCAAGTCCAAATCCAATACCGCGGAGGAATGTGAGCCCAAACCCACTACTCGGACTACGGACGCTTAAGGGTGGGGGGTTTGGCCTCACATAATTGGTGCGTCCGCCGGGAGCGAAGCGGAAGGTAGTTACAAGACTTGGAGGCGACTAGGAGACTTGGAGGCAACTAGGAAAAATTGGAGACACAAACTTGAGAGAAGGGAAGGAGCACCCGAAACTCGGTAAGTATTCTCTCTTTGGGTTACATTTGAATTCATTGTATTTCAACTATTCCTTGGAATGAATTGCATTGTCAATTACGCAAATTCATTTTTGAGGAAGGAGCGCGGCGAAGGTACGTCCTCAACTTTTTTGGGGATTTGCTAAGAACTTAAAAGGAACCTATAACCGAGTAGCTCATTAAAACATTAGAGGGTAAATTCACCTTAGGACATTGAACTTTGACACTCACCTCGGGGTGAGTCTCAAAGTTTTGGGAGTTGTCATTTCATGCTCTAGATTAAATTAATATTTCACAAAGTTTATGGTGTTGTTACATTGAGTCACGATTGAGGGGAGTGCTAACTCACAGGGGGATGCGATTGCTCAAGGTATGTTTATTTCTTCAAAGTGAACTCATTAACTAATTAAGGAATGCCTTTTGTACTCGTGATTGTTGTTATCCGTTGTAGAGGGTAATTCCCGAATTGTGGATGGTGTGAGAAGTTGAAGGGTGAAGCCTCGACTTTTAACATAATCTACTCGGAAGGTCACCCCCTCACAATCGGTATTGTGGTGAGTGTTGATTTGCGGGAAGGTGCGGAGGTGATGCTCCGACTTAACCAAAAAATTAACATGAACATGCCTATCCCCTATTGGGATTCTTTCACCTAAGTGGGCTTGCAAGTTCTTTTCCTCACCTCCTAAAAAAATTATAACCACACCAAGACAAGTGAAAATATTAAGAGGGGAATTGCTAGGATTATGTGTGGTCAAGTGAGGGTCGATCGATTCTTATGGAATGCAAGGTAGGACTCGCTCACAAAAACCAAGTTTGATAGTAGGACTAGAGAAATCTACTCGAAAGAGGCGGTCCTCTAAAATCAGTGATAGATTAGAACAAGATAATGTTAGAATAGAGAGTTGTTTGAACGTCGAACCTAGGACTAGGTCAATTCTAGACACCTTAGAACTCGGAGCTCAACTTGAAGAGGAGATCACTCCCTCCAAATTGAGTGGTGAAACTTCTTCGGAAAATTACACACTTAGAGAAGAATTCCCGGTAGAAGTTGATAGGGGATTGTTGAATAGTTCACCGGTCACCATGGCCGAGGAACGGGGGATGGATCCACCACCCATACCCCCAATTCCGCCCATACCTCCTATACCTCCAATAGACCCATTGGTTAGGCCAAGAGGCCTACCAATTGTGGTTCCACAAAATTTAGCGGCGATGGATATGCCATCTCATCTCCCTAAATTTTATGGGACCAAGGATGAGGACCCCTCTCGGCACATGGAACGGTATATCGAACGGTTGGCTAGCTCCCTCATAACCGACCCGGGTTATTGGTTAGTGTGGTTTCCTACCACTCTAGAGGGGGAAGCCTATGAATGGTATCGGGATCATGCCGAGGGACATTTTAGGGGATGGGAACAATTACAAAGGGAGTTTCTTAACGAATTTAGGCCGGAAGTGGGTCAAAGTACCGCATTAAGGGCATTGTCGTCATTGAAGCAAGGAAGGGAGGAAGAAATTTCGGCTTACATTAGGAGGTTTGATTTAGTGTGCACTAGATTTGTGGGTACCATGCTCAACGACGACACGCTAAAGCAATTTTTCATTCAAGGGTTTTTTAAGTCCGGAACTATTAGGGGTGTTCTAGAAAGGAATCCCTTGACCTTGGCGGATGCCAAGCGTGCGGCTAGAGATATTGAAAACTTGGATAAAGATCACGAAAGGCTATGGAGAAGGGAGGATGAATTGATCCCACAATTCATCCCCATACGCCCTAGGGTGGTAGCGGTAGAACCCGCTAAGTATGAGAACCAAATTCCATATGCCATTGTGGACACCGGTCCCCGACCTTTAGCGGTTAGGGAACCGGCACCTCTTTTGGCACTACCGGCCCCTAGAACGGATCCACACTTGGAGGAGGTTGAGAGAAGACTAGGTGCTAGCCAACTAGGATTCCAAGAGGCTATGATAAAACAAATGCAAAGCCTCACGGATCAAATGTCATTAATGATCCGGAGTCAACAACCGGGGCCTCCACCCCCGGTTGAGTCGGGTAGGCATTCTTCCGGATTATGGTGTGTCCAATGTGGCCAACCGGGCCACACGCGTCAATTTTGTAGAAGTGGACAAAACCGTGACCAAAGAGGAAACGGTAACCCACCTCAACAAAATCAACGAGGTCAAGCGCCACCTCACTATGGAAATGGAAGCAATAGAGGACCACAACCTAGAGGGCAAGGTGGCCAAAATTTAGAGAAGAAGGAATTTCATCCCTTTTGTGGAAGGTGGCACGCTCAAGGACAATGTTGGTCCGAAGGTCAAGAGTTTAATTGTAGCAATTGTGGAGGAAGTCATCCCTCGGATACGTGTCGCCAACCGGACAAAATAATTAATGTCCCTTACCCGGTGGCTAATCCACAACAACAAGCAAGGGATAATATGCGAGGTGCTAGGCCACAAGGAGTACCGGCCAATGAACTTAGGCCACCTAACTTATACTATGACCATAGTAATGCTAGGCAAACTTTTCATCCACCGGCGGGCTTGCAAACTACAACCGGTTACATTCCAATACAAAATAGACAAGGAGTTCCACCTAATGGTAGTAACGGGAGACAAGCGCCTCCAACGGATCCGGGACCATCTAACTCCCAAGATGTTAGGTTCATGGATGGAGTGTTGGAGGCCACATGTGATGACATGCTTCCTCTCCCAACGAGAATTGGAGAGGAGCAAAGTCAATGGCCTCCTCACACCAATGCTATTACATATGAGTTAGTGAAGGGTAAGGGTGTGGTTGAAGAAGCACCTGCACTAGCGGTAACTACTAGGGCTAGGAGAGGGGATGCCCCGTTGGAGGTAGGAATAGGAGAGCAAGGAAATTACTCTTCGGATGAAGAGATTAATCTCTCCGAGTTGGATAGGGTAGCTAGAAGAGCTACTAAGGATGTGGAGAGGGAAAATATAATTTTACAAGATAGGGAGAGGACTAATGCGGTACATGACTTGGATAATAGCGATGTGGGTGAATGGGAAGGACCGGGGGTTCCCGTAGACGAATTCGACGTAGTGGGTAATTCTAAGGTGGAAAGATCTACCGGGTACGACTTGTGGGCGGACCTTAGTACACTCAAGGCGGATATTACTTTCGGCCAACTATTGGAAATTTCACCCACGGCAAGGAAAACATTAAAGGAGGGAATGCCGGTACACAAGAGGATGAGGAAGGTGAAAGCTAAAATAGCCGCTAGGATCCAATCACAAGGTGGAAGAGACGTGAAAGCTATAGAAATAGAAGTTGTTATAGTAGATAAGGTGGTTCCTAATGTGCTAGTCGACGGAGGGAGTAGTCTAAATATACTACCGGAGGATACTATGAAAAAATTGGGACTTGGACTCACGGGGCCTTCACCTTTGGTCATAAATATGGCAAATCAAAGTTCGACTACGCCTTTGGGGATGATCAAGGATTGTAGAATGACTACGGGAGGCGAGGAGTACTTGGTCACCTTCCATGTCATTAAAATGCACTCCAACAAGGACACCTTCCCCATTTTGCTAGGTAGGCCTTGGTTGCGGATGGCGAATGCTATGGTCAATTGGGGTGGACCTAAACCATCCATCACTTATGGTCCGGAGGGTAATAGGGTCATAGTGTCCATTGGTTCATTAGAAGGATGGATGAAGAAGGAGATGTATTTGCCATTGGAGAAGGAAATTGATGACTTAAACGAGAATGAGATTGGCAAGGCATTGGTGGGAGTCGTCCATCCCGAAGGTCAAAGGGTTGTTATAGATTCGGGCTCGGGAAGTCTAGGTCCTAATTTTTACAATTATGGGGATAATGGGGATTATGCCCAATGGCTAAGGGAGTACCCCGAGTCCGAGGTTGATGTAATGGTTACATTTCACCAAGTAGGCTTAGGGAGTGAATTTCCTAGTGCTAGTTTAGGAGAGGGCTCATTGTTGGAGCCATGTGAGGTGCTCACCGAGGAAGAGTGGGTTAGCGGTGGGTTAACACCTTGGGTAGATGACGTGGAAGAGGGTGAGGTTAGTTTAATTCATGTAGATGGGACTCAAGAGGAGGATGTGATTATTGAGTCATCGAAATTGGAGGAGCCTTTACATTTCAAGACCACGTCTACGGGGATAGTTGTAGGTCAAGATGTGAAAGATTACCCCAATGTGCCTTCCGATTGGTATCGGAACAAAGAGGAACAAGCACATGTGTCGGAAGCGGATTGGCGGTACGTGGATGTGAAATTAAAGAATGGAAAAACCCGACAAATGAAGATGGGTTCCAAATTGGGGGAGAAAGAGGTTAGGGAGTATAGCAATTTGGTGGATGAGTTTAGTGATACTTTTGCATGGTCCTACGATGAGCTTAAGGGAATTCCTAGGGAAATGGTAGAGCACCGGATTCCTTTAATTCCGGGGGCGAGGCCAATTAGACAAAAGGAGAGGAGGATGAATCCTCAATTGCAATTGTTGGTGAAAGCGGAATTGGAAAGGTTATTGAAGGCCGGGTTTATCAAGCCGGTGGAAATCACGGATTGGGTTTCTCCTATGGTCTTAGTAAAGAAAAAAAATGGGAAATTAAGGGTTTGTGTCGACTATAGGAAATTGAATTCGTGCACACAAAAGGATCACTTCCCCTTACCTTTTATCACCTTGTTGCTTGAGGAGGTTGGAGGTCATTCGCGATATACCTTTATGGATGGGTATGCGGGTTATAATCAAATTTCCATAGCCCTCCAAGATATCCATAAAACGGCTTTTACTACACCTTGGGGTACTTTTGTGTGGGTAGTGATGCCATTTGGATTATGTAATGCCCCGGCTACTTTCCAACGATTAGTAATGTATATCTTCACCGACTTGTTGTTCAAATCCATGACCGTCTTTGTGGACGATTTTAGCACACAAAGTAATGTGGACGATCACCTACATTGTGTTAGGGAGGCATTGGTTAGGTGTAGGAAGATGAGGTTAGCATTGAACCCGGATAAGACATTTTTGGGAGTGAATAAGGGAGTGTTGTTGGGTTATGTTGTTAGTGAGAAAGGTAGAGAACCCGATCCGGATAAGATTGCGGCCATAAGCGACTTGGCAACTCCAACCAATTCCAAGGGGATCTCTAAGTTGTTAGGACATGTGGGATGGTACCGGGAACTTATTCCTAATTTTTCAAAGATAGCGGTGCCCATTACCCATTTGCTCAAAAAGGATGTCAAATTCGAGTGGACGGATGCTTGTCAAAAAGCCTTTGAAGAATTGCGGGATAGGTTGAGCACCTATCCGGTGTTGATACCACCCAATTGGGGTAAACCTTTTCACGTCTATTGTGATGCTAGTAATGTGGCAATAGGGAGTGCGCTTTGTCAAGCAACGGGAGAAAAAGAGAAGGATCAACCTATAGCTTATGCGAGTAAGCAATTGACCCCCGCCGAAAGAAACTACTCTACAACGGAGAGGGAGTGCCTAGCCATGGTGTTTTCCGTTAAAAAGTTTAGGCATTACCTCATGTGCAACCCGGTTGTATTTTTTGTTGACCACATGGCTATCAAGTATCTAGTTAACAAGGCGGAGTTAAGTGGTAGGTTAGCTAGGTGGGTTTTGTTATTAGAAGAATTCGACTACACGGTGGAATATAAACCGGGTCGTATGCATTTACAAGCGGACCACTTGTCTAGGTTGTCGGAGGAGATAGGAAAAAATCCGGTAAATGATATGTTAGTAGATGATAGCCTCTTTGTGGTCACTTCTACACCGGAGTGGTATGCGGGCATAGTGGAATTTCTAACAACCCACAAGTTGCCCAAAGAGTGGACAAAAGAAGAGAGAAGGAAGGTGAGGGTAAATAGTAGGCAATTCGTTGTAGTGGGCCATAGGTTGTTTAGAAGGGGGTCCGATGGTATTTTACGACGATGCGTGTCAAAAACGGAGGTTGAAGCGATTTTAATCGCTTGCCACGATAGCGCTTGCGGCGGTCACTTCTCGGGTCAACTCACCGGGCAAAAAATACTTAGAGCGGGCTACTTTTGGCCTACACTATTTAAGGACGCCCATGACTATGTAAGGAAATGCGACGCTTGCCAACGGTATGCCCGAAACGACCTTAGAATGGAGATGCCTTTACATGTATCATTACCCTTAATTCCTTTCGAAAAATGGGGCATCGACTATGTGGGTGAGGTCCATCCCCAATCTTCAAAAGGAATGAAATATATTGTGGTGGCAACCGAGTACCTCACAAAGTGGGCGGAAGCCAAAGCGGTGAAGACCGACACGGCGGAACACGCGGCAACATTTATGTACGAAAACATAATTTCGCGGTTCGGGGTGCCGAAGATCCTAGTAAGCGATAGGGGTACTCACTTTTTGAATGACTTGATTCGAGAGATGACAGAGAAATTTAAAATTGATCACCGGAAGACTACTCCCTACCACCCACAAACCAATGGACAAACGGAAAGGGTTAACGGAATTTTGGTGAGTATACTACGCAAGACGGTTATAGACTCGAAGCGGGATTGGGATACGAAACTAACGGCGGCACTTTGGGCATACCGTACAACCTATAAGGTAACTACGCGTGCTACACCATTTTCCTTAGTCTATGGTCCTGAAGCGACACTACCAATCGAATATGAAGTCGAGTCACTTAGGGTGGCCGTGAGTACGAGACTTACCGAAAGTCAATCCTTACGAAATCGACTAACCGATTTGGAAGCACTTGACGAAGGGAGGAGAATGGCGGCTCAACATATTGAGGCAATCCAAAGAAGGAGAAAGATTACTTTCGACAAACGACATAAGAGAAGGGCCCTAACACCGGGAATGATGGTCATGATTCAAGACGCACGAAAGCTTGAATTTCCGGCGAAATTCGATGCAATATGGTTAGGACCTTACCTTGTCTATGAGGTCTTTCCTAATAATTCAATTCAATTGGAAACGTTGAATGGTGAGCTCTTTCCTACCCGTACATCGGGAAGTAGATGTAAGGAGTACCGAGCTTGACTAGGCAACTTACCCTTGGAGCAAGAGATGTTTGGATTCATCCCCCGATGGTCGCCAATTATGTGAGCCCAAAAGGGTGCCCACATTTAGTCTTAGACCCTTGAAACGTTAGTTGATGCACTTTGAAGTAGCATGTTACTTCACAAAAATATAAAAAGTGAAATGTTAGTCTTAGAAGTACCATGTTGTAAGAGGCTAGGATATGAGTTGTTATTGTGTTTTTACCTTCGGAAGGATTTGAGTGAATGAGGATAGGTAAGGAGAACTTGGATTGAGTAGTTAGTGAGTAGGCTAGTACAAATGGATGGAGACAACCAAAGTGACTCAAGAGGCAAGTGCATTCGAATTGGGATGAATGGAGGATCACATGGAGCGCACAAGTGGACCACCTCATCATGGCCACTTAATGGGGAAGGTCCAAGGAAGAATGCAAGGTGGAGGATAAGCAAATTCTCAAAGCACCAATCAAATCACGAGTTAAGCATCGTGGTTTGAATTAAGTGGTGAGCGACGATTTGGGAAAGTAAGGGGAGAAAGTTATGGCGGCGGAAAGCGAAGGAGGCTAAGTTTGGGTTGAAGCATCCCAAGTTTGGTAAAGTGTGGTAGGTAGAAAGCCAAGGCTAGTTAAATGTTCGAATTAGGATCCTTGTTGATCATTTGAGGGAGGAAGGCTTAGAAGATAGGATTGGCGCCTACTAAGTAGGAGGAAATCTCAAGGGCTTATCGTGAGCCTTGAGGGTGCTCACCCCCTCAAGCTTACTATATAATCCCTCATTCTTCCCTCACTCATCCTCTCTTTTCTTCTTGCTCCCTTGGCACCTCATGTGGTGTGAGTGTGGGTGTGTGTGGAGCAAGAAAGGTGCACGTGGGGGTGCAAGGTTTCAAGGTGGAGAGCTAAGGCCAACTAGTCTTGAAGTTAGCTTTATCTTGTGTAGATGGAGTATTTGATTTGAGGCATTTAGAAATAAGTGCTTAGCTCATGTTATTTAGATTTATAGTGTTTAGATTTATGTTAGATTAAGGCACTTAGTTTTGTGTTTAGTAATTGGCCGAAGGCAGGAGCAGTTGGTTTAAGTTGTTAAGCTGGGGTTAAGTGTTGTCAGACTGAAAGGTTGCTAGAACCGGTCTGCAAGGTATGCTGAGGCAGCTGGAATCGGTTCTGCCAAGGGGGCAGCTGGGCTTATATGGGCTGGGTTAGTTTAAAGCTGCTAGTACTAGTTCACGGTGTTGGGTCAGTCTCTACAGTGCTGGGTTAATACAGCTGCTGGAAGCCTGGGAGGTATTCAGTGTGGTTACTAGTTAGTCTACAGCTGAGAATAGTTAATTGGCAGCTCAATGGGATTATTCGCAGCTGCTGGGTGTTAAGGCTAAATGCAGTTAGCCTAGGTTTAGTCGCAGCTGTTGGGGGATTGAGGCTAAATGCATACAGACCACAGCCCCTAATTAGCAGCAGCTGGGTGGGCTAAGCATGGTGAACGCAGAGCTGGACTAAGGGCTACTTCACACACGAGACTGAAAGCCGTGACCATTTCACTTCAAGCACTCTCATTGGTAGAAAAGGTGGAGCCGGCCCAAGTTCGCTTCACACTATGCTTGAGGAACCAACAGATGGCCCAAGGTTGGTGAAGGCTGCCGGTTCGAAGTCCATCAGAGCTGGGCTAAGTTTGGTGACAACTGCTGGTTTAAAACCCAGCAGAGTTGGGTTAAGGTTGGCGAAAGATTAGGGGCATAAATATTGGGGTTAGGTAGGAGCTAGGTTAGAGATTAGGTAGGTAGTTAAGTTAGGATTTATGAAGATAGGAGGGTTAGTGTTAGAACCACATTAGGAAAATCTTATGTTGGTTGGTGGTATTAGGGAGTGAGCTTGGGAGTTAATTTGGAGATTATTTGTGGTAGAAGATGTCATGACATTAATGAGAGAAATAAGTGTTTTTTAACACTTGTATTCTTATCATGGAGTGAATTGAAGTGCTAACAGTGATGGGAAGCACCAAGGCAAGTTGTTAGCTCCACACAAGTGAAGTGGCATTGTGTCAAAAATTGGTAACTAGTGCACTGAAGACTTCCGAGCCTCATGGAATCAACAAGCCATAGCTTCAACGAGGTCACGAGCACTAGTATAGAGTCAACGGCACGGACTCCATTTAGGAGAGGGATATCCTTAAGGGCTTGTGTAGCTAAAGCGGCCGGATGGACGTTAGAAGCAAACAAAGACAACATAGCACCCGAGCATAAGGAGGTTAAAATAACATAGTTAACTTGTGCATTCTCCACACACGTATTGAAATCGTACATTGAGTTGTTAAAAGTGAAATTCCAGTTAAATCCAAGACCACTTGAAGGGCGAACCTTGCACTATGGACTCATCCAAGTCCAAATCCAATACCGCGGAGGAATGTGAGCCCAAACCCACTACTCGGACTACGGACGCTTAAGGGTGGGGGGTTTGGCCTCACACAACGACAAAGACGTATACAAAAATCATTTTTTAATTATTTAAATTTTCAATTGGAAGAAGGTTGCGTACCTGAAGCAATTTGCTACCTCCTGCTTGTTAGTCTCTTCTCTCGACCGTGATTGCTTAAACACAACGACACTTCAACAATTGCAATTGAAAAGCAATAACCCCGTAGTTGAGAACTTTAAACGCTCACACCGGAGTGAGTGTTTAAAGTTGAGATTCCTAATTTTTAATTACGCCTCTTCCTCGTAGTGAACTAATGCGTGCCCTATTAATGTGATCTTAAATTATGCCATCCCAAGGAAGGTTGAGTAGTCACCTTCGCCGCGCTCCCTCTTTAATTGAAATTGCATAACTTTGAAATAACTTAAAATGAAAAACTAACCTTTCACGAGCGCTCCTTCCATACTTGTCTCCCACTCCTAGTTCTCATACCGCCTTCCAAGTCTTTCTCCTCCGCCTCTTGTCTCCCGGCGAATATGAATTACGCATTTCATTTTCACCATAATTCTTCCCCTAAATAAAAAATGAAATTCAATCAACTACCACGATTCAAAGAACAAATGGGAGTTTCACAAACCTTACCTCCGTGAACGACGACGTGCCGCATCAACGCCGCATAAGCTTCTCCGTCCTCTCTAGTCCAATATGTTGTATCGTCCGAGTTCCCGTAGGCCAAAAGTCGTTGAACGGCGGGATGAGCTCGAAATGCGGCCGCTACTAGATAGCGGTACCCCCATATGTCGTACCGATAGAGCTTCGCCCTTCGAAGGTCTTGAGGTTTAAATCGCCTCGCATTCGGGATTGGACATACAAAAGATTGGCCGTACACTCGTTCTACATAGTTCACCCAATCGACTATTTCTTTATTTATATAACTACAATGAACTTCTACTTCTATTACTTCCTCTATAATAGATACATCTCCGTCGTCTATACACATCTATAAACTAAACTATTATACTAAACCAAAAGCACTTCTAGTCTACCGGCGGACGCACCATTTATGTCACCAAAAGTACTCCACCCTTCGATTTCGTCCTAGCCCGAGTGGAATAGTATTGATGACACTTAGCAAACTCATATACCCAAGAAATATGAACTCAAGTACTACAACTTGAAGTCATAAATTATATTAAAATTCTTCACACCCAAACTAATGCTAACAAGAGGTCAAGCCCTCTTCAAGGCCAACTAGCCTTGGCTCCTAACTTCAAAATCATGCACACACATGTGCTCCTATCTTGCTTCCATACACCCACACTTATAACACGTGGGGTGCCAAGGAGAACGAAGGAAAGAGAGGATGAGTGAGGGAAGAATGAGGGATTATATAGTGAGTTGAGAGGAAGAGAGGGCATGAAGTAAGGATAGGGTGAGAGGATTAGAGCCTCCAATCACAACCCCTTAACCTTCTCCTTCTAAGTAGGGACTCATCCCATCCACAAGGCTCTCGATAAGCCTTCGAAATCTCCTCCTACTTTGTAGGCTCTCATCTAATCTCCTAAGCCTTCCTCCCTCAAATGATCAACAAAGATCCTAATTCAAACATTTAACTAACTTTAGCTTTCTACCTACCACATTTTACCAAGGTATGTCCTCATACTACTTAAATCCACTCCACACAAGCCTAATGCTTCAAACTTAGCTTTCTTCAAGCTTCACTCTTTTTATATTTTTGTAAATAATCATAAATCAACAAAACACTACTTGTAATGTTTTACAAGTGTTAACAACACATGTGGGCATCAATTTGGGCTCACAGTGTTAGAGACATAACTTGCTAGAACCTCCTTGGGGACCTTCTATTTTCTTAGGTTAGATAATTATAACGGTCAAACCTTCTAGAATTTGCTGGAACCTTCTAATGGACCTTCTAGTTTTTTTTAACCTTCTAGAAAACCTTATAGTTTCCTTGAACCTTTTAAGGGACATTCTAGTTCCTTTAGAATCTTCTAAGGGATCTTCTAGTTCTTTAGTTTAGATATATATAGGGGTCGAGGCTAAAGAGTCATTTAGTCTCGACAATATATCTCGTGGAGCTCTCGTTCACTCCTATTGTTATTGTCCATTTCTCATCTATTAATTTAAGTATTTTTATTTCTTGTAATCCTGACAGGTGGAGATGAAGATCCTAATTGGAAAATATATTCTTTTCTATATATAAAATGATCAGTAAGACTAACTGACTTTCAATACAATTTAAAAGAGGAATTTGTCACTATGGAGCCATCCATCTGAGCAACACAGTCGAAAACGTCTAAGAAGTTACAAACCGAGGTACTAATAAAAAAACAATGCAGCTCTTTCGAAGTTTATATGAAGAAAAATTCATGTGGTCAGAATCATACGTTGTGATTGACATGCTTGAGAGGTTACTATCAAGATATAGATTTCAATGAAGACAATTATAATACACACAAGACATCAATATTATTAAACATCAAACAACGTGTAGACAATACATTTAAATATGAGAGAAGAATTGGACGAGTTATTTAGGAGGCCTTCGATATAACATTGAAAGGACAGTTAAAAATCAAACGATATTTACTGAAGAAAACCTTACAAGTAAGAAGGAGCAAGCCATAGCGTATCCGTTAAGACCATTGAATGAATTTGTGAAAATTAATTATAAAATATCGTAAGCTAAAAGAGGTAGAGAGGATGGGAAAAAACCGGGTACAAGTTAGAAGACCCTTAGTTGTAGGTCGTGGTGAAGATGATATCGCAAACTTGGTGAGTACCAAACTCTCGAATATTATGGGAGTAGTTGTAAGTTATGTTATGTTATTATCCATTAGGCACTAATTCAGTAGGAAAAAAACTCTATAAATATAGAAATGTGAATTGGATAGGGCTCTAACACGTGAGGAGATAGAGATGGAATTGTAGATGTAGAGGAAACATTGAATATAAAAGGCAGGGACAAGCCACATGTCTAATGATTCTTATGGAAAAAGTAAAATAGACCACAGCTCTCTATCCAGCCACTTCTCTAGTATGGGACAAGACCGAGACTTGCACACACACATGGAAGGAATAGAAGAGAGTATGAAATTGATATTTGGTACTCTGAACATTATAGAGGTGGAGAACACAAAGACTAGAAAGGAAAACAATGAAACACGTGCTAGCTACAATTCGGCGGAGAATCCAAACAAAAATAATTTTCCTCCGGAGCTAGAATATGAGTATATAGAGCAGAATTTAAAAGAAGACCAGGTGATTATGGGCACTATGATCACATAAAGGAGTTTGAAAATATTGAGGAAAATATAATATTTTTAGCAATTATGCTTGCAATGTAATGTGTATTGAAGTGTGTGCAGTATATAACTTTTAGTAGTCGTGTTTGTAAAAATCTTAACTCGTAATAGTCGTGTTTGTGAATTATATGACTAGCAATATCATTATTTAATAGTATTGCAGTATACGTAACAACAATTGAAAATTTACCATTGTAGAAGATGAGGTTGGTTATTACTCATACTAACAGACACCAAAAAAATCATCGCAGAAGTAGAAAAAATCTTAAAAGAAAAGAATAAAAAATGTGTAATTAGTATACACAAAAATGGTCACATCCTACAGTGTTCAATGATCCATTAAAATTTTGATTTGCAATATTTATTTACCAATAAATAGAATTATTAGAAGTAAGGATCAGATTGATGTGGTGACACGTGTGTCTCTAGTTTCTCAAATCATCAGATATGACATGCAATCAAGCAGTAATTTTTTAATGCATTTCTATGTGCAAGTGTAGAATTAATAGACTTGAATACGATCGCAATTTATAAAAAATGAGTAGATATTTGCAATAGATGGTGATAATATTTGCTCGTCGTACGAGCCTCGGAGATCTCAAGTTATCCCTGGGAGCAGCGGAGTTATTCACCATCATTCTTTCATTTTTTATAACATGTTTTTACATAAGGGTAGTAAGTTGGATGGAAGATTATCACAAGTTATTTTATTCAAACCAAGATCTCAAGTTATCGTTGTCTCATATGTGACCATACTTTGAAATCAAATTCAAGAAAGTTAAGGAAGTAGTGGAAAGTAACCAGAAAAAATTCATTACAACGATGGCAAAATTCAGCCGCGTAGATATCACTATATTTAAGGTTTCGGTCGAGAGTCATACTTAGTTGACACAACATTATCCAACATCGTTTCCACCTCAGTTCAACACAGTTAAGGTCAAGGAGTATGTAACAACCATATTGGAAACCTTCGATACTACCATAGAGTGACGAAATTTCTTTACACATGGAGAGCACACTATTCTAGTGCTTCAAAATTACAACTCTTGTTTCAACCGAACTTTAAACACAGGATCCTGAGGGCACGATCTACTCTTAGGGGTGAAGTTGTGATAACTACATAAAAATAGAGCTACTAAAGGAGATCAGAAGCTATGCTAACTCAATACAAGATTAGCATGGACAAGAGCATCGCAAGATTATAAAGAATCAACAGTTTGACAAAATTAGATCAATAGTAAACCAGGGTTAGATTTGGAGTAAAACAAGGTTAGATTAGCAAGAAAACAAGGTTAGTTTAGTTGTAAACCAAGGTTAGATTAGCAATAAACCAAAGTTAGATAACGAAGGTTAGATTAGTAGTAAACATGGTTAGGCTAGCAGTAAACGAAGGTTAGATTAGCAATAAACATGGTTAGGTTAGCAGTTAACCAAGGTTATGTTAGCAATTAATCCGGGGTTAGATTGGTAGTTAACCAAAGTTAAGTGAAAATCAGCAGTAAAGATTCGGTATTACAACACGAAGAAAACCGGTAAAGAAACCAACATGAAAAGTTAGTATTGATTGATAAGAGCTACATTAACAAATTAGAAACTACCTTTCCCAAACGCGAGATCAACCGAGAATACTAAGGGATCAACTAAGTCATGAGAATGAAGACTAGGATGACCGAGAGTAACCCCGAATTCAAAGACTAGCAAGAATGAAAATATTGCAAGGTCAACCGAGCCGAGACGATGGAAGCAGTGTAGCGAGTAGCGGAGAAGACAACAACGAGCGTCGGAGAAGATAGAAGGCGAGCAGTGGAGAAGGCAAGCAGCAGAGAAGCCAACAAAGAAACTATCGAAGGCCTGCGAAGAGGGGGAATTACTGAACAGCGATGGAGGAGACGACGAGCGGAAGCAACGAAGGGGAAGTCGTCGGAAGACCGACACGGGATGTGAAGCGCCAACAAGTTGAGCGGCAACTAGAAATTACAAAATAAAAAACGAGCGAGAGAGAGAGAGAGAGAGAGAGTTGGCAAAGCATCGATGGCCAGTTGCAAGCTTAGCTGCGAACTCTTGAGGAGCGTAAGTAGCAGAAGAGTGGGCTAAGGCAAGTGTGACGAAAGTTGCCTTGAGCAAGCTCCACAAGAGCGAGTTAACGAACGAGGAACGACGACGATTCGATGAGACTCTCAGCTGAGAGCAACATCGGAGGTGGCCATGGCAAAAGGAGAAGCAAGCCGCTCTTGTAGCGGCGGCCAACAACCAGGGAGCAACAGGGCGAGTGCAGAGTCACTACAAGCAAACAGAGAACCACTAAAAGCGAGTGAGCGGGAGCAACAGGGATCCACCGAGGGCGAGCAAGGAGAGCAAACGACTGAGACAGAAAGCTGGACTGAGAAGGAGAGAGAAATAACGGACGAGGTCGCGGAGCGGCCAGAAGACAAGGCCAACGGCGCACAGCGGATCGGCCAGCGAAACCAACGATACGCCCAACGGAGCATCGAGGTCGGGGAGCCGTTCCAATGATCGAGGGAACCGGCAGCTAATTACAGATGAACCGGTTGAGTTTAGAGATAATCGGTTTGGTGTGAGAGATAACCGGTTCAGTCTAAGAGATAACCGGTTCAATTTGAGAGATAACCAGTTGAAGCTCAAGACTGCAAGAAAATTACCGACCATTTTAGAAGAATTTATAGAATATACCCCAATTTAAATAAAGGAAAACCGAAGGATGTCAACATGTAACCCGGTTGGACTTGCAAACACTAGGATCTCAACTGGTTTTTCAGATACACTAAATTCACGACACATGAAGACAGATAAGAGATCATGTCCTCAGTTAAGTAAAAATTAGTGGAAGTATTAGAGAGATTAGTAAGCCACATAACAAGCCACTTAGGATTAATGGACTTCATGGTGACAAGTTCCGCCTAGGCCACATAGGTGAGGCAAACGGAGGTGGAAGAAAATAAGGGCCAAGAAATGACTTCTTGGTTAGCCTTAGGAATCTTCCCCTACCTAGATTATACATATGTAGATTTTAGGCTACAATCTATCACATTTTGGATGTAAAGAAGATGAGAATTATATGTGCTCTCTTCGAGGATGTCTGGAAGAGTTATCTTCATCTTCTTAGAGAAATTAAAGATATGATAATATAAGAGAAGGGCACATGTTAGGCACCTCCTCTCCATATATATAGAGCTAGGATTAGAACACAAAGACCTTACCTTATTCACGACGATAGGCTACACGAGAGCTAGGTCCTTTGGAATACAAGAGCTTCAAGCTCACACCTTCATCTTAGTTATTCAAGGTAGAGGCAAAGTAAAATTGTTAGCTTAGACATAGTCAAGTTGAGAGGTTGTGAACGAAACTTGAGATGTTCTATAGCAACTCACATGAGGTGAGATAGACTTGTGGATGAGAGAGTTGAGTATGATTGATAAAATATAAATGTTGGAAGGCAATTGTGCAAGGAGTATTATAGAGTTGCATATGTAAAGAGAGAAATTGTAAGGTAATGAAAGGCAATTGTATGAATAATGAAATGCAATTGTGTAAGTGTTGAAAGATTATAGAACTCACATAAGGTGAGATAGTTGTGAGAGATATTTATTAAGAACTCACAAGAGATGAGAAAAAATGTGGGTAATGGAAGGCAATCGTGTGATAATTGATTATAGGCACTCACATGAGGTGAGAATAGATGCTTGAAAGACTTTTAAAATTGATAAGGAGATTGTGAGCAATTTCCAATAATAGTGGAAGGTGAGAGAAAAAGTTGGGGTAGGAAAAGTATATGAAAACGAGCAAGGACAAGCGACGGTTGAAAGCATATATATATTTATATATATACATATATTATATTTATATTTATATTGATATCTAATAAGTGTTTTGCTTAAACATAATTCAATCATAAGTGCTTCTTGTGTATCTAATTTTATTTACTATCAATTGATTGCATTAACTTACAACAACTAAGACTCAAGAAGTAATTGATTGAAGAATCGAACATAATGAGGAGAGCAATGAATGAAGAATGTATTACGATGGTTCTTATCAAACATTGATATGCTCATATATTATATTACTATAACATTGATTGACTTTACTATAACTATGCTAAAATTAGACTGTGACCAATTAAATCGGTTTGCGCTAAAAATAGATTGTGTTTACTTATAGTATAGACTGAGACATAATAGATATGTCTAAAATTAGACTATGACTAATTATAACTAAGATTGAGATATAATATGACTATGCTAAAAATAGACCGTAACACATATGATTATGTTTCTAAATATTAATTGTTAAAGCAACTATCTTATAGAGGGATTGGAAAGTGAAAGAACATAATTAAGTCGAAAGAATGACTCAAAGATGCCTCGTCAAGAGTCGGTAAGGAAATGGGAAGTTGGTATAGGCATTAATACTCGGGTAGAGAGAAAATCTCCTCTACATGGTAAAAGAGTGTCTAACAACAATTTGATTATCATTAAATTGCTCTCTACTTATGTTTCAACGGAAAGAGGTTCCGACAACGAAGACTAACAACTATCAGACTAGGAGGAAGAGACGAAAAGAAGAAATTTTTTTGGAACGAAAGGCACTTGGTCACTTACCGATTTGGAGGAAAAGTTAACTTGGATATTTGGCTACTTGACAATTTGAAAGAAAAGATAACTTGGTTACATGGGTTACATGGCTACTTGACGATTTGGAGGAAAAGATAACTCGTTTATTTGGTTACTTAACTACTTGGTGATTTGGAGGAAAAGTTAGCAAGTTTACTTGGCTACATGACGATTTGGCAATTTGGAGGAAAAGTTAACTTGGTTACTTGGCTACTTGATGATTTGGAGAAAAAAATAATTTGGATACTTATCTACATAGCGATTTGGAGGAGAAGATAAACTTGGATACTTGGCTACTTAGCAATTTAGAAGAAGAGTTGAACTTGTTACTTGGATATTTGGATGCTTAAATTACTTAATTCCTTGAAGAAAAGATAACTAGCTATTTGAGGAGGAAAGGAGACAACTGCGGCACATGAAGAAGTTGCAACGCAACACTTAGAAGTAACACTTGAGCTTTAAAGGACAATAGCGGCACATGAAGAAAGTTACAAACAAACAAGTTGAAAGAATAGAAACAACACTTGGTCGAATGAGACTACTTGAAGAGATATCACCAAAGAAAGAATTCCTTACAACAAAAGAGGACTTTTAAGTTACTTAAAAGTCTATCATGTTGAATACAAGGTAGAGGAGCTTTTTAAAAGAAGAACAAAGGCCTCTACCAATAAACAAGAGAAGACAACCGCGAACCAATAACAACAAACGATGAGCAGGATAGGTAGTTTAGTCATTATAATCCGGATGACGCTCTAAGTCACTATGATACCCTAGGAACAAGTGGAGGTAGTTGAGCTCTACATTGGAAGATGACCTCCACCGGTTGTGAACCACCAGAGTGGTCCACCACTCCGTGGGGTCACTTTAGTTAGAATTTTAGTATTAAAAGTTAGGATTGATAGCGAATTAAGGGAAAAATTAGTTCATTTAGCGTTTAGTTCAAAAAAAGGAAGGAAAATTATCGAGGACTTCGGACCTTCACCCGTGAAGGGAAAAAACTAGTTTTAGGTAGAGTTAGTAAAAATGAAAACTAACTAGAGATAGAAATTAGCTAAGTTAGGAAAAAATAGCTATCTAGGCAAGACCTAGTTAGCGGGGAAAAACGTAGTTAGTGAAAGCAACTAGCTAAGAGGACTAAATTAGTAGAGCTAGCTAGGCAAGGGTTAGTTTAGTACTTAGTGTGAGTCACGCAAGACAAGTGGAGGTGCTCGGCGTGAGAGGAAAATTAGCGCGAAGACTTTGAAGGAAAATAGCAAGGGGGCCACTTGTCCCTTTGCCAACTTGCTATCCAAAATTAGAACGAATTTAGAAGATTCCCGTCAGAACCACTTTGGCGACGGGGTGGCAACCTTGACCGGGAAAACCCCCGAGCCAAAATTTTGGGAGGGGATCGAAAAATGGAACCGGTGGCGGAGGGGTCCAACCCTTTGTGAAAGGGTTTAAAAACCCCCTCCTCCCACCTTGAAAACCCTCTCTTTCCTTTAGAATTTGGGCGATGCCCTACTTCAAAATAGTTAGGCAAAACTCCCCTCTAGTTGTTGATTAGTGGGCGAAGCCCTAGCTCAATAGAGTTAGACGACTCCCACCTCTTAATTTGATTAGCGGGCGAAGCTCTACATCAATATAGTTAGACAAACCCTCTCTTCTTCTAATGTTTGGGCGAAGCCCTGCTTCAAGGTAGTTATGAAAAAATCCTTTAGCATCCATTCTCAATGGCCTAAGAGAAAGGCTTGAGAAACTCCTCTACTCTCTCTCCTAGTTAGAATGTGTGTTTATTAACACACCAACAAAATTCTTCCTTTCTTTTGTAGAGGTAGGTTGGATTGTAGAATTTCGAGTGAAGGCATTGTAGACCTCAGCTGCCAATGCCCTGAAGGCTTAGTTCAAAAGCTAGAACAAAATACTTATCATTTTTCTCTTAGAAAGATTTCTTATAGCTATCTATAGCCGTTCCCCATTTGTGATTTGGTCAAGATGACAATTAGTTATGGATTTTCAAAGATTGAGTAGAAAAACTAGGTGGTCCTATGGGTAGTGGCTGTTGGATCAGACCTGCTAGCCCAATCAGAATGTTAATTCTAAAAAGTTATATTTTTTCCAAGTAGAACTTTTGTCTAGCTTTCCAAAATTGCTTTGAACATTTGATTTGAGCATGATTTGAATTAGATATAAATTTTTGAAGATGAGATACATAGTTTGAGAATTCTTGGTTGACTGCTGCATTACAGAGGGTCTGTTGAATTCACTTTGGCTTAGCTTGTTAATCACATATTTTTATCAAATAGATCTTTTTAATACCTCTTCATAGCTATATAGAACGTTTGATTTGAGTAAGAATTGAATTAGATATGAATTTTTGAATACAAAATACATAGTTTAAGACTTCTTGGTTGACTGCTGCATTACAGAGGGTCTACTGAATTCACTTTGGCTTAACTTGTTAATCACATGTTTTTATCAAATAGATATTTTTAATACCTCTCCATGGCTATATAGAACGTTTGATTTGAATAAGATTTGAATTAGATATGAATTGTTAAAGGCGAGATACATAGTTTAAGCCTTCCTGGTTGACTGTTGTGTTACAAGGAGTCTGCTGAATTTGTATTGGCTTAACCTGCTGATGTCATAATTTTCCTAGTTAGAACTTGTTAATAGCTTTCCAATGGTATAAGGAAAGCCTAGATCCAAGTCGTAACGAATTCACTAAGAATTTTTGAAGTTAGAAGTTAGATAGGTGGGTTGGAAGGATCGGTTGAATCGACCTCGCACTTCCAACCCTCATAACTTTTGCATTTCTTATCCGATTAAGGTGATTTTTAGATCATTGGAAAGGTAATTACGTGCACTAAATAAATATATTATGCTTAGGCCTACATTACAGTGCAAAAGAAATACTTTATATTTTAATTGTTAACTAAGGTACGTTTTACTATCAAACTAGTTACAAAGAAGGAGGCAAGGTCGATGCCCGGGAAGTGGAGCAAGGAAGGAGGTAGCGGCTCGACCTATATCGAGCCCAAATCAACCGAGGAGAATTGAGGTAAATTAACTAACCCTAGCCTTCCATTTAGGGTTGAAGGGAGCGCGGCTAAGGTATGCATCTTTAACCCCACTCACCTATCTCGTAAGGTCAAGTGGCTTGACCACTTGACCGCCAAGGGAAGTACCCAACTCCATTGTCTTCGGGCCCCTTGGTATGTTTTGTGGTAGTAGCTACATTTATTAGAAAGTTTCCTATGTGGTGAAGGCGGGTTAATCACCGACACGACCACTCTGAATGTTGTTGATGGAAAGGTGGGGTTAATGGCCCACGAATCCATTATCATGTTGTTGGCCCAAGGGTTGGAGGTGATGGCCCCAACCCTTGAAGATTGTGCAACAGGTTGAACACACTGGTTGCCCTATTCTCCGGTCCCATCAAGTTGAGTTTCGTGGTCAAACCGTTTTAAACTAATTAATAACCAACATAATTTGTACAACCCCCGCGGGCAAAAACCAACCGGGAACTTAACTCGAAAGGTTGATACTACCCCCTCCGGCGGCAAAGATCGGAGGGTATAAGTGTCAATTGACCTTCAAGAGACCCGCACAGGGCCTTGAAGGGTTCGGGTTAGGGCGTGCACCAAACAGGTAGGTGGTGATGCCATAATATATGAACTTAGTAATATAGGCTTTGTTTAATCAACCCTAAACTAAGAAGGAAGGTTGAGAGGGTGGGATTTAATCAAGGTCCCCCCATTTAGAGAATTTAATTCATAACAAGTAAGGAATTAGAGGTGGCCAAGGTAAAAGGTAAGGTTATTTTATTCATTAGAGTTAGGTTGCCTTGATTCCAAGGCTGGTGCGTCTGCGCGTAGACTAGGATAGATTAGGCATTAGGTTAGAAAAATATATAATTCTCTTAAGCACTTATTAATCTAGGCACAACCTACCGAAAGGACACGACGCGATTAACAAATCCCTCCACAAATCTAAATACTTATAAAAAATCATAACATTCGGGTTCGGCTTGGGCACCTGCTAAGGCAGGCCACCCTCACCGAAGGGCTTGTGCGGTACTTTTAGGCTCCCTCGGAGGGGGGTGCCCAAAAGCACCACACCGGTGCAACCCCGATATTACTCATCGGTGAGTTTGGCCAATAGATTGACTTGGAAAAGTTTGATTGTGATTTGAAATGTATGCACAAAAATTTGGAGGTCACAATGGGCGAGCGTTTTTTCGCATAAACTACCTTTAATGGCCCTCATTGAGGCAGGGGATGCTACAAGTCAGAGCGGAGTGTTGGGTCTTATGTCCAGGGAATGGAATCAGACCTATAATGGAAGGGATTGTTGGGAGCACGCACCCGCCGCACAACCCAGAAAACAACATCAACCAGAGTTTCTTGATGTTGCTATGGGAGGATGGACTGCAAAATGTGAAGGTCACAAGGGTGTTTAAAAAAAACGTGGAGTTGATGTTCATTGAGGAGAATTCCATAGTCCGATACTTGGACGTCATTGTGACACCACCCGTTTCAAACGACACCACTGTGAAGTGGTTTGTCCGATATCTAGTGGACAAGGAGAAGGAGGCATAAAACAATGATTACATGTATGCGAGGCCAGTGCTCACCGGGAGTAGGAAGGATGACAGCGAAGCAACATTACAGTTGTAAACAAGGCGTTGAATGTTGCTGACATGAAGCAAACACTGCCACAAACTGTGCACATATAAATTGTAGATGTTTTATTTGAAATACATAGTGGGAAAAACTACATGCCGCTCTCTTCAAACGATGGACACGTACAGGTTGTTGAACATATGTCATTTTAAGAGTGCGCACAAGAAACGTTTGTAAGATGCCATGTGGACCACAATACCAAAATAATTGAACTCCGGCATATAGCTTCAGAGAGGGATATCCAGATGCATTGTTGTTTTCATGTCAGGACATGTACTTGTTGGTGTGATTGCTTGAAGGGCAAGGTGGCACCCCTCCATTTCAGCCATAGGCACAGGGTGCCGCAACTGCGATCTTTTCTCCTCCATAATCCAAACTTGTACTCTACTTCCTGCTCGAAGACCAAAGATTGGGCCAAGAGGTGGAATACCAGGCTCAACTAGTGTGGAAGAACGGTTGCATGTTTGGGCCATGTGCTTGCAATGGTGAATGTTAGCTTCCCATCAATGCAAACGATGAAATCCAGTGTGGCATCTTGCGTGAATGTCTCCAACATACAAAACGTGTCTGGACCAAAAGGGAAAATGATGCAGGAACAACATTGGAGAACATTAGAAATTGCAAATCTATCTATGCAGCAAAAGTCAGTATGGGTTTTTTCACAACTGCAATGTTTGTGCCAATTCCGGATGTACATGCATTATTCTTGGTGTCAAAAGAACTCTGACAATGTGTCGTCAAATGTTGTGCCCAGATGATGTGAATGCCATGTGTGGTGCTAGCAAGGAATCCACCAATGCAGAAGATGGCATGACTGAGAGGACTGAACAAGTGTAGGAGGCATGTGGAACAGCATGCAAACATGAACGATAGGACACGTACGCATGACATAAAACATGGTGTCTATTACACGCTGCTCTCGTGTATCTGCAAAGGACATGTCACGATTGTGGCCACATATTTTGCTCACAATGCCAAATAACTGCCAAATGCATACTATATTCGCTTGTGTTGGGGGCCAGCCATTCGGGAGGCCAACCCAAGCTATGAGACATTGGTGCCTTAGCGCAAAGTAAATCGACGAAATGGCTAGGTGGCATTGCCATGGGCAGCAACTATGTCAAGCATGCACAACGACAACAAGTGCGATCTACATGGTTGCGCAATTCACAACTACATTGTTATGACCATTGCGGGGCAATCGTGCTTACGCACATGGACAACCAATCTTGTATATTGTGGTATCATCCACGCTGCACATTGAAGAGGAAAGCTAAATTGACGTGGGCGGAAGGTGTTGGTGCATGCGAACCTATCAACCTCCCAGAGCTCCCCTGCAAAATTGGTGTAGTTGACATGTACATTTTGTGCATGTATTCATGCAGAACCGTGTTGTTGCATTGACATCTATCCCCAAACAATAGTGAAGGAATTTATGTTGCAGTTGTGAACGCAATTCGCTTCCCGCAGTGCATGCCCAACGCAGTGAACACGGGGGGGTCACTCTATAGGATTTTTGTGCTCCACGTGCGGTGGAGGGGTATTTGTTTAGGGGCTATTTACCTCCAAGGCATGAATTAAAAGCTCCCTATAATTACTTAATTTTCTAAAATGGCCTATTTTTTTGCACCCTACCATTACTTATAATGCCCATGTCATTGCAATTTTTTGTAGTCTACATTCCTTTTAATTAAAAAAATTAATTTAAAAGTGCATGCAATGCCAAAGTGGTGGAAAAAAACATGGCAAGAAAAGGGTATAAAGAATACCTACAAGAATCTACCTACAAGATGTTGAGATTGCACGATGAGAGAGAGCTTGGAGCGACCAAAGATGGAAGTTGGATTGAAGGCAACGTCACCATGATCTCGCAAAAAGATCGCAAAATAAAGAAAACTGAACAGTTGGACAAATATGGCAGGGACAACATGCAAAAGACTCCAGCATTGAATAAAACGTGTGTGCTATGAAGAAGTGGTACTAGAAATGAACATACATGTTGGAGATGACGATGTCGGAGTAGAGAAGTCACCGAAAAAATGAGAAGCCACATGAAAAATGAAAAATAAGAGGCCACCAAGAGAAGGGAGAGAAGCCACCGAGAGATGTCGGGAAGAGAGTTAGGGTTAGAAGCCACCAAGAGGTGTCAGGAAGAGAGTTAGGGTTAGGCTTACAATTTCATCCATTTTTTGGTAACTGATGAGTCATTTTTCATCCATCCCTCATGAGGCATGTGTACAAAATCGATTCTACTAAAAATACATCCTAGGATCCTTATTTTCAACCCCTATATTATTTTTACAAAAAGGAATGGCCCATATTTTATACCTATCTATCTTACTTGTAATGGGATTGTCTACTTTTAATGGACCCTTCATTATTTGGAATTTTTTATAAATTTTATGTCAAACGAATTTAATTCTCCCTATATTATGCCACACGTCGTTCTTAAAATGCACTAAGTGAACCCCCCGTGGCAGTGAACCAATATTGCCCAGGCATCCTCATCTTGTTGTGTCCATCTTCCATGTGCCTGGTTTTTGCAATAACATAGAAATTGTGTTTGATCTTACTGATTTTCTCACCATGCAGGTAGCAACTGCGGGAGATGGAGGCACGGCACCCTGCACCCCATGTGTTCCACCTTATGTTTAGAGCCATAGGGCATCGCGTATTAACATGTACATTCTGTGCAATTGACTAGTGGAATTGACATGTACATTATGTGCATGTATTCATGCAGAACTGTGTTGTTGTGTTGACATATGTCCGCAAACAATAGTGAAGAAGATGGGGTTGCAGCTGTGAGCGCAATTCGCTTCCCGCAGTGTAAGCCCGACGCAGTGAACCAATATCGCCCAAGCATCCTCATTGGGAGATGGAGGTACGACACCCTGCACCCCACGTGTTCCACCTCATGTTTGAAGCCATAGGGCATACTATATTGACATGTACATTCTATGCATGTATTCATGCAGAACCATGTTGTTGTGTTGTCTACCTGCAAACAATAGTGGAGGACATTATGTTGCAACTGTGAATGCAATTCGTTTCCCACAATTCAAGCCCGACGCAGTGAACCAATATCGCCTAGGCATCCTCATCGTGAGATGGAGGCACAACAACCGGCACCTCATGTTTAGAGCCATAGGGCATCGCTTATCCATTGGCAGAGTGACTACATGCCATTATACTAGGAAGGGCCCATTGAGATCAAACATGCAATGGTGTTGCAAGAAATCCGTGCAGTTGACACATTCCCAAACATCTATCACTTCGATCATTGGATGAAGTGCCAAAGGCGCCCGCTTCAAGCAACGATTTCCATGAAGTGGGTTGTCCGCTATTTAGTGAAGGAGAAAGAAGCCACAACGATGGACACCTTGCAATAGGGCCGATGTTTTTCGGGCTCAACAATAGTGCCATTTAATTAGCAATATAGTCACAAATATGGCGTACAATGCCATTGTCATGATACAAACATTGTTGCAATCTATATTCTTTTATACCGATAATAAACTATGTGGACTATATTGGGGGAAAAGACACACATTGTGTACTATAAACTATGAACATGAACATACACCTGGCCATACACCTTAATGAAAGTGTGCACAATAAATACCAAGAAAGATACATGGGAAAATAAAATCCTGAATTATGTGGAGTCGTGTTTACGTGGAACCAAAAAAAAAATAGCGAGGTTGGCCCCCAACCAATACCCCTCCACATTGACTTGTCACAACATACCCAAACCCCTCAATTAAGGCGCGATTATGGTTCAAAAAAATTTGTCTACTTAATGCAAGCCCGCAATTATGGCCAATTGATGTCAGAGTCATAATTCGTTTGTGGTGCACCCGACAAGTTTTTGACACCACTATAAGGAATGGGGGTCCTTTCTAACACAAAAAGGACACATAAATGACAATGTTTTGGGGCCACCACATGTGTCATGAAGGTTTGCAGCCCTGTGAAAGTAGTGTCATCATGGACCAGTCCTATTTTTGCACAAAAGAGTCCTATTTAAGGCCTTTGACCGCGACAGTAATTAATAATTTTGACGGCCGTGGTAATTAATGACCTCGATCGCCGCGGTAATTTATGATTATGGGGGAATTCCAAAGGTACATTAATTCAATCTCATATAATATGTCTCTATAAAAGAGATATCCATTAATAAGTGCACTCGTCGCCTCCCGAGGCTAGCCATCTATATAAAGCACCTACTTCCAAGTGCCTAGCCACCTACCTACCAAGGTAGGCTAAGCCAAGGGCGGGGCCCAAGGGGTTTGATCCTTGAACCTCTTGGCTCCCGCGTAGAGGCCTTAGCCACTAAGCCACCACTCATCACATGATATATGAGGAGTATTTAAAAGATTTGTATATAGAGGCCCCAAGTTACTCTTCATTTACTGTTTTTATTTACTGGTTTTATTTACTGGTTTTACTTACTGTTTTTACTTACTGTTTTTATTTACTGGTTTTACTTACTGTTTTTATTTACTGTTTTTATTTACTGGTTTTACCTACTGTTTTTATTTACTATTTTATTTACTATTTTTATTTACTGTTTTTAGTTACTGTTTTTAGTTACTGTTTTTATTTACTGTTTTTATTTACTATTTTTATTTACTATTTTTATTTACTGTTTTTTATTTACTGTTTTTTATTTACTGTTTTTATTTACTTGTTTTATTTATTGTTTTTACTTACTGTTTTTACTTACTGTTTTTATTTACTATCTTCTACCTTAGTAGTTAATTAGGTAGGTGACTTCCTTCTCGGTCTAGATCTAGCTAGAAGATCTACAAAAGTAAACAAATTTGTTTACTTTTGTAGATCTCCTAGCTAGATCTAGATCTAGAAGGAAGTCACCTACGTAATTAAAGATAGAACATTCTTTCACGGACTTCCTTGCCATTAAGTATTTGCTATTTTAGTGCATTTATGTTAGATGAATGCATGTAATGTCTCTCTTCAACCTTAATTAGTAGTTAATTAGGTAGGTGACTATCTTTTAGCTAGATCTAGACCTAGAAGGAAGTCACCTACCTAATTAAAGATAGAACATTCTTTCACGGACTTCGTGCATGACATTAAAATGACACAACTCTTACACATATGTGTAAGAGTTTTAAGCTTTCGCTCGATTTGTGTTGCGGAGCTCAAAAATCGAGCGAAAGCCTAAAATTCCCACACAAAAGTTTTTTTATGACGAGCATGTGCAAATATCCCACACGGGGGGCCCTCCGTGTTAGAGCGGTATGTCATGAGGGACCCCCATTCCTTCTAGTGCACCCTCCACCCCCGATTACCATGACATGGTTATACCATTCATTAAATAATAGGACTGGTCCAAGATGACAGCAACTCCACAGTGGCTGTGACCTCGTCGCCACTTAGCGACACGTGTGGTGGACGGCTAGAAGTGTCAGTTCGCTGTGCTTTTGGTGTGGGAAAAGACATGTCTTCCTACTAGTGGAACCAATGCCCGGGAAGTGTTTGGGCATAGTCAGTCAAGATCCTAGTGTATCTAAATCCAGCCGGTTAAATTTTGACATCTTCCGGTTTGCTTTATTCATTTGGCGTATATTCTATAGATTCCTCTAAAATGATTGGTAATTCTCTTGAAGTCTCGAACTTCAACCAGTTATTTCTCAAACTTAGCCAGTTCGTCTATAACTAACCGCCGGTTCTCCTCAAGCAGTGTTCAGAACTTTAGATGCAATGAGCCTCAACTTTAATCCTTAATGTCCTATGCGACCATAATATGGATGTGACCAGTCCGCTCTCAACTGGCTTATAGTGGAATTTCTCCATGAATGTTTGCTTGACATGTGTCATCTCTACGGTTTAGGGCAACATATCTTAAACATGTTTTTTTGATGATTCCTATGTGCAAATGATTCCCAATTGAGTTGAAAAGTTGCATGACACTTCAATGGAGCATATCCACACCATCTATTGTTGGAATTTTTAGTTGGACCTAAGTTGGTGGGTGTAAATCCATGTGGAATGTGCGCAGTTGTGGCATTGTTGCCTCAAATTGCAAAGCTTTCCAACACATTCACAAAATAATGGTTTCAAGATTTGTGAGCTGATTTGAGTAGGTACAATATATTGCCCCTCTTTTGAACAAGGATAGCATTTTGTCATTTGGAGATGATTTGAGTGGAGGTTTGATCAAAATACCAACCCCAATTTAGGTTCTAAAACGTTGCCCTTCAAGACCACTATTGATATTCTTATTATAATCTCCTACATAACAAAACTTCAATGTTTGAAATTTAGAGTGTGAGTAGTCACCTCTAAATCCCAAACATCTATATGGTTGGATTATCAAAAAAGCTTTAGACCTTCAACTACGGTCATTGAAATTGAGGTCACATTTTATGGGCAAATTGAGGGAAATTGGTCATCAGAAGTTAGTGGTTAAGGTAAGCGGGCCTTCAACATACACTTTTAGCTCAGCACCCACTTCTCATAGGATTTGAAACACACAATTAGTGCAAGCTAATTAACAACCTTAAACTATGCATGTAGCCATTTTCCTCATGATTTTTGGACTTTGTATAGATATTTTATTCATTGTGAAAATAGTGAACATTCTTTTTTTAATTGATCACATAGGTTTCCTCAGTAATGTTCACTATCTAACTACGAAGGTTTATCATATTTTGATCAAGTGGTCCAATCTCTTTTGATTCTTGAAGACATGTTTTTGTGATGTCCGTTTTTAGATCCATAGACTTAACCGCGCACCACTCAAATACAGGTCTTCATGTACAATGAGTACTCGAACTAAACGCCTCCTTAGAACATGCAAGAGTGTGGTGCCAGTTGATTATATTCCCAAACACTAAAGATCATAGGGAGCAAGCACAGTCAAGTATATAGAAAAAATGCTCTAGTATATTAAAACCATCATTTTTTGGTCAAACGCCTAAAAGTAGTAGCAAAGTGTTGTTTAAATTGGAAATTTTTTCCATGGTGCCCTCTGTTGTTGTGTTAGGTACTCAAATATAGAATATGAATATGAGATCTTCAAAATTTATCATTAAAAGTATTGCTCAAAAGGTAATGGCTAGACTTGGTTTTGGAAGTAGATTTCATGGCCTTAAATATTTTGAAGTTGGATTTTCTTTTCATATCCCTTGAATTCGCTATAAACTTGAGGGCACCATAACAAAAATTTGTATAAAAACATCAATTTAATATAATTTTATCATGCTGTAAACAAAATTTAGAGAATTGTGTGTCCAATATATCTACTTGCACACTACTAGCAGCATCTTCTAAAATATGTAGACTTTTCTTGAAAAAAAAAACTCAACATAAATTGCTTGGCTTTGTAAGTCAATGTCTTTTTCGAACGTTTATATTTTTTTTTCGCAAAACTCAAAGTTAGTATATAGTTTTGAATCAATTTCACTTAAAGCTATCTAGGGCAATGGAGTTGTCTACTTGACCATGCTTGCGACCTCTGTGTTCACAAAATCTTGCAACTATATGTGTACTTTCATCAAACATGGTGGGTCCTTTTCCTTTTGAGTCATTTTCTATGCAAGAGAAGTTGTTTGCAGTTTTTAATGAAGCACATGGCTTGACTCATAATAAGAGGTGGAGCCTTAAAATGTTTTGAATATGTTTTCTTCTTTTTTCCATAGCACTATGAAACCCTACAGTAATGAAAAAAATTTAGAATAGCTTATAACAAAAGAAATGATTTGAGTGATGTTTATAGCCAAATATAATCACAAAAGCATAGAAATTAACTTGCATGCAAAAATCGTGACAAAAGCTTGTTATCATATTTAAATTGTATGGTATCCATATTGTTCAATCCATAGTGTATATGTGTCTATATACATGTGTGTGTCTGTCTGTACAAAAGGGGGGTGCGTCCACATAGGATGTGTTTTAACCCTCTAAAATAATGATATAATAACACGTGGGGGGGGGTTGGAGGGGGTGGATCCCTTGTAGAGTTATGAACCACGTGAGACAAAAAGGTGTTTCTTCATAGGAGGAGGACATGTATATGAAATAATGTGCATACTCATGGGATATTTGGCATATTTGATGAAGATTTTTCGGAGTATATCTACTATATTCTCAAAGTCAATTTCAAATATCAAATTTTTTTAAGGCTTTTAGTTTTCCACTTTGTAATATTAAATTGGACCCTATCTTTTGTCGTACAACGTTTTCTTGTGGAACAGCAACAACTCCCCAGTATCATACATTTCTATGAATTGTTGGTATTATTCCTTTGAGGTGTGGTAAAAGGACATCACCTTTTCATTTTTCAAGATTATCTGCTGCACCAACCATACATGGATGCACCCCATGATTTGAAGGCTATAAACCAACCGTATAATTTTATCAGAAGAAAAAATTGACATATGTTTAGTGAAATGTATCATTTTTAGAGGTACTTATTCGATTCCAACATGATACACACACCATTTACATTCATTATATATTCTACTATGTTGAAGACACCTAGATTTTCTACATTCTTTAGAAATTCAAACGGTCTATGGCAACGTCCGGCAAGAGCCTAAGGCTAATACAAATGCAGCCTACAAAATTTGTGACTTAGCCTATAAAATTTTGAAAGTGTAGGACAAAGAGCCTATGGACAATTTAAAAACATAGGATATCAACCTATGTGATAAAAAACATGTAGGAAATTTTGCCTACAAAATTTTTAAAAGAGAGGATTTTAGCCATTCATCCTTCTTCAAATTGGGAAATTAGTTGGCCTAAGTACATATCTTTAGGCTAATACTCGGGGCTCTTGGGTGGCACATAGGCGGATATCAATAATAGCCCTGACTCCCTCCCCGCCGATCTTTACAAATACCACAGCCCAAGCCCCATCACCGCACCATTCATCACAGCTTGGATAGTGTGATGCGGGTGGCGATTGAAGGACCAACCAATAATTTTGAGTTTATTTTGCAGGAAGCTATATCTTTGTGGAAGGATTCAAGAAAGTTTCGATTCTTGTTTACTAATCCTGAGAAATATCTTGCAGGAAGAGTAGAGGTTGAATCAGAAGATGGTGAGGACTTTCACCCTTAAACTCATTTGAATTTTAGCAACCTTTCATAACTTATAATCAACTCTTTAAAAAAGAGTTGGTTAATCCTTGGCCTTCAAACGTGGTGAAGGGCTTAGCCAGGTTCAATTCCTGCCAAGGATACCACTTAGTACTCAAATTTTGAATTTAAAGCCTACAACATTAAAAGATATGAAGGATTTTAACCTACTAAAAATTAGTTTTGAAGGCAATTGGCGGGTAACTTAAAAACTCAAAAGGTTTTCAACTTACAAAAATTTGATATTGTAGGATGCAACCTATGCCATGAGGGAAATAGCCTATGCCCTTTTAAAGAGGTAGGCAATTAACCTTAATAACTTCAAAAACTTTTCGGACGCTGGTCTATGGTGGTATGGTTGTGGAATAATCTTGCTAAATAACGGTTTGTCCTCTTATGAAAAGGTCGAAGGAAGGAGGCCGACTTAACTTAGTAGTTTACATGACGGCTTAGGCCTTCAGGGGTTGAATAAATGAAGATTTTGACGTGCGTCAAGTACGTGATCTTGAATATCATCACAATATCACAACATATCCAAAAAAATCTGCAACATGTACAAATCATAGCACATCAAATTAATTGTAGTCTGTAGCTAAGGCCGGGTGAGGCGATGACATCATCGGCTTTCTTCCGCAACTCACCCAAACACATACTCACTTCCTTTGCATAAATCGCAAACTCCGGCACTCACAACTCCATCCCCCAATCCTCCCTCCTCTCCTTTGAGTTTGCAAGACTCAAAAATTATTACTATAATTTAGTCATGTGAATGTTCTCTTCGACCTATACTCGTGATATAGGTTACCCTATTTCTTATTGCCGGTCAGCTACAAAATTGAGAACAACTTATCCACGTAATCGATAATTGTGGCACCTAACTATGCTTGCAATCTAAACCTAACTAGAGTAGACATACACATTTTCAATACGCCCCCCCCCCCTTGGCCCCTTACGCCGTCAATCTTAATACATAGAGTCCCTTAAAGCTGTGAACTTTCACACATGTAGCCGTCTCATTTGGCACAAGAAAGAAGTAAGTTATAAGGGCACGGATTTGGATTCCTTGAAAAGGTTACTAATTGTACTCAAGTTTTTGTTTCCTGGTCATGGAAAAGAGGTCGACCTATGCTGTGGATATAGGTTGGGGGAGAATCTTGCCTTTAGAAATTTACAATAATTTCAAAACTTGGAAATAAATTGTGTATTTTTTTGTTTTTTTTGGGTGAATCATTGTGATATCAATTTCCAAATTGGTGAGAAATCAACCCAGTATCACACTTGTACTACACTTATGTGAAATTACCAAAGTTATTGAAAATGCGTTTGTAGACTCTTATTGACTTTGCCACTCACATTTAACTAAGTTGGGTTTTGACCATGACATGTCGATATTGTGTTGCACGGAAATAGGTTGGCCTAAGCTACGAAAATGGAGGGTGATCGGGAAAGAATTGGCTACCTTAGGGCCACTTCACACAGGAGACTAAGAGCCCGTGACCATTACACTTCAAGCACTCTCATTGGTGGAAAGGCCGGAGCCAGTCCAAGTTCGCTTCACACTACGCTTGAGGGACCAACGGAGTGTGTGAATGCAAGATGGATGTAAAGTCTACATGGATTCCTACATGGCATCGAATGGATCATGTTTCATGATCATTTGGACTATTTTCATAAACCACCTCTTGGAGATAGGCCTAACACAAAAGCAAGAGACCATGGCACTCCGAACGCTCAAAGCCGTTGATTTATTCTATATTATCATGTGAGGACCCGCATGTATAGACATTCATTGAAATAGCATTTGGTTGAGGGCCCGGTCACATATGACTTCACACTACACTTGAGGGTCCTGACTACACTACATGATTTTGGAGGTGTGTTGGGACGGCCTTTGGACACTTTCTTTGGGCTCTCACAATTTCATGGTCACGGCTCTTGGCTCATGTGTGAAGTGGCCCTTAATTGCAACGTGGCGGCCGAGTTGAGGTGATGACATGGCGCTTCATCTTCCTCAACTCCCCCAACATGCCACCCCTCACTCGTTCGTATAAATCACAAACTTCGTCACTCCCAAATCCATTCTCACTCCTCGTCGTCACAAAATCTCCGCCTCCCTTGTCATTTGCGAAGTCCAACTTACTAGTCTCGGAGCTCTCGATTCCGTTAGTATCTTTGGGAGCCTTGCGCTTGAAGGTTGCGAAGTCCAACTTCGTCTTGGAGCACGTGATTCTATTAGTATGTTTGCGCTTGCTCTTGAAGGTCCCTAGTAGGAGCTCCACACGTAACAGCACCGTTTGGTTATGTTAGAAGGTGGTGGAGTGATCGGAGGGTTGTTGTGTGGCTCCCGATTTTCCAGTGTTTCTCGCATCATCGCATAAACTCATTGCAGGAGGCGATGGTGTGTTCATTGACAATCCTCTAGTTAGACATGCCCACGGGAAACACCGACTTCTTTTGGTCTAACCTTGAGTCCTCGATTTGTACAGCCCGTAACTCTTACCACCGCAAACGAGCTCATCTGGAAACAAGCGCCTGGAAAATTGGCTTCAACCTCAAGTTCTCGATTTGTAAGTCAAGGATCTCAAGGACCGCACTCGAACAAATTTGGGGCAAGCGCCTGAAAAAATTACGTGCAAGTTGCACGTGGCGCTCGGATGTGTTGGTGGCGGTCCTAGAGATCCTTGGTTTACAATCCGAGGACTCGAGCCTCCTCCAATGTGCACTTGTTTTGGTCTAGCCTCGATTCGTACAGCGCGTAACTCCCACCACCGCAAACGAGCACATCTGGAAACAAGCGCCTGGAAAATTGGCTTCAACCTCGGGTTCTCGATTTGTAAGTCCAAAACTTCAAGGAGCGCAGTCGAACAAATCTGGGTCAAGCGCCTGAAAAAATTACGTGCAAGTTGCACGTGGCGCTCGGATGTGTTGGTGGCGGTCCTAGAGGTTCTGGGTTTACAATTCGAGGACTCGAGCCTCCTGCAGTATGCATTTGTTTTGGTCTAGCCTCGATTCGTACAGCGCGTAACTCCCACCACCGCAAACGAGCACATCTGGAACAAGCGCCTGGAAAGTCTGCTTCAACCTCGGGTTCTCGATTTGTAAATCCAGGAGCTCAGCACCGCACTCCGAACAAATGTCGAACAAGCGCCTGAAAAATTACGTGCAAGTTGCACGTGGCGCTCGGACGTGTTGGTGGCGGTGCTGCTCCTTGGTTTACAATTCGAGGACTCGAGCCTCCAATGTGCACTTAGGATGGAATTGGCATGCAGCACAAAGAGGACGCTCATACTTGCTACGGTGTATACAACCCCAACGTATGTCCTACTCTGCATTTTCTCCACCTTCAATCTCTGCTCTTGTACGTGTTGTCCGGGATGTTCACGGGACCAATATATCATCTCTGAAGCCTGTGTGTTTCTTCCAATTGAGAACCGTGGTTTCTGTCCTTTCTTTTTCGAGCTCTATGCTCGTGCTCTTGTGTGAGCGTCTGATTACTAGTAGATGTATCCGAAGGACCTTATATGCAAAGGAAACCCTTTGGTGGCAGTCTATTGCGAAACGCAATTTTTGGCCTTACAAAAAAGTGTTTCGTGCTTCGTTCTGTGTTCGTTCTGGATGTAGAATATGCTTGATTCACTTTGTTTTTGTGGTTTTGTACACTTGGTTTAGTCTTTTACCCATGCTCAAGTAGTGGCACGAAGCTGAGTGTGGTCATCACTGACTATTTAGTGCATGTGTTTAATCATGTGCAACAATGTAAGAGAAAAACGCATGAGGGGTCTGAAGCGCAAGCGCTGAAAGTTGAGGCAAAGATCGAAGTAGGCAGCTGTTGTGGAGTTCGATCTACGAGGAGGCTGCAGCACTTCAGGGCCGTTTTCCAGCATCTGAAATGGTCTTTGGTTGCCTTCGCCGAGTTTGCTGGATATATCTTTGAAAGCTCCACGACACTGCGAAATTCTGCTTCTCCTTATTTGGCTTCTTAGCTGATGAGGTCTCAGTCGTTTTCGACTGAGTGGCGAATCTGCACTTTGCTACTCCTACCAAGTTTAAATGAGAAACGGCTGGAAACAGCTTTTTGCCAGTAGAAGTATTTTGTGTAACAAGTGATGACTCTTGATACGCGTATTGGCGAGACTCATTCGTGTGTTTGCAGGGTCAACATTTACTCCTTTCTTTACAGTTGAGATTTAGAGTCGGTAGACATTTGAATTTTTTTGATTCGTTTTGTTTTATTTTGACAGCATCCTTGTGGCTGGAGCAAATGTCCATGCGTATGTCGATTCGGTTAAGAACCCACAGAGTAGCAATACTTTTCATCGACTAACGCCAAACACGCAACGTCTGACTGGAGTGCATTGCCTCTTTACAGGAAATGTCAATGATCGTGGACACAGATTCTAAACACCAACGTTAGGAAACATTGTTGGATGGGGAGTTCACGAAATAACAGGTTGGAGCAATGAGCACAATCTCGAGGTCTGGGCTGATTAGTGAAATATAACTCCACAGTGCTTCTGTGACAATCAATACCACGTTAAGTGCCATTCCAAGATATAATAGAGACATTGCATCTAAAAGTGACCACACTTGCGTACGAGAGTTTTACTGTAGCCTTGTTCGGCACTTTCCAAGCTGGGCTAAGGTTTGGTGGTGTTCCCGTGAACTCATCCATAATTTGGGAAAGTTCAAAACGTAGTGAACCATTCTACAGCCTCCTGGAAATCAGTGTCTGGGAAGACTTTTGGGCATAGATCGGTCGAAATCCTAGTGTTTCCAAGTCCAACCAGTTACATGTTGTGATCTTTCAATTTTGTTACCCAAAGCAACTGTAAATTTTCTTTCATTTTGTACGAAGATATCGATAGCAACTTACAAGGGCACCATGGAAACTGGTATCCAAGGATGAATATCTGTAGCACAAGGTAATATCAACTCTTAAGCGTCTCCATGCATAAAAACATGAATTTGTGCGGCATATTTCCAATTTTTTGAATCGTGTGAAAAGCGACCCTATCGGAAATCAACCCATTCTTCAAATGCACTTTTTGAATTGGTTGCATATCTTGATGTTAGTGAAGATACAAATGCGTAGCATGAGCGACCTTAGATGCATATACATACATTATATTTTGATCCTCAATGTCAAATACATGTAAATTTTCATCTTCTCCTTGACAGAAGACAATGTATAAAACGAGATTCATGTAAAACATGATTTTTGAACCTAATGAGGTCTGTGTAAATGTATTTGGTCGTATATTGAGACTCCATGTCCTTCAAGGGTTAACCACTCCACCTAAAGCTACATTGTAAGATTCCACTATGGCGCAAAACCATTGTTGGTAAGGGATTGATATTGAATGTGTCCCCCCCCCCCCCCCGAGAAAAATAACACGTTTGCCAATATGTTGCAAATGATTTCAATGCAGGGAGGGAATGCTTGAGCAATGCAAGTTGTTGACAATTAGGGGCAAATGCACATTATAAATGCTCTTTGCTCTGTTAGAGCTAATTCTATTGACTAGAGTTAATCACCTGTTCATTGCGTTCATGGATAATATGGCATCAATGAAACCTTATCTGCCCTGCCACTGGTCAAAGGCATATTTGCACATTGGAAGTGTCCATGAACAATCTTCTTTTAATTTAAGTTAGGTGATGCATTCCTTTTGCAATTTTTGCGACTTTGATCTGTAGTGCTTCCAGAAGATTGAATGCACCACTTATTGATCATCTTGCAATCTCTCATCGATAAGTATCCGTAAGCGAATACCACATGAGAACAACTGTATGAGTTGAATGCATAGAAAAATATGGGGTTGTGTACACTCTAGACTCCGTACTATCAACCTCCTTAATGTCAATCCTTCTCTTATATCCCGAAACCCAAGGGAATCAATGTTCTCGGCTTAAATCTCACATTTCCCTCCCATATATCATGGGTTTTGACAATAAAATAAATCACCAAGGAATTCAAACCACATGCTCACACGCATCACATTGTCATCATCGTAATTATGGTCATTGCAATGTTGACAATGTCTTATTCCAAAATGTCACATGCTACAATAATCCTCCTTTTTATCAAGCATCCATGCTAACTCCTTAATATCATGTGCACTTTGGTTGCCACAAGTGCGATATTATGGGGTCTAGAGTGTATTTGGATGGGACTACCCTACCAATATTTCAACTTCATTTGTGATCATGCTCATCTGTTTGTTATTACAAATTCTCCATTCGATGTCAACCTAAGATATGTGATCCTTGGGTGGTCACTCTTCTTAATTGGACATCTATATTTGAGTGGTATATGCCAAGGCTTGTAGTTAAAAGAACAGACACCAAAAAATTCATGTGTCATGATGAGATGAAACTACCTATGGTATCAAACTACATCAACTATTCTAGGACCAATAATTAACACAATTGGGAGGACCAATGTGATCACTTGCTCAGTGATAGAATCTTCATTTTAACAATTTATAACTTTTGCATCCCAATTCCAATTCTAAAACTTGATATGACAATGTGTGATTTGCAATTGCTAACCAGATGAGACAACTTTTGATTCGATCCAACGGTCAGAAATGCTTGTGGAGTAAGAAGTGTCCATATTAGGGCCACACACGTTATGTACGGATGCAGAATTGCCTTTGAAACCCACCTTCCAAATATCAATGTCAATCACAGTGTGGAGTCCATCACCTTCCACAAAGCCAACTCAGTAATATTTTATGGAAATGGTTTGCCTTGTTTGATTGTTCAACATTCAATGGATTTGATCCAATCATAGTCCACTTTGGATTTGACTAGAGATCCTCTTATTCCAAAGAAATATAATTTCTGATTATGGATGTTAGAGAAGACAATCAATTCAATGTATCGATGATAGAGAATTGGGAGATTAGGTGAGAGCTTGTTGGACTCTTGACATCTTGGCTATCAGAATTTCTGATAACACAATTCAGCAATCTACTATGCAGGGAAAAGTTCAGAATCACTAGAGTGAGGTTGCTAAGATTGTTTAGGCCTGTAAGTGAGAAAAAAAAACACCAACTAGACATGTGCGATGAATCCTATTTGGAATCTGAGTGGCATCCTCCCTGTGCATGTTGGCTCATGGCACTGTCAATCATATAGTGAACTCTTTGCTGTAGAGATGTGTAATATTCACAAGGTCCATTGAGTGTACTCAAGACTAGATGACAACTTTGGTAGAAAATGCAATGAAGCCCTCTTAAAATCATCACTTGTACACAGTTGCACTTAGCAAAGAGAAAGAGAGTCTAGAGCTCTCAATCTGGCTCCAATTACCAGATATAATTTTCAGGCTTTCAAAAGTCTAGAGCAAGGATATACAATCTAAATATCCGTGAAGTTTCTGTTCCATACCAAATCAAGGGATTAGACAAGGCAGAAAATTGGTAGCGCTTGATGCCTTGCTGCTCTGAAAGAATGTGAGAAGACTTCATTGCACACAGCCCAAACTTTACAAGAAGTGCGTGCTAAATGCTAATCTAGAAGACAACGGTGTCGAGCATTGTGCCCAAAGTTTGCACAATATTCGATGACATAAGATTCGACACATGATCTTCTAAGTGTTTCTTTGCATCCTGCCGACCCACATTGGCTATGGCCAACTTTTCAGGAGTGAGCTGGTCCTCCTCCTGTACAGCCTTATTGTACTTGATTGCTAACTCCAACATCTCCTGCAAAAAATTCATCACAGTTGAGTAACAAAAAAGTCTGACAAGATCATAGTAGTTTCCTCACAAACTTCTGGAACAGAAAGTTCAATTGCCAAGCATCAAGATTTAGAAACACTTACAGATAAAGGTAACCAGTAAACAACAAAAATAAATATCAAGAAAGTTTCTACTGAAATAGTAGTTTTGTTGAGGTATACAAAAAGTCATCAAATTCATAACTCTAACTGAGCCATCATCCCCAGTCCCAAAATCCTACCTGCACAGTGACTTCATTTGTTTTGCCATGTTGGTCAAAGCGTTGAAGTGTCAGCCCATCTGTCCACTTCTTCTTGTGAAGATTTAGGAGCATCTTTTCTTCTAACTCATTCTTCCGATAATTGATTCCAATTGAATAATAGTGTCGGTTCAGTCCATGTATCAGAGCCTGGAACATGTAAGACACAAAAAAATGTCAGACAGAACCTAGTGACAAATATGAACTAGTCAAAGGAAGGAAGTAGAAAAGTATATGAATAGAGTAGTCATACTCTAAAAACCCATAATTTTCTAGAGCACAAAATCACAAACAATACAAAGAACCACACTTTCTTCAGCTCTCAACAGAAAACACATATCAGACCATAGAACTGGCTCCAACACACAAAGGACAACTATACCAGAATTCCTCATGATTGTAGCTAAAAGTCAGAATATTGTACATAAAATGAGCACTGCAGGAGATACTTCTTGAACATATTCGCTGAACATTTCTGGCTATTTGACATTGTATCATCAAGCCTGAAATTTAAAGGAGTGACTGACCTGAATAGAAGGCTTATTTAGATGCCCCAAATTAGAAGTGGTCTGCCGAGGTTCTTGTCCCAGCATCATAGTCTGTGGGTTGATCAATCGAAAGGCATCTATCACCACCTTACCTTTCACACTCTGGATGGGATCCACCACTACGGCAACTGCCCTTTGATTCAGAGCTTCAAAACTCTGAAATATTACGTGAAGCTAGTTAGAAACAGGTCAGAGTAAATTTTAAGAGGTAGGTCTACAACAAACGCGAGAAACAGAAATTGCATAAGCCTACTAGGAATACATAAGCCTGTAATGTATGGACATCAACTTCACATGTAGCCATCATGTAACAAGTGACAATAATCCCTACTATTAGATCATAGAACAAAACGTCAATGATATTGATATAAGGTGGTCCTCCTATATGCCAATATGACATAATACAAGATCTTTGATCCCTCTGCCACTGACACGTAAGACCACACAATGATCTCCACAAGTTCCATAATTAGGACAACCTAGAAAGGTGACTTGAATTACCTGTTGAGTGTTTATGTCCACACCAGATAACCAGCAGCCGAATCCAGGATGTGAATGGTACCAGCCAACAACCATCTCTGGCCTGGCAACCAGAAAGCACACAATGAACCATTGTTACTATCAAAAACAACAAGCAAACCGATAAAATCCAGAACAGTGGACATTAAGAAATCACCATTGCTCAAAAGGGTTGCTGATTGTTTGATGAGGGGAGAGTACACTTAATGCAACCCAGTCACTACTAAAAACCTGAACAATCTCCCAACTATCAGAATCACCTGACCTACACATGCAATGAACAACTTGAATTATCAATTGCCCATACCATTTACAGCTTATGCCAATGAATAGCTCATTACCTGCCAGTTTGCTTGAGCATGTCAAGCATTTTGGTTTGGAAGACATGATCAACAGCCTCAACACTAACACCAGTTCCACTCTGAGGCATGGCAAACACATCCACAACACGAACAGTGTACTCGTCCACAAACTCTCCCAGCATGAGCCCCATCACTTCCATGGGAACTCCAGCTCTGCCTGCAACAGTGTCAAGATCTCAATACTGAGGGTATACTATGTACATGCAAATATCTGTCTAAATGAAACCTAAGCTGCAGGAAGGGGAAGTCCAGCAGATATGCCCATTCTTTGGATGCCATTCCTGCCAGCCAGCAATCTTCTAAACTTACAATCATTACTCCAGACTGTTTCTCAGCAAACCCCAGAAACCTCTCTCAAGAAATAGACATATTGAACTTTTGAACTACTAATACTGTAGAATGGCGAGAGTAATTTTTCATTATGATCAATAGCGTCCCCATCAAATAGGAGGTCCTACTGTTTGATGCTACTGTTATGACATTCTTTCATGGTGTCTGATGCTTCTTATATCCTGAGCAGTATTCAGGTCTGTTCATAGACCCATAGAATGCCTTCTCTTTGGTGTAGAAGAACTAGTCAAGAAAATCACTGCTTCTTCCCACCAAATTCCTATTTAAGACCCAATAACTACATCGGTTGGTTAAGGTAGATCATCCCTACGTTGGCAATAACTTCCCCTCCCAAAGCGGTGAATTCTGATGCCCTGAACATTGAGGATTGAGATTTTTTAACAAATATTTCGCCATAAAATTGCATAGCTGCTAATGCAACAGCTTTCCAATACAGCCTCGGTGGTTACAATACCACCCCCCCCCCCCCACACACACACACACACAATGAGCATCAAAGGGTGACCATCACCAAACCGCTATTTGCAGCCCTGATTAACCCTTCCAAGGCATGCCCAAGTGGTCAGTGAACACCTAATGCTTACAGCTCGAAACATAAGAAATGGCTCATAATAGTCTAACATCTTTGAAAACAACACCCTCTAACATGGACTAATTTTTGATTGAGACCTACCAAGGCACACCCCTCCAATCTCGATGATTTGTATGAATCAATCAAATCATGCGATAGCCCTAACCTTTACCTGGACAAAGACCAAACCCTCCTGAGCTCCATGGCTCAATACAATACTAACACACATGCATCCCAGAAGCTTAGGATTGCGGGACATAAAGTGTTTGAGCATCTAATGTTTACAGCTCAAACATAAGAAACGGCTCATAATGATCCAATATCTTTGAAAACAAAACCTTTGACATGGACAAATTTCCGAATATAGACCCGATTGAGAATATTTAAGACATATATAAGTGCGATTTAGTGCAAATAAATCAAATCATCAGATAACCCTAACCTTTAGCTGGACGAAGACCAAATCCTAATGAGCTCCATGGTTCGATACAAAATCACATGCATCCCAGAAGATTGAGATTGCGGAACATACCGTATTTGAGCATCTAATAGTTAAAGCTCGACACAAAAAAAACGGCTCATAAAAAAAATCCAACATATTTAAAAACGAAAACCCTCTGACATGGACTAAATTCCGAATGAAAATCCGATTGAGGAAAACCGAAAGAGACCCATCCAATTGCGATAGTTTAGTGTAAATCAATCGAATCATCATTGCGATCACCCTAACATTTAGCTGGACGAAGACCAAATCCTACTGAGCTCCATGGTTCAATACAATAGAAACACAAATGCATCATCTGACATGGACTAATTTCTGAATGAAGGTGGGATTGAGAGAAACCAAGGCAAACCCCTCCAATTGCGTTATAGTGCGAATCAATCAAATAATCAGGTAACCCTAACCTTTAGCTGGACGAAGACCAAACCCTACTGAGCTCCATGGTTCGATACAATATAACACACATGCATCCCAGAAGCTTAGTATTTCGGAATATACCGTGTTTGAGCATCTTGAGAAGCGCCAAGGACGAGATGTACACCTGCTCGGAGGAGTCTACAAGAGGGGAGTCGGGGTGAGGACCACCTCCGCCCCCGACTCCGGAGAAAATCCTTTGCAAACGAGAATCCATATTGCAAAATCACCTGTTCGACTACCTTGCCGTAGCACCTGAGGTGCTGTGATTGCTTGGAAAACAACCGCAACGGCGTAACGGCAACAAATCGAAGGGCAATGGGGAAAACGAGTGTGCACTCAAAGTGTTCGGCTTCGAAGTTGCGAGCCCCACAAGGACCAGCAAGCAAGTTCCCCATCATGGGATCAATCGCTGGGAGCGTCGGCGTTCCCCTGGCCGTCACTGTGACGGACGAATTTAGTGGGGGCACACTAAATAGATAGTCCAATTAGTGTGGGCGGGCATAATGAAATGTTGGCCGCTCTAATTTCTAATCAAGGTGGAAATGTTGTGGGCTTGTAATGACATGGCTCAAGCCTTACCTCCACAACACCCCTTACCATAAATGGATATCACCATTGGTGTGGGTTGATAAATAGTGTTACTTATTGTATTGTAAGGGTCGTGTGAATTCCAAACCTATTAAGAAGTAGGATGTTTTGTTTGATAAATTTTCTATAATATGTTATTGAATTTACTAAACTTCTTATATGTATATCACTATATTGTGATAGTATCGATATATTTATATTAAATTACAAGCTAATTTCATTTATCCACAAATATTGTCGGCCACAATTCCCAGTACATCCCAAAATAACGTGGTTACTTTCAATCGCTCTTATGCCAACTATTCATGAATCACTCAAAAGAAATATAAGGTCACAAATAATGCGACCCACACTGTTGAGACCGTATCCAACACAATCTTGGAGAAAGTGCCTTTTGCAGCACTCATAAAAATCTTTTACAAAGTGAGGAAAAAGAGGAGGATTCCTTGTCAAAAACATCAACTAGGGAGAGGGGGATGGTAAAGACAAATATAGAGGGGCATAAATATACTAGACCGATTTACCTTTGACCAAACCACTTCGCCTCGGTAAGATTGGTGAGAACCTCACTCAAAGAGGATTTGGGCGAACCAACCCATACACTCGTTCCTTGTTGGATGACTAAACCCTTGCCTCCAAGGAACCAGTGTACGGGTTGTTTCGCCCCAGCCCTCAAAGAGCAAGACATCTACTTGACCATGACCTAGCTGAACCTTTTGTGTTCCACTTTGCAAGAACCCCATTTAACAAGGTGGAAGGGACCAAAATATCTATCCATGATCATTTTTAAGAAAGCAAAAGTTGTGCCGTGGATTCATGACAACATCAACATTCCGTTTCCGCTTCTCAAAGGAAACACACCCTCAATGACGTACCCACTAAACACTCAAGAAGACACAATTTGTTGAGGAAACTGTTAAGTTACCTAAGACTGGAGGGTGGACGGTGAAGAATGTCAATGCAACAAACCTAGGTAGCATAGCCTTGGGCTAGATCACATCTGCCCAGGGTTGGGCCCTGCCCCGGGCATGCCTCCTTCACTACTCGGATGAAGCCCATGCTCCCTGCTCGCTTTGCTCGACTTCGAAAAATAAAATTGCCCTTGCATTCTTGAAGGCCACTTGTCCATATAACCCATATTGAATGCACTTCATCTTCAAGGTAAAAAATCCAATATATATGTTCACATCCATTGAGTAAATAAGTAATTGATTGGGATTTCATTTTCGAAGTGAAACCTTCAACAAAACATGTAAATAACTTGGAAGTCAAAAATATTACAAAACCATCATTAGCACCAAGGTCATAATTTTGTGACTTACCATTGAAAGGGTCTTTGTCATTCTAATTAAGTGTGATTGAATGTAATTAGATCTAATTAAACCCAATTAAATTAGAAAGTATACTTACCAATTAATTAAGCATAATTCATTATAAAATGCACTTACTAGAATTAATCATGATTTAATTCATATATGAGGAATGATGTGCTTAATTACACTTGTTTAGAATGACAAAGACCCTTTCAATGGTAAGTCACAAAAATTATAACCTAGTCCGAGATGACCTTAAACTACCGGATGATGGTGGAGGGATACCCAAATCTCAAGGAAGAGGTTGGCAATTCGAATCCCGGCTGTGAAATCTCCTCTCTACCTGACGGAAAACTTGCCAAGTGGTCAACTGCCTCCTGTGCTTTGGCGTTGGCCTATCGGCCTTCTGTCTCAAAAAAAAATTATAACCTCGGTGCTAATGAGGGTTTTGTAATATTTTTTACTTCCAAGTTATTTACATGTTTTATTGACGGTTTCACTTCGAAAATGAAATCCCAATCAATTGCTTATTTACTCAATGGAAGTGAACATATATATTGGATTTTGGACCTTGAAGATGACGTGCACTCAATATGGGTTACATGGACAAGCGGCCTTCAAGAATGCAAGGGCAATTTTATTTTTCAAAATGAGGCGGAGTGAGCAGGGAGCATGGACTGCATCCGGGCAATGAAGGAGGCATGCCCGGGGCGGGGCCCAATCCTGGGCAAATGTGTTCTAGCCCGGGGCGATAGCATAGGCCCTGCTTGAAGATACTCGTGGATATAGCAACCAATGATTAGTTTGGGGCTATATATTTCTCAAAACGCCATGTATATTTTATGGCAATGGGAATATTCAACATATATATTCCCCTATTTATGTGGACGGTATCATTGAAATCTTCCCAATTTTGGAAAGGTATAGCTTCCTTTTGAATGAAAGTATCTAAATTTGAATGGGGAAATGAAGTTCATCCCTTTTTCCCATCCTCCATCCATATATGATGAAAGTAAATAGCCACTTCTTCTTTTCTTTTTTGAGACAAAAGGCCGAGAGGCCTGTGCCAAAGCACGGGAGGTAGTTGACCACCTGGCAAGTTTTCCGTCAAGTACGTAGAGAGGAGATTTCACAACTGGGAATCGAACCGCCAACCTCTTCCTTGAGATTTGGGTATCTCTCCACCATCATCTGGTAGTTTAGGGTCATCTCAGACCATAAATAGCCACTTCTCACTTGAGTAGGTTGCATACATACTGCACCCCCTATAAAAAAAATTCCAAAAAAAAGATCTCCTTGAAAACAACCCAACAAAAATGGCAGCTTCAACACACAAATACATACTTATTTATTATTACATGCATATAGAAAAGGTGATGAGGCACAAAGAGTGAGAGAGGGGGAACTATCGCAATGCGAACGTACCTCTCATTTCATCCAATATAAATGCTTTGAAATAGTATTGTGCAATCCAATTTTTTTTTTGTTGGTCAATTTGACATTGGAATAGGTTTCCAAAATCCCAAATTAATAGCGTAACTTATAGCCCACCCACACTGACTGGTGTGGACCAACCAATAAACGCTTCCTACCAGCATGGGCCACTTTTAGAGTTGGTTTAGCCAATGAGAGCCACTGGATGTAACTAGTGTTGGTAGAAACCGTTCACTGGTGACCGCACTAGTAAGTGTGGGTGGACCATTACTCGAGGACATTCAAATCAATTTTAAAGTCCCCAAAATTAGTAGTGCAACTCACTCGAAGGTCATTGGAGATGAATCACCAACAAACCTAACCTATAGGGGGTCGAGATTTTTAGTGTTATTTTATTTTATATTGGATGGATGAGAGGTACGGGTCGTATGCAATGATTCCCTCTCTCCGAGGCAGCCAAAAGGCAAGTTAAAGTTAGTGGAAGATATGAAGAAGATAGATAGAAAAGTTGGATTGCGGTTGTTGCGACCGAAAGATTGATGGGCCACGGAGTGGACCTCAGCTAAGCTTAAAGCACGCAGACAGGCGGTGATCAGATCGGAGTCGGACGGAGACACCGAAGACGAGAGCAAGTCGTCGCCAAACAGGCGACGAATCCGATAAGTTTAGTATGCAGAGAGAGGGAGTGAGTGAGTTGCGGACTGCGAGGGACGGTGGAGTGGGCAACTTCACAAGATAACAAACAAGTCATCACAGTTTCACAAGGATAAGCATCACCACTCGCAAGCAAGTGGTGACGTAAAACAAGCCAAGGCGGCTCCACTTCTCTTCGCTTCCCTCCTCTTCTCGCACAGGACTCGTCGTGGCTTGCTTCTCATTTCCGGCTTGAACCAACTCGGAACGGAAGAGGGGAGGGAGTGCAGGAATTAAAAGCAAACGAAGCGGGGGGGTTTTGAGGTGGTGGTGGTGGTGGTGGTGGTTGTTATCGTTGGCGCATTATGACGAAGAAGCTCGATTCTTGACTGGCTTCGTGCGTTGCGATTGGGGTTGTTGTTGCTTCTCTTCTGCTCGGAGTGAGTGAACTCGCACGCTTGTTTTCGTCCCTGTGTGTGTGCGCGCGCGCTGCGGGTGTGCGGAGGGGGGGGTTGCATTGGGCCCCGGAACTGGACCTTAGGGTTTGTGAGAGGGGCATAAGGGTTTGGGGGAGCAGGCAGGGGATGGGAGGAGGAGCGATGTGGAGGAGCGTGATTCGAGTAGTGGGGTCGTCGGCCCCCACGGTCGCTTCCAATGCCGCAATGTGCCGCATGTGCACTACCACCCCCGCACTTCGGACCGCTTCCCCGTCGGCTCGAGTGGCCTGCAGTTGCCCTGCCGAGGTGCACCATTCAAACAATAGTCAGGTCAACAGCAACAACAATAACTCTGGGTTGAAGCAGTTTTGGGATATTGAAGACTGGGAGATCGCTGGGGATGAAGAGCGGGATATCTTGGTCTTCGGGACTTTGCCTAGCCAGCGGGAAGTGGAAGAGGCCACTTCCGACCTCCAAAACGCCCTTCGCTTGTAAGTGTATATCTATCTATCTACCCCTCTGGGAAACCGTTTGCCTTGCACAATGGAATTTGCCAGGGTTAAAGCGCCCTCGGCAACATGTGCATGCCTTTGTGGAAGTCTGCTCCCAGGTCACGATTCTGAAAGTTTCTCGAAGGTGGCCTTTGACACTTATGTATTTGGCCTGTCTATGGTCACGCTTATTTTGTAATGCGCATGTCTTTGTGAAACTTTGCACCGAGCTTACAATGTTTGAAAGTATTCTGAAGTTCGCGTTTGACACTTCTGTATGGGCATGTGGCCTGTCCATGGGCATGCTTATTCCGTAATCTGCGCTGTTCTGCATTAAGGCTTGTGAGCCTTACGTGGTCGCTCTTCTTAATCGGACTTGTATTTTCAAGTGGTATATGGCAATGTTCGTTGTCCAGAATGGACTTTAAAAAGACATGTGTTCAATGAGATCGGACTATGTGCTCAAAATGAGGTCACCATTATAGGTTCAATAGCGAATATTACAACTGGGAAGCCTATGTGATTATTTGAAGAGTAAGAGAATCTTCACTATCGATGGCAAACTTTGAACTCTTATGACTTTGGCGTCTCGACTCCAATTTCGGAAACTTGAAGTGACCACCTTGGTAATAGATCACACTTGAGATGAGGCAATTCTTGAGTCAATCCAACGGCCAGAAATGTCTTTGACGTTGGAAGTGCCCACAATGGGGCCACATACCTTGCTATGGGTTTGAGTCTAGTATTCAGGGAGTTCAAGGATGCAAATTGAAAACGAAGGATGCTAATATTCCCTCACCTTTTCACTAGCAACTGGTGAGGGAGTTTTTCATTGCCGCCCAAGGTGGGAACAGACATCTGAATGGTGGCCGCTAGTTTAGATACTCATCATTCTGTCTTGGAGCATTGAACTGCGTCATATTTTATGACCATTTTAAAGAGTCAGGAACACTTTACATTAGAGCTTGAGGGGCCATGACCATTGAAATCTAAATCTCTCATTGGTGGAAAACATGGAGACCGTCCCACTTCACTTCACAGTGGCCTAAGGGACCAAGGAAGTTTGAATGGATGAAATACCTCCATGGATTCCTACATGGTATGAAATGGATAATGTTTCATGGTCTACCAGATTTTGTGTCAAGCTCCCCTCAAAGAGGTGGGTCTAACACAATTTCGGGAGACCATGACACTAGAAAATCTCACAACCCTTATTTTTTCACAACTTATTGTGTAGAAGGGCCTATGTGACTTGGATGGTATTGAAATAGCATTCGGTTGAGAGCCTGGTCGTGCATGTCTTTACACTACACATGCAGGCTTGTGACCACACAAAATTTAATACCAATTTTCCACAGTACAGCCTTCGGATGAGTTCCACGAGCCCTCACAATTTCATGGTCACAGCTCTTGGCCATATTGTAAAGCAGCCGTTAGATGTGTTGTGCATTCCTTGCAGAGGGCTGATTACAGGCAGCACTCCAACTTCAGTGGAGTCACAGCGCACTGCCTCACCAGCCGCTTCTGGCTCTGAGAACACTTCGGCTTCTGTACTGGAGATGGAGGTGGAGGAGGTCGAGTATCATGTAATTAGTCAGGTTACAAAGAGTGATTGGATTGAACCTGCACCTCTGGATGTGACATCTATTCCAAGGAGCTCTGAAGTTGGTGGAAGAAGTGCAATGCTAGAGGCTTTTCACCAGTTTCAGCACAATCCCCAGGTCCAGGTATGCACAGGTCTTGACGCTTTTTAGATAGTCTGGAATCTTTTGATAGCCTCTGTACCTGCCCCATGTGCAAGGATGCAAGTTGGTTAGCAATAGCATTTCAAAATAATGTAACCCAAGCCAACCAAGTTTTCAGTGTACTTTTCTGTTCTTATGCAGCAACTCCTGCTGGACTTTGAGTTATCTAATTACCAAAGTAAATATGCTGAGGTATCATGCATAGCATTGTTTGACAATTTTCAATATTAATCAATTTGAGTCAACCAAGTATGCAGATGCTGAATATAGTTGCATGTTGGCAAGAGATATTTGGGGCTAGGTTGCAGCATATGGACTTCCATGTTGTCATATGTACTTCATTTGAAACTGTAAAGCGTTTATGAACTGCACTCTGGATGGATGGTTTCATTGCATGATGTTTTGTGTTTTGCCAACATGTGCAGAAAATGGTCGTCTCATTAGCTACAGATAAGGGAGTGTGGGATGCAGTATTGGCCAATGAACAGATACAAGAATTCAGAACTACACTTCGTGCAGCTGATGGTAAACACTTCCTTTCACTGCATGGTGAATTCATTAATGGCAGCTTTGTCCTTCATACGTGTTATAGTTGTGGTTGATTTGAAGTTACTGGGTTAAGTCAATCCACATGTTATTCAATCTGGGCTCTGTCCACTAAGTTTTGGTGTTGTGGTAATGACAGTTGTTGCAAATTTAAAAAGTTTCTTGTTATACATTTCAAGTTTTGAGTTACATAAGTGAACATGCTCTTCTGCAGGGGCTATTGAGCACGGAGCTGACCTTACTGAACATGATGGAAATAAGCCTTTGAAGGAGGAGATAAATGTTTTCTCACAGTTCTTTTGGAACACTAAAACAGCATTCTCTCACTTCATTGCAACACTCCAGGAACTTATAAGTGGCATCTTCGACACAGCAGAAAAGAAAATCTACCTCAGTGAGACTGATGATTTCTTTGAACGCACAGTCAGGTCAAGTATGATGCTGTCTGTGTTGGTATTGTCACTGGTGGTTTTTAAGAGGTCAGCTATTCATGGTGCATAGTCATGTCCCATATATTTGTCGACGAGATGCAGATGGGAACTTGCAAATGGTTTTGCAATAGGCTCCGGCTACATTTTCATAAGGTTGTATATATTTAGTTGGTCTTTTGGTGATGTACATTCAGGTTTGGTCAGGACACATTAGTGGTTGTATCGGTACGAGGGATAAAGTCTTGGATATGAGACTTCAACGATCCCCAAAGCATTTTGTGAAATATGAAGCCACATTTGTGAACCAGAACACAGGACCTGACTCTGAGGTACTGGATCCAGTTCTTAGGTCACAGTGTTGATGAACTTTGCATTGCTACTTGTGGAACTTATTATTGCCATAGAGTGATGCTTGTGAAGCTTGCATGCTTAATACTCTGTATCTAGTTCTTACACATAGTCTGTACACATTTTTCAGCTTGTGGGGATGGTAAAGGAATATGTGAGTTGTTGGTTGCTTGCTGTGGTATGGATCCTCAGGATCCTTGGGACCCTAAACCTTAAACCTCGTCTTGATGGTATGAGTATCCTTAGAACCTCCTTCACCAGTTTACCTGATTATCTAGATAGATCTTGACAGTATTAGGATATGGTGATGGGTTTGTAGGTTGAGTAAGCCAGCATGCTGATATATTGACCTTTGACATTACTCAGTCTGACACTCTGCTCTAAATTAAATGACCTATACATGACTGGCCCAATGTATGTGAGCATGGTTGTCAGATTTTCTATGTTGAACAGCCAGAATTTACTTCAAACAGATCCTTGACGGGTTACTTACAGATCTGTTGAGTATCTCCACATGCCTGAAGCTTGATTCAAGCTGGAGCCATAATTCAAAGAATTAAAGCAATTCAAGCCTAAACAGAAGTGATATGCTTTTGTGGGATTAAGTCTCCCTCTTTAGAGATGTCAGGAGATATCATTTCTCGGAGTTTTGCAAACTTCAGACATATTGAATGGGAAACAAAGACTAGTTCACGACATAACTATTTGGTGCATGTGGTGGCGTTGTGGGATTGAAATGGAATGAAAATGAAAATGATTCTAGAGTTCAGCAAGCCAAAAGACTTGTGGAATTAGGACATCAAGGTGGAGCCTAAAAGGTTAATTCCCTTGAGTAACAGAGTGTCATGGCTTCTGGAAGATATTGCTATTTTCAGCCTGATGATCAAGTTGGTAGAAATACTTGAGAGTATCTAGTACTACATTCTTGAATAAGCAAATCTCTCTCTAATGGAAGTGTAAAGGGGGCATTCCACCACGAAGTGTGCGTGATTCTTGACTAGGTTGCAAAAACAACAGTGGCACCATACATATAGTTGATCACCGATCCGTTTCAATGATGTCTATGATTTGAGGAAAGATGATGATTTCTCCATAGCATAAGTCTTGCCCTTCCCTGCCCTCAATCTAAGGTGTCAATCTCCATGATCAGAGGGCCTAGAGGGCATGGCACCCAAATGGTACCTCCCTCATGCCTCCATGTTGTCGGGGGTGATCTAGTTGGATGGTGTAAGTTATGTTATGAATGATCACCACAAGGGTTGTGGAAGCCCATGTAAGTGCCAGCTTGGAATTGGTGCTACATGTTGAGGCCCCCAAAGGATGCACTGAGCAGGGTGCTCACCCTCATAATGCCACTCGCTAGGAACACAATTATTGAAGGCCACATGTGTTTGACAATGGTAGCTTGCAACACTTCTATGCCCACACACAAGAGCACACAACACATGACTCCAAATAGCGGGGCAAAAATGCAGAACCCATTTGATACAATGTTGATATATGAATTTGAAGTTGGTTGGATGAATACATTAGAAGCATCCAAAGTGATTTAGAACCTGCTTTCACTCTAAAAGGCAAAATTGGGGATGAACCCCAAGGTGTGAAATAAGAAGCTACTACCTTACTTACTTGAGGTGATTTTGGAGTCCATTCTCTCTTCATAATGTCATCCTCTACATTAATATTGGTTGCATCAATAGACATCTGAATCCATTTTCAAAGGTTAATTTTATGAGGTAGTCGATACATAAGGTAAACATGTCTCAAGTGGACATTTATATGAGATTGAAGCCTTCATGTGGAAGATCTTTAACACTCAAATATTTTTTAAGTTTTTGCACATGTGTATACAGTAGATAGCAAAATCCAATACTAATCCGGAGTTCATGGGAATTTGCTATGGATTTCTAAACACTAGATTCTTTAGCCCATAAATTAACAATGTAGATCCCCACTTGGCATAAGATTTCATCCAAATTTCATTTGTGATAGAGATAGTATTGTATTCATTAATGGGACTTTAAGTCCCATTAGCATTTTCAACTTCCCAAACTTTTAAATCAAGTTCATTCCATTAATAGCTAAGAAGTTGCAAAGGAAAAAGTTACAAGAGGCACATGATTGAAACGTCCCTAGAATTCAATTTGCATTTTGGGCACTCAAATTTCAATTTTCTCAACCATGTCTAATCTGCAAATTAGGTCTCTTGCTCAATCCCAACGGTCAAGATGCGTCATAACAAAGCTCAAACATCTTTTGAAAGGAATATCTCCAACAGAGGTTTGGAAATGGATGGTTTGACCCTTTGACCAGAAATCCACTTTGTGGTCGCCCAGGCATGTAAGGGTTAAGTACTCAATATCACCAAGGTGCAGCGAATCCTGTGACTATGAAAAAGTGAGCAGACTCATCCACGTGTGAAATTCAAAACCAATGGGCATCAGACAATCATTCTCTTTCGAAGTATGCATAATTCAGAGTGTTGTGCTTTACATACAGCATATACAAGAAGTATAGATGAGGCACGTGAAGACCCTCCAACAAAATAATACTATGTTATACGCTCAATGAGCTTTGAAGATGTATGTACATTTGTAAGCTTGGCACCTCGGGCGTAAACTACAAAGCAATAGTAGCTTCTGAGCCTTCCCCATTTTTAACAAAATCCCTAAGTGTAAAGGGTAGGTTCACAAATATAATGGGACTCATGGCCTATTGTACATGACGAAGACTTCGTTAGAGTGTCAAGATGTTCTAACTCTTACAAGGTATTCACCGGCTCCTATATCCTTCATAAATAACAAGGGGCTCAGACATTTGTGTCATTGATTTTCAAAACGACACATAGAGCACCCAAGACAGCATTCTTCCCCATTTGGTAAGTGGGGTATTCGCAAAGGGCACCACTTAGGTCCCTTGCATTGATTAAGGACAATGTTTTTCTGCATATCAGGCCGAGAAACATGACAAGTGTCACAAAAATGTGTCCGCCCAAAGCAAAAATAAGTGGCTGGAGAGCAGCAGAAACGACATTTAAACTCTATGTATTCCTTGCCGTGACCTTTTTTGCACAATCCATAGCCACCTGCTGCTGCTGAGCAGGCCCCACATACCAGATCTGCTGGATTATGTGCTTCATGCACCTCGTTTCTGATGTCATCCATGAACAAAACTATCAAAAGCCAACTCACATGTGCATATTGTCCATGAGCGGTCATATAATTCATAATCATTTGGTCCATAAGACATCAAAAGACAAAATCTGTGCATCTATCTCAAATCTTCTCCTGATGAACATAAGTAGAGAACACAGCCATTTTAAGTTTGCCATAAAATATGAAGTTTGTTTGCAGGTATGCAAGCAGAACAAAAAAACAAAATATTAAAAAATTAAAGACATCAAGATCGTTCAGTATTATCCACCTTTCATTCCTCATGCAGTCACGCTTGCCACCACAGTATGGTGCATTGCACTTGCTGCACACATAATATTGATACAATTGAAGCGCATATGATGTTGGCCTCCCCTCAAAGCCGCCACCCGGCTGAAGCTCTTTGGCAGACTTCAATAACCCCTCCATAGACAGTCTCTTCAAAGCCTTGTCTTCCACCTGCCCATAACACATCAATTTGTCAGCACCCAACAGCATTTGGAAGGGGCAAACCACACACACCCCTTTCTACATCAGAGAGGACCTCTGCGAGAGCAAACAAAATCAATACAGACCTGTAAATCACCAGACTGAAGGACCAAATTCTGACAAGTTTAGGACATCAGATTTTCTTAAGACCATATTTCTTACACCAATTTTCTATCTAGGTGTCCTCCCACATCCCAACTCATCAACATTGACTATCTGGGACTCCTACGTCCAATAAGTGAGAGCAGAGAAAATCTACATACAAGGGGTAGTAAAGTCTTAATGGTGCAAAGGAAGTATAGCCAACTCCCGATACCCGAATCCACAAAAATTAAGTGCATATTGCACCAGTAAGTTGCAGCATACCAAGCTCATCAGCACCAAATGCTTCCGCAAATCGGCATCCAGACCCACATGTTGCATAGGCTGTGGGCACTGGGGGCAGTTCAAGTAACCGAAGCTGATTCCTGGACCTGGGAAACCCTGGGCCAATTTCTGTTTTGCACAGTGCATGTGTACCACATGCCCGCAGTGGAGCTGGATGGATGGTGCACGCTGTAGGGGCTCTACCAAGCATATGCCACACAAGTCAGTGGCAACAGGTAGAAAATGTCTTCCCAATCGCACAGCAGCATTCTGTTGGCATTCCTCCTATACAAGCAACAAATGGCATGAGCTCATCTATATAGGTATAAACCGTCAAAAAGTAAACTCTCTTGTTGATACTGTACTGTACCTGTTGACTGCTTAAGAGAAGTGAAGCCCCACAGCAATTATAATGTGTTTGATTTACAAACATAATCAATCACAAATTTCACTCACCGGTCTAAGAGTGGCTAATCAACACCATGGTATATGGTCCCTAAGGTCTCTTACAGCTGTTTAAAAGAGCACCCGTTTTACAACAAGCCACTTTGAAGCTGGTGGCAAGAGCCAACCACTGACACAAGACTGACAAACAGGCTCAGAAAAGGACAAAATTCTTGCCCTCATAAAAGGAGTTCTTAGAAGTCAGAGCAGTCCTGAGTACTATAATGCTGAGACTGTTATCAGATTTATCGACTAAACACATGCACACAATCCACTGAATTCCAGGTGACCAGTTCATGTATTTTGAATGTGTTCAACATAATCACCTCTGACCCTTTGCCAATGGTGTCAACTCACATATTTACATTGTGACTTTCAAAGCAAAACTCTTAGGGGTTGACTATCTACAAGATAGACTTGTATTATCAACAAAGTACTTGTAACATACCTCCTTTCGGAGTCCAAATCTTAGCATACTTATCTAAACTTTTGAGCTTCCACAATCCAAGTCACCAAACTTTCCTACTTTCCAAGTGCTCTGAGCACAGTGCAATCTCAAACTCTATTCCTCAACTCTTGCCTCCCATCCACATGCATACCAATTGATTCACAGATAGTCCTGATTTGAAAGAGTAAATTACCTCTAAACAAGGTAGGCAAAGCCGTTCACCTCGCACTCCTCCACAATGATGCCCACATTCCAAGTTTCGGGTGCATGACATTGATGCACGTTTTCGACAATCTTTCGCCTCACAAATACCAGCTACAAAGCGTTGCACTGCCACCAGATCCCCTTTCTCGACACACCAGGCTGCATCCACCCCTTCCCTATTTAGTTGATTCTGAAGATCCTTCACAGACCTGCATGGAAAAATCAAGTCCACCAATCACCCCTGTGCACTTCAAACAATGAAACCCTGCCCATAGGTAAGGTCTTCACCTTCTCACACAGAAGAACTCAATAGGGTAATACAGTGATACACCATTCAAGATCATTACAGATTATCTCAATGAACCTAAATTTTCGAAACCTGCACATAAAAGACAAACCTGAGGTTCAAGTCCTTGTCATCAACCCATCTCCGTGAAGCCCGCAATGGGACTTCACAATACAAACACCTGGCTGCATTTTTTTCCTCTGCGGCTTCCTCACAAGTTTTCCCAAGATGGTATGGTAACTCCATGCAAGCCCCACAAAAATCAATTGTGCAAACCCTGCAACGGAACCGATTGGTAGCCTTGTGACACATGGCAAGTCTTGAAAGTCGGCGACCTTCATTATCAAGTTCGATGAACGGTGCTGTTCTATCTAATTCCGGTACTCCAGTTAGCGCAACCCCGGGTGGGATAACCCCCATGACCTTCTCAAAGACCGTTGTACAGCCTGGGCATCGTACAAATGCTGAATTCTTCTTGAAGAAAGCTTCATTAGCTGCCTCCTCCCACTTTCTGATTGACATGAAACAGTATCATGACCAACATCAGCAGACTGCTCAGAGATCCACAATCACTTCAAAACACTCCCTAGTGTAGGAACAATGATTATTTGATGTGGTTAAAACACCAGATCAATCTAAATGGAGTTCCTACGCCACTTCGAAAAAGTTTTCAGGTCCCAGGTGCAGCCCTTTCAGCAACCAGAGAAAGGATCACCGAGACCTTCTCCTGGAATGGAATTATACCTAATTTCACGAACTCCTAAAGAATGCAGACTTAAACCCTAGCTAAGGATCAGACAATCCATATCTGCCACATCTCTCCCTACTAATCCCCTCCAAACAACTCTCGCCATAATAGAAATACCAAATTTGACACTGACATCGCAATCACCTAGAAATCCCAAACCTGCAATGAAACTCACAAGTACCTATACCGAGACCTAACTTACGAGATAAACCCATCCTCAAAAGTCTCCACCGACTGCCTGAATTTCCAGTAACAATTGGAGTACACATCCATCCTACGGATTGATTGATTGATTGATTAAGAACCAATACCTGAATGCTTCAGGTGCAAGTAGCTGTGACGACGAAAGAGGAAACCGGCCACTACACTCAGCTTTCGGGCACGAGATCGACTCCACCACAGCTTCCTCTACTCCTCCACTCTTCAACAACCTCGATGATGATGAAGAATCAGCCATACCAAACACCTTCCCAATCCTCCTACCACCGCCATCACTCGTCCCCACTACCTCCATGACTGCATCCGACCCCATGGCGGTGCTCTCCTTTCCAGCAAATTCGGCTGCGTTGTACAGAAAAGTCTCAGCGTGCAGCCGCAAGCACCGCTCGCAGAAAAGGCATGCGCATGTAAGCATTTGGAAAATGAGGCCTAGCCCCACGGAGTCCCCACACCGCTCACAAAACACGGATGCACCATCCCCATCCTCGTCATCCGAAATGACCATAACTCTCTCGTCGTCCCATGACTCCAACCCTACCTTCACCGTATCCCTCTTACTCCTTGCAAATTCAGTCTGCTGATGCGCATTGCTTCTGTTTTCTTGTTGCGAGCTTGTCTTGTGCGTCATTGCCAATTTCTGAGTGGAGGATTCCCCAAAAGGGCTAGGAACGGGGTCAGCGTTGATGAATTCGGTGGCCGTGTCACCATCTTCATCCGCAAACTCTCCATCCACGTGCCTTTGCCTCTGCTCTGCCCTGCGCTGCAGGTCCAAGGTTGGATTGGTGGCAATCTGCTCCACCACCGGTGCTCCCTCTTGCAGCAGGGCGTCCATGCCTCCTCCTCTCCTCTTTACCTCCGCCGCAGCACAAGGCCCAGGCTCCCCTTTCTCCTCCTCCGCCGAGTCCGCCACCCCGCCACCATCACGCTCGCTGCTGGACCATCGCCTCTTCTTCCTTCGCATCCGCCCTACCAGCTTCCGCCACACCTGACTGATTGTGATGTTGGTGGTGTTAATGTTGATGTTGCGTCCCTCCAGCCTCCCACCACCAATACTCGCTCGCTCTCTCGCTCTATTTGTCGGTCGCTCGGTCGGTTACTACCACCACCGTCGAATCGTGAATCTCATTCGCTGCGATTGAAATAAACTCCGGTGACAATTGCGAAGAAAACGCAACGAAGCCCCGCCCCCCGCCCCTCTGTCTCCCTCTCTCTCTCGTCCCAAGCTCACTGTATTGGAGTCATTTCCCCAATACTGTACATTCTTGCCTGGGGCGAACCAACCCGTACACTGGTGCCAGGCCCCTTCATCCCAATTAGGTTAACCAGTCGAAGTGGTTAACCGTAGTTAGGGGCCCCACCCTAACTCCGAAAGCCCGCCGGGCTCGGGACCCGCCCCAATTTGTTTCTTCTTGCAGCACAACAGTTTGTTTCCCTCTCGTCTCGTGTGATTGAAGCGCTCACCATTGCCGTGCCCCGCGACACACCTCTCGCCAAGCTCCCGCACTAAGCGCTTTCGGTGTTTGGGTGTCACGGTGTTTGGATGTGTCGCTTTCAGTGTCTGAGCAGGTTGTGGCAATTGGGTTTCTCACAACACATGTTTTCGTACAAGATTGAATCATCGATATTTTGGGAGTAGGAGATTGTTACATTACTCACGATGAGTTGCGGATCTGCTATGACTGAGATTCATTAATCCATGTGACACCACATACCTTTTTTCCCTCTAATCCTAAGCTTGCAATTCACATTTAAGATTTAGTGCAAGAAACTAAGAACACGCAAGGTAGTATATTATGTGCTCCCCTGCCAGTGTTCAGGGAGATTTTGGGCATAATCGGTGTCAAAATCCTAGCGTTTCAAAGTCCTAGTGTCTTGGTAGTCCTCAGTGACTCTTCTCTAGAGTTGGCTAACTTATGTACGGGCAAAACCTTGAGGTGTGGGAAGCACATGAGAACTCAAAAGGAGATGAGTTGGTTGAACTTGCAAAAGAGAAAAAACAAAACAAGTGAGTTTGTATCAATATATTGACAAAGAAGAGAAATTAGAAAGAGAATATTTACAAAATGAAAAATCAAACTACCTCCCGAAAGTTGTAGACGTCGTCTAACACGCAACCTCTTGCATTGTGGCGAAGAAGAATAAGCTGCAACGATTTTCCTTAGGCAGTAAGGAACTTAGGAGTTACACTTCGATAGCTTATTGGGTCACGAGTCCACACATTTTTTTGGAGATTTTATGGGTTTCAAAAATATGGTGCCTAACAATGCCACTCATAGATACTTAGTACCAAAAAAAATAATCACTCATGAAAATGTGATCATGATAAACTAAGACACACTTTGAATTTTATGGAAGTGTATATGTCACTATTGGTTGTCTTCATTTTCCTCTTCTTTGTCTTGATCATCTCCTTTCTTCCCTCTTCATTGTCTTCATCATCTCCTTCTTCTCCTTCATCTTCCACTTCTTCACCCCTTCTCCATCTTCGTCTTCTCCAGCTACTCTTTGTGATTTTAAAGTAATGCACGTTTAACTTGTATCACATAATATTTTGTAAATGCACAATTTTTTTAACAATCATTTATTGTGTGAAAGAGTATTTCAATTTGTAGTTGTTATTCTTTTACTCTTGAACAATTTTATCATCAATTGGTTCATAAAAATATGTATCACAAAGCTGGTGAGGTTTTCCTGGAGGACGTGATGGATATTGCAATACTTCTAATGAGAAATTTACGAGACAACACCCATCACGAAACAAATATAGATACAATTCCAACTTATTTCCGGTTCGTGAAGGGTATTACCCCAATAAAAGCTTGTGATGCATTTTTTTGGTGCGGGATGGGTATTGCATCTACTTTGGGAAAATAAGTCAAATATCCATTGCAAACCAAACAAAGATAAAATTCTAATTTTTTCTTTGGTTCGTGATGGATATTGTCTTCCACCTTGCTCCCACCAAAGAAATTATGATGCTAAAAAATAATTTTCATAACACATGCCAAAGAAAGTTATAATAATAAGAGTCGGCATCATGGGATGTGGAGCCAAAAAATGATGCTAAAAAATGGGTCTCCTAATCCATGCTAATGAAAGCTACAATGTTCCGCCTACTCCACCTCTTAACCATGGTTAAGTCCTCTTGGGTTCGGAAGTGGATGAGAATTGGATGGCGCCATCCACTGCAATCATCTGGTAAGGTACTAGTGTACAGGTCGGTTCGCCCTCCTTGTACATTTTTGCCACCCAATTCCAATAACTATAGGAGCCGGTTCGACACGGGTTCCCAAGTCACTTGAACGGGGAGGTCACTCCATTGTCAAGTTGAACACCACGTGTGTTAAAAGTTTGCTACCCCTATATTACATGCCATAGATAATTTCAAAAATTATGATATTTTTTCTACATATATATAACCATTGATAGTATCTTTTGTATATTTTTCTGAAATTTTTAGTCATCTTGATTTTTTGTAGTAATTTTTTTAGTTCAATTCTGCGTTATTCTAGTTAGAAACGGTATGTTTTATAAGAAAAAAAGATCATCAAATTTGGTTACCATTTTTTACTATGTGATAGATACCGTGTATATCTACTCATGAAAAAATTTGATAAAATTTTGACCCATTTTGGTGATGCCCTTTAGAAAAAGTAGATTTTGTCTTAACGCACGTGGTGTTCAACTTGACAATGGAGTGACCTCCCCGTGGTCACTTGACGTCAATCCGTGCAATCTCAACCGTTGAAAGCATGAAGTTGGGAATTATCACTTCCCACGGGTCCCAAGTCCTAAGTCCCAAGTATGACATGGACACCTATGTGGCAACACTTTTTGAAGGTGAGGCTTGGGATTTGCGTTGAGAGTCGGGTCAAGCAAACATCTAGACCCAACTCTCACCACAAGAGTCAAGGTTTTTAACATTAAATAATCAAGATATGACTTTAATGACTATAAACCATATTTTAATGGTTTTTTGAGGTTCAAAAGTTGGGATTTTGCCTTCATGTTAGGACTTGCTAACATGAGTGAGACTTGGGACTTGGGACTTGGGACCCCATGTGAACTAGCCTAAGTTCTTCATGCTATATGGGCTTTTTGTAAGCAATCACTCTTCTTCGTTGGACGCCTAGATTGGACATGTATCACAGGGGGTTCACTCCATGTCAAGTTGAACACCACGTGCGGCCAAAGTTTGCTACCCCTATATTACATGGAATAGATAAATTTAAAAATTATGAGATTTTTTCTACATATACATAACCATTGATAATATCTTTTGTATATTTTTTTGAAATTTTTAGTCATCTTCATTTTTGTAGTAATTATTTTAGTTCAATTCTGCGTCATTCTAGTTAGAAATGGTATGTTTTATTAAAAAAACAAATCATCAAACTTGGTTACTAATTTTTACTATGTAATAGATACCGTCTATATCTACCCATGAAAAAAAATTGATGAAATTTTGACCCATTTTGGTGATGCAACTTACCAAAAGTAGATTTTTTTTGGCCGCACGTGGTGTTCAACTTGACCATGGAGTGAACCCCCCGTGACATGTATACAAAGAGAGATGGCATCAACCTTGGATTAGTGTGATCGAGAGAGGCACTTCAAAGTCATAAACTCGAATGTAAACCCAAGGCAAGTTTAAGGTATGTCGGTGTTATTTGGTTTATTTTCCTTAGTCATACCCCTATATTTGATTGGTGGGTGGTTAGGTGAGGATCAAAAATTGAACATCATAAGACACATGTTGAAAAGAGATTGGGTTTATGTCTTCGATTTTCTCAAATACTCCACACTCAATACTCAACGTGATTGGGAGGATCCATGTAATCATTTGAGGAATCAACACACAATGCATTACTAATTACCATAACAAAAGACATGTGTTCAAAATAGATTGGACTATGTGCTCATAATATGATACCCGTTATAGGCTTTGTGGTCAACATAATTGGGTGGACCTATATATCATTGAATGAACATAATAATCTTCACTTTGATGATGAATAACTTATTCACATAATCTCCAAATTATGAGGAAAGTGGCTCCAACCTCGATTTGAATTTGCTAACCATCTTGTAGTAATCACGTGTTTTGTTTCTTAAGAGAATTGGGCTAGTTAACAAAAGTAACCGTTTAAGACCCAACTACTTACATGGGGTAATGTAGTCACTCTTCTTCATTACCAACCTAGTTGGACATTGTAGAGAGACAAAGATGATGTCAACCTTGGGTTGAAATGAATGAGAGGCGTTGATCGTCATGTTGATAATAATTGTTATCTCACAAGTGCCAATTCACTCTGTTACAATAGGAATTCATTGTTTCTAATTCCACCTTGATGTACTTTAAGTGAGTTCCCATGTCAAGTCGTTTGACTTCCTAGACTTTTAAAATCAACTCCAATTCATTTAACCTATGTGCTTTATGTAGTCATTGTTCTTCATTCTTCATTCTCCCTTCACTATTCGAGAATGTTGTACTAAGGAGTTTCCAATCGGATCATCGTGTTGATATTAGCCTCTACCTCATGAAGGCTATTGCACTCCACTACCATAGGGAATTAGCATGTTGGACACCATCTTGATGTACTTTAAGTCCCATCAGCCTTTTGGCTTCTTGAACTTTCGAATCAATTTTATTTTATTGGACACGTACATAAGTTGACTCAAAGTGGCACATGGCAAGGCTTGTAATTAAGAATGGACACCAAAGAGAGTTGTGCTACATTGAGAATGGATTGCGTGCTCACAATACATGCACCCTTCTAATATGTTCAATTGATAACATAATTGGGAGGACCTATGCAATCACTTATAGAGTAGTAGAGTTTTACCTCCTATAATTTTTGTGTCTCAATTCCTATTATGTTATTTTAAATGACAAATTGTGTGGTCTATAGTTGCAAACCATATGAGACATTTCCTTGTTTTTGTTATTGTGTGAGGGGGTTTAGCACTGGTGCCCTAAATGTTTAATCCATCGCCTGATAGATACACAGATGATACGTTGTGCAATTACTTGTTGGCGATTATGGTGTTTGAGTTTAAGGTGTTCCAAGTGAGACATGCTCTGTAGAATTACACCGATCCATAGAGTGATCACAACCATACAAGATATCCCCCTATTTTATGGCTCAATTCAGCATTAGTTTTACATGGATGTGAGCTGGAGATTCATAAATTCCATATGGAATTATTGTATCATGTTCCCTCATGTGAATAGACAACCAACACCAGAGTATTGCAGCTTGTTTGAATTATAAGTTGTTTGTGCTCAAACATCAACATTGTCATTGCATGATGCATATAGTCTTCAGTAGGTGTTTTACTGGTGTTTTTGATTTTCAACTCCATCTCCCTATCAATTTAAATTCTTCGTTTTGAACAATACTATGCTCGATGGAGAAATGATGTTGTGCTCTGAATATTGCTTGCATGTTGCCATTCATGGTTAAGGGTTTGCCATGACAAGGGACTAAAAGGGTGATAGTTGGAACAAATAATTTCAGGTCATCATTACAAGGATCTGCTTAAGACTATGCTTGAGAAAGTCAAGCTTGCAAACACTAGTGAGGTTGCCGACCAAACTTGTGATTTCCTGACTTGCATTCAGATGTAGTGACTACTTAGCACCATAAGGCTTGGTAGACAACGGTACATACCGAACAAGAACTTCCCCATTATGAAGGTGCATTATAATGTATTAGCATCCAAAGGCACCCATGCCGTATGTTTGAACCCTACTCCTGAATAACACAAAGGTATTCAACAAATTTGATAAGTTGTTATACTTGCTACACTTGGAAGTATGCGTCTCAAAGAGATGATTTCATGCACAAAGTGACAAACATCATGGGCCTCTTGTATACTTGGGTTTTAACCCTTAGAGCCATGTTGATGGAGCCTTGTGCCTACTTTGATGACGTCATGTGTCTATGGAACAAGTGTTGGCTACCTTGTAAGCATAGAATGAAAACATTAACCACAATACAATACGTCAAACAACCCAACAAAAAAAATCAAACCCTGCCCCCCCCCCCAAAAAAAAAACTACTCAACCCTCAACCCTTACTCATTTCCCATTAAAGGCGTTGTGGTGAAATATCCCAAGGTGGTTGTAAATAACATATATTAAGTGTTACCTCCAATAAATAAATTGGTGATTTTTTTTCTTGTAAATTATAAAAGAAAATATAAATCATTGACATTTGTAGAAGAATTGATTTCCATGTTTGCACTTCAATTATCATTTGGACCCACATGTTCATTTGAGACAAAGTTATGGGTCAAAAACGCATTGAAACTGAGAGCTTACTTTGAGGTAAGAGCCAACACACTCGCAATGAAGGGGTTGTATACAAATCATTCATACACATGTATGAACAAACTTACTGCTATTCATCAACATTTATTTATACAACCCAATTATTATGTAACTATAAAGTTTGTATTGCATTTTAACAACCATTCTCTTCATAGTTAAGGCCACACATTATTTCAAACCCTAAAAAAACATTATCTCTTTCCAAACACCTATGGTGTTTATAAAATGTTTTGCCACATTCATGGATGTATAGCATATAATTGTTTTGTTTTTACCTCCAATGAATGTAAGGCATCATTCATTTTGTTGCACAAGTGGCTCTAAAATGAGAGGTGTAATGTAACTAAAAACATTGATGGATGATTAAATATTCTAACCACATGTATCAGTGTGTAAGCAGAGGATGACGAGAGCTAGACAACTCCCAGTTAAAGATGGATGGATTGGAGTTAGACAACTCCAAATTGACAACATGTGCACTGGAGTTAGACAACTCCGCATTTAGTGCATTGGAATTAGACCATTCCAGATTGAGAACATGTGCACATAATTTAGACAACCCTCGATGAGGTGCACTGGAGTTAGACCACTCCATATTTGGAAAGATGAATGCTATTCATTGGAGCTAGACAACTCTCAATGGATAGATAAGTCTAGTTGGAATTATATAGTTCCAACTAGAAGAAAGGATGAATTTGAAAGATGCGGTTCTATATTATAATGGTAGAGTTTGTGTTTCTAATTTTGGAGAACATAGACTCAACATTATGAATAATCTTCATGATATTCTAATAGCAAGCCATCCAGGTTTTCAAAAGACCTATATGGCAGTCAAGCGTCATTATTATTGGCCAGGAATGAAAAAAAGTATTAAAGAATATGTTGAGAGATGTTTGAAATGTCAAGTCTCTAAATCAGAACAAGTGAAAAACCCTGGATTGTTACAACCACTTGGTGTGCCTAACTTGAAATTTGAATCAGTCAGTATGGATTTTATTGTGGGATTGCCCAATACTCGAAGTAACTTTGACAATATCATGGTGGTTGTGGATAGATTGATCAAAATAGCTCATTTTATTCTCATAGTTACTATTATAACTACTTATGGAGTAGTTGAATTATTTATGAGAGAAATTTTTTAACACCATGGAATTCCACGTGAAATTATAAATGATAGAGATCGCACATTTGCGAGTGAATTTTGGACTACACTATTCAAATTGTGAGAGACTAAAATTAAATTGAGCACCGCATATCATCCTGAGATTGATGGACAAACTAAAATGACAAACAAAATTCTCGAGGATGTATTAAGGATGTATGTTGGTAAAAAACAATATTTATGGGTCAAATGATTGCATATGATTGAATTTGCATACAATGATCATATTCATAATAGTATTGGGGTAAGTCCATTCTATGTTCTATATGGTCAAGAATGTAGAATTTCCATTACACTTTCTATTCATGATACTAGATTTGAAAGCATTAATGACATGATTAGAGAGATGAATGAAATTAGAGAATCAACAAGGTTGGCTATGAAGAGTGCTTAGGATAGAGCTAAACATTATGCCGATAATAAAAGATTTTTTTATGAATTTGAAATCGGTGATAAAGTATTCTTGAAGGTAGCACCAAATCGATCTTAACTGAAGCTTGGTAAGTCCAGGAAGTTATCACCTAGATTTTATGGTCCGTTTGAAATTCTAAAGAAGATAGGACAAGTAGCTTATGAAGCAAAGCTACCAGAGGATTGGAAGATCCACAATGTATTTCATGTGAGATTGTTGAAAAAATACATGTCTGATCCTAACCATATTTTGTTTGATCTTCTAAAAGCGGCTCTTGAGGGAGAACTTCTTGCTGAACCTGAGAATATTTTGAAGATGGAGAACCAACATCTAAGGAATAAAATATTTTATAAATTCTATGTGAAGTGGAAAGATTATCCTGAAGAAGATGCTTATTGGGAAAGAGAAGTGGACTTTAGAAAGGACTATCCTAATTTTGTCATTGAGGACAATGACTTTTGATGTAAGGGGAAGATTATAATGTAACTAGAAATATTGATGAATTATTAAATATTCTAACCACATATATCAATGTGTAAGCAGAGGATGACGGGAGCTAGACAACTTCCAGTTAAAGATGAATGGATTAGAGTTTGACAACTCCAAATTGATAACATATGCACTGGAGTTACTTCAAGTCTTGGGCACTCCCACAATAAAATCTATACCAATTGATTCAAATTTCAAGTTAGGCACAGCAAGTGGTTGTAATAATCCAGGGTTTTTCATCTGTTTTGATTTAAAGACTTGACATTTTAAACATCTCTTAACATATTCTTTAATATCTTTTTTCATTCATGGGCAATAATAATGACGTTTGATTGCCATATATGTCTTTGAAAACCTGGATGGCCTGCTATTGGAATGTCATGAAGATTATTCATAATGTTGAGTCTATGTTCTCCAAAATTGGGAATACAAACTATACCATTATAATATAGAACCGCATCTTTCAAATCAAAATATTTAAATTTATCAATTTCATCCGAGGTCCTAGTTTCCTTAAACAAGCTCCCAACTGAAAGTTTAAAGAATTCATCGTTAGTATAATGCAATTTAATTTCATCCATCAAAGAATTCCTTATGCATGAGATAGCATTTGCTAGTGGTCTTCTAGATAGAGCATCAACAACCACATTTTCTTTTCTTTTAACATGTTCTATGTCAAAATCAAACTCTTGTAACAATTTCATCCACCTACACTATCTCCTACTCAAGTGAGGTTGGGTTGATAAATATCTCAAACATTCATGGTTTGTTTGAATCTTGAATTTTACCCCCAATAGGTAATGTCTCCAAACCTTTAGCGAATGGATCACTACAAGTAATTCCTTCTTATGTACTGGATAATTCAACTCAATATAATTCAACTTACGGGTGGATGCATGGTTGAGTGGACCAATACCGGACCATATCCATTTTTTGAAGTCCATCTCTATTTTTTGTATATGCAATTGATTATTTTTAAATTTATTTTACACACATTCTTTGAAGCATATAAAACTCAAATCAAAAGAAAATATTGTAATACCTTTATTTTATATTTATTTAATATTTTGAAAAACTGATCAAAATTTGCTTTAAATATATAAATAATTCTAAAGATAATTAAGTATTTCTAAATAGAAGCCCACCTAAAGCTTATAGATCTTAACACTCATAAAAAAACTTGCCTCCGCAAACCTCTATTATGGACCTATTATGGATTTCCAAAAATATGACCACATTCAGCCTCTTCAAAAGTCCATAATTATCATTTTAATAGCAATATTATTAAAAAATACTTTAGCTCCAAACTATTCTATCTATACTACAACACATAGTGAGTCACTACCATAATAATATAATCATATACTTATTGAAAAAACTACATTCATAAAAATATTTATTGGTGACCATAGTCCATACTTTTACTTTAAAAGTCCCATATTCTTTATTTATAGGACAAAATTTAAAGACAAAATTTTATTTGTAAAGACACTTAAGTTAACAAGCTATGCCCAAAGTTTCAAAAGGATTTATCAGGTAGATTTTTTTTAATTCAACTTACAATACAAAAAGGTATCCTGAAAAATGGTTGTGACATGAAAAGTGGTCCACTCAACCATGCATTCACCCTTACGAGATTCGTAAACAATTACTTTTTTATCTTGCATTACAACGGCACCAATAACTAAATCGCTAGTGTCGATACATAAGATTATGTTTCTTTTCAAGGGATCCATAATGGTTAAGACATGAGAATTAACACTGATTTCAAAGTTTGAAAGCTCAAGTCACACTTAGGGGTCCAATCTATCACGTTACTTTTGTATTTCAACAAGTTGGTCATATGAACATGTATTTTAGAAAATCCTTTCACAAATCTTCTATAATAGCTTGCAAGACCTAAAAAACTTCTCACCTCAATTTTATCTGTAGGCATTGGCCACTCAGCAACTATTTTGATCTTTCTAGGATCTACTGATGTTCCCTCATCTGAGATGACATGACCAAGAAATTTAACACGCGAGGTAAAAAAACACATTTACTTATTTTAACATATAATTTATTTTCTCTCAAAATTTCAAAGATTTGTTTAAGATGTTGCTTGTGTTCCTCCACATTCTTGGAGCATATCAGGATATCATCCATAAATACAAGTACCAACTTATTCAAATGATCACGCATTAGTAAATTCATCAAAGACATAAATGTAGCAGGAGCATTTGTAAGTCCAAAAGGCATTACAACATGCTTATAATGACCCGAACGTGATCTAAATCCGGTTTTCTGAATATCAGACTCTTTTATTCGAATTTGGTGATATCTACTTCTTAAATCTATTTTGGAGAATATTTTTTTATCTATATAGATGATCAAAGATATCATCAACACGGGCCAAAGGAAATTTATTCTTTATAGTGAGTTTATTTAGACCCCGGTAATCTACACATAATCTCAACGATCCATCTTTCTTCTTAATAAAGAGGACACGAGCTCCCCAAGGTGATTTGCTAGGCGATTTGCTCCCCAATGTATCATTTCCTTAACAAATCCTTTAATTGATTATCAAGCTCAACATTTTGAGCTAGAGAATGACGATATGGTGCCTTAGTTATAGAAGCGGCATCGGCAACGAGATTAATAGCATAGTCAACCTCTCTCATAGGTGGCAACTCATTTAATTCATTATGAAATATGTCTTTAAAGTCTTTAAAATTTATTTTTATTCCCTTGGCATTTGATTCATTGTCTTTAGTTTCATTCTCAACTTCACTTAAATGTATCACGAATACTTGATGACCCTTTCTACCACATCTTTTCATTTGTAAATGAGAAAACGTAGGAACGCTTGGTAAAAATCTCTTACCACGGATAAAGAAAGATTTATGTAGATAGTTTTTTTGGTTCGGGTTCCAATTAAGAAAACCACCCATGGAAGACCAAATGAGTGTCAGATTGAACTCTAGATGTCACTATTAGGTGAATTGATAGATCACAATGGGTCGGGAATAAGTTTAAGACAATAAACACATAAAAAGTCCACCTTAAGGTAGTAATGAAACTTATTAAGGGGTAAATTTGGGTATAAGGGTCACTCCATAATGTACATGCAATTGCTCAGTCTCTCCCTCACAACCAACCCTCTACAATGTTGGTTCTTTATTATAATGATTTAATGCAAAGAGTCACAACTCAACAATAGTCTTTTGGGGTGGGTAATAGTCTCACACAACCAAGGCCAAGGCACCTTGATTTGGACCATAGTCTCTTCACTTAAGCGTCCAGTGACCATAGGCCATACCACAAGTTAATATATGTTCACCACATATTACACTCATACCCCTCAAGCTTTTAAATTGATTCATTTAAATTAATATCATAACAGTCAATCACTTTTTATCCCTTTGGACTTAACACAATCCTATTGAAATTAATGCATTAAAATTAATTATTATAACTTGCAAAAGTCTAGTTACGAGTAACGCGAACCGAGTATCCGACCCTAAGCGAACCGGAACTAAGCGAACGAGTCTAATTCACGAGTCCATAGTCTAACAGGGTCGGCCATAGTCTAAGTACCCAGTAGCAAGTCACCAGTAACCAATAACCAGTTCCAAGTTCCAAGTAACGAGTCTCACAGAGAGGGCCATAGTCTTAGTAACAAGTCACCAGTCACAAGTTCCAAGTCATCGTCTTGTTCTCGAACATGAAGCTGGCTCCTTCTCCTTTTATACTTGCACTTGAGCCGGACCCCAAACGATATGGGTTAAAGGGTCGGCTTCTCCTTCACACACAGCCTCTCCCTCATGACCAGGCGCATCGTCTCCACCGCAAAATAAGTTACCTCTTGCTCATTTCCACTAACTAGTCACTAATCACCTATTTCAGTGTTTATTCTACCTTCTAACTTACACTTTGAGTTCACATTTCATCAAAATTCGAAAATGCCTACTTTTGGACAAAAAATATGTACCACAATTTACCAGTCCGAAGTTTTATGTGGACTGCACCTTCTTTGCATGCGATCCACGCGTCCACTTGTTTAAGTCACATGAACCCTCAACATACTGTGAGTAATAAAGCTTGGTTGATTGTTGGGCAACTATACTGAACAAGGCTTGATAGAAATTAAGAGAAGTCCTATCTTTTGAGCAAATGAAACTGACATCATGTTATGAGTGCTACCAGAATCAATCAGAATCATTGAAAAGAAAGTAGAGATTAGAAATCCCTTGTTTTGAAGCACTATCGGCTCTTGTTCGATTTCCATGTTCATGACTACGGTTGAAACTCACCATCTGACCCATCATTGTCTTCTTGTTCTACCTCCAGTATTGCGATCTTTTTTTTAATGTAGGGCATTCAAAGTTGCCCAAGCTTATGATACTCAAAGCATAATCATTTCTTAACATACTCTTCTTGATCCTCCTTGCTTAACATCTGAGTCTTGTTCCCTTGATTGAACTTTAAAAATTGAGGAGGTTTAGAAGTTTTAGGAAACTTGTAAAACTTGGAGCTTTGATTGGCAAGGTAATTAGACTCGAAGGGTCTTTTCCTAATTGACCCTTATTCCTCTCCATCCTACTATTGACTTCTCTTTCAAAGTTCATAGCCAAACCATAAGTTTCATCTAAAGTCTTTGGACTATGAGCACTGACTTTGAACATGATTGAATCCTTTAAGTGGCGGACAAAGAATTCAATTCTGTCACTTTCGCCCCAATTAGAAAAGTAAACAATGTGCTCATCAAACTTTGACTTGAATTGGATAACTGACAGACTTTCCTGCTTCAAGTTGTACAATCATTGGCGTATGTCCTCTCCATAGTTGCTAGGGAGGAATTGATGAAGAAACAACTCTTTGAAAGCACTTCATGTTGAAATACGTCCCAGTCCACGGTTTTCACGGTCCCTCCTTAATGTATCAACCCAAACACGAGCCGTGTCTTGAAAAAAAATCACCGTGGCCTTAATTTTATCTACATTATTGTATTTGAAAGGGAAAAAATCCTCCACGATGAAAATAAAAGACATATCTTCCTCTGGCTTGCAGTTCCGACCTCCAAAACTAAGTTTGATTGGATATTTTTTCAAATTCTTCAAAATATCAACTTCTCCATGAACAACCGCCTTGGAGAAGATGTTGAACTCAATTCCACCTTTCTTGAGATAGGTGGTGTAACTGAAGGAGTCTCACTTGGCTGAGGTGTAACGTCTCGAAATTTTTCTCTAGGCAGAGGTGGGATTCCAAGTTGTGCACTATCTTGGTCTTTCCTCAATGTAGCCAAAACGGCTCTCACAACCCTCTCTTCTAAATCCTCCATAAAATCTATCCATGCTCTGATGCCAATTTGTAACAAACCTCCACAAATTTGCCACCAACTTTCGCAAGAACAACTATCAATCAAAATGATGAGTTGAAGAACTCTCTTTATTTTTCTTATAGCATTTAATTACAATCATGGACCAAGTAGGTCTTGGTCTAATTTCAACCACCCGACCATAGGAGAGAGACAAAAAATCCTCTATCATCCCCCGAGCTACCTTATATACCAAAGGCACTACTTTTACTTACTATTTTCACATATAGTAAAAGTATTTTATTCATAGCTCTATGTTTTAGTTCTACTACGAATCTTCTATCTTTGGTTCTTCTAAAACCTTCTTCCATCTTTCAGCTCAATCACATTCATCCAGTTGGAACTGTCTAATTCCAGCTGGATTCATCTATCCCTTCTTCAAGTTGGAACTGTCTAATTCGAACTTGATTCATCCATCCAAGCTTCTAGTTGGAATTGTCTAGTTCCAACTAGACTTATCTATCCATTGAGAGTTGTCTAGCTCCAATGAATAGCATTCATCTTTCCAATATGGAATGGTCTAACTCCAGTGCACCTCATCGAGAATTGTCTAACTCATGTGCACATGTTCTCAATTTGGAATGGTCTAATTCCAATGTACTAAATGCGGAGCTGTCTAACTCCAGTGCACCTCATCGAGAGTTGTCTAACTCATGTGCACATGTTCTCAATCTGGAATGGTCTAATTCCAATGCACTAAATGCGGAGCTGTCTAACTCCAGTGAACATGTTGTCAATTTGGAGTCGTCTAACTCCAGTCCATCCATTTTCAACTGGGAGTTGTCTAACTCCCGTCATCCTCTGCTTACACATTGATACATGTGGTTAGAATATTTAATCATCCATCAATATTTCTAGTTACATTACAAGAGGAGTGCTCCATCTAGGCGTCATGGTGTGGGTTACATAGACTTTTTATTAGAGCATGATGGGAGCAAGAGGATCCCAACTTTGTAAGGGAGACTTGTCACCATGTTTAATCATTTCTTGTTAGTTGAGTTAGTGAGACTGTACCTTGTCCTCATTGTCAAAATTGAACTTTAATCGTCAATGACATCAAGGTATTCAATCACATAACATTATTCAGATCCATAACAATGTTCTGTGGGACTGACAGTATTCCACGGAATATTCCCGGATATTTCCCACATTCAGTCATTTCAAAAGTGTGCTTGAAGAATACAAAATTTTGGATAGGATCACACTTGACATAATTAGCTTAAAATGAAACTTTGTAATTCAAATACTTGTTTTGTGCATGCGGAGGCCGTGTCTGGGCCTCTTAAGACACTTAAGGGTTAAGGAGCGCAAGTCAGTGCAATCATCCATGAGCTCCCAACTACAAATGCAGGCCTTCATGATGGTTGCAAACCAGTGAATGGGGAGAACCGACCGCTAGTTACAGATGAACCGGTTGAGTTTGAGACATAATTGGTTGAAGATCAAGAGTTCAAGATGATTACTGATCATTTTAGAGGAATCTATGGAATATACCTCAATTTAACAAAGAAAACTGGAAGATCACAACATGTTGGCAGGTAGACTTCGGAACACTAAGATTTTGAGCAGTTATGCCCATAAATCTCCCTGGACACTGCTTGGATCCATGGCAACCAAATTCTGCTGTTGAGGAGCAACGCCCTCCAATTTGCATGTTAGCTCAAATCGTGGAGGAGGTTAATGTTCGGGCCCTGGTGCACAATCGTAACGTGCAATGCAGACAAGTGCACAAAGCAAGCGGTAAGCGGGCCATACCCAAAACTCTACCTCTTTCAGTCTTTGTTGGATGGAAGTACCAAAAGTTGTGGTCACCCAAGGGCATCTCGAACCCATCAAATCTGCAACCTAATTTTGCATGTTGACGGAAGATCACAAATCCACAATGCAATCAGTGAAGTTCCATTTCAAATTTTATAGTGAATTGAGTATTGGCTACAACTGAACCATATGGCGGGACCCCGGGGTCCCAGCGGCCCCTGGCTCTTGCATAAACTCTGTAGCACCGTCAATATAACTCCGATTCTTTCTACGAAGGCGGAAATCAACTGCCCACATCATGAGCTACATAGGGACATTCAGATCAATTTTTTTTTAATGATGACGCAATTAGTCATTTTTAGGGGTATCATGCTCATTTTTTAGATGGATTTTTGGAGAAATAAGTAAGAACAAATTTTTGAGTGAAGGTATTAAAAGGGAAACTTAGCTGAGAGCAACAGAGATCCAACGGTACGTTGCGAGATGCAGTAATGACTTCTAGCCAACATCTACATGTTTAGGTTTATGTTGCAACATAAACACTGCAACAAAATAAATAATTAATGACGTTTTGAGACAGAGTCTATGCGGGGCCCCAGGGTCCCACCATAAGGTTCACCTGTTGGAGTGATGAAACCATGTATGGATGACTAGACAAATTTCCATCCAAATGCTCACACATCCATCCAGAACTTGACAATCTCATCAGGTATTGTGATTGTTGGGAAATTTTCTGGTTATTACATCCAAAAAAAATCATGAAATAACTGAAAGTTATTGCATTGTCTACTTTTAGAACCGCAAATCAACGATAACGACGATAGTAGCCAGATTAAAAATCATTGAATGTAATTAGTAAGGCCCTAGGGCGCTTTGCGAATAAGGGTCCACCCGAGGTTTGGCCCGCATTCACGGAAGGTTGTAGCCTGAGGGCCTTACCGAGCATAAAGCCTTACTATAGATTTCGCCCGTTAGATTCAAATAAGATGAACACCTCCAATGTTCTTATGCAAGAAATCCCGCCAATATTCTAAGCAGGAAATTACATCACATAAGGCACCTGCCAATTAGAGACACAAATATGTGGTTGGGCTTTACATGGAGACAAGAACTAAGGTAGTGTGGTACTTGTAGTTGCAATTCTAGGCCAGAAGATTTCTGAGCTCATGCTATGTGGTGATAGGCGAGGGCCGGGGATTCGTGGCACTCAAGTAAAATCATCCATGCGGATGAAAAAACGCAGGAATCATCTAAATGACTATTTTTAGGCAATTTGATTCCGGAAATAGAGTCAAAGGCCCCGAATTAGTCTAGTGACGTCACATTTGAATGAATCGGCCCTCAACCCCATAGGGGGGCTTTTTTTTATTGGAGCCACTTCATCCACGATATCTTGGATGGATGTTCCTTAGTGAGTGCCACGAATCCCCAGCCATAGGGGAGAACATGAGCGCAGGGGATGAAGAAGCTCAAGGGGGTTGGATTAATCCAATGTGGCCCCTCCTTAATTGTTGCTTAGTGTGTAGTCCATGGGTTGTAACCAACCACAATTAGCATTGCCTTCAAGAAGACCATTTTTGTGCGGCAAGGACCTCATTCATAACTACCACCGGCATGTTTGGTCAAGCACTTGATGTGTGGTCAAGCACTTGTTTGTCCAAGTCATTTGAGATGAATAAGCCACAAACCTATTGAGGTTGAGTTTTATGTTGGATGGATGTGAACAATGGCCTTCGTATTTGTAGTAGCTCAACTAAGGAAACTTCTTCTTCTTCTTCTTTGGGAGGATTTAATATTTAATATGTATGGGGCGTGTATGCTCGTATTAAAAGTAGGTTATACATACTTACAACCACTAGATGGTCATTTTGGATGCATCATTCTCAAAAAAAAAACACATAATCAATGTTGCATACAAAAGAAAATGTGCGTGACATGCTCAATCAATCTCAATGACTTCAGTTGAACAACCCTCCCTCCTGTTGGTGTTGGGAAAATGGTGACCTCATTTGACTAGTTGGTTTGGTAACAATGTGACCCCTTGACCTAAATTAACCATTATTGTTTTGTACATGCCAAAATATTGTTTTACCTTGAATGTAGATTTCAATAGAAGGGCATGTTCTTATATGCTCACACCTACTTGGGAGGCAACATGATTGTACATAAGCTAGCAACGTGACCTAATCCTGAACGCATAATTTCACATGTAATTATCATACTACATTACCCCCAACTAAATCAGTCATATGTGTAAATCCAAGTATAGGAATGGCATAAAACCGTAGATGCATTAACACTTATAAAGGAACCCTAAAGCGTAAAGCAAGCCACATGCCATAAGTCATTTGTGCAAACAATGTTGTGGTCCTTTAGAGGTTAAAGGTTGAGCCTAATCAAGCACAACTAGGGCAATGCTATAATGTCAATTAAGAGTATTGTCTTTGCCCAATGAGATAGTCATGAGATATTTCACATATTTGATGATTACTCTAGAAACATATTGTGCCTAATATATTCTCAAAACGGATTTTTAGTACCCCAAGTTTTCTAATATTTACTCTAAAATATTAATGAAGATCCTATCTTTTATTGCATCGCATTTTCTATAGGACCATCAAATACCATGCGTTGCACTGAAGTCTTGTAGGGCCAAGGTGTTCTATAAAGTTGCTATTATTTGTATATTTTCTAACAAAGGGAGGAAAGTAAGGGAGAGAAGGAATTATCGCATGCGAGCGTGCCTCTCATCTATCCAACATAATAACATGACTCCCTATAGGTTTGTGGCTAACTCATCTCAAATGACTTGGACTAGAATAAATTGGGGTCTTTAAAGCTAATTCTAGCATCAAATAAGCTAAAAATGAGTAACCTCCGAGATGCATACTATTTCAGGGTGTTTTTTGTTGGATGAATGAGAGGTATGCTTGTATGTGATAATTCCCTCTTTCTAAAAGTAAAGCCACGCCCACACTTACTACAGTAGTGGGCATAGCATGTGGATGACTCCCACCACAATGGCCAACTTTTTCGTCTATTTTAGCCAACGATTGGAGGTAACATAGTCAAATTTGGAGCATTTGCTAGTTAAAACAAGTGACCCGTACTAATGGGCATAGAAGGTGGGAGCCGTCCACCTTCTATGCACATTAGTAAGTGTGGGCATGACATAAGAGGCACAAGTTAGGGGTTGTTTACACCATAGACCATGAAGTTGTCCCAAGGCCCTGTAAAATTTGTGATTGGTTGTTGAACTCATCCTGGGACCACTTCAGTTTACACCAAGGGAAAAAAAATGTTAGAGTGACCATGGAGTTCGAGGTCCCCAAAAGACATATTTTAAGGCCTACATTATCCACTAACATGGTCCAACGGGTTCTGCGGTGGGAGAGGCAAAAGAGGTGCTCCGGTAAAAAAAGGCACGGGCCCATGACAGAGAAATGTTGTCATAATAAAATTTTAATGAATTTCTTTTTAGGGAAGAGAAGATGAAGACAAGAGAAGACAAGGGAATGGTCAAACTTGAACTTTCTTCAAAAACGCCCTTTTTGGGCATATATTAAACAAATCAGCACATTCATTTTTTCATGCATGGTCACTCCTCTTGATCCACATTCGGTTTACACCAAGTGAGGGGCCAAAAAGCTTTGTAAATTGGTATTTTAAGAAATTGGACCCTGGAAGTTGGACTATCTTCCATGGTCCAATTTCATGGTCCATGGTGTTCGCTGTTGACATATTGGAATATCATTCCTAGGGAAGTGAGTCGATATTCAAAAGGAGAAAAGAACATGGAACTTCTTGTTGTTTGATCTTTGTCAATGTTACACAATTGTAAACATAATATCGTAGATTGAATATTTCCATATGAATGAGGGCTTTCCATATTCATCATATGTTAATAGATGTAGATAACCTACCTCATACTGGCAAAGAACTACACTAAATATTGTATATAGTGTCACCAATTCTATTTGTCTTGCTCAACACTAATTGTAAACCGCCCATGTAGTATCACTCGCACTAAATGTAAATCTAGCATTATTTGTCATCCCTTGCAGAAATATTTGGGCATTATAGATTTACAATGTTGTAATTACTATGACTTACTAAGTGATGTTTCATCCAAATTTCAATCATCCATGACAATATTTCATTACAAAAAAGTGAGGGCGTAAAATATACCAAACTTGGTTTCAATAGTTGGTATTTGGGTTGACAATATTAATGAACTTATTCATAAGAAGTGCCCATTAGAATAGCTACCATAAAAGTGACATAAAATATCATATACTGTAGCACTAATTACGATATTTAGTGTGGTCTTCCAGGAAGGCATTCATCCAATGGTATTGTTCATACTTTCCGCTACATTTATTAGAACTGTTATATTCCATAACATTATTAGACTAAATGTGGGGAATATTCCACAAAATATTGTCAGTCCCACAGAACATTGTTGTGGATTTGAATAATGTTATGTCTCAGTGTTGTTAATTGTAACATGTTTTTGAAGCGTGGGTTGCTATAGCCAACCTCATAATTCTTGGTTTGGGCTCACACACACATTGTTAATAAAGGGCTTGAGAAGTACCGTAGCTCTCTAGCAGCTTGGGCGCTTTTCTGCCTAATAATTAATTAAAGTGCGACTATAAGTTAGGCAACCCATAAAATAATATTCTAAAATTGGGCATATTAAAAAAATTTAAAAAAAGTTAGACATTCATCCAAGTCATTCCTATAATTCATGGATGGTTTTCCTAATTTCATCTATGACGACTATGATTAACCTACACACTTCCCTTAACCAACATTCCTTACCCTGAAGTTTGTTTTTACTTGTATGTCAAGGTTTTGCGTTGTGTGAGAGTTATACGGAGTGGTCTTTGCGAGAGACTATGTCACTTGCATTATTGTGATTTTAGGCACTCTTTGAATGTTATTTCTTTTTTGGGGGACACTCAACAAAATTAATTTCCCAAAAATTTAGGCACCTTCAAAATTGATTATTTTTTGCCCAAGCTGCTAGAGAGCTACGTAAATGCCCAATGGATTGTTAAATGTGAACTTCAACTAGAAAAATGGAAGGCACTGTGCTACACTAAATATTGCATTTTAGTGTCACGTACTAATTGGAGTTACACAATGCTCTATCTCTTTACTATCGATGTTCTATAATGTCCAAACAACCAATTTGACCTTTGTTGGCAAGAAAACGAGATATACATTGAATAGATATAGCATTGCATAATTCTAATTAGGAAGTGACTAAATACAGCATTTAATGTAGCTTTAAAAGTTTAGTAACATTTAGTGATTAAACAGTCATACCTATTATGTTTGACAGTAGAATGGACAAATTGGATAGCCGATTCTCATATTTTATTAACAACCCATGAGAAGACTTTTTTGGGGGCCGCTGTTACCATATAGTATGTGGGTGTTATTTGGTTCATGTGTTCATGTTCTCCAACTTGTACGGATTAGATTTACACAAGAAAACTTATGCTGCATTAGTAAGTCTACAATGAAGGAACATCAACAAAAATCAGATTGAAAATCGGACAATCTATGATGTAGTTATGGTTATTAAAAATGCATGTTTGTTGATTCCTTGACTGAAACCATAGGTCCTTCCAATTGTGTACACTATTAAATAGTTGATAAAAATTTGAAGATGTAGTCAATCTCTTTTAAATATGTGTCTTTATGATGTTTGTTCTTTGATCCATACGTAGTCACACACCAATCCAATACATGTGTCTGATCAAGAAATGTAACTATTTATGACCCATCTATACACTTCACACGGCTCGGAAGCCCCTCTTGGCTACTGCACTCTGCATGCACCACAATGCTCTTTTCAGACTTCGAAATCCACTCTCTGTTCATCTCAGGACACAACATTTTCTCACACAGAAGGAAAAGTGTACAAAGCTGAAATGCAATCTCGAGCTTCAGGTATAATGCAATTGCCACTACAACAGTCGATGAAGACTTTTTGGGACTCTTCAAAGGTAGAGTAGATGACAGCACTAGAGGTAAATGATAAAGCACTCAACAAACCGCTTCTGGTGGTAGGATCTGATTGACATCCACACTGGGCCTTTGAATATTTAAAAGCTAGAATCTGGAAATCTGGATTATATTTTTTGGTTGTGGATCCAGAACCTTATAAATACCAGATCACTAACATGCTGAACTACCCAATAATGTGAGCAAATTTACCAAGAAATTTTCAGTCTCTCTAGATCTCTCAGTAATACACAGTGAAGAATGCCAAAGACATGACTAGAAGTATAAGGAATTGAAAGTGTCAAGCAACAGGAAGATAATGCTAATGGCCAGTGATTTCTAAGGATAAGAACACTAGCATAGATTGAAGATCTAAATCATATGTACGTTCACAGATTTGAAGTCAGAATCGCACCTCTGCTTCTCACCAACCATGAAAGTGCTAACGTTTGACACTAATCTCTTAATCTGGTCGATTCAGTCATTCTCAGCCTAAGCAAGTATAAATGTCATTCCACTCATAGATTGGATGTGAAGTATTAGGAAAATAGAAAAAATCAATCCAAACAGGAGACATAAAGGGTAAATGGGAGAGTGCATGGCTTGGATTAGCAAGATATTTTACTGAAAAATCTTGTACACAACAACATGCATCTGCTACAATATGAAGTAGCTCTCTATGATCATGGCTTCTCTTTCTTCTCCTTAAATAGAGACAAGGCTACTCAATGTTATACAACACTCCATGCTCCGGAATCTCTGGAATAAAAAAATTCCTTGGTAATGCCTGACCTTCAGGCCTGACTTAGTGACTTCAATATTCAAAGTCTCTAGGAAATCCAGGATTCACGGTCAAGTCTTTATTATGTACAAGGTGTGAACAGAGACACCAAATAGGGTGAAGAGTTTTCTCGTTGAGTGTTGCAAAGCCTCAAGCTCACACACTAGTTAAGACAACAATACAAAAATCGGACTTTGGGAAAGCAAGTGACCAGGATTCGATCTTGCGGATGTAATCAAAGTCGCAACCTACAATGTGGCCAACACAGGTTGAATCCAGATGGAAACAGATGTTTAGGGCTTTTCAAAACTTGTTGAGACCCAAAACAAGACACCACAAATGATGTGAAAAAAGTGATGAAGAGTTGAATTGACCTATTCACAGGCTCAGAGGAAGGGGCTAGACCTAATTTTTCCACGTTCAGTAGTTGCCTCTGTAGAAAGTCTTCAGAAAGTCGGACTCTCCATGGAATGTCTCTCCAAGCTTGTGAACGTCCCCGGTAAGACCGTCCCTTCCAATAATATATTGTGAGAGAAGATGGTGCCGCTGCTTCGAATGGTCAATGCAATACTGCAGCTCCTCTTGCCCCTTGAATACCAACATATCGATGACCTGCAAATGCCAATCCCTAATCTCATAAATAAACAAGCAGAACGAAGGGTAAGGAGAAGAAAGAAAACAAGATCCCTACGCAATGACATCCATTTGCACAAGCATTGTTTTCCTCGGAAAATGGCATGATTCACACCTTGGGATTGGTATTGTGTGCGTGTTTCCGGAACTCCGTGGCAATTTTGCGGCGGAGCTCCGACAAGGTGATGACTTCGTACAGGTTGTAGCGGTCCATGATGGACGGCAGTGCCCGGCATGCTTCCCTGAAGAAATCAGTTGCTCGGTGGTGCGCTTCCTCCAGCGACTTGGAGCCACTGCCTGTCTTGGTGACGCGCAGGTTCTTAATGAGCGCAGCTGCCGCCATGGCTGCCTCCCTCTGTGATGTTATGCAAAAATTCTTTTGAGATTGCCAGCACTTGCTCAGTCTTAAAACAACTATTTGTCTAGAAAATCTCCCAAGAGAACAATATCGACAAAAAGCGGCACAATAGGATGCTAGATGACCTCTATTTGGGTCGCTCTTGTGACTCTACTCCCTAAGACAACTATTTAAACCATAGCAGCAATCTGGAAAATAAGGTCTTAAATCCTAATTTTATAAGCTCCACCTACAGGTTTGTCAAGCACTGCACAAGGGACAGAATCATAGGCGAGTGAAGGGTGAATTTTGTGCGATGTCCATGAACAACGCATTTACCGCCTTCCACCTCACTCCTTAACAAGAGTGAACTCTACATTGTCCAAAAAAAAATTCATTCCCAAAGAGAGCCTTCCTTGCGTTCAGATTTCCACTTCTGGATACACATTGATAGCACACCAGGAAGAATTCCGAGAGCAGAGCCACAGCTGAAACTTAACTCTCGGATTAATCAACTGTGCATGATGATGTAGCAGTGCAACGAAAACCCAAAACTTACCAGACTCTAATCAACTACAAAACTTGCAGCAACAATTGGCATATCACAATTAACGGCAAACGTAGCTTTTAATGGATTTAGCCACAAAACACGAACCATGGCACATAGCCATATACATCTGAAACGATGACCCGGGTAATAATCTGGTGCATTATGCCAGCTTCAGCCCAGGCGAAAAGCAACATAATCTTGGACACTGAGAACCCTAAATGCAGCACAAACCGAATTGTTACAAGCTACTAATGGAGCAAGAGCTTCGAGATCTTCCATACAAATGCACACAGAAGAGGCGAGAAACGATTCTGACGTGATTCTGTTATATTATTGCAGCTTCCAGCTCCAGGCGAAAGGAAGACCAACCCTGAAACTCAAACCTAAGAGTTGTAAACGAATCAGAAAAGGAAAAGTTTGAGAATCCCCACACACAGCAAAACAACGTAGTACATATCCATCGTTTTGTTGTCAGGGGAGTGTGAAATGGTACGCATGATAGGAAACACTAATACTCAAACCCTAAGACCACAAACGCGAACTAAAAAGTGACCTGATGATGTTAACAAAGTTCGTAGAGGAAATGAAGGCTTGTATACTTTGCGTTACGCTCCGTTCTTTTAGCGGTGGTGCGCCTGCTGCAGCACCTGCAAGGTGGGTGTCGCAAAAGAGAGCCTCTTCGAGAGCCTCTTCGATTTCAGGGCTTCGCTCCCACATGCGTTCCTAACGTTCTCCTCAATGAGAACGCCTCATTCTCCCCCTAGGGGATCTATTAGTAACCCAAACCAAAGATGTATTATAAAATATGAGTGCAGACCTTATTGGAGTTGGATCTTGGTTCGTGGCACCTACTAAGGGCCGGTTTACACCATGGACCATGAAGTCGGACCATGGAAGATGGTCTTCTTTCATGGTCCAATTTCTTAAAAAATCAATTTACAAAGTCTTTGGGCCCCTCACTAGATGTAAATTGAATGTGGACCAAGAGGAATGACCATGCAGCAAAAAGTGAATGTATTTTTTTTTAAATATATGCCCAGAAAAGGTAGTTTTGAAAACAAAACAAAAAACAAAACAAAAACAAAAACATTTGTCATGGCCCCTGCCATTTCCAACCAAAGCACCTCTTTTGCCTCTCCCACCGCAAAACCCGTTGGCCCATATCGTTGGATAATGTAGGCCTTAACATATGTCTTTTGGGGACCTCGAACTCCATGGTCACTCTGACATTTTTTCCTTGGTGTTAACTGAAGTGGTCTCGGGACGAGTTCAACAGCCAATCACATATTTTACAAGGCCTTGGGATGACTTCATGGTCTATGGTGTAAACAACCCCGAAGGTAGGGCGAGAATTAATTATTGCATAAAAGTGTACCACTCCATCATGTACGTAACACGGTAATTCCTACTAGTATGTAGTTTGGAGGGTTTGTTTAGTTGATTTGACGCCATAATTAGTTTTAAAGACCTTGAATCAGTCTAGTTGAAGTAATCTAAGGTAAATCCACCACAAAGTTCGTAGGATGTCGGGTTTTTATGTTGCATGATGAGAGCTACGTTTGTATGTGATACTCCCCTCTTGGCCTGAGGAAGGCCCTATAAGTTTGTGGTCGATTCATCTCAATTTAAACTCGTTGAACTAATATGTAAGGGTCAAATGATAATAATTGGGTTTTACAATGTCTCCCATCATTTTTACCCTCCCGCTGGGTAGGTATCACGAAACTTTACCCAATAGAAAGTTGGAAAGGACAAGGTTGAAAAAGTTTGTTATTATAACTATGTAGTTGGAACAGAGATCATTGTCATGTGTCTTCACAAAACCATTTGGAATATATTTCCCTTCATAAAACAACTAATATTTTGGGATAAATCGACGTATGAGTGTGCAATATTGGCTAGATCCCTGCACATAGCATGGCACAAGGCTAATTAAATTTTGAAGTCCCATAAGTGATCCCATAAACGGTTTGTATCGTGTTTAATTCTTGAAGCTTGACACACAAACCAAACAATATTGGTTGAAATTACGAGTTTCATAACTATGTGTAATAAAGGCAAACATTATCATGTCTCTAACCTTGATACTCTACTTAAACCTCGGGGAGATCACTCCATTGTAGAGTTGAACAACCACGTGCGATCATTTTAGATGTAAAAAATGTAAAAAATGTAAAAATCATCACCAAAATGGGTCACAATTTTATCAATTTTTTTTCATGAGTAGATATAAATGGTACATGTTACATAGTAAAAAATGGTGACTAAATTTGATGATTTGTTTTTTTAATAAAACATACCGTTTCTAACTAGAATGACGCAGAATTGAACTAAAACAATTGCTACAATTAATGAATATGACTAAAAAATTCAAAAAAATATACAAAAGATACCATCAATGGTTGTGTATATGTAGAAAAAATATCGTAAAATTTAAAATTATTTATGACACGTAATATAGGGGTAGCAAACTTTGTTCGCACGTGGTGTTCAACTCTACAATGGAGTGATCTCCCCGAGACTTAAACAGGTTGTGTTGAAATACAATGAAAAAACAAAATAGTTCCAATCACTTCAAAGTTTGACAAAAAAATTTGTTAATAGATCATCCTCACAAGGGTTGTTCAAGGTCATGTATACCTTTATTAGTTTAAGAGCAAAAGTCAAACGCTTGTACAAACCACCTATCATGTAAAATACCATTTTGTCATTATTTTGTTTGTCTATGAGATTGATCCTATAATATTGACATAACCAATCTCACACTTTAACATGGTGTGAAGCTTGTAATGCAACCAAATAAAATAATCAAAACATGTTGATTATTGAAGATGATTCCATATAAACATGAGTATTGTAAACACTGGCATAAAATAAAATATGCTCACCATTTGCCAACTAAGTGCACAAGCTCAAAAGTATGGTAGAGAGACAATGCATGTCTTTTGACATGTTGACCAATGTGGAAGAAAGAAATGACATGTTAATACAAAGGTATGGGGAATCTATTGTTTGTTTTAAAAATTATTGGTGAAAAACTTATATATGAGAGATTTGTTGGAAATTTGGTTGTGTAAATGAGCATTCTATATATTAACATTGGTAATATTGAATTGGTGAGTCCACTAAGAGGTTGATTGAAGAATGGTGAATTGCATCATGTTCTCATTTTGTGTAACTATAAGACACATGTTGAAAAGAGATTGGGTTATGTCTTCGATTTTCTTAAATACTCCACACTCAATACTCAACGTGATTGGGAGGATCCATGTAATCATTTGAGGAATCAACACACAATGCATTACTAATTACCATAACAAAAGACATGTGTTCAAAATAGATTGGACTATGTGCTCATAATATGATACATGTTATAGGCTTTGTGGTCAACATAATTGGGTGGACCTATATATCGTTGAATGAACATAATAATCTTCACTTTGATGATGAATAACTTATTCACATAATCTCCAAATTATGAGGAAAGTGGCTCTGGCCTCAATTTGAATTTGCTAACCATCTCGTAGTAATCACGTATTTTGTTTCTCAAGAGAAGTGGGCTAGTTAACAAAAGTAACCATTTAAGACCCAACTATTTTACATGGGGTAATGCGGTCACTCTTCTTCATTGGACACCTAGTTGGACATTGTGGAGAGACAAAGATTATGTCAACCTTGGGTTGGAGTGAATGAGAGACGCTTCACCCTTGATTTAAGTTGTAAACTCAAATGTAAACCCAAGGCAAGTTTAGCACAAAGCACAAATGAGGGACAAAGGCTATTGCTTAATGCCGGAGGTGATCTATTAAGAACTTGGACACTTATGTTAATTGTTATATGCAAAGTTCATATTGGACAACCAATTTTAATGACTTTCAATTTTATTCACAAAGCACACTTTGTAGCTACAAATGAGGCACACTTTGTGTTGGAGTGTTATCTTTGCAAATCCATTGGAGAGGTTTGCTTTTGTATTCAAAACAAAGAGCTCAAATTAACACTCGTATATTCCTACCAACTTGATCGTCATGTTGATACCAGTTGTTATCTCACAACTGCCACTACACTTTGTTACAATAGGAATTCACTATTTCTAATTCCACCTTAATGTACTTTAAGTGAGTCCCCATGTCAAGTCGTTTGACTTCGTACTAGACTCTTAAAATCAACTCCAATTCATTTAACCTATGTGCTTTATGTAGTCATTGTTCTTTATTCTTCATTCTCCCTTCACTATTTGAGAATGTAGTACTAAGGAGTTTCCAATTGGACCATCAAGTTGATATTAGCCTCTACCTTATGAAGGCTATTGCACTCCACTATCATAGGGAATAAGCATGTTCAACACCATCTTGTTGTATTGTTAGTCCCATAAGCCTTTTGGCTTCCTAGACTTTCGAATCAATTTTATTTTATTGGACACATACATAAGTTGGCTCGGAGCATAACATTATTCAGACCCATGACAGTGTTCTGTGGGACTGACAGTATTCCAGGAATATTCTTGGAATACTGTCAGTCCCGCAAAACACTATCATGGGTCTGAATAATGTTATGAGTGGCATATGGCAAGGCTTGTAATTAAGAATGGGCACCCAAGAGAGTTGTGCTACATTGAGAATGGACTACATGCTCATAATACATGCACCCTTCTATGTTCAGTTGATAACATAATTGGGAGGACCTATGCAATCACTTATAGAGTAGTAGAGTTTTAATTCTTACCTCCTATAATTTTGTTGGTCTCAATTCCTATTATGTTATTTAAAATGAGAAATTGTGCGGTTTGTAGTTGCAAACCATATGAGATATTTCCTTGTTTTTGCCAACAATCAAAAATGTATATGGAGTTAGAAGTGCCCACAATTGGGTCACTTATTGTTAGTTCTATTTGTAGAGGTGATTAAGGTGAAGCGATGATACTTCTAGTTGAAAATGTCAAAAAAATGACATCTTCTAAAATGGATTTATTTATGGATTTAATTTTCAGATCAAACATACTTTGCATGTCAGAAGAAACAATAGGATATTTGGGCTCGTATAAATGACCTAGACTCAAATACATACCACATGTATATTTTATGACCATTTCTACGGAGGAATATATTCTCACTTCCTCTTTGTGGTAAGAAGTTATGTTGAATAAGGTTTCAATCTCATAGACCAAGTAGAGGTTGACTTTATTACTTGTAAGGGGCTTGTATAAACCATTATGTACAGTAGGGTCCAAAAATATTTCGAATTTTGGATGTGCTCCCAGTTTTGTGCTTCAAAAACAATTGCATTCAATTGCATGTAGCCATCTCAATATATATTCTTCTTTCACCAAATCAATTGCAACTTGTGAAGCCATCAATGGTCTTTAATCACCACCCGTTACTCATGAGCAAGTGTCATAAATTAAAAGATTTGGTTGTAATTAGTAAATTGTGTTGTCAAGACCTCCTTGTCAACATGCATCTTCCCTTATAGAGCTCCTCGCACCACCTCATTGTTTTGATGGCATGTATTCATTGGAAAGTTTAATGTATAAAGTTCAAGATTACAACATGGAGTGTCGTTGCAATGGATATTGGCTTGCACATATGAGATATTGTGGCTTGAAGTTGTTTTGGAGGTAGTTTGGATAGGAGCATCGGAGTTGCCTTTGTTGTTGTGTTGGTGGTTGAATCTATTGATTTTCATATTGTGCATTGGGTCTTTAAGAGGTACCATGCCGTACAAAATCTTGAGTGATGAAGAAATGGGTCGCATTGTGGGAATGTGTGAGAGTGGAACGAAGAGTTCAAACATTACATTTGTACTGAATGTTCCACGGTCAATTGTTTCTACTGTCTTGACAAATTGGAAGGTCCGAGGGAGTGTAAAATCTTTGAAATCCCAATGTGGTAGGCATCGGAAGTTGATTGATTGTGATGCTAGAGTGTTGGCACGTTATGTTAGAGATGATAGAAGACAACCATTGTCAGAATTATCAAGCTTATTGGATGTAAGCCGTAACACAACACAATCATACTTACATGACTTGGGTTTTAGAAATTGCATTGCACCAAAAAAACCATATCTTAGTGAGAAGCATGAATTAGATAGGCTTAAATTTTCCCATGCTCATGAAAGTTGGATTTTTGAAGATTGGTGCAATGTGATTTGGTCAGATGAGTCATCATTTGAAATTGGTAAAAATTTGAGGCAAATTAAAGTGTGGCGAAGACCATACGAAAGACATGTGTGGGATTGCATAGCTCCAACTTTTAGGAGTGGCCATACTTTGGTGATGGTCTTGGGTGCATTTACTGGCTTTGATAAATGCCCTCTTGTTATTATGCCTCTAGACAAAAGAACATCAAGCAATTTTGTAACCATTGTTTATGAGGCAACATTAAGCAAATTTTACTTTTTACATGATCACCCTCAACAATTGAAACTTATGGAAGATGGCGCTCCAATCCACTGTAGCTCATTTCTGTTGCAACGGAGACAAGCTCATGGTATGGCAAAACTAATTTGGCCTGCAAACTCTCCAAATTTGAATCCCATAGAAAATTTATGAAAGATTGTCAAATATTTGTTACAACATCGTCCTAGAGCAAAAAACAAGGAGGAAATGGCACAAACCGTTCAATCAACACGGGATACAATATCTTTGGAGCAACTCCAAACTTTAATTAGAACTATGCCTGATAGAATGCAAGCAGTTATTTCAGCAAGAGGTGGTAGCACTAGATGGTAGATACTATATTATGGTTATTATTTTAAATGTATGAATTTCTATTTTTGTAATGAATTTTTTTCATATTGTCAAAGTAGACTCTATTATCTTTCCAACACAATTTACGGTTTGTGAATTGATGAATTTTTGAGCCTACAAGAGGTTTTCAAAGTTTGTAGTTTCCATTCTCATTCAACTCTAGACCAAAATTTCAAAATATTTTTGGACCCTATTGTACATGCCATAGTATGTATACCATTGCCTAATGAGGATTAACCCTTAACAACTTGGGGGGTCTAGCTCGAGCCAAAAAAATCCTTCAAAAATAGGTGTTAAAGGAGTTGGAGCTAACATACCATAGGACCTATCATATGTGGCTTCTATTGGTTGTTTATCACACGTTTATGATCCTATAGTTGTGTGTTTGCACTATATTTTTGTCAGGGCCACTTTAGACTACAATGAGTGCACGGGTTGGTCAAGAATTTATGCCCAAGACAAGGCTAGTTGAGGCAGTGGTTGGCATGCTGGACAAGATGGAAAAAACACAATACAAAAAATTGCCTCAAGTTGGAGTTCTCCGGAGGCCAAGGTTCTTGTGTGAGGTTGCCCAAGAAACTTGACCTCCATAGAACTTCCACTAGCAAAAAGTGTTGCCATGTTGGCATCCATGTCATTTTTTCATCCATGCCTGAAATTCTTCACTAGAGAAGTCTTGGCCATAGTGTAAACCCCAGCCGGTGAAGAACCCATTTCATAGCCAATCATAGTGCTCCATTTCCTCTAAAATTCTTGACCGATGCATTTCTTGACCGTAGTCTACACCAACCCTTAGTTCTCACACAACTAAACGCATGCATTATTCCAGACTACCCAAAAGTCTAGAAATACTTACATAGTAGCAAACGGTGATGAGGATCATTGTCATTGGCCTCCACCGCATAATTTTAGAAGATTTGGACTTTTGAAAATAAACAGAAATCCCATGATAAATCAAACTAATCTATGATTTGCTTTGATTGTGGCAGCTACACTAAACATGATATTTAGTGTCACCAATTCTAATTGTCTTGCTCAATACTAATTGTAAACGCAGTGTAGTGTCACCAACACTAAATGTTAACCCAACATTATTCGTCATTCCTTGTAAATTTTTTGGGGGATTATAGATTTTACAGTGTTGCAATTACTGTCACCTACCAAGTGATTTTTCATCCAAATGTCAATCTTCCATGACAATATTTCATCACAAGTTGCTGGCAAGAGAAGGTAGGGTGTTGGCCAATGGATGAACTCTTCCATCATCCATGACAATATTTGTCCACTATTCATAAGAAGTGCCATCCGAAAAGTTGCCACAGTGACATAAAATACCCTATGACACTAAATATCATATTTAGTGTACCTATTATAAATATCGAAATTAAAAGTACGCTAATTTAAACTAATATTAAACTACACTAATACAAGACACATTATTACTATTTAATTATTAGTATCACTGTATTATAAATATAATACTATTAGTACTATAATATAAGATAATATTGTCTGGTTAGAATATGATTGTGATCATACAAAATATATATTTGTATGGCTGAATAAGTGTATTTTACGTAAGAGCGGGCCGGGTGCAAGTTACGGGGCTGGTTTCCGCGCCCGTCCCGAGTTATTTCCTTCACGCTTCGCTTTCCTCGATGGTGTGCGTCTCGCACCATCGCTCCGAATGATTGACTCCCAACTTTGCTTGCCACGGATCTTCAAGCAATTCCAGGAGCGCATAAGTGACATCTATGCAGGTGATACTCTCAACTCAGGACTTGAAATCTGCCAGAATCTGCCGTTCTTTCCATATGTTTCTTCCTAGCTAACCAGGCGGCGATCATATAGCACTCTCTACATGCATGCATTTCTTCATAATCTCGTCTGCACAAATGGCTGTCAGAAATACGAAGCACCGGACGTCGTGAATCTTTTTCTGGTTGGCATGCTTGATTCCTAGCTTGATGGTTAGGTTAACTCTTTGGGTGTAGCGTTCTTTTGGAAAATTTGGAGCTGAGGGGTTTTTTTTTGGTGCTAGGATTTTGTTTCCTTAGCGTTTTCGGCCTTTAGTTCATCTTTGTTGCTGGAGAGCAGGAAATTTCGAATTCGCATTTGTATCTTGTTATCGTATCGATTAGTGCAGTGGTGGTCGAAGGTGCCTGAAGATTAAGGTTTCTTGTGTCTGTTTTGTTTCAATTTGTGTGACAGGTATTTACCCTAGCTAGGTGGTCATTTTTGCTAGGTGGTCATTTTTTTTTTTTTGGCGTCGAAGAGTTTAGGTTGCGGCATTTCATTTGACATCTCTGGAAGAAGAGTGTAGATAGCCAGAGCAGAGGGAACAGAGTGTAGAGAGACTGTATTATATATTTTTAGGTTATTATCGCAACGTGTTATTTTAAACATGTGTGCAGAGGAGCCTGTACTGACGACTATGAATCATTTGTAATTTATATTCGTCGAGTTTAGACTTGTAGAGTTGTACTGCGGTAAGTGGGCCTGAATCTCTCTGCACCCGCTTCTTGTAGAATATGAAATACACAATTATTGCAAGATGATTAGCAAATCCAAATCGTGCCCAAAGCCATTTTCCTCAAAAAATTTGGAGCTCATTTTCAAAAGTGAAGATTCTCTTGCTCATTAAATGGTCACATAGGTTCCCCCAATTATGTTGACCATGGAGCCTAGAATGGTTAACATAATTTGATCATGGAGTCCGATCTCTTTTAAACACACGGTACCTTTTTGGTGTCTGTTCTTGGATCCACGCCTAATCACACATCACTTGAATATAGGTGTCCACGTTTCGGGGTTATTGGATTAATACCGGTCTACCTCACTGGAGAAATTGAAACACATCAAGTCGTTGCATTTTTTTGTTATTGTGTGAGGGGGTTTAGCACCGGTGCCCTAAATGTTTAATCCATCGCCTGATAGATACACAGATGATACGTTGTGCAATTAGTTGTTGGCGATTGTGGTGTTTGAGTTTAAGGTGTTCCGAGTGAGACATGCTCTGTAGAATTACACTAACCCATAGAGTGATCACAGCCATACAAGATATCCCCCTATTTTATGGCTCAGTTCAGCATTAGTTTTACGTGGATGTGAGCTGGAGATTCAGAAATTCCATCTGGAATTCTTGTATCCTGTTCCCTCATGTGCATAGACAACCAGCACCAGAGTATTGCAGGTTGTTTGAATTATCAGCTGCTTGTGCTCGAACATTGTCATTGCATGATGCATATAGTCTTCAGTAGGTGTTTTACTGGTGTTTTTGATTTTCAACTCCATCTCCCTATCAATTTAAATTCTTCGTTTTGAACCATACTATGCTCGATGGAGAGATAATGTTGTGCTCTGAATATTGCTTGCATGTTGCCATGCATGGTTAAGGGTTTGCCATGACAAGGGACTAAAAGGGTGATAGTTGGAACAAATAATTTCAGGTCGTCATTACAAGGATCTGCATAAGACCGTGCTTGAGACAGTCAAGCTTGCAAACATCAGTGAGGCTGCCGACCAAACCTGTGATTTCCTGACTTGCATTCAGATGTAGTGACTACTTGGCACCATAAGGGTTGGTAGACAACGGTACATACCGAACAATTCTATTGATTTGTAATCTACAGAGAGGTGAAAAATCAGTTGATGGCCAAGGCTTGGCAAATAAAACTCTGCGAATGGGGCTTATCGGTGGTTGGTTATAGTGTGATCAGCTTTGAGATATGTCTCAATAATGATGGTGTATGTTAGCATGCAATCTCTGATCTTCAAGTTGTGCAGCACTTACTATTTCTCATGTCTGATTCAGAAATGTGCCTGTGAGTGCTCTTCATTCATTAGGGGTTGGAGCTAAGGGCTCAAGGATGGTGCAGCAAGGGCGCCAGCATGCGTGGGGGGTAGGATTTGTGGTAGTTATTCTCTTACTGAGTCCACTGGCATGCTCTGCCTGGTAAGGATTGCTTGTTCCTGCTTTGGTGCTTGGTACATTGAGTGTGTTTGTATATTAAAGTACACTGGATATTGTTACTGGATGTAATTTTATGTGCTTTATGTGCAGTGACCTATCAAAATGATGATTGAAGAACATCAAAATTTCATTCTTTTAAAAGCAGACAAACTTTTGTAATTTGTGTACTGCACCTTTGAGATTCAACTGGAAAAACCAGCGTTGGGCAGGTGTTCCTAAGCCCTTCTAGGGTTGGGAGAGCCTATCTGGTTATAGCAGCTATCTTGAATCCAAATTGTAATAGTATGTACTCACATGAATGATTGTGAATTACATCTTGCAACTCTTCACTGCCCTCCATTGTTGGTACTTATTACAAATATTGTTCAGAATATTGCGGGCTCACATGGATTGTGTTTATGCTTGTTGCAGGGGTGATGAAAGAGAGTTTATTGAACAGCAAGGAAATAGCTCTTTTCTATGCAAATCGTCAGCCCATTGTACTCCTTGCTCCCACGCAGATAAGGTTTGTAATGTTACCACTTGAATATACCTATTTCTTGATATGCGCTTTTTCTGTTTCATGATATGTTAAGAGATCTGTACAGATGTCTGAGTGTAGCAGTGTCAGAATCCAAGCTAAATGTGTTTGCTTAAGTGTGCAGGAGGCGAACAAATTTCAGTGCCAGCCAACTGGTTACCATCAGCCATTTAAGTGTTTGGAAAGGAAATCAGTCCAGCAAGAGGAACAGAATAAAAATGATGTGGAGCATCCTAAAAGTATGTTGCTCGAGTCTTGTTAGTGCTTTTCGATTTGTGTGGTAGATCTCTTTCTCACTTTTTTGTTCAACTGGAACTATAGTTGTTCTTGGTTTCTAGTTCTTAGTGGTCACGTTGACTCGTACCTGCATGGCATCTGGTTGTTTGAATTATCTATCTCTTGTTTTGATGTGGGACATTTGCCTGATGTTGTTGTTGATCTGTTTTTAAGAGCTGAACTAAGGTTATTGAGATTCTATGGTCTATAATCTATATTGAGTTTGATGATGTCCTTGAATTAAGTCTGTTATTCCTGCAACTTCTGGGATTGAAGATAGTTGGTTATCAGTTGATTTAGTCTTGAAATCAGAGGTCCTAAATAATGTGTTTGTTCTTAGAGAGGATACTGGTGCCTTCTCTTTGTTGATGCAGTCTCTTTTCTGTTATGTCATCATCTTAAAACCATCTGTGTCTTTTCAGGGGACCTAAATGCATCCCAGGGCAAGAGCACAATCCAAATTGAGGAAACAGAAGTGGGGGCTGTTGGTTCACATGGAAGAAGGCTGAAGTCAACTGGATTGGGAGGTCGCAAGTTGGTGGAGAGCACCCCTGTGCTTAAAATTGAAGGGGGGCTGAAAATGTACAACTCTTTTAGATCGTGCACGCCTGCAGACCTCAGGATGGACAAGGTTACCGTCCTGCAGTTTGAGGTGTGAAAGTTTGAACCCCTTATGTTGTTTGTTTGCTAATTTGACTGTCCTGTATTTTGAGAGCGGTCAAAAGATGCTCACTGGGAATAAATAAGCAGGATGTACAAGGCATCACTTAGTACAGGTCCTACCTTGCTTGTTGTCCCAGTTGATCCTTGGATTATACGAAATCATGTTTTCATTGAATGGATTGATTGTTGAAATTTGTATTATATATTCTGTAGAGGGAGAGAAGTACCCAACAGAAATATGCAATCTTGTCACTATGGTTTTCATGCAAAAATTCTGGTCCTTACGGTTTTGATAAGGACATGGACCAATAACAACCCAACGGTACCAATTTGAGTGGGTATTGTAGCCATTTTTTCTCCAGCAGATAATGTGGTCAAAAGTTACAATCAGGTTTATGTCGTAGTTAAAGAGCTGATAGCTGTACTGTATCAGGTACATTGCTTCTGTTGATAACACAAAGGCTTTTGTTACGCTTATATTCGAGCACTTCTCTCTCTAAGCTATCTCTGTGATGAGAAGTAATATGCTTTGGTACTAACTGTTTCTTATTCCTTGCAGATTATTGCATTTGCATCATTTGCCACGTGTTTTCCTCTGATATACTATCGTCGAAAACACAGCTTCTCTGGCTTGACACGAATCCCAGCCAACCCCCGGTTCTGATCCAGCATGCTGATTCAATACCTTGAAATGATTCATCATTCCAGGCAGCAAATACAGACAAACAGACCAAGTACCAAGCCTTTGTTGATACTTTGTTGATATCGCCTGGATCTGTGCTGATCTACGTTACTGGTTTGTAACATTTATGCTCACAGCAGTTCACTTATATGTAGGGGAGGAATCCTAGTGGTCTTTTCACTTTCATTCGTACATTCGTTTGTGATCTCACAGGATGCAATCAATTATTGGGGCTTGTGTCTTTAAACTCTCCATGGCTCAACAGCTCAGCCATCTTGTAGCAGGTTTGTAGCAGGTTTGTAGCAGTTTTCTCAGAGAGGACAGAAGATTGTACACCTATAAATGACTCTTCAAAGCCGAGTTTAGTGTCGCTTGTGGAATCGTTTCTTGTGTACCATAGAGCAGCATCCATGCGTTGTCAGGTTCAGGTCATTATTTGTGCTATGATTAGGACAATGTTTTTTCTATTTTCAAGGGAACCGCCAGCAGCATTTTTTTGGCTGTCTGTTGTCAGTATTCAATCCTGGTGAGATGAGACCATTGAGTTATCCATCATGTTCACTTGACTGTTAAATGAATGCTTGTTCAATGTATATCCTATACTTTCTGTGAAGAACATATACATACTCACAGTCTATGCACTTTAGTCCAACTGTTATTATTCATTGACATGCAATTCTGCGGTGTAGGAGCACTACTGGAAAATGTGTCTCAATACAACTGCAAAATGACTACGTTATGACTATGCTTGAGCTACTTTGACCCAAGTCGAACAAGGTTCAAGTTTTCAATTTTAATGCCAGATGTGCAATCATCTTGGTCACTTGTTCGAGTCGTGCAAAGCCCATGACTCATGTCATGTTCGTCTCTTGAATCCATACCGACCCTCACCAACGAATCATTAATTGAGAATGAATTGTATCATAAAAAAATGTAGCTTAGAAATCATGTCATGATTATAAAAGTGCAAAGATATTTTACTCTTTGGGTAAGATAAATGCACATAAGTGCAAACTCAATTTCATGATTTTACAAAACAATTTAGCAATAGGTTCTATCAATTTCACTACATATTGTGAAAATTTTCATGATTTGGTATCCATATTCACAACTTCAAAAAATCAATTTCATGAACTATATAACTTTATTTGACAAAGAATGGCACAATGTGTGTAAGATTCTCCTACCTGCTCCCCACAACTAGCTCTACCAAAATCGACGTCAAGGCTAGAGGCTTATGGGTAAACACAAAACAAAGAGGAATCGATGAACAATGAGAAGGCAAAGAGTCTGAAATGAGGAGAGAAGTTGAGAATACAAAAACCACTTAGTGCAAAAATATTTATGAAATTGCTTTGAAAGATTCATGAAGTTGCTAGAGGATAAAGTCCACTATCATGAAATTGATGTGTGCCACATGACAAGTTGGTTAAGAAGAATCATGAACTAATTTAGAAGGTTCATGAAATTGGTAGATCACTCTAGTAACATTGGGTGGAAGGTTCATGAACTAGCTTGGCACCTTCATGAGATTGAGTTTGCACTTTTGTGAAGTCATCTTACCAAAGAAGTATTAGGGCCCATTAATGATGATGTACAAGCAATCAATGCAGACATGGTCCAAGGTTGAATAAGAGAGGTCAATATAAATTTTGTAGAGCTAGTCGTGGGGAGCAATTAGGAGAATTTTATACATGATGTACCATTCTTTGTAAAATAAAGTTATACAATTCATGAAATTGATTTTGTGAAAGTTGTGAAAATGGGCACCAAATCTTGAAGTTGTTCACATCATGTAGTGAAATCACTTGAAAGTTCAAGTTAAATTGGTTGCCTATATAATAAACTCAATGTGCGATTCCGATGAAATTGGTAGAACCTATTGCTAAATTGGCTTGTAAAATCATGAAATTGGGTTGCACTTCTGTGAATTCATCTTACCAAAGGAGTAATTGCCAACTCTGCCTTATTGGATAGTACCCGCACTCAATCTTTGCCACATCAAAGAATCAAACACTCCACCACTTCATCAGAGCCGAGTACCCTAGCCAAGATAGATAAAACTCCGGACCTTTTGAGAGGCCGGCGTGAATAAAGTGTTTGTTCGTAGTATTAATGGCCTGGTGCCCACTGGACATGGGACCATTGGAACAATACTACTCTCCTTTGTCGAGAATAGACACTTTAGTGACATGGGATCAGTAACAGTAATCAACAAGGTAAATGTTGGTGTTAATGTTTTGTGTGCGTGTGTGCATGTGTATCTTAATTTTGTAAATGCTTGTTTATGTGGGTTTGTTTGTGTCGTACCCTAGCCAACTTCACATCTAAGCTTACTTGATATACAAAGATAAGAGTTTATAATTATCAGATGGCACTGCCCTAAACAACTAATCTATATTGGCCCACATTATGCATTGTCATCCACGTTATTAGTGTTGCAATAAATGAGTGGAACCAAGAGAAAATGACATGTTACACACACACACACACACACATACTACCACCTCCTATAAACTTTGCCATCTCAACTCCTATTGTTAACTTGATATGATAATTTCGGTGACTTGCAATTGCTTGCTCGATGATAAATTTCAGCCATTGAAATTTTATGGATGTTAGATACCCAATGCTACAGTGATTATCCCAATTAGTGTGTGGTACTATTCAGAATTACGCAATGCAATAACATCTTACTCAAGAGTTCATTTTCTACTAATGAAAGTTCAAAAGCTTATTTGACAATTATATAACATCAATGACTTTGTTTGTTAAAATATCACATTCTCATTAAATAGTTATAGCATTGTGTAACTCTGAATAGTAACACACACTAGTTGGTAGAATTGATGTAGACTTGAGATGAAAATGTAGCTTAAAAAATCATAATATCGTGTGATAAATTTTTATTTCTAACTCATGCCCATAAATTAATTAGGGTTGCACAAGGAGTACGTAGCAAACACTATAACTCAATCATAGCTACCAAACCTATGAAGTAGGTCACCAAACCTCTTGTGACAATCCAACCCTATTTTGACCTCTGCGAACCTACCCCGATTGACCTCCCGAAACGTTGTCGAAATGTTTTGACCCGAAACGATAGTTGTTAGATGGTGTTGTTGTGAAAGTACCTTGTTTCTAGTACAACATTTATGGTATGTAGTGTCACTTACTATTCGAAATTACACAATGCTATGATTATTAATTAAGAATGTAATATTTGACCAAGCAAAGTCATTTATGTTCAATTCAACTTTCGTTAGTAAAACTTGAACTCATGAGTTAAAAGTTATTGCATCATGTAATTCCAAATAATAAGTGACACTAAATACCATAAACAATATAGTGGAGTCCAGTCACTTACACCACATAACATTTTACTTTCAAGCATTCAAAAATTGCATGAATCTATCCTCAACATACTGTATTTGTAGAACAATATCATACCCCTCCATAACTATGCCCCGGACTAGATCACATCTGCCCAGGGTTGGGCTCCGGCCCGGGCATGCCTTCTTCACTGCCTGGATGAAGCCCATGCTCCTTGCTTGCTTCGCCCGACTTCGAAAAATAAAATTGTCCTTGCATTCTTGAAGGCCGCTTGTCCATATAACCCATATTGATTGCACTTTGTCTTCAAGGTCCAAAATCCAATATATATGTTCACTTCCATTGAGTAAATAAGCATTTGATTGGGATTTCATTTTCAAAACCGTCAATGAAGCATGTAACTAATTTGGAAGTCAAAAATATTACAAAACCCTCATTAGCACTAAGGTTATAATTTTTGTGACGTACCATTCAAAGGGTCTTTGTCATTTTGATTAAGTGTAGTGGAGCAGTCCCAACATCTTTTGCATGACATACATATTTTCACCTACAACCTCAATAATATATACCTCATTCACAATCTTATACACCACCACTCTTCACAACACAATCACCCTAACAAACTCTTCACTACCAAAATTGTATTCCACATAGAAAAATCCTCCCATAAAGTCACCATCCAAAAAATTGTGCTCACAATGACATCTCTAGGAATGACCTAGTTCATAGATTCACTAAATGTGGCTCTCATCATGCCATAATTGACCAATTCCCATTCCATCTTATCACTATTGGCATGCCGGCCGCATTACTTCCACTCGACACAATGGCTCCAAACCTTGATATACATCACCCATGGTCTAACTTATTTTGGGACCTCCCCACCGCCTCCGACTCCCAAATCGCATAACTACCCAAATTTAGATATGGCCAATAAATGGGCAATGCCCGCAAATTCACAATTCTTAAAGATTTTCCAAACCCACTTTGTAACCTATGCCACACACATACACCAAATACATGGCTCCACCTCCTCTCTTGTCGTCCCAATACATATCTCAACAATCTTCACACCAATCATCACAACAAAGGAGTACACACTATCCTCCCCTTCTAAAAATATCATTCCACTACCCGATGTTCTACCCTTATCCATGCCGACACACTGGATTGTCACACCCTCGACAACACCGTCCCATATTGGCTTCTCAGATTGCACATGTTATGCCTCATGTTGCACATGTCTTGCCCGACTTTGACATGTCATCCCTTGGATCTATGTCATGGCTCCCAATGCCACCCAACCATTCCACCCTTCGCCAACTTATTAAAATGTGATATTTGAGTGCACCTACTATAACGACTGATTCTCCCAATCGGCCACTCCACAAATACAACCCCCTCACAAAATCATCTTTGTCACCTTGGTTGGCACCCCCCCTTCCCTTTCCCCCATCATCATGACAGTTGATGCTCAAGGGGGCAATCTATAACCCATCCATCCAACATCTCCTTGATTTGGACCTCCCCATCTCCAATACAAAACCTCGATGACCTCCTTACACCAGAATGCAATCAAATTTCTCACATATCTTGTCCTCAACAAACATACATTAGAGAAACACCGACAACTAATTCCCCTCCCCTTGAGTACCCCAACATGTCATCTTCTTCTTATTTCCCTTCAGCTTGACATGGACAACTACTGTAAGTGATAAGCATATTTTGAGCATTAACTCAAAATTTGAGAAACATGCCATGTGTCACTTTTATATTAACAATACTATCTAAAACCTCCTACGTGTCACTTCAAAGAACGAGCATTTTGGCACCAAAGTGTTGAACATGGTTATCCTTGCGATATCATTCATGTCAATTCAAAATCACATATAAGTGGTGCTTCTTCCTCCATGTGGTTCATGGTTAAATGAAGCGATAATTGTTTGCAACCCCCCCCCATGCTTCTATTGCCTTCATTGAAAACCCCTTCACACAACTGCCTTAAATTTCTCAAAAATTTAAGTGTTGCGATAGTTAACTTTATTGTGATTGCCTTCCATTCTCAAGGGTCCAAGTGTTGTGGTGCCTAACCTACTTGAGAGTCGTTTTCCTCACTCACTACAAACAACTAATCTCATGTTGGTACATCAAGTTCATCTACGATGTGACACTTTTTTGCATTAGTTCACATGGTTAAATGGGCTGCCACCAATACAAGATTTTTATTCTTGGGAAAATGCTCATTTGATTTGGGCCCCTCATAGATAAGGCATTCTGAAGATTGTACAACATGAAAATTTAATTATAAAGTGGCTTTTTGGTAGATAGTGACATTTGTTTGTTTGTTTTGTGTTGCAAGGTTGTTATTCTTGACACCTAGACACAATGTAACTTGAAAAACATTTGTTGAAGATTTCATATCATCCAGTATAAAGAGAGAATGCGCATTTGGTCTGAACATGCTTATAATGTACAAGGCTTAAATGGGGACACTCAAAGTAGAGAAAATTATAATTTCATATTGGTTGTTGGTTCATTTAACCATGTGAATCACGTCAAGGAAGCGCCACATTTGAAGTGATTTTGAGACAATATGTAAATCATTGTATTTGAAGAGAGTAAATTTAGCCATGAACGTGTTTTCAACTAGGATTTGTGCCTCTTAGACTATATGATATTTTTTAAAATGTACAATGTGAATATAGATCATGACATGATGTTCTAGCATATGATTAGTGATAGTTTGTTGCCTTGCAAGACTATTTTGCTTAACACTTGAACACCAAGTAATATGAGAAAACTTTGATGGAAAATTCATGTTGTTGAGTACAAAGAAGAATACACAATCAATAATATGGAATGATGTTTGGTTCCACATTGTGAATGTCGAAAGCTTATTTCTCAATTGGATTGAGAATGTCTTGACCAATGTGGATACAACACATGACATAATTCTTTTGAAATACTTTAAATATTTAATAATAATAATAATAATTATTATTATTATTGTCGAACCAAATAACATTATTTGGTATGAACATGCTAAAAAGGTTTAGGGTCAAAAACCGACCCATCGTTTGGCATTGGGGCCCCTAATGAACATAAAAACGTTAGGCCATGGCTCTTAAAGAACCATGGGTCCTTGCTTTTTGGTTGAGAGCATAGAGAAGTCCATGGACTAAAGCCCAAAGTCTTTTGGAGATCACAAGCCCTTAGTGTGAACCCAAGTTCCCACTGCACATTCTACTAGGCCTACCTTCAAGAATTGTCTTGAAAAAGTCCCTTACAATTTTGGCCAACATTTTCCACACTTGCTATGTGGAGTTCCATGTAGATATTTCATACATTGAAATTGTTATGGCTATAAAATTGCACTCATGTGACACTCAACCAGTGAGAATTCAAGGATGCTCAAGAGCCATGGCCTAATAGCTTTCGTGTGAATAAACCCTAAGATATGTGGGTGTTATTCGGTACGTTTTTCATGTTCTCCAACTTCTACCAATTATATTTCACAACAAAACTCATGTTGCATTAGCAAATCCATGATGAAACATCTACAAAACTCAATTGAAAATCGGACCTCCCATGATTTGTCAATTTCTCAAAAAATTAGGGGAGGTTATCGAAAGTGCATGTTTGTTGATTTCTCAACCGGATGCATAAGTCCTCCCAACTGTGTTCACTATTGAGTGTAGAATAATTATCAATATTTGAAGATGTAGTCCAATCTATTGTAAACACGTGTCTTCACGAGGTTGGCTCTTCGATCCCCACCTAACCTCAGACCAATCAAATATAGGGGTCCGATTAAGGAAACGAGCCACTTAAGACCCATCTACCTTAAATTAAATAAGCTTGAAGCCAAGCAGGGCGGCACTGCCAATCAATCATGTAAAAGGGCGGGAAAGGGCGGGAAAAAGTTTCGTTCGTGGCAATGGATGGAAGGATTCAAAGGACGGATGTAGCCAAGTTTCGTTCGTTCGTTGGGTCCTGGCCACCCGCCAGCCCGCCAGCCCAGAGCTCCCATGGCTATGGACATGGCGTTCACTTCGCTTGCTTCCCAAGGTGCCGTCGCTTCGTTGATCGCCCTAGTCCCACAGCGTCTGCACGCCATATTGCCTTCCCGCTTCTTCTAACATCCTCTTGGTAAGATTTCCTCATTGAAGCAAAGCTCAGCGTATCGCCATTATCACTCTTTTGGTAGGTTATTAGTTTGGCCGACTTCACACTTCGGCAGTGTTAGGTTTTAGAGGTGACAAGGAGCTGGATGTTCGTTCCCGCCGAGACTCAACTTCCATCGGATCATCAAGGTGTTTAGCGCTTCACAGCAGTTCTGTTGTACTAATTTCGATGTGTTGCAGCGCTTCCGCTGTCCGTGTTGGCGGGAGTGAATTGTTGCAGTGATCTATGTGAATTGTTTTTTTGTGGATATTTAGGTTTCAAGTGCTTTTTGTGTACTACATTGCTTCGGTTCTTGCGCCACTGTGCTTGTTGGACTCCGGTGGTGAACGGAGGATGATGCGCAGCACTCTGATGATGTTTGTGTTATCGCCGGGGGGAATGTTCTCTCATTTGCATATCACGGGGAATACTCACGAAGGTGGTGCTCTAGGTGATCTTGGTGCCCGTAGGAAGTACATGAGACCTATCTCAGCACTGTATCGTAATTGGAGGGGTCTGCCTTGGTTTCCCTCAATCCGGTGTTTCTTCAGAAATTAGTCCATGTCAGAGGGTTCCGTTCTCAAATATGTTGGATTATAATGAGCCATTCTTATGTTTCGAGCTGTAACCATTAGATGCTCCAATATGATACGTTCCGCACTGTCAATCTTCTGGGATGCATGTGGTTTTGTATCGAACCATGGAGCTCATTGGGAGTTGGTCTTCGTCCAGCTAAAGGTTCGGCTTCTCTGATGATTAGATTGATTTTCACTAAATCACACTTGGAGAAGCATGCCTTAAATATTCTCAATCGGGTCTATATTCGGAAATTAGTCCGTGTCAGAGGTTTTTTTCCAGAGATATTCGATCTTTATGAGCTGTAAAGATTAGATGATTAAAAAGTTCATGTCCCGCAATGCTAAGCTTCTGGGATGCATATGTGTTTGTATTGTATCGAGCCATGGAGCTAAGGAGGGTTTGGTCTTTGTCCAGCTAAAGGTTAGGGCTCTCGAATGATTTGATTGATTCACAGGTATCATCGAGATTGGAGGGGTGTGCCTCGGTATGTCTCAATCGAATCTTTATTAGGAAATTGGTCCATGTTAGAGGGTTTCGTTTTCAACGATGTTGGATTATTATGGTCCATTTCTTTTGTTTGGACCTGTAAGCATTATGTCTGCAGTGACCACTTGGGCATGTCTTTGAAGGGTTGATCAGGGCTGCAAATAGCAGTTTGGTGATGGTCGTCCTTTGATGCTCATTGTGTGTGTGTGTGTGTGTGTTACTTTGAAAAACTGAGAATTGTAGGGCAAGTCTTGGTGATGGTCATTTTGGGTCATTGTGCTTTAAGTAAGTGGGGTATTGTAACCACTGAGGCTGTATTGGAAAGCTGCTGCATTAGTAGCTATGCAATTTCATGGTGAAATATTCGTTAGAAAATCTCAACCCTTAATGTTCAGGGCACCGCATCAGAAGGGGAAGTTGCTGCTAACGTAGGGATGATCTACCTTAACCAACCGATGTAGGTTACTGGATCCTAAATAGGGATTTGACTGGAATAAGCACTGGTTTTCTTGACTAGTTCTTCTATAATAAGAAAATGTATTCTATCAATGCTATGGCTTATCTCCATGAACAGACCTGGATACTGCTCAGGGTATAAGAAGTATCAGATACCATGAAAGAATGTCATGTCTGATAACAGTAGCAACAAATAATAGGGCCTCCTATTTGATGGGGGACACTACTGATAATTAAGAAGGAAATTCACAGTTGCAAATTCTACAGTATTTGTAGTTCAAAAGATTAATATGCTATTTCTTGAGATTGGTATCTGGGGTTTGCTGAGAAACAATCTGGAGTGACAATTGTAAATTTAAAAGATTGCAGGTTATGTTCCATTTGAGTTTCTGATCGGAAGGAATGCCATCCAAGGAAAGGGCATTTCTGCTGGACTTCCCCTTCCAGCAGCTTGGGCTTCATAGGCAGACATTTGTTTGTACATAGTATACCCTAAACCCTAAACCCCACCCATTTAAACCAAACAAAGAACCTCTCCCTGATGTCTCTCTGCTGCTCTGTTTCATGTGCACTTTTTGCCTCTTCGCTTTCAGTAAAATCTTTGTTCCACAACTGCTGAACTGAGGGAGCCAAGTTTCCCAGTGTAGCGATTTATTTTTTGTAATTTTCAGGAATTTTCCTCATTCATCGCTTATCAATCTTGTACTGCCATGCTGCTCCCGCCTGCTCACGTGCCTTTTGTGATGAATATCTTGCCCCTGTGATATCAGAGGAGGAACAGAGGTGGAGCCTTATGACAAGAAGTTTGATGTTCTCTTCTAGTAAAACATCCTAATTGAACATTCAGGCTGGTTTTCTTGATTGTTTAAAGAATTTGGGTGCTGGTTTAGGTGAAGTAATAAGTTAGGACATAGCTGTTTGACTCACCTCATCTCTGTGGAGTCCGGATGCAATTAGTTTCCTTTGAAATGCGTGTTAATTGGAAGCTGCTGTAGTATCAGGTTGCTTAGGTTCTAGAAAGGAGTTCAGTGATTCTATTCTTTTGTAAGTACGTACATTTGCAAGGTGTTTCTGTGATGAAACTGATTGTTGGAGCTCTCTTTCTTCTGCTGTTACAGTCAGTCTTGATGAAAGGGCTTCAAGCATAGAGTGTGTCCACAATCTCTTTAGAGGTCCTTAGGTAGGTTTCCTAGCATTGACATTATTCTTCATGATAGTCCACACATCTGCTCTGCATACATCACTGAATAGGTCATGCAAGGTTGTGGTGAAGATTGCAGGAACTAATTTTGCCTCTAATAATCCCTGGCCTACGCAGACAACAAAGTTGCAATATATGTTAATATTTGTTGATAGCAATCTGAGTTTCTTAATGCTGTCACCAGTTTTTTTGGACCTGTTTCTTTGCTAGCATTGACATTATTCTTCATGATAGTGCATATATCTGCTCTGAGTACATTTCTAAAGGGACCATGCGATGAAGTTGTCAAGATTGTAGCAACTATATTTGCCTATTGCTGATGCGCTTCTTTGAGAAGTGAATTTGTGAACTGTAGATATTTATCAGCAGTCAAATTGTGTGTACTGTTGCTTTGGTTCTGCAATGGTTGAACGTTATCCAGGACTCAAGTATATGGTGGGCTGGATTGTATTGTATTGTACAGGCAGGCAGGGCTGTGAGGAGGCTTGGGAGGTAAGAGGAAGACCCCAGGAGTTTTCAGAACCATGAGCTCCACTGGTGCTACTGCGGGAGGTGGTGGCCGTGGCAAGACCAAGGCCTCCAAATCTGTGTCTCGCTCCCAGAAGGCAGGTCTTCAGTTTCCTGTTGGAAGAATTGCTCGGTTCTTGAAAGCTGGCAAGTACGCTGAGCGTGTGGGAGCTGGTGCCCCTGTCTACCTTGCTGCAGTGTTGGAGTATCTCGCTGCTGAGGTGATTCCCTACCTCGTCAATAAAAAATTACATGTCCTGGATTGTGGGTCTCTTTCAACATAGGTTGTGGAGGAAATCCCTTCCTGACAGCTGGTTATCTTTCAAAGTTGTTTTTCTTGGTCCTGCATGTTGCTGAAGGTGTTGTCGTAAAGAGGAGTTCTTGTAATAGAGTTCTTGATGGCTCACTTTGAAAGTACGTAATATGTTGTGCTACTTGTGCCTGCTTCAGCATATTTTGTTTTGGACTTGTCTGGGTCTGCGAATACTTAGTGTGTTTGCATTCATGTGTGTCTGCTGTAGTGCATGTCTTTCAGTATGCATTGTGACATTGAATAGTGTGGTCCTTGAATGAATAGTCAATCTGCTCTTTCTCTTAGATATATTCCTTATGAGTCTGTGAATATTCTAGGTGTGGGTGCTTGTTGTCTCTACACAGAGCAGAGTTTGAGGGCAATCATAATGTGACAATTTTGTCTGCCTTTAGTGCATGGCTCTCTTTTTGCATTTGTGACAGAGTATTGTGGTCCTTGATTGAAAATTCAATCCGCTCTTGTTCTTGGATATAGCCTATCAACATTATAGGTGTGGGTGATTGTTGTTTTTACACAGAGCAGGGTTCTTAGGGTTGAGGACAACCACTGGCTGCATATTTGTTGTGGTTCTAGTATTTCTTATGTCATCAGTGTCTGAACAGAGGGAGAGAGAGTGGTATGCAACATTGTTGAGTCTGGAAGCTGAACACTGTAGTTATATTTTGTCTGGTTAGTGGCAACAGTGCTTCCTTTTCTATGAAAGATGTGGAAAGTGTGTTGTTGTATAATTATCTGTCTTCTGCAGGTTCTGGAGCTAGCAGGGAATGCAGCACGAGACAACAAGAAGAATCGAATTGTGCCACGACACATCCAACTTGCAGTGCGGAATGACGAGGAATTGAGCAAGTTGTTGGGCACTGTCACTATTGCTGCTGGTGGAGTCCTGCCAAACATTCATACTGTGCTCTTACCAAAGAAAACTGGCAAGGGGGGCAAAGATATTGGGGGCAGCATGTCACAGGAGTTCTAGTTTTGCAATTGGCTGAATTTTGTATGTAGCCCACCTGGGTTGCTCTCTTAATTTGGAGGATGCAGCAAACATTTCAGTACTGATTTTTGGAACTTCAATGGACCAGATTCACTGTTTCTCAAAACACACCAGATACTTGAGCTCAGCTTCTCCGGCCACTGTCAGATTGATCATCTAATTGGTCACGATGCCTTGGCTTTGATCCCAACTTTTTTTTCAACATTCAAGTGATCAATTTACAGAAAGCCTGTTTCTACTTATTTTTCCTTTGCCCTCACGTTTTTGGTACTCCTTGCATTGTCCTGTGATGGTAATTGTAAGTCCTCAATGATACAGTTACTTGAGATGACGTCACCCAATTAGCATTGAACATGGTTCAATTTGACTCTGATATTCTTGATGTTCAGCTCTTGTGCATTCTGAAGCAGTTATAAGTGAAGGACACAGTTCTCTCTGATTAATTCATGCTCTTACCTTTGCTACTCGCTCAACAATTGGTATGGCCATTCCAATGTGAGCCAATCCCCGGGACTGAGGCAGTATCCAGGTTAAAATCCCACTAGAGCGGCCCTCAGTGTCCTAAAACTTAGTGAAGATAGTGTGAGGTATATGCATTTTGTAATTATTTGGGAACTTGTACTCGTGAATTCCATTTGTATGAGCTTTTTTTACAAACTTCTGGATGCAATTTCATCTTGTCCAAGTAATATGAGGGTGGGGACTACAGTATGAGGATGAAAATATTGCTGCAAAATACTGTGCACAAAAGCTATCAGCAGAGTCCCTTACATATTACAGGAGTTGCTGTGCAAATGGGACTAAATCAAAATACGTTTAGCATGTCAGGAACTAACTAGAGCGAATCGAACTCATGTTACATAAGCCTTATGTAACAGTTAATGCTACAGTTGATGTAAAAGATTCAAAATATTGAACTTACAAGGCACGAGGGAATTGTTGCATACCGTACTCGGCCGTCAGGGTCAACATCTCATGCCGAATAATTAATTAAAGTGGAGAAAGTGGGTTAGGCATGGTAAAAATAAATTAATAAAAATTTCAACAATTTCAAAAAATATTTGTAAAAGATTCAACGCTTTAATACAAGGCTAGTTCACAATAATGAAAGATTTCTTTTTTCTCACCCTTTTGTGGCGGCCTTGGTGTGTTTAACCTAATTGAATGCCCTAATCTCAATTAGTGGTCCTTTGTATGTGTTACTTTTGGATCCTAAAACGCCACTGCAACCTTTGGGTTTGCCATGATTTTGGCCACAAGCTCTTTAGGGGTAAATTCAATTTGCTCTGCAAATAATAGAAAATTCGGGCTCATAACGTCCGGTTTTTTTTAAAAAAAATTGCACGAACTAGTTATGATGCTACGGTATGCAATATTTTGGGATTTTACTACATGAAGTTGGCTCAATTTTGTAATATTGGGCATGCTCTTCAATGAATAAATTTTCTTTTCAACTCTCTTCTCCAATAATTTCCGATTTTTTTCAACTTCTATTTTTTTATTTAATTTTTGCCGACCCTGACGGCCGAGTACGGTAGGGTCCTTTCGTCCATCCATGTTAAAACTTGGCCTTTTGTAGGTTTGTGGTTGGTTCATCTCAAATTTGTTTGACTGGAAACATATAGGGTCGTTAAGCTATTTCTGGTGCTAGATTAACTAAAAAAAAAGTGATATTTGGATTGCAGAAGATGTCCTTCAAGTTGTCTCCTTCATAGGAAGTGTCATTAGAAAAAGTTACCAAAGTGACATAAAATGCCATATGACACTACAATATTTAGTGTGGTGTAGTATATTGGACAATGATGAAGTCCTCACCAATAAAGTTTATGGGCCCAAATATCAAGCTGAAGAGGACGATATAGGAACCCGCATTGTATGGGTGTTGTATATGGTCCACTTCAATGTCTTCATTGACCTTCCATGTAATTGTCATTTGTTCGTTCAACCCATTGTTTCGTTGAAGGAATTAAACACATGCGATCCTTATTTGCAATAGAGTCAATGTATGTGATTTCCCCTTGTGAGTCCAGAAGAAAAGTAAAGAAAAGAAATGTCATTTTTGTAATGATGTGTAAGGGGTCCCATTTGGCTATGCATATCCATCTATTGAGGTAAGGGACCATTTAGTTACTTGGTACAAAGGGTTGTGGGAAGTGGGGTGATTACGGGTGATATGCATGGACAACGTGGTTGAGCACACTCTCTCTGGGATATAATAATAGTATAATGAATATAATAAATACCACAATATCTTTTAAAGCCACGCAACTTGATTGTCTATAGTGACACATCATGAATTGTTGCCATCTTTAATGGTTCATGTGGAGAGAAAACAGGCAATGGTTCATTGACACCCTTTGGACGAGATACTTGCAAAAGTATGACATCGCTCTAGAAAAATTGATGTAGTCATCCAATCCCAAATTTAGATTGCTCAAATCTAACTTAAAGCAATACGATACAAAGTTAGTTGGATGAATGTCATGTAAACAAGAGCTACACATTCTTACATTATACAATTTTAAAAGAGCCTTGAGGATATCATCCAATGCATTTTCTTTGGATATGATTGAGTTTTCAACATGATATATATTTTCGTTCAATGATATGTATATGTATATGTATATAAATAAATGAATAAATAATTTGCAACACATGTAATATGTTAGGTTTAATCATATAACAAGCAAATCTGAACATCATCAACCAAGTTTATCACAACATTCAACATTCAAAATCTGATACAGAGAAGAACAACCTTGTTTTCATCTCGTGTGGTTTAAATAGTGTTCAAGATTGAAGCCCTTATATGATTTTCATTTTGAAGGGCTCTCAAGTTTCAACCCTTCAGTTGAAGGGCTGGTTCAAATCCAAGTTGTCAATCCAAGGATATAGAAATGAAATACAAAACTCATATTAAACTTGTGCATGAATTTTATGGTACATGTTTTCAATACAATGTGAAGAATTAAGAATCAACCATCTAACTCCACTTCTTGTAGCGACAATGCCCTACGCTTGTTCGTTCTTGTGGCGGGCATATTATATTGAGGCCTTTAAGTGACATCTTCATTTTCAATTCGGGGTTGTGTTTTGAAGGGCAGTTTTGAGAGAGGTATATTTTGAAGGGCCAAATCGCGTTTGAAGGGCATTGAAGACTTCAATCTTGAACACTGCGGTTTAAACTACCAGTTGAGAAGAAACGAGTCCAGGTGGCAGGTCAGGCACTCGTGGCTGGGCAGAGCTGGAGGCCCCAATATGACCGTTGGGGCTTGCTTTCGTCACCTGTGCATGCTTCATTCAAACCAAACGAAGAACCTCTCTCCGACGTCTCTCTGCCGCTCCGTTTCATGTGCACTCTTCGCCTCTTCGCTTTCAGTAAAACCTTCGTTTCACAACTGCTGAATTGAGGGAGCTAAGTTGCCGAATTTAGGGATTTATTTCTGTATTTTTTAGGGATTTTCCTCATTCATCGCTTATCAATCTTGGACTGCCACGCTGCTCCCACCCGCCCGCGTGCCTTCGCGATGAATATCTTGCCCCCGAGAGATCACAGAGGAGGAACAGAGGCGGGGCCTTATGACAAGAAGCTTGATATTCTCTTATAGTAAAATATCATTATTGAACATTCAGGCGGGTTTTCTTGATTGTTAAAAAGAATTTGGGTGCTGGTTTAGGTGAAGTAATAAGTTAGGACATAGCCGTTTGACTCACCTCATCTCTGTGAAGTCTGGATGGAATTAGGTTCCTTCGAAATGTGCTTCAATTGGAGCTGCCGTAGTATCAGGTTGCTTAAGTTTAGAGGGGCGTTCGATTGTTCCGTATCTATTCTTGTGTAAGTACGTACATTCGCAAGGTGTTTCTGTGACGAAACCGATCGTGGCAGCTCTCTTTCTTCTGCCATTACAGTCAGTTTTGATGAAAGGGCTTCAAGCATAGAGTGTGTCCACATTATCTATAGAGGTCCTTAGGTAGGTTTCTTAGCATTGGCATCACTCTTCACGATAGTCCACACATCTGCTCTGCGTACATCACTGAAGAGATCATGCTAGGAAGTGGTGAAGGTTGTAGGAACTATCTTTGCCTCTAATAATCCCTGGCCTACGCAGACAACGAAGTTGTTGCTGCTATTTGTTGATAACAATCTGAGTTCCTTAATGCCATTGCCGGTATTTTTGAACCTGTTTCATTGCCACGGTTAGAAGAGGCAGTGTAGTCTTTAAAGATTTGCAAGTGGACAATATGTTTAGGTAGGCTGTACGCATTGACATTATTCTTCGATATACTCCTCTCGTCTGCTCTGCGTACACTACTTAAGAGACCATGCGACGAAGTCGTCAAGATTGTAGGAACTATCTTCGCCTCTAACAATCCCTGGCCTATGCAGAGGACAAAGTTGCTACTATGCGTCGATAGCAATCTGAGTTTCTCAATGCTGTCGCCGGTTTTTTTGGACCCGTTTGCTTGATAGCATTTGACATATTCTTCCCGATTGTCCACGCATCTGCTCCGCGCTTATTTCTTAAGAGATCATGCGAGGAAGTCTTCAAGATTGTAGGAACTATCTTGGCCTCTAATCCCTGGCCTACGCAGACAACGAAGTTGCTACTCTTCGTTGATAACAATCTGAGTTCCTTAATGCTGTCGCCAGTGTTTTTTGACCTCTTTCTTCGCCACGGTTAGGGGACGTAGTCTCTGAGGCTTTGGAAGTGGACAAGATGTTGATCTCGAAGTTACACACACCAGGGCGCACCAAGGTGAAGGTGATGACGACCGGCCCGAACAGTCCACGGGAAACTCCCAGCCGCTCCCGCTTTGGAGCTCCAAGCAAGCCAACTTCAGGGGCTGAGGCACCAGTACTATCATCACAAGTGCGAGTAGTAGCGCGGGTGCGCCCTTTTTTGCAGTCAGAACTGGCTGCTTGTAATGAGCCGAGTCGGCCCCCTGGTTCTCGTCCACATACAGAGATCTGTGTTTCTCCTGCTGTATGCTGCGAGATTATTCGGGGCACTGACGGCAACGATATTTTCCAAATCTTCGATTCAAATGCTAAATCAAGGTCAGTTGACATGTGTTTATGGAGTTCGCAGGAATGTGGTTCGTTGCAATGGAATTGTATTGACGGAGGTACATATGATCCTGATTGTGTTATTCTTAATGGCTGTCAATGTTCGAAGGATACAAGTTTGGAACAGAAGGTTTGCAATTGGGAAAATGCATGAAGAAGTTTCGACGCTTCTGTTCCCCTTCTGATACCCCTTGTTGTCGGATGAACCCTAAACCCTAAACCCTGAACACTAGATGTTTTAGGCCCTATATTGTAGATTCAGGTGTGGAAAAGCGTTCTACACATGAACTTGTAAAAGACTGCAACTAGAGAAACTTAGGGTTGCAGATAAGTTGAGTATTGGAATCGCTGAACAAGATGTTCACAAGATATTCACAAGATGGACACTCGGTTGAAAGTTGACATACACGGTTCATGTAATATTATTGTTCTGAGATGCAGCCGTTGTGAGGCCTACAAGCTGGATGCATGCTATGGAGAAAAAGACGGCAACACTGCACACATTTTTGCAGCTGAGATGAATCATGTCATTCGAAAAGTGATGGATGGGCAAAATGCTACTGTATTTGCTCATGGTGCTTATGGAAGTGGAAAGACGTACACAATGAAGGTAATTTCCTTAGTTCTTAATTGTCCACTAGTTACAACTTCATTGTCTTTGTGAACAAACACATATCAGTTCTGCTATATGCAAACTTTCAGGGTTTAAATGTCAAACCTCTATGAAGCTCTTCGACATGACCTATATCAATCCGATGCAATACTTTGTAGAATTTTTGCTTAGTAGCAATTACATCAAGACAAAAACATAAATATCACTTGATCCTTCATGTTATGCATGCTTGGATTAAGTCATCAAAGCCGAACATGGTATAGATTGTCTCTGTTTTTGTGCCTTCATTCTCTTATCTCCGTGTGAGAGGTACCTGCTCCTATTTAATTTACTGTATTCTTGAAGAGCTCCAAGATATCATAATTAACAACGAGACAATAGATGACACATAACCTGGATTTCGTATCATTAGAAACCATGTGGTGAGACGTGGAGGACGGAGAGTATCCTGGGATGCTTTCCATGTGGGCAGTAGTAAAATTGAAAACTTTAAAGCTCTTTAAGCAAGAAGTGGACGTATAAATCCCCAATTGACCTATTTACATTTACAGGCTGGACACGAAATTGTGCTGAACCAAGGTAAAACCAGTACTACACTACGCACACTACAGATACTGTGGGTCATGTTTGAACTGTAATATTAAAGCTTTCAGTTCTTGATTCTAGTACAGAATCATCAATGCCAAGTGCCAAGTGACATTTGCATATAGTTGAAAAAGTACATACTTTCTAAATTTCTTCAAACTTGCAACTGATTATGAATGTGCAGGGTACAGACAGACAACCAGGTCTTATGCCATTAACAGTTGAAAGTATACTACTGGAGGCTAATCAAAGCCACAAGAAAGTTGAGATATCGTTTTACCATGTGTACATGGAGCGTTCTTATGATTTGCTGCAGCCTAAGATGACAGAATTTTTTGTCCGTGAAGATAGTTCGGGGCGTACGCAGTTGAAGGGACTCACAAAGGCAGGCTAACTCACATCCACAATTCTTTATATCCTCTCATTATGCTAATTGTACCAGCAATACTGAGTCAGAGTTCAAACTAAGAACTTATTACATCTTTGTCAGGAGAGTTTGAGTTTCAATTTTATATTCAAATGCTTCTTCCTGTTCAGGAACTAATCGACTTTCCCTGGATGCTTCAGGTACATGTGAAGAGCACCATAGAATTTCTTAGCTTATTTACGGAGGGTTGTGCAAGACGGAGAATAGGTGCCACTGATATCTCCAGCTGTAGCCATGCAGTTCTATCAGTGATGGTTACAAATGAAGATGAAACCAATCAACATGAGTTTCTGACTGGCAAGCTGAACCTTGTTGACCTTGCAGGTATGGTGTACATAATACTTATATATATATTCAGTTTACTTGGATCATTAATTATCTAGTAAGTTATCTAGATTCATGTTTATTGGGGGTTCACGAAGTGGTTTTGGGTGCCTTCATTCAGGCAGATAGTTTGTCACTCCATATTAAAATGTCTACTCTGCATCTGGAAGGTGTGAATGTGTGGAGATGTGAGGCTGGTGGAAATTTTTGGGAATGTCAGGTTAATGGTTGACACCACCCATGATTTGTCAAAGTCAATATGTCTGCATTACATTTCTAATAGGCTACGCTCTGCAGTAGCACTGGTGAAAGACACATTCGACATGCTCCCACAACTGAGTTCCATCATAGGTAGATAGGTCACAAGGCATGTACAGCATTGATATACACTTATTGCACTGCTGATTGCTAGTACACAGCCCACCTTTTTCAATGGGCATCACATTCCCTCTCGAATTCTGGAATTTTTCATGTGCAGGCTTACTAACCTGTACTTCGTAATAGCTTTTGCTTTTGTGCACATGCGACAGTGAGGAGGTCCAAAATTTCGTTGATGTTACTCTGAAGAGATTATCGGCGACTTGTGTTTGTCGACTTAGTGCCACCATTGACTGAGCTAAGTGGTGTTATTGTGTTCGATTTTCCCTCACTTCTTATGACTGATAAACTACTGTGTAATATTATAGGACTTGAAACTGGGGTGCGGTTAGCTGAAATTGCTGCAGTCAAGCAATCGCTCTTTGTCCTCTCCAATGTCATTGTAGCTTTAAATGCAAATGAAGCAAGAGTACCGTACAGAGATAGCAAGCTCACTCGGATTCTACAAGATTCTCTCGGCGGGAACAACCTTGCAACGATAATTGCATGTTTGGTAAGTCTATAAACTGGCTTCTGTGCAATATCTGCATAATTAAATGCCTCTAATAAGGTCACAGAGGGTTTGAGGGCCTTTTGTGTTTTAATTTCATCCTGTGATTAAACCTCTCTCTACCCAAAGAGCAACTTCAAAGGACAGAGATTTCTTTGATACAAGTTTTGGCTTGTCATAAAAGTTTATTTTGTGGCATCCAGTCACTCGACTACTCTGAATATATTAATGAGGAACTATGCATGCAGAGTCCTGGATCTTTCCAGGAGGCATCAGCTACATTAGGTGTTGCAGCAAGGTCCAGGCAAATGCATAGTCGGCAGCTATGGAATGAAGATCAGGAAGTGGACTTGGGGGAGAAGCTTGATGTGGAGAGCAAGTTGCGGTCTTGGCGAGACTCAAGGGCAAAGACCCCTGGGAAATTTGCTCCAAGCCCCTTGCGCCCATATACTCCTGGACATGCTCGGTCTTGCCCTCCATCACCTTCTGTCAAGTCTGCCAAAAGGACCTTAGCTGCTGACCTTGATATCCCTTCGTCAAGAGCGCGGTAAGTTTGACATGCTTATCTAGGGAGTTTTTATTGATTTTTAACTTGAAGTACCTTTCAGTTAGTGTCAGGATTTTATAAGTTGATGAAGTGCAACAAGGTTTGATCTGAGTTCATGCAAGTGATGAGTTGGAAGTATTTCTAAGACACATTTATGTATTCAACATGCAGGCCTGTGGAGAGGGCTGGGTCAAAAGTTTCTACGGTCAAAGTAAGCTTCTTTCTGTAAATTACATCTCATTGTTCATGCATAGAGATTACAATTGCTGATCAGTGGTCATCCTCCATCTGTCTCACAACTGATCAAGTTCAATTTCATTCCAGGATATTTCTGAAGAGAGTATGAACAGGCAGGAATATGAAGAGAATCCGGGAAAGATTTCGAAAACCTCGGATTTTGATCAAAAGACTCCTATGGACATTGAAGACAAAATTTCTGTGATCTCTGAGAAGCCATACCTAGAATGCTCTGGTATGTGCTTTCTTGCACTTTATTGAATCCATGTTTTCTTAAAGATTCACTAATGCTGAAGGGACTAACCATTTGGCTGTGTTTAACAGGATCATATGTTCTTCCAGATGAGAATATCTTTCACTCGCCTCTTACACAATATGACAACCCCATCTACCAAGAAGACTCTCCGCCGCTTAGTGCTAGGCTGAAGTGCTTGGAAACAAACATGCGAGCTCTCTCTCCTCTTTCTACAAATGTGCAACCTTTGCAGTCTAGGCCAGGTGTTTCTCCTGTAAATTTCAACATAGGCTATGTGATGGACGTGGATATTTCACTTACCTGTGCCAACACCGTGTGCCCAACTCCTGTTCAAGCAATGGTGTTGCAAGAACGAGGGTTTGACTGCGCATCTCCTCCGATTGACACTGCCCAAGCCTACGCCACTATCTCTGGGTCCTTGACACCTTTTCAAGAGTTCAAGCACAGCAACCCAAATTTGCAGGTGAGTGGCTATCTCCGTATATTCAGTTCTCTCATCAAACCATTAGAGCATTAGAGTTGAGGAAGATTTGGTGGGCAGTTCAGCACTATTACATGTACTGTGAGAATCACGACAGTGGTGGGTTAATCGAGGTTGTTTTCATGGGTACAGACGACACTTGTGAAGCAGTATCTTACTGTACTCAATACAGCTAGCAAGTAAGTGCTAGTACTTGACTCTTCCTCTTCAGCTATTACAACATGACCTCTTATGGCTCTGCTTGTCAATATTTTTATTTGAAGTTCATATTCCCTTACCACATTTGCATTTTTCATGCTTCTACAAGGGCAAACTCTTATCTTCAGATGATTTTGGGACTGTGTTCAGGGAGGAGCTACTGCAACTGAAGGTCAGTCATATTTCGGATTTTGAAATTAAGATGAGATTGTGAATATCTAACCATCACAAGAGGTTTTCTGAATCTTTCAGTCGCTGTTTGGAATGAACGCTATTACATGAAGGCTGAAGTACTCACGTGGAATTAAATTATGACAGGGGATTGGCCCAAGGCGAGCTGATAATATATTAGAGCTTCGAGAACAGTGTCCGGAACCATTTAAAGAGGTGAAGATTCTTACTCTTGTATCGTTTTGAGTCGCAACCTGTGCATCTCTTCATCTTCTGCAATGGCTACTGAAATCCATCCAAGGTTTAGGTTCTCTGGCATGTGATGTTTATTATTTGGCAATCTTGCCAAATGATTCAGCCACATCAGCTCTCCAATAGCAAGCTGAAGTGCAGTGCCATGTCTAACAGGCAGTATCTGTATTACAAAAACTTGGAAAGTTGTACCTGAATCTTTACCTCACCATGTTTAAGGCATGCTAGTTGTGAGTATGGTGGGAGTAACTCTCTTCTGTTGGCATCTTGTGCACTGTATAGTTGGAAGACCTCAAGAGTATTGGGCTCAGCGAGAGACAGGTGGGTGACATCACCTGAAGAACCTCCTTGTCTTATCCATGTTAATCTATCACAATATCGTCTAGCAGCGAGAGAGGTGATCCCATTTGTAATCTAGCACTTTCGCCTTGATTCAGATACTTTCTGCAATCCTTATGCCAGGGGATAAAATTTGAATTGAAATGAGCTTAAAAAACTCAAGAGATGTTAGTAATCATTTGTTTGGCTGAGCAAACATTCTGACCTTTAAAGCCCCAGTACGTCCTTTAAAGAGCACCCGTCATTTAATGAAGTAGACCTTCAGAAGGTCAGCATTTTCACTCCAGGTGGTTGTTTGCAGGCACACTCCATTTTCAACAGCAATATTGTGCAGAAGGTGATGTTTCCACTGACGTGATGCACCAGTCATGAACAAAAAGCTATTCTGACCATGCGGAGTATTTGCAGCTACTGCATGGAGAAATTATGCACTGGACAATAAGCACACTGTAGAAAAGTCTACACTAGAGCAAGTATTGCCTTCCTATTTTTGGTGTAGCCTACAGCTTGTGGGTGAGCTCCAAACAGGAAGATCAAAGAGTTGAATTGATGAGAGCTGTTTGGTCCAATTTAGTATGAGAGCTATTTGGTCCAATGTTGTAGACTTGTAATAAAAGCACAGGGCAAACAGTTTTGTGATATTTAGACATGATAGTGCATGGCAATTGCCAAATTTGTGTACAGTAACTCCAATATCGGATTTCCTAATTTGTCTATATGCTTATTGGTTTTTGTAACAGACAACTGTAATTCCCCTGCACTGAGTTGTGCATGTAAATGATGATCCAAAAATTCACATGTAACTTCTGCACATTCGCAGGGTTCTTAATAATTCATCTTATGCTTTCTTTGTGCTTTTTATCATAAACTCTACTGTAGTTTTGTAGACAATCTGCCCAAGTTGCTGGTGCCAAGGTTGCTGGTTGACAAGGTTGCCTTGAGCATACAGTCCTACCGCTTTAATACGACACTTGGTAATAACAACAACCTCAATATAATGACACAAGTTTTGAATACCAAACTTTCTAGTTTAAAATCTACCACTACAATGAGACTGACATTGTTAATGCGACACTTCTGGACACCCAAAATGTCATATTATACAGGTAATAAATGCATATATGGTGGGTGCCACACGTGTATAAAGTACAAAACTAATATTAAATGTATGTATCTTGCACATGAAATGTGGATAAAAGAATGTAAAATGATGCTAAGACATGGGAACTAAGGGGATAGGCCTCGGCAGGGTAGGGCAAAGTTGCCCTTTTACCTGGGTAAAGGTGTAAAGGTAGAGAGTAAAGGTAAGGATATGACCATGGGGTAAGGTAGAGGGTAGCGTAGAGGTAGGAACGGCAAGTTTACCCGTTGACCTGGTAATTACTCTATAAACAGGAAGTCCGCCACACAGTCTGAATTGACCCTCTGTTGATTCTAAACCTTGAACCCCAATCATGCAACTCGGCCCCTTGATATGTTGGGCGTCGATTGCGCCAACTTTGTGGACTACTTTTCAGTTGAGACAATGACAAGCGACATAGTCGACGAAGATGTTGTTGAGGTGGTCGCCCCGCCGGCCCTTGCTTGATACCGATGCAAACGCGACTATGGTGAATTCCCATGGGAACACACGCACGAGTGGATGGAGGGCGATGCCGCCAACGAGAAGGGCAAACAACAATGCTTGCTTTGCCACAAGTGGTTCTCAGGGGATTGAGATTGACCAGGACAACTGGGACGAGGAGATCCTAGATGATGGCATTGTCATCATGTAGTTCGAAGACTTGGTCTTCGAGGCCGATCTCGCCTGAAGCAGGTGCAGTCGAAGAACGTGGCTGAATGAAATGTGGAATAAAATACCTAGTAAGTTGTATGGTGGAGAGTAATTTGCAGGTAAAGGGTATTGTACCCGTTAAAATGTGAATTACCCGTTAAAATGAAAATTACCCATTAGAGGGGTAAAAGGTAAAGGTGCATGGGGGCCAACAAGGTGAAAGTAAAGGTAGACATGGGCCATTAGGGTAAGGTAACTGTAAGGTAGAGGTAGGCATGGACAGATTACCCAGTTACCTTTTACCCTACCTTGCCGAGGCCTATAAGGGGACTAGGTTTGGACAAATATGGATCCACAGAGAATATGAAATTGTTAGAGAAAATCAAGAATTCTACCACCTAATTTGGAGTTTGGACCAATGAGAAAAATCAATATTGACTAAAGGGTCCAAAGATCTTGCACTCCTCATATCAAAATTGTAGTTTGGACAAGATGAGATGCCATTTGAAGAGAATATGAGGATGGAAGGTGAAGACTTGTTAACTTCTTGATTCATTCACTATTGGAATCCATTGGATTTAATGTCATATTTGCTTGTCAACTTTGTGACATTCTATTCTCCCACTAAGAGAAAGTGTCATATTTGTGACATTATTGTGCTCAATAAGTTGACATTAACATAGTCAAAACACATTAGTGATTGGAAAGGGCGAAGGGTACAAGGCTGATGATGGCGTAATAATGACAAGCATATATCCGAATATTATGAGGACATTCATTAGACTAGGATGAGCTAAGGCCTTGCATCCTTTAAAGGATGAATTTGTGTGAGTGTTTTTGTGAAGCAAGCAGGTGATGCATTGCAAAGTTCAAATGAGCCCAATAGGCTATGAATAATTGCAGAAATCAGTCTTTTGCTCCTATCTGACGCATGCTTCACATATTTGAACATCATGATTTTGTCAGTGTGATCACCAATGACTCCTAAGGGTAAGCATTTTAAGTAAGACATAACTACTAGTTGGCTCTCCTTAACCAAGAGCCTTGGGCTTGGGCCAGTCGCCATTGAAATTGACCTAGCCTGACACCCAAGGGCATATACATGTTATATGCCGGAATATAAGCTATAGAAGTTGTTACCCACATAGCAAACCTAATTTGTTGTGTAATGTTATGGGATATTGTGGGATAAGATGGGATATCTATAAGTCAATATCAACATATTTGCTTCACAAAGCTTTTGCATTTAGTCATGCAACCTTCACTTATAGCAAAAGAACAATGTGTGTTACTCTATGAAAAAGGCTTGAACCTTACAAGTTAAAGAGAGAGAGAGAGAGAGAGAAAGAACCTTCACTTGACCTCTCATAACTTCCACATCCTAACTTGAAATCTGAAACTTGGAATCATAAACTTTGTCATACGCAATTGCTACCCACAGATAAGGCAATTCCCAATCCAATCCAACGGCCAAATTTAATTTTGAAGTTGGGAGTACCCGTATTAAGGCCACATAAGGTAGATGGGTCTTAAGTGACTCGTTCTTGTAATTGGACCCCTATATTTGACTGGTATGTGGGTCTTCGAGGATCAAAGAGCAAACATCATCAAGATGCATGTTGAAAAGAGAATCATTGGACTACGACTTCAAATATTAAAAATTGCTCTACACTCAATAGTGAACACAATTGGAAGGATCTATGTATCCAATCAAGAAATCAACAAACATGGACTTCTAAATAATCATAACTAAATAAGGGAAGGTCCGATTTTGTATGTGTTTCATCATAGACTTTATAACGTTATTCAGTTGCATGGTTTTCTTCCATCATGTATTTAGCATTTGAGATGGGCCCCAGTATCTTACCTTCATGGGAAGAAACTTAGAAATTAGGAAGAAATTGGCGCTGGAACGAGTAATGAATAGTGTCGGTATGAATAGTAACAATGTTGTGAATAATGTTAGTATTTTTAGTGAATGTGCTACTATGAATAGTATTTTTAAAGAATAATACCCGGGATGAAAATTGTTTCTTGTGAATAGTATCGCGATGAACAATGGTTCATGTGAATAGTCCCAAGAGTATAATTCCACCCAAAATTTCAAGTGCCAACTTGAATGTATGAATAGTAAATGGATATTCTTACTTTGTTCAAGGGCCCAATTAATATACTTGACATATTCCAAGGTCATGGAACCGACCCACATGGCTAATTAATGTTATGTTGTAAACCGGATTGGAGAACTGGTAGAAGTTGGAGAACATGAAAAACAAACCACGTAATTAACCCCTAAATGCCCAAGAACCCAATAAGTGGTTGCAAGTGTTTTTCAAAGGCATATTTCTCAAGGCAAACTTTTTCCTTTTGTTGTTTTTTTTTCTTGCACCTTGACATATAAGTTCTACACCATCTAGAGCAAACCAACCAAAATTTTATACCAATGAGTCTAAGATATGGACCTTGAAGTGGTTGGAACCCTTAATTTTTCCTTTGCTACAAAATTAATTGTTTTTTGGAAAGTAACAATGTCAATAACATGAATATTTTTGGTTTTTTTCCACCAAATGATGAAACTCATATTTTTAGCCAATCTTGTCAAACATCAAGTGGTTTTGACACATCGTGGAAATTTTTATGAGTTTTTGAAGAGAAAATGCTTGGAAAATGATTTGGTGCAGACCAAGGATATAAATCCATATTCCAACCATACAAATGTGCTTTCAATCAACTCTATAAAAAATTCTCTTGTATGACAACACAAAACAAAGTGTATAATTCAAACTTTCTAATACTTCTTTGGTTTGAGCTAAAACCACCATGCTTTTAGGGGTTAACACCCACACACCTTAGGGCCGGTTTACACCATGGACCGTGAAGTCAGACCATGGAAGATGGCCTTTTTCCATGGTCCGACTTGATGGTCCAACTTCCATGGTCCAATTTCTTAAAAAATCAATTTACAAAGCCTTTGGGCCCCTCACTAGGTGTAAACCGAATGTGGACCAAGAGGAATGACCATGCACCAAAAAGTGAATGTACGGATTTTTTCACATAATATGTCCAAAAAGGGCAGTATTGAAAAAAAATCAAGTCTGGCCATTCTTTTGTCTTCATCTTCCCTTCCCTAAGAAAATATTTATTAAAATTTTATCATAACAATATTTTTTTGCCATGGGCCCTTGCCTTTTTCTACCAGAACACCTCTTTTACCTCTCCCACCGCAAAATCCATTGGACCATGTTAGTGGATAATGCAGGCCTTAAAATATGTCTTTCGGGGACCTCGAACTCCATGGTCACTTTGACATTTTTTTCCTTGGTGTAAACTGAAGTGGCTCGGGACGAGTTTAATAGCCAATCACAGATTTTACATGGCCTTGGGACGACTTCATGGTTCATGGTGTAAACAGAATTTGGGCGAACCAACTCATACACTCATTCCTTGTTTGGATGCCTAAACCCTTGCCTCCAAAGAACCAGTGTACGGGTTGTTTTGCCCCAGCCGTGTAAACAGCCCCTTACTTTACCTTATTAGAAGGATGGCGCCTTATTCGTCGGCATATCACGGGATGCGGGCAGCCTTTGTCTTATAGTGAAACTCGTGACTGTCCGACAAACCCTTGTTTGATCCCAAAATCCGTTATAAATTATACTGGTTCCCATTCTTCCATGCCAAAATAGGATTTGATATAAAGAAGTTTCGAGATCCCTTTATGAGAGAGAGCCGAGAGGATCAAAAACATGTCCGCGAGAAACGTTGATGTTCCGTGGGTACGATACCCCACTGCATTGGGCTTTGGGTCCGTGGCGTTTTTATGTATGAGGAGGCCTTAGTTAAATAAATAATTAAAAAAAAATTGATTCATTTTCAAGTGGATTTTTGTTTCGTTTGTTTATTTTGGGGTTTTTCATGTTATTTACAGAGTCAAATCATCTATAAGTAACCATTCGCACGTTATACACCAGTTCACTATGTTTTCATGACCATCTTTCCAATGGATGAGATTTCATAGACACCGCGAAATGCTTTCTTAACCCCTTACGTCGAGTCAACGTGCACTGAATATGTGCATTAACGGGGCTCATAGTGGATTATGAGTGCATGAAATTTTGCATAATTTATGAATGAGCAAATTTTGGTAGTGTAGATTACAAACAACCACACCCATAACGAATGTATTGGGTATTGTGGCCTACACTAATTGCGGAAGAACTACACTAAATAGTCTTATCAATGTGGGTTGGATCAAGTCTCCATGACCAACACTAATTCCCGACCCATGTCAAATCTCTGGGACAAAGTTAGTGTGGGCCACATTAATTGTGGTTTGTAGAAACTTGATGCGGTCGATATGTTATTTTATGCTACACCGACACTCAAGGTGTTGGTCACAAGCCTTTAGGAATGGTCCGCGATGACCCTAAATTAAGGGATGACAATGGCGAGGCACCCAAATCTGAACAGAAGGGTTGGCGGTTCGATTCCTAGCTGTGAAATCTTCTCACGGAAAAACCAAGAGTGTACCCACTGTAAGGTGGGCAGTAAACCACACCCTGCACCAAGAGGATCCTTGAGCAGGGCAGGGCCAACGAGCTCAAATTCAAGTCGGATTGCCCAACGTTGTATATTATATTTAGGAAGACTTATTATGCATGTATACTATAAATCTCATATTTTACCAACAAAGATCACATTGGTTGTTTGGGCAATATGGAACATGAACATTGTTACCAGGTAAAAGCTTACATTAACAATGTAAACACTACGTAACTCTGAATAATATGTGACAATAAAACCATAGACGGTTTAGTGTGACCCACACTAGTTTTTCACCCACACTAATATTTCTATTCAATGTAGTTCAAGATCTATGGCATATCTGCAAATGGCACCCATGGATACAAATTAAGGAATACGAAACTATTTCTAAGAGCATGTTTCTAGACTTCTAGTATACAATCAAAGACCTGGATGCCAAAGATATTGTGCCTTCACAAATACAGGTGTGAACACTTTACCTCACTAAATATGATATTTAGTGTCGCCAATTCTAATTATCTTGCTCAATACTAATTGTAAACCGCGGTATAGTGTCACCAACACTACATGCTAACCCAACAAAATTTGTCATTCCTTGTAATTGGGGGATTGTAGATTTACAGTGTTGCAATTACTGTCACTTGCCAAGTGATTTTTCATCCAAGTTTCAATCGTCCATGACAATATTTCATCACAAGTTGCTGACAAGAGAAGGTGGGGTTTTGGCCAATGGATGAACTCATCCATCATCCATGACAACATTTGTTCACTTATTCATAAGAAAGTGTCATCTGAAAAGTTACCATAGTGACATTAAATACCAGATGACACTAAATATCATATTTAGTGTAGTTATCTTTCAAAATTTCAACAAAGTCATTGTAGTATCCTCATAAAGCTTATAGCTTATAGCACCTTCCACATTCATATGCAAAAGAAAACAAGCGGCTCATCATGTGAAGGCACATTTGGATGTGCAATTCATCATTCAACCACAAAATATGATAATTCTCCAACTAGACGTGAATATGATTCATCCAAAATGCATAGATAAGACATGCATATGTCATTGGTGCAACATAACATTAATAAGCTAGACGATGGTCTCTTTCCAAAGAAAGAAGTTGTAATTAAAAAAACGTCGAGTTTACAATTGTTTGTCGAAAACTCCACAAATACACAACTCGAGTGCTTCCCATAAACAAGGGATCCTGGAACTAAAGGATAATCGTTCTCGCATGATGCCAGGTCCCGCAGAACGCAACCAAAGAGCTGAGTAATGTTATGAACACATCCAACTCTTCAGAATACAATTCACTACAAGGTATAATAGTTTGTAAATGATGATATGCAATTTACATAGTTGTGAATTTAGAACATACGTATGTATCTCTCATCCATTTCACCAAAAAACTTCTCCCCTATAAATTTGTGATCAATTCAACCCAAATCTGTAACGTATCTTCCATATGCACTGTAATGTGCATTTACTTATTTATTTACTATTTACTATTTACAACCTCTAGTTCAACTAAACTCCTTTGCTAGAAGACTAGAGGCTCCACCCTAGGTGCTCTAGTAGTTCTACAAGGTAAAGGGAGTTACTACTAGTTGAGACTATGGTGTTACACTAGGTTATCACCTCGTAAGTAACGACCATGAGTTAACTATACTTAGAGTTATCCTAAAGGCATGGAGGGAGAGCTAGTGGTATATCTTGCACTACTAGTTGAAGGGAGCCTCAACTCATAGTAGTAGCAAGTATATAAGCTCTAAGGTTGGGTGGAACATGCCTCTTGAATCTCATTATTTTTGAGATATGTTACATTGGTATTAGAGTAGAAGCTCTTGAACCTTGTTTATTTTGGGTGTTGTTATGTTTTCCGCTGCATAATCATGTTTTCTGAAAGAGGATTTATGTTTAAGCTTTTATCGCATGGGGGGGGGGTCAGAAATCTGTTTTCAGCGAGTACCTCGTCACGTATTTGTTAAGCGCTCGTGATTTAATTTTTTAAGTTTTATTGTGAGGGGTGGGGGGGTCAGAAATCCGTTTTCAACGAGTTGTACCTCGTCACGCGTTTGTTAAGCGCTCCGGATTTATTTTTGAGTTTTATCGCGTGAAGGGGGGTGATTTGAAATTTAAACTTCCTTTTATTCCTCAAGTATACCTCAGTTCAACAGGTCACCATGACGTTAGCAAATTGCCACGTCAATAGGTGATGTCAGCACCACGTCAGCACCGCCAACTCACCAAAATTTAAAATGCTCTCCTCCTCGAAACATCCAAGTTGGATAAGCGCCACGCAAGCAAAATTGTTGACAGTCCTAAGGTATACTTGAGGAATAAAAGGAAGTTTAAATTTCAAATCACCCCCCTTCACGCGATAAAATTCAAAAATAAATCCGGAGCGCTTAACAAACACGTGACAAGGTACAACTCGCTAAAAACGGATTTTTGACCCCCCCCCTCTCGCGATAAAACTTAAAAAAATTAAATCACGAGCGCTTAACAAACGCGCGACGAGGTACTCACTGAAAATAGATTTCTGACCCCCCCCCCTCACGCGATAAAAGAACATAAATCCTCTTTCAGAAAACATGATTACGCAGCGGAAAACATAACAACACCCAAAATAAACAAGGTTCAAGAGCTTCTACTCTAATACCAATGTAACATATCTCAAAAATAATGAGATTCAAGAGGCATGTTCCACCCAACCTTAGAGCTTATATACTTGCTACTACTATGAGTTGAGGCTCCCTTCAACTAGTAGTGCAAGATATACCACTAGCTCTCCCTCCATGCCTTTAGGATAACTCTAAGTATAGTTAACTCATGGTCGTTACTTACGAGGTGATAACCTAGTGTAACACCATAGTCTCAACTATTAGTAACTCCCTTTACCTTGTAGAACTACTAGAGCACCTAGGGTGGAGCCTCTAGTCTTCTAGCAAAGGAGTTTAGTTGAACTAGAGGTTGTAAATAGTAAATAAATAATAAATAAATAAATACACGTTACAGTATCGTGCTCACCTCATAAAAAATTCAATTTTTTTGAAACTATTATAATGTGAAAGCAACAAAGGCTCGCTCTTGATACATGTTAGGCCGGTCCAATCTATCTAGAACACTCACCACGCCCAACCTCACCATCCAAATGACTGAATTCACATTCACAAACCATAAGTACATGAACTAAGCCATCAAAACAAAACTTGATAGATATGACCCCCTAATATAAGCACAAGGATGGAACGTCAATCTCCTAAAAGTAATTACCACAAGGGTAAGAGGGTGCCAAGACACAAGAAGCAGAAAAAGAAAGAACCCAAAAAAGAAAAGAAAAAGAAAAAGAAAGAAAAAGAACTCTGATGTTGCCATCATCATATCTTATGGTGTTGCTTCATTTGTGAGTTGGTCTAAGCCTATATGTAATCCTGAAACATGCACACGAAAATTAGAGGGCCTTTGACGACTACTGCCTTCTTTTGAAGGTGAACACCTTGAACAAGTGTGGACTAACTGGCCCAGTCCTATCTCCCCCAACAACAAGCCCCTAGATTCTCACATGGTTGGTTTGAAAAAATCCAGTTCACCTGGATACCCCCACGGTGGGTGGGGTGCATTGGAAATCAAGTGCTCCAAAAGGTCACCCATCTGAGTACTACTTCGGCCTTAGGCAACTTAATCTTGGAGTTTTTTTTTATGGAACCTAGGTCAAGTCCCTTGAGTTTTAGTTACCCCTGCGTGTGCCCTACACAAGAAGGATAAATCTACTAGAAATTCTATACATCATGCCACCGATATTAAAATGAAAAATAAAAGCCCCCAAATAGCCATCAAATACCTTGCATATCTTGTCCTAAAGAAATGGAAACTATATAGGAAACAATGCCGGTGCTCCCACTTACATATGAGTATTAACTAGGATTTAAATATATTTGGATTTATGCATGAATTTTGGACAATTCACGTCAATATAAATCCAATGTTATTTTTCATTTGATCTAATCTATTTTTTGTTTGTTTTTTACTTATTTCTAGCAAGGCTCAATATTTGTGGTAAACATGTATCTTGAGCTTGTAAGGAGGTCATGTAAGAACATGCTCCCCTACAGGGTTGTGGTTGATTCATCCCAATCATATCCCACTATATAGACTACTTCAAGGTCTCTAATGTTAGTTGTAGGATCATGTCAACCTTATATAAAGTTTAAAAAAAATACCAATCCGAGCTATAATCATAACATTATTTAGCTTCATTACATTAACACTTTAGTCGATCACTAGGAGAAAACTCGCTCATTCCAACCATCTGTTGCAACTTAACTGTCGCAACGGATGGTTGGAATGGACAAGTTTTCTCCTGGTGCACTCTCTCCTGGAGTTCTATGGACCCATGAACACTGTATGGTTTGTGCTCACATAATGCCACAAAGATGTCAAGGAAAAACAACATTCAACCTGATACTGGTAAGATAAGGGTTTGTGGTGTCTACATGAACTTTTCTGTTGAGAAGGTGAAAATGTAATGAACTATTTTTACAACTTGCAAATGGTTATTTCAAACTTATTTGACTCCATAAGGGCACAAGAACCCCATATGAGTTTGATGAGATTTGGTTGGAACGAATCAACTGTCAACATTTAGAGGGCTTGTTAGGGCCCTTTATCCACGATGGATGAGTTTGCATAGATGCCATGAGCCAACCCCAAGCTGATTCGGGTAACTCATGTACATCATGATAGGTAGGGATTTTAAAATAGAAAGGAAAAAGAACTCAAAGCCTTGGTTGAGTAATGTTACATTTGCATCATTTTTCATCTTGAGTTCACATGCCACATGGCGAGAAACCTTCGTGGCCTTTGAATAAGGTGAGATGAAATTACTGCACATGAGTGTACCTCTCTTTCATCACACTACAAGAAAAACGGTCCTTTACAACTTGTCCATAGTGACTTAAATGGTCCAGAATGACTTATTTCCGCAAGAATTGAGTCACAAAGGACCATTTCAGTCACTATGGACAAGTTGTAAAGGACTGTTTTTCTTGTAGTGTCATATATAAAAGTCCTGAAATAACATGCCACCCAAAAGTCATTTTTTATTTGGATTATTTGACACGGGAATCAATTTTCAAAAAACCAAAATTAGTGTGGTCAAGTCATTTGCCATTATGCAACATCAGCCTATAAGGCATCACATTTCAATGTGGGATGGATGAGAGGTATGCTTGTATGTGATAATTTACATCAAGTTTCAATTTTGGATGGATGAGAGGTACGCTCATATGCGATACTTTACATCAAGTTTCAATGTTGGATGGATGAGAGGTATGCTCATATGCATGCGATATATTACGTCAAGTTTCAATCTTGGATGGATGAGAAGTATGCTTGTATGTGATAATTCCCTCCTAACAATTCTTAAACTCAAACCCACAAAAAGCATTTAAATCTTGAATAAATTTTATTCGATTATATCAACTGATGACAAAAGAAACGCAATTTATCTCAACGGACTATGAAAGTAGGTACTTACTCACAGTTTGTTGCTTGCCAAATGTACCCGTTCTGTACATACTAGAAAGAGCATGCATATTCGGGTGACACATGGCAGCCCAGGAATGTACCTGTGGGGCGGATTTCAGGACTCAAAGCTCGGCCAACCTCCTTTTTGCCGCAGATTCATCAGGAAATGCGTGTTAGAGCTGATGCCAACAAAAAATTGGCGCACTATGGTACAGCGCACAAGGCCCAAGTCACTGCAATTTCAATTGCAACAACTGCATCGGGAAACCTCTGGGGTCTTTTGTGGAATTGGGTCAGCAATCTGACATAACCCATCCTGTTGTGCGACTGGATTTTTTTTTTTGAGCTGGCCCTGAAGATATTTGTGGAACACAAGATTTGCAATTGAACAAAATATTTCGGAGCTTCAAGTAACGTGGAAGAAGAGTGGGGTGGATAGAATTGGCAAATTTTGGGAGCTCAAGTTGATTGGAGGGTTAAGTTTTTCTTGCATTATTTCAAGTGGAATTTCAATTTTGAATGCACCGACCTTGCCTTGTTGGCATGTGCTTGTAGTAGATGCTTGAGGATTTTTGGGTTTTGTGGATTTAAGGATTTTTGGGTTTGTGGGCTATTCCCACCCACCTCCTCACCGATGAGTTGAAAGTGGCGACTTAAGCTGCCTGGAAGCATTTAGGGACATTGATGAGTGGAAGGATTACGGTGGGAGGGGAGGCAAAACTTGGGAGGCAAGTGTTTTGGGGAAGATTCCAAGGTTTTTGTAGGTTTTTGGGTTTGTCGGCTATCCCATATCCACCGATAAGCTGAAAGTGAAGATTTCGAGCTGACTGGAAGAAGCTTTTAGGGGCGTTGATGGATAGAAGGGTTATGGTGTGATGGAACGAGAATTGGGGAGGCAGATTCAAATTTGGGAGACAAAGGCATCATTATCATTCAGATGTAATTTTGAGTTAATTAGGAGGTGGACATAAAATTTGGTGGCAATGGGGCGGGATCAACCAGCAGGAGCAGGAGCAGGTCCGTCTTTTTGGGTGGGAAATCAATTAAATCATTGGAAACGATTGATGCCATTGAACGCAATGCTGGACAAGCATGAGAAAGTGAAGGCATTTGCAACAAGTATTTTGGACGAAAGGAATTTCCACAGGATATATGAGAAGCAGCAGACGATGGACAAGCGAGTGAAGCAGTTTGCAGGCATATTGTTGGATGAGGACAAGAGGACGGCTCACATGAGCCACATGCATGAAGTGTCCATGAAGAATCACCAGAAAATGGACCGCACCATTCAGTTCTGGACTCGCACCATAGCCATCTATGCCAGTTACAAGGTATATTTTATTTTCACTTGTTAGAAGTATTATGTGGTTTTTATTTGATCAGTTGTGACAATTTGACATCCTTCATGTAATTTAAAAAGCATTAGAAACCAATACCTAGATGGTGTTTGTAAGCTTATTAACAGGGTGATTTTGACCCTTTTTCTTCTCTATGTTTTGAATGTTGTCTGAAAGCCATCATGTGCTTTTCACATTATCAGTTGTAACATATGATATCCTTCATGTAACCTGGACAGCATTAGAAACCAATTGATGGTACTTGTAAGTTGATTACAAGGTGATTTTGACCGTTTTACCTCTCTATGTTTTGAATGTTGTCTGATAGTTATCATGTGCTTTCCACAGCATCAGTTATAACATATGTGATTTTTCATGTAATCTGGACAGCATTAGAACCAATAGATGGTGTTTGTAAGCTGATTAACAAGGTGATTTTGACCTGTTTAGTTTTTTTTCCTATGTTTCAAATGTCGTCTAAAAGTGTATCATGTGTTTTTCAACATGATCAGTTGTAACAGGTGTGGCATCCTTCATGTGATTATTGAAAAGCATTAGAAACCAATAGACGTTGTTTGCAGGTGATTAACAGGGTGATTTTGACCTTCTGTAGTCTTCTCTTTGTTTTGAATGTCATCCAAAATTTATATGTGCTTTTCACATTATCAGTTGTAATAGATGTAACATCCTTCATGTAATCTGGAAAGCATTAAACCAATAGATGGTGTTTGTAGGGTGATTACAAGGTTATTTCACGTTTAATCTTCTCTATATTTTGAATGTCCTCCTGAAGTGTCCATGGCATTCATAAGCATGTGTCAGGACGTTCTCTTTGTATTCTAGCTTCAAGAATTAATCCAAGATGCAAGGTCCTTGATTACATGCATGAATATCAAGCATATTCAAGTGGCAAGCACTCATTAATTGACACCTTATTGCTACCTATCTTTGGACAAAACCCTTTCCGCATCTACCAAGATTCAACTCAAAAAACTTGGCAAAAAGAATTTCGCTGAGTGTACTCTCCAATATTCTTATCTAGGGAAAACACCCACTACACCACTTAAGGATGCTATGTCATGTGTTTCTCACATGATCAATTGTAACAGATTTGACATCCTTCGTGTTTCTGGAAAGCATTAGAAACCAAAAGATGATGGTATTTGTACCAGGGTTGTACCAGTGTCATTTTTCATACCATTTGGGTATCTATAATCAGGACTCCACATTTTTTGATACCAGTAGGGTATGGGTGTTTGATGGTATTTTTGTTTTCAATACTATTCGGGTCTATATGCCATGCAAGAACCTTTATACCTAGGTAAAATCACCCTAGTATCATTATGTTTAGAATGGTACGAACTTAAATAACAACTCAGGTACACAAAGATTGTCTCACCTTGAAATACCCACCAAATACCAGTATTTGACTGGTATTACAATTTTCATACCCATGGGTAGGTGATTTGATACCATCATTGATTTTGATTATTGCTACCATGCATTCACCTATATGAGGTTCAAAATTGGTTTGTACAACCTTGTTTTTTCTCTGCCTTCAATTTGCTAACCCTAGTTTCTGGATTGTTGGTTAGGAAATTATTGATGGAGTGTTTTGGGGGTTGGGGGTGGGTGCAGGCAACACAGGTTCGTACGCGGTTTGTGAAAGATGAAGCAGAGCGCGAACGCATGTGGGAAGAGAGACATGAGATTGCGGCTGAAAAAATCTATTCCTTGTGTTCAGAACTTGGGGGTTTCTTTTTGAAGGTACACGAATACCATTTGAAGTGAGGATGGGATGGTCTACATATATTGTATAACCTGGTGTTGAAATAGAGCTGCTTGTGTCTGCCATTAATTTAATCAAATGAAAATGTGGGAACATCTATACCAGTCAGGTGATTGAAGTCAAAACCAAGCCTTCTGGGTCATTCTTAACATTCTGAACATGGAAACTTAATCGTGAAGATCTGTAATCCTGTGTTTCAAGTACATGGTATGCTCTTTTTCATATATGATGAGTTGAGTCGCTGCTTGAATTGATTGCAGTCTGCACAACTTCTCGCAAAGCCGGATCTATCGCCAAAAGCGTGGGTGAAGAAATTAGTTGTCTTGTGTGACAGTGCCCCTCAGACACCCTGTGAAACCGTCCACAAAGTTTTGGAACAGGAACTAGGAAGGCCCATGGATGCTGTTTTTGAACGGTTTGACTCAATACCCCTTGGGTCTGCATCTGTTGCTCAGGTATGTCATGGTTGTATCTTTTTCACGTCGCAGTGTCATAAAATGTGAACAAGGTTCATCTATTCAAGAAAATGAATGTCCTTTCCGCCAAAATAGGTACGCAGGCGTTAAATGGACACTTTTAGTTTTGGACCCACTTCTGACAGGGTTATGAATCACGCAATTATTGCAAGATGATTGACAAATTCAAATTGTGATGATAGCCATTTTACTAATATGTTTTGGAGCTCATATGAATTTGTTATCCATTGTTATATTGAAGATTCCTGAGCTCATTAAATGGTCATATAGCCCCCCACCCCCACCCCCCAGTTATGTTGCCTATTGAGCCTAGAATGGTAAACGAATTTTGAGCATGTAGTTCAATCTCTTTTAAATACATGATGCCTTTTTGGTGTCAGTTCTTCAATCCAGACCTAACCACACACCACATCTGTTTAAGGTGATTAACCTAATTAGGCCCGCATACCATATAGCAAGCTTTCTTGGAGTATTCTGACAAAAAACAAAGCATTTCAATAGAAACTGTCTGCATGGCAGACCAGCGCAGCATTTTTGCGCCACATCTACTCCCATCATAGTTTCTTTTTCCCCTTCAATTCCTGACAAGGTGAACAAACACATATGCATCTTAAATTCCAAACCTTTTGGTTTGTCTTGGTGATCTCTTTTGTTGAACCCGATTATTGCAATTGCTGTTCTTACTGGAATTTATTTATGTTGGACTGATTATCCAGGTTCATCGTGCTAGGTTGAAGGGAGCTACCGGTGACGTTGCTGTTAAGGTGATCACTCTATTTTTTCAATCTTGTTCTGCCACCACAAACTGTGGCATTGAAGTATGTGGCTACCTTTGAAGAATTTGAAATCTGAGTACTTTCTCAAAATTTATTGAATATATCATACAAATTACCCTAACTCTCACTTGCATTGGGAGGGGATTGCAACATTCCTGAATCGGATATTCTCTATTGTCTGCAAAAGTGCAACATTCAGGAACAATTTAGCTGGAATGTGCTCTGGAAGACTTGTGACCTAATAAATTAGCTCTCGCTGTTGAATGCGATTATGAATGAAGTTATGTTGAAACTTATTTTCTACAGTACATTGTGTGTTTTTACTAATGTGGGTCTGGAAAATAATGGTATCAAAGAACCTACCTGTGGGTATCAAAATTGTAATACCAGTCAAATAATGAAATATGGTGGGAATTTCATGGCAAGAGAATCTTTGTATACCCGAGTTATTATTTGGGTTAATACTATTCTAAATCACATTGATACTAAGGCGATTTTGCCTAGGTATGAAGGTTTGTGCATGGTATATTGACTCAAATGGTATCAGAAATAAACATACCATCAAATACCCATACCGTACTGGTATCAAAACAAGGGAATTCCTCATTATAGATACCTGAATGGTATCAAAAAAAGGCGATACCAGACTAGCACTAATTATTAATCCGTCTCAGAGCTTCACTTTCCTGATCAAGTCAAATATTCATCAACTTCTTCTAACAGATCGTTGCTTTTGATGTGTGAACATAGGTGCAACATCCAGGAGCCCATGAGTTGATGATGACTGACATTCGCAACCAAAAAGTGTTTGCAAGCTACCTACAACGAGCAGATGTTCAATTTGATCTTCTTTCAATTTTGGAAGAACTAGAGCAACAGGTCTGCTCTTGTTTTCCTTGTCGATTCAGTCCTTTGGGTTCTATATAGGTTTGCCCATAAAGAGTTTCCACAAAAATCCCACCAAATTTCTTCTTCCTTGCTTTTGTACATGATAACTTTTGAAGTAGATGTTTTCAGCATAAATTAGTTCCATCAATGATCCCTTGACCAAGTTGGTTATATTTTCTGAAGTGACATTGTTGACATGCTGCTTTGCCATTCATTTCCTCCACTAACCTGTTTTTATAACTTGTGCATCTTGTGTTATTTGCAGGTGGAATTTGAATTTGATTTTGTGAGAGAGGCAGAGTCAATGGATCGCATATCTGAATCTTTAAGTGTGGCTTTCAAAGACAGACCTCCGGTTTTGACTCCAAGATCTGTCCCTGGCATGGTCACTGAGTAAGTTCATACCTTTTGATTATTTATTGGTTACCTTGTGATTTTTCTGGAAATTTATCAGAATCAGGTGTAGAGGAGGTATGTAGCAGCTTAATCATTTTTGAGATGTTATTACTCTTGGGGCCAATTTACACTAGGGCTTGAGGGCTTGTGACCATTGAAAACTTTTTGATTGTGACCAGTGAAAGTTTTGATTGTGTGGAAAGCCCCACATAATGGGATAGTAATGAAATAGCATTTGCTTGAGAGCCCAGTCGCATGTCCCTTTACACTGCACTTGAATGCCCATGACCATACAAAGTTAAATCTCAGTTTTTTCATGGTATGGCCTTCGGATGAGTTTCAAGGGCCCTCACAATTTCATGATCACAGCCCTTGGCCATAATGTAAGTGGCGCTTGGGGGTTGATTTCCTTTTTTCCTTGAAGTTTCTCCATGGACTGTATACGAAGTGCTGAAAATGTTGCAAAATCAAATAATAGCTATTCACATTTGGAAAAAGCTCTGTCACTTCCATTCACATCTCACAACACTGGTTCAACCTACACAGTCTGGGCAATTTTTTACCTTCACCTTTGTGCTTTACATATAACAGTTGGGGTTGCATTATATTCATTTTATCAAGATGTTGGTGTGATTAAATGACAGGAAGGTGTTGGTAATGGACTTCATAGACGGTACACCAATTTTGAAGTTGGGGGATGAAATGGCAAGGCGTGGTATCAACCCTAATGGATCAATTGCCAAATTGGCAAAAAGGTCTGAACTTGTCCATGACTTTCTAATTCTATCTGTAACAGGTATCAGGTCATGTCAAATGTATAAATCATTGGAAGAAGTTATAGTGGCGTAGTCTTAAATTTAGTAGAAATATGAGTATTGGTGTCCTTCTGGATTCTAAATTATTTGAAACCCTCATGTACAAGATAATGTTTTTGGTTCCACTTGTTAAACCTCTTACATTTCTGAGTGTTACTTGCTATGCAGGAATATTTTAAGGGATTTGACAACAGCTTATGGTCAGATGATTTTGCGGGATGGTTTCTTCCAGGCAGACCCACATCCTGGAAATGTTCTCATTAACAAAGGAGGCAAGGCAAGTAAATCGCAATTGAATTGCAGGAGTGTAAAGATGTTTGCTACCATCATGTTATTGAAACTTGGTTACTAAATCAAGTACATGGGATCTGCACACGTTGACAATATGGTTGATCAACACAATACATCCACATCAAGTAGTTCAAATTCTTCCGCTGATATATAAAGTCTTACCCTTCAGTTCTTTGACATTGGTGACAAACTTGGAATGGTTTCAGGTGGCACTTCTAGACTATGGCCAAGTAAAGGAATTAAATGATGACATAAGGTTGAGCTTCGCACGGTTTATAGTAGCATATTCAGCAAACAATATTCCTGAAATTGGGCGTTCTTTCAAGTAAGCTGCTCTGTGCCTTGACAATCACCTTTAATTGCAACCACTACAATCTTAGTATGGTTAGACCTTCCTTTGAGTAAATTCTGTTGCATTTGTATAGTATTCAACACCAGCCTAGTAAGCATAATAAAGGTGCATGAAGGCACCTATGCGACAAAATAATCAATTCTCAAGGCGCCTCTTCACCAATGACAACATGACACGTGGTACTCCAAAATTTAGACATTCATGGGTAGAACTAATTAAGCACGAAACTGTCAGGCACGTAGGTCATTATTTATTTGTGATGACTATCTGTAATGGCAGTTTTCTGTCTGGTTATTCCACAGGGATCTTGGAATAGAGACAACACAATCAGCAGAGGAAGACCCCAAAAATTTTAGGATGTTGGCGAATATGATGTTTGATACCAAGCTTCCTCCAGGTGTGGTTACAGCCACTCCATTTGGGGATGATACAGTTCTCAATGACATTTCTGTAAAGGTACTATCTAGATTCACTCTATCATTTTTATTCTTAATTTTGGAAGGAAAGAAATTGTCTGTACACAACATAGACAGAATGTAAGGCTGACGTGCTTAAATTGAACACAACAATAACCTGGACACCTATATTTGAGTGGTATGTGGTTAGGGTCTGGTTCTAATAACTGGCACCAAAGAGACATGTGTCTAAAGAGATTGGACCATGTGCTCAAAATATGCTGACCATTTTTGGCTCAATAGTCAATATGAATGAGGGGTACCTATATGGCCACTTAATGAGCACGAGAATTTTCACTTTGATACTGAACAAGATATTCATAGAGCTCCTAAAATTATGAAGATGGCTATGGGCACAATTTGTGTTTGCTAATCATCTCATACTAATTGCGTATTTCATATACTACGAAATGTGGGTGCAGAGAGAAAAGTATCCATCTAAGGCACATTGATCTTAGGTGCAGAAAAGTCTTTTGAGGTGATAGAAGAATCAAAAATGGACTTTTGAATGTAGGCTTATCCAATCTCAATCCAGTCATTAGAGTATATAAATAGGTTTTTGTATCCAGCTGAGTATGACTTTGAAGCAGAAAAATTGATAGTAATCACAGAACAGATGTAAATGACTAATCCTGGGGGGACTGGGGCCTTGTGCAGAATTTTCCAAGAGATTTGTTCTTCATACTGAGAACAATTCACATACTTCGAGGACTTAGTGTGGCAATGAATTCGCCATTTTCATCGTCAGAATTATGGAGTCCTCTTGCACGGGAAGTCCTCACTGCTGCTGGTAAACCTTCTGTAAAAACTAGTGAAGGTATGAAATACATCCTGTTCCTATTTTAGCAAGTGAAGTGAAATCCTGAAATCCTAGCATCATATTAGGGCCACTTTACACTACGGCCAAGGGCTGTGACCATGAAATAGTAAGGTTCCTTGAAAGTTATCCGAAGTCCGTACCATAGAAAGTTGTAATTAAATTTTGTGTATTCACGGGCCTTCAAGTGTACCATAGGGTGCTGTCTGAAAGTAGATTTCCGCGTTGGATTGTATATGGTCTTTACCTGTGTGGATGACACGTGGCAATTATCTTTCGATTTTTTTTTTAATGGGTGTCGAACCAAATAGCACCCTATGGTAGTGTAAAGACATGCTCTCAACTGAATGCAATTTCATTAGCATACCATTCATGTGGGCCCTTCTACACAGTAGGTTATTTGAATCAAGGGTTGTGAGATTTTGAAGTGTCATGGTTGGTCGGTTGTGTGTTAGACCCACCTCTTTGAGGTGGGCTTGACATAAAACCTGGTAGACCATAAACATTATCCATTCACGCATTGTAAGACTTTGTCATCCTTACGAACTTCTTTGGTCCTACATGCCCTGAAGCTCTATAGAGCTTGGTTCACAGGTTAGAGGTTGAGCCTCAAGCTCTATAGAACTTAGTACACAGGTTAGAGCTTGTGCCTTAAGCTCTAGCCAGTGATTTCAATGGTCACAGGTTCTCACGGGGAGGTCACTCCCTCTTTAATCAATGCATACACGTGCGCTCATGACTTATTTATCGGGGGGCTATTTACCTTGTAGAAAAGATTATAAGGTATGGTATTTTTCAAAATAAAGGTAAATGCTTGTATTTTAATACACCCTATCAGTAATTATAATTTTGGGGGGAATCATTTAAAAATACCCTATTTTACTTATACTGCATTTTTTCCTTCCCGGCACGTGGGTAGAGACCAGTAATTCCACATTGGAACCGTTGGCTCAGTAACATTCAAGCAAGCCAACCTACAAAGTCATCCATCCAAGCATTTTCAACAGAAAATTACCTCTTTTCATCCACTAGCACAACCCTACCCTAGACCCGCTACCCCTAGTAATTGTTTCCACACTATTTTACATGTACTAACTAGATAAAAGAGGCCATTATATGTGATGGTATTTTACATGTAAACATGTTTCACTATTTTAAAACCCCCTATATTATATGTACATTTTTTGCAAAATTTACCTACAATGAATATATTAGACCCTATTTTTTATCGCACGTTGTTTCTACGATTTTCGCCAGTGACCTCCCCGTGCAGGTTCTCTATCTCGAGTGTTAAGTGCCCCTCAACTCATGGTCACAAGGCAAACTTTCAAAAGAAAATGAAACTGTCAAATTAGATGTAACCACTTCTTGTCACCTGAAGTAGACAACCCTTATTCTGTTACTTTTCTTATTAGGACACCTATATTTGAGTGATATGTGGTTAGCTGTGGCTCCAAAAGCGGATGCAAAAAAGACATGTGTTCAATAGAGATTGAATTACGTACACCAAATATGATAAAGATTCTAGACTTAATAATAAACCTACTTGGGGAGTTCTATATGACCATTCAATGAGCACGAGAATCTTCACTTTGAGAATGAATAAGATATTCATTGAGCTCTGAAAGTTATGAGGAAAGTGGCCATGCCTCGATTTGGATCTGCTAATCATCGGATACTGCTCGCATGTTTCATATCTTAGAAGAAAGCAACCATTTGAGACCCATCTACCTTACAGAGATTACTTCATCAGTTTATTTCCAAGAGCCCTTGTCAGGATAGACTTTCAGTTTCATAACACCAGTTTCATATGTGCAGATGGAAGCCCAAAATTTGAGAAGCCAAGAGAGCTCATATGGAAACGAGGACGAAGGCTGAGGAGGCTGGGTCGCCCACATTGTGCTCGATAGCAACAGAGTGTATTATAAGCAGCATCAAGTTGTTTCAAGACGGACCATTGTATTTCTAACCTTACATTTGCTCTCAATACTACCTGTCCATTCTCAGATTGAATTTTACTAAGGCATAGGTTGTGTGCTAAGTCAATCATTGGCCTTCGATTTAAGCTTACATAATTGTTACCACTGAAATGTACATCTTGGTGTCCTCCACTGGCAACATTGCTACTCACCTGCCAAGGAGGGTTTTCAAAGCAAATTTCCACCTAGTGGAATGTATTATGAGAAGATGTGACAGGAATTGAATTGCTTCAGTGAGGTCTTTCCAGTTTCGTTATGAGGCCACTTCACATTTCTCAGTTGCTTAACACGAGTCTTTTTAGGTCTTCACATGTGTCTAGCTTGTAGTTAAGAACAGACTTTTAAAAGCACATGGTATGTTGAGATTAGTTATGTGCTCGAAATGTAGACATCATTCTAGAATCAATAGTTAACGTAATCGGGAGGGCCTATGCGAGCATACAAGATGAAAGAGAATCTTCACTTGACATATGAGCTCCAAAACTTGGAAAACAGCTACAACTAGAGTTGCTAATTATCTTGTACTATTCATATGTTTAATAATCTAGAAGAAGTGGGATAATCAGATAAAGCCAGTCGGCCTTACAGGGGCATGCATCTCCAGGACCAGACACAGTCATTGGGTGGGTCCTTGCAAATTAAAACTTGATTCACTACACCATTTATGGTATTTAGGGTGTCACCTGTGTAACAATGTCACTTACCCTAAAATGAGGCCTATGCTAGGTTACACTAGATGACCGAACATCATTAGTGTAACCTTATGACACTTGTTGTTAGTGTGCTTAATAATATCTTGGCGTTAGTGTGCATAATAATATCTTGGTGTTAGTGTGCCTAATAATATCTTGGCGTTAGTGTGCTTAAGAAAATCTTGGCATTAGTATGCTCAATAATATTATGAGGTCTACGCCTAGGTTACACACTTGTCATTAGTATGCTCAATAATATCTTCCTCTCGCTTAATAAAATGTAACACATTACACTTGTTGTTAGTATGTTCAATATTATCTTCCCTTGCTTACTAAATTATAAACACATCACATTTACCATTAGTATGCTCGATAATATGTTATCTTGGATACTAAAATGTAAAACTATCATCTCAAACACTCCTATGTGCATGCTAGATAGCATATTGTAAGTGTTTATGCACTTCAAAGAGTTGCTTATGTTGACAAATAGTATCATTTGGACAATTAGCGGATGTGAATCTAAATACCATAAGTGGTGCAACACTATGCTAAACATTGTACTTGGTGCCACTTACTATTTGCAATTATGCAATGCTATAACTATTCATAATAAATCTCATATTTTTCCAACAATGATCAAATTGGTGGTTTGAACATTATAGGACATTAACATCTTTACTTGGTAAAAAAACACATTACTACATTGTTTATGGTATTTACTGTCACATGCGAAATAGTGCCACTCACCCTATTATGAAGCATATGCTAGGTTATATTGATGATTAACAACTTCACCATAAGTGTCGCCTCATGACACTTGGCATTTGAGTGCGCTTACTATCTTAGCATGAGTATGTTCAATAGTGTTTTGATGTGGTGTCTATGTTCCACACCAGTCTTCAAGTTGACTAAATTGTACGCAAATGGCACTTGCCATTCGTATGCTCAAGAATATCTTCCTCTTGGATACTAAAACCTAAGTGCATGACACTTGCCATAAGTAAGCTCAAAAATATCTTCCCCTTGCATGCTAAAACACAAGACCATCATCTAACGTATCCCAATGTGCTACTCTAAATGTCATATTGAAGATATCTTTTCACTTGGAGAAGTTACTTATGTTGATGTATGGAATCATATTGGTAATTAGCAAGCGTGACACTTTGAGACATCTCACACTTAGAAGTCTCAAAAGTGTCAATTAGTGTCACACTTAGAGGTCTCAAAGTGTCATGCTTGCTAATGGAGACATCTCACACTTACAGGCATGTAGTTTAGGCCCTTCACAAATAGTGTATGTGACACCAAATACCATTAATGGTGTATTAAAAAGATTTAGCATTGTGTAACTCCAAATAGTAAGTGACACTAAATATCATATTTAGTGTAATACCCAAATCTCATGCCAAAAAGTTTCAAGAAAAGGAACGAAGAAGGGATCCGTGTCCTGACTGAGAGTAATTATTTCCAAGCCACATAGCCTAAGTGCAAACTTGTGAATGAGGAGGAGGGTGTTAAAATTTGGGTAGGAAGTAGAAATCTTGAAGAAATTTGATTTATTATAATATGTGTCCAAATAGTCATTTTACCGTATTTACTCCAAGCCTCTAAGCATTCAAGTGTTGTTGGATTAATCTACTCGGGAGTTATTTTCCTACTAGCTATGGACAACTATCCACATGTCCACTCGAGCACTTGCAAGTGGAGTTTCCTTCCCATTGTTCCCATGGTTCAAATAAGTGGACCTTAAATGCACACTTTTAGCTTTGTGCCCACTTCTCGCAGAATTTGAAACACACAAGATGATTAGCATATCCAAATCGTGTCAAGTCATTCTCCTCATAATTTTTGGAATAACTTTTTCAATATCAAAGTGAAGGTTTTCTTTCTCAATGTACTGGTCCCTCCAATTATGTTGACTCTTGAACCTGATATGGTGAGAAAACTAGGAGAAGGCTAAATCCCATGTAGTAACGCACAACTGGCTCACGCGTGGCCACCATGGCACGCGGGCCCCGCAACAGTGCCTGGCCCATTCCCCCCCCCCCAGGTAACAAATACGGTCGTAACTCGCTGACGCCCGAGACACTGCGCAGTGTCCTGAATCCGAGTCGCCAGAACACTACAACGCCGAAACACTACAACACCGGAACACTAATGTGTGTGGGCATGGCTGGGCATGGCCGCTTGACTACAAATCCCATATTGAGTGCACTTCACCTTCGAGGTCTAAAATCCAATATATATGTGCACTTCCAATTAGTAAATAAGCAATTGATTGGGATTTCATTCCGGAAGTGAAACCATCAATGAAGCACGTATTTAACTTGGAGGTCAAAAACATTACAAAATCCTCATTAATATTGAGGTTATAATTTTTGTGACTTACCATTTGAAATTGTCTTTGTCATTTTAAAATGACACTTAAATTAGTGTGTTGATTTAGTATGTATATTTTATGATATTTTAGGTAATGCCATCTACTTTCACAAGTATTCATACACATTCAAACTAATTAAGTGTGATTGAATGTAACTAAGCCTAATTATTGTTGATTAATCCTAAGTAAGCCTAAATAAATCAGAAGGTATGCTTACCAAATTAAGTGAGCCTAATTAACTATAGAATATACTTATTGGAATTAATTCCAATGATTAATTAATTCCAGTAAGCACATTTTACAATTAATTGCGTATGAATACTTGTGAAAGTAGACGGCATTACCTAAAATATCATAAAATATATATACTAAATCATCACACTAATTTAAGTGTCATTTTAGAATGACAAAGACAATTTCAAATGGTAAGTCACAAAAATTATAACCTCAATGTTAATGAGGATTTTGTAATGTTTTTGACCTCCAAAGTAGACGGCATTACCTAAAATATCATAAAATATATATACTAAATCATCACACTAATTTAAGTGTCATTTTAGAATGACAAAGACAATTTCAAATGGTTAGTCACAAAAATTATAACCTCAATGTTAATGAGGATTTTGTAATGTTTCTGACCTCCAAGTTAAATACATGCTTCATTGATGGTTTCACTTCTGGAATGAAATCCCAATCAATTGCCTATTTACTAATTGGAAGTGCACATATATATTGGATTTTAGACCTTGAAGGTGAAGTGCACTCAATATCGGATTGTAGTCAAGCGGCCATGCCCAGCCATGCCCACACACATTAGTGTTCCGGTGTTGCAGTGTTCCGGCGTTGCAGTGTTCTGGCGACTCGGGTTCGGGACACTGCACAGTGTCCCGAGCGTCAACGAGTTACGACCATATTTGTTTCTTGGGGGGTAAAATGGGCTAGGCACCGCCGCAGGGCCCGCTTGCCACGGTGGCCATGCGTGAGCCAGCTGTGCGTTACTACATGGGATTTAGCCTTCTCCAGAAACTATGAGCACACAATCCAATTTTTATTCACCACATGTCATCTTGGTGTCATTTTCCTCTATCTGTCTATTTATATAGAGAGAGATTAAGATACTAATCTCATGTGAAGATGACAAAAGTATGTGGCACATGCACGGGGGGGTCACTTAGTGCATTTTAAAAATGACGTGCAACATAATATAGGGAGGATTTAATTCGTTTGACATAAAATTTATAAAAGAATTCCAAATAATGAAGGGTCCATTAAGAGTAGACAATCCCGTTACAAGTAAGATAGATAGGCATAAAATATGGGCCATTCTTTTTTGTAAAAATAATATAAGGGCTGAAAATAAGGATCCTAGGATGTATATTTAGTAGAATCAATTTTGTATGCATGCCTCACGAGGGATGGATGAAAAATGACTCATCGTTTATCCAAAAATGGATGAAATTGTAAGCCTAACCCTAACTCTCTTCCCAACACCTCTCAGTGGCTTCTCTCCCTTCTCTCCCTTCTCTTGGTGGCCTCTCATTTTTTGGTCACTTCTCTACTCCAACATCGTCATTTGCAACATGTTTGTCCACTTCCACCACTGCTTCTTCATAGCACACGTTTTATTTAACGTTGGAGTCTTTGTGATTTGCATGTTGCCCCTGCCATATTCATCCAATTGTTCAGTTTTCTTTATTTTGCGATCTTTTTGCAAGATCATTGTAAAGTTGCCTTCAATCCAACTTCTATCTTTGATCGCTCTAAGCTCTCTCTCATCATGCAATCTCAACATCTTGTAGGTAGATTTTTGCACTCTCTAAATGTGTTGCTGACATATTTTCTCTAGCGTCATGACTATATAGGGTTCATGATCAAGTTTGGAGTGTTTCACACTATGTAAATATTGTACACTATGGTTTTGATCTTCATTAGTATGTAAATTGACTTTGAATGAAGGATTTTTATAGAGCGGGTCTTGTGTTTGTGAACACATGCTCACTCTTGTTGTGTTTCCATCCTAAGCCTTCTTGTTGTGTTTCCATTTTAAGTTTTTTGTACTTAGTTTTTGCAATGGTATGTATTCTTTATACCATTTGTTGCCATGTTTTTTCCCACCACTTTTGCATAGTATACACTTTTAAATTTTAAAAAAATTAATTAAAAAGAATGTAGACTACAAAAAATTGTAATGACATGGGCATTATAAGTAATGGTAGGGTGCAAAAGAATAGGCCATTTTAGAAAATTAAGTAATTATAGGAAGCTTTTAATTCGTGCCTTGGAGGTAAATAGCCCCTAAACAAATACCCCTCTGCCGCACGTGGTGCACAAAAATCCTATAGAGTGACCCCCCTGTGGGCACATGCCAACAAACCATGCTCAAAATAGGATAGCCAAGGTATCCCCAAGATGTCCATACTTATGGCACACTCCATGTAAGATATGTACACTCTAAACTCCAAAATATCACACTTGTGGCAATGAAAGTGCACATGATATTAAGGAGTTATGTAGTGTTAACATGAATGCGTGATAAAAGAGATTTGGTGTAGCATGTGACATTATGGAGTAACACAAAGTCAACATTGCAATCATGACAATAATTACAATAATGATAGCATGATGCATGCAAGCATGTGGTTTGAATTCTTTGGTGATTTGGATTTTAATGTCAAAATCCGTGATAAATGGAAGGGAAACGTGACAATAAGGAGTGAGATTTAAATTGAGAATATCTATTCCCTATGATTTCAGGATATAAGAGAAGGAGTGATATTGAGGAGGTTGATATTACGGAGTTTAGAGTGTAGTTGGTCTAAGATTACCACTTCACATAAAATACATTCAGACACATCAGTCTGGACGTCTGTATATCCAAACTGCATTCATCCAAAATTCCAGATCTGATCTAAGAAATTTGCCAGAGTTGGAGAAGATGCACGAACCATTGATGTGGATATACATCACATTTTATAGGGTAATACTACCTTCTATATATACCAAAATAACATCAACAATGATAGTGAGGTGCTTCTAGCCATTAATCTGATTGTATGCCAGCTTAACTAGATCCATCAGAAACTGAGGCAACGGTATTGTAAGTCGATATATTTGCATAAACCCATCAGGCACATTGAAGACGGCCAGGGCGAACCGACCCATACATTCGTACCTTACCGGATGTCTAGTGATGTCACATTTGAATGAATCGGCCCTCAACCTCATAGGGGTCTTTTTGTATTGGAGCCACTTCATCCACGATATGTAGGATGGTTGATTTGAAGTGAGTGCCACGAATCCCTAGCCGTTCGCCCTCCCCGGTAAGGTACGAATATAGGGGTTGGTTCGCCCCAGCCATTGAAGACCTGCAGTCCAATCCAGGGCTACCAAGGGATATTCTGAGATAGAAACAGCCCTCGGTAGGATGTAACTTTAATACATCTTGCTAGAAGCTTGAAAGTTTTCCAGTTAATAACTCAGATTTGATGGTGGACCTATATAGTGCATCTCAATATGATTGAGATAATCAAGAACAAAACTTCATAAGGAATGTGAGCCTTAATCTAACACTGGTCTCATGCAGATGATTATATTTCAGTGGTATATGGCAATGCTTGTAGTCAAGAATGGACATCAGAAAGACGTGTGTTAAGATGAGATTGGACTTTGTGTTTAAAATAATGGCACCATTATAAGTCTAGTATTTAACACAATTGGGAGGGAGCATTTGATCACTTGAAGAGAAAGAAGAATCTTCACTTTGACCTTTTATGACCTTTGTGTCTCAATGCCGATTTTGATACTTGAAATGACAATCTCCATGAGTCACAATTGCTAACCGGATGAGACAATTTATGTTCCCATCCAATGGCCAAATGTGGAGTTGGACGGGTACATTATCAGCCTGCATACCTTACCAACAAGGAGGTAGTCACACCCATGAAGGGTGACTGGAGAGTAATGGGTTTATAACACATAGCACATCTACTCTGTATTATTCAGAATACTGTAATTAAGCACCAAGAGAGGCTCAACTTTGACAGCCACATTCTCATATTTACATAATATACAACCCTGACATTGTTTTGTACATGACCCGATTCAAAAACACCATCCAGCATTGAGGTGGTGCATACAGAAGAAATCCTGTCAGACATGCACAGAATCCCTCTTCTGAAAAGCAGCGCTCTCTCTTCCTCTTTATATTTGATTGCAGCTCTTCTAGTCAAGATTTCAAGGTTACTATGCTATTCAAAACTCTGATAATCCAAGGCAGTTTGAGATGAAACACTAGATCACCCTCTCTTCCACTGCATTTCACTGCAAAAGGATTCACATGGCTTCTGTAATGAACATGTTACCTCTTGACAGTGCACAATGCCTCAGAAATATCATTCTGGACCAGACAGACTCCCAGTGTAGACTTCGTTAAACTTAAGTGCCTCAAATCTAGAAATCTGAGGAGAAGTGCTCCAAATCAGGATGACCTCCTGGAGGGCGTCGTGGATCCCTGCAAAAATAGATTGTTGTTCATGAAGAAACAACCTAAACCAAGTCACTAATTTCCTACCATTGACAAATACCAGAACAAAAATGTTTTAGAAAAAGGATAGACAAACACAACTGAATTGGATGTCTCCAGCTAGCAAAAAATCACTTCAACTTCACATGTACTTCAAACCTTGATCAGCAAGTAAATACCAATATCCATCATCTCATTTGAAGCCATAATACATTTTTGGTTTACAAATGAATTCTTCGTAAGAGTTGATTCATTACAGACATATCAAGGAGAAAGACAAACTATGCATTGACAACACCATACCTGACGAAACGGTTGGGCTCAAAGCCTGGAATGCCTGGAGGTCCATAGGGATCAAATCTTGCACCTGGAGGCACACCTCTGCATAAAATGGATCAAGCATGAGGAAATTTGAATGTTGAAGAGGTTAAAAACAATTCTCACTCCCAACTATTCTGTACCCTAGGATAGAGATTCTCCGACAAAATCTAGTAACAATAACTTATCTAAGAAGGAGAATTGAGGTTCCCACAGAAGCTCTGATGTTCTTGAGTACATCTTAGCCAATAAAACAGCAGATTGTAGGATGGGGTTATGGATGTGAATTACGGAAGACCACCAGGAAGACCTGGACGAGGTACACCCACACGGCCCCATCGTGGATCGTTTGGGCCTACAATTTTGACACACAAAAAATCAAGAGGTATGTAATGCATGTATATTGTGTTGCAGTAGAATTCAACCTCTCTTCTGTAAATCAATTTTCATATCTGGGAATATATCCACATGTATAATTTATAAATGAAATAAATAAATAGAAAGTGAAATGAAATTAACGTACCAACGAGCATTCCAGGCCCTTCATAATTACCATCTGGCCTGAAGAAAAGCATCACAGAATTTGACAAGGTCAAAATTGTTCACAAAATATCACAGTACTTGGATACATTCCTGTAGATGCAGTAGAAAGGCATCCTGGCATGTTATTTTTTGAGGCTATAGTAACTATAGCAATAAATTAAAATTCCTCTACAGTAGCAAGATGCTCACTCCACTATGCAGTAGTCACACAAATACAAAGGATTCTGAGCAAACAAAACAAATGGACTGGCTGCCAAGAATTGCAGCTGAATGCACTAGACAGGTAGGTCAGTTACAAGAGCATGTTGCCTCCATGGTCTTATAGACAAGATAACTTGAATGAATAGAGGCAAAGATGTCAGATGATTAGTGCATGAAGTGGATTATTTTCTGTACATCACAAGTCAGGAACATGGGATGGGTGTCTCACCTTGGAACAAAGGTGCCTGCACCTCCTGAAGGATAGAGATCAGTGCCACCATATCCTGGTACTTGAGGAAATAAGTAGCTGCTTGAGACAGTATAAATAGATGTCAGTGTAACTCTATTTTATCAATACACTTGCTTACATTGATAATAGAGCCATATCATGAGTCCTACTTGATGGTCATCTAGTTTTCTTGAGGCAACCATGAATAAGTGTAAGTAATACACTACAGTAATTGATCTATTTAAATAATCGATGCACAAATCAACATACCCAGGGCCACCGAATCTCTGTCGATCATCAATGAGTGAACTTCCCGTCTCAGATGAATTCCTGCCCACTCCAGGTTGCTCGGTCTCACTAGACCTGCAGCCACCACCAAGTTCTTCGTGAGGTCCAATTCCAATCTCAGATCCACCCTGGTGTTCACCACAGTCCAGACAGCAAAGGCCACAAGAATTCCCATGATATCCCACTCAAATCTTGCAATGTGTAGTTTAAGTCTATAAACCAAATAATAAACAGGACTTCAAGAACACTCCCCCACTCTCACTCAGATGTCAGATTCTTTTCTAAACAAACCCATAGAACTCTCGAGAGTTTGTGAAGTCGTTATTGCATGTTGTGTTATCCTCTTCATCTACAAAAACTTCAGCATCAATATTGCAGTAGGAAACAAAATATATAAGTGCATTCCTCTATTCTTGCACTTTGTAATAAACATAACAGGAGCACTCTCAAGATTATAATAGCAAGGTTTTGAACATGCATGAACTTAGAAGCATCAAGTTTCAATCATGACATGTGAACTGCACAAACCTCTAAACATAAGCCTTTCCAATCCAGTACCCTTATCTTGATTTTCTCAGCTACAACATAGCGTATCAAAATGATTACCTAACCATAAAATTAAGTTTTGAACTAAAGTGACAGAAATGGAAAACATAGGGTATCATGAGTGGGTGGTTGAGAAGGTCAGGTCTTCCATTTGACAATTAAGGTGGACTTGGCTTGAATGGACACTCTTGCTGGTTTGCTTACTATCATCAATCTGCTCTTGAAAATGTTAATATATGTTGGTGGCCACATCTATATGATGAACATGAGAGTTGAACTTGCTGTTCTTAAAGTCAAGTTGAGTATCTTTTGAATTTTTAAAGTGCCACTAATATATTTCCTTACATGGTTTTCTCCAAAGTTTGTACAGTTAAGAGTTGAATATGGCCCTATATGTTAGAAACTATTTTAGGGCATTGGTTGATTAAGGACTACCCACCTTATCCTGGTTGGGGTAGCCAAGGTCGATTTCTCTTTCTTTGGTGCCAGCTTCCCAATGAGGGACGTGTTGACAAGATTGATCAAGCCATCAAGATTGGTATACTGCTGACCATAGTTGCTGCCATTCCCTGCATCCCCTTCAGCAGCAAACTTGCTTGCCCTACAAAAATGAGAGAAAAGTGGCCAAGAGGAATCACTATAAGATGGTTGTGCAGGAAGCCACATGATCTCATGGAATTCAACAAACTATTATTATGATGCATATTAAAAAGCCTACATAAGAATCCACAACCTTTGTGCAGCTGAGGAAAATGAAGTGCAGTTTATACAGTAATCATGTAAGAAATAAACACCTATTACTCCCACTCAATTTGCAATACAAGTTGAGAACCAAATGTCAGAAAATTTACTTGATTTCCAAATTGATAGGGTTGTCTGAATCTGTAGACACGGCATCAACCATCAGAGAATCACCCATTGTCATGCATTTCACCGTGACCAAGTTCAGAAGATCTGGCTGACCGTTCCCTGTGTACCGGAATGCATATGCATCCTCCATCTCATCCCATCCATCGATTCCAACTTCAGGTTCCCCTTCTCTACCTGGGACAAGAAAACCAAACAGCTGGTCTTTCTCAAATGATGCTCTCTAAAAAAATTCAACGAATAGAACACTGATGCTTGCTAGGCTCTAGCTGATGTATACTCTATCTGAAGGGTGATGGAAAACAAATGTCGCAACAAAACCTAACCTGCAACACTTGAATTTGCTTTATTCCCTGTTGCAACAAGGGAGTAACCAGTAGCCAGAAACGTTGCATGAACTGCAAAAGCAGCCCGTTCTACTGCAGTACGCAAGGTAGGCCGTGAAGCCCGAATGACCCCTAACACCGCCCCTGCTGTTGCCATTCCTGATCCTCTTTCAGATCAATTTGCTAATGCTGAGGTTTCGCACTCAATGAAATGGTTCTTTTTTCAAGTCCTTCACCTCGTCTCCTTGAATAGGTTTCTGCACAAGAAAATGAAGAATTAGCTCTTTCAAGAATGAGCACTCCCAAAAATACTAGGGTATCTAAAGTTAGTACCACATGAAGGAACTCTTGCATGCAAGAAAATTAAAACCCTAATCAGATTCTTCCATCAAACCTAATAACCTTGCAAGCATTGTGGTACAAACCACACTTACAGCCAAAGTGAGCAATAAACCACAAAATAAAAATCCAGAAAGACAGTTAATCCAAAGCTCTTAGAGTTATCTACGTAATTCCCGTTGGAAAGAGATTATGTCCTTCATCCAAAGTTTCTTAGGGTGAACCACATATCCAAGCACATCCAGCTCACTTAGAAAATGCCATATGGTTCAACAAATTATCTACAAAGCATAATCTTGTCCCGATGGAAATTACGTTAGATAATGGCCGTTCGACTAGGTCCACCCAATAGCCACTTTCTGGTACTTTTTATCCAACACAATCAACAGGAAGCAACCAAAAATTATAATGAAATAGACTCGTGCAAATTGTTATATAGCATGTGTCCTAAGGTCATTCCATCAAACATAACATACCAATTCGATCAATTTTCGAGTCCAAATTGAGAGAGAATCGTTCTAAGGCCTATTTTTATGAACATACGACTCACCAAATACAATCAGAAACTCTGCAACAGATCATTCAAAGGCAAGATAATTTCCACTCGAAATTTCTCACTCATAACTTTGCAGAACATGGATCAGACATAACAGAAGCTCTTGGAAATGAGTGGCGAGCAGGTAAATTATGCTCAAAATTAACCTTTCTCGGTCGAGCAATCATAACGTGTTTCCCGTGCTTGTGCAACACGCAAATTACGATGCAATGCAAATTACAAAGGAATATCAAACTTAGGTTCATTGAAACAGTAGCCTCTTGTAACGTAATTGGTTGCGGGAATTTGAGTCAGATGCCTGCCTCTACGCTTTCGCTGATCGATGAGATGCGCAAAACCGAATTGAATAGGAAGAGGATCGATCACACAAAACTTTGCTTGTGCTCATCAAATCAAACCCCAAAGTTGGAGGACGAACGAGAAACGTGTTAAGTTAGTGGGAATTGTTGCATACCTTTCATTCATCCAACGATTGACACGTCGGTAAGGGGGGTCCCAATGTCAATAGGGTTTTTGGAGTTGGAGCACCCTAACCTCCTTAATGTCACTCCTTCTCTTATGTCCCGAAACCCTGGGAACAGATTCCTCAGTTTATTCACTCCTTGTTCTCACATTTCCCTCCCATATATCACGGGTTTAGCCTTACAGTCAAACCTCTATAAATGTTAACCCTCGGGAGTGGATCAAAGTTAACATTTATAGAGGTGTTAACAATTAACAATTATAAAATTATTTTTTTGAGCAATATACAAATCTTAACATTTATAAATATAAGCAATTGTGAAGAGTCCTTGTGAGAGAATACCATTCATAAAATTGCAAACCCAATCAAAACTTTATTCAATATGAAGTTTACAAATCACGGGTGAAATATGACTCAATGGTTCTTTGGTGAGATTCATCTGCATGCACAACTTGCAAATATTTCTCAATCTGCACCAACAAACCCACATACTTGGACACATCACATGAACGTGATTCCATGTACCTTCTAATGGTACCAAAACTAGATTGCAAGTCACTATAAGATGGAATGGGTTCCACCTCACACTCCTCTCCCTCACAATCATCATCTGAAGCACATCCTCGTAATCATCCTAAACCCTAAACACATGTGAATTGAGGAAAATTGAGAGAGAGAGAGGAATGTAACTGGATGTGTAGTTTTTATCATCCATATTATGGTTGTATTTCATTTGTTAACATTTATAGAGCCAAATTTACAAAGAAGGGAGTACCATTTTGTTAACAGTTAACACGTTTAACATTTATAGTGTGCAATATGTGGGGAGTAGAAGAAAGTTAACATTTAGAGAGGGTTAACACTTATAGGTGTAACATTTATAGAGGTTAGACTGTACTTATTGCCAAATCCTCCGGAGGAAACACTACACCATTTATTGTATTTAGTATCACATGCATAATAGTGTCACTTACCTTGTTTTGAGGCGTATTCTAAGTTTAACAACGGCACCATAAGTGTCACCCATGACACTTAGCGTTCAACTAGTGCACTTACTAATATTTTGGCATGACTCTGTTCAATAGTGTTATGAGGTGCATGCCTATGTTACACGATGGTCTACAAGTTGACTATAGTGTACACAAAAGTGTCACCCATGACACTTGGCGTTCAACTACTGCACGTAGTAATATCTTGGCATGATTATGTTCAATAGTGTTATGAGTGCATGCCAAGAATATCTTCCTCTTGCATACTAAAATGTAAACACATGACACTTGCCATTAAATATCTTCCCCTTGCATACTAAAATGCAAGACTATCATCTAAAATACCCCCATGTCATAATGTAGATATTTTTCACTTAAAGAAGTTACTTATGTTGACGAATGGAAGCATATTGACAATTAGCACGTGTGACACTTTAAGACCTCTAGGCATCTAGTTTAGGCCTCTCACAAATAGTGTACATGACACAAAATACCATAAACAGTGTGGTAGAATTACCTCGTCCCATTTACCTTATTACATGTTAATCTTTTCTCTCGACAATTTACCCTCGTGGTTGAGGTGTTTGTGGGGGGGGGGGTTAAAGTTTAGTGTTTAGAGTTAGGGGTGTTTAGGAAGCAAAGAGCAAAGACTTTGAGAAGGCTTGAAGAACTTAGAAAACCAAAGTTGAGCTTATGGGCAAAGGAAAACATTGAAGGTCACCGCACATCGTGAAAGAAAATTACCTTCAGAGATCAAACCGCATGTAGGTCGGGAGCTCTGGAATGTTGGAGATACGCGGTGTGTTTCAAACTTTTTTTCAATGTTGTTCCTCCTCCTTACATGCATAATCTTGGGCTTGAATGTTTCATCTTTGTAAATTGAGAGTTCATCTCATGTGCGTTGTTGAGAGTGGACATGCTTCAAGTATAAGAAGTGGGGTGGTGAGCGCCCAAATTTTGGTTTAGAGGCCATTGGTTGTCAAATCTCTCTAAAAGTCAACATGGGTGTCATTCTTTGTCATTGTCTTCATGGTCCCATGGTCACTTGCATTTCGAGGTTTGACTATGTTTGATTTTTGGGTGAGGTGAGTGCACCTATTTAGTATTGCAATTCAAAGTTGAGATGCCTCAAGTTGTGCACAACTTGAGGCATATAGATTTTATAGCTTCCGTTTGATTTTGGGATTGTCAAAGAGGCAGTGCCTCAAAATTGTAGTGATTGTAGTGATGCATCTTCATGCTGCCGTAGGGGTTTACGGTAGCATCCAATTGTCATGTTTGAGATTTGTGTTGCATTTGCTAATACTTTGTTGTTGAAGGGATAAGTGAAGTTGGATGCCATAACTCAACTCAAGGTCTTGGAATATGGATTGTGCATCATAATCTTTGTCTTCACGCTCTTGAATTCACATAAACCAGTACCACCTTTTGTGGATGAAATGGTTCCACAAACCTCCGTGCAACAACTAAATCGATAACCCAAAGCCTTGAAGAATTTGGGATAATGAATTGTACCACGAGATTTGTGGTTGTTGCTCCCACTCCAAGCAAAGAGTTTTGTGACAAAATCCATTGCACTTGAATTCCAACCCAAACCGGTGATTCTAATGGTGACCTTAAATTAAAGGGTTTTTAAGGATGTCACCCATTGTTCCTCCCCTTCTTCATGTGTGACATTGCGATGGTCTTTATGTGACACACGTTCTCACATATGATGCACATTAATCACAAGTGCTTGTAGTCAAACCTAGATTGGTGTTATTAATCCTGCACTAAAATTACAAGGCGCATGTAGTTGTCATGCATGGCTCCTCACTTTGGCTACGATGGTTGCAGTGGTAGTGTTGAAAATCATTCCCTGTTGGATTTCTCGTGATTTGTCACCACAAAAAACCAATGAATTTTGAATTTTGATATTAAGAGTTTTATGTTGCACGGTTGATAGTGACCATTTTTTTTGTACATGTTATATATGTTTATTTTTATGTGTGTGTACTTATTCTCACCATTTTGTACATATTGTTATACAATTTGAAACAAACATATCCTAGAAAGCTTGAGCTTTGCATACGTGTGCAAGTTTGGGAGATGGTTCATGCACCATGTATGAAGTCATCAATTTCAACATTGCAATGTTGCAATTTGTGTTATTCCATAATTTCACACGCTACACTAATTCTCTTTTATCACACATCCATGTTAGCACTATAAATTTCCTTAATTTCATGTGCACTTTGGTTGCCATAGGCGTGATATTATGGGTTAGATGGGTTAGAGTGTACTAAACATTTCCTTCATATTAGTGTGACCCACAATGTTCATTGTTGACTCATATTTATTGTCTTGCAATCATAATTGGGTGGCAACTAAGGTATGTGGATGGTCTTTGGTTTGTTTTTCATGTTCTCCAACTTCTACTAATTAGATTTACACAACAAAACTCGTGTTGCATTAGCAAATCTATCATGAAACATTTGCAAAACCAAATTGAAAATTAGACCTCCCTTGATCTAGTTATGGTTATCGGAAGTGCATGTTTGTTAATTGGATACATAAGGTTGAGGCGTATATAACAAATAAAATAAGAGAGTTTGCAATGTTTAGGAGGAGTAATAGCAGGGAATTATTGTTCTTGCAAAGAGAAACATATTCTAAGGAGAATGCAATTTTTATTTTTATTTTTCATGAATATGGAAATTGCTACAAATTTTAAAGTGGTAAAGTTTATTAGAGCACATAGTTGATCTAGAGTTTAACCCATAATTGCTCATCTAAATGCTAATACTTTGGCCATGACAATCGTCAAAACTCTTATGAGGGTAATGGATCACAAGCCACCACCACATAGACCTTAACTATGTTTGCCTAAAAAATATAGATCTCATCCATGTTGGCATGACATGCATGCCAGTGAGCAATTAGATGGACTTGGTCAACTATGGATGCTTCAACCTTTGGTCCTCCCAATTGTGTTCACTATTGAGTGTTGAGTAGTAATTAATATTTGCATATGCAATCCAGTCATTTTTCAACCATGTGTCTTTATGATGTTTGCTCTTCGATCCTCACTGAAAACTATTGCAAGTTTGTGTAAGGGTAGTGGAGTTTGAATATTCAAACCCATGTGCCCATGGGGGTGCTAGATTTCCAAATCCTTATTGCCCATGGGGTGTGAATTTTTGGACCCTTGTGCTATGTGGGTTTGAATGTTCATGCCCATGGGTGAGTTGTTATGGTAGAAGATATTTGGTTTTACTTTCTCTCTCTATATATAACATCCAAATATATATATATAATTTTCTTAAAACATGGAGATGAGAGTTAATGGGGGTCTAAATTTTAGACCCTCTATGACTATGAGGTTTGATTTTTCAAACTTTGACTTCATGGGTTTATGGTGTATGATTGTGGGGTTCCACGTTTTTTTTGAGACAGAAGGCCAATAGGCCAGCGCCAAAGCGCAAGAGGTAGTTGACCACCTGGCAAGTTTTCCGTCAAATAGAGAGGAGATTTCACAGCCGGGAATCGAACCGCCAACCTCTTCCTTGAGATTTGGGTATCTCTCCACCATCATCCGGTAGTTTAGGGTCATCTCGGACCAAGTTCCACAAGGTTTGAACTATATGAGTATTGAACTATTGGAGTTTCATGGAGGTGTGAATTTTGCTATACACCTCTTAGACTAAACTAGTAGTTATTAACTCCTAAAGATCTACAACCATCTACTTCCATAGAATGCAATTAAATTCACAAACCCAATTGTCATAAATGAAATACAATAACTCAAGCTTCAAACTCATCATAACATTATTTAGATCCATAACAATGTTATGTGGGACTGACAATATTTTGTAGAATATTCCTCACATTCAATCTGAATGATGAAATATTCCATAGAATACTATCAGTCCCACAAAACACTATTATGCATTTGAATAATGTTATGATCATCCCAACCTGTAGAGGAGAATGAAAAGACTTCCCTCTTCTCCTTGAGCTAAATTCTTAAACAATACATTATTTTATTTTTATAATCAAAATTTAAATCTACAATTTTTTTCTTTCTAAATTTGGAGTTGTTGGTTTCATGGGGATTTCAACCCTATATAATGGTGTGTCTTATGGGGGTCTATATTTTCAGATGGGGCTTTGCACATATGAACCATATGGCGGGACCCCGGGGTCCCATCAGCCCCTGGCTCTCGCATAAACTTTGTAGCACCATCAATATAACTCCAATTCTTTCTATGAAGGTGGCAACCGACTGCTCACATCATGAGCTACACATGGACATTCAGATCAATTTTTTTAATGGTGACGCAATTAGTCATTTTTAGGGGTATCATGCTCATTTTTTAGATGGATTTTTGGAAAAATAAGAACAAACTTGTGAGTGAAGTTATTAAAAGGGAACCGTAGTTGAGAGCAAGAGAGATCCAACGGTACGCTGTGAGATGCAGTAATGACTTCTAGCCAACATCTACAGGTTTAGGTTTATGTTGCAACATAAGCACTCCAGCAAAACAAATAATTAATGATGTTTTGAGACGGAGTCTATGCGGGACCCCGGGTCCCGCCAAAAGGTTCATATTTCCATTTCTAAACGTGAGTGTGAAAAGGGTCGTAGATAGCACATTGGACCTTTCATGTGTTGGGTGCTATTGCCTAGACTCTGCCCTAAGTTAGTGGACGGAGCCAACAAAACGATCTTTCTAGGGTTCTAGGGTTTTAGGGGGTTGAATCGGGTTTTGGTACATAGTCGCAGTGTTACCACGACGAGGTGCTTTTTAGCTTGAATCGAAATTCGGGTTCCTTCTTGAATTTCCTACTTCCAGTCCGCTTCCAGATCTTAGCAAGCCAACGGTGGAGTGAAAATGAAGACAAAAATGAAGTCGAAAATGAAGTCGAATGATAAAGGAGGCCAAACCAACTTGACAAAGAAGAAGAAAAGAGTCACGTTCCAATTGCCCGAGGAGGTGGTTGAACCTGAGGGTTCGAAAGAAGATGGCGTGGATGTGGATATGCAAGATTCTCAAGCAGTGGACCTTGATGATTACCATTGGAAAAATGATCATATGCGACCAGGTTTGGAATACGGAGAGTATTCTGCCGAAGAAGACGAGGCATTGAGGCAGGCTGTTTACAATTACATCCGAGTAAGTTAAACCTGACCTTGTGCATGTTTTCATGTTTTTACGTTCTTATGTGACTATATTTGAGTGCTAGATGGCAAAGGTTTGTAGTTAAGAAGTGACACCAAAATGTCATCATGTGTTACGATGACATTAGGCTATGTGCTTTAAAACATCATAAACATCATTCTGGGTTCAACAGTGAACAACACAATTGGGAGGACCTATGCGATCGTGTGATTATTTAAAGAGTAAGAGAATCTTTACTCTAGGCTCTTATAAAATTTGCATCTCTACTTCGATTCTGAAACTTGAAATGACAATTTGAGTGATTCACATTAATTGCTAACTGGATGAGACCAAACCCAATCTGATCCAATGGCCAAATTGTCTGTGGAGTTGAAAGTGCTCATAATTGGGCCACATACCTTACATGCATTTAGATTCTGAGTGGACATAAGTTGAAGTGCGCTCCTACGTACATGCACTTGTTTTTCATTGATGTAAGGTGGCTATGATGATTCAATAGATATGGTGATTGCTCTTCTTCTAATTTATTGCAGGAACAAGGTTGGGACCAAGAGGAAGGGTTACAGAAGGTTTTGAATCCCTTCAAGCATAAGGAAGCTCGCGGGTGCTGGTTAGAAATTCGTGAGTGCATTCTGAGCCTAACTGGGGACATCATTTGGTGTACTACGCTTGAGTCTTATTTAGACTTCTAAATATTCACTCAGTTTGCATTGTTACTTGTCATTGAGATTTCCCTCACATTTATATTCCTGGTCTCTATTATTCAACCATATAGTATATAATAGACAAATGCAGTCAAAAAAATGATCCAAAGCTTTTTATACTTCAACTACAAAGTTTTCCATACCAAGTTTGTCTGGTGTGATGAGTTGTGTTTTCATTTGCAGTGAAAGTTCCAGCATTCACTGACTATAACATCTATACCGGGGTTCACTTAGATTTGTTCATTTTTTTGGTTACTTTTGTTGATATGGCCCAACTTTACTGTAGGCAAGGCTTTACCGAATCGGACAGTCAAACGACTTAATTCGCGAGCACAACGACTCTTGAGTGCTGGAAACCACCTTGGAAAATGGTCATCAGAAGAAACTGGATATCTAATAGAGTAAGGTGTTTTGACATGGTTTACTAGTGTTAGCTTGAACCTCAGTATTTATGCTCCCTCAAAGCCTTGGTCTGCATTGCAATGTTCTTGAGGTTTGTTAATGTCATGACTAGTTTTATCAACTAATTAGCTAACTCAATCCCACAGAGAACTGTGGAGTTTTGATGTCATATATTTTGTTTGCAAATTGTCTAGGCTGCACAACTTGCATGGTAATAATTGGAAGAAGATAGCTGAAGGGCTTGCAAGAGATCCAGGATCTTGTAAAGAGAAGTGGCGTAACCTTAAATGCACCAAGAAAGGTAGATTCCTCGATTCAGAGCTTTGTGTACATGTTGGTTCTATTTTTGTTCTTAAATGTTCTGTCTGATGTGTGTGTCTTTAAAGGTTCTTGGACTGTCTGGGATGGGAGGGTTTTGCAACTTAGTCAGTTTGAGCGAAGTCAGGGTTTGGAAATGTTGTTGTGGTTTTGAGAGCATTTCAGGGTCAGCAGAGTTGTACAAATAGCTGTTATTAAGAAGCTCAATCCTTCCTCTTGAATATTGCTAATAGTTTGTTGTATGTACAGGTATGTGGTCTAAAGAAGAATTAGAGAGGCTGTGTGAACTTGTGTTTAAATTCTTGGATGTTCAAAGACGAATTATGGAAGCTGGGACTATTAAAAAGACTCACCGAAAGGTGAGGAACTCCTACAAATTTTCAGTTGTACTAGAGCTTAGTCTGTGCTGTCTTTTCCAGCATGTTCTTGAGAGTCTTATGTTTAGTGAGGACTGAACTTAAATTTGGTTAGTTTTGATGCTAGACTACCATCCATAACAGTAAGGGGTTTGGTTTGCAGCTCCGAGACAACATCAATTGGACATTCATTGCAGAGCATCTGGAAGGCCGTACCCACTCTGAGTGTCTAAGTGTTTGGTAACAAGTCTACACTTTTCTGGCACCATGGCTGATTCTTCTATGCATGTTGCTAATTTTCCAGGAGTAGACCTTGTGGCATAAACTCTCCTGGTTCTACATAATTTGCACTTGATGTGGATTGTGGTGTCTTAAGTTTTTTCTCTTCTTTCCCCCATGTGTGCCATGGCAGGTACAGCAGGTGTGCTTCACCAATGGTGTCATCAGGAGAGTGGTCCAATAATGATGACCAACTTCTCCTGCAGAAGTAAGTCCTCTAAAATCTTCCAGATTGTAGTTTTAAATGCATGTATTAGTGTCCTAGAAATTGAGCTTAGTTACACTAATCTTGAAGGTCACACAACACCATGTGACTAAAGTTGTACTTGTTTTTGTAGGATCATGGAGCAGTTTGCGTTGTCTGAAGAGCTTGTTGATTGGGACTCGCTTCTGGAACACAGGTTATATAGCTTGCACTACTTCTCAACAATGTGATTCATGTAGTAATTTTGATAGAAGCCTGTCTTTCATCACCAATATACTTCATACCCTTAACAGTAAGGTGTGCCCTCTATTTAAAGCTGACCTCTGGGATGCTCATACAAGAATAGCAATTTTACATAATGTTGAAGGATGTCACCTTTGGGTCCATCAGCTTGAAGCATCAGTGTGGTCTTCTACTCATATTAGGACTTTCTGTATAGTCGGTATGGGAACCATGTTTTGGTCACGTGCATTTTATGAGCAGAAGACTGCTGATATTGCAATGCTCCACTTGGTGCAGCTATCCTGAATGTGTTCCTTTTGTATGTATACTTTTTAGGTCAGGAGAAATTTGTAAGAAGAGATGGGATCAAATGCAGCAATCTTTGGGTCGTGGACCGCAACAGCGAGCAGATTTTGTTGATAAAATGGAACTTCTTGTGAGACGCTATGCACCCTATCTGCTGGATGAAGAGTTAGATCAGGAGTTTGCGAGTCAGCTACAAGCTGCAGATGCAAGGGAAGAATAGCCATGATGGTATGTCATCTTTTTGGCCAAAATTCTTCACATCTATGAAAAGAAAGCAACATACTGGATTCTGTAGGTTGATGTCGGGGTCTGAATAGGATCTAACATGTAGAAACTGTGGTTGCAAAGTGATAGGGTGACATAATTACACACTTTTTTTGAAGTGCAGAAGGGTTTTAATGCTGAGAGGGAATTGTTGCATACGAGCATACCTCATCTATCCATGTTAAAACTTGACCCCCATACAGGTTTGTGGTTTATTCATCTCCAATGCGCACGACTAGACTAATTTGGGGTCTTTGAAGCTGAATACTGTGGTAAACCAACCAAACAATGTAACCTCTGGACTACATACTATTATCTGTTGGATAAGAGAGAGGTATGCCCTTATGCAACCATTCCCTTTCATTTGTTTTAAGGAGGTCAGGCAAACATTTTTAACACAGGTTGGCATTGTAGTTTACTCTTGGTTAACTTATATCACAAGTTACAGGGCGTCATATTGACTTCCCCAAAGAGACCTGCTGCATAAAGTTATTCAAGATGCCACAGATACTGCTGACTTATTGTCATGTAGACACAAATCTTTGCCATAGAGTATGTGAAGTGGTTGATTGGATCATGTACTTTCACTTGCAATAGATAGTCATAGAGAATTTTAAAACTAGGTCTCACAAATTAGATTGTCCTTATTGAGCTTACTGTTGGATATGCCCCCCCCCCTCCCTTACTCCCTGAAAATATTTCAGGTTACTGCAGGACACATAAAAGAAAGACTACTACTGTGCCATGGATTTGATTTCAAAAAACTTGATACAACTAAGTCTCATCAATGAAGCAACATTCTGCAACAAAACTTTTAGCACACTGCTTACATCTGAGTTCTCTTATAAGCGCGACTAGTATGCTTCCAGGAACAATGAGTTTGTAGTTCAAGCAACAATCATGTAGCGCCAAAGCAAACAAATGATGCTTTTGGTCTCTGTGTCTCCCTGACTCCCTGCAACCTTTCTGAATACAAGATTGGAACTGCGGGGTGAACACAATCTGTTTCTTGAATTAGTAACATCATTCTGTAGTAACCCCTAAGAAAGGCCGCAAATACTACCTAGAGCTGCAATTAGAAGCAGCGACCTGCCAGAGACAATAAATTCCTCATGCCTTATCCACCTTGACGAAATTGATTCAAGGAGAAGATGCTATACAACTGTTAAACTTAGCTGTCGCATCCTTTCTGATTAGTGGCGATTATGTGAAAGGCGCTTATCGCCTCACTCATAGTTTCACTGCCAATCCCCCAGATTTTGCAGGGCCAATTATGGATTGCTTTTCAAAAGAAATAGTAAATCAGCAGGGACAGCAAATCAAGTGAAAAAACATAAGGTAGGAAAACGGGAAACGGTGAATGACCACTACTAGTGCATTAGACTAGGAGTCAAAATGGCTAATTGTAAAAGTGGTGGCTCAAAATGGATGCAATGATAGGCTGAATTGATCATGTTTCACCACTTGGGCTCACTTTTGGGTGCCATTTTGAGTTACTTGTTTTGTATGCATTCGTATGGAGAGTAGGATATTTTGATGCTCAAATTAGGGAGATTATTGTACAGGTAGGGGGTTTGACTTACTTGCCTCTTTGAGAAAATGGAACTAATCATTTACATGGAATAAAACTACAAAACAACTTGCTTTTTTTTTTTTAATCATTTCCTCTACTTCATCTTTGAAAAATATTGCACAACTTTCAAGCCATTTTTCCAGCCAAATCATCTTATTTTCACCGTTTTTTGTATTTCTACCTTACTTGATAGTCATTATGGGCAAGAGAAAAAACAATTGATCTCAAGGAAGAAAAATGAAATGTAAGGTGGAAAAAGGAGCATGACCAACACTAGATTGACATCTTACTGCACTACAAATGAGCACATTGCACTGGTGGAAACACAAGACAACCACACCTTGATACCTAGAAAGTAAACAAGATACCAAACACATGATGCGGGAAACACTTGAAGATCAGGAGCCACAAAATGTTGTGGCAAATGCATAGTCAAAGTGGAACCTTGCTCCGGTTGATCCACTCCACCGGACTAGACACATATGCACTAGGTGCCTATACACCTCCATCAATGTTTAGTACATGTATTGGCACCTAAACATTGATGAAGGTATATTGGCACCCAATCCATATGTGTTGGTGGAGCTAGTGACTTCAAGTTGAGTCTTTGCAAACATAAGGTACTTCACTACAATATCGCAACGGATTCATGGAGCAAGATTTTGTTCCATAAATCCATTTTAGTGTTGTAGATAAGCTTCATGGAGAAGCACCCACTTTTCGGTCTTGTAGAAAATCACCTTCTAACATAACCAATTGAGGTTGCATGCAAAGCTCCAACTAGGGACCTTCAAGAGCAAGCACAAACATACTAATGGAATCAAGACTTACTTGCTCCAAGACTAAGTTAGACTTCACAAATGGCATGAGAGGTGGAGGTTGTGTGGAGTGAGGAGGGAGTGTTGGAGTTTGTGATTTATATGAACGAGTGAAGGGTCTATAGGTGTGTGTGGCAGATGAATGTTGAGGGGATCACCTCACCCAACCCCACACACTGCAATTATTAGATGTGTATTGATGAGTACGAGTTGCATGCCTTTTGGATTTGTTGTAATGTTGTGTTGGTATTGAAGATTTACGTACTTGGCACACATTGTAATCCTCATTTGTAACCCTAAGGCTTTGTTATTCTAAAACCTATTGATTGGGAACCCATCCCCTCTCAACCTGTTACAAAACTTTAGCAAGACTTTTTTTCAACCATTGCTCCCACAACTAGTTAGAGCTAAGGGATGTAAGAGTTTTTTGGGTGTCTTAAGCAAGGGGAAATACAATACAAAAATTGTGTGCATATCATGCCATGATTTATAAACTGTCTCTTATTTCAACTACACCTTCATATGTTATTTGCCATACTTTTTTGAATCATACTGTATCTTAATTTTAAGATTGTTTGATTGATTTCATAATGCTATTCATGTGCTTTTCAGTTTGGAATGCAACAACATACTTGTAACTTTTATATACAAAAGATAAATTTCTTGCTATGATGTTAATTTACAATTTACAAACAAGAGTTTTTGGGTCGGAAAGGTAGTGGGTTTGGTTAGGAAAAGTTAGGGTTTAGTCATCATGTCAATAAAAACTAAGCATGTAGACATCTTCATTGAGAAAATGCTTAGCCAAGTTGAATCACCATTCAATAAAAGAACTATTTCTTGAATTATGTTTTTACTAAATTACTTAGGATTCACAAATTGTGTAAGAAACTCACAAGAACTTTGATTACTACAAAATCAAAGTGGTGCTTACTTCTCTAACATTTGTGTATTGTCCAAAAAAAAACTTTGTGATCATGATTTTCTTTTTAACTATGGAGTTAGATTTGCTACTTATCTTGTACTATGTAATCATCATAGGAGAAATGGGATAATATAATAAAAAGTGACCATCTAAAAGTGGATCTACAAAAGGATCTTTGTTTAAAAAACTTGGGGTCCAAATCTCTCTTAATGGACTGTACTTTTGGACTCAAAATTGAACTCTTAGTGCAGGCCTCATAAAATTAGGCGTTCGCATAAATTAAATATATTAGCTTAATTTATGCATGCCATGCATTTGAGGCGCATAAAATAAGCGTTTTTCAAGAAATGACTGGAAAATGCTAGGAATTGGACAACTGGAGTGTGTTTCGTATGGCGTTGTGTGTGGCATGTTTTATTGTGTTGACACACTCCCATCTATATGGCGGGACAGAAGGTTGTGATCAACGTAGATGACCAACCCTAAACCCTAAACTGCTCGTCGGATTGCACAACCTCTAGGCATTTTTAGATTTTTTTTCTTCTTAATTTATGCGCGCTCCTCAAATTATTTTATGCATTTTAGGCATCTATTCATAGAACGCCTAATTTAATGAGGCCTACCTTAGTGGGGACTGACAGGATTTGACAAGAAAATTATGCCTCACCAATGCCATATATATATACCTTTGTTGCAGTCCAAAAACATTCTCTTGACCATTAGGATCGCTTGATTTTGGAGTTTCTTTGGTCTTGAATCCTATTATCCTAGTGTGAACCCGCCCTTATTCAAGGGCACGCAATCTTACAGCTTGGCCTAAAGCCTTAAAGGAGGAGTGGTGCGCAACCGCAGTACCTAACGCAAGCGCGCGTCACCGCCCGTCAGCTGTGTACTCCGAGTGTGCGCCTCTTCTCTTCTCCGCTCTCTTCCTCCGCTACAACGCAAGCACAGCTCTCTGCAACGAGCTCTTTGCACGATTCGAGCACAGCAAGCAGCGATGCCAGGAGCAGCGGGTGGCCCTTATTCCGGCACCAGTACCTTGGCCCTCGTACGCAATCTTCCCCTCTCGTCTCACCCGCTTCTTCCAAAATTTCTTTCTATATGTTTCTGGTTAGGTTATCCTTGCGAACCCACATCCACATGCTCGTTTGTCATTACAATGTCGATCCGTGACCGCCTTATGTCCTAGACATCCCTTTTCTGTCCCCTTAGATGCAGCATATGTATGGATATATTGCATAGTCGTTGTTTCTCAGGCCAGAATCAGGGTTTTGATCATATGTGTGTGGAAACCCTAGCTTCTCTAGGGTTTGTCAAAACCGTGTAGATCGTCGCTCGAATTCGCCTCCCCTGTTATTCCCTTATATGTGATCGAGATCCGTCGATTCGTGGTGGACCATTTTTGTTCTGAAGAGATTGTTGGTAGACGGATAACAATATCTTTACACACGAAGTGCTGTATCAGTGCTTAGGGGAAAAGGATTCATTTTCTTTTCCTGTTATTTGACATAGGTTGATATAATTTCTCGAAGGAAGGTGATGAATGATGGTAATGTTAAATGTTTGTAGTCTAATGTACATGTGTTGCGGATGTCATGGTGCAGGTGGCCAGGGTAACAGCCGTCTCTGTTGGGGTAGTTTATGGAAGCATGAAGCTCGCCTATCTTAAGGTATGGAGCTAATCCTGCCTTTCACATTTAGGTTATAACATTTTTACTTACTATTCCAAAAATCAAGTCAAGAAGTCATGACTTCTTTCTCCAATGCAATTGTTTTTGTTATTCGTATTGATGGACGATTGTCATCCTCGGTTTGTACAGGCAAGGGCACCAAAGCCAGTGAAGCACTAGGTCCATGGACTCTGCTCTGTGAGGTTGAGGAGGATGCCATTCAAGATTTTTTCTACGGGTTGTACTTTATGTTATCCATTCTGGATGGCAGGAGAAAAAGAAAGGTGTTCTTCCTATAGAAGGCACTGTTGTGTGTCTTCTGGCAATTTTTACACCAGGTCAAAATGTGCTAAGCCAAGGGGCACCAGTTGGGTGTTATTGGAGTGCACATATTAATGATCACGCAACCACTTCAGATTTGGGGGTTCATGTTAGATGTATGATCTGAGTATGAGCTGCTCAAGTGAGAATATAAATCGCTCTTAATGGAGTCCACCTGGTTTTGTCGTTGATGATTTCCAGCCATCAGATGATGTTTGCAGGCAGGTCAAAGATTTTATGTGAGAAAGAGCAGCATACCCTTTATGTGCTGATCTTTGTTGACATTTCTTGTAATCCTCCCACATTGGATTTACTCTCTTTCTGTTGTGAATGGCGTGGTGATGATACTTGTTGTTTTGAAAGAGCACCTATACCCTTTCCTGATGATCTTTTCTTTTTGCAAAACGTCTGCTCTTAGAATAGTATTGAATCATAATATTGAAAGCTGTAGCAAGAAAGATATGTATTACCCCTAGTTCCTAAAACTAGATGGATTGATCAGTGAAGTTCATCAATATACTTGGACCATTCACCAATACTTTCAAATGCATTAGATGGAACTTATTGAAAGCAGAGTTGGTTGTAAAGGCCGTTGAAGACAGCCCTTGCAAATGTGACGGAGTCGAATAAATGTGGCCACGTTTTACATCTCTTTGCAACTGCCCCTCACTACAATTTTCCTGAACCACACTATTTACATAGCTAAATTCTCAACTTGGCTGTGTTCCAATTGATCGGAAATATGTCAAGCTTCGCAAGCTACCTCTCGGACTTATTGACGTTTGTCTGCACGAATTTAGCTTGAAGGGGCCCCCATATGTATGAATTCAATTAAAACTAAATTCACTTGGATTTGCAAAGTTTGACTAACCTCCCAATCCAAAGGCTTTGTGATAGCAATAAAAGTGACTTTCAGAAGTTATTATCAGCATTGTAATGCTTCTCATCACATAAATGTGCTCACAATTCGAAAACAATCAGCTCCAAACTTCTCAACTAGATTTCAAAACCCCAATAAGTCCATCTCATAACTAGAAGTCCATGTCATAACTAGGAAGTAAGCACCGATTTCATAGCTGACAGTCAACCTGCAGGAGAAAGCTTATCAAGCGTACAAACTCATTCAAAACATTAACTTTCATGTTCATTTTCACAACCTCACCAAAGCATCGATATAATGTGGATCAAGTATTCAAAGCATGCCCTCCAAACTGTACAATCAGATATATGTTAAATGTTACAAAAGAATAAAAAAGACTCCAGATTATTGGTACTTAAAATGCTTCTACAAGGTGGGAGTCCTGAGCTGCAATCATCCTGAGGTTCAGAATTAAACATTACGCTCAATGTTTGATTTCACAGCAAGTGAACATGTCACTATTAAGCCTGCAATTCCCAATCACCACCAAGAAATGAGACCTAGGAACTGCTTCTAGCTCTGCCCTCAAAAGGCCCTTTCTTGCTTCCACCATTTTCCAAACATCTTCCTTCCCCAAGTCGTTCCCGACTTAAATTGTAGGTTAAGATGCTCCTCACTACTTTGTTAAACCATGCCTTATCCTGGCTGTCCATGGAGTGCAAACAGATCCCGGGTCCTCACTCGACTGACGAAACCCCAAGGGGTGCGTCACAAACTATGTATTGGAGATTTGAGATTGTTAAAATCAAAGCCCATGTCAGGTAGGAATGCAGGCTTCTAAGGTTAGAGGAAGTATACCTACAAAAAGGCAGAAAAATAACCAAACAAAGAGGTTGATTTTTCCTTGAGGAGACAACAGGGATGAGTGGGGTAACGCCAAGTGAATGAAATGCCTCTATGCTTGCCCACATTTTCGCAGACAATTGAAGCCTTCTTCTTCATACTCCTGTTTTGTGATCCAAAACTCGGGCTGATCCTGAAATACCAAAGAACCAGGAGAACAATTATTCTACAGCTTTTGCTAAGAACTCAAGACCATTGGATTCCATATAGTCTATGAAAAGCCACCCAATTTTAACTGGTCCATAATATCTCCACCCAAACCTTGCTTGGCTCTTTATATTCATTTCTACTTGAACAAGTTGCATCAAACAACCATGTCAGGACATTTATTTCTACAGATACATTCATAGCAGTCTATGTTTACAACCGTAGTACAAAATTTTATATCAACCAAATTTGGCCTCTAGTCCCTATAAATACAATATTGAAATCAGATATTCACCTTCATAATACCAGCAAGAACAGCTCCACCCAAATAAACCATGTGTTTGCGTCTTGGTGGATCCTCGATTCGCAGTCTCAGTTTCTGGGCCACCAGTAAACATACTTGATTGAGACATATTCCACATTAAAAAGACCAAATATGTAGATTGATACTATCACCCCCACTACTTTAGACATTTATTACTTTCCCAGAGAATGGATGCAGCCTATCTGTGTGCACAGTATTGTCATATATGTGCGGTTCTCCACAGTTTTCAAGGCAACTTTCAAGATAACTTTCAAAATTTCAAGATAGATTTTTAAATCTATTAGAGAATGCCAGAACTGGTGTTGACAGAGGTTTTGACAATTTTACCACCTCGAAGTTTTGATGAGGTCTGACGAACGTTTTCAATTCTCAAATAAGGGAAGTGTAAGCATAGAAGAACAAAATTGGATAAGTACCTTAAGACCCTCCTTGTTTCCTTTGAGAACAACACGCACATATTGCTCTCGAATCTCCTTCTCCAATCTGCAATTCCAAACAGGCAAAGGTCTTCAATGAATTTGAAGCTCACAGTGAAGTGCTTTTTCATAAGAAAATCTTCTTTGCATACTCTGAAACAATGCATAAACATCTGTTAATCTGCATATTTACTTCTATTTTTAAACATAACAGAAATTCCAAATATGAAAGCTGAATGTACCTGCTAGGTAGACCCGGATACATAGTACTTCCACCGCTCAGTACAATATGTTGGTAAAGCTGTCATAAAATTTACAACAAAAATGTCACTGAAAGAGCATAACACTGCTACTTATCATCAGCTAGATTGTCTCAGAAATTTTGAACTCCTTACCAAGTGAAGAACATCATACAGGATCTTGTGATGTAAGGACCAGAAAAGATTAGACACTATTCGACAGCAGTAACAGAGAGGATGATCGTAGTCCTATACTAATCAGATCATCCTCATCTATGACCAACCCAAAAGCTATCCAAATCTCCTAGTAACTTCTAGAAACCATTTACAAAGCACACAAATGAACCAGGTTGATGAAGTATTAGCAAAGGTTATGAATTATGACACCAACATACAAGTTATACTCACCGACATACGATTGTCGATGTCCATTTCTTGAATGCACCGGAAAACAGCACCTGACAGTCCATCACCTTCCATGTCTATGAGCTCCTGCATACACACCACACTGCATTCATTGAGAAGGAATGAAAATATTCAAATGCTTTCAATTGAATGCTTCACACGACAGAGCCAATCTGATGAGATTAGAGGCCTTCAAACTCATCTGAAGGCCATACCATAAAAGATTGAATTTGAATTTTGTGTGGTCACGGGGCCTTCAAGTGAAGTGTAAAGACATACACAACCAGGCTCTCAACCGAATGTTATTTCACTACCGTCCTATTCAAGTGGCCCCATCTACACAATAGGTTATAATAAACCAAAGCTTGTGAGATTTTGAAATGTGATAGTCTCATGGTTTAGTGTTAGGTCCAGTTCTTTGAGGTGGATTTGGCACAAAATCCGGTAAACAATGAAGTATTATCCATTGCATGCCATGTAGGACTCCATGTAGGTTTAATTTCAGCCATTCAAACTTCCTTGGTCCCTTAAGCCCTCAAGGCTCTAGTGTGAAGTGAAGTGGGACAGGCTCAGCATTTTCCACCAATGAGAGATTTTAGATTTCAATGGTCATGGGCCCTCAATCTCTAGTGCAGAGTGCTTCTTAGAGGCCAATCACACTCTCAAAAATGAAAGTTATATATTGCAACTCTTACCGGGGTAAAAAGTGCCTCAGGAGCTTGGAATCGCTCTGGTCCTATCTTGATAACTCTTCCATCAGGTAACTGCCTTTCAACCAGACAAAGGATAATGAGCATCTCTGTAGCAAACCGTGTAAACATATGATTATAGCACCTTTCAACTGCATGTTAGGTAAAGCCCTGATCAAAGTATTTTAGTTGTGTGGCAACACTTGACAGAAGTAACAAGAAACTATGCAGGTTGTTGTGAGAAGTTTCTGTGCAAGATAATCCTTTACACATACCGTGTACTGTTTGACCAGTATTGTTGTTTCAAGACCAAGTTGGTACTCTCGTTTGTAGTCAATACTGCAAAACCAAATAACCTATGTGAGGTCTCTAAGAAGCTGTTGACCCAAACAGGTATGAAAGGCATGGTGATGCTTCCACAAACCCACAGAGGCTGGTAATTTCCATTTTCTCTTAATTCCCTGAGGGTAAGTATATTCGATTTCTAAAATATTCTAATTGATGCAACCTCTGAGTCATACAATACATCAAGCTAGGAATCAGCTCTTTTAATGATATTAGTGAAATTCAATCTATAGGTGTCTGTCTACACCACAAAAGGTTATCTTCAGTCAACTGACAAAAACAGTGAGAATATGCATAAAAAGCTCCAGATTACATGCAATAACATACATTGTAGACCTCCACAATTCCAAATATATGGAAGAACCTGAAAGGAGTGGAGAAAAGAAATTATTCTCATGGAAAGAGGAGGCCCACCTTACATAACATAATTTCTCCTTGATCTCTCTTGCAGTTTCAAAATCTGCTGTTCTATTGAATGCATACCTGCAGCAAAAAGAAAGAAATTGTTAATGGGAGAAGGAAATACGACTAAATTCCACAAATTGGTGAGAAACACCTCCATGGAACATGGCATACAATTGCCCAGCAATTTTGCATTTCTTTGAACAAAAGTTAAGCCCCATGCCTGACCTGGATAATCTAATTGCAAATAAAAAATAAGGCCAAAATACCAAGATGGCTAACATGAAAACAGACCACAATTTAAAGGGTCTCCAACATATTTTGTGCAAGGAAAACATACCCCCGTCTCAGGAGGAGATCGATCAGGTAAGATGTAATGTGCCGCCCTGCTATGTTGAGACGCTTTGTTAGGTGTGGGAATGAGTAACCATCGACCACTGGTACCTGGATCATCACAATAATAATTATAATCACAATTTCTAGTCAGATAAATAGCTGTAGGAACAATATGATTTAGGCTAGGTTGTGGAGCCCTCCTCCAAAAGGAAGCAACTGCATTTATAGTGAGGAGGCATTATTTTCACAATTGGCTTCACTCTGGCATTATCATTGACTCATGATAAAGGATGAAACAAGAGAAAAAGTAGTGAAACACAAACTTCTAGCATTAAGAGCTGATAATCTGTAAACAGAACCACAGACACAGAACACCGACACTTGCAATGAACAAAATGAAGCATACCACATGTGTAACACCATCTCCAGAGTCGACAACCAAACCAGTGAGTAGTCCTGGAACACATTACATTTGTGTCAAATTGGGATGACCTTTGTAACTTAATACCTGTGGACCGTCTGAAAGTGGAGGCAAACTCACACATGAAACCAATCTACACTAATGAATCCTTGTAAAGAATTTATTTCCAGGGGCATCACAACCTTAGTTGTCTACTTCTAGGGTGTATGCTCACATGCCTATATAAGGTACAGAATAGAGTTTACCTTGAGCGTATAGGGTCAAAACAGCTTGAATTTGAATAAAAACAGCTCCAAAATTATACTTCTCGAACATCACTTCAATCTGTAGAACAACACATGGATAGTATGATATATCATTGTGACTTTGTGTTGATGTCACTATACCCACAATAGGATTCATTGTGCTGAGAGTCCTACAATTTGGTAAAACATGTGCTGAAAATTGCACTGAAATTTGTAACTGGAGCATCACATGGAAGAGTCATATGAAGAGAAAAAGCATACTGTTTTCTCCCGGTTCTTGGTGGGATTTAAGGGTGGGTCAGTAAGAAGAATTTTGCATTCTGGTGGATCCACCTACACATCCAACCAAAACATTTTGTCAACAAGGCTATATTCCTGCATCAAGACACCAGCAATGCAGGTCCATATTGCAGTTATCATTTAACTCGAGGAGACTTTTGGTTGAAAGTTGATTGTTTTGCATACAACACCTTCCATATTCGGTAAGTTTTCGATGCATGCTTGGAGGCAGTGAGGACGTTTGAACAAAGAGCATTCTATATTGGTTCATTGAGGTTCAAACTCATTTTGGCATGCCAAGAGGTACTAACATGAGTTTGGTCCTCAATAAATCGAAATAGGTTGCTCTTCATACAAATTCAAACACTACTGAGCATGCACTGCAAGTGGAAAGAAAATATTATTATTGTGCGTAAAACAACCAAGAGAATATCATTGGGGACCAACTCCCACCAAAAAGTCCCATTGAAATAAAGGATAGCACTATTGACAGAAAGCCTTTAGACAAAGCTATGTAGGTACAATGCACAGAATTGCAAGACATATCCCATTGCTTACTTTCAGAACATCGTAGAAGGTGTGGTCCCAGATGTGACCCATATCTTCCCAGTTTTGAACAATGCCATTGCTAATAGGGTAAGTCACTTCAAGCTGCTGCCGTTGTTCTGAAGCCGCAGTTCCCACCACAATATCCTGTACCATAAAATATCACACAATTACTAAATTGAAGAAACAGTTAGTGCCTGGAAACAGCCCAACAGTGAAGGCCTAGAAGTAAAACTGAAAATCAAAGCAAAGTGCACACGATGTCCTAACATTAACACCTGACTAGGACATTTAGAATATCTCCATAAGTCAGTTCTATATAATGTTACCAGCTGAGATACAACATTCAAAATTAAAATTCACATATCTCCATTGTCAATATGTTGCTAAGCATACCTTCAGCTCATGGTCTCCTAGGCTTTCTTCATATCGTAGCATAGGGCGACCCACTAAGCATGGAAAAACTGCTGCTGGGAAGTTGTCCCCAGCAAATCCACATTTTACAAACTGCACAATACAAAACTATTAAGGAAGGAAAAGACGGATCTACTTCATATCAGAAAATAGTTACATCAAAGACATTCAGGTCCATTTTAGAAACACCAAATGCTCGAAATTATGCTTGTCTTACGACACTCAGATGTGCTGTCTCAAATTACCAGGTGTTTGTGTACAGATGAGATAGCTAGCTAACACTCCCTTGAGTATTAAAGTAAAAGATTATGATTATTCAAGGTTGATGGAGAAACCCAAAGAAACTTACTTGCTATCAATATTGCAGGGATTAAATAGTTCTTCCATGAAATATGGTGATCAATGATGTGCTAAGTGGCACTTGAGCAATTGCATAGAATGGGGATGACAAAGACAAGACACTTTAATTTTGCATGCAAATGCGGATAGAGCTTACAAGACACTCTGAAACAGATAAATGTGCACTAAGACATGTCGTTCCTGACCCGGTGCTTCGTCAGCAACTGTAGCCAATTATTACTAGGCCAAATATGATGCACCTCAAAAGCCATGGGGCCCAGAAATTCAATCCAAATTACTCTCCACAATTTACAGTTTCAAGTCATTGGAGATGGAAACTTTCGTGGTAGGGAACACCACTTCTTAACAAAACATTCTCATTGACTGTGTCAATATCCTATGTGTCGGTGCCAACAATTGTTTACAAATTTCGTAAACATGTGGAATTCAACCGAACCACATGCCTGATTCTCCTGTCTTCCTGGTTACATGAGCCACACCCTAAACCCTAAAACCACCAAAATCCTAGAATTCAACCTAAACCCAGAATTAAACAAAACCTTTGGCCAGGCTCCTCGTTATCAGAAAGCATTACACCCATTACAGTCAATACACTCCATACCCAACAGCTGATCTCAATTCATTTTGAGATGGATTTTCCACCGGGATGATTTGATCAAGCCCAATTCAGCTCGTTCTGCCATTTTAGTTCGCATAGCCCCACAGAACCCAAACGAACCGTAGTCTGGATCTGATAGACAAATCCTTGCCACGAGATTGATTCAGCTCCATCACGCGCAGAATGCAATTGTCGCTCCCAATCAGTAGATTTTTCTTTAGAAGTGCAGAATGGTAGGGGAAAGAAATACATAGACAGACATACCCCTGTGCCATTATCGCACACCACCACATTGTGCGAGGACGTCATTCCAGAAAGCTCGCAAAGGCCGCACCAGATCTACTCATACTCCAGTCTCGGACAGGTCCTCCTGTTGAGTATTCAAGCAATCTGGACTGCAATGCCAGCAATAATTCCCAAGAAGAAGAAGAAGAAGAAGAAGACGACGACGACGACGAAACAGCAGTGAATTGGAGCGAAAACTCATCCTTGTTGTTCTTCACATTGCAAGTTGCTGCCCTAGGATTCCCGGGCTGACGTGGACCGAACGGTGAGGTGGCAATTACAAATACATCTAGCTGGGATAGAAAAAGACCAAAAGAAGTCATCACCCACTGAAACGAAAGCTCTTCCTTGCTCTTCCTTGTTCTTCAGCTAAACTTAAGTTAAATAAAATAAGGACCAAACCACAGAAGCTATAAGGTATGTGAGTGTTATTTGGTTTTTTTTTCATCTTCTCCAACTTCTACCGATTAATAGATTTACACAACGAAACTCATGTTGCATTAGCAAATCTATGATAAAACATCTACAAAAAAACATATTGAAAATCAGGCCTCCCCTTATTTAGCTATGGTTATCGAAAGTGCATGTTTGTTGATTTTTTATTGAATGCATAGGTTCTCTCAATTATGTTCACTATTGAGTGTAGAGTAGTTATTCCTTATTTGAAGACGTAGTCCAATCTCTTTTAAACATGTGTCTTTATGATGTGTGCTCTTTCATAACATTATCCAATTGAGTATGTACGGTAGGTGGGACCGGGAATAAGTCAAATAGTATTTGGGAACTATACCATGGTTACTCTCTTACCAACACTGCTATCTAAGATTCAATTTGATAAACTCGGGTGAAGCATTGTCATTAAACATTATTAGTATGAAATGGCTGATAATGATTGATAAATGCTATGTTGATCTCCATTGAACCACATACCAATCAAAATAAGGGGTCCAATTAAGAAAACAACCCACTTAAGCCCCATCTACCTTAAGAAAAAGTGGTCTTCTTCCAGTAGGGTAGAAAACTTGTTGACATCAACATGTAAATCTCCAATGATTTTTTTTTTCTCACTTCCTCTTTGTCCTCCACATTGCAAGGATTTTAGGGCGTTACAACAGTGTCTTGGATTTTCATAGTGTTGCTCCTTTGCCATGTTATTTGTCTTTATGGCACATGAGATTTCCAAACCTAAACCAAACCAAAATAGTCTTGACTAACTAGTCATCAAGGCCACACCATGGCCCTTCCTCTCATGTGGTACTTGCCCTCTTAACCAATGAGTGTTCTTCCTTTTGAAAAACCTTTGTCATTGGGTTTGGTCCTAAACAATTGATTCGTGTGGCATTATGATTGGTATAGCATGTTAATTGGAGTGGATTTCACGATTCGTCACATAACACCAAGTGTCATGTGACACCTTATCTAGTTGTCACCCATGCTTGCAAGACAATTAATGTGGGTCGATGCATAGTGTGGGCCACACTAAATCATATGTTTAGTGTAGCAAATTGCTTCCCTAGAAATCCCAAGTGGAAATGGATTGAATAGTGAGGTGATGCTTGTACATACATCCAGTTGGCAGGTAGTTGGTACCCAAAAAAAATAACAAAAGTTGTCATCCACCCAAAACCTTTTTGTGGCAATGGATGGCATATGTAGACACTCGTGAGAAATTCAGTACAGAAAACTACTTATAGGCAAAAGGGTCTTTATTGATGAGGACTCTAACATGTGCGAACTGAAATCTAACATTTTTCTTTTCGCCAGAAGCGGTAAGTGGAAGGTGGTCATAACTTATGGAGGTCACAAACAAAAACCATTTAACATAAAGGTTTAGTTCAAGAAACCTTGTTTCCATAAATTTCATTGTTTTCATTGGAGAGGATATCTTTATTGATCCCCTCCATACTAAATTTCATTGTAAGAAACCCTTTTGAACCCCTTATGTCCCATATGAACATCTTTCCATACATTATGGAAGGGTTGATGGGGATGCAAATGAAATCAATTTTGCTCAAATGTTATGTGGCGATAGATAGCAAATTTGACTACTCATGGGAAAAAAAATGTTTTGAATAACTCATAGAGAGCTATCCTTCAAAATTAGAAACGTCCTCAAAATCTGTTTACAACTAGTGAACATTTCACACTTGTTGGATGCCATGGAAACACACAGTCCTTGAAAACAATGTTTCATGTCCTAATGTCATTTCAATAAACAAAAGACAAAGGCAATCCTGAGCAAAGTCGCGAGGTTCCAAGGGCAAGGGGAACACTAGATGTATGGGAAGGGTCACTTTGAAAGGTCAATTGTTAAATTAAGCTATTGCAACCCACAACCCTTTAGACCTTGTTTCTGACTAGTTAGAAACATCTATTGTACTCCCCTTTGAAGGTTGTTTCGGCCAATCAATGTGGCAACACACTACTACCTTTACAACTCCAAATCACTAAAACATCACTTCCTATTGGCTTAAACCACTTCTTGAGCGCACTCTCAAGCCCACTACAATATCCCTCAATGCCTCGCTTGCAATGGCAACTTGCAGCAAATGGATGGCCATAGCAGGACATTTGAACATCTATCAGCTTGTTTTGAGGATTTGTAATCAAGATATAACTTATGCTTCCCTTGGTTTTGTGGACATCATATTTTCCTTTACGCTCTCATGAACCATTTGATCAAATTCATAAAAATTGTCATCAATAGGATTGACATGCAAACTTCTTTAGCATTCAATTTCAATAACGCAATATAGTTCAATATTTTGTCCATAGTTCACCTACCAATGTCTTCCGTAAGTGGGATGTTGCTTGAAGCAATGCTTTCAACTTTGGTGTGTAAGGTGGCCTGCTACTTTGCGGTTGTTTGTTTCACATAGTTGTCGCACACAAGAATGAGTAATTCTAGGAAACGCACGTTATTGAGATAAACCTCTGCATTAATACCATTATTTGATGTCGATTATTGATACTATGCATTCACCTAGTACATACCAGACCAATGCTGGTTACAACCTATCAGAATGTCATACAAATCAGTGTTCCAGAACTGATGAGGATATCAAATCGTTTGATGGACATGAACTGAAAACTTGTCCATTTTGAGGAAAATAATCCAGTTTCCACTGATACATGGGAAATGTTATGTCTTTACAGATCATGATGCCGGTAACCCTAAGGGCTTAGACCATCAGTAGTTAAGAATTAATGACACTACTTACATCTATTTGAACTTGGCTACCTGGGACTCCTCTATTGAAAGCATTCAACCCTTTAAGTGCTTTCAGCGACATCTACCTCATCAACTGTCCAAGCAATTCCTCCTTTGCATTGTTTCCCAGGAAATTTGAGGTGGAGGAGGTTCACTTGGTTTGAATGTTCAGGTTCTGTTATTTCTTGGAGACATCCTTTGGGTTCTGTATGATTCAGTGTGCCTGCAAGGGAGTCCTCTTAGCCAGTAAGGTTGTATCTTACTTTTATCCATCATATAATGAACTTAGTTCACAAAATTGAGAGGTGACTGGGTTGGTTGTTTACCGCTTGAGGAGACTTCCACCTGTTTGTGAGTGACATTGAGGTCTACAGGTTGCAGTTGGACTGGTGTTGTTGTTCGTAGTTCACTATGTACATCTTCTGGGTAGGCAGGTTCGTATTCTCTTTCCTTCTTGGTAGTTGTAGAACTTATCTTCCCTGTTAAACCCCTACCTACTGCAAGCATATATTGAGGTGGACACCAATGGTATTTTTTGTGGTCACAAAGTAAAATTTTCTACCACAACAACTTGATGATTGTTCATATATGTATATTTGTATATATAATAAATCCTCTGCATCCGGAGTGTAGTGTTGTTCTTTGCATTCATCGTGTATAAGCTAGCAATTTGGGTCTTTAACGTACCCGTGTGCGAAGGCTTGTCTCCTGGTTGCATTAGGAAAGAAGCAGCCCATCCTTGCAACTTGTATCGACCTTTAGTTGTGCCTTCTTGGACTTGTGGTGAATTTTTGGAATTTGGCTCCCTTCCAAAATGACTTCTGTCGATATGATTTTTCTCTGGAGCTTCCTCAATGCATCCTCTTATAACATCTTCAAATTCATCTAACCCAGGAGTTCTATCCTTCTGCCATCCTTCTGTGGAATTTGAAGTCGGTTTCTCGCTCCTCCTTGGGGACCATCCATGCGCTTCCTTTCTTGCAATAAAGTCAAGGTCTCTAGGGATTGGGTTTTGAGGAAGTGTATCAGGTGTTTTCATCGAATGCGGGTAGTTCTGCATATTTTGGGGAGGAAGGCAAGTTAAATCTGACTTCCTTTCTGCTTCGTCGGTTTCGACAAAATTTGTAGAAAATCTTTGCAGAGGTGCACTGACTTGTTGAACTGGATCTCTTTCAGGGTACAAACCTATGTGAGACTGAAATTGTTCCTCCAAAAGTTGTCTTTGACTCGTCTTCGGGACTATGCCTGACATTTTAGGAGATTTTGTGTGAGATAAGCCCAGAACATCACCTTTGAGTTCATGATTTGTCGATGATTTTGTTAGTATCCTTCCCAAACCATTCGGCAATAATCCATCAGATATCACTGTGCTTTCGATTTTCTTAGTTAAAGAGGTAAATTGGGATCCATTCACATCTAAGCGGTCACTGATGCTTCGCAAGTTGCCCATAGTGGTACTCTTCATCCCTCCTGGGTCTCCCTTTGCCAGACCAGTCCTGCCTTCAGATGAGGTAAAACAAGTTCTCATTTAGTGGTATGGTACATGAATCCTGAATCCTGGGAAGCAAGAAGAAGCACATAAAACATCTTGCTTCTAAAGACAGGTTGATAGAATGTTATTGAAGAACAGGATTGGGTCAAGACAATCTGTCCTTTTATGTTTAATATTTCCAATCGTGTGCATGGATTAGGTAAGCAAATCTGTGAGTTCTGAGAAATTAATTCATGACATTGAAGATCATGCCCAACTCTGGCTTACTTGTGGGTTGGCTTGGATGTTGATATTGTGAGAACAGTGGCTTATGGCTTCCAGTAGCATGTGTCTTATCATTCTTGGGATATTGGGATGCAACGCCTGGGACCTGAAAATCAATCGTCCTTTGTTCAGTCTGGACAAGCACTAACAGTTGCTTGTTAGCAATCGAGTGCACTAGACTTTAAAAAATGCGTAGTAGCTTATTGTTTCTTTCGAAAATTTGTATGTTAAACATAATATTGTGGTGATAATTCATGGATGGTCCATAATCTGACTATCTATCACCTACAACGATAGTAATGAGTTTACCGACTGATATTTGTTCTTCTCCATTTCTGGTGTGCTGCTACCCAGCTGTAAATCATTGCAATCGTTACCTGCTGAACCCAATCTTTCTTAGTCTTTCTCTGTTACTTGGGTCTAGATACATTACTCACATTCCATACCAAACACAGTAAAAACAAGTTAAAGTCGTTTTGACCTGAATGTAAGAATTTCTGCCAATTTGAATATGCTGGCACAGTACTGTTGTAGAGTACATCTGTCACAAACATATGTAGTGAGAGGACTGATCAAAGCTTGTCCAGATTAACCTGAGCATCACCTGGTTATGCCATTTGAAGCTGTAGAGAGTGGAGTTCATTACAAGTAGCATCATAGGCATGAAAAAACTCCTACAATCAGTCCACTCTATCATGACAAATGACGAAATGGTTGCAGATGACAAATACTTAAGTGTAGGTGCTTGTCTATTTGATGAGTTAACCTAATGAGATGACCTATATCTATGCATCGTAGGCAGACACATTGCGGCAACTGTGAATGTTATACAAGTTTAACTCTTGCTTTTGAATGACATCCCCAAAACAGCCTAGGTTGAGCTTGAAGTTCTATCGTGACTCTCATTACGGGAAGGCCCAAACTCAATGTAGTTAGCAACTTGGTGAAGGGAACACCATGGATTAGTTTGATTCAAATTAGAGTATGGAGGATGAACTTGCTTCAGTTTAGGGGAAAACATCAACTTCCTTCTTGGGAGGTTTGTATTGTATGCCTGATGATTGAGGAGGGGATTGGTGGGCAACATCTTCTCTCCTGTGGTGAAGAGAGAGTGCACGTTGAATATCTGCCTGCCACAGTTTGGTAGATAAGATTATCAGGTTGCTGAAGACAAACAATCTATCCACCTAATTCTTAGAGATGGGAGGTCATGTCCTCTCTCTACCATTACAGTATATTTTCCATTTTGGATATTCACATATTTGTGTTTACCTGGAGACTCAGAAGCTGGCGAGTGACACTGCTCTTGAAGTTGTTGAGGTCGCTGTGAAGTTCATCATGACACCTTGCAACATACTGCTGGAATTCCTGTTCCCACTTTCCCAGTTTTAGACTTGATACACCCAACTATCTGGTGTACCACTACAAAATGGAAAGGAAGCTGTCCGTCTTCAACAAGGTCTTTAAGTATTAAGGTAGACAGACCCATTTCTGATAACTTAAGCAATTTCACATAAGTGTGGTGCAGATGTGACACTGGAGTGATTTTTACAAGCCTGGAAATTGATATCACAACGTTGAACAAAAACATCACAATTTATTTTGAAGTATTGAAATTATAGTAAATTTTCAAAGGCAAGATCCTCTCCCAATCCATATTCACAACATAGATTGATCTATTTCTGATAATTGGTAGACGAAAACTTGAGTACGGTGAAGTTCCTTTTCAAGGAACTCAAAATCCGTGCCCTTTTAACTTACTTTTTCCATCACATTGAATTTTTCAACAGCTATGGCTCCTCTCTCACATGGTCACTATCTATTTCCAACATTCCAAATTACATAATGGTAGCTAATGGTGTAGAACTTCTCGACTTTAGGGGACTCTGTATTACGACTTGGGTGGTTATTGGAAATGGTTCTGTCTACCATACACTCAAAATTTTAAGAACAAGGTTATGATTGTTTGGGTATGTGTTATTCATACTTCTAATATTTCTAATATTCCTACTTCTAGTCCCATACGCCTTTTGGCTTTCTGGACTTTAAAATCAACTTCATTTCATTTCAATAGTCATCCGCGTTCTCTAACTTACCATGGCGCTAAAATTAAGTTCAAGGTAAACCCCTTCATACGTATCCAGTTTGTATTCAAATTTTCCCACATGATCATTGATTGTCATAAGTTCGTTGGACTATCATGCAACATGAACAAGATTTGGCCCCACATTCTTACTCTCATCTCCACTTTTTGAAAATAATTCAGGGAGAAGAAAGAGAACAACTTGTCTACCTCCATGGAACCAAATTCTTTTCTTGCCACATTCTCGGTTGCAGTGGGGCTCATGATTGTCTTCCGCACTCCTGTGAGAGCACCATGTTGACGAGGAGGTGGTGATGCTAAAAGTAGTGTCATCAGGCCACTCTTGATTTCTATCTTCCAATCTTCTCATGTTCTAACTTCAAAGACACTTTTTTAACTGTTATATCTGGACGTCCAATAAAACCACCACCGTATGAAGCCATCATCGCAATTTTGAGGAGTTTCAAAGGTGGAACCCAATATCGCTACATCACTCTTCACAACAGCTACTTTTGTAGACCACGTGCATTATATTCTCAGTTCATTCCTGTAGGCTCAAGATTAATCTTCACAAAAGCATGCATCATAAGTTCTTGAAGAATGTTTAATAAAGGAGTTCTGGAGAGGTTCACATCTTGTGAAATTTGTAGTCGAATTTAGTTGTCTACTCCTCAAGGATTAATCTTTTGCCAGTTAATCGTCCAGACACTTTGCTCCCTCAAATACTCATGATTTCCAGCAACTCCTCTCAGTCAGCAGCCTGACACCTCTCGTCAGTGCATGCCAAGAAACCTTTTGGTCATAAGTTACCATTAGTGCGTTCACTCACTATCTCTGTTCCTTCAAAAACCCTTGAAATACCTGGAACACACTCAACTTCTTCTCAAATCTTGATTTCTTCAGTAAAGGAAAACACCTATAGTCACAATCTCAACATACCAACGTTGTTCAAGTCCTTTGGCTTAGCACTGAATTCATAAACTGCAAAGTTTTGAGTACAGGTTTACAAATTTAGGATACTGGGGTCAAATGCCGGAAGACATCAATGAGGCAGTCTGACTAGCTCTTCATAGGATATCCATCTCACACGTAGCCCAGTCCCTCAGTAATGCTGAAGTATTCGCTAGCAATATTGATAAACAGCACAGCAGATTCATGCATTCCTGCATCGTTTCTTGCATGGGCATCAACACCACACCATTTTCTGCCCTTCGACAAACTCCAATTAAGCTCAAAACACTATAAGACAAAAAGGTGAATTGTTGTAGAATCTTCAGAAATGGCTGAATACCAAGTTCAAATCATATACAAGCTCCCCCAAAAAAAACTACTTCCGCTGTAAATCAGAAGGGTTGTTCTAAATTTGAGCAGTTCGAAGAAAGTGAGATACTTCCTCTAAAGAATGAAATTCCACGGTTTGTGCTTTGGGACTTTCACAAATCACTAGTCAATATAACACCAGTAGACTTGAGATGCAGATTAATGCATACACATATAATCTCCTGTGTTTCTCTGTTCTCCAGTATGTCCAGAGGCTTGAAAACCTCCAGAAATCTTGGAAACATAGTACGCAGTTAAACAGCCATTTTCATGGTTATCTTCTTGTAAGATTCATATCCTATGAGCTCAAAGTCACTTGCGGTGAAAGAGTCAATGTCCTGGTTTGAAGTTTTGATCTGCAAACACTGCATAGAAAACATTTGACTTAGTTTCTCCAGGCATCATATGCAGAAACAAGGATCCTTAAGTGACATTCACAGACATTAAATTATAGATATCAGAGGAGTGAATACAAGGATCATATATAATCTATAAGGTACCCAGGATTATACAGGATTTGTAACTTCTTGGGCACGCAGAAGAAACTGTAAAACATCAAATGTATCACTATAAGTTTGTCCTCGCAGGTTTTAGTCACAAATCATCCTGCTTGCTTTCCGTATTGCTCGAAAAGAGTCAACAGTCATAGTAGTACATCTAGTTACTCATACTTGGTAGCCATGACAAAATATAGGCTGCTACCTCTCATACATTGACCAAGAACTTCTCCAACTCAAAAATCACCAGGAAGTAATGACATTTATTGAGTTTAACAGAGATATAAAAGTGCAGAAATTGGACTTACAGGAAACGGCTTTGGCACATTCTGAAGTTGCTCTTGAAGAGGTTCCACATGATTCTTGTAAACATGTGCATCTCCCAAGACATGGACAAAGTCACCAGGAACCAAACCTGCAATGAAAATGGTTTCTTAGTTTGTAATGAAGCTCGACTATCTTATCCCTAGTATCCAATGACAATCCAAGATTTGCATCAATGGAACTCCTTCACTATAATTGCAAAGACTACATGCTGCAGAAACAGCACATCTCAGATCTTTAATGCAAGTTCTACAGCCACATAAATCTATGTAACTCTCTCCCCCAGCATTGACCAGAGACCCATTTCAACAGATAATTATAATCTCAGTAACAGACCACAGTACAGAAAAGCTCAGGAAAGTGGACATACTGCAAACATGAGCAAGAATGCATGTAAGAAGAGCATAGGAAGCAATATTGAAAGGTACTCCCAATCCCATATCACAGGACCGCTGGTACATCTGACATGAAAGTTCTCCATTTGCCACATAAAACTGCACTCCCAAAGCACTTGTCAAGACAATGTTACATACAACATACAGGATACACAGAAAAAAATTCAGGGCACAAACACAACCTCATCTTCACATTTGCTAGAGCTCCAGCTACTGAATAGCAAGCCACTGCAGAAGAGGCTTACACATGCCTCCAGGTTGATTTAAACAGATAAGAAAAGCACTCACCTGGGCAAACATGTGACAAGGTGGAAGGGCCATCAGTTCCAAGTCAGATGGATTCCATGCTGACAGCAAGATGCGTCTATCATCTGGAGATGTCTTGATCTTGTTAATCACATCTGCCAACTGATCAAAGCCTTGGCCAGTGTAATCTGCATGCATGTCTGTGTACCTGGACATAAAAGAAAGCCACAGAACAAGTTAGTGATCTGTTGAGTGCAAAATAATCAATCCATTACAGAAAGTTGTTTAGTAGCTACTTGAAGGGTATTAAAGCATAGATTTCTATATGAATTTATTATCACATTTTCTGCCATCTGCTGCAGCTGTAGCGTACAGGAGTAACCAGAACCAGAATCATATGTATCCTTGTGAGTATCATATTTACAAAACTCCCAGATATTGGGAATCAAGGAACAAAAAACCAGAAGAGATAACCAATCCAAACTGGCAAAAGTGTATACACAGCTTTGAATAAGAAGCAATTTGCAGAAACTTCTACAATTGAAAAAAAAATGGTGGTTAGATGAAGGTTGCAAATTTACTTGGCCCCAAAATGTCTCCATTGAAATCCATAGACAGGGCCCAAATCACCTTCTTCTCGCTCTGTAAAACCTAACCTGCAACCAGCACACATGCACCAATAAAATTCTCAAAGTGTGTTGTAACAAAATCAACACCCAATACTGCAAAATCTCATCATAGTCAATGTCCCTGATGCTTACAACATCTAGAAGCTGTAGCCTTCAAGTTGTACTGCTCTGGTCAACTGCTCTAAAAGACTTTGAGTATGCTACTGGAAAAGGAGTACAACTGCAGGCAAACTATAGAGCCACACTAAGAAAAATAGTGTAGCATCACCAGAATTTCTTTAGCAGCTTACTTTGCCCAGCATACAAATTCTGGAAAAGAAAAACAAGCACAATAGGCACCTGTCAAGGTATTCTCGGGAAGCGTTGCCATCCCATATATGAACCCCCTTCTCATGGAGCACCTATATCACATATGATTCACACGAAGTTAGTTTGTATGACAAGATTTCAGAACAAGGCATTGCACAATAAAGGTCCGTTTGAAATCAACAAAGGTGAAGGGCATAAACCTTGGCATTTGTTGAACCACTGATAAACCATAGCAATTCTTCCACAACTCCACGCCAAAAGGTACGCTGCTAACACCCATACAAAATAACAAGTCACTACGATGCAGACTTCTGAACAGTGGCATCTTCCTGCCAAGCAATCTAATAACCTCACTTTCTAACAACAAACACAGCACAGCCATCTTATGATGGTCATTTACAAGTGCACCAACAGAGATTCTCACCTTGGTAGTCAATAGTGGAAATGACTTCCGAAGATTGAACCTCATCTGCACATTCACTGTCTGGTAAGTGTCCATGTCCATGACTTCTAAGTAGCAATTGTAAGAGCCAATATTAACTTGAAAGCTATTTGAGCTCCTAGACGCTAGAGAATTATAGCATGTAACCAAACTTGCCTACTAACACAGACCTGGAGAATTGATCCATGGCATCAAGTTGGTTCCTGTAGGATGTAGCACTGCCTGTAGCTTTATCAAGTTGATGCCTAAGAAAGAAAAGGTGAAGAGGAGAAGAAAAAAGTGGTTTCTTATTGGCACTACAAAATGGTCAAATTGAGAGAAAGAAAAGGACCACACCTGACAGCCAAACTTAGAGATAGTGCCTGTCCCTGTCCGGTCCCCTTTCACATTTCCAGTATTGATGATGTCCTCGATCATATGTAGATACTGATACTCATCATGAGATTCCAGCACAAACTTAGGCAGCGATTCCAAAATGTCACTTCTTGTCTCTTCTGGTTTAGTTTGTGAGGATTTTGACAGGCCTCGAATATAGGTCAAGAAGCTGAAACGCAAGCCATTTTCCACCATAGGAGAAGATGCAGCCCAGATTCGAAAGATATTGCCATCCACAGCAGGCATGTAAGTGTCGCATTCAACTTCAGTTTCAACTTCTGTTAAGTAAATTACTTCACATAGGGAAGAGACCATGGCTTCCCTGCACCAGTCACATGAGCAAATGCCAAACATCAGTATCCAAAACAGGGAGCATTATGTTGCCAAGTGATTTGATATGTCCACATCCTTTTTGATGATATGCTCTTTAGCCGATCAATTAACCAATTCAATTGAAACAGCAAGCCCAGAAAACATCAGAAAAAAACTGGTTCATAATCCCAGCAAATGCAGATATACTTTTTTGATTGACCAACATGATACCAATATAATGCCATCGATTCACATACGCTCCATTAATTTTAGCTGTAAATAGAATCCAGGTATAATGTGCCCAGATATATTCATAAAACAGGTACATTGGTTCACTCTCACGTTTGTGACCATTAAGGGAAGACTAGGAAAAGACAGCATTTCAAGTTAATTACTCGTTGCACGAGATAATTCAATATGGAGACAAAGAGAGGTCTGCAGGAGAGTTGGAATCCCGAGGGCATTGGCCAATAGAGAAGTGAAAATAGCTCCCATCTTTGAAGCCAAAGCTATGAAGTCTTCATACACTATAATTAATACTTATGGTCTACTTGGCTTGTAAAGAGTTTCTCTCTATACTCGTCAACCTTTGTAAGAAGTGAACATATACACTGTCATTCGCTAATTTCTTGAGAACTTGCAACCAATAAACACGGAAAAATCATCCATTGGCTCTCAATGGTCCTTCCGTCAAGACAAGGCCCCAGTAGAAACTAAACAGTTGGGAGAATGGAATTAATAGAAGATGGCGGAGCCCCAGGAACAGCGTAAATGAAAAATGCAATAAGTGAAGCTACGCGAACCAAAAGGGATAATGAGGTTCTATAATTTCAGCTGACCTGTACACTTGACCGCCGCCGATAACGAAAACAGATTCGACGATCGTGGAATGTAGTGGTGAAGCGAGCAAAGCGAGTGCCGCATCCAGGCTGTCACTCACAATCACATCATCATGTGAGTCGATGCTTTTGATACTCCTAGACAAAACCACGTTCAATCGTCCTGGCAACGGTCGAAACTTCTCCGGAATCGACTCCCAAGTGTTCCGTCCCATTATAACGGCATTCTTCTTGGAAGAGGAGGCAGTATATGACGTGATCTTCTTGAAGAATTTCATGTCTGTCGGCAATTTCCACGGAAGCTGCCCGTCTTTTCCTATCCCCATGCTCCGAGTGGCAGCAACAACTATTCCAAAACCTTTACGATCGTCCGGGGTGCGATCACCTTCGCCACCCGCTGTGGCAGTAATTGGAGCCATCGTAGAATACTTGTGGGAAAACAGTGATGTCTCAGAGCTATTGCACCAGTGATTTTCTTGTTTGCAAGAAATTATAGCCGCAAAGCTAGATGCCGGTGGCGAATAATGATTCGAATGAATGAGAAGTGACCCGTGAGCTTCCCGAAGATGCAATCCGCGACTTCTCAAGCCGCAAGGAGCGGGCACAACATGATGCTGAACAAAAGAACTCGCTCCTGACAACCTCAGCACGCCGGTACCGATTGCCAAATCCAAAACTCTGGAACGAGAATCCCCGCCAATGCACGAGAACAACCGACAGGAAGATCTCCAAGGCTGTGCGAGCCTCATAAGAATGAGGCCTCTTGCTGCTGCTACTCCTTACGCGTCAACAAGTAGCCACGGAATCGTAGGCTCTCAGAATGTTCACAGGCGATGATCAAACCTTGCGCAAAATGCATTGCCCTAATCGCACAATACCTGGTCCCGAAAACTCCATTCAAAAAAATTCAGCTGGCCATTTCATGAGCACATTGCCTCGCGATAATCACATACAGGAAGATCTCCAAGGCTACGCGAGCTCCATAAGAATGCGATTCCCAACTGCTTTCTGCGTATCAACAAGTAGCCACGGAATCCTAGGCTCTCAGAATGTACACTGTCGATGATATACCCTGCACAACCACGATGCATTGCCTTGCTTAACCGCACTTCTGAAAATTGAGTCCCAACACAAAACTCAGCTGGCCATTTCGCGAGCACGTCAGAATCAACTCGCAGGTAGGTTAAGGTTCAAGAACCGATGGAAATTTCTGAGGGGCAGCTGGCGATGGTGGTGACGATGAGGAGCATTCGCTGCAAGCAGGCAATTGGACATGCCCATGGCGGTGCTCTTTTCCCGCGCTTTCTTGCTTATAAGTTTTTGAGGCACTTTAACACTTCACACTAGAGCTTGAGGGCCCGTTACCCTTGAAATCTAAAATCTCTCATTGGTGGATAGTGCCGAGACCGTCCCACTTCACTTTACACTAGGGCTTGAGGACCTAAGGGATAAAGGGAGTTTAAAAAAATGAAAAAAATTAAATGGAGTCTTACATGGCATGCAATGGGTAATGTTTCATGGTCTACATGATATTTTGTTAAGCTCGTTTTAAAAGGATGAGTCTAACACAAAATTGGGAGACCGTAACATTTTGAGATTTTATAATCTTCGATTTGTGTGGAAGAGTCCGCATTAGTAGGATGATAATAAAATAGCCTTCGACTGAGAACATGTCACGTATGTCTTTATACTATAGTTGAAGTTTTATGTCAACATGAATTTCGATTTCAAATTTTCATGGTATGCCCTTCATATGAGTTCCAAGGGCCCTCACAATTTCATGGTTACAACCCTTGGCCGTACTATAAAGTGGCCCTTGTTATAAAGAAGCCATGTTTCACACAAAACTTTGTGTTTGGTATGTGGGCCTTATGTGGTTGTTCTTCTTGATTAGACATTTATATTTGAATTGTATATGGCAACTTCTGACATTCAAAGTGAAAATTAGGAAGATATGTGTGACGGTGAGATTGGATTATGTACTCAAAGTAGACATCATTCTAGGCTCAATAGTTAACACGATTGAGAGGCTTATATGAACACTTAACCCCTACATGCCGGTGCAAGCATATATGTCTACATGGGCCATTTGGAGTGGGGTTATGGAATGATCAAACACTTGAATATGGTCAATTTGTTGTCAAAGTTTAGCAACATGTTACGCATCACAAGCATTTTATTTTTTTGAAGTCAATGAGCACAATAGGCCATAGAACATATGACAATGCCTTTATGTGTTGAAAAGTGAAGAAGACACTTAGGGCCAATTTACACCATGGACCATGAAGTCAGACCATGGAAGAGGACCTTTTTCAATGGTCCAACTGCCATGGTCTGATTTCTTAAAAATCAATTTACAAAGCCTTTGGGCCCCTCATTAGGGGGGACATTAAACTCCCCCCCCCCCAACAAACTTTTTGGGGGTGTCAAATCCGGGCTGGGGCAGCTGCTCGTCCAAAAAATCCAAATTTTCTAGACCCGACCGAAAATTGTTGCCCGCCCGCCCTACATCAAAAAAACCATTGCTCTTGTATTCTTGAAGGCCACTTATCCACAAATCCCATATTGAGTGCACTTCACCTTCAAGGTCCAAAATCCAATACATATGTTCACTTCCATTGAGTAAATAAGCAATTGACTAGGATATCATTATCAAAGTGAAACCATCAATAAAACATGTAATTAACTTGGAAGTCTAAAATATTACAAAACCCTCACTAGCACCGAGGTTATAATTTTTGTGACTTGCCATTGAAATGGTCTTTGTCATTCTTAAAATGGAAATAAAATTTGCTGAATTATTTTTAGTATGTTAAATATTATAGTTAAGTTAATACCTTCTACTTTCACAAGATATTCATATGCATTTCAACTAATTAAGTGTGATGTAATGTAATTAAGTCTAATTAATTATGATTAAGCCCAATTAAATCAGAATGTAAATTAATCAATGCCATTGCTTACTTACACAACAACGAACAACCACAACATTAACGTAAGACTCCAAACCACCTTCTTGCATACTAACTAAATATACATATAGTCACATAAATTGCACACGCAAAATATACAATAGGTACATAGAATCTGTATTTTTGTTTAGAATAGAAGTGGTAAACATTTAAGATATAGATAAATGAAGGTTGCATATACAACCAATGTTACTCTTATTTTTTGGCTCTTGATAGCCGCATCATATTGGAAACTCTCACACTATTTAAACCCTCACAAAATACTTGAATATTGTCTTGCACACAATTAATGTAAACACAACATAGATATAGTAATCTAAAAACCTACATACATTCACATCATTTCTCTTTATAATAGATGAAAACGAGCACATAAATCTTAAAACTTAAAAACATTTGCCAACATTAGCAAAAAAAACTGTAAGCTTAAAAGAAACTAGATATATCTTCTTCCTAGTAACATCTCCCTTCCAAGACCCACTTGTTCATAAGTGGAATGAGACTTGTCTAGGAAAACATAAGACCTCCAATACACACAACAAAATAATACAAAAATATATCATTTTACATAATGGCTCACTTACGAAGTTTACACAAGTCTTTTGATGGTGTTAAAAACATGAAAATCATACAAACCAAAAAATGAATGTCTAGCAATGTATGTCTTATCATAGGGAGCAAATCCAAAAATCAAAATAATTCACATGGAAAGTCCTTCCCATTGTGGCTTAGATTAAAAATTATGAATGTTTTGAATGGAAACAAAGGTCTCGATAAAAAAAACTTATAAAAATGTTGCGAGATTTATGAAAATAAAAATGAATAAAAGACAAATGCTAGAATGTCAAGACAATATATTTTCATATCCATATGTATCACAAGAGTTGTGGCCAAACAAAAATAACATAGAAAAATAAAATTTTATCACACTCAAATTTCTTTAGATATTAAAGTATATGATGGATTTTCTATGAATTACTACATTTCATTGTTTATTAACTTTCATGAAATGGGCATACCACAAGAGGAAGCACTTGACAAAATCACCAAAACATTGGATGAGATGGAAATTTTATTTCATGATGAAATTAGCAATCCGAAAGCTATAATGTGCGCATATGTAGGGAAAATTTTATCTGGACATGTAAAAATCCACCTAAAAAACGTACAAGACAATGAAGTAATTATGTTTAAGAGATTGCGCCTATTTATTATCCAGCTTCCGGATAATAAAATGCATAAATGGAAAATTTACAAATTTTATGATATTATCACCTCAAGTGAAATATTGTCCATTAAAATCACTAGCGATAGTATAAATGATGAGTCTTAGTTCACAATGTATGAATAAATGGTCAACAAAGGGTTCAAAAAAAGATACAACTTCGAGATTACATACGTGAAAAAAGTAGAAACTCACAACTATACATGGATAGTTGCCACTAGCATTGCAAAAAATCTAAATATTTGGACGAACGAAATAATTTTTAGACATCAATGCATTGATAAAACAATGGACAAACCTCCGGATGATAATTTAGCAAAATAAAATGCACTAATTTTCATTGTAAAGAACGTAAATGGGTTAAAACAAATAAAAAAACTACTCAAATATAAAATAAAAACAAATATGGAAGAAAAAAAAATTGAACATCTACTTAAGAAATGATGACAAAGCAAAACTCACTAGACTATACAATGTCAAATGTTTGTGTGTTGTGGTATATACAAAATTTATCCAAAAACACTATAAAATTTCTGATAAATATGTCAAGTCTAATTCTCACCCAAAGAGTTTGGATGGTATATCAAAACCCTCGGCTAAAAAACTCACGTGACTAGGTTTTAATGATCTCAACACGACCTTAGTCAATACCATAGAAGCAATGGAAAATATACCATCCAATGGACTAGAGAAAAATTATATAAATAAAATAGTAGAAGAAACTACAGCCAAAGAAACGACAATAATCCGTAATGAAATACAAACAATAGAAACACGTCTCACAAGCTAAACTATAATTTTTACCACGTATGTAGTAGACAAGGTGACTAAAACCCTCAAGAAAAAAATTGCCACTGTGAGCCATCCACTTTGTTCACAGTTTGAATTAAAACTCATGGTTTATCAAAAGGGGAAGTTAGTTGGTAGGAATTAGATTAATGTTAGCTAATTAGTATCATGAAGATAATTAGATAATTAGATAGTACGGCGTTGAGCAAAAGGAAACAACCCCGTATGAAGCAACCCTGAACAATCAATATATAGGTGACAACCATACTTTAAGGCATCCGCCCGTGGATACGAGTAGTATAAGGGACTAATGTTAATTCTGCACCAACCCAGGTTCGAATTCGATTGGTTACATTAACTGGTGCTATCATAAATTGATCTAGTGGTAAGTATGAAGTAATTTGTAGGCATATATAAAAGAAAATTTACTACGCATATATGTGTATATCCTTCTCGGTTATTTTTTACCTTCTCATTTAGATGTATATTACTATATATCCACTATTCTCACAAACCTTACTAGCGCCCCTTTAATATCTTGGTCATTTTGTAATTCTAGGAAGGGTCACGAACGCTAACCCTTCGCATTCCGCCATGCGAATGGTTAGCTCTTTGTATTGCAAACTTTTAAGTTCATTGGAGGGGACCAACCTTCCTACTCTTTCATTTGGGACTGACCCCTTAATCGGTAACCGATACATAGATGTGGACTTCCATCCATGGAAGTCCAATCTTATGTTGATCATCACGTTGCCATAGCAATACAACAACAACCCGAGCCATACTAGATTACTATGCCCCCATATTGGACCAATGCCCGTGGAGGCCGTGTCGTTCGGCCTTGGGTGGGTTCGGCCACAACACCTCACCCATATAAACTTCTAGGACTCTACGCAAGGCCCCTACCCCACCATCAAGTAACATTTTGTCTCTCTCCCAAGATTTGCGCCCAAGTAGACATTTTCCCTTAGCTGTTGGAGTTGGAGCCCACAACAGCTTCAGAACACCATAACTTCTTTGTATGATCTCAAATGCAAATAAACATCCATTCTATCATCATTTACATTTTACGTAGATGCCAATGGACTACTCGCTTATCCCATTCGGTTAAGTATTGACAAAGTTATGCATGTTCAAATCTCAGCAGTCCCGGGAGCCACTCCCCAAGCCACTGATGTCCCAAGGGGATGTCCTGGGACAACGCCCCACTCGAATTGTCATATTTCCTAGCTCACACCTTCGATTGAGGTGTTCTTGAGCATTCTAAAATTGGCCACCATAAGCTATACATAGCTTATGACCTTATCCTCATAACTCCTAGTTTCCATGGGTGGGAGGCGTTCCCAACACCCAGGCCCTCATTCACACTAGGATCACTTGGGCCCTCTCACCAATGGCGCCACAAATCCCGGATGTCATTCCAAGGTCTCCCTTGTGCCCATGGTGTTCTTGACACTCCTTATGGAGAGGTACGCGATAACTGTGAACCAACCAAAGCACTAGCATTTGGATTAAGGTTCATGGTCTAGTCAGAAATGAAGTTAGTTGGTAGGAATTAAATTAAGATCAAGTAGTTAATATTATTAGTCACAAATTGTCCCGGGATTTGTGACACCGTTGGTGGAGGATCCAAGTGATCCTAGTGTGGATGAAGGCCCCGAGTGTTGGGAACACCTCTATCACATACTTCTTCATGAGGGGTGCCCGAGACACCATGGACACAAGGGGAACCCCGGAGTGACACCCGGGATTTGTAGCGCCGTTGGTGAGAGGGCCCAAGTGATCCTAGTGTGGGTGAGGGTCACGGGCGTTGGGAACACCTCCCACCGACGGAGATTAGGAAGCATGAGGGTGAGGCCATAAGCTATGCGTAGCTTATGTCGTGTTGATTTTATAATGCTTAAGAGCACCTTAATTGGAGGTGTAAGCTAGGAAATATGGAAATTGGAATGGGACGCTATCCCGGGACAACGCCCTGGTACAGTAGTAGCCTGGGAGTGGCTCCCGGAACTGTGAAGCTTTGAACAAGCATAACTTCCTGAATACTTACCTAAATGGGGCAAGTGAGTAGTCTATCGGCATCTACGTGAAACGTAGATGACAATGGAGTGGTCGAATATCAACATCAAAAATCATATGAAGAAGTTATGGGGTTCTAAAGCGGCTAGGGGCTTCCAGCCCCAGTGGCTAAGGAAAAATATCCACTTGGCCCCAAGCGTTGGGAGAGAGACAAAAGATTATTTGATGATGGGGTAGGGGCCCTACCTAAAGTCCTAGAGGCTTATATGGGTGAGGTGGTGTGACCGAACCCACCCGAGGCCAAACGGCACGGCCTCCATGGGCATTGGCCCAATGTGAGGGCATAGTTGCCTAGTATGGTTCGGGTTGTTGTATTGTTGCTCCGGCAACGCTATGATCAACATAAGGTTGGACTTCCATGGATAGAAGTCCACATCTAAGAATTGATTACCGATTAAGGGGTGAGTCCCGAATGAAAGAGTAGGAGGGTTGGTCCCCCTCCTATGGACTAAGAAGGTCCGCGGTATGGGGAGTTAACCATTCGCATCGCCGTATGCAAAAGGTTAGCGCTCGTAAGTTTTGTTAAAATGAAAAATGATCAAGTTACGTAAGGGGAGCTAGTAAAGGTTGCGACAACCTCCCACCCACAAAGACTAGGAATCACGAGGGTAAAGTCATAAGCTATGTGTAACTTATGGCGTATCGATTCTATAATGCTCAAGAACACTTCAATTGGATGTGTAAGCTAGGAGATATGACAATTTGAGTGGGACATTGTCCCGGGACAACGGCCTGGTACAATAGTGGCCTGGTAGTGGCTCCCGGACCTACCGAGGTTTAAAGAGGCATAACTTCATCAATACTTGCCCAAATGGGGCAAGTGAGTAGTCCATCGACATTTACGTAAAACATAAATGTTAATGGAGTCGTTGTTTGTTAGCATCTGAGATCATACAAAGAAGTTACGGTGTTCTGAAGTTGTTGGGGGCTTCCTCAATTTTTGCCCAAATGGGGCAAGTGACTAGTCATTCGGTATCTACGTGAAACATAGATGGCGATGGAGTGTTGTTGAAACCTTTGCTAACTCCCCTTAATTATCTTGGTTATTTTTTCAACTCTAGCAAGAATTACGAACGGTAACCCTTCGCATTCCACCATGCGAATGGTTAGCTCCTCATACCGTGGACCTTTAAGTTCATAGGAGGGGGACCAACCCTCCTACTCTTTCATTCGGGACTGACCCTTAATCGGTAGCAAATTCTTAGATGTGAACTTCCATTAATGGAAGTCCAATCTTATGTTGATGATCACGTTCCCGGAGCAACACTACAACAACCCAAGCCGTACTATGCAACTATGCCCTTACATTGGGCCAATGTCCATGGAGGCCATATCATTCGGCCACGGGTGGATTTGGCCACACCACCTCACCCATATAAGCATCTAAGATTCTAGGCAGGGCCCCACCGCACAATCAAATAACTTTTGTCTCTCTCCCAAGACTTGGGGCCAAGTAGATATTTTCCCTTAGCCGTTGGGGCTGGAAGCCCCCAACAACTTTAGAACACCATAACTTATTTGTATGATCTAAGATGCTAACAAGCAACCACTCCATCGTCATATACGTGTCACTTAAATGTCAATGGACTATTCACTTATCCCATTCGGGCAAGCATTAACAAAGTTATGCCTATTCAAACCTCGGCGGGCCCGGGAGCCACTCCCCAGGCCACTTCTATACCAGGTTGTTGTCTTGAGATAGCGCCCCATTCAAATTTTTATATCTCCTAGTTCACACCTCCAATTGAGGTGTTCTTGAGCATTTTAGAATCGGCACGCCATAAGCTATGCATAGCTTGTGGCCTTACCCTCGTGACTCCTAGTATCCATGGGTTGGAGGCGTTCTCAATGCCCAGGGCCTTCACTTACACTAGCATCATTTGGGCCTTCTCACCAATGGCGCCACAAGTCCCGGATGTCACTCTAGGGTCCCTTTTGTGCCCATGGTGTTTTGGGTACTCCTTATGGAGAGGTGCGCGACACTAACTCCATCAAATGGAGTCGATGCCCTCATCGACTATTCGTAGTCGGCACACCAATTCTCAAGTTGTCATCCTCTATCGTGTGGCATTGTGTTTACCTTAAGGCGCGATCCCCACAATGTATTTTCAAATTTGGTACAGTGCCAAAGGTGTCGTTCTAAGATGGTCCGTTAGCAACCTTGAATCCCTTTTCCAAAGACCTAACCTACACTAGATCCACCGACTTTGGGATTCAGTCGGGTTGCCCCTCTTTGGGGCGTTCTCACCTTAGGCTCCACGAACGTAACTTGACAAATCTAGGCCGGACCTCAACGCTTCCACTGAGTTGACTTGGTTGCAACTCCAAGATGGTTTTTCATTGTTAAGACACGTTTGATCGCATGGGGGTGATGCCAAGTCCCATTTGACTTGGTTCCCACTTTGCCCTTTCGAGACATGGGTTCATGACTCCCATGCGCCAACTCTCGTTAGCTCGCGGGTAGCACTTTTATGAGCACACGCCATCACCTTGCCTCCGCCCGGACAAACCCATGGCTAAGAGGTTTCTTAGTTTTATCCAATGTCCCTCCAAGCCATGGCCCCCAATTACTCGGCTTACCCAACCTAGTTTGGCATATCTATTCCCCCTCCTCCACTAACCAAGCACAAGTACAAGACTAGGACCTCATTTCATACTTTTATCTTTGCACCACTAAAGTTGAACTTTATTGCCTCAAGCCAAAGAACAAATACATGTTGTGGATGGCATTCCCTCCAAGCTAAATGTGCTACTAGCGTCTCTCCCCCATTAAAGGAGATTGATGTCCTCATCAATGCGTACGCTTCTTTTTATTAAAACCTTTAGGCCTGGTTTCTTCAAATTGCTCCACCAATTCTTTGGCGTCCACCATGTCTCTTGCCACTACCCAAGCGGCTTCTTTCTCATTATATCCTCGCCATTTCACCAAACACTCATTTGTTTTTCGCGTGGGCTTCCTACACTTAAGGATGCCCTCAACCCCATATTCCAAATGACCTCCTACAAGATCAGGAGGTGGCCTAATCATTTGCTTGTGATCAGGCCACAAGGTGTTTTCTTTAAATGGCTTTAGTCATGAGACATGGAACATCGGATGCACTTTGATCTCGGGCAGAAATTCCATTCTATACATGTCCAACTTTGGACATCTTTCCTAGCCTCCCCATGAGTTCCTTGGAGTTGCTCCAATGGAACTATGACATTATTTGTTGAATTCCCATTTGATCCATTGAGACCAAATTCAACTTGGTTCCTCCTACCATAGGAGTCTATGTGAATTTCAAATTCACCTCCTTGCCATCACAACACACCACAAGCGCACCCGTTTGCAACTCACATCTACCGTGTGAGTTTCAAAGATGGTGTACCCCAAAATGAGGTTCACCTCGTTCTTTTCAAAGTGGAAAATTCTCCACAAACTCTAATGTCGCACATTTCAAGGTCAGATGCAACGCCACTTTCTTTCACTCATGCGGCTAGCCCTGTGCAAACCGCACATTGATGGGCTTGCCCGCTCTACACTTTGGCAAGCCCCAACTTCTTTGTGAGCTTCGGGTTCATGAAAGAATGCGTTGCCTCTTTGTGAACCCATGAGACATTTTTCCCATTGATTTGGGCCTCAAGGTACAAAAGACTTGGCCTTGGCTTAAGGCTACTAGCCTTGGCCACAAAGCCACCATCTAACATTCGGTTTGTGGCAATAACATGATTTATCTTGGTACCACAAGGCCACCTTCTAACATCCGTCCACAACACAAACATGAATTGCCTTGGTACCACAATGCCACCTTCTAACATTCTGTCCGCGGCACAAGCATGAATTGCCTTGGTACCACAATGTCAACTTCTAACATTCCGTCCGCGGCACAAACATGATTTGCCTTGGTACCACAAAGCTACCTTCTTTGTTTCCAATATTGGGTGGTTTTCCTCCTTAGGTGCCACCCTTGTTGGAAGTTGTGCCTTCGGCTTGCCCTTTGTGTTGGTTTGATGGCCCAACTTCTTGCGCTCTTTGCCTCAAGACATATTTCGGCTCAAGCCACTTTGTTGTGAGGAGCCACCCAATTTTTATTTATTTATTTATTTATTTCGGGTCCATCGGCTTCAATGCTATTGGCAATCTTGATGGTCCCCACCATATCCTTGAAAAGCTTCGTAAACTTGAACAAGGTGTCCACCACCCACTTTGCATTTCTTAGCAAACCCATCCATCTTAGGTGTAGCATTCATTTGGGTGTTAGAATCAAGCACATAGGCCTTAAGAGGCCCCATGTGCCTCATTTGCACCAAGTTCATTCCCTCACGCAATTCTTGGTAGTCCGGCATGAACCTCTCAACAAGCAACTCCATGAAGCCAACCCAAGTCAAGCTTGCCACCACCTCGGGGTCTTGCACTTTCTTACTAGTCCACCACTTAAGCGCATGGTCTTTCAAAAGGTAACCACTATGGCAACCTTGTTGTCCTCCTCGGGCATTTGGACATCATATTAATTGTCCAATTCCAACACAAATTCTTTATCCTTACTTGCCTTACCAAGCCCCGAGAAGGCACTTGGCATGTCTTACATTGGCCAACTTCTTTGTTGAAGAAGAAGGCTTAGCACCTTGCATCATGAGGAACTCGATCATTTTCTCTTGTCAGGCCCTCTCGTCCTTGCCACACTTGAGTTCTTGATTCATGGAGTCCATGAACTCAAGCATTTTTTAGTTGGAAATCCAATCCAACATCACCACTTTCCAAACAAGGAGGTTACCTCCCAACAAAACCCCCCAAAAAATGAAAAAAAAACACTTCTCAACCTACCACCTTATCCGGAAGACAATATATGTCATTTAAAAAAACAAAAATTGGCGAAACCACCCCATCATCCAAGAAATATGCAACCACACTCACAATATTATACCAACACCCCCAGACCCATCTCTCCCGTATGATACATGGATAGAGGATTTGGCTAAAAAAACATAAGAAGTTAAGAACAAAGCTAAAAAATTCACCACAAAATACTCCCTACAATAAATTTTAAAAACTACATCAAAATAATAGCAACTATATGACAAAAGTCCCAAGAAAATAAATAGGAAAGTCTTCAAAAACAACGATACCCCCCCCACTCAACTGCCTCATAGACAAATCTAACAACATCCTTACAAATCCAAAAGATATTGCACAAGAAATCCATACCCAACAATCAATTATCAACAAACCAACAGTCCCGACATGCCACTACCAACCCGATCACCCACAACATTGCACATGCGGAGTTAGACAAGTTACGCGCAAATCTCATCCGCCGCAAAAAAGACCCATGGCATGACCTGGACGGCTATAACCTTTGAAAAAAGAAGCGAACCACTAAAACCCCTCCATACGTACCTAAACCAATAAACATACGACATGTGTCTTCAACACCTGGCCAATGGAAAAAACCCCGGACCAGACAAAATCCCCAACGCCATACTGAAAAAATATGCCACCACGGTTCCACACACTCCTCCTATTTTTTACCCACTGTTATGAACAAAAACAAATCCCTGAATCCTAGAAAACAAGCCTCACCATATTCCTATACAAAAATGTAATCCATACTACCTTACCAACCATAGACCAATAGCACTTGCCAACACAATATATAAATTATTCACTAGTATCCTCTCTACGCATGGGGAAAGACACCAAATCCTACAGGACATCCAAGAAGAATTTAGAGTTGAGAGAAACATAGCATGACAACTACAAACCCTCATCTCAGCGATAGAAGATGCTAAATTCACAAACCATGATATTTACATATTATATATAGATTTAAAAATGCCTTTGGTTCAATTGAGCATGCCAAACTCCTTGCTATCATGAAAGACCTTGGATATGTGTAAGATGCCGTAGCCTTGGTAGGCAATATTTACTCACAATCCACCACCACACTCATCGAACTTTGGCAAAACACAACCAATCCCTATATAGATAGGAACCATACAAGGAGATACACTAAACCCATACCTCTTTATTATTTTCCTCAAACCACTTCTTAGATGGTTACAAAGGGGAAATAATAGATATTGCTTCAAAACCTCCAATACAAGAACAAGCTTTGCAGCCTACGCAGATGACCTAGCTGCCTTAGCGAATAAATTGACATCCCTTCAACTTCAACTGAACAAACTTGACAAATTATGTGCATGGGTAGGCATCCCTAAGTGTGCGGTCATTGGTTGCTCAATAAATCAAAACTAAATCCATGAGCCTTTAAAACACAATTGCGAGACACAAATATAAATTTCATAAACCAACCAATACCCATACTTAGCCAACATGAGCCATATGTCTACCTTGGAATTAGCCTAGTCTTGTTATTACAATGGACACAAACACACATAACAATGACAAAACTAATAAAACAATGTAAACTCCTAGTCATGTGCCCAACCATCATGTAACAAAAAATACATATGGTTGATACAATCATACGAGCTTACATTGCTTATAGTTTCTACACTATCCCATACTCACTCCCAACCATAAGGAAACTTGATAGAAAAGTAATTGCCCTGCACAAAACTATATGTGGTCTGCCAGAGTGTATGTCAAATGTTGTCATACAATTACCACACGACATGTTCAACACAAAAGCATTTTCACTAAAAAAATGCGTACATCACATGCACATGTGAACAACTTATTAACGCCCTCAATGACAAAGGTAGACTTGGGAGGATATACAACGGAATAGTGAAACACATACTCGCCAAACATGGAGGGGCACAAAATCTAACATGTATCTCACATCATGTTTGCGTAAGATCCCCAATCACACGAACCTTATTCCTACTTAAAACAACCAGTGGAACCCACCTCAGAAGCACACTCGACGAATTCCCCTTCCTCCCCACACCATTGGAAACACAATGGATGCGGCAAGCAAGGAATATGTCTAACCTAACTCCACACTATCTTTAGAATATCTCCGCAAACTAATACTACACAATATAACTGAACTCAAACACATAACACACCCCAATGGCACACACCTAATGATGAATGAAGAATTTAAACACTACTACAACACACCCACCAAAATAGAAGAAATTGTGTTAGATTATGCCATAATGCTCTTCTGTGAAACGTCGTGCCACAACCAATGTCTAGATATGTGCTTATCACACACTATGCCAAACACCTTAAAAATAAATATAAAATACAAAACCATAGCTTACACATAAGACCACGAGAACACAATGCACACACCCTCTACCTTCACCACCACTGGAACACCCAAAACCACCTTGCACATCCTCAGGGACCCCACACATTTCCCAATACACACCATACTAAACGACCGTCCTGACACATACAAAGATAGACACAAAAATCACCCAAAAAATACACGGCTTACTTATGCCAATGGTTGCTACCCGACGAAACATCCTACAACAAATGACTGCCCCAAAAAGAGTTGTTCCCATGAAATAATCAAAACACCATAAACCACAACATTCTACTTTTTTAACGCAATACTACAATCGGAAACAACACCAACACTTCGCTAACATACTACAAACAAACTTCAACCAATAACAAATGAGAAACACTCGATATATCCCCCCACCACGAACCATACCCCTATGCCACATCCACACCAACGAATGCAACCCAGAGGACGGCATCGCCTACACACAAAACACTATTCAAATGCAATATGGTGTATCACACATCTACGAGGACATTGGTTACCAATTGATTACCAATCATGAACAAAGACTAAAATGGCTATTGGAACAATATCAAGTGGCATTAAATATAGTCTACCCTCTATAAATGTTAACCCTCGGGAGTGGATCAAAGTTAACATTTATAGAGGTGTTAACAATTAACAATTATAAATTTTTTTTTGAGCAATATACAAATCTTAACATTTATAAATATAAGCAATTGTGAAGAGTCCTCGTGAGAGAATACCATTCATAAAATTGCAAACCCAATCAAAACTTTATTCAATATCAAGTTTACAAATCACGGGTGAAGTATGAATCAATGGTTCTTTGGTGAGATTCATCTGCATGCACAACTTGCAAATATTTCTCAATCTGCACCAACAAACCCACATACTTGGACACATCACATGAACGTGATTCCATGTACCTTCTAATGGTACCAAAACTAGATTGCAAGTCACTATAAGATGGAATGGGTTCCACCTCACACTATAAGATGGAATGGGTTGTATTTCATTTGTTAACATTTATAGAGTCAAATTTACAAAGAAGGGAGTACCATTTTATTAACAATTAACACGTTTAACATTTATAGTGTGCAATATGTGGGGAGTAGAAGAAAGTTAACATTTAGAGAGGGTTAACATTTATAGAGGGTGGACTGTAGACCACAAAACCTAGAGCCCCCCCCCCACACAACCATTTGAAACAAAGTTAGCATGGTTATATCATAGATATAAATATAGAACCCCCAAAAGCAACCCCCTAAAACTCTCACAATACACGCTCCCAAATGCCATCCTTGAACACCTTATAGACTCCTTCCATATCACCTTATAGACCCCCCCCCCAAACTAGTGTCATGGTATTGGATGATTTATGCTAAGGATGGTCACATACTACCGGTTACCGGTAACGGCTATTAGTTATTAATGTAGTGTCTACTCCCTGCAAAGGGTGAAGTAGTTTTACATCTCACACCATTGCCCTAGGGCGTGGCCAAGGATGTTCTACGAGCAAACACTCTATTCACTCCAGCTTCCTCCGGAGACTAGAATTCTTCTTCTTCTTCTAGTATTACCTCCAAGCCTACATGGCATATAATATGGTTGCCTTAGTGTTGCCAATATTAAGCATGACTTTACCGCACCACTTGAGGTGGATATGACAACCTCCTAGTATTTTGTAGCTACTCGTTAAGTGGAGAAGTTTGTCATGATTGGCCCGTGAACTTCCACAAAGAGTTTTAGCAGAGGTTGCCCACACAAAACCATTAACAAAGAATGGTAGGACAACAAATGTTTGCAATCTAATGGCAACATGACATGGGCCTTGAACGGTTACTTAGTTTGACTAGCACACTTCTCCTATGATATGAAACACACAATGAGTACAAAATGGTTTGCAAATTCACATCGAGGCCATAGCCACTTTCTTCATGATTTTTGGAGCTTGTATGAATATCTTAATTATTATCAAAGTGACGATTTTGTGCTCATTGAGTGGTCATATAGGTCCCCGGAATTATGTTGCCTATTGCACAAAATGGTTAACATATTTTGATAGCGTAGTCCAATCTCTTTCAAACACGTGTCTTTTTGGTATCCGTTTTTGGAGCCTCATCTAACCACACCCTACTCAAAAGACAATAGTTTAGTTAAGATAAGTAAACTTATATTAGGCATGTCTACGTAAGGGGATGACACTTAGATACAAACATGAGAGAATGCACACAACTTTGCAAAAATGTTGTGGTGATGTGGCGCCCTTGTCATGTGAAAAGAGCCATTAAATTTCTAACATCTCCAAGGCTCGGGAACCGGTTCATCACATTGGCAGTGTGAACTTGCACTTTGAAAAAATGGTTCAAACTTTTTAGCAAATATAACAAGTTTTAGCTATAATCGTGTGAAGGAGAGGCTTTAAGGTCGTGAAGTTTGCATTTCTATCCATCTATATAAGATAGTAGGGTCATACCAATGTGCATTGCATGTGTCTAAAAAAAGCAAGTGCTTGAGTAATGGAAGGTGCTAGCAAGTACACATATAAGAAAGCAGTATTCTTCGAGAGGACCTCTCCTTTGCATCAGTGTAAGCACAATTTTGCACATGAGTCATGTGGCTAAGGAAGTACTTGTTTATGTCATGACATTATTTCATTCTTATTTTTTATTATATTCTTATTTGTCCCTTTTGCTACATTTTTGGCATATAAGAGGGGTACTAAGATACATTTTCTTCATGTCCTATCTTGTAGTGGGCTATTTTAAACACGTATATAGAGTGGTGTGTAATCAGAAGTGGCTTCACAATGGACACAAAAAGACAGATGTTTTCTAACTTAACGAATAAAGTTTTGATAGGGGCCAAGAAAGGAATTGGAAGTTGTTAGGACACGACACATGTTGTGCACCAGGCACAAACAACGATGGGTGTGAAATCGAGTAGCTTTGGTTTGGAGGATAGTAGCCCCTTTGATAAGTTCCACACGTTCACTCTATACAAGCACTTTTAAAGTTGTGGGTCACATGATTAAAATTTATTTCTTATAGTACACAAAGGGTCCCCGTGAAGAAAGTTGAAGCTATGATTCTATTTGGTCAAAGATTATGATATAATTGATTTATTTACCAAAGGAGTTGAAACTCTCCCCTCTTTATATTGCATATGTGAAGGGGGTGGAAGTATGAATGTAAAGGGGAGAAAACACCTATGATTTTGACTACTTTTTATATTTCACATTTAAATTGGTATTATGAGGGTTTGAGGTGTATGTCAAGACAACACGTGGGTATGCTCTTATACATTACGAGGTGTTGAGTCTAATTTTTCTTTGTGTAAAATAATAAATTAAAAAAGAAATAGTATAAATTAATAAATTAAGAAGAAGAAGAAGAAACCATGATGTCCTTAACCCTGTGAGGTCTTTTTTTTAAATAAAATAAAATAGGTATGGGCAATAACTTGCCCATCCCTCCCAATGCTTGAGATTGAGCCAAATATCATGTTTTAAAGGGGTCATGTAGGCCATCTCAGGGGCTGATCACACCGGCCAGTTCAGACACCATCCGTCGGTATCTCCGGCTGTAATAGTGTGAAAAGTGGTGGGCCAACATCTATTTCAGAACATAATCCCCAACAATTTCACGGCTGGAACTAGACAGAAAGTTTGGTGTGATCGGGGCATCACTCCCTGCCTTGCTACCTCTACCCTAGTACATAGAGTCTCCTAAGGCCGTGAATTTTCACACATGTTGTTGTCACATTTGACATGATGGAAAAAAAGAAGTCAAGAGGGCACAAAATTGCGTTCCTTGAAAAGGGCACCGATTGCCCTTGAATAGATTTGGGCGAACCAACCCATACACTCATTCCTTGTTGGATGCCTAAACCCTTGCCTCCAAGGAACCAATGTACGGGTTGTTTCGCCTCAACCCCCTTGAATATGGGTTGGGAGAGGATCTTGCCTTGGGGAAGTTACGGTAACTTCAAACTCGGAAAAAGGGTATGTGCATGGGATTTGTTGACCTAAGCCCCAGATCGCCCTATGCAAGCCTAGCTTGGCCCGCAAAGAAAGAAAAAGAAAAAATAACGCCCGTATATAAATACCGGCATGAATATGAGCCCGTTGGCCTTACATTGATCATGGTATTCCGTGATGCAATATAAGGTGTTCTGCCTCCTTTGGGAGGTGGGCTTTGGTGGTGTACTAGTCATCCCAATTTATTAAGTTGGGGGGACATGTGTTTGTTTGTTGTCTAATTTTCTCTTGTTTAGTACTAGGTATGTGAGGTATTTGATAGCATTCTGATGTATGCCTTTCATGAGATTTTTAATGTTGGACTTTGGGATTTTTAGTTTTGTGAGTTTGTCTATGGAGTGTTCATGTATGGCTCCTTTTACTCCAACTGTGATGGTAATAAGGGGGTTGGTTTTCCATCCATTATTTTGGATGGCGTTAATGAGTGGATCGTATTTGGTGTGCTTATGTGTGAGGGCTTGTTCGGGGAATCTATCATGGCAGTATGTGAATTTGATGAGTTGGATTGTGTGGTTGGGGGATGGTGATATGGGTAGTTGTGTTTGGGTTGGGGCTCTGATCGTGCACAATATGTCCGGTCGTAGTTTGGCTTGGCATTGACATGGTTTTGGGGGGCATGTGCATTGAAGGAGCCATTCTCGGACTGTTTGTTGTGGTTGGTTGTTAAGGTGGCTTGCATTGGTCAAGGTGAAGAACCGAATGTTTTTATTGGCTTGTAATGTCTGAGTGATGAGGTGTATTGCCTTGTTATGTCTTGCAATTCTGAGTCCTTTTAGGTATGGGTGCTCACACGTAGATAGGAGGTGGGGCCTTGTGTCTCTTTCATTTTTATGGCATAATGTACAGTTAGGATTTTGGTATGTGAGGGGCCAAAAGATGTTTTTCTTGTGGTTGCCCACGCATTGGGCATATCTAAATTTTAGTGTTTGGGTGATTTGGGTATCTGGCACATTTTCGTTATGCCAAAAATGGTTGGAGAGCTTCTGGTTTATTTGGGTGTTTGATAACCACTTGTCTACGTATGGAAATTGATTTTTGGCTAATACGGTTTCGTGGTTTCTGTGTTCTTTTGTTATGAATGTGTGTAGATTACAGATGGCTCCATCATGTGTGGTTGTTGGGCAGCTGGCTAGCCAGTAGGGGGTAGGGTGGGCTATGTGTATGTGTGGGGTATTGGTTGGTTTTTCTTTGAGTGTCCCCTCATTAGCTAGTGTGTCGACTATTTCGTTTCCGGTGATACTTGAGTGTGCTCTTACTTTGTGTGGGGTCCAGTATATCTGATGTACTATGGCTGCTACGAGTAATTTGTCTGGGTGGTGGTGTTGCGATGTTGGATGTCGGATATGATTGTTTATTAAGAATATGATATTAAGGTTGTATGTAAATATGTGTGCGTCTATTCGGGTGAATTGTATAGTTTTGATAGCAATGAGTATTGCGTTGAGCTATGCTCTAAGCATATTTTGGTATCCAAGAGTCTTTATGATATTTGGGTGTTGTTGTTGGGGCTATATACTCCTGGTCCTGCAGTGTTTCCCTCTATTAGGCCTTCGGGGTTTGTGGATCGTGGGATAAATGACCCGTCCGTGTATATGCATTGTTGTGGATGAAATTTAAAGGGGTGGATGTGTTTGTATGTGGCCGGTAGGGGTATTGTAGTGGTGTTCGTAGTGTGTGGGTGCTTGTTTTGGGGGCGTTTTTCCATGCATTGGAGATTTAACATTATAGTGTGTGGGGGTGGGTTTGATGGGATGGGTGTCTATGTGTGTGTTCATTGCTTGTTTTAGGACTTGTTGTAGTTTGTTTGGGGTTTGGACATTCGTGGTTGGGTTTGCTTGGTTGTGTATGCAGATGATTGATGTTAGTGATGGTTCGGTGTATTAGTAGTATTTTGGCCATTCCGGTGTGGGGTCGTAGTGTATAGTGTGTGGTGGTATTGTTGCCATTATGTGTATGTCAACATTTGTGGTGAGTGGGAGTTGTTGTGGTGTCCAATCCTTGTGGTTGACTATTAGGATGGTGATTGTTTGTGCATCTTCTTTGGTGCCCATTCTAGCCCAGTGGATGGCTTCTAAGGTCGTGTTGTGGTACGTGGGGAATGCTAGGCCTATTCATGTCCATCCAAAGGATTTTGCGTGTCCCATCGAGCCAAATAGTATGTCCCAATTGTGTGGTGAGTTATATTGTGTAAGTTGGATGGGACAAGTGAGGGGGGATGAGTAGTATGAGTGTGCGATTAAAGGAGTCTATTAATAATTTGGTGATTTCGGGGCGTAGTGTTTGATGTAAGTTGTTTGCTTGGCCCGCACACCCTAGTAGGACAAGCTAGAACGCTTGTTTGTAATGGGTGCACACCACTATATGTGTGAGATAATTTATGCATTAAGAAGACTTGGGCGACTTTGTGTCATTTTCATAAATTCAAGGTTTGGGACTAAATCCATGTTTGCAAATGAAAAAGGATTGACATTTTTTTGGTTGGACTAATTCATATTCACAAGAGCTATATTTGGAGCAAGGTAGGGGGTGAAATGGCCTACATGACCCCCTTTGAAACATGATATTTGGCTCAATCTCGAGCATTGGGAGGGATGGGCAGGTCATTGCTCATACCTAATCTTAGTACCCCTCCTATATGCCAAGAATGTGGCAAAAGGGACAAATAAGAATATAATAAAATAATAAGAAGGGAATAATGTCATGACATAAGCAAATACTTCCCTAGCCACATGACTCATGTGCAAGCTTGTGGTTGTACCAATGCAAAGGAGAGGCCCTCTCGAATAATATCGCTCTCTTATAGATGTACTCGCTAGCACCTTCCATTACTCAAGCACTTTCTTTTTTTAGACACATGCAATGCACGTTGCCATGACCCTACTATCTTATATAGATGGATAGAAACGCAAACTTCACGACCTTAAAGCTTCTCCTTCACACGACCATATTTAAATCTCACTATGTATTGTTATGTTTCACTCCCTCGTATCATTGGTTTTGACATTGATATAGACCACCAAACCACACGCATCACGTTGTTGTCATTGTAACTATCATCATTATTGCAAGGCTGCCTTTATGTTATTCCATAATGTCACATGCTACACGAATCAATTTTTTATTATCACGCATTCAATTAACATTACATAATTCCTTAATATTATGTGCACTTTAGTTGCCAAAACTTAAATTTATGATTTTAAATTAGAAGTTGTAATTAAAAAAATTATGGATCTAGAGCACAAGTTTTAAGTTTAAAACAAAAGTTGTAAATTTTAAAAAATAAAATAAAAATTGAGAAAAAAATTGTACAAAACTGAAAGTTATTAGAAATTATTTTGAGTTGTACTTTAAATTTGTTTCAACATATAAAGGACATCATGTCCTTACAAACCTCGTAATTTTTTTGCTTTTAATATTTGTAGATTCAAGTATATTTCGCATTTTGAGTTATGGCTACAACCCTATATGGAGCAACAATGAAGTGTTTGCTTTGCTAGAAGCATTTGGTGATAGATACCAACACATCAACACATGGAAATATGAGAGGATATAGATTGGAAGTATGTAATAGATGAAAGTGAATGCAAGAAGACCATCAAGGTGTACCTTAAAAGAACAAAAACCAAGTTAAGGTAAAATTGGACAACCTGAAGAAAAAAAGAAAAAAAGATGATAAACACAAAACATGAGTAGAGCCTTCAAAGTGGCAATACTTTGACAAAAAGAAACGCATATATGGAAGTAATCCCAAATCGGCAGGAATTCGTTGATTTATTGATGTTGGAGAACCATATTTTGCTCAAGTTCGACGTGATACATGAGATACCCAACAAACTCCAATAATTATAGTTTCAAGCACTGCAATTTTTCTGATGCCATCCTTATAAAAGACACTATCTTTGGCCGCACGTAGTTTCTAATTTCGAGGAGTGTCGGCCCTGCAGGGAGATTGTAATTTTGCAATTATTGATTTTTTCTAGAACAACTCAAACTTCATATGCGAGTTAAGTTATTTGAGGTTCAACTTTATGTCAAACAAGAGTATATGCTTGAAAACTTTCCTAAAAGCTTTGGAGTGCCCAAAAGTCACCTTTAAGCCCAAATCGGGCTTATGGGTTAAAAATATGTAATAACATAAAAGTCCCCCCCCCCCAAAAGAAAAAGAAAAAGAAAGAAAGAAAAAGAAGCAGAAGAAAAAAAACATTCTTGGGAAGCATTTTTTTCAACACTTCGATACGTGGAAGTGATTAAAAGAAAATCCTGGAAAAAAAAACACACACACACTATGGGAACATGTTCACAACATAAAGCTTAATCCTTCAACTTTGCCAAGCTTTATGCCAAAGTGATGGGAGCCAATCGTATGACAATTACAATTGCCGTCGGACTGCCACGACGGCACTTGAAATTGCCGTTGTCAAGGTGGAAGACAACGTGGGCAAAGTAAAGCTCTTCTTCTTCTTCTTCTTCGTCCTACTTTGATTCTCTCTTGTCCTACTCGCACGACTTTCACAACAAAAGTTTGTCTTTTGACTACTGCAACAGCAAAGTGGAATGAATGGGGAGCACGGACCACTCACCTACAGATGAACCGGTTGGGTTTGAGAAGTAACCGGTTGAAGTTCCAGACTTCAGGAAAAATACCCATCATTTTAGAGGAATCTACAGAATATACCTCAAATTAATGGAGGAATAACCGAAAGATGTCAACACGTAACCGACTGGAGTTGGAAACCCTAGGATCTCGACCGATTATGCCCAGAAATCTCCCCGGACGCTGGCAAAGTGTTTAAGTTATGTGTGTGAACAAGCCATGAGAACCCTAGTCTGTGGCTGGCCCTGTGGAAGCGCGGGATTCGGATCCACTCTGTGCCGACATCACTCCGACAGGGGCTTGGCACCTGGGTCCGTGGATCATCGTAGCGATGCTGTGGTGGAGGCATCGTCATCATCATTATTATTGTTTTCTTCTTTGTCTATGTGTGTGAGGAGTAGCAGCTCGAGTGTGAGAAATTCAGTGCCCTCCGCATCGCGGCCTGTGTCGTTCTCGGCGCTTGTGGACGAGCAGCCTGCCTTCGGGGTGCTGTCTGCGACGCATGCGGGATCTTGCGTGGGACACCCGAGCCAGGCGGCCGCTCCTTTGATGGCGCAGGTGATTCTCTCCCAGTGAGTCGTGGCATCTCAATTTTTCTCGGGGGGGATGAGCTTTTACCATAATTTATATGTCCATGTGAATTTGGACGGATAAGGATTTTGGCGGCAGCAGAGTGTCCCGTTGCTTGCTCATTTGTTTTGTCGAATTTCAAGCATGCATGTTCACGCAAGTGACTCTTTGAGCTAGTCTGATTTGTTCACTGTAGTAGTACTGTCGATTCGGCACCAATTATGGTTTAGGTTCAGATTATTAATGCAAACCTTCTTGACCGCAATGGGGTACTGTCGTAGTTCGGTTCGGCAGGTTGCCTAGATTGACCTCTCCTTGGTATGTAACCTATACGTGGTAGAGGGATGGATCTGCTCCTCGCCCTCGCTCTTCGCATACATAATATAATTGTCGAGCTTCTGGGTTTTCATTGGTTTTCTCCAGCGGTTTCACTCGGTACATTAGAAATATGACCAGCTGCAAAATCAGCCTGCATTCCTCTCTTGAATAATCCCAAACTCATTGGGAAGCGAGAACAATCATTTTAATACGTGAACAGTCCCCTCCCCATTATGCAAGTCAAGAGTACTCTTGAAGAGAACTATGTTCCTCTATCCCCTGTCGCTACAGTTAGATTCGATGACATTCAAGAGCCTGATAGTTTTCCTTTACGTATCTTGGGCCTCCAAAGTTGATGGATTTATCATGTACGAGGTGGAATTTGAACTGAGTGGTGAACTCTGTGCTCCAATTAGACTTGCTCTCAATTGGCAGACATTCGAAAATCAAAAAGTCAAGGGTCGGAGACGAATGTATGGTGCATGTGTCGTCAGGTCACGAGGATGCTAGGGGAAAATTCGGTATAACTAAGATGTGTAGCTTATCTGTACATTCTATGGAAACTGTTGTGCAGATGCCAAGTGATAAAGATGTAGAACCTGCATTTCCAGAGGAGCTTGATCGCTCATTGTTACCTAAGCATGTGGCGATCATTATGGATGGCAACTCAAGGTGGGCAGAAAGGAGAGGATGGCCAGCGACCACGGGGCATGAGGCTGGCGTGCGAGCCCTTAAGGAAGTTGTGAATTTAGCACAAGTGTGGGGCATCGAAGTCCTCACTGTTTTTGCATTCTCTACTGAGAATTGGTTGCGACCCAAGGTGAAACCACATACAAATGCTATTTAGGATAAGGATTATGGGTGTTTTTGGTGACTTCACTTGCGAAAGCGTGTGGTCAGTCCATTGATTTCAATAATTAGTCTGGGAAACTATCAACAAACTTGGTTTTTAAAATTCTGCTGTCCACACTACTTTGGAAAACCCTATCTCGTCAATTTCGGAACCAGTGTGGCTTACACCAAGAACCATGTACCTGTTTTTTCATTTCTTTTGTTGTCCAACTGTCAATGTTTGTTGAGCACATTTATGTACTTAAATTGCATCTTTTGAACATTGTAGCTAAGTATGACACTTCTTCTAGGTGCATGATAGAAACTCTTGTCTTTAAAATGGGAGTAATAACACTACACATATAAAAACTTACATGTGGTGTTATATGGAGATATCCCACTTTAGATCATGATATATGAATGGAATGGAATTAATGGTCACTCATAACGCTCTCCCTGCTGTGTATCCTTCTGATGTGGTGATTGATGCTTCCTAGCCATTAATGTAATTCAATTTTGAGATGCTTAATGGCTAAGAATCCTAATTGCAAGGTCGGTGTATCTGCCCACCTTTGTACCTGTTGTGATGGTTCACAATCTATCTTCATTTATATAGTTGTTTGTTATGCCTCTAAAGCCTGCATGTACCTAGGTATATCCGACCACTAATTCTGTTGGGGGGCTGCAGTTGGAGGTTGACTTCTTAATGTGCCTGTTTGAGAAGGCTCTGGGAGATGAGCTCAACAGTATAGCTAAGTAAGTGATTATGAAAGTAATCAGAGAGGGTAATCTGTGAACATCATAAAGGAATATGTTTTTCATATGTGTAAACAGAGATTTGTGTGTGTGGTCTGATCAATATTTTTTTGTCAATTTAGTGAACTCAAAGCCATTATTCTGGTCCAAATACTGATGGGGTTTGTTGTCCACGTGATACAGGGATGTTCGAGTCCACTGCATGGGTGATCTCACAATGTTACCAGATTCTGTGAAGAATGTGATAGCTAGGTTAGATGAGCATACTCAACACAACACTGGCCTCAAATTTTGTATAGCGCTGAGCTACAGTGGTCGCCATGATATTGCAAGTGCTTGTCAGAGGTTGGCAGCTAGAGTGGAGGCTGGAGAAATGAGCTCATCTGACGTGACTCAAGCAGCAATTTCAGAAGAACTGAAAACAAGCTGGTTAGGTGAAGCACAGGATCCTGATTTGTTGATACGAACAAGTGGAGAGCAGCGATTGAGTAATTTTATGCTTTGGCAGACAGCTTATACTGAGTTACATTTCGTGGATTCTTTGTGGCCAGACTTTGGTGAGGTCCAGTTTAAAGAAGCCCTATTGGCATACCAGAAACGGAATAGGCGATTTGGTAAGCGCAAGTAGTTAAATTCTAGTAATTATTTTAATTTATTGAGCACATGGTATCAACATCCATGGTTGAACATAACAAATGACTTTGAAAGAGGGTGCCTTTGTGGCTTGTCTCTGCAATTATTTGTTTCAAGGAAGTGTGTTCTCTTGGTTTTCTTGTTGTCCTTGGTTATGAGTGAAGGATGCAGATTTTTGGGTAATCTGCATCCCTTCTTACAGGAGGTTCAAGTGCACCAACTAGCACAATAATTTAAATAGACAGTTCCTGCTTCAGTTCAGCTACACTGTTTACAGTATTTAGTGTCACTTAATTATTTGGGATCACATGATGCTATAAATTCTCGTAATACATTTCACTTTCTACCAACAAAGGTCTAATAGGCTGTTGGGAGAGGGCATTATTGTACAGGAGTGTATCTCCATCCATCCAACATAAAAACTTGACTTGCCAATTCACATCAAATGGACTCAAGTAGAGTAATTATGGTGTCAAATCAACTAAAAATTGTAACCATTGGGGTGCATTCTATTTCAAGGCTTATATGTTGGATGAATGAGAGGCACGTTCTAATCGATGCCCCCTCTCTCTGGTTGTATGGGATACTGTATTATCTCACCCTCCACGGAAAACCAAACTGGTTAAAAATAGCATGCGTCCAAAAGGGCGTCAAGAATGTAGTAAAACAATAAAACTCGATTTCTAACAAAGGAAAAAGTAAACTGGCTAAACATAGCTACGCGTCCAAAAGGGTGTCAAGAATGCAACAACCAATAAAACACGAGTTTTAGCAAAGTCAACCCAGCTTCTATTTTTAACCAGCTTGGTTTTTCCGTGGAGGGTGAGTTATAGAACCTAAATGATTTTATTTGGTAAGAACTCACATTCTTAAGCAAAAAGTTAAAGCAAAGTGTAACTTCAAATAGTAAATGACACTAAATACTATAAACCTATTTCAACACCGATGCTTTTTTGATGGCAATGAAAGCACTACATGGCAGTCTGACCTATAGTCTATAGCGCGGGGAAGAAGGGAGTGGAGAGCTCCCCGAATGAGCTCTCAACTGGGGGGGGGGGGGATTTATAGTCCGCGGTTTCCCACCTACATTCGAACGCTCCCGGTCTTCTTGATTCCCGTCGATTTCTACACTTTGGATTCAAACTTTGCGGGCTTATAACTTGTGATGGAGGTAAGCAAATCAAGGTTCGATTACATCATTGGAATGCTCTTTCTCTCCTCTATTTTTTGTAATTTTTTTTTTGGGTCGACAAATTTTTTTTTCAACCATTTCCTCTCATTTTTTTGTAGCTGGCCGTGGATCGCCCTTCTCTTGTTGGGATTGACACATGCATTGTAAACAATTTCAACATTTTTCTAATCATTTCAGCATTTCATTGTTTATCTCAGCATTTTTTTATTTGTTTCAGCATTTCTTTGTTCATTTCAGCATTTTCTTTGTTCATTTCAACATTTTTTGGCTCATTTCAACATTCCATTGTCTATCTCAGCATTTCTTTATTTGTTTCAGCATTTTTTTTGTTCATTTCAACATTTTTTGGCTCATTTCAACATTTTTTGGCTCATTTCAACATTTTTTGGCTCACTTCAACATTTTTTGGCTCATTTCAGTGTTTTTTGGCTTATTTAATCATTCTTTGTTCATTTCAGCATTTCTTTGATTATTTTAGCATTCTTTTGTTTATTTCAGCATTTATTGGATTTTCCAGCATTTCTTTGTTCATTTCAAGAGTTTTTTTTGTTCATTTCAACATTTTATGAATCATTTTTCACCATCCTTCCAACTTCTATTTTTTGTTACCATCTAACACTAAATGCACTCTTGTAAGAATGTTAAAATTACCATGTTTTACTACACATCTGAAATAGTGTTAGAATTGCTAATTAGTGTTCTAACACTAACCTCGCAAATCACAATTAGTGTTAGCTCGGCCAATTAGTGTTGGCAACATTATTTACCAATTTTATTGTATCCATGGCAGTTTGATCTATAGTCTAGATGTGAAGGGAAGTCAAATTTAACCCATAGGTGCCCATAACGCCCTGAGAGGTCATTTCCCATACTTGCTATGAGAGGTGATGATTATGCCAAGCAGATTCTCACTCCAAAATTCTTAAGACATTGTTCATAACTTGCAGTTGAATTGTACCAATTTGCCAACAATACTTGCTTGAGGAGAGTTGCAATCCTTAGAAAAATTGGTAGACAGCTCCATGTCTAAATTTGGCAATACTTAAAGGGATACCAGATGTTGGTGCACCTAAATAATTTCTGTCTCAAACCAATATATTAGGTATTTTTTCAAATTGATTTTGAAAGTCATGCACAAACTTCGGATCAAACCGTTTGAAACCCTTAAATGCCAAGAGAGCATTGAAATGACTTTTAAAATTTCACAAATGAAGTTTTGTTGTTCATAAATTAAGTTTTGTGAAGACTTTCTACTCAAGACAAGGCTATTTGTGCCAACAGCTGGTACAATAAACAAGATGAAAAAAACAAAAAAAAAGATGTCTCAAGTCGGAGTTCTCCAAAGGTCACGTTTCTTGTATGAGGGTTTGAGGTTGCTCAAGAAACTTGACCTCTGGAGAACTCCCCTAGCAAGAAGTGTTGCCATGTTGGCATCCATGTCATTTTCCCATCCATGCTTGAAGTTCTCCATTGGGATAGTCTTTTCCGTGGTATAAACCCTGGCCAGTGAAATCTCCATTTTGTAGCCAATCATACTGCTCCATTCCCCTAAAATTCTTCACCGTCTAAACCGGCCTTTATTCTCTTGTCTCTCTCATTTTCAAGTGAAACCCCTGTTATTGCAGCCGAGTCCCATTCCATTCCACCAAAGGTTTTTAGGGTTTAGGGTTTAAGGTTCCATTGAGACCAATTGCCTCTTGCGCTTTGTGACTTCTCACAGACAGGCTTGTTCAAGAGTGGGTCGCAGAGACGAGAAGAGACGATCGAAATGAGAGCCGAGAGGCAGCTGAAGCCGTTATTGTTGCGGACAATTTCCCAGTTACGCGTACATGTGAATCCAGGCACCTTATCATCTCAGGGTGCTGCGCTACCCGCGGCATCATCAAGTCTCGGAGGGGATGATGTCCGAAGAGACGTCCACACAAGTTCAGCGTCCCCATTCCAGCAGAAGCAGGGCGGATTTGCATCCTCAAATGGACCATGGATCCGAGCTGCCCCGCAGTTTGTCAATCCTTCCTTGTGTCTGGATTGTCTCCAAGGAGGATCTGCTCGGTTTTCCACCGCACCCGAACCGAGCCTGGCAACCTCGCCAGATGTTCAGGGTATGCTCACAATGTCCAGGGGTTGTGGGAGAAAAGGCTCTGATGCATGGAGAAGGGAATGTTTCTGCACAGGAGGGAATTCTGGAACCTCTTTGTTGTGATTCCATGATTGAAATTTGACAATTCCCGGAGTGGAAGGGCAGCTGATTGAGTTTTCTTGTTCTGCTTGATGGTGATGCTTTTGAGTGAAATGCCATATCTAAGAATGATGTGCTGTGAACAGGGGACTTGACCAACATGTTGGCATCCAGCCGCCAAGAGCCACAGAGGATCCCGTTCAGAAGAAAGGGTGGTGACAGATACGCACGGTCACGAACAAATTCTGTAATTTCAGGGTTGGTGAAGTTGTTGGAAGCCGCCCAGACAACTTCGGATGTGATAGAAATATTGGAGCAGCGAGCTGAAGAGCTGTTACGTCCAAATAGCTGGCCATGGCTGCCTCTTTTGGACGCATTGCAGAAAGGTCCCAAACCTCACATTGCTATGCAGGTTAGTTTTCTACTCAATTGGTAAATAAGTGGACCATTATAGTCATAGATTTAATGGGCTCTTTACACTAGAGCTTGAGGGCCTGCAACCATTGAAATTCAAAACCTCTCATTGGTGGACAATGACCGTCCCACTTCACTTTACACTAGGTCTCTTGAGGGTTGAAGAGACCAAGGAAGTTTGAATGGGTCTGAAGGTGAATAACCTGCATGGAGTCCTACATGTCATGCAATGGATAATGTTTCATGGTCTACCAGATTTTGCATCAAGCCCACCTCAACAAAGTGGGTCTAACACAAAACTGGGAGACCGTGACACTTCAAAATCTCATTACCCATGATCTAATATAACTTACTGTTTAGAAGGGTCCACATGAATAGGATGGTAACAAAATAGCATTCAGTTAAGAGCCTGATTGTGTATGTCTTACTCTACACTTGAAGGGTCATGACCGCACAAAATTCAATCTCAAATTTTCATTCTGGTGGCGACATTGGTTGAGGCTCATTCCTGTTCTAGAGCCTACAGTTGAGATTCTTGGTTGATGTTTTGATCATGACAAAAGGGTTTTCAGGAATCAAGCTGGTTTCACCTTAAGTATCTGTGAACATGGACAGGTTTTCAACTGGAAGAAAAGCAAGATGGGGTGGGAGGCGAATCCGAAAGAATATGCAAAGATGATATCTTTTGCAGGCCGAATCAACCAACCTCAATTGGCAGCAGATTTGTTCCATGAGATGGAGAGACGGGGTATAAAGAAAACAGCTGTCTGCTTCAATGCGCTGATTCATTCTTATGGCCGTAACAATGAAGCTCAGAAGGCTCTTCAACTATTTGAAGACATGAAATTGACTGAGGACTGCCAGCCCACATTAGTGACTTACAACACATTAATTTCAATGTACAGTCGATTATGTGCAACTGAGGACATGAAGAAGGTGTTTCTGGAATGCAAGGAAGCAGGGTTCAGTCCAGACAGGCACACATACAATGCGCTTATATGGGGTTACATGCGTGCTGGGCATCTCGAAAAGATGGAAGAAACCTACAATGAATTGCAGGCAGGGGAATGCAAAGCTGATGTAATCACATATAATGCACAGATAATTGGGTATGCCCGTGCAAATGCTTTAGACAAAATGGAGGATGCATTCTCAAATATGCAGAAGGCTGGGATCCCAATAAATGCCATGGTTGGTGAGATATTGGTTGAAGTTTATAGTCGTATGAAGAAATTTGAGAATATGGAAGGTGCACTCAAGATCATGGATAATACTGCAGGTTTAATTCTTTCCCTTGCTGTGCACTCTCCATTGGTAGTATTGTCCATTGTTCATTGTAGGACTACTTTTTACTTATTAAGTAGGAATTATTTGTTTAGCAAGATGTCTGCTTGAGCTACTTTTATGTCCTGTGGGATTTATCCCTCAAAGGACCGGGCATTTGGTATGTATTTGATTCTAGGTCATTTACACAAGCTCAAATCTCTGTATAATTCCATTTACATATATTTATGCTCCGATTTGAATAATGCATTTGTGTAATGGGAAAATTAGATAGGTGTTGTGAGGATATGGTAATGGTGATCAGCAAGTTATTCAGTTGTTGAAATCTTTCAGCTTTTGTTCCACAATATGTAATGTAGTTGTCTATTTTTATGTCACAGGGGTTCAATATGGCTCCCGAGTACATAGCATGGTGATAGAGAGCTATGCTGATTCTGGCCGTCTAGATGATATGGAAGCTGCAGTTAGGCGCATGTTTGAAAACAAGCGGATGTTTGCAACACCAAAGACTTTGGAGGCACTTATTCTAGCGTATACTAGAGTTGGTGCCTATGATCGCCTTGGAAAATCCATGGAAATGGTAAAGGGTGCAGGTTGGATCATCCAGTCTGATATTTACAATTTGCTAATATCTGAATATGGCAAGGGGGAGCAACTTGAGAAGATGAAACAGGTTTATGAGGAGATGGTTACTGCTGCTGTCAGTCCTTCTCTTGAAACATTTCTATCTATGATGGATGCCTTTGATAAGTGTGGTCTTGAGGCTGAAGTGTCGAGGACAATTGGTCTCATGCGAAAAGCAGGTTTCGATTCACCTACATTATCACAGCCTGCAGATCGCATGTGGACAGATGACGAGATTTTTGGTGGGAGGTCACGGTAACCTGGTAACTTTCTTTTACATCTACTCAAGAAGCAATACAGAAAAACGAAGTTGTGATAGAGTTCTTGCCAGCTAAGGGGAGGAAAGACATACTCTAGGGGCAGAAAGTTGCACCAATTCCACTACAGATTGCTGGTAACTCAGAATGTCAGTAGGAACCAACAATGTATGATGTATTCCTATGCATATGAAAACATCTGATCACTATCCTTTCAATCCAGCTGATTCACCAGTGTCAGCACCTGGTTTATGAAAGCAAGTGCACTTGAAGTTTGAGTGCTTTGGAAGAGATGTGCAGTTTTTCTGTATTTGTGTCAAGTGAGGCCTCAAGAATGTGCTTTGTATGGCAGAAAGGAAGTGAGTGGATGATTGTTACGTGAAGATTAATCTGAAGGTTTTTCCATTAGAGACTTTGCACAAGTTGTGAAGTCAGATCATGCTTCTGAATAGGAAAAGGTGTGACATCTAAATGTTTCATTATGCTCTCTATTGTCAACTGTCAAGCCATGTGCTTGGTTACTATACACCATTCCCTATTCAATTTGTGTGAACCACTCACATACGAGATCTGAATTTTGAGTAGCGATTTCTTGCAATTTCCATTCAGGTATGTAGCGTTACTGTGGGCACTTCCAACTCAACAGACAATTTTTGGCTTTTGGATTTGGGAATCTTATCCAGTTAGCAATTGCAGATCACACGTATTGTCATTTCAAGGTTCAGAGTCAGAGTTGAGATGCAAAAGTTAGAAGAGGTCAAAATGAAGTATTCTTTTTCTTTAAGCGATCGCATAAGCTCTCCCAATCATGTGAAATGTTGGACCTAGAATGTATAGACACCATTCTTTGTCGTATCATGTGTATTTTCGGTGTCTGCTCTTGACTAAAAGCCATGCTATATACTGCTCAATTGTAGATGTCCAATTAAGAAGGGTGACCCCATAGGGCCCACACACCTTACCTATATGCCATCACAACTTGGCTGAGTTGGTGTGCAGCAAGTAACTTATGGGAACTAACTCACTACATTTATTGTCAACATGTGCGAGTGATGCTTTACTTATTGAAACTTGGTGAGACTTGACAGTTGTTGGTGGGGGATGAGGAAACTGCGTCGACTATCACTTTTATTGCGTGTGTTGATGAACAATGTCTTTTCTAAGTATGCTAAGCTTACTAAGTGTCACCAACTCACCAGCAAGCATTTGTAAGGGAATAATACCCTGAGATCATTTGAACTCTTGATTAGATACCTGGCGAGGATGGGTAGAATGATGGATTTGCCCACCTTAAGTTTGGCAGCAACCGAGTGGAGAATTTTGCACTAAAGCCCCTGAGGGTCAGTGCTTCCTGATGCGTGGGCATGGCAGAGGCTGTGGGAAACGGTGAGAGAAAATTCTCGCATACTAGTGTACCTCTCATCTATCCAACATGAAAACTTGACTTCCTCTCAGTTTGTGGCTTAACCATCTCAAATTGACTTCAGTTAGCCGAATTTGGGGTCTTTGATGTTGATTTCAGTGGCAAATCAACTATTTCTAATTTTATTTTGTATGTTGGATGAATGAGAGATTTGCTCATATGCAGAAAAATTCGCTTGCCTCTGCCCGTGACCTTGACATGCCCCTTGTGCAAGCTGCCCACTATGAGGAAGCACAAGAGGATCCAGTCTTTGGGGATTTATAATGTGAGGGGAATGAAAGTTAGTAAACTACATATCTGCCATACAATAAATAAACTACATACTAGTACACTCTAGCCTCCCTAATATCATGGGGCAACCAAAGTGCACATGATATTAAGGAGGTCTATAGTGTTAACATGGATGCGTGATAATAGAGAATTAGTGCAGCATGTGACATTATGGAATAACACAAAGTCAACGTTGTGATATGACAATTAATGACAACGATGACAATGTGATGCGTGAGTGTGTGGTTTGAGTTCTTTGGTGGATTATTTTAATGTCAAAATATGTGATATATGGGAGGGATATGTAACAAGGAGGGAGGTGTAACAAGAAGGAGAGAGATTTAAACAAAGCACATCTGTTCCCTAAAGTTTTAGGACATAAGAGAAGGGGTGACATTACGGAGGGTGACATTACAAAGGTTAGGGTGTATGATGCAATACTTGTTCCCATATTGCAAAATGAGTGACTGTCAAGGGTGACATGTTAAGTAGATGGTGTAGAGATGACTTGGGACATTTATTCATATGCAACAGTTTGGAACAACACATACCCAAAGTAGTAATGGTTGTTCCCAAACCTCACTCAAGATTTTGGAATAGATGGATGGATGGATGTTTGGAAGTCCAATGAAAAAGAAAGGAAAAGAATGAAATACTAAAAGTTGGCATCTCGCAAGGGATGATGCCCCCCCTTTCTCTCTCTCTCTCTTGCGCGGGACACATGGAGACAGGCTCGTCACTCATCATCTGCAACCAGCAACCATCGCTGTGGCAAGCTGTCGTAAGGGCCCGATGAAGACGACTCAACAATAGAAATTGAAAATAGGATTCAAATAGGAATTAGGAAAGGAATAAGAGCAGGAGGCCAACAATGCATGCCACAAAGGCCCACTTCGGAGTCGGAGTCGGAGGACTTGCAACAGCAGCAGCAGCGTTGGGAGCGGAAAGGGGAAGAAACATAAACAGAAGCCGCAGCGGCGGCGGAGTGATGGTGGTGCAACGAGTGATGGCGCTCATGCAAGCGCACGCATCTCCCTCCTGCTCGCTGCGAGCGGTGGAGGGCGTGAGGCGAGGCGGGTGGGGCTCCCAATTGCGGAATCACCAGCAGCAAGGGAGTAGGAGTAAAGGTTCGTGGAGCTCCCAATCGGCGGTGCGGGCGGACGCTGGGGTTGCGGCAGTGTCGGGTGCGTCACAGGTATTTGGAATCTGGAAGACTTTGTATGGAAGGATGTTGGGTTTGGCAGAAGGCGGCAGAGTTGGGTAGGAATCTGGAAGGAATTTGTGGAATTTCACAAAAGTCGAGTTCATTGCCATGCATTGCAATGTGAAAGAATTTGTGGGGGAAACAGAGTCGGGTGGAAATCTGGAAGGAATTTGTGGACTTTCAGAAGAGTTGTGTGCATTATTGCCATGCATTGCAATGTGGAAGGATTATGTTGGGAAGAAGTGGGTGTGTCCATTGGAGGATTGGGGTTTGCTGAAGGAGGCAGAGTCGGGGGAATTTGTGGATTTTCTTGAGAGTAGAATGTGATGGAATCTCGGGGAAAATGTGGATTTTTCACAAGATTAGAGGTCATTGCAGCAGTGTCGGGTGCGTTCGCAGGTAAGAATCTGGAAGGAATTCATGCATAATCTTGAGAGTAGAGTGCATTGTAATGTGGAAGGGTTTGTGGAATTGTAGTTTTTGGAGAAGTGGGTGGGTTCTCATGTGAATCGGAGGTTTGGGGTTTGCAGAAGGTGGCAAAGTCGGATAGGAATCTGGAGGGAATTTGTGGGTTTTCTTGAGAGTAGAGTGCATCGCAATGTGCAAGGATTTGTGGATTTTCTTGAGAGTAGAGGAGGTTGCAATGTGAGATCTGTGGGGAGAAGTAGGTGGGTTGTGAAGTGAATTGGAGGTTTGGGGACTGCAGAAGGGGGTAAAGTCGGGTAGGAATCTGAAAGAAATTTGTGGATTCTCACAAGAATAGAGTGCATTGCCTTGCATTGCAATGTCGAAGGATGTTGTGGAGAGAAGTGGGATGTGAGTTAATCGGAGGTTTGAGATTTGGCAAGAGGCTGCAGAGTCGGGTGCATTTGTGGACGGATTGTTGGGCGTGGAGTTGCCCAACGGAGGGAGGCGCAAGGAGAGCACCTCAGAGATCATATTTCTGGGGACGGGGACGAGTGAGGGAATTCCTCGAGTCAGTTGCCTCACAGATCCAGAAAAAGCATGTCCTGTAAGTGCAATTCCAATCGTTTCTTCTTTCTGTACACAATGCATCTACTCGGCGTAATGAGTTTCCGGACTCGACAATAAATTTCATTTTGGTTCGGTCTTCATAATTTGGAGACTCTTCTTCAGAATGAGGGTAACCCTGAATGGCCTAAACGCTCCGAACTAAGACTCAATTTTTCAGATGTAGGTTTTGAAAGTGTCCTTCACCTTCAAAAGCTCGATCATAAAATCTCAAATGGTTATCCCTTATACGTCATGAAGTGCGCACATTTCAAGAGACGACGTTTCAACAGTTTGATCACTTCAGGATCATCTCATGCTTGCAACTTTCCACCAATCCCAAGTATCTGTAACCTCAGCCACTCAGATCAAGTTTCTCATCAAAACGATGAGTTTCCTGATCGTGATGAAATTCCAAAGTTTTTCCTTACTATAGGAGGACCAAAAGTAGTTTTTGTATGTCTAAGCGTATGAGTGATGTGACCCTATGACAGTACCTCACAACTTTCTCTTTTGTGATAGTTCTGGAGAAACCCTTGGAAATTTTATTTTACAACACATCTTAGAAGTTGCTCTACCCCTCAGGCTGCCTTTAAGGGTTTAGCCTTGAGCCACAACGAGTGAATGTTAGGAGATAGAATTGATTTTTACCTGCCTTTCAATTCTGGAATGTGGATAGGGGCATTCACGACAGCTCTGTTCTTTCCAGTACAATGTGTGGATGGTGGTAATGTGGATGTTGTTTCAGTCGTAGACGATTTAGCCCTTTTAGAACAAGCTCTATGCCTGAGCAACTACAAGTGAGAGATGAAATACTGAACACCTGCTACTAAATTGTACTTATCTTTCCGCCCTAGTGGTTGCCACTACACTATATAGGATTATTGGACACCAGGCCACTTATCATGGGCCACAATATTTTTCTAGTAATACCTTCTCTCCTAATGTTTATTATTGTTGGCCACATGATTTTCATCAACATCAATTACTGCGGGTCATTATTACCAAAACATAAAAACTACACTAAATATGATATTCAGTGTCACCAATTTTAATTGTCTTGCTCAATACTAATTGTAAACCGCAGTATAGTGTCACCAACACTAAATGTTAACCCAACATTATTTGTCACTTGTTGTAAATTTTTTTGGAGATTATAGATTTAATTGTTGCAATTACTGTCACTTACCAAGTGATTTTCATCTAAATTTCAATCAGCCATGACAATATTTCGTCACAAGTTGCTGACAAGAGAGGTAGGGTTTTGGCCAATGGATGAACTCATCCATCATCCATGACGGTATTTGTTCATAATAAGTGAAATCCAAAAAGTTACCATAGTGACATTAAATAACATATGACACTAAATATCATATTTAGTGTAGTTATTTCTGTACAAGAGGCTTCTGTACTTTTTAAGGAGACAACACAAATTTCTTAAAGAGTCTGAATATCAATATTGCCCACGATAAATTCTTGGCACATTAATTTCAATGCCACACTAAATAAGATGTTAGAGTAGTGGATCATTCATGGACTCACAGATGTGGTTAATAGATTGGAGGAGTTTAGGAGTGGTTACATTGTCAATAAAGGACGAGGAGGATACAGTGGGTTTTTATTCTATTTTATAAAAAATCTCAAACAACTATTCTCCCTTGAAGCTCATGGTTGAAGCTCCACAGGTGTGCTGGGCTGCAGCAAAATTGGGAAATAAAAATAGGCGACGAAACACAAGTATAGTGCTGCGGTATGCGGCACCTGATGGGCGGCTTCTCAACATTCTCATAGATGCTGGCAAGTATGAGCTGCTTTCCTATGTCCCCAACCTGCACACAACACATACAGTTTTTTTTAATACAAAATTTATCTGCTTGCAAAACGTCATTGCTGTGGAGAAATAATGAAGTCAGTCAAGAATCACAATGAATAACAATCTGCAGAATGGAATGAATGGTTACGATATCTTCAACAAGAATCACAAGAATTTGGGGATGCACTTGCAACTGAAATTAAATGTTAGTGTGACAATGTTGGTGTGACTATGTTGGTGTGTGAATATAGATGTTGTGCAGGAGCTAACACCTCTGTTATTTTGACCCATCAGATTCTTTTATCACAGTGCACTCCAATGGTTTCCATATTTTGGGTAAGAAACTGGCACATCATTATGTGCAATGTCCAATGGAGGAGGGCCATTTATTATTTGTTGATTATTTTTTAATTTCATTTTTAACTGGATAGATATAAACATGTTGCATGTGGATGGAAAGGGATTGCTTAGTAGCAGCCTTAGGAGTTTAAGTTGTTGGGCAGGTGATCAACCAGCTTGTCATAATTTTACGAGTCTGAGAATGTCATTTTATACAGGAATTTGTATTGCATATTTGCAGGATCAGGAACCTGGATGCAGTTATTATAACACACTCTCATGCTGATGCAAATGGAGGTAAAAGAGCACACAACATGTCCTAATTGTGTAGTAACACGTGTTCTCTAAGTTGATCATTTGAACTGTTTTGACTAGCATTCTTAGTTCTATCTGATTTCTATCCTTATTGTGTAGGATTGGATGATCTGAGAGATTGGACAAACAATGTACAACCTACTATACCAATATATGTTACTCTCCGTGATTTAGAGGTATGTCAAGCAGTTTTTCTGCCATTCATTATTGCCTGTGTCTTCTCTTCATGCACTAGAAAATGATTGGATGTTTCTCTTCCGAGCTGGAGTTATTCCTGTTATGAAGCACATCTGTTGTTAAGTCAATTATTGATGTCTTTGTGGGAGTAGGTGATGACGAAGTCGCATTATTACTTGGTGGATCCTAGCGTCATCACAAAAGGGACAGCTGTCTCAAAAATCCAATTTCTTCCTATAACAGAGGAACCCTTCCTAGTGCATGGTCTCAAGGTAAGGCTCTGGCAAATCCAGGAGTTCATAATTATTTGTATGACCACTTCTCTTCTAATAACGTCTAATATGAACTTTCATAGTTATCCTGCTCTTTGAACTTTTTAGAAGCATAGTCAACCACCTCACTTGTGTTTTTAGAACTCGCACTGCCACTCAAAAGGCTTATAACTATTGGTGGGCTTTTGGACCAGGTGATCCCACTTCCTGTTTGGCATGGGCCGGGCTACCGGTCACTTGGATTTCGAATTGGCAATATGTGTTACATCAGGTGACCCTTGCTGAATATTATTTACTGCATGATATTATGCGTAAGTAAAGTGGCTGCTGAGCTGGCGAGATTTAGCCATGTGGTTTTAGGGCCACTACGCAGTATGGCCAAGGGCCATGACCATGAAACTCATCCAAAGGCCGAACCATGGAATATTGAAATTGAAATTTGTGTGGTCATGGGTCCCAAGAGTAGTGTAAAGACATGTGCAACCAAGTTCTAAACTGAATACTATTTCATTACCATCCTATTCATGTGGGCCCTTCTATCCAACAAGTTAAAGGGCTGTGAGATAGTGAAGTGCCATGGTCTCCTCGTTTTGTTTTAGACCCACCTCTTTGAGGTGAGCTTGATGCAAAATCTGGCAGACCATGAAACACTATCCATTGTGTGCCATGCCATGTAGGACTCCATGTAGGTTGGTGATCCATTCAAACTTCCTTGGTCCCTTAGGCCCTCAAGTTTATAGCGAAGTGTGACGGTCTCTGCATTTGCCACCAATGAGAGATTTTAAAGCAAAGTGTGACAGTCTCTGCATTTGCCACCAATGAGAGATTTTAGATTCTAATGGTCAAGGGCCTTCAAACTCCAGTGTAAAGTGCCCCTTAGTTCCAGCCTATGCCTAATTATTGCAGAATGGCAAACTCTGACTTGTACAGGTAAAGAGAGTTTAGTACAAATCCCCATAAATACTATGGTTACTTAAACCTCAACCCTTAAAAGGCATTGGTTTTCTACACTGCTAGAAGCAGTATGCCCATGCAAGCCTCCTGTATGTATTTATGGAGGGCCATTCTAACTGTTTAAAACCTCAACCCTTAAAAGGCATTGGTTTTCTACACTGCTAGAAGCAGTATGCCCATGCAAGCCTCCTGTATGTATTTATGGAGGGCCATCCTAACTGTTTAAAACCTCAACCCTTAAAAGGCATTGGTTTTCTACACTGCTAGAAGCAGTATGCCCATGCAAGCCTCCTGTATGTATTTATGGAGGGCCATTCTAACTGTTTAAAACCTCAACCCGGCATTGGTTTTCTACACTGCTAGAAGCAGTATGCCCATGTAAGCCTCATGTATGTATTTGTGGAGGGCCGTTCTAACTGTTTTAATTAATATCTTATGATTAGATACTCTATGGAGTATGCATGCTAATTTCTGACTCAGCTTGTTCTTCAGTGATGCAAGTGAGATTCCAGCAGAGACGTACCCACTGTTAGAAAACTGTGACCTTCTCATTCTGGTATGTCAACAGCCTTGCACTTTTCCTTATTCTTGATTCAGGAGAACTTGTAAAATTTTGAAGTTGTGACAATGTGTAGACGTGTACTTAGATTGCACCTTGCAGGGAGTATTAAGTTGAGCTCAGAAGGGAAATATAAATTGTGTCTTCCAAGTGTCTACACTGTAGACTTCTCATGGAGCATGATTTGCTTACAGGATGCTTTAAGACCAGACCACTCCAGTGCAACGCATTTTGGGCTCCCTGCGGTGAGGATTTTTTCATGCTCATGCAATCAATCTTTTGCTTGGTAGATTTTTGGAATTGCAAAGAGAATGAGTTGCATAAGTCAATCATGAGCAGTTCATAACAGATTATACATTGAACACAACCTCTTACAATTTTGATTGGCCACCATGTTTACTTATACTGTAGTGGGCGTTCTATTTCATCTTTAGTTTCCACCTGGGATTCAACTTTGTATCAGCCAATTTAGGATTGACATGTGGCATGTCTCAGAGGAAGAAATTAATTGTAAATTTCGAAATAGAGAGTCCTTAGTGGTAGTCTTGAAGTGAGATGTATTGGCTCTCATGTTTTGAACACTCTGTTTACAGGCTCTTGAAGAAGTTCGAAAGATTCGACCAACTCGCACACTCTTTACAGGTGGGTTTCCAACTTGAAGTCATTAACATGTTGATATGCTGCAAGTGCAGTGCAACATATCAGGTTTCATTTTTCCAGAGAAGCATTGCAAGGTTGTATTTCAGGAGTCCTTTATGTGATGCTGGTATTTGGAGCTATAAATTGATTTACACATGAAATTGTTTGAGCAGGGATGATGCATACAATGGATCATGACAAGATCAATGCAGAGCTTGAAAAGCTACTTGATAGTGAAGGTCTTGACATTCAATTAAGTTTTGATGGCATGCAAGTACCACTTAACCTGTAGCAGGATGGAAAAAATAGAGGGACATTGCGCCCATTGGCCAGCATAATTACTGGGAAGAGCTGTGTCTCTTGGGGTTCCTGCCCAGAGTCAGAGTTTACCATAAACCCTAAACTCTACCCTGAGCCCAATACTTCCTGTGAGAACCCATAAATTATTCACATGCCTATGAATGACTCACCGATTTGACAATTCCTTATTGGCAGCCATTTGCCTTCACAGGGGGACCATCCAGTGCTGCAGCTGGATGGTTTATATTCCTTCCTATTAAAAGATTTTCAATTAGTTGCAATCTGTAAAACATGTAACTGGTCTTGTTAGTTGCTCATGCCATCGGATTCAAGTCTCAGAGAGGAAGCCTTTTGATACCTTTTGGTACAACTACATTGATATTCTAGGATTTTGTGCTACAGAGGTATTTAACTACACCAAGAAATGCACCGTGTCAACACAGTTTACCAACTTTGGTCTGTAATTTTTATTTTTATTTTTTTTATTGCAATATTGATGATGCAACAATTTCTAAAAAAATTTAAGCTCTTAGTCTTTATGTTCATTGTTTTGGTGCTCTATGTTCATATATGTCCTTTGCCAAGATTTCAAGTATGACAGATTTCTATAGTATATTATTCGCAGTCCAAGACCAACAGAAAAATGCGAGGTTGGTGGCGCAAGTTGTGATCAAATTTGTGACCTCTGTTCTGTCATGACCACAACAGTTGAAGGTTATCTGACCTGATCGTACTAGGTATTCCAAGTGACCACAATTCAATCAGAAACGGTACTCTCAATGCTGACTATGCTGGAAGTAGGGTCTTTGGGAGAGCAAGTATTAGCAACGCCAAGTGCATGGCATGGGATTGGAGTTTTTCAGTTTGCAGTTGATCATGAGGATTGACATAAAACTCCACATTTTTAAGTCACTTCACTGTATAGCTTAGCCTAAAAGTTTGATCTAAAAAATGGCCTTCACACCATCAATGCTATCTACACTAAATATGATATTTAGTGTCATATGGTATTCAATGTCACTATGGTAACAATTTGGATGACATTTCTTATGAATAAGTGAACAAATACCATCATGGATGATGGATGAGTTCATCCATTGGCCAAAACCCTAGCATCTCTTGTCAGAAACTTGTGATAAAATATTGTCATGCATGATTGAAATTTGGACGGAAAATCACTTGGGAAGTGCAACACTATAAATATATAATCCCCCCCCCCAAAAAAAGTTACAAGGAGTGACAAAGAATGTTGGGTTAACATTTAGTGTTGGTGACACTAAATATCATATTTAGTGTCGTTTTGAGCCTAGTTGGCAAAGGGCGTGGCATGGTATAGAAGCGGAGGTTTTAAGCCTCAAGGATTGGGCACATGGCCTGGGTGTCCATAGCCCGGGCGGCCCTTGGAGGACTTGGGCTACAACAATAAAAAAGTAAAAATTTGAATGTGACAATAATACTTTGTAACAAAAACACTTTTTTATTTTTATTTTTTTATTGATGGGTAAAACACATGTAGTGGTTTATTGCGTTGAGGTAAAACGCAAGCTACGTTATTACCACATTCTATAGTTCGCGCAATGGCTTGCCTTGGTGGAAGCCACTTTTTTTGTTGTGTTGTACCGCCGCACGTCCGGCTACTTGGCCTTCCTAGCGGCTAAAAATAATAGTGGGGCAACAAAGCTGGGCCATGTGCCTAGCCCTCAAGCACTGACCCCCGGCCATGTGCCAAGAGATGAGGCAAGAATTTAAGACCTTTAAAAGTGTCGCCTCCGGCCTTTGTGATTGGTTGCTTTTAGTCTTAGCTATGAGGGCATGAGGAGCTCCATTAACAAAAACCAATGGTAAAATTGATAAGTGATAAGGCATTTGGGGGATGGGACAAAAACTATCCAACATGTCATTGCTTAGTAGATAAAACAATAAACATGTGTGAAAGCTACTTAACTAGAACCAACTCGAAAACCTCCGGAACAAGTTCTTGTAGGTGCACCGTGATAGTTGGGTGTCTTCGCTATAACCAAGAGAGCTTTACCTAGTTTTTAGGAAAAACTTTGGTTATTTGGTAAAGCCATGTTGGGAGGGGCCTTTAGTGTGGCATTGAAATGATGTGCTATGCTGATTAGAGTGGCCTCCATGTTTATTTTTGTAGCAACAAATGTCCCATGTCAACTTCTCTAGTTGCCACCCAATGGTTCCAAGGTCATTTGCATGGATTGATGAAGAATAGTGTGTGCCACACTAAACGAAATGTATAGTGTACTTATCTCTAGTACCTGTCTTGCGTCTTTCTTGAACGGGGCTAGAAAAAACAAGATCATTCTTGACCCAATGTTATTGGAAGATACAACAATTCCTTGAGAGAAAATTATACTACAATGAACATGGAAACATGATTGATGAATGTTTTAAGAGTTTCATCCAACTTCCATATGTACTAAGGTAAGTATATTCCAAGTATTGCACATTCTGGTCAGTTTCATACACCCTTGTGACAAAACAATCAACATTTGAGGTGTCAATAGGATCTTATAGACTCTCAATCAATGAGAACTAGCCACGTGGCACTTAGAAATTCAAATATTTATGGTGAGCATTAGAATTGGTTCTTCTCACTGGCTGCTAAAGCTTGGTGCACGGTATTTACCTAAGTTATTGGGGCTTGAGGAGCAACAATAGCAAAGCCTTCATCTGGCTTCAATTCCATCAATCACGGCCATGTGAGTGGACCCAGTAAGGTAGATGGGTCTTTAAGTGGCTTGTTTTCTTAATTGGACCCCTAAATTTGATTGGTATGCAGTTCGGTGAGGATCAAAGAGCAAACAACATAAAGACACGTGTTTAAAAGAGATACGACACTGCTTTCAAATATGAATATCTACTCTACATTCATTGTGAACAAAAATGGAGGACTTATGTATCCAATAAAGAAATCAACAAACATGCACCTCTGATAACCATAACAAAATCAGGGAGGTCCGATTTTCAATCTGGTATTCGCAGATGTTTCATTGTAGATTTGCTGATGCAACACAAGTCTTGTTGTGTACTGTACATCTAATCAATGGAAGTTGGAGAGCATGAAAAATGAACCAAAGAACACCCACATACCTTAGGCAAGAAGATCGGCCCCAAATAATCTTGTTGGGCATGATTAGAACTTGCTGTTGAGGATGCCAACTCGATTTGGGGACTGGATGGGCATTGTGGTGTGAGCGCATGTTAGGTGAAGTCTACAATAATCATCCCAATTAGTGCGTGTTACTATTTGGAGTTACGCAATGCAATAAAGTCTTACTCAAGAGTTCAATAGGTTTTTCGAACATTGTAGAATATAAACGACTTTGCTTGGTAACATAATACATTCTCAATAAATAGTCATAGCACCACGTGACTCGAAATAGTAACACGGACTAATTGAGACAATCAATGTAGTGTTAGGGTAAAAATGGAGAAACATGGGTCATGTGGGAATGGGGAAAAACACTCCAAGAGGCAACCTCTTTCACATAGGAAAAAAACACTCCAAGAGGTAACATATGAAAGAGGTCCTATATTTACATTTATAAGTGTTCAGAAAACCTCTATAACATTATTCAGATCCATAACAGTGTTTTGGGACTAACATTATTCCACAAAGTATTCCCCATATTCGGACAGAATGTGGGGAATATCTAAGAATATTCTATAGAATATTGTCAGTCCCACAATACATTGTTATGGAGGTCCTCGCTCCTTCTTCTTTTTTGTTTTTTTTGAAATATTTAAATGGTGAGTGAATCCATTGAAAAAGTAAAATTAAACTACATTTATTCCTAGTCACTGATTCTTTATGCAGAAAGGAATGTCGAATTGCAATGGTTCCTGACCCATGTTCATGAAACACGCAAGGTTAAAATATCAAGAACACACACACACATTAACAAGAGAAGGTGTAAAGTGCGTGGCCCTATAAGGTATCTGGGTGTCAATTGCTTAATTTTTCATGTTCTCCAACTTCTACCGATTAGATTTACACAACAAAACTTCTGTTGCATTAGCAAATCTATGATGAAACATATGCAAATACTAGATCGAAAAATTGGACTTCCCTTGATTTTGTTATGATTATTGGAAGTGCATGTTTGTCGATTTCTTAACTGGATACATAGGTCCTCCCAATTGTGTTCACTATAGAGTGTTGAATAGTTATTCATATTTGGAGACATAGTTCAATCTTTATTGAACACTTGTCTTTGGTCCTAATTCGCAATTGCTAACTTGCTGAAGCTTCTAATGCTCGAATCCATCGGCTAGATGATTCCACATAGCTAGAGGTGTCCACATTTGCCTCATCCCCCTTAAGAAGAGTTGCCACATAAGGCCCACGTACCTTAGTACTAAAAAAAACATACACATTGGATCTCCAAGTTTCATGTGACCCTTGCTAAGATGTTGTTGGGATAATCTCGACATCCTTCCTAAGGATTGTGGAGATTTATACATGCAACTTTGAACAAAGCACTTTTGGTGTGAACATTTTGAGATTATGCGACCGACCGAGTTGTTGAGTTGTCAATGAAAAGGGGGTGTGTTACACGCCTTTTCAAATGGTCTTTGGTGGGCCAAGGTATAAGAATTTTGGCCTTAGCATGTGCCTAACCTTGTGGGGCGTTGGTTTTGAGACATGTCCCTCTATTTCAAGCAAGGTAACTAGGCCTTTCATGGTCACTTCTTCTAATTCGACAATTATACTTGAGTGGTGTGTGGTTAGGTCTGGGTATAAGAACTAACATGAAATGTGCTTGTGTTTGAACTACGTGCTAAAAAATATGGTAGCTATTCTTGGTTCAATCATCAGCATAATTGGGGGGGGGATCTACCTATATGAGCATTTGATGTCCATGAGAATCTTTACTTGACAATGAAATTTAAGATATTCATACAAGCTCCAAAAATTATGAGGCAAATGACTACAGACTCAATTTGAAATTGACAATCATCTCAAACTAATTGTGTGTTTCTCATCCTAGAAAAAACAAGTGAAGAGTTTAAATGTCCATTTAAGGCATGCTTACCTTAGAAGTGTTTGTTTCAACTCCAGTTTGAAATGGAGGTTTATAACACTTACAATCGACATGCAAGAACCTTGATACCTAGGCAAAATAGGGTGCCTTAGTATGAATGTGGTTTAAAATGGCACCAACCCAAATAATAACTCAAATATACAAAGATGCTCAAGAATATTCGACTGGTATTATGATATTGATACTCACATATAGGTTGTTTGATACCACTACACCGTTTATGGTATTTAGTGTCACATGCGTAATAAAGTCACTTACCTTATTTTGAGGCATATGCTAGGTTACGATAACGATAAACAACTTCATCATTAGTGTCACCTCATGAAACTTGGCGTTCAAGTGCACTTACTAATATGTTGGTATGACTATGTTCAATAATGTTATGAGGTGCATGTTTATGTTCCACAATGGTCTACAAGTTCACTACAGTGTACACAAATTACACTTGCCATTAGTATGCTCAAGAATATCTTCCTCTTGCATGCTAAAAATGTAACCACATGACACTTGCCATTAGTACGCTCAAGAATATCTTCCCCTTGCATATCAAAATGCAAGACTATCATCTAAAGTATCCCAATGTGCTACTCTAAATGTCGTAGTGTAGATATTTATTTCACTTAAAGAAATTACTTGTGTTGACGAATGGAATCATATTGGCAATTAACTTCCATGACACTTTGAGACCTCTAGGCATCTAGTTAAGGCCATTTGCAATTAGTGCACGTGACACTTAATACCATAACCGGTGTATTGATGTTTGATCATTGATACCCATGAATTCACCTTTATACATACGACCAACCTTTGTTATACGTATATACCAACATTGGTGTTTACGTATACATCAACATTGGCATATACGTACACTCTTTGAGCGTCGTCGTATACCGGAGCAGACGGCTATGGTGGAGCCAAGTCATCGCTGCAGGCAAGCTGAGCCGAGCAGAGCAGATCGGGAATCATAGGTAGCTGGATACCCTAACTTAAAGCTTACTGCTGTCGTAGGCTTCACAGAATTCGGGAGAATTGGTGCCCAGATTCTTGTCTGCAAGAGGTGGCAAGAGCTGAGATTCGCCTGAATTCCAATCCACTCCGTCATCTTTGCAGTCTTTACGCACCCTACAGGCAACGGTGAATTTGAGCACTTCCGACGCTAATTTGCAGGTGCTTGTGGGTGATAGGAAGGAGCTTTCGGGTGCAAGAGTTGTGGCAGATCACTAGAGATTACGTTACGTAATGTAAGGGATGATTGTTAGTAAAATTGTGGGAGAAAATAAAGCGTGGGAGGCGTGGGAGGGATGTGAACCTCGTGGCTTTGGTGGATGGGAGTTGTTGTTGATGTATTATGGAATTTGGAGATTTAAGTTATCCCATCCAATTTGAATTTTGGAAAGGATTTTCGGTCCCATCGATCTTATGATGTTGAGCACATTATGAAGCCATAAGATTCGCCATCGGGTTTGGAGAGGATTCAATTCGGCTTTTACTGGTGAAGGACTGTGGAGGAGAAAGGCTTGTAGAGGTTAGGTGCCTCGGTGAGATTAGGTAGATTTTGTTTGCGTACAAGTGGAATTCAAAGAGGGAATCGTTAAATTCCGGTGTTCTTCTAGAAGATGCTTCATCAGAATTTTCACGAATATTTCACCGATGCAGCAGTTGGAGTAAGAGAGAGAGAGAGAGAGAGAGAGAGATACGTAGAGGCGTGACGGAGAGTGGATAGCAACTTCGGTAGTGAAATGAGGACTTTAGGAGGGCCGTGAGGATTTCATACATGTCTAGAAGAAGGATGGAGGAAGAAAGAAGGTAGTGTGGACCAAATGATGATGTTTAGCAATTGCAAATTTTAGCGAACAAATAATTACAGAACACGTGATTCACAACAAGAAAGGACACAGTGCAACAGAGTCCACTAAAATCTAGTCAAATACGTCGCCGAGACAACTCTGTCCACCAACTGATTGCATCAAATTGATTTGATGAATGATTCCACGATGTTGAAAACAAGGTTACGCTAAGTGGCCAAGTTTGCATAAATCTTCAAAGCTCAACGGGGTTGCGAATTATCCGAGGATTTAAATGTCCAGAAGAGGGATACAGGAAGAAGGTGATGTAGAGCAATGATGTGTAGCAGACTGCAAGTGAAACAAATTTTACTAAATGCATGAACAAGAAGTAAGGAGTCCAACAGAATTGTAATCGTTCATATTTCTGGTCAATCTGTCCCCGAAACAATTCTGTCTACCATTTGATTGCATGGAGTTGGTGTGATGAATGACTTGATGATGTTGAAAACAAGATTATGGTAGCGGCCAATTTGTGCCAAACAGTAAGTAATTTTCAAGTGCCTCGGAAATCTTCAAGCCTCACGGGGGTTGTGAATTATTCGAGGATTTAGATGTCCAGAAGAAGGATACAGGAAGAAGCTGGTGAGGAAAATTGATGTTTAGAAACAAATTTTAGCAAACGCATGAACACCAAGGAAGGGGTGGAACAGAATTCACTGAAATCTGGTCAACATGTCGCTGAAACAACTTTGTCTACCAATGGATGTGATGAAAGACTTGACGATGTTGAAAACAAGGTTTTGCTAAGTGGCCAATTTGCATAATTCGGAGAACTTCAAGGTTCAACTTGAGGGGGTTGTGAATTTGGGTAAGATTGATGGCGGGGTGTGGGAGCCAAGAGTTGATGGAAGATCCAGGGCCGTGGTTCGTGGAAGGTTTCCATCTTCCAAGTGATGTGGTTCACCAGATTGTGACATTACTGCCCGAGCGTGACCTGTGCGCCTTGGAAATCTGTTCCAGATACTGGCATTCAGTCTGCTCCTCCGACCTTCTGTGGTTCCAACTGTTCCGGAAGCGATGGAAGTCTGCCGACCCACTCACAGCTATCTCTCCTTTCCTCAATCTTCATGGCAAGGAGAGGCCCCAACTACGCCTCTGTGACTGTTCAATTGCAAGGCCTTGCGCTACCCACAACTTGTACAGAAAGCCTCACGAGGTAACACTAATCCCAATTTCCCCATTTCATTTGCATATAGGTTTGGCAGGTGCCGAGGTTAGTCATGGATGATCCAGCTTCGGAAGAATTCATGTCATTGAATCAATTTCTATGCTCCTGTACCTCCATAGGTTTTTTATCATTGTAAAGAAAGCAACCATTTTCATTTGAATCAGTCGAGCACTCGTAGCATAAGATTTGGCAGGTGTTGAGAGCAGTCATGGATAATCCAACGTCGGCAGAATTTCATTCCATCGTATCCATCTCTATGCTCCTGTGCCTCTATTGTATTTCTTTAATTGTACAGAAAGGACCCATGTGCATTGAAGTCAGCCGAACACTCACAGCATAAGATTTTGCAGGTGCCGAGATTAGTCATGGATGAACCAACTTGGGAAGAACTCATTCCATTCTATCCATCTCTATGGTCCTGTACCTCCATAGATGTCATTGAACAAAAAAGACTCAGTGTTCTAATTTCACTCAAACAAACCTGCAAATAAAACTGCAGGGTTGGCAAGTGGCATACAGGAATTGGCATTTGGAGATGGGAAGCAGAGCAAGAGCAGTGGTGGAGTTGGTGAAGGGCCGGACACGACATGAATCCGTGGAGGTGGCGGATTACCAGAGAGGACTCATGCTGCTGTCAACTACAGGCCTCGAGCTCTATGACGTATTGCTATACCTTCTCAACCCTGGGCAAAGTGTGCTTATCAACCTCATTGGCTTGCACTACTGTCTACTTCACCTCGGAATTCAGGTTTGCACCTGTTCCAAATTGTTTTTATCATTCTTTTCTTCTTGATCATTCTAGGGATCATGGTAAATTCCTCTAATTAAGTGGGAGGTATACTCTCTAATGTGTGTGCTGATAATCTTCTCCTTCCCTTGGTCCTCCATTTTCTCCCCTTTGATGCCAAGGTCATCTGTCATCATGATATTCTTAAGCATTCAAAGGACCGATGTTGGAATGCATGGTATCAATAATCACATCAGTAATGGTATCAAATAATAACCCACCCGTGGGTATCAAAAGTGTAATACCATACAAACATTGATATTTGGTGGGTATCTCAAGGTGAGAGAATCTTTGTATACCCAAGTTGTTATTTGGGTCTTTACCATTCTAAACCATATTGATACTAGGGTGATTTTACCTAGCTACGAAGGTCCTTGCATGGTAGATAGACCCAAATGGTACCAAAAACAGAGATATTCTCAAACATCTATACCTTATATCAAAAAATGTGAAATCCTCATTCTAGAGATCCAAATGGTATAAAAAAAAGACAGTACCAGTCCAACACTGGTAAGGATGTTCTCTTTCTATTCTAGCTTCAAGAATAAAAGTTCATTAAGACTGTCGAGCATAGTCAAGTGGCATTGAGCTCTCATTGGTCGACACGACCTCATTGTTGATGCCTATCTATGGACACAAAGCCTTCTTCCATCCACCAAGCTTCAATTGTATAGGTGCATGACTCCCCAAATGGAATCATTCTTGAGTTGTCTGGATGATCCAAGAGTTATTCCATTTGCATTGGAACTTAATAGGCTACTTAAGAGTGTTACGGTCTGCTTGAATGCACTTGACTTCACCTTGGTCAGTTGTTGAAGAAAAGCTGCACAATGTTTGGCTAGATGTTGCTAATAAGTACAGTAGTTTCAAAAGTAGCATATCCTAATTGCTTGTAACAGGGTGAGGAAGTGAAGGAGAAACTGGCAAGAAGCAAAGTAGGAGAGAGGCAGGTGTGTTTGAGATGGTGGAGCATTGGAGGGTGGGCCAATGGGTTTCGTCGGCAAGATGAGATGCATGTGCGCAAAGTTTTAATGTCGACGCTCACTGAGCCAGATAGCACTCCACTGTTCCATGTTCTGGACCGAGGAACACTCCATGAGGTGTTGCGGGTACAAATTTCTGCAGACTTCGAATCCAGTGCGTGGGTGCAGCGTGACATGCACTCGCAACGGTAGCTGTTGTCTCACTGAATGCCATTTCCTTCAATCCAGGTAATAACCAGTGTTGGTCTAGTATATAGGTGAATGTATCAACATCAACAATGGTGTAAAAGAACCTGCCCATGGGTATCAAAAGTGTAATACCAGTTAAATATTGGATTTTGGTGGGTATTTCAAGGTGAGAGAATCTTTGTATGTCCGAGTTATCATTTGGGTCAACACCATTCTTAACCATATTGATACTAGGGCGATTTCACCTAGGTATGAACGTTCTTGCATTGTATATAGACCCAAATGGTATTGAAAACAAGAATGCTGTCAAACACCCATACCCCACTGGTATCAAAAAAATGTAAACTTCTCATTATAGATAACCGAATGGTATTGGAAAAAAGACAAAACCGTTCCAACACTGGTAACAACCCTCACCTCACCCGTCATCCAAATCTTAAATACTTCCCTGGTTAGCCAATGGAGGGATTCAGAGGAGGATTTGAATGTAAACATCTTATGTGGATTTTCTGCACGTCAATTAATGTAATGATTGTTCTGTTCTGCAGGTGGATGACTCCAAACAAAACAAGCACCAGGATATATCAGTGCCATCTCCCACTGTGGATTTGTAATGTAAATACTGTAATTCAAGTTACACAGCTATATAACAGACCTCCATGCTTTTTCTAAAAGTAAGAGATCAACCGCGTTGGAGGAGGGTAACAATCTGTTCATTGTCATCATCATCATCGTGTCTTCCAGTAGCTTGAACTCGTTCCAATACTGGCACAAGTTCTGTTCAAAATTGCCAGAGTTGCCTGTTGTGCTAGATTATGTTTCTTGGAAGGGATGCACTGCAACTTACAAAAAAGGATGTCAGTAGGTGGGTATGGTCCTGTCAGTACCCTTGGAAAGTATGTCCTTGGGAACTCTGGTGGCCTCATCTTAGATGAGATTTCCCAGTGGACACGTGTAGATTCAAATGCACATAGAGTTCAATGGAGGGATCCATTGGATATGTATAAATGCCGTCTGCAGAATTCTTAACTTTATCAGTGTTGTCAGTGAAATGGACATGGGCAGGCAGTAGAAAAGGAAACATCTAGGAATATCCTCAGAAATATCAATAAAAAACAGGTGGAACCTGAAATGACTTTGTCTGATATCTATCAAGACAATATTTTGTTCCATGAAGATTAGAAATATATGTATAAGCTGGACAGTTCTACTCATACCTTCCCATCTACGATTCTAATGTCAAGACCTGATCAATAATGCACATTGACAGCACACTGGAAGAGACAAAATAAGCTACGGAGCATGACTTGAACTACACTGGGCCTCACCGCCATTTCAAACTGTCATTCCACGATGTGCTGAGCAGTGGCAGAAAAAATGGCACCTATTTCTGAGAATAGCACATGCTAAATTGTTTGATCTTCACAGCCACACCAAATCCACAGCAAGTGTAACCTCAACTACCAATAGCTCAGTGTGCTTCTTTCTCAAAACATCATAATATTATTCTTCGTACAGCTCTCATTCCGTGGATCTTTGGAATATAACAATGAGATTATCCGAAAAGTTGCATAGGGAGACTTGGATACAGACTGACCTCCCAACATCTCACTGTTATATTTCGAGGGCCTACGTCGTTGAGTAATGTTACGATGATAGGATACACACAAGAAAAAGAAAAGAGAACTGCAATGATATTTTACACTTGGTGTGAATACGAGCCCGTTAGCCTTATATTGGTCATGGTCAACCAGGATGCAAGATAAGGGGTTTTGCCTTCCTTTCGGGATGTGGGCTTTGTTATAGGTTATACATAACAGGTGTTGAGGCTAATTGTCTCTAGTGTTTTTAGGGTTGGGGGGGAGGGGGACATGTGTTTGTTTATTATCCAGTTTTTGTTTGCTTAGGATTAGATATGTGAGATAATTAATGGCATTTTGGTGGATTTTTTTCATGAGGTTTTTGATGGTGGGGCTTGGGATGATATTGTTGTTGAGTTTTTGGATAGAGTGTTCATGTATGGTGCCCCTTACTCCAACGGTTATGGTTAGGGGTGGATTGATCTTCCACCCATTGTCTCTGAGGGTATTTATTAGTGGGTCATATTTGGTGTGTTCGGTGGCTTGTTTTGGGAATCTGCCATGGTAGTATGTAAATTCTATAAATTGGAGTGTGTGGGAGGGGGAGGAAGTTATTGGTGTTTGGCTATTGTTGCGTGCTCCTAGTATGCATAGTATGTCTAGTCTTAACTTGGTTAGGCAATCACATGGTGAGTGTGTGCATGTGCATTGGAGGATCTAGCTTGGGATTGTGGAGTCGGGAGGTGTGTTGTCATAGTTTCTTGCGTTAATGAGAGTGAAGAATCAGGTAAATTTGGTGGCATGTAGTGTTTGCGTGATGAGGAGTACGGCTTGGTGGTGTGTAGCAAATCTGAGACCTTTGAGGTGTTGGTTTTCGCATAAGGATAGGAGGTGGGGCCATGTGTGAGTGGTTGACTATTAGTATGGTTGTTGTGTTGTGGTCTTCCTTGGCAGCCATTCTAGCCAGTGTATGGCTTCCAAGGTGGTGTTGTGGTCGGTTGGGTGTGCCAGTCCGATATTGGTCCATTTGGAGTTTTGAGAGTGTCCCATGGGTTTGAATAGGATGTTGCATTTGTGGGGTGAGTGGTATTGTGTTAGTTGTATAGGGCATGTGAGGGGGGAGGAGTAGTAGGAGTGTGTGGTATTGAATGATTCAATAAGTAGTTTCGTGATTTCAGGGTGCATGGTTTTGTGTTGGTTGGCATGGAGGATGGTTATGTATCTTTGTATCAACCATAGCATGTCGAAGTCTTGTGGGGGAGGGTGGAGGGGTGGAGTAAGGTTGGGTAGGTTGGTGTGTAGGTATCTATTCCAAAACCAGGGCATGTGTTCTATGGTGATTGTGGCCATATATCACGCGGGGGTCACTCCATTGTGAAGTTGAACACCACGTGCAGCCCAAAAAAATCTACTTTCGGTAAGTTGCATCACCAAAATGGGTCAAAATTTTATCAAAAAAATTTCATGGGTAGATATACACGGTATCTATTACATAGTAAAAAATGGTAACCAAATTTGATGATCTGTTTTTTTAATAAAACATACCGTTTCTAACTAGAATGACGCAGAATTGAACTAAAATAATTACTACAAAAATGAAGATGACTAAAAATTTCAAAAAATTATACAAAAGATATTATCAATGGTTATGTATATGTAGAAAAAATATCATAATTTTCAATTTTATCTATTCCATGTAATATAGGGGTAGCAAACTTTGGCCGCACGTGGTGTTCAACTTGACATGGAGTGAACCCCCCGTGCCATATATCTACCTTGTTGGTCATATATGTGGGAGTCAATGTTTTATATTTGTATGGTGGGTTCATTTGTGTTGATATTTTTGTCTAGGTTGCACCTCTTGAGTGGATAGTGCGAGGTTGGTTATTTGTAGCGGGGATCTTATATATCTAGTGTCTTTGGATTGTGTGTGGTTTAGGCAATTTCCATACGTATGGTGTGTTTGTCATTTGTGGGTGGCTATGTAAAATTGGGTTAGGAGTAGTAGTTTGCGTTCGAGTAGGATGTTCGCAATGTTGAAAAGTTCCGTTTCCGCTCTCCATTGTGTGGTGGCGCCTTGGGGGGTTTGCCATTGGCATAGGTAGTGTCTTTTAGTGGCTTGGGCACCCCATTTATCTTTCATGGTTGTGGTTTGGTATCTATTATACCGTGTATTTTGAGCCTAGGGTGTGGCAAGGTAGGATGGGTATGTGTGCGGGATTTGGTAGTGTTTGTTGTTGGGGGGGGGGGGAGGGTATATATGTGCTTGTTGGAGGGCTTCTTTGATGAGTTTGGGTGCATGTTTGTATTAGGTGCGGAATTCTTTGGGGGTAAGGATGGTTGTGGTGTTGATTTGGGGTAGGGTTGTGACATTGTACATGTATAGCTTATTGAGCTATATTTTGGCTTTATGTTTGGTTTCTATTGGGAGATTTGTGCATAATGGGTTTGATGTCCATATTTGTTCAAGAGGGTGTCTTTTATGGGGAATGAGTAGTCTACAATGGTTGTGCGTATCGCATATTCTCTTTCCATAAGGAATAGTGTTCGGGTTATTGGTGATCTTGAGCATGCTTGATATTTAAATTTAGGGAGGTATGAGGAGCCTCCGTATTTGGCGGATTCATATTTGGTAAGGCCTTGGTAGATGGTGCCTAGTTGGCCGGGGTCGTTGAGTATTTGTATGAGTTGTTGGCCTATGCAAGTTACGTAGTTGGGGAGGAGGGAAGTTATGTTGATGCCAAAATCTTCATTGGGGAGGTGGGTGAGGGTGTTTGCAGTGCTTTTGGGTATGTTCCATATTTCTCATGTTAGTTTGTTGAGTATTTTGTCAAGTTTCCTTATGTCGAGTTTGAAGAAAGGGTTGCGTAGTAGGCGTAGGCGATGCCTGGTTTGATTACTATGTTGAGTGTTTATATTTTTGGCATGAGGCTGGCAGGTGAGGCGGATAATAGTTTACTTTGCCTCCGGGCTTTGTTGGTGGTGATTTGTTTTTGTATTTTCCATTTGAGTGATGGTACTAGGTGGATCCCTAAATATGTGAAGGGTTCATTTTGGGTGAGGGTGGGAAATTTTTGTTCTTGTAGATAATGTTTTGTGTTTGGATGTATGCCTTAACGGTATTGGAACATGATGAAGAGGTAGGGGCTAAGAGTTGTCACTTTGGATGGTGCCTCTGCTTATTTGTATGGGTGGTGTGTGCCAAAGAATGATGTGGTGGAGTTCACATATATGTTGCCCACTAGTTCACCTGCATCTTGGGGGAACCCTAGGTCCTCCATCAAGGCTAGTAGTCATGTGTGGTCGATGGAGCCGAATGCATTTCGAAAGTCCATGTATGTTAGATATGTCTTTGTTTGTTAATTTGGTGTCTTCAAGGATGGCAAGGATCATTTGAATTTGTCTTGTGGTATTTCATTGTGATCTGAATACTCCTTGGTTGAATGTAGAAGCCAGTGTTTTTCACCACAGCTTGTTAGGAGAGATGTTAGAGTGCTCATATACAATTTGTATATTGTGTTGGCTAGGGTGATTGGTCTGTAGTTTGAGAGCAATAGGGGGTCAACTTTTTTGTGTAGTACATTTTTACTGTGTTTCCATAATGTTGTTATTTCTCTTTGTTTGTAGCATTGTTAAAAGAAGAGGAAGAACATATCTTGGCATGACAAGGGTAATGCCTTGATTATTTCAATTGTGATATTGTCAGGACTCGGGGCCTTGCCCCAGGTTAGTTTTTTGAGGCTGTTGTCATATACTTGGAAAAAACTATTATATATTAGGTAATTGGGTGTGCCTCTTTTTTCTAGAATTATGCCATTGGAGGGATACAGCAATGAGCCATTTATAAGACACGCATGCATTCCAATTTGCTCCAGCACAGAGCACCTCTCTTTTTTATTAGGTCCTATTGTGGTACACATGTTCATTGTAGTCACAATTACTTCAATATATATATCTATATGCACACCCTTTGACGTCAGAAGGGTATGCGCAGTTCTGCATATATGTTACATGTCCAATCTCTAGTAGATGCTCGCACTGAGAGGAATTTGTCTTGGGCAACTTCATGTCTCCATTCCACTCCTAGTGATTGTGCCTCTCCTGATGCCCCCCTGTTTCAGGGCAATTCATATCAAGTCAATGTAATCATTCATGGCATTGTCAATCTAGGCAGCCAATTCTATGAATGTATAGAGGTGCCACACGATTACAGTGTAATTGTACATCACTAAGGCTGCCACACTAATCTTTAATTTGCCATGTAAAGTTGATGCAATTTTGAAACCCACATGTATCAGAATAAACAGGAATTTTATGCAAGGTGAATGTATATGCATTTTACTTAGCGAGCAAAACAGGACAAAGAAAATTCTGACCTATAATTCCATCCCCATCGATTGCGCTGTCTGGTGTGCGAGGTGGTCACATTGAGTTGTGTTGATCCACTCATGTCATTTGTGACTTTTAAGGCAACCTCCAGAGCACCTTGTGCCACGTGCTTGGCTTCCACACTACCATGGAAAATAATAATTATAAGTAACTGGTATAAAACTATATTGAGTTCTTATTGATAGTATCAAAAACCTTAGAGGAGATGCAAACTAAGACTTCATATTTGCGTTGCATCTTGCTAAACTGAAATGCCAAATACAATAGCCTCCATCATGGGTACATACCATATATGATTACTTTGATCAAAATTTGTTGTGAAAGAAGTCCCTAATGTATTTCGATCACCAATATGCTGCTGTCCCTTCACACACACCTCATGGCTGTCTCGAAAGTCGGTGGTGAAGCTGTTGCAATTGCACACAAGCAAACTATTCACAAAACATTCTTTGATAGCATTGACAAGAAAAGGAGCCAACTTGAAAGACTACTCTTCTTGATCTATTTTCATCAGTACCTTCATTGCTTCAAATCACAAATTCCTCTGCAGTAGAAGGTAATATTCACCTGTTTGAGATATGTCCCGAGCCAAAAATTGGAACAGCAGCCTCCAGTCTAACCGAATGCTGGCCACTGAACCAGTCAGAAAGGACATAAGTTAAAGTTTACCAATATAGAGGACATGTATTGTTAATCAACAGAAATCCAATATATGATGAATGCAATGAAAACATCCAACAACATTCCACTTTCATAGAAAAGGTAATGATGAACCAAGAGAGCTGGCAACACCAAGAGAACTGGAAAAAAAGGATCGCATGCAGCAGAAAGGCAATATGCATACCTTAAATTAGTCATATAGGAGTTGCTTAGAGTCATATTGTGCTTGAGAGTCTTCTTTGATTGCAGCCGCAGTAATCTATCTCCTGTCCTTAAATTGGCAATCAAACTGTTTGACACCTGTATTCAAGGACAACTAAAACTGTAAGATTGCAGGCTTTTGCCATCCCATCCCATCTGATCCTTTAATCAGCTGAGTGCAGGCAAGGCATTTGATCTCCAGCATCGCAAAAAGATGTAAAAATTACAACATCTCAAAAAAGGACATGCAGATCAATCATTTCCCTTGAATTCTCAACATTTGTTTCATGATTCAAGGTTTTTGGGTTGCCTCACTTTTTTTGTCTCCTTCTCTTGCTCCAACTCCACTTCCAGTGTGGGATCTCCTAAGGAGGCTGTATGGAAACTGTCATACAACACAATTTATTTGACAGATCAACTTTGGAACCAAAGTAAAGCATACAAAGCAAGGTTTGATTGTATAGCAAATTCAAGTCCATCCTCAATGGATATGAAGTAAGTGAACACATTCACCTTGATCCAAGCAGACGCAATCCTGAACCATCAGGTCAATGATGTGGGTCATTTAGGGTATGCTGGAGCTTGCTGGAGTCAGCAACCATGTAAAGACAAAAGAGTGCATAGGAAATGTCCCACTACATCCAAACCACACTGATAGTTCAACACAAGTCAAGCAGAAAAACTGTACCATGTTGAAAGTCTTGAGGCTGGAACTATGACATGGGAGGTATTGAAAGTGAAATCTGCACCTGTTCAAAAAAAAACAGACATATTACTATTAGATTGAAGTATCCTGACGTCATGATGATATCATGTTAATAACACACAAAAGAATCATTTTTGTTACAAAGTTCAAATGAGTTGCAATGAAAGAACATGACATGATTGTCCAATCAAGTTTGCCAGTGCAGCTACTTGTGACTCACCTCCTTTCAGATCGTTTGCATAATGTGTTGCAAGTATGTTGTTTGCATCAAGTTTATGAGAAGTTGACATCCATATAGACTTGTCCATCCCTAAACACCCTTGCTCAAAGCATGTTGAAACTGCAAACAAGAGACGCTTCAACTTCAGTACAAAAAGAAACTATACAAAAAGATGCTATACATGAACCCTACCAACTTTATAAACTGTAGTACTAATGATTTGATTAGCAGGCTTCCTCAGCACCTAATAGCCATATGTAGTCAACCTGAATGGTTTTCGCCTATTGATGTGTATTCCTCCAACTTCCTTCCTTGCTCTAGCTCACTGAAAGCAAATATATCCTTGTCTGGCTGCAGAACAAGTGACCAATAAATCACATTCAGTGTGCAAACTCAGTGTATGCATCACAAGCCGTATGTGACACCTACAAACTTTTGCGAGGCAAAGCAGGACCTTGACAGACCCTCCTGTAGCAAATATACAACATCTTTAGTGAAAGTTACTTCCTTACAAGTTGTAAATGCAAATTGACAACAGTCAAGTGCAGGAAAATTGGACCTGCAACCTAATCCAAAGGGTGAGATAGAACAGAGTGAAGATGCTCACATCAACCAAATAAAGCATCCCTGTTGGTGACGACAAGCTTTGGCTACAGCCTTTCCGTCTCCCATTCCAGAATTCAGATTCAACCCTTCCTGACGTTGAGGCTGCAAGGATGGCCTCAAATGGCATTGCTCCAGGGCCACAATCAAGTCTTACAGACTGTGACATAGCCTCTAATAGAAGAGGTGTGGTATGTTTTGCCCTTCTGCTAGGTACCTGAATGGTGGGAGGTATGTATTTTGTGAGTAAAGTTTCCTTCAACTACGAATATTATCTCGAGTAGCTCTTCAGAACTTTCAAATACTGCAGAGTCACAAAAGCAGAGCCTGGAGTGACCCACCCATGCTTTATTGGGAAATCTCACCTGCAAGGTTTGCAATATCTGTTGAAATTGCACTGCAGGGCCTTTCTCTGCCAAAAGTTCTTGATGTTCCACCAAGAACTCCTGCTCATGATCAGTGGCATTCTCATCTTGGTGAATCACATGAGAATCGTGAACAAATTTCCTTATCGTCCCTTCTGAATAGACAGGCTTTGGAGGATTATCAGACCATGAGCTTCCATCCCACCAGCAGGCATCTTCTCTAAGAAGCACTGAGATGCTGCAGTCATTTAAAGTAGTCCCAGCTCGTAAAGTGGTTTGATTGATTCTTGACAAATTGTCCCCAATTTCCTGAAAACCAACCAACACCCATTCAGACAATATTCAGACAGAGTGCTGCAGTCTGGAAGCAAGTCCCAGCAAAGTGGTTCATTGAAATCTTACAGAAGCTACACCTATTCTGGATTCAATAGCTACATCGAGAGGGAAGCATCCACAATCTGCTGCCAACAGCACATCACCGAAAACGTGTAGATTTAAATCTAATATGACAATACCCAACTGAAAGATCAGAATACATAAGATGCTTACCTCTACTACCGGGTTAATGCTCGGTGTAACTTCGCTAATATCTGTCGCCGACTCTCCAGTAAAGAATCCCTGAGTTCCCACAATTCCGAATATGTTTCCTTCAGATGGCCTTCTGTTCCAAATCCCTTCACCATGGTGGGCTGACGTCCAGGACGAAGGCAAAAACATAGAAGGCAACAAAGAGAAGAACAATGCTGCTGGCGATGATGATTTTGAAGCTTGTGATGATTGGGCGTATCTCTCGCTTCCACGTAATGCAATTTGGTGGCCCTCGGAAGGATTCCCAGGGCAATTCAAACCTCTCCGTCGATATGCGACCCGATTTTGCACGTCCATTTGTTACAAAGGGCACTGCGCTCTTCCTGCCTTTAGTAAACCTCTTGTTTCCAGGGCTTCGGGCTCATTAGGCTCAAGACCCACAATCCTCTCTAGGTGCACAGAAAATTCAAAGCGGCAACTGAATAGGCTCAAGATGCTCGCACCTCCGCTCAAAAATAACAAAAGTAACTCAATCCGGAATCCAAGTCCACTCGAAGATTCCAAACCGTCACAACCAAAACCTCCTTCCTTTGCAAAACACAACACCTCAGAAAACAAAATAGATGGAAATAACTCCCACTCAAATAACCAGCTCAGGAAAAGGCCAAGTTTATCAAATCCAGAACAATTCAGCTAACAAGAAATGCAATGGAGTGCATCGAAGATGCGATAAGCAATGCATGTATTGGATGAGTGCATTGGGAGCAAACCCTACCCTTCCCAAACCAAACCAAATCAAAACCAATAACAACCAAACCAGCTCAACCAGCCAAGTTGAGCAGTTCCAAGGCAATCAACCTAAACAGAAGTCCATAAAACGAGTTAAAGGAGCATTAACTTAATTAGAGATGGAACAACGATTCAAAAAAAAGGCTACAAGGAACTCCCAGTGAGCGAGAGGAAATGGAGCAGAAGCAGGTATGCAAAGCCAAGTTGACCGATAGCGAACCAATCAAAAGAAAAGAGGAACGCATTGCCGTGCATTCAAGATGTAGTAGAGATTAAAAAGAAGCTTGAGAAACATCTAAAATCAGCCCAAATGGCGATGGCAGATACGAACAAAAAGCTTGGGATTGCGTTGGCAATCCTCCTCTCAGGGCTTCGGACGAGAGGAGCTCGGGAGGACGAAGCCCAGGACGGGCCGCCCGCGATACAATCCGGCCGGGCCGGGCCGGGCCCGGCCGTTATATGAGGGAGCCAGGGAAACTGGAGCGTCCTTTTGGTAATAATTCCAGTTGGCTTTATTACTCTGGTGTGAACAGGGGTTTTACTAAGTCCTAGTTTGAAATTTAAATGTTGGAGGTACGGGCGCTGGGGGTTTTTTCAAACTTTGTGGACATGGAAGCCGTTGTGTTAACGTACACACACCTTACGGTTGGTTAAGACTACAATGAAGAAGTGCATTGGTCAAGAATTTTAGGGGAATGGAGCGATATGATTGGCTACGACATGGGTTCTTCACCAGCTGGGATTTACACTATGGCCAAGATTTTTCCAGCGGGGAATTTCAAGCATTAATGAAAAAATGACATGGCAACCAACATGGCAAACTTTTTGTTGGGAGAATTCTCTGGAGGTCAAGTTTCCTAGACAACCTCGAACCCTTGGACAAGAAACTTGGCCTCAAGAGAACTCCAACTTGAGGCACTTTTTAATTTGTTTCTTTTCCATTTTGTCTACGATAACAACCGTTGCCTCAAATAACCTTGCCTTGAGCTGAAATTCTTGACCGACCGCCGACCGGTGCACTTCCTCACTGTAGTCAAAACCAACCCTTACATTCCAACTTGAGATTTGTGGCGTCTATGTAACCTCATCTATCATGGATGAAGGGGCTCTAGTAAATAAGAAGTCTTCTACAAGGTTAGGGCATGCCGATTCATTTCAACATGATTCCTTTAGACTACAATCTAACCTCGTTAATACGACACCCTCGATATTACGACACATTTTTGAGCGACCAAACTTTTTCGTTCAAAACTCCCTCTTTTATACGACTACGACACTCGATAATGTGACATTTAGAATCTATGTTTTGTCATATTAAAGAGGTAGTGAATGCTAAAATTCCTTTCATCCATGTTATGTACATCTAAAATACATCCATTTTCACTTGGGAACTACTTGGGAACTTAATGAGAATTAGGGTTACTAGTGCAAAATGGACATGGTTAGGGTTAGAGTGGCCTCCTACCTAGTATGTTGCTAAACGTCATGCATCATTGTTGTCTAGTTCCTTATTAGAGAACTCTTTATAATTTGGTGTTAATGAAATTATTAGCTTTCAAAAGTTAGAAGGGAATTTAGATAAGATGACAGTTGCTACCTTGGGTAGGCAGCACCAAAGATCTTCGGACACTTATTTCAAGAGTTCTTGAGAATATTTGTATTTGTTTGGAATTATAAGTTATTATTTCATACCATCTATATTGCTTAAACTCATTGTATATATATATATATATATATTTAAGCTCATATTACTTATGTTTTCGTATTCCCTCGATAATATGACAACTTTACACAATTTGTCATATTAATGAGAAGACGACACCTCGATAATACAACTTTTTGTGTTTCCCAAATGTGTCATACTAAAGAGGGAGAACAATAATTCAGGGTCTCTAATTCTATTCCATAATCAAATCGTCTAAAAATAATCATTTACATGTTATAATTTAGTTCACTGCATTCTCACCTTCACAATGGGTTTACATGGACACCACAAATCCCTAGCCTTGGATTCCCAATAGAAGTTTTGTTGTAACTTACACATAAGGCAATGCAATTTTCAAATTCCGTCTTCTTTTCTTTTCTTCTAAGGTATGTGGGTGTTATTCGGTTATTTTTCTCAATCAAACACCCACATTTGATTGGTGTGTGGTTTGGTGAGGATCAAAGAACAAACACCATACATACACGTGTTTAAAAGAGATTGGAAATCTATAAATTAATTTACACTCAATAGTGAACACAATTGGGAGAGCTAATATTCAATTTAGAAATCAACGAATGGGCACTTCCACTAACCATAACTAAATAAGAGAAGGTCTGTCTTTCAATCCAATTTATGTTGAATCTTAATTGTAGACCTGCTAATGCAACAAAAGTTTGTTGTGTAAGTCTTATAACCGGTAGAAGTTGGAGAACATGAAAAATCGTACCAAATAACACATGCAAACCTTATTCTCTTTTAAACTATATTCTCGGCCTGGACAAGGGCACCTATATCCTATGTTAATATGTGTCCTTTGTGAGCGTTGAAGTATTATAGAGAGCTCCCTATTCAGACACAAAATGATTATCTCCCCCTCAAATATTGCCATGTGTCATGTTCACATTTGCCACAACCCAATTGGATCCCATGTAGAAACTACATTCCGGCACATGTGAAGATGAAATTGGGAGCCCTCTATGGTATATCAAGGAGTCCTTCAGAAAAGTAGAAAGAAAGAAAAGGAAAAAGAATATATGTGTGTTCCTTTTACATAGAGGGAATGGGAGTTTGTTCAATCCTACCTTGGTCATGTTTTACCAAGCCCTTGGTAGGATCAATTCCTTCCTTTCAAAAGGTGGGCTCACTTAAGTTCCACATTATCCTAAGTGATAGCTATGGTGGGTCCAACAAACAACCATACACGAGACCAAAGGCACGTGACCATTGCATTCTAAGATCTCTCATTGGTCGAAAAGGCCGAGACCGTCCAAGTTCACTTCACACTAGAAGGTAGAGGGCTAAGGGCCCAAAGAAATTATCATGCATGAAAAGTCTACGTGGATTCTTATATGGCATACCGTGTTAATGGTACGGCCTATGGGTGAGAATCAAAAGGGCCCTCACATTTACACAATCACAACACTTGGTCAATGCATGAAGTGGCCATGAGTGATGGTGCTAGTAAGGCATCTTCAATTCAAGGTAGATTAGTCGTGTTTTTATTTGGTGTGGATTGGATGGATTTTCATATTGATGTATCCAATAGGAAGTCGTCCCAACATTGGCTTCATCCACAAAGCACTCCCATGATTTGAGGAGCCAATTAGACGGGCCATAATGACATTCATTGTTCTATGTCTTTGGGGGGATGAGGTAGAGGACACATGATTGTAGCAAAAGGGTTGCAATAGTGGCGACTAGTGGTGATTGATAGATGGAGGTCACATTCACAAAGTCCTAGATGAGTTTCAACTTGATACACATGTCAAAAAGGAACCCATACTATGTTCTCGTATTTACTTGGAATGATTATGTTTTGCTCAACAACACTTGGAAATTTCATGACATAATTAAGATCAAATTGCCAACAATTGTAATATATGGTTTGAATAAATGAGTACCATTATGAAATTTCAGGGGGATTTGGGTTTTCCACACCCACTAAAGGGGGAAGGGATAAAAAAATGTGCCATGTGGATTTGTTGTTGATTCATCCACTATAACAATATATGAGGAGTGTCGGGACACATAAGTGGGGGCCGACGAGGTGGACATAGTTACTTGTCCAACGATGACGGCGGGGGGAGGGGGGTGTTTCTTTTTTGGAGTTGACAAGCTGAGTTGTGGTGGATGACTAAATGTGGGGATGGACACTCATGTTAAGTGGTTGTGGGGATTGGCTATGGTTGGTCACCGGTCTTAGGTCTACTAGGTGGTTCTTTCCTCATGCATGGTACTCGACCCCATCCCAGTTATCCAATATAAGAGGTATTAAGAAGAGTTACAAGTAGTTAGCAAGATTACCACTAGGGTTTACAAGTAGTTAATTGGGTTGCCACTAATCCATTTTTAATCACTCGGCTATATAATAGCCTAGTTGAGTGCACCCTTGAGGCTTCATAATAGTTTTGAGATGCCTCAAAGAATGAAAGCGACGACTTATACAAAAGAATACACTAGAATATTGTGCACAATTGCTCTAGTTCTTCCACTCTTCGATGTTGGCATGTGTTGTGGAAATTGTTGAGAGTGTTGTGCTTGCACATTTAAGTCTTCAGTAGAGTCTTGTAATGTGAAAGTGATATTGTTACTTCAACCTTTCAAAGTAATAGGTGTTGGTGACGTCTCAACCTCCATGTGTTTTTCTTTCCTAAAATATTTATGAGAGGTGTCCGCTATATTAATAAAATGCCCAATGTACAATATCCTAGCAAAAGTGGGACAATACTAATCTTTTATTCCAATACCCAAGTCACTACATGACCTTTGTTACTATTAACAATGAAATGTTGAAATGGTAGTTGTCCACCTTTACTCATTGGATATTTGAGTTACCTTTGTGGTAAAAATTTAGTGAAGTGGGACATAAATTCACTTGGGAACCTACTTGAGAGCGTGCTTGGGATCGTGTTTGAGGCGTGCATAACTATGGATAATGAAGTAGTATAGTCAATTGAGACATGCCATATGTGCAACATGTGCACTGAATACTCGTGAATAATATCACATTTGCAATGGATTAATAATGACTTGTACATATGAATACACAATATGACATGTCTAAGCACTAAACATATTTTAATTTAATATATTAGAACATCTTCGTCTTATTAAATTCCCATATCATTCTCATCTTCATAAGATGATTCTCCTTCATTTGTGTTAAAAACCACAATCACTTGATCACTACTTAAAACCACAACCTCGTTTAATTTTGGATCAATTGATGTTGTATCTTTGTCTAATAATCCACATTGGTTTCTATATTGCCTAAAGAAGCAACGTCAACATTCGAATTTCTTTGACCAAAAACCTCAAAAAGAAAGAAACTCAGAGCTTGCTCAAACAACACATGCATCCGACGCCCAAAGACTGCAACCGGAAGGTTTGGAAGGCTTGATTACATTTGATCATGCTTAATTGGTTTGAATGCGTATGGATACTTGTGAAAGTAGAAGGCATTACCTAAACTACCATTAAATATACACACTAAAATTAACACACTAATTTTAGTTCCATTTTAGAATGACAAAGACCCCTTCAAATGGTAAGTCACAAAAGTTATAACATCAATGCTATGAGGATTTTGTAATGTGGTTGACTTTCTGAGTTAATTACATGCTTTATCGACACTTTCCCAAGCTTCCCGAAATTATGACAAGGCGACCCCATGAGCTTCTCTTGATTACCCTCGCTTGTCCCTGAATTTTCTTTAAAAGAATTCACAACGAAAGCAGTTCAATGCATGAAGCGTGTGATAGTGGTGTCTTAAACCCTAAACCTTAAGTCTTGTGCTTCGCCACTTTGCAAATCTGGCATCATTTACGTCCAGAACAACTGTATCTTCACCTTTGCGCACGAATTTTTTGAGTTCCAATTTTGCCCGCGTTGTACGAGCATTACTCGTGCCTCAAATCCAATATTCACAAGGAAAACAATGCCCTGCGTGAAGCAAATGCAAGTAGTCTCTTAAACAGTAAAACCCAAATCTTGCACTTCGCCGCTTTGCAACACTAGCATAATTTACGTCCATCTAGGAGCAAACAAATTCATTTTCATGGTGGTCAGTAATTCACTTTAATTTGAACTCTGGAAGCATCACAATACGATTCTCTGTGTTCTGTTAATCGCGACTTTTGTTCTCATGATTTTGTGGCAACGGTGCTGCATTGGGTGAGATTGACCATATTTATCTCTACACCTCACAAACCAAGAGAGACAAGATAAATGACACAAATGCAATGTGCGAGTTCGTGAGTTCGTTCCGCCACCTCACTCATCGACAACGAGGCTTCTGGATACTTATGGACTCAATGCGACACGGACTAAACAACACGTGCACCGAAACCGCCCAATGCCCATCATACAAAAAAATCCCCTTGTGCAAAACAAATCGTTTACCTACAACACTCCCACTAAAAAACCCCGCCCTAAGCCCGCCGCCGCTGCCTTCATCCAACAAAATTATCAACCAAATCACAATAATTGCATAAACTCATCTACTTACGGATACTTATAACTCAAATCGTACACAATGGGCCGTCAAACCGATGCCTCCAGCCATCCATCACGCATAACATACCACCGGTTAAAAAAAACAAAAAAACAAAGCACAAGCACAAGCACATCACCACTGCCTCTACCCACGAAAAATCGCAACGAACGCCAAACCTTGTGAGCGTGCACCAAGTGCTCACCCTTGGCGTCACGCCGCACGACCTTCACAACATCTTTGTGCACATGCCGCACCACCGTTGCGATGTGCGACAGACACGCATAGATGCTTTGGGTTTGGGCTTCTTCACTTAGGGCTCCTTCACACATGAGCCAAGAGCCGTGACCTTGTAATGGTGAGGACCCTTGACTCTCATCCAAAGGCCGTACCATGGGTGTTGGGAAAGCCGTTTTAGGTAGTCACGGGCCCTCAAGCATAGTGTGAAGTGAGAATGGACCATGTTGCGGGACCATTGCATATTTTGTTGGCGGAAAAAGAGGGGAGGATTTGGTTTAATATAATATGCCTCAAACTTTATCAATTTAAGAGAATTACTTGGTGGTGTTTGTTTGTCCTAGAATCTATTCTGGGATCTTCCCTAAAATCTGCCCTAAAATCTGTCCTGTTAGAAAAAATATTAAAAAAGTCATGGTCTCCCGGAATTTTCGTTAGACCCACCTCTTGGAGGTGGGCCTGACGCAAATTCCGGTAGACCATGCACCCTTATCCACAACCTACCATGTAGGACTCCATGTAGACTTTTCATCCACGAACTTTTCTTTGGACCTTTAGGCCTTCACCTCCTAGTGTGAAGTGAACTTGGACGGTCTCCGCCTTTTCGACCAATGAGAGCTCTTACATTGCCATGGTCAGGGGCCTTCAGCCTTGTGTGTGAAGTGGCCCTTATTATGGGCCATCGTCGGTGCCTTTCTAACTTAGGGCTACAATCAAGACTCTATAAGTGTTACCCCTATAAGCGTTATAATTTCATATATGTTAAGAAAATTTTACTCCCCTACAAAAACACAATTGGTAAGACTAGTGAGTGTTATGTGTTAAGTGTTATAACATGCTCTACTCCCTTCTTTGTTAATTGCACCTCTATAAGTGTTAATTTTGAGAAAATCAAAGTAATAATATATGAGAGCATACATTTTAAACATGTAATCACATTTATCCCATATTCTTTGCGAACAAGTCAAATATTCTCTCTTATTTAGAGATCCTTCCTCCTTGTGCACTTTCAAGGGAGTTACCACATCGACAATTCAAAATTGTTGGAGGCACACGGGTGTTCTTTCGATCTCTATTGAGAGGGAGATAGAGGAAGCTAGGTGCTTGGTAGAGGTTGATGAAGTTGCTACTCTACTTTATCAACTGACGTTGTTCTCATCTGATAGTGAGGTGGGTGACATGATGAATGCTCATGAATACCTCAATTATGAGATGGAGTTTGATTTAAACAACCCCTATGAACCTACCGATGAGGAGTTTTTGGATATGTATTCCTCATAACATCAAGAAATTGATGTTGATGAGGTTATGGTTGATGTGGTAGAAGCAGTTGTAGGATTGAGTGTTGTTGAGCGTTCTCTAGAGACTCTGAAGAAATACCTTGAACAAAGACCAAATGATGCCCTATCACACATCAGGAGCATTCAAGGACTCCAGAAGGAAGTTTCATCCCATCATTTGGAAGTTTCTCGTCATACTACTATAGACTCTTTCATTCGGTTAGTTTAGTTGGAAGAATCTTGTCAAGTTACTACTATATAGATTATTTCTTTCAATTAGTTTAGTTGAATTATGTATTATCATTTGTATTATCATTTTTTTAAACGTTATGTTCTTCATTTTTGGAAATTTTAAGTGTTATTTCTATAAATGTTATTAATCAACGGTATGAATTCTATAAGTGTTACTTGTTATAATTCTATATATGTTATTTTTTTGCTACTCCCGACCTGTAACATTTATAGAGTCTTGACTGTACTCGGATTGATCTAAACCCTCCATCCACATCTGACGGTTCAAATGTCACCTCTGGCACAATGTGGGCCCTGTCAGGTGGAGTTAGGGACCTTGGGTTCCCAAACCTAACCAGATATCTCCACCGAATGAAGATGACATATCTAGACTCTCGTAGATATGACGGTAGCATATTCATAGATATGTAGATCTGTGACGCGCTATGGATGCTGGGTGGAGGGCTCACCTCTCCTAGGATACAAAAACACACTATTCTATGATCATGGTTACCAAATCCAAAATCCAAATCAATACCGTAGCCACATTCCTCAAACTTTTTGGAGCTCACATGGATATCTCATTCATTATCCAACTCAAGATATTCGTGCTCATTAAACGGTCATATAGCTTTCCCCGATTATGTTGATTGTTGAACCTAGACTAGTTATCAAAAATTGAGTACGCAGTCCAATTTATTAAGGAGGAGGCTTATAGTCCTTTCCAAAAATGCCGCCCTATGAGGCGGCCACGTCACTTGTTAGGGTTAGGGTTTCCAATGCTTTCTGCACTCTCTTCCTTGAACCTCCCTTCGCCCGCCCTCTCTTCATCACCATCACTTCAGCACTGCCTCCGCCATCCCTTCAAGGCAAGCTTAACCAACTTCCCCGGCCGCTGCTCACTGTCTTGTATCGCATTTCCAATACTCACTCACCCTTCTTCAAGTTATCAAGTTTTCTGAGCACATATGCATATAAGACATCACCTTCACCTATGTCGCAAGATAGCCACCCGTCAAGTCACTCGCAGTCTGTGAATACCGCATTCTCAATAGAGTCGGTATGCAAGACTGCCATCCAGTCTCTACACCAACAAACCCAAATGTTCAACTAATTATTCATCTTAATGATCCCGAGAGTACTACTCCGATTCATGTTCCTTATAAAAATGTTGTCAGATCTTTTATGTATCTATCTACTCTTACTCGTCCCGACATAACCTACTCCGTCAACATAGTGGCTAAGTATTATGAAAACCCTAGTGTTCAACACTGAACTGCTGTGAAGCAAATTCTTTGATACCTGAAAGGTACTGCTGATTTGGTATGTTTTTGTTCCACAAATTTTGTTTCAGACATAGTTCAAGGGTTTGTGATGTAGATTTTGGCGGTGGCATAGACACAAGTTTGCTGGTCCCACACATGTCATGTGTTTGAACTCGGGGTAGGTTTGATAGCCTTGAATAGCCAAGACTAGAAGTATATTGTTGCTTCTACTGCAGAAACCAAATATATCACAACATGTACTGCCACTAAAGAAGCTTTATGGTTACGAAGATTATTTTTTCATGTTGATTTACCACAGAAGTCGCCTACTCTTATTCTTGGGGATAATCAAACCACAATCCATTTAGTAAAAAATCCCGAGTTCCATAAGCAGACCAAACATATCGACACCCAATATCATGTTAATCGCGAGGAGTACCAACTACAGGAAATTGATATTGACTGTGTGTTTACACAAAACCAAGTTGCTAATGCGATGACCAAACCATTGCCTAAGGATAAATTTCGATACTTCCGTAATCTTATGCACATTCATTCTAGCCAGTAAGTCATGCGATTATTGCCAAGGGAATTACAAAGGAACATGTTACTTATCTCTGTGCTGACAATGTTGACACGCTTATGTCTCTCCGCAATTGATCCGTGTTGCTTCGCTCATTTTCCCATCGCTTCACATCTCTCATCGCCAGTTCTCATTGACATTTCCTCACCAGCTTCCTCACCAACTTCCTGCATTCTCAAGTGCCTCGCGGATATATTTTCTAACAGTAATCGATGCACACTCACCAAAAATATGGATTTAGTGGGAGTTGTTTTTTCTTTTATGCAACCCTCTCACAAGCAACCTTTCTTTTCTTTTCTTGTGATCTGGGATTTCACATCGACAGTGGGAGTGTCAGTGCACTCAACAACCCAACTGTCTGCTTTGACATGTGGCAGCCTCTCCTCAACGTGTCGTCCTCAGCATCAAATCTACTCAATAGTTTACTTTTATTATGTCTTATCATTGGCTTCGATTCTTAGTTTTCTTTCTGTTCATGTTTTATTCAATTTTATTCTTGTAATTAGTTCCAAAACACTTTCACCATGGAAAAATCCTATGCTCACTATGTTCACTTGGTTCTCCCTCATCCAAAACTACTCCTATTTTTCAAGCTTTGGAATTTTGGTGAAGAAACCAATCGTCCAAAGCCATCTCCTCCTCCATCTCTTCACATGGACGAAGGTAATGTGTATAGTTCAATGTACTGGTGAAAAGCCTTGATTACGGAGATTGCAAATTGCCTCTAAATACTGCATACCAATGCACTTCATATATATCATGCCCATAGGGAGAGACAAGAGTCAATGGAAATTTGCATGTACTATCGAGGGAATACTTTAAATTGATGGCCAAATACCTGGATTGGTAAGTTAAGTTGGGAAAAAAGAGTCCAGGGTAGCAACGCCTTGTGAATATAGGTTTTTGTGGTGGTGGTGGTGGTGGGTGCACTCTTCCAAACGCATAATAATTTTCTTTCATGTAATGTTATAATTGGCAATCAAACGTGCCATCACTTTGTGGATTTTTATGGACTTGTAAAGGTTTTTGCTGCCAAAGAATTCTAGTCTTTAGTCGCCTTGATAATGTTGCTCCTTGCAGAGTCCTTATTGCATTCAAAAATAACTTTACTTGTCTTCCATGTCTGATCCTCGTTTGGTTTGAAGATCTTGGCTTTTGAAAGTTGTGAAGACAATTTTAAGTGAAGTACTTCTTGTATTTAGGTGAGGTGCATGTATATTTATAAGGTGAGACTTGTTTATATCGATCATATTGGAGCTTCAAAAGCCACTCCAAAGAACTGGTGGAGAGCTTCAGAGGGTCCTCGCTCCGTAGCTAGGGCTATGTAGGTAGGTTGTAATGTTCAAAATGTATTATCTACACAGAGGCTTTTATATATATTAACTTTGTCCTTGAAGGCTAAGCTCGCATTTTTTTGAGTTTGTGTTTATATTTCCATCCCTCATGTGAATTCTTGTGCAATACTGCATTGCCTCTATTTTAATCACTAAGGTAGAAATACCATAAGCGGTTAACCACCCTCTAGCTGTGCACTAGACCGCCGTCATAATGGTGGTGCCATTTCTGAAACGGATCATGGCTCGGCGGCAACTTCAATGCATGTACACTTAGTGTAGCCAATGGGAGGCAAGTGTTAAGGTACTCATGAGGTAACCGATTAGGTGATGTTTTGTATGGAAATGCGGATTACCCACGGGGGGTTCACTCCATGTAAAGTTGAACACCACGTGCGGCCAAAGTTTGCTACCCCTATATTACATGGAATAGATAAATTTAAAAATTATGATATTTTTTCTACATATACATAATCATTGATAGTATCTTTTGTATAGTTTTTTGAAATTTTTAGTCATCTTCATTTTTTGTAGCAATTATTTTAGTTCAATTCTGCGTCATTCCAGTTAGAATTGGTATGTTTTATTAAAAAAACATATCATCAAATTTGGTTACCATTTTTTACTATGTAATAGATACCGTGTATATTTACCCATGAAAAAAAATTGATAAAATTTTGACCCATTTTGGTGATGCAACTTACCAAAAGTAGATTTTTTTTGGCCGCACGTGGTGTTCAACTTGACAATAGAGTGACCCCCCCGTGGGATTACCGTGTTCGGTGTAGGCAGAATCTAGTGAACGAGTAGGGGGTTTGACAACTTTCCACTTTGAAAAATTGTACCATTTTTTGTATAGGGCAAAAAATATGAAACAACTTGCATTCTTCATGAATCCTTCTCGTCTATCTTGGAAAATTATCTCATGATTGTCAGACCAGATCTTCAATGCGAATCGCCTTATTTTCATAGGTTATGATATTTCTACTTTAAATGAGAGTGTTCCAGAATTAAAATTTTGATCTATATTGAGTGGCTAGCCCCAAAATTTAGGAAACAGTCCTGCTCCATAGCGTTGGACTAACACCGCACCATCGTCAATCTTGTCATGTGTCGCAATTATTTACACACGATTATACTTGGTTTGATGAACCGACTCTTAGAGTTCAAAGTTTTAATAATAAGAATCAAGAGAGGAAAATATGCCATGATGATTCACCCGTCAAGTCACTTGCGGTCTGCGACTATACGTGGGTAGATTTCCAAGCCTCGAAGCTCGTCAAGAATCCCTACAAAGATTGGAACAACGTGTGTGAAGTTCCACTCCATTATGCCACTGTTTTTGCTTGTAGAGGAACTCTACCACCACCACCACCACCAAGAAATTCTAGCCCTAAACAAACACACAGGAAGCAAAATTCTGAAGCTCGATTCAATGCTATAAACAATAACAAACGAAACCATCACCTATGATAAATCATTCTTATAAAGATTTATTGTTGAGCGTATCGTTATCATTAGGCTTCAATTACCTTGAGGATATCAATCTAAGTCACCTTTTTTTTGTTATTGAGCAGATCATGATTGAGTTTGGTCTTAAGTTCAACCGTGCATTTTCCTGTTGCCTTTCAGACGAACTTGGTGTAAGCAAACTGCTAGAGGTCTCAAGTTCCGGGTTCAGAGCCCATGTGCCAAGTGGCCCACGATATTGCAACACCACCTCTCCTACGAGGGCCTCCTCCTCCCACCAATAGTGGGGCCTTGACCCTGAGTGGCACACTATGTTGAGGACACACTATGTTAGGTGCAATATTACAAAGCACAATATTACAAAGCAATGTACTTGGCAAGTGAGTTATTTGACAAGGTATTGAGTTTCAACATACCATATTGGTATGTTCTCACATACTATTACCTTAAACCAATGCTTATACACTAGGCTAGACCGATATACCAATACAACACTGGAAAATACCCCTTTATCTCACATGATTCAGATCCCGACAAGGAGGTCTCCCCTTGTAACAGCATCCTCCTCAGCTGGAAGGTGAGAATGTCATGAAATTTGGAGTTGAGAATGCTCACAATACCTATGGAAAGAATTGTCCATGTGAAACTTTAAGAAAGGATACAATCAGCATGCATTCTTTGTGTCACCAGATTCCCTGCTCACTCATCAACAAACTACACTAAACATGATATTTGGTGTCATAGGGTATTTAATGACTCGAGGTTACACAACTCCGGCGGGAGAACGGAGGGAGATGGAGCTCTGCGGAGCTCCCCGCATACAATACCCTAGAGGAGAACACAACAATCCACTGGGATCCAGCCCGCAAACCCCCCTACTCACAGCATTCGGGGTGAAGAAAAAACAAAGGAAACAACACAACCGCATCACCGCAGCGGGAGAGCCAAAGCACGCAAGAAACAACACGCCCAAAACTCAAAAGAGAAACCCAAGTCTTTACACAACTTTATTAGTGTTCTACACAGTACTCAACCTCATCGAGATTGCAACACCCTGCGCAACAAACCCTAACTGCAATATAGTCATTACATCACTTCCTCCCTCTCTAAACCTAGATCTGCACATCCACACCCAGTGTAGCGCGTTCCCGCCACAGCCACCGAGGTCGCCAACAGCCATATCACAAGAATGGAGAGGACGGCGCTGCTACGATGCACACACCGATAGGCACCTACTCCAGCACGCAAGCCAGCCCAGCACCAAATGCGCTGCACCCACTCACACAATCAACAAACAATGCACGTTAGAAGCCGCCTCAAACACTCTCAGGTACCGTAAAACCCTAAACCCTTGCCTCATTCACCGCTACCACACGCATCAACTCACCCCGCATCCCCATACAATACCCACACAGATTACAATCACACAACACCACACACAAAGCATACCACACAGAGACATCCAACACAACTATGGTCAAGGGCACATCCTTACCTCTTCACGTCAGGCGAGCACCCAGCCGAAAATATGGAGTAGGCAACTCCGAACCGCCATCCGAATCCAACAACCCCCTCAATCGCAACTGTATGCATATACCACTACTAGAATGCAGGGTCTGTGCCACCAAGGAAATGAGCCAATTTTTGCGCACTTTTGGTCCATTGCACCACAGTGGTACACGGGCAATGCGAGGTTGGTGGTGACCAGTTGTAAAGGACCACAAACATAACGTCTGCTGCGCTGGGTTCCACATTCTTCTGTGCATGTACATTTAGGAAATACATACACGGTTTTGTATCTGCAACGTACAACATGCGCGGCTGTGGGTGAGTGCTTGGTGCACTACAGGGTCAGACATGATGATGTCCCACCATGACTTTACCTTCATGTGATATGTTGCAGCATGTGATACATTCATATATAGGGAACGGTCAAAAACAACAAAAATATGAACTGAATACTAAGATAACATTAATTTGCTGACCAGTTCCACTTGCCCTGCACAATTTTACATGCTGCGATATGCAGGAACTACATGCATGTACTTCGGTCGTTCGCGATCGCATGCGCAGCAAATGCGCACAACCGTCATTGCAACCAGTGCTGCCGTCACATTCGGATATAAAACATGTTGTGCATACAATTTGTTGGTTCATTCAACCATTCCAGTCATCAAAAGACATGCACAATGTGTGTTTCAAAGTTCCAAATTGCATTCAACATTACAAATGCTTCAATGTACACACTGGGTCATGTCCGATCGCACGCCACAACCAACTTAAACCTTACTTCCCGGGACTTCCACGAGGTGTCTGACGATGTTGTTCCACCGTTGAAGCCCACAACCACCACTGCACATGCTCAGATGGCCATGCCCTTCTAACGTGGGCCAACTGTTCCCCCATCACCGCACACCACAGAAGCCCATCTCTTCCCATATATATATGCCGGATGCCACAGTACAAGACAACTATGGCCATACTGTCCTAAATTTCCTCCTTCAGATAATACAATATGCTCGGTCATTGCATACTACGCTCAGTTCATCAATATAATCGCGGCTTCTCTATCAAATAGTTGGACTCCCACTTCAACCACGTATCCCGTGGTGCGTGAGGCACTGCTGCCTCGTCCAGGTTTCCGAGGCCATGCCTGTCTTCCTCGAACATGATGGGCACCGAGGGCAAAAAAACGTCTGTCACTTGAACCATTTGGTTTCCGGATTCACATTGGTCGCTTAGCGCCTTGTGCTTTATGGCTCTGGACTTCCCAAACACTCCTGCCCTTCCTGCTGCAACAACCTTGCCAGGATAATCTGGATGCAGCAACCAACATTGTGTATTGAACCGCAAAGGGACCTGCACACCCAAACATCACTTGCAATTCATCAACACGCATGCGCAAAGAACAATTGTGCTGCATATGGAATGTTCAAGGTCCTCAAGGAAAAATAATCCCCTAAATATAATATGTGTGAGAATTTACCCCATTCTTCCTGGGTTTCATTGTATGTGGCACCTCCGTCGCTGCCACTCCTGCGGCTCTGCTAGGTTGCACACTTTGTGCATGTTCTGGACCTCTTTGACGGCGGTATGTCAAAGTCGAGCGACGGACATGGTCACCGCCAATACCGCCATCTGGTCGGTGTGCTTGTGTTCTGTTCCCTCCGTTGCTATGACACGGACGTGCAACCGCCCCTGCCATTCCTTGCCCCTCCCTAGCATCCAAACCACCACTTCTCTTGTCGTTCCTTCTTGTAGGCATCTGCGTTTCAGTATCGGAATCATCACCCTCCTCCTCTGAACAGTTAAAGATATGGGTCTTTGGGGATTGTACATTATCCTCCCCAATTTCATCCTTCTCCAACCTCCTCCTTCCACCTTGGGCTTGACCTGTACTTTTTTCCTCCTTTCCTCTTTTCCTTCTAACTGTTGTGGTCGACGGTTCTCATGCTGCTCCATACGGACTCCCCTGCACCTTCTATCGTTCTCTTCACCTCCAGATTGGGAGTCAAGAACCACCACAGCCTTCCCCTTCCCAGTGTTGCCATTTTCCTTCCTTATTTGTGTGTTTGGAATAACATATGGTGTCTCATCAGCTAAGTCCACTACGTCATTGTCATTGCCCAAGGTTTCATCATCCTCCCCCTCGGTCTCCATGGCGGTTCCATGACTGTACATCTTTGAATGCGACCTCGGTGACATGTGCTCCACCGTCGGACGTTGTGCACGTGCAATCTCCGATATAGCGCTGCGCTGGTTCTCCTGTACAAGCGATAGTGTTGGCCCTCGTGATTGTTTCTTCCTTGGAGGGGTTGTCCCCTCGGAAGAATTTTTTAGTAGATGGTCCAGAATTTTCTTTATGTTCTCGCCTGCTCCGGTGAGGCCATTATCCAGTGATATCATTCTCGTCTCCAAGAAATTCACTTTCTCCGTGATCTGCACTTGCCAATCATTTTCCAACGCTTTGGAAATCCTCTGTGTCTGCTCTGTTTCATGCTTTTTTTTCCCTGTGTCCAACATGTCCCTCACACTATCAGCTCCCATGAAGCCACGATTTACCTTGCACCAAAGCTATACTATGCAACAGATGTTTAACAATTTTTGGTTGTTTTCCTCCATTCTTCACATATCATTTCTGTGGTCAACACTATCATGCAATCTGAACAATGCAACACATGTCTACATTTACAATTTACAAGCTCCACGGGTTTTGAGAGATGGCCATAGACCTTTGTGTTGCTGGCATTTTTTGGGCCACCCTCCGCAGTAGTCCACGCTTGGGAGATGAGAGCGTCCTTTCCCTACAACCACAGCGGCACATGCAAATGCTTTGGTCAACAACGTATATGTTCATGAAAGAGGGCCTTGGTCTACCGCGACAGCTCATCCCTAACATTCATTGCATATTCATCGCCCCGCATACCCTACTCCAATTGAGCTCTTCACCTCGTCATCGTATGCGGCGCTGCTCCGTTTTCTCCCTGTTTTGCTTGGTGTCTTCCCTTTACTTCTCCGTTCCTTGCCCTTCATGCTCTCTTCCTCTGTAGCAGGTGTCTTCCAATACTGTATCCAAGTTCTCCACACATCCTCTGGGCAATCATGGGGTCTATTTGAAGCCCCATATGACACCCACCAGTTCTTCCATTTATTCCTGGTTTGCTTCAAGTGCTCCCTTAAGTATTTCTCGGTGTATCCTTCCCTAAGTGGGTAAGGATAGAATTCAAACTGCTTTCGAGCCTCTTCATCTACGAACTTGATGGTTTTCCGATAATGGCATGCGAATGTCTTCGCATTCAGATCCAGAATAGAATATGCTACACTCTTGACTGCGTCTTCGAATTTGGTTTTCAATCCACTTATTTCCCCTATTTCGTTCGTCTCGCACCTAACCCTAATAGGACGTGCCTCTTCCAAGCATTTCCGCACCTCTCTCCGGTAGTTGTAAAGATGACGCCTACTTTCTTTTTTACGTGCAGACAGTCTAAACCTCCCACTACAACAAAACATGTCTTTTATTCCCGCACCCACTTCACTGCATGTCTTTTATTACTATAAACAGTGAACGGTTGAAATTGTTGAAATCCACCTTTACTGTCCTCATGTCTGAGTTTACTTCGGAAAGTCATGGTAGTCATGTGGGACAAGAATGTGCTTGGGAACGCACTTGAGAACGTGTTCGGGAACGTCAGAGAACGTTCATTACTACGGATAGTAAAGTGGTCGACTTCACTATGTCACTTCAAAATGTTATGTGTTTTTGGATTTTCCATAGAATGCTCACAAAAGAATGGCCCATTTATTTTTGCTAACATATAATGAAATATACATATTCGACCACAATATGAGATTACCACATACTCAAGATTTGTTACTTTAATCTATCAGAGCATGATCATCTTCCTCAAGTGCAGCTTCGTCACCGTCTTCGCAAGATTGTTCATGGTCATCTGTGTTCAAAGCTGCTACCACCTCATCACTGCTTAGAGCCACAACCTCATCTAACATTGGGTCAGCTGGGGTTGTATCATTTTCTAATGATGTTGGTTTCAATCCACAATGGTCTCCCATATTGCCTAAAGATAGGCATCCTATGTCTGGTATAGAATCTCTTGTAGAAATGACTTTTGCTCCCCTTGGCTCTTTTCGTAGAACCACCTTCCATCCATGATTGTTCAAATCCTCCGCAAAGAATACCTGCTCGACGTGTAGTGGAAATGCGAAGGATTCGGCTGATAGTGGCACTAATCTATCAAAATTCACTAGGCTAAAGCCATAATCGTCTCGCTTCATGGTAGCATTATGCCCAACCATGTTTGCCATCACCCAATTGCAATACAACACAACCAATTCATACCTACCATAATCCACAGCCAATATTTCCTCCACCCATCCCACATATTCAAGGTTTGCCGCCTTGAAGTTCTTGGCATGTACACTGGACCGGCAATGTTGTGAGAATGTGGCGGCCACGCCAGAGTCTACCGTGGTCAAATTTCCTTCCGCACTATGCACGCGGATATGATTTCCGAAGGCATACATGGAGCGGTACGATGTTGCTTGGCTAGACGGTGGAAGAGACAATACAAGCACATCTTCATCAATCGCCTCTCCTGCTTCTTTGGCGCGAGAAATCTCCGATTTGAACCACTTGGAGAACACTTCATCTCGAAGGTCTTCAGGATAAACAATCCGACCATTTCGTTTTCTCCTCCGATATTCTGCACGTTCCAGTTTCCGTTGTGCCATACTTGCAGTGTGTCGTCTGTACAATAAAACATTTATGTGATACCTCGCATGTTTACTATAATTACTATCTCAATGCGTACATAAGGGGCTTCTAGATATATTGAGTAGAGTTAGGAATATTATTCGTTCTTGCCAAATAATACTAGAGGCAGTGATGTGAACTAATATGACTTTGTCATGTTACTGCATAGAGTTTAAAATTTAGCCATTGTGATATGACATGTACGGTTACTACGTACAGTTATGGATATACTGAATTGCAGTTTGAGATTACTACAGGCAGTGATCTTCTTGTAAGATGACTTTGTGTAGTGAGGTGCAAATGTTAGTAAGTGCAAGGATTTCACAATTGCAATGTCATGCCATACAAATAATACAATTTGTTGCTGTTTTTCACGTTTGTAAACTACACATACTCTGAACATTAGTAAGTGACCTACATTGGTGGCACAATGTATATTTTTTTCCTCTCAAATGACATTCAATTCCGATGGACATAACAAACAATTAGATCACATTCATTTGTAAGTATCAATGCATTATGCATGTGTGGTGAAGTAACTTACTCTCTCCATGGCTCTAAGGGAGCCACATTATTGACCACAAACTCATGTATCCAGTCGCGTATCTTTGGTGTGAGTATCATTGGTCGTCCAACACCTTCGAGTATTTCGTCGTTCATTGTAGGGTCCTCTTTATCATCCCATACCCTACGACTTGTAACGGTATATGATTGCATGTACTCTGTGCAAAAGCCAAGCGCTTCATCTATGGCATATCCTTCAGCCATACTAGCTTCGGGTCTTGCACGATTCCGAACATAGTCCTTCAAAGTTTTCAAGTACCTCTCCATAGGATACATCCAACGGACATGTACTGGCCCACAAATATCTAGTTCCTCCACCAAGTGCACCAAAAGATGCGTCATGACGTCAAAAAATGCCGGTGGAAATTCTTTCTCGATCATGCACAATGTGATGGCCGTATCCTCTCGCAAGTCGTTCATTTCTGATGGGTTGATGGTTTTGGCGCACAATCGTTTGAATATCCTACTCAATCTTATTATGCATATACGGACCTCCTTTCTCATGATCGTGCGTACACAAAGAGGCAAAACTTGCTGCATAAGGACATGGTAATCATGAGATTTCAATCCTTTCAGACTCCCATCCACGTGGACTCTTTTTCTCAATTGGCCAACATAGTGAGTAGGGGTTTTCAATTGCCGCACAACATCCACAAACACCTCCTTCTCTTTCTTTGTCAGCACATATGGGGCTTGCGGCAATGTCAAGCTTCCTTGATTCTTCCCCGGTATGGGCCACAAATGCGGCCTTATGTTGGCTTTTTTCAGGTCCATGCGAACCTTTAGTGTATCCTTCTCCCCAAATAGGAATTTCATAAGACTTTCCGTCATGTTTTTCTCGCAATGCATTACATCCAGCGTGTTGCGTATAAGAAGGCCTTGTTGCACCAAAAAATTCCAGGTTAACTGCATTGCTGGGTGTTGCATTCCTTACAACTGAATTATAGTACGTGCATCAACAATTGTTCCCCTTTATGACTATACCACTACTTAGTTAAGTAATGGAGAATGAACATAACTACCACTAGTCATGTTCAATGACTTCAAATAGTCATGTTCATTCACTTGTGATAGACATGTATTACTTCCCATAGTCTATTACTTCCCATAGAACATTACAATACCACTACTCAATTAAGTAACGGTATTTGAACATGACTACAACTAGTCATGTTCATTCACTTCTGATAGACATGTTTTACTTCCTATAGTAACGTTGGCCATTTATTTCGACTGTGATACAATCAAATTACCGCCTTCGTGAACTTCTGATGTTCAAATAAAACCCCTAACATATGCCCATCAATTCGGTTAAAACGAGTTTTCAGTATGCACCTTCCAATATGGTAACGCATAAAGTGCGTTCTTCCTCTTCACTCCATGCTCGTGGATTGGATCCATTTTGTCTCCCTCCTTATTGATCGGCGACTCTAGCAACCAATCTTGTCTTTCTTTAGCAAACCGTAAAATATCGCGTGGCAACAATATCTGCGGGGGGCCTCGGCGTTCCTCTCCTCCATCGAAACTACTTTTTAATCGTCTGTAAGGATGGTTCATTGTCAAATAACGACGATGACCAAGATAAACATTTTTCCTAATGACCTGGACCTCCTCGTTGCCACATTTGGCCCACATGGAGGACAACCCCGGTACCCCTTCGTGATTTGCCCGGCAAGCAATCCATATGCCGGAAAGTCATGAATGCTCCACATAAGAATCGCTTTGAGCTTAAAATTGGGGTTCGTATTGTGTGTATCCTCTACACTTTCATATGCCTTCTCCAAAATGGATCCGTCCTTTGCAATCACCCCTTCCCACAATCTTTGTAGTTCCTCCACCAATGGTGCTAAGTATACATGTATGTTTTCCTCTTTCACACTTTCTTTGCCGGGAATGATTAGGGATAGCATCACAAAAAACCGCTTGGTGACCAACCAAGGTGGCAAGTTGTAGTTTAGCAATACAACTGGCCATGTAGAGTGACTTAAAGATTGGTTAGAGAAAGGATTGACACCATCCAACGCTAGTGCCAAACGTAGATTCCGGGGCTCCTTCGCAAACTCCGGCCACCTTGCGTCCACGTGTTTCCATGCCTTTGAATCCACAATCGATCTTATGGTGGAATCCTTGCTTTTCCCCTCAATATGCCACGTCATAAGCTTGGCTAGTCGTTTGCAACGGTACATTCGGAGCAACCGAGGTATAAGAGGAAAGTGTCGCAACACTTTCACTGGAATGCTATCCGAATTCGGAACATACCGAGATTCCTTGCATTCCGGACACACTTTTGCGTCTTTGAGTTCGTTTCTAAATAAGCAATGGCCATTCTTGCACGCATAGATAGTATTGTAGCTCAAACCCAACTTCTTCACCAATCTTTTGGCCTCGTAGTGTGATTGAGGACAAGTGTTCTCTCTTGGGAGTAGATCATGTTTTAGCAGTTTCAACAACTCGTCGACACATGCGTTGGAAACTCCAAAAATGGTGCACACATTAAGGATCATGAGAACTGCTTGTAATCGGTTGGTAGGGCTGTTCTTGAATAGTGGGGTGTTGGCTTCTTTCAATAAGTCCTCCGTGTTGTCGGCAATGTCGTCATTGACCTCATCACCTACATGGGGATGTGTATTGGCCAATTCATCCAAATCTTCGTGAGTTTCCTGAAGTTCTTCATCAATTCCCTCTTCATTTGGAGTGGTATTTGTATATCCGGGCAAACCATCAAACCTCTCGAAACATTCGTGGACCATCCGGATTACCTCCACTTCCTCATTATTATCCCGCAACACTTTTGTATTTTTGTGTGCAACAATGTCTTCAGTTACTCCTATTTCCATATCAGTATTTCCTTGTGCCGTCATGTACCTCCCTCCTTGGGTTGCCATCCATATGTCTTTTTGGGCAATATAAATGTCATTGTTGACCTCCTACATGTGCACCATGGAGAAGAAAATAATACTTTTTCTCTTAGTAACCTTATGTATTTACAAACATTTGAGAATCTATAATTAATGACCATCCCAAAGGTAAAAAACAATCTTCTGTGCAAGCACGGTAAATTGGACAGGACCTGTAGCATTCATGGAGTGTAAGTAGATCATTACTATATACAGTAATAGTAGGGTTGTGGCAGCTTAAAAGCTATGCACCATTACTATGCACTACACCTATACACCATTACTATGAACAGTAACACATTACTGTGCACTATTACTAGTAACAGTAGCACATTACTATGCAACATTACTATGCAGTATTACTATGAAAAGTAACACATTACTATACACAGGTGAGATTAATATATGACACCCCATCACAACTCTTAGCTGCTCCAAATACAAGACATAGTGGTGAAATTGCTGATGCATTAAATTCGAAAAATGTCTCAACAAAATCGCAGGAATTTAATTCACGGAGTAATACGCATACAGCTCTTCTCCTGCCTCTATATCCCTTGATGCAATTGTCATAACAAAACCCCACTCGTTCTCCTTCCAAGGTTTGGGAAGCATACTATACTCCCACACTACATTGCCAATTTCCTCTCGTCCTATGGAGCTGTTGATAAATCCAGCAACATTACCCTTCTCCACACTCCCGTCTATGTAAACATCTTCCTCAGCTTTAAGGACATAACTCTTGAAGCTTGGCACAAGACTTTTCATTTTCCTGTATTCTGACTTGCTATATTGGGGACCTACAAATGGCAAGAGAATATCTCCTTCTTTTGCGGAGTCCATGGCAAACAAACCCCAGCCCATAAATGAAAATTTTGAAATTTTCACCACCCAGTGTCTTTGATAAAAACTGAAAGTGGTGAACTTCGGTATGGGCCCATTGCACCACTGCCCATCGAAAGCTCCACGCCTCCAATTCATCAATTTCAGCTCCTCCTTAGTGTAATTTCTCTTTTGGGGGACATGTTTTGGGGTTGTGGACTCTTTAAAAAATAATTGAATGGCCACCTTGGCCGCGGCCTCAACAAAGGGTCGTCTTTGTGCCTACACGAAGGGAATCAATGTTACGTCATAATTCAATTGCCTCGTTTACAATACAATATAATTCGAATATGACTATATATTTTACTCACCAATATGGATTTCGTAAATGCGGAGTCACGTTTGTATCGACGAAGATGTTTTCGTATGGTTGCTCTTGACAATACCTTCCCCCCTGCACACATACTACAAGGGCAATGATACTTTACCAATCTTCTTTTGTCCGCTTCTTTTTCTTCCAAGTCCCATAGCTCCAAGTCCAACATTGCACGCCTCGATGTTGCATCCATTTTGATTCTGCATCAAATTAAATGAATTATAGTAGAAAGAATGTGACCTTCAATTAGCGGGTTAGAGATGTTGGCACAATTCAAAAATCAAATTCACCTGCAACATCCTTTGCAACACATTTGTTGTAATTGGTCTGGAGATATTAAATTATGGGTTCCTTTAACTTAAAGTCCACGTCTTTTCTTCATGTAGTAAATGACGTTACTTCACATTGTCACATTACTATGACATTACTTCATGGAGTAAATAACATTACTTCATGACATTACGTCATGAAGTAAATGACATTACTTCACATAGTGATATTACTTCACAGTTGAAAGGGCAATTATAGAACATGTGAATCCTAAATCAACACATTAAATCTTATTTTATTTAGTATACATTGTATTGTCAAATACACCTGGGCTACTACTTGGAATTCCGCGTTGCTGCCGCTTTTACCGAGAGTGTCCTTTATCTTACAAATAAAATAAGTACTTAGCCTACAGACTGAATGATATGCTATAATTTATTTTCTAAAAATAACTTCATGTAAAAAGTTTCAGCCTACACATCACTCCAAATGGTAACCTTCATTAATTCCACAACACAATGTAGTTATCAGGTAAAGTGAAAAATTACTTGAGGGTGCAAAAAAGTGAAAACTTACTTCAGAGTTCACCAACCGAAAACTCTGCCCTCTTGCGGTAAATAGTCTCCTACTCCCATGGCCACAGCAGTAGCAGTACGTAGTTGGTAAGCGTGGACTACGCACAGCAAAACTCCAGATGCTTTTGTCGGATATGCAAAGGAGACCTAGCCCCAGACGAGACGCAGGCGCAGGCGAGACGCAAGGGAGGGAGAGGTTGGTGTCGATTGTGGTTGGAATATTGCCGCGAGGAGGTCGGCGTGAGGTAGCTTAAGGCTTCAACGACATTTAGCTAGAGATGGGATGGATGAATGTTGGTTGTTGGATTTCGAGCAGGTAGAGCTTAGGGTTTAGCAATGTTTCCTTGTTGCCGGCGATTGTTTCTTCAAGGGAGTTGTTTCTTCACTTTCTGAGCGCCAGTGACTTCCGATGCGCTGATGTAATACAAAGAGAGCGCACATCCTTAATCACTCGATTGGCCGCTACCGGAGGTGCAAGATCCTAAGGCGGTTCTCATTCTTCTGGTTCGGCACACTCCCCCTTTGCCTTCTTCATTTTCTTCTTTTCCCCCTTGCTTGAATAGGAGTTGCCAATCTCTACGTCTTCTATCTTGAAGTGCATTAACCGCTAGTTAGCCCATCCAAAAGAAAGCAACTGCAAAGATTGGAGATCAGAGAATGATACAGTCCATTTTTTATTGTTTTCTCTTTCCTCTTGCTGTATAGGAATTGTCAAACTCTACCTCTTCTTTCAGAGTCGAAAGACGAATAGTTAGCCAATACAAAGAAGACAACTGCCAAGATTGGAGTTCAGAGAATGATCCAGTCCATTGAAAAGATAATCATCACGTAGTGATTGTGAAGTGTTTCGGGACGCTTTCATTTGATTGCAAACATGTGAGCGTTGACAAAGCTTTCGAAATGCCCCTGTGGAGCTAAGCGGTGTTTGAAATTGTCGTTGGTAGTGCTATCTCCATCTTCGTCTCCAACGTTTTCTGTAGAGGAGAAGGCGTGATTCTTGAAGAAGTGAACTGAGATCCTAATTTCCATGTTGACAGCCAGGTTTGACAGGCGGGAGCGACGACTCATACGTGCAGCATTTTGCGCAACGCGCTCGCAGCCAGGGCTGGGCTGCGGTCGTCTTTAACAGCAGGGGTTGCGCAGAGGCTCCTGTCACTACCGCTCAGGTATATCTCTTTGGAAGCTGTGGGTATTCTTTGTAGAGTATGTGGTCTTATTATGGGCACTTCTCAGCTACAGGCCCTGCCAAGTATAGTTATTTAATAAAGAATAGTGACCACATAAGACCCACAATTTTCCTGTAAAGAGGTCGCTTCTTCATCTCACAAACAAAATAATTTCGTATGAAGCGGGACTTGCCACTCGAAAGTTGAAAACAAGACCCGGACCCGGACCCGGACCCGGACCCGGACCCCGTGCCCGCGCCTTCGCCTTCTCCTTCTCCGTCTTTTTTCTTATAAAAGGGTACCTAAAATGGAATGTACAATGCTTATGGGAAGTGTTTGGTCTTGTATGTGAGCTTGAGCTTGAGCTTGAGCTTGCGCTTGGGCTTGAACTTGATCTTGAACTTGAACTTGATCTTGAACTTCAACTTGATCTTGAACTTCAACTTGAGCTTGAGCTTGAACTTCTTGAACTTGAACTTGAGCTTGATGTGGTAGTAATTTTCAACCTTTTTGGTTCAGTTTTGGATTAAGTGTGATTAGAGCCTTTACTTATCTTGTTGTTATTTAAATGGATAAGTGAGAAGAGGCAATTGACTCGGAGAATTAGAAACAGTAACTAGTTAGGACAATGGTCTATGGCGGTTACGGAAGTTACTGGGCCTCGGCCGGCTCGTGTGGAAGATACAAGGGAGATGAAGACTCATAACTCTCTCTCGAACTCGGAGCAAAAGGCTGGGAGAGCCGCAAGATAGAATAAAAACTTTTACTTATGTTTTTGGTGAACATTTGAATGACTTTTTGCTAGTGTCTTGAATTCATTTCTACCTACAGGCTACAAATCTGTGAGATTACGGAGTGGTTGTGCTGGAATATAATATACAATTCCATTATATTGAGTATTTCGGTTATATCAATCCGGGTGTGTGAGGCATTGTAATTGAAATCGGATCACGTCAGATAGTCTATTGTCTTGTGGTTGACTGATGTTACAGTTGAGAACTCAGTTTAGGAATTAATATTATGATTGCTTGGCTATAATTTGGAGTTAATGTAGTGTCTGAATATGGAGCTAATAAGGCCGAGTGTCTATAAAGTGAGGGATTATTAATTTCCGTCAACTAGGTCTATCACTGAGTCTATCGTCTGATTCTTCTGTAGTTGAATGTATCGCTGCAAAGTTGTACGACAGGGACCCTAGATTATGGTAATTACGGCAGATCACAGAGGAGGGTTAACCGAATTCTAAGTCAATGGACTCGCTGAATTAATTACAAGAAATACCCTTAGAAATCGCGAGAATGTGAGACCATTGTCTCTGAATCCTTGGGCTTGATACTTAACTCCTTATCCAGTGAGAATATCTACCATGATTTACACTGACGTCTTAAAATGAATGATAATTAGGGTCAGGTTCCTGTTAACTCTTTCCTGATAGCGCGAATGATTTGATTCAAGGCTATGGTCATTGAGTATTCATAAGGTAGGATATATAGACTGGAATGTTGATTTCCCCTTATACGACAGATTTGATTTGTTTACGATTAAAACTGAATTGATTGAGGGAATGATTATGGTGTAATCCCCTTCGACTATAGTCTTTGGCTCTTGAGTAGATGACGACTGTAGATACATTGGACTGCACCTTGTTGTTGTAATTTTCATAATATAATTAAGGACGTCAACGATGCGTAAGAGGAGTGATTCTTCGGTTTAGATTTCCCAGTCAATTGAGATGTAATCTGATGATTGGATTTGGTCTGTCAGCACACCATTGTTCTAATGTATAATTCTCTTGTTTGAGTGTATGATCTGGTTAAGAGACTATCGTCTTCTTGTTGTTGCACATACATGCTTCTGAATGGTCTCTACAATTGAGCGTCATCGAGTCAATTGTCATTAATATGAATTCTTTTGTTTAATTAATTCGAGTAAGGAGTGTTGTGTCGTTGTAATATGCAGCTGTTGTGTCGTTGTATGCAGCTGTTCTTCTTCCACACATCAATTGTGTGATAGTCGGCATTGGAGCCCGCTATGCCTCCCAGGTTCTCCCTTCTTTCATTTGCCAAATTTTTGAAATCTTGGTGAAGAGACAGAGAGCCAATTAGACTCTACTCATGTCCAGCCTTTGTAATTATCTGCACACATGCTCCCGTCAAATATGCATATTGCACATTTCAATTGGGGGAGCGAGTAGAAAAAGAAGATTAAAACACTGTTTTGCAGCACTGTAGGAAACTGGTAATTGTAGAGGAGACGGAATATGAGCAACTGTGGCGGCTTAAAATTGAAAACAACAGCAGGAAGCTGGAAAGCTTGGGCCTTCCAGCATTAGCGGCGGGGATCGCACCGGAACCTCGGAAAGATCGGTAAATCTGCCCTATTATTCAAAGTACGTCATATCTTTGTCTTTGAAGTATGCACTAGGAACCATTGCGCCCTCAAACTTATCGCATGTATTTGTGTCATTATTGCAGTTCCCTTGTCGCAGTAGTACATGTGCCGCACCTCGACTTTGTATCCTTGCATACTTTAATATTCTACTCCTAGATTAGGGTGGTTTTTGTCAAATGCGAGTCGCTTTTATGGATTTCAAGTTAACCACCTTACTCAATGAAATAGCTTCACTGTCCGATGAAAATATCCAGAAGTTGTTTATTGAGGTTTCCCAATTCCCTGCAATACATGCTTGTATGATAACCAAAATGCAAGAGCTATTGGCTGATACCTTCGAGGATTCCAGGACAATCTCGGAGTCCTTGAAGCCACCTAGGAGGAGTTGCAGGTTATCAACTAAACCATCAATCTCAACGCACATAGAGGCACGATATACTAGCAATGAAGATGGTTCTTGCAGTGAGCGATTTGAAAAAACTGATAAGGATGCAGATTATGTTCTAGAATCGGAAACAGAGGCATCCGAAGAGGAGTGCAGAGAACCCATTGCACCACAAGCAAAATTGGTAAGTATCATGCTTTCCATGGCCGTTCATCATAGTTTTATCTTTGCATTTTCTAAGTTCTTCACCATGTATTGAGCTTTACTTTGTACAATACTATGTATAGTGCCACATTACTATGCGCAATAGGACATTACTATGTACTATAGTACATTATTTTGCACAATACTATTCACAGCAGGACATTACTTTCCATATTACTAGATACAGTAGGCCATTACTATGCGCAATAGGACAGTACTATGTACTCCAGGCCATTACTCTGCATAGTTGAAATCCACTTTGCACAGTAGAACAACACTAATTATAATATGACCGAGACGCCTTTATGAATTTGTTTTCAGACTCCTCACAATCCAAGAATTTGGTTAGTGAGGAAGAAGAAGATGGCTTCAAACCCTAGGGCGAAGAGAGCTCTACCCGTTGATGATGTTGGAGACTGGGATGAAGATCGCGACAACGAACAAGATGGGGAGGAGGAAGGAGACGCGTATGATTGGAGCAAGCCAGTGTTGATGGAAGATTCCAGAAATTATGGTAGAATGCGGAGGAAGCAACCCCAAAGGGATGATGGTGCTTTGCACGAAGATGATGGTGCAGCCAAATTGGCGCTAGAAATAGAGAAGAAGGAGCTCAAAATCATGAAAAAAGAATTGGCTATGCAATCACGCCTTCACCCAGCGAGGTCGCATAGCAGCGATGAAGATTCAGACAGGATCGGCGAGGAATGGGTAGCGAGACGAAGAGAACCACACCACAACTCGCAAATGAAGGCCAAGCGGAGGGCTGCCAACAAAGCGTGTCGGGAGCAGTTTGAGGAGAGAGCCCGGGATGGAAAGCAAAAATTTGTTGTAGATCTAGATGATAATGGTAATCAATTTCCCTCTCCAATTCAATGTGATCTACCTACAACAGCTGAACATGACATAAATGCATTTTTGGTTTGTGTGTGGATTGGATCCTATAGTAACACATTACTGTATACAGTAGAACAATCTAGTATCACATTACTATGAACAGTAATAAATTACTACGCCCAGTAAAGAAGTTACGTATAGAGTTGTACATTACTGCATACATTAGAACATTCTAGTATCACATTACTATGGAGAGTAGTACATTACTACGCCCAGTGAGGAAGTACTATATAGAGTTGTACATTACTGCATATAGTATAACATTCTACTATCAGATTACTATGCACAGCATTACCTTACTAGGCACAGTAGGGATTTTCCAAGTTTGCATTTTCTAAGTTTGTGGATTGTTTTGTAGGTTTTCCCTCAGGTGTGTTCAGGCCACAGTGGCTGAATGCTCTGCGCGGGTACTCCTGCGACTTAGATTGGAGCATTGACAACGTCAACGACCAGGACGGGACAGCACTGGATAACATATATATGCGGATGCGCGAGAACTGGGAGTATCGAGGGTACGCAGGGGAACCGCGTACGCTCAGATATGAGGTATTTAAGAGTAACCTTGCACAACAACTGAAGAGCAAAAGGGCTCAGATGAAAATGAGAATTCTGAAAGGTTTGTCCAAACCAGAAGCAATCCGGCTTGATCATTGGTGTAACATGGTCGAGCACACCCGGGATCCAAAAAAAATTGAGCAGGCAAATGTTATGAGGGAGGCACGGAAATGTGTGAAAAAAGTTTCAACATTCGGCCGGTCCGAGGGTGAGGTGCGGGCCCGCTTTGGCAATAGCGATACCATTTTTTAACGTTCATCGCACTAATAACTATGAAAATAACAAATGATATCAATTTGTTGCTCTGATTTTTACTCACTCGCTTTCTTGGTGTAGGCGTCGTCTTTGAAGAGGGACCCCCGCCGCGAAGAGGTTGAGGAAGAGCTTGAAAGGCCCAAGAACACTTCCCGGTCAAGAGGTGGCCATCATGCTTCTTCCACGTTGTCAAAGGGGGGGGAGGGGTAAGCGATGCACAATGGGGTTTAGGATTATCTCCTAATGCAAGTCGTACGAGGAGTGCAGATCTTGAGGAGGTAAGGGCAAAGGTTAAGAGGTTGGATGAAAAATTCAACTTTGTTCAGAGCTCGCTTCTTACGATGATGGCGAAGCTGGGGATCCCAGTGGAAAAAGAGGTAGGCTCACCGTCACGTTTAGGACCCACTTGCAGTGTTGATGCGGCAAAATCCAACTCTCGTGGCCCTGTATCTCCGCTTTCACGGTCAGCCTCAAAGGAGCCGACAAGCAAGGCATTAGAGTCTACAGGTGCAGGCGATTTGCCAATCGTGGCGAGCCCGGAAACCCCCTCCGGATTCCAGAAAGCCTCTTCGGGTCATGAGGAGCATGAACAGGTATGTCATCTGGGCAGAATCTTGTGAAATCACCTTGAACTAAACTTTACTCCACATAGTTAAGTAGAGATTACTTCATAAAGTGAGATGTATGTGCCATAACTGGATTTGTTTACTATAAGCAGTAAACGGGTTTACTAGGTGTAGTAATGGATTTCGTTTGTTCTTTGTAAACTCATTTTTTGGGCCATCGCCTAGCTGTCAAGCTTAAAAACTTTAACTTAGTAAGAAATAGCGGCAATAGGCAGTAAGAAGTTAGCTCACAGTGTGAACAGAGGGCTATAGCCGTTTCAAGGCGGTTGCAACCACCTTCTTCTTCCTCGGCTGATAAGAGGAAGGCAGGCTATTGCCCAACCAAGCTATTTTCAATTGTAGAATCAGACGTAGTCTCAATCTTAGCAATAGACTTAGAGGAAGCTCAAGCTCTCAGTGATTGAGGCTGAGTGATTAGCAATAGACAGCGCCAAGCAAGAGGCTGGCAGACATAGAAGTGGAATCGAGAGCCGAGTGAGTCGGACTCTCTGTTAATTTGGAATTTTGACTGGAAGAAGTGAACAGTTGAAGAACAATTGTTGTGATATTTCCTGAGTGAAATCTTGATTGTTGATCTTGATGTTTGAGTATAAATGATGTCTTATGTGATTGTTTGGCAATAGCCGTAAGCGTTGAAATAGACACATCATCGGCCATAAGGACAGAGAGTCAAGAAGTAAGGTCTTGGAGTTAGCAATGGTCGCAGTCAGATTATGGCCATTAGCGTATAAGTCAGAGCAAAGGTTGATTGCCGAGGAAGAAGGGCAATAGCCGAGTGAAAGAGGAAGAGTTGGATGTCAGGAAGGCAAATAATCAACCTAAGGCTGAGAGAGCCTGAATGTCAAGAAGGCAAGTAGTCTTTAGCGCGAGGCCAATAAACTGAGAGTCAGGCCAATGTAAGCAAAGACAAGTTGCCTGAGAGAAGGCATTGTGAGAGAAATGTCATAGGCAATAATCTTAAAACAAAACACTTAGCCTAGGAGAGGTAAGTGCAGGCGAGTGATCGAGAGTGTATAAAGGAGAAGGCAATCGCCCTGAGAGAGGTGTCTTGGAGGGCAATAGCCTGAAGCTAAGTTAGTAAAGGCAACTGGCCATGAAGAGATGATTGCCGGTCAGCAAGGGCAAGTAGTCTGAGGAAGGCCATCGCCTGTGAGAGCAAGAGGAAGCCGAGGCAACAAAGAAGGGCTATCGCCTGGTTCGTAAGGCTTATCGCCTATCTGCAACATGCAAGAAGACTGAGAGAGAAAGTCACAGAGGGAAGCGTCCAAGAGAGACGAGTAGCCCTAGGGAAGAAGGAGCGTTAGAGAGAGAGAGAGATAGTGATGTACGAGGTAGAGTCTAGAGGAGAAGGACAGGATAGGCTATAGGCTTTCCAAGTGTCGCGACTGAGAGGGAAGGCAGAGAGGCCATTATGAGAGAACATAGCCGTAGATAGTTACGAGACATTACCTGGCGTAAGGCTGATGACATGACTGCAGATAAAAGACATACATAGTAGCAGGCGATAAGCTGCAAAAGACACTACCATCTCAAGCAGGAGAAGTTGCCTGATTAGTGTAAGACGTTACCAGAGGCAAATCTTTTTGAACTTGAAATGTAATTAGGCTTTAATCAAGGAATATAGCCTAGTTGTTGATGCATTGATTATAGATGATCTTGTGGATGTTTGGGCTGACAAGTTGCCAGATAAGTTGAAGATGGATATGGTGATTACAGTTCTTGGAAGAATGGCCGAAGGACTGTAAGTCAAACTAAGATGAATTAATTTGAGATTATTGCAAAGCATAATTCATGACATTTAAAGACGATGTGGCATACAAAAAGACATTACCCGGACTTCGGTCCTGACAAATTGCCAATGACCACTTGCCAAGCTTTTGAGCTTCACGACGGAAATAGGTCAAAAACATAGAGTGATAGAAAATTCCCTAAGATAGGACGGAAATCACTCACTACGGAGATATCACAAAGGAACCATAAGAGTGGAGAGTAAGCAAAGTAATGAAGGAAACAAGGAGTAAAAGCCATAGATTGTTATTGTAATCCTTAATCCAATCTGACATTAACCCTTATAGACACTAGCTCAGTCTTCCCTGTGACCTTGTTCCCCAGGAATGCTACGATGTGAGCGGTGAGCGGTGAGCAGATCTCGTGAGCAGAAAATCAAAATTTAAAACTCCATTTAACGAAAGTTAGGACCCCTATGACCGTGGATTTTGCACATATTTCAAGTTTAATTTTGGAATTATGAGGCCGATATTTATGGAGTGCCTAATTTTTAGGACCAAAAGTTTCTTAAAATTACCAACGAGTCCCTATGGCCGTGGGAAAATTCAGTGTGGTTGAGAAGGTGGTGGACCTATGGGAAGAGGCCTCGGATCCGAGGCCTCTTAGTTGTGGGTAGCTTATGCTTGAAAATCAAAATGTTATGTATATTTGAGTTGGCTACTTGTCTTTGCATTTGGCCATTTCTTGTATGTTCTAGCATGAGGAGGAGGTTTGGAAAGAGGCCTCGGATCCGAGGCCTCTTTTTTGTGGGTAGGATATGCTTGAGAAATCAAAATGTTATGTATATTTGAGTTGGCTACTTGTTTTTGCATTTGGCCATTTCTTGTATGTTCTAGCATGAGGAGGAGGTTTGGAAAGAGGCCTCGGATCCGAGGCCTCTTTCTTGTGGGTAGGATATGCTTGAGAAATCAAAATGTTAGGTGTATTTGATTTGGCTACTTGTCTTTAGATTGTCTACTAGTTGACGACCACAAAAGTGTAGTGTTATTTGAGAACAACGACAAGATGCATTCAACAAGACAATTGGAATATTAAAAACCACACCACACTTTATAAATCCAAATACCAATCAATCAAATCAAAAATCAATCAACAATGAGGTTGTCACTACTAGATTCCCTACTTCCAAAGATACTCCCCTCATGGCCGCCCTCATCTGAAGTGGAATCTAAGGTATGGCATTCATTATCCACCTCTGCAAGAAGCTCGAAGAAGTCTAAGGCACGGGGGTCATAACGTGGAGACGGGGTACTAGCTTTGCTAGGAGAAGGTTGTGCCGCTAGTACCATCGCCATATCATGGGCATAGATTGGCAAAGTGAATCCCTTGGTAGGCGTACCAAACACATCTGCTCCAAGGCCAAGTCTGAAAACAAGCATGAAAATTGTAAGAAAGAGGATGGAAAGTGTAAAAGCTGAGTGGACAAGGAAAAGAAGCAACTTAGAAGGTCATCATACTCACTTACTGCGAGGACTCTGGCCTCGATCGCTTCAAGGCCGGCGGCCTCTTCTGCGTGCCTTGTGAAGCCTGCGTGGAAGCAACAACAATGGATGGAGCCTTCACCGGATGCTTAACACTCTGAAGTGGCTTAAGGACACGGTTGAAGATGTCCTCGTCCTCCTCGAGAGCAACGATATGGCGCCCAAGTTGCCTGCATGCATGGACAGAAGTCCCTGTTGCAGAGGAATGGTTAGCAAACATAAATAAAAGCAAAGGTAGAAAATGAAAACCAAGATATGATGGCAAGTGAAGTAGGACATACCAACGCCTGCATTAACGTCAACCACGACCTGCCCAATGTCAGTAGTTGCCATGATCAAGGAGGACATGAAAGAAATATCTTTCTCACGGGGACCACGCCAAGCTTTGGAGCCATCCATGAGAGGGGTTGTGGTATAATTCATAATGGCATCATCCATGTCCAGCTCAATGCCAAGAGCCTTGAGCTCATTGGCATCGCGAAGGCGAAATGACGAGTGCCGGGGCCGCTTATCAAGGTCGGATCCAATTGTTTTCGTGGCACGAACAAGTAGCACAATTTGGAAGAGGTTAGTGGTCTTGTCCACATGTTTAGCTGAATGAAGGCGAAGACGGTTGACTCCCAACCACTCCTTAAAGATGGTGAAGCCAAAAGCAGCGAAGTGGTCTTGAATGCTCTCCTTGAAGTCACCATTGTCATCTGGATGAAAGAGGAGGAGAGCTCCATCGTCATGCAGGATCTCATCCGCAAAATCCCAAAGGCAGATTCGCCACTTCTCCAAGTAATCCGGCAACGAAACAACTTCCACGTCTCCATCAAGCCCACCCAATGCAATAAGTATATCGGGTAACTCCTTGACCACAGCATCCTCTAGCTGTGAACAAATTCGAGGCCAAATCAGATTTCACAAAAATTGAAGCTATATGGCCTCTTTTCAGACCCCTTACAGGCACGCTCAAACATATGTGAGGACCCGAGTACTGAAACTAAGGTCCTGTCGGATCCGACATACCCCCCCCCCCTTGCCTCAAATCACAAATCACGCCCCTTACAAGCCTCACCCTTCAAAGAATTCTCAAAGAATTAAGCTATATGGCCTTAAATCAGACCAATTATAAGCCTGCCCCAATCTTAGAAATCAAAAAATAAAGCTATATGGCCTCTTTTTAGACCCCTTACAAACATGCCAAAATCCAACAAATTACAAAATGTAAACATATGTGAGGTCCCGAGTTGAGAACCTAAAGGCCTGTCGGATCCGACATACCCCCCCCCCTTGCCCCAAATCACAAATCACACCCCTTACAAGCCTGCCCCAATCTTAGAAATCAGAGATTAAAGCTATATGGCCTCTTTTCAGACCCCTTACAAGCATGCCCCTTCAGAGAATTCTCAAATAATTAAGCTATATGGTCTCAAATCAGGACCCCTTATAAGCCTACCCCAATCTTAGAAAATAAAAAATAAAGCTATATGGCTTATTTTCAGACCCCTTAAAGGCACTCCCAAAACCCGAAAATCAAAAATCTAAACCTACATGGCCTCAAATCATACCCCCAACAAGCATACCCCTTACGAGAATGTTTAAAAAGCTAAAGCTACACAACCTCAAATCAGACCCCTTACAAGCCTGCCCCAATCTTAGAATTCAAAAATTAAAGCTATGTGGCCTCTTTTCAGACCCCTTACAAGCATGCCCCTTCAGAGAATTCTCAAATAATTTAGCTATATGGCCTGAAATCAGAACCCCTTATAAGCTTGCACCAATCTTAAAAATCAAAAACTAAAGATATATGGCCTCAAATCAGACCCCTTAAGAGCATGCCCGAATCCAACAAATTACAAAATGTAAACATATGTGAGGACCCGAGTACTAAAACTAAGGTTCTGTCGGATCCGACAAACCCCCCCCCCCCTTGCCTCAAATCTCAAATCACACCCCTTACAAGACTCACCCTTCAAAGAATTCCCAAATATTAAAGATATATGGCCTCAAATCAGACCACTTATAACCCTGCCCCAATCTTAGAAAACAAAAAATAAAGCTATGTGGCCTCTTTTCAGACCCCTTACAATCATGCTGAAAACAGATATATCTGCTGAAACAGAGGAGAAGCAGTCAAAAGACTTGCAAACATGAAAGCAGTCAAATCAGACCCCTAACAAGCATATTCCACTCCGAGAATTCTCAAAAATTAAAGCTAGATGGCCTCATATCAGGCCCCTCACAAGCATGCCCGAATCTAAAAAATCAAAAATCTAAACCTTCATGGCCTCCAATCAGACCCCTAAGAAGCCTGCCCCTTCAGAGAATTCTCAAAAATTGAAGCTATATGGCCTTAAATCAGACCCCTTACAAGAGTGCCCGAATCCCATAAATCAAAAATCAAAGCTATATGGCCTCAAATTGGACCCCTCACAAGCATGCCTCAATCCCAGAAATCACAATCCTAAGCCTACATGGCCCCATATTAGGCCACATAGAGGCTCGGCCAAATCTCAAAAATCACAAAATTATAACAATTGTGAGGTCCCGACATGTGAGCCCAAGGGCCTGTCGGATCCGACATCCCCCCCTTGCCTCAAATCAGACCCCTAACTACCCCTTACAAGCATGCCCCTCTACCAGAATTCAGAAATCTAAACCTATATGGCCGCCAATTAGACCCCTAACAAGCATACCCCACTCCGAGAATTCTCAAAAATTGAAGCTATATGGCCTTAAATCAGACCCCTTACAAGAGTGCCCGAATCTCAGAAATCAAAAATCAAAGCTATATGGCCTCAAATTGGACCCCTTACAAGCATGCCTCAATACCACAAATCACAATCCTAAGCCTACATGGCCTCATATTAGGCCCCATAGAGGCACGGCCAAATCTCAAAAATGCACAAAATTATAACAAATGTGAGGTCCCGAGATGTGAGCCCAAGGGCCTGTCGGATCCGACACCCCCCCCTTGCCTCATATCAGACCCCTAACAAAGCCTGCCCCTATCTTAGAAATCAAAAAATATAGCTATAAGACCTCTTTTCGGACCCCTAAAAGGTACGCCAAATAGCCAATAATCAGAGAATTAATATATATGTGAGGTCCCGATCTATCAACAAAGGGGCCTGTCGGATCCGACAGTTCCCCTTTGCTTCAAATTAGACCCCTTACTACCATACAATAATCCCAGAATTCGTAGAAATAAACCTCAATGGCCTCACATCAGACCCCTTACTGACACGCCCATATATTAAAAATGCAAAAATTAAAACATTTGTGAGGTCCCGAGCTTTCAACCCAAGGGCATGTCGGATCCGACAGACCCCCCTTCCCCCAACTGAAACCTCTAGCAAGCCTGCCTTAAACTTAGAAATCAAAAAAATAAAGCTTTATGGCATCTTCTCGGACCCCTTAGAAGCATACCCCACATTCAGAAATCAAAAGTCTACACCTACATGGCCTCACATCGGGACCCTTACAAGGATGCCCCAATCCCAGAAATCACAATCCTAAGCCTACATGGGCCCATATTAGGCCACATAGAGGCTCGGCCAAATCTCAAAATTCTGAAATTTATACCAAATGTGAGGTCCCCAGTTCTGAACCAAAGGGCCTGTCGGATCCGACAACCCCCCCTTGCCTCAAATCAGACCTCTACCTACAAGACCCCAATCCCAAAACTCCCAAAATTTCAACCTAAATGGCCTCAAAGCAGAGCCGCCCGAATCTCAAAATTCTGAAATTTATACCAAATGTGAGGTCCCCAGTTCTGAACCAAAGGGCCTGTCGGATCCGACAACCCCCCCTGCCTCAAATCAGACCTCTACCTACAAGACCCCAATCCCAAAACTCCCAAAATTTCAACCTAAATGGCCTCAAAGCAGAGCCGCCCGAATCTCAAAATTCTAAAATTTATACCAAATGTGAGGTCCCCAGTTCTGAACCAAAGGGCCTGTCGGATCCGACACCCCCCCCCTTGCCTCAAATTAGACCTCTACCTACAAGACCCCAATCCCAAAACTCCCAAAATTTCAACCTAAATGGCCTCAAAGCAGAGCCTCCCGAATCTCCAAATTTTGAAATTTATACCAAATGTGAGGTCCCCAGTTCCGAACCAAAGGGCCTGTCGGATCCGACAACCCCCCTTTGCCTCAAATAAGACCTCTACCTACAAGACCCCAATCCCAAAACTCCCAAAATTTCAACCTAAATGGCCTCAAAGCAGAGCCTCCCGAATCTCCAAATTCTGAAATTTATACCAAATGTGAGGTCCCCAGTTCTGAACCAAAGGGCCTGTCGGATCCGACAACCCCCCCTTGCCTCAAATCAGACCTCTACCTACAAGACCCCAATCCCAAAACTCCCAAAATTTCAACCTAAATGGCCTCAAAGCAGAGCCGCCCGAATCTCAAAATTCTGAAATTTATACCAAATGTGAGGTCCCCAGTTCTGAACCAAAGGGCCTGTCGGATCCGACAACCCCCCCCTGCCTCAAATCAGACCTCTACCTACAAGACCCCAATCCCAAAACTCCCAAAATTTCAACCTAAATGGCCTCAAAGCAGAGCCGCCCGAATCTCAAAATTCTGAAATTTATACCAAATGTGAGGTCCCCAGTTCTGAACCAAAGGGCCTGTCGGATCCGACACCCCCCCCTTGCCTCAAATTAGACCTCTACCTACAAGACCCCAATCCCAAAACTCCCAAAATTTCAACCTAAATGGCCTCAAAGCAGAGCCTCCCGAATCTCCAAATTTTGAAATTTATACCAAATGTGAGGTCCCCAGTTCCGAACCAAAGGGCCTGTCGGATCCGACAACCCCCCTTTGCCTCAAATAAGACCTCTACCTACAAGACCCCAATCCCAAAACTCCCAAAATTTCAACCTAAATGGCCTCAAAGCAGAGCCTCCCGAATCTCCAAATTCTGAAATTTATACCAAATGTGAGGTCCCCAGTTCTGAACCAAAGGGCCTGTCGGATCCGACAACCCCCCCTTGCCTCAAATCAGACCTCTACCTACAAGACCCCAATCCCAAAACTCCCAAAATTTCAACCTAAATGGCCTCAAAGCAGAGCCGCCCGAATCTCAAAATTCTGAAATTTATACCAAATGTGAGGTCCCCAGTTCTGAACCAAAGGGCCTGTCGGATCCGACACCCCCCCCCCTTGCCTCAAATTAGACCTCTACCTACAAGACCCCAATCCCAAAACTCCCAAAATTTCAACCTAAATGGCCTCAAAGCAGAGCCTCCCGAATCTCCAAATTCTGAAATTTATACCAAATGTGAGGTCCCCAGTTCCGAACCAAAGGGCCTGTCGGATCCGACAACCCCCCTTTGCCTCAAATAAGACCTCTACCTACAAGACCCCAATCCCAAAACTCCCAAAATTTCAACCTAAATGGCCTCAAAGCAGAGCCTCCCGAATCTCCAAATTCTGAAATTTATACCAAATGTGAGGTCCCCAGTTCTGAACCAAAGGGCCTGTCGGATCCGACAACCCCCCCTTGCCTCAAATCAGACCTCTACCTACAAGACCCCAATCCCAAAACTCCCAAAATTTCAACCTAAATGGCCTCAAAGCAGAGCCGCCCGAATCTCAAAATTCTGAAATTTATACCAAATGTGAGGTCCCCAGTTCTGAACCAAAGGGCCTGTCGGACCGACACCCCCCCCCCTTGCCTCAAATTAGACCTCTACCTACAAGACCCCAATCCCAAAACTCCCAAAATTTCAACCTAAATGGCCTCAAAGCAGAGCCTCCCGAATCTCCAAATTCTGAAATTTATACCAAATGTGAGGTCCCCAGTTCCGAACCAAAGGGCCTGTCGGATCCGACAACCCCCCTTTGCCTCAAATAAGACCTCTACCTACAAGACCCCAATCCCAAAACTCCCAAAATTTCAACCTAAATGGCCTCAAAGCAGAGCCTCCCGAATCTCAAAATTCTGAAATTTATACCAAATGTGAGGTCCCCAGTTCTGAACCAAAGGGCCTGTCGGATCCGACAACCCCCCCTTGCCTCAAATCAGACCTCTACCTACAAGACCCCAATCCCAAAACTCCCAAAATTTCAACCTAAATGGCCTCAAAGCAGAGCCTCCCGAATCTCCAAATTCTGAAATTTATACCAAATGTGAGGTCCCCAGTTCCGAACCAAAGGGCCTGTCGTATCCGACAACCCCCCCTTGCCTCAAATTAGACCTCTACCTACAAGACCCCAATCCCAAAACTCCCAAAATTTCAACCTAAATGGCCTCAAAGCAGAGCCTCCCGAATCTCAAAATTCTGAAATTTATACCAAATGTGAGGTCTCCAGTTCTGAACCAAAGGGCCTGTCGGATCCGACAACCCCCCCCTGCCTCAAATCAGACCTCTACCTACAAGACCCCAATCCCAAAACTCCCAAAATTTCAACCTAAATGGCCTCATGTCGAGGTCACCTTCAACCCTCAGCAATCTTAGACGGTGTAACCCGCTGCTGACCGGTTTACATGAACGATATGCTTACCTAAATCTAACTGTCGAAGGTGCTTTTGTCAAATCAAGAGTTGTTGCCAGTGTATTCCTTTTGATGAAACCTTAAGGAGTCAGGAGCCCAAGCTTTCAAGCTTATGTACTCCTGAATCCTAATGTCAAGGTTTAGTGTTACAACCGAAGAAAGTGCTCTTTTGGTAATTAATGACAACATTCTTCCATTCGTAAATCCTCAACCAAAGTATGCAATCATATTACTTTGAGTGTTAATTTTAACAAGTCAATGTAATGCCTTCAAGATGGAAGTTGTATGTTTCCCTTTTCTCGAATGATGGCTTTGCAGTTCTCTTAATGTCTTCATTCTTCTAAGGTTCCTTTTTGTCTGGTTTTCCTTTGAATTCTTTACTCATGTGAGTTTTAATCCTTCATCTTCAAGTATATCTAAATTCCTTGGAAGGAATCTTCTCTAAACTATCTATTCTCTTCGGGTGCTTAGATCTTGGAATCTCCACGTAATCTCCTTAGAATGAACTTTGGATCTTGTCAGATTCTTAGTAACTTTTACTTTTGATATCTTGACATCTCCTTAGTTCTAAAAAGGTACCTTAGACTTCAATGGAAAAGTCCCTCTAAACCTTAGTCGTCAAAGGGGCTTCAAACTCGCGGGACCTTCGGTCTTGGGCTCGCGGTCCTTCAGCGCCGTGGGCCCTCAGTCCTCCAAAATCTTCCGAACGAATTGCGGTCTCTAATCTCTCCGATCACATCCTCAGAAACATCTTCAGTCTATAATCTTCTCTCCCACGGTCACGTGGTCCCTCAGCACTGCGGGCCTTCAGCAACGCGGGCTCCCAGTTTCCAGCCTTGAGTCTTCTCGCTCAAGACCATCCATCTTCAAATATCTTCAAGTATCTCTAAGTCTTCGTCTTCATCTTTGCGGTCTCGCGGTCTCTCAGCTGCGGGCCTCCAGTCTTCGCGGCTCTCGGCTCTCGGCTACCAACTGGTCCTTACACTCGAAGTCCTTCGACTTCGAGTACCTTCAAAATAACTCGGAATCTTTAGTCGTCGTTCTCGTGTTTCGCGGTCTCGCGGGCCCTCAAGGACACGAGCTTTAGACTTGAAGATCGAAGAAGACGAACTTGCGGACCTTTACGCAAGGCCGGCTTCGTTCGTGGTTGCGGACCTTTAAGCAAGGCCGGCTTCGTTCGATTTCGCGGACCTTTAAGCAAGGCCGGCTTTGTTGACGCTCACGTAGGAATTGTAGAAATGAATAATGAGGTGCTATAGGGGTTCGTAGTGCCCCTTTATATAGCTTTTGAAAATCTTACATTTGGTTGAATTAGCGGTTAGGTTTGGCCTCCTAATGCCAAATGTCTAATTAAGCTAATTTTAGTCGGAATCCAGGCTGTATTCTAAATTTAGGTCTGACGTGTCTATTTACAGAGCTGCACGTGTTAAATATAGATGTTCATGTGAAGAAGATTTGTTGTAATTCTTCTAATACCTAGATGTGCCTAGGTGCTTACGGTTACCATTCATGGGTCATCCATCCAAGATCTCATCCTTCCATTACTTAGATGGTTAAGCGGTTAATGTCATCCAAGGGATGGAAATCCCTTGGCATTGTCTTTCATCCTTCCGCATTAGTAAGTACGTGTCTACTCATTGTTGTTTCACCACTAAGTGGTCACTTCCTATAATCACTAAGTGCTTGCCCCTCCATGTCCTTCCGCCTAGTTACCAAAGGTTATTGTTTAGGCTTACTAATTGCTTTCCTATGGTGGCCAAGTGTTCACTAACCCTAGGTGTAGCTCACTAATCAGCTCCTACCTCCCCTCTTGGTATCCTAACCCTAACATGGGGTGTGTCCCTTCAACTACCTAAGGCGGCCACGTCCCCCTTGCCGGCTCCACGTCACCTTACCACGTCACCTCGCCGGCTCTCGTGCCCGTACGTCGCTACCTCCCTGGTCTTTAAAAGGGCTGGCCCTCCGGGTATCTCCTGCCTTCCCCTTTCTGCCCGGGTCCTTGACTTCATTCTTCTTGCGGCTGTCCGATACCCGGCTCGGGGTTCAGTTCCCGTTGGCGTAGGGTCTTCACCCTGTCCTCTCCCATACCAGGCCCTTGTCTGCTTGGTTTCCCCCAGGCCGCCACCTGGCCGCTTCTCGCTCCCTCGGCCAACGCTCCATTCTCTCTCTGCCCTCGGAGACGCTCCTTCGTTCATCGCTCTATCCCCTGTCCTCGGAATTCTTCACTTCAGATCTATACTGGCCTTATTGATCACACATTTTACTCTCTCCCTTCGGAAGAAGCATGTCCTCATGCTTCGAACTCATTTCGATGGGAGGGTGCTGGCTGAACTGGGGGTGAAATGCGGAGCATGGTGCCGTTAGTGATGTTGCCGAACTGGCCCTTCGTGATCGTGAACTGCTGCTCCTGCACTGCTGTCGTTACATACTCCTTGAGTTGGTGGAGAGTGACGTTGGTGGACTGCTCAGGGTGGTGTTCCAGCATCCATTGATGTCGCCTCACAGCCTCGTAACAAATAGTGGTGTCCTCCCGCCGCAAGGAATCTATAGCCTGTTGGAATGTCGTCTTGTTGTCATGCAGAAGTCTTGTGATCGCCAGCTTCTGACCATGCGTGTAGGGTCGTAGGTTCGGTAGGAGTGGGCTAATGTAAGGCTCCTTTGCCTGTGTTGCTTTGTGTTGAGCCAAGGAGGCTATGCTGCGGAGGATGTACCTCCGAATGAAAAAGGGTGGAGACCCTGTTACAAGTTCGAGGATACCCAGTGGGAGTTTGAAATCACCTACTGCCCACATAAATGCTAGAGTGTCCTTTGTTCTAGAGTTAGCCCGATTCCACAATTCTTGAAACTGCACTTGCTTCAATGTGATGCCTCTCTTGAGCACAGGTAGGTTACTTGTCAGTAGATCTATTGTTCTGTAAGCTTGGTAGTGTTGCATTACTGACGTGAGTGGTTGGGTGTGCTCTAATAATTTCCGAAAGATCTCCGTCTTTGGGTGGATGAACGAATGTGGCAAGCTATGCTTGCCTGATGAGGCCTCTCCTTCCAGTTGTTGCAGTAAATCCTCCTTTTCTTGTATTACGGCCCGCAGCTCCTGTCGCAAATCGTTAAGGATCTTCTCTGCCGCTCCTTCTGTCAAAACCTGGCGTTCTGTAAAATCCAGTGGTCGTTCCAGAGTGTGGCCGAATTCCGAATCTGATGCGGGGACCTGCTTCCTGGCGGCTTTCAACTCCCGATTCTCTGATCTCAGTTGGGTGAGCTCTGCCCTGTCCCGTTGCTGAATTCTTTGTGCCTCTTTCACCTTCCGATTTTGGGTGTCTGAATGGGTTTTGAGTTCCTGGATCTGTTTCTGAAAAGAGGTAATCTTTTTCTCTTTTTCTTCCAACTGGTGTGACTGGGTTTCTTCCAACTTGTGATTGTTAGTCATGATTTCAGAATTTCTGTGGGTAAGGGTCTGAATCTCTTCTTCTTTTTCTGCTAGCCGTGCTTGAGTTTCAAAAGATTGCTCAACATAAATGTCAATTAATTCTTCTGCATTTGCTAGCTTTGCTTCAAGCCCAGCTATCAGGGATTTTGACGTGTCTATTTGCTCCTGTGCAGTCCGGTTTTCTCCTGATTTCGATCATTTTCTTACAGTCGCTTCTTCGGTAAGTTTCTTAACCTGTTGCTGCAGTCTTGCTGCTTCTTCCCTCTGTGCTTGCAGTTGTTGCAGGTGAGTTTCCTCCAACTTTTGAATTTTTAGTAAGTCCTCCTGGTCCCTTTGGGTGACTGTTTGTAATTCAGTCTTTAGCCTGTTGGTCTCTTCTTCTTTTGCTGCTAATTGGGTCTGCACCTCGAAAGAGTTCTCAATGGATAAGTCGATGAGTTCCTCCTTGTCAGCTAACTTTTCCTCTAATCTCCCGATCTGGGCAGTCAAAGAGTCAATTGTCTCGGCTTGTGGATTCGCAGGCTGGTAGTCCCCTGGTTTCGAGCTCTCTTTTAGAAAGGTCTCCCTTTGCAGCTTATGGAATTGATGATCCACATTACGTATTAACCTGGGGGGTGCCTTGCTTGTGAGTTTGGTAAGTAAGTTCTCCAGCCGCTTGTGGGTTTGAGTGATCTGCTGCAAAAGGTTGGGTACCTCATTTGGTATCTGCCATGGCTCCTCTGTTTCAATCACAGTTGATTTGGGTACCTCAGTGGACTGAGGTGAAGTTTTCGAGTCTGATGGTTCTTGTTCCAGGTCTATCACTGTGTTTGGCACCACTCTTACTGTGGTCTGTGGAGTTGGAGGTTTTGGTGGTGCTGCTGATGACCCCTCCTGCGGGTCCTTCGTTGGCGTGACCTTGTCTGTGCATCTCTTCTTGTGGGGCTTATAGGCACTAGAGGGGCTGACTGTACGAAACCCTGCCTCTGCCTCATGGCGGAGATTCATTGCCCCTGCTGCTTTTAGAATTAGCGTGAGGTGAGGTCCAATGGCGGTTCTTTCAACTTTCACTTGGTTTTGTGTATGCTTCTGGTGAAGCTTCACAATTTCTTCTCGGAGCTCTTGATGGAACTCCTCAATCCAGTCAATAGTGTTTCCATTCAATGCTGCTAGGATTAGTTCTGCAAATGGTATGGAAATGTGGTCCTGACCCGTTGTATTAAGACAAAATAAAGAGCTCAGAATTCGAAGAGGTTTCTTGGCACCTGGGTAGGTGCAATCTGTCACCTTGACTGTCTCTCGTCCATCCGATTTTGCTTTGAGTGATGGAAACAATTCTGTGAGCTCCCATTTCTTGGTTGAGGCTGCCTTCAGCGTTGTGAACTCAAAGATATCCCGCAACTGAGTTTTCCAATTGGTTGTTAGTAATGGAATTGTCCTGCCCTGCACTGTGGTCGTCATGTCGGTTATGTTGAGGTTTGCAATTGCCTCCCGAACCAAAACCTCATGTAGCACCTTCCACGTAACCCTGTTTACAAAACCATCAAAGTTGACTTGTTTGAGAAATTTGGCCTCCTCCAAGGTAAACTCATGGTTCTTGAGAACTGGATCCACCACAAATATGTATCTTGCTGGCGGCTCCTCTCCCTGCTTCCTCTTCATGTTGTCAACAAAACCTGACTCCTCACTGGTTTTTACTGCCCTGCACAATACTTCTTGATACACATGAAACTTGCAAGACCTTGTGTACCACTGGGATGTATCGGTGCTCCAGCACACCGAGGTGAATGCTTGCAAACAGGTAGTTTGCAAGTTCTTCCAAAACATTTGTTGCTTGTCCAGCTGGGGCCTGACTTCAAAAGGGCTTTCCATCTTGACCTCCCTGCTTCCTGCTTAAGTATCAATTGGTTATCCTCCCTAACTTGCGCAACTCCGGTGCTCCTGAGGCAACTGCTGGGCGTGGTGTAAGAATGGGTCCCTTCCTGTTGCAACGCACTTGTGTCTTCAGCTGAACTTGGCGGTTGGAGTTCTTGTTAGGGTTGGAGAGTTCCAGCTGGCTCCCCTCTTGCAAGCTGGGTGATGCCAGCTGGTTGATGGCACGTCCGACCTGGCCAGACCCCTTAGCTCAGGTATTACCCTCAACTCAATTTACCGCTTTGTAAGTTCTGTTGTTAACTCCTTTTTGACTTTGTGTATGTGTCTTTTGCAGGTACAGTAAGTCTCTCCTTTACGTGGGATTCCCCACTTCGGTGGGTTGAATCCCCATTTCTTTGGGGCTTACCTTGTGTGGGCCCCTCCAATAAGATCAAATCGGAATTCCCATTTGTGTCAAGTCTTCTTTCCTTAGGTAGTGTCATAGATTTGTCATCAAAGACAACAAAATCAGATAAAGTAGTTACACTTGTATCAATTTCTGTAAGTTATAAGGATTTGAGCTGATTGTTTATAATCCCATTGCATCCTCAGTCCTTACTCTTGACATCTTCTTGTAAATCCTTTTATGTCCATTTGTTAAAGTAATTGTGTCCTTCTGCGATATTTGACTCCATTCATTCGCCAAGGTGCTTCAGTTTTCATCCATTCACCGTTTTCATCTACCCTTTAATGAGTTAATATCCCTCAACATCCTATTTCTTTCTAAGTGCTCCGTGATCTCTTTCATGGTTTCAATACTGCCCCAAGTTAAGTAACTTCACCATATTTTGCTCTTAAAGCTTGGCATCCCATCAGGAAGTTAACTTTTCTCATTCACGGAAAATAAAATAAAATAAAAATAAAAAATTTCCACCAAAATTACAACTCCCCTTCGACCAATTTTCATCTAATTCCATACTTCCTCTATCCTCCATGGGTCCTACTAAGATAACCCATGTCTATGCGTTCACAGTCAGCTAAGGTAGTATTTCCACACCAAAATCTGACTCCTTCTTCAAGCAATTCCCTTACCCATCCTACCTTACGTTTATCTCTAGGGATCTTCTTAAAAATAATTCGGAAATGTTCAGCTTCCTCTCTTCATCCCCTGGTTTCCATCTTCTACCCAAAGCTTCATCCAGTCTCGAAGCCCTTTCTCTGGTCATCATTCATCCAGTCACAAATCTCACCTATCTTTATGGGTTAGGCCCTCTTTACGTAAAACAACCTAAAAGAACTTAGACCTCCGTCACCTATCTAAGGTGGTGGTTTCATCCCTGATATTGAAAGTTCTTCATTCTTCTCAAGTTGAACTAATTCCTCCGCGGTATTAACTTCTCAAAATACGTGCCTTTCTTAATGCGGTAAATCATCTATATGTCCCAATTTATTGGGAATCTCTTCCATTCTTAAAACGACTCATACTTCACTCCCTCTGATACTCTTTGGTAAAATTAATGCTAAGTTTTCGCTGTGTAGTTTTAAACACTAGTGACTTCTCTTTTAATCCTCCCATCCTTAACGTGCGATGGAGGGCTCTTACTGGGTATTATTCCAGTGGTGGCCCCAGGCGAGTCTTTACCTGGGGTGGTTGCTTGATGTATTATTCGGGGAAATGCACTACCCTATCATCTTTCTTATTGATAGGGTGTGCTTTGACTTCGTCATGAGGTATGGGTGATGCACTTTGATTCTTTTGGCTTGAGGGTTGCGCATAATATCCTTCAAGCATAATTCGGTGTATCTCCAAATCTTCTTCATCCAAAGTCCTTTGATCGGGGTAAGAGGTAGTTTGAATTTGTGGGACAGTCCCTCTTCTTAATGCGGTACTTGTCGTTGGAGATATGACATTATTCTTGGGTAAATCCGATTGTTTCGCCTTAAGCTCTTTTTCTAGAATATGGCGAGCTAGTATTTGAAGTGCGTAAGCTTGGGTGGTTCCCGGCTCTTGATATGGTTTAAGTTTATTCATATTAACTCGTCCCAAGCTGTCTCCTTGTAGGGTGGTAACATCCACTGACCCATTGTTGTATACTTGCTTAATCAAGTAAGGTCCCGCCCATCGGATCTTGAATTTGCCGGGCCCAGGTATTTTATGGCGTAAATGCCACAAGATTCGTTGGCCGGGGTAAAATCGTGGTTTGAGTGTAGTCCCTTGCTCTGATTCTTTCTCCATGGTTGCGGATTCCTTAGCCTTATTTTGTGGTGGCTTGGTTGTTCCTTGCTTACATTGGTGACAACGTGTCTTTGGTTTTGGATGGTCATGTCTTTCTTTGCGTAGAGTTTGCATGTGTCTCATGTTCTCCTCGGCTTCATGTCGGGTGAGATCCAACACCTTGAGTTGTTCCATCCTCTTTTCTAGGATGGGATGAATTTCTTGACTTCGCTTTTGGTAGACATCGGGGTGAAGATATGCCATAGGTAACAAGGCTTCCGTCCCGAATACTAAGGAAAATGGAGTGTGCTTGGTCGTGACCTTATAGGCTGTCCTATAGGCCCAAAGCGCTGCGTGTAACTTGGTGTCCCAATCCGTTCGATTAGCGTTCACCATTTTGGTTAAGGCAATCTTAATTACCTTGTTGGTACTTTCCGCTTGGCCGTTGGCTTGTGGGTAGTACGTGGTTGACTTCCGGTGTAAAATCATAAATTCTTGGGTGAGTACCTTAATAGTGTCGTTGATAAAATGACTTCCTTGGTCGCTCACAAACTCCAAGGGGCATCCGAATTTTGTAATGACTTCCTCAAAGAGGAATTTGGCTGTTGATTTAGCCGTGTTATCCTTTAAAGCTCTGGCTTCCACCCACTTGGTGGTATAGTCCGTAGCGGTGATTATGTACCGATTTTTGGTACCTTTGGCTGGTGGGTTGACTGGTCCAATGAAATCCAAACCCCATTTCTGAAATACCTCCGTGGGCATTGTAGGATGTAAGGGCTGGAGATTGGTTGAGATTTTTGGGCCAACCCTCTGACAGATGTCGCATTGAGTGCAATAGAGATGGACATCTTTCTTCATAGAGGGCCACCAATACAAGGCAGTTAAAACTTTGTGGAGGGTGATGTTGGCTGAAAAGTGCCCTCCAGCTATCCCCTCATGTGCTTCTGCGATAATGGCCGTAGTTATTGGTCCAGCTACGCATATTCTCCGCATACCATCGGGTCCTTCTTTTATCAAAGTCCCGTTGTGGTTTAGCATGTACGGACGACTTCGTATGGCGATTTGTTGTCGCTGGGTGGTGGAGGCTTCCGTGGTCAACCTCCCGTGTGTTAGGTAATCAATGAAAGGTGCTCTCCAATCCGGGTCTTCCTTTTCGTTAATGGTGACAGTCTTGCAATCAACCATATGCTTCGAAAATTTATGGGGCCAACAAATCCGACATTCCCTGCACATGTGGTCAATGTCTGGAGGTATTGTGGGCCACCAATAAGGTCCCATAGTGACCTGCGAAACCATCTCATCCATTGAGAGGTGAGGGTATCTTTGATGGTGAATGGTGGATAACCATTCTATTCCTTCCTCCTGGGAGACACATAATTTTACTTGCCCATTCGCCAAGTTCCACTTTAACTGTCCTTCTTCGAGAAAATAACGGGGTACTTCTGCATGTAACGTCCCCAATTCTTCATGGAAAGGAAAGTCGCTTAGCTCCATGGGATTTTTGAGATGTTGAAGGATTGGTTCTCTCCAATCCCGTGCTTTCTGGTTCTGGAAGAGGATGGCCCCGTAGTTCTCGATTTTTAGGTTTGACGTTGCAGTGATCTGACATGGTTTACATTCTTCAATTAAGTGGTTTACATCTGAAGAAATGGTAGGCCACCAATACGGGCCTTTGTGTACTTGTGTGAGTACTTCTTTTCTTGTTAGATGCGGTATTTGATATTCATGTATCCTCTTCACCCAATCCTTGGCGTCTTCTTTAGCCACGCACACCTTAACTTCCCCATTTGGTAATTGATATTTCAACTCATCTTCGGCTATGAAATACGTCTCGGTGTTGAGGCTAAGCAATCCCAAATCTTCATATGTGCCAACATGGTTCAACTCCTCCAAGCTCCTTAGCCGTTGTGTGATCGGTTGTCTCCAATCGGGTTCCAGGGCTTGTCTTAGTGGGTTTGAACTCTGACTTCCCTTGGGGTACTTACCCCGGGTCTTCGTTATTCTGCAGATTTTGCAATCTCTTAAATGGTCGCACACGTCCTTTCCCCAAGTCGGCCACCAGTACGCTCCTGAGGCCACGGCCTTCCATGTTTCTTCGGCGGCCAAGTGAGGTTCACTTTCCCCATGTACCTTAGCTAGGTATTTGGGGACTTGAGTCTCGGGGATACAAACTTGATTGCTCTTTCCTCCCTTGCGTATGCGTTGTAAAGTACCGTTGGTAAACACAAAATACTGATGGCTCTGTGTTACCGTTCTTCTCACCTCTGGTGATAAGGTTTGGTTGAAGATTTCCCCGCATGTTAGGTACTCCATGTAGGGTTGTCTCCAATCCGTAGTAGTCCGTGGTGGGTCTTGACTGATCAGAGGGGATGGTACTTGTGATTCCTTTGAAAATTTTGCGTGACTGTTGCAATCCGCACATCTTCGACGACATAAGTCGTTAATGTCTGCTCCGCATGTGGGCCACCAGTAGGGCCCAAACACGATTAGATGCCACATTAGTTCTTCGCTAAGGTGTTCCCCGGATTCCATGACATGTAACTCTTGAAGGTATTCAGTGATCTCACGTCCCGCAATGCATATTTTCACGTCTCCATTTGACAGTATTCGTTTCAACTTTCCTTCCTCAATGAAATACCGCTGGCTCTGTCGAGCTATCTTCTTTTGTTGTCTTTTGGAGATGTGGGGCCCCTTTAGATATCCGTACGTGAGGTACTCCGTTAACAATCTTCTCCAATCCTTGTTGTCACGTGGTTGTATGGTGATGGATCCACAAATTATATTATGGAGCGGGCGTTGAAATCGCGTGCGACAAGACGGGCAATCATACATAATATACATTTGTATGTCGCTTAGTCCCATCGTGGGCCACCAACGGTTTCCTTGCAAACATCGTAGCCAAGTCTGTTGATCAGTCAGATGTCTCTGTCGGTATACGTGCATTTTTCCAATCCAATGTTTAATTTGGTAATTGGCAATGCATATCTTTGTCATACCGTTTTTCTCAAGTTTTCGGAGCTTCCCCTTTTCCAAGGTGAAAATCTCACTATCTCGCATGAGTTCCCTCTGTCCTCTTTGGGTTTCTGCATCCATCTTGAACCTCCCATGAGCCATGTATTCGACGAGGGGTGTTCTCCAATCGTTGAAGGTTTCTTTGTAAGGGATTATGTCCATCTGTTCATCAGAGGTTGAAGAGCTTCCTACCATGGGTAGCTCTTCTCCCTGTCCTTTACATTCGGTGCATAGCGTGATGAATAGTGCGATATCTTCCGCTAAAGTCGGCCACCAATAAGGGCCTTGTAGCGCCAGTTGGCCGGTGGCGGTTACTGAGAAGTGTTGATTTTCCTTTATATGGAGGGTCTTAATGTAACTCCTCACATATCTCCCAGGTATACATTTCTTTATGATGCCGTTGTGAAACATGCGATGTAATTCCCCTTCCTTGAGTATGAAGAATCGACTGCGATATTCAATCAATCTTCTTTCCTCGAAGGGTAGGGAACTCGCCCATGATCTACCGTACGTTTGACATGTTATATATTGGACATATGGGGTCGTCCAATCTGATTCCGCTTTTCCCGTCATATCCTCTTGTGCTTCTAAAGGTTGGACAGGAAGTGGGTCATCGTCGTCCTCAGAGTCATGTGGGGTGATGTCCCCAGTTACGTCACCTTTGTCTGACATCTTACATACTGGGCATTCATCGCAATACTCCAGTACGTCCCTCCTCCGTGTAGGCCACCAATAAGGTGCGCATAATGTAAAATGCCATGTAGTAGATAAGTTGTAGTGCACTCCGTCTTGTTCATGAGCCTCACTTATAAGCTCCTCGATGATGTCCCCGGCTACACATTCATGTATTTTGCCGGAGATACTAATTCGCATGAGCTTACCTTCGTCCAACATGAACGGCTCACTTAGCTGTCTAATTCTTGTCTGTTCTTCTGGGGTGGTTAGAACGGACAACAATTTTCCGTGCGTGAGATACTCAATGAATGGTGCTCGCCAATCTTCAAAAGGTTGCACGTGTACCATGAATAAACTTGCATCCGGAAATTGGTCTTCGACCCCTGAGGGGTTTTCTCCACTTTCTATCCTTGATAGGTGGTCAGCCATTACATGGTTCCTACCGGGCTTGTAAACTACTTCAAAATCGTATTCTTGAAGTAACAACATCCATCTTGCGATTCGCCCGGACACCACTGGTCGATTGACCAAGTAGAGCAGGGCTTGATGGTCCACGTAGAATACGAAATGGTTTGCTAGCAAATAGTGTCTGAATTTTCTCACTGAGTAGATCATTGCTAGGGCTTCACGCTCCGTCGTGCTGTAGTTCTTCTCCGCATTGTTCAAAAGTCGACTAGCGTAGTGAATTGGGGAATCTCTATCCCCGTGTATGTTCTGAGCCAGAACGGCTCCAATCGCGATGTTTGACGCATCGCAGTGTACGTGGAACTCCATGGTCCAATTGGGAGTTACCAAAATGGGCGTGGTTGTTAGCATCTTCTTTACTTCTTCGAAGGCTTCTTGACATGATTTAGTCCAAACGTATTTTTCTCCCTTCTTCAGTAATAAGTACAAAGGTCGAGTGATCTCCGCATACATCCATATGAACTTCCGATGATAAGTAGCTTGTCCCAGGAAACTGCGGATCCCTCGTACCGTGGTTGGTGGGGGTAATCCCTTTATGACCCCCACCTTCTTCGGGTCTACCAATAACCCTTCTTGGCACACCACGTGCCCTAAGAGTCTCCCAGAATTGACACAGAAAAAACACTTCTCCGGATTCAGGCTGACGCCATTTTCGCGGCACTTAATGAGACACTTTTCCAAATGCTCAATGTGGTCTTCCTTGGTTCCGTAAACGGTAAAGTCATCCAAAAACACCTTCATGAATTTGTCGAGGTAGTCGGCAAATATCTTCATCATGCCCCTTTGGAAGGTGGCTGGTGCACACATCAATCCGAAAGGCATTACCCGGTATGCGAACGCTCCGTACTCGGTGATGAAAGAGGTCTTTAGTTGATCTTCCAAGGCGATCATGATTTGGTTGTAGCCGCTGTACCCGTCCATCAACGTGTACATTTCATGACCTGCCACGGCTTCTAAAATTGACTCCGTAAAAGGTAGAGGAAAAGGATCTACCTTGGTGACTGCGTTGAGTTTGCGGTAGTCGACGCATACTCGGAGTTTTCCATTCTTCTTTGGCACAATCACGATCGGAGATAGCCAATCTGTTTTATCCACGGGATATATGAATCCCGCTTCCAAATACTTATCAATCTCTTCTTTTACCTTGGCTGCGTAATTAGGATTCATCCTATAACGCATTTGTCGTACCGGCTTGGCTTCCGGCTGTAGTTCAATCTTGTGCTCGCACACATGAGGCGGTATTCCCTTCATGTCTTTGTACGTGAAAGCAAACACATCCTTGAATCTCAGGAGTAGCTCTTTTATCTTTGCTTCGTATTCTCCTAAGTCTTTAGCTATCTTGACTAACTTAGGCTCCTCCGCAGTTCCTAAGTTTAACGTTTTGACCAAATCTTCGTCTTCAACCGTCCACCCTGCTATGCTTTTTCCTTTGACGGCTTCTGAGGCAGGGGTGTTGTCCACCGGTATATCCCCTTCTTTTGCCTTGTAGAATTGGCTTGGATACACCGGTTTCTCCTCCATGGCTTCTTGCTCCTTCTTAGTTGTTTTTCTTGAGTGAGGTTTCTTGGTTTTACCCTCTTGGGCTTCGGGTTTTCCCGGTTCTGGGTGAGTGTCAATCTTCACCACGTTGCAGCTTGGTTCTCGTAATTTCTTCAAGCTCTTTAAATCCAAGTTCCCCATGGGTAAGAGTTCTGGGAAAGCTTTATAGACTACCGCTTCTTCTTCATCGGTCAGTCCCATTTCCCAGTCGTAGTCTTCCCAGTTTAAGGGTCTCCTGGCCGGTGGTAGTGCCGGTGTTCGTTGAGTGCTTATCTCCACCTTGTTCCCTCCTTGAGTCAACGTTAACTTGTCGAGGGGCCAATCATGTTGAGCTTGAGCCTCCTTCAGCCAAGGCCTTCCTAGCAACAAGGAGTAACTGTCTTCAGTGCTCACCATGTCTATTACGGTGAGTGTTGTTCGGATCACAATGCCGCCGGCATCTAGTCGTACGTCCCGAATGATCCCTTTGGGCGTGACCTTCCTCTGATCCGCCATCTTTATGGTAAATGGGGCAGGCTCTATCCTTTTGAGCCCCAATTTCCTTCTTAAGGTGTCCGTGATGATGTTTACTCCTGATCCACCGTCGATCAATGCATTTGGTATCCGCTTGTTCTTCATGATTACCGATATCATAGGCATTTCTTCGTCGAATGCCTTCGCCGATACTTGGTAGGTAGCGGTCGGTCTCTCCGTCGTATCCTCTTGGCTGGTAAGAGCAGCCATTATCCGTCTCTTACAATAGGGAGCTATTTCTAGTAGTTGTCCTATTGAGATGTTCGCTTTCGTGTTGTTCATCACGTTCTCTAAGATTTTGTCTACCTTGGCTTGGGTAGTCGTTGGGACGCCTCCTTTCTCGGGGCTCCGTTCCTTGGGCTTTCCTGCCTCTTCCTCTCGTGGGTACCAAGGTGCGAACTCTTCTGGCATGGGTAGAGCTTCGCCCTCTTCCTCCTGTATTTCCTTGATAGTTTTACTCACCTCCCGGTGGATTCTTCTATCAGCTTTCCATTCGTCGTTGTTGGCTCCTATTGGCTTTTCCTCACTATCTTTAGCTTCCATGTGTTTGCTTTGCTCGAACACATCTTCCTTTTCTTCGTCCGAGATCTCCTCTCTTTGTTGGTGGTCTTCCGGCTCATCCGAGCTACCATTGCTCGAGTTTTCATCATTCTCGCTATCATCGCTTTCGCTATCTTCCTTGCCTTCTTCGGCCGCAGCCCGTTGGGCTCTTGTCATGACACACACAGCAGGGGATACTACGTTGGCTCCCACGGCTGGCTTAGCATTCCTGAATCCACTCAACTCCTGTTGGTGTTTGATAAAGTGTGGGCAGTCCGTCTTCCGGTGCCCCTTTTGATGACAGTAGAAACACTCGTCGGGGTTGCCATCTCGCTGAGGTACGCCAGTGTACCCAGTTCTCGGCGCTGCCTTGGCGTTATTACTATCCATCAAGCTTTTGTGATACTCATGGTTGATAGGTCCTCTGGGACCTCCTCGGTAGGGGTATCCATCTTCCCTCCGGTAATCTTGGCTTTTGTAGGGGTAGTAACCTTCCCTCCTGAAGTCATCTCGGTAGTTGTTGTTGGGCCTATAGTATGGCCGTTATTCTCTGCGATACTCATTTCCCCGGTAAGGGCCTCCCGCCGGTAATCGCTATCCCTGAAAGGGGATCTTTCATCTCTTCTTGGTTCGAACCGAACTCTTCTCTCATTCATATCTCGCCTAGGAGTTATCACTCCTGGTCTTTGATTAGTTTGGGGTTGTATTTGATTTACCCCGTATCTCCTATCCCGGGGTCTTCGAGATTCGTGCCTTTCATAAACACATTCGCTTGTGTTATGAGTAAGGCTGTTGCAATTGGTGCATTGCTTTAACTGACACTCTTGCACGTAGTGTCCTTCATTCCGGCACCGCCGGCAAATTATGCCCGCTCTGAACTTACGGCTTCCCAAGGCCAATCCTTCTATCTCTTCTCTAAGAGTCTTGATATCATCTTTAGTTGAGTTGGTCTTCTTGCTTTTTGTCTTCTTTTTCTTTTTCTTCCGTTCTTCCTCCGAATCTTCACTTGATTCATCGCTGTCGCTCTCATCAAGGAATCTTCCTTTCCTTATCTGGCCTAGCTCCAACTTCCGGGCTGAGGCCTTGGCTTCATCCAAGTCATCTGTCGGCATTAGGTCAATATGCTTCGCATATTCCCTTTTTAGGCCGTTGAGGAACCATGTTTTCTTGAACTGATCGCTAGGTTGAGGGTGGATTTTTGCAGATTCCACCATGACTCTCTCATAAAATTCCTCAACCGTTTCATCTTTCTTATGTTTGAGAGATCCTAGGCTCTCGATTACTTCACCTTCCGATTTCTTGGTCCTAAACCTCATTAGGAAAGCCGCCCCTAAAGATGGCCAATCTGGAAAGTGGTTTGGCCCGAATTGTGAATACCATTCTAAGGCTCTTTTCTTCAAGGTAACTGGAAAGAGTTGCAACTTGATCGCGTCTGTGTCTTCTTGATTCGCGAGACACACGTTGTTAAACTCTTGCATATAGGTATCCGGATCCGTTTTACCTTTGTAGGTAGGTAAGGGAACCTTCGTTCTTCGAGGTTGTGCGGCCATGTTGGCTGGGTTATTCCCAACACCAGATGAGTTGTTGTTGTTTGCGGGTGGTGGGCTGACTCCGGTGCTAACTCCAAGGTTCTGGAATTGCTTGAGTCTTTCTTCAAATTTTCTTCTCAGCTCGTCAAATTCTTCTTGGCTGATGGGTTTCCTCACCCCTTGGTCCGTGTTGTTCTGCGTGCTTCCTCCGGAAAAGCCGGAGTCTTCGTAGCTAAATTGTTCTTCAAGGTCTTTCTTCAGTTCCTCCCAACCTTTTGGGTTGAAGAGGTCTTCACTGGTTGTGTTTCTTCGTGGGTTTTTACCTTTACCACGTGCCTCGCCTTCCGGGGTGTGCGTGCCCGTATTCTCCCTTGTACCTTTCGCCCTTAACACATAGGTCCCAAGAGGGGTTCCTAGTATTAAGTCATCTTCGTCTTCACTCCGAGCTATGTTGACTTCATTCGTGTCTTGGACTTCGTCGTATGTCCTATCGTTACCTCCTCCTTCACTGTGACTCCTTTGGTGGATAGGCTTGGTGGAATGGGAACCTACTGCAGGTGGTTCAGAAGCGAATCTGTTGTCTTCTTTCTCCGTGGTCCTTGGTCGTGTACGCCTGGCGTATCTCTCTTCTCTCTCTCTCTTTTGTTGTTCCTTTCTCTTTACAGAGTCTTCTCCGAAAAGCATGCGCTCCACATGCTTTCTCTCTGCTTCCCGTTCTCTTGGTGATGTACTTCTCGTACTAGAAGATTCCTCATGATCAACCATGTACGCTACTGAGAGTGTTTCGGGGTCATGATTTTGGCCGGCCCTCCTAGCTCTGACGCCTCAATGCACCCGTACTTCACCTGTTTGCTTTGTGGATGATTACTCGGACACTTGTCTTTACGATCTTTGTTTATTGCTCCTGCTCCTGTTCCTGTTCCTGTTCCAAATTCAAGTTCCCCACACTACCATGCAAACCACCATACAGAGGTAAGAATATCTTTCTAACATACAAATCGTACAACAAACCTTCTTGCTTGTAGTGGTAACCTCGATGTCGCGTTGCTCCTAACACATAGGCGCTAATTCCTTCTCTCCCATCATTCCATACCTTAGAGAAAATTACTGCTTGCAGTTCCTCTGGTAACTCAGCGATGTCTCTTTCAAATTGTGACCGGTACGTGAATCCTATTTCTCTTTCTTGGTGTGATTGCCAGACCTTGTCTTCATACATCTTCTGCATATCCCACATGAGATCGTGGAATCTCCTGGTTCCTTCCCATTTCTTCAAAGTGGTCCTACTGGTATCGAACTTTGGATAATCCCATGGCCACTTACCCAAAGCCAAAATTTCTTGTTGCTTTGAGTTTTCTCCTCCTCTTTCTTCGCTTCCTTGCACAATAAATCCTCGTAGATTGAATTGTTCAAGTCTCCGCTGTACCGATCTTTCTATACGATCTTGCTTCCGAGGTCCATATGTTACTGCCCACCTGCGTTGCTCATTTGCCTCCTGTTGGCGTCTCCCATTATATATATAGTATAAGTTCTCCATCGGTGCCTGCCATCCATCTCTTTCCAAAAATATTGTACGTTGTAAACTTTAACTTCTAATCTAGGTAAGCGTAACATCCATGTGGCGTAATCCCCAGCATGGTCGCCAAAATGTCGAGGTCACCTTCAACCCTCAGCAATCTTAGACGGTGTAACCCGCTGCTGACCGGTTTACATGAACGATATGCTTACCTAAATCTAACTGTCGAAGGTGCTTTTGTCAAATCAAGAGTTGTTGCCAGTGTATTCCTTTTGATGAAACCTTAAGGAGTCAGGAGCCCAAGCTTTCAAGCTTATGTACTCCTGAATCCTAATGTCAAGGTTTAGTGTTACAACCGAAGAAAGTGCTCTTTTGGTAATTAATGACAACATTCTTCCATTCGTAAATCCTCAACCAAAGTATGCAATCATATTACTTTGAGTGTTAATTTTAACAAGTCAATGTAATGCCTTCAAGATGGAAGTTGTATGTTTCCCTTTTCTCGAATGATGGCTTTGCAGTTCTCTTAATGTCTTCATTCTTCTAAGGTTCCTTTTTGTCTGGTTTTCCTTTGAATTCTTTACTCATGTGAGTTTTAATCCTTCATCTTCAAGTATATCTAAATTCCTTGGAAGGAATCTTCTCTAAACTATCTATTCTCTTCGGGTGCTTAGATCTTGGAATCTCCACGTAATCTCCTTAGAATGAACTTTGGATCTTGTCAGATTCTTAGTAACTTTTACTTTTGATATCTTGACATCTCCTTAGTTCTAAAAAGGTACCTTAGACTTCAATGGAAAAGTCCCTCTAAACCTTAGTCGTCAAAGGGGCTTCAAACTCGCGGGACCTTCGGTCTTGGGCTCGCGGTCCTTCAGCGCCGTGGGCCCTCAGTCCTCCAAAATCTTCCGAACGAATTGCGGTCTCTAATCTCTCCGATCACATCCTCAGAAACATCTTCAGTCTATAATCTTCTCTCCCACGGTCACGTGGTCCCTCAGCACTGCGGGCCTTCAGCAACGCGGGCTCCCAGTTTCCAGCCTTGAGTCTTCTCGCTCAAGACCATCCATCTTCAAATATCTTCAAGTATCTCTAAGTCTTCGTCTTCATCTTTGCGGTCTCGCGGTCTCTCAGCTGCGGGCCTCCAGTCTTCGCGGCTCTCGGCTCTCGGCTACCAACTGGTCCTTACACTCGAAGTCCTTCGACTTCGAGTACCTTCAAAATAACTCGGAATCTTTAGTCGTCGTTCTCGTGTTTCGCGGTCTCGCGGGCCCTCAAGGACACGAGCTTTAGACTTGAAGATCGAAGAAGACGAACTTGCGGACCTTTACGCAAGGCCGGCTTCGTTCGTGGTTGCGGACCTTTAAGCAAGGCCGGCTTCGTTCGATTTCGCGGACCTTTAAGCAAGGCCGGCTTTGTTGACGCTCACGTAGGAATTGTAGAAATGAATAATGAGGTGCTATAGGGGTTCGTAGTGCCCCTTTATATAGCTTTTGAAAATCTTACATTTGGTTGAATTAGCGGTTAGGTTTGGCCTCCTAATGCCAAATGTCTAATTAAGCTAATTTTAGTCGGAATCCAGGCTGTATTCTAAATTTAGGTCTGACGTGTCTATTTACAGAGCTGCACGTGTTAAATATAGATGTTCATGTGAAGAAGATTTGTTGTAATTCTTCTAATACCTAGATGTGCCTAGGTGCTTACGGTTACCATTCATGGGTCATCCATCCAAGATCTCATCCTTCCATTACTTAGATGGTTAAGCGGTTAATGTCATCCAAGGGATGGAAATCCCTTGGCATTGTCTTTCATCCTTCCGCATTAGTAAGTACGTGTCTACTCATTGTTGTTTCACCACTAAGTGGTCACTTCCTATAATCACTAAGTGCTTGCCCCTCCATGTCCTTCCGCCTAGTTACCAAAGGTTATTGTTTAGGCTTACTAATTGCTTTCCTATGGTGGCCAAGTGTTCACTAACCCTAGGTGTAGCTCACTAATCAGCTCCTACCTCCCCTCTTGGTATCCTAACCCTAACATGGGGTGTGTCCCTTCAACTACCTAAGGCGGCCACGTCCCCCTTGCCGGCTCCACGTCACCTTACCACGTCACCTCGCCGGCTCTCGTGCCCGTACGTCGCTACCTCCCTGGTCTTTAAAAGGGCTGGCCCTCCGGGTATCTCCTGCCTTCCCCTTTCTGCCCGGGTCCTTGACTTCATTCTTCTTGCGGCTGTCCGATACCCGGCTCGGGGTTCAGTTCCCGTTGGCGTAGGGTCTTCACCCTGTCCTCTCCCATACCAGGCCCTTGTCTGCTTGGTTTCCCCCAGGCCGCCACCTGGCCGCTTCTCGCTCCCTCGGCCAACGCTCCATTCTCTCTCTGCCCTCGGAGACGCTCCTTCGTTCATCGCTCTATCCCCTGTCCTCGGAATTCTTCACTTCAGATCTATACTGGCCTTATTGATCACACACCTCAAAGCAGAGCCGCCCGAATCTCAAAATTCTGGAATTTATACCAAATGTGAGGTCCCCAGTTCTGAACCAAAGGGCCTGTCGGATCCGACACCCCCCCCCTTGCCTCAAATTAGACCTCTACCTACAAGACCCCAATCCCAAAACTCCCAAAATTTCAACCTAAATGGCCTCAAAGCAGAGCCTCCCGAATCTCAAAATTCTGAAATTTATACCAAATGTGAGGTCCCTAGTTCCGAACCAAAGGGCCTGTCGGATCCGACAACCCCCCTTTGCCTCAAATAAGACCTCTACCTACAAGACCCCAATCCCAAAACTCCCAAAATTTCAACCTAAATGGCCTCAAAGCAGAGCCTCCCGAATCTCAAAATTCTGAAATTTATACCAAATGTGAGGTCCCCAGTTCTGAACCAAAGGGCCTGTCGGATCCGACAACCCCCCCCCTGCCTCAAATCAGACCTCTACCTACAAGACCCCAATCCCAAAACTCCCAAAATTTCAACCTAAATGGCCTCAAAGCAGAGCCGCCCGAATCTCAAAATTCTGAAATTTATACCAAATGTGAGGTCCCCAGTTCTGAACCAAAGGGCCTGTCGGATCCGACACCCCCCTTGCCTCAAATTAGACCTCTACCTACAAGACCCCAATCCCAAAACTCCCAAAATTTCAGCCTAAATGGCCTCAAAGCAGAGCCTCCCGAATCTCAAAATTCTGAAATTTATACCAAATGTGAGGTCCCCAGTTCCGAACCAAAGGGCCTGTCGGATCCGACAACCCCCCCTTGCCTCAAATTAGACCTCTACCTACAAGACCCCAATCCCAAAACTCCCAAAATTTCAACCTAAATGGCCTCAAAGCAGAGCCTCCCGAATCTCCAAATTCTGAAATTTATACCAAATGTGAGGTCCCCAGTTCCGAACCAAAGGGCCTGTCGGATCCGACAACCCCCCTTTGCCTCAAATAAAACCTCTACCTACAAGACCCAAATCACAAAACTCCCAAAATTTCAACCTAAATGGCCTCAAAGCAGAGCCTCCCGAATCTCAAAATTCTGAAATTTATACCAAATGTGAGGTCCCTAGTTCTGAACCAAAGGGCATGTCGGATCCGACAACCCCCCCTTACCTCAAATCAGACCTCTACCTACAAGACCCCAATCCCAAAACTCCCAAAATTTCAACCTAAATGGCCTCAAAGCAGAGCCTCCCGAATCTCAAAATTCTGAAATTTATACCAAATGTGAGGTCCCCAGTTCTGAACCAAAGGGCCTGTCGGATCCGACAACCCCCCCTTGCCTCAAATCAGACCTCTACCTACAAGACCCCAATCCCAAAACTCCCAAAATTTCAACCTAAATGGCCTCAAAGCAGAGCCGCCCGAATCTCAAAATTCTGAAATTTATACCAAATGTGAGGTCCCCAGTTCTGAACCAAAGGGCCTGTCGGATCCGACACTCCCCCCCTTGCCTCAAATTAGACCTCTACCTACAAGATCCCAATCCCAAAACTCCCAAAATTTCAACCTAAATGGCCTCAAAGCAGAGCCTCCCGAATCTCAAAATTCTGAAATTTATACCAAATGTGAGGTCCCCAGTTCCGAACCAAAGGGCCTGTCGGATCCGACAACCCCCCCTTGCCTCAAATCAGACCTCTACCTACAAGACCCCAATCCCAAAACTCCCAAAATTTCAACCTAAATGGCCTCAAAGCAGAGCCTCCCGAATCTCAAAATTCTGAAATTTATACCAAATGTGAGGTCCCCAGTTCTGAACCAAAGGGCCTGTTGGATCCGACAACCCCCCCTTGCCTCAAATCAGACCTCTACCTACAAGACCCCAATCCCAAAACTCCCAAAATTTCAACCTAAATGGCCTCAAAGCAGAGCCTCCCGAATCTCAAAATTCTGAAATTTATACCAAATTTGAGGTCCCCAGTTCCGAACCAAAGGGCCTGTCGGATCCGACAACCCCCCCTTGCCTCAAATCAGACCTCTACCTACAAGACCCCAATCCCAAAACTCCCAAAATTTCAACCTAAATGGCCTCAAAGCAGAGCCTCCCGAATCTCCAAATTCTGAAATTTATACCAAATGTGAGGTCCCCAGTTCCGAACCAAAGGGCCTGTCGGATCCGACAACCCCCCCTTGCCTCAAATCAGACCTCTACCTACAAGACCCCAATCCCAAAACTCCCAAAATTTCAACCTAAATGGCCTCAAAGCAGAGCCTCCCGAATCTCAAAATTCTGAAATTTATACCAAATTTGAGGTCCCCAGTTCCGAACCAAAGGGCCTGTCGGATCCGACAACCCCCCCTTGCCTCAAATCAGACCTCTACCTACAAGACCCCAATCCCAAAACTCCCAAAATTTCAACCTAAATGGCCTCAAAGCAGAGCCTCCCGAATCTCCAAATTCTGAAATTTATACCAAATGTGAGGTCCCCAGTTCCGAACCAAAGGGCCTGTCGGATCCGACAACCCCCCCTTGCCTCAAATCAGACCTCTACCTACAAGACCCCAATCCCAAAACTCCCAAAATTTCAACCTAAATGGCCTCAAAGCAGAGCCGCCTGAATCTCAAAATTCTGAAATTTATACCAAATGTGAGGTCCCCAGTTCTGAACCAAAGGGCCTGTCGGATCCGACACCCCCCCCTTGCCTCAAATTAGACCTCTACCTACAAGACCCCAATCCCAAAACTCCCAAAATTTCAACCTAAATGGCCTCAAAGCAGAGCCGCCCGAATCTCCAAATTCTGAAATTTATACCAAATGTGAGGTCCCCAGTTCCGAACCAAAGGGCCTGTCGGATCCGACACTCCCCCCCTTGCCTCAAATTAGACCTCTACCTACAAGACCCCAATCCCAAAACTCCCAAAATTTCAACCTAAATGGCCTCAAAGCAGAGCCGCCCGAATCTCAAAATTCTGAAATTTATACCAAATGTGAGGTCCCCAGTTCCGAACCAAAGGGCCTGTCGGATCCGACAACCCCCCCTTGCCTCAAATCAGACCTCAACCTACAAGACCCCAATCCCAAAACTCCCAAAATTTCAACCTAAATGGCCTCAAAGCAGAGCCTCCCGAATCTCAAAATTCTGAAATTTATACCAAATGTGAGGTCCCCAGTTCCGAACCAAAGGGCCTGTCGGATCCGACAACCCCCCCTTGCCTCAAATCAGACCTCTGCCTACAAGACCCCAATCCCAAAACTCCCAAAATTTCAACCTAAATGGCCTCAAAGCAGAGCCTCCCGAATCTCAAAATTCTGAAATTTATACCAAATGTGAGGTCCCCAGTTCCGAACCAAAGGGCCTGTCGGATCCGACACCCCCCCTTGCCTCAAATTAGACCTCTACCTACAAGACCCCAATCCCAAAACTCCCAAAATTTCAACCTAAATGGCCTCAAAGCAGAGCCTCCCGAATCTCAAAATTCTGAAATTTATACCAAATGTGAGGTCCCCAGTTCTGAACCAAAGGGCCTGTCGGATCCGACACCCCCCCTTGCCTCAAATTAGACCTCTACCTACAAGACCCCAATCCCAAAACTCCCAAAATTTCAACCTAAATGGATTCAAAGCAGAGCCTCCCGAATCTCAAAATTCTGAACTTTATACCAAATGTGAGGTGTCCAGTTCCGAACCAAAGGGCCTGTCGGATCCGACAACCCCCTCTTCCCTCAAATCAGACCTCTACCTACAAGACCCCAATCCCAAAACTCCCAAAATTTCAACCTAAATGGCCTCAAAGCAGAGCCGCCCGAATCTCAAAATTCTGAAATTTATACCAAATGTGAGGTCCCCAGTTCTGAACCAAAGGGCCTGTCGGATCCGACACTCCCCCCCTTGCCTCAAATTAGACCTCTACCTACAAGATCCCAATCCCAAAACTCCCAAAATTTCAACCTAAATGGCCTCAAAGCAGAGCCTCCCGAATCTCAAAATTCTGAAATTTATACCAAATGTGAGGTCCCCAGTTCCGAACCAAAGGGCCTGTCGGATCCGACAACCCCCCCTTGCCTCAAATCAGACCTCTACCTACAAGACCCCAATCCCAAAACTCCCAAAATTTCAACCTAAATGGCCTCAAAGCAGAGCCTCCCGAATCTCAAAATTCTGAAATTTATACCAAATGTGAGGTCCCCAGTTCTGAACCAAAGGGCCTGTTGGATCCGACAACCCCCCCTTGCCTCAAATCAGACCTCTACCTACAAGACCCCAATCCCAAAACTCCCAAAATTTCAACCTAAATGGCCTCAAAGCAGAGCCTCCCGAATCTCAAAATTCTGAAATTTATACCAAATTTGAGGTCCCCAGTTCCGAACCAAAGGGCCTGTCGGATCCGACAACCCCCCCTTGCCTCAAATCAGACCTCTACCTACAAGACCCCAATCCCAAAACTCCCAAAATTTCAACCTAAATGGCCTCAAAGCAGAGCCTCCCGAATCTCCAAATTCTGAAATTTATACCAAATGTGAGGTCCCCAGTTCCGAACCAAAGGGCCTGTCGGATCCGACAACCCCCCCTTGCCTCAAATCAGACCTCTACCTACAAGACCCCAATCCCAAAACTCCCAAAATTTCAACCTAAATGGCCTCAAAGCAGAGCCGCCTGAATCTCAAATTCTGAAATTTATACCAAATGTGAGGTCCCCAGTTCTGAACCAAAGGGCCTGTCGGATCCGACACCCCCCCCTTGCCTCAAATTAGACCTCTACCTACAAGACCCCAATCCCAAAACTCCCAAAATTTCAACCTAAATGGCCTCAAAGCAGAGCCGCCCGAATCTCCAAATTCTGAAATTTATACCAAATGTGAGGTCCCCAGTTCCGAACCAAAGGGCCTGTCGGATCCGACACTCCCCCCCTTGCCTCAAATTAGACCTCTACCTACAAGACCCCAATCCCAAAACTCCCAAAATTTCAACCTAAATGGCCTCAAAGCAGAGCCGCCCGAATCTCAAAATTCTGAAATTTATACCAAATGTGAGGTCCCCAGTTCCGAACCAAAGGGCCTGTCGGATCCGACAACCCCCCCTTGCCTCAAATCAGACCTCAACCTACAAGACCCCAATCCCAAAACTCCCAAAATTTCAACCTAAATGGCCTCAAAGCAGAGCCTCCCGAATCTCAAAATTCTGAAATTTATACCAAATGTGAGGTCCCCAGTTCCGAACCAAAGGGCCTGTCGGATCCGACACCCCCCCTTGCCTCAAATTAGACCTCTACCTACAAGACCCCAATCCCAAAACTCCCAAAATTTCAACCTAAATGGATTCAAAGCAGAGCCTCCCGAATCTCAAAATTCTGAAATTTATACCAAATGTGAGGTCCCCAGTTCTGAACCAAAGGGCATGTCGGATCCGACACCCCCCCTTGCCTCAAATTAGACCTCTACCTACAAGACCCCAATCCCAAAACTCCCAAAATTTCAACCTAAATGGATTCAAAGCAGAGCCTCCCGAATCTCAAAATTCTGAACTTTATACCAAATGTGAGGTGTCCAGTTCCGAACCAAAGGGCCTGTCGGATCCGACAACCCCCTCTTCCCTCAAATCAGACCTCTACCTACAAGACCCCAATCCCAAAACTCCCAAAATTTCAACCTAAATGGCCTCAAAGCAGAGCCTCCCGAATCTCAAAATTCTGAAATTTATACCAAATGTGAGGTCTCCAGTTCCGAACCAAAGGGCCTGTCGGATCCGACAACCCCCCCTTCCTTCAAATCAGACCTCTACCTACAAGACCCCAATCCCAAAACTCCCAAAATTTCAACCTAAATGGCCTCAAAGCAGAGCCTCCCGAATCTCAAAATTCAGAAATTTATACCAAATGTGAGGTCCCCAGTTCCGAACCAAAGGGCCTGTCGGATCCGACAACCCCCCCTTGCCTCAAATCAGACCTCTACCTACAAGACCCCAATCCCAAAACTCCCAAAATTTCAACCTAAATGGCCTCAAAGCAGAGCCGCCTGAATCTCAAAATTCTGAAATTTATACCAAATGTGAGGTCCCCAGTTCTGAACCAAAGGGCCTGTCGGATCCGACACCCCCCCCTTGCCTCAAATTAGACCTCTACCTATAAGACCCCAATCCCAAAACTCCCAAAATTTCAACCTAAATGGCCTCAAAGCAGAGCCGCCCGAATCTCCAAATTCTGAAATTTATACCAAATGTGAGGTCCCCAGTTCCGAACCAAAGGGCCTGTCGGATCCGACACTCCCCCCCTTGCCTCAAATTAGACCTCTACCTACAAGACCCCAATCCCAAAACTCCCAAAATTTCAACCTAAATGGCCTCAAAGCAGAGCCGCCCGAATCTCAAAATTCTGAAATTTATACCAAATGTGAGGTCCCCAGTTCCGAACCAAAGGGCTTGTCGGATCCGACAACCCCCCCTTGCCTCAAATCAGACCTCAACCTACAAGACCCCAATCCCAAAACTCCCAAAATTTCAACCTAAATGGCCTCAAAGCAGAGCCTCCCGAATCTCAAAATTCTGAAATTTATACCAAATGTGAGGTCCCCAGTTCCGAACCAAAGGGCCTGTCGGATCCGACAACCCCCCCTTGCCTCAAATCAGACCTCTGCCTACAAGACCCCAATCCCAAAACTCCCAAAATTTCAACCTAAATGGCCTCAAAGCAGAGCCTCCCGAATCTCAAAATTCTGAAATTTATACCAAATGTGAGGTCCCCAGTTCCGAACCAAAGGGCCTGTCGGATCCGACACCCCCCCTTGCCTCAAATTAGACCTCTACCTACAAGACCCCAATCCCAAAACTCCCAAAATTTCAACCTAAATGGATTCAAAGCAGAGCCTCCCGAATCTCAAAATTCTGAAATTTATACCAAATGTGAGGTCCCCAGTTCTGAACCAAAGGGCCTGTCGGATCCGACACCCCCCCTTGCCTCAAATTAGACCTCTACCTACAAGACCCCAATCCCAAAACTCCCAAAATTTCAACCTAAATGGATTCAAAGCAGAGCCTCCCGAATCTCAAAATTCTGAAATTTATACCAAATGTGAGGTGTCCAGTTCCGAACCAAAGGGCCTGTCGGATCCGACAACCCCCTCTTCCCTCAAATCAGACCTCTACCTACAAGACCCCAATCCCAAAACTCCCAAAATTTCAACCTAAATGGCCTCAAAGCAGAGCATCCCGAATCTCAAAATTCTGAAATTTATACCAAATGTGAGGTCTCCAGTTCCGAACCAAAGGGCCTGTCGGATCCGACAACCCCCCTTCCTTCAAATCAGACCTCTACCTACAAGACCCCAATCCCAAAACTCCCAAAATTTCAACCTAAATGGCCTCAAAGCAGAGCCTCCCGAATCTCAAAATTCTGAAATTTATACCAAATGTGAGGTCCCCAGTTCCGAACCAAAGGGCCTGTAGGATCCGACAACCCCCCCTTGCCTCAAATCAGACCTCTACCTACAAGACCCCAATCCCAAAACTCCCAAAATTTCAACCTAAATGGCCTCAAAGCAGAGCCTCCCGAATCTCAAAATTCTGAAATTTATACCAAATGTGAGGTCCCCAGTTCTGAACCAAAGGGCCTGTCGGATCCGACACCCCCCCTTGCCTCAAATTAGACCTCTACCTACAAGACCCCAATCCCAAAACTCCCAAAATTTCAACCTAAATGGATTCAAAGCAGAGCCTCCCGAATCTCAAAATTCTGAAATTTATACCAAATGTGAGGTGTCCAGTTCCGAACCAAAGGGCCTGTCGGATCCGACAACCCCCTCTTCCCTCAAATCAGACCTCTACCTACAAGACCCCAATCCCAAAACTCCCAAAATTTCAACCTAAATGGCCTCAAAGAAGAGCCTCCCGAATCTCAAAATTCTGAAATTTATACCAAATGTGAGGTCTCCAGTTCCGAACCAAAGGGCCTGTCGGATCCGACAACCCCCCTTCCTTCAAATCAGACCTCTACCTACAAGACCCCAATCCCAAAACTCCCAAAATTTCAACCTAAATGGCCTCAAAGCAGAGCCGCCCGAATCTCAAAATTCTGAAATTTATACCAAATGTGAGGTCCCCAGTTCCGAACCAAAGGGCCTGTCGGATCCGACAACCCCCCCTTGCCTCAAATCAGACCTCAACCTACAAGACCCCAATCCCAAAACTCCCAAAATTTCAACCTAAATGGCCTCAAAGCAGAGCCTCCCGAATCTCAAAATTCTGAAATTTATACCAAATGTGAGGTCCCCAGTTCCGAACCAAAGGGCCTGTCGGATCCGACAACCCCCCCTTGCCTCAAATCAGACCTCTGCCTACAAGACCCCAATCCCAAAACTCCCAAAATTTCAACCTAAATGGCCTCAAAGCAGAGCCTCCCGAATCTCAAAATTCTGAAATTTATACCAAATGTGAGGTCCCCAGTTCCGAACCAAAGGGCCTGTCGGATCCGACACCCCCCCTTGCCTCAAATTAGACCTCTACCTACAAGACCCCAATCCCAAAACTCCCAAAATTTCAACCTAAATGGCCTCAAAGCAGAGCCTCCCGAATCTCAAAATTCTGAAATTTATACCAAATGTGAGGTCCCCAGTTCTGAACCAAAGGGCCTGTCGGATCCGACACCCCCCCTTGCCTCAAATTAGACCTCTACCTACAAGACCCCAATCCCAAAACTCCCAAAATTTCAACCTAAATGGATTCAAAGCAGAGCCTCCCGAATCTCAAAATTCTGAACTTTATACCAAATGTGAGGTGTCCAGTTCCGAACCAAAGGGCCTGTCGGATCCGACAACCCCCTCTTCCCTCAAATCAGACCTCTACCTACAAGACCCCAATCCCAAAACTCCCAAAATTTCAACCTAAATGGCCTCAAAGCAGAGCCGCCCGAATCTCAAAATTCTGAAATTTATACCAAATGTGAGGTCCCCAGTTCTGAACCAAAGGGCCTGTCGGATCCGACACTCCCCCCCTTGCCTCAAATTAGACCTCTACCTACAAGATCCCAATCCCAAAACTCCCAAAATTTCAACCTAAATGGCCTCAAAGCAGAGCCTCCCGAATCTCAAAATTCTGAAATTTATACCAAATGTGAGGTCCCCAGTTCCGAACCAAAGGGCCTGTCGGATCCGACAACCCCCCCTTGCCTCAAATCAGACCTCTACCTACAAGACCCCAATCCCAAAACTCCCAAAATTTCAACCTAAATGGCCTCAAAGCAGAGCCTCCCGAATCTCAAAATTCTGAAATTTATACCAAATGTGAGGTCCCCAGTTCTGAACCAAAGGGCCTGTTGGATCCGACAACCCCCCCTTGCCTCAAATCAGACCTCTACCTACAAGACCCCAATCCCAAAACTCCCAAAATTTCAACCTAAATGGCCTCAAAGCAGAGCCTCCCGAATCTCAAAATTCTGAAATTTATACCAAATTTGAGGTCCCCAGTTCCGAACCAAAGGGCCTGTCGGATCCGACAACCCCCCCTTGCCTCAAATCAGACCTCTACCTACAAGACCCCAATCCCAAAACTCCCAAAATTTCAACCTAAATGGCCTCAAAGCAGAGCCTCCCGAATCTCCAAATTCTGAAATTTATACCAAATGTGAGGTCCCCAGTTCCGAACCAAAGGGCCTGTCGGATCCGACAACCCCCCCTTGCCTCAAATCAGACCTCTACCTACAAGACCCCAATCCCAAAACTCCCAAAATTTCAACCTAAATGGCCTCAAAGCAGAGCCGCCTGAATCTCAAATTCTGAAATTTATACCAAATGTGAGGTCCCCAGTTCTGAACCAAAGGGCCTGTCGGATCCGACACCCCCCCCTTGCCTCAAATTAGACCTCTACCTACAAGACCCCAATCCCAAAACTCCCAAAATTTCAACCTAAATGGCCTCAAAGCAGAGCCGCCCGAATCTCCAAATTCTGAAATTTATACCAAATGTGAGGTCCCCAGTTCCGAACCAAAGGGCCTGTCGGATCCGACACTCCCCCCCTTGCCTCAAATTAGACCTCTACCTACAAGACCCCAATCCCAAAACTCCCAAAATTTCAACCTAAATGGCCTCAAAGCAGAGCCGCCCGAATCTCAAAATTCTGAAATTTATACCAAATGTGAGGTCCCCAGTTCCGAACCAAAGGGCCTGTCGGATCCGACAACCCCCCCTTGCCTCAAATCAGACCTCAACCTACAAGACCCCAATCCCAAAACTCCCAAAATTTCAACCTAAATGGCCTCAAAGCAGAGCCTCCCGAATCTCAAAATTCTGAAATTTATACCAAATGTGAGGTCCCCAGTTCCGAACCAAAGGGCCTGTCGGATCCGACACCCCCCCTTGCCTCAAATTAGACCTCTACCTACAAGACCCCAATCCCAAAACTCCCAAAATTTCAACCTAAATGGATTCAAAGCAGAGCCTCCCGAATCTCAAAATTCTGAAATTTATACCAAATGTGAGGTCCCCAGTTCTGAACCAAAGGGCATGTCGGATCCGACACCCCCCCTTGCCTCAAATTAGACCTCTACCTACAAGACCCCAATCCCAAAACTCCCAAAATTTCAACCTAAATGGATTCAAAGCAGAGCCTCCCGAATCTCAAAATTCTGAACTTTATACCAAATGTGAGGTGTCCAGTTCCGAACCAAAGGGCCTGTCGGATCCGACAACCCCCTCTTCCCTCAAATCAGACCTCTACCTACAAGACCCCAATCCCAAAACTCCCAAAATTTCAACCTAAATGGCCTCAAAGCAGAGCCTCCCGAATCTCAAAATTCTGAAATTTATACCAAATGTGAGGTCTCCAGTTCCGAACCAAAGGGCCTGTCGGATCCGACAACCCCCCCTTCCTTCAAATCAGACCTCTACCTACAAGACCCCAATCCCAAAACTCCCAAAATTTCAACCTAAATGGCCTCAAAGCAGAGCCTCCCGAATCTCAAAATTCAGAAATTTATACCAAATGTGAGGTCCCCAGTTCCGAACCAAAGGGCCTGTCGGATCCGACAACCCCCCCTTGCCTCAAATCAGACCTCTACCTACAAGACCCCAATCCCAAAACTCCCAAAATTTCAACCTAAATGGCCTCAAAGCAGAGCCGCCTGAATCTCAAAATTCTGAAATTTATACCAAATGTGAGGTCCCCAGTTCTGAACCAAAGGGCCTGTCGGATCCGACACCCCCCCCTTGCCTCAAATTAGACCTCTACCTATAAGACCCCAATCCCAAAACTCCCAAAATTTCAACCTAAATGGCCTCAAAGCAGAGCCGCCCGAATCTCCAAATTCTGAAATTTATACCAAATGTGAGGTCCCCAGTTCCGAACCAAAGGGCCTGTCGGATCCGACACTCCCCCCCTTGCCTCAAATTAGACCTCTACCTACAAGACCCCAATCCCAAAACTCCCAAAATTTCAACCTAAATGGCCTCAAAGCAGAGCCGCCCGAATCTCAAAATTCTGAAATTTATACCAAATGTGAGGTCCCCAGTTCCGAACCAAAGGGCTTGTCGGATCCGACAACCCCCCCTTGCCTCAAATCAGACCTCAACCTACAAGACCCCAATCCCAAAACTCCCAAAATTTCAACCTAAATGGCCTCAAAGCAGAGCCTCCCGAATCTCAAAATTCTGAAATTTATACCAAATGTGAGGTCCCCAGTTCCGAACCAAAGGGCCTGTCGGATCCGACAACCCCCCCTTGCCTCAAATCAGACCTCTGCCTACAAGACCCCAATCCCAAAACTCCCAAAATTTCAACCTAAATGGCCTCAAAGCAGAGCCTCCCGAATCTCAAAATTCTGAAATTTATACCAAATGTGAGGTCCCCAGTTCCGAACCAAAGGGCCTGTCGGATCCGACACCCCCCCTTGCCTCAAATTAGACCTCTACCTACAAGACCCCAATCCCAAAACTCCCAAAATTTCAACCTAAATGGATTCAAAGCAGAGCCTCCCGAATCTCAAAATTCTGAAATTTATACCAAATGTGAGGTCCCCAGTTCTGAACCAAAGGGCCTGTCGGATCCGACACCCCCCCTTGCCTCAAATTAGACCTCTACCTACAAGACCCCAATCCCAAAACTCCCAAAATTTCAACCTAAATGGATTCAAAGCAGAGCCTCCCGAATCTCAAAATTCTGAAATTTATACCAAATGTGAGGTGTCCAGTTCCGAACCAAAGGGCCTGTCGGATCCGACAACCCCCTCTTCCCTCAAATCAGACCTCTACCTACAAGACCCCAATCCCAAAACTCCCAAAATTTCAACCTAAATGGCCTCAAAGCAGAGCATCCCGAATCTCAAAATTCTGAAATTTATACCAAATGTGAGGTCTCCAGTTCCGAACCAAAGGGCCTGTCGGATCCGACAACCCCCCTTCCTTCAAATCAGACCTCTACCTACAAGACCCCAATCCCAAAACTCCCAAAATTTCAACCTAAATGGCCTCAAAGCAGAGCCTCCCGAATCTCAAAATTCTGAAATTTATACCAAATGTGAGGTCCCCAGTTCCGAACCAAAGGGCCTGTAGGATCCGACAACCCCCCCTTGCCTCAAATCAGACCTCTACCTACAAGACCCCAATCCCAAAACTCCCAAAATTTCAACCTAAATGGCCTCAAAGCAGAGCCTCCCGAATCTCAAAATTCTGAAATTTATACCAAATGTGAGGTCCCCAGTTCTGAACCAAAGGGCCTGTCGGATCCGACACCCCCCCTTGCCTCAAATTAGACCTCTACCTACAAGACCCCAATCCCAAAACTCCCAAAATTTCAACCTAAATGGATTCAAAGCAGAGCCTCCCGAATCTCAAAATTCTGAAATTTATACCAAATGTGAGGTGTCCAGTTCCGAACCAAAGGGCCTGTCGGATCCGACAACCCCCTCTTCCCTCAAATCAGACCTCTACCTACAAGACCCCAATCCCAAAACTCCCAAAATTTCAACCTAAATGGCCTCAAAGAAGAGCCTCCCGAATCTCAAAATTCTGAAATTTATACCAAATGTGAGGTCTCCAGTTCCGAACCAAAGGGCCTGTCGGATCCGACAACCCCCCTTCCTTCAAATCAGACCTCTACCTACAAGACCCCAATCCCAAAACTCCCAAAATTTCAACCTAAATGGCCTCAAAGCAGAGCCTCCCGAATCTCAAAATTCTGAAATTTATACCAAATGTGAGGTCCCCAGTTCCGAACCAAAGGGCCTGTAGGATCCGACAACCCCCCTTGCCTCAAATCAGACCTCTACCTACAAGACCCCAATCCCAAAACTCCCAAAATTTCAACCTAAATGGCCTCAAAGCAGAGCCTCCCGAATCTCAAAATTCTGAAATTTATACCAAATGTGAGGTCCCCAGTTCTGAACCAAAGGGCCTGTCGGATCTGACACCCCCCCCTTGCCTCAAATTAGACCTCTACCTACAAGACCCCAATCCCAAAACTCCCAAAATTTCAACCTAAATGGCCTCAAAGCAGATCCTCCCGAATCTCAAAATTCTGAAATTTATACCAAATGTGAGGTCTCCAGTTCCGAACCAAAGGGCCTGTCGGATCCGACAACCCCCTCTTCCCTCAAATCAAACCTCTACCTACAAGACCCGAATCCCAAAACTCCCAAAATTTCAACCTAAATGGCCTCAAAGCAGAGCCTCCCGAATCTCAAAATTCTGAAATTTATACCAAATGTGAGGTCCCCAGTTCCGAACCAAAGGGCCTGTCGGATCCGACAACCCCCCCTTCCCTCAAATCAGACCTCTACCTACAAGACCCCAATCCCAAAACTCCCAAATTTTCAACCTAAATGGCCTCAAAGCAGAGCCTCCCGAATCTCAAAATTCTGAAATTTATACCAAATGTGAGGTCCCCAGTTCCGAACCAAAGGGCCTGTCGGATCCGACACCCTCCCCTTGCCTCAAATTAGACCTCTACCTACAAGACCCCAATCCCAAAACTCCCAAAATTTCAACCTAAATGGCCTCAAAGCAGAGCCTCCCGAATCTCAAAATTCTGAAATTTATACCAAATGTGAGGTCCCCAGTTCCGAACCAAAGGGCCTGTCGGATCCGACACCCTCCCCTTGCCTCAAATTAGACCTCTACCTACAAGACCCCAATCCCAAAACTCCCAAAATTTCAACCTAAATGGCCTCAAAGCAGAGCCTCCCGAATCTCCAAATTCTGAAATTTATACCAAATGTGAGGTCCCCAGTTCCGAACCAAAGGGCCTGTCGGATCCGACAACCCCCCCTTGCCTCAAATCAAACCTCTACCTACAAGACCCCAATCCCAAAATTCCCAAAATTTCAACCTAAATGGCCTCAAAGCAGAGCCTCCCGAATCTCAAAATTCTGAAATTTATACCAAATGTGAGGTCCCCAGTTCCGAACCAAAGGGCCTGTTGGATCCGACAACCCCCCCTTGCCTCAAATCAGACCTCAACCTACAAGACCCCAATCCCAAAACTCCCAAAATTTCAACCTAAATGGCCTCAAAGCAGAGCCTCCCGTATCTCAAAATTCTGAAATTTATACCAAATGTGAGGTCCCCAGTTCCGAACCAAAGGTCCTGTCGGATCCGACAACCCCCCCTTGCCTCAAATCAGACCTCAACCTACAAGACCCCAATCCCAAAACTCCGAAAATTTCAACCTAAATGGCCTCAAAGCAGAGCTTCCCGAATCTCAAAATTCTGAAATTTATACCAAATGTGAGGTCTCCAGTTCCGAACCAAAGGGCCTGTCGGATCCGACAACCCCCCCTTGCCTCAAATCAGACCTCTACCTACAAGACCCCAATCCCAAAACTCCCAAAATTTCAACCTAAATGGCCTCAAAGCAGAGCCTTCCGAATCTCAAAATTCTGAAATTTATACCAAATGTGAGGTCTCCAGTTCCGAACCAAAAGGCCTGTCGGATCCGACAACCCCCCCTTGCCTCAAATCAGACCTCTACCTACAAGACCCCAATCCCAAAACTCCCAAAATTTCAACCTAAATGGCCTCAAAGCAGAGCCTCCCGAATCTCAAAATTCTGAAATTTATACCAAATGTGAGGTCCCCAATTCTGGATCAAAGGGCCTGTCGGATCCGACACCCCCCCCTTGCCTCAAATCAGACCTCTAACTACAAGACCCCAATCCTAGAATTCCCAAAATTTCAACCTAAATGGCTTCAAATCAGAGCCTTCATAAGCATACCCCACTACTTGAATTCATAAATCTAAGCCTACATGGCATCTTACTAGGCCCCATCAGGCACTCCCCAATCTCAAAAATCTGAAATTTATACCAAATGTGAGGTCCCCAGTTCTGAACCAAAGGGCCTGTCGGATCCGACGGCCCCCCCCCCCCCCCCCCCGCGTCACTGAGGCGCTGTGAATGGGCCTTGTGTGGTCGCGGGCATGGTGGATCCGGGCCGTTGATCCACCAAGGCCCATCCAAGGGCCTTAGTGGTCCTAGGTGGCGGTGGGCGGGGGGTGGTGCTTGCCACCAAGGTGGGTGGGGGCGGGGGTGGTGTTTGCCACCAAGGCGGGGTGGGGCCGTGGGCCTCATGTCTTTTTTCGGGGAGGCCAGCTTTAGGGTCTTGTCGGGGCTAGGTGGCTAAGCGGGCTCGGTGGCTAGGCGGATTAGGCAGCTAGGTAGGCTTATTTTCTAAGTGGCTTGGCCTACTTACTAAATAACTATTTGGTTAGGCTTACTTAATAGGTGGCTAGGCCCACTTACTAAATAACTAGTTGCTTAGGCTTACTTACTACGTGGCTAGGCCCACTTACTAAATAACTAGTTGTTTAGGCTTACTTGCTAGGTGGCTAGGCCCACTTACTAAATAACTAGTTGTTTAGGCTTACTTGCTAGGTGGCTAGGCCCACTTACTAAATAACTAGTTGCTTAGGCTTACTTACTAGGTGGCTAGTAAGTAAGCCTAAGCAACTAGTTATTTAGTAAGTGGGCCTAGCCACCTATTAAGTAAGCCTAACCAAGTAATTATTTAGTAAGTAGGCCAAGTCACTTAGAAAATAAGCCTACCTAGCTGCCTAATCCGCCTAGCCACCGAGCCCGCTTAGCCACCTAGCCCCGACAAGACCCTAAAGCTGGCCTCCCCGAAAAAAGACATGAGGCCCACGGCCCCACCCCGCCTTGGTGGCAAACACCACCCCCGCCCCCACCCACCTTGGTGGCAAACACCACCCCCCGCCCCCCGCCACCTAGGACCACTAAGGCCCTTGGATGGGCCTTGGTGGATCAACGGCCCGGATCCACCATGCCCGCGACCACACAAGGCCCGTTCACAACGCCTCAGTGACGCGGGGGGGGGGCTGTCGGATCCGACAGGCCCTTTGGTTCAAAACTGGGGACCTCACATTTGGTATAAATTTCAGATTTTTGAGATTGGGGAGTGCCTGATGGGGCCTAGTAAGATGCCATGTAGGCTTAGATTTATGAATTCAAGTAGTGGGGTATGCTTATGAAGGCTCTGATTTGAAGCCATTTAGGTTGAAATTTTGGAAATTTTAGGATTGGGGTCTTGTAGTTAGAGGTCTGATTTGAGGCAAGGGGGGGGGTGTCGGATCCGACAGGCCCTTTGGTTCAGAATTGGGGACCTCACATTTGGTATAAATTTCAGATTTTTGAGATTGGGGAGTGCCTGAGAGGGGTCCGATTTGTCTCCATATAGGCTTAGGATTGTGATTTCTGGGATTGGGGCATCCTTGTAAGGGTCCCGATGTGAGGCCATGTAGGTGTAGACTTTTGATTTCTGAACGTGGGGTATGCTTCTAAGGGGTCCGAGAAGATGCCATAAAGCTTTATTTTTTTGATTTCTAAGTTTAAGGCAGGCTTGCTAGAGGTTTCAGTTGGGGGAAGGGGGGTCTGTCGGATCCGACATGCCCTTGGGTTGAAAGCTCGGGACCTCACAAATGTTTTAATTTTTGCATTTTTAATATATGGGCGTGTCAGTAAGGGGTCTGATGTGAGGCCATTGAGGTTTATTTCTACGAATTCTGGGATTATTGTATGGTAGTAAGGGGTCTAATTTGAAGCAAAGGGGAACTGTCGGATCCGACAGGCCCCTTTGTTGATAGATCGGGACCTCACATATATATTAATTCTCTGATTATTGGCTATTTGGCGTACCTTTTAGGGGTCCGAAAAGAGGTCTTATAGCTATATTTTTGATTTCTAAGATAGGGGCAGGCTTTGTTAGGGGTCTGATATGAGGCAAGGGGGGGTGTCGGATCCGACAGGCCCTTGGGCTCACATCTCGGGACCTCACATTTGTTATAATTTTGTGCATTTTTGAGATTTGGCCGTGCCTCTATGGGGCCTAATATGAGGCCATGTAGGCTTAGGATTGTGATTTGTGGGATTGAGGCATGCTTGTAAGGGGTCCAATTTGAGGCCATATAGCTTTGATTTTTGATTTCTGAGATTCGGGCACTCTTGTAAGGGGTCTGATTTAAGGCCATATAGCTTCAATTTTTGAGAATTCTCGGAGTGGGGTATGCTTGTTAGGGGTCTAATTGGCGGCCATATAGGTTTAGATTTCTGAATTCTGGTAGAGGGGCATGCTTGTAAGGGTAGTTAGGGGTCTGATTTGAGGCAAGGGGGGGATGTCGGATCCGACAGGCCCTTGGGCTCACATGTCGGGACCTCACAATTGTTATAATTTTGTGATTTTTGAGATTTGGCCGAGCCTCTATGTGGCCTAATATGGGGCCATGTAGGCTTAGGATTGTGATTTCTGGGATTGAGGCATGCTTGTGAGGGGTCCAATTTGAGGCCATATAGCTTTGATTTTTGATTTATGGGATTCGGGCACTCTTGTAAGGGGTCTGATTTAAGGCCATATAGCTTCAATTTTTGAGAATTCTCTGAAGGGGCAGGCTTCTTAGGGGTCTGATTGGAGGCCATGAAGGTTTAGATTTTTGATTTTTTAGATTCGGGCATGCTTGTGAGGGGCCTGATATGAGGCCATCTAGCTTTAATTTTTGAGAATTCTCGGAGTGGAGTATGCTTGTTAGGGGTCTGATTTGACTGCTTTCATGTTTGCAAGTCTTTTGACTGCTTCTCCTCTGTTTCAGCAGATATATCTGTTTTCAGCATGATTGTAAGGGGTCTGAAAAGAGGCCACATAGCTTTATTTTTTGTTTTCTAAGATTGGGGCAGGGTTATAAGTGGTCTGATTTGAGGCCATATATCTTTAATATTTGGGAATTCTTTGAAGGGTGAGTCTTGTAAGGGGTGTGATTTGAGATTTGAGGCAAGGGGGGGGGGGGGGGTTTGTCGGATCCGACAGAACCTTAGTTTCAGTACTCGGGTCCTCACATATGTTTACATTTTGTAATTTGTTGGATTCGGGCATGCTCTTAAGGGGTCTGATTTGAGGCCATGTATCTTTAGTTTTTGATTTTTAAGATTGGTGCAGGCTTATAAGGGGTTCTGATTTCAGGCCATATAGCTAAATTATTTGAGAATTCTCTGAAGGGGCATGCTTGTAAGGGGTCTGAAAAGAGGCCATATAGCTTTAATCTCTGATTTCTAAGATTGGGGCAGGCTTGTAAGGGGTGTGATTTGTGATTTGGGGCAAGGGGGGGGGGGTATGTCGGATCCGACAGGCCCTTAGTTCTCAACTCGGGACCTCACATATGTTTACATTTTGTAATTTGTTGGATTATGGCATGTTTGTAAGGGGTCTGAAAAGAGGCCATATAGCTTTATTTTTTGATTTCTAAGATTGGGGCAGGCTTATAATTGGTCTGATTTAAGGCCATATAGCTTAATTCTTTGAAGGGTGAAGCTTGTAAGGGGCGTGATTTGTGATTTGAGGCAAGGGGGGGGGGGGGTATGTCGGGTACGCCTACTTGAAGGGTGAACGGTCTGGCACTGGCCTAGGAAAAGAAGAACTCCGCCTTCGTGCTGCACAACAATCCGATGACGCCAAGAGAATTGTTGCAGCCCTCGAGCACATGCCTGGAGCAGAGCATTGGTGCACCTGCAAACCCCAACTCGAAGGAGAGGAGGTCTTTGGCACCACCAAGCGCAAACTTGATATGCCCCCTAGTTCTGATCAAGATTCACATAGACCCGACAAGGTCAGCTTCTCTCATCCACGAGTGAGCACTAGGTCAACCAAGGCACGCACTGATTCCGCCACACTATCATACCTGCCCCTCACACAATCTCCTAAGAAATCGATTCCACAACGGGTCACCCACGTCAATAACATTCAGGAGACCCACTGCGATGTCTCCAAGTGGCACATTTCTAGACTGCCCAAGACTTCCGCCAAGGCCTGCTTCGCCATGCAAGCTCGCACAAAGACCAAGTGCACCCAGAAGATCGTTCGGCATGGTAAAAGTACTCCAGCTCCTACGTACACCGGCTACATGCGCGACTACAAGAAGAACAAGGAATTCTTGACACAGTTCTCTTTCTGCAACGACGACATTGAGAGATGTGTCAAAGGCACTAGGAGGAAGTGGATGCAGCACCGTCCGGATGTCCCGGACGTCTGGCCTGTCCTCACTGGGACAAACCTCACTCTCCAGGAGGTTCTGGCCCTTGAAGAAGGGGGATTCCAACTTCAGCAGCGTCAAAATGTGTCACCCAGAAGACTCTTCGGCGACTCCTCCAATGTTGCTTCATCCATGGCCGAACTCCCTACCCCGGCCCAAGCCAATCAATACCCTACGCTGAGGTTTGGAAAAAAGATCCGGCGCAGTAACAACGGACCATGCATCCAACAACGCAACAAATGGGAGTCAACCCTCAACGTCGACGGTCAAATCACCTCCGTCACAATGATACCTCACCTAGGGATCGAGTGCATCATTCTGTTCCAATCCCGAAAGAAGGCTAAGGTTGAAGAGTACCGTATCACTATCAACACCTTCCCGTCGTGCACGTGCCCGAATTTCGTGGAGATGTCAGCAAGAGCACTTGGGAAGCGGCGCCCTTGGGTGAACTGCAAGCACTTGTACTTCATCTTCCGTGTGACCTGCAACTTGGATCAATACCAAGACACTTTCATCCATGCTCCGAGCCTTAGTTTCAATGAAGTGAAGCACCTCCTCGAAAGTGGCATCATGAAGCATGTGGGACCTTAGCATGGATACCTATAGGAGCTAGGCTGCCCCCCCTTATTTATAAATTGTCGCTAAGTATTATTGCGTTGAGTATACTATAGTATGAGTGCACGTTTCCGAAAATATCGCTGATATATCAAACCTATCATTATCTACATGATGTGAATTGTATTCGTTTTTAAATATGTATAAAGGTTTCTAAATATTTATGGGTCTCTCCTTCCAACAGTAGTTTTAGATGTTATTGAATGGTACGAGTTTTGCTACTTTGCTTGAATGCTTGAATGCTTGAATTTTTTGACTTAGAATTTTCTCTTACGTTGTGACCATAGCCTATGATTAACCAGCTCTCACCATAATATGGACAGTCAAAAGTTCCCTGGTTTAAGTAAATCATGTCAATTAGTCTCTCTGAAAGGTACCCTAAAACCAAGTCTCTGTCCTGAAAGCCCTCAAAATTTCCACGGAAATAGGTCCATCATTTTTACTTAAAAAAGAGGTCCCACGATTTTTTCTATTTATATTTTCTAAATTTGGAAATTTTATTACTATAATTGGAAAGCGTTGACTTTTTTCTGCTCACCGTGAGCAGATTTTCTGCTCGCGTCCCACCGCTCACACGGTAGCGTCGTTGCCTTGTTCCCTGGGTTTTGTTGTTTTAAAGACATAGCAAAAAACTAACTACATTCTTGTCCACATTACTATTGGCGGTAATGACTGCAATGTAATTCACAGTGACATGACTGGTAGCAATTTCATAATATGACCAGGCTAGCATATATGGCTTTATGTATGTGTTGTCCTAAATCACAACTGCTGTGCATATGTCTAATGTGCGAACTGGAATTTGACATTCACAGGTAAAAGAGGTTTCTAGCGGTGTAGTTCGACCAGTTCGGGCGCCATCGAGTAGCCAAGGCATGAGTGCGCATAGTGGGGATGCCAAAAAAGATAGTGCCCCTAAACAGAAGCGTGCACGACTGACTGAAGGCGAGAAGTTGACATTGGAGGCTCTGCCAATTTTAAAGAAAGGCGATGTTGTAGAGAAACTGAGAAGTAGCCCATTAAAGAACAGACAGGTGGTAGAGAAACGCCGGGCGGATAAACCTCCCCTTGCCACCAAGGCTTCGAAGAAGACCAAACCCTGGATGGAATTGGTACGCACTTGCTAGGAAACATGCAATTCAATGTTGTTGTTGAATTCATAAGCTTGCCCTAATGTAATCCAAACACTAACATGTGGTTCTTGCACTTGTCCAGGCCCCGGGCGATGTGGTTCACATCTGTGGTTATGAAGAGGAAGACTTGAAGACGACATTCATTGGAAAGGGTATTATACATAACTTGCAGGGTGGGAAATGCCACAATAAGGTGATTGGCGAAGGCTACATATCTCTCACATTTACGGAGACATATAAGGATGACTATCCCCTATGCATTCCCCTCACTGACGACGACCCTCCAATCACTACGATTGGCAAGGCAAAAGGCCACTATGTGATTTGGCCAAATGATTGTGTTAGGTTGTATGCTCCTGCGTGAGTGTAGTGCGGACTTGTAGAGCAATGTTGATATTCAGACTTATAGTACCTCAGAGTGTAGTATTTATGATTGCTAGTAGTGAAATTCGGAATATGAATAACATACTATTTGTATCCTTATTCATTTGGAAGTAGAACTTGTTATATTTTGACTTGCTATATTGCTATACTGAGCATGCCATTAATATCTAACTATGATGAGTTGACCTCATGTTACTAGTTGTAGTAAGTATAGTCATATGCATCCAGAATATGTCACTTTGCAAAGCCATATAAAGTTCACTACTGGTTATACACAATAATGACATATGACAACGATCTTACTCCACAAAGTAAGCCAAATACTAATGGTTGATGCAAAAGTTACTTCACATAGTAAAGTAGGTCCACACGCCAAACAGTGCGATTGCTGGAGATGTTTACTAAAACCAGTCATATGCACTTACTATGCCGAGTTATGGATGTTATGCATTACTGTCCGTGATTACGCTTGGCAGTGACGTGGAGAATTCAATTCATTACACGTAAGATGACTTTGTGTAGTGAAGTGCGAATGTTGGTACACCCATATATGACTAGTTTACTCCACATAGTAAAGTAAATATTACGACGTAAAGTAAGAAGTATATGTCATTGCCGGAGAAGTTTACTATAAGAAGTCACACGCACTTACTTCATAAAGTTATGATTCTCATTTTGTATGTTTGAGATTACTAGAGGGAGTGATATGGAGACTCTTATTAATTTCACATATATGACTTTGTGTAGTGAAGTGCAACAGTTAATACTAACTTACATGACTTAGTAACAATATCACTAGGCCTAGTTATGTGGTGACGTATATTATGTTGCTTATATTGACTCGGCATAGTGAAGTAGGACATGACTTTATGAAGTGAAGCACGCGGAGCACCCCAAACTTCACTGCCATTGGGAACGTGTCCATTGGGAACGTCTTGTCCGACATTACTATGACCAGACTTTACTGCTTGTTCGAAGCGACTGGTCGTTTTTTACGTCAGTAAAGTCTGGGTTTTCTCACTCGTAGGAGTGAAAAAACCCAGTTGTAAAAGACGTGTTTTGTTGTAGTGTCCTAGCGCTATCCGGCGAAGTGGTGCATGTTTGCACAGGACCCACATTGCTCCCTTGGTCGGCCCAAGAGTTTCCAGGAGGTGCTAGACTGAGAGCTGAATGCATGGGATATTGACCTTCCGGTTGCACGTATACTGGTAGTTTCGGCAACGTGGATGGAGTGATTGGATACTCGGTGAGTGTCAGACGGCATTCGTTTTGTGGAGGCATGTTAAACTGCACCCTCCCACACGGAGCCGTTGGTTGGCCTCCCCACTGCATGGGTTGGAAAACAACGTGCGCTACTTGGTGTCCGCCCTGCTGCGGAGCCAACAAGTACATTTCGTTACTATACATCGGGGCGTGACAGGAACACGACGATTCAGGTCTTACTCCTACGACGTTCCCAGATTGAAAAGGGCTCCCACCCAGAATCCCAGATCGGCAAGCGCAAAACCACAAAGAGCGACACATTCCTCTCACGACATTAACGCGCACCGATTGCCTCTGCCGTGTGGCTATGCGTAGTGTGTAGTCCTACTTCATACGGACGGCGTCTTGCACGTGACGCACACCGAGGGCCCACCTCGTACTATTCACCACATCCACGTAGACCCTATTCATTCCCAAGTAACTGCATGTCTCCCTGTCCACACTCATGTGTGACCATGAGCCGCCTTAGGCCGCCCGACAATCTCGGTGACAATGGCAACCCACAAAGCGGCAGCAAACAATCATGAACGATTTGTGATTATGCTATAATAGAACTACCTAGGCAATCACGATACAACATGGCCTCTCAAATCGAAGGACAGTTTGTCATGGCCGTCACCATTGGTACTCATAATTATGAGCTATCAAGTTTGATTCCAGAAGGTCTTTAATCTGCAATCATGAAATTCTTGCTTTCAACAAACAATCATGAGACTTACACTTTCAGCTGCTTGGGTTGCAAGTTGCCTCCTCACTGTTGCAATTCCAGTGGCTGTTTTGGGTCTCTGCGTCAAGATTCCACCTACTTGGTTTGCCATCCCAGCTTGCCTCCTCAATCCAACTGCGCTCACCTCACCCTTCTGGCCATCACTTGCCATTTGGCCCAGTTCATCAACCAACTCGGACTTTCTTGCTACTGCCAGCAATCTACTTGAACATGCTCACCGCACATTCTTCCCTCATGTTATACACTTCCCCGCCTCCCACTGTACATTGAGAGGCGACAATTGCTTTGTTTCCAGACCTACTGTGTTGCGTGCAAAATGGAGAATGGGCCACGCGTAGTTCATGCATTACTTCATCTACTTCTGTAGTGATTTTTGGCATCGGAAACTACCATTTTGGTCTATGTAGAGACATCCTCATAGCCTTGTTGTTGGTCAGATCATATGTCATTTAATATCGGCAGTTCACTAGCAGTGCGCCGTTACCACTCTGACATCCTCTGTCGACGCCGCCTCTCATTAATACTAGGCGATCCTTATCACACGCTGGAACCAGGGATTTGCAAGTTCTTTTCTGTATCCTTGGGTTACAGGGCTCCTCCAAGTTCTTGTGTTGTTCCTCTTAATCGCTGCCAATGTCTCAGCGTTGTCCACCCACGCTCTGTGTGCTCTCACTTCATGTCAGGCTCTCATTTCGATTACATATCAGAGTGCATAGGAGTCGGTCCTGCAACCACACAGCAACAATTCTGCAGTAATACGACCTAGCAAGAGAGTTCCATCGCCGGAGTGGAGGAAGTACATGTCCTTGCGCAGAACTTGTAATACAGTGTCGTGAGTTCTCTCTCATTATCTGTTCGTGGCATTGTTGCAGGAAATCCTTCGCTATCATGGATGTGTTCACAGCAACGCTTGACGAAGGTCATGCAAGTTTGATGCCGAACCATGAATATTGTACTCTCCTCTCGAATTCTGTGGTCCTTCAATATATTTGGCCTCTTCTAGTGGCCCCCATTCGCACAATGTCTGCAGGCAACCTCCAGAGCATTCAGTGCGTGGATGTTCTGTTCAAGTTGCGAACTCTGAACACTGAGTGGAAATGGCTGGTTGAAACATCCGCCGAGTGGGCTGCCTTCCAACTAGCAAGACGTGATAGCAAGGGCCTTCTGTTGCGTGGGACCTCTTTGGGATTTGCACATCGTCATGCACTTGAGGAGTACAACAATGTTTTCTCACTCCTCACTACACGTAGGAAGTTGACAATTGCTATGAGCCACCACACCCTCATTGCACCTTTCCCGGACATTTCTGACCGGTGGTTGGTCATGCTGAAGTCTGCTCTGGAGATGGCCAGAGATGCGACACTGCCAACTCCGAATCTTAGTGATGCATACCTGTACATACCACCTGAAGTGGGCGCCATCATGTCCACCGACAGGGTTGCCGTAGGAAATCGTCTGAGAAAATGCCGTTTGGGCACTTGAACCTCTTCTCTGCAATGATGGAACGCTGTGGATTTCTGGGATCCGCTGCCTCTGTTAAATCTTGCTTGTTGTATCTTGGTTTCGATTGCCGAGACCTCCACAATTTGTGGATATCTAAAATAAAGTATGCCATTACATTAGATACATTGCGAAGTGGTTGCAAGATTCTGTGCCAACATACATTGTAGTGGACCATGCTTCCTTTATGACAACCATGACATCAATTTTGATATTTTGTGGTTATGTCTTGTGGCCAAAGAACAGGGTGGGAGAACTTCCATGCACTCATGGCTGGAACCCCCAATGTGAATCGGCTGCCATTGAACAACCCTCGGAGGATATCTGCACGCGACATAAAATTATGGAGACGGGACGAAGCTCGCGCCAATGCGGTTGGCGCAATGCGATACAATTGTCCTTGTCCGACATGTCCAAGAGCAAGACCACTACTGCGGGACACCATTTTGAGCCACGCCAGGCTCTTGGGTCGCCACCACCTTCGCAGAGGGTGGACTGTGGTAAATTTTTCTCCCCCTCTAACCTTCATGGTGGTCATCCCTCAAAATTGTGCTTGGCATATTCACTTCTATGCAGATTATATTATATCAAATGTTGGAATGTTGCATTATTTGTTTTCCCTCTAACAGTGAACACATGCATGACGATGTGGCAGGGTGATCCATACGACTCTTCTGATGAGGAGTGGGACCAGGAAATGGTGAGATGCACACACCACCCCCCTATATTTGAGGAGCACCGTCTAGATGCAGATGTGGACATGCTCAACTTGGTGGCGTCAGGTTTTGTGCGAGTTGACCACGAGGAGGATGTCCAAGACAATGGCCATTTACAAGAGGAGGCCGCGGAGGGGGGTGACGATGGCTTATCGGCAGAAGAAGATGCCACGGACATGATACTGGGGGTTGACTCGAATGAAGGCGAACATGATGAACATGATACTGACGACATGGATGTGTATGGTGTCCATACATGTGAGAGCTCATTGGCAGACGAAAGTGTGGAGTCAGTAGAAGAAGATGTGGGAGCAATGGCCTCTGATAGCGACATGGACGAAGAGGAACTTCCAGGAATGGCGCGAGGACGGGGTGACGATGACATTCTCCAAAACGAAGCTGCATGCACACCCCTGTTCGGAGGATCAAGACTATCTAGGTTGGCAGCCACAATATTGATTCTGAACACGTGTCGCGTCCATAGATGCTCAAACAACTTCATAGATGAACTTCTAGGACTCCTATCAAAGAGCGTACTCCCGGAGGCCAATCATCTACCCAAAACAGAATACGAGGCTAGCAAGGAGTTGAAAAGATTAGGGTTTGGGTACAATACAATTGATGCATGTGTGCGGGGTTGTGCACTATTTTGGAAAACTCACAAGCACGCTGAAGAGTGCCCAAAGTGCCATCAACCTCGTTTCAGGCAGGTGGGAGACTGTCGTGTTCCGAGAAAAGTCCTTCGACACTTCCCCATAATCCCGCGACTGAAAAGAATGTATGGCACAGAGGCACAAGCGAATTTGATGATTTGGCACTCCAAAAACAGGAGCGTGGACGGGAAAATGAGGATGGTGCCTGATAGCCCACAATGGAGGTATGTGGAGTCAAAGTGGCCAGAGTTTGCTGCTGATCCCAGGAACATTTGATTGGGGCTTGCAGCCGATGGAGTGAACCCCTTCGCAGAGAAGAGATCCAATTGGTCCACTTGGCCCATTTCACTCATCAACTTCAACTTGCCTCCGTGGCTTGCGACAAAGAAACATTTTCTGATTCTCGCTCTAATAATACCCGGGCCGGAATGTGTGACTGCAGAGAATGTAGACGTTTTTTTGGAGCCGCTAGTTGACGAGCTCATGCAGCTGTGGCAATATGGAACCGAGACAGTGGACGCGGCATCATGCGCTGGGTCCAGGGTGTTCAACATGAAAGCCATGCTCATCATGACGATCCATGACCTGGAGGCATATTCCATAATTGATGGGTGCATGGTGAAAGGGAAGCATGCATGCCCAAGATGTGGTCCAAATTGCATCTCGCGGTACTCTTTCACTTTGGGGAAAACTGTTTACAACGCACAGTATAGACGGTGGCTTCCACTTGGGCACCCATACAGAGAAAATGAACGTGCATTTGATGGGAGTGTGGAAGAACGGACAGCACCCACAACTGTGACAGCTGGGGACACCATAAGATGGGCAGAGGAGCGGAAGAGGTGGCTCCGAGCAGGAGGGGCTCCAGCAAGAGATGACCCTGCTCTCCGGACTGGAGTGAAACGGCTATCAATATTATTTCGTCTGCCATATTGGAAGGTGAAGTGTTCTTTGGGAATGTTTTGAATTATTATGTTCAAGTATTTCATACTATAATATTTGATTGTGTATTGACCTTGCACACAGGATTTGCCAGTCAGAGGAAGTATAGATGTAATGCACATAGAGCGGAACGTATGCGCGAGTTTGTTGAAGTTGCTGCTTGGATCAAAGGACACCGCAGAGGTGCGCAAAGACCTCGAGGAAGAGGGAATCCGACAACATCTGTGGTTGAGGCGGAGCCGTGTAGGGCCGAACTACGTGAAGCTAGCTGCACCGTATACCCTCAATCCTAGCGAGAAGAGGGTGTTCATGCATACTCTTGGAAATGTAGTAGCACCAACAGGCTATGCAGCGTGCTTTGCCAAGCACGTAGGACCGAAACGGTTGGCAGGGTTGAAGTCGCATGATTTCCATGTCATACTGGAGCAAATTCTACCAGTGGTTGTGCGCAACCTCATGGCTATGGGACCGCGGACTGCCATAATAAGACTCGGCCGATGCTTTGCAAGGATTTGCGGAAAGGTGATTGATGAGAATGAGATCGAGAGCTTGAGGTTGTATGTGGCTGAAACAATGTGCATGCTAGAGAGGTGGTTCCCTCCTTCATTTTTTGACATTTCCGTGCACTTGGTGGTGCACCTTGTCGATGAGCTAGAAATGATCGGGCCTGTCGCAACCCGGTGGTGCTACCCCATCGAGCGCTTCATGTCAGTGTTGAAAGGATATGTCAGGAATCGGTCCAAGCCAGAGGGTTCGATGGCTATGGGGTACACCTGGGATGCTTCACTTGGGTTTATCACCGAATATCTGGACCTGTACCCTCACACTCGGAGAAGAATGTGGGATCCAAACGAGGAGGAGATGGTGGCAGGGGAGGTGTTACAAGGCGCCGCAAGGACAAAGATGTTGACGAAAGATGAGCAGAGCGCTATACACGAGTATGTGCTGCACAATTCCGAAGCAACACAAGACCTTCTCAGGTATGCTTTGATGCGACCCATACATTGCGTAGGTCATGTGCTCCCAAATCTCGTGGGTTTGTTCCAATTTTTTGTGGAAGTGTTGTCAGGCATTGTAGGTAGATGTGTTTGGGAGGCCCATGAGTATGGTTGCATGGACAGTGGCTAAATATTGCGGTGTCCCGCCGCTATTGGGATTTGCAGGGAACACAACAACAGGAAGGAAGAATTGGAGAACAGCAGACGCAATTACAGAGAACAAATTCGTGGCGGCAAAAGAGGACGTGTGCCCGCATTTGAGTACCCCCCACATCTGGCAACTAATATGCCTGCGTTCTCGACATGGCTTCAGGGGTACGTGAAAGAGGCTATAGAGGCGGCAGTGGACATCGTCGAAGTTTTGGTGAGCATCGCACAACCCCCACGTAGGCTGGCGTTAAGATTCTCACGTATGTGGGCCTATGGCAACCATTTTCGGACCGACAACGAGCAACATTCCAAACGGCACTCAACATATGACTCAGCGATATGCACCATTTTCACAGAGGAGGCCAGGGGCGGTGGTGTGGACAATGGGGTGGCGGAGGCAACCATAGAGTACGTTGGGATCTTAAAAGACATTTTGATGGTGTCATTTGGAGCGTTGAAGGTTACTCTTATGAGAGCGTCATGGATACCCATGCACAATGGCAACGAAGCTCCCAACAGGACACGTGACCAATATGGTTTTCTTCTGGTGAAGCACGACAGGAGGCTGCCTGCTATGGAGGCGCCATATGTTTTCCCCTCCCAGGTGTCCCAGGTCCTGCATTGTGTTGGCATGTTTTCAGAAAGTTGTGTACTTGGCAGAGTAGGTGTGGTGGGTGTTGCATGGTGTACTCCCAGAAGTTGTGCATGCGATGAGTTGGTAAAGGCAAGATCGCACGCATGGGTTGTCATCAATGTACGCTACAGTCCACTGAGAAGTGTGGAACACTCTGTATTGTGTGTGCAGGTATTTTTCATACCCGACAGCCTCGACCGCACATGGAGAGTCGTCGTTCAAAAAGAGGCACGTTCACGTCGTGTGATAGAGGCCGCCGACGAGGCAATTTTAAATGGCATTGGTGTTTACAACGCCTTAGAAGCAGAATGCGTGAATGACGATGGACACCCTGTGGGCGGCGGTGAGGCTGGTGGAGACGTGGTAGAAGCAGCCGATGTGGCACGAGCAGAAATCCGCTTCAACAGAGGCGAACGTGCAAGAGCACGCGCAGTGGAGGAGCGAACAATGACTTAGTGCGTTACGTGTTGTTCAGGAACAAAGCGATTGCGCTGCACAAATCCAAGGATTGGAGTTCTGGCCCCGAAGCACATATTCATGTATGTGCCGAGTGTAGTGTCACGACCATGATGGCTCTGTCCATGTGGGTGGTTAGATTTTTGTGTAGTGGGACCGGCAGGTGCACTGTCATGCAATGAATGACTGCTCGGATTAGTTGTGCATGTGTTGCGCACTTTGTGGCATGCCGCCATATATATATATAACTGCCCCGACAAAGTCCATCTGCGTACTTGTGGAACTCGTAGACATAGTGAACGTCTACGTGTCTATTGTATGAAAGCGAAGAGGACGCTGTGACTAAAACAATATAAAGAGACCATATCCGATTTTGTATGAGCATGAGAAAATATTAGTGGGTGCCCATCTATTGCAAGAAAGCAAAGAGGGCGTTTTGCCTCAAACAATATTATAAAGAGATCATATCCGATTTTGTATGAGCATCACAAAATATTTGAGTGGGTGCCCATCTAATGCAAAGAATGGAGTTGTGAGAACAGTTGGTAGGACTTGGGCGATTGGCATGCACATGTTGGTTACCACCCATCCATGTTGAATATACGTCGAATATAGTGCTGCCACCAAACATCTCTGAATCATTCAATGTGTAAGCATATTTGAAGACAGAGAACGGTATGTGTGTGTCAGAGAACTAGTGGATCCAATCGGAGACACATGCTGGTTGTTAGACATCGATGTAACGCAGGCCAAGGAATAATGAAAAATAAGAATTAAAGGTGTGGGGATCAATCTCTGGCGCACATCAGAGGTCTGTGAATTGTACACAGATTTCACACCAATCGACCATGATATGAGGCGCTGTCCAGGACAGACTGAATGTCCACCACCCAACTATTTCGATTATGCGCAACTTATTCAATTCGGTATTCCGATGCCACCCCAAATTCGTGCATTCTTTATTGTGTAAGAGTATTTGAAGACACATATATATATATGAAGACCCAGGTTTTATTACGCAATCAGACACATATTTCACTCACAATCTATGCGCACTAATATAATAACAAGTGTACATGAATGTGTTGGTAACTACACACACACACATATTGTGCACAAACACGCTCCAGTTCAAGGACATTGAATGTCTTCATGCACTGCTACACATAGTCAGTGGAACGTGGACATAATCTTGCAGTGGCACAGACCCTCTATTCTAGTAGTGTACAGCCCATTGGACCCGAACACACCATCCAAACCACCAGACAACCTCAAGAAACAAAGAAAACGTGCCAACAGCGGATACGCCCAACTGTCGGAGTACGCACACAGGTACTACTAAACAAACACATAATCTTAGGAGGAGATTGGTCACCAGCAGGCCAAAGAGGAAATGTCAGAGCAAACGTTTGCACAACACAAATCGGGAGCAACTGAACTAGAATAGAGAACACCCGGCTCCGCTCATCAATGGGGCTCCAGAAGCCAATGAAACCACAAAGCATCGCTCCCCCTAGACAACTGAACCCTCGAACCGCTTGCCAGACACTTACCAACATAGGGACCTTGGACAGACAGACCGGCAGGTAAAAGCGAACTCACCAGGATTCCGCTGGCCACAACACACAAGTCAACCCAAAGTACACTCACACAACAACCCAAGCACACCCACGACCCCAGACAAAATAATACTATAGCACAAAACCCTAAATGAACCTGAAGTGCAACACAATTCGCAATCCGCACGCTACCCGACTCGAATACGAGCAGCTTCACGAGGATTCTCACAATACACCAGACCGGCCTCGAAGAACCACCTGCCCGGAGATGACAACCTATACAGAGTCGCCGAAGTCACAACAGGAAGAGTCACAGCAAACAACTACCACCACATGTAGGCCACATTCCGCATACAAGCGGTAGCCTCACCCACAATCAACAACAAACATTACTTAGTAGCGGAATTTGCCCCTCACGACAACACCCACACACGAACTGACAACCTCAAAAATCAATCACAAAACACAACACATGCAATCCCATACAAAAAGCAGTCTATCAGGAAGTACTTACCATCACCCCCCGAACAAACACACACAAGCACCCACACAGAACTACCACACCGCCTCCCACTGCCCTCAATACCCCACACGAAAACAACCACTCCTACCACCTCCGATCAAACCCAATAACAACATTGAACACTCGAACCCACCCAAACAACCCTGACACGAAACTCAGCCGAAGACAGCCGCATACAAGCCACCTCGAAACACCCCAATCCCACAAATCACGCCACACCCATACCACCCACACAGATCATACACAAGACACACTATAACACTCTAAATAACACCTCATAACCCCCAAAAACAGCCAACAACCAACCTCACCCATACACACCGCCAACAAAGACACACCCACACAAACCCACTTTAGCGATCAGACAACACTACTTCACACACCCACCCACGCTCCCCAAAACACACATCTTCCACTCCCCATCCACTTTCTTCTACACACCCTCTCATAATTTTTTCTCCTCCCCCACTCAGCATTAGTTTCCCAACCGCACCTCCCTTCTCACACGACTTCCATACCGCACAACGCAAACAAGACAGAGTCGACACCAGCGGGCAGTCTGCCCCGCACTCAACCACAACGTAGAAACGACACAAGGGAAGGCATAGAAACGCCAGCAACAACGCCTCATCAACACGGAGCCGTACACACACACAAGACGAAGACCTCCAGCCGTTGCATCGCAACCAACAACTCCACATGCGCACCCAAACAGACAATCCTAGCCGTGCCACTGACTCTGCAAGCGGACCTAGCGCGCAGACACCAAGACCACACCAATCCACAACAACACATAGCCGGCTCCGCCCACCACAAGACTCCACAGCCCAGCACACCTGCACAAGCCAAACACCGAATCAACAACGCAACACAACTCAGCCTCGACAACATCTGCGAATCACACCACAATCAAAAGGTAAGTAACAAATCCCTCCATATAGAATCCATGTACAATATTGACAACACACATCATACTAACCACCACAACAACTACAGGCAGGACAAGCACAACACTAGACAACCATCCGTTGCCCACCCTCCCAGTCCACGCATGCCCACACAACTACAACCCCACAACAGAAACGACCACAAGACACTACTATAGAATCAACTCAGCACCCCGCATTCTACACCACAAACACCCAGCAGTCGGCATCTCCATTACTCCACACCCAGCATTCAGCCCCAGCCACGACAACCCATCGACTCAACCACAGAAGACACAAGAAGCCAACACCCATTTCGATTATGGCCACAAAGGAGGGAAGAGGGACCACCAAGCGACCACCAACCGCCCCCCAACGGCCATATACTGGGACAGGCGTCGAAGTGACCCCCACGACCCAACCCCTCCCCATCATGGACCAACCCATACACTAGTCGCCCTTCACCCTCAACGAACAATACATGGAGTTCCGCCATCAAGTACTAGTCCAGCCGCCACACTCTCACACCCCGAAGCCATCAAATCAACCATCTCGCCCACACATATTCGAAGCCGAAGAGGACCTCGACATGGGTGCACAACTTGAGAACGTGTCACCGGAACGAGGAGGTAGCTCCCTACAAGTGTCACTCGAGAGGAACTCCATACAAGCCGCCCAAGCAACACCAAGGAAGTCCGCACCCATCGCCGATAGCACTCCCCCAACGCTCCAATACCGTAACCCTCGATTGGACGAAGCCTTGGAGAGCCAAACCAACAAAAGGAGAAAAGCCGACGAACACACCGCAACATCCACACCAACAATACCAAGTAAGAATACACCCCCGCCTCCACACACACGGTCAAAACGGATAGCCACTCTAGGCATTCACATGATCGGCCAATTGTGGCTAGGTTTCCAAATGCAAGAGGCGCTCTCCATACAACGAGGCAAAAAAAAATTGAAGGAGAACCGCACCAATGAGGAGTTCACCGCCGCCGGCACGCCCGCCAACGAAATCCATGAATTTCAAACACTTCGACGCGCTTTCCTACGAACCAAGCAAACTCTCTACCCGTCCGAGCGCCCGGATGCGGTCCCCGGTCAACATCTACACTTCACGCAAATCCCCATGTATGAGAAAATTTCTCATAACACGGGGCTTACCGAGGGATTCCATGTCACCATACGATTCAACGGCGAATACAAAATGCTTAGCCGAAGAGAGGTCAAAGCTGCATGTATGGAGCGGTTGAGACTCATGCACATACCATTAGGCACTGCATACTCTAACCCGATAGACATAGGCATCAACACGATCACAAGAAATTGGGCCGGCTTCATCAAGATTCATCTTCAAAACCCGGAAAGAGACGGCTTAGCTCTACTTCGAGGGGAGAGAGCCTTCGTCATGCCAGTGGGTGACGGAGAATGGATCATTGGCAAGGTGGAAAAGGGCTTCGAGCTCATCACAAAGGCAAAAAACATGTGGCTCCATCTCAAAGGAGAAACTCTTCGCAACAACACGGCCGTAGGCATATTGCGGACACTCATGTGGGAGTCCTAATATGACGGGCGAGAAGTTGAAATCTTATCATTCACAAAGTCGGAGGTGGAGAAGGACTTCGCCTTCATCACCCTCACCACCGAGGAGTCACGAGATGACATCCTTAGCAACGTCCTAATCTACCATTCCGAGCGCCTCAAAGTAAGCATCACCAAAGACAAGGACACGGGCAACATCTCGGAACTTAGAATTAGCACCACCTTAGTCACCAACAACCTCCCCCAACGGGAACCCCAATCCACCATCACCAAGGCCCTCAAGCGACTTTTCGGAGAAGAAAACATCACCGGCATCACATACAGATACAAATCCAACCATGAAGATGACCGGCAAACGGGATGGTGCCACATCCAATGCCTTAATGCGGCGGTCTACACGGAATGGCTCCGAAAATCAACATACATCCTCGGAAGGCATGTCGACTTCATCCCCCACAAAGGTAGTATTGACGGCACCGAACCTAACCAAACGGCTATACGCCTAGCACAAGCCCCCGTACGAGAGATCCTCGCCCAAAAGGCCCAAGCTATGAGCAACACCGCCACATCCTCGCCCCTCGTATCGGAAAAGCTCTTCACCAAGACCATCAAGGAACTAGTCGAGACGGTTGATGGGAAACTCACAACGCTAGCCAACAACATCAACCTCAACACCGACAAACGCATTGAAGCATCCACGGACACACCCGAAACTCGTGCGACGAACATCCACAACATTATGAGCGCCATGGCTATGGAGTTCCAACAATCCAACAACCGCATCCACAATATTATGCAAACTTTAGCCGCCACCTCGCCGGAACCCCCCCCCCACGCCTCCATCGCCCGCCTCCTACACACACCGAGCACGTCCTTGGCCAACGCACATGTGGGAGACATCAACGCACATCACCTAGCACCACTGGGATTCCCTGGCAACCACCTCCGTAGCCCCTCATAACATTAAGTAGCAATGCTAGGAGGGTACCCTTTGAGTACCCGCACATTTACCTCAACAACAAGGGAAAAGCTTGCAAAGCAAGGGTGAATGAAAGGATAATTAATCAAATATAGAAGCTTCAAAAAGGTATCAAAGAGGTTTCCAGTGCGGGTGTCGGGAGACTTTTCCAAAAAGTGCAACCACCTTTTTGACCTCACCAACTTTCCCGTTGCTTTATAGCTATTTAGATTTGTTTAGATCATAATTTAGCCTAAATTAGAACCTTTATCACCACTTGGCATTAGTTTTGTCCTAGAAACCGACATAATTAATTCTAAGCATTGAAAGTAACTATCCAAAATAGCCTAAGTAAAACTCAAACTTGGTAGTACATTTGCTCTTGAAAGAGCATCAAACCGGCACGCGCCGGTTTGATGCTCTTTTGAGAAGGTCAATCCGGGCTTGCTACTTAATGTTATGCTCATCAAGCCTCCACAAAGACCACTACCACCCTCATGAATAGCAAGCCCATAGCATGTCCATTTAAGGTCCTCATACATATGATATGTACTATCCATTCTCTTATAAATAAAGTATTCAACGTTATCTATACCACACTCAACACACAGCTTCATTCCACAACACATACAACTACAACCAAAAACCTCATTCAAACACCGAGACCAAACCAAAGCCTTTCCAATACTAAAAAGCCCCTCCCCCCCCCCCCCCCCCGCATCCACAACCCACGAACACCAAAAAGTCCCAACAACAAAGCATACACACAATAACGTCCCCCCAAAATATAAATATCCCACACACCAACATACACCAAACCATACAACATATTATGTGCTCACCATAGTAGCCATAACTCTCCTCATAACCATACAAATCCATCACACCCCCCACCAACCACAAATTAACAATCACCTCCCCATACCACACATATCCAAAAAACACACAACACCCCACCCACCCACCACGAACAAAAAACCCTACTCCAACTCCACTTGTAAACATCACATACCACATAGGCAACTTCTACTACATTACCCACTTACACCTCAAAAACCCAAAAATCAAAACCACACAACACTACACATGGAACAATAGCACAATAATACTATTAGGTGGTGACATAGAAACCAACCCGGGCCCCCTATCACATATTCTCAAAAACCTCCCAATAGAATACCACCAAAGACAAAAACAATACTACATACCAAACACACTAACACTTAAAGCCCACTATGCCCACCTCGACGGACTCTTCGCACCCTATCTAAACCACAACACCCACGATAGCAACATCCACAACCTAACCCATCTCCGCAAACACTGCCACCTCCTTTCCCAATACCCCACACACCACCAAATATACGCCCTAATACTAACATACAGCCTTGTACCACAAGTATGTAACCAACAAATGGCGGAAACGTTAGACCCGAGATGCCTCACCATCCTACAAAGGTTACATAAAATACCAAAAAACATATACACAAAAACAGAATACATAAAAACATGTCCCACTCAAACCACACAGCCACCCACCACAATGGACCCATACACCCACATCAACAAACAAATTGCCCAAGGAGAGCCTATAACCATGGAACCCCTCAAAAATGATCTGCCACACCTTCCACAGAAAATACTACAAGAATTAATCAAATGTACACAAAAAATGCGAGGCTACCATCACACTACAACTACCGCCCACATACCCCAAGCCACAATGGAAAACGCCGGTACAACAAACCACCAACCCACAACCCTTAAGCTAATCACCTGGAACATAGCAACATTAGTACCAGCCTACCAGGCATCCAAGAACTCACACATACAACACACACAGACCCCCACATCATCCTTATGCAAGAAACCAAACTCCAAAAACATATCCACATCATACATAGATCGAAAACTACCAGACTACAAAATCATATACAACAATTCCAACAATGAAACACCCAAACCCAGCCGATACTCAGGACCTACCCAAGCAAGAGGGGGCGTTCTAGCAATGATACCTAAATCAATATACACAAACGAAAACATCACTAAAATCCCGACCCCCAACTCTATATCACCATACCTACAAGCCATAGCCATCAACAATAAACCCATAACCCCTATTCTCATCCTCGACATGTACATGCCTACTCACCCCCACGATACACACCTCATCCATGAAATACAAAACCAAATCCTCGCCTTACTAGCCAAACACCCAAAACATCATACTATACTCGTAGGAGGCTTCAATAGAGATATTCTACTAAAAGGTAGAATCAGTGATAGCATAACTTCTCCACCCAATCAACAAGACTACGAATGGACCCAATTCACAGAGAATGCGGGTTTCAACACGATCACCAACCCCGGTACCTTTACGAGACAAGGGGGTCATAGCTACACCTCCACAAGCTTCACCGATGGCTTCTATTCCAACAATCCTAACCACAACAATCTACAATGCCATACAATAACCACCCTCGACCAAAACTCCGACCACTACCCTGTCCAACTACAACTAGCCCATAACAGCATAATCACCAAAAGACCAAGGGCCCCCACAAATTCACTCAGAATTACATACCTCATACCCCCCCCACAAACCTTCAAAAGTTCCAAATCACATTCTTAGAGAAATAGAACCTCACAATAGCAAACCTCACGCAAACACTACAAACTGAACAACTTACCCGCACACAGTGGGAACAAGCCCAAAGCCAATTTCAAGACATCATAAACTCCCTCAGTCAATGCATAGAGCAAATATGCATGACACAACCCCCCGCCGTACTACCCCACCGAGCCCAACTACAAGGAGGATTCCTACCTAGAAAACAACAACAAAAATATGGAAACGTCAACTACAAATACATCACAACATCCCCAAAGCAATCCGGGTTGCTTGCCACACTTCCCACACACACCTCCACAATAATCCAGATATAGTAGCCCTCCAAGTAAAAAACAACATTACCACTCCACCCCTCCCCACTAACCCCACAGAACACAAAAAATGGATAGAAGACCTAGCCATCCTAGGCAAAAAAACTAAAGCCGAAGCTCATAAAATCATCACCAAACAAACTGCGATAAACTGCAAAACCGCCATCAAGAAATACAGAGCCTTATTGAATATCAAACCCAGAACCATCCACAAAATAAATTTTCACCCCGCCGATTATAGCTCCCTAGACTGCCTACAAAACTCACAAGGCCACATCCTCACCAACCCCATCGACATAACCAATGAAATATACCACACTCAGCAAAAATCCTTCCAACGACAAGTGCCATTATGCGATGACGTCACGGACCACCCCAATAACTGCACATGCGCGGTACGTAAATACCCCTGGCACACGCCCAATGGATTCATACTAGATAAACGAGGTCACCCACACACACAAATATACACCCACTTCACACGCACAATCTACGACAACTGCCTCAAAAGATTAACCCAAGGGAAAGCCCCTGGGCCGGACAACATACCCAATGACATAATCAAAACACTACCACCACAATGCCATGACCTAATATTCTTATTCTTCCAACACTGCTACAAACAAAAGGAAATCCCAAACTACTGGAAACACAACAAAACCATCCTCTTGCACAAAAAAGACGACCCCATCCACCTTGCTAACTATAGACCTATTGCACTGGCCAACACAATATACAAATTCTACACAAGCACTATAACAACCCTCCTCACAAGCTATGGAGAACAACACCGGTTACTACACTTCAATCAAGAAGGATTCCGGCCACAACGTAACACATCTCGACAAATCCAAATGGTCATAGCAGCCCTTGAAGATGCAAGACTTACCCATAAAGACATATACCTCACATACATAGATTTTCGAAACGCCTTTGGTTCCATCGACCATGCAAGACTTCTCGCCATCATAGAGGATCTAGGCTACCCTGTAGACGCCGTGGAAATCGTAGGAAACATATATAAACACTCTACCACATCCTTCACTGGCACCCACTTCGGAGCAACACCCCAATAGATATCAGCAGAGGGACCATACAAGGGGACACCTTGAGCCCATACCTATTTATAATATTCCTAGAACCATTATTGAGATGGTTAGAACAAGACAACATAGGCTACCACTTCAACACCTCCCCCACAACGTGCACCACCACCGCATATGCCGACGACCTAGCCATAATCATAGATAGCAAAAAACATATACAACCGCAAATACTTAAACTTCAAAACTTTGCCGAATGTTCACACATGGACCTAAACCTATCAAAATGCACCATCACAGGTTGTCCCAACATATCCAAACTTAAACCAAGCACCTTCAAAGCATTTATCCAATCACAAAATATTACATATAAATCAAAAAACTTCCCCACTCTCACACAAAACAAACCACACACATACCTAGGCATACACCTAATGCCATCGCTCAAATGGAACCTACAAAAAGAAACTACAATCCAGAAAGCCAAACAACAAAGCAAACTATTATCCACCTCACCGGCCAGCCTCAAACAAAAACTACAAATCTTGAACACAGTCATCAAACCCGGATTGCATACACCTACTATGCAGTCCCATTCTCCAAACCAAACATCACGAAGTTAGACAAAATAATCAGTAAACTAACCAAGGAAATTTGCAACATACCCAAAAGCACAACCACATCCTTACTCACCTTCCACATGAAGAGTTTGGCATAGATATGACCTCAATCCTCCCAGACTATATATATACACTGCATAGGACAACAATTACTACAAGCCCTTAATGACCCAGGACAACTCGGCGTCATCTACCAAGGCCTAACCAAATATATAACCGCCAAATACGGAGGCTCACTCCACCTCCCCAAACTCAAACAACAAGCATGCACAAGATCACCCATTTCCAGAACATTCTTTTTGCTAGAACAAGAATATGTAATACATGCCACGACTACAACCCGAGCATTCCCTATAAAAAACACTCAAATTGGACAAACATGGAAAACCCACCCTACATACACCCACCTCACAGACAAGGAAAAAACAAAAATTCAACGCCACCTCGACAAATTATACACATATGACATCACAACACTACCACAACTCCAAAACAAAGAAACTGGCACCATACTCACCCCGGAGGAATTCCGCACCAAACACCAATCCGTGCCCAAACTCATAAAGGAGGCACTAAAACAAGCCCACACAATTTTCCCTCCCCCCCCCTCAAACACCACCCACTCCCCAAAACAACCACCCACTCCCCAAAACAACCACCCACCACCAACACAGCGCATGCCCCCTGCCGAAGAGCACAACCCAACCACCCCACTACAACCCACACTAGGACAAGCAATCCATAACCATGGAAAAAATCACCACCATAAAAGATAAATGGGGAGCACAAGCCATCAAAAAAAACATACCTATGCCAATGGCAAACCCCACAAGGCCCCACACAACAATGGCTTACCGAAGACGATCTCGTAAATCCCGACAACATACTCCTAGACCACAACCTACTCCTCATAACACAATATCATATGAAAGCCTTAAACAACAAACCACCCACGCCTATGACAAATACCTCAACCACATACAAACCAAGGACAACAAATTCATACACCCACCATTACCAATTACCAACCTCAGGATATCCACACAAGAGCGCAACCCGGACAAAGACATTATCACCGACAAACCAACTATACAAATACAAGCCTCCGAATCTCATATATACGACCAAACCAGAAAATATATGACCACCATCACCACGGAAAGACTCCACTGGTTATGGAATCAATACTCCCACAACAACCTCCAACACCTAACCAACTTTCTACAACCCCCACCACAAGACTTCGAAACCGAAATACTATGGCTCATACAAAGATACATAACCATACTACCTAAGAAAAAACCAAAAACCATACAACCCAATAATAACCACCACACACTGCACCCCAGAATCACCACACTATTAATAAAATCCTTTAAAATCACACACTCATACTACTCCTCCCCACTCACATGCCCCACACAACTAATGAAATACAACTCACCCCACACCCGGGACATAATATTTGGCTCCATGGGACATGCAAAAGCCGCTAGATGGCAAGGAATAGGCCTAGCATACCCCACAAGCCACAGCACGTCCCTAGAAGCCATCCATTGGGCTCGTATGGCCGCCAAAGAAGACACAAACACAGTCACCATCCTTATAATCAACCACAATGATTGGACACCACAACAACCCCCAATCACAACCAAGGAAGACATCCATGTAATAACAACCATACCACCCCACGCCATGCGCTATGATCCCACACCAGAATGGCCCAAATATTACCAACATGTGGAACCAAACCTAACCTCAATAATATGTATACATAACCAAGGCACCACGGGCCTTGGCTTGGTGGTTAGGGCTCATGGCCCCCAATGAGGAGGTTGTGGGTTCTATTCCCCATGCCGGCGTGGTGCTCACCACCTTAGTCCACCCAACTATGGTGGGGGGTCCTTGGACCTTGTTGTATGGGTACCTCAAAGCCCTTTGGGGGGATACCATGTCCGGTATCTTCAAGGCACTAGTGGCTAGCTAGGAACTAGTATAGTGTGTCACTATAGTGTCCATCCTCGAAAGGGGAGAGTAGTATTGTCCCAATGTCCCCTTGTCCGGTGGGCATCGGGTCATTGGCATTATGAACGGACACTTTATTCACGCCGGCCCCTTGCTAAAAAGGGACCGGAGTTTCTATCTATACATAACCAAGCCCACACAACAATGATAATTTACACACCCCACCAGAACTACAAAACCTCCTTACAACTCTACTTACAACGCATGTAGTTACACACCCCATTAAACCAACACCCACAAATTACCACGTCAAAATCTCCAAAGCTTGGAAAGAGGCCCCTAGAACAACTGCTCCAACCTCGATAAATACTCCTATGCTACCCCTATCAGACAAATACAACCACATCCACCCCCTTAGATACCACCCACAACAATGCATCTACACGGATGGCTCCTTCATCCCACCCACTAAAAACTCTGACGGAAATATAGAAGGCAACACAGCAGGCTCAGGAATATATAGTCCCAATAACAATACCCGAATAGCATAAAGACTCCCAGGATACCAAAATATCCTTTGTGCCAAACTCAATGCCATACTAATCGCCATAAAATCCATATAACCCACACAACTCAACACACACATATTCACAGACAGCCTAAACAACATATTCCTATTCAGCAACCACATTCAACACCCGACATCACAACATCACCACCCAGACAAACTACTAATAGCATCAATAGTACGCCAAATACATTGGACCCCACACACTATACACATACACAAAGTACGGGTACACTTGGGCATCACATGCAACGAAATAGCCGACATGCTAGCCAACGAAGGGACACTTAAAGCAAAACCAACCAACACCCCATACATACACACAGCACATCCTACCCCATACTAGCTAGCTAGCTACCCCACAACTACCCACGATGGCGCTATCCGCAATCTACACACATTTATAACAAAAGAACACCGCAACCGCGAATCGGCCGCCGCCAAAACCAAATTCCCATACGTAGACAAATGGTTATCAAATATCCAAATACACCAAAAACTATCCAACTACTTCTGGAAAAGTGCTGACATAAACACATGGCCCCACTTACTATCCACATGTGAACACCCATACTTAAAAGGCCCGAGAATCGCCCGACACAACAAAGCGGTACACTACATTACCTAGACCCTACAAGCAAACAAAAACACCCGATTCCTCACATTAACTAATGCAGGTAACTTCAATAACAAACCACCTAAACAAACAATCCCTGCATGGCTCCTTAACTGTACATGCCAACAAACAACATGCCACTGCCTTGCCAAACTAAGACCAGACATATTATGCCTAATTGGCGCCCCAAACTTCACCCCAACACCAATTTCACCATCCTCCGCAATCACAGCCCAGCTCATTGAATTCACGTACTGTCACGATAGATTCCCGGACCAAGCACTCACACATAAGCACACCAAATATGACCCCCTTATCAATGCCATACAAAGCAATGGTTGGAAAACCAACCCTCTCATTACCATCACAGTCGGCGTCCGAGGCGCCATACACGAACACTCCATTAACAAACTTACCAACCTTAAAGTCAGCCATAAAAAATCTAATGAAAAATATTCACCAAAATGCCATCAAATACCTCACATACCTCATCCTTAACAAAAGAAAACTTGAAAACAAACAAGAACTTGTCTCACCACCTTAATGGTACGGAGCAAATTGCTCCCTAACAGAGCCCACCTCATCAGAGGCATTACACCCCATGTTGCATCTTGGACATCCATGATCAACATTGGATCAACGTGCTCATTAATCACGCCGGTACCAGGATACGGGCGTTATTTTTCTTTTCTTTTCTTTCTTTTAATGACTCTATGGTAACTTTTTGGATGCCACTTCTCATGAATAGTGAACAAATATCGTCATGGGTGATGGACAAGTTCATCCATTGGCCAAATCCCTACCTTCTCTTATCAGCAACTTGTGATGAAATATTGTCATGGCTGATTGAAATTTGGAAGGAAAAGCACTTGGTAAGTGACAGTATTTGCAACACTTTAAATCTATAATCCCCCAAAAAATTTGCAAATAATGTTGGGTTAACATTTAGTGTTGGTGACACTATGCCACGGTTTACAATTAGTATTGAGCAAGACAATTAGAATTGGTGACACTAAATATCATATTTAGTGTGCTTAGTCACTCCTGTGGATTCATCTGCTAATGAAGGCCCTACACGATTGCCTGTAACTGCAGTCATTGAATTGCTACCTTCAAGTCTGCTTAAAAACTCGCATCCTGCGCCATTCTTAACGCAATCCTCCATATTCATCATCTCCATCTCTAGCATTTTCTAGCATTTTTTCATGAACATAAACATCACATACATAAGACACCGGGTACACTACACTAGAGAGGTGAAAAATAGGGTTGAGACTAGTGACATCGTTCTCAGCTGGAAATGAGTTATGTTAGAAAGAAAACACCAATTTCAGGGTTAACATGTTTTAAAACTCATAATATGCACAGAAAGGATTGTCAATGTGAAAGATTCATCTGCTACTTAAGATCCTGCACGAATTCCTCTAATCTGTAGTGTCGTTGAGTTGTTACCTTGTCTACGAGCTCCCATGCTGCGCATCCTTGGCACAGTTCTCCGACTTTATCATCTCCATCTTATAGCATTTTCAAGCATTGTTGCAAAAAAAAGACATCATATATACACATGGCACATAAACTACAGAGATGAAAAAAGTGCCGAGGGAAATGACACTATTCATCAGCTGGAAGGTGAGAGAATGTTTTCAAGATTCTTTGAAGAGTACCAACACATTCAGGTTGGAAAAAAAATTAAAACTGGCAATATTTACAGAAATGTGAATCGCACATGGCACCAGATTCCTCCCTCACTCCTGTGGATAGATCCATCTACACAATTTCCTTGTAACCTGTGGGTTCTACTTCATCCTACACAATTTCTTCAAACCTGAGGTGTAATTGAATCATCGCTAACTTCATCAAGTCTACGAGCTCACGTCATGCGCATCCTTGGCACGGTTCTCCGACTTCATCGACTCCATCTCGTAGTGCTTCTTGAAGGTTCTCGGCAGGAACACAGGAATAAGGAAGAAGAAGAGGTTAAACGTCCACACACCCATGTTCACCATGGCCAAGTACCTGCCGAACATGATCCACTGCGCAGCAGTCATGGGAACTCCAGCTCCGTGCATTCCAACACTCTCCAAACCCTTGTTCATGTCAACCTTGACCCATTGCATGAGGGTAAACAGACGGCGGGTGTTGTAAAATAGAGGCACCAAAGCTCGGATGGGAAGGGAGATTCCATCATGGCTGAATGCAATATTTTCACTCAAAATCTGGCAAGACAGAAGGAACAAATGTGGTGAGGCTGCCCTGAGAGCTTTCTGGTCTCCGTGCACAAATGCACCGAGAATGTATCCTGCGGGTAGCACTAACCCTATACCTGCTGTCAAGATGGCGTACTTCTGTGCAATGCTGTTCCCAGCCATTACGTTGGGAGGACTCCCCTTGGTTACAGGCTTGAACACCAACCGGTTCATAACAAACATGTATACTGATGTGAAGATGGCGAAGGCTATGTCATCCAGGGGGACAAGACCACTGGATGTGAGCACAAGCACCAATGTAATAACGTGCAACTGCACCAAGGAGAATGAGCCGAAGATTCCATGTTTGGCTTGTCGATGCTCTGCTTGCGCCTGCACACATCCACACAAAATTACAATCATTATCCCTTGCAATTGCAAATTAATTATTAAAGACAGCAACCCGAAATTTATTTGAAAACTTTCGTCAAGTTACCAAAACAGATTCAACAGAAACTCCGGGAGCACACACTATAGAGGATCATGTAAAGAGTGTCGAATCTGGAGCGTTCGGTTAGGGTTTAGGTGCGCACTTCAACAAGCGAACCACAAGAAATGCATATTGCAGAATGTAGTCTCCATGTTGAGAATCGAATTACTCTGTTCCTTGCTGTTACCTACAAGTATACTGTTCCTTGCCATGCATCTAATGCATCGAATGAGGTAAAATCTCGAAAGGGTTTTACTTCGTAACCACACCGCTTCCGAACATGAAAAAAAGAAAACAACAAAAAGTACGGGATGAGAAAGAAACATAAGCATGTAACGTGTTCCAACAGGCTTAACATGTGCACTGCACTGCTACACATGTAACACCAACGACAGACTAACCCAAGCCTGGGAACGTACAAACTGCAAGATTCTCGATCAAAGATACAACTTTAAGAATAAATACACTGCAACTCCTTCTCTGCCATGCATCGAGCTGCATCTAACGCGTCGAATGAAATAAATGTTTCAAAGGGTTGGAACTTGCGGCACCGATCCAGGCAAGAAACAACAACTACAAAACCTACTGTACAGACAGAAGGCCACAACCGCATCTAATATATTCAAATACAGGGGGTTCCAAAATATTTTACATGTGCACTTCCCTACTACACATGTAACACCAACAACAAATTAACCCCAATCCTGAGTATAAACTAACTGCGAGAATCTCGATCAAAGATACAACTTCGAGCAAACTAACTGTAACTCCTTATCTACGATGCATCAAGCTGCATCTAATGCGTCGAATGAAATAAATGGAGAGTAAAAGTTTGAAGGGGTTTTATTTTGTGGACACCACTTCCAGAAATGTAATAACAACAACAACAACAACAAAACCTACTGTACTGACAGAGAGCAGCAACATCATCTAATGTATCGAATACAGAGGGTTCCCAAAAGGGATCACATGTGCACCTCTCCACTACACATATAACACCAACGGCAACTTGACCCCAAGCCCGAGTGTATACAAACTGCAAGATTCTCGATCAAAGACACAACTTGGAGCAAACTAACTGTAACTACATGTTACCTGCCATATGCCATGCATCGAGTTGCATCTACTGCGTCGAATGAGAAAAACATGAAAAACTGAATTTTAAGGTTTTCCACCCACTTCCAGACATGAAAACCGTGATCAGAACAAGAACTAGTGTGAGTTGGTTTTCTAGGTCAACAAAATGCAAGTGGGAGACGGGCTGATCCCTACCTTGGCTTGTTCTGGGGGCGCATCGGGATCCACTCTCGAGTCATAATCCTTGATCTTGTCCCCAGCCGGCAACACTTGCGCCATCTCTAAAACTTAGCTTGCAACCGCGATCCAACTCACAAACCCTGGCAGGTGACCTTGATGATTCCACTTGAACCTTGACCCCAACCCTTTACAACGTTCCTTCTAAATCCTTCAAGTCAATAAACTTTATGAAAAACACTCGCCCCCTACGAAACCTTAGCACAAATTGGAAGAGGATGAAGAGAGGTCAAGTGTCCGATGCACGAAGAAAGGAGTGAGGGAGACGACAAGTGGAGGCCGTCTTATAAGGGAGAGCGGGAGGGACACGTGGCCTGTCCTGGAAACGTGGAGGAGGTGCCACGCGGGCCACAGTAGAGTGGCAGGTGGCGCCCACCGGCCCGGCCTGTAAGTGAGCTTAGTTATGCAGTGGCCCGGGTGCTTCTGGGGTCAGTTCATGCCTCCCCCCTTGCAGGAGCTTGATATGTGGCCAATGAAATCTTCCAACACGTCACTAAGCAAATCAGTTGGAGGATAAGGTAACTTAAGTAAACATACCTCAAACCGACAGAATAGGCAAGTGCTCACCATATTTTATATTATGACCTAGAACGGTCAAATGTGTTTCCTTTTTTCATTGCAAGATTGTGAGCATTCCGACGTACTAAAGAACACATCGTTTGGACACCGTATGCAATGATTATAAGGGTTTATAATAAGTTTCTTTTGGAGGTGATGTCAAACCAACACTTTAAACAAAAGGATATACTATAAACCCACCCTAAGGTCTAGGTCCAAGAGACTTGGGGTCAAAAACACACCTTAAACGACCTCATTTCCATACTCAAGATTGGTCCCAAGGTTAGCGGTCAGTTTCTCAGACTAGGAGGAGCATGTTCTTGGATTGGGACCGTCAAGATTTGGTGGAAAAATGACGCTAAATGAGTGCCACTTCATTTTTCCGTATCTTGAACCTGGGCCCTAGTGTAAACCCCTTGGGTCCAAATTTTTGCTCTCGGCCAATAGGATTGCTACTTTTTGGAGCTCCTTCAGTCTTGGACCCTAAGGCCCCCTTTACACTAGAAGAGTTCAAGTTGAGAGCTTGCTAACATGTGATTTTCGGGAAATTGATATTTGGAGTTGACAAAGGTTGTTATCTAAAGCTTAAAACCTTAGACTATTGAAGGTTGATCAATTCTCTTGAAAGAGCTCAATAGTTTGACCAAGTGTAAGTGGCCCATGCTCAAAGTGAGATATCATGGGGGTATGATAAAGTAAACAAAGGAGCATTCATGACATGAATCAATGAAAGAATGTTGAAAAGCCCATTGCCTTGGGCCCCATAAAATGAGAGCTCAAGCTCTCAAAAGTCAAAATTCCTAACCTACCTCATGAAGGTACGTTAGGAATTTGACCACTGAGCTTGTCAAAAATGTTGTTCCACATGGGACCCATCAAGGTGCCATCCAAGTGTTGTAAGTCTAGCAAAAAGTTCAGCTCTTTGTTTAGTTTCCCCCGGGGGGGGTGCAAGCACATGCTCATCCTACAAAGAGAGGGATTATGGTATATGAGTGTACCTCTCATCCATCCATAACATTATTCAGATCCATATCAGCGTTCTGTGGGACTGGCAGTGTTTTGCGGAATATTCCATGATATTTCCCACATTCAGACTGAATGAGGGAAATATCAGGGAATATTCCGCAAAACACTGCCAGTCCCACAGAACGCTGATATGGATCTGAATAATGTTATGTCCAACATTAAAAATAAAATTGACCTCCTATAGGTTCGCTGTTGCCGATTCATCTAAAATGACCTTGAGTGAACTAATTCGGGATCTTCAAAACTAATTTTGGTCTCAAATCAACTTTAAAAAACAACCTCATGGTTGCATACTATTTCAAGGCATTTATATATGTTGGATGAATGAGAGGTACGCTCGTATATGATAATTCCCTCTCTCCCTCATCCTACCCACAAAGTTAGATAAAGTTTCATGACACCCACAAGGGGCAAGTTTTTACTATGCCTCCACATTAGATGTTGCGAAACAAAATCCCACAAAACCCACATGATGTTCTATAGAACACTATCGCCCAATGTTTACTAAAAGAAAAACCACCCTCTAACCCCTTACCACTATCAAGAACTCAGTGTCAAAAGATTTTAGAATGGACAATGATAAGTTATGACATGCCTGGATTTTAAGTATGAAACGAGCATGCAACATTGTCCTCAAAAAGATTCGAATGCCGATTATCGGAAAGAAAAAATAAATTTACTATATACACAGGAGTTATCAAAGTACAGTAGTGCATTTTTGGGGGAGATTGGAGAGTGCCATGTTGAGATGCCTTACTTTTGAGCTGACCCCACCAATCTCAAAGGGGTCTAGTAAAACTCGCAAGCCATAGGGTAGTGGTTAAATTCATTCCAATTGGGTGCAATTTGACTGATTCAGGTCGTTTTCACCTTACGTAAGATTGGTGGGGATCCAACTCCATACGTTGGGTAATAGATTCTGTATTAAAAAAAAATACCCATTTATTACTAAGTTGCCACATGGCTTCTTCAACTTCACAATTATATAAGTGTCCACATACCATTCTCTAGATCAGTCCAATCTTCTCTTCACCTACATAAGCTTACTTCCCAGATGCTTGTGCATGCTAGAATTAAATTCAGCAGCTTACCCAGGCAGCTCAAACTCTCTTCTTCACTTATCTAGCCCTAGCTACAATCACTTCGCCACATGTTCTCAAGCTTCACAACTTAGAAGAAGGCTATTTGTTTAAAGATTTCACCCTTTGCTGCATCTCTTCCTCCCGTAGCACATACAAAGATAGTTTCTACAAGAATTTTAATCATAATGTCACTTCTTGCTTCAGCTTATAACAACCTAAAATTTCTAAACATGCAATCTCTACTACCAACCTTTAAATTTTTCTTTGTAACAAAACTCACTACACTCAAGATGGTAATGAAGTTCTTGAGATGGTGATATTTGCTCAACTTCAACCATGTTTTGAAGCTCACAATTTCAGCCAATTTCATCACACTTCAAGTGATGTCAATCATCATTGAAATTAGGCTTCATTTTTCCAACAAATTGCTTGTAAAATGATTTGGTGATGGCGATCAATGACAAATCAGTTGTGTGTTCAAACTGCATGGATATAGTCTAAAATTCACTCTCCATCACTCTTCTGGAGGCAAACTCCAAGTGTGGTCTTCAAATTGTACTTTCTTATACATGTCTGACAGGTTGAACATGGATTGAATTTCATGACACCAATTGCATCATTTCTATTTTAAATGTTGAGTACTTATCATCAGTGTGACTAAAATGGAATGATGGTTATATAGCTCCCTAACCAATCTGAAGAATGAACAAAACCTTGTGGACATTAGGGGTTAACCCCACCACCTGTTTCACCTGAGTGTCTTTCTATTGGAGACTCCCATAGCTAAGATTAGCTCCAGCATCCAAGCATAAATTTACTATTCTCCATTGTCCTGTTCACAAAACTCGATGGTCTCTCAGGGCACCCACCTGCACAAATGTCCACATTAGAGACAATTGTTTTCTTTTCGTTTCATCATCTTCAACCTAAATGAATCTTCGTTTCACATCAATTATTTGCTTCAGACATGCACACCTCAATTGCAGTGTACAAAGCTGTAATAAATTTGCATAGGCGAAGAGGAAATAAGAGATCGTCAACTCACCATCCCCCATCCATCATCTGGAGGAAGTTAAAAAAATTGCAAATATATAGGCACCCCCACCTCCTGACCACCTGCACCATTTTGTTTTAAGTGTAACATGTCGTGTAAGAAATGGAATTGTAGCAAGAGAAATAACATTCATGGTCAAATATTCAAGAGGTGGAAAGATGCAGGAGTCTTGAGGTTAAGTTGACTGGGGCACTTTACACAATATCCTAGATTCAATTGACAGAAAATATTAGCAGGGTGGTTTGCTACACTCAAAAACCCCAATAATTGCACAAATCATGTAGCAATTTGGTCATTGCACCCCACACATTTGGTCAGGTACCATAAGAAATCACAAACCTGGCCATATGATTCAACTTAGATTCTCAGCAAACTTTGCAAGGTCTCATTTCCTACCACAGTAAATCAGGGTGAAGACTGCCTAATGACAACATGAGGTCATCTTCACCAAGTCCTCTGAAAGCGGGAGGATGGAAGACATTCATTTGCACAAACATCCAGCTATAAAGTGGGACACCATAGTAAAAAATAGAGCTATCAATGCATATACAGGTCTCGGTAAGTGAAAACCTAGACATAACAGCAGCAAGAAGTAAAAGTCTGACAGTATTTTACATAAACGAAGTTGGTGATGTATTTAACTAAGGTAAGCAGGTCTAATTTGGTACTTATCTTAATCAAACACCTACATTTGAGTGGTATGTGGTGAGGTATGGATCTCAGGACGGACACCAAAAAGGCATGTGTTCAAAAAAAGATTGGACTTTGTGCTCAAAACTTGTTGACTATTTTAAGTTCAAGAGTTTTTGATACAAATTTTTTGTTACCTATTTGATCAATTTAGAAATAAGAGAATCTTCAATTTGAACAATGAATAAGATATTCATATGAGCTCCGAAAATTATGAGGGAAATGGCTATGGCCTCAATTTGGATATGCTAATTATCTCGTATTAAGCGTGTACTTGATATCTGCGGAGAAGTGGGTGCAGAGCTAATGGTGTCCATTTCAGGCCCACTTACCTTAGTATAGGATTGGCTCAAGCAGCAGCTTTACAAACCCCACACTCTCGGATGCAACTAAAGTATGTTGGTAATCCAACAGAATGCTAAGTTTCCTTCTGTCAGCAGAACTTTGTTGCTGGACCTGCTCATCCACAAGTGAAAGTAAATCAGCTGACTAGCTTGATCTCCAGAAATTGAATTCATGACAGACATTTCTACCCAAGGGGGCCCAAAATTATCAAAACTTGGTATCCTTGTTACTGAGCAAAGTGCTGGAAGGCCAATGTGACAATGCTGGTGCTCAGAACTCATGATAGGACTCTTCATGAGTGGATATTAATAAGGTTTGAGACTGCAAGAAGCTTCATCCAAGTAAGAGATCCAGGAGACTGAACTACCAATTCAAAATTGCAAAAAAGTACATTTGCAATCAATATATGAATGGTTTGAAAGATATAGAGCACTTTGTTCTGTGTACTGTTCAGGAACAAAGCTTATATGACAGAATACTTATGACCTGCTGTTCAAGTACAGTGCAGACCGAATGCATCACACAGTCAATAAAAGTATCAACACAAATTTGTCATCACTCAATTTGACAGTCTCATCCCGCTTTAAGAGGGCATAAATGGTTTGTGGCCCAAGAAAAAAGAGATTCTGCGATGTGGAGAATGAGTTGGATAGGTCAGTGAAATATCTATCCAAGAGACTGACCTACCCAATTCAAATAAAGGACATCTGCAATGAATGTGTAAACAGTTTGAAAGGCATGAAGCACTTTGCTTCATGTACTGTTCTCAGACAGCTGATATGATAGAAACCTTTACTCTTATAACATGTTGTTCAAATACAATCCAGACTGAAGGGATCAACCAGTGAATTAAAAAAACATCATCACAAATTTGTCTAGAGAACATGGAACGTGGATAATGAGTTATATAGGTCAGTGAGATGTACATCATCGTGCTGGACAGGAACTCACGTCACAATTTGAGGTTTAAGCCCGCAAAGTTATCTTCAGCGGGCCTCAGTGTTTCCTTCGAGACATCCCTTCTCTCCAAATTCGCAGATGTTCAGGTTCCTTTTCCTCTTCATCCTGCTCATCAATATCACCAAACTCTAATTCTTCGTCACCTCGGTACCCAGGTTCACTGCCGTAGCCAGATTCCACACTGTTATTTTCATTGCCAAGCCATCGATGATCACAATCTTCGGCGATCACAGTGCCGTTGTTTCCATGGAGGCAGCAGCAACACTTTGCCGACCATTCTTTGGCGACCGAGTTCAGTTCCGGCTGCAAAATTTGCCCTGCACCGTTTGCATTTGTCCCTCCTGCGACATAGAAGAGCTCCCCGCTCGAATCTGTCGGGGTGACGGGAAAATCCGACCATTTGAAGGGATCGGCCTTCGACGTCGGCGCCGTGGACGGATCGGAGGCGTGCACCCCGTAGGGCGCCCGGTCGCTGCTTTTGTCCGACCCCGAATTGTGCGTCGCGCCGGGGCCGGATCGTTTCATCCGCTTACGCGCGTGGAATCCGTCCTTCCATCGCCACAAACCTCGTACAAGCGCGTGCGACAGTTGCTTCCGACGTTTACTCCATCCCTGCATTCGTCGCCCCGCGTGCACAGGCAGCCCCGAGCGCGCAATCGCATTTGGCATCAACCTACCATTCCCGACCTCGAATTTCAGATTTGGAGGAGGAGATCGATAGTGCCATGGACATGGTGACCTAGGGATTGGAGGGTTCCCATTCCCGGACGTTTCCTTGTCGATTCCATTCATTTTAGGGCAACTGAACCAGCCTTCGCCGGCGAATGAAGGAGGAACAGCAACGGCAGCAGCAGCAGCTGGTTCGCATCCGGGCAGATTTCTCTGGCGAATCGGGTGCACACTTCCTGCGCGTTCGCAGGGAAGTTTCGGAATCCCCGACGATGAAAGTGCTTGGTTTTGATGTTCCTCTTTCCTATGCATTACCGCCCCAAATGACATCATAGGAATAGGCTCCGCATAGGGCTTGCATCTGCAATTGCAATTTGGTTCAGGAACCGCCGCAAGCACTGGGTTGTTAACGATGCTTGCGTTGCTGTTCAACTCCGAGTGAGGAGATTCTCCTCCCAACCCTAACCTCGGAGACCCCGCCGCTCCTCGAGTGCCGAAAGATTGCTCGGGGCTCGCACCAGCTGAGCTTGCAAATGGATTCCAGTGGCCAAGCTGCTGTGTGCACAGGTCTAAGTTCCGCGCACTGTAGAGGGGAGTTGGTCGGGGTGGCACCCCAGCCAATTTCATCCTCCCCTCCGATTTCGACCCCTTCATCTTCGACCTCCCTCCTGAAGGCCTTGGAATTGCCACTTCAGGTGCCATGGCTCTCACTCCATCAACAACCTCAATTCGGATACAATAGAAAGAAGATGCACGAACTTCATTACCCTTACCATCAAATGACACCCCGGAAAAATTGAAGAATTGCTCTTCCCTCGCATCCTTCCATAACTCCAATCAACGCCAAGCATACGCCAAATTCACCAGGAAGGCCATCTTCGCACAAACTCATCCAACAACTGCTTTAGGGCAACCACGCTCCAATCAAGGCCTAAGAGACGGCAAATGATATTACCAGAATGAAAGAGAGGGTTGATGCAACCTTCACACAGACTTATCCAGCGACTCCTTTAAGGCAACTATGGTGCCCTGAATCTCTGTACACATTGACAAGCCTCGTCCCTTGCCATCATGCCCCCACATTTTGGTATCTCCTCTCTAGACATACCAAAAACACGCAACATCTCTCACAACTGATGCAAGACTCACATGCGGCCATCATCACATGCTATCTGCCAAGCTTTTCTTGTCTACCACATCTTTCACATGCGCCTGGAAGGCTTTGCTCCATCGCCCTTTCACCATTAAGCCTCCTCTTTTCATCATTGATTTTGTAACCCCGGGTGCTGCTGATGATGATGATTTCAGAAGCATGCTCCCAAAACCCCCCACTCACACAAAACTCGTGCCCTAAACCCTAACCCTTCTCTTTTGGAGCTGCATACACCACTTCACAGACTGCACAAAACAAGGGTGACAAATCAATCTGGAGTTTTGAATCCCCAAAATTCCAAGCTCATCACAAGATTCTTGTTGCCAGTTTTTGTCAATCACCAGGATGACCAAGCTCACCTTGATTCGATTCCCATCAATTCCATCATTTGCAGCAACCTGCCACAAGCTTCGTCACCCTCAAAACTTAACATCAAATGTGCGCACACACAACTTGAACTTGAAGGACGAAAGCGAGGCTTTGTGTGTAAAATCTCGAAGATTCGGATGTTCTAGAATTGCGGTGTGTTGATCGGTGAAGTAAGGACGAAGCTTGGGGGACAGGGTGAGGGCACCCAGTGTGTATGTTTGACAAAGTTTTTGCAAGTTTTTCACTTTTGACATGCAATAACTCGCACCCAAAAAAAAAATGCACGTCAATTGACACGTACCGTGACTTGTGAAGGAAAAAAAAAAAAAAAAAAAAAAAAAAACGTCAATTGACATGCTACAAATTGAAATGACACATGTTACACTCACTTACATACTTAAGTTCAGCCTTGTTATTGTAATTTCCTTTATAACCAGGAAGGCTCTACAATTGAGATGGTGATCAGAGAGGTGGTGGAGGCTAAGTACAAGGCCAACAAGACCATTGCTCTTCATCTCTTGCAGATCTATTTCCACGATTGTTTTGTGTAGGTATGTGAATGAACAATTTGCCCCAATAGATCTCAAAGAGTGATGCTTTGGCTAGTTAAATATCGGGTTAATTTTGAGACGTCTCAGCTTGACACTAGGATGATTTGAGGTAGACTTTGCATAGTGTAGAGATCCCCTTCAAATTGAGGTGAATGTACAATGTACAGTCCACAATGCTTGAATTGAACCTAGATTGGAAGCATTACTCTTGTTGGTTATGTGATTTGAATGCTATCAACATTCACAAGTCCCTAAAATTCGTCATGTACTCTAGGCCAATGGTAGATAATCCACTCTCACGAATGGCACCGCCTACATCTATGATAGATACTTTTGCATGGTCAATTTCTAAGTCACTTGATTTGAAGTTTTAAAATGGGAGGAGATCTAGAGTGCTTTGTTTGATAAAAAAATTGGGGAAAGTAGCCATCTCAGCTCATAATGATTTGAATTTTGAGGTCTTACGTAGGGCGGAGATCCCCTTCAATTTGATTTTAATATACAATGTGAGATTCTCATTGATTCAATGCAATGCTTGAGTTGATGTTAGATTGGAATCAATAGTGTTATTGAGTCTGTGGGTGGAATGTTATCAGTGTTCACAAGGCCCTAAAGTTTATCCCCTAAGTCTATCCCAATATCTAGAAGTGGGTGGGTTGTATTACAAATCGACGCAACAAGCTAAAACGATTATTGAAGGATGTATTTGAAGAAGATTATGTAGTGGTTTTACAAATTAATGCAGTACGGTGGCTTTCTCGAGGTAATGATGACCCGCTCACTACAGTGCATGTCGGCGTTATTGGAATTATTCAAAGATGAAGAGCCGCATTGGTATGAGATGTGCTATTTTAAATTACATTTTTACTTGAACTTGCTTGTAGATGTTTTACAAGAGTTGAATAAATTGAATATCAAATTTCAATATGATATGGTTGATAACACAACTATTAGTGCAACCATCGATATCACTATTTCAATTTTATCACGTCATTTTTTAATCCTGGAATGGACCTATGTTTGGCCATACAAGCAAAAATTTGGGAAAATTCTTGAGGGAATCTACAAGAAATCTTTTGTTGAGTTATGAAAACAATACAAGAGATTGTATTATTCATGCATTGGCAACTGATGGGCCCAATGAACTACAACAATGCATACTATTAGGTGCATCTTATGTGCAAAGAGTTGTTCATGCTTTGAATGATCATTTCCTAGACCTTCCAATATTCAATGCAACCAAATTTTTCAACCCTCGTAATTATCCAAGCAATGATAGTGACCGAATCACAAATACCAAATTGTGGCTTGAAAGGATATTGTTGGAGTTTCAATACACTAAAGAAGAAAGTGACATATGTAAGGGAGAACTCTTGGATTTATGGAAACACTTCGACATGAGTGTGAGAACAAAAAATATGTTTGAGGCTTGGCGCATATGTGGTAGCAATTTGGAATGGCACACAAATTGGCCTAAACTCATGTAACTTTGGCAAAAAATTGTACTCATTCCATCAAGTATAGTTATTTCTGACAGAGGATTTTCCAAACAAGATGCAATCAAAAGCCACTTGCGCAATAGGTTGAACTTGAAAACCCTTGATGCTCTTGTGCGGGTCTCTGTTTGTGGGCTTGAAGTGGATGCAATGGATTGGGCTACCATCTTCAACATTTGGAGAAACATATGAGACCGAAGGATACTTACGCTCGATTGATAGTTTTTTATTACAAATCAAGATTGCATTTTGATTATCCAAAATATCAATTTTTCTAAAATATTGTGTAACCCAAAATTGAGGTGATATTTTAGAATCAAATGTATATGTCAATTGACATTCATTTTTGTTTTTGAAAATGTCACGTGACACTTTGGATTTGAAGTTGAACGTCAAATGAAATTTGTCAAACATACACATTGAGGGCACCTACAATATATTTATAGACACTTTTTGGAATTCAACATATGTATGTAGAGGTTTGATATAAGTAAAAGTAAAAATAAAAATAAAAGGACATGAGTGCGTTAGTACATTCAGTAGTAGAAATTCCAAATGAGGGATGTGAGAGTTGATCTTGTTATTTTTGGGGTGAAGGTGAATATTTCGTGGTTCTTGAAGTGGAAGTTTTAGGTGACCTATTTGTGGTTTTCTTCGGATTTGTACAATTTAGACTTGGATATGTACCTATACGTTAGATTCTAATATAGGTGAGGGTTCTTGAGAGGTGCATGATAGAGGATGTGTAGCTCAATTTTCATTCTTACTCCTTGCAAGAGTAAGGTAAGTGGCCATAAAATATCTTTACATCCAACTATTCTTGAGGTCCACATAACATTATTAAGCAATGTGCATTTGTCAATGTGGGCCCTGAACATATAACCATGGGATGCCCCAATCTAGTGCAAGGAGACTCTAATTATATTCTCAGGGCCCACATAAACGGACGCACATTGTTTAATAATGGTATGCACCTAGAGAGAGGGAAGCATCGCATACAAGTGCACTTCTCATCTATCCAACATAAAAACTTGAGCCCTATAGGTTTGATTCGTCTCAAATGTCTTGGACTAGACTAATTTGAGATCTTTAAAGCTAATTTTGGTGTCAACTATACGAAAAATAACAAATATATGGGATGTGCACTATTTTAGGACTTTTATGTTGGATGAATGTGATGTACACTCGTACATGATCATCCCCGCTCTTCGTTCCACCCGCTCTTCAGGATTTAACGCTTTGGTTAGAGTAAATAACCCCAAAAGCCCATCACCTGGCATGTTTTTACTTTATATATTTCCTTGCAACTTTTCAAGGATAAGCTAAGTTTGTGTAAAGCAAAATTGTTATGTACATTGTATGGTTTGATAAGCATGGATTTCTGTTTTGGAATCACATTGCATAGACACTTGATTAATGGAAATTGTGCAAGGTTGGGCTCAAGCCGGGACATCAATGGTTACTTCTTGATGATAATTTTTAATCTTTGTTATATCTATTTTACTTCCTTCAAAATAACTTATCTAAAATTACATTTTGGAAAGGTCAAGCAGCAAGAATGCCACATGGGTGGTGAGCCCATCAACATTCAACCTTTCCAAAAAAGGAGGCCTTTGAATCAGCGTGTTTGGACAAATTACATTTATTTATACAAATTTTAATCGATGAAGAAAAATTTAAAAAATCATCGACTTGATGTGTTTGCCATTCTCTACCACATTATACAACTCATTGTTTCAACCATCGAAGCCACATCTCAAGCGATTTGGAGCGAAAGAGGAATTTAAAACTATATTGAAAAGGAAATTCTTAAACACTATTTATATGAGTAAATCCCCAAACATAAGTTGGTCTGTTAAAAAAGTAAATTTCACATGCAAAATCAATGTACTGCCAAGTTCTTTACATCAATAGTATTTGAGCAGACTGTACAGGTTCTCGATGTCTACTTACTCCCTATTATACTCAAAATGGGTACTTCAAAAGGAAGTCCGGGTAAGGGTTCTAGAACTTCAACATTTGGAACTTCCTTACACAGCATCTCCTGGGAGCCACAGAGAAACCAGAAGTCAGAAAAGTGCTTCCAGAGGAATTACATGATGGCAAATATCATCTTCCCCAAGTCCAAAATAGCTCAAGTGCAGACATTAACATACTGATCACAGAATTCCAGATGGTGGTGTATAATGTAGTTATTACGTTACAATTATACCTACTGCTGTATAGTGTGGTTATTTCATAGAACATACACATCAATCTTATGGAACAATTTTCTTCACAGCAGCGTACATCATAGAAGAAAATCATGCAATGATCACAACAATCATTGGAAATGAATGACATCAATTTTCAAAATTTATTGGTTTGACATTATTATAATTTTTTCAATGGAAGCTTGTGATGTAGTACCTTGAATGAATCAACGGTTCCTCTCTCAGAAACAATCATTGACAGGAGACCCCGGCTGTCAAGCTCTGCATTTTTCATAGTTACCAAATATCTGCCAAACCAAGAGAAAAATATGAGATTGCCAGATGAATTGCCTGAATCTCTGCAGGTTTGAGGTTTAAGGTTTAGGATCTAGGGTTTAGGGTCTAAGAGGTTTCTTTAAAGAGTGGCCAGTTACACTGCATCAACTGAGTACACACCAATGTATATTACTCAAGTTCATATTGTGATGTAATAACTACATTTTAGTTGCTGATATGTCAAGATTCATATGAAACATCCCATTAGTAAAAGCATCTTGGACCATCTACAACCCTTTTACACAAAGTTGACAAGGACTATTATACACTGCACGGACAAAATTGTGACTACATTTCTTGAAGGAAGGATTTGTTACTTGGGCTGGAGGAACTTGGCAAGCTTCACAGCATCTTCTTGGCCAGACACTAGTGTGTATGCAGGCAGCACTTGCTTGTTGACAGGTGTCACAATTACATCTGCCTTTTCTTTATCCAAATTGGCTTTGTCAAAAATACAGTGAGGCTCATAATACAGTACATATTTTGGGTTCGGAACCGTTAAGAAGTACCTGCACACATATATACTTTTCACTATGAATTCTCTCACAGACGAGCAGTTCGTGGATAATATCCTTGAAACGAACTGAATCTTACAATGGCCTGCTCATAGCACTAATGTTATTCCACTCCCACATAAAACTTATGTTACTGTCTATGTGACTCCTTAACCCTTGAATTTACCATCCATAGTCTTCAAAGAAAACAGATATCCAGGTAACACAGAAACAAGATTCTCTCCTGTAATACACTTCCTCCTCTTTCCGCACATGTCAACAAATCTAGAGGGTAGAATGTAAGGTAAATACCAGTGCTGGTTCATTGGTGCATGGTATCAATAATCAACATCAATGATGGTATCAAAGAACCTACCCGTGGGTATCAAAATTGTAATATCAGCCAGATATTGATATTTGGTGGGTATTTCAAGGTGAGAGAATCTTTGTATACCCAAGTTATTATTTCGGTCAATACCATTCTAAAACCATATTGATAGTAGGACAATTTTGCCTAGTTATGAAAGTTCTTGCGTGGTTCATAGACCAGAATGGCATCATATCGTAAACAAAAGTACTGTCAAACACCCATACCCTACTGGTATCAAAAAATGCAGAACCCTCATTATAGATACCTGAATAATATCAAAAAAAAGACAACAGCAGACCAACACTGGTAAATACAGGTTTTAAGCATACCCATTCTCTGGCCGCTGCCAAGGTGGGCCCAGCACAGGACCTTTTGTGGCACGAACATGGATGTCACCCAGAGTGGTACTATCGTTAGGCTCCAAGTAGGTGACCTATGGGTAATGTACAGCCACACAAATATATCAAGACCTGACAACATTTTTGTAGATTGCAACTCCTGCAACCATGGTGAAGTTCACAATATTTGATGTTAGATTTCTTTGCAACAGAATGGAACCAACGTGATCAGCCTTTGGCACATGTTTGGAACCCACCCAGCATGTTGTCAAGTTTACTACCAGCCTTGACAACAAGTTGCATGTGATAGCTCAATGAAGCAATGTCATGAATCCTGGACCAGTTGAGTCTGGTCTCCCCTTCACTTGACTTTCGGGGAGCTGAACCTGAATCGGGGACCAGACTCAACTTTCGGGTTCAGCTACCCGAAAGGGAAACTTGAAATAACAAGTGAAGGGGAGGCCACTCACATTCAAAAAAACCGCTGGTTTCAAAACGAACATCAGTGGGCCAAGGTAAAGAATTTTGGCCTTAACATGTGCCTAACCTTGGGGGAGCTTGGTTCCAAGGTTGGTCCCTCTTCTATTGGGAATGAACATCCGTTTCAACTCTAATTCAAGATGGTGATTTTGGTTTTGCAAGGTTTTGTAACATTTAGAATCTTCATTTTCAAAGGGGGTTGAAAACGAACAGTTTGACCAAAAAAGAGTGACCAACCTTGAAACCAAGCTCCTCAATATTAGGCACATGTCAATGCCAAAAAAAAAGTTACCTTGTCCCACCAATCTCTGTTAGAAACCAGTGTTTCTGAACTTGTGTACAAAGGGGCACTTTACACTGAAGCTTCATGGCCCATGACCATTGAAATCTAAAATCTCTTATTGGTGAAAAGTCAAGACTATCCCACTTCACTTTGCACTAGAGCTTGAGGGCATAATGGACCAAGGAAATATGAATGGACGAATAACCTACATGGATTATTACGTGGTGTGAATTAAATAATGTTTCATGGTCTACTAGATTGTGTGTCAAGTCTACCTCAAAGAGGAGGGTCTAACACAAAAACTGGGAGACCATGGCACTTCAAATTCTCACAGCCCTTGATTTAATATAACTTATTGTGTAGAAGGGTTCACAAAAATAGGATGGTATTGGATATAGCATTCAGTTGAGAGCCTAGTCGTGTTTTTCTTTACATTACACTTACGACACAAAATCCAGTTTCAATTTCCCAGGGTATGGCCTTTGGATGAATGTCAAGGGCCCTCACATTTTCATGGTGTAAAGTTGGCCTCAGCTCCACAAAAGCGAAACTTTTAAATAACAAGGTGATACTAATTGCAAATAGCCAACAAGCGCAGAATGAATTGCAACCTACTCAATGAACTGTAACAGGCTCAAATTGAAGCAGGCACAGCAAGTGAATTAGACCTACTTACATTGTGATATCCCAGTTTGCCCATGATGGATTCTGCATTTGGAGACGCAATAACACGGACTTCAGAGAACCTTTTCAACATAGCTTGTAGGGTCGTTTTATGGCAGTGATCATCAAAGCCTTGAGTGATCAAAATGCAGTCAAGATTTGGCAGGTCATCTAACTGCACCCAAAGACAAAGAAAGGCTTACTGAGCTGTCCTGATATCATATTCTAATCTCTAGTCCTGACCAGTGTCAGTCTGGTATCATCTTTTTTTAATATCTAATACTATAATGAAGATTTCATATTTTCTGATACCAGTGTGATATGGATAGGTATTTGATGGTATTTTTTTAATACCATTCCGATACCATGCAAGGACCTTTGTACCTAGGCAACATCCCCCTAGTATCAATATGGTTTACAATGGTATTGCCCAAATAATAACTCAGGTATTCAAAGATTCTCTTACCTTGAGATACCCACCAAATAACAATATTTGACTGGTATTACAATTTTGATACCCACGGATAGGTTTTTTAATACCATTATTGATGTTAATTTTTGATACTGTGCATTCACCTATATACCAGACCAACACTGGTCCTGACCTACCTCACTCCGAATCCATCTTTGGAACCAATTGACACAAATCGACAATTTCTGATACTCAAAGGTTCTCATAAATTGTGGCAATGAGAAAGAGAAGGACGTTACTTACAGTGAATTTCTTCATGACCTCCGACTTCTTGGCGGCATCATAGAGGAAAGGAATACCAAAATCCAAGTTCCCAACCAGAACTGGGTCCACTAAGATGTTCATGCCATTGAGCTTCCAAAGCCAACTGTTTCCCTGCAGAGAAAATAATATCCCCATCAGAAAAGACCACATCCCCAGAATGACGTGCAACTTTAAATTCAAACAAGTTCTAGCTTTGGTTTCTCAAGGGGCGTTTGAACACAACCACCATCCTGGTTGATGGTTGTAGAAAGAAGGAAGGTGACTCTGATGTTGCCACCAGCGTGAATTATGCTGCTGCTTCATTTTCGAGTTGGTTCAAGTCTATATGTAATCCCAAAACGAGCAGTACAAAAATTAGAAGGTACCCAAACGCTATTGCCTCCTTTCAAAGGTGAACACCTTGAACATGCACAAAGAAGTTGGCCAGCTCCTTTCGCCCCCAAGGGCAAGCCCCTAGGTTCCCACATGGTTGGTTGAAAATATCTGGTTCACCTGGATACCCCCACTATGATTGGGTGGACCACATGTGGGAGGGGGCACCAAAATTTAAGTGCTAGGAAGGTCACCCATCCAAGCACTATTCCAGCCTTAGGTGGCTAAATCTCTAAGTTCGCATGGGATCCGGGTTAAGGCCTTGGGTTTAAGCCACCCCTCACGACTCCAATATAAGGTGTACTTGAGAGTGGTTGCAATGGTTGTAATTTACATTCTTTGGTTCTATTTTGTTTGCAGTCAGTATGTGGCACCCTAGAGAACTTCAAGGCCAAAGCATAGGAGACAATTTGTAGGAGACAATTACTCTTAGGTAAACTTTCCAAGAGAATCCATACATCGTTTGTCACCACTCCATGGTTTGCACCAGTAGGAGAAATTATATATATATATATATATATATATTGATATTGTTGCTGTTGAAAGTGGGCCCGAACCATAACCACAACCACTCGAGTTCTGTGTAAAGGCCCCTTCGGTCAAAACAATACAAGGTACAGAAGTTGAATTCTGAGTCCAAGAACTAACCTCAAGATATGTCATTTCCAAAGGAGTCCTACCAGATGGCACTTCGAAGGCCTTCTTGGTTTCCATAGCAGGCGATTGACTGCTTTGGATAATTGATATCCTCCTACTTCTGCAATGCATAAGAAGAGTTAGTCACAGATATGCGGACATAGAAATCAATAACCCAAAATTCCTTCAGTCTACAAGCTCAGTTTTGACTACAAAACCATACATGACATAGCCCATTGATCTAACCAAGGTATATAGGTCTTGAATGATTACTTTTTCTGAGTAGCCTACTTCTCCTAGGATAGGAAACACACAATTAGTACGAGATGGTTAGCAAATCTGAGGCCGTAGCCACTTTCCTCATAATTTTTGGAGCTCACATGAATATATTATTCATTGTCAAAGTGAAGATTCTTGTGCTCATTAAGTGCTTATACAGGTTCCCCTCAATTATGTTGACTGTTGAATCTAGAACGGTTAACATATTCTAAACATTTAGTCCAATCTGTTTTCAACACATGTCTTTTTGGTGTCCATTATTGGATGCACACCTAACTACACACCACTCAAATATAGGTGTCCAATTAAGATTAGTAACCAAGTTAGGCACGTCTACTATAATTCCTTGTTCCGGTAAATATGTACACAACTATGCCAGGATTACTAGGAGCAATTACTTTTTCAAGGTCAAAGGATAGTCCCATGAACATACTTCAGTAGGTCAGAAAAAAAAACAGGTAAGAAATGGGAACCCTAAAAAGGGGTGAAATAGCTCCCCAGTGTTGGGAATGTTATAAATATGACAGTCTTTTTATTATCTTCCTGGTTTCACTTGCATAGCATGCCCATAAATTGAGTAAATCCCAACAAATGGAAATACGTAAACGCCTTGATTATCCCATTCTTGACTGTTCAAGCTACCCGAAGGTGAATTTATGGGTACCCAAACATTCCACTAACTTATTCTTGCAACTCCTTGATTACAAAACTATATGAACATATTGAAGCTCAAACATAACTAAATCTCCCGGTCAACAGTTTGCCTCGGTATCTTGAGTGCAGCCCTTACTTGAATTGCTAATGCAATTTCAGGCTGCTTTAGGGACCTGAGCCCGAGCATTCACACAGAAGCTGCCAGACATCTGCAATTCAATTTAAAGCATTCGTTGAAGCTCAAACATAACAAAATCTCCCGGTCACCAGTTTGCCTCAGACTAATCTTGAGTGCAAACCTTTACTTGAATTGTTTTTTATTCCAAGGTGCATTAGGCAATCTGAGCTCAAGCATGAATCCATAAAAAAAAATTAAAGGCCAGACATCTACAATCCAATTCTGAAGAATATATTGAAGCTCAAACATAATGGAGCCCTTCTTGAATTGTTTATAATCCCAGGTAATCTGAGCCCAGCAAGAACCCCTAGAACACCAGACATATGCAATTCAATTCTGAAGAATATATTGAATCTCAAACATAACCTCAGTATGATCTTCACTCAACTCAGTGCAGCCCTGGTTGAATATTTTACAAATCCAAAGTGCATTAGGGAATCTGAGAGCAAGCATAAACCCCTAGAATGCCAGACATCTGCAATTCAATTCAATTCAATTCAATGCAATGCAATTCTGCATAGAGGCAGGGTTGAATTTCAATTACCTGCAAGCAGAGTTGGGGGATTGTTGCAAGAGCTGTTTACCCCAGCCCCTCAAGTGCTGCTGCTGCTGCTGGACACCCTTGATCCGTGATGTAACTAAACCGAGAGGAGCCAAGGAGGAGGAGCAGGAGGAGGCCTGGATGTTGATGAGCAAGGGATGCAGACACGCCATCATAAACCACAATCCCAATCCCAATGCACTTGCACTTGCAGCATGAGAGAGTCTAAGTGTAGTGGAGTGGAGTGGCAGACAGAAGACTCCGAGCTCCGAGCGACTGAGACCCTTGACGGAAATGGCAGCTCCGCACACACAGCCATGGCCATGTGTCTGCTGTGGCTTGAAACAAGTGGTGGGCGCATGGCAAAGTGGTAGTTCTCAAAAGGCTCTTCGCCGCAAATTGTGAGCAAGTTAAGAAAGTCTGATATTGCTGCCAAAGTGGAGAGAATTGCATGGATGTGGGATGTACGAAGTTTGCCAAAAAGTTGGGGCTTTCCACGTCGAACAAGGGAAGGGAAGGGCAGGGAAGGGAGACTTACGTGCCCAAGTCCCAAGTCCCGCTCATGTTAGCAAGTCCCAACATGGAGGCAAAGTCCAAACTTTTGAGCCTTGAGAAACCGTTAAAATATGGATTATATTCATTGAAGTTGGATCTTGATTATTTTATGTACAAATGTTCACGGGACTTGTGTTGAGAGTTGGGTTTACCTTTTTGCTCGACCCAACTTTGAACACAAGCCCCAAGCCTCACTTTTAAAAAGTTGTTGTCATGTAAGTGTCGCAACCCTTGCTAGTTCCCCTTAGCTAACTTGACCATTTCTCACTTCTAGCAAAGGTTACGAGCGCTGACTCTTCGCATTCCCCGCATGCTAATGGCTAGCTCTCCATACCGTGGACCTCTTAGTTCATAGGAGGGGAACCAACCCTCCTACTTTGCATGCGGGACTCTCCCCTTAATCGGCAACCAATGGTAAGATGTGGATTTCCATCCATGGAAGTCCAATCTTTAGTTGATCATCGTGTTGCCGGAGCAATACTACAACAACCCGAACCATACTATGCAACTATGCCCCCACATTGGGCCAATGTCCATGGAGGCTGTGCCGTTCGGCCTCGGGTGGGTTCGGCCGGCCACACCACCTCCCCCATATAAGCCTCTAGGACTCTAGGCAGGGCCCCTACCCCACCGTCAAGAAACATTTTGTCTCTCTCCCAAGAGTTGGGGCCAAGTAGACATTTTCCCTTAGCCGTTGGCTAGAAGCCCCCAGCAGCTTCAGAACACCATAACTTCTTTGTATGATCTCTAATGCTATCAAGTGACCATTCCATCGTCATCTACGTTTCACGTAGATATTGATAGATTCCTCACTTGCCCCATTCGGGCAAGTACTGAGGAAGTTATGCATGTTCAAACCTCGGTAGTCCCGGGAGCCACTCCCAAGCCACTACTGTCCCAGGGCGTTGTCCCGGGACAACGCCCCACTCAAATTGTCACATTTCCTAGCTCACACCTCCGATTGAGGTGTTCTTGAGCATTTTAGAATGCGCACGCCATAAGCTACGCGTAACTTATGCCCTTCCCTCGTGACTCCTAGTCTCCGTGGGTGCCCGGGGCCCTCACCCACACTATGATCACTTGGGCCCCCTCACCAACGGCGCCACAAGTCCCAAGTGTCACTCCAGGGTCTCCTTTGTGCCCATGGTGTTTCAGGCACTCCCCATGGAGAAGTATGCGACAGTAAACATCCATGTCATACCTAGGATTTAGGACTTGGACTCCATGTGAAGTAGCCAATCCCAACTTCCATGCTCTCAACAGTTGAGATTGCACGAATTGACCTCGAGTGACTCAAGACTTAGGACTTGGAGACCCGTGTGAACCGGCCCCAATTCAAATGTTTTTCTCTCTACACCTACTTGTAGTGAGAAATGAAATACATCGCAATTTAGTATGAGATGATTACCAAATCCGACTCATGCCCGTAGCCATTTGCCTCATAATTTTCGGAGCTCGTCTAAATATCTTACTTATCATCAAAGCGAACCTTCTCGTGCTCACAATGAGCAACTATCACACTCGACCCCAATTATGTTGATTATTGAGTCTAGAATAGTTAGCATATTTTGAACACGTAGTCCAATATTTTTTGAACACATTCTTTTCTTTGTTCATTCTTGGATCCACATCTCATAAACTACTAGTTTCTTATCCATGTTTTATTAACTATCCTACAACATTTCATCGCGGTAAGGTGGATATTCGTAGAATGTCCATGGCACCATCCCAACATGTTCGAGATATATGCAAAGAGGAGCTACAACCCACTATGGGTCAAGGAGGTAAGGGCAACAAGAAAATGAAGTTCCTAGCCCAACCCCATCCAACCTATAAGGATAAGAGAAAGCAAGGTGTACACCTTCAAAATATTGTACTAACTCCAATTCTATCTCAAGTTGTTGTGATTCCTACTCCTTTCATATTGTCTCATTCAATCGCAACTAGTGCCTCTCAAAGCCAACGGGGGATTGAATGTGCCTAAAGTGTATGTATTTGTGGAAAATACAAACATCTCAAACATGTTTGAGAACGTTTGAGTTTGTCAAAAAAACTAAGTGTGAGAATAACACATGTTTTGGGTGTGGTATAGATTTATTTCATCTCTATTTGATCCATTATGTATGCTATGTGCTTTTGGAGATCATCCCTTTCTTATTGTTTTGAAACTTTATCTCTCTAAATTATGCCATCATTGTTTGTGGGTCAGTCATGCTCGGAAAAAATTTGAGTTTCATCTTATTTTTGTATATTCAATAGATTTTATCTTATTTTGTAGATTTGCCAAAGGGATTGCTAGCTCCCAATGTGTCTTCTCCTTCAGTGCCATTCATTTTTGTGATACACATATTCCAAAGGACATTGAGGTTTTCTTAAGTTTGCATATGGATCTCTTAACGATGATGCTCCATTGGTTTTCTTTTTTTCATTGGAGTTCAAGACAGTTAGGGATGATGTGAAGGCTAATTGCCTCATATGGAATTACATTGGCTAAGGATTGGTAGGGCGTGATTGAATTGCCATTGTGTTCACTGGCAAATAAATCTCTTACAACACGTCATGAATCTTAGATATTAATAGTACATTTCTTCATATTAATTGGGTTGTGGTATGAGTTTATGGGTTTCTATTATTCTTTGTGAATTTTACTTATATTATTCCATTAGGTGTAGATTTATCAATTTTGCGTTATGATGTTTCTTTGTTTAGAACTCCGTCCACAATTTGTTTTCAACAACACATATAGACTCTCTAAGAAAAAAGTGGAGGCCTTGGTTATTTTCATTGATCGTACTTCAACAAATTTGTAGCTTATGACACATGTGTTCTTTAAGGAGGTGGACGTAAGAAATACCCATAGTCTTTGTATTTCCTAATTGAAGGCTTGACTAAATTGGGAGTAATGGTATTAGATGTTTATGCAACAACTTGTGCATATAATTTTCCTCTTGCATATATGAGAGCTCATTTGTCCATCATTTCCCACTAAGTTGAAATGTTACACACAAACTATGTTGTCCGTGTTTGTGTATTTTTGTAGGAGCTCCAATTCATGCTTGTCGTCGTAATGGTTGGCACCTCGTGGCATTGAAGAGTATTATGCCATATTCCATGTTGAATTGGCTCCATTGCAAGATATAACACCATCTCTAGATGTTGGAATCTCATTATCAATAATGGCCTCTGCCAACAATGATGATGAGCTCATTCATAAAGTTTCACAAAAATCTCACTTGAGTGCGTAAGTTTAAAGAGTTCAAAAATGATTTTGCAATGTTGTAATTTTCATTAAAAATATTCCTCCAAAAACCAAAACTCACATTTTTTAATTATGTTTGTAGGAAAGTGAAGAAAGTGGTGCCCCCCCAACCCAATGCTTCTTTCTCACTATGCAGAAGTTGTCGTTAAAGTAATGATTGCAACCTCAACCCCGTCACGTCGAGTTAGGTCGTGACGTCATGATCATTGCATATTACCATACAATGACATCGAGGCAGAGGAGCATAATGAAGATATTGGTGGGAGTAAGGTTGATGTGGGAGTAAGGTTGATGAGGGAATGGAAGATTATACAAATTAGCTACAAACAATTTACACATGGTTCGTAGAGTATGTTTAGCAAGCATGGCATTTGGATTTGTATGACAATGTTTGGATTCTTGGATTATTATTAATACAGCCACAAATCAATGGCTAATGGATTTTTGGGATAATTATGAAAATTATTTCTACTTCCTTCCACAAAGCAATGGTCCAATGTGCCTTGCTAGTTGTTGATGACATTTAAAGTATGACCATGCAATTCATTATGCTAATCGTGTTTCTCTTCAATACAAATATCCATGCAATTGTAACGAATGAAAGTGTGAATCTTTTTATGAAAAGCCACGGCTATAAGATACTAGTGACCTTATTTTGAAAGTGTTTTTTTCAACTCGTAGTGCACATATGCTACTGCTCACGACTCATTGCTCATATGACAATATTCTTCGCTTCTCATCATCATTCACAACAAGAAGCACAAAATCGTAGTGGAGGTAATATGGTTGTTTCTTCCTTTACACTAGGTTTGCAACAAGTTTCGGCTATGGGGAAGAAGATATCCATCACAACAATTATGGACAATGGAATTGATAAGCATCCTATCATGGTCGAGATTTTGGAGTTCTTGAAGAAGATAAATAACAATAACTTTATTGATATCCATTATTATTTTTTGTTACAATTCCTTGAATGTCATGTTTTAATGTTGTGGTTCATTATGATTTGCAAGTGTCTCTTGGTGGTTGTAAGTTTCACCTTATTGTTGCAAACTTGATAGAAGGGCTCCCCATTACCAATCTCCCCTCACCTTCCAACATCATTATGGAGTGGATTGCACACTCGCCCTAAACCCTAAACCCAAGACTTTGCATATATCGTGGTATTTAATAAATATTAGGTGAGTTGAGATAAGACCATAAACAAAGTAGCCCATTCCCTGCAATGTGTGTGCCGAGGCACATGATGTTTTACATTTTGGCACATATGTACTTTTTAAAACAAACAATCACCACCCACAATAAGTTCTTTTTACTTAATAATACACCATGAATGCAAAGACTAAATCCATAGGCACTTTAATAGTGATGTCACGTTGTGCCAGGCAGGCCTTTGGCAACCCGCAAACTTCATGGTACAAGGTTGAACCCAAGCTCAAGAAAGGGCACAATGTACCGAAAATGGGTTGAATGGCTACACCTTGATGCCTCTCCTAGGGTAGCAGTCGAAGTAACAGACCAGAGACCCAACCTAGCCACCCTATCCCAATTATTTTAACTCAAAATTAGTGATGGCGTTGCACCCTCTCTTGGGGACACTCTTACATGGGAGAGGCAAGTGCCAAAATAAAGAGCATAATCTCTCTAAACATGACAAGGTAAGCATGGTTTCAAGGACAAGAAAATTCCTTCCTATTCCTTTGCTATGATTGGTTGGCTAGAGTGTCTTGGATAGGACACTTGGTGAGGGTATTAATAATTAGGTGTCGGGTTCCAAGACACATGATGAGTGTGTAAAGATAAATTTAGAGGAATAATGCCCCCTTCCCACATGACTTTAGCTAAGACCCAAAGTATTTCCTAAAAACCGGGTAAAGCTCCCTTGGTTATAGCGGAGGCATACGGCTATCCCAATGCACCTACAAGAACTTGCTCCGGAGATTTTGAAGTAGGTTTTAGTTAAGTAGCTTTCACACATGTTCATTGTTTTATCTACCAAGCAATAAATGTTGGGTAGTTTTTGTCCCATCCCCAAATGCTTTACTACTCACCTATCTTACCATCAGTTTTTGTTAATGAAGCTCCTCGTGCCCTCATAGCTAAGACTAAAAAGCAACCAATCACAAGGGTGGGAGGCGACACTTTTAAAGGTCCTATATTCTTGCCTCATATTTAGGTACCGATGGGAGGGTCAGTGCTTGAGGCTTAAAACCTCCACTTTTAAGCTATGCCACATCATTTGCCAACTAGGCTCGGCACTAGATAATTTCGATGGTGTGAAGGCCGGGTTGTTAGAACCAATTTTTAGTCTCAGCTAAAGTCAGGTGGGAAGGGGGCATAAGTGTAGACAATATTTTATTTTATAATAGGATTTGTTTTATTCTAAAATGAGACCTTTTGAAATCTATCATAGCACACTCTAGTAGAATACTCTAAAAATTCACAACTAATTTAGAAATGACAAATCAAACTCAAAAAAGTTAGGACAATTTTTTGTTCACTTCCTCTACATAGAAAAAACAATTCATGCCAAATGCCAATGTGCATAAATAGCAAAAATTGCTCAAGATGTAGCCCTTTATAATAGGGTAACTTACATTATGTCCATTTGAAAAGCATTTCAATTTGTTTTAACACGTAAAGGCACAAGCAATTTTCTCATAACAACACAGATTATTCAATTGCTATGAAAATTTGATTTGAAAAATCCAAGGAGCCAGAATGCTAACGGGACTAGAAGGACATCAGGTAGAGTTAAAATAGTAGATTCCGTAGGGGCAAGCAGAAAAAAGGGGTATTGGGAGAATTGAACTCCCGACCTCTTGCACCCTAAGCAAGAATCATACCACTAGACCAAATACCCATCCCCATGGGTTCCTGTTTGAGATGCTGGTACCAAATATTATATATATTGAGCTTCGTAAAGAACATTTACGTGTTATTCTTATGTAAAGAAATTCCATAGCTGAACGCTGTATAGCATACGGTTAGAATATTCTGAGTGTGCTTACCATAAAAAATCATACAATGTGCAGAAGATATGAGAGTCATTGATAGATACTTAAAAACGCTACATTAAAAAAAAATAAAGGATTGAATTTTGATCACTGTGTAAGATTTGTGAACTACAATTGCATACACAACAATGAATTGGGTTTATGTGCCAAATTTTACACAATTATGATTTGATATGTTTTTTCTATCCTGTGTGGAAGTTAAACCTTGAAACAAATTTTGGGGCATGATAAGCCCCAGGTAAGTGTCTTGCATAAAATCTTACAAACAACTACTTTAAGATCGAGGTTCTCCAACATGAATTGCATCTTGAACAAATCCCATATCTCCTACAGTACAGGTATTAATCATGTCCATAACTGCCCTGTTAATGTAAAGAACGGCATCTGCTTATGTGTAGTTGTTTGATCAACATGAACAACATTGGGCTCTGTCAATCTGCATCGTGGATAACCCAATACATTTTACAAGTAATGCATCAAACAGATGCTTGCTGGACATATGACTGAAAATTTCAACTCTACTATACCAAAACTGCCATGAAATTAAGAGAAAAATCATTATCTGTGTCATGGCTCTCCTAGAAAAGAACACAACCTTCCATTTCCTTCATAAAGACCTGAAGAACGAGGTTTGTACACAAAGAGAATGAGAACACATGATCAAATAAAGAAAGGCACTATTTGTTCTGATGAGTATTGATTCTTTAGACAGGCGGCAAGAACCTAACTCCAGCATACCAGAGATATTCAAAAGAATTCTGCAAGATCATTACTTGACCGACTCACTATCTTTTCCAAATGCACATGTGCAGCCCAAATTGTAATTGTCAGCTAACCCTAGTTTCAGCTACCTAATAAGAATGGTATTAATTCCGCCTAAACTCTCCTGCAACAAAGTACATCACAGCTCACCAGCTCCACAAAATTCCAATGCTTCAAAACTCTGAAAGTAACATAAAACCCAATGAAAACAGAGACAGTTTCATGTCTTCACTGATGCTTCAAACTTGTGCGGTTGCTTCTTGCTCATACTTCTGCTTGACACGTTCAAGGACCTCATCACTGGTGCTGGATACCACAAATTGACTGATGTAAGCAACCAAGAATCCAATACAGACCATCATCTACTGAATTTTATAGGTAAAAAGGACAAATAATGCATTACATACACACTATTAAAGAATGTAATTTAAGGAACACATGACTACTTTCTCCATTAGGAACACTTTGATTTTATCTTAAGAATTTCAACTTATTATTGAGAATGAGAATTGAGTGTATTTACAAGTCAAATCTGACAAGAAGAACAATGAGGACCAAAAGACACACAAGACATTGAAAACAGCTGAGTAGACTAACAAAACAATTCTCCAAAACCCCCAATGCCATATTACAAATGTTCTTGCTGAAAGCTCATGAAGAATCCCTCCCAAACAATCTCGAACTTTTCAGGCTGGTAGAGATGGAGCCTTTTTCATGAATTTGTCAATAAAATGCCTTGCAGAAACAATGCAAAAGCCAGCAAAAATGCAAATACCGGAGGCAGCAAACATTACTTAAGACAGTCAACAGAAAGGGACATGAACTCACTAGTGATGAAGACAGTCATTCATCTCTTTTGATTGCTGGCGACACACCCAGACCACAGAGAGTGTCCTTCCCTTCGCACATTCGGCAAACTTGGCAACAATGCTGTCACACTCCTTGAGCGCCTGTGCCTTCATCTTACTGCGAAGGGCTAGCAATCCCCACCAATTAGTCAAATTTATAACCAAAACCTCACTCTACCAGCTCTTTTCTGATTCTGAAACAAAAGCTGAATGTCATAACCCTGACTCCTGCTCGCAACAACCTTCTCTCATGTGAGCACTTGACCAAATGGTGTCTTAGCAGAAGATCATTAGGTTTCAGCAAGTTTACAAGCCCAAAACACCTTAAAATAGTATCACCAATGCACAGGTTTAAACATAGCAGGCAACTTGAGAAGGAAACTATTATAACCAAGAAATTTTGATGATTGAACATCCACTTTTTAAGGACATTACTCGGAAATTACAATTTTCCATCCCCCACCGCCAATAAAAGCATTGTTTCCATGTGGAAAGCTGGGAGGAGCTAATGACTGGGTGCATGCACCTACACATTGGGGCTTAGGGCTTCACCTTCTATTATCAAGCAAAACAGAGAACGTACCTCCTTGTGAAAAATGCAACACTGTGAAGGGCAACGAAGTACATGTCACATACCTTCTTCAACCTTTTTTTTCATGCGAGACTCAGCTGCATCCTCTCTTACTCCCATATTGCCTCACGCTCCTGCTAACCACTAAAGTGGATAAATATTGCTTTCTCTCAGTCCACTCTAATGCTTCTGTTTTTGGCAGCCCCAAGATAGGTCGCAACAGGACAAAACCTGCACAATGTTTGCCAGAATTCATAAACCTGCAGCAAAACAAGACTTGGAGCACAGCTAAAATCCCATTCACATAATTCCATGCCCACCATGGTATTCCACTGCTTTGGCTACTGCAAGTCGTCGCTCATTAGTAGCACGCGTTCGCCGATTCTTCTTAGATGAGTGTTGCTCGACTTAAGAGCATATGTATAGTTCAAAATCTAGGGTGCCTTAAATCCAAGGCCTTAACCCAGATATCATGAGAACTCTGAGATTAAACCGCCTCAGGCTGGAATAGTGCTCAAATGAGGGACCTTCCTAGCAGTTGATTTCCAGAGCACCCTCAAACCTATGGTCCACACAATCATAGTGGGGGTGTCCAGGTGAACCAGAAATTTTCGACCTAATCACATGGGAAGATAGGTGCGTGCCGACTTATGTGCGGCCGTCCATGGTAGTCTTTTGGGGGCCCTCTAATTCTCATGATGCCCGATTCGATTTTACATATAGAGTTAGACCAACTCGAAGATGAAGCAATACCATAATCCACGCTGGTGGCAACATCGGAGCCATCTTTTTTTCTTTTTCAAATCTTCTCCAAACAAACATCACATTTCAATGCAGGTCCCAGATTTGGGCAGCCATCTCAGGCTGGGAATATACCACCTATGTCTCAGACCAGAATGACCTAACATGATAGGTGACCAATTTCAGCATACAATGTTGAACAGTCCTGCATCTTCAAGTGGTTGATCAAGCCTTAGAACTTTGTCTTTTCACTCTTGCTTTCATTCACCTTTAAGAGAACTAAAGTTCTGTACACTTTTCATCTCCCTCTTTGTTACACGGGAAATACTTCCAAGATACCGAGATGCCAAATATGCTTGAAAGGGTAACTGAATCTAGGGGAAAGGCAAGGTGCAGATTGCAAATTGAGTCTGCGAACCCCTAGAGGAGCGTGACCCAAGGCCTTAATCTATATCCCATGGAACTCCAAAATTAAGCCGCCTAAGTCCGGAATAGTGCGAATGAGTGACCTTCTCCTAGCACTTGATTTCTTTTGCATCCTACCACCTATGGTCCACCCAATCATCCAATCATAGTGGGTATGATCGAGGGTATCCGGATGAACCAAAAAATTCAACTTCCAAAGGTGGACGTCGTTGGAACTGTTCACGTTTGAAAGGAGGCAGTAGTCTTCCGGGGCCTCTAATTCTTCTGATGCCCATTTCAGGATTACATATAGACTTAGAGCAACTCGAAGATGAAGCAACACCATAATGATTCACACCGGTGGCAACAACGGAGTTATCTCTCTCTTGAGTATACGAATTTCTTGATAAGAAAAATCCAAATCCTGTAAATTTCCAGGGAAATTATGTGCGCAGGTCATAAACAATAGATTCCATATCCCCGCCAATTCCAAAATACACAAAGCGATTATGCGGGGCAGTCCAGCTACATCGTGTACACAACATTGGCAATCCTGAGAAGCGACAAATTGCTCGCAGTACAGCACAGTAGCTTGGTGTAATCCTCGAAGTTCGTCAGCTCGTAAGCATACGCTAGCCTGTGATCTATATGTTCCATCTATTGTATGAAAGCCAAGCCCGATCTGGATAGAATCACTCGTGTAGACATAAACCAAGAGCTCATAGCTGCAAATCCCTTAACTGGTAAAGAAGTACACAAATTACAGAAACACGATCTGCACACTTGAAGCAATTGCAGAAACGAAGTGAGAAGAGTGTTCGGACGTGCCAGGGAGCGATGATGGTGTAGGAAGAGCGACGGCAACGGCGATGGCGTGAAGCTCGAAACCCTAGAAGAATGACATCTTTCCTCACAAATTGCACTGGGATGGATCAATTACGTAGCACTGTGGCTTTTCGTCGCTGATCAATTAAAATAAAATAAAGCGAGAAATTTCCAAAATGATGATGTTATGGCCACTTCACATTAAGTTAAGGTAAGTGGCCTTAAACGAACACATAACATTGCTTAGTAGATGAGTTGCATTCACTTCCCATAAATGGCCCAATTCATGCCCTGATCACACCAAAATTTCCGTCTAGTTCCAGCTGTGAAATTATTGGGGATTATGTTGAGAAATAGATGTTGGCCCACCACTTTTCACACTATTGCAACCGAAGATGCTGACAGATGGTGCCATAAGTGGTTGGTGTGATCAGCCCCTCAGTCTGATATTGTTGAATCGCAACTTAAGGTTCAAGAATCGTTGTTGGCCCTGCAAAACAATTTCATCTTCCTGAACAATCTTACGCACATTTTACTTTGCACCCATTTCTTGTAGGATATGAAACGCGCAATTAGTGGGAGATGGCCAACAAATCCAAATTGTATCTATAGTTATCTTCCTCATAATTTTCAAAGCATGGAGGAATAGCTTGTTCATTATCAAAGTGCATATTCTCTTTCTCATTAAATGATCATAGATGTTCCTCCGATTATGTTGATTGTTGAGCTTATAATGGTTAAGAAATTTTAAGCACGTAGTTTGATTTTTTTCAAGCACGTGTCTTTTGGTGTATGTTCTTAGATCCATACCTAACCATGTACTACTCAATATATGGGTATCCATTCAAGATTAGTGATTGAATTAGACCATGCTTAAACATGCACTTTTAGCTTTGCACTCGCTTTTCGTAGGGTATGAAGCACACAATAATTGTGAGATGATCGACGAATCCAAATGACGTGCATGTAGCCATTTCCCTACTAATTTTCTAGAGATCATATGAATATCTAATTTATTGTCAAAGTGAAGATTCTATTTCTTATTAAATGATCACATATGGCTCCCCCGCACCCTCAATTATGATGACTATTGAGCTTATAATTGTTAGCAAAATTCAAGCAAGTAATTAAATCTCTTTGAAACTAGGATTTAAGTATATTTGAATTTTAGCATGAATTTCAAACACTTCCAACTGCCAATATAACGTACACTAGACTGCAAAACGACACAAACATAGTGGTTGATGAACATGGAATATAAGCATTTGAATTGTGGTTGTTGCATTGTTGCTTTTGATGTTGTTGTTTGATGTTTTTGTCCCCACAAATTCACATCCCTTATTATTTATGGACAATTGGTTTGTCCAAATATACTTAAATGTTGGTTTTAAACACATGTTTTTTTGGTATACATTCTTAGATCCACATCCAAACACACACCGCTTGAACAAAGATGCCGGTTAAGAGAAGTAACCACAACAAGGCCACTTACCTTATGCCCAAGGGCCATGAACATAAATTGTGTCGAGGGCCCTTGAAACTCATACAAGGCCATAAAAATGGAAAGTGAGATTGAAATTTGTGTGAGTCACAAACCTTCAAGCATATCATAAAGACACAAGTGATCACTCTCTCAGTTGGAATCATGGGATTTCATCGCCATCATAGTATTTGTGTTGGTCTTTCTACATAAACTATAATAAGTCAAGGGTTGTGAGATTTTAAGCATTATCGTCTCCCAGTTTTGTTTTAGACCCACCTCTTTCGGGTGGGCTTGATACAAAATCCAGTAGACCGTGAAACACTATCCATTGCATGTCATGTAGGACCTCCATGTATGCTTTCATCCATTCAAGCTTTGTTGGTTCCCTACGCTCTCAAACTTATGCGTAAAATGAATTAACTACCCAACATTCTCCACCTACTCTAGTACTTTGTTACTCTAGGAAATTAGCCTTGTTGTCAACATCTTGATATACTCTTAGGGCCACTTCAAACACAAAGATTGAAGCCCTTTGATCATTGCATTCTAAGATCTCGCATTGGTCGGAAAGGTCAAGACTGTTCAAGTTCACTTCACACTGGAAAGTGAATGCCTAAGGGCCCAAAGAAATTACCATGAATGAAAAGTCTACATGGATTCCTACATGGCACACTATAAATAATGTTCCAAGGTCTACCACAATTTGCATCAAGCCCATCTTGAAGAGGTTAGGCTTGACACAATTCCAGCATACCATGTTAGTGATATGACCTTTGGATGAGAGTCAAGGGCCCTCACAATTACATGGTCATGGGCATTGGCTCGTGTGTGAAATGACCCTTAGTTCCATAAGGCTTTTGGATTCCCAGACTTTAGAATTAATTTGAATTCATTGAGCCGTTGGCAATTTGAGGGAGCTCGAAATATTAATATACATTCATTTTTATAACCATCCAAATTACACAGGCACGGTGGGTAAGATAATTAGGGATGAACATGTAATCCAGTTAGCCATGGTGGATGAATAGTTTGAGGGACAAGATGAATGAAAGTTTCCGATAGTGCCCTCCTCTTTTGATAAAATGCGTCACTTCTTGTGGATGAACCACGCTGAGACGTACAATCATGGATGAATGCGCCCAGACATTGGATGAAGGAACATTTCTGGCAGTGAATATTTCATCCTACAACTTGCAATACACAAAAACACATGGGTAAATAAGACTACAGTCTACCCTCTCTAAGTGTTACCTCTTTAAGTGTTACAATGCCATAAGTGATACATGTTTCACATTCTCTCGAAAAATACATTAGTAAGTGTTAATTGTTACTTTCTTACAAAAAAATTACTCTCCTCTTTGTTAATTTACAATGTATAATTGTTATTTGTACCAAAATCCATGAAACATATGTTAACTTCCACACCCTGTTACTTCTCCTCCTTTTCTCTCACTATGATTCATGTGGCACTCCACATGTAAGTCCAAGCATCCACGAGTCAAAGTTCCGGCACAATCTTCCAAGATTTAGTCCGGTATTCTTAACCTGACTTGCCATTGGCATCATTAGACTTAGGATCATTCTTACATTTAATTCTACTACAACCGTTCCAAAATGTTGGAAGCATGTCAATATGAGCTCTGGTGATACATTGACATCAAATTCCACTAATATATCATCCGCGATTGCTTCTCATTGAGCTTGTAGATGTTCAATGTTGCTCGATATACTTTCTCAATTATCAATTAGAGTTGTAGGGGACAATGTGTGCACAAGAATATGTGCATTTTGAAGTTGGATTTGATTTGAATCATCCTTACATTCCAATTGAGGAAGATCTTGAATATGATCAGTGAATCATATGTACTTGCCATCATTGGGGATGATTTGGAAATTAGTGAAGTGGTACCGTAGTACCATAGCAGGTTCGTCCTAAAATAATTCTAAAAATAAAAAACGTAAAAATTAGAAAATTCTGAAGACAAAAAAACGAAAATAGAATAAATTAGTTTTTGAAATATTTTGCTATTTCTAAGCTATTTAGGGTCATTTTTACTTATTTTTTGCTAAAAAACAAAAATTGAGAAATTTAGTTTTTGAGAGGCGAACCTTATTTTTTCAAAAAAATTAAATATTCGTTCGCCAGGTGGCGAACCTGCTATGGTGTTACGGTAGATGTTTCATTTTCTCAAACACATGAAGCAATGGCAACCCCTATCTACATTTCTAGAACAACAACAAAACAACATTAGTGAACTTAGGTAAGAGCTTTTGACTTTAGAGAACATCACTCTTTCCCGTATTCAAGAGTCTCATTAAACAATAATAGACTCTTATTTTGGTCACTAAATAAGTGTTATTTTATTTTATTTTATTCGTGTGATGTTATTTTATAAGTGTTACTAATGACCCTATATTTATTACGTAATTGTTACTCTCATGAGTGTTATTTTTTGAATTGCCCACCCTCTCTAACTAGTACAATGTTACAATGCCATAAGTGTGACAGAATTCATACTCCCAAGAGGTACAATCAAGACTCTATAAGTGTTACCCCTATAAGCGTTATAATTTCATATATGTTAAGAAAAATTTACTCCCCTACAAAAACACAATTGGTAAGACTAGTGAGTGTTATGTGTTAAGTGTTATAACATGCTCTACTCCCTTCTTTGTTAATTGCACCTCTATAAGTGTTAATTTTGAGAAAATCAAGGTAATAATATATGAGAGCATACATTTTAAACATGTAATCACATTTATCCCATATTCTTTGCAAACGATTCAAAATTGTTGGAGGCACACGGGTGTTCTTTCGATCTCTATTGAGAGGGAGATAGAGGAAGCTAGGCGCTTGGTAGAGGTTGATGAAGTTGCTACTCTACCTCATCAACTGATGTTGTTGTCATCTGATAGTGAGGTGGGTGACGTGATGAATGCTCATGAATACCTAAATTATGAGATGGAGTTTGATTTAAACAACCCCTATGAACCTACCGATGAGGAGTTTTTGGATATGTATTCCTCAACACATCAAGAAATTGATGTTGACGAGGTTATGGTTGATGTGGTAGAAGAAGTTGTAGGATTGAGTGTTGCTGAGCATTCTCTAGAGACTTCGAAGAAATACTTTGAACAAAGACCAAATGATGCCCTATCACACATCAGGAGCATTCAAGGACTCTAGAAGGAAGTTTCATCTCATCATTTGGAAGCTTCTCATCATACTACTATAGACTCTTTCTTTCGGTTAGTTTAGTTGGAAGAATCTCGTCAAGTTACTACTATATAGATTATTCCTTTCAATTAGTTTAGTTGAATTATGTATTATCATTTGTACTTTCATTTTTTATTTTTATAAAACGTTATGTTCTTCATTTTCAAAAAAATTAAGTGTTATTTCTATAAATGTTATTAATCATCGGTATGAATTCTATAAGTGTTACTTGTTATAATTCTATATATGTTATTTTTTTGCTACTCCCGACCTATAACATTTATAGAGTCTTGACTGTAACACTTAGAGAGGGTAGACTATTGGGTTGAATAAATCCAGTCGCCCAAGATGGATGAATAGTCAGAAGAACCGGATGAATGAAAGTATATGAGGATGACCTCCTCCTATGATAAAATGCATCAGTGAATATGGATGAATCCCGGTGAGAGGTAGTATTATGGACGAATGAACATTTTTGGCGCCAAAGGAGATGGCGCGAAATGAGAGCCCTGCCTCTCGCCTTCCTCCTCCACCTCTTGCTCCCGCGCCATGCCATCGACCAGGGTTTTCACCATCGCCATCGTTCCGAATTGCAACCCTACCGATCGAGCTTGGATGCTGTCCGAGCTTCTTAACCCATTTGAGAGAGCTTTGGAGCGATTGATTAAGAGCTGAGGCGAGTAGAAGACATATCCTCCGAATTGGTCCCCCTTGCATCGGGCTTCTATAGGTTTCGGAGCTCCTCAGGATATTTAGAGGAGCTGTGCTAGGATTTGAGGGAGTGGTTACTATTTGCAGCAATGGCGGGGTGGGACGAGGGCAATGTGTTCTACAGTGATCAGCATTTGGAAGAAGATGGCGCCCATGCGGCCGAGGCCGCCTCACGCCATACCTCGCAGCGCAAGTTCAAGGAATTCATTCGTAGCTACGGGGAGGTTAAAGGTCCTTTTCCTTACAGGTGTGTTACACTTTATCCCTTTCTACTTCTGTTTCTCTCTTTCTGGAGACCCTCATCTGTCCACATTGTTCTTCACCCTGTAGGTGTGTTTTTTTAGTGCAATTCAGACATTTGAGCATGGTAACCCCCATATATCCTCATTGTTCTTCACCCTGTGGATGTCTTTGTTTAGTGCAATTCATACATTTGAACCTGATAACCCCCATCTCTCCACATTGTTGTTCTTCTCCCTGTAGATGTCTTTGTTTAGTGCAATTCATACATTTGAACTTGGTAAAAGAACCACGGCCTTTGGTCTCACTGCAACCCAGCATTGGGTGGATAGGCTGGGTTGGGTACTTCATTGCATTCCGTTCTTGGAGCCAATGCTGTATTGATGTTCTCCTAAGACTTGTCTATGTAGGAACTAAATTGTGAAGCACTGATTGATGATGCAACTTTGAAGACAAACCTACTCAAAGTTGTGGGAGGATGACAATATGAACTCATATAGCTCAATGTGCCTCTGGTTCGAATTGTCACAAATGATGAATGATTCTGCGAGGTGAATGTTACATCAGTGTGTCCTCTCATTAACCTATCAGCTGGGGCATTTTACTGATCAACTATTGGAAATGCCAGAGAGGCTCTGCTGCAAAATCCGCACTCCCTGCAAGTTGCGCTGGAGGACCTCCAAAATTTTGACAGTGACTTGGCTGAAAGGCTCCGGCTCATGCCAGCTGATTACCTGCCTCTGGTGCGTACTCACATTTGGATGCCTTTGAGGTCTGGTGTATCACAATATTATGAAGCATGCTCATTACATTTGAATATGCATTGTTGGCTGTCGCTAGGTCATTGAGATTTGGTGAATACGATTAGTGAGCTTTTCTGAACTGGAATTGAACTGAACGAACCCAGTGATTTTAATAAATTTTGCATTATTGCTTTGCAAAGCACTTCTCTGGCTCCAAGGAGTGCAGGGTAATTGTGGACAATCTCCTTGCATTATTTTAGGCTTGTCATTATAGAATTATCATTTTCCAGGGGTTTCAGCATGGCATAACAGATGTGCTGTGCAACACATATTTCAAACTGGTAATGTGAGTGCAGTTTGAGGTAGGAGCAGCAGAGGTGCTGGTGGGGTTGAAGTCTAAAGTGGCAGGAGAAGATGGTGAGATGGAGGAGCCCGGTACTGGGGATGTGCAAGTGCTTCTCACCTCCAAGGAGAATGCTGTTGAAATACGCACTCTTGCTGTATGTACTATGACCCTCCTTTTATAATCCTGCCATCTTCTTTTTGCACTGTCAGAAATTTATTTTAGTTTCACTGTGCATATTAAGCAACAAATTTTTCCTAGATGTTAGCAATGTCACACAGCAGATTCTGCTCCTTTAGTTAGCTTGGAAATGCAGGTTGTTAGGTTTTGCTTGCTCTACCCAGGAGAATTTTTATGTTGAAAAGACTATAGTTTTAGTCAGAAGGACTGATGTCACAAGCTAATTTCAAGTTTCAAATTTCATACTTGGACTGATGTCCAAGTATGATCATTGCAGTTCGAATACTGGCCAATTCGTGTATTTCTCCAGCAAGCTTGTCTTCTAATCTGCATATCCAAAGTATGTTGTGTTTTACTGTACACTTATGAAACAAAGTTATGACAGGCAAGCAGTATTTCGCGTTTGGTGAAGATCAAGGGCATTGTAATTGCAGCATCTAGAACGAAAGCAAAAGCAACATCTGTGACTCTGCTTTGCAAAAATTGCAAAAACGTGAAGGTTGTTGCTTGCCGGCCAGGCCTTGGGGGTGCTGTCATGCCAAGGAGCTGTGACCACACGAGTCAGGTGTGTCATCATCTGTAGTTTCACCTTCAATAGTACACTATGATGCACCTTGATATGTGCAAGCTTAAGCTGAATGCTACATGTTATGAAAATTTGTTGCTTTTCAAAATTTGGCAAGCATGATGAGACTAATGATGCTTTCGCTCTGGCTGTCAGCCTGGAGAGGAGCCTTGTCCATTGGACCCATGGGTAATTGTTCCTGACAAGAGCAAATATGTTGATCAGCAGACCCTCAAGTTGCAAGAAAATCCTGAGGTAAATGTCAAGATCTTCATGTTAGTTTTCTCCTTAATCCTTATCTAACTAGTCAAAGAATTGAAAATTAGTGTTGAGCATGATAGGGTGGTAACAACACTAAATAAAATCAAACACTAAATATCATATTTAGTGTACTGGTACAGGTACAAATCAATATTCATATTCTGAACATGTGTTGTCTACTAGCCTAGATAGGCACTTTGCCTAGGCGTTGACTAGGCAAACTAGGCACTTATTTCTCAGATGGCAATTGTAGACAGTCTGCCTAGCCACTTATTTCTCACAAGATCAACTGTCGACAGTCGACTAGGCAGGCGTTTTGCCTAGTCAAAAACTACAAGTTGTTAGTGCCTATAAAAGGTCTGGAATATTGCCAGCTCAATTTGAATATTGTGACCTAAGTACCTGAAGTTCCTATCCTTGAGACAGTTAGTAAGTCCTTTCTCTTTTTGTTTTACTTCTAAGCAGTGTCTACAACTCATGTAAGTGATGGACATAATGGCAGGATGTACCCACAGGGGAGTTACCTCGGAACTTGCTTTTGGCTGTTGATCGCAACATGGTACAGAAGATTGTGCCTGGCACACGTGTGACAGTTGTGGGTATTTACAGCATTTTTCAGGCTGCTGGAGCTGGACCACAGTAAGAAACAGACCTGTCTTATCAAGCATTGATATGGTGTCTGTGAATTTGGAGTAGACTTTGAACCTCATGGGAGTGGTGACTCAAGGTTGGGATGGATTGAAACCTATTGCTATGCAGTATACTGACTCTTACTTTGCAGGCAGCGCGGTGCTATTGCAATTCGGCAACCTTACCTACGAGTCGTAGGCATGGAACAAGCAACTGATGCACATAGTGTTGGAGGCTCAGCATACAATACAGATGAGGTTAGGAAATTCTTAAACCTACCACCACTTATAGTTTTCATCTATCTCTACTCTAGATGTAGTGGATGACCACTTATCTGAGGTATTTGAATCTAGTTAGCTCCAGTTGGTTTATTGAACTTGTTATTCACAGCTAATAAGTTGTTGGCAATGTACAGGATATGGAATTCAAGGAATTTGCTCGTAGACCTGATGCATATCAGAAAATATGTGGTTTGATTGCTCCTTCAATTTTTGGGCATGATGATGTCAAGAAAGCAGTAGCTTGCCTACTCTTTGGTGGTGCTCGCAAGGTTGGTTTCTCTCATGGCTACTCCTGTTGATTGTTGTGTGTTGGCCTTCCACCTCAAATGAGCATCATACATCATACATTGTCATTTCTTGTGGAAGCAGATTTTGGGTCTGGCTAAAGGCTTTCTTTCACATGCTTCACCATTACCTCCATCCATTGGACAGCACTGTCGTCTTGACCACCACAATCATGAACTTAAGTCAGGTTGTTTGATTCTCAGATCTTCTTAGACTATTTTGATATTGAGTCCTGTTTTTGTGAAGAGCAGAAGCTACCAGATGGTGTAAGACTAAGAGGGGACATCAATGTGCTTCTTCTTGGAGATCCCTCTACTGCAAAGTCACAGGTGAAATATCTAACTTAGCAATATCCTGCAGGTTCAGTTGATTCACCAATTCATCTGAGTCTCCTTCAGGGGTCTATCCTGAAGATGTCCAGTAAATACATTTCAATATATTGGATTATTCTGTCTTTGCTTCCCAATTGAGGTTTCCGATATTCTAATTATGAACTGAACCTGCACAATAGGTATCACTTCAATATAATGGACATCCAGTAGAGATAATTATTCTGATGTTTATAAGGGTAACAAACCAACTGAAGCGGAAATTGGTCTCTAATTGATGTGCAGTTCCTGAAGTTTGTTGAAAAGACTGCACCCATTGCTGTGTACACATCTGGAAAGGGTTCCTCTGCTGCTGGGCTAACAGCATCAGTTATCCGAGATGCCAGCACGGTAAGTATTCTACTTCAGCTCTGCATGTGAAATCTATGATCCGTTTCACACAACTAGCACAATTCCTCAGCCTTGCCATGGATGCAACATTCTGACAGTTGCACTTACAATTGTGCTGTATATGGTTGTCAACAGCGAGAGTTTTATCTTGAAGGAGGTGCTATGGTTCTTGCTGATGGAGGTGTTGTTTGCATCGATGAGTTTGACAAGATGCGACCTGAAGACAGGTGAGGCCTCAGGAAATGAATTTCAGTGTGATCCTTGCTGCTGCTGTAACATGGAGAAGTTCTATTCACTGGTAGTCACAGCCATCTAGATATATCTAAAATTGCTAATTCTTCCAACCAATATGTGGTTCTCATGAACGAGTTTTTGTGTGTATAGGGTTGCTATCCATGAAGCTATGGAGCAGCAGACTATTTCCATTGCAAAGGCTGGTATTACTACTGTGCTGAATTCTCGAACATCCGTGCTAGCAGCTGCCAATCCCCCATCAGGGCGTTATGATGATCTCAAGGTTTCTACTCTTAACAATGTCTTGGCTTTAAGAGAAACTTTAGAAGAATTTGATCTCAAAATGAAGCCACACTCTTTCAATCCATTGACAATGATGATTGTGGCTTATCTTGTGTATCTTCTGATATCCCTCTTTTGTAATTGCTTCTGAATGTTCTGAATACAGTATAAAATTCACACTAAATCTTGGCTTTTGTGTTGGATAACAGACAGCACAAGAGAACATTGACCTTCAAACTACAATCTTGTCTCGATTTGACCTGATCTTTATAGTGAAGGATGCACGCGATCATCAAAGAGACATGGTAATGAGGCTGTTCCTTTTTATGTATTTGGCTGCTTGGGATATTGACAAGTCAGTTGAGATATTCCTATCTTAAACTGCACTCTGATATTGAAATGATAAATGAGGTGAATCGCTTCATACTTTAGGTGTAAGAAATCCAGTTATCCTGAATGGAGGGTTTGGAACTAGATGATTGGGGAAAGTATGGCATGCTGACTGAGACATGTTTATCCTGATATTACAGCAAATAGCTCGGCACATTGTCAATGTCCATGCAACAGCTGATACCGTGGCAAAAGGCACAGAAGTTCAAGACAAAGAGAACTGGCTTAAAAGGTAAGAGCCCAAGGTCAATGACTAATGCACTCATGGGAGGAATAGGAATTGAGAGATATGATTGGTCAAATATACACAAATATAACTAATTTTGCAGGCACCACTTCTTTTAGACCAGCTTGTGACCTGTGTAGTGCTTTATTGGGTTTCCTTGTCATTTATGCTACCACAAGCCTGAACCATAGTAGCAAAGATTAATGGACTTCTATTGCATGCACTAAACAGGTATATTGAATGGTCGAGAGCTCACTGCAGTCCCCGCCTATCAGATTCAGCTGCTCAACTGCTCCAAAGCAACTATGTCAAGATTCGACAAGTAAGGGAAATACTTTTGCAGTTGGTTTGCTTTTACTAAGTGGCAGAGAGGTGCCACGACTTTGTGTTTGTCTACTCACTATGTTTCTGATGGCACTGAAATTTCTAAGTAGATTCAGACTATCCTTACCAGTCACATAAATGCATCCATGAAACAGGTTTCAAAATGGCAGATGTGAACCACACCTAGCTCTTGCATCAGAAGTGGGTCAGTCTGTTGTTTAGGTGGCCATTTACATTCTAGTTGGAATGATCTTAGTTTCTGTTATCAATGACTGAAATTCTTGTTCTGTGTTCTGAGTACTTTCATATTAATTGCAACAATCACTTGCTTATATGCCGCTCACCTCTTTTCTGGCTGATGTGATAATTCACAGCAAACACGTCAGCAAAATGATGAGAATGGGGGCTCCCCTATACCAATTACTGTACGTCAGCTGGAGGCTATTGTACGCATCAGTGAATCTCTTGCAAGAATGCAATTGTAAGTGTTCTGGTTCTTCTCCTGGTCATCAGCATCAAGTCTCATCAGTTGACTTCATGTATGAACTGTAGTAGACATTAGCGAGAAATCTAGATAGTAGCTTTAGGGAGTTTCAACCTTTTCACAGCCATTCTTGCTACTGTGGAGGGGCTGTGATATCATATTTGACAGATTCCTTAGTTTGTTATAGAATTATACATACAAAGAAATTTATCAATAAAACTTGCCTGCTTCCCATTGACTTCCTGTAGTAGTTTGAGTTTTCTCTGCTGTTATGTTTGGTTCTACTTCGGCATTTGCTGTGGGTAGGCCAAGATGCAGGGGACTTTGATTTCCCTCAGAAGGTTACAATGTAATGAGAAAGCAAGTCTTGTTTTTTTGTTTTTGGGTGGACCACACCAGATCCTCAGTGGCCACGGAGGAACATGTGGCTGAGGCGATCCGCCTGTTCCATGTTTCAACACTGGATGCTGCTCGGTCGGGCATTACAGCCAATCTTGTTGTCACCCCGGAAATGAGAGCAGAGATTCAGGTCCGTGAGCTCCATAATAATTATGTCCAACTTCTCCCTAGTCTCTTTAAAAAAATGGCCCACTACAGGGGATAGTACTTTGAGCGTTTTACAACTACTGGTACTGTAGAATCCCTCCTCTAATAGTCATGAATCATTGTGTTAAGTGAGTTTGTGATACTTTGCCTAATCTTTAGCAACTCAACTTTGTTCAGAACTCCACTAAACCCTAAACCCTTGTAACTGGGAGGGTGCACTGTTGTCAATAGCCAATGGTATATTTCCTTGCATGAGCTTATTTTCTCTTACAAGTTCTGAACAATACTTGTTATATCACCTAACATGACGATTTATAACTATTTCATCACAAAGATAACATGTTCTGGACAACACTTCACTGCGTGATACTTAAAATGTATATTGCCTGATCCAGCCATGCATTCGTGTTTTGCAGCAAGTTGAAGTACAATTGAAGAGACGGATGGGCATTGGTAGCTTTCTATCAGAGCGCCGTCTCATTGATGAGATCATGCGGACAGGAATGAGTGAATCGTCTGTGAGTTTTCTCTACCCTCTCTGTATTTGATCTACAGAAACTCCTTTGCTTGAGAAGATTGTAGACACATACTTTTTTAGTTCTAGATCTACACTTGGCCACAAATCCAGTTCTTGGAACAAGTTAGGAACATATTTTGTGCATCCTTTGAGGACACTCACTATAATCCTTGAGATATACTCCTTATGGCTGAACCAAGCCATGTGTTGTTAAATCTATGTTTGACATTTCAAATCTGACTGTCTACAGATTCGGCGAGCTCTCATTGTGATGTCCCAGCGGGATGAAATTGAGTACAGGAGAGAAAGACGTGTGATTGTTCGCAAGAGTTAGCAATAGGAACAGGATAACTTTTTGGCCTCCTTCATTAAATCTTTCAAGAGGAAGGCTTTGTATATTTTTTGGAAGGAAAATAACTGTATAATTACAAGCATCCATTTTCTGACTTTCTGAAGAGGAAGTCGCATTATGTAGTTGCAAGTGCAAACTTCTATTTTCATTGCGGCACACATTGAAGACACGATGCAAATGGTCTTTATAGAATACATAAGGTACGTATGCTATAGCTGAATAACTGGATGAGGCAAATTTTGATTGTGTTACCAACTAAATCACAAAGATTACCATTTCAAGATTCAAATCATAGTTGGGATGCAAAAGTTATAATAGTCCACAAAGAGGATTACCTTTCTCTTTGAGTGATCACATAGGACCTCCCAATTTTGTTAACAACTGACCCTAGAATGTTGAGCACATACTGAGTCCAGTCTTACTGTAAAACAACTTCTTTTTGTTTGTTTTTGTTTATTAATGTCTGTTCTTAACTACTCCCTCCGTCCCAAAATTATTGTCCTACCTCCGGAGTTTTATGTTCCAAAATGTTTGTCAGACAAACATTTTGGAACATAAAACTCCGGAGGTAGGACAATAATTTTGGGACGGAGGGAGTACAAACCTTGCTATATACCACTCGAGTATAGGTTAACAGTTAAGAATATCTTCACTTGAACATAAACATTCTTAAAGAAGATTATGTGGGCTCAAGAAGAGTGACCACATAATTAAGGCCCACATAATGTACTTAAGAATGTTATGTTCCTTTCTGATGCACCAAAGAAAATTGAGCATACCAAATATTGAGGACATGAAAAGGGGCTGAGAGGTGGCCGTGCTGGCAAGCCTGGCAATCAATCAGGACCACCATTGTCCGGGTTGGCAATCCGTGTCCTGTTGCTGTACATGTGCTGTTACCTGATGACAGTCTGATTGCAAGCAGGTACTTGGTCTGCCATAGCTGAGAAATATATGTATGTACCATTGTTGGACTAGTATTGCCTTAGTTTGATATCACTCGTGTATGTGTAATGATGGTTGTAAATTCTTTGATACCAGTAAGGTTTTTATATATACACACACACACACTTTTTGATGTCTTTCTGTTCCATATACCATCCAAGATCCCTTATACGTAGGTGAAGTTATCCCTACCATCATGATGGCATTAGGATTGTATGAACCGAAAGAATGATTCTATTATACAGATATTCTCTCGTCTTGCGATACCCAACAAGTATCAACATCTAAGTGGTATTAAAAATATATTAAAATTACCAATATACCATTGCATTCAACTTTATACCAAGCTTTCAGTTGGACTTGCAGGGGGCAGGGTTTGCCAATGTCTGCTGGCTTTTGGCATCCAATAGCTTTCAATGTTGTACTATGGGAACAAATGTACACAAGGCCTGCCACAATCAACCCTAGGCTTATCAAAATCTGATTGGTATGACAATTTTAATACGGTCAAGTAGGTCTTGGATGCCAACATACCATGATGCATTTAGCTATATGCCGGTCTAACATTGGTACATTTATAACCACTAGTCTCCATGGATTTTTTTTAAAAGTGGGACTAGGGAGCATGAGAGGTATAACTTTCAATGTTGTGCTATGGGAACAAACGCACACAAGGCTTGCCACAATCAACCCTAGGATTATTAAAATGTAACTGATATCACAATTTTGATACGATTGGGTAGGTCCTTAGATATCAATATATCGTGCATGCATCTATACACTAGTCTAACATTGGTACATATATACCACCTGTCTCCATGGGCTTTTTTCAGTTGGACCAAGGAGCACGAAAGGTATAGCTTTCAATGTTGTGGTACGAAGATAAATGCACACAAGGCAAGCCCCAATCAACGTAGACTTATCAAAATTTGATTGGTACTTTGATGTTGATACGGTCGGGTAGGTTCTTGGTGGGTTAGGGAATCGTAGTGTCTACATATTATACTCATCCATTGCAAAGGTGAAAGTGTAACGAATTATATTATGGCATGTAAATGAATGTATTTAGACGATCTGACTCCAGAGATAACATCAGACACCCCAAATCAATATTACTTAGTGGAGTCTAGTTTGAATGAATCCCGACATCCATGATGGATGCGTTCACATAGATGCCTTCTTGGATACCAATACAGTCTAACCTCGTTAATACGACACTCGTTATACGACACCCTCGATATTACGACACATTTTTGCGAGACCAAACTTTTTAGTTCAAAACTCCCTCTTTTATACGACTACGACACTCGATAATGCGACATTTAGAATCTCCGTTTTGTCATATTTAAGAGGTAGTTAATGCTAAAATTCCTTTCATCCATGTTATGTACATCTAAAATACATCCATTTTCACTTGAGAACTACTTGGGAACTTCACTTATCATTGGGAACTTAATGATAATTAGGGTTACTAGTGTAGAATGGACATGGTTAGGGTTAGAGTGGCCTCCTGCCTAGTATGTTGCCTTGTATATGGGTGATATAATATCACCAGTATCTTGATGCTAAACATCATGCATCATTGTTGTCTAGTTTCTTATTAGAGAACTCTTTATATTTTGGTGTTAATGAAATTATTAGTTATCAAAAGTTAGTAGGGAATTTAGATAAGATGACAGTTGCTAAATTGGGTAGGCAACACCAGAGATCTTTGGACTCCTATTTCAAGAGTTCTTGAGAATATTTGTATTTGTTTGGAGTTATAAGTTATTATTTCATACCATCTATATTGCTTAAACTCGTTGTATATATTTTTAAGCTCATATTACTTATGTTTTCGTATTCCCTCGATGATGCAACAACTTTATGCCATTTGTCATATTAATGAGAAGACGACACCTCGATAGTACGACTTTTTGTGTGTTTCCCAAACGTGTCATACTAAAGAGGGAGAACAGTATACCATGGAGTTCAGTCCAACATTGTCACATACATACCACCTGGCGCTGTGGGCTTTGTCAGTTGGAGCTGCAGGGAGGAGCAGGGCTATGGCTGTGTCTGGACATCAAATGGCTCTCGATGCTGTGTGCTGTGGGGACAAATTTAAGTACAACCAGGGCAGACACATGTAAGGAAGTAGGTGATGTAGAGGAGAGGAGGCCAAAACCCATTCTGACAGTCTGCACAAGGTTTTGTTTCTAGCTAGTGTACCCACCTGCTGCAGGGCAATGAACAAGGAGACCCGGCTGCTAGCTAGTTGCAGATGAACTGGTTGGGTTTGAGAAACAACCACCGGTTGAAGAAGTTCAAGACTTCAGGAAAGTTACCCGTCATTTTAGAGGTATCGCAGGAATATACCCTCCATGTTATTTTTTTATTTTTATTTTTTTTGAGACAGAAGGCCGACAGGCCAACGCCAAAGCACAGGAGGTAGTTGACCACCTGGCAAGTTTTCCGTCAGGTAGAGAGGAGATTTCACAGCCGGGATTCGAACCGCCAACCTCTTCCTTGAGATTTGGGTATCCCTCCACCATCATCCGGTAGTTTAGGGTCGTCTCGGACCAATACCCTCCATGTTATCAAGAACAACCGAAAGATGTCAACTTGGAACCAGGTGGGCTTGGGAAACACTACACTGAACATGATATTTAGTGTCATATGGTACATAGTTGTAGATGAACTGGTTGGGTTTGACAAATAACCACCGGTTGAAGTTCATCAAGACTTCAGGAAGATTACCCATTGTTTTAGAGGTTATCGCAGGAATATACCCTCCATTTTATCAAGAACAACTGAAAGATGTCAACCTGTAACCAGTTGGGCTTGGGAAACACTACACTAAACATGATATTTAGTGTCATATGGTATTTAATGTCACTATTGTAACTTTTTGGATGACACTTCTTATCGATAAGTGAACAAATATTGTCATGGATAATGGATGAGTTCATATATTGGCCAAAACCCTACTTTCTCTTGTCTGCAACTTGTGATGAAATATTGTCATGATTGAAATTTGGATGAAAAATCACTTGGCAAGTGGCAGTAATTGCAACACTGTAGATCTGTACCCCCCCCCCAATTTTTAGAATTTAATTTTTTTTTAAGGAATGACAAAGATCATTGGGTTAACATTTAGTGTTGGTGACACTATACTGCAGTTTACAATTAGTATTGAGCAAGACAATTTGAATTGGTGACACTGAATACCATAATTTAGTGTAGCATCTCGACCAACAATGTCTAGAAATCTCCCTGGACATTGGAACGGAGAGAACCGATGAGCTATACTATTTTGTCAGATTAGTGTGGGTTACTATTTGGAGTTATGTGTTGCTATAACTTTTTACCGACATCATCGTTTTTTTGTCAACTAAGTCATATCATATTCTTCGGTGTGCATATTAACTACTTATGTTATTTAGGTATAAAAATGATACTCTCAGTAAAAAAGTTAGAGCAACACATAACTTCAAATGGTGCTCCACACTTATTAGACAACATAGTGTAGTTACAGATGAACCGGCTGAGTTTCAGAAAATAATCACTGAGGTTCAAGACTTCAGGAACATTACTGATCATTTGAGAGGAATCTATAGAATATACCTCAAATTAGCAAAGAAAACCGAACGATGTCAACTCGTAACCGGTTGCACTTGGAAATACTAAATTAGGATCTTGACCGATTATGCTCAAAAACCTCCCTGGACACTGCTGCAGATGGTCTAACTTATTTCAACCATGTCAGAGTCCATCACGATAATCCTTGCAACACAGAATGCAGCTCAAAGCTATTGGTGCAACAGCTAGCAGGCTCTCCAGAACGGACCTGGAAGGGAAGGTCTTTATCATATTATTAGGTACTTAGCGCCCTAAAGACCGAGGCGGATGTTTTCGTCCAGGTATACGTTTACCAGCGTATACGTTTATGTCATATTTTCTAGTTGTGGACACGTGGATGGTTGTAAAATTTGTGTGAGCAATCCTTACTTCGAAAATTTATGTCATTTATACATCCAAATTTATCACAAGAGGTGCTGGATTACTTCGATAAGTTGTTGAATTGGACTAACCTGTTTTACACTTTGGTCTTTAGGGGTTAAGAGGTCTTAGCACTAGAAGAAATCTTGTCCATTTCAACCCTCCTTTCGACTAGGCCATCAAGACTAAACCAAGAAAATGCATAAACAAATCAATTCGGTTGGGAATCGGGTGGCACCTTCCACTAAGAAAATGCATAAACAAATCAATTCGGTTGGGAATCGGGGGGCACCTTCCATAGGTACACCACGGGTACCTTCCGGTTGCCTACCAATTGAATTGTTCATGCATTTTCTTGGTGCGAGTCACGATGGCCTAGGGTTGAAATGGACACGATTTCTTCTAGTGTAGATTGACAAGTTTCTCTTTGCACCCACTTCTTGTAGGATATGGAAACACACAATCGGTGCGAGCTGATTAGCAAATCCAAATCATGCCCGTAGCCAATTCTAATATCATGTTCAATGTCAAAGTGAAGGTTTCTCCGAGTTATTAAAATGATTAGCTTGATTGTTGCGTCTAGAACGGTTGATACATTTTGAGCATGTAGTCCAATCTCTTTCCAACATTGGCCTTTTCAGTGTTTGTTCTTAGATCCACACCCAACCATTCACCACTCAAATAGAGGTGTCCGTTTAAGATGAGGCACCAAATTAGGCACATCTATCTGTACCCCTGTAGCAACTCCTATGGTTGGCAATGGAAAATCATTCCATTCTCAATACCATAAAATAGTGTGTGCATCATGTTCACATAATTAACCTATGCATCACTCAACCTGATCGAACAAATGGAATGCTCTTGTTAAGCCTTTTTTACACAATTGATCCAAAGTTCAACACCATATTTTTACTTGGACTTATTGTAATTGCACAGTCAGCATGAACCTTATTTCTTCAGAGGCTTGAAGAAGCATTGTAGGAAGAGAGTGGAATGCATGCAATGAACGGGGAGAACCGACTGCTAGTTACAGATGAACCAATTGAGATTGAGAAATAACCAGTTTGAAGTTCTAGACCTCAGGAAAATTATCGATCATTTTAGAGGAATCTATGGAATATACCCCACGTTGCAAAAACTGAAAGATCACAACATGCAATTGAACCGGTTGGGGTTGGAAACACTTGGATTTTGACGGACTGACCGTGTTCAAAATCTCCCCAGACACTAATCTCCAGCATGACGGAAATTGCTGATCCTAAATTCTCTTGAACCCTTGCATAAGAAACTCTCTCTCACCTGGAGGTCATTAATTGCACTCCGATACTCTAGGAAATTAGCCACCTCTTTATTCCACCTTTATGTGCTTCTGGTCCCAATAAGTCCTTTGGCTTCCCAGACGACCACAACCAATTTCATTGCAATATGGGTGTGAGAGGAATAAGAGCACGTCGGGGTAATGAATACGCATACGGAAACATTCAACACCAGAGAACATGGCATCAGCTACCAGACAGCTGCAAGTTCCACTCTCATCATATTTCGAGGCTCCACCAGGCCGCTGTCCTTTGAGAGTTGCACTTTGAAGTTCTGAAAGGATGATCATATAACTTCTGCCAAATAGCATAGACATGCCAAGTTCTATTACTTTTTAAAAATTGGATTGACCTACATTGTACTATTTTAGTGGTATCTGATTATGGTAGAAAAATGGAAACAGTGGAAATAAGATGATTTGGCCAAGAAAAGTGGCTCGCAATTTGTGCAATATTTTTCAGAGATGGAGTAGAGGAAATGATGAGGAAGTTGCAAGTTGTTTCGTAATTTTATTCCATGCAAATACATAGTTGTACTTTTCTAAAGGGGCAAGTAAGTCAATCCCCTACTTGTACAGTAGAGTCTCCCTAATTTGAGCATCAAGATATCCTATTGTGCGTACGAATGCACACAAAACGGTGATCTCAATGGCCACCAAAAGTGATCCAAAGTGGTGTGAAACAAGACCTATCTAGGCAATCATTGCATTTGGCCTATCACTGCATCCTTTTGGACCACCACTTTTACAATTAGTCATTTTGGGTCCACACAAGAATCATTCTTCTCCTAGTCTAGTGCACCAGCAGTGGTGATTCACCATTTTGCATTTTTTTAAACCTAAGGTATGGCTCTAGAAACGGGCTACCAAAAAAAATGTGTTTAAAAGAGATTGGACTATGTGCTCAAAATATAATTATCAACCTAGGTTTAGTAGTCAACATAATTGGGACGGCCTATATGACCACTTAATGAGCATGAAAATCTTCACTTTGATGATGAATAAGATGTTCATATGAACTCCAAAAATTATGAGGAAAGTGGCTACAACCTCAATTTGGACTTGCTTGCTTCCTTGCTCTAATCATAAATCGAAAAGATTAACCCATGTAGAATGCTTCCTCCATCGGTATTTGATCAATAAATATTTTTGAAATTTTGTCACATGGCAATTTTACATTGCTTGAGACCACACACATCCCACACATACATTTATATTTGACATCAAAAAAGATGAACTAGGAAGCACCTTACAGTAAGTTATATCTACACAACACAAGATTATCACAACCCAAGATCGTGCACCCCTCCCCAACTAATCTTGGCTAGAATTCCTAGAAAAAAACTGAATGAACACTCGTAAAGCATGCTAGAACCAACATCCCACCCAAACCCAACACTCCAAAATCTTGCACTATAAGTACATATTATTAAAGTTCAAGGATGTCCACCACCTTAACACTAGGTTCCCATGTTGGTTTCAAGTCGTCTAATAAGGGCCATTTTGCATGTGAACCAAGGATTGTGACCATATAATTGTGAGGGCCCTTGATTCTTATTAAAAGGTTGTCCACCGACATGGTCTACTGGAATTGCTCTGGCCTACCTCTTGGAAATGGGCTTGACGCAAATTCCAACAGACCATGATACCTTTTTTTCTTTCAACATTCCATGTAGGAATGAAACCATGTAATATTTTCATCCAGGATAATTTCTTTGGGCTCTTAGGCCTTCACCTTCTAGTGTGAAGTGAAGTTGGACAGTCTCGACCTTTTCAACCAATGAGAGATCTTAGAATGCAATGGTCACGGGCCTTCAGTCTCATGCGTGAAGTGGCCCTAAGACAACTTTGTATCTTAGCTTGTCTTGGATAAGTTTTGATGTGCATTGTTGGGGAGTCATGTTGCAAAATACATAGAAACATGAATCCTTCACCGAGCGATGTGACTAAACCCTTGAAGGTCCATAGGCCCATTATGGGCCATAAAGTGTCACATGAGGTATTTAAAGGCTGCATAGTGTTGTTCTAAGTTGATGACGTCAAAAATAATCTTGCTTAAAATTGATGAATTGATCAAATTTTAGACTTGACCAACAATGTACGAAAAGAAAAGAGAAGGGCTTGTACAAACCCTCACGTAGGCCTTGCAATGGTAGCTTGAAACCTAAATTAACCCCTAACTACATATGTAGTTAGTTTTTTGCTATCACTTAAAAAACAACAACCCAGGGAACTAGGTCATAGGGAAGATTGAGCTAGTGTCTATAAGGATTAATGTCACATTGGATTAAGGTTCTAATAACAATCTAGGTCTTTTACTCCTTTATTTCCTCTTTCTCAGACTTAATCTCCACTCTTATGTTTCATTGGTGCTTTGAGTCGTGTGTGGGTCTGTCCTATTTGACGACTCCTATCACTCTAGTTTCACACTTTCTAATTCCGTCGTGAAGCTCAAAAGCTTTGGCAATAGTCTTTTCAGATCTTGGCAATAGTCTTCCAATGTATTTTCATCCTATTGGGGTTAGTATCTTCTTCCTTAATTAAATAATCGCTTAATGCCATCAATCATAATTCAAATTGCATTGCTCAAAGAATTTGTTCCTTCACTTTATCTCATTTGCCATTTATTGATTATAATTATAATTTACTTATCTCGTAATCTTCATTGTCACATAACACACACCGGCTTGCTTCGATTCCTGCAACATTCTTACATAATCACATAACTTATAGGCTATAGCCATTAGAAACCATACAATCTACTTCGACGGCTAGCCTAATTCCTTTCACATCAAACCCTATCTTTCTCATTCCTAATCATATCAAAACACGCTCTTTGTGGATTAGATTACTTGTCGACTCAACATCATCATGATATCCTAATTTCCATCATATCTCGTCACTCTCTCTCAACTTCTTGTTTGTCCGGGTAATGATCACTCTGAACTACTTCCTCACTTCAGTTCAGGTAGTTACTTAAAACGTCTCCCTCCTTTCCTCTCAGCCTCTCAGTCTCTACCAGTTTCATCTCTCACAGGCTATAATATGGTAGGGCGTGCTCTCGACACTCGGCTATGGCCGCACCAAACTCTCGGCTTTCGGCTCTCTGTTTCTGTCTCTCGGCTCTCCGTAGAATTTATCTCTCTGTTGTGCATTAGGGTGACTTAGCCGTCTCTGAGGATCACTCATGTTTGCATTGATTCTCCTATCTTTACAATATTGGCCATCTTATGACATTCTTGGCTATGGCCCATATCTTGTTTCACTCTTAGGCGATAGTCCAAATTTCTTACAAACTCTTCTTCAATTTCTCACCACAATGCTCCTGGCATCCTAACCGTGCTACAGACTATGGCCCTTGCAATGATTTCTACTTAGGCTATAGTCAGTCTCTCTCCTTTGAGAGCTTCTCTCTTGATTATGCTTCACATTATGCTTATGTTTCTCTCCAATTAGCAGTTACTCTTAGATTTTCCCCAACCATGGCTATAGCCTTCGTTGTTGTTTCTTGATTTCGTTCCGGCTCTCAGAACTACGGCAGTGCCTTCTTCAAGCTACTTCTTTTAATCTCGATATACTTTGATCATTGAATTACGGTAACACCAACATTTACTCAACAACCTCTCATACTTGACTTACGTACTTCACTCGCTTTGCATTCCCTCCACTCACTGGATTCATACATCTTCCTGATATGCACTCGCTCGACCATGCACTTCGGTCACAGACTATTGCCAGACTCATATCCATAACATAATTATATTTACTCAATCAATTTTGATTCAACGTGTTTGTCTGCATCCCCCTATCACAGGCGGTGATGCTCCAACTCTAATCCTACTCAAAAGCTAATACATTCGATTCTAACTCTCTTGCCTATAGCCTAACTCTCCACGGCTATGGCCTTAGTAGATATAACAAGAAGTGTCTTCTCCTTGCCGATAGCCCACTTATCAAGCTCGGAGCTCCCGGCGGTTGCAACTCCTAAAACTACTTTCCTCGGGCTATAGCCTTCTGATTTCATCCTAAACTAACTTTCATCTATCATTTTAGTTACTTCATCATAAAAAAAAATTCTTTCTTACTACCAGGCTATGGCCAGAAAAATGGTATTACAACATACCATGATAGTTAGGATCATTCCCATGTGTTTCCACTATATGTATATATAGTGTTCTAACCTAAGGCACTTGGACCTTATGTGGTCACACTTCTTAATCAAAAGTCTATATTTGAATGGTGTATGGCAAGGCTTGTTATTGGATATGGACACACACCAGAGCGACACGTATTAGAATGAGATTGGACCATGTCTCAAAACATAGACACATTTCTATGTGGATAAAGATTAAAAAGTGAAGATAAAAGTAATCTTCAAAGCTCTTGACCTCTTGTGACTACTTTTGCATTGCAATTCGACTCTGAAACTTTACACAACGATCTTCATGCATTGTCACAATTGCTAACTCAATGAGACAAATTCTGGTGCAATCCAACGGGCCAAATTGACTTTGGAGTTGGAAGAGCCCACAAGAGGGCCAAATGCCTTTAAAAGTCCGACCTACTTCAGCGTGCAATTCGGGCAGCACCTTCCTTTCCGGGGCCTCCTTTTTGTTTCATTCGGTCTCCCTTTTTATCTTTCTTGAAAAATTTGTGGAAGGGGATTTGTGTGACAACGTTGACTTCAAGGTGAGAGTATGCTTTTGAGGGACGATGCTTTCCCGAGTGGTATGATAACCCCCGCTACCTACTTTTTTCCTTCATCTATACTTTTCTATACTTTTTTTTTAAAAATTAACTTTTTTAACTTTTTTTCTTGTTTTTCATGTTCTCAAATAAGATGTTTTCCTTTGGGTCTCCATTGGAATGAATTGATATTAAAGTTTATGAAGCCATAGGCTAATGGGATTGAAAGTACATTAGGATGGTTTCAAACTGGCTAATTCCCTAGAGTGGTGGAGTGCAGTATTCTCCACGAGATAGAGGCTAATATGAACTTGATGGTCCAATTGAAAGAAAGACTTGGGACTCCCTAATATCGTCTTCTCAAATAGTGATTGAAACTTATCTCTAATGGAGTTATATAGGGGACACTCCAACACAAAGTGTGCCTCATTTTCAACTACGTTACAAGAGCAAAATTGGCATAATCTCTAATCTCTAGAGATAGGGATAGTTGACCACCATCCAATATTGATGGCAGGTCTATGATTCAAGGTGCGGTAAGCAACAATGATCTTGCATTGTGGTGGTGTCGATGGTTGCTTCAAGTACAATTCACATTTGTATTCGAGAAAATCCTTGAGGTGGAGGTAATCTAGTTTCTTCCCTGAGAGATGGAAAGAGTTCCGTTCTTTACAAAGAAAAGACTCCTTGATATCATCATATGTGATTTTTGATGTTGGGTTGTCATGGGTTTCCCAATGAGATAGATCCCATGATGGCTTCCACATGGTTGTCGATTTGTGCCATATGTGCCAGGGATACAAGCATACCTCATATCCATTCAACATAAAAAAAACTTGTACCCTTTAGGTTTTGTTGCCAATTCATCTCAAATAAACTCCAATATGCTAATTCAAGATCTATGAAACTAATTCCAGTGTCAAATCAACTAAAGACAACAACCTCCAGACTGCATATTATTTTAGGACTTTTATGTTGGATGAATGAGAAGTAGGCTTGTAAATGATCATTCCCTCTCTCCATGTTTTCTTCCCTCCTTTTGCACTTTACTTCATCCTCTTGCTTTATATGCACAAAGAGCATGCAAGTCCGAACTTCAAAAATAATGGCATGTAAGAGAGAGTCAAGTACACTACATACATGGGCCTTCTCACAACCCTACTTTTTCATGCATTTGTATACCCAATTTGTTGAAGCTACACTAATTATCCCAATTAGTGAGGGAGGGCTAATAATGCGTGTGGGAAATTAGATAAGGTGATGCTAATTTTCTTCACGCTATGAAATTAGTAAAGCAATGTTCATCTTGGTACTATTCACTGAAAATATTATTCATATTACCACTATTCACTGAAAGTACTGGCACTATTCATTGACAAGCATGTGTTTGAATTTTTTTTTAATCACTCTACAATCACCTTAGAATAAGCATTGATTTTCTTGAAACGTATGGTAAATGAGCATATATTCATGAATTTAGTATCACTCAATAAAATTTTTAGCCCTCACTAATTTTGTGACTTGGCAAAAGTAAAGTGTGTTTTGGGAATTAGTACATCATGCATTAATTGGGATAATCAATGTAGTCTGTAAAGAAACAATAAAATTTTAAAAAATGGAGCTTTGAGGTCCCCCAACCACGATTGATGTCTCGTACTGTCTTGGAATTAACGCAAGTTGGCAAGAGGGAATTATTTGCATACAAGTGTAGTAGTTCTTATTTATCCAATCAAAACACCCTAAAATGGTATGTCACAACATTATTTAGTTGCATGGTTGTGTTCCACTCTATATTCAACATCTGACATGGGTCTCTGCTATCTTACCTTCATGGGAAGAAACTTAGAAAACAGGAAGAAACCAATGCCAATATGATATTGAATAGTGTCAGTATTTTCAATGATAGTGTTGCTATGAATAGTATTTTTAGTGAATAATACCAAGATAAACAATGTTTCTAGTGAATGGTATCGGGATGAACAATGATACCCGTGAATAGTGCCGGGAGTATAAACTCCACCCAAATATCCAAGTGTTAGCTTGAATGTACAAATAATAAGGGGCCCACAAAATATAATTGGCATATTCCAAGGTCATGGAAACCGACCCACATGACCAAATAATGTTATGGTAGGTTGGAGGTTGCTTACTTTTAAACAATCCGATACGAAAATCAACTTCAAAGACCTTGTCTTAGTCTAGTGAACAACACTCGAAGTGGGTTAACCAAAAACTTACAGAGGATAGAGTCTTAACATGAATGGATGAGAAATACACGCGTATGCAACAATTTCCTCTTGCATGAGCATAATTTCTTTGGCAAAGTATGTATCAAGTATGCAGGTGTTATTCAGTTAGTTCTTGTTGTTGTCCACCTTCTATTGATCATATTTACATCTTCATATCTGCATTGGTAATCTATGATATCAATAGAATATAGAATATAAAATATCAAAAGGATTCATATTGAAAATCATACCTCCCTTGAGTTAGTGTGGTTTTTGGAAGTGCAATAGTGTTCGTTGTCAAGGGCTTGTTTACAGGAAAGCCATTAGGCCATGGCTCTTGAGAATCCTTGAATTTTCATAGGCTCATTGAGTGGCACAGACCCCCGATAATGAGGATAATTGTGGACTACAACCCATAACATTTCAATGGATGTAAAATCTACATGGAATCACAGATGGCCAAGTATGGAGAATGTTGGCCATGATTTTGTAGGGGAATTTTTCCGGACAACTCTTGGAAGGTAGGTGTGGTGTTAATTTTATTTAAAAAATTTCTAGCTCAAACATGATTTAGGTGAAAACATGACCTCAATTGAACTAGAAGATTTTTAATTGAGGAGGTCTAAATGGGCTATTGTCTTAAGATATCATGAAGTAGTGATTGAAAGGACCATAGTCTGATATAAAGAGATGTGTAGGTCGAGATCTACATGTGCTCATTGAGGAATATATAAGCTAGCTATTCTGAAGTATCTTTTAGAGATGAGCATGTTTTGTTTGGACAATGCATGAACTTCTGATACTAATCCTAGCTCTGTAAAGTATGATCTCCAAGAAGAAATCAAACTTTCTGTCTCTAATAATAGATACATGAACTTGTAATCCAAGATCATTGACGGAGATTGTGAGTGATAGCAAGGTGTTTGTGCTGGATTGCTAAATTGTCTTGTCACATTTCAGTGAGTCACTTGAATCGAAGTTCAGATTAACATTGTATCAACGTGTGACCTCGAGGTCTGACTGTAGTCCTTGTATCAAACAATCTATGAGGGCTCCATAGTTGCTAGGCCATCGACTGATGATATTTGTAGTAATTGAATTTGCGGGCAGAGTGCTTGTGTTGGCCGTATCATCTTCTCATCCTTCAGTACGTATTGTCTGAGAGTTTCTGATCGATCTCTTGGTATATATTTCCTGTTGAATGATGAGTTAAAGGTGTGTCTTACTCTGGGCATCTACTGCGCCCCATAAAGACAGAATTCATATCCAAGTGTTGGGCAGCAGATGAGTCAATCATTGACCTTCACACTTTACTCTCTTTGATGGGGAATTACAACTCTGGCTATGTACTTCCTGGATGTAAATTGATTGAGAGATTATTGGATACCTAGACAGAAAATGGTCTGTAGCAGTGTTCAAGATTGAAGTCTTCAATGCCCTTCAAACGTGATTTGGCCCTTCAAAATATACCTCAGTTGAAGTCCTCAATATAATATGCCCGCCACAAGAACCAACAAGCGTAGGGCATTGTCACTACAAGAAGTGGAGTTAGATGGTTGATTTGTAATTCTTCAGATTGTACTGGAAACATGTACCGTATAATTCATGCACAAGTTTAATATGAGTTTTGTATTCCATTTCTATATTCTTGGATTGACGTCTTGGATTTGAACCAGCCCTTCAACTGAAGGGCTGAAATTTGAGAGCCCTTCAAAAGGAAACTCATATGAGGGCTGCAATCTTGAACACTGGTCTGTAGTGAGAGGTGCTGGGTGATTGTTTAATCTTGCAATTGAAACCAGGCTGGTTGTGTTGGCTTTGTGAGGTACGTTTTATAAGAGAAATGATCAGTTCCCCAGTCTTGCTCAGGCTATTGTCACTGTGGATGTTATAAATGCTTAGTCAGTTAACAAACTTCACTGTAATCTGGAAGAGGATGGGAGTGAAACCAAGAGTCTCCATTCTAAAAAGATTTGTTTGAATGGTAGTCAATTAATGCTGATTCACTTGTGTTGAAGAGGGGGGGGGGGGGGAACACCTGTCCTCATTGACAGAAGACCTTCGAGTAGTAGGGCATAATGCCCAAAATTCTCCTGACCCCACGATGCACTGGTACTTTCATGCTTATTAGTGTAGAACTAAGCTTCAATTCTCAGGGCCGCTTCACACTATGGCCGAAGGCCGAGAGGCCGTTGATTTCCACCAATTATATTGCAGGAAACCATGAATTCGGCCTTTCGACCCTTCACACTAGTGGCCAATGTCCAAAGGCCGTCACTCTCCAAAATGCCTACATGGCAGTACTTTTTGTACTAAGGCGACAAACTTTCGAAGGAAGTTTGGGTCGGACAAGAATGGAAACCCAAACTATGGTTGAGAGGCTGTCGATTTCTGTTCATAAAAAAATTTCAGAAACTGACAAGATCTTGGTCGTTAGATTGGAGGAGTTGTTTTGGGAAGGGAATAAAGTGGGAGGCTCCTTCTTCCTTTGGACTTTGGGCTTGGCCTTTGAAGGCTTCACACTATGGCTGTCCAAGTCAAGAGGCCGTGGGAGTTCATGGCCAAAGGTTTGGACTTTGGGCTTGGCCTTGGGAGGCTCCACACTATGCACAACCGAAGGCTCCAATTCATATATTATATTGGCTATTTTCAGCCCATTTCTTTGGACTCTCAACAAAGTTTGGCCATTCAATTGCACAGCCTCTCAACTTGAACGGCCATAGTGTGAAGCAACCCTTAATACCAATCTTGATGAAGACGGGATTGCATGTCTTCAAGCACCATGTGGAAAGTTATGCAATGTGTCAGTTATTCATCCAAAGGTAGCTATGACATGGAGACTGACTCGAGAGAGGAAATCACCATATCTCACCCTCCACGGAAAAACTAAACTGGTTAAAAATAGCCATGCGTCCAAAAGGGCGTCAAGAATGCAGTAAAACAATAAAACTCAATTTCTAGCAAAGGAAATAGTAAACTAGCTAAACATAGTCACGCGTCCAAAAGGGTTGGGGCGAACCAACCCCTATATTGGTACCTTACCGGGGAGGGCGAACGGCTGGGGATTCGTGGCACTCACTTAAAATCATCCATCCTACATATCGTGGATGAAGTGGCTCCAATACAAAAAGACCCCCTATGGGGTTGAGGGCCGATTCATTCGAATGTGACATCACTAGACATCCGGTAAGGTACCAATGTATGGGTCGGTTCGCCCTAGCCCGTCCAAAAGGGTGTCAAGAATGTAGCAAACAATAAAACTCGATTTTTAGCAAAGGCAACCCAGCTTCTATTTTTAACCAGTTTAGTTTTTCCGTGGAGGGTAAGCATACCTCTCATTCATCCAACATAAAACTTTGAAATAGTTCTTATGATACGTACAACTTATACTTACACACCGGCGGTGACAGGCTCAATGTATTTGCTTTACATTCAAGCTCGGGCTACTACACTATTTTACATGTGTACTAACAATTTATCAACAGAAAAACGTTAGAGTCAGCAGGGGCTGACAAACTGTGATAAGATAAGGTAGTGCTTGTCTCTGTTCGCATGGATGATGACCCGATTCAGATGAGTGCTATCTTATCTTATGAAAGGTCAGTTTACTATCGTCGATGCTCGAAAACTCCATAATATCACGCTTGTGGCAACCAGATATTAAGGAGATTGCACGTGATGCTAAGAAGTTTTGTAGTGTTAGCATGGATGCATGATGAAATAGAATGAGTGTAGTTTGCATGTGACATTAAGGAGTAATACAAAGTCAACATTGCAATAATGACAATAAATACAATGATGACAACGTGATGCATGTTGGTGTGTAATTTGAATTCTTGGTGGTTTATTTTCATATCAAAACCTATGATGTATGGGAGGGAAACATGATGACATGGAGTGAGATTTAAACTAAGAACATTTGTTCCCTAGTATCCCTACAGTTTCGGGGAATAAAGAGAAGGAGTGACATTCAAGAGGTTGATATTGCATAGTTTAGACTATACCATGAATATAAGGTAGACATGTGTTGTTATTTGGAAACTTTTCTCTCTGCACCCACTTCTAGTAGGATATGTAACATGTGATTAAGATAGTGTGAGATGATTTGCAAATCCAAAATGTGTCCGTAGCCATTTGCCTCACAATTTCTGGAGCCATAACATTACTCAACTCCTCATGGTGTTTTGTGGGCCATGGCTATGATTCTAGAACAATGTGAAGGGTCGACCTAAATATTTGGTTAGTCTCAGTCTAAGTCTGAGGTCTATGATCTTAGTAATGTTATGGCTCATATGAATATCTTATTCATTTTCAAAGTGAAAACTCGTGTACTCATTAAGTGGTCATATACGTCCCTCCAATTATGTTGACTATTGAGTTTCAAATACTGAGTATTGTAATTTTGAGCGAGGGAGTCTCCACCAGTTTCATGGGGAGTTTAGGGCATGGCAACTGCAGTCCACACTCAATATGTGTTACCCCGAGAAGTGTTGAAATTGCATATGTGTTGAAGAAAATTGTGTTCCACCAAACAAAAACCAAAAAAATACACTAGGAAGTGTTAATTGTTAATTGTTAAGAGAATTTATAAAAAGTATGCTCCTCTCTTCAATAAATTGACCTTGATAAGTGTTAATTTGGATGAAAGTGAGACTATTAAATTTCATAACTTCAATGACATGGACAAAAACCCTAACACTAAACCCTATTACCTCACTAGAACAACTTGAATTGGTATAAGCAAAGAGTGCAACTGGGCCCACTATGAATGCACGTGAGTACATCAATAATAAATTGAAACTTGATCAAAAAAAAATCCCTACATACCTACTAAGGAGGAAATTATAGCTATGGTTGATGAAGGAGATGATGCAATTGACAATGAACCCATTGACGAAGTTGTCAATATGCGAATTGGTGATGTGGTGGTAGATAGAGTAGGATTCAAGGATGTTGAAAGTGCATTAGTGACCTTGAAACAATCTTTGGAACAAAGACCTATTGATGTTAGACCTCTCGTGTAGAGCATTCAAACACTTCCCAACGAATAGGATCTTGGCGTGCACAAGAATCTCATCAAACTTCTTTAGTTCCGTTCTTCCATTACGCTTAGATCATGTATGATGATAATCATATCTTATGTATTTCAACCTTTATTCATATGAGTGTTACTATGATTGATTTTAAAGTCACATAAGTGTTACAATTTGCATATGTTGTCCCCATAAGTGTTAAAGTGTTAACACCACATAAGTGTTACAAGTTTCCTTGCCCTGAAGTGTTAATAGATATCAAGGATGGACTGTAGCATTGACTAGGAGATCTTATTATGTTTTAATCTCCCCTTTTTGTTTTAGAGCTTTCTATAATTAGGCTCCCAGTTTGGAAAGGGAGCAACATTGAGTTGCTTAGTAAGAGCATCCGCACTCTTGCTCTGAATCCACCACTCAGCAAAGGGCCAGTAGAGGGCTCCACAAGGGTTGAGTGACTCGCCAAAAAGAAAGACCCCCACTCTCGCTCCATAAATCTGCAGTCTTACATGCGAATGGGGGGAATTCTTCAGCTACTCTCCCGCTCCGGCATGCTTCAACACACGCACACGGCCCGCCATCGCGCCAAACAAACACTTCGAAAAGCTAAAAAAAAAATAGAACGAAATCTCCCAAAAAACACCCGGCTTTTGGGCGCGCCCAGGAAACTCACGGACTCTGGAAAATGGCGCGACAGGGGAGTATTTTGGCGAGCCCGCTCTTCAAAGAGCCGTTGCCCGGGTTGCGGTGGGGTGGTCCGTCATGCCCGGGCCCGCCAAAAGCCAGTGCGGCCGGGTATACAGAGCAAGGGTGCGGATGCCCTAACATGATGCCAAACTAAATAAGATGTTTAGTGTAATAGTTGATTGTTGGATGTCTACATTGATTATCCCAATTAGTGCGTGCTACTATTTGTAGTTACACAGTGCAATAACCTCTTACTCATGAGCTCGATTTTTACAACTGAAAGCTCAATAGGTTGTTTGAATATTATAGAACCTAAATGACTTTGCTTGGTAAATTAATACATTCTCAATAAATAGTTATAGCGCTACATAACTCTGAATAGTAACACAGACGGATTAGGATAATAAGTGTATTGAGTTAGATGAGGACCGCTTTACATACAAACCAATAGCCATACCCATGAAATTTTTAAGAGCCCTTGAAATTGTCTACAGGGTTGTACCTTGGGAAATAGATATGCAATTTTGCAATTGATGGGTTGCAGGCTTAGTGTAAAGTGAGAGTGGACCATGTTGAGGGGTCAAAACATATCTTCATGTTTGAATTCTCATCATGGCAATATAATAGTTATAGGAGCCAATGGCAATTTAATTGATTAACATGGCCCCTAGTTTTGCATTAGACCCACTTTTTTTCCGATGAGCCTAATGCAATATCCACGTCCATGTGTCATTGTCCACTTGTTGCCATGTAGGACGCATATAGAGTATTTTTCCTCCATTAGAATTTCTTTGGCCTTCAAGGTCTAGTGTAAATTGAACTTGGACCGCCTCTGGCTTTTCAACCAATCACGTATTTGTATTTTATGGGTCAAGGGCCCTCAAGCTCTAGTGAAAAGTGACCCTAAGGGCCACTTCACACACAAGCCAAGGCCGTACCAACTATTTAACTGACACGGTATGTCGGAATTTGTGTCATGCCTACCTCTTGGAGGTGGGCCTGGTGCAAATTCCAGAAGACCATGAAACATCATCCATAGTTTGTCATGTGAGATTCCATGTGGATTTTTCATCCATGACAATTTCTTTGGGCCCTTAGGCCTTCACATTCTAGTGTGAAGTGAACTTGGATGGTCTTGGCCTTTTCGACCAATGAGAGATCTTAGAATGCAATGGTCACGGGCCTTTCCGACCAATGAGAGATCTTAGGATGAAATGGTCACGGACAGGCCTTCAGTCTTGTGTGTGAAGTGGCCCTAAGTATCAATTGAGGAAGATAAAAAAAACCAAGCATGTTAGGCCCAATGTACATAACATTATTCAGTTGCTATCAACCATTCCTTTCTAATAATATTCAACAACAATGCTTCACCCAAATCTCACTCGTTTTTCAAGTTGAATCTACTTATTGACAAGCATCCACAAAATATAATTCTAGCACCTTACATGACATATTCCTGACCCCACCCAACCTGACCACTCATCTGAATAATGTTGTGTACATAACCATTACAACATCATATATAATTTAGTACAAAAGCTCCGTGGCGTTGACCAAAGATCTACATGGTTTTTATTAGAAGAGGGCAAAGTGCAAGGGGGCGGCAGTGATTTGGGAGATTTTTTGGGCATAACTGGTTGAGATTCTAGTATTTGCAAGTCCAACTGGTTACATGTTGACATCCTCCAGTTTTCCTTTATTAAATTGGGGTATATTCTATAAATTCCTCTAAAATGATCGGTAATTTTCCTGCAGTTTTGAACTTCAACCGGTTATTTCTCAAACTCAACCGGTTCATCTGTAACTAACTGCCGGTTCTCCCCGATCATAGGGGGCGGCAGGGGTGAGAAAATGCAGGCAATTGTCTAGGGTCTTTTAAGCAATCAAGGTGCCATGACACGTGATTTGTCAACTAGTTAACATGCTCACAAGTCATGACTCAACATGCACTTCACTTCACTTTCCTATTAACCCTCAACCTCTCCTCACTCTTCTAAGGGAATAGGTAGACCTGCTAATTAGAATGTGATGATAAGGTCAGTGGGGCCCAGTTTATCCTCTTCTTTTTCTATATTAATTAGGGTTTTATGATGAAAGGCTTCATCAAATTTTAATATCTGTAGGGTATGTGTATTTGATGGTATTTATTTTTTCGACATCACATAACATCACATAACATCACTAAGCGGCAGCTGCATGATGGTCTTTTTCCAAAGAAAGAAGATTACGATTAAAAAGAATCTGATAATTTACAGTTACTTGTTGGAAAATCCATAATATATAGCCCGAGTGCTCCCCATAAACATGCAATCCCAAAACTGAAGGAGATTTATGCTCATGTGATACTTGGTCCCCCGGAGCGCAATCAAGGAGCTTGTGTAATGTTATGCATTTGGGTCTATATATATATCATGCAAGAGTCTTCAAACTTAGGCAAAATCGTCCTAGTTTAGAATGGTAAGCCCACACTATTCATCGTTGACCCTCATTGATTGTCGTGCAATCACTAGGATAGCAACTAGAGAGGGTGTCACGTGATAGTGAAGCTACATGACAAGTCACAAAGACCTGTCTAATCAACACAGCACACCATTTTCAATGCCGCACTCAATTAGATGTTTAGGACCACTTCACACGCATATGGGGAGCTATGACCATGAAAATCATCCAACATATTGCATTGTATTGTGAGAAATAAACATCCAATTTTGCAACCGATGGGCCCTCAAGCTTGTTGTAAAGTGGAACTGGACCATGTTGATGGACTACATTAACAAATGGTTCGGGTTTGCGTCCCCATCATGGTAATATAATATTCATAAGAGCCAATGGCAATCCAATGGCAACCAATTGATTGCCACGACCTCTAGTTTTTGCATTAGACCCACCTCTTTTTGATGGGCCTATCTCAATATCAAATGAACCATGAAACATTATCCACTTGCTGCCAAGTAGGACGCTATGTTGATAAAAAAATTCAAGATTTTTGGTCCCTCGGGCCTTCAATATAAAGTGCACTTGGACAATCTCCAGCTTCTTGACCAATCACATGATTTGTATACCACGGGTCAAGGGCCCTCAAGCTCTTGTGTAAAAGTGACCCTTAGGGCCACTTCACACTCAAGCCAATAGCCATGACCATGAAATTGTGAGAGCCCAAAAGAAAGTGTTCAAAGGTTGTCCCATGACACTTCCAAAATCATGTAGTGTGGTCACAGACCCTCAAGTGTAGTGTGAAGCCATATGTGACCGGGCTCTCAACAAAATGCTATTTCAATGAATGTCTATTCATGCGGCCCCTCACACATGATAAAATAGAACAATTCAACAGTTGTGAGCATTTGAAGTGCCATGGTCTCTTGGTTTTGTGTTAAGCCTACCTCCAAGAGGTGGTTTTTGAAAGTAGTCCAAGTGACCACGAAACATGATCCATTTGATGCCATGTAGGAATCCATGTAGACTTTACATCCATCTTGCATTCACATACTCCGTTGGTCCCTCAAGCGTAGTGTGAAGCGAACTTGGACCGGCTCCGCCTCTCCACCAATGAGAGTGCTTGAAGTGTAATGGTCATGGGCTCTCAGTCTCGTGTGTGAAGTGGCCGTTAGTGTACTAGGATAAAATTAAGCCAAATTATACCATTGCGGTTTATGATGATCATGATGCCAGGCCCAATTCAAGCATCGTACTGGGGGCAGAAAATTGCAGATAATTAAGAACAAATCTCAATTGACAGGGGAACCCAAAGCCAAGCCTCAAGGTATCATCATCCTATCATGTTGAATTATTAATTACACATGCAAAGTGCTCGCACTTGTGAACACTTGCAGGATAGAGAGGACTCCGTTTGAAACTCGAAAGAAAGACCCGTGCATTGAGTGACATTAACTTAACAGCTCTTTCTCTCTACGTCACTCGATCTAACTTATCAAGTCCCCTGCAATGAATGCACAATAAGTTCCGACGAAAAAAAAAACCTAGATGATGAGAAATTCTTGACCGAATCCAATGCCGTAAGATAAGAACGACATCAAGGTAGCAAAATTAGACTTATAATCCTTTGCATTAGAGTTATCCTTTGATTCAGTTGGAGTTTTGGTCGTGAGGTGGTTGATTTGCCTGCAAAATTTTCCATGTGTTGGTAAGTTTTAGGTGCGTGATTGAAGTTAGTGTGGACTTGCAGAAAGAATATTCTACATTGGTTCATTGGAGGTCGAACTCGTTTGGAATCCAAAGAGGTGCTACAAGGGAACATTGAATTCCCTAGGCACCCAAGGGCGTAGGGGAGACCTTAATTATGCGACCATGTCTTCACATTTTCTTCTTCTTTTTGGCACAAATTGAAAGAGAATTCAGTTACAAGGAGAAAAGTACAAACAACTTGGGAGAACCGACGCAAACCGAGGGGCTTCAAGAAATGATGCACATCCTAGGCCTAACCTTCCAGGTGATTGCCAAATTGGCACATGTAACAATAAGACCTTTGCCACACCGATATGAATCAAATTCATTGAGAACATCTTGGTAGGCAACGTCCGGAGCTGTTTTCCAAGTCATGGAGGGTATGTTGCCATAATCCAACAACAAGTCCCACACCACTTGGTGCATTTTCTCCAGTGGCCAATGACAAGCGTTGAAGACCATATCATTATGTTGTCGCCAAATGATCCACGGACGACCATTTCTTAAGAGAACCAAATTCTATTGAAAAGCTTCAAAGATTGGTTGAGTGGTTGGTCAAAGAGGCATTGCATCATAGAAAAGGATTTCCGAGGGCCAGGATTGTCTCTTTTGGCAAAGAGTTGTCAAATGATGTTGGCCGTGTAACGCCAAACTTTTTGATCCAGTGGGCAGCTAAAGAATCTATGCTCCACCGACTCCACAACTCGTGGGCCACAATGGGGACAACTTTCTTCAATCTCCATAGAGATCCACCCAACGCCACTCATTCACTACCACTGCATTATGGATAACTGACCAAAAGAAAGCCGCTTCCTTCTATGCCTTATGTTTATGTCAAATGGTGTTTCATCTAGCAGAAGTGGAAGGGGGGATTTCATTCCGCCACTTATCAGGGATCAACTTCTCAAGGGCCTCTTGGGTAGTAATCCTCTTCCTACCCAGCTTGGCCAAGTATGCCAGAAATGGTATGTATTCAAATTTCCAGCATATAAAATTTGAATAAAATTTGGCTATATTCAACTTGTATTTATTTGCAATGTGTACTTGGTTTTAGGTAGCCAAAGCCAGGTGGCGGGACGTGGACTTGGCCTTTCAAACTAATTAGGGCCACTTCACACATGAGCCAAGAGCCATGACCTTGTAATGGTGAGAACCCTTGACTCTCATCCAAAGGCCGTACCATGGGTGTTGGGAAAGCCGTTTTATGTAGTCACGGGCCCTCAAGCATAGTGTGAAGTGAGAATGGACCATGTTGCGGGACCATTGCATATTTTGTTGTCGGAAAAGAGAGGAGGATTTGGTTTAATATAATATGTCTCAAACTTTATCAATTTAAGAGAATTACTTGGTGGCGTTTGTATGTCCTGGAATTTGTCTTGGAATCTATTCTAGAATCTTCTCTGAAATCTGCCCTGAAATTTGTCTTGCTGGAAAAATTATTTAAAAAGTCATGGTCTCCCGGAATTTTCGTCAGGCCCACCTCTTGGAGGTGGGCCTGACGCAAATTCCAGTAGACCATGCACCCTTATCCACAACCTGCCATGTAGGACTCCATGTAGACTTTTCATCCACGAACTTTTCTTTGGGCCTTTAGGCCTTCACCTCCTAGTGTGAAGTGAACTTGGACGGTCTCCGCCTTTTCGACCAATGAGAGCTCGTACATTGCCATGGTCAGGGGCCTTCAGCCTTGTGTGTGAAGTGGCCCTTAGTTGTGCTTCTCTGGCAGTGGCAACACTTTATTGTCTTCTGTGCAATTTTATATAGCCAACATAAAACTCTGTGACCTTACCTCTTGCAGCCTACCTGGTGTAATAGAAGCCATGGAAGCCACCCCTTGGCCACTAAGTTAGCAATGAAATGAAATTGATTTTAAAGTCCAGGAAGCCGAAAAGGCTAATGGGACTGAAAGTACATCAAGATGGTTTCAAACTAGTTAATTTCCTAGAGCAGCAGAATGCAGTAGCCATCAGTGATGTAAGAGGCTGATGTTAACTTGTTGGTCTAATTGAAAGAAAGACTTGAGGCTCCCTAGAATTTTAGGCTTCTCAAATAATGATGGAACCTTATCTCTAATGGGGTTGTATAAGGGACATTTCAACACAAAATGTGCCTCATAACAATAAATAATGGGAGGCCTTCCCACTCCACAAGCTTTACGGTGGGAGCCACAATGACACTTCCCATGTTAGGCCCAACCCACACGGGAGGAAACTTGCATGAACGGCACTGAGTTGGATGAATAGCATTGGTTCAAATGAGCAAGTGGTTGGTTCTCCTTAAACCGGGGTACTTCCTCTGCCTCTCGTGTGGGTTGGGCCTTAGGGAGAGAGAGAGAGAGAGGCGGGAACAATGCTTGGTGAGGGACCCACGGGTTGGATGGTGAGTGGTAACGACGACAAGAGGTCTAAAGAGGCAGTTGATAAGGGTCTACGGACATAACATTATTCAGATCCATAACAGTGTTATGTGGGACTGATAGTATTCCATGGAATATTCTCCATGTTCATACTAATGTGAGGAATATTCCATGAAATACTGTCAGTCCCACAGAACAATGTTATGGATCTGCATAATGTTATGGATAAGGCAATTGATCACATTTTTATTTTTAATTAGGTGATCAAATTAAGGTAAGTGATTCAATTAGACATGCTTACCTTTATTTTGCATATCATGGGGTTCTCTTATAATACACTTTCTTCTTCTTCTTCTTCTTTTCTCCCTCTCTTCACACGTTTTAAAGTTTGTCTACTTGTCCAATACAAATCAATTGATATTATTTTTGAAAATGGTCCCTTTATTGTTGTCGTTGTTGAACCAAGAGGCATGCCGAATCCAAGCCAATGATGCCAATCCTATATAGGCACCAATTCAATGAGACATTAAAGCATGTAAAATTTGTCCAAATGCCAAATGTCATCATGTGGAGTTTGGATTTGGATATAGACATGCTCTTCCATACTTGCACGTACCACACTTAAAATTTTGATTTAGTGTGGCATTTAAATCATTGTGAGTTATGATCAAAGTGGTCTTCATGATATTTCATGTAGTCTCAAGTGTCATGTGACAGCCCCCCTCTAGTTGCCACCTAATTATTGTAACACAATTATGTGAGTCACACTGAATAAGATAATTAGTTAGTAGTACAACATGTGGACTCAATATGCACTTCCCATTTGACACGGGCAATCATAAGCGCAGATATCAATCAACAATTGATTGAGTGAATCTATGACAATTGTAGATTGGACTCAACTCTTGTCAATCAAGTTATGTACTAATGACTAACCATACCGAAAGGGCCCTAGCATAGTTTCAATCACTAGTCTTGAATACATGGGCTGCTTTGGGCCATGTCAACGTATGTCTCTACCCCTAGACCTGTACGACCAGGAGAGCTTGATATTGTTGATGAATGGACACGTATTTACATTGGGTCAAGGCAAGAATGACAAGCGTTGCTGGTCATCCAATGTTGTAGGGGGGCAATATAATGGTATGCCAATGTTACATGAAGATTACAAATGCCATATTGGCATGATTGTGGAGGGTCATGGTATGTGCCATGGGGGGCATCGCGTGTCGCATGCCATGGCATGTCGTGTCACCAAGGTGTCCCATGAACCCAAGGGCAAATTGCATATGAACCATGGGGGGTGCCCTTGATGAATCAATGGTGGAGGTTGGGGCCCAGGCAGTTGGGGCTCATGCCCTGATCACACCAAACTCTCCGTCTAGTTCAAGCCATGAAATTGCTGAGGATTATGTTGAGAAATAGATGTTGGCCCACCACTTTTCACACTATTACAACCGGAGATGCCGACGGATGGTGCCTGAATTGGCTGGTGTGATCAGTCCCTTAGCTCCAAGCATGGGGGGTTGCAAGCTTGGCAAGGCAACTCCGAGTTGCATGTTGGAGGGTCAAGTCCGACACCTTTTACTATAGCACCCACATATCATGGTGTGAGTACTTAATTAGCTGGATATGTAACCGGGCTCAATGAAAGGAGAGAACCAACTGCTAGTTACAGATGAACAAGTTGAGTTTGAGAACTAACTACAGTAGTTGAAGTTCAAGACTTCAGAAAATTTACCAAACATTTTAGAGGAATTTAGAAAACATACCTTAACTCAATAAAGGAAAGCCAAGCGATGTCAACATGTAACCGGTTGAGCTTGGAAACACTAGGATCTCGACCAATTGTGCCCAAAAATCTCCCCGGACACTGACCGGGCTTCGGAAGGGGCTTAAGTAGTCAGTTCCCAGGTAAGGGTTATTATGGGTCTTTAATAATTACAACTAGCCTGCTTCTCCTAGGATATGAAACATGTGATTAGCATGAGAGGCTTAGCATCTCTAGATTGAGGGCATGGCAATTCTCCTCATAATTTTCAAAGCTCGCATGATTATCTTGTTCATTGTCAATCTGAGGATTTTGTGCTAATTAAATGGGTATATACCCCCCCACCCCGTTATGTTGATTATTGAGTCTAGAGTGGTTATTACAATTTGAATATGCGGTACATTTTTATAAAAAAACACGTGTCACTTTGATATCCATTCTTGGAGCCACGTAAAACCACATAGCATTCAAATATAGGCATCCTAATAAGCAAAGTAACCGAATAAGGGTTGTTTACATTAGATGCGAGCAAGTGCAATCAAGGGCTTACAAGGTTGCCCCTCCCAATTTGAAGAATGCATATATTAAATGGATTCAAGTATATGATACTATCAATTAATTTGTAAATAATATAGCATTGCACATTGGGATACTTGAGATGATCGTTTTGCGATTTTAGTATGCAAGGGGAAAATTTTATTGAGCATACTAATGCCAAGTGTCATTTGTGTACACTTTAGTTAACTTGTAGATCATTGTGTAACATAGGCATACACTTCATAACACTATTAAACATACTCATGCCAAGATATTAGTAAGTGCACTAGTTGAATGCCAAGTGTCATGGGGTGACACTAATGGGTGAAGCTGTTGGTCATTAGTGTAACCTAGCTAAGGGTGCATCTATTTTTTATCTATTTAAAAATACACATTTTAAAATGAATTTAAAAATACTTGGCAAATCTTGAGGAGTTTGTAATGTTTTTTAAATTATAAATTCACTACTACAGTCAGTCTAGGCTAGTAGGGTGAATATAGACACGTGCAACTTCGCCAATTGTTCCATATTACCATATAGCATTAGTACATTCAAACTCAACGGCAGAGCTCTGAGCCTTGAGCCTTGGACAGAGAATGATGATGATGACTTTGATGACGACGACGTTGAACAAGACGAATTTCGCATCGGGGACGATCCAAGCGCAATCTTGGATCAATACTTGGGCGGAGAAGAGCTTGAAGAACTCATCCTGGAAGAGGGGAATGTTTTCGACAATGATTTGCCATAAAGGACCTCATGGATTGATATCTTTGATGATTTTCAATTTAAAAACATTAAAATATTTTGAAATACTTAAAATTTTACTTTATAATTCCGCCTCCGACCTCTAGAATAAAAAATGAAACACTAAACCTAGCATATGCCTCAAAATAGGGTAAGTGACACTATTACGCATGTGAACTAAATACCATAAATGGTGTAGTGAGAAGAGGATGAGAAGGAATGTTTAATGGAGAGCACAAAAGAGAGTTTCAAAAACATTTTTTTTTTGCATTCTAGATAATGGTTCATCTAAGGGCCACTTCACACACGAGCCAAGAGCCATGACCATGAAATTGTGAGAGCCCAAAAGAAAGTGTCGAAAGGTTGTCCCAGGACACTTCCAAAATCATGTAGTGTGGTCACGGACCCTCAAGTGTAGTGTGAAGTCATATGTGACCGGGCCTTCAACTAAATGCTATTTCAATGAATGTCTATTCATGCGGGTCCTCACACATGATTAAAATAGAATAAATCAACGGTTGTGAGCGTTTGGAGTGCCATGGTCTCCCGGTTTTGTGTTAGGCCTACCTCCAAGAGGTGGTTTTTGAAAATAGTCCAAGTGACCATGAAACATGATCCTTTTGATGCCATGTAGGAATCCATGTAGACTTAACATCCATCTTGCATTCACATACTCCGTTGGTCCCTCCAGCGTAGTGTGAAGCGAACTTGGACCGGCTCCGCATTTTCCACCAATGAGAGTGCTTGAAGTGTAATGGTCACGGGCTCGCAGTCTCGTGTGTGAAGTGGCCCTAAGGGACCCATGAATGACACCAATCTTCCAACAATTTTCTTGGAAATTGGGCAGCCTGGCTTTGTGTCCAGAGAGGAGGAAAATTTATTCAGGAATTGGACTATATTATCAAGTGAAGGGATGCCATTTGGCATTTTGAGGGGTTAAGATTATAATAGTACGTATGAGTGGGCAATGGTGTTTGAGCCAATGATGGTTTTTGAAACACTAAATATAACTACATGATACAATACAATACAATACAATAAAATGGACTTCTACAATTTTATTGCCCATGTGATTAAGGATTTGTTCTTTCTAGAGTTTGTCGAACGGTGTACAATACAATGCGAGAAGGTACATCACTCCTTTTGAAGATGGTCACTAACTGAAGGCGCACAAGGTCATCATGAGCAACAACAAGACCCCCTAACGTGTCCGATTTTAGTATACACAAATGCGTTCCATAGAGTGTATTACAAAACAAATACACTAGAAATTTACAGGTTGTCAAGCATGGAAACTGAAACCCTACACCAGTTCCTGAAGCGAAGGGTGGCCACCATAGACTCTGCATGTTATTCAGAACCCTAAATCCCCCGCACTCAATTTGAAAACGATGTTTGAGTTGCTACTATGAAACAACATGAGCCATGTTGAATCATGTATAAGTTGGGTGTTTTGCCTTATATGTAGCATAGGTGGAAACTATAAAATATTGTGGCCCATAGTATACTACACCCTAAACTCTTTAATATGAGCCCCCATAATGTCACTCACTCTCTAATATCCCGAAACCCTAGGGAACGGATGTTCGTAGTTCAAATCTCACTCCTTATTGTCACATTTTTTTCCCTTATATCACAAAATTTGTCATTGATGCAAACCATCACAGAAGTCAACCCACACCCTCACATTGCGCCATGTGTCAACATGTGGAGTGTCACCTTCTTATTCTGCTTCTTCTTCTTCCTCTTCTTCTTCTTTTGCCACTTGTTGAATGTTGGTGCATGCGTCTGCCACATCGCTCAGGAAGGCCAAGTGGAGTGGACCACACTAGCGTAGGTGACGGGAGAACGAATTCAAATTGTCCTCACATCTCCTTTGTGTTATTCTATAATGTCACATGCTACACTAAATCTATAGTATCACGCATCCATGTTAACACTACAAAACTCCGTAATATCACGTGCACTTTGGTTGCCACATGTGTGATACTACGGAGTTTAGAGTGTACTAGTATGGGCATGTGCCATCCAAGTGCTTTGCACCCATGCATAATAACACATCACGTTAACGTGGTCCCCCTATCTATCCATAACGGTGGGGAACGACAGGGCAACGACCTCACCACCACCATCATATTGTCCATTGTATACAGATGTGTGGATTTAAAATTAAGGTGGCTTACAAATAAATACAATGATGATGAAGTATTGATTCATTTGATACTTTCATAACATATTGATATTGTATTGTTCAACTCATAGTAATTCATGTTCACATAAAAGGCAGCGATCCCACATTCCTAGTTTTGAACATTGAACAATGTTGGTTGAAAATTGGCATGGGTCAAGAAAATTACATTGACCAAAAAATTATCATGGCATGACAAAATTATAGTGGGCCGTGTTAATAGGTGCGGATAGGTGTGGTGAGTGTAGAAGGTGATGTGGCAACTCTCCTCTTAGTTGAGTGTGTCCGTATAACCCTAAAGTATGATATCAATGCTCGATAGTAGTGGGCGGTTGCAAAAGCATGAAGTGAGCTGGCACAAAAGCCTTGGGTAGTGTAGTAAGTTACATACGGACAAGGCCACTGACTCAGCTCGCTCCTCATAATATGTAACTTATAATAATAAACTTCCTTGCTGCACGGACACTATTCTTGATCAATTTGGCACCGGTTTTTGACGGTGAAGGATTGGAGGTGTTTATGTAAACTCATCCACTTGGAAGGTGAAAACACAACAAACTACACTAAAAAGGATATTTAGTGTTTGATACACTAAATACAAACGCATATACTAAATGTTAATAACCCTATGAAAGTAATGCCCCTCTCCCCACCTGACTTTACCAAATAACCAAAGTTTTTTCTAAAAACCATGTAAAGCTCCCTGAATTATAGCGGAGGCATCCGGCTATCCCAATGCACCTACAAGAACTTGCTCCGGAGATTTTCAAGTAGGTTCTAGTTAAGTAGCTTTCACACATGTTCATTGTTGTTTTATCTACCAAGCAATGAATGTTGGGTAGTTTTTGTCCCATCCCCAAATGCCTTACTACTCATCTATCTTACCATCGGTTTTTGTTAATGGAGCTCCTCGTGCCCTCATAGCTAAGACTAAAAGCAACCAATCACAAGGGCGGGAGGCGATGCTTTTAAAGGTCCTACATTCTTGCCTCATGTCTAGGTACCGATGGGAGGGTCAGTGCTTGAGGCTTAAAACCTCCACTTTTAAACCCTACCACATCATTTGCCAACTAGGCTCAGCACTAGATAATGTCGATAGTGTGAAGGCCGGGTTTTTAGAACCAACTTTTAGGCTTAGCTAAAGTCAGGTGGGGAGGGGGCATAAGTAACTTCAAATGTAAACTCAAACACTAAATATCAACTATGGCAATATGTGGAAGTTACAAGTTTGAATTTAGTGTTAGTAAGGATATGAAATCCATGCTTCACAGGAAAGGAGGTGGCAGTAGGGAAGGTAGTGATACATTTATGTCCAACACTAATTATCAAGGAATTGGAAATTAGTGTTGAGTAGGGTAGGGTGGTAACAACATTAAATATAATCAACCACTAAATATCCTTTTTAGTGTACTTTATAGTACGGAAATGACTATTTAAAGAGACATTGGCTCTAGAAATAGCATCAAATACCATGACTTAGCCTAGTGAGGTCAAATTGAAACAACTTGGCCTTCAACCTACAAGAAGCTTATTTTTTTAAACTATAACCCTTTCATCCATGATGGATGAGTTTATATAGATGCCACGAACTCCAGGCCAGGTTGTGGAGGGGAGAGAGGGAATTATCGCATACAAGCATTACCTATCATCCATCCAACATGAAAACTTGGCCCTCTATAGGTTTGTGGCTGATTCATCTTGAATGACTTGGACTATATTGATGTGGGCTCTTGAAACCTAATTTCATTGTCATGTTCATTAAAATAGATATTTGAGTTGCATAGTATTCCAAGGATTTTATGTTGGATGAATGAGAGGTATGCTCGTATGGGATAATTTCCTCTCACTCCATTTTTTAGGGAGGCCCATGAGTAGGACCACGCCTTCCTTGTAAACTTATGAGTAAGTTAGGCAAGTTGTTCGAACTTAAGAACAACAAATAAATTGTATATAATATCATATTCTCCTTGGTATCGAGGTCTATAAAGTTGAAACGTGTCCACTCATGTATCCACCTCCAACATCTAAGGATACCCCCATTATTGCCTACACCATATGCATTCCAATGAACTTGGACCTTCCATACCACCCTTGATGCCAAGGGTGGTATTCAACCCACTATCACCAACATATTGTAGGAATCGGTCGCGTGTATGTGGAAACTAACTCCATTATGAAGATTTGGGAGGAAAAATCTCTTCATTTAACAAAATTTGAGAAGATCTAGCGGTTACAAAGTTGAAATTCTCAAGGTGGGAAAACTAGTGAAAATCTTGTTTTAGAAATCTTGGATGGTGGTAGAGAGAAAGAGAGAGAAAGAGAGATAGAGAGAGAGGATTTCCAAAGATTAATTTCATATACCTATCTAGAGGGGTCAAAGTTCATTGACTAGATAATGAGTGTCTCTCACGATGAGCTTGTTTGCCGTTTTTGAAGCATGGTTGCTCTGGAGTGTTACCCACACTATCATCGTGCTAGCGGTCCCCAATTCAAGCACCGAACACTCAGTTCATTCCAAGAGTAGGTCTCAACAAACTCAAAAATCAATGTTCTCCTCAAATTTTCCTAGAGAAAATTTAGTCCCTAAAGATAGTTTTGCATAAAATATGGGATTCTATGAAATAACATAAGTTCTATTGAAGATGCATAGGTAAGTTGGTATTAAAGATAGTTGATTTTACAATGGGCATCACCCATAGGCAAGAAAATTTGCTTCCTCGTTCAAGGCTTGGTGACCACAAGCTTCAAAATCACTTTGGGGCATCATTTTCCTTCAATTTTAAAACAAACATGCATGGGACTTGCATTATCTAGGTATTTTTGACACATAAAAGAATCTCCTTGCCAAGTGTGTGTGTGGGGGGGGGGAACGAAGACATGATGTTTCTCTTTTTGAGAGAAAGCCCATGGGGCTCTTGTGGGCAATAGATCGGATATGTAACCCATGTGGGCCTTATGCAGTCACTCTTCCTAAACAAACACCTATATTTGAGCAGTATATGGTAAGGCTTGTAGTGAAGAACGGACACTAAAATAACACATGTTGCAATGAGAAAACAATGGAATATGTGTTAGAAATTAGACACCATTTTGGAAGGGCTTGTACGATCGTTTAATGAGAAAAATAATCTTCACTCTGGCTTCTCGCAGAAGTTACAAGAAATCAAAGTGAAAATTCTCTTGCATTTTATAGACGTTCTCATTGAACCTATGATGGTTAATATATTTTGAGCAAATAGTCCAATTTCACCGTAACACATGTCTTTTTGGTGGTCCGTTCTTAAGTACAAGCCTTGCAAATTTCCACTCAAATACGGTGGGTGTTCAATTACAAAAAGTGGGGCCATATAAGCCCCACGACATAGTTTATTAGGGTCTAGAAAGATGTGCAGCCACCAACTTCTTGAAGTTATCAAAGCTATCGGATAATAACTTAGCACCGGATTGCAGTTTTCGGTTAGTAGAGAGATGGAATTGTGTGACTTGGACCCCGGCCTATTTCGCAACATGAAAGCCAACAAAGTCTCTAAAGGATTCCAATTGAAATCTATCTATCTATCTATCTATATCATCAAAAACTATCTTCCTTCATTTCTGGGAACTGTTGAAGTAAAGCACATGTTAGTGGTGCAATCTCCATCTGTATATTATTGTTAAACCTAAGGGAGAGACGGTGGTGTCATGCTAGGAAATTTAGCCGGGTTTTCATAAGTATGACACGACTTGAAGAGTGTGCACTATGTAGAAGAGCTTGTCAATATATAGGTCCACTTTGAACCCCGTAATATCACGCTTGTGGCAATCAAAGTGCACATGATATTAAGGAGTTTTTTAGTGTTAACATGGATGCGTGATAAAATAGGATTAGTGTAGCATGTGACATTATGGAATAACACAAAGTCAACATTGCAGTAATGATATTAATTATGATGATGACAATGTGATGCCCGCGAGCATGTGGTTTGAATTCTTTGGTGGTTTACTTTAATGTCAAAATTTGTGATATATGGGAGGAGGATATGATAACAAGGAGTGAGATTTAAACCGAGAACATCCGTTCCCTAGGGTTTTAGGATATAAGAGAAGGAGTGGCTTTAAGGAGATTGATTTACGGAGTTTAGAATGTATGTGGCTCTATTGTAGGCACCTCCAATTCCAATGTTTCAATTTCAATTATTGGGTTACATATGGAGTTGTCTTGTTTTGCTCAGGTCAATGAGACAACTCCCGATCGTAAAGATTGTCATTTGAATTTCGTGTGGAGAGTTGTAAAGATGCAAAACTTTGAAAAGTTTAAAGTGAGCATTCTCTTTCCCTTCAAGTGATCATCACATAGACCCTCCCGATTGTGTTAGCAATTGAGCCCATAATAAGTGACTATATTTTTTACCACATAACTTCGTTTCAATCATGTAACACATGTCTCTTTGGTGTCCATTCTTAATTACAGACCTTGTTGTACATCATTCAAATATAGATGTCCAATTAAGAAGAGTGACCAAAGTAGGCTCACATACATTATTTACCCAAATAAATGTCTTATCTCTTCTTGTATTGTGTCAAAGGTTTCCATTCAAAATAATTTTTTCTTAATGGAAAAAATACGATCTTTATGCTTGTGAAATGGTTTGGCAAGATTTTTGTAAGGTTAAGATTGTGACATTTTAGACACTGCCATAAGTTACTCAAAGTTGTGCATTTGTTCTGTGAGTCTTGGGAATATAACCATGGGATGCGAAACTTTGGCAAGGAATCTCATATTCAAATAGAGCATTCCATGGTTATTTTCCCATGGCCCAGAAGCTGAGTAATGTTATGCCTATGCAATGATGGAACAAGACATAACATAACTTGAAAGTTCCAAGGTTTAATTCTAGGCACCTATTTAATGCGGCCAAGTAACTATGGAGTAGGCTTGCAACTTATTGAGCTCACCTTACTAAGTAACAAGGGGGCTACACCGATTACCCAATTAGTGCAAGTGGTACTAACTCCTGAAACATGCACTATTTTGCCAAGTCTCAAAATTAGTGAGGGATGAACTTTTTATTGAGTGATGATACTACATTCATGAATACCATAGGGGCTCTCTATTCCAACACAAAATAATTATTCCCCTCAAATTTTGCCATGTGTCATGCTCACATTTGCCACAACCGACTTGTCTCTCACATGGAAACCACATTCCAACACATGTAAAGATGAAGTGGGGACCCCCCTACGGTACATGCTCATTTACCATACACTTCAAGAAAATCAGTGTGTGCTCTAAGGTGTTTGTAGAGCGATTAAATTTTTTTGCAAAAGTGAATAATGTTAAGATGAATAATGCCGGTACTTTCGGTGAATAGTGTTGCTATGAATAGTATTTTTAGTGAACAATGTTGGGATGAACAATGCTTCCTAGATCTATTGGTGGCACTAGTATTCATAGCGTAAAAAATTTAGCATCACCTTCAAGAAATTCCCATACACACTAATAGCCCTCCCTCCCTCACTCACTCATTGGGATGATTAGTGTAGTCACAAGAGTACTCTACCCTAAATATTATCTTGCACACATGGCCTAGTCTGCTTGGCTATCCGACCAAGACCATACTTTGACCCATTTTAGAGATTCTTTTCTTTTCTTTTCTTTCTTTTTATTTATTTATTTAAATTTTTTTTTGGAGACAGAAGGCCGACAGGCCAGCGCCAAAGCACAGGAGGCAGTAACCACTGGCAAGCTTCTGTCAAGTAGAGAGGAGATTTCACAACCAGGAATTGAACCGCCAACCTCTTCCTTAAGCTTTGGGTATCCCTCCACCATCATCCAGTAGTTTAGGGTCGTCTCGGACCTTTTAGAGGCTATTTTTAAGATACATCAACAATCACTTGCAACTTGATTCCACTTGAAGAGTGAATTACTAACACCATATGTGACCGATTCCGGTTGGCTGCGGCTGCCAAGCTTTGGCCCATTTTAGAGCCCGCCCCTAGTCGTCTTTCCCTCCCACGGGGCAGAGCCAATCAATAAATGTCTGGAATTTTCAAAATGGTCTTGTTATTTACTGAAGGGTAGTAAATATGGCAGCTTCACGCTTTAAATTCATTCAAAGTGTTTTGTGTGGGAATGTTTTTCAGGTGCAACATTATATACAGCTCTCTAGCTGGGCCTTCATCGAGCTCCAATTTACGGCAGCGGCCATGAATAATAGCAAAGCCGCCAGAGGAAGTTCGTTGCGGCTGTTCACAGGGATCCAATAGCCAAGTAACATAACATAAGTTATACTTTGTAGGGACGATCCAATGTCCTTTATATTCCTGCCCACAAAGTGAATTTTGAACGGTAATAAATGTACCAGCTAGCACATTTATTTCCCATTTAACTACAATTTACCACAAACATGCTTTTGTCTTGAGGCCACCCACAACGGTAAAATTGAATGCAATGCTCTGAGGCCTCTGCAACGATTAACGGCATGACACCAACTGCAGTAACTTAGCAGCGGCCGCGACGTGGGACATCAAAATGTTCAGTTTTTTTTTTTAAATTTTTTTTGAGACGGAAAGCCGACAGGCCAACGTCAAAGCACAAGAGGCAGTTGACCATTGGCAAGTTTTCCGTCAAGTAGAGAGGAGATTTCATAGCCGGGAATCGAACCGCCAACCTTTTCCTTGAGATTTGGGTATCTCTCCACCATCATCCGGTAGTTTAGGGTCATCTCGGACCAATGTTCAGTTATAATTTTGAAGACACTAACCGTTCATTCGCCGTTTGTACTCCTGCTGAAAATTGGGTTCATCACGTTAGAGTTGTTTGTTTTAGAAAAAGTAAGTAAAGTAAAGTAAAGGAGATGAAACCATGGGTTTAGTCCCAAATCCTGAGTTTATGATAATTAACACAAAGTCGTTTAAGTTTTCTTGATGCTTAAATTATCATACACAAAGAGTGGTGTCAGGTTGTTAAAAACCGGTTTTCTAGCTTGTCCTACTAAGATGAGGTGGGCCAAGCTAACCTTGCATAGGTTGATCCGGGATGTAGGATAGCATGCCTCATGCACATACCCTGATTTAGATCCTGAAACTCTTTTGAAGGTTAACAGGTGGAAAGAAGAGGTCCCAAAAATTTCAACTAATCATTAAAATAGGCTTTGATACACAACAAGCTAATGAGCTCTTCATAGAGAGTTTTCACAAAGTAGGTTCAAACCAATGTTTATTTTTACATCCGTCAAATACATGTTGAATGCCCATCGCACCCGTCAAATGTGCACCATGTATACATTTGGAGTTGTGATTTCAAACATTTGAGGTGTGTGATGGGTGCAAAAACCAAGCCTGGTTCAAAACCCATGGATGTTTCTATTGAAAGTACGGGTTCAAGACAAAGCTAGAAACACTCATATCTTAGTCAATTCCAAATACCCTTCGGATCAACTAAACCCCTAAGATCGAGCTTCATCGTGATTTAGGGTTTAGTGATGTGGCAAGCTCCTCCTCTTGGGAACCCTCTCTCCCAAAGGATTAGAAACCCACCACTTCTCTATCTTACATGCTCGGCCCACACAAGGAGGCAATGACGGGCCCATTCTCTTAAAATCATCATCTCCACTACATTGAGATTTCATAACATTGCTCAACTGATGAGCTGTGTTCAACTGCCTTCATTTCATATTGAGTCTGAAGCATTGGGATTCCAACATCCAGAGTCTTTATTCGTGAATCTACTATTGGACCCATGAACATAACTCATCAGTTGAGTGATGTTATCATTAACACTACACTTTTCACACATATTCTTGTGACCCACTATAATTCTGACATTAACATAATAATTTTGGTCAATATAATGTAATTTTTCTTGAACCATGCCATTAATCAATCCAAACTATCATATTTTCAATTCTAGGAATTTGGGCCCAATGATATTTGTGAAACATGAATTAATGTGGGTTAAAATTTATAATATCTGCATTATACCAAAATATAAGTATTTAAAAATACGTGTTTGCATAATAATATGTAACCCATTTATAGGACACCCTAATCTTCAACCCCACATAGAATACAATGGACTTTGCGATGTTTGCTACCCACACTAACTTTCATCTCACAATATTACGTATGAAGGGTGTATCGGGTGAATGTTCATAACACCTACCGAGGGGGAGGACAAAGTGTGGGGAGGGGAAGATGAAGGCATTGATGTCTATTGTAGAGTCTGAGATTGTTAATGTTAACCAATTTAGACTAGTGGACTTTAATGGGGACAAATCAACAACTAACCCATAGGGAGCATGGGGGTGACTGAAACCCAAGGCCTTTACCCAGATCCCATGGGAACTTTGGGGTCAAGCAACCTTAGGTCATCATAGTACTCGGATGGGTGACCTTCCTAGCATTTGAGTTCCGGTGAACCCTACCCCCTATGATCCATCCCAATCAACATTCAAGTTTGAAGTGTGCACATGCATTTCAATGTGAAGGGCTTCAAAATAATCACACTTCACTCAAACTTTCAAACTTTTTTGCAACACTTCACCAAAAAAAACTTGATATTGGTTGTTTTGTATTGAATATGAAAATAATACGATGTCTCACTATATTGAAGAAGTACATGCAATAAAATGATGCACTAAAATGCAATAAAATGATAGTTTACAAGTACTATTGTCGTAACTTATTTGTAGTTCATTCACTTTCCAATTATGAAAACAAAGTTTGGTATTTTTCAACATCCTAACATTTTGTAATACATTATTGTCATGGGTGATTGAAACTTGGATGAAAATTCACATTATAAGTGCCAAAAGGTTTCAATATTGTAAATCTATAAAGCCCAATTTTATTTTATTTGATATAAGGAATGACAAATAATGCTAGGTTTACATTTAGTATTGATGATACTGCACAGGCGGTTTACAATTAGTATTGAGCAAAGACAAATAGAATCGGTGACACTAGAAACTGTTTTTTAGTGTAGTTACATGTGGACATGTCAAGTTTGAGAAATGACTGGTTCGAGTTCACAACTCTAGAGAAACTAACTGCGGGTCATTTTAGAGGAAGGTATAGAATATACCTTAAATTATTGGAAGGAAAACCGAAAGGATATCAACATGTAACCGGGATCATTTGTTGCCAAAGTCTTCCGGAAAGAGTGGGTGGTGGGGGGCGCCCAAACCTCTTGAGAATCCTCTCCCCCAAAAGAATAAAAAAACTTGCCACTTAATTATCTACCCTTTGTGCCGCTATTCCCACACAAGGAGGCGGCATGGACGGGCATCGGGCTCATGTCCCGATCACACCAAACTTTCCGTCCAGTTCGAGCCGTGAAATTGTTGGGGATTATGTTCAGAAATAGATGTTGGTCCACCATTTTTCACAGTATTACAGTCGGAGATGCTGACGGATGGTGTTGGAACTAGCTGGTGTGATCAACTCCTCATCCTCATCCTCAACCTCGCCGGGACAACTAATTGGAGGAAAGATACACTACTTATTGGAATCATCATCTCCATTGCACATAAAGACCCAGGCCAATTTTTATTGTTTTTGGTAATATGAGGCATTTTTATTTTGTGTAATGCACCCTATGTATTTCAGAGTGCATTACGTTTCTCCAATCTATCAAAGCTGCTCAAATACGTCTTTGGGCTTTTATGTTCAGTAATGCATTCAAGGAGGTAAGTAGGCAAGCCTGGATTTGAGAAAATGAGTGTAATGTAACTAGTTGGCACATATGAACCCTACCCCACCAGATTCCAACTACATTTGGGTGAGGTTGTCCTTATTCCCACTAGAATTTGGTGGGCGAGTGGCCTACCTATAAACTCGCCCTTACACTAGAAGAAATCTTGTCCATTTCAACCCTCCTTGTGACTAGGCCATCAAGACTAAATCAAGAAAATGCATAAACAAATCAATTCGGTTGGGAATCGGGTGGCACCTTCCACCAAGAAAATGCATAAACAAATTAATTCGGTTGGGAATATTCTGGGGGCACCTTCCATGGGTACACCACGGGTACCTTCCGGTTGCCTACCAATTGAATTGTTTATGCATTTTCTTGGTGCGAGTCGCGATGGCCTAGGGTTGAAATGGACACGATTTCTTCTAGTGTTAGTGGGACGGACATTGATGGCCATGCTTTTGAAAGACATCCAATGCTGAAGGGGATTGATGGGCGGTGATGGGTTCCTCCTCCTCTTCCTCCCCTTGAGAAGTTCCCTCTCCCCCGAAAGCAAGGAACAACTACGATCAAAGCTCCTTTTTGCATATGTCACCAATAAAAAAAGGGCATGTAAAGTATAAAAGTAATTATTCTTGTCAAAAGAAAAGCGATAATGAAAAATGCCCGTCACATGGAAAGGCCAAAAAAAATTCAGCCCATCAAAAGAAAGGTCCCCTCAACCATCACCCGTCAATCATATCTAATAACTATGGGCAAACAATGTTGTATTGCATAATATATAAGCCGCACTTCAATATTACATTGGCTTAGGAGATACGGGTCAACATATGCACCTGTAAGCTTTCTACACTTTGTATTCAAACAAGTTTTCCCTGCAATCTCTTAACCAACCCCTCGCTGATCAAATCCTATATGCAGGGTTGTCTATCCCGCCGTTGTGACGGTGTCGTGTCGTGACGGACCCCTCCGTCACGACACAATAGGGTCCACGTAGGGTCAACATAGGGGGAGCCGACTAGGGTGGGTAAAATACTTACCTTCTTGCCAAGGTGGCGTCCTATGTGGTAGAAAACGTCGACGTGGATGTGCATATTTCCCCTGCCACGTAGACCATTTTGCCATTGTGTTTATCATTGTGTTAAAATCAAAGTAATAAAATATTACTAAGGAGGGTGTGGGGCGGACGGGGAAGGGGGGTGGTGCGGACGGGGAAGGGGGGTGGAGCGGACGGACGGGGGGGTGGTGCGGACGGTGGATGGGGGTGGAGCGGACGGACGGGGGTGTGGAGCGGACGGGGGAGGGGGGGGGGGGTGGGGCGGACGGACGGGGGTGGAGCGGACGGGAGAGGGGGGGGGGGTGGGGCGGACGGAGGAGGGGAGGGGCGGACGGAGGAGGGGGATGGAGCGGACGGGGGAGGGGGGTGGAGCGGACGGGAGAGGGGGGGGGTGGGGCGGACGGACGGGGGGGTGGAGCGGACGGGGGAGGGGGGGTGGGGCGGACGGACGGGGGTGGAGCGGACGGGAGAGGGGGGGGGGGTGGGGCGTCCCACCCGTCCCACCCGTCCGCCCCGCGTTCCCTCCCGTCCGCTACCCTCCGTCCGCCACACGTTCCCCACCGTCCGCTCCTCGTTCCCTCCCGTCCGCCCCACGTTCCTCTCCCGTCCGCACGCGTTCCCTCACGTCCGCTCCACGTTACCTCCGTCCGCCACACGTTCCCCGTCGTCCGTACCCCGTTCCCATCCTGTCCGCACCCGTTCCCTCCCGTCCGCCCCGCGTTCCCCCCGTCCGCCCCGCGTTCCCCCCGTCCGCCCCGCGTTCCCCCCGTCCGCCCCGCGTTCCCCCCGTCCGCCCCGCGTTCCCCCCGTCCGCTCGGAGTTCCCCTACGTCCGCTCCGCGTTCCCTCCCGTCCGCTTTCCGATCCCTTCCGTCTGCCCGCGTTCCCTATCGAGTTCCCTTCACGTCCGCTCCACGTTCCCTCCGTCCGCCACGTTCCCTCCGTCCGCCCGTTCCCCTCCCGTCCGCGCCTCGTTCCCTCCCGTCCGCCCGAGTTCCCTATCGCGTTCCCCACCCGTCTGCTCCTCGTTCCCTCCGTCCGCCCCCACGTTCCCTCCGTCCGCCCCCTAGTTCCCGCCCGTCCGCCCCTAGTTCCCACGTTCCCCCCGTCCGCCCCGCGTTCCCCCCGTCCGCCCCGCGTTCCCCCCGTCCGCTCGGAGTTCCCCTACGTCCGCTCCGCGTTCCCTCCCGTCCGCTTTCCGATCCCTTCCGTCTGCCCGCGTTCCCTATCGAGTTCCCTTCACGTCCGCTCCACGTTCCCTCCGTCCGCCACGTTCCCTCCGTCCGCCCGTTCCCCTCCCGTCCGCGCCTCGTTCCCTCCCGTCCGCCCGAGTTCCCTATCGCGTTCCCCACCCGTCTGCTCCTCGTTCCCTCCGTCCGCCCCCACGTTCCCTCCGTCCGCCCCCTAGTTCCCGCCCGTCCGCCCCTAGTTCCCACGTTCCCCATACGTCGTTTTCGTACCCTAAACCCTAATTCCGACCGGGATCCCATAATGATTGGGCTCCTCGTTGCCTATATAAAGCCGTGAGGCTTTAGTTCCTACCACTTTCCTCTCCTCCCACCACATAGGGACCCGAGACCTTGTTGCGTCCCAAAGGACAGCATCACCGCGCGGGTCTCAAGGGGTTTGGGAGGGCAGGGCAAATTGTGGGGGAACCCTCGCAATTTTTTTTTCAGATTCACTCGCTCCCGTGATTTTTATCACGAGAGATTTTCACACTCACTTATTCACGTGATTTTTATCACGACTCATTTTCAGATTCACTCACTCACGTGATTTTTATCACGATGGAGGGGGAGGGCATTGCTCCTTACGAGAACGAGGATTTGAGGGTGCACCGTGCTTGGCTCGTAGGCAATGCATCGGCGAATACTGCCGAGGGTACGGGAAGCGATCCTGGAAGTGGAAGTACTGCAGCACGTCCACCACGTCCAGATCCCTTTCAGTTTGACGAAGAGTTCTTGGCTGTTGGTCATTCGGGAGGCAACCAAACACGGGGAAGCCGTGGAACACGTGGGAGTCGGGGAAACAGTGGACATAGAGGGAGAACTGGAAGGGGACCAAGCTCAGGCAGTTCCACAGAAATACATGCACCGGCTCGTTCGGAGAACGTGCCACCACAATCTCCGACACGGCGGACATCAAGACCGGAGAGCCCTGCACGTGATGTACCTCAGGGTTCGGAGCAGACTGAAAGACGGGGATTAAAACGCCCAGCAGTTTCGGAAGGGACGGAGGACGGGTCCGCGGCATCGGGTTCGCAATCAAAGAAAAGGAAACATAGAGGCAAACGCGACCCGCGGACCGATGAGGCTCGAAATCATTGCAGGATCGTGTTGTTGGATTGATTTAGAAGTAACAGCATGGTTTATTTGGAGAAAAAATACCTCAATGATGGTACAAAGGGTTTAGAGTTGGCGAGGAACGAGTTGATGCTTATTCTCACGGAAGCCACGTCTGGACCGGAGTTTGAGGAAGCTAGGGGCATGAGCGATTGGAACACATGGATTGAAAAACAAGCTGTGGAAGCAATCTACAATCCAACGATGTCATATGAGGCTATGCATCCTGGAGAGGGAAGTAGTGGTGGGAGGAGGTCCGAGCTGTACATTAAGCTAGAGAATTGGAAAAGAGGCGTAATAGCAGCAAAAGGCACATCCGCCCGCAACCTTCCCGTTTTTATTGACAGGCAGCTGGCAGACAACATTGCCACTCAGGGCCGGCAGGGTGTCATATGGTTGCCTAGGAATGTGGAGATCAAACCCTTGGATAGGGAAATCTTCCAAGGGACCTTCGGAGTGGTGCGGAGAGTCACAATTCATGGAGCATCATTCATCCCTAACTGGATAGAGTGGGCTGGGAAGACCATGAAGGCCACGAATAGTCTGGAGAACCGAAAGGAGCGTTCGGTTGAAGCATTGGCATGCCCAGTAGATCATCATGGGATAATCAAGCTACAATACCTCCACCCGAAAACATACGAATCCTATTCGATGTGGTGGAATGGAGGCTCCTTGAAGAACATGAGGGTCTATGACCACCAAGTTCCGGAAACCCACGAGCGCACAATCCTTCAAATGTCTGAGGCAGACTTTGAAGCACGGAAACGGTTGGTTGTATATCGAAGGCATCGAGCTTATTTGGCATGGGCTCTAATGTACATTGTGGATGTAGTGCACAAGCATGACGTGTTGCACAATGACCTTAATCCCAACAATGTCATGTTGCATTTCCCACAAGACCGTGAGAACACGGTTTTCATTGGTGTGTGTGATTGGGGGATGGCATCATGGGGAGATGAAGACGCACCCTCCAACTATGGAAAAGAATCAGTGGATGAGATGAACAAGCACCGCATAAAATACAACTGTGCTGGTCCAGAATTATTCCATGTACGAGGGCAGCGTGGAACATCTACCTCTCCGGTGATGATGGCTCAGAAACATAGGCACACGTTTCTCTCGGAGTCCTTCTCAGTGGGTGCTTTGGCAAAGAAGATTTATGCCAGGGATTCGACTTCCTCGTTGTTTCAGCTAAACAGTGATCCAAATGGCTTGAAGATGCGGTTTGAGATAGCATTGGATGCATTGACGAAGCCCAATCCAGCGGAAAGGTCAACCATCACACACGTAGTGAACATGTTGAAGTCGCCTCCATACAACATAGTTAACCCGACAATGTGCTTCCGTGACACTGCAAAATAGTTTTTTTTTGTTTTCTTTGCAGCAATTTTGGATCATACCAATTTTGTAACCGTTGGAGATGTAAATAAAGCCATCATTTTTTCATACACAACTTGTATATTGTATGAGGTTTATGGATCTTAGTGCAATGTTCATACTCCATGAGGATTTTTGCTTCATAATCGAGAAGAAGTCTATGGGAGACTAACCAAGGTTCTCGCCTCTCGTGAGGCCACATCATTCTTTCACATCGTTGTTATCACATCCATGTGCTAAGTTCAAATTAACTATAGTTGTTCGTGATATGTCTTGTCAAAATGCAATTACCTATATTTATTCTAATTTTGGTATGCCACAAAATGTAGTCAACTATAGTTATATCTAGTTAACTAAAGTTGAGCACAATGTTGCAATAGTTATATCGGTTGTACACGTGATCCTAAACATCTCTAAATGTTCTTTCTTGTACTCCACACATATTGCACACATACTTCACAATTGCTTATATTTATATTTATATAATTCACAATCACTTTTTTTTGGAAGTTTGGACATAGTCTCGGTTTTTTGGCTCTCAAAAATTCATATGAAGTCCAAAAAATGAGTTCTTGGTATCCATGGATAGGTAATGAAGTCCTCTACAAGAATATGCAATAAAAGTCCTCTACATAATAGTCCCCCATCCACATAATAAAGTACACTAAAATAACAATAATCAACTAAGGGTGAACGTAAAGTGGTTAAAAAATTTCTCTTGGAACTGAGAAGTGGATGCATAGTTTCATATTGCTTTGTGCTTGTTTATCTCAACAGAAACTGTTTGGTTGGTGAATTAAAAATAAATAAATAAATCATAGAAGTGGTATAACATATTATACAAGTCATAACTTTATTATTGCGACAACGTTACAAATGCCCTTTATTAATCATATACATGAACAAATCATGCAAACTATAATATTCCACTTCATTCCGTCATCCCAACCTCGTAGATGCTCCTGGCTTCCGGCGAGGCTCCATTTTTGGAAGAGGATTCGGCTGAAGTAAATCAAAATAGCTAATCGTTCGGTCTTTCATCCGTTCCTTCAATGGTAGCCGATGAGGCGACAATCCTCTCCTCTTCTTACGAATAGACATAGTCTTTGAAGATTCCCCCGCTACCTTGACTATTTCAATGTCGATTGAAGTCTCCTCCACATCCACATCCACATCCACATCCACATCCACATCCACATCCCCGGGCTTCTCCAAAATATCCGCACACAAATCAATTAGATCATTTAGATCTCCACCCACGCATTGTGTGTGGTCCTTCTCCACCGCATCGATTTCAAAGTTGTCTGCATATCGTCGTTGTTCTTCCGCCGCCCTCATCCTCCAAACTTGTGTAGATTGTGAGAAGGGAGTCATGACATACTCATCACGAAATCGATCCCTAGCACTTCTCTCATCTCTCTCACGCTCGGGTGTTGCATTGAATGGAATATGGGGATCGTCTAAATTGTGTATCTCCTCATCGCATTCTACACCCTCAAACATGACTCTCCCCTTTCCCATCCTATCCATGATACTCTACCTTCGTTATATGTATGAGTCTCAATGATCTACTTATATATTGACCTCTAAGGACTTGATGACCATGACCAATAATTGATGTAATCCAATATGTAGAGGATCCAATTCTCGTTAGTAAGATAAAGTCAACGCAATCGGAATAAAAATAAAGTTGGTTAGGTTAAAAATGTACACTTTTGAAAAAATCTTCCGACATCCGCATTGGAAACTTCTTTGATACCTCTTTGAACTTTCCATATTTGATTAGTTATCCACTCATTCAACAAATCACCAATTTGTGCTTCAATCATAGTGGTTCATATGGTTTCATAACCGATGTCACCCATCCGAATGCACTTTCCTTCAATAAATCATTAATTTGTGCTTCAACCTTAGTGGTTCATATGGTTTCATAACCGATGTCACCCATCCGAATGCACTTTCCTTCAATAAATCATTAATTTGTGCTTCAACCTTAGTGGTTCATATGGTTTCATAACCGATGTCACCCATCCGAATGCACTTTCCTTCAACAAATCACCAATTTGTGCTTCAATCATAGTGGTTCATATGGTTTCATAACCGATGTCACCCATCCGAATGCACTTTCCTTCAATAAATCATTAATTTGTGCTTCAACCTTAGTGGTTCATATGGTTTCATAACCGATGTCACCCATCCGAATGCACTTTCCTTCAACAAATCACCAATTTGTGCTTCAATCATAGTGGTTCATATGGTTTCATAACCGATGTCACCCATCCGAATGCACTTTCCTTCAATAAATCATTAATTTGTGCTTCAACCTTAGTGGTTCATATGGTTTCATAACCGATGTCACCCATCCGAATGCACTTTCCTTCAATAAATCATTAATTTGTGCTTCAACCTTAGTGGTTCATATGGTTTCATAACCGATGTCACCCATCCGAATGCACTTTCCTTCAACAAATCACCAATTTGTGCTTCAATCATAGTGGTTCATATGGTTTCATAACCGATGTCACCCATCCGAATGCACTTTCCTTCAATAAATCATTAATTTGTGCTTCAACCTTAGTGGTTCATATGGTTTCATAACCGATGTCACCCATCCGAATGCACTTTCCTTCAACAAATCACCAATTTGTGCTTCAATCATAGTGGTTCATATGGTTTCATAACCGATGTCACCCATCCGAATGCACTTTCCTTCAATAAATCATTAATTTGTGCTTCAACCTTAGTGGTTCATATGGTTTCATAACCGATGTCACCCATCCGAATGCACTTTCCTTCAATAAATCATTAATTTGTGCTTCAACCTTAGTGGTTCATATGGTTTCATAACCGATGTCACCCATCCGAATGCACTTTCCTTCAATAAATCATTAATTTGTGCTTCAGCCTTAGTGGTTCATATGGTTTCATAACCGATGTCACCCATCCGAATGCACTTTCCTTCAATAAATCATTAATTTGTGCTTCAACCTTAGTGGTTCATAAACCCTAAACCCTAAACCCCTAAACCCTAAACCCTACGTCATTCCAAATTACTACCACATATGTGCCATTGATTTGTTCTCACACTCATGTAGAAGTGTTTCCATACATGGTTTGAGGGTTTAGGTTCCTAGCTTTCCAACGAACCCACCTGCTTTTTTTTCCGATGCCTACATTTTTTTCATTATAATAATCAATCATTGACAAGATCTTGGCCGTTAGATTGGAGGGGTTATTTTGAGCAAGTAATAAAGTGGCATGCTCCTTTGAGTTTGGACTTTTGGGCTTGGCCTTTGGAGGCTTCACACTATGCCCAACTAAGGCTACCCGTGGTGTCAATGGTACCCAAGAAAACGTCTCCCTTTGTGCCACATTGAAGAACGTTTAGGAGAGGTCGGTTTTGCACGTTGTCCCATCCATCACAACATATTGTAACACCGTATTTTTCAACGGAATTCCCCAGCTTCTCCTTCACTTGCCTATCTAGGTCAACCTTTATATCAGTTAACAACTTCGTACGGATGGCATTGTACAATGGTGGTGTGTAGGCTGGCATTCGATGACGGGCAGTTTCACGCACAGCATGAACAAATGCAGGATGTCTCACAATGTTGAAAGGAATGTTAGCTTCATAAAAAGCCGTTGCCCATGCTCTATCGAGGAGTTGTTTTGTTGACACATTGAACCCCTCCGTTATGTTGAGTTGACGTAGTTCACGAGGAGGAGTGCCATATATCACAACATCAGAATGTTGAGTGGTTTGGGACATAAGCAAAGGCTCTGTTTCACTAATTACGGAGCCCGCTATAATAGGCTCCAAAGGTACAATATCTGCCACCAGAGAGTCCTCATTTACAATGCCTACATGTAAGGGCACAATGCCTCCGCAATGTTCAAACAAGGCCCTAATATGCGGGGGTACCATCCTACATGTGGAAACATCAGAAGCACCCCCTACATGAGGTCTATAACCAAGGTGGGCCAACATTCTATCTCCTTGGTAAGATATGACGAACGGGCAAAACCTACATTTAACCTGCCTTTGTGATTTACCGGGAACCCTCCCCTTATCCTCGTACCAATGATCCCATGCATCGTTTCGGCGTGGCATGACTTCAACAAAACCTGCAAATACAAACAAGTTAGAGCAAGTCACTTTGATCGCATACTAGGTCCTGTTCAAGAGTGCCACGAGGGCAACCCTAATTCACAGACACTAGATTGGACAAAGTATACTCTGCATTCGGGTCTCACGCATTCAATCCTCACTCCTCAAAGGAGAATCAAAAGACTTGAGACACACTATGTCAGTGGAGGCAAAAATGGCACCTTGCACCCTCAATTTATAGTGTTCGAATCGGACGGAAGGGGTGGGAGCGGACGGGGGTGCGGACGGGGGAGCGGACGGGGGGGGGGGGGGGGGCGGACGGTGGAGCGGACGGGTGAGCGGACGGGGGAGCGGACGGGGGGGGGGGGGGGGGGGGGCGGACGGGGGGGGCGGACGGGGGAGCGGACGGAGGGGGGGGGGGGAGCGGACGGAGGGGGGGGGAGCGGACGGGGGGGGGGGGGGGGCGGACGGGGGAGCGGACGGGTTGGGAGCGGGGCGGGGGACGTGGGCAGACGGAGGTTGGGAACGGGAGCGGACGGGGTTTGGGTACGGGAGCGGACGGGGTGGAACGGGGATTGGGAACGAGGGCGGACGGGTGGGAACGGGGATTGGGAACGGGGGCGGACGGGGGGGCGGACGGGCGCTAGTAGAATTTTCCCCACTTTCCCTTTACTTTGCTGACATGTCGTCACACGTGGACAATGTAAATCCTACGTGTCCGAAATTGGGTAATGTAATTACACAAAAAAATCGGTAAAATTCAAGTCCGGCAGGATAAAGACAGCATCCGGCATAATCCGGCATAATGTCGTGACGGATACGTGTCGTGACGGCACGACATTATGCCGGGATAAGCCTCCGTCACGACACAATAGACAACCCTGCCTATATGTAGGATTCTCACATCCACCGTATTCAATTGTATTGACCAAGTGGAGCTTAGAGTGGAATCCATTGATTTCTATGGAACTTTTAATCTTTCTTATGTAGGGTGGCTCCGTTATTAGTTAGTTGTCTAGTTAGTAAATAATTACATGCCTTTTTATTGCATTAGATGGGTGTGTGCATGTCTCTCTACATAGGGAAAAATAGTTAGTGTGTATCATACCTTTTCACTTGTTGCGACAAAAATATAATGTCGTGGTTTAGTGTAGTTGTTCAAGATAGTTTTGAGTTTAAATCATCTTTGGGGGTTCTAGTCAAAAAACAAATGATTCTTTGCAAAGACAGACAAGGAAATGCACATGTGTCCATATGAGTGTGGAATTGTGTTGTTAGAGATACTTGATTGGTGTATGTGTTCATATTATGTCCAAAAGTAGAGGTCCACATAAAAATACCAAGTTATTATACATGGGTGCATCTTAATTGTTTGTTTTTATCAAACCATACTATCAAATCAACCTCAAAATGGCATCAAGAAGTAATTCAAGCTTGGGCAGACCAAGGAGGATTCCACACCAACTCTCCATAACATCTTCATTTGGTTCTCAAGGTTCACAGAGACACAAACCTTTTAAGAGGTACATTTTTTTTAATTGTTTCCTGTAGGCTATGTAAGTTTTGAGGTTTTTGGCTATGTATAGTTTTATATATGAATGATGGAATTGTGAAAATATGAAAAGTGTAATTATACTTTGTATTATCTTACATAGAAAATAACATCCTTTAGGTTTTTTTTTGTAATTTTGCAATTTTTAAAGCGCTCTTTCATTGTGTGTGTGTGTGTGTTTCCATAGAAGTCCTTTTGGTTTCATTTCCTTACACTTTAATCAATCAAGGATGGGTTTGTAGAGATTGCACTACAAACTTAAGTGAATGAGTCACTTTCAAGCAATGAACATCCACCTTTTGATGACAATTTATTGGACTCCCAAGAGGTTAAACAACCTACATCCACAAGAGCTTGGGCATGGACATATGAAAGGAAGTTTAATCATCTTGGAAAACTGCCAGGAAATGGCTCATGCATATGTCTAACTATGTCAAAGCAAATAACTCATGGTATAACTATGTCAAAGCAATGGTTGGAGAGATTCATCATAAGTTTAGATTGATGGCGGTTGACAATGATGCAAGTAGAGCCGAGTTGCTTGAGTTTGTAGAAGCTTTGAGGCATGAATGTGAAAACAAATCATTATATGAGGCATGGCGATTTTGTGGGGGCATCAACGAGTGGTACATACCAATCAACCACATCGTATGAAACTTTGGCAAAAACACTTTTGTCATTCCCTCAAGTATTGCAATTTGTAAGAGGGGACTTGCACAACCAAAATGGCTATCAAGAGCCACTTGCAAGCTTCATTAAAGCTAGGACACTTTGGATGCTTCGATGTGAGTATCATTATGCGGGATAGAGTTGGAGAACGTGGACCAGAGGACAATATTTCAATCGTGGCGCAACATGAGGAATCGGAGAATCCTTAGTTTGGACCAAATGTTGCAAGAAGTTCAGACTCCTCTACATCCATTTTTGAAAAGAAATAATGATTTGATCTTCATAACATTATTCAGATACACACACTTGTTTTGTGGGGACTGACATTATTCCACGTAGTATTCCCGGATATTCCCCACATTCAGTCTAAATGTGAATCTGAACAATGTTATGTTGAATTATGTGTGAACGATTAAGATTTCCTCAGCCCGTCATTTGAAAGATGATTTTTGACGTTGTCGTCCGTCACATTGAAAGGCAAGAATGAAAAGCAACCGCTCCCATGAAATGAAGGTGATCCCTTAACATACAACACGATGAGCTTGGTAGCCGACATAGGCGGGCTCATACTATCCACTCGGCGGTGGCATGTTATAAAAAGCGAGGAAGGTGTCGTGTCGGAGGCAGGGGAAGTGACGGTGGGGTCCATCGTCGCCACAGCAACAGCTGCTGCGTCCACCTTCGACGACTTGCGCGCAGTTGCCCAGTTCCGTGGCAAGTCGAGTCGAGTCTCCAGGTGCAATTTGCCTGCTTGCTTGCTTGCTTTGCCGCGCGAGATAAGTGAAAGTGACTTATCGATCGGATTGTTTCGGAGATTCCGACGAGTCTGACACAAGGGTAATAAGGTTCACTATCCCGGACCTGCGCAACCGTCTGTCTGTCTTTGTGGCTCGCGAACTGCCGGGATCCCATTCCGCGTGCTCAAGCGAGCTTCTCCGAGCGAGCGAGAGAGCGCGGCCTCTGGGGACTCTCACGTACGTCGGTGGTGGTGGAGGAGGAGTTGGACTCGTCGAAACAGTTGGTCGTGGTGGGTGAGTGAGTGAGTGAGTGAGTGAGGGAGTGAGTCTTGGATTAGTATGTTGTCGTTGAGCGCTGTGGGTCACCGAGTGCCAGCCTCGCCGTCGCTGCTGCTTCTTCTGGTGCTGTTACTTTGGAGATTTGGCGTTGGAGCTTTCGAGGTGACTGGATGTGCAAGCTTGCGTAGCAGCCGCATTTAGTCTCCGGCGGTTCGCGCTTTTCTTCTGCTTGTAAAGTTTTGGCTGCGTACATTGGTGTGCCACTTGTTCCCTTGCCACTCTGTGCAAGAGTGAAGCAGGAGGAGGAGGAGGAGGAAGAGGAGGAGGAGGAAGAGGAGGAGGAGGAAGAGGAGGAGGAGGAAGAGGAGGAGGTGTGAACGATTTTCGGAAGCTCTTTTTCGTCGTGATTAACTCAAAACATTTTATCAAACTTTGGCTACGACGGTTGGTGAGGTTCGTAGTTGCAACAGAGAAACCTCGGAGGGAGTGGAAGTATTGTATTGGAGAGCTGTAAATTTTTGTTGTAGCGGAAGGAAATAGGCAGAAGAGATAGAGAGTGTTGAGTTTCACTGCATTCATTGGTGTGCCTCTTCCCTTCGAAGTCAGTGCAAGAGTGGTGGAGAAGGAGGTGTGAACGATTTTCGGAAGCTTTCTTTTCTCGTGATTAACTAAAACTTTCATCAATTTGGCTACGGTCGGTGAGTTTCGCAGTTGCAACAGAGCAATCTCGGAGGGAGTGGAATTGTCTCGGAGAGCTTTAAATTTTTGTTGTAGCGGAAGCACAAGAGGCAGTAGAGATAGAGAGTGTTGTTAAGTTTCACTGCATTTATTGGTGTGCGTCTTCCTTCGAAGCTGCGCAAAAGTGGTGGGTGCACCTGGGTGAAGTAGAAGAAGGAGGAGGAAGCGGTGTGAACGATCAAATCTTCCACCAATTTGGCTACGACGGTTGCAACATAGACATTCACAGGCTTTGGAATTGTCTCGGAGAGTTGTAATTATCTGTAGAGGAAGGAAAGCAGAAAGATAAGAGAGTGTTGAGTGTCCATGTATTCATTGTGTGTTCTTACTTCGGACTGTGCAAAAGTGGCGTGAACGATTTTTGGGAAGCTTTCCTCGTGATCAAAACTTTCACTAATTTGGCCACGGTTGCCGAAGCCCGCAGTTGCAACAGAGAAATCTCAGAACGAGTGGAATTATCTCTGAGAGTTGCAATATTTTAGTGACAGAAGGAAGAAGCCAGAAGGTAGAGGCAGCGTTGAGGTTAATTTCCTCCGCGGTCAAGAGCCTCGACAAGAAATTATGGGGAATGGATGTGTGACAGGGGCCAACAATGGCGGGGCAGGCCGGAATAGCAAGGCTACGATCAAAGTGGTGTTATCCGACGGCACCATTGAAGAGTTTTTTAAGGCCATCACCGTGGCCGAGGTCATGCTGGATCATCCCCAGCACTTTGTCTTGCATTCGAGCTCAACAAACAATCCCCAGAAGAAAGCCATTCTTCCTGCTGACATTGAACTGGAGCCCGGAAGATTATACTACCTTCTTCCTAGCATCAAATTCTCCAGGCCCCTCTCTCCTCCAGATGTAGAAACCGAATCTGCTGTAACCAAGGTTGCATCGGTGGATCAAGAGCTTCGAAAGCAGCAGCAACAGCAGGGTGACAAGACTGATATGGTCAAATTCGAAGACAGAGATTCCTTTGGTCCGGATGTGAGGAGCATGTACATTGCCAATGGGTACCAGCCTAACTTGTTGAAATGCAATTCATGGAAACCGCGGTTGGAAACCATCAATGAAGCGGGCGCATTGTCCCGGAAAAAGTTTCAGAGCCTTGTGAGGAGAAGTTCCCTCAGCCAAGTGCACAGTTACTTGAGCACCTAAACCTGAACAAATCAGATCATAGTAAGCTACTTCCCTAATTTGCAGCAGCCTTGTTTTTGTACAATTATGAAGAAGGGATATTTGGCTCTTCTCTTCACCGGGATGATGGGAATTTGGAAGTCAGGGTGATTGCAATGATCCCTCAATGTACAATATTACAATAGTAGGATACATGGATGCCGAGAGATGGTGAGCAGAGCGCTGTAGGTTAGGTTAGGTTAGGATAGTTTAGGTTAATGGGGTTTTCCTCCTATTTTAGATAGCAACAATATTGTGAGGGATCCCTGAGCATCTGCTTTACTTTGCGAACGAAAGAAGGAATGTAGATAGATACTTCAGTTCATAACATGTTATCAAAGCTTTTGAAACACGTGGCAGCCTTCACAAATCTGCGAAGTTTACATACCTCATCTTTGAATGCCATTTTATGTTTCCATTATGTTGTAGCATGCGTGTTTTAATGCTTCAGCTCATAACATGTTATCAAAGCTTTTCAAACACGCGACCAGTCCTCACAAATCTGATTTATGGACAAATCTGTTAAGTTCACATGTGTCATCTTCGAATTACCATTTCGTGGTCCAATTGGAGAACTTTCAAGTTGCTGTGAGGTACATATATTGGTTGCTTTAGAGAGGAAATCTGCTTTACTTTGCGCAAGAACAAAAGAGGGAATGTAGATAAAATACTTCAGTTTGGAACACACTTTCAAAGCTTTTGAAACACGTCAGCATCCTTCCCAAATCTGCTGCTAAGTACTCACGTCTCATTGTGTGAATTCCAGTTTGTGGTCTTTGAATGTTGTAGCATGTGAGTATCAATCGGATTGGAGCAGATTTCATCACGAGCACAATAAGTCATGTGTTTTGTGGTGGAAGTCATTGGAGCCAGTATAACAGACCGCATATGTACACATAGGATATTCGTATTTTTTGAGTGTGTTGTGTATGGAGCATCAGTGTAGGAAATCAACAAGTACTTCAACTTGTTAGGATTCTAGGGAACTTAGCACAAGGTATTCGCGCCTTATTTGGGTATTTATCTTAATCGGACACCTATGTTTGAGTGGAGTGTGTTTAGGTTACATGTAAGAATGGAATCAACCAAACTTAGAACTGGTTTCCAATCCGATCCAATGGCCAAAATTGTCTTTGGAGTCGGAAGAGCCCACAATAGTGCCACGTTCTGTAAACGATGACTATGCCAGAGAGGGCGGCACCTCACAAGCTTGAGGAGATTTGGTGGGCTTCTTTGGTCTATCAATGAACGAGAACCAACTGCTAGTTACAGATGATCTGGTTGAATTTGAGAACTAACCAGTTGAAGTTTATGACTTCAGGAAATTAGCGATCATTTAATGGGAATCTGTGGAATATACCTCAATTACTAAAGAAGAACCGAAACATCACAACACTAGGATTGTTGACTTGATTATGGCCAAAAATCTCCCCGGATACTGCCGTTGATCCAAAAGTTGGCATGGGATTCCTATCTTATTATGACAAGTATTTGTCCTTACGATGAGAGCTCCTGACACGTGATGAACCAACGTCGAGTCAGCCCTTCTCTGCTGCTCCAGCTAGCTGTTCTTCTGCAAAGTATCAGACATCAGAGATCCCCACATGTGTGATAAGCTGTGTGGCCATATTGTGGGCACTTCCAACTCCACATGCGGTATCATGTGGGTGGTACTCGGTCCATTGTACATGTTCTCCAACTTCTATCAATTAGATTTACACAACAAAACTTGCGTTGCATTACGACATCTACAATGAAGCATGAGCAAAATTCGGATTGGAAATCGGACCTCCCTTGCTTTAGTTAAGGTTATTGGAGGTGCATGGTTGTTGATTCCTGAATTGAATACGTACTAGGTCTTCTCAGTTTTGTTCACTATCGAGTGTGGAGTAGTAATAAAATTTGAAGACATAATGCAATTTATTTAGAACTTGTTTTTTTTTATGGGTTTTGTTCTTTCATCCTCACTTAACCACACACCAATTAATGTAGGTGTCTGATTACAAAAAAAAAATCCGAATAACACCTGCATACCTTATAAACTTGGCCGTTGGATTGGATTGGATTGACAATTTTCCCACCTTGTTTATGATTGTAGTTCATGAAGATTATCATTTTAAGTTTCAAAATTGAAGTGGAGACATAGAATTTATAAGAGATCAAAATGAAGGTTTTGTCTCTGATAGTGATCACAAATTCACATAGGCCATCATAATTTTGCTAACTATTGGACCTAAAATGATTGACATACTTTGAGCATATAGTCCAATCTCATTGCAAGATTTTTACTTTTGTTTTTATTTTTTTAATAAAAGTTAACCCTTGATTATTATTATTATTATTATTAAACCTAAACACATGTATAAAGTTTGAAATTGATCTTGCTTGTTGAAGAAATGAAAAAATGAAACAAATGCTTGTCACATGGAAAGGGAAAATAAAATTAGCTCGTCAAACAAAAGGTCCCCTCAAGCATTACATGTTAACCATATCCCATAACTATGGGCATGCAATGTTGTATCCTGTAATATATAAGCCATGCTTCGATTTCATATTGACTTACAAAGAGATACGAGTCAACTTCTACACTTATATGTGACACCTAACTAAACTCAATTTGAGTTTGTGTTGAGTTATCAATGCTCTCATACTAGATTGAACTACATCTACAATGGTGAATTACAATTTCCAGTCTCAAACTACTTCGGGAGGTTGCTAGTGATTGTGATCACAAATAGGAGTTGAACATAAATTTTGGTTTGGACATAAATTTGTTGGAGATTCTTGACTGGAAGTAAGTGCGCTTTTAAAGCACAACTCTATTCTTGTACATGAATTTTTTTTGGCATGCCACTGCATATTGAGTATAATGAAGAAAAATAATTGTTGTGATAAAAAGAAAACTTGAGTTGCCAGTGGAGGTCGATTTGTAAACATGTTGATTGTGATGAAAGAAAGCTTGGGCAAGTCATGAGTTTACATGAAAAAAATCTTATGGGCTGCCACTGGCACATATCATCCTATGCATCATGGACGAATTTTTGATCGGGGAACACACTAGACAAATAATGCAAGATGATGGGAGCTATGTATGTGCAAGTAATTGTGGATAGCTTGAATGAAAAGTTTCATGATTTACATGTTTCCAATGCATCAAAACTTGTCAGTCCAAAGTATTATCCAAGTGATGAAGTCCGTATAACTATGTCACATCAATGTTAAAGAGATCGATCATAAAATTTGGATTGACGGTGGCTAAAATTGATGCAAGTAGAGTTGAGTTGCTTGAGTTTGTAGAAACTTTGAGGCATGAATGTGAAAAAAAATCATTGTATGAGGCATGACATTTTGTGGGGGGCATCAACAAGTTGGCCACATCTCATGAAACTTTGGCAAAAAAATACTTGTCATTCCCTCAAGTATTGCAATTTGTGAAAGGGGGTCTTCAAAACCAAATGCTATCAAGAGCCACTTGTGAGCTTCATTCAAGTTGGACACTTTGGATGCTTTGATGCGAGTATCATTATGTGGGATAGAGTGGGGAATATGGATTGGAGGGGAATATTTGAGTTATGGCGCAACATGAGGAATCGAAGAGTTCTTAGTTTGGACTAAATATTGTAAGTTCAACCTTTAGTACATCTATTTTTGAGGGAATATGATTTGATCTTCAAATTTGTGTGAAAGATTAAGATGTTGTGGACTCATCATTTAAAAGGTAGTTTTGGATGTTCTCCATCACATTGAAAGGCAAAAAAAGAAAGCAACCCGTCACATGAAATGAAGGTGAACTCATAAAAAATGAGCATTGATTATGAATTTTTTGACAAGCAACAGTAAATTATCAGAGTTTTTTTTATCGCAACCTCTTTCTTTGGAAAGAGAGCATCAATGCATCTAGTTGATTAGTAATGTTATGTCCGAAATAGAGTTATTTGTAAAGTAAAGTAGATGAAACCAAGGGTTTAGTCCCAAACCCTGAGGTTCATGACAATCAACACAAAGTTGCCCAAGTTATCTCAATGCTTAAATATTCATACACAATGAGTGGTGTCGGGCTATTGAAAAACCGGCTTCCTAGTTTGTCCTACTAGGATGGGTGGGCCAAGCTAACATTGCATAGATTGATCCGGGATATAGAACAGTGCGTCCCATGTGCATACCCTATTTTAAATCCTTAAATCCTCTCAAAAGTTTTAAAAAATGAAAAGAAAAGGTCTCAAAAGTTTCACCCAACTTTACCAAATAGGCTCCGATGCACAATGAGCTAACAAGCTCTTGATAGAAAGTTTTGTCGAAGAAGGATGAAACCCACGGTTTCGTCCCTTGTTGAGGGAACTCTTTATGGGTCACTCTAATGTAACACGTCCGACCTATTGATGAGGTAGTTAAGGTAGTCAATTGACATTGGAGCATTTTGCTGCAACATTTATCCTGCATGCAGGGGCGGGTGTGAAAGGAGCTGGCCTTCAAGGCTCCAGTAGTGTGCACATACGCGACTAATTAAATGTGGTAGCTCAGTTTGCAGGCCTTGAACAGTATGAATGATTCACGAGGGACATTGGGCAGACAGACAGACAGACAGACAGACAGAGAGACATGTGTATTCAATCGCAACCCTTCAACTGACGCATTATATGTGCAAGCCTATCGAGATCTCTTCAATGAAGGAAGAAGAATAACGAGACACTCGCTCGGGGAGGCTAATTGTGTCCCTACGCTGGTACTCAAATGGTCTCGGGTACTAGCTAGCTAGTAGGTGTGTGTATTTATATACTCATGGTCGTGTGAATGGAGCAATGAATCGGCTGCTGCATAGTTACAGATGAACCAGTTGAGTTTGAGAAATAACCACTGGTTGAAATTCAAGGCTTCAGGAAAATTACCCATCATTTAGGATAACTTATCGAGATCTCTTCAATGAAGAAGAAGAATAACGAGACACTCGGAGGCTAATTGTGTCCCTACGCTGGTACGCAAATGGTCTCAGGTACAGCTAATAGGTGTGTGTATTTATATACACGGTCGTGTGAATGGAGCAATGAACCGGCTGCTACATGGTTACAGATGAACCGGTTGAGTTTGAGAAATAATTAACCTGGTTGAAGTTCATCAAGCTTCAGGAAAATTACCCATCATTTTAAGAGGAATCTGTAAGATATATACCTCCAATTTAATAAAAGAGAAACCGAAAGATGTCAACATTTAACAGGTTGGACTTGGAAACACTAGGATATTGACCGATTGTGCCCAGAAATCTTCTCAAACACTGGAATGGAGGTCAGACCTCACGATTGAGGATGACCATACGTGTATCATTCCACGAAAACATGTCATCATGGGTCGTTGAATTTTTTTGGTAAATATATGAACAAGATAGATTTCAATATGCAATTATCTTAATGATATTGTGGACATTTCCAACTTCACAAACAATTTCTGGGTGCAAGCACGGTCACTTAAACCAAACCACAAATTTTGTCATGGATGTTGAAATCACAAAGTTCTTGGTCGAAGATTATAAAGTAGTGCTACATTGTTACAACTACTCAAATCTACAATACCACTAAAAATATGTCTACAAGTAAATGACTATATTTAGTTCTAGATGCAAATTTTATGACCTTGAAATATTTTTAACCTTTTATTTTTATATTCTTTGACTTCATAATGAACTTCATGGCTCCATAAAGAATGAAATGCATGAAAATATCAGTTGAATGTATTGTTAGCCTATATATTTTGTGCAAACGACACAAATTGCTTTTTCAATTTCAGCTACTTCTCACGTACTAGAAAAATTTGTAAATAACTCATTTGAAGTATTTTCTGAAAACCTAAGTTGGATTGTTGAAATAACATATTCTTTAATATCCACAAAATTCAAATTTAGTGTGCAGATTTGAAACTTCTATCGTAAAGGACATGGAAGTGGTTCAATTACCGTGCTCCCACTCTTAAATTGGCCGTTGGAACGAATCAAAAAATTATGTCATCTGGTTAAAACGATTTACCACACCTAGTGAGTCTATGCACCTTTGCAAAAAATTGAGTGACATACAATGAGTAGATTTGTGTTGAATCATGTTTCCGAGACACATGACATTGTTGTGTGGGACTCATATGGTGGCGATGTCGAGCTTTCAATTTCGAGCGAGTACTTTGTATGATTACTAACAGCTGCATCAGTTTCTCAAGGGCCAGTCGACCCTTCGAGCGAGAGAGAAGAAATGATTCCAAGGTTAAATTGGCTGTTGATCAGAGTCAAAAGACAGCAGCAGCAGCACATTATGATGAGTCGTATAATGTCCTCTCAGCGCCTTTCGAGAGATTCAGAGAGAAATAGAATTTGGTCCACGAGAGAGAGAGCAATCTGGCTATATGTAGTCCTCATGTGCAACTTTTGCTGTTTGGTGTACGAGCACCACAAGGATGATCCTTTCAATATGGCTCCACAATAATGAATTGTAAAGGTGTTGTGGACGAACTTGAGTTTTGAGCTTTACAATCACTACAGGCATCTGTCAAGTCCGGGGTCATTGACATGCGTCTGAATATTTGTTCTTTGTCACTTTAAAGAAAATGTGCAAATGCATTACTATAGATGGTAGATTTGCATATTTCATTCTGTGATGTATGATAATTGTCAAGGACTCATATGTTGGTAGTGAATCATATGGGTGTTGGAAGAGATTTGTGTTGTTGTGTGCAACTCTGATGAGCTTGGGAATTGGGTCAAAATTCAATGTGTGTTCCCTGCCAATGGGTGATCTATGTACTCTAAGGTATGAGGGTGTTATTTGGTTCGTATTTCATTTCTTCAACTTCTGTCAATTAGATTTACGCATCAAAACTTGTGTTGCAATGGAAAACCTACAATGAGCATAGGCAAACATCGGATTGAAATCGGATGTCTCCTTGTTTAGTTACGGTTATTGCAAGTGCATGTTTGTCGACTCTTTAATTGAGTACATAGCTCTTCCCAATTGTGTTCACTATTGAGTGTGGAGTTGTTGATACAGTTTATAAATGTAGTCCAATCTCTTTCAAACATGTGCCGTTATATATGGTGTTTGTTCTTTGATCCTCACCTAAACCACACACCAATCAAATATAGGTGTTTGATCTAGAAAGTAACCGAATAACACCCACATGTATCTTATGTACTCTACTCCTATACCCATGTGAAGGAAATATCAACAATGGTAAGTGGGCCTTAAATGTGGTTATTCTTTTTTATTGGGCACCTATATTTGAGTGGTATATGGCAAAGCTTGTGGCTAAATATGGACACCACAAAGATGCATGTTACCAAATTTATGGACTATGTGCTCAAAATATAGTCATCATTTTAGGTTTAAGAGTTAACGTATTTGAGAGGGTCTATGTGATCGTTTAAAGAGAAGGAGAACCTTTAGTTTCATATATTATATCTTCTGTATTTTAACTTCAATTATGAAATGTGTGACATGACAATCTTTGTGATTTGTGACTACTAAATTGGAGGAGACTTCCATATTCCGATCCGATCCAATGGTCTCTATGGAGTTGGAAATGCCCAGAATAGGGCCACATACCTTACATGTGGAGAGCTCGTAACCCAATGTCTACTCTACTGAAAAACATCCAAAAAGGGGCAAGAGGGAATTGCCGAACACGAGCATACCTCTCATCCATCCAACATAAAAGCCTTAAACTATTGTGCAATTTGGACTCAATTACTTTTTCGAGTTGATATAACAACAAAATCAACTGAGGACGCTGAAATAGGCTAGTCCAAGTCATTTGAAATGAATCAATCACAAACCTATAGGGGTCAAGGTTTTTTTGTGTTGGATGGATGAGAGGTACTCACAATGCTCCCATGCGATACATCCCTCTTGCCCCAAAATGATGTTGGTAGAGTTAAATAAACAGAGGTAAATTCAATATTTACGTCAAGCTTAATAAGGAAGTGCATTGTGTGTAGGAAAATGATGGAATGTGGGAACATTGACACCCGGGAAATGTTTGTTTGCAAAGGAGTAGATCAAACCAATTCACATTCAAAGGTAGGCATTTGAATAAGGTTGGTGTTTGAATGACATGTCTACCTTACAATGCCCATCAACTTTGTTAGAGCATCCGCACCCTTGCTCTCTATACCCGGCCGCACTGGCTTTTGGCGGGCCTGGGCATGACGGACCCCCCCACCGCAACCCGGGCAACGGCTCTTTGAAGAGCAGGCTCGCCAAAATACTCCCATGTCGCGCCATTTTCCAGAGTCTGTGAGTTTCCTGGGCGCGCCCAAAAGCCGGGTGTTTTTTGAGAGATTTCGTTCTATTTTTTTTTCCGTTGTTCGAAGTGTTTGCTGGAAGAGCAGACAGACAGTCTGCAAGACTTCGAACGCTGATACAGCGCCTGCGGACGAGCTCGCAGCCTCTGGAGCTCCCCGTTCACCCGGCCTCAATGCTCAGCCGGCCCAGATATTCGGGAGTCAGACTGCAGATTTATGGAGCGAGAGTGGGGGTCTTTCTTTTTGGCGAGTCACTCAACCCTTGTGGAGCCCTCTACTGGCCCTTTGCTGAGTGGTGGATTCAGAGCAAGGGTGCGGATGCTCTTATGAATGTCACAAAAACTTCTCAATATAAGTCCGCTATTTTTGTGTAGATCCCGTGTAGATAGACTTAATCTCATGAAGAAGAGCATAAGGTGATGACATCTATCACGAATTGTGACCTATAATGGGCTCTAACGTAGTGTGAAGTGTCCGTATCCGCAAAGAAAAATCATCATACTAGGTCATCGATGACATTCAACATTTTCAAGAGACAATTCGCCTTGACTCAAACATTAGCAAGTAGAACTCTCACGTTCCTCACCTGGATGTGTTGTTGTGTCACTACAAGAACATGAACCTTGACCAATTATCATGCGTCACTGAAAACTTGTTCTACAACATTAGAAAATCTACAAGTCCACCAAATTGGTAGATATACATTATTCTTTCAACAACGCACAACGATTGCCTAGGACTCATATTTGGATTGTGCATTTATGTCAGTTTTGTTCAATGAACAAAGAGAGCCGACCACTAGTCACGAACGAACCAGTTGAGTTTGAGAAATAACTAGTTCAAATTCAATACTTGAGGAAAATTACCGATCCATTTAGAGTAATTTAAAGAATATTCCTCAATCTAATAGAGAACAACCAAAAGTTGTCAATATATCATCGGTTGGTCTTGAAAACACTAGGATCTCAACTGATTATAACCAAAATCTCCAGACACTGTTTTTGGTTAATCAGAGATTTTTGAGCATAATTGGTCAAAATCCTCGTGCTTCCAAGTCCAGCCAGTTGCATGTTGTGATCTTTTGGTGTTTTCTTCATTAATTTGAGGTATATTCCATAGATTCCTCTCAAATGATGAGCAATTATCCTGAAGCCTTGAACTTCAACCAGACGGTTATTTCTCAAACTCAACCGGCTGTGCTCGGTTCTCCCCATTCATTGCAGCTTTACTGTCACCACTGCCTCCAACAAAATACAACATGCCCCTCACCCAATAAATAAAGAATCAAACCCTCCAACTTGCACAGTTGCAATGGCCTTGCCTTCCTGACAGCCCTTATGTTTTCTGTATGTGCAAATGTCCATTAATACACTATAACAGCAACCCCGGAAATTGGTGTAAGAGTCTGAAGGCAAAATTATAATAGACCATCAATCGCTTGAGGCAGTGGTCGTGGGAGACACACAAAATCATGTAACGAACAAGGGCCTATAATGGACACTTCCAACTTCACTTACACTATTGGTGGTTGGATGGGATCTCGAGTTGTCTCATCTGCTTAACAATTGTGAATCATGAAGAACACCGTTTCAAGTGTCAAAAACGGAGTTGAGATGCAAAAGTTATAAGAGATTCAAATGAAGATCCTTTTTCTTGACTCTTAAGTGATCACATACTAGGCCCTCCTGATCGTGTTAACTGCATTGATTATCATGTGGAGTGCATGTTACTACTCGGAGTTATGCAATGTTATAACTATTTAATGAGAATGTAATTTTTTTTTATTACTAAGCAAAGTCGTTTATGTTCCATAAACATTACTCAGCGATGTGGGCCTTCGGAATATAACAATGGGATGTTGGGAGCTCAATTAAAATTTGAGTCTCCCTACTCAGCTTTCCGAGTATCCGATTGTTATATTATGAGGGCCCACGAAACGAGCACTAAGTGTTGAGTAATGTCATGTTTGTAATGCATGAACAACCTATTGAACTTTCGTTAGGAAAAATTGAACTCCTGAGTAAGAGTTATTGCATTGCGTAACTCCAAATAGTAACATGCACTAAATGGGATATCAATGTAGATTGTTTATGATAAATATTGTGGGCATGCTTATAGTGTGCCCACGGTATACACCATCACACATTCGAATATTGTGGAACCTTATACCTTAAGAGAATTGTTTTTGCACAAATCTCTCCACATACCTATCCAGCCCATGTTGCTTCATAAAATACTATGTTATTTTTCAAAATATGATAAACGTGAAAAAATAATTTATAAGCATCATTTAACAACGATTTTGTTTGGGGAGGGGAGGAGGATTTTCAATTTTTTGAAGTTCTTTTTTAATTAATTAAATTTTCTAAAATTAGATTCAAAACTGCCTAGGTAAGATGGGTATGAATTAGATCTTACTTTGTTGGAAGTCTCTGAAATGCACATTGTTTTCTATTCTAAAGATATATTGTAGTTCCTACAACGTAGATCTCTGATATCATATAATGTGCTTCCACAATAATATCCATGATGTTTTTATTGTCAGTTTCCTCGTTTATAGTGTGGCCCTCAATATTTTTACCACAAACAATGTACTGAGCTTAGAATAGTGTACCTATTTTGAGCACATAGTCCACTCTCATTGTAACATGTGTCCTTGCGGTGTCCGTTCTTAACTACAAGCCTTGCCATCTACCGCTCAAACATAGGCTTATGAGTAAGAGTAGTGTTCGATAAGGCCCACAAACTTGAAGGTACCTCTTCTTTATCGGACGCCTCTGTTTGAGTGACATATATGATAGGCCTAGGCTAGTAGTTAAGGAGAAACATCATAAATATATGCTTTACATCACGAGTATGTAAAATTGAAGATACCATGCTTATGTTTGGACTATGTGCTCATATTAGAGAGACCATTTAAGACTCAATAGCTTAGTGAGCACAATTGAGAAGACCTATGTGATCGTTCACAGAGGGAAAAAAAATAAAAATAAAAACCTTTGGCCTCTTATAACTTTCGCATCTCAACTCTAATTCTTGAAACATCGCCAATCCTCATAATTTGCTGCAATTGCTAATCACATGAGACAATTCCCGATTCGATCTAACAGCCAAATTTGTATGTGTAGTTGATATAAGTGCCCACAATACACTAGCATATGAGTCTTTACACAATGAACTTGTGTTGGTGAAAGAAATATGAAATTCTACCACAATAGTAAAATCTACAAATTTTCCAATGACATAAGACATCAAAGAAATTCCAAGAAATTTCTTCAAGCTCTTAATCTTCGAAGTTCTTAATCTAGCAACATGAGACAGTTGCCCAGGACTCAAATGCTTGTGGTGATAGGGCCACAGACCTAACTTATATGCGCGGAAAGCAGAGTGCTTTATATCCGTCATCTAGTATTTGTTGGCTTTGTCATAACTACTCTTTCTCTGCTACCAGGCCCTTGGTGCAGGGTCTTGTATTTTATTTTTCTACAAGAGCCAGGGCCGGCCAGTGCCCGGGAAGTGTTTGGGCATAGCTGGTCAAGATCCTAGCGATTCTAAATCCAGCCGGTTACATGTTGACATCTTCCGGTTTTTGTTTATTCGTTTGAGGTATATTCTTCTATAGATTCCTGTAAAATGATCGGTAATTCTCCTGAAGTCTCCAACTTCAACCAGTTATTTCTCAAACTCAACCAGTTCATCTGTAACTAACTGCCAGTTCTCCCCAAGCCCTGATCCAGATTCTCATGCTTTCTGTGGCAATTTTTCAGTCTTCTACCTTCAGTCTCAACTTCTAAGGACATGCTCTCTCATACTGCAATGTATTTTGAACTGTAAGGTATTGAGGCCTTAAAGCAACACTTTGAGGAAACTTTTGTTATTTCAAGCAGGTTAAATAGTTCTGAAATTTTTCAAGAAACTTTTAATGGATTAGCAAATTTATACAAAGTCTACCCAAAAAAATTCATATGCAACTGATAGAAATTCGCAAAGTTATCATAAGGAAAGAGCCATTTACCTCCACTAGGGGGGGGGGTCTATTGATGGTGGCTTGTCAGGTGAGAATCACCACAAAACCGGCCGTATTGTGGGTGAGGATCCTCTACTAAATGAAGGTGTTGTCTCCCTTTGTGGATCACTTCTTACAACGCCTCGTCGAGCGGATAGATATCCGACTAGCCATTGTGATTGGCCAAAGTTGGTGCTCTTAGAAAAGCGTTTTTGCATCATTCTTATACAACTACTATGAATGACCAAAGTGGTGCCTATTTTGTACTTAATGCCGCACATGATTGATCGCTTTTAACAATGACTTACTTCGATGACACCGTTGCACTCACTTGTTGATGGCTTAAGGATGAAAAATAGGTGCCATCAACAGGAAGGTGCTACTTTAAGGCCTCAACACCTTAATGCAAGTTACTAGTTTGGACCCATACCGTCTCGGCCTGTTAATGTCTTCATGTCATCCCCGAAATGTCTGCTCAACATGCCGCCATTGACAACCGCTATTTCGGAACTTTGGAACAGTGACTAAGCCAACACCCACCCTCCCTCACCGTAAGTTGCCAATTCCTATATATGAATTGGGCATTATGCTCACTACATTGATTATCCCAATTAATGTGTGTGGTACTAATTCCCAAAACACGCACTATTTCGCCAAGTCTCAAAATTAGTGACAGCTAAAATTTTGATTGGGTGATAGTAAGTACATGCCAATGATCAAGGAGAACCGGCAGTTAGTTACAGATGAACCAGTTGAGTTTGAGAAATAACCGGTTGAAGTTCAAGACTGCAAGAAAATTACCGATCATTTTAAAGGAATTTGTAGAATATACCCCAATTTAATAAAGGAAAACCAGAGGTTGTCAACATGTAACCGGTTGGACTTGCAAACACTAGGATCTCAACCGATTATGCCCAAAATCTCCCCGATCATTGGTACATGCTCATTTACCATCCATTTCAAGAAAATTAATGTGCACTCTAAATTACTTGTAGAGTGATTGAAAAATATTATATGCAAACACTAAATTAGTGTGCTTGTCAATGAATAGTGTCGGGGTGAATAATGCTTCCTAGATCTTTCGGTGACACTAATTTCATAGCATAAAGAAATTTGGTATCACCTTCACTAATTTCCAACACACACACTATTAACCCTCCCTCGCTAATTTGGATAATCAATGTAGCTCTTCATATTCTTTGGTCATAGCTGGATAAATTGAAGTTAAAGACAAACTGGTGGAGCCTCCCCAAAGGAAGGAACAACCCGATTTTTGTTCCGCATTCCAGTTTAATATCTTTGCACAGTTTGAAGGGATCGGCTACCTTAGGGCCACTTCACACACAAGCCAAGAGCCGTGACCATGAAATTGTGAGAGCCCAAAAGAAAGTGTCCAAAGGCCATCCCAGCACACCTCCAAATTCATGTAGTATGGTCACGGATCCTCAAGTGTAGTGTGAAGTCATATGTGACCGGGCCCTCAACCAAATGCTATTTCCATGAATTTCTATTCATGTGGGTCCTCACACATGATAAATTAGAATAAATCAGCGGTTGTGAGCGTTTGGAGTGCCATGGTCTCCCGGTTTTGTGTTAGGCCCACCTCCAAGAGGTGGAATTTGAAAACAGTCCAAGTGACCATGAAACATGATCCATTCGATGCCATGTAGGAATCCATGTAGACTTACATCCATCTTGCTTTCACATACTCCATTGGTCCCTCAAGCGTAGTGTGAAGCGAACTTGGACCGGCTCCGCCTTTTCCACCAATGAGAGTGCTTGAAGTGTAATGGTCACGGGCTCTCAGTCTTGTGTGTGAAGTGGCCCATATATTTCCTAAACCTTGGAATTGCTGCAAGAATATAATATTCGGATGTTTGTGTGTTGCAATCAGGAAGCTGCTGAGGAATCTCCCAGTTTTTGCTGTACACTGGCTGCATGCAACATTACACCATACAGGGCATTGAACGGGGGAGAACCAACAGCTAAGGTAGAAATACCGTAACCCGTGAAAATAAGGTGATTCGCATTGAAGATATGGTCTTACAATCATGAGATAATTTTCCAAGATAGACGAGAAGGATTCATGAAGAATGCAAGTTGTTTCATATTTTTCTGCCCTATACAAAAAATGTTACAATTTTTCAAAGTGGAAAGTTGTCAAACCCCCTACTTGTTCACTAGATTCTCCCTACACCGAACACGGTAATCCGCATTTCCATACAAAACATCACCTAAACCGGTTAACTCATGGGTTCATTAAACATGACTAAATTTGGCTAAACTAAGTGTACACGCATTGAAGTGACCAGCCTCGCCATGATCGGTTTCAAAAATGGCACTTCACTATTCTGATGGCAGTCTGCCGCACGAGTAGAGGGTGGTTAACCAGTTTGGGTATTTCTACCATAGTTACCGATGAACCGGTTGAAGAAGTTCAAGACTTTAGGGAATCTTTCGATTATTTTAGAGGAACCTATAGAATGCACCTCAAAAAAGTAAAGAAATACTGATAGATCGCAACATGTAACCGGTTGGACTTGGAAACACTCGGAATTATTTGACTGATTGTGCCCAAAAATCTCCCCGGACTCTGACTCTTGATAAATGAAGGGAACATGAATGTCGATGTTTCTGCTTGTCTTCTTCTTTCAAACCTGGATGATGTCACGGAAGTTCATGAGATTGTCGAGACTCCTTTGTTTTTATTGAGCGAGTTGCAGTATTGTAAATTTTGTACACCACTTATTGGATTATCATAACGTTCTAATATATACTGAAAGACTTACGCTTTTGCTCAGACTCAAACGGAATCTCCCGAAGAATGTCCAAGTTGCATCCAGGTAAAAGTAGAAGTTGCATCCAGTAAAAGTAGAAATCTCCCGAAGAAAGTTCGATTCTGTTAGTGACTCCCATTCCAATACTTATAGTTTGTCTCAAAGTCAAGTTATGTACCTCAAACCGTGACATGAGCACTAAATACATCGTTTTAAGAATATCAAAACACAGCTCATTGGTTGAAAGAGACAAAATGCCAATAAGGAAGATTGTCCACTGTGCGTGGGAGAGGCCATGTAACCGCTTTGGGTTGCAAGAGAATCTTGACTTTTATTCATCATATCTAAATCACACGATGTCGAAACTTGATGAACTCAAGTGCATTAACTTAGCCCTCCTCATGGATTTGCTGATATTTTGTGAAACATTTCATACATGTTAAGGGTCTCAAGTGCTCAAAGTGTCCGTTATAGGCGCATCTACCTTACATGTCATGAAATACTCCATTTGAGATTTGAACTTAGTTTGGCATGCATGTGTCACCATGTGTGATAGGTTTTCCGCGGAAACAAATTGGCCAATGGGTAAGAATGTAATTTTGGGCTATAAACAACTTGCAAGTTAGACATGCAGCCTAGCATGCACCATCGAGGCTCACCGGCTTGGCAATTGCTAATCCGTTGTTGGTGAGGGTTGGGCAAGGAATATATAAGTGTTTTACATCTTTAAAAGTGTTTCATCTAAGGTAGAAACCAACACTCCACCTAAAGCCAACACCCTAAAATTTTTGGACAATGAGTACATAATTGACTTTTGAATATGTCCACCTTAACATTAGGCTCCCATGTTGGTTTTGGGTCATCTTCCACTAATTCTTTAAATCCTTGGATACAAAATTCAAATAGGACATACTTTGGTGTCTATTAAATCCCTATCAACACGAATCATTCAATTGGAAACCCTATCAAATGCCAATGATAATCATCCAAAACTTTTCAAACCTAATAATTGTATCTATACACAACGCCAAAATGGACCAATTTGCACCATCTACCTCAAGTATCTTACATAGAAGTGTTGTTTTCCATGGAACAAAATATATAAGTGTGTTAATACTCCTTTGGTAAGATGACTTCACAAAAGTGCAAACTCAATTTCATGAAGGTTCCAAGCTACACTATTGTGTCTAATTAGTGTGGGCCACACTAATTCCCAATAAAACACGCTAATTTCAAATTACAAATTTAGAGTGGCCCACACTAATTTCAAAGGTGAAAAATTTGTGTGGGCTTTGTCGTTTCCACAATTGGATGAAACTTCATAATTCCATCCAATTGTGTTTTAAGACTTTCCCACATGGAGCTCTCTCATGCTCCTGAAACTCTCTTCTGTACCTTTCCAGCATAATCTTGTATTCAGGGGCGCATCGCATGCCTTATCTACTTCATTATATTTAGAGACGGTGGTCTATTTCTTCTCTAAATTGCAAAATGAATTCTGAGAAATCCAGCGCCTCAATTGCAAGCATGAATGTCAAACATAGTCAAGTAGCAAGCTCTCATTAGTCAACTGTCACCTCATTGTTACCAATCTTCGGACATGAAGCCTCCTCCCATCTACAAGATGCAATTGAAGATGCGCCCCAAACGGGATCATTCTTAGGGTACCCGGATTAGAACAAGAATCATTCATCTGCTACTCAAGAATGTTATGGACAATTCGAAGATTGACCTTCCTTATGAAACCTCACAATCTGTTAAGAAAGAAAGAAGGTCAAGAATTCAAGTAACGACTGCACATCTGATCTATTCATTCGCAAGCAAGTGTCTTTGGAGCATCTAAGCTTTCAAATCGGGTGAGTTTCTTTCGCTGAGGAGCTTGTTCATCGTAAGAGTCTAATTCGTAGAGGAATGGAAATTAAGAGAAATTTTCCCCTACAACAAGAAAGATGCTGATGACTTGGAGTCAAATCGCACAGACAAAATCTCCCAGGTGGTCAGCTAGGTAGGTGTCCCGAGCTAATTGCGATGCCTTCCCTCTACTGATTCAGCACTTCTGATTCTCTCCAGCTACGAGCTACCAACTCCTTAGGCTACCTAATCCGTCATCTGCAACCTCACAATCTGTTAAGAAAGCCAGTCACTCAAGAGTGCGGAGCCCAATTCGAGTTCTGAACTTGTGCATCTGATCTATTCATTTACAAGCAAGGTGTCTCCGAAGCATCTGAGCTATCAAATTGAGAGAGTTGTAGTTTCTCGCGCTGAGGAGTAGAAATCAAACACAAATTCTCAAGAAAAGAAAGCAAGCAGCTGCTCACTTTGAGTCAGAATGCTCGCAGATTCTTCCACCATACAGACACAATCTCCCAGGTGGTCGTTGGAAAAGATGCCTCGCAACTCCGCCGCTCGCTCAGGACTCATCTTTGCGCGCACAGACCTAACGGAGGTTGTTTGCGGAGAACCCTAACACACACGGATGGATGACAGTACGAATTACATCCAAAGTGATGCAAACACTTGAAATTTAGTGTGGGCCACACTAATTTCCAACCCACGTGAATTTCCCACCCACACTAATTGGACACAATAGTGTAGTTCATGAACCTTCCAACCAATGTTACCAGAGTGTTCTACCAATGTTATGAACCTTCTAAATTAGTTCATGATTCTTCTAAACCAACTTGACATGTGGCACACCTCAATTTCACCATAGGGGACCTTTACCTCTAGCAACTTCATGAAACTTCCAAACCAATTTCATAAATATTTTCGCACTCTTTGGTTTTCGTATTCTCAACCTCTCAACTTCTTGCCTCCTCATTTCACATTCTTTGCCTTCTCGTTGTTCATTGGTTCCTCTTTGCTATGTGTTTACCTAGAAGCCTCTAGCCTTGATGTTGATTTTTCTTTGGTCTTTCATCACAGTACCTCAAAGCCGGAAGCAAGCTATGCTGGTTCATCTTTAGTCTTTGATTATTGTACATCAAAGCAAGCAACACAAACCCAATGTAGTTGGAGTGTGCAATCCCATGGATTTGAGAGTGCAATGTGGTTGTGAATTTGATTGTGGGAAGAGTGTTGGTTGCGTGATCAAAGCGTAGAACGTGTTTGGAGTGCAGTGCACAATTGTGCAGCATCTGGTTGTTGCAACATCCGGTTGTTGGTGAGAGCCTCCAAACATTGTCTTTGTACTTGGTCTCGAACACTAGAATCGATTTGGAAGCAATTCATACAATAGTATTTTGAAGGATTTATTCTGTGTTGGTTAGGATTTCTATTGTGAGCGATTCATTTTTTTTATTTGTTTCTTGATTGAAAGCAATTGGAAATAGTTCACCATGCATTGCTTTGTGTTGATTCGGGTTAGAACTAGTGTCGGTTACAAGTTACAATTAGCTTTGAATCTTAGACATGATGTACATTAGGGTCCAAAAATATTTCGAATTTTTGGCCTGGAGTTGAATGAGAATGAGAACTACAAACTTTGAAAACCTCTTGTAGGCTCAAAAATTCATCAATTCACAAACCGTAAATTGTGTTGGAAAGATAATAGAGTCTACTTTGACAATATGAAAATTTGCATTACAAAAGTAAAAAATTCATACATTTAAAATAATAATCATAATATAGTACCTATAACCTAGTGCTACCACCTCTTGCTGAAATAATTGTTTGCATTCTATTAGGCATAGTTCTAATTAAAGTTTGGAGTTGCTCCAAAGATATTGTATCCCATGTTGATTGAATGGTTTGTGCCATTTCCTCCTTTGTTTTGGGTCTAGGACGATGTTGTAACAAATCTTTGACAATCTTCCATAAATTTTCTATGGGATTCAAATCTGGAGAGTTTGTAGGCCAAATTAGTTTTGCCATACCATGAGCTTGTCTCCATTGCAATGGAAGTGAGCTACAGTGGACTGGAGTGCCATCTTCCATAAGTTTCAATTGTTGAGGGTGATCACGTAAAAAGCAAAATCCACTTAATGTTGCCTCATAAACAATGGTTACAAAATCGCTTGCTATTCTTTTGTCAAAGCCAATAAATGCACCCAAGACTATCACCGAAGTATGGCCACTCCTAAAAGTTGGAGCTATGCAATCCCACACATATCTTTCGTATGGTCTTCGCCACACTTTAATTTGCCTTGAATTTTTACCAATTTTAAATGATGACTCATCTGACCAAATCACATTGCACCAATCTTCAAAACTCCAACTTTCATGAGCACGGGCAAATTTAAGCCTATCTAATTCGTGCTTCTCACTAAGATATGTTTTTTTGGTGCAATGCAATTTCTAAAACCCAAGTCATGTAAGTACGACCGTGTTGTGTTACGACTCACATTCAATAAGCTTGATAAGTCTGACAATGGTTGTCTTCTATCATCTCTAACATAACGTGCCAACACTCTAGCATCAAGATCAGTCAACTTCCGATGCCTACCACATCGGGATTTCAGAGATTTTACACTCCCTCGGACCTTCCAATTTGTCAAGATAGTAGAAACAATTGACCGTGGAACATTCAATACAAATGCAATGTCTGAACTCTTCATTCCACTCTCACGCATTCCCACAATGCGACCCCTTTCTTCATCACTCAAGATTTCGTACGGCATGATACCTCTCAAAGACCCAATGCACAATCCGAAAATCAATAGATTCAATCACCAACACAACAACAAAGGCAAAGCCGATGCTCCTGTCCAAACTACCTCCAAAACAACTTCAAGCCACAATATCTCATCTGTGCAAGCCAATCTCCATTGCAATGACACTCCATGTTGTAATCTTGAACTTTATACATTAAACTTTCCAATGAATACATGCCATCAAAACAATGAGGTGGCGCAAGGACTACAAGGGAAGATGCATGTTTGAGCTCTTCACAACACAATTTACTAATTACAACCAAATCTTTTAATTTCTGACACTTGCTCATGATTAACAGGGGTGATTAAAGACCATTGATAGCTTCACAAGTTGCAATTGATTTGGTGAAAGAAGAATATATATTGAGGTGGCTACATGCAATTGAATGCAACTGTTTTTGAAGCACAAAACTGGGAGCACATCCAAAATTCGAAATATTTTTGAACCCTATTGTACCGTCCTTTATAAAATAAAGTTATACAATTCATAAAATTGATTTTGTGAAGTTATGAAATACCAAAACATAAAATTGTTCACAAACATGTAGTGAAATTAGTTGAAAGTTCAAGTTAAACCGGTTGTCTGTACAAGGAACTTGGTTCATGATTTCAATGAAATTGGTAGAACCTATTGCTGAATTGGTTTGTGCACTTCTGTAAATTCATCTTACCGAAGGAGTATATGTGTTGGTTTCTTTTGTTCACCAATTATTAACACTCATCGAGGGTAGACTACTTTGGTTGGCCCACATCAAATAGAATATGCAGTGTGTGAAACCCTGTACGAAAGTTCCAGTTAAAACCAGTTTTTGCAATTGAGCAGACAACCACGCACTGGAATCTGGGTTATTATTGACAGATTGTGATCAGAAGAGAATGCCTAAGTACTGCTTCAGATGCTTTGCATAATCAACTTTTCTGGTCCAAATCAACAGTCACCTCTTTCTTAGCCAATGGCATAACTTACCACCAAGAAGTTTCAAATACTGGAACTTCAACCTGTCAATAATATCCCATAGATAACTCGGGATCACATCAGAAAATGTTAAGGACCGGTACATCATGTATAAGATTCAAAGCTAGGCGTATACGAGGTACATACTCAAGATGTTTTATAAAGAGAGGAAAAAGTACCATGTCTTTGCAATATCTAGAGACATTCATCAATGTGGACACAATCAACTCTTCACTCCTCAAATTTCACTCTCTTTTTATGACTCGAGGGAAGTGCCCTGAGGCCCAGATATAAGTCAATTACTGACCAATGCTGTACACATGACTACCCTCATTCAAAGATTGAGACAATACCATCCCATCCACAAGTAGCTACAACAGAAGGAAGAAATGGATGGTAGACAGCATCACTGCAAACGCCTTCATGTGCTTTCAGCTTCTTCAAGAGTTTTGAGGAATGATAATTGTAGAAGTAAACATAGCCATCTGCAGAGCCTGTCACCAGTGACTCTCCATCTGGACTGAAGTTGCACTGGATGCGATAACCTGCAACTTGGTGGCCTTCAAACCGCTTGTACTTGTTCAATTTGAAGGGAGAACGGCCAGAAAAAATTGCAATATAGTTTGCATTAGATTGAGCAATAAAGCATTGCTCAAAAGGGTGAAAGCGAACACTTGGGCATGTGTAGGCCTCCAAGTAGACCTATCACAGAGCAAAAAGTAATAGCAAGTGTAAGAGTCGCAGGAATTGCTTTATGTGAGTGATCTGGAGAATAGTAATATAAGACGCCTAAAAATCCCAGACTCAACCATGAAATATGAAGAGGTTTATCAACTTTTGAAGGTAATGGAGGTATATATCCAATGCATGCCTGGTGGCCTCCAAACCTTGTCTGCCAAATGCCTCACCAGAATAAAGATGTAACTCTATTAATCAGTGAGCCACGCTGTCTGGTTACTGAGGTTTGTTCAATGTTCAGGGTCCATTATGCTGGCCATGCCATGCTCAAGAACACGATGTACATGATGTTACAGTGTTCAGGCTACAAAGATATCACTAAAGGACTCACTCACCTCAAACTTAGTTTGCAGCGAGCAATACAGTGAAGACAACATATCCAACTCGACTGATCTACAACTACGATAACACCAACGACTGAGAAAAGGATATCACAGAACTTTGTAATAAAGTTGATGAAAACCTACCTGATTTGAGAGAGGAATTTGTCTGGCGAAATTCCAGACGACAAGGGCTTTGTCACTTGCATTCCGTTTTGCGATGTCTGATGTAGAGATGAACCTCTTTCCATCAGGACTGAAGTCCACATCCAGCACCTGTCCAAGAGATTTGGAGTATTCACAAACTGAACTTCCAATTCGAATATCCCACAGCTTAATAGTGCCCTTTGAGCCTCCAGCAAGAAATAAACTTGCTTCTAAAGGATGGAACCTCACCACATTTATATACTGGTTCTCCTTGAAGACCTGCTCAACATTGCCAAGTTCCAAGGACCATCAAAGCTATGCAAAATAAGACACAGATCTTCACAATAATCTCTGCCAAAAACTAAACCTCTTTCAGTAATGAAATACTGCATGACATTGCAAATGACAGGCCACAGCCACCTCTATTTCCAAACAATATATGTACCTTCTGTAGACAAGGGACAGGTGGGTTTGTGCTTATGCTCCCACTACAGCGTACATTAGGTGATGACCACATTGATTGGATATTGTACTCAGTTCAAAGTGCGGCTACTTGAGCTCAAGACAAACTGAACCACCCGCTTGCATCTACACTAAACAATAGTTGCGGTCCGAGTGAGTGTTGTGTCCATACAGAATCGTCACATTATCAATCAGACATTTAGGACAAACAGCCATGTTGCAATTTCTCTCACCCAAAACTGGAACACTAACTTGTATCTGAGAGGCTGTCTCGACATCACTGAGCCTTGCTGTCTCGTCAAACCCACAGCTTAGAACAGAGGTACCATCCAAGGACCACCGGACATCTTTCACAGCCCCTGTGTGGCAGGTGAGACAGCGTGCAATCTGATGACCTGGATGTTCCCATGCATTCCAGATGTACACTTTCTGATCCATCCCAGCTGATGCAAGCAAAGCACCTGCGCAGAATTCCAAATGGTAAACTCAAAATAATAGAAAACAGAAAATTATTTCAAATTCTCTTCATGTAATTCTGCAACCTAAACAAAGTTCCTCAACAGAGTCTTTTTTATGATAATACCCAATTATGTCAATGACACAACAATCTGCAACCAACACTACTTCCTTGTAACTTGAAACTAACCATGTGTAGGAGACCATTGCACAGCACTGACAGGTTTGTTGTGACCCTCAAGCTGGATGACCTGCTCTTTAGGGCACCGGCTGCGGCCCCCAGATTTCTCCAAAGCATAATCCATTCTTTTCTGAATGTGCTGAGGAAGCTTTGCATTCAGCACGCTCTCCAGTGCTGCCCATAGAACAAATGGGAAATAGAAGGCAGGGTAAAAATTGAAATTCTTTATAAAAAGTGCAACATCCTCAACATCTGAATCAAATGAGGGCATTCCTTGCAACAGAAACCACTGATCAAATTTGGTCACACTGTCCTGAATAAACCACATTGTCAATCTACGAGGAACTTATCTACCACTAAATCAAATCTACTCAAACCAGCATCTCAATTCTAACCTTTCTCTTCTGGGAACTGCCACTTGTGCTTCTATGAACTAGGATTGCCAAGTGCATCGACTTTCAGTTTGAAATAGGAGACAATGTATTCTGGACATAGCTTAACTACGGTCATTCCGCCCTTCCAGATCAAATTTGTCAAAACCAAGTCAGCACAATGGAGTTGATTACTTTGGTCAGATTTAGATTACATCAAGGTTTATTTTCCTGAAACAATTGCCTACATACTCTTGCCTCATGTAGATTGCAGCCCATTGCAGTTGTAGAGCTGATTGAAACAAAGTACTGTGGTGAATTCTAAGTAGATGTGACTGGTCGCCAGGAAGATTGATAGTTGAACAAATCTGGAGGAGTAGGTATCCTGAACAACTCTCTGCAGTAATGTTCATCGCCAACATTGGAAAAGTGCATTCCTAATGGTCGGCCAGAGTATTCATGAGAGGAAGCTGAGGGAAGAAAGAGAAAACCAGGTGGCGGATGAACCGGAGGAGAATGTGGAGTGTCAGATGCTGCAGCTGCCATGGCCGCGCGTTCTCTTTTTGATACATATCTGCCCGGCACCTCTGTTACTGACAAGATACAAAAATGAGCAATTCACAAAAATTAGACTTGTTGTTAACCAATCTGATATCGCCTAAGATATCCATATGAACAGGGATAAACTGAACCTTATTGCAACAATGTGCAGCGAATAACCCTAAGGTAGTGTGCACCTATTTCGGTTTGTGACTTACTGGAGAAACCTAATTATAATGGGCTCGAAGCATATGTTAAATGGACCCGCAAAAAATATAAACCAAGTGGAGCCATAGCATGACTTATGTGCACACAGGGCAAGTTCATCAAGTAGCGCAACGTGGCATAAATAAGTCAGCAGAAGCGCCAACATAGGTAAGTCCATGGATTTGCAGATTTTCCACTTCAAACGAACTATGTATAAGTCATTGAAAGAATGTGTGGCACAGCTGATAGGTAGCACAAATGGATGCCGTATGTGACCACAATGGGTCATGCAAACGTTACGCTTGGAAATTCCGAATGAAGTTTGAATTGGCATAGAAATTGGATCGCTATAAGTACGCAGACTCTCCAAAGTGTCCAAAATAGGTGCGGTTCCCGTAATTGATCAGAACATTGAAATTGGGCGAGGGCCGATATGAATTCTTCTAAATATCTTAACAAAAGCTGACTACTAGAAGAAGAAACCGTGCTTCTTCGCAACAATCTCTCAAACGTCGACAGGGAATGATGACTAAAACAAAACTGCCTTTCAAAGAAGGTTCTCCTGATGAGGATTTGACACGCACCTTGAGTAACAGTTCTCTGCGGAGCAACAGCACCAGGTATCTCTACGATTGGAGGAGGAAAAAAATTGTAGAAACTTAGGGCAGGACTGGGCAGAGGACCGATAGTCTTTTGCCTCTTGGCCTGGGCATCTGTGCCATCATCGCCGTATCCACTTCCATTCTCACCGTCACTGCCTTCGGAACCCGAATTGTACGCAGCCAATATGGCATCCATGATGATACCCTAAGCTCCCGCCAAACTCAACTCGAATTTCATCAACATCCTCCTCGTCTAAAGATACAGCGCGCCTCTCACTTAAAAACTCATCAAACCTCTCTGCCTGTCCACTCCACTCAAAACCTTCACGAAAACGAAACGAAACAAAACAAAACAAATCGCCGATTAGGGTTAGCACCAGTGAAAATTGTAAGCAAATCTCTCCACAGAATTCGGGCAGCCAAAGATCCTTCCCAAGTAAACCACATGTGGAGAGTATATTGAGAGAGGCCGTGCGACAAATCTACTAAACTTTGCTAATTAGAATCTTTACGAAACCTCCAAAGAACAATCCGAAGAATAAATAAGAAGGATTTCGAAGAGTGTGAAAGGAAGAATGCATGACATGGCAAGGCACTTGGATGAAAACGATGGAGATGAGGATGAGGATGAATGAAATTATCTCTTCGAACACTACACTAAATATTACATTTAGTGTCACCAATTCTATTTGTCTTGCTCGATACTAATTGCAAATCTATCATTCTTTGTCACTCTTTGTGCCAAAAATTGGGCATCATGCATTCATAATGTTGCAAATACTGTCACTTAGTAGGTGTATTTTCATCCATGACAACAATTCAGTACATAAATGTTAGGATGCAGAATATACCAGAACAGGACAGTGGATGAACTAAAAGTCTTTTGGGATGGATGACAATACTTATCACTATATTCGTTAATTTGGGACTTTTTCGGCATTTTGAGACAGTTACAAATATAAGAACATGGATAAAATCACACAGATATTGGAGAATGTTGTAAGATGCAAATACTTTGAAGTGGGTGTTCATATCAAGAACCCGATTAAGGACTCATATCAAGATGGTTTAGGTAGGACGACCCAAACATTAGACCATGTTGTTGTGGTCCATATATTAATTTGAGACAAGAGAAAGTCTCAAATTAACGAATATAGTGATACTTGTAAACTTGTTCGTTAAGTGTCATAAGACAAGTTACCGCGGTGACATGAAATACACCCTAAACTCCGTAATATCAACCTCCATAATGTCACACCTCTCTAATATCCCGAAACCCTAGGGAACGGATGTTCGTAGTTCAAATCTCACTCCTTATTGTCACATTTCTCTCCCTTATATCACGAAATTTGTCATTAATGCAAACCACCAAAGAAGTCAACCCACACCCTCACATTGCGCCATGTGTCGACATGTGGAGTGTCTTCTTCTTCTTCTTCTTCTGCCACTTGTTGAATGTTGGTGCATGCATCCGCCACATCGCCCGGGAAGGCCAAGCGGAGTGGACCACACTAGCATAGGTGACGGGAGAATGAATTCAAATTGTCCTCACATCTCCTTTGTGCTATTCCATAATGTCACATGCTACACTAATTCACTAGTATCACGCATCCATGTTAACACTACAAACTCTATAATATCAAGTGCACTTTGGTTGCCACGGGTGTGATACTATGGAGTTTAGAGTGTACCATATGACACTAGATACAATATTCAGTGTAGTCTTATGCAGAATATTATATAAGGTAGGAGGCTCTTGAATGGTGATAATTGAGGCCCTAGGGCTAGGACATTCCACAAATAAGGGTGGGAGCCCGAGGGTTGGCCCGTATTTGTGGAAGCCTAAGGCCCAAGGGTCTTATCGAGTGTAAAGCCTTCCCACATATTTAGACCGCACGGGGAGGTCACTGGCGAAAATCGTAGAAACAACGTGCGATAAAAAATAGGGTCTAATATATTCATTGTAGGTAAATTTTGCAAAAAACGTACATATAATATAGGGGGTTTTAAAATAGTGAAACATGTTTACATGTAGAATACCATCACATATAATGGCCTCTTTTATTTAGTCAGTACATGTAAAATAGCGTGGAAACAATTACTAGGGGTAGCGGGTCTAGGGTAGGGTCTGTGCTAGTGGATGAAAAGAGGTAATTTTCTATTGAAAATGCTTGGATGGATGACTTCACAAGCTAGCTTGCTTGAACGTTACTGAACCAACGGTTCCAATGTGGAATTAATGGTCTCTACCCACATGCCGGGAAGGAAAAAAATGCAGTATAAGTAAAATAGGGCATGATTAAATGATTCCCCAAAAAAATTATAATTACTGATAGGGTGTATTAAAATACAAGAATTTACCTTTATTTTGAAAAATACCATGCCTTATAATCTTTTTTGCAAGGTAAATAGCCCCCCGATAAGAAGGTCTTGAGCACACGTGTATGCATTAATTAAAGAGGGAGTGACCTCCCCGTGTTAGACCGTTAGATTCAGATAGATAGAAATTCCGGACCTCTTTCAAGGTCAGCGTGAATAAAGTGTATGTTCGTAACGTTAATGACCCAGTGCCCACCGTTAGATTCACATTAGATGTACGGTGTGATGGCGTTATGCAAGAAGTCCCACTGAATTACGTGTTGGGCAATTATGTTGTGTAAGGCACCCGCTGATAGCATAGAGAAATTTGTGGCAATGGTTTTTACATTTTTTTTTCCGACTAGTCCACTTCACTTAGGATTTGAACCATGTGATTAGCACAAGGTGGTTAGCAAATTCAATTCAAGGCCATAGCCACTTTCCTCATAGTTTTGGGAGGTCATATGAATATCTTGTTCATTATTGAAGCGAAGATTTTCGTGCTTATTAAATGGTCATATAGGTTCCCTTACTTATGTTGACTACTGAACCTAGAACAGTTCTCATATATTGAGCACAAAAGGTTATCATGTTCTAAGCACAGATTATGAACCTAAAATGATGATCACTTAAATAATGATTAATTTAGCTAGGATTACTTTTGATGAATTAGCTTAGACTAAAGATATGTGGCTCAAATATGCATTTTGGTGGATGAAGAGGCCCAATCTAGTATGGGCCTTTCAGACACTTAAGGTAGAAATACCCAAAGCGGTTAACCACCCTCTACCCATGCACTAGACTACCATCATAATAGTGAAGTGCCATTTCTGAAACCAATCATGGCTTGGTGGCAACTTCAATGCGTGTACACTTAGTGTAGCCAATGGGAGTCAAGTTTTAATGTACTCATGAGGTAACCGATTTAGGTGATGTTCTGTATGGAAATGCGGATTACCGTCAGTGATCGGGGAGATTTTTGGGCATAAACGGTTGAGATCCTAGTGTTTGCAAGTCCAACTGGTTACATGTTGACATCCTTCGGTTTTTCTATATTAATTTGAGGTATATTCCATGAAATCCTCTAAAGTGATCAATAATTATCCTGAAGTCTTGAACTTCAACTGGTTATTTCTCAAACTCAACTGGTTCATTTGCAACTAACTATCGGTTCCCCCTAATCATTGATTACCGTGTTCGGTGTAGGGAGAATCTAGTGAACGAGTAGGGGGTTTGACAACTTTCCACTTTGAATAATTGTAGAATTTTTTTTTACAGGGAATAAAAATATGAAACAACTTGCATTCTTCATGAATCCTTCTCGTCTATCTTGGGAAATTATCTCATGATTGTAAGACCATATCTTCAATGCGAATAACCTTATTTTCACGGGTTATGGTATTTCTACCTTAAGGGTTAAAGGCCCGAGAAGGAGCCAAGAATCCCATTATGTGCCTCAAATCATCATGATAGGATCACACCAAGGGGGGTTTGGATTACTTATCAGTATAATCAGTTTCAGGCATCGAAATAATCTTATCTAAAAGTATCCATTTATCATATATCTTATTTCTATTACCATGAGCATCCATGCATAACATTATTCAGATCCATAACGGTGCTATGTGGGACTGACAATATTCCATGAAATATTCCCGGTATTTTCACACTTCGCCATAATGTGGAGAATATTCCCTAGAATATTGTCAGTCCCGCAGAACACTGTTATGGATCTGAATAATGTTATGTGTAATCTCAATAAGTTAAAGGTAAATTTGAGCTTGAATAGATGACCTAGACTCAAATGTATACCACAAACATCTAATCAATGTTTTCATATATTACGCAATGAGCTTTTTGTTGGGTTTGACATGCACACAATCAATAAATTAGTGCTTGATGATAAATTATCAGTGTTTTCAATCTACAACATGTATTCTACTCCATTCAAAATTTCTATAACAATTCATGCAATATACTGCAAGTTACACAATTTTTGATCCAACAAACTACTTAATGCTAGTACACTTACTACACTTATATCGTGTCATTGTTTCATCATACCTACCTATTACAAATACAAATACAAATAATGGATTTGACAATAATTCAAAGTTTGGACAACTGTCAAAATAACTATAGTTAACTAGATTTTTTTCAATACATTTTAGGGAACAACTATAGTTAACTAGAAAAATTTAGACGACTGTAACTTGAGAGTCCCAAAATCTATAAGGAGCCAGCCAGTAAGTTATTTCATTTATCTCAAAAAGATGAAATGAAATATATTACAATAACTTTTTAAGAGACCTTATGTAAGAATCGATGTTTGTCACTTGTGCTAGCCCATCCCAAGAAGGAATAAAACCCACTGTTCCTTGCAGCAATTGAACCCATTATACTCTAACTTACTTATAGATAACGAGGTCGAGCTCATTGGGTGTTGATTGAGTACGAGTCACAAATGGAATCAAGTCCTAAATTTTAAATTTTGAATAAAAGAAAAGGAAAAGATATAGATGCTCTAAACTGTCATGGTACTACACTGCATGTGCGCTCAACTTTAGTTAACTAGATATAACTATAGTTAACTAGATTTTTTGGCAAACCGAAATTAAAACAATTATAGTTAACTACATTTTTGGCAAGTCAAATCACGAACAACTATAGTTACGAAAGACAACTAGTCAACTAATAGAGAATTAGTTAGTTAGTTGTCCAATGTCTGCAATAATTGAAGAAACATGGATCATTAATAGAAATGAAAGATGAGGGTGGAATAATAACTAAGGTTCCAATGCAACACAAAGCTAGGCTTGTGTAGCTAGAGGAGCTTTCCATGCTCTCTCTCTCTATATATATATATCCTAATTAAAAATTTATATGGTCTAACAAATTACCAAATCTATTACATAAAGAATTCGACAAGCGAGAAGGGAAGAAAAGCATGGGTGGACAAACATGAAAAAGGGGTGAAGGTTGGAATTGCCTAGCTTTCAGTAGGTGGCCTTTAGTAGACCACAAGGGCCACACATTGGGGGATTGAGGTTCCAATACAAGAATATGTACACCCACTAAGACTAACAACTAAAGACCACAACCACTAAAGTGGATGCCAATAAAGCACCAAACTCAATAGGTAACATACTACATACATAAATACATAAATTAACAAGCAATAATTCCATCGACGACCTAAAGTCGGAGATGGTTTACGGCTTTTGTGATGAACTATGAAGTGCTCAACCATTAAAGTTTAAACCACTGTCTTGGGCATGTTCTATACACGTATATTTCAATTTTCACATGTTCTATATATGTACATTTCTATGCACTAGCATTGAGTTGAAGAGGAGGATGGGTTAGGTATGGATTGGGTTGGCTTCAAATTCAGTGTGCATGCAAGAAAGAAAAGAGAGGAGGGGGACGGGAGTTTGTGAAGTTTTGTGAAGTCCCACTACCTGCAAAAGAAAAGAGCTCAGAAATTAGAAGCTTGTAGACAAAACTTAGAAAGAAACAACATAGTTTTTGCATACTTTTGTGTTACGTTGGAACTCTGCATGCATCTCTTGAGCGATGTAGCAGGGATCTACACACCAGGGCTTTGCGGAGAACCGGCGGTTAGTTACAGATGAACCGGTTGAGTTTGAGAAATAACCGGTTGAAGTTGGAGACTTCAGGAGAATTACCGATCATTTTAGAGGAATCTATAGAATATGCCCCAAATGAGTAAAGCAAAACCGGAAGATGTCAACATGTAACTGGCTGGATTTAGAATCACTAGGATCTTGACCGACTGTGCCCAAAAACTTCCCAGGCACTGATTTACACAACAATTTTTTAGCACATTGCTCACGATTGTGATGATTTGAGCATGTGATTCCATAGCATAGATAAGCTTATGCCCCCTCCCCACCAGACTTCACCAAATAACCAAAGTCTTTCCTAAAAACCGGGTAAAGCTCCCTCGGTTATAGCGGAGGCATCCTGCTATCCCAATGCACCTACAAGAACTTGCTCCGGAGATTTTCAAGTAGGTTTTAGTTGAGTAGTTTTCACTCACGTTCATTGTTTTATCTACCAAGCAACGAATGTTGGATAGTTTTTGTCCCATCCCCAAACACCTTACTACTCATCTATCTTACCATCGGTTTTGTTAATGGAGCTCCTCGTGCCCTCGTAGCTAAGACTAAAAGCAACCAATCACAAAGGCTGGAGGCGACACTTTTGAAGGTCCTACATTCTTGCCTCATGTCTAGGTACTGATGGCAGGGTCGGTGCTGGAGGCTTAAAACCTCCACTTTTAAACCATGCCACATCATTTGCCAACTAGGCTTGGGACTAGATAATGTCGATGGTGTGAAGGCCATGTTTTTAGAACCAACTTTTAAGCTTAGCTAAAGTCAGGTGGGAGGGGGCATTAGTTTAGTCTCTGTTTTAAGAACTTCATTCCTGCCTGTGACATGTGCACAGCAGTCAGCGTTTGACCTAACACTAGCTTCCAATGGAGAATATTATCGAATTTGGTTCTATTTGTCATTGTTGCTGACTTATAGTAATAATTAGGAAAGCCCTTATTGACGTATGGAGAGATTTTGGGCATAATCAGTCAAAATCCTAGTGTTCCCAAGTCCAACCGGTTCCATGTTGTGATCTTTTGGTTTTTCTTTATTAAAATTGAGGTATATTCCACAGATTCCTCTAAAATGACGGGTAATTTTCCTCAAGTCTTGAACTTCCACTGGTTATTTCTCAAATTCAACCAGTTCATCTGTAAGTAATTGTTGGTTCTCCCCGTTCATTGAACGTTGCACTCATGCAATCCAATGCATCGAAGCATATTACACTTTGAGTTTTTTAAGCCACTTAATCTCTGTACACCGGATATATATTCAACTATGAAAAAAGCAAATGTACTCGGATAAGTGATTATGTATCAAGTGTAGCAACAATGACGATGCTCATGTTTGAGTGTAAACATCGACTCTTGTTTTCTTAGATGCTCTTAGGTTTCTTCTTTCGTTTACCTCTCCAGCGCCAGGTGTTGGAACTCGCCCCTCTAAAAGTTGAATATTTGAAGGGATGGAAGGCTTTAGAGGGGAGAGAGCCCCTCAAATTTGGTGGTATGGAGAACGTGTGGAAGATTTTTTTGGTTATAAATCCCATATAAATTGGCGGTAAGGGTTTTCAAGGGTGTGTGTTGCTAACGTGTGAACATGCTCTAATCATGCTTTATAGCTTTCACCTAATGGAACACATGAGGGATCCTTTAGGGTTTGTCAAAATGAAGTGCATGCATGCAAGGTATTTGCAACAAAGTTTGAAATTCCGGAGTTTGTCCAAGAGGTTTGTGGACAATCTCTTGATAGAAAGAAATTAGACATTAGGCCTATAACAATGGTTGATATTATATGGTTGTGTCCAAGTATTTAGAATCTCACATCAAATCTTCAAGGATTGTGGCCAACTTTTGTAGTGCTTCGTAAGTGAGAACTTTTATGATGAGGGATATTTGGATGTTGTGATGGTTATTTAGCTAATTGTCTTGACATAACTTTTTTCTATTATGTTTTCTACATTGAAATGTTTGAATCGTTGGACAACACTCTTCAGTCCAAATTTTCTTTGTCATTTCTCTATGGGACACCTTTAAGATTGGGGTTGGTTATCTTAATGTCGGTGATGTTTTTTGAATGTTATTAAATTAATGTGCTTGTAGGTGTTTTTTTTCTTTCAATTTTCAAATGTCATTGGCTGCAGAGTCCGGAGTGGTTGAGACAACATAATTTTGTTTGTTTGAGGAAGGGTTGCTTGTTATGGACTCATGACAAGTGACATGATATTGGGACATCATTTATCCTAGACATGGCATAGTTTGCTCAATTGCATCTTCTTCTTTTCTAAGATCATGAGTAAGGTGCTGCATTTCTTGTGGGACATATCACTATTTGGGATATTGCAATTAGAGAACAACATAATGTAATGAGAACTTCAATCCAATTCAAAGCATTGTACTTTGAATGAGCAATGATGAGAAGCTATGCCAAACATTGGAGTGAGGTGCATGGTTTCAAAGTGAATTTGAATTGGTATTTTGTCACGATACCAATTTGTCAATGTGTATGATACCAATTTGTCAATTTGTCTGAGAATTTGTAAGCATAAAATATATGTAGATTTGGCCAATGTTCGAATCATGGATCTATAGGGTCAAATTCTAAATTTTGATAGAAATTGCAATTTCTTTCTCTCTAAGTCAAAGAAAAATATAATGCAAGGAAAATAAGAAAATTTTATTCTTTGCATTTTAAAAATTGAAGCATGATTTTCCAATGTCGAGATTGAATGCAAAGAGCTATGATTGCATACATTGACCAATGTTGAATGTACTTTTGTTTGGTACTGGTATTTGATATTGAGGGTCCTATTGTTATTCAACTCAAAATTTGTGAAGGATATTTTTGAGCTCTTCAATGATCTTAATAATATCCTTTCTTTGTTGAAAGGTGTTGATAAACTACTCAATAATATTTGGATTGAGGTACTTGACAAGAAATCCTATCAATGATGCAAGGTTTGTGGGTTCTCTTGTATGCAAAGATTCCATGAATATGAATATAATGATGAAAACAATTGGCCGTAGGTGGGGCCTTTTTGTTGACCATGATATCAGGGTATGTTTCTCAAACCTTTAGTGTTTGTGGTTAAAGAAGAATTACAAAGTCAAAGTTGTAGATTTTGAAGATGGAGAAGAATGGTGGTGCAAACTATGAATTGATGTTTTTTGTATGTGTGGTTCCCGGGGAAGTCACTCCATTGGTCAAGTTGACGCCATGTGCGATAAAAGTGAATCTACTTTTTCTAAAGGCATCACCAAAATGGGTCAAATTTTATCAATTTTTTTCCTCTAGTAGATATATATGGTATCTATTACATAGTAAAAAATGGTAACTAAATTTGATGATCTCTTTTTTGTATAAAACATACCGTTTCTAACTAGAATGACGCAAAATTGAACTAAAACAATTACTACAAAAATGAAGATGACTAAAAATTTCAAAAAATTATAAAAAAGATATTATCAATGGTTTTGTATCTCTAGTAAAAATATCATCATTTCAAAATTTATTTATGACATATAATATAGGGGTAGCAAACTTTTATTGCACGTAGTGGCCTAATGTGCATGGAGTGACTTCCCCTGGGTGTGGTTTCAATTTATGTTGCCTACATTACCCAAGGCGTTGTTCAAGAGAATGTGTAAGCTTGCAAATTCCATGTCTAGTTTAGAGTCTCGAAGAATAGCTACATGTTGTTGACAAGTATTTTTCATGTTTTTGATGTGTGCAATGAAACAATTGTTATGTTCTTAAGTATCAATAAGTTAAGGAACTATCACCATGTTTGTATCCCCTCTCAGCTATTGAGTTCAACATGTGGATAAAATTGGAATTTGGTGTCAAAAATTTGAGATTGACAGTTTTGTGCAATCTCAAAATTCACGTGGTAACTTAGCCTATGCTTGTGTGTCCAAGAAAAATTAACAACCTTTGTAGATTGAGATACACTTTTCAAATCTCTCTCTTTGTATGATGAGTTCATGAATCCGTATGCTTGAATTTGTGCAACCACAAGAAATATAGCAACTGGATGTTTTGACGTTATGTAAGTGGATACAATTGGAGATACTCATTTGCTTGAGCTAGAGGAGGAGGCCCTAGATCTTACACTTAATAATGTGTGTGTGTGTGTGTGTGTGATTGGACTTGAAACCCCAACACTTTGAATGGTCATTTTGCCCTAAATTCTTTCATTTGAGTTCATATAGAGTAATATCACATATTATTATTATTATTATGATGATGATGTAACCGATTCTTCAAAGTGAACATGTAGGGGAAATTTTTCATTAACCCCCATGGTACATGTCAATATTCAAATAAACAACTTATAAACGGTCTCAATGTCTATATTGAAATTAATGCATATTTGAAAACACAAATATGCATTAATCTCTCTCTCTCTCTCTCTCTCTCTCGTCCATGGGTTTCTATTTATAGCAAAACCAACACGTAAACTAGGCTCAAAGACCCCAAATTAGTGTAGTGAGATTAGATTAGGATAAATCAACAACAAGCATGTAGAGGGCATGCTTTTACTGCACCCCCTGATTGTCGGTGTTGAGAAATGAAATTCCTTAAAAAAATGTTATGCACTAGAGAGACAACGCCAACCTCTAGTGTTGGCATGAGTGAGGGGTGCTTCATCTTGAGCATAGCCGCGAGCTCATATGTGAACCCGGAACATGTTTAAAGAGCAGGGGTATGGGTCAAGTGCTACTCCCTCCTGTCCTAGATGGTCCCTATATGCACTAAATAACCAACAAGAAGATAGTTATACTTTTATCCTTCTACTTCTACTTGAGCTAGCTATCGGTTATAACCAATCTACTCATGAACAAAATTGTGAAATTATGGATGATATTGCACCTACATGGATGAGTGAGTATAGCTTTTGTGCTTTTGGATGAGCGATGGGTTATGGATTTGGGTGAAGAAAAACATGGAATCGGCTTGACGGAATGTGCGACGGGAATATAGGTTTGCACTGAGGGCTTGTGCCCTCCCAAAGATTATGGGCTAGCTGTAGTCCATGACTTCTCTATGGTCTCGTCCCAAAAGCGGGGTACCATGGTCATTTAAAGAGCCATGGCCTAATGCCTTTGGTGTGTAAACAAGCCCCAAGTTTGGGTAGGTGGGTATGAATAGACCACAAGGACCACACAAATGACTGAGGTTCCAATGCTCTTGCCAAAACTTAAGGTTAGCTTGAGTCACTCACTCACTCACTCTAGCCTATGTTAGCCGGGAGGAGCTTCCGAGGACGATGAGGTTTAGGGGTTTTGCCAGCTTCTCCGATTGAGTCCTCCTCGCATTGTCCCAATCCGCCGTGCACTGCAACAACAATCTCGCCATAGCTTTCTTGTTCTGCTGCTGCTGCTTCTTCTTCGCTTCTGCGAGCTTGTTGACAGGCGAGGAAGGATGGAGGCGGTGGCGGCGTCTCGGAGCGTGTTTCAGGTAGTGCACAGAGAGTCGGAGAGAGCGAGAAGGGTTCACAACAGCTGCTGCTCCTCCTCCTCGGGAGCTCCGCAATCTTCATTCCTGCGAAGTCGTGCCCCAGGCGCTTCCACTTTATCCAAGGAGCTACGGGTTTCGCGCTCTACGAAGAATGCTAATGCGAATGTGAGGAGGAAGGATTGGAGGGCGGGAGTTGCCCGAAGCGCTGCCGAGGCATTCGACTACGATGTGGTGATTATTGGGGCAGGTGTGGGAGGCCACGGGGCAGCTCTACACGCAGTGGAGAAAGGGTTGAAGACAGCAATCATCGAAGGGGATGTGGTAGGAGGGACATGCGTGAACAGGGGATGTGTTCCGTCGAAGGCTCTTCTAGCAGTGGCCGGGAGGATGCGGGAGCTTAAGGATGCACATCACATGAATGCTTTAGGAATTCAAGTGCAAGCTGCGAGCTATGAGCGGGAGGCTGTGGCAGCACACGCGGAGAATTTGGCCACCAAAATTCGGGGGAACTTGACTAACTCGATGAAGGCTTTGGGAGTGGACATTCTGACTGGGGTGGGATCTATTGTAGCTCCCCAAACTGTCAAGTATGGGAAGATAGGGTTTTCTGATAAGACTATCAGAGCAAGGAACATAATTATTGCCACAGGGTCTGTTCCTTTTGTGCCTCCCGGTATTGAAGTGGATGGGAAAACTGTGTTCACAAGTGACCACGCATTGAAGCTGGAGTGGATCCCGGATTGGATTGCTATTGTTGGAAGTGGATACATTGGACTTGAGTTTAGTGATGTGTACACAGCTCTGGGGAGTGAGGTGACATTCATCGAGGCGCTGGATGGGTTGATGCCAGGTTTTGATCCTGAGATTGGAAAGCTTGCACAGAAACTGCTAATTAATGAAAGGAAAGTGGATTACCATGTGGGTGTGTTGGCAAGGAAGGTTACGCCCGCCAAGGATGGGAAGTTGGTGCAAATCGAGCTCGTGGACACGAAGACAAAGGAGTTGAAGGAGGTTTTGGAGGTTGATGCCGCGCTTATTGCCACGGGACGGTCACCCTTCACAAAAGGATTGGGGCTTGAGAAGTTGAATGTGGTGACGCAGAGAGGATTCATTCCCGTGGACGAGCGGATGCAAGTGCTGGATGGAGAGGGCAACAAGATCTCTAACTTGTATTGCATTGGGGATGCCAATGGCAAATTGATGCTTGCACACGCGGCGAGCGCGCAAGGCATTTCTGTGATTGAGCAGATCTCTGGGCGTGACCATGTGTTGAACCATAACAGTGTGCCAGCAGCTTGTTTCACACACCCGGAGATCAGCATGGTTGGTCTTACTGAGCCGCAAGCACGAGCGCTTGCAGAGAAGGAGGGTTTTAAGGTGAGCATTGCAAAAACCAGCTTCAAAGCCAACACCAAGGCGCTCGCAGAGAATGAACGGGACGGGCTTGCCAAGTTGATCTACCGGGCGGACACTGGCGAGATTCTGGGAGTGCACATTCTTGGACTTCATGCTGCTGACCTAATTCATGAAGCTTCAAATGCCATTGCCATGGGCACTTCTCTTCAGCAACTCAAGGATGTGGTGCACGCCCACCCCACCCTGTCTGAAGTTTTGGATGAGCTCTTCAAGGCTGCCAAGCTTGACAATCATGTGGCAGTGGTGGAGAAGAAGGTGGAGACAGCGCACGCGTGAGCAAGATTGTTTCAGCAAGGTTGCAATTCCTGTGAATCTAACGAGGAGACACTTATGATGCCTTCCATTTACACTTTTCTCTTATGATTCGTGGCCTTCATGCTGCCGACCTAATTCGATGAAGAAGCTTCCAATGATACATAGCTTTGGGCACTGTTATTTCATCAGCAAGTGAAGTATGCGAAAAAGGAGCTTTATAAATCTGCAGCGCTGGTTGAGGATCATTTGGTGGTGCTGGACAAGACATCAATCAGAAGCAGCACATGCTTGAGCTTTAGATTCCTGTGAAGTATCCCTCTTACTTTTGCCCTTTTCTGTGTACTAGTTCCTGAATTGTTCAAGATCTTTAAAGTTCCTTCTTCCTATTTATTTTGACCATTTTGACAGGTTTACTGATTCTTGATGGACTTAGCCATTTGACCATTGTAACATGCTCCCTATAGAGCAAAATACAAATCATGAATGGTTATAGTTTGTGACAACCACCAAAACGTGTCCCTCCTTTTTTGGGTGGTGCCTCTGTTCAACATTGTAGCTCTGATTCGGAACTTGTAAATGATGCTTCATACTTAATGTTGACCTCAGTGTTAGCACCATGAACTCAATGATCTTGTGCAGTGTTTTCTCGTAGACCAGTAGAGTTTTGGGAGAGATACAAGCTTGCATATATCTCTATACTCCTTCATCAAACACATGACTGCAGTCTTCTGCTGCAGCTACTGTAGTCATTTCTTGCTTCTTGTGTTCTGAGCCGACAGAATTGCAATACTCAGAAATGCCCTTTGTTGTGTTTTGGCTTTCTCAATTGATAAAAATTGGATGTAGTGTAGTGCCTACCTGCTCCAAACCTGCCCTTTTTGATATTGCATCAGGTCGTGAGTGCTCATATTTACCTCTAATTTATGCTGAGCGCATCTAATTGGAGATTGTGTACCCTGTTTTCAGATTCCATTTTAGCAGTCATATACTCCTGTTTTGCCTGCAGTTTCAGAGAAGCCTGTGATTTAAAACGGCTGACCCCCTATTTTCCAATTCCTGGATGAGATTAGGCTTGGGGTTGCTGAAGTTGAATCCATTGAAGGTGTTTAGTGTACTCAGTCTGTCTACCTCAGAAGCCTTAACAGAAATTCAGTTGCAGTATGTTTCCACATTCCTATGGAAAAGTAGCCATGAACATAGCAATACATTCACTGAGTATCGAATAGGAGCAAGATGGAGGTAACAGCAGTCTTATCCACCTAAGGAATGTGGGCCTTATGTAGTCACTCTTAATCGGACGCCAATATTTGAGTGGGCAAAGCTTTTAGTTATCATCAGACACCACATACATATGTGTTACGATGAGATTGGACTAAGTACTCAAAGAACAGACACCATCCTAGGATCAATGGTGAAGATTGGGAGAGCCTATGTGATCACTAAAACAGAAAAAAATTCTTCCACTTTGACCTTTTATAAGTCTTGTGTCTCGACTCTAATTTTTGAAACTTAAAATGACAGTCTTTGTGATTCGCTGTGCCAAGTTAACTGGATGTCACAATTCTTGAGTTGATCCAATGCCCAACATTGTCTGTGGGGTCAGACGTGTCCACAATAGGGCCATTTAGGTTATGCTCACTTTGCACAACGATGTGAATTTTATCATTGAGGAGCATTTATGATGCCAAACCTGGATTTCACCCCATTCATCGGATTTTTTTGGGTCTCCAACAGTCACCATAGTGCGGTGTTATTGTGGGTCCATTAAGCAGAATTGGGAGGGATCTTGAACTAAGGAATGAATTTAACTGCTGACCTGCATTGATTGAGATCACAAAGTATGATTTATCTTGTGCCCTTTATCTGACTCCTGTCAACACACTAGACATAAACCAAAGAGGGGAAACAGTCCCCATCTACTCTGAAATGATAATTTATGATGCTCTCATCTGCATCTGGATGCTGAGCTCTGCTTTCATGTTGGATGAATCAGAGATGTGCTCGCATATCTCTTCGTTGAAGGAGGTGTTAAACGTAGAGGTTAGATCGTATACTTTTTCCAAGGTGTTGAGTCAAGACCCCCCTTCCCCCGCCCACATCATGTAGGTTTTGAGAAAATCAAGTGTTTCCAATTGTAGAAGGCTTCCCAAGCTGGTAGGAATGTTGCCACTGAGTTCGTTATTGGACAAATGTAAGTACACCAATTCAACCAAGTTCTCTATACAAAAGAATTTCACATGTGATAATAGTGGAGGACAAATCCATGTATGTTGTGGTTAGCAGAATCAATAAATGGGGAGGATTGATTGCTAGTTATAGATGAACTAGTTAAGTTTGAAGGGGGCCCACACAGGTTGTGAAACTGCCGGTTTCCCCCGTTGATGCCACCTTCTTAGCATTCCGGGAGTTAAATAAAAAGTTGATTCTTCATTAAACTGGCAGTTGGGAACGGGGGTTTGCCTTCCCACTAGACTACCAACTCTTGAAAAGTGGCGGGGGCAAGCACAACCCATCATTTTGGGAGCCAATAAGTATGCAACATTGGTCTTAGATGTTTAAAATTGAAAATTTGATATTTTTAGTCATCTTTGAGGTGGGGTGTCACTAAACTAATGAAAACGACGGTGCATTAGCACATGTAGTGTGGCCCCAACTTTCAAAACATCTGGTTTCACCTCTCCGGTCCGAGACGGCTTTTGGTGAAAACCTCCGGTTTTGGGCGTGTGCGGCATAAATGCCAGCTAGGGATAGAGGGGATGGGGATTTGAACCGTATGTTGTCTACGTGCATGATTTCGAATTTTGTCCCACTTTTTGGTTGCCTGAAGGCTTGTTGCCCGATTGTATGTGTCCCCCACAAAAATAAGATATGTATGTGGCCCTAGTGTGGGGAACTTGCAACTCCACATGACAAGGTAGACAGAACTTAAATGGTTACTTCTTCTCCAACTAGCCCACATCTCCTAGGGCATGGAACACGCGATTAGTACAAGATGGTTAGCAAATCTAAATCGAAGTTGAATCCACTTTCCTCATAATTTTGGAGCTCGTATGAACAAAGAAATCATTATCAAATAATATTTTTTTTGCGCTCATTATATGGTCATCCCCCTCACCCATACACACACAAAAACAACCATTTTGACTATTGAGCTAACAATGGTATCCAATTGTTTTGAACACGTGTCTTCTTGGTATCCATTTTTAAGGCCTCATCACACCGCACCGCACCGCATACCATTCAAATGTAGGTGTCTAGTTAAGATAAGTAACCAAATTAGGCACGGAAAATGTTTTTCTGGTTAACTATCGTGAGTCATAAAGGTTGTCATTTTGATTCTCAACATCGGATTTGACATGCAAAAAATATAAAGCCTCAAATGAAAGTACATTTGTCTTTAAACCTCAGAGAACAATGCATCGCCAAGTTTAGTCGACCTCGAGACATGAATTTTTTTTCTTCTCATTTTAGGGTTATTTTGACAACATTCTTTTCATTCTTTTGAAAGATGGCTTCTTGTACATTATAGTGTACTCCCAAATGAAGCGAAATATGTAATTTATTATCTTCATTGATAAATTGTTTTCAGTGCTACAAAGTAGGTCGTCAAAAAGTACTCCTGAGACCATTGTTTGGCTCTTTTTCAATTTGGACGACTCTATGAACCTAAGATTAGGAATTTAAAGGACCAACACAAAGAAATATTCATATGACAAACGTTCAGAACGAAATTACATGATTGGACAACACCTCACGGAACAATGCATCGTCAAAGAGCTTATTTGACCTCAGAACATGGATTTTTCTTCCCCCTTTTGGAGGGTCATTATCACAATGTTCCTTTCATTCTTTTGAGAGATTTATTTTTGTACTTTATATTGTACTCCAAAATGAAGCGGAGTATGCAATTTATTACCGTCATTAATCAAATTAGAAATTTGTTTTCACTGCTATGAAGTAGGTCATAAAAAGCTGCTCCTACAACCATCTCCCTAGCTATTCCTTAATTTGGATGACTGTATGAACCTAAGATTAGGAATTTGATAGACCAACACAAAGAAATAATCATATGACACACTTTTGACAAAATAAAATAATATCATTGGAAAACACCTCAAGGAACAAGGCATCATCAAGGTTTAGTTGACCGTAATGAAAGGAAACTTCATGGATCATCTAGACATTATAAATTGGATTGAGATTAGGTGGCATTTTTTGAACTAGTGGTAAGTTCATTAAAATATTGTTGATAATTCTAAGTTCACATTAATGATTTTTGAGGGTTAAATGAGATTAAAAACCATTATAACCATAAACTAACTTCATACGATCTTTCTTTTTGTTGAATGGTGGATTTTACAATGCCGTATTGTAGAATTAGAATCTCCAAAAAAATTTGTTTTGATAATTTAATAAGATTTATTGTTCTAGAATGAAAGTCAGATTTTGACCCACTAAGGATCGGACGATGCAAGAAAGTGCTCCATATTTGAAAAATAAATATTTAATCAAAAACTAGACTTGGTATTTTGATTTTTTTAAAATCGTTTAGAAAAAACAAAAATGATGACATGGCTTGTTTTTGAATAAATACCAATTTTATGGTTGTGAGTGACAAGAGAGAATGCTATTATTAAGGCACTATACAGAGAGGGCTTGTAAGGAGTTGCAAACCATCAAATTGACTAATTATCTGACTATGGATTTCCCTTGCTCTTTCTAGGCCAAGCTTAGTGTGATTTGGAGGTCATCACTTGCACGGTAGTCTCAAGTGTCGATCCCATTCCACACTAGCCATTTTCCTTCAAGAAAAATGGAGATGAAAATAAAAATAATCATAATTATAAAAATAAAACATTATGATAAATTCTAATCGAAATTGGTCCGTTTACAATTGTACTGATATCCTGATTGATTGATTGATGCCAATGGCCCATAAAACTTTTTGCTCAACTTTCTAAATAAATTTGAAGAAGACATTCACAAAAGAAAACACCCTCCCCAATGTATAAGTAGATGTACATATTTGAGGTTCATATTCTTTTAAGTAAATATTTGGATTTATTTTTTAATAAAATTTAAAGTCAAATTGTATTTAAAATTTAAAAAACTTATTTTTTACTTAAAGTAAAATTTTGAGTGTGGATACAATTTAGTTTAAGTGAAAGTTTGAGTGTGCATAAAATTTACTTCAAGTGAAAGTTTGAGTGTGTATACATTTTACTTTAAGTAAAAGTTTGAGCATTTATATATTGATCACCTAAGGATCCATGATTTAAAGTATAATAATTTTATATATCTCTTTCAAACTTTAAGACAAATTTGTATTTTATTTTAGCAATCTAGCGTGTAATTTGATTGTATAGATATTTGTTCAAACATGGAGAACATGCTTCACAGTTTTGATTATGCTCTAGAAGACTTAGAGACTGATTTAGAATATGAATTTGATCATAGTAGTGGAGAAGAATTAGAAGATGATGAACCTACTCAACCAAGAACAAAACATGTAAATCGAATGTGTGTTTCCCCATGGAGGATTGGGTGCTTGGACAAGGTTTTAATGTAATTTTTTTTACTTATTATGGAATTCTCAGTATGGTCCGTACGAAGTATATTAGTGGAGTAGGACCTAGTAGGGGATTTCCAATTGAGTTTTGGAACCTTGTTGCCCTGGTGCACATAATACATGGTATTGGTACCTGCTGGTATTGGTACCCTCTGTCCATGGCTGCCATTTATGCCTCAACCATGGACTAGGGCGGCCTCCACTTGAGAAAGAACTGGTTGAAGTTTGAGAAAAAAACCGGTTAAAATTTAAGACTTTAGGAAAAATGCCTATCATTGTAGAGGAATCTATGGAATATAGTTCAAATCATCAAAGACAAATTGAAAGATCACAACATGTAACCAGTTGAACTTGAAAAACACTAGGATTTTGACCGAATATACCAAAATCCTCCCCGGACATTGAGGAGAAATTAGGTGTAGTGTCCGGGGAGAATTTTGGACATAATTGGTTGAAATCCTAGTGTTTCCAAGTCCAACCGTTCACATGTTAACATCTTTCGGATTTTCTTTATTAATGTGAGGTATATTCCATAGATTCCTCTAAAATGAGCGGCAATGTTCTTGAAGTCCTAAACTTCAACCGGTTATTTCTCAATATCAACCGGCTCACCTGTAACTAGCGGCCGGTTCTCCCTGTTCATTGGTTTAGGTGTATCTGAATGACCTAGCAGATATTTGCTATATCAAGATATAAGCACTTGTGGTCCGAGACGACCCTAAACTACTGGATGTGATAGAGAGATACCCAAATGTCAAGGAAGAGGTTGGCGGTTCGATTCCCGGCTGTGAAATCTCCTCTCTACTTGACATAAAACTTGCCAGGTAGCCAACTGCCTCATGTACTTTGGTGCTGGCCTGTCGGCCTTCTGTCTCAAAAAAGAAAAAGAAAAAGAAAAAGAAATATTAGCACTTGATAATCTATTGATAAGTTATGGCTAACACTTGACATTAACCATGCAAATAATGAAGCTGGACAGAAGGGACCGAGTCTATGAGGTTATCGAAGGATAGATCTCTATCACTTGAAGGTTTGCTAGCCTTGTATGATAATCCATAAGGGGTTTTGGACATGTCTAAGCATTTTGTGCAAATATCAAGACATGGAGATCATTGCGCTCATACCGTAGGATGATAGCAAGTTGGCCATATTTTGCCCAATAATTAATTAATTTTAAAAGAAGGGCTTAGTTAGTGCGTAAAATCATTTATGAAAAACTAGGCAAATATGTATATGTATATGTATATTTATTTATTTAGGCACATAGCATAATATCCTACATACAAATCCATGTATTGTAACTTCTTTTTTCATTCATTCATGACAGCTAAGTACGCAATGTTAGCCTTGAGGGTTTAGGTTAACCCGTCTTAGTGTGCTAATTAGGGTTGTGAACATTGTATTAAGTTGTTTTGTGCTCACGTTTGGTAGGGGTTGTTTGAGAATTTTCAAGCGTGGCTAAGAGCTAGAGGCAATTAAATCATATGTTCCATCCCATTGACAAGGATGAGAGATTATTGAGCATTGCAAGTGATATTGAGGTTTTGAATGCCAAGTTGAGAGCGATTGTCTTGGGAAGATTGGAGAATTTTGTAAAATTTAGGCGTTTTGATGATTTTTTTTCTTTCACTTAGCCCATCTAGCCCAATAGTTTTCAAAAAAAATTAGGCTTAATTATTTTGAATTATTTCCGCCCAACATGCTATCAGCCTACGGTCTGTGCAATTAGGTTGCCTTTGTGAATAGGTCGCCTCTTTATCCATGCAAATTACCCTAGGTTAGAATAAGATAGATAACATAAACTTATAATGCCCCTTTCCCACTTGACTTTCGCTAAGCCTAAAAGCTGGTTCTAAAAACATGGCCGTCACACCATCGACACTATATAGTCCCGAGCCTAGTTGGCAAATGATGTGCCATGGTTTAAAAGTAGAGGTTTTAAGCCTCCAACACCGACCCTCCCATCGGTACCTAGACATGAGGCACAAATGGAGGACCTTTAAAAGTGTCGCCTCCCGCCCTTGTGATTGGTTGCTTTTAGGCTTAGCTATGAGGGCACGAGAAGCTTCATTAACTAAAACTGATGGTAAGATAGATGAGTAATTAGGCATTTGGGGATGGGACAAAAGCTATCCAACATTCATCGCTTGGTAGATAAAACAATGAACATGTGTGAAAACTACTTAACTAAAACCTACTCGAAAATCTCCAGAGCAAGTTCTTGTAGGTGCATTGGGATAGCCGGATGCCTCCGCTATAACCGAGAGAACTTTATCCAATTTTTAGGAAAGACTTTGGTTATTTGGTAAAGTCAGGTGGGAAGGGGGCATAAGTAACTTTATTTATTCATCCCTATAATAACCACAATAAAAGAAGAAGTTCATGTAATGTTAATATATGATTATCATGATAATCATATCCAAAATAGTGTGGAATGTCGATAAGTCAGCATGGTACAACCCTAATTGCACATAATATGGGTGTAAAGTGCTTCGCTAGAACTTTTTGGAGCCAATCTTAAAGGGATGCCTCCAGTGAAGGTGGTTTAGGCCGCTTCATAAACTTCATTTTCTTTGAGGAGGACCCACCGCGACTTCAGGAACAGCTACCGATCGTTTTAGAGGAATCTATAGAATACACCTTGAATTCATGAGGAAAAACCGAAAGATCACAACCTGTAACTGGTTGTGACATGGAAACACTAGAATTTCGACTGATTATGCCCAGAAATCTCCCCAGACACTGTATCTCCTCATAGCACGTACTAAACCATTGTAGTAACATTTCATGTATAAAAAAAATCTTCCCTTTCCCAAAATGGGTGTTCAGTAACTATGTACGTTGGTAAATATAGCCCCACCCATGACCATCCATGATGTGCATATATACACCTCATAAATCTAAGAGAAAAAATTATAGCAACATGTTGCAGGTTCACCTGGAATTCAATATGTATATTGGTGTTTTTCCTCTTCCATTCAAAGCTCTCACTTGGACGGGCTAAGGGCCACTTCACACACGGGACTGAGAGCCCGTGACCATTACACTTCAAGCACTCTCATTGGTGGAAAAGGCGGAGCCGGTCCAAGTTCGCTTCACACTACGCTTGACGGACCAACAGAGCATGTGAATGCAAGATGGATGTAAAGTCTACATGGATTCCTACATGGCATCGAATGAATCATGTTTCATGGTCACTTGGACTATTTTCAAAAACCACCTCTTGGAGGTAGGCCTAACACAAAACTGGGAGACCATGGCATTCCGAACGCTCACAACCGTTGATTTATTCTATTCTATCATGTATGAGGACACGCATGAATAGAAATTCATGGAAATAGCATTTGGTTGAGGGCCGGTCACATATGGCGTCACACTACACTTGAGGATCTGTGACCACACTACATGATTTTGGAGGTGTCTTGGGACGGCCTTTGGCCACTTTCTTTTGGGCTCTTACAATTTCATGGTCACGGCTCTTGGCTCGTGTGTGAAGTGGCCCTAAGTGATCAGTGACTTGCTTCCAGCAGTATGTGGTAAATCTAAGAATCTGAAAGCACTGATATTCGGGTAAGCAACTTGCTCTCGAATGGCGCTCCGATGTAGGAAACCGTGCTTTAGTACCATCCCATTTGGGAATTGGTACCGACTGCATGCAATCGAAGTACTTGTAAGAGAGCTTGCATTGGGAGCAGCGATTTTTTTTTCACTTTTTACTGGGAGGTGAAATGACTATTTTAGTGGTATTATACATTGCAATTTCGGTTATGTGAGCATATTAGGAAATTGTAAATATTGCGATGAAATATGTGGTAGAATAAAATTGCCACTATTTTAAAATGGCTATAGAGAATTGCAAATGCGATACATGTTTGATTGGCTTTTGGAACTTTAGCTAAGTGACAAAAATAAAATATTGCAAGGCCACTATTGGAACAAGGAAATGCAGTAGTAAATATGCGAAACTACATCTCACAAATCTCTGTAGAAAAAAATTAGAAGGAAACCACTTCTTTATTCAGAATGGCATGCATTGCCAATAAGCCATTTGAGTACATAAAGCAAACTTTTAATCCAAGAATGAAATGAAAACCACTGGAAAGTTGTAGAATTCAAGCAAAAAAATAACATTTGATTTCCCGCCATAAATTATGGAGTGATGTGCTGCCTAAAATTGACCATTTAGGCTAACAATTCAGGTTGACTCGACCTGCATTGGCATGTACATTATAACTGCAAATATAGTATTATTAATATTTAGGTCGACTCCACCTAAATCGACAAATATGTTCTCCTCATTTAGGTCAAGTCAACCTAAATCGACAAACATGTTCTCCTCATTTAGGTCGAGTCAACCTAAATCGACAAACATATTGTCTTCATTTAGGTCGACTCCACCTAAATCGACAAACATATTGTCCTCATTTAGGTCGACTCAACCTAAATTGACAAACATATTGTCCTCATTTAGGTCGACTCCACCTAAATCGACAAACATATTGTCCTCATTTAGGTTGACTCCACCTAAATCGACAAACATTCTCCTCATTTAGGTCGACTCAACTTAAATCGACAAACATATTGTCTTCATTTAGGTCGACTCAACCTAAATCGACAAACATATTGTCCTCATTTAGGTCGACTCAACTTAAATCGACAAACATATTATCCTCATTTAGGTCGAGTCAACCTAAACTGACAAACATATTGTCGTCATTTAGGTTGACTCAACCTACATCGACAAACATATTCTCCTCATTTAGGTCGACTCAACCTAAATCGACAAACATATTCTCCTCATTTAGGTCGACGCCACCTAAATCGATAAACATATTGTCCTCATTTAGGTCGACTCCACCTAAATCGATAAACATATTGTCCTCATTTAGGTCGACTCCACCTAAATCGACAAACATTCTCCTCATTTAGGTCGACTCCACCTAAATCGATAAACATATTGTCCTCATTTAGGTCGACTCCACCTAAATCGATAAACATATTGTCCTCATTTAGGTCGACTCCACCTAAATCGACAAACATATTGTCCTCATTTAGGTCGACTCAACCTAAACTGACAAACATATTGTCCTCATTTAGGTCGACTCCACCTAAATCGACAAACATATTCTCCTCATTTAGGTCGACTCCACCTAAATCGATAAACATATTGTCCTCATTTAGGTCGACTCCACCTAAATCGACAAACATATTCTCCTCATTTAGGCTCCAACTTTGATGGCTTCAACACAACAACCATGCACAACACTGTCTATCAGGTCTGGAGGTTGGAGTGTGGACTCTGGAGTCTAGATGCACAACTTTAAAGCGATAGATGGGCAGGGACATGAGGGAGTGGAGCGATGGATGGGCGGCAGCGTGAGGGAGTGGAGTGATGGATGGGCGGCGACGCAAGGGAGTGGAGCGATGGATGACGTGATCAACCTGGCCCAACGGCGAAGTGAGGCTGGAGACGGGAGGCGGGGGCGGCAGATCCCAACTATGGGTGATTTGATTAGGGCAGATTTAGGCGATTTGATTGGGGCTAGATTTGATTATTACAATAGGGAATTTCGTACCATCATTTAGGTTATAGCATTGAGTGCGAAGAATCGCCCAAAAAAAATTCACTGATTGGGAGTTTAGGCTCTGACACTTTGGGCTCCCAAAACTTTGGACCTTCTAGTCCACTTTAGGCCTTTGAGCTAGGCCCCTACCACTGTTATCAAGATGAAGGGGGTGTAATAAAAACATGCACCCCTGGGTTTGTGGATTGTTCATCTCAAGTGGGTGTCTCTAGACTAACATAACATTATCAAGTAGTTACCTGATGGTCGCTTTTGGAAAGAAAGAGGCGGTGATTAAAAAACTCTGATAATTTACAGCTACTTGTCGAAAAGTTTACAATATACAACATGATTGCTCACTGTAAATGGGGAGTCACGGAATATAAGGACAAATATGCTCATGTAATATTTGGTCCCACGGAATGCAACTAAGGACCTGTGTACACTCTAACCTCTCTAATATCATGCATGTGGCAAACAAAGTGCACTTGATAGTAAGGAGGCACGCGATGTTAACATGGATGCTTGATAATAGAGAATTAGTGTAACATGTGACATTATGGAATAACACAAAATCAACATTGCAATAACGACAATGATGACAACGTGATGCGTGCAAGCATATGGTTTGAATTCTTTGGCGGGTTATTTTGATGTCAAAACTTGTGACATATGCAAGGAAAATGTGACAACAAGGAGGGAGATTTAAATTGAGCACATCCGTTCCCTAGGGTTTCGGGATATAAGAGAGGGAGTGACATTACAGAGGTTAGGATATAATGTTATGAATTCAGGACTTTTTGATGTGAAATTTCAAGGTCAAACTTCCCAATAAAGAATTCTATATGTCATAATAGAACTTCCTGCGTTTTCCACCTCGGTTAATATTGGTAGGAGCTCAACTCAAAGAGGTGGGCGTCTAGGCCTTGTCCCCACTTAACATGTTAAATAGGTAAGGGTTCCTTCTTAAGAGAACAAAACTATTTGGTGCCTAACTTTGGGGGACCTTGCCTCAAGGTAGACCTCTCCCTCTCTTCTTTGGGTGGAAATCACCATTTGCACCTTCTAATTGTGAACACAAGTTTTGAGCATCGGCAATTGTTCATTTTAAACCGGCTCTTCTTGGCCACCATCGTTTCTTTTTACAACAAAGTCCCGATGGTATGTGTCAAGAAATCACACTCGAACTCACGATTTGTCAAAGGGCCATTACTTGGGGATGACTGGCCAAAAAGTAGAAACCACGTGAGAACAACTATAGGGTACTTTTTATTCATTGGCAAGAAAAATTATAGAAACTTTGGATCTATCATAGCCTACTTAAATTGCGAAACATGTGGTTATATATAATTTAGCATAAGGGGAAAACCCCCACTTTAGGTTTGAGGCAGAAAGAAATTAGTATGACAAAAATAATAAAGGATTTTAAAAAATAAAAATAAAAAGAATATATTCACATATAATACATGCAAAATGGATGGAAATTAAACAACTGGGTTATGATGTGTACACTCTTCTTTCACCAATATATAGAAACGTGGATATACGCCATGCCATATTGGAGTCTTAAGTTTGCCTTCGTACGAAACGGGTAAATCAAAATTTTATAAGTAATTTAGCATCATTTGAAATAGTATAGGTTTTCTTTTATAATTACCTATAGGGTGCTGAATATTTGGTGAAGTTTTTTTTTTCCTACTGAAAGGGTTCCCTAAAATCCAAATGAGGAGGTAAATAGCCCCCATACAAATACCAATTGTACGCACGTGGTTACGTAACACAAGAGGGAGTGACCCCCTTGAGGGCCATTATGGGTGTCAAAGAAAATTCCCCATCCATTACAACTTTGCCAAGAAGGTTTTTACTCCTTCACTTCTTGGAGTGTATTGTGGTTTCATAAGATCATCGAAAAAGTAAGCTTTCTAGAGCTCAATTTTTATTGTATCTTCAAGAAAAGTTGTTTGTTAATAGTTTTAAGATCACATCAATACGGTACCAAAATTTAGTAATTTTCATGATTGTTTTTATAATCTGATTCAATGTAGAATCATTAAATTTCAAGAAACTGTGATAATTGTATGCAATGAAATCGTAGTCCAAAAATTTCAAGATCGTATTAAGAATAGACATACACTTTGAGGTAAGAAAAAAATGTCCATAGAGAATTGAGAATTTTTTATCAAAATAATATGTATTTACTATATATAATAATATATATCAAAAAAGGAATCCATTAATTCATTCTTGATTTTAAAAATTTCTTGTGAACGACAATGATTCTTTTTGTATTGGAATGGGATTCTATTATTTTACAAAATAAATGTAACCATATTCTTTCTTTATACTTCTTCTCTTTTATTTTTTTAATTACATATATAGTAATATTTATAAGTTTAGTTTTGTTTTGTTTTTGTTTTGTTTTGGGGTGGTTGTAAAGGGCTTAGGCACCCATGAAAGCCTACACAACATCCTTTACCTTGGCCACCATCATCATTTTTAAATGAGTCTAAACATGAATGAAATGTGCATGGAGAAATTGTGCACACAAATATGGCTACTTGTCATTTGAATGGATGTCTAAACGGATGTCAAACGGATGTCAAAAGAGCATTGTTGGTTGGTTATCAAGTTTTTGTGCTAGACGTAGTTATAACTTGTGAATATGATGGAGGAATTGAAAATTTCAGGTTATTAAATTTCTTTACACAAGCATTTCATTCTAAATAAAATTTTCCCCTCTTTTATTAACTTGACACGTTTGGTTGCACAAGAAAACGTTGTATTATATATGAATGTCATATTCTCGGTAATATGACATTTTGGCCTCAAATGTCGTATTATCAAGGTTTTTTAAAAAGAAGAAAAAAAAATGGTCTATTTCAATGTAAAATGTCATTTTTTATACACAATGAAGTCACATATTAAGTATGAAAGAACATTTGAACTGAAGAAATATGCTCATAAGGTTCCCCAATGCTTACAAGATTCTCCAAGGTCCATCTGCATGTTCCAAAGTACTAATCACATAAGAAACCTTGAAATACATGTGGATCCCACCACTACTTAAGCATATTAAGTATCTCTATGATATGACAGATTGGGCTTGAAAAATTGTTGTATTATAAGCGTCGTAGTCGTAGTATGGAGGTAAATCAACACTACAAAGTTTGGTCGACACGAAATGCGTTGTATAGTGGAGGTGTCATAATATGGAGGATAGATTATATGTGGTTATGAATATACTATGGTTAGACCATAACTTGTTGGTTCCCCGTCTTCATGGACAAATCTCAAATCATTTTCTTTATGTTGTCATATTCTCAAGAGGGGGAGGCAGGGGGGGTGTCATTTAATACGGCCCCATGACACTTTGAAACCAAACCCCAACCCCTATAGTGTTGAGTTGGTGATGAGTGGAAGAGCCATCCTTAGATTGGATGAAACATGGACGATGTTGGGTGATTATCTCCAACTTAAGCCCTCCCAAACTATATATATATGCTTTCAAGTTATAGATTTACATAAGGGTCCAATGTGCCACATGCATAATATGTATGCACAATATATCCACATTGCCAAGAAAAGAAGGCCCCAATCCTATGTTAACTTATAAACCGTAGTCACAATGAATACCCCCCTCCCCCCCTTCCCTTTTGTGCATCCATGTGCTACAAGTATAGAAGTCCAATGCACCTTGCGAAGGGCACTCTAGGACATTTATATTAAGTAAAGCTTGAGGACCTGTAACCATGGAGATCTATTAAAATCTTCTCATTAATGGAAAACTGTCAAGACCGTCTCATTTTGCTTGACACTAGCACTTGACGGACCAGGGAAATTTGAATGGATGAAAAACCTACATTAAGTCCTACATGGCATGGAATGAATAATGTTCCATGGTCCCTAGGGTTTTGCATCACAAGGGGAACCCAATTTTCAATCCAAGACCGAATAATACCCACATACCTTACACTTGAAAGCCCGTGACCACCAAAAAGTTAATCTCAACTTTCCAAGGTATGTCCCGTGGATGAGTGGCAAGGGCCTTCTCAAATATGAACGGGGTGAACCGACGGCTAGTTACAGATGAACCAGTTGAGTTTGAGAAATAACCGGTACAAAATTCTTCAAGACTTAAGGAAATTATTGAGTGATGTAGAGGAATATTACAGAATATTCCTCAATTTAAGAAAGAAAATCGAAAGATGTCAACATGTAACCGGTTTACATTGGAAACAATAGGATCTCGACTGATCATGCCCTAAAATCTTCTCAGTTTTCTGGTGTGCCTCGTGGCCATAGTGTAAAGAGCTCTAAGGTCAAGGCATCCATAGTCGATCGCGTCCCATTTAACCGCTCATTAGGGTCATGTAATGCTGACATGGATGAGATCTTTAGGAGAACGGAGTTGAGGTTTATGTGGTGGCGGCTTGTGATTGGTTATCCTTATAAGATTTTTGACAACTGTCGTAACCAACATAACATTATTCAAATCCATAACAATGTTCTATGGGACTGTCAATATTCCACGCAATATTCCCAAATATTCCCGGGAATATCCGGGAATACTACATGGAATACTGTCAGTCCCATAGAACAATGTTATGGATCTGAATAATGTTATGAAGAATAGTATTTAGATGAGCGGTTATGGGTTACCTTATAAGTCAATTGCGTGTGAGTGTAAACTTGACTGCTTCAAAAATTGTAGTAATTTCTATATTCATGAAAAATAAAATAAAATTGTGTTCTCCTTAGAATATGTATCTTCTTGCAAGAAAAATAATTTCCCCACAATTCCTCCTCCTTCACATATGCAAACTCTCTTATTTTTATTGGTTATAGATGCCTCAACCTTAAGATATGTGGGTGTTATGCGGTTGTTTCCTTAATCGGACCCCTAGATGTGATTGGTTTGTGGTTCGGTGAGGGATCAGAGTACAAACATTATGAAATACACATATTTAAAAGAGATTGGACTACACCTTCAGATATATATAGCTACTTTACACTCAACATTGAGCACAAATTGGGGGGACCTTAAATATATCCAGTTAAGAAATCAACAAACATGCACTTCCGATAACCATAATTAAAGCAGGAGATATTTGATTCTCAATCCGAGTGTTGCATATGTTTCATCGTAAATTTGCTAGTGCACCATGAGTTTTGTTGTGTAAATCTAATCGGTAGAAGTTGCAGAACATGAAAAAAGGAACCAAGTAATAACACCACATACCTTCATTAACATGAGACATCGGTTTAATGCTGTGCACCAACTTGAAGTCAGATATATTATAGTGTAGTTATATATACTTAGTACGTACGAGGCTGACGTGAAAGTCAACAGAATGGGTGAGACCTGGCCCCTACATATGTTACTGTAGTGGTTACCATCTCCTTGTAGGCAGCAGGTGTGATCATGGATTTGGGAAAGAAATTTTGAAAGTGTCAGTCTAGAGTTAAATGCATGCAGCAATGTGTGCGGAGATTTTTAGGCATATCCGGTCGAGATCCCAGTGCGGCAGTGCCTGGGAAGTTTTTGAGCATAAGGTAGAAATACCATAACCCGTGAAAATAAGGTGATTCGCATTGAAGATATGGTCTTACAATCATGAGATAATTTCCCAAGATAGACGAGAAGGATTCATGAAGAAAGCAAGTTGTTTCATATTTTTTTTGCTATGTACAAAAAATTCTACGATTTTTTCAAAGTGGAAAGTTTGTCAAACCCCCTACTCGTTCACTAGATTCTGCTCACACCGAACACGGTAATCCGCATTTCCATACAGAACATCACCTAAACCGGTTAACTCATGAGTACATTAAACATGACTAAATTTGGCTAAACTAAGTGTACATGCATCGAAGTGGCCAACCTCGCCATGATCGGTTTCAGAAATGGCACTTCACTATTCTGACGGCGGTCTATTGCACGGGTAGAGGGTGGTTAACAGGTTTGGGTATTTCTACCTTAGTCGGTCAAGATCCTAGTGATTCTAAATCCAACCAGTTACATGTTGACATCTTCCAGTTTTGCTTTCATTCATTTGAGGCATATTCTATAGATTCCTCTAAAATGATCGGTAATTCTCCCGAAGTCTCCAACTTCAACCGGTTATTTCTCGAACTCAACTGGCTCATCTGTAACTAACTGCCGGTTCTCCCTGGACAATGTCCCAGTGTATCGAAGTCCAACCGGTTACATGTTGACATCTTTCGGGTTTTCTTTATGAATTCAAGACGGTATACTCTATAAATTCCTCAAACTGATTGGTGATTTTCTCAACGTCCTTGAACTTCAACTGGTTCAGCTGTAACTACACTAATATGATATTTAGTGTCATATGGTGTTTGAAGTCACTACGGTAACTTTTCAGATGACACCTCTTATGAATAAGTGAACAAATATTTGTCATGGATGATGGATGAGTTCATCCATTGGCCAAAACCCTACCTTTCTCTTGTCAGCAACTTGTGATGAAATATTGCAGACCTTGGACATCTAACTAAGTGGGCAGCTATTTAGCTAGCTAAAAGCTCCGACTGGCTAAAGCTATGCAGGAATTTGGTGCCTCAAAAGAATAGCTAGCTAAAACTAAGTGCCATAATCCGGGGCCGAAAATTAGTTAGTTGGAATTTGAAATATACACTATTTTTTTAATATTAGGGCCCTAACTTGGACAGTTGACTAAGTGGGCAACTATTTAAGCCTTTCAATTTCCTTGTGCAACAACATGAAAATACAGAGCCAACCGAGAGCAATTATACAACCAAACATATATTGTTTGGTTTCGTTTGAATGGATTTCTCTTTGGTTTAGAATGAATATGCATGTCACACAATTTTTTAGCTAGTCAAAACTGAGTGAACATGAGAGTTCCAGAAAAATTAGCTAGCTAAAACTAAGTAAGAATCCTAGGTTCGGCGAACCTAACTAGCTAAAGCTAAGTGACAAATAGGGGCTTGAAAGATTTAGCTAGGTGATGCTAGTTGGCTAGCTGTCGAAGGTCTGAAATATTGTCACTGGATGAAAAATCACTTGGTAAGTTGGCAGTAATTGCAACACTGTAACTCTATAATCCCCCAAATTTTTTACAAGGAATGACAAATAATGTTGGGTTACCATTTAGTGTTGGTGATACTATGCCGCGGTTTACAATTAGTATTGAGCAAGACAATCAGAATTGGTGACACTAAATATCATATTATTTAGTGTGGCAGCTGGTTCTCCCTGTTGAGCAGCATGCAGCTGCCAGGCCTCATGTGCTGTCCAAGGACAGGCGAGCCAGGGCTTTGACTTGACGTGGCTAAATTCAACTGATCATGCTTGAAACTTGACATTATGTAAGCTTAGTACTACATACTAAATTAGGTTTATGCTAAGCTAAGCCAATACGGCCCGGATTCAAGTTGACCCACACTTATAAGATGGCTTAAATCAACATGTACTGCATCAAAATGTTTGAAGGCAGAAAATCTAGGTACGAATGATGATTAACAGATTCTTTAAACTCAATTTGCGTGAGTCTTCTAAATTTGGCGACCAATGTACGTTGCCCCCAGTCCACTAACTTGCAATTTAAAAATGATAGGACGTGCTACATTTGAGAACTTGCCGATTCTGACCACTTTGCCATGCGATGTTGTTTAGGCTCTCTCTTGAGTCTCATGTTGGGATGTTTGTGTTCTCTGAGCTTTACAGTCTGCAGACGATTGAGGAGGATATGTACGAGAGGAGGCAGGATGTGAAGCCGGTTGTTGGGATTGGTTACATGAACTGAGGCAAACTGCTTTAAGTTTTTAAAATCTTGAGTTAATCTGCAGCCTTGTCTTTGTGAACCAGGTTCATGTTTCAAGGCTAGTGTCAGCTTGTAGTTGTTGCAATCAAATGCTTTAAACGTGCAAGCCTTGCGCTCATGTCATGTGTTTGTTGGTTATACAAATGTGAGCGTGGAAAATGTGGATTCATACAAGGAAGGAATTCGCTCAGTCCTCTGTCCAGCTTCTTGATTTTTAGTCGGTTGCAGTCTTTCTGAATCAGAGTCACTTTATTTTTGAATGCTGCAGAAGCATTCAGGTGTCACCACGCCTAGACCTTGAACCTTGCGTTTGTTGGCTCTGTCCAAATCTTGGGATAGAGGCATTGCGGTGATTCACTTTGAATGGGATAGTAGGTAGATAGATAAATAGATAGATAGATTTAGAACCTGGCTTCCTGTGAAAGAAAGCATAAATAAGAGCTTCTTCGCCCTCATGCTAATGGTAGACCTAATGGACAAGGTTGCAACTCTTCCCATTCACCTGGCATTGTGATAGGGAGAGTGTAGGGAAGTGGAGTGGAGTGGGGTGTTAAGGTCTCACGCATTGAACTTGAACTTTGTGTTTGTTTTGCACTGTCCAAAACTTGGGAAATTTGAGGCATTGCGGCGATGAGTCACTTTGAATGGGATGGTTGGTAGATAGATAGATAGATAGATAGATACGCTGGCTTTCTGTGGAAGCAAGCGTAAACAAAGAGCCTCTTTGCCTGCACGTCGATGTAATATATAATATATATGTAATCTCTTCCCACAGAGAGAGCGTAGAGAAGTGGAGTGGTGTATAAGTCTCATGCCTTGAACTTGAACTTGACCTTTGTGTTTGTTGGCTCTGTCCAAAACTTGGGATTGAGGCATTCTTTGATTGGGATGGTTGGTAGATAGATAGATAGATAGATAGAGATGCCGGCTTCTTGAGGAAGTAAGAATAATTGAAGATCCTCTTCGCCCGCAGGCTGATGGTAGACATAATGGATAAGGTTGCAATCTCTTCCCATGCAGCCAGCATTATGGTGGAGGAGTGCAGAGAAGTGGGGTTTAGATGTCTTCGACTGTGACGTTGAACTTTGTGTTTCTTGGCTCTGTTCCAAGCTTGGGATTGACTCACTTTGAGCGGGATGGTAGACTTAATGAATAAGGTTGCAATCTCCTCAAATGTAGAGAAGTGGAGTGAAGTAGGAGTGAATTAATTACTCGTAGAAACGTGAGTGTACATTGATCCCTCCAATTCGTCTGCCGAGATTCAATTGGTGGCTTTCAAATGCAAAGACAGAGTGAGGATGAGCTGATTTTTTTCTTCTTAAAAAATGGCCCCTTCAACTAGTTATCATACCCATCCACATTATCCTCCAACAAATCGACATCAATTCACCATGAACACGATTCATTAGTTGTCTACAGCTCCTCCTGACCTTCCAGTTGCAGAACTAGACTCCCAGTTACCGTATATATAATTTTTCTGAAACTCTCTCAGCCTCCGAGGAATCCAGACAAAAGTCTTAATTGTTGTAATTTCAGAAGAGCCCACATCATCTTGAGTACGTGGTGACCCTTTTCGCATTGTTTTTGAATCATGGCTATGGAAACATGGCTATGTCCCACACCACAAGTACATGCGGGAAGGCACCTGAAGCTGCACAGATCAAGAGCGATATTTATCGGTTCCCTCATGTTCGCCTTGACCATCTACTTTGTTATGGGGTTGATTAGCTACTATGTCAGTTTTGAGCCCTGTAGACACACAATTCGACAACAGGTGGCAGAGCGAGATTACAATATTCAGAAGCAGCTCAAAGATCAGACGGCCTTCAGAGATGGTGACAAATGTGCGGGACGCCTTATATACATCTACGATCTTCCTCCTCGGTTCAACACCGAGCTTGTCAAACATTGCAATGGTGAGTAGACTGCATCGTTGTTTCCTTCCCATTCAGTCATTCTTGCCACTATTCTCCAGCTGGGTAAGGTAGATGAGTCTTAAATGGTTACGATCTTGACTAGCCCACTTCTCCTAGGATATGAAACACACGATTAGCACGAGATGGTTAGCCACTTTCCTCATAATTTTCGAACCTCATATGAAAATTTTATTCATTAGTAATTACCAAACTGAATATTTTTGTGTTTATTACATGGTCATATAGGTCCCCTCAAATTAATTATGTTGACTATTGAACCTCAAATGATTATCATGTTTTGAGTATGTAGTCCAATCTTTTTTAAACACATGTCCTTTTGGTATATGTTCTTGGATGTACACCTACTCAAATATAGGTGTTTGATTAAGAATTGTAGCTAAATAAGGCTTGTTGACCATCAGTACCTAGAGATGTTAGCCTGATGGGATGTTAGCCTAGTCTACCACTTTTTGAAATGGCAAATAAAACCAATTCAAATATGCAACCTAAGGGGAAAGAATGATTAGTTTTTAGGAATAGCATGGGATATTGTCTAATTCTAAAGGCATAACTGGTAGTCTATTCCAAAAATATGGCTAGCTTTGGAGAACTTAGGATCTTGACCTGTTTTTTTCAAATCCCCCTCCCTCTTGCTTTAGTTGAGGAGGACTCGTCCTTGGTGTGTAGGGTGTTGAGAAATTCTGAATGGCTAATGCCCCCTTCTCACCTAACTTTGGCATAGCTCACTTAGCCTAAATGTTTGTTTTCAAAACATGGCTTCCACATCATTGTTGCTATCTAGTCCTGAGCCTAGTTGGCGAAGGACATGGCATGGTTTTAAAACACAGGTTTTAAGCCTCAAGCATTGACCCTCCCATCAGTACCTAGAGATGAGGCAAGAATGTAGGACCTTCAAAAGTGTCACCTCCAGCCCTTGTGATTGGTTGCTTTTAGTTTTAGCTATGAGGGCGCGAGGAGCTTCATGAAAAATTGATGGTAAGGTCGATGATTGGTAAGGCCTTTGGCCTTGCTTCAAAAAATATCCAATATGTCATTGCTTGGTAGATAAAACCATGAACATGTGTGAAAGCTACTTAACTAGAACCTACTTGAAAATCTCCAAAGCAAGTTCTTATAGGTGCATTGGGATAATTGGGGTGCATCCGCCACAACTAAGAGAGCCCTCCCCGGTTTTTAGAAAAGACTTTGGTTATTTGGTAAAGCCAGTGGGGATGGGCCTTAAGTGTTGCAGTCTTTGCAGGCGCTTCAATATGCTCACCTTTGCATACTTGAGATTTTAGCTAGCTTTGTGTGAGTCCAAGTAATAAACACACTCTCAGCAGCTCAGGGTAGTTTCATCAATTCACTGATAGTGTCAGGAGCTTGGTTATTTGACCGTCAAATGGCTGTGAACAAGGTTCAAATCCACTATGATTAATTTGAACCTTTGCATACTTGAGATTTTAGCTAGCTTTGTGTGAGTCCAAGTAATTAACACACTCTCAGCAGATCAGGGTAGTTTCATCAATTCACTGATAGTGTCAGGAACTTGGTGATTTGACCGTCAAATGGCTGTGAACAAGGTTCAAATCCACTATGATTGATTTCGAACTAACTTAGACTGATTATTCTCACTGATCAATGTGCAGATGTAAATGCATGGCCTCACATGTGTGAAGATTTATCTAATGAAGGCTTCGGCCAGCTGATCATTGCTACAAATAAGTCTGGCAGGCTTCCTACGAGTCCCATCTTGGTACCCCAGGATGTGTGGCACATAACCAGCCAATTCTCTTTGGAAGTCTTGTTCCACGAGAGACTCAAACGATACGCGTGCCTTACAAACGACCCAAAGGAAGCCGTGTTTGCCTACATCCCTTTCTATACGGCCCTTGACCTCACGAAGACCCTCTTCTCGGGAACGGCAGCGGTCAAGGACAAGTTAAGCCAACGGCTGATGGGTTGGTTGGAAAACGACCTGCATTGGAAGGCGAGCCATGGCCATAACCATGTGTTAGTTCTTGGTCGAATCGTGTGGGATTACACGAGAAAGGAGGAGGATGGCGTTGCGTCTTGGGGCAGCGCGCTCTTATCCTTCCCGGAGCTCAAGAACGTCACCAAACTCTCTATCGAGAGAGACCCCCGTGCTCTAGACCAAATGGCGGTTCCCTACCCCACATCTTGGCATCCTTACGTAGACGAGCATATTAGGGTTTGGCAGGAAACGGTCAGAAGCTCGAAGCGCGAGACTCTGGTGTTGTATGCCGGCGCATCACGAAGCAATAACCTGTTACGAGAGGAGCTTTTCAGGCAATGCGATCAGCAACCTGATGCTAATTGCACTCTGGTACCTTGTAGTGGCGGTGCCGACACCCTCAACTGCGCGAGAGAGCAGGATGTGCTCCTGGAGAAGTTCTTGAAGGCGGTGTTTTGTTTGCAACCGCCCGGCGATAGTGAGACGCGGAAAGGTGTGTTTGATTGCTTGATTGCCGGGGGCATTCCCGTGTTTTTTGACGTGCGGACAGCCCACTCACAATATAAGTGGCACTTGCCATTGAACATGACGAGTTACTCGGTCATCTTGCCCCGGGATGAAACGGTGCAAGGCAAACTGAATGTGGTCAAGGAGCTTGCGCAAATCCCACACAAAAGTGTCGCCCGGATGCAGGAGGCTATACGAGAGTTGTTGCCCAACATTATCTACAAGAAACCTGGGTCCAGTATGAGAAATAAAGATGCCTTCGACCTGGCCATCGACAACCTCTTGGAGCGATTTAGACCTGCAGACACTGGTTAAAATTTACACTAATATACATGTCGTTATAAATTTGGAGCAATAAAGTGGCACATGCCCCTCAAATGGGACGATTGACTTAGTCATACTCTTCCCACGGGACGAAATGGCTCAAGGCCAACTGTATTTGTGATCAAAGAGCCTGCCTGACTTCCACACAAAAATGTCTCTTGGATGCAGAAGGCTATACGAGAATTGTTGTCCAACATTCACTATATGTTTTAGAACTTTCACACGGATGTGGGCGCAGTTGCCATTCCAAATTTTCAAAACAGTTGACCATGGTGTGTTTTGCAGACGGTGTGCAGATAGCTCTTGACTTCAATTCTTATGCACGGTTGCAACGGGCTGAAACAACACCGGTCCAGACTAGTTATATACAAGAAACCTAGGTCAAGTATGAGCAGTGAAGTTGCCTTTGACTTGGCTATTGATAAGCTCTTGGAGCGATTTAGACCTGCAGACACTGGCTGATTTGTCACTACAGCTGATATCAATGAAAAATGAATTGTTGATGATCACAACACCGGTGGACCAGATTGGGCTACAGTTGATAGATCCACCTAAGCTTAGAGCCAGAGGAGTTTAGAGTTCGTACCGGTTTCTACACAGTTTTAAAGATTGATTAGCAACTTGATTCACTTAATTAGAGTAGCACTTCAAACTATAGTAGAATTCTTGAGGGAAAAAAATCCTTGTGCTCTGCATGGCGTGACGAGTTGTAGGGTAAGGATCACCCTATCACATGTGTGCACTTTCTATGCTCTCCAATCCAGGACTTTTGACCCTCCAAATGTGTGGATGTTTCTACATGAAATTTACAGTTTAAAAGCTCGGCAATTTTGAGAATTTTGTATACAATCCTAACTCTGTGTATCCTAACTGTGCAGCTCCTATAAACTAAAAAATCGATCACGTCCGATGGCCGTTACAAGGAGTCCAGCTACCCTCCTATAAACCCCGGGATGTGAAAACACTACCAGCATATAAGTCCTTCGGTGAAAGAACCATGCAATTCTACCAATTTGGTAGATTTACAGATTTTCCATCGATGATGACAAGTTTCCAATGGCGAAGGACAATTGCCTGGGACTCATATGCTTCTGACTAGTGGCCTCACATTTTAAAATCGGTACTGGGGCTCTTGCAACAGCTACCGAATACTTTGAATGTATTGAAGAGTGAAGGTTATACAGTAAATAACTTGAGGTATGGACAAGGTCGCAAGTCTGACTGTAATTATTATGTTGTTGCTCTAAATCAGCTCACCCTATTGGAGCATGGAAATCTGCAATTTTCACCTACAGTTGACATTTACCGCCCAAGGATTTGCAGCTTTCTACTAACGAATCTGTGTGAAAATGGCTAATCTTCTTTGGTCCTCAATAACTTCCATGTCCAAGCGAAGGCCAGCGTTCACTTACAGTAAGCTTGAAGTTGAAGCACCCAATTGTCATAAAGAGAAGCTCATGTTGCAAAACCTCAATTCACATAGGGAGCACCGACTTTGGCAACGTTAACTAACTTTCTATTAGATCATAAGGATGTTGAATTTTGAGTCCAGGCAGGGATCTATATATTGGTTGTAGCTGCAATTGGGGTTCTGAAGGCAGCTGCTCAGCTTATAATTATAGTGAGAATGGATTCAGTGTCCGGGGAGATATTGAGCATAATCGGTCAAAATCCTAGTGTTTCCAAGTCCAACCGGTTACACGTTGTGATCTTTCGTTTTTTCTTGATTAATTCGAGGTAGATTCCATAGTTCATCTGTAAGTAGAGGTCACTTCTCGCTGTTCATTGAATGGATTGCCTCAACCCAGTCATGCAGCCCTAGCTTTGTACACTCCATCATTAGTAGCAATCTTCATTAGTAGTGCATTCAATGCAATTTGAATGCATGCCTCTGTAAATTAATACGAAGGACGAGTGACATCCACGTTTAATCCTCTCATAAAATAGACATGAGCTATATATCAACAGCTCAATGACATGGCTTTTGGTCTTTCATTATCATTATCTGATCATGCGCTGATGTCTTGTCCACCTTCCCAACTTTCGTTGGCTATGTCCCATATCATGGGATACATGCATTGTGGAGATTGCCTTTGAGTGGCAACAAGACCCAAGGCAATGCATGTCAAAACTTAATGGATAAGGTTTGGTGAAGCTTAGTGGAAGCTCAGTGGAATTTCCAATTTAATATGAACATTGATTATTCCAGACATTCAAAATGTCATATTTAGGACAGAGCCTCTCGTGGCAAAGCCACATCCCCTTGTTTAGTGTGCTTTTCATAAGTTTCATCCTTCATTGAGTACATCAGAGTGTCCCACCTCAACATTACTAGTTTGAATTCCCACTTTGGAGTTTTTCCAGAACAGTAGGCAAACCGACGAAGGAGAAACCATAAGAAACAAACTCTTGACCGAAGTGGGTTTTGATATGAAGAATACTGCACCATAAGACAAGTTGACCTAATTCGGTTACTCATCTTAGATGGACACCTTTATTTGAATGGTATGCGGTTAGGTGCAGATTTATGACCGGGCACCAAAATTACATATGTTTAGAAGAGATTAGACTACATGCCATGCTAATTAATGATTGAATTGGTATGTGACCAAAGCACATCTTTTCTCGCACATTGTTCCCATCTTGCTCACAATGCAACCAATTCAAGCAAACTTGCAGCTCCTCTTGCTTGGAAGTCTTTTCCTTCTCCTTGACAATGTCGTTGGGCCGTTCATGGCATAGGGAACGGTTTTTTGGCGGACGGTGAGAGCAAGGAGGTCGGCGTGGTGCCCGAGGCCGACGAGGGAGCAGTTGAAGAGCCGTTGGGGTATATTGTCTCTATAGTGTCTCCTCTAGTGTTGGACTAGTATTGTCTTTTCTTTTTAATACCATTTGGGTATCTATAATGAGGACTTCACACTTTTTGATACCAGTAGGGTATGGGTATTTGACAATTTTTTTTTGTTTTCGATATCATTCGGGTCTATATACCATGCAAGAACTTTGATGCCTAGGTAAAATCACCCTAGTACCCATATGGTTTAGAATGGTATTGACCCAAATAGTAACTTAGGTATACAAAGATTCTCTCACCTTGACAAACCCACCAAATATCAATATTTGATTGGTATTACAATTTTGATACCCACGGGGAGGTTCTTTGATACCATTATTGATGTTGACTATTGATACCATGCATTCACCAATATACTGGTCCAACATTGATCTCCACCCTCCACACTCCTAGTGGATTAGGGCCTAGGCAACGGCCCGGTAACCGTTGGTGAGACCTGAGGAGATGTTGTAAGGTACAAAGAACTACACCGTTCATGGTATTTAGTGTCACTTACTATTTGGAATTACGTAGTGTTGTAACTATTTACTGTACATCTCATTTTTCACAAACAAAGGTCAAATTGGTTGTTTGGACATTATAGAGCAATATCATCTTTACTTGATCAAAAATCACATAAACCATTAAAAAGTTGTAGTATTGCATAACTCTGAATAGTAAGTGACACTAAATACCATACAACGGTGTAGTACGTTCATTTTGTCTTGAAATTGACTGTGGTGAATATCTAAGGCAGATTACTAGAGTGGATGCAATGACATGCTTTGAAGGCATGCCCTAGTAAAAACCTTGTCTTAAGATACTCCTAGTCCTGCATGTTAGTTGCGGTCTAAACTAGCAATCTCAAAAGTACAAGTAAATTAATCCATTCATTCATTAATCCACCACCTATATGTCAAGCATTACCTTACTCTTTTGGTAAAAGCTCCCAATCTTGCTTAAGTTGGCCAAGAGAAGAGGAGATGATGTAGAGGCCCAGTTGAAAGGAGAGAGGAGAACATGATTTCAATTTTCATGGGTAGGACATATAAGCTGGCATGTAGGATCTTTGTTAGCTTTAGACACAAGAGGTATCTTGAGTGGTGGTTTTTAGAGTTGCCAAATTGGACAAGACGACCCCTGGACATCAAAATCTGTGAAAAATAATAATTTTACCAACCGATCAACTTGAAAATTCAGGTTGACTAGACTGGTTGGCCCAAAAATCTAGGTTGACCAATCGTCCTGAAAATCTAGGTTCACCATACTAGTCAACCGGTCGGCTTGAATATTCAGGTTAACCACACTAGTCTATTGGTCGGGCGGACTTGTCAAAGAATATGTATTTTCAAAAAAAATCTAAATTTTGTTAAAAAATCTAGAGAATCAATTGGGATAATGATAGGTCAAGGTGACATGACGTAATTTGGTTCACAAATCAAACCGATCAACCTAAACATTCACGTCAACTTGACACTTGACTAGTCGATTAGCAAAAAAAAAAAGTTTTTTTTTGTTTTTTTTGTTTGGTTGATTGATCAGTCCATCGGAGTAGTCGGCCGGTCAACATACATGGAGTGTTCTGATTGGTCCATTTTTATCATTTAGGAGCATTTTTTTAACCCCTCCCGTCTGGACAGGCAGCAAGGTCATGTTCCGTTGCCTGATAGGAATCATAGGATGAGGACAACCTTGGTGGTTTCTTGCCTATCTTCAAGATCTCCTACCTTTTAATGCATATATGGGGTCTTCTTGTAAAATATTATCCTGGACCTATGTCATCCATGCCCATTGCACATGTGTATGCAACCATATGTCCATCATGTGCATGTGTATCAATATCATGGACCAACCCAACTCCTAAGTCCATGCAACCATATGTCCATCATGACCCTTTTCACATGTGCATATGAATCAATATCACATGCCAACCCAACAACATAAACCCATGAAACCAAATGCCCATGTGTCCATATGCCCCCCATGCACATGCACACTCATCATAAACATGTATGCCCATGTCCATGCTCATAGGTTCTCCATGACCCGCCCCTCCATCATGAACCCCCCCCCCCCCCGCCATGGCGTCACCTCCACCAGGTGCCCCCACCTTTCCACCTTCTGTTCCTTCTTTCCTCATCCTGCGTTTATTTCAGGGTTGAATCTTTGGCATGTGACCATTTTATTTTTTTTCCAATTTCTTTTTCATTTTTTAAGCATGAACGGTGGGGAACGATGGGGTGACAGCCTCACCACCACCACCACAAGCTCCGTTAGGGATGTGCTCTTGTAGAGGAGCCATGATCGATATATGAGCCATTCCCGAGGTGCTCTTGTAGATTATTTGCATAATTCGAACCATGACATCTCCAAAGCTCACATCCTTGTTCATCTTGTATACAGTCACAACAAATGTCGTCACCAGATCATAAGTTAACTTATGGCAGTTGTGAACTTAATCCACGGATACTTTGCTAGAGAGTGGACCAGTGCCCGGGAAGTTTTTGGGCATAGTCTGTCAAGATCCTAGTGATTCTAAATCCAGCCAGTTACATGTTGACATCCTCCGGTTTTGCTTTATTCATTTGGGGTATATTCTTGTATAGATTCCTCTAAAACGATGGGTAATTCTCCTGAAGTCTCCAACTTCAACCGGTTTAGGCTCAAACTCAACCGGTTCATCTGCAACGAACTGCCGGTTCTTCTCGGACATAGGAGTGGACAAGGGAGAAGGACCTCCTAACAAATATAGAATTTTGCAATATCAAACCAGTCTATTGAATGTGAGACATATTTGATCAATTTAATGCATCATCTCTGTCCAATGTCCATCAATTATGCCCGGCACAGTGTCCGGGGAGGATTTTTGGGCACTACAGATTGAGACCCTAGTGTTCCCAAGCCCAACCGGTTACACATTGACATCAATGCCTGGGAAGTTTTTGGGCATAGTCGGTCAAGATCCTAGTGATTCTAAATCCAACCGTTTACATGTTGACATCCTCCGGTTTTGCTTTATTCATTTGAGGCATATTCTATAGATTCCTCTAAAATGATCAGTAATTCTCCTAAAGTCTTGAACTTCAACCGGTTATTTCTCAAACTCAACCGGTTCATCTGTAACTAACCGCCAGTTCTCCCTGAGCCCTGGTTGACATCTTTTGGTTTCTCTTATCAATTTGAAGTATATTCTACAAATTCCTCTAAAATGATGATAATATTCCTGAAGGTCTTGATGAACTTCAACCGGTTCATCTGTAACTAGCGGCCGGTTTCTCCCTGTTCATTGGCCCAGCAGTCTTCACACTGCATTTTGGAGCTCTCACACAGTGGCATGCATTCCGATCATCAATATTCAAGTGACAATTCTTGGACAATGTCAGAATTTCAAAAAGTCTTTCAATCATTATTTCAAGTCTTTGAAGAAATATGATCACTTCAATCACTTCCTCTCTATTTTCATTCACAGTCCACGTAGCCATTGGATTCAGGGATGTGCAAATGGACGTGATGCGGCCTTTTTGCGTCACGTCGCGTCACGTCAGGGCGTGATGCGCACTGACGTGGTAAAAAAAAGTTACTGTACCAATTTTTTGTAACTTTTTTTTTTACTTTTTTGGACGACTGCTCTAGTCGACTGCTACGAGCAGTCGACTCCAGAAAACAAAAATTAAAAAAACTCTATTAAAAATATGAACCGTTAGATCTTCTTGGATTGAAGATCTAACGGTCCATGATTTTTTTTAGAATTTTTTTTTTTTTTTTTAAGGTTTTCCTTGAAGTCGACTGTTTTTAGCAGTCGACCAACTAGCCGACTGGTCTTGGTCGACTGCAAAAGTAATTTTTTGCAGTCGACTGTTAAGTCGACTGCTATTAGCAGTCGACTTAGCAAACGACTGCAAGTAGCAGTCGACTGTCAAAAAAGTTTAAAAAATTCCAAAAAAATTCTGGACCGTCAGATCTTCTTGCCAAGAAGATCTGACGGTCCAGAATTTTTTTGGAATTTTTTAATTTTTTTTTGGCAGTCAACTGCTAGGTCGACTGTTATTTGCAGTCGTTTGCTAAGTCGACTGCTATTTGCAGTCGACTTAGCAGTCGACCAGGGGGTTGACCAGGGGGTTGACCGCGTCAGTTTACCCCTGGGGTAACTGCCGGATTTACCCCCCCTCCGACGTGACGTTTTTGGGTCAGCCGTCACGTCGCTGTCACAAAATGTGACGCGACGTTACGTGACGTGACGTGACGTGACGTGCAATCCCTGATTGGATTCATACCTGCATAATTTAACCAACATCAGCATGAAATTTATGTAGAGCAGACATATATATATGACGTTTATAATGGGCCAAATACCTTGATTCAATAAAATTGGGCCTTCGCTTCTTACACTCTAAACTCCATAATATCACGCTTGTGGCAACCAAAGTGCACGCGATATGTAGCATTAACATGGATATGTGATAAAAGAAAATCAGTGTAGCATGTGACATTATGAAATAACACATTGTCAACATTGCATTAATGACAATAGTTATAATCATCATGACAACATCATGCGTGCGAGCGTGTGGTTTGAATTCTTTGGAGGATTATTTTCATTGTCAAAACCGGTGACATTTGAGAGAGAAATGTGATAACAAGGAGTGAGATTTAAACTAAGAACGTCCACTTCCTAGGGTTTCGGGATATAAGAGAAGGAGTGGCATTAAGGAGGTTGATATTATGTAGTTTAGAGTTGTACTTGATGATGGGATTGTGACAAGTTTCCGTAACTTCAAAGATCTTAGGTTTTGGTCCGAGACGACCCTAAACTACTGGATGATGGTGGAGAGATACCCAAATCTCAAGGAAGAGGTTGGCGGTTCGATTCCTGGCTGTGAAATCTCCTCTCTACTTGACAGAAATCTTGCCGGGTGGTCAATTGCCTCCTGTGCTTTGGCACTAGCATGTCGGCCTTCTGTCCAAAAAAAAAGAAAATAAGAAAAAAGAAATCTTAGGTTTAGCTGTTGGTCTTTTTACCTCATGATCACTGGCCAAGTCCTTTGAGTCGAAGTCTATCAGGTTTCCCCCAGTTTTCCAAGCTGCCTGTGACAATTGAAATTTAAATCTCTCACTTGTGGAAAAGGATTGAGACCATCCCACTTGAGCTTGAGCTCTAAGGTAATCAATTGGACTCCTTCAAAATTGAGATGATGCCAGCTATCTGTAGCACCCCATAGGGTCATCGTCTTTCTAACCTTGTCTAGACTTTGGAGGTGCTAAGGCATTTTTAAGAAGCATTATTTTAAAGTTGCTTTCACATTGGGGAGCAAGCACGGTCAAGTATACAAAAAAAATGCTCCAGTATACTAAAACCATAATGTTTTTGGTGAAACGCCTAAAAGTAGTAGCAAAGTGTTTTTTAAATTGTATTTTTTTAAAGGTGCCCTCTATTGTTTTGTCAGGTACTCAAATATAGAATATCAAGATGAGATCGTCAGAAAGTTATCATTAAAAGAGTTCCTCAAAAGGCAATGGCTAAATCTGGTTTTGGACATAGATTTCATGACCTTAAATATTTTGAAGTCGGATTTTTTTCCATATACCTTGAATTCATTATAAACTTGAGAGCAACATTACAAAAATTTGTAGAAAAACATCAATTTAATGTAACTTTATCATATTTTACGTGTTCAATATATCTACTTGCACACTACTTGCACCATCTTCTAAAATATGTAGACTTTTCTTGAAAAAAAATTTGTCAACACAAATTGCTTGGCTTTGTAATTCAATGTGTTTTGGTCAAATGTTATGATCTTTTTCTTTACGAAACTCAAAGTTAGTATATATTTTTGAGTCACTCTCACTTAAACCTATGCAGGGTAATGGAGTTGTGTACTAGACCGTGCTTGTGCCCATTGTAAGGCTTAAGTTTTGAAAAAATTTACAAATATTCTTAGAAATTAAATAAAAGTACCTAGGATGTATGGTTGGTGTTCAGTGAACTAAGTTTAAGAATATTGATTCTAGATGTATTTTTCAAACAAAACATGACAACATAAACCCAACATAATTCATACAGAAACGACATCGATAGATCTCACTCAATGTCCTCTTTCCAAACATGTTGCTCTCCTTTGTGTTGTAACAAAACATCAGTGCATTAGAACTTAGAAGCATCAAAAGTGATTTAGAAAGAACTAATGCAAAAAGGAGAGTGGGCACCATATGAACAGTTGAATAGTAGTGTTGCATAAGGTATCTAGGCATTATTTTATTACTTTTTTTTATCCAACACATGTATTTGATTGGTGTGTTGATTAGGTGAAGCTCAAAGAACAATCACCATAAAGACATGTGTTTAGGAGAGATTGGACTACTGTTACAAATTCAATAAACTACTCCACACTCAATAGTGAACAGAATTGAAAAAAAGCCTATGTATTTAGTTAAGGAATCAACAAATAATATTCGTTAAGGAATATTTAGTTAAGGAATCACTATATTCGTTAATTTGAGACTTTCTCTTGTCTCAAATTAATATATGGACCACAACAACATGGTCTAATGTTTGGGTCGTCCTACCTAAACCATCTTGATATGAGTTCTTAATTGGGTTCTTGATATGAACACCCGCTTCAAAGTATTTGCATCTTACAACATTCTCCAATATCTGTGTGATTTTATCCATGTTCTTATATTTGTAACTGTCTCAAAATGCTGAAAAAGTCCCAAATTAACGAATATAGTGAGAATATGTACTTATAATGACCATAACAAAATCAAGGGGAGGTTTGATTTCCACTCTGATTTTTGTTGATGCTTCATCTTCAATTCTCTAACTCAAAACAGGTGTCGTTGTGTAAATATAATTGGTAGAAGTTGGAGAACATGAAGAACAAACCGGATAACACATGCATACCTGAACGTTGGAGTGACTTAAAGGTCGCTTTACACTATGGCCGTCCAAGTCGAGAGGCCGTGGGATTGAATGGCCAATAAAATATAGGAATTGGAGCCTTCAGCTGGGCATAGTGTGAAGCCTCCAAAGGCCAAGCCCAAAGTCCAAACCCAAAGGAGCATCCCACTTTATTCCTTGCCCAAAACAACCCCTCCAATCTAATGGCCAAGATCTTGTCAATGTTTGATTCTTTTATGAAAAAATATCGACGGCCTCTCGATCATAGTTTGGGTTTCCATTCCCGTTCGACCCAAACTTCCTTCGAGAGTCTATCGCCTTGGTCAAAAAGTAAGCATTTTAAATTGCGGTGGCCTTTGGACTTGGCCTCTAGTGTGAAGGGTCAAGAGGCTGAACTCTTGGTTTCTTGCAACCTAATTGGTAGACATGGCCTCTCGACCTTCGGCCATAGTGTGAAAAGATTGTTTCATTGGAGAATGGCATAAGGAAGGCACCAATGGTGGCAGAAGCCCACACATTACTGTCACAGAAATGTACAAAGTGGCAGGCAGTGTGGTGCATGCTGCTGTCCGAATGTACATTCCTCCCTTTGAATCTTTCTTCGCTGATCACTGAAGAGGGAGAACCGACCGCTTCATAGTTACAGATGAACCGGTTGAGTTTGAGAAATCAGGTCAAGGCTTCAGGAAAATCACCGTTCATTTTAGAGGAATCTATGTACAGAATCTACAATGAATTAATAAAGAAAAACCAAAAGATCACAACATGTAACTGGTTTGACTTGGAAACGCTAGGATCTCGACCGATTATGCCCGAAAATCTTCCTGGATGTTGAAGTAAATAGCATGACAGGCTTGTGTAATGTTATACACCTTGACAAATGTAGAGTACTTGTCAATTGATTTGAGGTATTGGGTCGGGATTGGATCGGGAAATAGCTCTGCATGTGATTCACAATTGGCAGTAACGAGTCACAAAAATTGTCAATTCGCATTTCAAATTGGAGTTGAGATGCAATTTAGTTATTAGAGGTCAAAATGAAGTTCTTTTCTTTTCTTTTTATTTATTTTTAAATGTTGCATAAGCCTTCCATATTATGCTAACTATTGAACCTAAAATGGTGTCTATGTTTTGAACACTTGTTTGCATCATTTGATCCTAACTCCCATTGAAGAGAAATAACCTGATTTAGGGACAATTTTTACTTCAATGGCAATAACTAAGATATTCATAAGAGCTTCAAAAATGATAGGGAGAAATGACTACGGCCTCGATCATAACATTATTGAACCCCTTGAGCTACTTCTCGATTTTTAAATGGGGATTCAACGTTAAATCTGCTCTCATAATTCCATCATTGGATGGTATTTTGAGTGCAAATGTTGTGTAAAGCAACTCCTATTCAACACTGGATGTAAGTTCTCAACTTCTCCCAGCCTATAGTCTCCATGATCCCATGACATTTCAAGTGACACCCGCACACCTTAACCCCAAAGAACACAATATTCAAAATTTTGAGAGAGTGGGATCCTCTCAAAATAATATTGTCCATTTCTCAACCTAAAAATCATGTTAGGTTGATAAATACTAGATTATACTTTAGATGTGTAGTTTCCATTAAAATGAGAGCATGTTGAGCTGGGCATTCGACTCATTCAGGTTGAGTCAACCTAAATAAGGACAATATGTTAGTCAATTTAGGTTGAGTTGACCTAAATGAGGACAATATGTTAGTCAATTTAAGTTGAGTCGACCTAAATGAGGACAATATGTTAGTCAATTTAGGTTGAGTCGACCTAAATGAGGACAATATGTTAATCAATTTAGGTTGAGTCGACCTAAATGGTCAATTTTAGGCAGCACATCACTCCACAATTTATGGCGAGAAATCAAATGTTATTTTTTTTCTTGACCTCTACAACTCTCCACTGGTTTTCACTTCATTCTTGGATTAATAGTTTGCTTTATGTACTCTCAATTCACTAGAAAACTCTCAAAATTTTGAATATTGTGTTAAAGCCAAGAAGGATCTTTCTAACCACCTCTACCCAAACATACCATTCTACACGTTTACATATATAATCGTCAAAATTGGGACATGCAGAAGGTTTTATTTGAAGAATGACAGCTTTTCAAACATGTCATCCATACAATCAAATCCATATTTGGAGGTACATATATATGTTCTTTATAAAGTTGTTGGATGGGGATGAACGCTTCTAAACAATTTGGGGGAGATTCGGGCTTGTGGCTTTGGCTTGGGTTTAAACCAGTGTTGGTCTAGTATCATCATAGTTTGATACCAGTAGGGTGTGAGAATTTAATGGCATTTTTGTCTTTGATACCATTCAGGTCTACATATTAATCATGCAAGAACCTTCATACCTAGGCAAAATGCTCGCCCTAGTATCAATATGGTTTAGAATGGTATTGACCAAATAACAACTCGGGTATACAAAGATGATTCTCTCACAGGTCTTGACATACACAAGAATATCAACATATCACTACTGGAATCCAGTGGATTTAATGTCATATTCGTTTGTCAACTTTGCAACATTATGAATTTCAACTGAGAGAAAGTGTCATATTTGTGACATTATTGTGCTCAATAAGTTGACATTAACGCAGCCAAAACGAATTAGTGTATGTCTTTGGTATTACAATTTAGATACCCAAGGGTAGGTTCTTTGATACCATTATTGATGCTCATTACTGTCGATGTAACCATGCATGAACCTGTATATATACCACTGTACACACCAACAGTGGTTTAAAACTTGTGACCAATTTAGGCCCACTTGCCTTCAATCCGACTGCCTTGCGCAACAATTCTTAACAAGACACTCCAAGTATGTGTGTCGGAGATCAGCCACAGCCCTCATCTTCATCATTAAGCTAGATGTTTGAAATGATAGCTCCGATGCACCCGTAGGCCAGGCCAGGCCAGGCGTCGCATCATTGGGGAATCTCATTTCATGACCAAGCTCTGAGTCTGCAGCAGCCTGAGCCAGAGTTTCATAACTACTTTTGCGACCTTATCAGACAGACAGACAGATCAATGAACGCGGAGAACCGACCGCTAGATACAGATGAACCGGTTGAGTTTGAGGAAAAAACCGGTTGAAGTTCAAGACTTCAGGAAAATCACCGATCGTTTTAGAGGAATCTATGGAAGACACCTCGATTTAATAAGGAAAAACTGAAAGATCACAACATGTAGTAACCGGTTGGACTTGGAAACACTAGGATCTCGACCGATTAAACCCAAAAAATCTCCCCAGACACTGAGACGGACAGACAGACTCCATGCAAGAATGTCCAGTTACAGTGTACACTGCACTTACATACCATGATAGATGATACTTTATAAACAGTTTGTAAACTTGTGTCAGGAGGCGGCCGCAAGATCGGCTGGAGCCATATTGAACGAGGTTTGATTAGTTTTGTCGAGCTTCAGATGGACTTTCAACACCGATCACAACATGCAATGCATGCTCATGTCACCTGCTGCAGCAGCAGCAGCAGTATTGATTGAAGCCGTTACATGAATGATCGAGCAACCTCAGAGTCTGAGTCGTCATCAAGAAATTTTCGTCTGAACTATACGCAGATTCAGTAGATTGGCAGTGACCTTCGATCCATTTCATTTCATGGTGCAGATCCAAGTTCACTCTTGAGTCTGCATTCAGCCCCATGTGGTTCCAAGTTTAAAGTACACTCTAAACTCCGTAATATCACGCTCGTGGCCACCAAAGTGCATGTGACATTAAGGAGTTCTGTAGTGTTAACATGGATGTGTGATAAAATAGAATTAGTGTAGCTGCATGTGACATTATGGAATAACACATAATCAACATTGCAATAATGACAATAATTACAATCATCCTGACAATGTGATGCATGCGAGCGTGTGATTTTGCATTCTTTTGTGGATTGATTGAATGTCAAAACCTGTGATATATGGGAGGGCAACGTGACAATAAGGAAGGAGATTTCAACTGAGAACATCCGTTCCCTAGGGTCGGTCTCGGGATATAAGAGAAGGAGTGACATTACAGGGGTTGATATTACGGAGTCGAGAGTGTACTTGGTAGAATGAACTTGGCAACAGTCCTTTATTGTTGCATTGACTGACTCTCAGTCTGCATATTTCTGCAGCCGAGCAGGTGTTCGTTCACACAAGTGGGCTTCGAATAAATTTCGGATTTTGAAGATAGGTGGAAACGGCAACAATAAATGATTGGAGGGATGAAGTCACGTACAGTTGATAGTGCATGTTTTCATCCCAAATATGCACATATTCATCCAAGTGTTGGCGGTTTCATCCAATTCTCTGGTGTTTTTGGATGTCTGGCGATTCCATCCATGAAAAACGACATAATGTTTCGGTTCTTATGAAAACTCCCTGGCGAGAGTAAATTGAATCAGTCATGCTTCAAGTGTTATTTCAACAATCTAGGAGGGGTCCATCACCACCACAAAACTTGATCACTCCAATAGTCCATCGAAACTTGTTCATTGCAACTCAGGGTGAGGAATTGCATAACTGAATTATTTTGGTTGCCAATTCTCCCAATTTTGCAAATAAAAACCTCTTGTTCGTAACCAACTGATTTATTTATGCATTTTCTCGTCATAAGTTGTTGCAACATATGGTTGGAATGGACAAGTTTTTCCCTAGTGTGTGTTCACAACACCTATCATAATTCAAAGAGGATGAATTGTTGATTGCTATGTAGAACCCAGGTATCAGTATTTTCATTAAAATAGCACCTAAATCAGGGTCTACGACCCCAAATGAGTCTAGTGAGATTAATTTAGTATGAATCAACAATATATCTCTATAGGGAGAATTTTTTACTCCACCCCCAATGCTAGGTGTCAAGAAACGAACTCCCCATTAGGATGCATTACTTATGGGCACATGGCATCGGTCTTACCACTGCACTAGATAGTCCTATAAGTGTGGGTGCAAAATTAACATGGAAATAATTAACATGGGCCCTAGTCATTCTCTAGTTAAGGTGGAAATAATGTGGGTCCAAGACCTTGGGTCTTCCCTTACGTATCCATGAAGACCTCCAACCAACACACATTGAGTATTACTTATAGGACAAAAGTCGCTTAAAATGAATAGTGACCCACTTCAATTTCTTAGAAAAACAATTAACATGGCCCATGCTATTTAAAAACTAAAGATTTGACATGGGCTGAAAATCAACATAGGCTCTACATAATTATTTTGGTCTTATTTAGTACACAGAATATTGTATTTAGTGTCACTTATTATTTGGAGTTACACAATGCTGCATTATTTGACTATTAATATACTTTCTTACCAAGTAAAGATGTTGATTTTCTATAATGTCCAAACAACCAATATGACCTTTGTTGAGAAAAATTTGAGATAATATACAATAAAATAGTTATAAAGCATTGCTTAGTTCCAAATATTACGAGACACTAAATACAGTATTTAGTGTAGTACCATGTAGTACAGTAGGACTATTTAGTGTGGTTCTCTTCCACTAGATGGCTTATATAATCTACATAATCTGTAGATTCTTATAGGGTTTAGGGTAGAGAAGCAATACATGTAATTACTATACAGATACCATGGTAACTTAATCAGAGCATTTATTATTTGCAATTTCTAGGGTTTTTTTAATAAATTCACACTAACATGTGGGTGCAAGCATAGTAAAGTGGACCAAAAAAGTGCTCCAGTATATGAAAGCCATGATTTTCTTGGTCAAACGCCTATAAGTAGTAGCAAAATGTTGTTTAAAATAGATTATTTTTCATGATGACCTCTATTGTTAAGTTAGGTACTCAAATATAGAATATCAATATGAGATCTTCAAAACCTATCATCAAAAGTGACGCGTAAAAGCAACTGACTAAATATAGTTTTGAACGTAAATTTCATGACCTTAAATATTTTGAACTTGGAATTTCTTTTCATATTCCTTGAATTCATTATAAACTTGAGGTCATTGTAAATTTGTTTTCAAAAATTCATCAATTTAATGTAATGTAATTGTATTTTAAACAAGTTTTTGACAATTATCTTTTCAATGACACCCACTTGCACCGTCACTTGCACCATCTTCTAAAATACATATACGTTGTTTGAAAAAAAAAATTGTGAACATAAATTGCTTGGCTTTGTAGATTCATATGTTTTCTAAATGTTTATGAATAATTTCTATTTCATAAAATTCAAAGTTAGTATATAGTTTTGGATCACTTTCACTTAAACCTGAGCAAGGATCAAGAGTTGTCAACTTTACCGTGCTTCCACATGTATGTGATTTGTGGTAGCGTCCGTGTGTGCTTTCTATAGTGACTCTTCTTAACTGAACACCTAAATTTAAGTGGCGTATAACAAGGCCTATAGTTTTAAATGGACACATAAAAAATACGTATTGCAATGAAATTGGACTATGTGCTCAAGTTAAGTTTATCATGATGGGTTTCATGGTTAACACCATTGGGGAGGACCTATGTGATCACTTAAAGAGAAAAGTATCTTCTTCATATTCAATGCAGATTCTTTTTCTTCGCATTTTATATCAAATGGTGAAACTTGAAATGACCATATTTGTTGTTCGCAATTGCTACACAGATGAAGCCATTCTTACTCTAGTTCAACGGCCCATGTTGTCTATGGAGTTTGGCGTGCCCACTATAGGCCCACATACCTTTACTCACCAAAGTTGATTTAAGGCTGAGCTGAAACACAAGTTATTACACCTCATATTGCTTCTAGAATGCAACTTAAAATTTGACATTGTTGTAAAGAAACTTGACATTGTTCAATCCCATTTGTCTTTTGGCTTCCCAAACTTTTAAATCAATTTCATTTCACTTCATTGTGGACTCGTCAAGCTCGGTGTTTGTGGTCACTTGATGAAGTTTTCAAAAAAATTGCAACTTTAAAAAGGAAATAATAGTGAGCTTGGAAAAGTGGTGATTGTTCACAACACCTACCAAGGGGGAGTGCAAACGGAGGAGGGGATTGTGAAAACAATGATTACTATTGTAGATCCCGGAAGTTGCTATTTTCAGTTGAGTAAAATCCCAAATCGGGGTCAAAGACTGGAATTAGCTAAGTGAACTTAATTTGGGATGAATTGCCAACCAACCTGTAGGGGGCAGTTTTTACTATCCCTCAATATGTGTTGGGAAACCAAACGTTGGAAAATAGAGGGTTGTGAAATAACATCAAACACAAAGGTGAGAGGGGATTGTTGCATATGAGCATACCAATGTTGGATTGCTATCATTTTGTTTCATACCATTTGGGTGTTCATAAATGAGGATTTCACAAATTTATTTAAATCCCAGTATGGATATTTTTCACTATTTTTTGTTTAATACCATTCATGTTTATATACCATGCAAGAACCTTCATACCTAGGCAAAAATCACCCTAGTATCAATATGGCTAGAATGGCCTTGACGAAATAATAAGAATGGGTATACAAAGATTCTCTCCCCTTGACACATCCACCAAATATCAATATTTGACTAGTATTGCAACTTTGATACCCACATGTAGGTTTTTTGATACTAATATTAATATTGATTACTGATACCATGCGTTCACCTATAAAGCTAACCGACACTCGAGCACGCTTGTCATTCGTCTAATGAAGTATGTATGTAGTATACATGTTGAAATTGTATGTAGGTCGGAGATTACTTAACCCTTAAAGGACAATGCAAGCCCCACGGGCTTGGTATTATTTTGGGAGAATCTTGTTCAAAACTTCTACTCCATTGCACCAAATGGGGTTTTTAGAATACCAAATCGAGCACCTTAGCAAGATCTATACTTCTTTAGAATAGAGCCTATGTAAATTAATTGGTTAATCATGCTTAAAATGAATTTTAAAAGATATTTTGGGTGTGGTATCGGGAAAGCATATGTCCTTTAAGGGTTAATTTGGTTAATTTGACACGTCTGGGATTACCTTTAAAGATCCCGAATTAGTTTAGTCGGAGTCATTTGAGATAAATCAACCACAAACCAATAGATGTCAAATGTTGGATAAATGGGAGGTATGCTTGCATGCGACCATTCCCACTCGGCAAGACATAGAGAGGAATGCAGTCCAATTACTTATAGCCCACCCACACTTACTAGTGCAGGCCACCAATGAACAATGAGTACCAACACTTGTTACATCCAGTGGCTCTCACTGGCTAAACCAACTCTAAAAGTGGCCCCTACTGGTAGAAACCATACACTGGTGGCCGCACCAGTATGTGTAGGTGGGCTATTACTCCACACCACCGCCCACATCGCACACCTAACTTACAACTTCCCAACGACCTCCATTTCGAGAGCCAAGGTAGATGGGTCTTAAATGGTTACTTTTCCATGTTTGGTATAAAGCATAACGTCGGTATTTGTGAACTCTGAAGTTTAGTTGATCCACAAATGTGGACGGAGAAAAATCGATTCAATTGCCGAGGAATTGGAGCCCTCCTTGAATTGCATATAGGAATCCGGGGAGATTTTTGGGCATTACCGATCGAGATCCCATGTTTCCTAGTCCAACCGGTTACATGTTGTGATCTTATTGATTTGGGGGAATATTCTATAGATTCCTCTACAATAATCGGTAGTTTTCCTGAAGTCTTGAACTTCAACTGGCAATTTTTCAAACTCAACCGGTTCATAGTGAACTAGACTGATTATCCCAATGTGAGGGTGATATTAATTCCCGAAGCACGTGCTATCTAGCCAAATTTCAAAGTTACCGAGGGTTGAATATTTTTTCGAGTGACACTGGACTCATGAGGGGGCAAGCACGGTAAAGTGGACAGTTCTTGATCCATGCCTAGTGTTAAGTGAAAGTGATTCAAAACTATACACTGACTTTGAATTTGTGAAGAAAAAAATCATAGACATTGAAAAAACATATTGATCTACAAAGCCAAGAAATTTATGATGACAAAAAAAATTCCAAGAAAAATCTACATATTTTAGAAGACGGTGCAAGTGGTGTGCAAGTAGGTGATATTGAACAAGCAATTGTCTAAAATTTGTTTACAATACAATAGAATTATATAAAATTGATGGTTTTCTACAAAATTTTGTGATGATGCCCTGAAGTGTATAATGAATTCAAGGAATATGAAAAAAAATCCAACTTTAAAATATTTAAGGTCATGAAATCTACATCCAAAACTAGATTCAACCGTTTGCTTTTGAGCATCACTTTTAATGATAAGTTTTGTAGATCTCAACTTGATATTCTACATTTGATTATTTAACACAACAATAGAGGTCATCATTAAAAAAATCCAATTTAAACAACACTTTGCTACTACTTTATAGGCCTTTGACCAAAAACATTATGGTGTTAGTATACCGGAGCACTATTTTGGTCCACTTTACCATGCTTGCACCCATGAAAAGATGCTCATTTACCATAGATTTCAAGAAAACTAGTATGTGCTTGTGATTAATGCGTGCCACATACTTGTCAATGAATGGTGCCAAGTGCCAATGCTTTCAGTGAATAATGCCAAGTGCCGGTATTTTCAAAGAACAGTGCTACTGTGAATTGCAGTTCAATGAATGCTTCCTAGATCTTTTGGTGGCACTAATTTCATAGTGTAAAGAAATTTAGTATCACCTTCACTAATTTCCCACACTCACTATTAGCCCACCCTTGCTAATTGGGATAATCAGTGTAGCCGTTAGTTCTCCCCGTTCATTGCGCTCTAGTCCCCAAGTCAAAAGGAGGGAAACCATGCACATAGTAGGGAGCCGCAATGAACGGGGAGACCCAACCGCTAGTTACAGATGAACCGGTTGAGTTTGAGCAACACCCGGTTGAAGTTTAAGACTTCAAGATAAACTACACTAAATATCATATTTAGTGTCATATGGAATTTCAATGTCGCTATGGTAACTTTTCGGATGACACTCCTTATGAATTAGTGAACAAAATATTTGTCATGGATGATGGATGAGTTCATCCATTGGCCAAAACCCTACCTTCTCTTGTCAGCCTCTTGTGATGGAATATTGTCATGGACGATTGAAAATTGGATGAAAAAACACTTTGTAAGTGACAGTAACTGCGACACTGTAAACATATAATCCCCCCAAAATTCTACAAGGAACGACAAATAATGTTGGCTTAACATTTAGTGTTGGGTGACACTATACCGCGGTTTACAATTAGTATTGAGCAAGACAACTGGGATTGGTGACACTAAATATCATATTTAGTGTACTGTGTATAGTCGAGGAATCTATGGAATATACCTCGAAACAATAAAGAAAATCCGAAAAGTTCACAACATGCAAATGTTGGACTTGGAAACACTAGGATTCCGACCAGTGTTCGAGTTTGAAGTGTGCACATGCATTTCAATTTTGTGATAGGCAGTTTTTAGAGAGGCCTTCACTATGACTGGTGAATGGTCCGAGACGACCCTAAACTACCGGATGATGGTGGAGAGATACCCAAATCTCAAGGAAGAGGTTGGCATTTCGATTCCCTGCTGTGAAATCTCCTCTCTACTTGACAAAAAACTTGCTAGGTGGTCAACTGCCTCCTGTGCTTTGGCGTTGGCCTGTCGGCCTTGTGTCTCAAAAAAAAATTGTGACTGGTGAAAACTTTGTGAAGTGCCCCCAAAAAAAACTTTTTTGACAGCCAAAATGGCATTTGACAGGTGTTGAAGACTTCAATATTGAACACTGATTTCAACCGATTATGCCCAAAAATATCCCCGGACACTGGGGAGCTGCTTATTATGAGATCGGAGGTGGCCCCTCGCCGTCCGAAACAATATGTTTATCAGGTGTATCACAGGTGAAGCCAAATTAAGGCCCGCAAATCAAAGGCGACTTGAACACGTCAGCAGTATGGGCATGACGTGGACATAGGGTGGGCAGGAATAAGTGCCCCAATGGAGCTGAGCTGGCAGTGGTGGTGGGACCCACCTCTAGAAACCCCAACTAGGCTCCAGCCTGTTCTTTTACAGGCTGGCAAGAGAAGATATGAATGGGATGATCCTTCTAGCTTCTTTGCATGGCGACTGGATTTGCGGTTTTAGGATAGAATAATAATAGTAATAATATGATATCCTACTACTACTATAGTACTATGCAATGAGCGTGCATGCACTGAACTACCACTCCTCGCGAATGTTGTTGTGTGTACAGAGGAAATAACACATTCTAAAAGTAGCATACATTATTTTTGGTCTTGGGCTTTTGTCTTGTCGGACGGAACGTCCCGAGACTTGGAATTGATTCTAGAGTCCAGGCTGCCAAAAGACATATGGGACTCGGGGCCGCTTCACACTATGGCCGTCCAAGTCGAGAGGCCGGGGGATTGAATGGCCAAACTTTGTTGAGAGTCCGAAGAAATGGGCTGAAAATACATAGCCAATAAAAATATAGGAATTGGAGCCTTCGGGCGGGCGTAGTGTGAAGCCTCCAAAGGCCAAGCCCAGAGTCCAAACGTTTGGCCATGAACTCCCTCAGCCTCTCGACTTGGACGGCCATAGTGTGAAGCCTCCAACGGCCAAGTCCAAAGTCCAAACCCATCCCATGAAGAAGGAGCATCCCACTTTATTCCCTGCCCAAAACAACCCCTCCAATCGAATGGTCAAGATCTTATCAATTTTTTTTTATGGAAAAAAATGACGGCCTCTCGATCATAGTATGGGTTTCCATTCTTGTCCGACCCAAACTTCCTTTGAGAGTCTGTCGCTTGGTCAAAAAGTATTGCCATGTAGGCATTTTAAAAAGCGACGGCCTTTGGACTTTGGCCTCTAGTGTGAAGGGTTGAGAGGCCGAATTCTTGGTTTCTTGCAATCTGATTGGTGGAAATCGACGGCCTCTCGACCTTCGGCCATAGTGTGAAGCAGCCCTAAAAGGGATAGTGCACATGGGTCCCAAGTCCCAAGTCACTTGAGGTCAATTCGTGCAATCTCAGGCGTTGAGAGCTCAAAGTTGGGACTTGCCACTTCACACGGGGTCCCAAGTCCTAAGTCCCAAGTATGACATGGATGCCTACATGGCAACATGTTTTGGAGGTGAGGTTTGGGATTTGTGTTGAGGTTGGGTCAAGCAAAAAGCTAGACCCAACTCTCAACTCAACTCCTGTGAAATTGTTTTTTATAAAATAATCAAGATCCTACTTTCATGATAATTAATGAATCAAATTGAGAATCATCTCATCCAACCGACGATTATCAATCACACATATTATCATTTCAATTTTCATAATCATTATTGAGATACAAAAATTATAACAATTCAAATTGAAGGTTCTTGTTCCTTCTAAGTGATCCCATAAGCAGGACATATGCCCTCTTAGTTGTATTGACATTTGAACATGAAGCTATTTGTATATTAGAGCACATAGTCCAAATTGCTCAAAGTCAAATTCATGAGCCATATGATGGGCGACTATCACCAGAACCTTTGGCCAAAAGTCAGCCCTACTTGTTATCATTTTCCATCATATTTGTGGCTCAATTGATGGAACTTATGAATAACTTTAAGATGATATTTAATTAAACATGGTGTTTTCTAGGGGTTCAGCATCCATGATGTGGAGTTGGGAGCCACTTTGTTGCTTTATGGTTTTGAAGACAAAGTCTTTGAGAGGAGTTTTCTATTTTTTAAATGGTATTTTTTCATATATATATATATATATATATATGGAAAAAAGAACCCCCATTGTAATATTTATCATTTTAATGTCTATTCCTTGTAACAGACTTCATAACAGTATTCAGATCCATAACATTGTCTTGTGGGACTAACAATATTCCATGGAATATTCCCCACATGCAGTCTCGATGTGGAGAATATTTTGTGGAATATTGTCAGTCCCACATAACACTATTATGAATATGAATAATGTTATGTTTTCCATATACCACTCAAATATGCATGTCTGAGTGACCCAATTAAGAATAATAATAAGATTACAAGGCCCACATATGTGTACCTTATACCGAAATGAAAAAAAAAATAGAGGAACAATTACGTTATTGAGAAATGTCATAGAGTAGATTTCATAACCATCTAGTGGAAGAGAACCAATGGTGGCAATTAAATCCTACCATTTCCGTTGTTATCACGAACACATGAGATGTAGGTACATGAACATGGGTCACCGAACACTACCCACCTACTACACCGTTTATGGTATTTAGTGTCACGTACACTATTTGCAAAGGGCCTAATCTAGATGCCTAGAGGTCTCAAAGTGTCATGCCTGCTAATTGCCAATATGATTCCATTCGTCAACATAAGTAACTTCTTTAAGAAAAGACATCCACATTATGACATTTATAATAGCACATTGGAATACTTTAGATGATAGTCTTGTGTTTTAGTATGCAAGGGGAAGTTTTTTTAGTGTACTAATGGCAAGTGTCATGTGTTTACATATTGGTATGCAAGAGGAAGATATTGTTGAGAATACTAATGTCGAGTGCAATTTGTGTACACTTCAGTTAACTTGTAGACCATTGTGCAACATAGACATGCACCTCATAACACTATAGAACAAACTCATGCCAAGATATTAGTAAGTTACGCACTTGAACGCCAAGTGTCATGAGGTGACACTTATGGTGAAGTTTTGGACCATCAGTGTAACCTAACATATGCCTCAAAATAAGATGAATGACATTATTACGCATGTGACACTATTGCCCCCCTTCCCACTTGACTTTAGCTAAGCCTAAAAGTTGGTTCTAAAAATACGGCCTTCACACCATCAATATTATCTAGTCCCGAGCCTAGTTGGCAAATGATGTGGCATGGTTTAAAAGTGGAGGTTTTAAGCCTCAAGCACCGACCCTCCCATCGGCACCTAGACATGAGGCAAGAATGTAGGACCTCCCTTGTGATTGGTTGCTTTTAGTCTTAGCTATGAGGGCACGAGGAGCTCTATTAACTAAAACCAATGGTAAGATAGATGAGTAATAAGGCATTTGGGGATGGGACAAAAACTATCCAACAGTCGTTGCTTGGTAGATAAAAACAATGAACATGTGTGAAAACTACTTAATTAAAACCTACTCGACAATCTCCGGAGCAAGTTCTTGTAGGTGCATTGGGATAGTCGGATGTCCGAGAGAGCTTTACCCGGTTTTTAGGAAAGACTTTGGTTATTTGGTAAAGTTAGGTGGGAAAGGAGCATAAATACCATAAACGGTGTACTGCCTTATAATTGTAACATGAAATGATGGTCCCATCCAATATATTTTTACCAACCCTTTTGTGGGTGGCCATGATATATGAGGAGATCCAACAACTGATTGGCAAAGCTTGAGATGTTGTTTGGACATGTACACTAACTTTATGATACACACAAGACAAAGTTGGTGCTTGATGCCCATGTGATGTAAAATGGCTGCAAACATGCGTTCAATGGGTGCCAATCACATCGAGTGCCTCTAAGGGTGCCAAGTGGCATGTATATATATATCTATATATATCATATTTCACGTGCCTTAACTCTTCCTCATGATGCGATCACTAGGAGAAAACTTGTTCAATCCAATCATTCATTGCAACTCATGGCGAAAAAATCCATTTGGGTGCCAATCACATCGAGTGCCTTTAAGGGTGAGTGACATATATATACATGCATATAGCACATTTCATGTCCCTTGACTCTTCCTTCATGATGCGATCACTAGGAGACAATTTGTTCATTCCAATCATTCATTGCAACTCTGGGAATGCTATCATATGAGCGGTGAGCGGTAACTTGTGAGCGGTAACAAAGTATAGCTATGCAACAACACAAACTCTAGGATCCTATACCCGTGTCATGTGGGGAAATATTATCCAATTGATTAATGATATGTGGAAATACAAGTTCTAAGCTTGTTAGGGTAGAATGGTACAAATATGAATATGGGTTTACAGCCCCCTAAACCTGGCACATTGGAAATTTCCAATACCAATGAAGTTCATATAGAAATGATATAACAATAATGGCATATACGAATACAACACACTCAATTTCTCATAGAAAACCATGCCCACTCTTTGTAAGTTATTGAAATAAAAGTGGATATCAAAATCCAAACATACAAATCCAAATCATGGACACAATTATTGTGCTCTATGTTGTGCTATGACTAGAACCAAACACATTATCGTCCACATTGCCTTTTTGTGCCTCATCATCTACATATGAATTGGGAATCAAACATCTAGGCCTTCAACATGCAACCGAAGTTGTTGTGACCGCCATGACTAGTGCAATACATTGTGCATATGGAAGGAGAGCCATCATGGAAGGAGGTGATGCCTCGGCTATCACTTGGCTGCACATAGCAAATGAGAAAGTGAAATGGCCAAATACAATAATTAACTTTTGTTATGTCATGAAGGGCATTGCAACTATATATTACATATTGCAAACTTGCTTGCTAATGCGAGAGTGTTTGGCAATTTTCCTCATTGGCCCATCATCATCCTCGGGAGATGCATTCTGAACCATGCGTGCAGAGGCTAAGGAGGTGTTCACACAACACAAAGGAGCTATGATTGCATTGGAGTTAGCAAAATTTGTCTCAAATGCCACGATGTGGCGCCTACTACATTTGCATGCCTGAATGAATGCACATGACATTCATAGCCAATAATTAATTAGTTTATGTTCCAAATGTAACATAACTTAATCAAAATATTGCGTAGAATTTTAATGATGACTATTATTACTTGTGGAGGCAAAGGCATCAAGGAATATGGCCAAGTCTAGTTAATGCCTCAATTAAAATTTGCATGGATATGGGGGTCCTTTTCCCGTCCTCCTCTCCAATCACAATTACGTTTATGAGTTGTGATGATGACTTTGTAAGAGTAAAGAAGATGTCCAAAGTTTCTATGTCTACATCAAGATTACCCCCACCCTTTTGAAAAGAAAATCGCCCAATGGACTTGCTTTTGGGCACTAGCAACAAAATTTGAAAACGCCGAGTCTAGCAAACCACAAAAAAGATTAGACTACATGAGTGGATATAGAACTCAAGGGTGTTTGCATTGCAATACCTAATTAATAAGGATTCACAAACAACAATGATGACATCAACTATTATTTATTCATTTTTCTTACCAGGCATGGAGACATGAGGAACCAATAGCCCCTTTGGCAACTCTACAATAATTATATCAACCTTAAAAGCCCCCCAAGACACCTGCAAGAGCAAAAAAAAAGTCAATATTATGAAATTGACCACATATGTAACAAAAGAATGGTAGAAAAATGCCAATAATTAATTATTGGCATTTTTCTACAATCTCCATTGCCTCCACCAATAATGGGTGATCAATGGCCCCATTCTCCATAATCATTGCTATTGATAGTTTTTTCCCCACAATTGGCACATTTTCCAATCTTGCTTGCGATGATGATTCACCCCTATCCCCTCTGACCCCCCCCCCTTGTGCTACCTCTTGTGAATGTTGATGGGAATGAGGAGTTGGAGTGGGAACAACCACTACTACATGATCAAGCAGTTGGGCCACAATTTCCAATGGAGTGGAAGAGGGAGGTTCCACCTAACTTGGTGGGTCGGTAGCTTTGGCATCACGTTTATGCTTCCCCACTTTCTTAGTTGGGACATGTGGCAACTCGCTATCATCTTGCAACATGCATGCATCATCATTACCTTCAAAAAGTAACGCTTGAGTTTTCTCTTCCTTCTCCTCTACCGGGTGAAAAATCATTGGGCAATTTATAAACCAAGGAAAATATTGCAAAGTAGATAGATTCCAAATTCTCAACCGGGATTATGTGAAAATGCACTTTGTAGATAGTGCATGAGTATTAGCACACCTCCTAAGAAGGTGGTTTTTATCAAGTGATTGGGGGGGGGGCACATGCGGTCTATTTGTCCTAGTAGGAATAAGTCCCCAAGGTCCCAAGTGCCATACCCTGTCCATGCAAGCAAATATGTTCAAAGGGCATTCATTGCGATTGCTTTGTAGGTCACAAGTTGTCTTCTAGTGGATCTCGATGTGGAGAACTTGGAGCTTTACAAGATTAAGGTAGACATGTCTCAATTGGTTTTTCCGTTTCTTCCGATTAGTTCACTTCTCCTAGGATATTGAACATCACACAACTAGTGCATAATGGTAAGGGTCGGTTTCCATGTTAGGCCGCTCACCCACCAAATTCTAGTGGAAATGTACATTCCACCTAGCAGACCCTAACCATAAGCAAACCTAAGCAAACCCAAACTGAGGCAATAGCTATTTTCCTCATTATTTTGGAGTTTGTTTGAATAGTTTGTTCATTATCAGGCGATCATATGAGTCCTCCCCCAAATCCCCATGTTATGTTGACTATTGAAACTTAGAATAGTCAACAAATTCTAAGCACAAAGTCTAATCTTTCATCAACAAATGTTTTTTTGGTGTTTGTTCTTAGATCCACACCTAACTAAACACCAGTCAAACACAATTATCCATTTAAGATTAGTAACCGAATAAGGCATGTGTCAGAATGTTAGGTGAGGATGGTGCACATTCGTGTTTCAGATATTTTAGGCCCCCTTTACTCAAGAGACCTTGAGAGCTTGAAGATCGAAGGGTTGAAGAAATGACTCTTCTCATTATGCTTCTTTTTCTTTTTCTTTTTCTTTCCTTCTTTTCCCCCCACTTAGTCCACTTATATGCATGCTCACAACTTTTACTAGGATTTCATTGGCTAGATAGCACCTTGATGGTTTTCATGGAGAACAACCATGACAAGCTCTTAGTCAAAATCTTAAACGACCTCGTTGAAGTCACTTAGGAAAGTTAGGAGTTTGAGCTCTTGGTTTTGAGGCCCCAAGCCAATGGACTGTCAAACAATCCATAACATTATTCAGATCCATAACAGTGTTATGTGGGACTATATGTGGGATCATACTGAATGTGGGGAATATCTAGGAATACTACGTGAAATATTGTCAGTCCCACATAACATTGTTATGGATCTGAATAATGTTATGTTTAGTTTGTGGTGGATTCTCCTTTGTTTGGCATCATTCTCCCCTTGATATATCACTTTGAGGACGACTTTACACTTGCTCAAGCTATTGAGACCTTGCAAAGGATTGGCGAAGTTGTCAATGGTTTGAGCTTTGGATGGAAGCTTGTCAATTTCAAGTACCAAATTCTTGACAATTGCAAATTTGTTGAACTCTCAATTCAAGCCCCAAAGTCCCTACCAACATATGAGTTGTAAGCAACTCGTTTTATGTCAGCAAATTCTTATGCAAATCTATGGTCTACGGAGTATAATTTTTAGTTATGAATGACAATATTTGTTAACTAAGGATTCCCTATGACTCATATGCTTGTAATGAGTAAAGGGGGCCTAAGAGCACACCTAATTTATCGTGTGGATGGAGACTAAGAGCATGTTTGCACTAAGTGACCATTGACCATGACCATTGCTTTCTAATGTCTCTCATTGGTTTAGAAATGACTTATGATTCCACTTTGTTTTGCACAAGGTCACCAAAATACAAAGTGATCATGTCAGAGAACATATGAGAAAGTGATATGAAATCCTACATGTCCATAACCGGGTAATGGTTTATGGTCACACAATTTTTTTTTTATTGATTCTCCAATTTCTTGATTTTTATAAGAACGAAACCCAATGTCTTGATCTAAGTTCACTTTACATCGTGTCCCATGACAAAGACTTTTGAAATGTGATGTGGGTTTCTCTTGGTCATGGTCATTGGACTGTTGACCATGACCATGACAAATCCTAAATCATCATTTCTCACGGCTTTTGGTCACATGTGTATAACAATATCTAACCAAAGGAACAAATTTCCCCGCTACAATTTTGCGGGAGACTTTTGAGCATAACCAATCAAAATCTTAGTGTTTCCAAGTCGACCTGATCACGTGTTGTGATCTTTCATTTTCTTTTATTAATTTGAGGCATATTCCAAAGATTCCTCTAAAATGATGGGTAATTTCATGAAGTCTTGAACTTCAACCAATTATTTCTCAAACTCAACAAGTTCATTTGTAACTATGTAGCAATCGATTCTCCATGTTCATTGCCCCACTACACATTACCTATTAAGGTTGAGGCATCTATAACCGATAAAATAAGAACAAATTCTAAGGAGAATGCACTTAAAAAAATCATGAATATGAAAATTGCTACAAATTTTGAAGCGATAAAAGTTCATTGGGACACACAATCAGTCTCTAGATTAATCCATAACCGCTCATCTAAATGCTTCATATTTGGTTACGACAATTGTCAAAACTCTTATGAGGGCAATCAATCACAAGCCACCAACACATGTAAGGTCGAGACATCCGTATAAGATCTTATCCATGTTGGCATTATAGATGCCCTAGTGAGTATTTAAATGGACATGGTCGACTATGGATGCCTCGACCTTAATGTCCATTCAAGCTTCACAAACAAACATCAAATCCGAAAATTCTTCCACAATGCCAAGGCATATCAAATACGCTTCAATTGATTGGCTTCAATTATGGTATTGGTGTTCCATATGTCATAACTTAGCGAAGAAGAATTTCATCCGAGCTTCCTCAGAATGAATTAAAGGCAGCTATGTATATAGTACCTCCCCCCCCCTATGAACCTGGGATAACTACTCTACTACACTCTAAACTCCGTAGTATCACACCTATGGCAACCAAAGTGCACGTGATATTACGGAGTTTTGTAGTGTTAACATGGATGCGTGATACTAGTGAATTAGTGTAGCATGTGACACTATGGAATAACACAAAGTGCACATATTAAATGGTGTGGTGTGGTCCACTCCACTTCACCTTCCCGGGCAATGTGGGCATATCCATGCACCAACATTCAACAAGTGGCAGAAGAAGAAGAAGAAGAAGAAGAAGAAGAAGACACTCCACATATTGACACATGGCGCAATGCGAAGGTGTGGGTTGACTTCTTTCGTGGTTTGCATTAATGAAAAAATTCATGATATAAGGGAGAGAAAGGTGACAATAAGGAGTGAGATTTGAACTACATACATCTGTTCCCTAGGGTTTCGGGATATTAGAGAGTGAGTGACATTATGGAGGTTGATATTACGGAGTTTAGGGTGTACCAGAACCCACTTCCCAAAGGAGGCATAGCACCTTAGGTTGCATCACGGTTAACCGGGATCTACATAAGACTAACGGGCTCACATTCATGCCAGTACCTGGATGCGGGCGTTACTTTTTCTTTTCTTTACTTCTTATAGTACCTCCCCTCATGCAAAGTTGAATCAGCAGATAGTATATAATATGTCAACTTATTAATCTCTGTCTGATTTCCTGAGGCGGCCAACACTCCAAATTGGATCCTAGTACTGCACTAAATATTGTAGTTAGTGTCATATGGCATTCTATGTCACTGTGGTAACTGTTTTTAATGACACTTCTTATGACGATAAGTTTAAAAAGTACCGTCATGGATGATTGCCATTTGGATGGAATCCATGGCAATTATTGAAACAACGGTTGCTATATTCTGCATCCTAACATTTTGTAATGAAACATTGTTGTTATGGAAGACTGGAATTTGGGTGAAAAATCACTTAGTAAGTGATACGAATTGAAACATTGTAAATTTGTAATAATACCCAATTTTTTTTACTTCAAGGGATGACAAGTAATGTTAGGTTTACATTTAGTGTTGGTTTACGATTAGTAATAAGCAACACACAAATAAAATTGGTGACACTAGGTACAATATTTGGTGTACTTATGCTTGAATTCTTTGCTCATTATATGGGGTACTTGAGGATATATTTCACTTTCACTTGGCAATTATTTGTATCATATCATAAAAGTTTACTAGCAAAAGCTATTGCTCTCCCGTTTTATCCTGCATAACATTACTAAGCATCTACAAGATGGTCTATTTCCAAAGAAAAGACCGCGACTAAATAACTCTAATAATTTATAGATGCTTGTCAAAAAGTTCACAGTACACAATCTGAGTGCTCCTATCAACATGGGATCCCAAAATTAAAGAGAATTATGCTGAGGTGCTACCTAGTCCAAAGGAACACAACCAAAGAGTTGTGTAATGTTATGTGAGTTGTAACATCTAAAAGGACATGGTTTGTTGCTCTTTACGCATTTTCAAGCATGTAGTCCCGGGGAAGTCACTGTCGAAAATTTAGATAACTATGAGAGAACAAATATAGGGTGACATTTATTCATGGTTGATAAATTTTTTTTTTGATATACCATAGCCTTGAAGAAATATGAGGTAGCACATTATATATAATATAGGGTCACTTGTAATACCCAAAATTATGTTTATAGTATTTCTAAAATAGCATTATAGTAATTGGTAGGGAATTTTTATTATTTTTAGGTTGAGTTTAGGGTAAGAAAAATTTAAGAACTAGATGAAAAATGATCACAAATCCATCTACAAAATGGATGAACTCGTTGGATGATGGTTATTAAGTGTACTTTTGAGGAACATTTCATTGACGTTTGTATAATTCTCTGGTTGTTCCTTCCACGCAAGACAAGAATTCTATCATTGTGCATTGACCCCTACGCGTTTAAAGAGCTCCGTGGGGCCATATTTGGTGAATCTATGGTGGATTGATGGATTTGTTCTAGGTGAGAGGTTGTGGCATCTTTTGTGATGATAGATTCTCAATTTTCACGTGTGAGCCCAATATGGTGCCCACATGAGGTGTTAACCTCAAAAGTTCAATTGACGGTTGCTTTTACCTTTTCTTCAATTACTCAAAATTCCAAAAGAAGTGAAGCTTTTGTGTTTTACTTAAAATTAAGTTTGAAGTGTTAGTGTGTGTCACATTGGAAGTGGGGTGGTTAGTGATGTTTAAGTTAGTATGAAAGTTGGTTAGGTTGGATGATTAGTGGGATTATGTGGAAGAGTTGTTTTGGCCCAGGTTGGTGTTCGTTTTAGGCTAGGTTAGGTGTTGTTTTAGGGGAGGGTTGACCTTCTCGGAGAAAGGGGTGTGAGCCCAGCGATTTCCGGTCAACTGATCAGGCTCTGGAGGCTCGAGGGGATTTTTTCGGCAGGAGAACTCTGGTAGCTAATGGAGACAGAGGAGGAGCGGCTGGGAGAAGAGGCCCTGGGCCCAGGACTTGTTCGGCAGAGGGGTGTGTGGCAAGAAGGCTTTGAGGCACATTAGGCTGAGATCAGGATTAGGCTGAGATCAGGATTAGGCTGAGATCAAGATTAGGCTGAGATCATGTTTAGGCTTTGAGGCACATTAGGCTGAGATCATGATTAGGCTTTGAGGCACTGTGAAAGGCTTCAGAGCTAAGGAGAAATCAGGCTTCGGCCTAGGGCGACTGTGAAGGGATTCAGAGCCAAGGAGAAATCAGGCTTCGGCCTAGGGCACTGTGAAGGGGTTCAGAGCTAAGGAGAAATCAGGCTTCGGCTTAGGGCAACTACAAAGGGATTCAGAGCTAAGGAGAAATCAAGCTTCGGCCTAGGGCACTGTGAAGGGGTTCAGAGCTAAGGAGAAATCAGGCTTCGGTTTAGGGCAATTGCAAAGGGATTCAAAGCTAAGGAGAAGTCAGACTTCGACAAGGGCTAGGCTGCAAGGTGACTCAGCGCTGGGCTTTAAGCCATGAGCCTCAAAGTTGGGGTTAAGAAGGGTGTTGAGCTGGGAATGTAAGCCAGAAGTGTGAAGTGAATTCAACATCTTGAGAATTGAAGGGGAAGCCATTTGGGGAATATGAGATTTTAAGTGGAGTTGAGAGTTGCAGGGTCTCAATATCTAGCAATGTAGTAAGGCGGGTAGTGGGCATTGTGAAGGATACAGTTAGGTAGGGCTTACTGTGCTTCCAGAATGTGGAAAGTGCCTTAGGGCTTAGGAGCTATATTATTGATTCCGATAGCACATACAATATGTAGAAGATTAGAAGAGGAAAAGGATGGATTGTGGTTGTGTGTAATAATCATCATAGGTGCATGGGTATTTTTCAATACTAATGCCTTATGGGGTTGAATAAAAAGAGTGTGCTTGCATTAAAGTTTATTGGAGCATGAGCATGGAGTTCCTGAGGCCAAGTGTCCACAAAGTCATGTGAGCCATGGACTCGCACCTGGACCACAGACGCTAAAGGGTGGGGGTTTATGGCTGACATCACGTAAGACTCATAAGTAGGCATTTCAAATTGTCTTCACACTTTGCATGATAACATGTGCAATGTTAGTGCAACTGTGTTAGTGAACACATTATGAACACTTTAGTGATGCTGGTTTGTTTTGGAATTTGTGGACTTCTTTCAATGTTTGGATGAAACAATTAAGTACGCCATTATCAATGGGCTTAGACATGTAACCAATTATGCAAATAACATGTTTCTTGTATACACAACTTAATTTTTGTTGTGTGATGAATTCCATTTCTAATGCTATAGTACAATGCTATTGTCCACGAAGGAAAATTCAAATAAATATAAATAATGAAGGGTCTAAAATATAATGGAGATTTTAATTTATAATTACACATAGGGTGGTAAGAAATTGAAGAAAGTAGAATTATTAAAAAATATAGGGTCCACTAAAATGCAATAAATGAGCTACATAGCCCCCCAAAAAATATGTGTTGTACGCTCATGTGTCCCCAAAGAATACACTAAGTGACTTCCCCGAGCATGTAGTAGTAGTGGTGGTTTCATGGATGATTGATTTCTTGTAAATAAGGTTTGCAATTCCATTGTGCGATTTTCACGCATGATTTGACATGTTCCCAACCAATGCAGTAATGGCATGTAAAAGAGGACTTCAAGTAATAAAGTATTGAATGTCAAACCGAAGAATTGGATACAATATATTAGAGTATTGGCCAGTGTTGGATTGATGTCATCTTTCTTTTTTTGATGCCAATCATGTATTTATAACAAGGCTTTCACCACGGGGGTTCACTCCATGTCAAGTTGAAGACCACGTGCAGCCAAAGTTTGCTACCCCTATATTGCATGGAATAGATAAATTTAAAAATTATGATATTTTTTCTACATGTACATAACCATTGATAATATCTTTTGTATATATATTTTGAAATTTTTAGTCATCTTCATTTTTTAGGAATTATTTTAGTTCAATTTTGTGTCATTCTAGTTAGAAACGGTATGTTTTATTAAAAAAATAGATCATCAAATTTGGTTACCATTTTTTACTATGTAATAGATACCGTGTATATCTACCCATGAAAAAAATTGATAAAAGTTTGACCCATTTTGGTGATGCAACTTACCAAAAGTAGATTTTTTTGGCCGCACGTGTTGTTCAACTTGACAATGGAGTGACCCCCCCGTGGCTTTCACATTTTTTGATATTAGGAGAGTATGTGTATCTCATGCTAGTTTTGTTTTTGGGTATCATTCGGGTCTACATATGATGCAAGAAACTTTGTACATGGGTAAAATCATCCTAGTATCAATATGATTTAGAATGATAGTGACCCAAATAATAACTCAACTATACAAAGATTCTCTCACCTGGAAATATCCACCAAATATCAATATTTGACCAATATCATACTTTTGATATTCACATGTAGGTTTTTTGATAGCATTATTGATGTGACTATTGATACCATGCATTCACCTATATATCAATCCGACATTAATAGCGGCCTGAACAAATTGGGATGGAAATCAAAATTATTTCAAGCATTCAATATAAGGTATGTGAGCCTAAAACAAATAATTTTCTAACCAATGATGTATGACACTCCTAAATTGAAGAGATGTGCTACATTCTAGAAGATCCCGACCCCCTCAATACAACTGTATCCATTTCAGGCCCGCATAACTTAGGGCCGGTTTACACTGGGAGTCAAAGACCAATTTTTGTGTGTCACAAGGTTGGAGTTCATGCTTCTCATTAGTGCAACTTTTCAAACTGGTCCCAACCACATCACACTTAGGGGTGAGCCCGATTTTTCCAAAGGCATTTCTCATTGGAAAAAAGACACACTCCGACATGGCCCGAGCTCAAGCAAAGGAATGCACCATTCTTGGAAGGTTGATTCTTGACCTCGGGACCATTTTCAAATTTGATTTCTATTTCATAAATATAAAATTTTGGAAGCGTGTCAAGCTATTTGATTGATTGGAAATCTAAACGGCTCCCTCTCTTCTTCTCCTCTTCCCTTCCAGGCTTTACACAAGCGGCCTTTGTTCTTTGACTTGCTGAAGGCCATTAGACATGGAAAAATTGACCCTTGTTATAATCTTATTCCATTGAGCATTTAGGACAGGCCGCACGGCTACTAAGGACGGAGACGTCATTGAATCCGCCCCAAGAAAAAATCGGTCTCAACCTCACGTGTAGACCGAAGCCCTTAGTAACACCGGCTGCTATGTACCTAATAAGGGCCACTTCACACACGAGACTGAGAGCCCGTGACCATTACACTTCAAGCACTCTCATTGGTGGAAAAGGCGGAGCCGGTCCAAGTTCGCTTCCGGCTGCTATGTACCTAATAAGGGCCACTTCACACACGAGACTGAGAGCCCATGACCATTACACTTCAAGCACTCTCATTGGTGGAAAAGGCGGAGCCGGTCCAAGTTCGCTTCACACTACGCTTGAGGAACCAACATAGCATGTGAATGCAAGATGGATGTAAAGTCTACATGGATTCCTACACGGCATCCAATGGATCATGTTTCATGGTCGCTGGGACTATTTTCAAAGATCACCTCTTGGAGGTAGGTCTAACACAAAACCAGGAGACCATGGCACTATGAAACCTCGCAACTGTTGATTTATTCTATCCTATCATGTGTGAGGACCCGCTCGAATAGAAATCCATTGAATTAGCATTTGGTTGAGGGCCCGATCACATATGGCTTCACACTACACTTGAGGGTCCATGACCACACTACATGATTTTGGAGGTGTGTTGGGACGGCCTTTGGACACTTCCTTTTGGGCTCTCACAGTTTCATGGTCACGGCTCTTGGCTCGTGTGCGAAGTGGCCCTGTGTCCCAACTCAATTAGGGTTCAAGTGATGCATCCCAAAGCCTGAAACCTTCAACGGACATGGGCAGACTCCCACATGGTGCAAAGTGTGATCTGGGCTCTTTCAAAAGGTCACTTGGAAGCGGCTCGAAACCCTGCAGCATACTCTTCTGACACTTGACCTATTCTGCACCTCCAACCAACTAGTGGGAGCACATATCAAGCTTTTTACATGACAAAGCTGCCCGACTGACCGACTGATAAAGTTTTTAAACGGCTCCATATATATGTATAGATTACCGCATTCAAATGACGGCCATGGCCAGTGTCCGGGCAGGGCAGTGTCTGGGGAGGATTTTAGGGCATCATCAGTCAAGATCCTAGTGGTTCCATGTCCAACCGGGCACATGTTTTTCTTTATTAAGTTGAGGTATATTCTAGAGATTCCTCTAAAGCGATCAGCAATTTCCCCACAGTCTTGAACTTCAACTGGTTATTTCTCGTGTCCCGATCACGCCAAACTGTTTGTCCGGTTCCAACCGTGAAATTGCTGAGGATTATGTTGAGAAATAGATGTTGGCCCGCCACTTTCCACACTATTGCAGTCGAAGATGTTGACGGATGGTGCCATAAGTGGTTGGTGTGATCAGCCCCTCAAACTCAATCGGTTCATATGTAACTAGTGGTCGGTACTCCCCATCCATTGGTCTGGGGAGGTTTTAGGGCATAATCGGTCAAGATCCTACTGTTTCCAAGTCCAACCAGTTACATGTTGTGATCTTTCGGTTCTTCTTCATAACTTCAAGGTATATTCCATAGATTGCTCTAAAATGATTGGTAATTTTCCCAAAGTTTTGAACTTCAACCGGTTGGTTCTAGAACTCAACTGGCTCATCTGTAACAAGCGGTTGGTGCTCCCCATTCATTGACCATGTCTAGGAGGAGGAGGCGCTAACTTAGGGCCGCTTTACGCATGGACCAAGAGCCGTGACCATGAAAATTCAAGGGTCCTTGAAAATCATCCAAAGGCAGCATAGTGGGGAGCAGAAATCTAGTTTTTGCAATTGATGGGTTCTCGAGCTCAATGTGATGTGAAAGAGGACCATGTTGAGGGACCCCAACATATGTTCCGATTTGGCCCATCGTGTCCATATAATATTGCAAGGAGCCAATGGCAATTCAATTGATTACCACGGCCCCCTAATTCTGCATTAGACCCACCTCTTCTGATGGGCCTACTAACACAATATCCTAGACCTGAAACATGATCTAGTTGTTGCTATGTAGGATGTCATGTAGATTTTCGTCCATCCAAATTTGTTTGGTCTTTTTAGGCCTTCAAGGTCTAGTGTAAAGTGAGCTTGAACCATCTCCGGCTTCTTGATCAATCACATGAATTGTATATCATGGGTCAAAAGGGCCTCAAAGTCTACTTTAAAGTGGGCCCAAAGACAAAGATTGTTCGCAACAACAAGTGCACGGATGCTCTAACAATGCACTAAATCCTATAGCGACAGACCAAAGCTTTATCAAAGTTTTGGATTGAGACAACCAAAATTCAACTCATAAAAAATCCTGCAACATCATGGGCATCACAATTTCTTACAAAACACCGTTGGTTCTCTTCCACTAGATGACTTTATGATTTTCTATAATAACAAATATTCAATCCATATTCATAGATTTCAAAACCGTCTAGTGGAAGAAAACCAATGATCAGGAACTGTGATTCATATCCTACAAATCATGCCATTGAAATCCATGTCCATTGGAATTATTATCTAATACCCACAAATTATTGACATTATGTACACTTGCACAAGTATGGATTAGAAAATGGCTAAGGTATGCTTTACCGACCTCATCATTTAATATGGAGTCATTGCATACTTACTTGCAACCACCGGCCTCTTGGGCTACACATTTGATATCATTAATGGTGAGTTTCATACTACTACTACAACCCCCCGTCGTGGCATAATTTGAAGTAATCAAAGGCACCGTCCTCTTTGTTGTATTGTGTGAGGGGTGTGGACTAGTGGGTACATTACTACTTACACTTAATGATAGGGTGAAAGCGAGATTCGAGACATCACACAAATTGTCCGACAATTTTGCCTATATTACACAACGGTTTACAAGTTGACTAAAGTGCCCACAAATGACACTTGGCATTAGTATGTTGAACAATATCTTCCCTCTTGCGTACTAAAATGTAAAAACATGACACTTGCCATTAGTAAGCTCAATACTATCTTCCCCTTGCACACTAAAATGCAAAACTATCATCTCCAGCAGCCCAGTGTACTACACTAAATGTCACGATCCCAATATTTTTTTTACTAAAAACATTGGCCTATGTTTACGAATAGTATCACATTGATGATTAGAGGATTGTGACACTCAGAGACCTCCAGGCATCTAGTTTAAGCCCTTCACAAACAACGTGCGTGACACTAAACACCATAAATGAACGGTGTACTTCTTCTTCTTCTCCTTCTACTACTGCTAGCCGTTGTGGCATAATTTGACGTAATGAACGGCACCGTCCTCCTCTTGTTGTAATACATTTGCAAGGAGGTGTGAGCTAGTGGGTACATGACTACTTATACAAACACTTAATGCTCGGGCGGGAGGCGAGATTCGAGGCGTTGTCGGACGGTTTGTTTGGTTGTATCTTACATGTATCTTATGGATCATCATAGGCGGGGTGGGCGGTAGGTGGGGTAAGGTCGGGTAGTGGGGCCTTCAATCGTCTTGGAATGATCATCATAAAACATTGATGGTGTTGATGATGATGTTGTGACTATCATGGACCCGGGAGTCTAGAGTACTGCCAAATTTGGAGTCCCGTGGATTAGTTATTCTACCACCGAGACCGCAATACGGGTGTTGGGGACCGGGAAGTTTTGAGCATCTCCACTCATCGATCGGCAAATGGGCCGTGCATATCCCCCCCCTCCCCTTTCCTCTCCTCATTTGGAGCAAGGCCGCATGCTAATAGAGGCCCATTTTACACATAAGGAAATTGTTTAACTAGGAAAATGCACTCATAATATTTGTAATTCAATTGTGTTTCCATCAACGTGCCCGCTAGAATGGGAAGTTGGTAGTTATACACACACAATATCGATTGTTTGTGGGTCGATTTGATAAGGCCGATACACGTAGTGAAAAATGAGACCTCAAAGTCCCCAACACAAAGGCTGAAAGAATCACTTATCTCTTGGGAGCAAGCATTGTCAAATATACGGAAAAGTGCTCCGGTGTACTAAAACCATGATTTTTTTGGGTCAATCGAGTAGAAGTAGTAGCAAAGTGTTGGATTTCTTTTTCATGGCGTGCTTTATTTTTCTATTAGGTACTCAAATATAGAATATCAAGATGAGTTCTTCAAACTTATCATTAAAAGTACTGCTCAAAAGGTAGTGGCTGGTAGTTTTCATGACCTTAAATATTTTGTAGTTGGATTTATTTTATTTTATTTTCATATTCTTTGAATTCATCATAAAATTGAGGGCACCATTACAAAAATTTGTAGAAGAACTTCAATTTAACGTAATTTTATCATGTCTTAAACAAATTTTAGACAATTACATGTTCAATATATCTACTTGCACACTACTTGCACTGTCTTCTAAAATATGTAGACTTTGCTTGAAATTCTTTTTGACAACATGAATTGCTTGGCTTTGTAAATCAATGTGTTTTTCAAATGTGTATGATGTTTTCCTTCACAAAATTCAAGGTTAGTATGTAGTTTTGAATCACTTTCACTTAAACCTATGCAAGGTAATGGAGTTGTGTACTTGACCATGCTTGTGCCCTCTTATTATGAGCCATCCATGGCCGATTGGATTGATTACCCTTTTAGAAATCCCTAAATGTGTCAGACTATATCATTGTGAGTGCACAAAAATGGAACTAAATTTCCACCTTGCTAAAATATTTAGTTCTCAAGAGCCCACAATGTGCCAAACTCATAACATTAGTCATTATTTCTTTGCTGCACCAATTTTCTTAAACAAGAGCTCCAAGTTAAATTAAATTAAATTAAATTATGCCAACATCCTAGCTTTGCCTTGAAGGTGGGGTCTAATCCACCCACGAATCTAGGATATAGCAGTTGGTCATTGCTAGCCTAGTTTAGCATGTGTGCATGACCTAGGCCAACACAAAATGTATGCTTAGATGTTGCTAGGCCCAAACTAAAAAGAGTTAGTAGGTCCAAACACCCAAGAGTACAATTGTTGATGTGAATCACATATCAAATGCTACAATAGTTAGGCTAAGCACTGTATAAACCTTGACATGCCCAAAATATTGACAAAACTTTATTGAACTTAATCTTGGCCCCACAAAGCACCATGACAATCATTTGATAATGTAACGCTTGATGGGACAAGAGAGAGCCTTCGTGGTGTAATCGGTGGACACCATAAAACATCAAATTGCATCGACTAGTTGATGGGTGTCTATCATATTGAGTTTGAATGCCATCTTTGGGAACATATTTGGTTCAAATTTTGCTCAAACTACTAAAGATAATTGATGTGTACAATGGGTAAGAAATGCATACAAGAAAAGCTTGCCTCTTCAACCAAACTTCAATGACCTCCTCCAAACTTCACATGCACTTTAGCAAACAACTTTCCTTCAGATTACATTGTCGATTTGATGTCAAGTACCTTCATGCCAAGCGTTAAAACCCTTGAGAAACAAAGGGTTAAGAGGCTACATGCTCACTAAATCTTGAGTCATATTTTAACAAACTTAACAAAGTAGATTCCACTGAAAATCACATAACATAAAACGAAACCACTTGATTACATTTAATCACGCTTAATTAGTTTGAATGCGTATGAATACTTGTGAAAGTGGAGGCATTACCTAAACTACTATAAAATATACATACTAAAATCAACACATTAATTTAAGTTTCATTTTAGAATGACAAAGACCCCTTCAAATGGTAAGTCACAAAAGTTATAACATCAATGCTAATGAGGATTTTGTAAATTTTTTGACTTCCGATAATTACATGCTTTATTGACACTTTCACTTTTAGAATGAAATCCTAGTCAATTGCTTCTTTATTAAGTGGAAGTGCACATATATCTATCTATCTATATATATATATATATATATATGATTTTGGACCTTGAAGGTGAAGTGCACTCAATATTAGATTTGTGGATAAGTGGCCTTCAAAAATGCAAGGGCAATGGTTCTTTCGAAGTCAGGCGGGGCGGCCAGAAGTTTTCGGTCGGGTCCAGAAAATCTCGATTTCTTTCTAGGGGCTGCCCCCTGCCCGTATCTACCTCCCCTGAAAAGCTCGCAGGGGATGGTTTAACGGCCCCCCATGTGAAAGTGATAAGAGGTGTAGAATAATATAAATATAGATCTCAACATTTATATCATAAATTAAAAACGTCTTAAATCAAAAGAAGACTAAAATTCCAATATATTGCACAATCCAAACATTTCAAAGTCAACAATACTTAGTTGTGCAATGTGGACTTTGATCACCTTTAACTTAATCCGGATCCACTAACTTGGGTGTAGGGCAAGCCATAGTTGAATGTACCATACATTCAATTTGGTTGGGCACATCCTCGTCTAGATTCAAGTTCCATGTCATCCCATAGATAGAGGGTTCAACCAACAACATTATGACACGTGGCACATTTTTTTTGCAGTTTTAAAATATATAATTAACCCGCACGTAGGTATTCTGTACTGCATGTGTAAAAACAGACCAAGCCTACCTAGTTGGACGATCAACTGACTGTGCCACAAAAGTCCCGCGCAGCGTCCACGGGCCCAGGCGGGCAGGCCCGGGCGTCGGCCGCGGGTCACCCGGGATTTCCTCTGTCTCTGGTGTCTCCGGTTTTCTTTCTCACTCCCTTTCTTTATTCCTTTCATGCTTTCGTTGTCGCTTGGCGTGTCCTCAAAGCTCCAGTTACTCCCTCCATAGCTTCAATGAAACTCTTCTCGCCTCTGCATACCTCGCTTGCTAAGCTCCAGGACATCGTCATCAGAAATTCACCCTCTAGCTTGCGTTTCTGTGAAGAAATTGAGCTCTGTGACAGCGGCTGGCGAGTGAGTGTTTGAGGCTTTGATGGAGTTCGTCACGTGAGCAGCTGTGGTCGGTGGTCCCACAATCGTAACTAACTAACTGGATCAGGTATTGTTTCTAAGACAATTCGGGTTGGATTCTGTTGCGCGGCCGGTTCGGTAGACCTGCAATGCTCAGAGCGAGCGATCCTGTTTGTATGTGCGACTTTATGAGGAGGCGGAGTGTGAGTAGGACTGAGCTGTTATTATATAGATTTTTTAATGTTCAGTAGAAATCTGCGTTTCTGCGAAGAAATTGAGCCCTGAGGGAGCGCCTATCGAGTGTTTGAGGCTTTGATGGAGTTCCTCATGTAAGCAGCTTGTGGTCGGTGGTCTCACAGTCGCAGCTGGATCAGGTGGTGTTCTTGAGACAATTCGGGGTCTGGAGTGTCTTGGACGAGGAATTTCTTTTGCTTAGGTGTTCTGATAGACTCGCAATGATTACAGCGAGCGATCCCGTACGGAAGTGCGAGTTTACGAGGAGGCAGAGTTTGTAGGAGTAGCTCTTTTTTGATGTTCAGTAGAAATCCGTGGTGGTGTGGTTGAAACGTTGAAACGTCTGGCTGCGACAGCAGTTTGGATTGCCGAAGTGGTCACGATGACGTGAATGATTCTCATGGTGGAGTATTGGAATGCATTTCAAGAAATGAGATGTTTGTTCGTTACGAAGTTCCAAGTGGCTGGATCAGGTAGTATTCTTGAGGCAATTCGGGGCGGATTTTCTTGGACGAGGAATTTCTGTTGAGTAGGTGTTCCGACAGACTCGCAACGCGTAGTGCGAGCGATCCTGTCTGGAAGTGCGAGTTTATGGGCAGGCAGAGTTTGAGTAGGACTAGCTGCTTTCTTGATGTTCAGTACAATTCTGTAGTGGAGTGGTTGAGACTTGTAGTTGTGACAGGAGTTTGGATTGTCGCAGTGTTCATGATGAAGTGAACGATTCTCATTGTGGAGTTTTGGAACGCATTTCGAGAAACGAGACAGTTGTTTGCAACGAAGTTCCTCACTTTTCTGTACTCCACTCCTGCACAATGCTGCAGTAGAGCTTGATATTGTGGTAGAATCGCTTATCTGAGCACGTGAAGAGGACTTGCTAGACTGGTCCTGCCATAGAGCGAGGTGAAGAGCACGGTGAATGTCTTGTGAAATGTTAAATTGAAGTGGTCACTAGAGTGTTCAAGCGGCCGCTGTAATATTAGTCCTGTCTCGCGCACCTTTTTCCTTGTCTTACGATCATTTGGCTAGTTTGTTAGTTTCTGATTGCTAGCCAAGATGAAATTGAAAGTACTTCAAAGCTCGACACATAGAAAATCTGTAAACACTTGATCGAATGTCGCAATTCCGAGATAAGTATCACGCCATTGTTTTTGTAGTTCTCAGTCTTCGTGCGATGCGAACAAGAGGTGTGATAACCTGAGCGAGTGCTGAAAAGTTGTTTGAGTGCTTTTAGCAAACTGCTCAAAATAAACCTGCTATCAACACTGCACTAACTGCTACTGCTGCGTTTACACTGATCTGCTCGATGTTCAGGCTAGCACCTGAATTGAGCTAATTTGGCAAACATTCACAGGACCTCAAGTAGTTGTTGGAGGATAGAATGCCTTTGAATGAAGTACAGGGGTTGAATGCCATTTCTTAGCTACAAGACACTATTCCTACTGTGTATGTGCAATGTAGTGTGTAATTAGATACGAAAAGTGAACTTTGTAGTAATTCTATTAGAGTTGTTCGTTTGGAGCAAGAAAGTCTTAATGCAAAGTGGTTTGTTGCATGCAGGAGTAAATGGCAATACTCGGCTTCTACACGCCTATCGCAAGACAAGTTTGGGCGCATTTCCTTTAGTTACTTACGGATTTAGGAAAATTATCACCACTAGTTAGTCCTTCGAACTTGAGAAAACTGAAACTGAGCAGGACTGTCACAAAAGGGATTATTACAGATTGAAACTGTTCAACGTTCTCTAGATGGAGTATAAGTTGGTCGGAGAAGGAGAGTCGTTGCGGAGGTATGTTACTCACGCCAGCGAGACAGCCATTCAAGATCTGCTTGCGGCATCTCGACCTGAGCTCCAAGATGGTTGGAGACTGCATAGAATAAAACGAGGAGTAGAAATATGCCGGAAGAAGCACGGCAAGGTGAAAGTGGTGCGAGGGCAATGTTATGTTGATGTTTCTGCATCGGACTTCCAATCACTTACGAGTGTAGTTGGAACTTGCAAGGTGAAGATTCGTCTGTCGTTTTAAGGAACCACGGGTGGCAACTCTTCTCAATATGCTCTTCTAGTGCATCTAAGAAATTTTGATTTGTTAGTATGTAAAGACATGCAACTTATTTAGAAAGTGGACACTCCGAGGAATCTAATGACTCCAGAAGTGTCTAAATTAGAAAGATTGGACTTCCAAAATTGATTTGAGAACCTATAATAAGCAAAATTTCATATACAGGGGTTACCCTTTCCAGAAAATTTATTATGAGAAAGTTCGTTATAATATCTTATAATACAAGAATATTCTCCTTCTGAGATTATGAATACTTCTGTCATATAGATTACTTCTTAATAGTAGACATACTGTAATTCAATACTATGTGAGTGATTATGAAAATGATTATATGAGGATCTGAAGACTCTCTAAATGAATCCCCTGTTGTTTGCAGCGATGGGATCCACACTTTGTGGAGGGACACTATCTTCTAAGTATTGACGACAACCTAGACATCTTGAGACTTGTATTCAGTGGTGGAGCAGGGCCACTATTCAGAAACAGGGAGTTCATTGTCTATGAAAGACGAGAGACTATGGATGATGGAACTCAGGTAGGTTGGTTTCTACTTCTCCAGGATAACACATTCTCTTCCTGGACCTATTCTTGTGCCTTAGCTTCCCCAGGCATTAATTTGTGAGATATAAACAGGCTGTGAAGTTGGGTATACGAGAAGACTGACCCCTCCACATTAATTTAATACAATGCCTTCACGAGTAATGGTTAAGATGTTGGCGTGGCATGTATGTTTATGACCCTCGTTGGTGGAGAATGGCAGGGAGTTTAAAGCTACCTGTTGATTACATTCATGGTTAAGATGTTGGCGTGGCATGTATGTTTATGACCCTCGTTGGTGGAGAATGGCAGGGAGTTTAAAGCTACCTGTTGATGACATTCATAGTTAATAGTCATGACACTTATTGGATTCGATTCTGCCTACTGAAGAATGCACCTACTTATTCTCATCAACAAGCTGGTGGTGTTCTTTTGTGGTCACCTGCAGGTAGTAGTTGTGGCATCACTACCTAAGGAATTGGCTGACATTGTTCATCCTGAAGAGGGAAGGCACGTGCGCGGCTATCTGTTGCAGTCAGGATGGGTGATTGAGCAAGTCGAAGACGATTCCGATTCTTGTTTGGTAACTTATGTCTCACAGGTACTTGCTTTCTGCACTGTGTGAAATTCAATTTGTTGTTAAAACCTAATTATGGACCACTAGATGAGTGTCATAACATTTTACAATCAGTTTGAATCACCCTGTATTCCACCATCTTAATGAACGAACAGAGGACTGCTCTACAAATGTTTCTGCAAGGGTGTACTAGGGTTGATAACAGGACATTCAAATGGAAATTGTCAATGTCATGTACTGCTCTTTCATCCACAGTTCGATCAGTAACAACAGCTTTTACTCATCTCATATTCATTCTTTATGCAGGTTGACCCTGGTGGGTGGATACCTAAATGGTTGGTAAACATTCTCAGTGTGAGGCTAGTGCTGGTAATTGATGATTTGTACAAGATTGCTCAAAGTCTTCGATGATGCCACCAAGATGTCACTTCCTTCCAATCCTCTGTATATGTATTCACAACACACTTACCTACCAGAGTTGTACAGTCCTATTGACAGGCTCCACAACCGACAGGATCACGTTCTCTGACATCAGAGACGAGTATAGGAAGCTGAATCAGCAGCTTGTAGAGTGTTCGTTGGAAGGGCCATGGGCAAACAACATGCGATGTATCTCGTACTTGAGAATTTTCAGTCTCACTCCTTGTGATCATATGCTGAGATTGTCCATCTGTATATATTATATCAAAGACTTGTACAACAATTCGCAGTCCTTTATTGCGACTTCAACAGACTTATCTTGCATCTCTCTGGCCGGTTTGAATCAGGTACATGCATACGTGGCTCTTATTGGTCTTGAGAAGATCCTCGTTTGCAAGCATTACATGTTTGATCTCATATACAAAGTAGGGTCTTGTAAATACAATTTTTACCTCTTCACCTTTAAAATCAGATCAATAAGAAGCTAGCTAGGTATTTACAACATGCAAAAATGCTAGAAATTTGCCCATTTGTTATCATCATAGTAGGGTTCTTGCAAAATCATGTCACCCCTTGCTACACTAAGGGCCGGTTTACACTATGGACCATGAAGTCGGACCATGGAAGAGGGCCTTTTTCAATGGTCCGAGTTCATGGTCCAACTTCCATGGTCCGACTTCTTAAAAAATCAGTTTTGAAAGCCTTGGGCCCCTCACTAGGTGTAAATCAAATGTGAACCAAGAAGAATGACCATGCACCAAAAAGTTAATGTGCTGATTTTTTTTAATGCATGCCCAAAAAGGGCATTTTTGAGAAAAATTCAAGTTTGCTCATTTTCTTATCTTCTCTTCTTGTTAAATGTGTCGAAGATGTGGCTTGCAAATCTTCTCACAACAATTTTTACAAAAAAAATTGAGCAAATTAATTTGTACATGTTCAATGTAATTTACATGTGACATGACATTGTACCTTGTGTTGTACATTGAGCATTATTTGCAACCCATTTCACCATGTGTACTCGAATTCTTGAGTTCTAGATGTCCCACATTGTTTGATGAAACATGTGGGAGCCAATTTAAGGTGTAGGGCATGGAAGAAATGGTATGTCTCATGGTCTATGATATGATGAAGGCACATAGAGGGTAGACTTGCTTCTCAAGATACATTACATCATATAGATGTTGAAAAGTGTGCCTTGTGAGCCTTACTACCTAGTGGGAAGAGTTGTATATAAAGCCTTCAAAAATATGTTCATTAAAAATATATTATAAAGGCATTTCTCTGTCATGGGCCCCCGCCTTTTCCTACTAGACCACCTCTCTTGCCTCTCTCATTGCAAAACCCATTGGACCATGTCAGTGTATTAATTAGGCCTTAAAATATGTATTTTGGGGACCTCGACCTCCATGGTCACTCTGCCATTTTTTCCTTGGTGTAAACCGAAGTGGTCCCGGGACGAGTTCAGCAGCCAATCATCACTCTTACAACTTCCTGGGACGACTTCCTGCCCTGGGACGACTTCCTGGTTCATAGTGTAAACCGGCCCTAATTATCCCAATTTGTGAGGGAGGGTTAATAGTGAGTGTGGAAAATTAGTGAAGGTGGTACTTAATTTTTGTACGCTACGTAATTAGTGCCACCAAAAGATTTAGGGAGTATTGTTCATCTCAGTACTATCCATTGAACATACTATTCATAGTAGCACTATTCACTAAAAGTATCAACACTATTCATCTTGACACTATTCACTGACAAGCATTAAGTGGAATTCTTGTGCTTTCACTAAGACCCCATTACATAGCGATTCAAAATATGTTAAATACCAATATAACTTATAAGAGTCTTTCAAGAAGCATAATTTAATATTAAAGTTTCATTTCTAATGAAGTGAGAATTTTTCTATCCTAACCATTACATCTAAGAGGCGATTAATGAAGACATATTTAGATAAAGCGACATACGTGATATCAGAAGAGCGATCATTCATTAATGAAAATGAAAACAAAAAATTAATTATATATGTAATATATTGATTATGAATATAAAGAGAACACTAATATATGATCCATTATGCACATCATAAAAGTAAGGTGCTAGGCCTCAAAAGTAAAAAAACTTAAGGGTGGTCAAACATTATTGCTTGAAAATTGAAATTCATAAAAGAATTGTAAGTGAAAATTTAAATCGGAAACATGGCCGAAAATGTTCTCTACTGAATTTTCATTTGATTTGAGTTGCACATCATTACACTTCTTCTAGCTAATAAAACGTGTTTATTAAAGAAATTACTCTTAAATACCATTTAGAATAAAATTGTGGTAATCTATACATTTATCTGCCGATTGATGTATTGAAAGTCATTAAAGTGGAAGTGTGAATATGGAGATTCATAATTATTCCAACTAAATCCGTATATGTTTATATATATATATATACACACACAACTGTGCATGATTTATTTTAATATGTATAAATAAATTTATATTAATTAATTAATTAATTAATGTTTTCCTATATTATCAATAAAAATTGGAATTATTTGTAAATAGTAGCATTAAAAAATATTTTCAACAATAAAGAATTTAACTTCGTGCAAATCTAGTTCCAAAATAAACTTTTAATTACTTTCTAAATACAAAGTAGTATAATGTACCTTCAAATTTTACAATTGAAACTTCATTATAATGGTGAAGTATTATATATTTATTTTTATTTACTTTATTAATATAATCTCGGGGGGGACAGTGTGTTAAAAATTTAAGGATATAGGTGCAAACAACCATTATTTTATAGGGGGGTATTACTTTCAATTCTCTTCTTTTTTTCACATGCTATCATTATGTAAATTTCTACTTTGGTTTAATAGAAAAATGGCTTGCATTACTTATAATTCTAGATTACCTATTATTCCATACCCTATAGTACTTTAAAAATGTCCAGTGCCATTTTTGATACCCTATATTACTCTTAAGTCCAATTATATTTTTTAGCCCCCATGTCTTTAAAATACCCTATCATTTGTTCGCACGTATATTGCTACTCCAACCAATGACTACCCCCCCTGAGAATATAATTCACCAATAATGATTTGATGTATTTATTATTCATTGCTAATTGTTTTATATAGAGAAGGTTTATAACGCAATTCATCCAACATTCTTTTTGCATTAGGGGAGAACAAAATTGATTTATATTTAGAGCATGGTGATATTTTATGTTTGAAGGTATAATTAATTTTTCATTGTAACAAACGCTATGTTTTATGTTTATGTCCAATTTTTTTTGCATTAATTTGATTAAAACTCAAATTTTATTTAAATCATGTGAAGCAAGCACGGTGAAGTAAACTAAAAAAATGCTCCAGTATACTAAAACCATGTTTTTTTTGGTCAAAGGCATAAAAGTAGTAGCAAAGTGTTGTTTAAATTGGAGTTCTTTCCATGCACTAGAAGAAATCGTGTCCATTTCAACCCTAGGCCATTGCAACTCGCACCAAGAAAATGCATAAACAATTCAATTGGTAGGCAACCGGAAGGTACCCGTGGTGTATCCATGGAAGGTGCCCCCCGATTCCCAACCAAATTGATTTGTTTATGCATTTTCTTGGTGGAAGGTGTCACATAACATTATTCAGACCCATGACAGTGTTCTTTGGGACTGACAGTATTCCAGGGAATATCCCTGGAATTTTTCACATTCAGTCTGAATGTGAAAAATTCCAGGAATATTCTATGAAATACTGTCAGGCCCAGAGAACACTGTCGTGGGTCTGAATAATGTTATGCACCCGATTCCCAACCGAATTGATTTGTTTATGCATTTTTTTGGTGGGAGTCGCGATGGCCTATTCACAAGGAGGGTTGAAATGGACAAGATTTCTTCTAGTGATGGTGCACTCTATTGTTGTGTTAGTACTCAAATGTAAAATACCAAGATGAGATCTTCAAAATTTATCATTAAAAATATTGCTCAAAAGGTAATGGCTAAATCTAGTTTTTCATTATAAACTTGAGGGCACCATTAAATTTTTTTGTGGAGGTGTGTTGCATGCACGGATGTCAAGTAAAGCCCAGTTCCTCGTTCAGACGAGCACTTGGTGTGAGCCCAAAATGGTGCCCACATGTGTTATTAACCCTTTGAAACCATTAGGAGTTACATTTTGATGTTTTATAATTATTCTCAAAAATATAAAAAGAGTGAGGCTTGGTGTGAAGTTATGTTTAGGCCTTAGGCTTATGTGGTGTAGTTAATTAGAAGCTTAGCGGCATGAAGGAAGTTCTTTGGTTAGGTGAGTGTAGCATGTGGTGGACCAAGGGGAGCTCCTTGGGTTTAAATGTTTGAATTAAAACATGCTCTTGTTGGTTTAGAGGGTGAGGAGTTAGTGGATAGGATAAGGTCCTACTAAGTAGGAGAAAGTTTAAAGGGTTGTGGTTGGATGCCCTCTCCTCCCCTTCTCTCCTATCCTCTTTCTCTCCTTCTTCTCTCATATATCCTCCCTCTCTCTCTCTCTTTCTCTCCCTCCCCCGTTTGAATTAGGATCTATGTTGTTGGTTTAAGAGTTGAAGGCTTAAAGGATAGGATGAGAGCCTACAAAGTAGGAGAGGATCGAGGGGCTTATCTTGAGCTTTGAGGGGTGCTCACCCCTTCCCTCCCCCTATATATTCCTCTCTCTCACCTTCTTCACTCACTTGTGTTCCTATTCACTCTCTCTTCCTTCGCGCTCTTCCATCTTGCACGTATGGGTGCACACGTGTGTGTGGGCACATGAGCATGTTGTATTGAGAGGGGAGTGTGGGTAAAGGGGAGAGGTTCATACAAGGCCTCCTTACCCTCTCCCTTCCCCTCTCCTTCTCTCTCTCTCCCTTTTGTTGTTCCTCTCATAGAATTGAGTGTTAGAGTTAGAGTTGTGTGGGAATTAGTAGAAGGTTAGTGGAATTAGTAGAATTCATAGAGACTTGTAGGGACTTGAAGATACTTGTAGAGACTTGAAGGCCAATGCTCTACCTATTCAAGAGACTAGCATTAATAAAGCATCATGATTTCAAGTGAGTTGGGAGCTTGTTGAGATGGAAGCACATTTCATGTTACCACGAGCTTTGGTATCACACATGTGATTCTCAAAACCATCACCCGGACTAGGACGCTTAAGGGTGGTGGGTTTGGCCTCACACTTGGACAAAAGATTATAAAAGGTCATTGGTTGAAATTAACAGCTTTAACCAGTGCACTGTTCAAATCTAGGGTTTTGTCCAGTTCGTCAACCTGCCATGTCACCAACCAATGTAGCCACCTCAGTGGACAAGATGGAAAAGTGTTGGGTCTTGCATGGGAGGGGGGGGGGTTTCCAAATTTCTTTGGTGGAGGAATGCTCTTGCTTGTTCGATGAGGGTTGGTAGGGTTTTCCAATAGGTTTGAAGCTGAATCTAATGAATTGGATGGCACACACAATGGCATGATGATGTGGAAGTGCTTTGGAGGACAAAAGATTGGCTAGGGTGTCACTGTTCACACTTGATCTGGGAGCTTCTCTAAACTGGGTTGGGCCTAAGTGTCCACTTTGTTGTGGAGGTCCCATGTCTTTTGTGTCCCTAGCGGGTGCACCTTTCATAACATGTAGAGTGTATGTGAGTGCACAAAAAGGGTATTAATTTGAACTTTGCCGTACTACATATACATATGCTACACAAATTGTAACTCGTAGTTATGTGCATGTATAAAGGACCTCTAGAAAACCTACAACATTTGTATTTGTCTGGTAGCGTCACTAGACTTTATGGGATAAGTATTAATATTGGACAAAACTAGGATGAATAATTTTCTCATTCCCTTATGTCATCCATGCATGTATGGAAGATGTAGTACTAGGGTTTTGGAAGGGGTCATTGAACTGAGAATGAGGCCACTTCTTGCTTACTAGGGTTGCAAGAGGAACGGGTTGCATTTCTTTGTGAAGGCTAATCAAGGGGGATGCAGATGGTTATTGTGGGTGGTTATACATATGATAGGGGTTGATTGTTATTCAAAAGTATATTTGTATACTTATGTTAATGACAATATGTGAATGTAGTTTTATATTTTCTTCTGTACACATCATGTTGTCATTTGTATTCTTATCAATAAAATTGTACATGTAGTGTTTAATTTTACCAACAAAAAAAAACCCCCCCAAAAAAACCTTGTATATAAGGGGTTTTTAGAGTATGTTGCGAATGCACGTGATTCTTGGTTTTTAATGAAAGGTGCACCCCCTGGTTTGTGGCAGGAGGCATCATTGGGCCCCCCATTGCAACATATTCTCCATATTCTTTAAGGTTAACATGTTGTGGTTGGGAAGGGGAGCTAAGCCCTTCATGGACCTAGACCATGAATTGTGAATACCACTGCTCAAGGTATGAAGAAATGTATGTGGCCGACGGGAACTTTCCTAATTTTACTCCTAGGATGTGGAGAGATATAGTAGACCACATCAATGCTAGGAGCATTGAAAGTGACATGACATTCATATACACACCGGAACAAGTGTAGTCTAAAATAGATTCACTTAAGAAACGTTATCGCAACGAAAAAGATAAGAGAAGCGCAACAAGGGTAGGTATGTCCGGTGTTTGGCAATTGTATGAATTCTGCGATAGGATATGGGCACATGCTCCCAAGACTACAAGGATTCCTGGAGGTGTGGATACCGGGGAACCCTCCAATGTGCAAGGCTTGGCTCAAACGCCAATTACTGTTGATCTGAATTCTGTAGTAGGATTCGATGCAGAGGTGGAAGAGTTGGAAGAGCCAACAGTTACAGGGGTTAATGTGCCTCCACCAGGTGTTTCTCCCACGATGGCATGATCATCCACAGCTGCTGTGCAAGATGAATCACTATATACGTTAATTTGAGACTTTCTCTTGTCTCAAATTAATATATGGACCACAACAACATGGTCTAATGTTTGGGTCGTCCTACCTAAACCATCTTGATATGAGTTCTTAATTGGGTTCTTGATATGAACACCCGCTTCAAAGTATTTGCATCTTACAACATTCTCCAATATCTGTGTGATTTTATCCATGTTCTTATATTTGTAACTGTCTCAAAATGCTGAAAAGGTCCCAAATTAACGAATATAGTGATATGAACATGTGAGTGGTCAATGAGTTGGGGAGAAAAGAAAAGGGATCAATGTTGAATCTCAGTACATGTCGGAAGCACTCAAAAGCTTTGGTGCATTGTACAACGCAAAAGAGGACGTCAAACTGCAAGCCCAGATAGATTTAAATATGAAAATCGTTGAAATGAACGCTCTCACCAAGGATAGGGCGGTACAACAAAAAATCGATGTGGAGGATAGGATGAACCAAACACGAATCCAGGCGGAGGAGAGGATGAATCAATCACGCATTGTGGCCGAGGAGAGGAGGGAGCAAACACGAATTGAGGCTGAGGAGAGGTTGGCTAAGAGGGCTGAGGAGTTTAAAGTTTAAACTAATGATAGAATCATTCAGGAAAGGCGATCCAAACTAGTGCGACGATAGTTTGGTATTTTTTTTATAGATTAGTTATAGGCACGAGGATGGTTGGATTGTACCTTGTTTTTTTGGCTTAATAAGATTTTTTATTTTTTTGTTTTAATAAACAAGTACTTTCAATATCCAATATGTAAACCCCTAAAACCTACACTCTATATCTATCTAATATGTCATTAATATGCATTCAACTCTAATATATGTCTAAATTGTATATCTATCTAAACTCTAATATCTATCGATATCAATGCAATTTTAGATTTTAAAAAAAATCTTAAAAAAACCCAATTTTTTTTTAAAAAAATTGCCTGGGCAACCTTGGCGTTGGCTGCTAGGGCAGTTCGCCAACCATCCCGGTTGGCCACACCGGGCAGGGACCCCAGTTGGATGGTTGTAGGGGGGAGGGGGGGCTGTAGGCAGCCAGCCGAGGCCTTGGCCCGGCCTGGCACAAAGCGGCCTGGCTAGCCGCCTCCTTTCTCGGGGCCCATCGGACGGGGCGGGTGTGAGCCTTAAAATTGGCCCCAACGGCAATTTGGCTCACAATTGAGGGTTTTAGTACAATCATTAGATTAGTATTATGAATATTTGGCAAAAAGCCATTTAGATTATGATAGGTTAGAAAGAAGATCCTACAAGGTTAGCTAGGGGTGTTTTACCCTTGGGGTAAAAATCTTGGTAAGTAGAAAGTTAGAAACCGAAGGGTTAAAGGGAAATGCCCATTATCCGAATCGGAAATGTTAAGGTAGTAGGCTAGTAAGTAGGTAGGTAAGTTAGAATCAACCAAATCAAAGCAAGCAAAAAATCAAGCGGGCAAAAAAGGAGTAATTCCGGAAGCGGCCAAGAAAAGAAAAGAAGTGACAACTACAAATGCTAGGAATCTTGCCAACTAGGGCAAGGGGGCATGTTGCCACCCTTGTCAACTAAAAATGAAATCAAACGAAAATAGAAAAGCCTTTCTAAAGGCTTAGGCAAGTGGGTACGAGGTGGCATTCCTCCCCCATTCACCACCGAGGCTTGATTGCCACCATTCAAGGGGCGGGACCCTTCGGTTGAAGGAAGGGAGAAGGGGTCCAACCCTTCATTGAAGGGTGATAAAAACCCCCCCTTCTCCTTTCATTCTCTCTCTCTTCTCATTTTCAAAAGGGCGAAGCCCTCTCAAAATTTAATTAGGAGTTCTCCCTCTCTCTTTTCATTTTCAAAAGGCCGAAGCCCTCTCAAAATTTAGTTAGGAGTTTTTTCTCTCCTTTCATTTTTTCAAAAGGGCGAAGCCCTCTCAAATCTTAGCTAGAAGTTTTTTTGTTCTTTTTTCCAAGTTAGTGGGCGGAGCCCTGGATCTATGTAGTTAGAAGAACCTCTCTCATTTTTTGTTAGTAGGCGAAGCCTTACCTCTCTGTAGTTAGGAGAAAATTCATTCTATCAAGATCTATCTTTTGCATTTCTGTAGTAGAAAAAATTTGAGGAAAAAAAAATCATCTCTGCCTTATCCCAGTTAAAATGTGTGTCTGTGAACACACACAAAATCTTTCTTTCTTAAAGATGAATTAAGATCCAAACTAAAATTTAAGGCATTATGGACTTTAGCCACTGATGGCATAGATGCTTAGGTTACCAATTGCAACCAGAATGTAGTGTTTGCTTTCTCTTGCAAATATTTTTTGTTGCTATCCATATTCAGTCTTCAATTGCAATTTGGTTGAGATAGCAATTAGTTGTGATTTTCCAAGTCTGAGCTTTTGTCCGGCCTCCCAGAGCCGTTTCAGTACAGGTCCAAGTTTACGGACGTGCGTCCGTAAACTTTGAGGACTAATTGCTTAGAACATAAAAATTCTCCCGTAAGGTTTACGGACGTGCGTCCGTAAACTTTTAGGACTAATTGCTTAGAACATAAAAATTCTCCCGTAAGGTTTACGGACGTGCGTCCGTAAACTTTTAAGACCATTCGTGTAGAACAGAAAAAACTCTTCTGCACAACACATATACAAAGTTACGGACACGCGTCCATAAACTTTAGGGCTAACTGCGTAGAACATCAAGAAATTTCCCGTAAAGGTTTACGGACGTGCGTCCGTAAACTCTTAAGACTATTTACATAGGACGGAAGGAGTTCTTCCGCACAATACATGTGCAAAGTTTACGGACACGCGTCTGTAAACTTTTAGGACCAATTACGTAGAACATAAAAAATTATCCCGTAAAGTTTACGGATGTGCGTCCGTAAACTTTTAAGACCATTCGTGTAGAACAGAAAAACTCTTCTGCACAACACATTTACAAAGTTACGGACACGCGTCCGTAAACTTTAGGGCTAACTGCGTAGAACATCAAGAAATTTCCCGTAAAGGTTTACGGACGTGCGTCCGTAAACTTTTAGAACTATTTGCATAGGGCAAAAATAATTCTTCTACACAATACATGTACAAAGTTTACGGACGTGTGTCCGTAAACTTGGCTATGCCTCCCTTCAACTATCAAATTGAATTGTTGTCCATCTTACAAGGGATGATATAAATCACACTCGGTGGGTGTATACCGAGTCATTTCATTTCATAGGTTAGGATTGCCTTGGTTCCAAGGCTGGTGCGTCTGCGCTTAGTCTAGGGTATAGGTCTGGATTAGAATTAGGTATGAATTAGATTAGTGGAATTTAGAGCCACAATAATAACAACTAAGGCCCAACCTCCGGAGGTACTACGACGCAATTTTAATTCCCCTCCAGAAATCTAAGTACTCAACTTATACACCACCATCCGGGTTCGGCTTGGGCACCTGCAAGTGCAGGCCACCCGCACCGAAGGGCTTGTGTGACACTTTTAGGCTCCCTCGGAGGGGGGTGCCCAAAAGCGCCACAGCGGGCTAGCTGGTTGGGCCAGCCGCCGTCTTGGTGTGGCTAGTGTATCAAGAAGAGCTGGCGGTTAGTTGCAGATGAACCGGTTGAGTTTGAAAAATAACCGGTTGAAGTTGGAGACTTCAAGAGAATTACTGATCATTTTAGAGGAATCCATAGAATATACCTCAAATGAATAAAGCAAAACCGCAAGATGTCAACATGTAACCGACTGGATTTAGAATCACTGGGGATCTTGACCGACTATTCAACTCAACTACGATCACAGATTTTCCACAGAACTACAAGCTATGTATGTTTCCACTATTTCTTGACCAGGTTTAAGATACAACTGATGAACACTAACTTAATGCTACAGAAATGAGCATATTAAGTACAATTAGGGTGAGTTCCCATGTAGGTCGTCACCCACTAGATTCTAGATAATAGTGGGTCGGATGTGTTTGCATGTAGTTAATCACAAGCCGCCATCCAACCACATTCTGGCGGTTTGCTAGATTTCTATGTGTCCACTAAAGAATCTTTATTCTACAAGTGTTAGTCACGGAAAGATTAAGACCGGTTGAAAACTCAAGAGAATCAAATGTTGGTACCGAACTTTATCCTTAGTGACCGGGAGGAGGAGGTTAGTAGGTGGGCCCAAATTTGAGAAGATGGGAGTAGCTACACTAAATATCTTATTTATTGCATATGACATTTAATTTCACTATGGTAACTTTTTGGATGACACTTCTTATGAATAAGTGAGCAAATATTGTCACAGATGATGGATGAGTTCATCCGTTGGACCGTTGGCCAAAACCCTACGTTCTCTTGCCAGCAACTTGTGATGAAATATTGTCATTGAAGTTTGAAATTTGGATGAAGAATCACTTGGGAAGTGACAGTAATCACAACACTGGAAATCTATAATCCTCCCAGAAATTTACAAGGAGTGACAAACAATGTTGGGTTAACATTTGGTGTTGGTGACACGACAGTACGGTTTACAATCAGTATTGAACAAGATGATTACAATTGGTGACACTAAATGCCATATTTAGTGTAGCTTAGCATAATCAGGGAGTTGATTGACGACTCGAGGCCCGTCTTGAGACTAAGGGGCGCTTCACACAATGGCCAAAGCTCAAGAGGCTGTCGATTTCCACCAATCATATTGCAAGAAACCAAGAGTTCGGCCTCTCGACCCTTCACACTAAGGCCAAAGTCTAAAGGTCGTCGCAATTTAAAATGATTACTTTTTGAAGAAAGGCGACGGACTCCCAAAGAAAGTTTGGGTTGGACGGGAATGGAAACCCAAACTATGGTTGAGAGGTTGTTGGTTTTTTTCATAAAAAAATCAATCATTGACAAGATCTTGGCCGTTAGATTGGAGGGGTTGTTTTGGGCAAGGAATAAAGTGGGATGCTCCTTTGGGTTTGGACTTTGGGCTTGGCCTTTGGAAGCTTCACACTATGCCCGGCCGAAGGCTCCAATTCCTATATTTTTATTGGCTATTTTAAGCCCATTTCTTTGGACTCTCAACAAAGTTTGGCCACTCAATCCCACGGCCTCTCGACTTCGACGGCCATAGTGTGAAGCAACCCTAATTAAGTAAGATGTGCATTGAATCAGCATGATGAGGTAATTAACTAACTTAACATTCGTAAGGTGTTGCGGACATAATTCGGGAGGAAGAATGAGGGGCTGATCACACCGGCTAGTTCTAACACCATCCGTCGGCATCTCTGGCTGTAATAATGTGAAAAGTGGTGGGCCAACATCTATTTTTGAACATAATCCCCAACAATTTCACGGCTGGAACTGGACGGAAAGTTTTGGTGTGATCGAGGCATGAGAGGTCCAGATTGAGCAGCTTAGGCGTGGGGTTGAATCTGGTGGGCCGTCCTTGTGTCAAATGGAAAAGGTGAAAGTAGTCCGCCAGTGCCGGGGAATGGCATAATATCTGGCTTGCTGGAGACTGGAGATTGCTTTGAAGACCGGCGCCCTGCTTTGCAAGGGTTGCCAAGTGGCTGGTCTTCTTCATCGCCTGCCCACACCCAACGTTAGCTTGCCACCTTCGTCCCCTAAGCCCAGCCCCATCAGCGGTGGATTTCGTCGCTGTGTGGTAAGAATCTGGTGGCATGTGGCTTGCCAAGGGTCTGTAACACGCTGGTACATAACTTGGCACTTCCTCGCTCTCGACCCAGCAAAGAACACCAACCATCGAATTGTTTTCATTACAGTACTTCTTTCCTCTTCGGCCTCTTCCATCCATCAACCCGTGCGCTGCAGCGAAAAACCGTGAACGAGGAAGTTTGCAAGAGTGTGAAGTTGGTAAGGTTGATCTTATTTTCGAGGGGATTTTCTTTTTCTTTTCTTCCGGAGATAGACCTTGCGTTTCTTGTTCGAGCAAAGGAACAGCTTCTCGAGAGTGCAGGAGCAGTGTTGCGGTATTTCTTCGGCCCTCAAACCATCCAGCGTTGCAGCGAAAACTGTGAACGAGGGAGTCTTGCCGGGTGTGTGATTTGAGCGTGGGAGGAGTTTCTCCAGATTTTCCGTTTTTTGCAGTCACGGTGGAGTGGTCTTGCCATATTCGAAGTTGTGACTGCAGGGGGAAGTTTGTGTTTCCAGGGACATATTTTGGATTTTGAGAAGATGGCACTTAAGTCGCAGTCCGCGGTTGCACAAGCAGTGAGCAGCTTGCTAGTCACAGACCCCAAGATTTCGGCTCCCGCCAGCAAGTCCCCCGGTGTGGTTCCTCTGTCTGTGAAGCCCAAGCTCCAGAGCTCACAACTGCGGAGAACAAAGTCCCGGAAGCCTGTTAAGGTCAACTCAAAGGTAACCTCTGCCCTGCAAGTGGCACCATCCAATACTAATGCATCAGACGCAGCGGCCAAGATCGGAGAGGAGATTGCAACTTCGGCCGAAGGAATTTTGGATGCAGTGCGGTCATCCGTAGCTCAAGATGGATCTACCAGCAACATGCATGTCAAGAAATCCCCGGGTAAGGCAACCACGAAGACATCAAGGCGGAGGGCGTTAGCAATGTGCTTAGCCCTGGGCATGGTTGGTCCACGTGTGAGTAATGCATCGGCTGCGAGTAGCAATCCGGCAGCGTTACCAAATGCAACAGATCTTCGGAGAACTGTGTCTGCAATGCCGTTGCGGAGGACTTCATCTTCATCTATGGCGTTTAGGATGCCTAGCCAGCTTGTAAGTCAAGTGTCTCTGGCTACGTCTTTGAAGCAGACGAACCTACTTGGGGAGAAGGAAGATATTCAGAAGCTTACTACTATTCAATAACAGGATTATTTAGGTATATTCAAGTCTGCGTTGATTGATAGAAATTTGTAGGTTTCTTGCACTCAGGATGTCAAGAATTGAACGATCCTGCAGTTCGATAGATTTCTTACTGCTCCTGGGGGGTCTTTATCGCTTGTACAGTTAAGTTGAGTGACTACATATCATTCTTGTATCATATCTCTCTTCGACAATTTAAATTCAGATTCATATTTCTTTCAAGGGGTGGTATCTTTATGGTTACATTGAATCTTGGGGCGATTACCATCCCATAACACCATTAACATTTAGATACATTAAATGTGGGTTGATTGATAGAAATTCGTTGGTTTATCAAGAATTGAACTGTCTTGCAGTTAGTTAGATCTGTTTCCGCTCCTGGCGAGTGAGGCATTGTCAGATTGAGTGACTACATATCATCCTTGCATACTACTACGCTGTTTATGGTATTTAGTGTCATGTGCACTAATTGCAAGGGCCTAAACTAGATGCTTAGAGGTCTCAAAAGTGTCATGCCCGCCAATTGCCAATATGATTCCAATGTGAAGTTGTTAATCATCAATGTAACCTAGCATACGCCTCAAAATAGGGTAAGTGATACTATTACGCATGTGACAACTAAGTACCATAAACAATGCACTTCCTTGGGAACTTGATGTTAGATACGCAGTTCTTAAGCTAAGGTAGAGGGTGCTTAAACCAACACTTTAAGCTATTGCACATACATATGGGTATGTGGTTGATATAAAAAATATATATTCATATTAGCCTTTGGGCTAAACATATGTATCAAGAAAGAAAAAATGTTTTTAGTCTCAATTGAATATTTGATGAATATTCAAAGTCAAAACTACTAGCTTCCTTAAACCAATCCATAGGCCCCGTGTATGGCAACCTTGCATATGATGAGGACCCCCACCTTCATTGCCTAGAACCAACACAACGTAGTTGGGTACTAGACCCAAACTACATCAAAGCCCAAGTAGTAATGGTATGCAAAGCCACACGGCTACCTCCATGATCCCACCCGGTTCGCTTGGAAAACCATCACCTTGCATCCTGGGAACCGACCCCCTTGCATCCCAGGAACCAACCCCCTTGCATCCCGGGGAATGACCCTTTTGTGCTTTGTGAGCCTACCTCCTTGGCGTTGTGAATAGAATGGCTAGAATAGGCATTGACAAGCCACCCTAATCCCACCTTGAACCAACCCAAGATAGAGTGGAGCCCGTTACCTACCCTACGTGGAAGTAGTCGAGGCTGCTATGAGGTGGCACCACTAATGGCACCTAAAACCGTCACTCCGTGGGCCCATACACTCCTACACCGCCGGGTAACGGTTCAAGGTTGTAGAGTGTTGGCAATTGGGAGGCGTTTATAGGTGTTGGTTTTGGATGGGGTGTTGGATTTAGCATCCTCTACCTTAGTGTCTCCATAATTTCACTGGAGCCTCCACAATTCTCCTTCTCCCACGAAATGTTGACTGTTATGTGTCTCTGCTTCATCTTTGTCCTGCCAGACTAATTCACTCGAGTTTGCAAAATGAAAGACTCATGATTGAACTGGGATGCTTCCATATTTTTTAGGGTTATGGAGTGTTTGCTGCCTTGGAATGAGAATAATCTTTATGATGATACCGTAGAGGGCACTCTATTTCATTTTTCATGTAGTATCCACATAAGATTCAAGTACTGTAAGTGAGACTCGATCAATTTAGGAATGACACGTGGCACAATTGAGTGATTTATTTATTTGTTTGTTTTAAGTATTTCTTCGAAATAGAGAGCCCTCTTTCGTACTTGTTAATCTACCATGATCATGATCTCATGTTTCTTTATCTGTAGACCTCTTCAAGTTTTATTAACCACTCCACACTCAATAGTGAACATAATTGGGAGGACCTATGTATTAAGTGAAGACATCATCACCTGCATTTTCAATGATCGTAAATTATAAATAAGGGGAGATCCGATTTTCAATCTGTTTTTTGTTGATGCTTCATAGTTGATTTGTTAGTGCAACACAAGACGTTTCGTTGTGTAAGTACACCTTAACCTCTGTAATGTCACCCTCTATAATGTCGCTCTCTCTCTTATATCCCAAAACCCTAGGGAACGGATGTGCTTAGTTTAAATCCTCCTCCTTATCGTCACATTATCCTTTCATATATCATGAGTTTTGGCGTTAAAATAATCCACCAAAGAAGTCGAACCACATGCTTGCACGCATCACGTTATCATCATTATAAGTTATGGATCACTATATTCGTTAATTTGGGACTTTTTCGGCATTTTGAGACAGTTACAAATATAAGGAACATGGATAAAATCACACATATATTGGAGAATGTTGTAAGATGCAAATACTTTGAAGCGGGTGTTCATATCAAGAACCCAATTAAGAACTCATATCAAGATGGTTTAGGTAGAACGACCCAAACATTAGACCATGTTGTTGTGGTCCATATATTAATTTGAGACAAGAGAAAGTCTCAAATTAACGAATATAGTGATATGGTCATTATTACAATGTTGTGTTATTCCATAATGTCACATGCTTCACTAATTCTCCACTATCATGCATCCATGTTAACATTGTAGACCTCCTTAATATCATGTGCACTTTGATTGCCACAGGCGTAATATTAGGGAGGTTAGACTGTAAATGAAATTGGTAGAAGTTGGAGAACATGAAAACTAAACTGAATAATGCCTTATAAACTGTAAGATTTGACAAGTGATCGGTGCTATGCCGAGGCAATGAAATTGTGTCTAGTTCAGGGGTGGGGTGAAACATGAATATATGCTCCATGCTAAGAGGAGTGTCATGCAAACTTTTGACAGTTTGTTGTTGTTTGAAGCAACAGATATCAAGACATGAAGCAGCGCTTTTATTTTCATTTTTGGTAGATCGCCTGTAAGGCGAACTCTTTTCATTTTTTAAAGTGCTTAAGGCGATATACTAGGGTGAGCTGGTGTTTCTTACTGGCGACAGTTTGAAAAATTGTACAGCAAAATCAGGCGATGAACAAATTTTTACAATTCTTTTCATGGCAAAATATGAATTTCGAATACAGTGGAAGTGGCGACATTTTGGTGCAAGTCAGTGTGAACATGGCGAAAAAAAACTTTATTCACAACTTCACTGGCGATTTTATTGAGTTTTGGGGAGATTACATGGCAAAAAAACAATTCAAAGCACTCCATACCCACACTAAAAACTGAGGATGCTACCACATAGGACCTGCACACACACAAACAAATTGTAGTCCACAATGAACTTGAATTGCAAGTTCAAGTTGAAACAAAATGAAAATTCATTGCAAGTTCTGACAAGGCAAGGAAGTGATCCCTTCTTCACTAAGGCCAATTCACACAAAGAGGCCACAATAAAACTACAAACATGAAAACTGAACCACGCCAAGGATTCTACACAAACCTGGTTACTACAAATTGCTAGCATGGTGGATTGTAGCACCATTTAAACTCAACTAGGCATGGGCCAGATAGCGGCCTCTATCACCTACCTTGAACCACTCATCGAAGACCTGCTGGTACGGGAAACTCTCAAGACTGAACACCTTCTGAGAATACATGCCAACAGTAACTTCTAGATTTTCAACCAGGCTTGCTCTAAGTTTCGATTTCAAAAAAGCTAGAGACGAAAATGTCCGTTCATCCTCTACAAACCCGATCACGTGGGTCACAGCGATCTCTGCAAGTTTAATGAACTCAGAAAAATTCTGAGTGAGACTATTATTCCCATCTAGAACTCGCCAAACCTTGGTCAACGGATTCACGGTAAAGGGAGGTAGCATTGCAGACCGTGCATTAGACCGCATACAGGTTCGGAACAACCCACGTTGCGACATCAACATATCTCGGTTGATTAGCGGTTTCAGGAGTGCCTTCCCACTGCCTTCACCGATAATTTGGCCATGCCCATAAGCATCCATCAACGTCCGCAAATGTTTATCGAAATGATCATCTGCATCCCCTTGGCACCAATACTGAGGGTACATGATACCTAGAGCGCTCATCACGTTGTGAGCAGGGAAGCGGTTGTCCAACTCCCGTATGAGCTTAGTTGCTGCCCCTGCAACCAGACAACCACCAAATACACAAACCTTTGACTAATGTGGTCCTCTGGAAAGATACATCAGTAGTCCTTTCTATCATTTAAGCAAGACTAGTTGGAATTGCTCACTTTTCAGTATGGGTGGATGCATGGTTGAGTGGACCAATAGCGGACCATGTACCTCCATAGAAGTCTATATCCATCTTTTGTATATGCAATTGATTATTTTTAAATTTATTTTACACAAATTCTTTGAAGTATATAAAACTCAAATCAAAAGAAAAAAGTGTAATACCTTCATTTTATATTTAGTTATAATATTTTGAAAAACTGATCAAAGTTTGCTTTAAATATATAAATAATTCTAAAGACAATTAAGTATTTCTAAATAGAAGCCCACCTAAAGTTTATAGATCTTAACACTCATAAAAAAACTTGCCTCCGCAAACCTCTATTTTGATCCTATTATGGACTTCCAAAAATATAACCACATTCAGCCTCTTCAAAAGTCCATAACTATCATTTTAATAGCAATATTATTAAAAAATGATTTAGCTCCAAACTATTCTATCTATACTACAACACATAGTGAGTCACTACCATAATAATGTAATCATATACTTATTGAAAAAGCTACATTCATAAAAATATTTACTGGTGACCATAGTCCATACTGTTACTTTAAAAGTCCCATATTCTTTATCTATAGAAAAAATTTAAAGACAAAATTTTATTTGTAAAGACACTTAAGTTAACAAGCTATGCCCAAAGTTTCAAAAGGATTTATTGGGTAGATTTTTTTTGATTCAACTTACAATACAAAGAGGTATCCTGAAAAATGGCTGTGACAAGAAAAGTGGTCCACTCAACCATGCATTCACCCGTATGCCACGACCCATTTACTTTGCAACTTTCATGATTGTACATGGCAAGGCTTTTGCCTATTCAAGATTTCAAGCAAGAAAAAAATTCTTCAACATTGTTGTGAAATTTAAGCTAATAATGCAACAGGGGAAAATGCTGGGGAATCCAAAGCGTGGAAATATTATTGAACATTTATAATCGAAATTCTCAACTCAGTCTTGGGCGACCCAAGAGAACTGTATTTCCTAGTTACAAATTTGCGGAAGGACCTAATACAATGGTGAAGGACACTTATGTATATCTGAGTTATAGTAATATGGTTATACAAGGAGTGGTTGACATCTTGCTCAGTCAATGGATAGCAAACATACCCCTGGAAATGTAAATTATGAATCAATAACAATCGCAACCTTCAACAGAAAAATGCGTTTGAGCTCTCATCAACTCCAACATTTAGATATCTTTACAATGAGTTTGCAGAACATAGTTTGTCTCATTATCAGGTGCAAATATCTACGCTACAAACTTGGCAACCTGTTATCTTGTCATCATCTCCAAAGCTTTCCCTCCAAACTGACTCAACCGGCCATTAATAGATACAATTTAAGTTCAAAACAAAGCATATATCTCAAAAGCTAGAGAATTAAAAGTAAGGGCTACAGAAATGTCACTTGTGCATTCCAGTTTCACTTGAGACACAAGACCAACCCAAACATTTCGATCCATTGGTGCAAGTTTATGCTCAGCGTGAATTTGTTCACCATGGCAAACAAAAGATAATACTGCAGTGCCATCATTCAAGTCCGTGAGCCATTTGATGTGAATTTGTTCATGGCTGCAATCCAAAAGATTATTGAATGACCAAAACTCATCCGTGGAGAATCATGTTGCTGGATCCTCATACATGTTGTGCAAGGATGCTTGGCAAATCTTGACAGCGGCAATGAAGTCATAGATAAACACGTCTTTTTTTGTGCAAAAGTCACCAAGCTGTCCACGGCATCCAAAAGAGGGAGCAGACAACACATGCCGAGTATGGTGTAGGGGTCTAGCAAAAGTGCAAGGCAAGCCTGTAATACAAGAAATTGCACATTGATCCAAAGTCCCAATAGAATCTGAAATAAACTACAGCAAGCACTTGCATGATATGAGTGATTAAAAACTTTGCTCAAAAACTTGTAACCAACACATGACAAATACATGAATACAACCTTCTGTGTTCTCCTTTCTCATGTTATTGGAGAGACATACAAATCACACTAGAGCTTATAAATGTCATGAAGCTCTTGGGATCCTAGTAATTATGAATACTATTGGTTTCCTTGCAACAAAGAATTGCACTTCATACTCAAACAATCTCACTTGCCACAGCAGCTAGCAATGCAGAATCTTGCAACCGCTCTTACTCATGCTTCTTAAGATTGTGGTGATATACTCTCAGATATTCTGGCAAACATGGCACATTCTTGTCACCAATTCCTTGCCTACTGGATGTTGAATCCTCCTATTCTTCACTTTAAATTTCCCAAGAGAATAATTACATATGAAATACAGTCAAACGGGAGACTCAAATACAATCAAGGACTTTGCAACTGCTTTGAGTCGTGTACTGTGAATGCTGGTCACATTACAGGCAACAAACACTTGATATTCAAAATTCAAAACATAAACTTGGGATTTGTAGGTTCCACGGTGATGCAAATGCAAATATGAGAATTTGATACTAATTATGCTGCTTCTGAATAAGGAGGAGTGTTCCTGCTACTGCATGAAGTGACCTGTGACGCAAATTACTGATTGCATTCCACCTTCCTTACACCTCTGCTTCAAAGCAAGAGCTGCTTCTCTAATCGCTGAATCCAATGACTCAGATCTTAAAACTAGTAACAAGCCTCTGCTCTCCTGCCCTTTCTTTTCATCTGCAAAATGCATGTTCATATTCGATTCGGCTGACGCAGGATACCCTTGTGGTTGCGACAACGGGTGTTGGGGCTCCAAATAGTCTAATATATTCAACTTGAAAGAAAGCAAAGCAAAATAAAGCACAAGTTGCCAAAAAAAAGAAAAAAAGGAAACTAACCTCTGCTTTATCATTCTCTCCCAAATCTACTGTCATGGTATAGATCAATGTGCGGTATTTCGATAATAGGCGACGCAAAGGCTCAATCAGTGACACCCAACGAGTTTCCACTCGCTTCAACATCTTCAAGCCCTTAGTTTGCATCAATTCGGCCAAGGTTCTGAATTTTGTCAGCCGTTTAGGACTTTTGTTGGAGTACGCGTGAATCACAGAAAGAACTTTGCCGATGGATCCAAAGATTTGTAAGCTCTCAAGAGCCTTGAAGCCAAGTTACATCGATGGGCCACACAATGTACTCCATGGCAGAAAGGAGTATATTGTTCCCTCACTTGCGTAGTCACACCAGTTCTCACGCCTTGGAGAGTCGCCGCACCATCACAACTGAAACTCACAAGTTTTGAGGCCAGCATTTCGAAATCTAAACCCCCTGCCAGTTGACACAACCTCTATGATCAATTTTGTCAAATTCTCCGCATTGGAAGCACAATCTACCCGCTGCAGAGAGACAAGCAATGGGATCCGCACCCAATCTTGGACCACGTAGCAATGCACAAACAAATACGAACCAGTGTCTACCGCAGTGACCTCATTTACAGTAATAGCCAAAAACCTAGCCTTCTAGACGAACTTCTTGATCTCTTCCAAGATAATTTTGTACATGAACGAAGCCATGACCCAACCGCTGTTGTCACACCAGTGAGCGCTAGGCAAATCAGGGACTCCCAAGACCTTGTACAAATTTTGCCTGGACTCATACTCTAGCATCGGCCGACCACTCTCAAGAACTTGAAACAATGTAGCAAACTGCACTCTCTTCCTGCGAGCCTCTGATGTTGTGCAATTGTTGATTTGCTCCACCATGGAGGCAGGTGAGTGGGCAGCATAAAGGCGTAAGTTTTTTCTATGCTTACATTAGGTTGCTATGTATTGCTCCCCTTTTTTCATACCAAATAGTGGAAAATCTTTCTTTGTCATGTGCTTACCGTTGTGTTTGAACAAAGTGTCCGATTTCGGGGCCATAATGCAAGTTTTTCGATCAATTGCAGAGCAGACCTTGCATCTGACCATGTGCAAAATATCATCATCGGCCAAAATATCTTCAGTCCACGGGAGCTTTGCCGCCCACTCTGTCTAGAATCTTCGATGTCTGTCATAACGTTTTTATGCTTTTGGGTGAAAATACACTATGGTTGTACAAAATCGCACTCACGGCAACATTTCAGGGCAAGGTGAAAGTTTGGAGCCCAATTTATCCTATTTTTTGTTACTTTCTATTAAAAATGATGAGTAGGCATTGTGAACCCCAGAGTGGTCCACCACTCTGTGGGGTCACTTTTAGTTAGGATTTTAGTATTAGAAGTTAGGATTGATAGCGAATTAAAGAAAAAATTAGTCCATTTAGCGTTTAGTTCAAAAAAATGAAGGAAAATTACCGAGGACTTCAGCCTTCACCCATGAAGGAAAAAAATCTAGTTTTAGGTAGAATTAGTAAAAATGAAAACTAACTAGAGATAGAAATTAGCTAAGTTAGGAAAAATAGCTATCTAGGTAAGAGCCTAGTTAGCGGGAAAAAAATGTAGTTAGTGAAAGCAACTAGCTAAGATGATTAAATTAGTAGAGGCTAGCTAAGCAAGGGTTAGTTTAGTAGTTGGTGTGGGTGACGCAAGACAAGTGGAGGTGCTCGACGTGAGAAGAAAAATTAGCGCGAAAACTTTGAAGAAAAATAGCAAGGGGGCCACTTGTCCCCTTGCCCTTTTGCCAACTTGCTATAAAAAATTAGAATGAATTCGGAAGTTTCCCGTCGGAGCCATGTTAAAGGGATTTCCCCTCTACGTTCCATCGGTACCACCCTACTTCCGGTAGTACCTTACCGGTACGCGAACAGACTTAGTCCAGTTTTCCTTACCGGCATCCTAAGGTCCTGCCCGCTACCGCTTTTGTTGGAAGTCTCACTCTATCCATCCTTCGTAGTCTCCCTGCCTCTCCTTGGGGTATCCCACGCTTCTACTGGTCTTACGGTTGGTACGCCCCTTATGCCAGTCGAGTCGACCAGTACCCCTACCGGGTTCTCCTACCGAATTCTCGGAAGATCTACCAAGTTTCCTACCTGGTTCTCAACCGGGTTTCCTAGGGATCTACCGGTTTCTCTGCCGGATTCGTAACCAGGTTCCTTGGGGGTCTACCGGTTTCACTACCGGGTTCCTAACCGGGTTTCCTGAGATCTACCGGTTTAGCCGTACTACCTGCAATAACGTGGTTACATGAGTTCTAACATCCTACCACGAGTTTTCCCCTTTACCCCACTTCACAAATGGGTTTAACCGGTTTTTATAACCGTATTAATGTTAGAGTATTACTTGCCCTATTACTAGGATGGATTATACATCCTACCGAACTCCCTTTTTAGCACTCCTGACTGTTTCTCTTTTATACTACCACTCTCATAGTTAGTGTACAATCCATTCTTCTACCAGGACTCAATGTTGTAGTATGAAAACTCAGCTAAGAGAATATCATTCCCTTCATTCAGTGTATACATCTGGTACTACTGTCCCACAAGACTTCTCTGAAGATACCCCCATCCATGCGTTAGCTACTTGTACACGACTCTTTTGCCAACATAAGTAGTCCATTGCCAACTTCTCTTTCACACAACAAACAATTACCAGAGGTAAGGCAACTACCACTATAAGAAAACCACAAGTTCCTTACATCAGATTCAACAGTATCTTACTCAAGCAATCTAATACTCTTATATATATGAATCCTAGTACACATTCCTTAAGAATGAGAGAGAGAGAAAGAGAGACAACTCTTTCCTTAAGTACTTTCTCCTCATCTCTTTAAATCCATACTAACCACTCACTGGGACTACCCTATCCACTACTCTTCTACTCCTTATCTGCAACTACAGCACAATCTTATCCCTAATTGCTATTTCTGATACTACTACCAAAAGTAACTTAAAAGCCACTTTAACCTGATATTGCTAAAAATTACTGTCTACTAACCTTCTTTAACATTGCCCCCCTTCTAATCTAAATTCTGCCCTCGGAATTTCTAAGTCTTGCTACCGGTTACCTAATGCCTATGCTGGAAAGACCGGCTTGGAGGCGCTCCTGAAGACTCGGCAGCCCTCTCATTGTCTAGGAATTGTCGATGTGCCCTGATCTACGGTTGATACCACGGTGGGTCCCCTGCCATAGTGGGATGGTGACCCATGTCGAGGTCCCGGCGTCCCTGATCGTGATCGTGACGTCCTATCACCCACCGGAGGTCGAATTGCTGGGTCTTCTTCCGGATCGAGTGAATTGTCTTCTTCCGTGGCTGCTACCGGACTTGATTGCCGCTCTTGACTTCTACCTTGAGAAGGTGGTCTCGGGCGTCGGGGCTGGCTGGGGCTCCGAGTTTCTGTTGGTCGAGGAGGAGGAGATTTTGTCTTGCTCCGACTGCGACGGTCTGCTCTAGAAGAACGAGGAGAGCTCCTCGGTTGACTTCGACTTCTGCTTCGAGGTCGAACCGGTGGTGAGGAAGGTGTAGGATTAGTTGGAGCGGTTGGTGCGGAATTCGATGGACCAGCTCCGTCACCTGCTTCTTCGTCATCTGATTCTTCCTGGTCGGAAAGAGGTGCTTCAGGCATTTCAAACCCCGGAAATGCTAAGCGATACTCTCTTAGCTGACGAACATACTCCGCTTCATCCCTTTTAAAGGAATCAAAAAGCTCCCGGTAGATTTCAGTGTAACTATCTTCAATCTCCCGAGCTTTCTTCTTCCTTTCCCCACTCATTTCTACCGCTAATTGCCTGGCGAACAAAGTAGTATAATTCTGAACTACTTCGTGGAATTCCTCTAAGCGGTTTTTGCACAATACCCTCACGCTCTCAAGTTCCTCTAACTGCCTAATCCTATTCCGCAGACAGTCGATCTCCCTTTGCATCTCGAGCTGGGTCTGCCCTTCCGCTGGCGATTTCGAACGTCGCCTCGCGCTTGCTCGTAATTCTTCCTCCAGCTCCGCGATACGCGCTCGAAATCCATCTGTATTGCCCACCGCTTCCGCTAATGCAGCTTCACTCTCCGTCAATCGAGTGTTCAGCAGTTGAATTGCCCGTTGCTGGTTCTGATTGGCGGTTTCGAGGTTGCCTAATTGAGCCTCCCGAGTTGCAGCTTGCTGATTCGCCGCCTGCAACGCTGTTTGGAGACTTTCTGTTTGCGACCTCCAATAATCCTTCTCCCTTTCCACCGCCAACCTTGTTGCTTCTGCAAGGTCTGCATCCCTGTTTAATGCAGCCATTTGCCCTACCAGCGTCCTCTTCTCCGCTTCTCGTGCATTGATGACCCTTTTGAGTTGCTCTTCGGATCCTCGAGCTTGTTCCAGCAACCTATCTCGATGGGCCAATTGTTGCTGCAGCTTCACGACCTCCTTACTCATCCCTGCCATATTCCGATCCGCCCTTTTCTTGATATCTTGGCAGGCATTGTCGATTGCTTCCTTCTGATCGTTGCGAAAACGATCCCGAGCTTCTTCGGCCGACATTCTTAGGGCTGTCTCCAATTCCAGCTTCTCCCTAAGTTCCCTTGTGGCTGTGCTCACATTTTGGACCACCTTCTGATACTGGTTTAACGACCCTAAGACTTTGTCCAGTTGTTCTAGGGTTGCTTCCGGTATCAACTCGCTTGGCGGCTCCAAATGGAATGCTGCCCTATTCGATCCCGGTGATTCGAATAGCGGTTTCCTCGTCCCCGAAGGTGGTGTCTTGTGAACCACCATCTGCTTCCCCTTCCCCGGGCTTTCCTTCACCGGAGTGGTTGAGGGTGGCATCTGCGCGATGGGAGCGGGGCTTGCTTTCTTCTTCTTCCTCTGTCCCCTCGAACTCTCGCCTTCGGTTGTCTTCCTCTTCCCCCGTAATGCTATCCTGGCAGCTTCTCTCCTTCTTTGCTTCTCACCTTCCGATTCCTCCTCCGTTTCTTCATCATCGTCTGCCGGTCCTTCCGTGGCCTGGATGGCTCTCGAACTCTGCCCTGGTCCACTGATTGACAAGGGTGGTGTTGAAATGGTAACCGGAAACCATTTCCGCAGGAGCACATCAATCACCTGGGCGGCCACCAACACGGGTTGTCATGTTTCCGCTCCGGTCCTAACTCTTACCGGTGTGCACAACCTTTCTAATTCCTTCACTAAATTACGGTAGAGAATCGCCGCCCAATTGAATTCCCTACCCATCCCTTCTGCTAAACATACGCACTTCACTAAATTATGAGCTGCATATGTGAGCTTCTTCTTGAATACTATCGCCTGTAAAATAGCGTAGATCCTCGGAATGTAAGGTCCCGCGAACTTGATAACTGACCATCCCTCCCTGGTCAGTGAGTTTGCTCCCGAAATGTGCGATACCTGTTCGCCCCATTCATCTGCTGCAAACCCTGGAATCTGCGTGCTGCTAAAATTGTGCGGTAATCCCAAAAATTCTACTATCAACTCCTGGTTGATCGTGATTATCTTCCCCTTCACTATCGACGTAATGGATTTCTTATCGAACGATAAGTCTAATCCTTTAATAAAATCTATAACCAAATCCCTCCTCAGGTTTCCCCACCTGATATGCTTGAACCCGTCTAATCCTACCTTCTTGGCCCACTCATCCTCCTCTGCCATCGCTGCCCACTGATGAAACTTCCGCATCATCCTTATCTCGAACTCCTCAGGAATAACGTAGTTCTTCGGCGTTCCTGGCCTTATCATCTGTAGTGGTTGCGGCGGTGTGTTGGTTTGCCTCTGCGGCCTTCTCAACCGCCTATCCAACACTACTTCCTCTCCGCTCTGCTCACTTCCGCTGGCTATAATTCTCTCATCCTCTCCTGCCATTTTTCTTGCTGCTTCTGTTGCTAAAATCTGAAGGTTTGAATGGCGTTTGAAATTTTTGCAGCGCTTCGCCCTTTCCTTACACTTCTTGCATTGTGTGCTTGCAAAAATGAACGGTTTAAATAGATCGTATGAGGGTCTTTCCCCCTCATATCTCGTCATAACTGCCGTGATAATGAGACAACTAACTGACGTCGCTTCAACAGAATTAGTTCCGCCGCCGTTGTGGGTTGCCTCTTCATATTCCGTGCTATTATGACGGCTAAAGTTTTTTAGGTTTCTGACGTGTATATTATCTATTTTTTCTTGCCTATCACCCATGCTGGCCACGTCTGGGAAGCCGTCTTTGTTATGATTGTTACCCCCACTACCTCTTGCTAGGTCTAGGGTAATGGTGTCGTCATTATTACCATTGCTACCCCTACTACCTCTTTCTAGGTCCCGGGTAACCGGGTCGAGGTTAACTTTGCTACTGGTTTTGCTACTGGTTTCACTTAGATTACCGGTACCTCCTTTGTCTACCGGGTACTGCTCATCCACTCCGTTGGATGATGTCTCCAAGACCCTATAGGGTTTCAGTTTGTTAATATTTACCAGCACCGGTTTAGGGTCAAAAGTCTCTTCATTCACCAGCAGTACAGTGTTATTTGGTAAGACATACTGCACACGAAATGGACCATGCCACCGTTGTTTAAACTTACCGGGATGGTCCTTCGCGCCTTTGGGGAACCACAGGACTCTATCTCCGAGTTGAAATTGTTTAGGCCGGTAGTGATCCTGACTCCAAAGTGCTCGCTCCCACTGTCGATGAGTCTGAGTTTGTCGAGCTTGTTCTCTTGATTCGTCCAGCAATTCCAATTGTCGGTGCCTTGCTTGTATGATTCGTGCTGGTTGTTCCCCCCGATTCCTGTCCACTGTAGGCAGAATGTACTCGGTAGGCATTAACGGAGTCATCCCATAGACCAGCTAGAAGGGTGAGAAACCGGTAGCTACCTTGAAAGAAGTTCGGTATGCAAACAGTACCGTGGACAAGTGTTCGTCCCAGTCGTTGCGAAGGTCACTAATAAGTTTAGTGAGCAATGTGCCAATAAACTTGTTGGAAGATTCTGCTTGGCCATTACCTTGAGGATAGTAAGTTGTGGATGTACGGTGTTTTATCAGGTAATGGTCCGTGAGGTAATGAATTGCCTCGTTGATGAAATGAGTCCCTTGATCACTTACCAGATACAGAGGACAACCGAAACGGATCAGAATGTTTTCGTATATGAAGCGGGCGGTGACCACCGTCGTGTTTGTTCGTAATGCCTTGGCCTCAACCCACTTGGTCGCGTAATCTGTTGCTACCAGGATATACTTATGGCCGGTATATCTGCCTACCGATTTAATTGGTCCCACAAAATCCAAACCCCATTTCATGAATGGTTCCACTGGCAAGTTCGTAATTAACTGGGCCATCGATCGAGTATTCAGGCCTCCCGTTTTTTGACATTCGTCACAGCTACGGCAGTACTCAATAGTATCTTTGTGTAAGGTAGGCCACCAGTAGCCGGCATCCAAAATTTTGCGTATCGAGATGTGGGATGCCAAATGTCCGCCACCTACCCCCTTGTGTAGCAGTTCCAGTACCGCTCTAGCTTCCCTTGGATCAAGAACTCGCCTTGGTATCAGATCTTGCCCTTGTTTAAACAAAACCCCGTCCTTCAGAAAGAAACGGAAACTTTGAAGGGTTAATCGACGTTTTTGCTCTTCTGATAAATGAGGTGGGTACTCTTCGGTAGCTAAGTACGTTCTGAGATCTGTGTCCCACGGAACGGATATCGTGAAAAGTGTGGCATCCGTAGGTTGATCCGGAACGCCTATTGGAGGTTCAGACTTTGCTAAGCGTGTTAAACCGTCAGCTACCGTGTGGGTTCTACCGGGTTTGTATACAACCGTAAAGTCGTATTCTAGAAAGAGAAGTAATCATCTAGCAATTCGTCCTGAGACCTGTGGTTTGTTGACAAGGTGTACCAAGGCCATGTGGTCTACATAAAATATAAACTTGTTTGCCAGTAGGTAATGGCGAAATTTATGCAACGCATAAACCATAGCTAAAGCTTCCCTCTCGGTAGTTGTGTAGTTTCGTTCTGCCTTATTCAACAGTCTAGAGGCGTAAGCTATGGGCTGATCACATTTTCCACTAACATTTTGTGCTAGCATAGCTCCTACTGCTAAATTAGAAGCATCCGTATGAACGTGGAACTCTAATTCCCAATGCGGTACTATTAGTATTGGGGCATTGACATACCGGGATTTGATGTGATCGAAAGCCGTCTGACATTCTTCGGTCCACTTGAACTCTTCGGCCTGCCGCACCCGGGGAAGTCACTCCATTGGTCAAGTTGACGCCATGTGCGATAAAAGTGAATCTACTTTTTCTAAAGGCATCACCAAAATGGGTCAAATTTTATCAATTTTTTTCTCTCTAGTAGATATATATGGTATCTATTACATAGTAAAAAATGGTAACCAAATTTGATGATCTATTTTTTGTATAAAACATACCGTTTCTAACTAGAATGACGCAGAATTGAACTAAAACAATTACTACAAAAAATGAAGATGACTAAAAATTTCGAAAAATTATAAAAAAGATATTATCAATGGTTTTGTATCTCTAGTAAAAATATCATCATTTTAAAAATTATTTATGACATATAATATAGGGGTAGCAAACTTTTATTGCACGTAGTGGCCTAATGTGCATGGAGTGACTTCCCCGGGCTGCCGCATCAGCTTGGTAATTGGAGCCATGATGAACGCGAAGTTCTTGATGAAGCAACGGTAGAATTGAGCAATTCCGTTAAAAACTTGAATATCATGAGGGTTTTTAGGTGCTGGCATCGATACTAATGCTTCCACCTTTCTTGGATCGGGCATTTTTCCTTCCTTCGAGACGATGTATCCCAACACAATACCAGAGAATACAAAAAATAAACTTTTCTCCGGATTGAGGCTGATACCTGACTGTCGGCATGCTACAAAACATTGCCTCAGTTTCTCCAAATGGGAATCCATGTCGCTGTAGATGCTGAAGTCGTCTAAGAAGATTTTCATGAATTTGTTGAGAAATTCTTTGAAGACGGTGTCCACAGCGCGTTGGTATGTTGAGGGTGCTCCAGTTAAGCCAAATGGCATATTGATCCACGAAAAGGCTCCCCATTCGGTTATGAACGCTGTATGACGACGATCTTGCTTCCTGATTTTGATCTGGTAGTATCCTGAGTATAAATTGCATCGTGTCCAGCTACCTGGTCCAAGACTTCATCGGTAAACGGAAGAGGATAAGGATCCTTCTTAGTCGCGGCGTTCAATTTCCGGAAATCAACACATATTCATAGTTTCCCATTCTTCTTTGGAACTACCACAATGGGGGACAACCACGTGGCTTCCTTTATTGGCTCAATGAATCCTGCTGCCAATAGTTTATCAATGTCATGTTTGACTATGGCTGCATAATTGGGGTTCATTCTGTAGCGTGCTTGATGAGCTGGTGGCATCGAGGTATCCAACTCGATCCGATGTTCTGCAATGTAAGATGGAATGCCCTTGAGTTCCTGATAAGACCATGCAAAAACGTCCTTGAATTCTCTTAATAATTCCTCAGCCTCTTTTGCGTACCTTGGTTCCAGAGCTGCATTCAATTTGACACACTTGGGCTCTTCTTCTGTTCCCAAATTTATTTGCCAAATCTGCTCTGTTTCCGGTAACGTCCAGCCTGCAATCTTCAGGTTTTTAACCCTTTCGTGTGCTGGTGTATCATCCACATCAATGTCCCCAAGGATTGGCTGTGAAAAATGGCTTGGGTAGTTTTTCGATGATTCCTGATCCAGTAAGCAGGGTAGAGTAACAGTGCCAATCGAAAACAATTGAGGTTCGGTTTCAAATAGGGTATCTTCTTCCTCGTCCGTCACCCCTTCCTGGAAGTCATAGCAAATGAGCACCTCCGGTCTCCTGGTATTAAGTCCTAATTTCTTGGTTACTGGGATCACCCGAGTAGTGCCATTCCCTTCAATGGTCACCATGTTGTTACCCCAATCATGGAAAACCTTAGCATTCCGTAGCCATGGCCTTCCTAACAACATTGAATAAGAATCATCCACCACACTACTATTCATGACGGTAAATGTCACCGTGTAAGGTATGCCATGGATACCTATGCGAACATCTCTGATCAACCCTACCGGTTTAGTGGTAGTTTGATCTGCCATTCTTAAATTGTAAGGTGCAGGTTTTGGGGCTGGTAATCCCAACCGTTTTCGTAAATCCTCCGTGATAATGTTCACACCTGATCCTCCATCCAGAAGAACATCCTCCACAGTGTTTCTCCCGACTTGAACCGGTATGACTGCCATTTGATGATCAATGGCTACCGCAGCTACAATACTTTCAGGAAGTCGGTCTGCATTTTGTTGACGTGACGTACCTGGGGCTGTTAAGTATTCACGCAGTGCGGGAGCTAATTGCATCAATTGCTTCAATGTCAGCGTGTACTTACTATCCAAGACCTGGGATCCCAAATCCATCAATACATCCTTCAGTTCAGTAAACGGGGCTTGTAAGATTACCTTGGGTGATTCCATCTTAGGGAGCCCTATCCATTCCGTGGATTGGCTGACTACTGGTGTGTCCTGAAGTTGATGAATGGTTTGAATGAAATCATTCTTCAATTGCTCTTCCTTTTTCCAATCATCCGGGGATTTTGTCTTCAAGGGTTCCTTCTCCTTGAATGCTACCTCCTCGTTCACTTTGCTTCGAGTGGTTACCGCTAGAACCATGTTGACATTTGCCTCTTCCACTCTAGGCGGATTCCTAGGTTCCTGCTGCGGTGGTTGGGTTTGCCTATTTCTGAACATGGCCTGAGCCTCGTCCTTGTAAGGGCAAAAATACGCCTTATGTTCTGTCCTACCACAAATGTAGCAAGGTAAAGGCCTGTCGTTCTGCCTAAAGGGAGGTCTTGCCGGTATCCCTCGATTATACTGTGCCGCTACCTCATTAACCGCTACCGTGGTTTTTTCCTTTAGTCTATTTAACGGATTCTCTGGATTGAAAAAACATTTTTCCATGGTGTATCCCTTCCGTTTGCAGCAAGCACACACCTCCTCATTGGGTTTTAAGATTTGTTTTCTCTTCTCCTCCGGTTGGAAGGCACTAATGATTTTATGCCCATCCGAATCTGCAGTATTTTCTTCGCATAATACTGCCGCTTCTTTCAAGGTTACTAACGAGCCCTTTTCCCTAGCTGTAAGTAGCCGTAAGTATGATTTCAAACCCGTTCTGAAAAAGGTAGTTAGGAATGCGTCCTGTGGCGGGTCTTGCAAACAGTTTGCCAATTTGACTAACCTTTCAAAATAAGACTCTACCGTTTCTGTCTCCCCTTGTTTAATGTTTCGGAGAGCCATATAGACTTGTTCATCTGTTTGCACTTTCCTATAGCGTTTACAAAACGCTTTTGTCAATAATTCAAAATTACTATCTGGGTAATTGTTCAAAAAATTCTCTCCCCATTCTGACTCTTTGTCTTTCAATGTATAACAGAACAGATTTATCATCTCTTCATCCTCTATTTCACGATTCGTTTTGATAGCTTTCCTAAACACTCTAATATGAGCGTCTGGATCTGCACCCGACTGATACAGTGGATATGGCAATGATTTACGAGATGGTAAGGGCGTAGGTGTTACCGGAACAGGTGGCGGCATTGTGGTGTACCATGGTGGAAAGTAACCGGTTCGCATCCAAGGTGGTGTGTCATTCTTGTTGTCGTCCTCTTCTTCCCCGTCATCACCTCCCGGTCCTCTGTCCGGTGGTCCAGCAGATGGTCTTCCTTGGCCTCGTCTGAATTCGTCCTCTCGATCTCGCGAAGTCCCCTTCTCCTTCCGTTGGGCTCCTCTTCTTCCCATATCCTTTTGATCATCATCCGATCCTCTTTCTGGTGGTCCTTTTCCTGGTGGTTCGATAGGTGGTCCTCTTCTACCGCCTCCTGTGTCTGCTACCGTTTCGTTTCTTGTATATTGTTGTTCCATGTTCCTCTCCAATCCTGGAAAACTTCGCTGATCCCCGTTTTGTCCCCTGTTTGGATAATGTTTCACTCCTTCTACGCCCATCGATTCATATCCCTGTGATTGTGATGGCACGGTGTCCTTACCATACGTGTTCTTCCCTTTTTCCGTTTTTCGTGCTACTTCTGGATTGTCCCCTTGGACATTGTATTCTTCCCTTTGGTGAGAAGCTATGGTTCCCATGTACCTCTCATTCGGATAGTATGACGACCTATCCATCCCCCCTTGAAAACCGTATCGACCACCTGGGAGAGAATGTGGGGAACTGTATGGGATCACAGGGGGTGTATAATAAGGATTAGAGAAATGAATGATCGGTGGGTTTGGAATAATGGAGGTAGTTGGAACAATAGTAGTAGGGATTTTTGAAGAGTCGTTGTGAGGAAACGACTTGGTACCTAGATGATGATCATTTAGGAGGGATCTGACAAAATAACACTCAATATCTCTATGACCCGGAAGATTGCAGTATGTGCAATATGGGGGTGCATGGTGAGAACCAAAGTCATCGTCCCATAGATTTGGAAGAGTAGAAAATCTTACATGGCGTTGCTCTGTAGGAATGGTCGCCGTAGGCAGCGCCATCGTTTGGAATTCGTGAAGTTGCCGAAGTTGTTGAACTCTGGAAGAAACGCCACGAGAGGGTTCCTGTGTAGACATGTCTTCCATAGTAAACCAGGGTGGTGGAGGATGCCGTGTAGGTTGGTGACCGGAATTCTGTGAACCTATCTGATTATCATCCTCTTCGCTACTAAAACTCATACTGACCTCGGGAGTGCTGGTATGGTCGTATGTTGATGAAATTGTGATGAAGGGTGTTGTAGCATGCATCACTTGGTCGGGGTGAGCGGAATCGACTGGTCGACCCTGACCGATGCTGCCTCCAAGAGAATTGACGATGTTGACCTCGTCGTGATCGTGGATGTCATTTATGTTCTTCTCCTTCCTGATGCGTCTCTCTTCCATGTGGCTTGATTTGTCAAGCATGTACAGCAGAGGAGAGTCCGTTGTTGTTGCCGCTGGGATTTGTGCGTTGAAGTTCCATTCCTTCCATGGGTGTGTAGAATTCCGATCGCCGTCTGTTGAGGGAGTTGGTCCGTCAACGTGATGCCAGTATGTTTCTTTGTCCGGTTGTCCCGCGTGCGGATGAGTTTGTTCTGTTTCAGATACGAGATCAGTTTCCAAGACCGTAGCCAAACGCTGCCGTAGCCCCCTTGTCATCACCGCCATTTGATCGCTGATCGTAGCCGTGGAGTGCCAATTGTTAACTGCAAAGTTTTCCTTCTATGAAGGGTTTACTCACAGAGTACCGAACCTAGCCGGTATAAGAGGTATTTGCCAATACCCAGCGGCAACCGTTATCTACGATGGCGATAATGGGGATGAATGATATAAGGGCTGCAGGTTGGTGTCGGTCCAGAAGGATCTTTTTAATTGAGAACAGATTGCCCTGTGTCATGACGAGGAAAGATTACCGGAACCCAGTCCGTGGTTCATTGTCAATCCCCAGCATGGTCGCCAAATGTTAAAGGGATTTCCCCTCTACGTTCCATCGGTACCACCCTACTTCCGGTAGTACCTTACCGGTACGCGAACAGACTTAGTCCAGTTTTCCTTACCGGCATCCTAAGGTCCTGCCCGCTACCGCTTTTGTTGGAAGTCTCACTCTATCCATCCTTCGTAGTCTCCCTGCCTCTCCTTGGGGTATCCCACGCTTCTACTGGTCTTACGGTTGGTACGCCCCTTATGCCAGTCGAGTCGACCAGTACCCCTACCGGGTTCTCCTACCGAATTCTCGGAAGATCTACCAAGTTTCCTACCTGGTTCTCAACCGGGTTTCCTAGGGATCTACCGGTTTCTCTGCCGGATTCGTAACCAGGTTCCTTGGGGGTCTACCGGTTTCACTACCGGGTTCCTAACCGGGTTTCCTGAGATCTACCGGTTTAGCCGTACTACCTGCAATAACGTGGTTACATGAGTTCTAACATCCTACCACGAGTTTTCCCCTTTACCCCACTTCACAAATGGGTTTAACCGGTTTTTATAACCGTATTAATGTTAGAGTATTACTTGCCCTATTACTAGGATGGATTATACATCCTACCGAACTCCCTTTTTAGCACTCCTGACTGTTTCTCTTTTATACTACCACTCTCATAGTTAGTGTACAATCCATTCTTCTACCAGGACTCAATGTTGTAGTATGAAAACTCAGCTAAGAGAATATCATTCCCTTCATTCAGTGTATACATCTGGTACTATTGTCCCACAAGACTTCTCTGAAGATACCCCCATCCATGCGTTAGCTACTTGTACACGACTCTTTTGCCAACATAAGTAGTCCATTGCCAACTTCTCTTTCACACAACAAACAATTACCAGAGGTAAGGCAACTACCACTATAAAAAAACCACAAGTTCCTTACATCAGATTCAACAGTATCTTACTCAAGCAATCTAATACTCTTATATATATGAATCCTAGTACACATTCCTTAAGAATGAGAGAGAGAGAAAGAGAGACAACTCTCTCCTTAAGTACTTTCTCCTCATCTCTTTAAATCCATACTAACCACTCACTGGGACTACCCTATCCACTACTCTTCTACTCCTTATCTGCAACTACAGCACAATCTTATCCCTAATTGCTATTTCTGATACTACTACCAAAAGTAACTTAAAAGCCACTTTAACCTGATATTGCTAAAAATTACTGTCTACTAACCTTCTTTAACAAGCCACCTCGGCGACGGGGTGACAACCTCGACCGGAAAAATTCCCGAGCCAAAATTTCGGGAGGGGGTCGAAAAATGAAACCGGTGACGGAGGGGTCCAACCCCTTTTTTAAAGGGTTTAAAAACCTCCTCCACCCACCTTGAAAATCCCCTCTTAATTTGATTAGCGGGCGAAGCTCTACATCAATGTAGTTAGAAAAAAACCCCTTCTCTTTCCGATAGATGGGCGAAGCCCTAGCTCAATGTCGGTAGACAAATCTCTCTTCTCTTTCAAGAGATGGGCGAAGCCCTACTTCTAAGTAGTTAGAGAGAAACCCTTCAAGTTCTAGAATTTGGGCGAAGCCCTACTTCAATGTAGTTAGGAATAATCTCTAATATTTTGCATGTCTCTAGTAGTAAGGCTTGAAGAAAATTCCCCCTTACTCTCTTCTAGTTAGAATGTGTGTTTTTGAACACACAAAAATATCTTTCTTCCGTAAGGTAGGTTAGAATGCAAGTCAAATATGGAGGCAGTGCAGACCTTGGCCGTTAATGGCCTGAATGCTTAGGTTAACACCTGAAACCAAGATTTCGTATTTTTTTCTTGTAGAGATTTTTTATAGCTATCCATATCCTGTTCACATTTGCAAATTGGTTAAGGTAGCAATTAGTTATGATTTTCCAAAGTTAAGGCAAAAAACTAGGATGTTCACTTAGGTAGCGGCTGCTGGATCAGACCTGCTGACCTTATCAAAAGTCAATCAAAAAATATATATTGTTTCTAAGTAGAATTTTTTTTCTTCATTTTAGGGTTGTTTAGAACATGTGATTTGAGTGAGTTATGAATTAATTATGAATTTTCAAATATGAGGTACATAGTTTGAGCGTTTCTAGTTGACTGCTTCATTTCAGGGAGACTGCTGGACCCATCTTGGCTCACCTTACCAATTTCATATTTTTCTTTGGTAGACCATTTTAATAGTTTTTCAAGGCTATTTAGAACATATGATTTAAGTGAGTTATGAATTAGTTATGAATTTTCAAAGGTGCAGTACATAGTTTGAGCAAGTCTAGTGGGCTACTGCATTACAAGGAGGCTGGTGGATGTATCTTGGTTTACTCTGCAAATTTCATATTTGTTTCTTATAGTCCTTTCTGATAGCTATCCAGAGATATTTAAAACTCTTGATTTGAGTAAGTAATGAATTAAATATGGATTTTTGAAGTTGAAGGATAAATTGAATAGACACCGTACTTTCAAACCTTATAACTTTTGCAAATCTTATCCGATTTAAGTGAATTTTAGGTCCCTAGAAAGCTAATAAGGTGAACTAAATGAATTAATTATAATAGGGCTAAGATTATAGTACACTAAATTAAAGTTTAACCGCAATCAAGTTAACTTCAAGGACGGAGACGAGATCAACGTCCGGAAGGTGGAGCAAGGCGAGGAGGTGGCGGCTCGGCTGACATCAAGCCCAATCGAATGAAGAGCATTGAGGTAAGCCACTAATCCTAGCCTTCCATTTAGGATTGGAGGGAGCGCGGCTAAGGTACGCAATTCTACACCTACTCACCTATCTCGTAAGGTCAAGTGGTTTGACCACTTGACCGCCAAGGGGGTGCCCAACTCCATTGTTTTTGGAGCCTCTTGGTATGTTTGTGATAGTAGCTTTGATTATTAGAAAGTTCCGTATGTGGTGAAGTCGGGTTGATCACCAACACGACCACTCTGAATGTTGTTGATGGAAAGGTAGGGTTAATGGCCCACGAATCCATTATCATGTTGTTGGTCCCAAGGGTTAGAGGTGATGGCCCCGATCCTTGAAGATTGTGCAACAGGTTGAACACATAGGTTGCCTTATTCTCCGGTCCCATCAAGTTGAGTTTCGTGGTCAAACCGTTTTAAACTAATTAATAACCAACATAATTTTTACAACCCCCGTGGGCAAAAACCAACCGGAAACTTAACTCGAAAGATTGATACTACCTCCTCCGGCGGCAAAGATCGGAGGGTATAAGTGTCAATCAACCTTCAAGAGACCCGCACAGGGTCTTGAAGGGTTCGGGTTAGGGCGTGCACCAAACAGGTAGGTGGTGATGCCATAATATATGAACATAGTAAGCTGGGCTTTGTGTAATCAACCATAAATTAAGAAGGAATGTTGAAAGGGTGGGACTTAATCAAGATCCCCCCGTTTAGAAAACTTAATTTATAAGAAGTAAGGAATTAGATGTGGCCAAGGTAAGAGGTAAGGTTATTTTATTCATTAGGGTTAGGTTGCTTTGATTCCAAGGTTAGTGCGTCTGCACGTAGACTAGAATAGATTCGGCATTAGGTTAGGAAAAATTAATATAGTTTGGATAATTAACTTAGGCACTTAAAATCTAGGCACAACCTATTGAAAGGACACAACGTGATTATCAAATTCCTCTATAACCCAAAACACTCATAAAAAATCACAACATCCGGGTTCGGCTTGGGCACCTGCTAAGGCAGGCCACCCTCACCGAAGGGCTTGTGTGGTACTTTTAGGCTCCTTCGGAAGGGGGTGTCCAAAAGCACCACATGCATAGTCTTACATCTCGCATACATTGAAGATTGCTTGACAAGAATTGACTTGCATCCACTAATTCATCATAATGAATACGAACATGTAATGTTTGTATTGTCACAATTTCAAGGCTAACATAAATGTATTCATTTTATGAAATTATAGTTTAAATTCTTATTTTTTAAAGAATCATATTCAATGATCTAATCATTATCAACATCCCCAACTATTTCTGTATGCCTAAAGGAAGTATATAACACAAAACCCTGGCAAAGGGAGGTTTACGATTGGCGGGCCAAAACATGTGTTAAAAGTCATTTTTTGAATACCTTTAGGTGTAGATGGGTCTGCCAGTGAATTTGGACAAAAATGATTGTTTCCCTCCAGAAGGGAGCATCGGAGATTTTAGCCCCTATTTGAGCTTCAGTCCATAAAAAACGATTAGGGTTTCCTTGTGTACTGGTTTAGTACACCGCATACTGGTTGTACATCATGAGCCAATCGTCGTCGACCACGTGGTGAGAAAAACAAAGAATGACCTAACACCTCCAGGTTTAGGGGGGTGCTTTTCGGCGACATTCCCTCGTCTACTTCCGAATTTGTAAAGGGCGGAGTTCTTGACTTTGTCGTTTCTTCATAAAAAACAAAGAAACCATCCATAATAGAAAAGCGACCAAGTTTGCCGCCTGGATACATGGAGTACCGATCATCGGACTTTTTGTACTACCGTACCTTAGGGGCAGCTTCGGCACCTTGCTGCCAAATATTTAATTAAAGTTCAAAAAGTAGGTTCGGCACCTTAAAATAGTATATTCACATTTTCGGCAATTTTCTCTTTTAATTTTTAAAAATCCAACTTAAATTCATTTTTAATTTCCTATTTAAGCTTATATCTTGTACATCTCTCTTGCATTGAATGACAAGTAAGATGTGAGTGAAGAGTTGAGAATGCTCTGTGCTTTATGCAAGTAGAGTGGAGTTGTGTTCAACAATGCATATGGGATATGTAAACTTTGAGGTGAAGCACCTAGTTAGACTTCATTTTTATAACACGCATAACTTTTGCATAGAGTCTTCAAATGACATAAAATTTGTTGGAGGTGAAAGATTACTTGATTTCTAAACTTTTCTTAGACCCACAAAATTCCAAAAAAGTTGATCTTCTATGCACAAATGAGCTCCGAAAAACTGTTATGAACGCATTTTAATTTTTTGATCTTTACACGGCTGCAATGTTTTGTCCATATCTTTTGCATAAAGACTTATTTTGACACAAAACGTGTTGGAGGTGGAAGAAAGATTGATTTCTCAACTTTTGGTAGTTGGACAAAATTCTATAAAACTTCATCTTCTATGCTCAATTGGACTCCAAAAATTTGTGTACAACACATTTGAAAAGCCTCACCTAGAGTCTTGCTACTTCTTAACCCATATTCTTTGTGGACTAATGTAAGTGAGCTTGATTACAAAATGAGCACCTTCTCTCCTTCAAAATTCACATATGCTTCCACTTTAAGTAAAACTCTAGTGAGAAGTAAAAAATTCTTACATTTCGGCAATTTTGAAAAATAATTAATTTTATATTCGCCAAAAAATGGCAATAATATTCCAAAATTTTCGGCATCTATTTTTAGAATTATTTTGTGCCGAAGCTGCCCCTAAGGTACGGTAACTGTACATGGTGGTACTCAAGGGCAGGGGGGCGACCGTAGCATATTATCACCCCTTTGGTCTTTGAAGTCTCCGCCTTACTCCTCACGGTTGCCCCTTTCTTGTGCGGAGGGGACTCCACTTCATCGTCTTCCTCTTCAGCACCATCAGGTACCTCCCGCAAGCCAAAATTATCAAGGCCATTAGAAGAATCAGACACGGCGATGAGAGGGGACTTCGAACAGATGATGTGAGTGTCAGAATCAAACAAGGCGATGAGAGGGGATTTCGAACAGATGATGTGAGTGTCATCGGATCTGCCAGATGACCCTGGAGTTACAATTGTGTCTATGAACACGGTGTGATCGGTCTCTGTGGAATCAGTCGAAGGATAATCCGCAATGCCATTAGACTAAGCACCTGGCACATCGGGGAAGCGAGAATCGAGCACCAGATTTAGAGGTTGACCGGAGCCAGAACCACGAGAGCTCGAGAAATAAGACTGCAATGTTGCCTTTCGAGCCGCCTTTCACCGCGCATTCTCCACCGAAATAACCTTCACTTTCTTCTCCATACGCGCGGACACCAATGCGTCCCAAGCAGCTTTCTTCGTCTTTGTCGCCTCCCAATCTGCCTTGCCTGCCAAAGGATCAGCTAAATCCTTGTTAAACGGATCCATCCTTGCAATAAACAACACTCCCCAAACCCAATAGCGAAGATGCACACGACAGTGAGTGATTGAAAGACAAACAAAAACTCGCAATGTAAATGGACAAGGATAGATTACACACCGTCGCCGAAACAATTCCATCATTCATTTCCATCGCCGCTCCACTCCTCCTGCAATCAAACATAGAAAACAAAATCTGCGTAGTGGCCACAAATGCACATCCTTCACTTTGGTCGCGTACACCCACCCTATGCCCTCGAACCATACTGGCGAATAGGCAAGGCAATCGAGTGCAGCGAGTGGAAACTGGAGGTGAATGCGAGCGCAGATTGTGGCAAACTGGCGGTAAATGCGAGCGTGGGACATGGTGAGAGAGCTGCTGTTGTGTAAACCCTAGTGGCGAGACTCATCCCTGCCCCGACGCCCCGGTGCCGGTTATCGGGCGAAACCCCTGCCCAATTGTTAGTGCCTAGGCGCCTAGGTGGCCGCCTAGGTATCTGTACCGGTGCCCGGGTGGCGAGCCCGGGTTTTTTTTTTTAAATTTGCTTTATTGGTTCGCCAAGAGTATTATTTTGGTGCAAACTGGCTTTTAAAAGCCAAATTTAAAAGGACTGACGTGAAGTATTTCAAATTTAAAAGGACTCACGTGAAGCCAAATTTAAAAGGACTCACGTAGTATTTCAAATTTTGGGAAACGTCAAAATAAGTGTCAAAACCAATAGATTTCTCAATGTCATCCCGAGGTAGAAATCCTTGGAAACTACGATGAAAGCCCAACTCTGTAAATGGTATAACCAAGTGCACTACGGAGAGAGGGAGGACTCACGAACTTTCGGGGGTGTCAGATCCGGGCTGGGGCAGTACATTAATTTCATTAAGTACATTTTATACTTAATTCCAATAAGTACATTTTATAAGTAATCGCGTATGAATACTTGTGAAAGTAGAAGGCATTACCTTGAATACTATAAAATATACATACTAAATCAGCACACTAATTTAAGTGTCATTTTAGAATGGACAATTTCAAATGGTAAGTCACAAAAATTATAACCTCAATGTTAATGAGGGTTTTGTAATGTTTTTGACCTCCAAGTTAATTATGTGCTTCATTGATGGTTTCACTTCCGGAATGAAATCCCAATCGATTGCTTATTTACTAATTGGAAGTGCATATATATATATATTGGATTTTAGACCTTGAAGGTGAAGTGTACTCAATTTGGGATTTGTAGTCAAGCGGCCTTCAAGAATACAAGGACAATGTTTTTTCGAAGTTGGGCGGGGCGGGCAACAGTTTTCAGTCGGGTTCAAAAATTTCTTTGGAGGGGCTGCCCCAGCCCGGATATGACATCCCCGAAAGTTCGTGAGGGGGTGTTTAACGTCCTCCCGGAGAGAGGGAATTCTCATATACAAGCGTACCTCTCATTCATTCAACATAAAAACCTTAAAATAGTATGCAACCCGGAGGTTTTTTGGTTGATTGGACACTGGAATTTGCTTTAAAGACCCCGAATTAGTGTACTCGAGGTTCTTTGAGATAAATCAACAACAGACGTATAGGGGGTCAAGTTATTATGTTGGATGGATGAGAGGTACGCTCATATCATACAATCATTCACTTTCTCCATGCAAAACATTATGCTTATCTAACCTAAGCCAAGTACTGCAACTCCAAATTCGCGATATACCAACCAATTGAGTGAAAGATTAGTAAGCAAGTGCACAAACTCCAAAAGCCTTCAAGACAATGATGATTGCAAACACTTTAATAGGTAAGTATAATATATTAAACACAAAAATGAATACAATAGAGTGATCTTTAATGTTTCTCAAAAGCTCATCATGGTTTGGTGGTGAGTTCTGACCCACTTTCAACATTTTATAATGTTTAAGGAGTGTTCAAGTGGTGTCAAAACCTCCAATTGTAACAAAATGAAGGGGAAACGTTTGACTTTGGCCAATAGACATATGGCTTATATAGAAGTGAACTCCTTAGCAAACTTTCGAGAGCGCCATTGTAGGTGCTTTCAAAAGTGTTTCCACAAAATTCGCATTTTCAATCCCTACTAAACCATGAGCTTTTGAGAGGCTTCAAAGGATAAATCATAACTCTAATGCACTTAAATTCTTTCTCATTGATTTTGTAGTAGCCACAATGATGTCACTATTGTATCGCTAAATAAGGTAGATATGCCTAAATCAAACATTGTCATAATCTACACCTTTATTTGCATGGCATGTGATATTTGTGAATCTAAAAATGGACACCATAAAAAAAGACTAAATTGGATTGCATGCTCAAAATATGCTAACCATTCTAGGCTCCATAGTCAACATATTTTGTTTTGTTTTTTGTTTTTTTTGGGGGGGGGACCTATATGACCACTCAATAACCACGAGAATCTTCACTTTGATAATGAATAAGATATTCATATGAGCTCTGAAAATACGAGGCAAATGGCTACATGCGCGATTTGAATTTGCTAATCATATCGCACTAAATGCAAAATCCACAATGCAAATTTCTCACTTATATCATAATATTATTTAGACCCATGACAGTGTTTTGTGGGACTGACAGTATTCCAAGGAATATTCCTAGTATTTTCACATTCAGTTTGAATGTGGGGAATATTCCCTGGAATACTGTCAGTCCCACAGAACATTGTCATGGGTTTGAATAATGTTATGTGTGTGTTTCATATCTACAAGATTCAGTGGGTGTAGAGACAGAAAAGGGTATTTGAATAACACATGTCTCTACCATAGGTGTAAGTTACAACCTCAAACTATGAAACTGCATGATGCAGAACCATGACACATTGATACAGGCGACAACTGCAAGTTCCTCAACATATGTAAAAGGTCATACTGTACTTGAAAAGAATTCTATCTCATTAATGTTGAGGCACAAGAATCACAGCTGTCACTTGAGGGACAACCTCCTTATCTCAAATGGAACTGAGCCTAGATAACATAATCAGCCATGTGGGTTGGTTTCATGACTTTGGAATACATCATTTATATTTCGCAGGCCCCATGAACAAGTAAGAATATTTGTTTACTATTCATACATTGGGGCTGACACATACATAGGATATTTGGGTGGAGTTATACTCCGGGCATTATTCACAAGAATCATTGTTCATCCCAACACTATTATAGGAAACATTGTTCATCCTAGTATCATTCATTGAAAATATTATTCATAACAACACTATCATTGAAATACTGGCACTATTCACAATATTCATACTACTGTATTCATATTGGCACTATTCATACTTGTACTTGCGTCAGTTTCGTCCTATTTTCTAAGTTTCTTCCCATGAAGGTAAGATAGTGGAGGCCCATGTCAAATGCTAAATACAAAATGGAACATGACCATGCAGCTGAAATAATGTTATGTCAGGCCCACAATGACGAGATCGTATTTTTTTACTTTGCAATGTCATTGCATATTCTAGAAGATACACTAAGGGTTGGTTCACATGGGGTCCAAGTCCCACATCCCACTCATGTTAGCAAGTCCCAACATGAACATAATATTAGTAAGCACATCCTTCAATTGGGTGGGCCGCGGATCCTAGGAGGATAATCACACCATCTTGTAAATTTTTACACTCTACGTTACAATGTCAACAAGATGATGTAGGAAGACTCTTACTCTGCTGAATAATGTTATGAAGGCAATGTCCCAACTTTTGAGCCTTAGGAAACCATTAACATATGGTTTAAATTCTCTAAAGTCAAATCTAGTTGATTTTTTTTTGGCAAAAATCTCGGGATTTGTGTTGAGAGTTGAGTTTAGTTTTTTGCTCGACCCAATTCTCAACACAAGTCCCAAGCCTCACCTCCAAAAAGTGTTGCCATGTGAACATCCATGTCATACCTAGGGTCTAAGGACTTGGGAGCCCATGTGGAATGGTAAGTCCCAACTTCCATGCTCTCATTGGTTGAGATTGCACACATTGACCTCAAGTGACTTGGAACTTAGAACTTGGAACCCAGTGTGAACTGGTCCTAGCTATTCCTATTGTTGTGGGCAGAAAATTAGCGTGGACATAATTAATGTGGGCCACATTAATTTGGCAGTTGAGGTGGAAGTAACATGGGTCCAAGACCCAGAGTCTTCCCTAAGTCTTCGTGAAGATTTATGATCAACACATTAAATATTAGTTATAGGATATAAGTTGCATGTATCAAATTAATCATCCACATTAATTTTCTATTAGAAAATTACTGTGGCACACAACAATAGGACTATTTGGTATAACTTTCAACTACACCCTAACCTCCGTAATATCACCCACCGTGATAATGTTACTTCTTCTCTTATATCCCAAAACACTAGGGAAGGGATGTGCTCAGTTTAAATCTCGTTGTCACATTTCCCTCCCATATATCATCGATTTTGACATTAAAATAATCCACCAAAGAATTTAGAGCACATGCTTGCACACATCACGTTGTCATCATTGTAATTATTGTCATTATTGCAATGTTGGCTTTGTATTATTCTATAATATCACACGCTACACTAATTCTCTATTATCATGCATCCACATTAACATTATGTACCTCAATATCCCATGCACTTTGGTTGCCACAGGCGTGATATAAGGGAGATTAGAGTGTACAATATTTTTACAAATTGTAAAAAGGTGAATTTCACACTCTTCACTAAATTACATCTCATCAAACTTGATGCATTTCAAATATCCTTCCACAAAACTTGGGGTCATCATTGATTCCAAGCCTGGAGGATGCTCGGTGTAGAAATTTCGAACTACAGAACTAACCTCATTTCAGTGCAACAAAATTTGTGATGGCAGCCGGATCAGCTAAAACCGAAACCCTAAAAATCTCGCACTATACTTGAAGTACAAATTGATTTTGAAGATACAAATTGAGTATCAGGATGCTCCTGTGTTTGATGGTTTTTGATCATTTCCTGATAGAACTTGGAACCCTACGTACAACTTTTGGATACAGAATTCAAATGAGGATTTATCCCTTTTTCAAATAGCTGACAATATACAACAATCTAAATCACTGTGTCTGTCTGATCACTGACATGCTTGGAAGCTCCGAACGACACTTGTGATGCGAGCTTCCAAGTTGTTGCAAAACTTGAAGGGGAATTGCTTCGAAGGTTGGGTGTCCTTTGAAAATTATTCTGGGACATAATTATATCATCAGCATGCTTTCGAAGGCCACTGAGAGCCAGACAGACGATTAAAGCCCTCCGTTTCATCGGCCGGGGCGTCGTCCTGCCTGTCTCCTTCAAGTAATTTTGGCCATCGACAAAGTCTGCAAGTACGGCATTGACAGTGTTGACAAAATACTCGTTGCTCACTTCATCCTCGTCGCCATTGGAAGCACTCAGATCAGGAGAATTTGTTTTTGTTGTTGTTGTTGTGTTCTTCTCTTCTTCTTCGTGGAACTTTGCATGCGATGTTGTTGCCATGTTGAGCACCATGGGATTAGCGCTGCGGATCAGACCGCCATTTGCCCTGATTGTAGGCATGGCAAATGTTCGGGATGATGATGATGATGATGATGATGATGGTGGACGACGACGATCGACCGAAAGCCTCATCGACTTAATTCTCTTGTAACTCAACCGGCTCGAATGTTTCTGTAACTTATTAGTGCTGCCGTGGAATGTCGGGACAAGTTTTGGCAGATTTGGAGGGGTGAACGTACTTGTAAGGGTTTCTGAGGGGATTAGAGAAACCCCCGCCTCCGCCATGGCCAGAAGAATGCTGATCACCTTCCAAACAAGAATTAACCTGCAAAACTCGTGCGTAGAATCCTGCAACCGAAAGAAATTCGCTGTTTCTTGATGGTTTTTTGATGTGTTGTTAGAGTCCGCAGGCCGGCGGATCCGGGAATCTGCAATAGAATTGAGCCAGTCGAAGAACAAACCTCAGGCAACCGAAAGAAGTGATTCCTTGTTATTTCTTGGTGGTTTTATTGTACAACAAGCAGCATCCAGATTCGCCAATCCCCAATCCAATCTATATATTCGTCGAACACCAACAACAACTTCTTCCAACCATGCAAGAACCACCTCAAATCTTGCTGCAACGGATTCACAGTCCCTGGTTCTGATGGTTTTCAATTATGCGCAACAAGAAGCAGTAGCAAGCAGCAGCAGCAGCAGCAGCAGGCAGATTCACCAATCCTCAATCCATTGTGTAGTTGGGTATTTATCTCGGAGGACAACAACAACAACCTCGCAAGATCCCAGAAACGCTTCATGAACACTCCAATCCATTCACACCAAGCTTCACAAGGAAGTACCCGATCATCACTCCCACGAACGAACCTACCGCGTGGGGTTCGGTGTTGTGGCTTACGATGTCAATCTCTTTGACCCAATGAAATGAAAATGGAATGGAATTGACTTTAAGGTCCGGGAAGCCAAGAAGGTTCATGGGACTCAAGGGCCGGTTCCATGGGCCCCCAGTCCTAAGTCCCACTCAAGGTACCAATTTCCAACATGGAGGCAAAGTCCCAGCTTTTGAGCCCTAAGAAACCATTAGAATACGGTTTATATTCTTTAAAGTTGGATCTAGTTGATTATTTTTTGCAAAACATTCTCTGGACTTCTGTTGAGAGGTGGGTTTAGTTTTTTGCTAGACCCAATTCTCAACACAAGTCCCAAGTCTCACCTTCAAAAAGTGTTGTCATGTGAGCATCCATGTCATACTTGGGACTAAGGACTTGGGAGCCTGTGTGAAATGGTAAGTCCCAACTTCCATGCTGCCAACGGTTGAGAGTGCATGGATTGAACTCAAGTGACTGGGGACTTACGACTTGGAACCCAATGTGAACCGGTCCTAAATATACTTTTTACTATGGGTGGAAAATTGGCATGAAAACATTAACGTGGGCTGCATTAATTTTGTAGTCAAGGTGGAAATAACGTGGTTCCCAGACCCATGCTCTTTCCTTATGTCTTCATGAAGTTTTATGACCGACACATTGAATATTAGTTATTGGATCTAAGTAGCATAAAACAAATTAATCATCCACACTAATTTTCTACTAGAAAATTGTTGTGGCCCATAGTAATAGGACTATTTAGTGTAACTTTCAATTACAACATTTCTACAAAGTGTAAAAAGAGGAATATTCACACTCTTTACTAAATTAGATTTGGTCAAATTTGATGCGTTGCAATAGCCTTCCACAAACCTTGGGGTCTTCGTTGATTCCAAGCTTGTAGGATGGTTAGTGTAGGAATTTCGAACTAACCTCATTTCAGTGCAACAAAATTCATGATGGCAACCGGATCAATGATCTCTAATGGAGTTTTATAGGGGACACTCCAACATGAAGTGTGTCTCATTTTCAACCACATTGTAAGAGTAAAAGTGGCATAATCTATTATTTCTAGAGATTGGGGTTTTTGACCACCATCCAGTTTCAATGGGAATTTAAGCAAAGTGTTAAGCAAAGTGGTACGATATCACTTAATGCTAACTTATCATTATTAGCTCATATTGTTAAATCTCAAGGCTTAGTGCAGAATGAGGTGACATTTTTTTATTTCCCCAAAACAAGACCGATCAAGTCAAATGTTAACTTCACCGTTGTGACATGTGGACACATGAATGTTATAATAATACTAATAATGGCATAGATGTTAACAATGAGAAGTGTAAAGTGTCAATTTCAATTGCTGTTGGGCCCTTAACATTATAGATGACCAACACTTGGTGCGACCAGACACTAAGTTCATAGGTTGAGGGGTGCCGAGATTGACAGAGCACAAAATTGTTAGAAAGTGAGAAAGTGAGGGCCTCCTTGACTTGTGGACGTGGTAATCTGGTGGTCCAAGCCTCATCAGCTGCAAGTGCACTTTCTACAATCTTAACGCGTTATATACGCATCACGCAAAATTCAAATGATTGCCACTTTTTCTGTCAGATCATGTGGCATTGGACATGATATTAAAATAGAATTGAATTTCTGCACCTATAGGGCCGCTTCCCAGGAGGTTTGACTCAACTGCAACAATGTGTGGCACAGTGTCTGCAGAGTTTCTTGGGCAAAATCCTAGTGATTCCAAGTCCAACCGGTTACGTGTTGACATCTTTCAATTCTTCTCCATGAAATTTGGGTATATTCTTGAACTTTCTCTAGAATGATGGCTAAATTTCCTGAAGTCTTGAACTTCAACTGGTCGTTTCTCAAACTCCATTGGTTCATTTGTAACTACACTAAATATTGCATTTAGTGTCATATGGTATTTTATGTCACTGTGGTAACTTTTCTAATGACACTTCTTATGAATAAGTTACAAATATTGTCATCTCAAATTACTCTTAGTTCATCATTTTCGGTATATTCTGCATCCTTAGTCATTTAGATATTTTCATGAATGATTGAAATTTGGATTAGAAAAATCACTTAGTAAGTGAGAATAGTTACAACATTGTAAATCTATACTGCCCAAGTTTTTTTACAAGGATTGACAAATAGTGTTAGGTTTACATTTGGTGTTGGTGTCACTGCACAGGCGGTTTACAATTAACCCAAGCAAGACAATAGGATTAGTGACACTAAATACAATATTTAGTGTCACAGCCAGTTCTCCCATTCATTGACGTGGCAAATTAGGAGTCTGGTGGGTTTGGAACACAAGAAGCCAGCTCCTTGGGCATGTGCCGAGCACCAGACTCTGAGCCATTCTCATTGGTTCCAGTTTTCCCTCAAAAATCTGGTGAACAAATAATAATGCAGTTTTTAATATGATGCAAGGATCATTGCATTTATGTTACAAGTGAGGTCAGTCCTAGAAACTAATGAGGCTCTGATTCTTGGATATTGGCCCCTGATAATTCCATGCTGTCAAGCAACCCAACGTGACTTCTGATTAACAGTGAACGAAAACAAAAAGGTGACCTTGCACGACAATATTTGGTTCCTGTAAGGAACGTCTCCATCATATTGACAAGAAAACAGTGAAAGGAAATTAAAAGCTCAAATCCTCCAACTCATCAACTAAATCATGTTGTTTAAGATGTCAAACCACTGTACACCACATATGATCAGTGTCATGTTTAATTAATGTGCCCATCCAAGCAAATCTTCCCCTCCAACAATTACAAGTGAGCTGCACTAATATGCAATGTGGCAAAAAAGCCCGGTGGATGAACATTGATCGTCCAGTTTTTGCCCAACAATTTGGTGAATGAGTGCAGTTTTAAGAATTGTTGCATTTTGCATTGGACATGAAGTCGGTCCTAGAAATTAATGTGGCCCAATTCTTGGATACTGACTGCTGATAATTCCATGTCTTAAAGCAACCCAACGTGCCTTCTGACATCGGTGCGCAGTGTAATAGATAGCCTGCATGATCAACATTAATTGGGTCTCTGTAGCCTCCATCATTCTGGCCTGGAATTAGAGGAAGAAAAATGCATCCTTGAGTCCTACACCCAATCAACAAAATCATCTGGTTTAAGGATATAAAACATAAACTACATATGAGGATTCTCATGTTTAATGTGCAAATCTCCCTGCTCCCAATTAATTGCAAGCGAGATGAAATAAGCATGGTAAATTCGGATGGCCTGAAGCATGATCGAGAAATTCCGAAGGTGATGGCCTCTTTCCTCACTTGAAGGGTGTAAGGTGGAGGTCCGAAAATCACCTGATTCACAAGGCCTCTGCTCATCATGGCTTTGCAGTAAATCAAAAAACCCAGGTGCCAATCTAGGGTTAAACCCCGCGCTTGCCATCAACATTAACCCCATTTGATCCGCCTCGAGCTCAGCTTTGCGCACCCAAGGATGCAGCCATGGGATCATTATGAAATTCTTGACATTATCATCAGTCAAAAATTTGCTCAAAAATAATGATGCTGCCCATCTACCCATCGTTTCTCGCTCCATCCCATGCCGCGCCAATAAATGTGCAACCTCGTGTGCCAGAATGGTCGCGAGGTCATCCTCGGTACGACAAATTTTCAGCAGCCCCGTGTACAATACGATTGACCCTCCCGGAAACGAGTGTGCATTAACCATGTTCGCATCTACAACCACCAGTATCCAATTCAACTTTTGATGGAAATGGTGCATGAATCCCATCTCAGAATTATAATATCCCTGTATCGCTCTTTGAATGAGCCTCTCTGCGACACCACGCACCCAAATGCTGTCGGGATGATTGTGTTGCAGGATCATGTAATTTAACTTGAGCCACACCATGTATTTTTTGAAATCATGTCGTCCTATGAGGATTTCCTGAGGGACAGAAACTTGTATGAAATGCTTGCGGCGGGTGATTGGAATTGTTTGCGACGTCCTGAAGAATGTGTGGACAAAGTACAGTAGCCTCAAGATTGTGCAGATTAGCCCCAAAAAAATTGATTCCACCCAAATGGCCATAATTAACCTCCTCGGGTTGGTCTGATGCAAGTGTAATCATCTAACAATAAAGAAACTCTCAAACTATTTTTTCATTTCTTTCTGGTAGATTTTCGTGGTCGGCTCCTTGATCAAAAACTCCTAATGATGTACATAAACACAGTATAATGGCGATGCTCAAATTCCACCCAGATCGAGCAATTTTCATCTCCTGATGAGATCCCAACCCTCCGAATGCAAGAGACTACAAATGATTGAAAATGCAAACAGCCTGCAGTAGTGTGGAACTGATCGTCCTGGAATTAGGGTTTAGGGTCTGTGGTCTAATCTGCGAGAGTAGCAGGTTGAGATGTTCTCTGATGAAGGAAATCCTCCAAACATATTTTGAATTCATATAATTGCAGTAAATATGAACCCCAACAATAATCTCCCCATTCACCTCACAATTGACGCAGGGCTGCAGGTATGCCACAAACCCATAAAATCCATTAACCCAGGCTCCCAGAATCACTCTCCACAGACAGAGATCAAATCTGGAAAACCTTTTGGAATGTGCTCAAGTCCTCTGATCCTGCAAAACACATGACTATCTACGAATGCCTTGATCTGTTTGTTTCCATCCCTAAACAACACGAGCATTAATGTGACTCTAATCTGAGAGGCCCGCAGATTGAGAAACGATCTCCGTTGAAAGGAAATTTTCCAAACAGGATGTGATTCTATGGAACGTCATGTGATTTCACATGTATTTACACCCAACAACAATCTCTAAATTCAACTCACAATTGACCGATGGCTGCAACTATGCCATAAACCCATGTACCTACTGAGGCTCCTCAAGGAATCCTATCTATAAACACGAACCTAGTAATCCCTTCGAAATATGCTCAAATCCTTTGATCCTGCAAACACATGACTGCCTCTGAATGCCTTGATCTGTTTGTATCCATCCCTAAACAACATGAGCATTAATGTGACTCTTACCTGAGAGGGTCGCAGATTGAGAAATGATCTCTGGTGAAGTTTCCAAACAGGATGTGATTCCCCAACAGCAATCTCCCGATTCAACTCACAATCGACCGATGGCTGCAATTATGCCATAAACCCATATACCTATTCAGGCTCCCTCAAGAAATCCTCTTCAGAAACACAAATCTGGGAAACCCTTTGGAATGTGCTCAAATCCTCGGATCCTGCAAAACACATGACTATCTATGAACGCCTTAATCTGTTTGTTTCCGTCCCTAAACAACACGAGCATTAATGTGACTCTAATCTGAGAGGCCCGCAGATTGAGAAATGATCTCCGGTGAAGAAAATTTTCCAAACAGGGCGTGATTCCATGGAACTTCATGTGATTTCACATGTATTTGTACCCAACAACAATCCCCCAATCGACCGACGGCTGCAAATATGCCATAAACCCATGTACCTACTAAAACTCCTCAAGAAATCCTATCTATAATCACAATTCTGCTAGTCCCCTCGGAATATGCTCAAATCCTCTGATCCTGCAAACACATGACTGCCTCTGAATGACTTGATCCTGTTTGTATCCGACTGCCCAATCAAGCAAGGCATCACTCACTCCAATCAATCATTTCCTGATGAGTTCTCGATTGTTCTTAAGCGCAGGTTCAGAGATAGTCTCTGATGAAGGAAATTCTCCAAACATTTACTTGATTTATTGTACTAATTTCAAGTATGAATTGCAACAATTGGAATCTCCTATTTTATGAGAGCCTATGAATCACATCAACGTGATTCCCGAGGGCCCGCTTTCAGATGGTACGAAAACTTCCAACCCCATCACACCCAAAACAAAACAAACTATGTTTCTTGATCATACATTGACTCGTACCCCAAGGTTTTTTCTTTTTTTCTTGTGTTTTTCTCAAGGTGAGTATGAGATATTTGTTTCATAACATCACTCAACATCCACTGTTTGTTCAACTTTTCGAGCATCCGACTGTTATATTTTGAGGGCCCATTGAACAAACAATAGGTGTTGAGTAATGTTCTATTAAGGAGGACGGGAGATATTGTGTTTCAAGTGAATCTTCTTATGTAGTGCCTCAGTTATTACGCTAAATAAATGTATTTAGTGTCATATGATATTTTATGTCACTGTAATAACTTTCTAATGCCACTTCTTATGAATAAGTCTACAAATATTGCCATGGATGATTGAAATTTGGATGAAATCCATGCCACTTATTGAAACAAAGTTTGGTGTATCTTGCATCCTAATATGTTTGTAATAAATTTGTCATGGATGATTGAAATTTGGATGAAAAATCACTTAGTAAATGATTTTATTTGAAACATTACATATCTATGATGTCCAAAAAATTTCACAAGGAATGACAAATAATGTTAGGTTTACATTCAGTCTTGGTGACACTACATGGGTGGTTCACAATTAGTGTTGAGCAATACAAATAGAATCCGTGACCCTAAATACAATACTTAGTATAGTTCTAGGACATTGGGGTCGAAATCACGGGAGGGTTGACCACTTCACAAATAACTAGGTTGGAAATTAGTGTAACTTAGAATTTTATGTATTTATGTCCAATGAAAACATCGTTGTCAATTGTTTGCTTTGTTGTAATTTTCACTTGTACATGTGCAACTGCAACGTACTCCTCTGACAATTCAAAATGTGCATTAACTAGTGATGTAAAATCCTCCAAGTATAAGGTTTTTTGGGGGGGAAACAAGAGTTATTGTTGTACTACTCAATCATTTTATTGTTTCTACGGGTGCAAGCATAGTAAAGTGGACCAAAAAAGTGCTCTAGTATACAAAAGCCATGATTTTCTTGGTTAAATGCCTATAAGTAGTAGCAAAATGTTGTTTAAAATATATTATTTTTCACGATGACCTCTATTGTTAAGTTAGGTACTCAAATATAGAATATGAATATGAGATCTTCAAAACCTATCATCAAAAGTGATGCGTAAAAGCAACTAACTAAATATGGTTTTGAATGTAAATTTCATGACCTTATATATTTTGAACTTGGAATTTTTTTTTCATATTCCTTGAATTCATTATAAACTTGAGGTCATCGTAAATTTTTTTTTCAAAAATTCATCAATTTAATGTAATGTAATTATATTTTAAACAAGTTTTTGACAATTATCTTTTCTATGTCACCCACTTTTTCACCACTTGCACCGTCTTCTAAAATACATATACGTTGTTTGAAATTGTTTTTTGTGAACATAAATTTCTTGGCTTTGTAGATTCATATGTTTTCTAAATGTTTATGAATTTCTATTTCATAAAATTCAAAGTTAGTATATAGTTTTGGATCACTTTCACTTAAACCTGAGCAAGGATCAAGAGCTGTCCACTTTACTGTGCTTGCAAACATCATCCTTTATAGAATTTGATGGCATCTTATCCCTGACCACTACACCTTTCACACCTATAATTCGTGGGCTAGAAGTTAGCATGGGTAGAATATACCATTGCTCAATGTATTTTATGTGCCCACGTTGAAATTAGGGTGGCTTATAAATTAATAAAATATTCATATTCAGATACAAATTATAATTTAGATTATAGAATAATATATTAGCATGACATGTGCACTTGCGGTTGGTAAAACTAAGTTTAGGTGAATAATATAGATTCTAGAAGATTCTATGGAGAGAATGAATTGGACAATATCCCAAAGTGTGGGAGCTCTTATAGAATCCATAGATTCAGGAAGATATATCTAGACCAATATCATCCACAAGTCTTGCAAGTTTCTCCAATAATGATCTTTACATGGTTTTGACTTCATCAAAGCCCCTAGTGATATTTTTCTCAACTAATCATTCGAATAATGTTAAATGATAATGTGTCCTTGAACCTATTACCGACCTCTTGCCAACATCTACACTAAACATGATATTTAGTGTCACCAATTCTAATCGTCTTGCTCAATACTAATTGTAATCTGCGGTATAGTGTCACCAACACTAAATGTTAACCCAACATTATTTGTCATTCCTTGTAAACTTTTTGGATGATTATAGATTTACAGTGTTGCAATTACTGTCACTTCCCAAGTGATTTTTCATCCAAATTTCAATCATCCATGACAACATTTCATCACAAGTTGCTGACAAGAGAAGGTAGGGTTTTGGCCAATGGATGAACTCATCCATCATCCATGACAATATTTGTAAACTTACTCATAAAGAAGTGTCATCCGAAAAGTCACCATAGTGACACTAAATACCATATGACACTAAATATCATATTTAGTGTAGTTTTCATCCTAAAATAGTGTGCAATATCGTTGTGAGTGGATCCCGTTTGATCTAGCTTGGCCACATTTAACAAATGTAGAGATAGAATCATAGTGCAAACGCATGTGGGAATGGGAACCCCCACCTTGACCAAAAGAAGAAGGAAACTCTTAATCTTCAAGTGACGATTTTTGTAAGGCCATATCATTTTATTAGTTTTGCATCTGTTGTAATGTCATAACATTATTCAGATCCATAACAGTGTTTTGTGGGACTAACAATATTTTGTAGAATATTCCTTCCATTCAACCTAAATAATAGAATATTCTATAGAATATTGTCATTCCCACATAACACTATTATGGATCTGAATAATGTTATGGTGCACTCCTCACACATTTGTTGAGTTGCCAAAATTTTGTGGATTATTTCCGACTTCTGTAAAGCCACCAAAAAGGAGAAATTGCGGGAAGTGTCACTTTGAAGCACATGTACCTTTCCTTAGTGTTAAGATCCAAGAGACCATTGTTGTGAAAATAAAAGGCAACAAAGTGTAGGTATGAAAGCCTTGATGTCCATCCTAAGGAAAGAAGCAGTCGTTGGAGACTGGAGTCACATGTTGGGAACTTAAATCCCATCTATTCGAGGCTTTGATGCTTCCAACTACTACATATCGCACTGAAATTTGGTGAGATGACTTGAAGAACTCTCATTGGAAGGTTTTTGAGAAGGGCATGAAAATACATATGATGTATCACGTCGAAGTGTGTTCTTCAACAAGCTACCATGTTTTGCTGGCCGAATTTGGAGAACTTCCTATGGAATTATATGCTCTTTAGCTAACTATGGGATTTTAACAATGGCTTACCCACTTACCCCCCCCCCCTTGGGTGGTCAATCAAGCAACTCACTATCTTGACACCTTGCCAAACAAGTATTTAGCACCTGGCACAAATTGACAACCATGTGGAAGGCATCATGGGGTCTATTTCACAGGGAAACACAAGACAACTCAACGCCATCAAAAATCAAATTTGAGGATCTCAAGGAGGATTTCCTTGCTAAAGAGTGGAACTCTTTCCATCTCCTAGGGGAGAAATTAGATTACCTCCACCTCAAGGGCTTTCTCAAACACGAGTGTGAATGGTACTTGAAGCAACCATTGACACCACCACAACGCAAGATCATTTCTGCTTACTGCACATTGAATCATATATTTGCCATTGAAATTGGACGGTGGTCAACAATTTCTATCTCTGGAGATAATAGAATGTTGTCACTTTTCCTCTTATAAAGTAGTTGAAACTGAGGCACACTTTGTGTTGGAGTGTCCCCTATTTAACTCCATCAGCGATAAGCTCCAAGCACTTTTTGAAAATCTAGTGTTAGGGAGTCTCAAGTCTTTCTTCCAATTGGACCATCACACCAAATTAGCCTTTATCTCATGGAGGTTATGGCACTCCACCACTCTAGGGAATTTGTCGGTTTGAAACCATCCTCATGTACCTTTAGTCCCATAAGCCTTTTGGCTTCCCGGACTCTAAAATGAATTGCATTTCATTTCATTGCACATGCCCTTTGAGAACCTATATATCAATCTAATGTAGCATTGGTAGGTACATAAGGTAGAAGCGCCTATCGTGAACATTTTGAGCACTAACTTACAGTCCCTAACCTAACCCAAACAAACTATCCAATATTTTATTTGGATTAGTGACCATGTTATGAGCACAACGATATTAAGGTCACATGATTCATAGCATACATGATTCCTATAGAAATCTTCAAAGTCACAAACTTTATTTGACCCTTCCAAGTCACATAAACCCTCCCCAAAATGGATAGTGGTGATCATTTATCTTTTGTCTCCTTCAACCACTGAGTTGTGTTTTTAGTCTTTAGAATAATACAATTAATGTTATGTTTGAATATGTAATTCCCCACTTTGGGGGAAGAGTACGTGTCGGAATTAGGGTCACTAACGGAATTGGGGGCAATTCATATATGAGGGGTAGTAATTCTCACCTCGCAGCATTTCCATCATTCCCCAAACCCCATGCCGGTGGCTTCTGGGAACCGTGTCAATGAGAATGGGCCAAATGCAATTTGCAGGGTTCCAAAATTCCTGAAATCTCAGATCATTTCGAAGTTTTTTAAATTTTTAATTTAATCGCTTAATTTGCAGCCTCAAATGATGTAGATTCATCAAAATAATGGGCTTACTAAGGTAGATACCATAAACCTTGAAAATAAGGTGATTCGCATTGAAGATATGGTCTTCCAATCATGAGATGATTTTCCAAGATAGAAGAGAAGGATTCATGAAGAATGTAAGTTGTTTCATATTTTTATTTCCTGTAAAAAAAATTCTACAATTTTTCAAAGTGGAAAGTTTGTCAAACCCCCTACTCGTTCACTAGATTCTCCTTAAACCGAACACGGTAATGCTCATTTCCACACAGAACATCACCTAAACCGGTTAACTCATGAGTACATGAGTACATGTGATTGATGGTAGTCAAACATGACTAAATTTGGCTAAATTGATTGTACACGCATTTCAAGTTGCCAACCTCGCAATTATCGGTTTCAAAAATGACACTTCACTATTCTGATGGAAGTCTACTGCACAGGTAGAGGGTAGTTCACCGGTTTGGGTATTTCAACCTTACTCTCTAAAGATTTGATTTATAGTGGGAACGGAGATTGATAATGACCATAGAATTTTCCCTCGTAAATGCCCACATCGATGTGGTCTCACTCATCTAGGAAATTGGGTGCATTTTGGAAACTCAAAGGCCCCCTCAATTGGCCCTTGACCCATGATATATAAACTTATGTGGTTAGGTCAAGAAGCTGGAGACGGTTCAAGTTCACTTTACACTAGATCTCAAGGGCCTGAGGAACCAACGAAATTTAAATGGATGAAAAATCTACGTAGTGTCTTACATGGCACCAGGTGGGTATGTTTCATGGTCCACTGACTATTGTGTCAAAGGTTCAACAATCGTGGTTATTGGGAGCTCAAAACGGAACACCAAACCCAAATTATTATTAAGAAATGCACTCAACGTTGTCTATGTGGAATCTTGCATTGAAGCTCCATGACTGCCCATGTTGTCTTGCATTACCTTATCGTTCTCACTACCTCTCTCTACTTCATTACATTTTAGAGTTATGTTATCTACAAATAGATGGTTGTTGAGACGTTTAGACTTGCGACGACGTTTCGGTGTTGATGTCATCGCCATAACATGTGCTACACTCTTTGCATGCGTAAGAGGCCCCATCAACCTTGGAGGAGACTTTATGGACGTCAACATTCTACAAGCAAAAAACCAAATGATTAGGTTTGAGGGCACATAAACACAAGTTTTGAATGCAATAGTTACCACAAGAAAGCCTTGCAACACATCACACACTTACTAACTAATGCGAGAGCACTTAGCCACCTTCCATCTAGTGCATCATCATCACCAAGTGAATGGGACTAGATCCTATTTCCAGAAGGGAGTGCAGATAGAGTTGCATCACAGAATGGAGCGATAATAACGTTGTAAAGGGCAGAGTCTCCCCCGAATGCAAGGAGGTAACAATTGCTACATTTGCAAGCATGGATGCTTGGGGGTGTATCTTTCATTAAAATCAAGAATGACGTGCGTTTGCAATATGCTCTAAAAAATCCCATGTATATAAGTTTTTTTTGGTAAAATTAAGCAACACACATACATTTTTAATGATAAATATGTATACATAAAGAGAATTACATTCGCATGTATTTGTCAACATATGTATACACATACACTTTTGAATAACAATCAACCCCAATTAAATGTATAATGTAAAATAGCTAGCTTTCTTCAATAATGTCGTTGAAGTTTTTTATTTATTTCTTGGATGTACCTCATAAACATCTAAGTCTGCAATACATAATATACAAGCTAATGCAATTATTGTTTCTTAGTCTATCATCAAATGCTTACTTAAATCGTATGTCCACTTGTTGTTGGGTTCTTTTTTTTGATATAAATATAAACCAACCTCCATGTTTGATGGAAGGTTTGTCAAGTCAATTGGATCCTTATACTCCACCCAACGATTACCAATTTTTTTATGCATCCTATGAAGTCTAGTGACATTACCATACAAGTACAAATGTTGCATATTTTTAAGACATCCTTCATGAGTGTACATAACTACAAGTTATAATTTGTGTAGCACACATAGACTTAGTATGGCAAAGTTCAAACTAATACCCTCTTTGTGCATTCACATATAGTTGTACAATACACGCTTAGGCGTGGATGGAAGCACTTAGAAAATAGACAAACAAATAGAAATTAGAATTTGTTGAAATTTCAACCAAATAACATTAAGGATTCAAATAAAAGCTAATGGAAGAATTCATCACCTGTGGATGCATAGGCATAAAGAATCACAACTTCAGGTTTTATCAATGCTTCGATAAACACTTGAATTAACAATGTGCATTTTTCCCTTCCCCCCCTCCAAGGGACTCTCTATTCATCCATTCATTCATTCATTCATTCCCGGTTTCATTAGGTTGAATGTGATATTAGTGCCCTCAATATCCAAGTCCAAAGCAACATTGGGTTTATTGAAATTGAACCATATCAAAGACATCTTTATGTGCATGAATATTAAGATGCGGAATTGCCGAGTTTGCATATCATTACAAAACATCGCATCATTAAGCAATGAAACAAACAATTACAATATTTGAATGCTAAAAGCATGAAATTACGCATTTACTGTTTAAGAGCCATCAACTTTGAATACAAAAGTAAATCATTGATTTCCCACCAATTCTTTGCAATGGTGAAATTGTAAGCCTCTTATAAATCGTTATATCCTTTTTGACACCTTCAAATTTGGGGATCATTAACTTCATGAACACATTATCAACAAGATAAGCATAGCAACCTCAAAAAGAGCTTCAATGAAGCTCGTGTCATGTTTATTCCACTTGGGAATATTGTGTTCCATATTGGGAATGGGAAGGCCTTCATAATGTTAGCAATAATAGATCAAACTTGGAATAACTTGAGTACAACTACAATTGCACGTATATATTCATATAATTTTTTAAATTTGAATGCTCATAGTTGCATTGAATCAAATCAAATTCTAGGTACAAAAAGTAGCCGTCTGTGAGCCCAATTATGTGCCCACAAGCGAATTTTTCTTTAAGAATGCCAAAAACTTTGAATTTGCATTTAATTGAGCTAGTGAGTGTAACACCCAATGGGTGAAGCCTTAAAGTTTAGATTGAATTTTGTGAAGTGCTCTAGTCTTAGGAGTTTTTAGAGAAAGGAAAAATCAAAACAAAATAAAATGAGTGCATTAGGTTTAGGTTGTTAGTTTTGTTTGTGTACAATTCTTGAAGGCTAGGAACCGGTTACAGTGTCCATTTAAGGACCAGTAGGGGATTGGTTTAAGGGGGGGAACAACCTCTTCGGAGGGGAAAAAACCTGGATTTCCGGGACCAGGTGACCAACGGGAGGGGACTCCGAAGGCCGGGAAGCGAATGGGACACTCTCTCAGTAGTTTTGTTTGGGCAAGCAGCAGGGTTAGTGTGATTAGATTCAGGTTACTCAAAGTTCATTTCAGATTGGTCACTCCGAAGGCGATCTCAGGCTCGGCGATTCAAAGTGTGATTTTGGATTCAACAACTAAAATCTTGTTTCAAGCAGCAGGGTTAGTGTGATTAGATTCAGGTTACTCAAAGTTTATTTCAGATTAGTCGCTTCGAAGGCGGTTTCAAGTTCGGCGATTCAAAGTGTGATTTTGGCTTCAGCAACCAAGGTTGTCTATCGCGACGTCCTGCCACCGTCATGACGTCATGACGTGTCGTGTCGGGGCGGACCCCTCCGTCACGACATAATAGGGTCCACGTAGGGTCATACTAGGGGGAAGCTAGTAGGGTGGGTAAAATACTTACCTTCTTGCCAAGGTGGCATCCAATGTGGCAGAAAAATCCGACGTGGATGTGCATATTTCCCTTGCCAGGTAAATCATTTTGCCTTTGTGTTTATCATTCTGTTAAAATCAAAGTAGTAAAATATGACAAATGAGGGTGTGGGGGGAGGGGAACGGAGCGGACGGGGACGGGAACGGGGGCGGGAACGGATGCGGACGGGGGGAACGCCGGATGGAGGGCCGGATGGGGGCCGGATGGGGTACGGATGGGGGCCGGATTGGGGTTCGGATAGGGGGGGGAGGGGGTTCGGATTGGGGGGGGGGGGCGGGTTCGGATTAGGGGGGGGGGCCGGATGAGGGCCGGATGGGGTGCCGGATGGGGGAGGGGAACGTAGGGAGCGGGGGGAACGGGGGGGGGGACGGGCGCTAGTAATTTTTTTCCCACTTTACCTCTACTTTGCTGACATGGCACCATACGTGGACATCATAAATCCTACGTGTCCTGATTGGGGTAATGTAATTACACAAAAAAATACGGTAAAATTCAAGTTCGTCAGGATAAAGACGGCATCCGGCATAATGTCGTGACAGATACGTGTCGTGACGCCACGACATTATGTCGGGATTAGCCTCCGTCACGACACAATAGACAACCATGTCAGCAACTAAAGTCTGATCTCAAGCAACAACAGAATGTGGGCCAGGGGCGACTGCTGAGATGGGCAGGTTTGAGGCTGCGAGGGAATGCCACACCAGCAGAGGGTTCACACGACTCCGAGTCTCAACTGCAGAGCTGAGCGAACGCTAAGGCTGGGCCGACAGCGTTTGCCGAAGGTGGCCAGCTGCAGACAAGGCAGGGGCTGGGGCATCTAGCACAGAAGGCCAAAATGTTGAGGTGAAGGCTTGAAGGGTGTGGGTGCTGACCCATTGGGCAAGGTTCCAGACACGTGGCAAGATTGGAAGGGGGGATTAGCGGGTAATAGGCTAATCAGAAGTTAAGTAAACCCTAATGATTAAGGAGGCACCTTAAGGCACTGGAAGTGTGATTAATGTGTTGAGTAGAACACTCATGGTGTGGGTGATTAGAGGAGGAAAAAAGAGTTAGTGTGGTGGCATGTAATAGTCATCATAGGTGCATAAGTGTTCTTCAACACTATTGCCCTGTGAGATAAATAAAAAGAGTGTGCTTGCATTTAAGTTTATTGGATCATGAGTATGGAGTTTCCGATGCTAAGCTTCCACAAAGACATGTGAGCCATGGATTCCCACCCGGACCACAGACGCTAAGGGGTGGGGGTTTATGGCTGACACCGTCTTAGAAAAATGTAAATTTTATATAAAGACTGGGTTTATATACAATCCAATATATGTGACTCAACCATGATGGAGGGGACTAGAAGGAGCGACTATTGAAGGTCGAAAGGCTGCTCGAGATAAGTGTAAGGCCCCCTTAGATTAAGCAACGGACGAACACCTAAGGGGGTTGGATGCGTGGTGAACCGCACCCCTTAGAGTGTAATGGGTTGAATCCAGTTGGGAGCCACACTTAGGCGGGCGGACTAAGTGTGTGGTTGGATGACCCGTGCGAAGGGTGCACGAAGGGCTTGAGCTCGTAGCTCAAAGGGTGAGGACTTAGTTGGACTCGGCGCACACGCGAGGCGTGTGGGGAAACCCAAGCCTTGGCGCTAGCGGCTAGCGACAAGGTGGTCCGTGGGTTGACTACGTGAGACCCCACGAGTGTTTGGATCGGGAATGGTCCAAGGTATTGAGAATGTGGGCTCACCTTAGCAAGTGGTTTGTGTAGGTGAGCTAAGTACTTAGGCTATGCGCGGGGCGCGTGGGACGTGACGTAGAGAGGCGTTACAAGTGGTTACAAAGCGTTTTAGCTCAGTATCGTGATTAACCTTTGGAACGAGGCGGGAATGCTTGGCGACCTTGGAAGTTGTGAAGATGGCAACCGCGAAGCGTTCAAAAGAAATGCGATGGAGAATCACGATGAGGCGAAGACGAGACTCATGAAGAGCTGGCGCCGGGTGTCAAAGTAACAGCAATCTAAAGTGATGAAGGTGGCCCGAGCAAAAAGACTTGTGTGTCACGCAAGAAGAAAATTCTTGATCAAGGGGAGAAAATGACAAGTAAGCTTCAAGAGGAGTTAAACTTGGAGGCGATTCACACCGAGTGTCGCAACCCTTGCTAGCTCCCCTTAAGTAACTTGCTCATTTTTCCAACTCGAGCAAAGATTATGAGTGCTAACCCTTCGCATACTGCGATGCGAATGGTTAGCTCCCCATACCACGGATCTTCTTAGTCCATAGGAGGGGGACCAAACCTCCTATTTGGTTTTGGGGACTCACCCCTTTAATCGGTAACCAATTCTTAGATGTGGATTTCCATCCATGGAAGTCTAATATGTTGATCATCGCGTTGCCGGAGCAACACTATAACAACCCGAGCAACACTATAACAACCCGAGCCATACTAGGCAACTATGCCCTCACATTAGGCCAAGACTGTCACCAAAAATCCTCCACCCTTCGATTTCGTCCTAGCCCGAGTGGAAAAGTTTATAATGACATGTAGAGACTTCTCTCTTTGTAACCCAATATATAATTCCAATCTACCCTTGGAATATACACAACTTGATTAACACCACACTATGTAGTTTTACATTCCTTAATGTCGGGCAAGGTTATATCCTTAGCCTTTTCTAATGTCCACCCGGCCGCTTTGGCCACGCATGCCTTCAAAGATATCCCTCTTGTGAATCGAGTCCTTGCCGTCGACTCCACACTACTACATGAGTTCTCGCTTATTGATTCCGTGCTATCACATGTCATCGTGGTTGATTCCGTATTGGTACATGACACTTCGCTTGTGGATTCTATGAGCACATAGGCTTTAAATACAAGTATTAAAAAATACTTATATACTTATCCTTGCCCTTCCTTCTCTAAGTTCTTCTTGATGTAAATCTCTATCAATGTCTTCCTACTAAACTTCAGAATAGTATAACTCCCACCCAACTTATGTTCTTCAAGTGAAATTTGGTACACTTGTTAAGTACCTTATCAAAAATCTCCACACCAAATTTTGGCACAAACAGAGTTTATATGCAAAAGTTATGCATGAAATTCTAACTCTAACTACTTAGTATGAATGCTGTGATAAAGCATCCGGTAATTAAAACTCTAATAACTTCCAACTCCTACGTCCAATCAATCTAAATTTTTTACACAAGATAGATATATAAGTTCAAAAGGTAGTGTCAAATTTTGGTATCCATATCTATAACCCTCTAAGAGATACATATTTTCAAATCTTGTTGCTTTGTTCCTAGACACCCTCCCCTTCAACTTTTAATAACTCTTTCATCCCAATGACTGAAGCTCTCAAATTTTTACCACAACTCCCATACTTTATAATAAACAATCCCTCAAATTTTCATACCCATTGAACACTCTGATCATCCATAATTGACAAATCTCTCACTATAAAGTTCTGCTCAAGTTCATAACTAATAAAACACTACAAGTAATGCACCTAGTACAATCTAGTCACTCTAAATGCCACAAGTTTAAACAAGTTTGAACTCTCTCACTTCAATATGAATCTCAATACAACAAGTTGAAGTTTACAATCAAACTCCAAATTCCTTAAACCCAATCTACTTCTAACAAGAGGTCAATCCCTCTTCAAGGCTAAATCGCCTTGGCTCTTCTCCTAAGAACTAAGCACACACATGTGCTCCTATCTTGCTTCCCACACACCCACACTTATAACCCGTAGGGTGCTTAAGGAGCACGAAGGAAAGAGATGATGAGTGAGGGAAGAATGAGGGATTATATAGTGAGTTGAGAGGGAGAGAGGGCATGAGGTAAAGATAGGGTGAGAGGATTAGAGCCTCCAATCACAACCCCTTAACCTTCTCCTTCTAAGTAGGGACTCATCCCATTCACAAGGCTCTCGATAAGCCTTCGAAATCTCCTCCTACTTTGTAGGCTCTCATCTAATCTCCTAAGCCTTCCTCCCTCAAATGATCAACAAAGATCCTAATTCAAACATTTAACTAACCTTGGCTTTCTACCTACCACACTTTACCAAGGTATGTCCTCATACTACTTAAGTCCACTCCACACAAGCCTAATGCTTCAAACTTAGCTTTCTTCAAGCTTCACTTTTTTTATATTTTTGTAAATAATCATAAATCAACAAAACACTACTTGTAATGTTTTACAAGTGTTAACAACACATGTGGACATCAATTTGGGCTCACAAAGACCCATGGAGGCCGTGCTGTTCGGCCTCGGGTGGGTTTGGCCATACCACCTCACCCATATAAGCCTGTATGACTCTAGGCAGGGCCCCTACCCCACCGTCAAGTAACATTTTGTCTCTCTCCCAACACTTGGGGCCAAGTAGACATTTTTCCTTAGCTGCTGGGGCTGGAAGCCCCCAGCAGCTTCAGAACCCCATAACTTCCTCATATGATCTCTGATTCCAACAATCGACCACTCCATCGTCATCTACGTTTCACGTAGATGAAAATGATTAGAACTAGGTATGAAATTGATTAGTGGGTTTTAGAGCCACAATAGTAAAAACTAAGGCCTAACCTCTGGAGGCACTACAACGCAAATTCCAATCCCCTTCCAAAATCTAAGCACTCACTTTATACACCTACGATCCGGGTTCGGCTTGGGCAACTGCAAGTGCAGGCCACCCATACCGAAGGGCTTGTGTGACACTTTTAGGCTCCCTCGGAGGGGGGTGGCCCAAAAGCGCCACAAGCCACTCCAAAGACCGAAGACGCGAAACAACCACTCCGAAGCAGCTAATAGCAAACACTGCATTGACGGATACCAAACAACGAAGACCGAAACAACCATTCCGAATCAGTTGCAGCAAACACCGAAGCAGTTGCAAACAATTTGAACAAGTGAAGCAATATGAAGTAACAACACTCCAGAATTTCGCAACAAAACACCAAAAATATTGTTCTACAATAATATAGGAATGAGAGCATTATTTCAAGAAAAATATGAAAGGACCCAAACTATGTAAAAACATCTTCCGAATTAATTTTGAGAGATATATATGAAGTAGCTTCAAGATTTAGAAACAAAACTTTGAGAAAAAAGGAGAAGCTTCGTAGTTTGGAGAAAGACATTTGCGTGAGCCCAAAAATGTGCTCCCATGCCGAGTTAATGAGAGGACAATAGAGTTATCCTTTAACTCAACCGGAGTTTTAATAGGGAGTTGGTTGTCTCGCCGCCATGCCAAAACGAGTTTGGTACCCAATGAACCAATATGGAATGTCCCTCTTTCAAGCCTCCGCATTGATTCCAAGCATGCACCCTAAACTTACCGAACATGGAAAGTTATGCATGCGAAACAACCAACTCCCTACTAAAACTCCGGTTGAGTTAAAGGATAACTCTAATATAATCGAGAAAATGAGGATGCCCTTAAAATTTAAATAGCGTTATGAATGTTCATAACATTAAGTAGCAATGCTAGGAGGGTACCCTTTGAGTATCCACAAATTTACCTCAACAAGAAAAGAAAAGTTTGCAAAGCAAGGGTGAATGAATGGATAATTAATCAAATATAGAAGCTTCAAAAAGGTATCAAAGAGGTTTCCAATGCGGGTGTCGGGAGACTTTTCCGAAAAGCGCAACTACCTTTTTGACCTCACCAACTTCCCGTTGCTTTATAGCTATTTAAATTTGTTTGGATTGTAATTTAGCCTAGATTAGAACCTTTACCACCACTTGGCATTAGTTTTGTCTTAGAAACCGACATAATTAATTCTAAGCATTGAAAGTAACTACCCAAATAGATTAAAAATAGCCTATGTAAAACTCAAACTTAACGCCACCTTTGCTCTTGAAAGAGCATCAAACCGGCACGCGCTGATTTGATGCTCTTTTGAGAAGGTCAATTCGGGCTTGCTACTTAATGTTATGTTAGAAATGTGCAAGGTTAAGTTAGGATGTATGAGAGGGTGAAACTACATGAAGAGGTGATGAAAGGGAAATAATAAAAAAAAAATTTAAAAATCCCTTTGATCTTCAAGTTGCCCCTTGAGACTGTTGGCCACCGGGCAGCTTGAAAAATGTGGGGAGGCTCGAGGGGTCTCAAGAAGTAGGTAGGAGGAAGCTCAGAAGGAGGCAGAAAGGAGAGAAGGGAAGGAGGAGGCGGAAGCCCTGTCTCGGAGGGAGGTTTTGGTGTTGGGCACTGGATTAGGCGGCGGTGATGGTTTCTTCTGACTTGTATTGGATCTCTTACGGGCTGTTATTTCTGTAGTAGAGAGTGAGGTCTTGGATCGGAGGCTTCAGCGTATGGCAAGATTTTGAGCTTGAAAGGCGGGGGAGGAAGAATTCGGCGTGACGAAGCTCGCAACATTGGGGAGCTGTGCAATATCATGAGAAGGAGCAACATGAGGTGCAACAACATGTTGTGCGTGGAGCATATTTGTTTATTTGCATGCGATTTGTAGATCTAGGAGGAAGAATTTGGGGGATGCGGTCAGGGTAAGGTAAAAAAACCCAGAGGGATTATTAAGATTAAGTAAGTTAAGTAAGTTATGTGAAGGTGTTCATGCTGTTGCGCCTACGGTGGTTGCTTAGGTAGCTGCTCGTAGGAGTGGTGCGAGTCTGTGAGTGGAGAATTTTCGAGGTTCCTGGAGGAAATTGTTATGCGACGGGGTTAGACATTGGACAATAGTATCATCGTGATGGTTATGCAAGATATTGTTGATGTGGTGGTGGAGACTATTGAGATTGATTCTCATTTGACGATGATTCTTTTTTTATTAAAAAATAATTCCAGCATTGTTTTCCGGAGGCTCCTACTTGCCCGCCCCTTTCCAACGTGCAAGGAGAGAGGTGAGAAGAGAGAGAGAGAGCAAGAGCAAAGACTTTTGGAGTTGTGACTTTTGTTGGTTTGAGTTCTACCAAGCTTGCTTTTCTTGGTTGTTCCTAGGAGTTGTGTCTGGATCACTTTGTTCAGGTGGAGGTAGAGATTGTTATAGGGTTTTATTTCTACACATTTCTAGATGGAAAAACAGTGTGGAAGGCAGGAGGGAGTTCTTGTTTTAATTTTGGAGTGTGGGTGATGAGATTTCTATGTCATTGGGCCTTTGTGAAATTGTGGCAACAAACGTCTAGAAGAGCACAGGTGCTCTTTTGTGTTTGTTGGCCGGGAGCAGTCGAGTGGGGATCAATCTTCTTTCTTTCTTTGATCAGGAAGCTAACGACCGCAGCTGTAGTTTTAGTGGAGGGATTTATGCAACCTTTTGTACTGGGAGAGGCGCTTGTAAGGAAGGAGTTGCTTGCACCTTGGAGCTTGTTACTTCGATGTCGGAGTGTGGTGTGATTGTAAGCCCTAGACCTCCACCCTTAAGCGTCATAGTCAGGGTGGAAGCCTAAAACTTACATGAGTATGAATCACGTACTAATTACCTCCATTCCATTTTACACACCATTGCATGATAATAATGTGCACACACTCTTAATAATGAAAGAAAACCACACCTCAGCATTTACAAATGCTTGTATCACAATCCAATGTCCTTCGACACACTTCCTAACCACTTCAACTAATTCGTTTTGTTGTGTTTTTTTCTTTTTCTTTTTTTCTTTTTCTTTTTTTCTTGTGGGGGTTTTAGCTACTACCCCTTAGCTCTAATGCCAGCCCTTGTTCTTAATCCCTAAGGTCAACCAAACACTTCATGTTCCTAGTCAGTTAATTCCACCCTAGATCCTAATCACTGTGCTGTGCCCAACAATGAGTCTGCAGCTGCTGAAGGCTGCTAGTTCGAAGCCTCGCTCCCCTGCTGCCACGCTACCCGGCCATCACCACCTGTCACTGCCCTTCACGGCCCGTCACCTCCAGCAGCTAACTGTGTGAAATTCTGTCAATGCCCAGAGTGCGGCATTCGCCCTGGGTGTAACACCGAAGTCTGTTGTCACAGAATCAGTGTGTCTGCTGGAATTTTGATGAGGCCATGAGCAGTCACGAGTGCCAGGAAGTTGTAAATTGACCAGCAACCAGCTTTGCATTTCGGAGCAGTGAGCATTGCTCTGCCTCCGATCATAACCATTTGTTGGGCCGTCATTATCCCTTGATGTGAAGTTCGTGGACTTAGCATTTCCTTTGAATTCCGCTAGAATGAGCGCCAGCTCCCAGTGTAGGATTATCTGTGGCTTTCTCTTCAAAAGATCAAACAACTGCCCTTGCTCCTACCAATTTCCTCTCTCTGGCAACCCTTACACATCACAACAGGAGCCTGCCCCTTTCCTGAAGACTGAGAATTGTTCCCTCCAACTGCTTTAGCTTTCAGCATCTAACCAGCGACCTCAAGCCCTGAATCTACCCACTGATTGAGACCTGCATCTGGGTCACCCAACCTCTCCTGTCGCCGTGCCGCACTCATTCTCCTCGCTCCGAACCAGCAGTTCACACAGCCATCACCTCTTAGTGTCGACCCCTTTTTCTGCCGTTGTGTTCTCCCCTCCACTGCTGCACCGCAGCTCGGCCTTCTCCAAAGGAACAGCAAGCACACACACACACACACACAGGGAGCTCTCGGTCCTCCTCCCCTTCTCGCGCACCTGGAGTCTTTCACCTCATCCCGCACCAGCACCTGATCCGCAGTTGGAGGGATTTCCCCCTCCCTTAAACAACCAAGTTCAAGGCCTTAAACAAACACTAACCCATCCCTAGCCATTCCAACACGGAATAACCTAATCCCAAAACGACACGTAATCTAATTTCCACTTTCCTTCTGTAATACTCAATTCAACCCCTTAACTCTACTTAAATCTAACCCCGAAATCCACCCCCAACAAGACAATCAACTAACTTAGTAATTACTAATTTTTATGTTTTTAATGTTTTTGAAATGTTAACTTGAATTGTGAGCATGAATTTGGGCTCACAGTGATGTAGTCACCATAGCCGAAGGGTTCCGAAGGGTTAATAATCTTATCTAAAGCATTGGGGTTGTCCATGAGGAGTGCCCAAAACACCATGGGCACAAGGGGGACCCCGGAGTGACACCCGAGACTTATGGCACCATTGGTGAGAAGGCCCAAGTGATCCTAGTGTGGGTGAGGGTCCCGGGCGTTGCGAACACCTCCTACCCAGGAAGACTAGGAGTCATGAGGGTAAGGCCATAAGCTATGCATAGCTTATGGCGTGCAAATTCTAGAATGCTCAAGAGCATTTCAGTTGGAGGTGTGAGCTAGGAGATATGGCAATTTGAGTGGAGTGCTTTCCCAAGACATCGCCCTAAAACAACAGTGGCCTGGGAATGGCTCCTGGGACTGCTGAGGTTTGAACAAGCATAACTTCCTCAATACTTGTTCAAATGGGGCAAGTGAGTAGTGCATCGGCATCTACATGAAACATAAATAAAAATGGAGTGGTCGATTGTTAGCATCAGAGGTCATACCAAGAAGTTATGGTGTTCTGAAGCTGTTGGGGGTTTCTAGCCCCAACAGCTAAAACACTATATTCGTTAATCGGAGACTTTTTGATGATTTTGAGACTATTCAAGAACGTGCTTTTCAAATTTGGACCAGTAATGAGAACATCAGAATCCCATATTGATAAATTTGGGAACAATTATTAGACATAAATGCATCAAAGTGAGCAAAAATGTAAAGCATACATGAAAACATTTGCGTATGATATGAGAAATTGTTGCCAATGGAAGGGAAGATGCGTCCCTGGACCTCTTGGATGGCGTGGACTGTCTGCTGGTCCCCTGGGTCATCCTGCTCGCGGAGGGCACCGGCTTAGGTGCGCTTCTTGAACCTCCTGCCCCTGAGGGAGATGGTTTTCTTGGACTCTTCTTCTTTTTGTTTGCCTCAGCCATCGCACTGTTGTATTTGGAGATGTTCAACGCCAGTGCGGTCAATTTCCTAGCAGTCCAGAATTGGCTGAGGACGTACTTTGTGAAGAGGCCATCCAGGTTGAAATGCTTTGCATCTGGTCCAACATTCAGGCATGCGTATACGTAGGAGAAGGAGTGTAACAAGTAATGTAGGAGGAGATTTATGTGGTCATTTTTGTATTTCATATCCAGAATAACATAATCTCCTTGGGCCTCTATGGACTCTATCTCCCACGACTTCATCTGCACCCATTGTTCTGGCTGGTCTGGCCTCGTCTGCAGCTCGTAAGTGAATCGCAGCGCAAAAAGGCCGTCTTCGAGTTTAGTTGGTATGGCCGTCCATTCTCCCATGAAGTTGTCCTTGGGGACATAGCTATCGTTGCCGTTTATGTCCTTCACGGATGCCGGCAGGCTATCCGCCGGCACTGCGAACATTTCGATGGGGTTTCTACTTGTTCTCGCCATCTGCATGATACGAAACAAGGTTAGGATCGTTTTTACGAACGTTCGTTCGTAACAGCCGCGAAACTATGTACTCGTAACATCGTGGACAGGGTATGCAGTTGTATGTTGGATCTGTGAAATCAGAATGTAATCGCATTGAAATTCTTGAGGTGTAGATTATTTACGAACGGCCGTTCGTAAGTAGGTGTATTGTGTAATGCGATCACATTTACGAACGAGCGTTCGTAAAGACGTTCGTAATTGTTTTTGTTCATTCTTACAAACTAAAATATTTTGTAAAGGCTGCAATATAATGTGTATGTTCATATTGTTTAGTCTCCAAATATTGTTGGTTGGCATTCAGCTTCCTTTGTCTGTTGCATATAGTTACGAACGCACGTTCGTAAATATGTAGCCTTCTGGTGTCATGCAGACCTTTACGAACGCCCGTTCGTAACTAGGTGTCCATTTCCTTTTTAAAATTATTAATATGTCATGCGATGGTTTGGACTTTACGAACGTGCGTTCGTAACTGGGTGCCTGTATTTTATGTATAATATTATGTTGGATCCGTACGTATACGTATATGTTTCACACAGACATGGATCTGTGTTTCAGGAATCCTTGCAATGTTTTTTGCAATGCTTGGCCAGAATGATAGAAATTGAAGAAAAAAATTGAATCAGCACATAAGTGAGTTTCAGAATGTCAGGGAGAAACCAAAATGAAGAACACATGCATACAAAACACATTCAGCTCTGGCAACACATGGAATTCAACAATGAACAAATATCAAAATGTGAGGCAAATGAGTTCAGAAGGTTTACTCTGCTCACAATGTTCTTCCTCCCTTACTGTACTCACAAAATCTGCTCTTCTTCCCTTACTCAAAAAACCAGAAAAGCTCACAAATGAAAACTCAGGTCATCCACTCAATCCTCGCACCACTCAATCCTCCCACACACTGAAGCCCTCGCACGTTATGTACAAACCCTAGCAACTACTCTGATGTGCGTGCAACTCCCAAGCGTGCAATTGTCAAGCTTGTAGCTCTCAACCTTGCTACCCTAATGCTAGCAACTCCGAAGCTTGCAACTCCCAAGCTAGCTACTGCCAATATCCCAACTCTCAAGGGAAACTTGCAATTCAACACACTAGCGCCGACAAAACTATTATCAAAGATGTATAACTAAAAATGGCAAGAGCTTCGCTCCGCATCTGCTCGGCGCTCCGCTCCTCTCTCTGCTGCAACTGACAATGAGGAGAGTAGAGGAAGGGGCGCAGGGAGGTAGCCGGCGCCGCTAGGGTTTCCCCGCCGCCGCCACATGGCCGCCTCCCACTGGGCAGGGCTTGGATGGGGTATGGGGGATGGGGTGGGATGGGGTGGGGGGATTGAATGGGATGGGTGTGGGGGGATGGGACGGGATGGGTTGGGGGGATGGGATGGGCTGGGATGGGGGGATGGGGGGATGGGGTGGGGGATGCGAAGGGGGTGGGGGGATGGGATGGGATGGGGGTAGGGGGATGTGTTGTGTTTTAACACTCAAATGTGTTGGTTTCATTCAACTTTGTGACATGAATTGTTGCCATATTATGGAGGTAGTCATACATGACTACCATGTCCATTATTGTTAGGATGGACAAACGTTCAATGACTCTCTCGCATGAAAATGAAAGTTGGATGTATAAGTAATATAGGCATGTTTAATTCATGCTTTGTAATATGTATATGTAGTGGAGGCGTTTCACATTAGTTTGAAGAGCTTAATATAAATACAACAATTTCTTTTGCCGCATTCCATTTAAGCACCTATACATTTGGTTCCTTTGTAAACTTCAAGTATATAGGGGTGCAGTTCCGGTTTAATGAGCCAAAGGACGTGTTGACAGTCCTTAAAAATTGTACCACCTTGATTTTGAAATTACATTACAAAATGAAATGATTAGCAATTCACATTTTTTCTTCGCCAAAAGTTTGTCTATATCATATATTCAATATCTAATTAGTTTTATTTCATGTGAGTATTCTATAACTAATTTATTTTGATGCTTACAACAATCTTAATTAGCTGTTGACAGCTGCTTATTAAAAATTTCAAACGTGCTTAAGGCAATCTAAATCTTCATAATTTGTATTGAAATTTTGACAATGTTGTATTAACAACTTGGTCAAGGGCAACATAACTTCAAACACCTCACAAGTTATGCCATGTTTTGTGAAACTGCATCTAAAATTTTGTGTTTCAAACGCACTTTTCAACCTTTAAATGAATTCTTTTGAAAATGGTGCCTAAAAAGAAGTTGTTTGTTTTGTTGCATATAAGGGCATGGATGTGTTGTCCATGATAACATGCTACATATGTATGATATTTAATTTTTTAAGATAATATATTGCCTGAAAAAATGAATTAAGTCCTAGTAAGTGGCCCTAGTAAGTGGCCCAAATAAGTGGCGGGGTTGGCTCATTAAACCTAAACCATACCCATAGGGAGTATAAATTCGTAGCGAACAATCCATGTCATTTAGGGTGGAATCGATGATGAATCCATCAGTAAGGATGTACATAATATGGTCTTTTGAAATATAGTGTTTCCAAACTTGAAATATCTTTCAAGTTGTGCAATGGTTCCACAAATTATTGATTACTTCATAAAGGACCCAATTTGAGATGGGTGTCCATTTTATTACAAGTGGTGGAAGAAAAATTCAAATTCCAAGAGGTCCTCAATTCATTCAATTGGGTGTCAACTTCCACTAACATTTGTATAGTGTAATGAACTTTAAATTGAACTTGAACCAGTGCATTTGAGCCATGAAGTCAGATGTTTTGCCAACATGAAATGTGCATTACACATAAAATAAGTACGTGCGATATGATTAATTTAGTGAATATTGTTTGTGTAATCTATTGTAATTATAATTACCTTTCACGCTAAGCCGTTCAGGAACCCTAAACCCTAACCCCAAACCCTAAACCCTACATCCCTAAATCTTTAAATTTCACCAACCTTTAAGATATGTGGACATGTGATCGTCCGCGGGCATGTCCAACTGGTGTACTGATGTTGCTAGGATTTGGAATTATTGCTTCGTTCGGTTAATAGCAACTATTGAGAATCGTGCCGTTTGTTATTTCAAGATTCAAAATTGGATTTCATGATACAACTTTGTTTGTGGTCAATTATAGTGAAGTTAGAAATTCTCCCTCGTTCACCTTAATAGTGTTGAGTGCATTTTGATCACACAATCCATACTTCATCTTATTAGAACATGCATGTCTTAAGTTTAAACGAACAATTTTAGCTATGAATTGACTTCTCGTAGGATGCAAAACACGCAATTAGTGTGATTATACCTGGTATGGTTAGAATTCATTAATTTGAAGAGCTTAGTATAAATACATGAATTTGTTTTCCCGCATCCCCCTAGTACCTCATAGTGAACTCATAAAGGATGTTCATATAGTGTTTTGGAATATAGTGTTTTTAGAAAAGAAATATCTTTCAAGTTGTTCAATGGTTCCTCAAATAATTATTAGCTTCATAAAGGACCCAATTTGAGATTGGGGGGAGCATATTACGGGCATGTTTTTATGTGAATCACATGATACCTACAATGTTAGGGGCTTCCACAACCGATTTTGACCCACTCTTATGCCCCCTTGTGACTTCACCAAATGACCGAAGTCTTAAGTTTCCCAAAAACCGGGTAAAGCTCCCTCGGTGATAGTGGTTTAGGGTTTAGGTTTTAGTTAAGTAGCTTTCACACATGGGCGTTGTTTTATCTACCCAACAATGAATGTTGGATAGTTTTTGTCCCATCCCCAAATGCCTTTCTCATCGACTCCATATTCTGGAGCAATACTTCGCATCGAGGGTGGCTTGGGTTTGTCAAACATTGCTATGATTTCCATACGTTGATGATCATTCAGACGCGGAGCTTCCTCCTTTCGCTTTCCAGCACGTTGCAAACTCATTTCTGGAATGAAATGGGAGCTTCGAAGCTCCAAAATGATTCAACTCTAAAACACCCTAAAAAACAGCAATAAACCCTAATACCACCAACTAGGCTGGGCACTATATACTAGTGTGGATGGTGTGAAGGTTGTGTTTCCCTAAACCAACTTTTAGGCTTACCTCAAGTCAGGTGGGGAGGGGGATCACCTCAATGTGTGTGTGTATATATATGTATATATATGCATATAATATATATGCATATAATATATATGCATATAATATATATGCATATAATATATATGCATATAATATATATGCATATAATATATATGTATATATATATATATATCACTTAGACCTTGCTAACATATACTAGGTATGAATAATTGCTAAAAAACTTGGAATTCACACCTTGGTCGCAAATCATTTATTCTATGTTAAACAACCGCACGTTTAAATTCTATTTACCTATTTTAGTACATATATATATTGATTCATTAGACCTTGGTAAAACCAAAGGTGTGAGACCCATGTACATATTTCAATATGTTGCGTGCATGCCATACATGTTCCATACATAGCGTCATGTATGACGCGCATAGATAGAATGGCATATTAGGTCAGAGTGAGCGGCGGGAATCCGCTTTTTAAAGAGCATCCAAGGGATTTTGAACCACCCTAGAGAAGTACTTAAAGTTCCTCCCCTCACTTGAGAGCTCTTTTTCGCGGCAGAGGCCCAGTGTGCGCTGCACAGATCCGGCGGAGCGCGCTGAAGCCATCATCCTGTGCGTCCACAGTACACCTCCCAGGTACAGTAGTATACAAACCCCGATTATACCGCCGCAAATACCGGAACTTTACGAACGCTCGTTCGTAAAGTTGGAGTCAACGCATTTGTGGTAATTGTTCAGAGGATTTGACGAGAGTTTACGAACGTGCGTTCGTAAATACCACATGAGTGTGGTATATGCTCCTAGCAACATTGACATATACATGCATCCATGCACACAAATAGAATGACATCGAGATATACGAACTTGCGTTCGTAAATATGCTATTCCAAATATTCACGATTGGACGTTCGTACGTTGCACACGCATCCATTTGCCCCATATGAACAGGATGGTCGAGTTTACGAACGTCCATTCGTAAATACCACCTGAGAGTATGGTTTATGCATCCAGCAACATCCATACATATACATACATGTATGCAGACATACACCATGGCATCGATATATACGAATGCACGTTTGTATATATGATATTCCAAATATGTCGTGTGTCGCGCACGCATGCATTTCCCCAAATATTCTCGGGTTTGTCGACTTTTACGAACGTGCGTTCGTAAATACCACCTGGGTGGTCTATGCTTCCTTCCACATCATACATACATCTAGGCATCCACAACATGGCATCGTGGGTTTACAAACGGTCGTTCGTAAATATGCTATTACAAATATTGACGAACGGACGTTCGTAAATAGCGCACGCATCCATTTTCCCCATATACACATGATGGTGGTTTACGAACGTGCGTTCGTAAATACCACAGAGTATGGTGTATGCATCCAGCAACATCCATACAGATACACATCTATGCACACATTATGGCATCGATATATACGAACGGGCGTTCGTAAAAATGATATTCCCGCCATTTTGGAACGGATTTCCGTATGTCATAGGCATGCATTTTCCTCGAATACACTTATGTTTGTCGAGTTTACGAACGTGCGTTCGTAAATCCCACCTGAGTGGTCTATGCATCCAGCCACGTCTATTCATATACATCTATGCATGCACTGTATGGCAAGGTAGGTTTACGAACGGTCGTTCGTAAATATGCTATTCCAAGTATTTACGAACGGGCGTTCGTATGTCGTACACACATCCATATGCCCCAAAAACACTTGGGATGGTCGGGTATACTAAATTGTGTTCGTGAAGATATCCTGGGATTATGGCATAGGCATCCAACCACATCCATAAATGTCCATACATCTATTCAGACGCACAATATGGCCTCGTGAATTACGAGCGGGCGTTTGTAAATATGCTATGTAAAGAATTACGAACGGTTGTTTGTATTTCCCATACGTATCCATTTTCCCCATGCACAAACGATAGCAACCGTTTACGGACTTACGTAAATACCACAATTGCGAGTCCATCTTTTAGTTGGCATAGGCAGTACGGCCTGGGACCAAGGTACGGCCTTTCGTAAGTATACCCTAAGATATATGTGGGAAGGTATACGAACGGCCTTTCGTATATCCCAGGCCATACTCATATTGTTTCGGGAAATCCGTACTTGTTTATGTATGAGGTCCTCCAATGGTACCCCAATACTTGTTTCTGTATTTCGGGCCATATATATACGCAGATATTATGTGTATATCGGGCCATGTATATATACAGATAGTGTGTCCGCTCTTGTATGCATTTCATCGGTTGTGTGGTTGGTCATTCCATGGTTGTTTTTTAGGTGGGATGGCAATGGATGTAGGAGATATTGCCTTTGAGTTGTCGACAAATGCATCATCCTCGGATAGTGAATGTGAACTCTCTTCCCCGTCGGCAGTCAATGTTGACGGAACAAACGTGGTGGGTGTGTCTGTGGATACAACCTCCGATGGATCTTTCGAAGTGCATGACCAATCTCATCATTCCGGGGATGACCATGATGACATTCCATTGTGTACCGGTTTCGGGAGGGAGCAATGGGTGGGACTTGATGTTGTTCTACTTAACGAGCTTGGTGTCCCAGTGGCAGACGACATATGCAGGAACTCTGATCCCCGTGAATGTGTTGATGCCCACCCCCTTGGTCTCGACGATGTCGGCGTGTGCATCTTGAACACTTTGCTTCCGTCTGAGGTCCCTTTGACGTGGAGATTCTCCTTGCGTCGATGGCCCCTTCGTCAAGTTCTCCATGACGGGGTAAGCTTGTGGAATCATGGCCGGCGACATAAACAGACGCAGTCTGCTTTGTTGGCCACAATGCGTCCTCGCAAAGGTCTACGCAGGTATGATTCTAGTCGCGTGTCTCACGGAGATAAGGAGCGACGGCGGGATTCCATATTGGGAGACGATTCTATCCGCCTTGTGTCCGCAAAGGACTGTTGCGAGAGGAAATGTTGCCAATTTTTTCCTCGCGAAAAAATTAGGTCTCTTCGTCAAGAGTTGTGGCTTGCGGATTTTCGTATGCGGTCGGCTAAGAAACTCGAGGTCCACAGAAATTTGCACATTGATACCCATGGCCATAAGGTGGTGACCCTTGAGAATGTGGAAGTGTGTTGCACAACATGGTATATCATTCACGGGGTCTCCAAGGCTGACTTTTATAGGTTTCGGAAGTATTCTTTGTTGGGTCGCCGCTCTCGATTTCATGGCAACTCTGGCACAAAGAAACCTAGGGAGGCGACACTCCAAGCATCCGCGACACTCTCCACCATTATAGTGCCATTGGCCGATGCAATGCCCCACAAGACGAGGACATTGTCATCAGGGGAGAAAGTTGTGCAAATGGTGTTACCCACGGGCACAAAATGGAAGAACATCTTAACGGACATAAATGAAGTGGGTCGCACAACGGGATGTGGGCCCATTTCATTGTCCAAGTTGAGTGTAATTAAAAACCAACAGTTTGCGGAATACATTTTGAAGAGACCTGGGGACAAGTTCGCCAGGTGTACGGCGTGTGAGAAATACAAAGGTCTTCGAGATGCCCACCCTATAGGCACTGAATCCCATACAAGACACCAGAGAAAATACATTGAGCATGTCAACAACCAGGAGGCACACCGTCAAGATTACTACAAGAACCGTGCACTATCCATAATGAGGCCCGCGGAGGTTCTAACAATCATCCATGATAAAATGGACCATGCGAAGACCGCATGCCCTTGTTATGCACGCAAAATAAAGGCCACGGATGGTCTCTTCAAGTTGCCCGTAGCTGTCACAGGTTTGTATAGAATCCCACATGTGTGTTGAAAGTCTCTCCAATTTGCATTGGTTGTGTTTTCCAAATGTCCAACTTCATCCATCCGCTTTGTAGTTTTTTCATATTTTTGTTGTTCACGCATCGTTTGTTTTTCTTAGGTATGATCGCCCATGGACATGTGGATGTCAAATATGCCCATTATGGTTTGGATTTTTACCCTGGCGATGCCAACCACACGGTCGGTTCATTTGCAAAACTATTGCGCGATCTCGAAAAGCCACCGGTACACTCTTCCCGTGCCCTTTTCGATGGTTGTGGAACGACACCCCTTTATGAGGCAGTGCTACAAGGGAAGGAGGTTTGTATGTCTTCATTGCCGGAACCACCCGGAGAACCCATTATTGCAAAACCCTTGCCTCCAACTCTCCACGTTCAACTTGATAATTGTGCTAAAGACAACAAATGCCGATACGTGTTTTATTTTTGGTCGATGCTCGTGGCAAAAGGCATCTTCAAAGAGGTGTTTGTGTCTTTCTTGATGGTGGGGCACACGCACGACGATATTGATGCCTCATTTGGCCGTTGGAGCATGAAGTTGCATGAAGAGGATTTTCCCACCATACCACTTCTCATGAAATCATACATGGATTTGGACAATGTGCCGGTGATCCCGCACATGATTGAAGAAATACCAAATTTCAAGGCCTTCATCAAGCCATACATGTTGAAGGGAGTGGACCGTTTGGTGGGACATACCAAAGCACAACAATTCCGCTTCTATATGAGGGATGATGGTGTCCCCGCCATGCAGTTCAAGCTTTTGTGCACATCCCCTAATTGGGGCCCGGAGGATGGTATACTCGTGTGGCATCAAGACAAGGATGGGAAATGTTTGCTCCCGGATGGGGATCCAAAGCCGTGCAAATCCGACCCCATGAGGAATGGGCCGGAAATCATCAAAGGCATATCCGGATTCATTGAGTATTGGAAAGAGTTGTGTGAGGAAGATATCACCAGACGTGTTAGGGATACTCATGAACCGTTGATCGCGTATTGGGATCGCATTCGCTCAGCCTTGATGACCGTTGGTGTCGACACCCGTACGACTTTGACACAAGGATTTTGGCCACAAAGTCATTTGACAGTTATGGAGTCCGATGCCATGTTCTTTAGCAATGGAGACGTCCGTGAAGAGTTCGCAATGGACGAGCATTACGTTGGCCCTGCGCGCAATCGTCCGGCTCCTTCGTTTCGTGTGGGTGTTGATTGCCATGAAGGTTATATGGTGCTCGTACGAGCAGGAGATGAGGAACACCCGAAGCCAATCTGGTTGGTGAAAGCATTGTCTTCACCCAATTTTGTTCGAACTAGCCCCAACTTTCGCCAAATTGAAGTGGAATATTGCCGTCCGAGCACCAAAGACCAGAACGTGCTCCGCACTTATTTAGGTTGGGACACCAAAAAAGGTTTCAAGTGGACAGTGGACTCTGCGTACGGACCAGTTTGGATAAACACGGATACCATCCTTTGTGCTTGGAAGCCGCGCAAGGGTTCCAAATCGGAAACCATGACCATCCCCCAAAAACATATAGATTTTGCCAAAGACAACTTGGCACGTATTGCAACCGCGGAAAATGACGCCGATAATGGATATGAAGCGGAAGATGGAGATGGGGAAACCTAACAGGGGTTGGAATTAATGTGGAAAATAGGGGCACTTTGTAGACTTGGTGGGATTGCGGCTACATTCAAATTTATACTCACATTTGGGATGTGCCATCCAATTCCATGAGACCCTTATATATGGGATGCGCATCCTAAACTTTATAATGACATAAAAGTATTAGTTTTTGGGATTCGATTGTTATTTTCCACTTATAGTTCATGTTTTGATTATGATTTTAAAACTTACTATTTTTGGCGATGAGAATATTCTTTGCGTGCGGAGTTGTAAACCGTCATGTTCCCGATGTTCCCAATGTTCCATATGCTCACAGTATTGGCATCCCAAACTATGGGCGTATTTTATTTTGAGACTTTCAAAAGTCTCCAATTAACGAATATAGTGTTCTAAGGGAAAATGTCTATTTGGCCCCAAGTCTTGGGAGAGAGACAAAATGTTACTTGACGGTGGGGTAGGGGCCCTGCCTAGAGTCCTAGAGGCTTATATGGGTGAGGCGGCGTGGCCGGCCGAACCCACCTGAGACCGAACGGCACGGCCTCCACGGGCATTGGCCCAATGTGGGGCCATAGTTGCCTAGTATGGTTCGGGTTGTTGTAGTGTTGCTCCAGCAACGCGATGATCAACTTGAGATTGGACTTCCATGGATGGAAGTCCACATGTAACCTTTGGTTACCAATTAAGGGGTGAGTCCCAAATGCAAGTGTAGGAGGGTTGGTCCCCCTCCTATGAGCTAAGGGGTCCGTGGTATGGAGAGCTAACCATTTGCATGGCGGAATGCAAAGGGTTATCGCTTGTGACCCTTGCTAGAATTAAGAAATGGATCAAGATTATTAAGGGGCGCTAGCAAGGGTTGCGACATGGGTTCAATTTGGGAGACACTTGATTATGGTGAGCTTTTGACTTCGATTCCGAGTGTGGGTGATGTGATTCTAGTATCATTGCGCGGCTCCTAACATTGTGCCCAAGCTTTTGGAAAGAGCAGACAAGTGGAAGAGGAAAGTTTGAGCGGTTGCATTGCATGTGAGAGCTCAATTTGCAATCAATTACAACTAGGGAGAAATTGCCTTGAACCTATAAGTGTATAGAAAGAAAATAAGAAAGATAGAGGGGGTTGGAGGAAGAAGAACACCATCGCCGATGTGTGGATGTTGCGCTTTCATCATATGCGCCGAACATACAAGTTGTTCCCTCACTTGTCTCTCCAACACTAGAAAATGTTGCTCCATTCCCTTCTAGCGGGCGCCCTGAATCGTGTGCATTGCAACACCAGGGACGGATCATTGCATTCTTCAAGTGATCCTCTGCATGGGGGGGCATAGGCTCCCTCAATTTGGTGCCATGTGAGCTAAGTTTGGGTTCTCTGAAGCATGGGCGCTTCTTTATTGATGTTGTTTGTAGGTGGACTTTGAGACCTTGAGTTAGGCTTACAGTTACAGTGGATTTGAATGGAGCGTAAACATATGTGGGTGAAGAATTCTAGTCATGTGCATCTCGTGTGCAGTTGTGGATGAGTTTGGTTCTACGAAAGTGGCCATGCTGGGTGAGGTGGAGTTCGGAAGCAAATGAGTTTTAGTGGAGTCTCAGGTTGAGGCTTGGACATGAAGCTAGCATTCCAAGTGACCTTCTACATTGGTAGAGCTTGGAGTCTGCTTTCGATTTTTGCACCGAGTTTGGTCCAAGGAGGGTTTAAGTGAGGTGAGGTGAGGCGAAAGGCTACAAGTTGTGAGTTGAGTTGCAACTTGGAATTAAGACGTTGGAATATGGACTTGAGGTGTTGCTACAAGTTGAAGGTTGGTGTTAGTCGATCGGTGTTGCTGAGGTGCAAAAATGTTGAATTTTTAAAAGTGCAAGTTAATTGCAGGGACACATAGAGTTGAGGTTTATCATAATATTAGTGGAGAGGCTAAAATTTAAAATTGTTAGGTTAGCGTTGAGATGGAGAAGCGGATCAGACTAGAGGGTTGTTATTACAGAGAACCAATGACATTAATTGAAGGTGTTTGTCAGCCATAAACCCCCACCCTTTTGCGTCTGTAGTCCAAGTGGAGGTTCATGGCTCACATTCCTTTGTTGATCCTTTAATGTTGGAAACCCCTTGCAAATACTCCAATAACCCAAAAATCAAACACTATCTTTTTGGTCAACTTCACAGAGTGTTAGTATTGATAAAATACTCCCAACTGTGTTTTGGAGTTGCCCACGGGTGAACACCCGTGGGGTCTCTTCAACTGCGGTTTGGGATTGCCCACGGGTGAACACCCGTGGGGTCTTCCCAGTGTGTTTTGGGGTTGCCCACGGGTGAACACCCGTGGGGTCTTCCCAGTGTGTTTTGGGGTTGCCCACGGGTGAACACCCGTGGGGTCTTCCCACTGCAGCACACACCCAGTCACTCAAATTGCCATAACTTCCACTCACGATGTCCGATTGAGATAATTTTTAGTGATCTAGAAAGCTAACAACAAGGCCTATAATTCATCTAAATATCAGAATAACTGAAAATTCCCTCATCTATATATGAGCTTTCAAAGTCAGCTCTTTTTGAGTTACGCGGCAGCTAGGGTACTTCCTTCAAACACCTATAACTTTTGTTCGCTAACTCCGATTCCAACAAGCTTAGGCTTTTTGGAAAGCTAATAATGGGGTCTACACTCACTCCAAATCTTCTCCCACGGGTGAACACCCGTGGGGGTTCCTGTGAGGCCAAACCCCCCACCCTTAAGCGTCCGTAGTCCGAGTAGTGGGTTTGGGCTCACATTCCTCCGCGGTATTGGATTTGGACTTGGATGAGTCCATAGTGCAAGGTTCACCCTTCAAGTGGTCTTGGATTTAACTTTGGTCTTTGCTTCCTTTGTCTTGCCATCGCAAGAGTGCTCCACATTCTCCATTAATTTGTGCACGTGGTTTATTTTTAAAGAGAGGATGCAAGTGTTAAAAAACACTATTCTCTATAGTCAATCTCAAATACCTTTACTTGTGAAAGCCACACATAACACTAACTAGCATAATGTAACTAACTACTTGTCTATGAGCTAATTAAGTAGGCTATCTACTAAGCTCCTTCATGAACCCATCTCTTTACTTTCTAATTACATAAACCTAGCTCCTTCATAAACCCAACTCCTTCATGAACCCACAACTTTGTAGTTGTAATCCCCAACTACCTCACTAATTATTCAAGCCCTTCACTAATCTTCCTACCTAATTTTCCTAATTCTACTAACAACCCCTTTTTAATCACACAATTCTTCTCTAATCCTAAAATCCTAAAATCCTAGAGAGGAGAGGGGGAGAGAGAATTTCCTAACTTCACTAAGACTAACTAATCCACACAAGTATATTTTTGCACTCATCACAACATCAAGTGCTCAACTCTTAAACATGGAACTTGCAACCACGTGTATTCAAAACATGAACTTTAAGTACCACAAATTGGAATCATGAATTAACTTTAAAATCCTTCACGTCAACACTAATTCTACCAAGAGGTCAAGCCCTCTTCAAGGCTAACAAGCCTTGGCTCTCAAACTAAAAACTAAGCACACACATGTGTTCCAATATGGCTTCCCACACCCACACTTATAACTCGTGGGGTGCCTTGGAGCACAAAGGAAAGAGAGGATGAGTGAGGGAAGAATGAGGGATTATATAGTAAGCTTGAGGGGGTGAGCACCCTCAAGGCTCACGATAAGCCCTTGAGATTTCCTCCTACTTAGTAGGCGCCAATCCTATCTTCTAAGCCTTCCTCCCTCAAATGATCAACAAGGATCCTAATTCGAACATTTAACTAGCCTTGGCTTTCTACCTACCACACTTTACCAAACTTGGGATGCTTCAACCCAAACTTAGCCTCCTTCGCTTTCCGCCGCCATAACTTTCTCCCCTTACTTTCCCAAATCGTTGCTCACCACTTAATTCAAACCACGATGCTTAACTCGTGATTTGATTGGTGCTTTGAGAATTTGCTTATCCTCCACCTTGCATTCTTCCTTGGACCTTCCCCATTAAGTGGCCATGATGAGGTGGTCCACTTGTGCGCTCCATGTGATCCTCCATTCATCCCAATTCGAATGCACTTGCCTCTTGAGTCACTTTGGTTGTCTCCATCCATTTGTACTAGCCTACTCACTAACTACTCAATCCAAGTTCTCCTTACCTATCCTCATTCACTCAAATCCTTCCGAAGGTAAAAACACAATAACAACTCACATCCTAGCCTCTTACAACATGGTACTTCTAAGACTAACATTTCACTCTTTTTATATTTTTGTGAAGTAACATGCTACTTCAAAGTGCATCAACTAACGTTTCAAGGGTCTAAGACTAAATGTGGGCACCCTTTTGGGCTCACATAATTGGCGACCATCGGGGGATGAATCCAAACATCTCTTGCTCCAAGGGTAAGTTGCCTAGTCAAGCTCGGTACTCCTTACATCTACTTCCCGATGTACGGGTAGGAAAGAGCTCACCATTCAACGTTTCCAATTGAATTGAATTATTAGGAAAGACCTCATAGACAAGGTAAGGTCCTAACCATATTGCATCGAATTTCGCCGGAAATTCAAGCTTTCGTGCGTCTTGAATCATGACCATCATTCCCGGTGTTAGGGCCCTTCTCTTATGTCGTTTGTCGAAAGTAATCTTTCTCCTTCTTTGGATTGCCTCAATATGTTGAGCCGCCATTCTCCTCCCTTCGTCAAGTGCTTCCAAATCGGTTAGTCGATTTCGTAAGGATTGACTTTCGGTAAGTCTCGTACTCACGGCCACCCTAAGTGACTCGACTTCATATTCGATTGGTAGTGTCGCTTCAAGACCATAGACTAAGGAAAATGGTGTAGCACGCGTAGTTACCTTATAGGTTGTACGGTATGCCTAAAGTGCCGCCGTTAGTTTCGTATCCCAATCCCGCTTCGAGTCTATAACCGTCTTGCGTAGTATACTCACCAAAATTCCGTTAACCTTTTCCGTTTGTCCATTGGTTTGTGGGTGGTAGGGAGTAGTCTTCCGGTGATCAATTTTAAATTTCTCTGTCATCTCTCGAATCAAGTCATTCAAAAAGTGAGTACCCCTATCGCTTACTAGGATCTTCGGCACCCCGAACCGCGAAATTATGTTTTCGTACATAAATGTTGCCGCGTGTTCCGCCGTGTCGGTCTTCACCGCTTTGGCTTCCGCCCACTTGGTGAGGTACTCGGTTGCCACCACAATATATTTCATTCCTTTTGAAGATTGGGGATGGACCTCACCCACATAGTCGATGCCCCATTTTTCGAAAGGAATTAAGGGTAATGATACATGTAAAGGCATCTCCATTCTAAGGTCGTTTCGGGCATACCGTTGGCAAGCGTCGCATTTCCTTACATAGTCATGGGCGTCCTTAAATAGTGTAGGCCAAAAGTAGCCCGCTCTAAGTATTTTTTGCCCGGTGAGTTGACCCGAGAAGTGACCGCCGCAAGCGCTATCGTGGCAAGCGATTAAAATCGCTTCAACCTCCGTTTTTGACACGCATCGTCGTAAAATACCATCGGACCCCCTTCTAAACAACCTATGGCCCACTACAACAAATTGCCTACTATTTACCCTCACCTTCCTTCTCTCTTCTTTTGTCCACTCTTTGGGCAACTTGTGGGTTGTTAGAAATTCCACTATGCCCGCATACCACTCCGGTGTAGAAGTGACCACAAAGAGGCTATCATCTACTAACATATCATTTACCGGATTTTTTCCTATCTCCTCCGACAACCTAGACAAGTGGTCCGCTTGTAAATGCATACGACCCGGTTTATATTCCACCGTGTAGTCGAATTCTTCTAATAACAAAACCCACCTAGCTAACCTACCACTTAACTCCGCCTTGTTAACTAGATACTTGATAGCCATGTGGTCAACAAAAAATACAACCGGGTTGCACATGAGGTAATGCCTAAACTTTTTAACAGAAAACACCATGGCTAGGCACTCCCTCTCCGTTGTAGAGTAGTTTCTTTCGGCGGGGGTCAATTGCTTACTCGCATAAGCTATAGGTTGATCCTTCTCTTTTTCTCCCGTTGCTTGACAAAGCGCACTCCCTATTGCCACATTACTAGCATCACAATAGACGTGAAAAGGTTTACCCCAATTGGGTGGTATCAACACCGGATAGGTGCTCAACCTATCCCGCAATTCCTCAAAGGCTTTTTGACAAGCATCCGTCCACTCGAATTTGACATCCTTTTTGAGCAAATGGGTAATGGGCACCGCTATCTTTGAAAAATTAGGAATAAGTTCCCGGTACCATCTCACATGTCCTAACAACTTAGAGATCCCCTTGGAATTGGTTGGAGTTGCCAAGTCGCTTATGGCCGCAATCTTATCCGGATCGGGTTCTCTACCTTTCTCACTAACAACATAACCCAACAACACTCCCTTATTCACTCCCAAAAATGTCTTATCCGGGTTCAATGCTAACCTCATCTTCCTACACCTAACCAATGCCTCCCTAACACAATGTAGGTGATCGTCCACATTACTTTGTGTGCTAAAATCGTCCACAAAGACGGTCATGGATTTGAACAACAAGTCGGTGAAGATATACATTACTAATCGTTGGAAAGTAGCCGGGGCATTACATAACCCAAATGGCATCACTACCCACACAAAAGTACCCCAAGGTGTAGTAAAAGCCGTTTTATGGATATCTTGGAGGGCTATGGAAATTTGATTATAACCCGCATACCCATCCATAAAGGTATATCGCGAATGACCTCCAACCTCCTCAAGCAACAAGGTGATAAAAGGTAAGGGGAAGTGATCCTTTTGTGTGCACGAATTCAATTTCCTATAGTCGACACAAACCCTTAATTTCCCATTTTTTTTCTTTACTAAGACCATAGGAGAAACCCAATCCGTGATTTCCACCGGCTTGATAAACCCGGCCTTCAATAACCTTTCCAATTCCGCTTTCACCAACAATTGCAATTGAGGATTCATCCTCCTCTCCTTTTGTCTAATTGGCCTCGCCCCCGGAATTAAAGGAATCCGGTGCTCTACCATTTCCCTAGGAATTCCCTTAAGCTCATCGTAGGACCATGCAAAAGTATCACTAAACTCATCCACCAAATTGCTATACTCCCTAACCTCTTTCTCCCCCAATTTGGAACCCATCTTCATTTGTCGGGTTTTTCCATTCTTTAATTTCACATCCACGTACCGCCAATCCGCTTCCGACACATGTGCTTGTTCCTCTTTGTTCCGATACCAATCGGAAGGCACATTGGGGTAATCTTTCACATCTTGACCTACAACTATCCCCGTAGACGTGGTCTTGAAATGTAAAGGCTCCTCCAATTTCGATGACTCAATAATCACATCCTCCTCTTGAGTCCCATCTACATGAATTAAACTAACCTCACCCTCTTCCACGTCATCTACCCAAGGTGTTAACCCACCGCTAACCCACTCTTCCTCGGTGAGCACCTCACATGGCTCCAACAATGAGCCCTCTCCTAAACTAACACTAGGAAATTCACTCCCTAAGCCTACTTGGTGAAATGTAACCATTACATCAACCTCGGACTCGGGGTACTCCCTTAGCCATTGGGCATAATCCCCATTATCCCCATAATTGTAAAAATTAGGACCTAGACTTCCCGAGCCCGAATCTATAACAACCCTTTGACCTTCGGGATGGACGACTCCCACCAATGCCTTGCCAATCTCATTCTCGTTTAAGTCATCAATTTCCTTCTCCAATGGCAAATACATCTCCTTCTTCATCCATCCTTCTAATGAACCAATGGACACTATGACCCTATTACCCTCCGGACCATAAGTGATGGATGGTTTAGGTCCACCCCAATTGACCATAGCATTCGCCATCCGCAACCAAGGCCTACCTAGCAAAATGGGGAAGGTGTCCTTGTTGGAGTGCATTTTAATGACATGGAAGGTGACCAAGTACTCCTCGCCTCCCGTAGTCATTCTACAATCCTTGATCATCCCCAAAGGCGTAGTCGAACTTTGATTTGCCATATTTATGACCAAAGGTGAAGGCCCCGTGAGTCCAAGTCCCAATTTTTTCATAGTATCCTCCGGTAGTATATTTAGACTACTCCCTCCGTCGACTAGCACATTAGGAACCACCTTATCTACTATAACAACTTCTATTTCTATAGCTTTCACGTCTCTTCCACCTTGTGATTGGATCCTAGCGGCTATTTTAGCTTTCACCTTCCTCATCCTCTTGTGTACCGGCATTCCCTCCTTTAATGTTTTCCTTGCCGTGGGTGAAATTTCCAATAGTTGGCCGAAAGTAATATCCGCCTTGAGTGTACTAAGGTCCGCCCACAAGTCGTACCCGGTAGATCTTTCCACCTTAGAATTACCCACTACGTCGAATTCGTCTACGGGAACCCCCGGTCCTTCCCATTCACACACATCGCTATTATCCAAGTCATGTACCGCATTAGTCCTCTCCCTATCTTGTAAAATTATATTTTCCCTCTCCACATCCTTAGTAGCTCTTCTAGCTACCCTATCCAACTCGGAGAGATTAATCTCTTCATCCGAAGAGTAATTTCCTTGCTCTCCTATTCCTACCTCCAACGGGGCATCCCCTCTCCTAGCCCTAGTAGTTACCGCTAGTGCAGGTGCTTCTTCAACCACACCCTTACCCTTCACTAACTCATATGTAATAGCATTGGTGTGAGGAGGCCATTGACTTTGCTCCTCTCCAATTCTCGTTGGGAGAGGAAGCATGTCATCACATGTGGCCTCCAACACTCCATCCATGAACCTAACATCTTGGGAGTTAGATGGTCCCGGATCCGTTGGAGGCGCTTGTCTCCCGTTACTACCATTAGGTGGAACTCCTTGTCTATTTTGTATTGGAATGTAACCGGTTGTAGTTTGCAAGCCCGCCGGTGGATGAAAAGTTTGCCTAGCATTACTATGGTCATAGTATAAGTTAGGTGGCCTAAGTTCATTGGCCGGTACTCCTTGTGGCCTAGCACCTCGCATATTATCCCTTGCTTGTTGTTGTGGATTAGCCACCGGGTAAGGGACATTAATTATTTTGTCCGGTTGGCGACACGTATCCGAGGGATGACTTCCTCCACAATTGCTACAATTAAACTCTTGACCTTCGGACCAACATTGTCCTTGAGCGTGCCACCTTCCACAAAAGGGATGAAATTCCTTCTTCTCTAAATTTTGGCCACCTTGCCCTCTAGGTTGTGGTCCTCTATTGCTTCCATTTCCATAGTGAGGTGGCGCTTGACCTCGTTGATTTTGTTGAGGTGGGTTACCGTTTCCTCTTTGGTCACGGTTTTGTCCACTTCTACAAAATTGACGCGTGTGGCCCGGTTGGCCACATTGGACACACCATAATCCGGAAGAATGCCTACCCGACTCAACCGGGGGTGGAGGCCCCGGTTGTTGACTCCGGATCATTAATGACATTTGATCCGTGAGGCTTTGCATTTGTTTTATCATAGCCTCTTGGAATCCTAGTTGGCTAGCACCTAGTCTTCTCTCAACCTCCTCCAAGTGTGGATCCGTTCTAGGGGCCGGTAGTGCCAAAAGAGGTGCCGGTTCCCTAACCGCTAAAGGTCGGGGGCCGGTGTCCACAATGGCATATGGAATTTGGTTCTCATACTTAGCGGGTTCTACCGCTACCACCCTAGGGCGTATGGGGATGAATTGTGGGATCAATTCATCCTCCCTTCTCCATAGCCTTTCGTGATCTTTATCCAAGTTTTCAATATCTCTAGCCGCACGCTTGGCATCCGCCAAGGTCAAGGGATTCCTTTCTAGAACACCCCTAATAGTTCCGGACTTAAAAAACCCTTGAATGAAAAATTGCTTTAGCGTGTCGTCGTTGAGCATGGTACCCACAAATCTAGTGCACACTAAATCAAACCTCCTAATGTAAGCCGAAATTTCTTCCTCCCTTCCTTGCTTCAATGACGACAATGCCCTTAATGCGGTACTTTGACCCACTTCCGGCCTAAATTCGTTAAGAAACTCCCTTTGTAATTGTTCCCATCCCCTAAAATGTCCCTCGGCATGATCCCGATACCATTCATAGGCTTCCCCCTCTAGAGTGGTAGGAAACCACACTAACCAATAACCCGGGTCGGTTATGAGGAAGCTAGCCAACCGTTCGATATACCGTTCCATGTGCCGAGAGGGGTCCTCATCCTTGGTCCCATAAAATTTAGGGAGATGAGATGGCATATCCATCGCCGCTAAATTTTGTGGAACCACAATTGGTAGGCCTCTTGGCCTAACCAATGGGTCTATTGGAGGTATAGGAGGTATGGGCGGAATTGGGGGTATGGGTGGTGGATCCATCCCCCGTTCCTCGGCCATGGTGACCGGTGAACTATTCAACAATCCCCTATCAACTTCTACCGGGAATTCTTCTCTAAGTGTGTAATTTTCCGAAGAAGTTTCACCACTCAATTTGGAGGGAGTGATCTCCTCTTCAAGTTGAGCTCCAAGTTCTAAGGTGTGAGCCCAAAAGGGTGCCCACATTTAGTCTTAGACCCTTGAAACGTTAGTTGATGCACTTTGAAGTAGCATGTTACTTCACAAAAATATAAAAAGAGTGAAATGTTAGTCTTAGAAGTACCATGTTGTAAGAGGCTAGGATGTGAGTTGTTATTGTGTTTTTACCTTCGGAAGGATTTGAGTGAATGAGGATAGGTAAGGAGAACTTGGATTGAGTAGTTAGTGAGTAGGCTAGTACAAATGGATGGAGACAACCAAAGTGACTCAAGAGGCAAGTGCATTCGAATTGGGATGAATGGAGGATCACATGGAGCGCACAAGTGGACCACCTCATCATGGCCACTTAATGGGGAAGGTCCAAGGAAGAATGCAAGGTGGAGGATAAGAAAATTCTCAAAGCACCAATCAAATCACGAGTTAAGCATCGTGGTTTGAATTAAGTGGTGAGCAACGATTTGGGAAAGTAAGGGGAGAAAGTTATGGCGGCGGAAAGCAAAGGAGGCTAAGTTTGGGTTGAAGCATCCCAAGTTTGGTAAAGTGTGGTAGGTAGAAAGCCAAGGCTAGTTAAATGTTCGAATTAGGATCCTTGTTGATCATTTGAGGGAGGAAGGCTTAGAAGATAGGATTGGCGCCTACTAAGTAGGAGGAAATCTCAAGGGCTTATCGTGAGCCTTGAGGGTGCTCACCCCCTCAAGCTTACTATATAATCCCTCATTCTTCCCTCACTCATCCTCTCTTTCCTTTGTGCTTCAAGGCACCCCACGAGTTATAAGTGTGGGTGTGGGAAGCCATATTGGAGCACATGTGTGTGCTTAGTTTTTAGTTTGAGAGCCAAGGCTTGTTAGCCTTGAAGAGGGCTTGACCTCTTGTTAGAATTAGTGTTGACGTGAAGGATTTTAAAGTTAATTCATGATTCCAATTTGTGGTACTTAAAGTTCATGTTTTGAATACACGTGGTTGCAAGTTCCATGTTTAAGAGTTGAGCACTTGAGGTTGTGATGAGTGCAAAAATATACTTGTGTGGATTAGTTAGTCTTAGTGAAGTTAGGAAATTCTCTCTCCCCCTCTCCTCTCTAGGATTTTAGGACTTTAGGATTAGAGAAGAATTGTGTGATTAGAAAGGGGTTGTTAGTAGAATTAGGAAAATTAGGTAGGAAGATTAGTTAAGGGCTTGAATAATTAGTGAGGTAGTTGGGGATTACAACTACAAAGTTGTGGGTTCATGAAGGAGCTGGGTTTATGAAGGAGCTGGGTTTGTTTAGTTAGAAAGTAAAGAGCTGGGTTTATGAAGGACCTGGGTTTGTTTAGTTAGAAGCTAAGGAGCTGGGTTCATGAAGGAGCTGGGTTTATGAAGGAGCTGGGTTTGTTTAGTTAGAAGCTAAGAAGCTGGGTTTACGAAGGAGCTGGGTTTATTTAGTTAGAAGCTAAGGAGTTGGGTTCATGAAGGAGTTGGGTTTATGAAGGAGCTAGGTTTATGTAATTAGAAAGTAAAGAGATGGGTTCATGAAGGAGCTTAGTAGATAGCCTACTTAATTAGCTCATAGACAAGTAGTTAGTTACATTATGCTAGTTAGTGTTATGTGTGGCTTTCACAAGTAAATGTATTTGAGATTGACTATAGAGAATAGTGTTTTTTAACACTTGCATCCTCTCTTTAAAAATAAACCACGTGCACAAATTAATGGAGAATGTGGAGCACTCTCGCGATGGCAAGACAAAGGAAGCAAAGACCAAAGAGGAATGTGAGCCCAAACCCACTACTCGGACTACAGACGCTTAAGGGTGGGGGGTTTGGCCTCACATAATTGGTGCGTCCGCCGGGAGCGAAGCGGAAGGTAGTTACAAGACTTGGAGGCGACTAGGAGACTTGGAGGCAACTAGGAAAAATTGGAGACACAAACTTGAGAGAAGGGAAGGAGCACCCGAAACTCGGTAAGTATTCTCTCTTTGGGTTACATTTGAATTCATTGTATTTCAACTATTCCTTGGAATGAATTGCATTGTCAATTACGCAAATTCATTTTTGAGGAAGGAGCGCGGCGAAGGTACGTCCTCAACCTTTTTGGGGATTTGCTAAGAACTTAAAAGGAACCTATAACCGAGTAGCTCATTAAAACATTAGAGGGTAAATTCACCTTAGGACATTGAACTTTGACACTCACCTCGGGGTGAGTCTCAAAGTTTTGGGAGTTGTCATTTCATGCTCTAGATTAAATTAATATTTCACAAAGTTTATGGTGTTGTTACATTGAGTCACGATTGAGGGGAGTGCTAACTCACAGGGGGATGCGATTGCTCAAGGTATGTTTATTTCTTCAAAGTGAACTCATTAACTAATTAAGGAATGCCTTTTGTACTCGTGATTGTTGTTATCCGTTGTAGAGGGTAATTCCCGAATTGTGGATGGTGTGAGAAGTTGAAGGGTGAAGCCTCGACTTTTAACATAATCTACTCGGAAGGTCACCCCCTCACAATCGGTATTGTGGTGAGTGTTAATTTGCGGGAAGGTGCGGAGGTGATGCTCCGACTTAACCAAAAAATTAACATGAACATGCCTATCCCCTATTGGGATTCTTTCACCTAAGTGGGCTTGCAGGTTCTTTTCCTCACCTCCTAAAAAAATTATAACCACACCAAGACAAGTGAAAATATTAAGAGGGGAATTGCTAGGATTATGTGTGGTCAAGTGAGGGTCGATCGATTCTTATGGAATGCAAGGTAGGACTCGCTCACAAAAACCAAGTTTGATAGTAGGACTAGAGAAATCTACTCGAAAGAGGCGGTCCTCTAAAATCAGTGATAGATTAGAACAAGATAATGTTAGAATAGAGAGTTGTTTGAACGTCGAACCTAGGACTAGGTCAATTCTAGACACCTTAGAACTTGGAGCTCAACTTGAAGAGGAGATCACTCCCTCCAAATTGAGTGGTGAAACTTCTTCGGAAAATTACACACTTAGAGAAGAATTCCCGGTAGAAGTTGATAGGGGATTGTTGAATAGTTCACCGGTCACCATGGCCGAGGAACGGGGGATGGATCCACCACCCATACCCCCAATTCCGCCCATACCTCCTATACCTCCAATAGACCCATTGGTTAGGCCAAGAGGCCTACCAATTGTGGTTCCACAAAATTTAGCGGCGATGGATATGCCATCTCATCTCCCTAAATTTTATGGGACCAAGGATGAGGACCCCTCTCGGCACATGGAACGGTATATCGAACGGTTGGCTAGCTTCCTCATAACCGACCCGGGTTATTGGTTAGTGTGGTTTCCTACCACTCTAGAGGGGGAAGCCTATGAATGGTATCGGGATCATGCCGAGGGACATTTTAGGGGATGGGAACAATTACAAAGGGAGTTTCTTAACGAATTTAGGCCGGAAGTGGGTCAAAGTACCGCATTAAGGGCATTGTCGTCATTGAAGCAAGGAAGGGAGGAAGAAATTTCGGCTTACATTAGGAGGTTTGATTTAGTGTGCACTAGATTTGTGGGTACCATGCTCAACGACGACACGCTAAAGCAATTTTTCATTCAAGGGTTTTTTAAGTCCGGAACTATTAGGGGTGTTCTAGAAAGGAATCCCTTGACCTTGGCGGATGCCAAGCGTGCGGCTAGAGATATTGAAAACTTGGATAAAGATCACGAAAGGCTATGGAGAAGGGAGGATGAATTGATCCCACAATTCATCCCCATACGCCCTAGGGTGGTAGCGGTAGAACCCGCTAAGTATGAGAACCAAATTCCATATGCCATTGTGGACACCGGCCCCCGACCTTTAGCGGTTAGGGAACCGGCACCTCTTTTGGCACTACCGGCCCCTAGAACGGATCCACACTTGGAGGAGGTTGAGAGAAGACTAGGTGCTAGCCAACTAGGATTCCAAGAGGCTATGATAAAACAAATGCAAAGCCTCACGGATCAAATGTCATTAATGATCCGGAGTCAACAACCGAGGCCTCCACCCCCGGTTGAGTCGGGTAGGCATTCTTCCGGATTATGGTGTGTCCAATGTGGCCAACCGGGCCACACGCGTCAATTTTGTAGAAGTGGACAAAACCGTGACCAAAGAGGAAACGGTAACCCACCTCAACAAAATCAACGAGGTCAAGCGCCACCTCACTATGGAAATGGAAGCAATAGAGGACCACAACCTAGAGGGCAAGGTGGCCAAAATTTAGAGAAGAAGGAATTTCATCCCTTTTGTGGAAGGTGGCACGCTCAAGGACAATGTTGGTCCGAAGGTCAAGAGTTTAATTGTAGCAATTGTGGAGGAAGTCATCCCTCGGATACGTGTCGCCAACCGGACAAAATAATTAATGTCCCTTACCCGGTGGCTAATCCACAACAACAAGCAAGGGATAATATGCGAGGTGCTAGGCCACAAGGAGTACCGGCCAATGAACTTAGGCCACCTAACTTATACTATGACCATAGTAATGCTAGGCAAACTTTTCATCCACCGGCGGGCTTGCAAACTACAACCGGTTACATTCCAATACAAAATAGACAAGGAGTTCCACCTAATGGTAGTAACGGGAGACAAGCGCCTCCAACGGATCCGGGACCATCTAACTCCCAAGATGTTAGGTTCATGGATGGAGTGTTGGAGGCCACATGTGATGACATGCTTCCTCTCCCAACGAGAATTGGAGAGGAGCAAAGTCAATGGCCTCCTCACACCAATGCTATTACATATGAGTTAGTGAAGGGTAAGGGTGTGGTTGAAGAAGCACCTGCACTAGCGGTAACTACTAGGGCTAGGAGAGGGGATGCCCCGTTGGAGGTAGGAATAGGAGAGCAAGGAAATTACTCTTCGGATGAAGAGATTAATCTCTCCGAGTTGGATAGGGTAGCTAGAAGAGCTACTAAGGATGTGGAGAGGGAAAATATAATTTTACAAGATAGGGAGAGGACTAATGCGGTACATGACTTGGATAATAGCGATGTGTGTGAATGGGAAGGACCGGGGGTTCCCGTAGACGAATTCGACGTAGTGGGTAATTCTAAGGTGGAAAGATCTACCGGGTACGACTTGTGGGCGGACCTTAGTACACTCAAGGCGGATATTACTTTCGGCCAACTATTGGAAATTTCACCCACGGCAAGGAAAACATTAAAGGAGGGAATGCCGGTACACAAGAGGATGAGGAAGGTGAAAGCTAAAATAGCCGCTAGGATCCAATCACAAGGTGGAAGAGACGTGAAAGCTATAGAAATAGAAGTTGTTATAGTAGATAAGGTGGTTCCTAATGTGCTAGTCGACGGAGGGAGTAGTCTAAATATACTACCGGAGGATACTATGAAAAAATTGGGACTTGGACTCACGGGGCCTTCACCTTTGGTCATAAATATGGCAAATCAAAGTTCGACTACGCCTTTGGGGATGATCAAGGATTGTAGAATGACTACGGGAGGCGAGGAGTACTTGGTCACCTTCCATGTCATTAAAATGCACTCCAACAAGGACACCTTCCCCATTTTGCTAGGTAGGCCTTGGTTGCGGATGGCGAATGCTATGGTCAATTGGGGTGGACCTAAACCATCCATCACTTATGGTCCGGAGGGTAATAGGGTCATAGTGTCCATTGGTTCATTAGAAGGATGGATGAAGAAGGAGATGTATTTGCCATTGGAGAAGGAAATTGATGACTTAAACGAGAATGAGATTGGCAAGGCATTGGTGGGAGTCGTCCATCCCGAAGGTCAAAGGGTTGTTATAGATTCGGGCTCGGGAAGTCTAGGTCCTAATTTTTACAATTATGGGGATAATGGGGATTATGCCCAATGGCTAAGGGAGTACCCCGAGTCCGAGGTTGATGTAATGGTTACATTTCATCAAGTAGGCTTAGGGAGTGAATTTCCTAGTGTTAGTTTAGGAGAGGGCTCATTGTTGGAGCCATGTGAGGTGCTCACCGAGGAAGAGTGGGTTAGCGGTGGGTTAACACCTTGGGTAGATGACGTGGAAGAGGGTGAGGTTAGTTTAATTCATGTAGATGGGACTCAAGAGGAGGATGTGATTATTGAGTCATCGAAATTGGAGGAGCCTTTACATTTCAAGACCACGTCTACGGGGATAGTTGTAGGTCAAGATGTGAAAGATTACCCCAATGTGCCTTCCGATTGGTATCGGAACAAAGAGGAACAAGCACATGTGTCGGAAGCGGATTGGCGGTACGTGGATGTGAAATTAAAGAATGGAAAAACCCGACAAATGAAGATGGGTTCCAAATTGGGGGAGAAAGAGGTTAGGGAGTATAGCAATTTGGTGGATGAGTTTAGTGATACTTTTGCATGGTCCTACGATGAGCTTAAGGGAATTCCTAGGGAAATGGTAGAGCACCGGATTCCTTTAATTCCGGGGGCGAGGCCAATTAGACAAAAGGAGAGGAGGATGAATCCTCAATTGCAATTGTTGGTGAAAGCGGAATTGGAAAGGTTATTGAAGGCCGGGTTTATCAAGCCGGTGGAAATCACGGATTGGGTTTCTCCTATGGTCTTAGTAAAGAAAAAAAATGGGAAATTAAGGGTTTGTGTCGACTATAGGAAATTGAATTCGTGCACACAAAAGGATCACTTCCCCTTACCTTTTATCACCTTGTTGCTTGAGGAGGTTGGAGGTCATTCGCGATATACCTTTATGGATGGGTATGCGGGTTATAATCAAATTTCCATAGCCCTCCAAGATATCCATAAAACGGCTTTTACTACACCTTGGGGTACTTTTGTGTGGGTAGTGATGCCATTTGGGTTATGTAATGCCCCGGCTACTTTCCAACGATTAGTAATGTATATCTTCACCGACTTGTTGTTCAAATCCATGACCGTCTTTGTGGACGATTTTAGCACACAAAGTAATGTGGACGATCACCTACATTGTGTTAGGGAGGCATTGGTTAGGTGTAGGAAGATGAGGTTAGCATTGAACCCGGATAAGACATTTTTGGGAGTGAATAAGGGAGTGTTGTTGGGTTATGTTGTTAGTGAGAAAGGTAGAGAACCCGATCCGGATAAGATTGCGGCCATAAGCGACTTGGCAACTCCAACCAATTCCAAGGGGATCTCTAAGTTGTTAGGACATGTGAGATGGTACCGGGAACTTATTCCTAATTTTTCAAAGATAGCGGTGCCCATTACCCATTTGCTCAAAAAGGATGTCAAATTCGAGTGGACGGATGCTTGTCAAAAAGCCTTTGAGGAATTGCGGGATAGGTTGAGCACCTATCCGGTGTTGATACCACCCAATTGGGGTAAACCTTTTCACGTCTATTGTGATGCTAGTAATGTGGCAATAGGGAGTGCGCTTTGTCAAGCAACGGGAGAAAAAGAGAAGGATCAACCTATAGCTTATGCGAGTAAGCAATTGACCCCCGCCGAAAGAAACTACTCTACAACGGAGAGGGAGTGCCTAGCCATGGTGTTTTCCGTTAAAAAGTTTAGGCATTACCTCATGTGCAACCCGGTTGTATTTTTTGTTGACCACATGGCTATCAAGTATCTAGTTAACAAGGCGGAGTTAAGTGGTAGGTTAGCTAGGTGGGTTTTGTTATTAGAAGAATTCGACTACACGGTGGAATATAAACCGGGTCGTATGCATTTACAAGCGGACCACTTGTCTAGGTTGTCGGAGGAGATAGGAAAAAATCCGGTAAATGATATGTTAGTAGATGATAGCCTCTTTGTGGTCACTTCTACACCGGAGTGGTATGCGGGCATAGTGGAATTTCTAACAACCCACAAGTTGCCCAAAGAGTGGACAAAAGAAGAGAGAAGGAAGGTGAGGGTAAATAGTAGGCAATTTGTTGTAGTGGGCCATAGGTTGTTTAGAAGGGGGTCCGATGGTATTTTACGACGATGCGTGTCAAAAACGGAGGTTGAAGCGATTTTAATCGCTTGCCACGGTAGCGCTTGCGGCGGTCACTTCTCGGGTCAACTCACCGGGCAAAAAATACTTAGAGCGGGCTACTTTTGGCCTACACTATTTAAGGACGCCCATGACTATGTAAGGAAATGCGACGCTTGCCAACGGTATGCCCGAAACGACCTTAGAATGGAGATGCCTTTACATGTATCATTACCCTTAATTCCTTTCGAAAAATGGGGCATCGACTATGTGGGTGAGGTCCATCCCCAATCTTCAAAAGGAATGAAATATATTGTGGTGGCAACCGAGTACCTCACCAAGTGGGCGGAAGCCAAAGCGGTGAAGACCGACACGGCGGAACACGCGGCAACATTTATGTACGAAAACATAATTTCGCGGTTCGGGGTGCCGAAGATCCTAGTAAGCGATAGGGGTACTCACTTTTTGAATGACTTGATTCGAGAGATGACAGAGAAATTTAAAATTGATCACCGGAAGACTACTCCCTACCACCCACAAACCAATGGACAAACGGAAAGGGTTAACGGAATTTTGGTGAGTATACTACGCAAGACGGTTATAGACTCGAAGCGGGATTGGGATACGAAACTAACGGCGGCACTTTGGGCATACCGTACAACCTATAAGGTAACTACGCGTGCTACACCATTTTCCTTAGTCTATGGTCTTGAAGCGACACTACCAATCGAATATGAAGTCGAGTCACTTAGGGTGGCCGTGAGTACGAGACTTACCGAAAGTCAATCCTTACGAAATCGACTAACCGATTTGGAAGCACTTGACGAAGGGAGGAGAATGGCGGCTCAACATATTGAGGCAATCCAAAGAAGGAGAAAGATTACTTTCGACAAACGACATAAGAGAAGGGCCCTAACACCGGGAATGATGGTCATGATTCAAGACGCACGAAAGCTTGAATTTCCGGCGAAATTCGATGCAATATGGTTAGGACCTTACCTTGTCTATGAGGTCTTTCCTAATAATTCAATTCAATTGGAAACGTTGAATGGTGAGCTCTTTCCTACCCGTACATCGGGAAGTAGATGTAAGGAGTACCGAGCTTGACTAGGCAACTTACCCTTGGAGCAAGAGATGTTTGGATTCATCCCCCGATGGTCGCCAATTATGTGAGCCCAAAAGGGTGCCCACATTTAGTCTTAGACCCTTGAAACGTTAGTTGATGCACTTTGAAGTAGCATGTTACTTCACAAAAATATAAAAAGAGTGAAATGTTAGTCTTAGAAGTACCATGTTGTAAGAGGCTAGGATGTGAGTTGTTATTGTGTTTTTACCTTCGGAAGGATTTGAGTGAATGAGGATAGGTAAGGAGAACTTGGATTGAGTAGTTAGTGAGTAGGCTAGTACAAATGGATGGAGACAACCAAAGTGACTCAAGAGGCAAGTGCATTCGAATTGGGATGAATGGAGGATCACATGGAGCGCACAAGTGGACCACCTCATCATGGCCACTTAATGGGGAAGGTCCAAGGAAGAATGCAAGGTGGAGGATAAGCAAATTCTCAAAGCACCAATCAAATCACGAGTTAAGCATCGTGGTTTGAATTAAGTGGTGAGCAACGATTTGGGAAAGTAAGGGGAGAAAGTTATGGCGGCGGAAAGCGAAGGAGGCTAAGTTTGGGTTGAAGCATCCCAAGTTTGGTAAAGTGTGGTAGGTAGAAAGCCAAGGCTAGTTAAATGTTCGAATTAGGATCCTTGTTGATCATTTGAGGGAGGAAGGCTTAGAAGATAGGATTGGCGCCTACTAAGTAGGAGGAAATCTCAAGGGCTTATCGTGAGCCTTGAGGGTGCTCACCCCCTCAAGCTTACTATATAATCCCTCATTCTTCCCTCACTCATCCTCTCTTTCCTTTGTGCTCCAAGGCACCCCACGAGTTATAAGTGTGGGTGTGGGAAGCCATATTGGAGCACATGTGTGTGCTTAGTTTTTAGTTTGAGAGCCAAGGCTTGTTAGCCTTGAAGAGGGCTTGACCTCTTGGTAGAATTAGTGTTGACGTGAAGGATTTTAAAGTTAATTCATGATTCCAATTTGTGGTACTTAAAGTTCATGTTTTGAATACACGTGGTTGCAAGTTCCATGTTTAAGAGTTGAGCACTTGATGTTGTGATGAGTGCAAAAATATACTTGTGTGGATTAGTTAGTCTTAGTGAAGTTAGGAAATTCTCTCTCCCCCTCTCCTCTCTAGGATTTTAGGATTTTAGGATTAGAGAAGAATTGTGTGATTAGAAAGGGGTTGTTAGTAGAATTAGGAAAATTAGGTAGGAAGATTAGTTAAGGGCTTGAATAATTAGTGAGGTAGTTGGGGATTACAACTACAAAGTTGTGGGTTCATGAAGGAGCTGGGTTTATGAAGGAGCTGGGTTTGTTTAGTTAGAAAGTAAAGAGCTGGGTTTATGAAGGACCTGGGTTTATTTAGTTAGAAGCTAAGGAGTTGGGTTCATGAAGGAGTTGGGTTTATGAAGGAGCTAGGTTTATGTAATTAGAAAGTAAAGAGATGGGTTCATGAAGGAGCTTAGTAGATAGCCTACTTAATTAGCTCATAGACAAGTAGTTAGTTACATTATGCTAGTTAGTGTTATGTGTGGCTTTCACAAGTAAATGTATTTGAGATTGACTATAGAGAATAGTGTTTTTTAACACTTGCATCCTCTCTTTAAAAATAAACCACGTGCACAAATTAATGGAGAATGTGGAGCACTCTCGCGATGGCAAGACAAAGGAAGCAAAGACCAAAGTTAAATCCAAGACCACTTGAAGGGTGAACCTTGCACTATGGACTCATCCAAGTCCAAATCCAATACCGCGGAGGAATGTGAGCCCAAACCCACTACTCGGACTACAGACGCTTAAGGGTGGGGGGTTTGGCCTCACAATGTTACTAAACCAACGGTTCCAATGTGGAGTTAATGGTCTCTACCCACGTGCTGGGCAGGAAAAAAATACAATATAAATAAATAGGGTATTTTTAAATGATTCCCCAAAAAATTATAATTACTAATAGGGTGTATTAAAATACAAGAATTTACCTTTATTTTGAAAAATACTATACCTTATAATCTTTTCTGCAAGGTAAATAGCCCCCCGATAAATAGGTCCCGAGCGCACGTGTATGCATTGATTAAAGAGGGAGTGACCTCCCCGTGAGATGCAGAGGGAATTTCTTAACGAACTCCGACGGGAGGTGGGTCAGAATACATCATTTAGAGCGTTAGCTTCACTAAAGCAGGGTAGAGAAGAAGAAATTTCAACATATATCATGATATTTGAACTAATTTGTACTAGGTTTGTTGGAACAATGCTTAATGATAATACGGTTAAGCAATTTTTCATCCAAGGGTTATTTAAGTCCAGTATGATCATGGGAATGGTGGAAATGAACCCTCTAACTCTAGCAGAGGCAAAAGAACGGTTAGATATATAGAAAATATCAATAAGGACTATGAGAGGTTGTGGAGGAAGGAGGATGACGCAATCCCTGAATTCATACCTATTCGACCTAGAGCAGAATCAAGATTTCTGTTAGCTTGTACTACACAACCGGCAGTAAATGTTGGCCCTCAACCACTAGCCATTAGAGAGCCCACGGTTCCTGAAGATTATTGATGTCATTGATGTTGCCGCCGATGCCACTATCATCATTGCTAAATCGAACTACCACTAATTATGTTGAAGTTGTTAGTGATGTTGTTGTTCCTGCCAGTGCAATTGTTGAAGCTATTGAAGCTATTGTGTAAGATATCTAGAAATATTGATGGATAATTGAATATTCTAACCACATGTGCCAGTGTGTAGTAGAGGATGACGAGAGCTAGACAACTCCCAGTTGAAGATGGATGGATTGGAGTAGGACAACTCCAAATTGACAACATGTGCATCGGAGTTAGACAACTCCACATTTAGTGCATTAGAATTAGACCATTCCATATTGAAAACATGTGCATATGAGTTAGACAGCTCTCGATGAGGTGCACTAGAGTTAGACCACTCCATATTGGAAAGATGAATGCTATTTATTGGAGCTAGACAACTCTCAATGGATAGATAAGTCTAGTTGGAATTAGACAATTCCAATTAGAAGAAATGATGGATGAATTAAGTTGGAATTAGACAGTTCCAACTAGAAAAAAAGATGGATGAATTCAGTTGAAATTAGATAGTTCTAACTAAAAGAATGTGACTAAGTTGAAAGATGGAAGAAGGTTCTACAAGAACCAAAGATAGAAGATTCAAGTAGACATTTTCAATCAGAAGAATGTGACTAAGCTGAAAGATGGAAGAAGGTTCTAGAAGAACCAAAGATAGAAAATTTATAGTAAACATTTTCAATCGGAAGAATGTGACTAAATTGAAAGATGGAAGAAGGTTCTAGAAGAACCAAAGATAAAGATATGAATAGAATATTTTTTTCTATATATGAAAATAAAAAGTAAAAGTAATACATTTGGCATAAGAAGAAGCTTGGGGGGAGAGAGAGGATCTTTTGTCTTTTTCCTATGGTCGGATGGTTGAGCTTAGACCAAGACCTACTTGGTCAATGATCGTATTTAGTCGCTACAACGAAAATAAATAGAGTTCTTTAACTCATCATTTGGTTTTATAGTTGTTCTTGTGACAAACTTGTGGGAGGTTTGTTACAAATTGGTATCAGAGCAGGTATGGATTCCATAGAGGGTTTAGAAGAACACATTGTGAGAGCCGTTTTGGTTGCCTTGAGGGAAGGCCAAGGTATGGTACAACCTGAAATCCCACCTCTTCCTAGGGAGACTCCTTCTTACTCCCCACCTCTTCCAAGAAAGACACCTACAGTTATACTACCGATCTCAAGGGAGGTGGAGTCGAGTGCAACATCTTCTCCAAAGAGGTCTACTCATAGAGAAGTTGATATTTTGAATGATTTGAAAAAATATCCAATCAAACCCAGTTTTGGAGGTCGGAACTGCAAGCCCGAGGAAGTTATGTATTCCATTCGATACTAGAAGACTTCTTTCCCTTCAAAATACAAGGATGCATATAAGATCAATGCCGTGGTGACTAAGAATGTGACTAAGCTGAAAGATGGAAGAAGGTTCTAGAAGAACCAAAGATAGAAGATTCATAGTAAAATGCACATATTAATAAATAATAGGCACATAAATGTTTTTTATTAAGGATAGAAGTAGTAAAGATATAGAAAAATATATATATCAAAGATTAAAATTACATATGCAACCAACGTTTTTCTTGTCTTTGGCTCTTGGCAACCACAGAATATTGAAACCCTTACAATGTATCAACCTCACACAAAATATGAATGTCATACAATTTTTTTTCAATCATAAATAAAAATAAAAATAATAAAGACATACTAAAATTATTTTTATTTTTATTTTTATGATTTCATATTTTTTCTCTACATAATAGATCAACACATAACATAACCCTTATACTTGCAAACATTCATAAAAAACCGTGTGTTTAAAATCCATTAGATATATATTCTTCATAGCAATATCTTTCCTTGAAGGCCCACTCGTTCATAAGTAAAATTTACTAGGAAAAAAAATGAGAACTTTAAAATGCATACAAAATAACATTCAAATATCTTTTCTCTACATAATAGTATTTTTACTTCAGAGTTTGGATAAATTCTTTAATGGTGGTGAAGGCATAAGTATCACAAAAATGAACAAAAATGAACATTCAGTAATACATGGATCATTATAATAGACAAATCCAAAAACCGATACAACTCATAATAATTTTTTTTTCCAATGTCATTTAAATTTAAAGCTATGAATTATATTGTCACATTCATAATAAAAACAATAAAAAAAAAATTGCCCACAGAAATAAACAAATTTTGAAACTTAATATAAAGTGACCTAGATATGATTATTTAAAATTTGAAAACCTTACTAAAATATATTTTCAAATCATTACTTTACTTATAACTTAGATTTTTAAGGATTTACGACAACCACCTGTGAGCCCAAAAGGGTGCCCACATTTAGTCTTAGACCCTTGAAACGTTAGTTGATGCACTTTGAAGTAGCATGTTACTTCACAAAAATATAAAAAGAGTGAAATGTTAGTCTTAGAAGTACCATGTTGTAAGAGGCTAGGATGTGAGTTGTTATTGTGTTTTTACCTTCGGAAGGATTTGAGTGAATGAGGATAGGTAAGGAGAACTTGGATTGAGTAGTTAGTGAGTAGGCTAGTACAAATGGATGGAGACAACCAAAGTGACTCAAGAGGCAAGTGCATTCGAATTGGGATGAATGGAGGATCACATGGAGCGCACAAGTGGACCACCTCATCATGGCCACTTAATGGGGAAGGTCCAAGGAAGAATGCAAGGTGGAGGATAAGCAAATTCTCAAAGCACCAATCAAATCACGAGTTAAGCATCGTGGTTTGAATTAAGTGGTGAGCAACGATTTGGGAAAGTAAGGGGAGAAAGTTATGGCGGCGGAAAGCGAAGGAGGCTAAGTTTGGGTTGAAGCATCCCAAGTTTGGTAAAGTGTGGTAGGTAGAAAGCCAAGGCTAGTTAAATGTTCGAATTAGGATCCTTGTTGATCATTTGAGGGAGGAAGGCTTAGAAGATAGGATTGGCGCCTACTAAGTAGGAGGAAATCTCAAGGGCTTATCGTGAGCCTTGAGGGTGCTCACCCCCTCAAGCTTACTATATAATCCCTCATTCTTCCCTCACTCATCCTCTCTTTCCTTTGTGCTCCAAGGCACCCCACGAGTTATAAGTGTGGGTGTGGGAAGCCATATTGGAGCACATGTGTGTGCTTAGTTTTTAGTTTGAGAGCCAAGGCTTGTTAGCCTTGAAGAGGGCTTGACCTCTTGGTAGAATTAGTGTTGACGTGAAGGATTTTAAAGTTAATTCATGATTCCAATTTGTGGTACTTAAAGTTCATGTTTTGAATACACGTGGTTGCAAGTTCCATGTTTAAGAGTTGAGCACTTGATGTTGTGATGAGTGCAAAAATATACTTGTGTGGATTAGTTAGTCTTAGTGAAGTTAGGAAATTCTCTCTCCCCCTCTCCTCTCTAGGATTTTAGGATTTTAGGATTAGAGAAGAATTGTGTGATTAAAAAGGGGTTGTTAGTAGAATTAGGAAAATTAGGTAGGAAGATTAGTGAAGGGCTTGAATAATTAGTGAGGTAGTTGGGGATTACAACTACAAAGTTGTGGGTTCATGAAGGAGTTGGGTTTATGAAGGAGCTAGGTTTATGTAATTAGAAAGTAAAGAGATGGGTTCATGAAGGAGCTGGGTTTATGAAGGACCTGGGCTTGTTTAGTTAGAAGCTAAGGAGCTGGGTTCATGAAGGAGCTGGGTTTATGAAGGAGCTAGGTTTATGTAATTAGAAAGTAAAGAGATGGGTTCATGAAGGAGCTTAGTAGATAGCCTACTTAATTAGCTCATAGACAAGTAGTTAGTTACATTATGCTAGTTAGTGTTATGTGTGGCTTTCACAAGTAAATGTATTTGAGATTGACTATAGAGAATAGTGTTTTTTAACACTTGCATCCTCTCTTTAAAAATAAACCACGTGCACAAATTAATGGAGAATGTGGAGCACTCTCGCGATGGCAAGACAAAGGAAGCAAAGACCAAAGTTAAATCCAAGACCATTTGAAGGGTGAACCTTGCACTATGGACTCATCCAAGTCCAAATCCAATACCGCGGAGGAATGTGAGCCCAAACCCACTACTCGGACTACGGACGCTTAAGGGTGGGGGGTTTGGCCTCACACCACCTCATAATATTGGATTGGCCACAAAAAATATTTAATATGCATACTGTAAACTAAGAATTTGATCAAGATTTATTCAAAAAAATTTACTTTGATATTTGTTGATTTTCAAAAGTTCTAACCAAGTTGATATTTTTAATCATATGTTGAATGAATACAACCTAAAATTTTAATGATATACCAATAGATGTGCAATGAAAAACGCGCAAAATGTATATTATGAACGCTGAAATTGACCATCATTTAATCGAGATATATGACTTTGAATTCTTTGATCTTACATTCTTGCTTATAAGTTGATATTTATCACGAATCACAAAAGGCATCATATAGCATTGGATAAAAAAAATTAAATCTTTTTTTATTAAATTTATAAATTAAGTAAGATCCAATTAATATAATATAATTTTAAAGTCTCAAATTATAGAAATACATTGTCTTATCCTGAAGAATTAGCTTAAGCGCTACATACCATTAGATTCGGATAACAATATACTAAAGATAAACACCTAAATTGTACAAATTGACTCAGATTTGTTTAAGTAAGCTTATTCTAAAGTTTGATGCCTTCATTGGACTAATTCAAAGAAATCAATTGAAAATCCTCATTCAACTGAAAATTTAAAAAATGCCTTGGGATTGACGACAAGACCTTGACATTCGACATCGAAAATGAAGCAGGATCTACACTCAACAAACTGTAGTGCTTTTGGGCACCCCCCTCCGAGGGAGCCTAAATGTACCGCACAAACCCTTCGGTAAAGGTGGCCTGCCTTAGCAGGTGCCCAAGCCAAACCCGGATGTTATGATTTTTTATGAGTGTTTTGGGTTATAGAGGAATTTGATAATCGCGTTGTGTCCTTTCGGTAGATTGTGCCTAGATTTTAAATGCCTAAGTTAATTATGTAAGCTATATTAAATTTTCCTAATCTAATGCCGAATCTATTCTAGTCTACGCGCAGACGCACCAGCCTTGGAATCAAGGCAACCTAATCCTAATGAATAAAATAACCTTACCTCTTATCTTGGCCACATCTAATTCCTTACTTCTTATGAATTAAATTCTCTAAACGGGGGGACCTTGATTAAGTCCCACCCTCTCAACATTCCTTTTTAGTTTATGATTGATTACACAAAATCTATCTTACTAAGTTCATATATTATGGCATCACCACCTACCTGTTTGGTGCACGCCCTAACCCGAACCCTTCAAGACCCTGTGCGGGTCTCTTGAAGGTTAATTGACACTTATACCCTCCGATCTTTGCTGCCGGAGGGGATAGTATCAATCTTTCGAGTTAAGTTTCCGGTTGGTTTTTGCCCACGGGGATTGTACAAATTATATTGGTTATTAATTAGTTCAAAACGGTTTGATCATGAAAATTCAACTTGATGGGACCGGGGAATAATGCAACCTGTGTGTTCAATCTGTTGCACAATCTTCAAAAGTTGGGGCCATCACCTCCAACCCTTGGGGCCAACAACATGATAATGGATTCGTGGGCCATTAACCCCACCTTTCCATCAACACCATTCAGTGTGGTCGTGTTGGTGATTAACCCGACTTCACTACCTATAAATTTTTTTAATAATCAAAGCTACTATCACAAAAACAATGGAGTTGGATACCCCCTTGACGGTCAAGTGGTCAAACTACTTGACCTTACGAGATAGGTGAGTAGGTGTAGAAATACGTACCTTAGTCGCGCTCCCTCCAATCCTAAATGGAAAGCCAGAGTTAGTGGTTTACCTCAATGTTCCTCGTTCGATTCAGCTCAATGTCGGTTGAGCCGCCACCTCCTCGCCTTGCTCCACCTTCCAGACGTTGATCTTGTATCCGTCCTTAAAGCTAACTTGATTGCGGTTAAACTTCAATTTAGTGTACTAAAATCTTAGCCTTATTATAATTAATTCATTTAGTTCACATTATTAACTTTCTAGGGACCTAAAATTCACTTTAATCGGATAAGATTTGCAAAAGTTACAAGGTTTGAAAGTATGGTGTCTATTCAATCTATCCTTCAACTTCAAAAATCCATATTTAATTCATTACATTACTCAAATCAAGAGTTCTAAACATCTTTGGAGAGCTATCAAAAAGAGCTATAAGAAAAAAAATATGATATTTGTAGAATAAGCCAAGATAGATCCAGCAGCCTCCTTGTAATGTAGCAGTCTACTAGACTTGCTCAAACTATGTACTTCACCTTTGAAAATTCATAACTAATTTATAACTTACTCAAATCACATGTTCTAAATAGCCTTGGAAAGCTATTAAAATGATCTATCGGAAAAAAATACAAGATTAGTAAGGTGAGACAAGATGGATCCAACAGTCTCCTTGTAATGCAGCAGTCAACTAGAAATGCTCAAACTATGTACCTCATCTTTGAAACTTCATAACTAATTCATAACTCACTCAAATAACATGTTCTAAATAGAATTGGAATGAAAAACAAAAACTCTACTTGGAAAAAATATATATTTTTAGATTGATGTTTTGACAAGGTCAGCAAGTCTGATCCGGCAGCCATTGCCTAAGTAAACATCCTAGTTTTTGCCTTAACTTTGGAAAATCATAACTAATTGCTATCTCAATCAAATTGCAAATGGAAACCGGATATGGATAGCTATAAAAAATCTCTACAAAATAACAAATACGAAATTTTGGTTTCAGGTGTTAGCCTAAGCATTTAGACCATTAACGGCCAAGGTCTGCACTACCTCCATATTTGACTTGCAATCTAATCTACTGTACGGAAGAAGAAAATTTTATGTGTTCAAAAATACACATTCTTATTAGGAAAGGGTAGGGGGGAGTTTTCTTCAAACCTTACTACTAGAGACATGCAAAATAGAGATTCTTCTTAACTACATTGAAGTAGGGTTTCGCCCAAATTCTAGAAGAAAGAGGGGTTTCTTTCTAACTACTTAGAGGTTCGCCCATCTATTGAAACAGAAGAGAGAGTTTCCAAAATGGGAAGGGGAGGGTTTTAAATCCTTTCAAAAAAAGGTTGGACCCCTTCGCCACCGGTTCTATTTTTCGACCTTTTGAGCCCGAAATTTTGGCTCGGGGGTTTTCCCGGTCAAGGTTGCCTCCCGGTCGAGGTTGCCACCCCGTCGCCAAGGTGGCTCTGACGGGAATCCTTCTAATTTATTCTAATTTTTGATAGCAAGCTGGCAAAAAGGCAAGGGGGCAAGTGACCCCCTTGCTATTTTTCTTCAAAGTCTTCGTGTTAATTTTTTTCTTCTCACACCGAATACATCCACTTGTCTTGCGTGACCCACACTAACTACTAAACTAACCCTTACTTAGCTAGCCTCTACTAATTTAATCATCTTAGCTAGTTGCTTTTACTAGCTATCACTTCTTCCCGCTAAACAAGGTCTTGCCTAGTTAGCTATTTTTTCTAATTTACCTAATTTTTTCCACTAGTTAGTTTCCATTTTGACTAACTCTACCTAAACTATATTTTTTTTCCCTTTACGGGTGAAGGCCCAAGGTCCTCGGTAATTCACCTTTCTTTTTTTGGGCCAAAATGCTAATTGAACTAATTTTTTCCCTAATTCATTATTAATTCTAACTTCTAATGCTAAAATTCTAACTAAAAGTGATCCCACGGAGTACTGGACCACTCTGGGGTTCATACAAACCATCATTCAAAACATATCTCTTATATACATATGTATATATATAAATAACAATATCATTAATATTTGATAGCAATAGGATTCTTCAACAATTTGTATAAGTTTCCGAAAAGAGTTAAAACTTGTAGTTATAAGATCCATAATTCATAATCTTCAATTGCATTCATTAATACTCTTTTAATATTATTATAAATATGTTGCTTTTATAACTTATAATAGTAATAAGAAAGATTGCATGTTCTTGAGTCTTTCTTCTTTAGCTCAAGTGTTACTACTTATAATATAATATTATGATTTTAATAATTATATCATATATGCATGTGGTAATTAACGTCAATCTTACTTATATTTAATCACATATCACCATAACATATAGTAAAACACCATATATAGTTCTTTGTTTATAATGATACACTTTTAATGCAAAGTGTTTCTTGATGACGAGAAGAATTCCATTAACACTTCAAAATCTTTGAATGCTTGATATCACTCTTACATTACTCTCTTGAGTGTTTACTCAAGAGAGACAAATCTTCTCCGATTGGTTAATATTTCAACTTGTGATGACATCCAACAACTCACAAAGAATCTTTAAAAGAAAAAAGTTCCAATTTGACTAACAATCGTTATAAGTGGTTTATTAAAGTTTCAATTACCAAGTCAAAATCTTATACATATAGATATTAATCAATCTTATAATAATGAGTTCGGCTTTAAGAAATATCACATGCTCAATCTTCTCACTTCTTTTTGAAGAGTTATTCAACTTTCGCTTAATCACTCACTTGAACATAATTTCATATTAAGAGATAGCTTGCTCTTCGGTCACTCAATTTGTCCGACATTAAGGAATGTAAAATTGAAGTTTACAATCTAGTCATTCTAAATGCCACAAGTTTAAACAAGTTTGAACTCTCTCACTTCAATATGAATCTCAATGCAACAAGTTGAAGTTTACAATCAAACTCCAAATTCCTTAAACCCAATCTACTTCTAACAAGAGGTCAATCCCTCTTCAAGGCTAAATAGCCTTGGCTCTTCTCCTAAGAACTAAGCACACACATGTGCTCCTATCTTGCTTCCCACACACCCACACTTATAACCCGTGGGGTGCTTAAGGAGCACGAAGGAAAGAGAGGATGAGTGAGGGAAGAATGAGGGATTATATAGTGAGTTGAGAGGGAGAGAGGGCATGAGGTAATGATAGGGTGAGAGGATTAGAGCCTCCAATCACAACCCCTTAACCTTCTCCTTCTAAGTAGGGACTCATCCCATTCACAAGGCTCTCGATAAGCCTTCGAAATCTCCTCCTACTTTGTAGGCTCTCATCTTATCTCCTAAGCCTTCCTCCCTCAAATGATCAACAAAGATCCTAATTCAAACATTTAACTAACCTTGGCTTTCTACCTACCACACTTTATCAAGGTATGTCCTCATACTATTTAAGTCCACTCCACACAAGCCTAATGCTTCAAACTTAGCTTTCTTCAAGCTTCACTATTTTTATATTTTTATGAATAATCATAAATCAACAAAACACTACTTGTAATGTTTTACAATTGTTAACAACACATGTGGGCATCAATTTGGGCTCACAGCTTTGTTGTCTCTTTTGCTACTGGCTCCTTGTACAGGCTGGACCTCCGCCTCGCCTTGCTGGCCCTTAGTCCTGTTTTCGTTGGCTCTCAGCCCCGCCTTGCTGCTCTTGTTAGTTCGCGACCTTGTCTCGTTGGTCCTTAGCCTCAGTTTGCTCCGATCTGCTCTTGGTCTTGCACTAGTCCGCTCCAGTGGCCCTTGGTTGGTTTAGTTGCTCCAGTAGCCCTCGGTTGCTCCAGTGGCCCTCGGTGGCACAGTTGCTATAATCTGCCCTTGCTTTGCTTTTGCTTAGTTTCTTAACATTTTCTGCTGGTCGGGCTTCGGCCAACTCTCTCTCACAACTGCTTTGCTAATCTTAAGTCAAAATTTGAGTCTAACAGTTGTACTTAATATTTTACCCCCTCCCCAAGTTGAGATCCTACCCTCAGGATCATTTGGAAATCTTCATGCTCCCTGGGTCATACCGCGGAAGGTAGAGTAATGTCCTTGCATGTGGTGTGAAAACTTGCCTCTGCTCGAATGTGTGTTTCATGTCCTCTAAAACTCTGGTAATGTAATCATGTAACTGTATTTTGTAGAAAGTGGATGGAAATGAATTTGGATATCTCCGAATCAAATTATGGTGGTGTTGAGCGGTTTCATACAGTTGAGTGGTATCCTCATGTGCTAACACATCTAGTGCCGATAAAAATTCAGGAAAGTTCTCGGTTGCCATATTTTGTATTTCTTTTGTTGTTTCTAGGTCATATGGTTCGATCTGGGGTAAAGACTTTCGATTTTCGATGTTTGAGTAATTTCGTTGTGATGCTAGCTAATGTGGGTGAGAGCTTCTGTGCAAAATCTGGTTAGGTAGAAGGATGGATTGTTGTGGTAACCTCTACTACCCCTTTGTTAGTGATTAGGTCTTTTAGGACCCACATGAACACTAATAGATCTTTGGCTGGTGCATTGGCTTTTGCCCATATTGTTTTGAACTATTCTTTGGACAATTGGCTCTTGAGCCGAATATCAGGTATGGTACTCCAGTTTAAAATCAGTGGCTTGTAAGCTTGGTAGTATTGAAAAATACTTATGGGTGGTGCCAAATTTTTCATTGTAGTTGTGATGGCATTTGTTGGATTCTCAAGTATACTATAACCTAACACTTATTCCCATTTCTGAGGTTGAGATCTCTCCTCTTCTTGCTGTTCCAATTTTCCCTGCAATTCATCCCTTTCTGCAGTAATCTGGTTTAGTGCCGTTTTGAAATTCCGAAAAGTATGTGCCAATTTTGATGTTACTCATTCTAACAACAACTTGGCTATCATCTGCTCATTGGTTTCTGATTTGCCATGTATCCAGTAATTGAAGGTTTTAATTTTGACTAGTTCCATTGTCCGATCCATTTTTGTGCCTTTAGATTTTTGAGATTAAATCCCTTGAGAATATTTGGATTTAATTTACTGCATTCTCTTTAACAGATAAGCAGCTAGCTCGAAGCTGGCTCAAATCCTTGGCTACCTAGGCAATCAGTTTTCGGTATATGTGTCATTTCTCATGTGCTCATTTTTTCACCTTTTCTGCCGCTAAGTTTAAGTTTCCGATTTGTTCTGTGGCTGTTTTGAACTGTTCATGTAGTTGTTGCATCTGAAGTTTCAACGCCGCATTCTGACTTTTGAGTTGTATTGTTTGAGCCTGAAGTGTAGGATCTTCTCCCCTAGTGTCAGTTCCTCTTGTCTCAGCTGGTTATATTATCCAAGCCCTAAGTTTCTGAGTGGCTTGGGTGTATTGGTCTAATATCTCTGTTAATTTCAATGTATCATGTTCATTTATAATGTGTTTTCGAGTACATGTGACGGCTTCTGGCACGAGTTCGGCCATGGCTGCCAAAATCTGCGGTGCATCTTTTTGTCCCGATGTTTCATCTTTGGTAAGTTCCATTTCAAGTTCTATTTTCCTTTTTTTGGAAACTAGTTTCTCTATTAAGTTAGTTGGCATTAGTATGTCTGCCTCAATTTTTTGATGAACCATGAGCATCCCATCACTAATCAATAACATAGTGAGTGGCGGTCCCACGAGTGTCCTCATACCTGTAATCTTGTCTTTGTATAATCATTCTTTGAGAAAGATAAGTTCTATTTTGAAATGCTCATAGAATAGTGCAGGCCAGTCAACTTTTTTTCCATTCAAAGCATCTTGAATATATACTACTACAGTGCATGATATTGTATTTGCACTAGTCCTGAAGAAAAATAAAGAATTAAAAAATTTGAGGGGCTTTCTTGCCTTAGGAATGGTGCACTCCATGATTTTACAGGTGTCCAGTTTGTTCTTTATTTTGTCATGATGTTTAGAAACAGATCAACAGCTCTCACTCTTGGTGTGTCTAGTTCATGCTTTGCTGAAAATATGTTTAAATAAAATATTGTTTTCATCTTTTATCTCCACCATTTGCCGAACACGGGTACCACCTGCCCATTGAGTTTGTCTCCACAGTCTCTATATTCAAATCCCTTACTACTTGCTCATTCAATATCTCCCATGTGATTCTAGTCACAAACCTATCCAACCCTATCAACTTTAAAAATGTTTCTTCTTCACGGCTTGGTTCAAAATCTAAAGCTGTCATTTCAGTGCTAAAAGTGATATCTTGAATTGACATTGTCATCACAGACTTCCTTTTTTCTTTGGAAGTTAATCCCATTGTGATACTACTTAATCTCGTTTTTCAAGAATTAACCATCCTTATCACTTGAATGACTAAATAACTTGATTTTTTGCAATCGCATTTCCTCTGCACTTCAGAAGCTAAAGGATCAGACGTGTTGCATATCTCGTGCACTGCGCCCACCTTGAATCTGCGTGCGCGATGCTGCTAACCGTTGCACCTAAAAAATGGCATCACATTTTGTAGGATATATTGCGTCATAGTCAAACAAGTTCCGTCCGGTCCAAACTGTAGAATCCATCTACGCACGATATCACCAGATGAAGTTGTTTATCACTGGCTCAACGCTCGGAATAGACCACTTCATTCAAGAGAAGGACGTATTACACAATCAATGTTTTATTATTTAAAATTAATATTTAATTAAAATATTTTCATATGATATTTATATATAATAAATAATATTCTAAATATATTTTATATGATAAAATTATTATTTTCAAATTTTATTGATAATTAATATTTATTATTTATTTATATATTATAGGATTAGAATTTGTGTTACTATAGGACTTGGGCTTATGCTTATATTTTTATATTTTATTTCTATATGATATGATAATAATTTTATCATTTATAAATTAAAAATTGGCATAATTAACATATAATAAAAAATAATTTATATCAATCTATCTTTAATAATCAAATGTAATAGACAATAAAAATTTCAAGTCATTAGCAATAGGAGAGATGTTAGGGATACATTCCTAAAATCCTCTAATACCCGATAACTCAAGTTGTTCTTACCTTAGTGATCAATCAAGCTCGGGGGGAAGGAGAGGACGTCCTTGTCCCATACCCGGACTCTTGCTCTCTCTCCTTCGGCCTAAGAGCTCACTAGTTGTTCAAAGAGCAACCGTGGGACGGCCTCCACCCTTTATTCCTAGGCGCCCTTGCTTAATTTTAAAAGAAGAATTAGAAAGGGTGTGAGCTCAAAATCGAGCCCACATGTGTTGTTAACTGTAGGATTATGCAATTTTGAATTAGATATGACATTAAGAACTCAACTCACACTAAAAGACAGAAGGGGACTTAAGTTAAGTTAAGAATTAGATTAGTTGTGTTAAGTCAAGTAAAAGTTTAGCTTGGGCATTGAGGAGAGGAACCGAACCTAAGTTACTTTTAAAACTAAGGAAAAATAAATGGTGAGAAGGTGGAAAATGTAAAGTGGAAGGAGGGAAGGAAAAGGTTATGAGAAGCCCGTTTTTTTTCGGGCCGTCTAAAAAGATGCCAGACAACGCGCGAAAAAATGAGCTTGTGGAAGGGGTCTCGGGAGCTCAAGGAAAGAAGCTCATTATGCATGAATAGAGTAGAGAGAGACTCAGGGGCCATGCGGAAGCCTTACTGCGCCGCGGAACGAAGAGTCATGGCGCCCCTCTAGAGCCTCTACTGTACGAATCGGGAGTGGTTTGATGCTTTAGATGATTTAACCAAAGGATTAGAAAAACCGGTGTAGGAAAGCTAGTTGCGGAAACATTTACTATTGAATGTCAGGAAGGAAAAAATTAGATCTTAGGCCTCATCGAATCAGTAGTAGATAGAAGTGTGGAGGCAAGAGGCGGAAGCTTGTGGCGTGCCACCCAATATGGTGGCAAAGCCGTCATAGAAAGAAGGTAGCATCAGGCGCTGTGGTGCAAGTTGCCGAGTGCTGAAGTAGGCGGTGACAAATGCTTGTGGCGTAAGATTCTAGTCACGGAAATTTCGGAGTTGGATAGGATTGGTGTAAGGAGGCAGGAAGCGATGACGCGGGAGGCATCCATGAGTTATTCCTGTGAGGATTGCGTTGGCCTTGCTTGGGGTGGGTATCGAATAAAGCAGAGTGGATCGGAGCAATGCTGTGGAAACCTGTTCAGGAGCGGAGCAGCACGGACGTTCAACCCAATGCCTCGTTGAGTACCGGAGTAAGGGGAGCGAGATCTTGGGTTCGCGGACCTATGGGAGCTAACTATCTGCAAGGAAACGGTGTTAGAGTGGTTAAGAAGTACCTGGAGGAGTGCCGATGCAACCCATGGTCATCACCAGGTCCTGCACAAGGCACAACATGGAAGTTTGGCAACTCAATTCCTTTAATGTGTTGATGTGACTAGATTAGGAGCAATTGAATAAATTTCTCGTGTAGGTCGAGGAAAGGCAGGCAACGACGCTACCGTGTGAGCGGTGGGACGCGAGCGGTGAGCGATGAGCAGAAAAAAGTCAACGCTTTCCAATTATAGTAATAAATTTTTTAAATTAGAAAATATAAATAGAAAAAATCGTGGAACCTCTTTTTTTAGTAAAAATGTTGGACCTATTTCCGTGCAAATTTTGAGGGCTTTAAGGACAGAGACTTGGTTTTAGGGTACCTTTCAGAGAGACTAGTTGACATGATCTAATTAAACCAGGAAACTTTTGACTGTCCACATTATGGTGAGAGCCGCTTAATCATAGGCTATGGTCACAACGTAAGAGAAAATTCTAAGTCAAAAAATTCAAGCATTCAAGCAAAGTAGCAAAACTCATACCGTTCAATAACATCTAAAACTACCGTTGGAAGAAGAGACCCATAAATATTTAGAAACCTTTATAGATATTTAGAAACGAATACAATTCACATCATGTAGATAATGATAGGTCTGATATATCAGCGATATTTTCGGAAAACGTGCATTCATACTATGGTATACTCAACGCAATAGGAAATACTTAGCGAGAACTTATAAATAAGGGGGGGGCAGCCTAGCTCCTATAGGTATCCATGCTAAGGTCCCACATGCTTCATGATGCCACTTTCGAGGAGGTGCTTCACTTCATTGAAACTAAGGCTCGGAGCATGGATGAAAGTTTCTTGGTATTGATCCAAGTTGCAGGTCACACGGAAGATGAAGTACAAGTGCTTGCAGTTTACCCAAGTGCGCCGCTTCCCAAGTGCTCTTGTTGACATCTCCACGAAATCCGGGCATGTGCACGACGGGAAGGTGCTGATAGTGATACGGTACTCTTCAACCTTAGCCTTCTTTCGGGACTGGAAGAGAATGATGCACCTGATCCATGGGTGAGGTATCATTGTGACGGAGGTGATTTGTCCGTCGACGTTGAGGGCTGACTCCCACTTGTTGCGTTGTTAGACGCATGATCCGTTGTTACTGCGTCGGATCTTCTTTCCAAACCTGAGCGTAGGGTATTGATCGGCTTGGGCCGGGGTAGGGAGTTCGGCCATGGATGAAGCAACATTGGAGGAGTCGCCGAAGAGTCTTCTGGGTGACACATCTTGACGCTGCTGAAGTTGGAATCCCCCTTCTTCAAGGGCCAGAACCTTCTGGAGAGTGAGGTTTGTCCCAGTGAGGACAGGCCAGACGTCCGGGACATCCGGACGGTGCTGCACCCACTTCCTCCTAGTGCCTTTGACACATCTCTCAATGTCATCGTTGCAGAAGAAGAACTGTGTCAAGAATTCCTTGTTCTTCTTGTAGTCGCACATGTAGCCGGTGTACGTAGGAGCTGGAGTATTTTTACCATGCCGAACGATCTTCTGGGTGCACTTGGTCTTTGTGCGAGCTTGCATGGCGAAGCAGGCCTTGGCGGAAGTCTTGGGTAGTCTAGAAATGTGCCACTTGGAGACATCGCAGTGGGTCTCCTGAATGTTATTGACGTGGATGACCCGTTGTGGAATCGATTTCTCGGGGGATTGTGTTAGGGGCAGGGTTGATGGTGTAGCGGAATCAGTACGGGCCTTGGTTGACCTAGTGCTCACTCGTGGATGAGAGAAGCTGACCTTGTCGGGTCTATGTGAATCCTGATCAGAACCAGGGGGCATATCAAGTTTGCGTTTTGTGGTGCCAAAGACCTCCTCTCCTTCGAGTTGGGGTTTGCGGGTGCACCAATGCTATGCTCAAGGCATGTGCTCGAGTGCTGCAACAATTCTCTTGGCGTCACCGGATCGTTGTGCAGCACGAAGGCGGAGTTCTTCTTTTCCTGGGCCAGTACCAGAGCGATCACCCTTCAAGTAGGCGTAGTAGTTCGTACATTGCATGAACGCCCTCACGAAATCATCCACGGTCACAACATATAGATCAGAGGCACGGTTTCCAGACTGCTGAAGCCATTTGTTATGGATTGTCTCAGAGAGGTTGCAAGATGGCATCTCTGCCAACTCAGAATCTGTGAAATTCTGAGAGAAGTCAATAAAATGTAGTGAATACGCTTTGCACAAAAACAGGCTAAAAGCCTAAACTGACACCAAAAAACCAAAAAATACCAAAAAAACCAAAAAAATCCAAAAAATAAGTTGACACCAAAAAACGAAATAGAAAGTGGGTGGGTACTCACTAGTTGCATGAAACCACCCCATTGACGGTAACGAAAATGCCAGAATGCAAGCCATGTATCAAGGTCCTTGATTCTTTCCTCGGATGCAGCTCCAGAGGAAAGCCACCAAGCCCGGATGGCAAGATAACGGGACTCGGACTGCTCGGGAGTCTTGGCATCCTTGTACTGCTTGCATAACAACTTATGTTGCTGTTGGAGGTCGGGCTTGATGTGGGCGGCGGTGTGGCACTCCATAGACACTGTCCAATGCAATAGACATGTCCTCTCGCGAGACTCCATAGGAACCTTGGGATCACCACTGCCATAGATAATCCTAACTGCATTCCAATTGGCTTGTGCACTGTCCGCCATGAACCCTTTGAAGTTAACTTTAGCAATGCCATGTCTGTGCATAACTTCATTGAGCCCATGCCAAAGAAGGCTTTGCGCCGTGACATCCTCAGACTGCATATCACATACTGCAATAGTCATGACCCGGCAGTAGGCCGAGTCATAGACATGGCAAGCCATGGTTGTCCACCCCTTGACACGCTTGACATGGTCAAACATGACCCAAGCATCCTGCAAATCACCGTGTGGTTGCATTCTCCTGACAAGGTCAACTCCAGACCCAGGGCCCACCTCGGACATCTTGAACACATAGACTTTCTCCAACAGCTTTCCCTGGCCTGGGAATTTGTTTTCTTGCACATAGGGCCAACTGCTATGACCTCTCAGTCCGGTGATGCTATCAATGATCCCCCCTCGTCCAATGCGCTTGAAGGAAGTGACTGTGTTTCGAATACTCGGGGTGCTGAGGTGTTGGTACCTGTCCATGACAAACTTCATGGACTCCAGGTCCATAACTTTATTGGGATCAGATCCCGTGCGTAGAAGATACTTGGCCAGGAACTCTTTACTTGCAGCCAAGGCAATCGCAGAGTTGGTGCGGGTGGGAGTCCTCTCAACTTCTCTACCAATGAGATCATGAATTTCGACCTTAGACTCTCTACAGACACCTTGCGAAACGGGGTGATGGTGATGATCCATATGGATGTATGCACGGGTCATGTCACCTTTGCCAAGAACATGGTACATATTAGCTTGGCAAGTATCAAGACAGTAGGGTGGTGTCTTACAGACCTTACAAACGAGAGATGACCCAGCTGGGGGATCAGCTCCTGCGGAGAAAGGTGAGGCAGTACAGCCTTCCCATTCGGTCTCGTTGACGTCAGTGGCCCGATTGGGGCGGTTGAGGTAATCACAGCCCTCGTTATTACAACGGAGATGGCCAACACAACATGAAAACCGGAAGGTCAAGCCGAGATCATTGGTAATATTAGACGTCTTTGTCCTGCACCAAGCATGACCGTCGAAACGCTTGTCCATTCCGAACATGAGTCTAGCATGGGAATGGGAAGCATCAGCTCCCAAAGGAGGGAACTCAAAGATGACGTCGCCGTCAAAAACAGAAGGGAGGAACTCAACCTTCTCATGCCTAACAACTTCATAATCAATACTCTTGAGGATGTTCTTGGACCCTGGTCGGGCTGCAAGCAACTTCAAGTGGTGGACAACATTGGGACGATCTATAGACACACCTGGGTGAACTGGGGGTCTGGAAGTAGATGGTTGACTTACAGTAGGCGAGTGTGGAATCCTGAGAGGATTGATGAAGGGCTGATCCTGCGATGGAGGTGGGGTAATGTCAGAGGCAGGTGGCAGATCATCATCAAAGTCACTGAGCAAGGTAACCTCTTCGATGCCGGGCTCCTTCTTGACCGTCGCCAGAAGAGGAACCTGCGTGGTGGACGTGAGGGACACACCTGGTGTTAGCAACACAGTTGTGGTGGCCATATCCGACTCGGTGACGCCTATGGCCTTGTACGTTCCAGGGATCAAGAACCAAACTCTACCATCGTCATTGCGAAACGATATCTGAAGGACAGTGTGACTCAAGTCACCGTTAGCATCAAAGACCTCTTCTTCGACATGAATTGAGGCTGGGTGGAATCTAAACCTCAAACTAAGGAACGACTCTGTGACTTTGGCTAGACCATCATCTCCTAGAGGGATCATAAGCGGGATGGAATGGTGCAGTGCTCGGATGGTGGCCATTGTAGAAGGATTGTCAATGCGAGTTCACAGCAGGTAGTGGCCAAATGGGCAATGGACTTAAGGAAACCACAAAGTGGGGAGGTGTATATAGTGTTGTGATTAGAAGGCCATGGCAAGATGGAATCTATGAATGACGGCGGAGACTTGGATTAGTAGTGGAATAATAAGCCGATTCATTATAGAAATGTGAATAAAAATTGAAAATGCACTGCAACATTTACTTAAGTTAGTCATGATCATATGCCAATCCAAACTAGATATATCAATACCAAACAATGAGGCTGGATGCCAACTGACGAACTTATAAATACACAAGACCACGTGAACCATTTAGTGGATGTAAGGGGCACCCTAAAGGAAAGTGTTTCTTTTTTAGTCGAGGCTTGAAATGGGCAAGGGTAGAGCATTCACCTTTATGGCGAAGCGAGAATAGGAAAGTTTATTTGGAAGAGTCTCGTCAAGTTATGGCTATACAAACCGAGGAATAATTAAAGAAACTGCATGTTAATTATCTAAATCCAAGATAATAGGAACATAATGATGGCGCATAGATGTTAATTATGACAGACTTGACAATGATATATAACATTTGTTTGCTTCAATATGGTTAGAGATGAACACTCGGTCGAGAGCAAGAGCAGATCGAGAATTGAGGAGGACTATTGAAAAACAGAGGCGTATAGAGAGAAGGCAAAGGTTAGAATCAAAAGAGAGCTCAGGGAAGCCGTACAACTTGCGGAAAACAATGGGTAGACGAGGGGTTAATTCTTCTAGGGGAACAGGTAGAGGTTCCAAAGGGGAAAAGACATTTGATGTCTCAGCGGTAGCTCCCCTCGTTTTATTTCCAGTATCAGAGGAAGAGAACCCAGTTGACAAAGGGGGTAGTGAGGTGATCTTTATGTGCATTACTAAAGATACTTTTTTAAATGAAATCGCAATGTTCAATTCTATCATGAAAAGTGGAGACACATTAAATTCCCTTGTCGTTTGTGAAATGTAATCGGCTCCTTTATGTTGATTGTTATATGAGGTGTAGGAATGTGAATTGGTTACGGTTTCTGGAACAGGGAATGACGCAGACAGAACTTCAACCTGGGGCAGCCTCGAGTGCCTCAACATCAGTTCACAGTGAGCAGCAGGTTTGTGAATATTGTGTGAAAATGGTGATTTTTAGGGTAAGGGGTTAGCGTAAAGTTAATTTTCAATGCTTGCAGTTTCTAAGGGCAAGTTCATAGCTAATGAGGAAATGCAAAATATACTTAACAGAGCCTTGGAGAATTCGATGGCGATGCCGATGTTGTTGATCTTTGCGAAGGCAGCATGGATAATGACGAGCAGGATTACGGCGAAGAGGTAGGTTGTCACACTCAGAAATCTAATGTGGATCAACTTGAATGTGTTCAGATGAGATGGTACATCGCAGCCCTTTTGGGAGTCTCTGGAATTGTGAGTCTGGCCACCGAGATGCTCTAGGCAGGTACAATTAGTGAGGTGTCATGGAGGTTAGGGTTAGGCTTCGGGTGGGTGTAGTTAGATGAAGTGAGAATTTTGATTTCTGGAATATGTGAGTCTCGGCCTCAAGATGCTCTAGGCAGGCTCACTTAGTGAGCGGTCAGGGAGGTAAAGTTGAGGCTTCGGAGTGGGTTTAGTTAGGGCTAGATACATATTCTGATTTCTAGAAATGTGAGTCTCGGTACCCATACGCTCTTGGCAGGTTCAATTAGTGACGTCAGGGAGGGTTTCGGCTAGGCTTGGGGTGGGTGTAGTTAAGGGTAGCTTTAGATTGTGATTTCTGGAAATGAGAGTCTCGGCACCCAGATGCTCTTGGCAGGTTGAATTAGTGAGGCCAGGGAAGGTTAGGGCTAGGCTTGGGGTGGGATTAGTAAGGGGTAGCTTTATTTGTGATTTCTGGAAATGAGAGTCTCGGCACCCAGATGATCTTGGCAGGTTGAATTAGTGAGGCCAGGGAGGGTTTCGGCTAGGCTTGGGGTGGGTGTAGTTAGGGGTAGCTTTAGATTGTGATTTCTGGAAATGAGAGTCTCGGCACCCAGATAAGGCTAGGCTTGGGGTGGGATTAGTTAGATGTAGATTTTGATTTTGATTTCTGGAATTCTTAGTGTCGGCCCCGATATGCTCTTTTCAGGCTCAATTAGTGAGGTTAGGGAGGGTTAAGGTTAGGCTTGGGGTGGGTTTAGGTAGATATAGCTTTATATTTTGATTTCTGGAATTCTTAGTCTCGGCCCCGATATGCTCTTTTCAGGCTCAATTAGTGAGGCCAGGGGGGGTTAAGGTTAGGCTTGGAGTGGGATTAGTTAGATGTAGATTTAGATTTAGATTTCTGGAATTCTACGTGTCGGCCCCGATACGCTCTTGCCAGGTTCAATTAGTGAGGTCAAGGAGGGTGGCTAGGCATCAGGGTGGGATTAGAAAAGGGTAGCTTTAGATTGTGATTTCTGGAAATGAGAGTCTCGGCACCCAGATGATCTTGGCAGGTTGAATTAGTGAGGCCAGGGAGGGTTTCGGCTAGGCTTGGGGTGGGTGTAGTTAGGGGTAGCTTTAGATTGTGATTTCTGGAAATGAGAGTCTCGGCACCCAGATAAGGCTAGGCTTGGGGTGGGATTAGTTAGATGTAGATTTTGATTTTGATTTCTGGAATTCTTAGTGTCGGCCCCGATATGCTCTTTTCAGGCTCAATTAGTGAGGTTAGGGAGGGTTAAGGTTAGGCTTGGGGTGGGTTTAGGTAGATATAGCTTTATATTTTGATTTCTGGAATTCTTAGTCTCGGCCCCGATATGCTCTTTTCAGGCTCAATTAGTGAGGCCAGGGGGGGTTAAGGTTAGGCTTGGAGTGGGATTAGTTAGATGTAGATTTAGATTTAGATTTCTGGAATTCTACGTGTCGGCCCCGATACGCTCTTGCCAGGTTCAATTAGTGAGGTCAAGGAGGGTGGCTAGGCATCAGGGTGGGATTAGAAAAGGGTAGCTTTAGATTGTGATTTCTGGAAATGAGAGTCTCGGCACCCAGATGATCTTGGCAGGTTGAATTAGTGAGGCCAGGGAGGGTTTCGGCTAGGCTTGGGGTGGGTGTAGTTAGGGGTAGCTTTAGATTGTGATTTCTGGAAATGAGAGTCTCGGCACCCAGATGCTTTTGGCAGGTTGAATTAGTGAGGCCATGGAAGGTTAGGGCTAGGCTTGGGGGGGGGGTTAGATTAGATGTAGCTTTATATTTTGATTTCTGGAATTCTTAGTGTCGGCCCCGATACGATCTTGCCAGGTTCAATTAGTGAGGTCAGGGAAGGTAAAGGTTAGGCTTTGGGGGGGGGTTTATGTAGATATAGCTTTATATTTTGATTTCTGGAATTCTTAGTGTCGGCCCCGATACGCTCTTGCCAAGTTCAATTAGTGAGGTCAGGGAATGTAAAGGTTAGGCTTTGGGGGGGGGTTTATGTAGATATAGCTAAAATATTTTGATTTCTGGAATTCTTAGTGTCGGCCCTGATACGATCTTGCCAGGTTCAATTAGTGAGGTCAAGGAGGGTTAAGGTTAGGCTTGGGGTGGGATTAGTTAGATGTAGATTTTGATTTAGATTTCTGGAATTCTATGTGTCGGCCCCGATACGATTTTGCCAGGTTCAATTAGTGAGGTCAGGGAGGGTTAGGGCTAGGCATCAGGGTGGGATTAGAAAGGGGTAGCTTTAGATTGTGATTTCTGGAAGTGAGAGTCTCGGCACCCAGATGATCTTGGCAGGTTGAATTAGTGAGGCCAGGGAGGGTTAAGGCTAGGCTTCGGGGGGGGGGTTGATTAGATGTAGCTTTATATTTTGAGTTCTGGAATTCTTAGTGTCGGCCCCGATACGCTCTTGCCAGGTTCAATTAGTGAGGCTAGGGAAGGTTAGGGCTAGGCATCAGGGTGGGATTAGTAAGGGGTAGCTTTAGATTTTGATTTCTGGAAATGAGAGTCTCGGCACCCAGATGATCTTGGCAGGTTGAATTAGTGAGGCCAGGGAGGGTTAAGGCTAGGCTTCGGGGGGGGGGGTTTGATTAGATGTAGCTTTATATTTTGATTTCTGGAATTCTTAGTGTCGGCCCCGATACGATCTTGCCAAGTTCAATTAGTGAGGTCAGGGAGGGTTAAGGTTAGGCTTGGGGTGGGATTAGTTAGATGTAGATTTTGATTTAGATTTCTGGAATTCTACGTGTCGGCCCCGATACGCTCTTGCCAGGTTCAATTAGTGAGGTCAGGGAGGGTTAGGGCTAGGCATCAGGGTGGGATTAGAAAGGGATAGCTTTAGATTGTGATTTCTGGAAATGAGAATCTTGGCACCCAGATGATCTTGGCAGGTTGAATTAGTGAGGCCAGGGAGGGTTAAGGCTAGGCTTCGGGGGGGGGGGGGGTTGATTAGATGTAGCTTTATATTTTGATTTCTGGAATTCTTAGTGTCGGCCCCGATATGCTCTTTTCAGGCTCAATTAGTGAGGCCAGGGGGGGTTAAGGCTAGGCTTGGGGTGGGATTAGTTAGATGTAGATTTTGATTTTGATTTCTGGAATTCTTAGTGTCGGCCCCGATATGCTCTTTTCAGGCTCAATTAGTGAGGCCAGGGGGGGGTTAAGGCTAGGCTTGGGGTGGGATTAGTAAGGGGTAGCTTTAGATTTAGATTTCTGGAATTCTTAGTCTCGGCCCCGATACATACTTTGCAGGTTCAATCAGTGAGTTCAGGGAGGGTTTAGGCTAGGCTTGGGGTGGGATTAGTTAGATGTAGATTTTGATTTTGATTTCTGGAATTCTTAGTGTCGGCCCCGATATGCTCTTTTCAGGCTCAATTAGTGAGGCCAGGGGGGGTTAAGGCTAGGCTTGGGGTGGGATTAGTAAGGGGTAGCTTTAGATTTAGATTTCTGGAATTCTTAGTCTCGGCCCCGATACATACTTTGCATGTTCAATCAGTGAGTTCAGGGAGGGTTTAGGCTAGGCTTGGGGTGGGATTAGTTAGATGTAGATTTTGATTTTGATTTCTGGAATTCTTAGTGTCGGCCCCGATATGCTCTTTTCAGGCTCAATTAGTGAGGTCAGGGAGGGTTAAGGTTAGTGTGAGCCCAAAAGGGTGCCCACATTTAGTCTTAGACCCTTGAAACGTTAGTTGATGCACTTTGAAGTAGCATGTTACTTCACAAAAATATAAAAAGAGTGAAATGTTAGTCTTAGAAGTACCATGTTGTAAGAGGCTAGGATGTGAGTTGTTATTGTGTTTTTACCTTCGGAAGGATTTGAGTGAATGAGGATAGGTAAGGAGAACTTGGATTGAGTAGTTAGTGAGTAGGCTAGTACAAATGGATGGAGACAACCAAAGTGACTCAAGAGGCAAGTGCATTCGAATTGGGATGAATGGAGGATCACATGGAGCGCACAAGTGGACCACCTCATCATGGCCACTTAATGGGGAAGGTCCAAGGAAGAATGCAAGGTGGAGGATAAGCAAATTCTCAAAGCACCAATCAAATCACGAGTTAAGCATCGTGGTTTGAATTAAGTGGTGAGCAACGATTTGGGAAAGTAAGGGGAGAAAGTTATGGCGGCGGAAAGCGAAGGAGGCTAAGTTTGGGTTGAAGCATCCCAAGTTTGGTAAAGTGTGGTAGGTAGAAAGCCAAGGCTAGTTAAATGTTCGAATTAGGATCCTTGTTGATCATTTGAGGGAGGAAGGCTTAGAAGATAGGATTGGCGCCTACTAAGTAGGAGGAAATCTCAAGGGCTTATCGTGAGCCTTGAGGGTGCTCACCCCCTCAAGCTTACTATATAATCCCTCATTCTTCCCTCACTCATCCTCTCTTTCCTTTGTGCTCCAAGGCACCCCACGAGTTATAAGTGTGGGTGTGGGAAGCCATATTGGAGCACATGTGTGTGCTTAGTTTTTAGTTTGAGAGCCAAGGCTTGTTAGCCTTGAAGAGGGCTTGACCTCTTGGTAGAATTAGTGTTGACGTGAAGGATTTTAAAGTTAATTCATGATTCCAATTTGTGGTACTTAAAGTTCATGTTTTGAATACACGTGGTTGCAAGTTCCATGTTTAAGAGTTGAGCACTTGAGGTTGTGATGAGTGCAAAAATATACTTGTGTGGATTAGTTAGTCTTAGTGAAGTTAGGAAATTCTCTCTCCCCCTCTCCTCTCTAGGATTTTAGGATTTTAGGATTAGAGAAGAATTGTGTGATTAGAAAGGGGTTGTTAGTAGAATTAGGAAAATTAGGTAGGAAGATTAGTTAAGGGCTTGAATAATTAGTGAGGTAGTTGGGGATTACAACTACAAAGTTGTGGGTTCATGAAGGAGCTGGGTTTATGAAGGAGCTGGGTTTGTTTAGTTAGAAAGTAAAGAGCTGGGTTTATGAAGGACCTGGGTTTGTTTAGTTAGAAGCTAAGGAGCTGGGTTCATGAAGGAGCTGGGTTTATGAAGGAGCTGGGTTTGTTTAGTTAGAAGCTAAGAAGCTGGGTTTACGAAGGAGCTGGGTTTATTTAGTTAGAAGCTAAGGAGTTGGGTTCATGAAGGAGTTGGGTTTATGAAGGAGCTAGGTTTATGTAATTAGAAAGTAAAGAGATGGGTTCATGAAGGAGCTTAGTAGATAGCCTACTTAATTAGCTCATAGACAAGTAGTTAGTTACATTATGCTAGTTAGTGTTATGTGTGGCTTTCACAAGTAAATGTATTTGAGATTGACTATAGAGAATAGTGTTTTTTAACACTTGCATCCTCTCTTTAAAAATAAACCACGTGCACAAATTAATGGAGAATGTGGAGCACTCTCGCGATGGCAAGACAAAGGAAGCAAAGACCAAAGAGGAATGTGAGCCCAAACCCACTACTCGGACTACAGACGCTTAAGGGTGGGGGGTTTGGCCTCACATAATTGGTGCGTCCGCCGGGAGCGAAGCGGAAGGTAGTTACAAGACTTGGAGGCGACTAGGAGACTTGGAGGCAACTAGGAAAAATTGGAGACACAAACTTGAGAGAAGGGAAGGAGCACCCGAAACTCGGTAAGTATTCTCTCTTTGGGTTACATTTGAATTCATTGTATTTCAACTATTCCTTGGAATGAATTGCATTGTCAATTACGCAAATTCATTTTTGAGGAAGGAGCGCGGCGAAGGTACGTCCTCAACCTTTTTGGGGATTTGCTAAGAACTTAAAAGGAACCTATAACCGAGTAGCTCATTAAAACATTAGAGGGTAAATTCACCTTAGGACATTGAACTTTGACACTCACCTCGGGGTGAGTCTCAAAGTTTTGGGAGTTGTCATTTCATGCTCTAGATTAAATTAATATTTCACAAAGTTTATGGTGTTGTTACATTGAGTCACGATTGAGGGGAGTGCTAACTCACAGGGGGATGCGATTGCTCAAGGTATGTTTATTTCTTCAAAGTGAACTCATTAACTAATTAAGGAATGCCTTTTGTACTCGTGATTGTTGTTATCCGTTGTAGAGGGTAATTCCCGAATTGTGGATGGTGTGAGAAGTTGAAGGGTGAAGCCTCGACTTTTAACATAATCTACTCGGAAGGTCACCCCCTCACAATCGGTATTGTGGTGAGTGTTAATTTGCGGGAAGGTGCGGAGGTGATGCTCCGACTTAACCAAAAAATTAACATGAACATGCCTATCCCCTATTGGGATTCTTTCACCTAAGTGGGCTTGCAGGTTCTTTTCCTCACCTCCTAAAAAAATTATAACCACACCAAGACAAGTGAAAATATTAAGAGGGGAATTGCTAGGATTATGTGTGGTCAAGTGAGGGTCGATCGATTCTTATGGAATGCAAGGTAGGACTCGCTCACAAAAACCAAGTTTGATAGTAGGACTAGAGAAATCTACTCGAAAGAGGCGGTCCTCTAAAATCAGTGATAGATTAGAACAAGATAATGTTAGAATAGAGAGTTGTTTGAACGTCGAACCTAGGACTAGGTCAATTCTAGACACCTTAGAACTTGGAGCTCAACTTGAAGAGGAGATCACTCCCTCCAAATTGAGTGGTGAAACTTCTTCGGAAAATTACACACTTAGAGAAGAATTCCCGGTAGAAGTTGATAGGGGATTGTTGAATAGTTCACCGGTCACCATGGCCGAGGAACGGGGGATGGATCCACCACCCATACCCCCAATTCCGCCCATACCTCCTATACCTCCAATAGACCCATTGGTTAGGCCAAGAGGCCTACCAATTGTGGTTCCACAAAATTTAGCGGCGATGGATATGCCATCTCATCTCCCTAAATTTTATGGGACCAAGGATGAGGACCCCTCTCGGCACATGGAACGGTATATCGAACGGTTGGCTAGCTTCCTCATAACCGACCCGGGTTATTGGTTAGTGTGGTTTCCTACCACTCTAGAGGGGGAAGCCTATGAATGGTATCGGGATCATGCCGAGGGACATTTTAGGGGATGGGAACAATTACAAAGGGAGTTTCTTAACGAATTTAGGCCGGAAGTGGGTCAAAGTACCGCATTAAGGGCATTGTCGTCATTGAAGCAAGGAAGGGAGGAAGAAATTTCGGCTTACATTAGGAGGTTTGATTTAGTGTGCACTAGATTTGTGGGTACCATGCTCAACGACGACACGCTAAAGCAATTTTTCATTCAAGGGTTTTTTAAGTCCGGAACTATTAGGGGTGTTCTAGAAAGGAATCCCTTGACCTTGGCGGATGCCAAGCGTGCGGCTAGAGATATTGAAAACTTGGATAAAGATCACGAAAGGCTATGGAGAAGGGAGGATGAATTGATCCCACAATTCATCCCCATACGCCCTAGGGTGGTAGCGGTAGAACCCGCTAAGTATGAGAACCAAATTCCATATGCCATTGTGGACACCGGCCCCCGACCTTTAGCGGTTAGGGAACCGGCACCTCTTTTGGCACTACCGGCCCCTAGAACGGATCCACACTTGGAGGAGGTTGAGAGAAGACTAGGTGCTAGCCAACTAGGATTCCAAGAGGCTATGATAAAACAAATGCAAAGCCTCACGGATCAAATGTCATTAATGATCCGGAGTCAACAACCGAGGCCTCCACCCCCGGTTGAGTCGGGTAGGCATTCTTCCGGATTATGGTGTGTCCAATGTGGCCAACCGGGCCACACGCGTCAATTTTGTAGAAGTGGACAAAACCGTGACCAAAGAGGAAACGGTAACCCACCTCAACAAAATCAACGAGGTCAAGCGCCACCTCACTATGGAAATGGAAGCAATAGAGGACCACAACCTAGAGGGCAAGGTGGCCAAAATTTAGAGAAGAAGGAATTTCATCCCTTTTGTGGAAGGTGGCACGCTCAAGGACAATGTTGGTCCGAAGGTCAAGAGTTTAATTGTAGCAATTGTGGAGGAAGTCATCCCTCGGATACGTGTCGCCAACCGGACAAAATAATTAATGTCCCTTACCCGGTGGCTAATCCACAACAACAAGCAAGGGATAATATGCGAGGTGCTAGGCCACAAGGAGTACCGGCCAATGAACTTAGGCCACCTAACTTATACTATGACCATAGTAATGCTAGGCAAACTTTTCATCCACCGGCGGGCTTGCAAACTACAACCGGTTACATTCCAATACAAAATAGACAAGGAGTTCCACCTAATGGTAGTAACGGGAGACAAGCGCCTCCAACGGATCCGGGACCATCTAACTCCCAAGATGTTAGGTTCATGGATGGAGTGTTGGAGGCCACATGTGATGACATGCTTCCTCTCCCAACGAGAATTGGAGAGGAGCAAAGTCAATGGCCTCCTCACACCAATGCTATTACATATGAGTTAGTGAAGGGTAAGGGTGTGGTTGAAGAAGCACCTGCACTAGCGGTAACTACTAGGGCTAGGAGAGGGGATGCCCCGTTGGAGGTAGGAATAGGAGAGCAAGGAAATTACTCTTCGGATGAAGAGATTAATCTCTCCGAGTTGGATAGGGTAGCTAGAAGAGCTACTAAGGATGTGGAGAGGGAAAATATAATTTTACAAGATAGGGAGAGGACTAATGCGGTACATGACTTGGATAATAGCGATGTGTGTGAATGGGAAGGACCGGGGGTTCCCGTAGACGAATTCGACGTAGTGGGTAATTCTAAGGTGGAAAGATCTACCGGGTACGACTTGTGGGCGGACCTTAGTACACTCAAGGCGGATATTACTTTCGGCCAACTATTGGAAATTTCACCCACGGCAAGGAAAACATTAAAGGAGGGAATGCCGGTACACAAGAGGATGAGGAAGGTGAAAGCTAAAATAGCCGCTAGGATCCAATCACAAGGTGGAAGAGACGTGAAAGCTATAGAAATAGAAGTTGTTATAGTAGATAAGGTGGTTCCTAATGTGCTAGTCGACGGAGGGAGTAGTCTAAATATACTACCGGAGGATACTATGAAAAAATTGGGACTTGGACTCACGGGGCCTTCACCTTTGGTCATAAATATGGCAAATCAAAGTTCGACTACGCCTTTGGGGATGATCAAGGATTGTAGAATGACTACGGGAGGCGAGGAGTACTTGGTCACCTTCCATGTCATTAAAATGCACTCCAACAAGGACACCTTCCCCATTTTGCTAGGTAGGCCTTGGTTGCGGATGGCGAATGCTATGGTCAATTGGGGTGGACCTAAACCATCCATCACTTATGGTCCGGAGGGTAATAGGGTCATAGTGTCCATTGGTTCATTAGAAGGATGGATGAAGAAGGAGATGTATTTGCCATTGGAGAAGGAAATTGATGACTTAAACGAGAATGAGATTGGCAAGGCATTGGTGGGAGTCGTCCATCCCGAAGGTCAAAGGGTTGTTATAGATTCGGGCTCGGGAAGTCTAGGTCCTAATTTTTACAATTATGGGGATAATGGGGATTATGCCCAATGGCTAAGGGAGTACCCCGAGTCCGAGGTTGATGTAATGGTTACATTTCACCAAGTAGGCTTAGGGAGTGAATTTCCTAGTGTTAGTTTAGGAGAGGGCTCATTGTTGGAGCCATGTGAGGTGCTCACCGAGGAAGAGTGGGTTAGCGGTGGGTTAACACCTTGGGTAGATGACGTGGAAGAGGGTGAGGTTAGTTTAATTCATGTAGATGGGACTCAAGAGGAGGATGTGATTATTGAGTCATCGAAATTGGAGGAGCCTTTACATTTCAAGACCACGTCTACGGGGATAGTTGTAGGTCAAGATGTGAAAGATTACCCCAATGTGCCTTCCGATTGGTATCGGAACAAAGAGGAACAAGCACATGTGTCGGAAGCGGATTGGCGGTACGTGGATGTGAAATTAAAGAATGGAAAAACCCGACAAATGAAGATGGGTTCCAAATTGGGGGAGAAAGAGGTTAGGGAGTATAGCAATTTGGTGGATGAGTTTAGTGATACTTTTGCATGGTCCTACGATGAGCTTAAGGGAATTCCTAGGGAAATGGTAGAGCACCGGATTCCTTTAATTCCGGGGGCGAGGCCAATTAGACAAAAGGAGAGGAGGATGAATCCTCAATTGCAATTGTTGGTGAAAGCGGAATTGGAAAGGTTATTGAAGGCCGGGTTTATCAAGCCGGTGGAAATCACGGATTGGGTTTCTCCTATGGTCTTAGTAAAGAAAAAAAATGGGAAATTAAGGGTTTGTGTCGACTATAGGAAATTGAATTCGTGCACACAAAAGGATCACTTCCCCTTACCTTTTATCACCTTGTTGCTTGAGGAGGTTGGAGGTCATTCGCGATATACCTTTATGGATGGGTATGCGGGTTATAATCAAATTTCCATAGCCCTCCAAGATATCCATAAAACGGCTTTTACTACACCTTGGGGTACTTTTGTGTGGGTAGTGATGCCATTTGGGTTATGTAATGCCCCGGCTACTTTCCAACGATTAGTAATGTATATCTTCACCGACTTGTTGTTCAAATCCATGACCGTCTTTGTGGACGATTTTAGCACACAAAGTAATGTGGACGATCACCTACATTGTGTTAGGGAGGCATTGGTTAGGTGTAGGAAGATGAGGTTAGCATTGAACCCGGATAAGACATTTTTGGGAGTGAATAAGGGAGTGTTGTTGGGTTATGTTGTTAGTGAGAAAGGTAGAGAACCCGATCCGGATAAGATTGCGGCCATAAGCGACTTGGCAACTCCAACCAATTCCAAGGGGATCTCTAAGTTGTTAGGACATGTGAGATGGTACCGGGAACTTATTCCTAATTTTTCAAAGATAGCGGTGCCCATTACCCATTTGCTCAAAAAGGATGTCAAATTCGAGTGGACGGATGCTTGTCAAAAAGCCTTTGAGGAATTGCGGGATAGGTTGAGCACCTATCCGGTGTTGATACCACCCAATTGGGGTAAACCTTTTCACGTCTATTGTGATGCTAGTAATGTGGCAATAGGGAGTGCGCTTTGTCAAGCAACGGGAGAAAAAGAGAAGGATCAACCTATAGCTTATGCGAGTAAGCAATTGACCCCCGCCGAAAGAAACTACTCTACAACGGAGAGGGAGTGCCTAGCCATGGTGTTTTCCGTTAAAAAGTTTAGGCATTACCTCATGTGCAACCCGGTTGTATTTTTTGTTGACCACATGGCTATCAAGTATCTAGTTAACAAGGCGGAGTTAAGTGGTAGGTTAGCTAGGTGGGTTTTGTTATTAGAAGAATTCGACTACACGGTGGAATATAAACCGGGTCGTATGCATTTACAAGCGGACCACTTGTCTAGGTTGTCGGAGGAGATAGGAAAAAATCCGGTAAATGATATGTTAGTAGATGATAGCCTCTTTGTGGTCACTTCTACACCGGAGTGGTATGCGGGCATAGTGGAATTTCTAACAACCCACAAGTTGCCCAAAGAGTGGACAAAAGAAGAGAGAAGGAAGGTGAGGGTAAATAGTAGGCAATTTGTTGTAGTGGGCCATAGGTTGTTTAGAAGGGGGTCCGATGGTATTTTACGACGATGCGTGTCAAAAACGGAGGTTGAAGCGATTTTAATCGCTTGCCACGATAGCGCTTGCGGCGGTCACTTCTCGGGTCAACTCACCGGGCAAAAAATACTTAGAGCGGGCTACTTTTGGCCTACACTATTTAAGGACGCCCATGACTATGTAAGGAAATGCGACGCTTGCCAACGGTATGCCCGAAACGACCTTAGAATGGAGATGCCTTTACATGTATCATTACCCTTAATTCCTTTCGAAAAATGGGGCATCGACTATGTGGGTGAGGTCCATCCCCAATCTTCAAAAGGAATGAAATATATTGTGGTGGCAACCGAGTACCTCACCAAGTGGGCGGAAGCCAAGGCGGTGAAGACCGACACGGCGGAACACGCGGCAACATTTATGTACGAAAACATAATTTCGCGGTTCGGGGTGCCGAAGATCCTAGTAAGCGATAGGGGTACTCACTTTTTGAATGACTTGATTCGAGAGATGACAGAGAAATTTAAAATTGATCACCGGAAGACTACTCCCTACCACCCACAAACCAATGGACAAACGGAAAGGGTTAACGGAATTTTGGTGAGTATACTACGCAAGACGGTTATAGACTCGAAGCGGGATTGGGATACGAAACTAACGGCGGCACTTTGGGCATACCGTACAACCTATAAGGTAACTACGCGTGCTACACCATTTTCCTTAGTCTATGGTCTTGAAGCGACACTACCAATCGAATATGAAGTCGAGTCACTTAGGGTGGCCGTGAGTACGAGACTTACCGAAAGTCAATCCTTACGAAATCGACTAACCGATTTGGAAGCACTTGACGAAGGGAGGAGAATGGCGGCTCAACATATTGAGGCAATCCAAAGAAGGAGAAAGATTACTTTCGACAAACGACATAAGAGAAGGGCCCTAACACCGGGAATGATGGTCATGATTCAAGACGCACGAAAGCTTGAATTTCCGGCGAAATTCGATGCAATATGGTTAGGACCTTACCTTGTCTATGAGGTCTTTCCTAATAATTCAATTCAATTGGAAACGTTGAATGGTGAGCTCTTTCCTACCCGTACATCGGGAAGTAGATGTAAGGAGTACCGAGCTTGACTAGGCAACTTACCCTTGGAGCAAGAGATGTTTGGATTCATCCCCCGATGGTCGCCAATTATGTGAGCCCAAAAGGGTGCCCACATTTAGTCTTAGACCCTTGAAACGTTAGTTGATGCACTTTGAAGTAGCATGTTACTTCACAAAAATATAAAAAGAGTGAAATGTTAGTCTTAGAAGTACCATGTTGTAAGAGGCTAGGATGTGAGTTGTTATTGTGTTTTTACCTTCGGAAGGATTTGAGTGAATGAGGATAGGTAAGGAGAACTTGGATTGAGTAGTTAGTGAGTAGGCTAGTACAAATGGATGGAGACAACCAAAGTGACTCAAGAGGCAAGTGCATTCGAATTGGGATGAATGGAGGATCACATGGAGCGCACAAGTGGACCACCTCATCATGGCCACTTAATGGGGAAGGTCCAAGGAAGAATGCAAGGTGGAGGATAAGCAAATTCTCAAAGCACCAATCAAATCACGAGTTAAGCATCGTGGTTTGAATTAAGTGGTGAGCAACGATTTGGGAAAGTAAGGGGAGAAAGTTATGGCGGCGGAAAGCGAAGGAGGCTAAGTTTGGGTTGAAGCATCCCAAGTTTGGTAAAGTGTGGTAGGTAGAAAGCCAAGGCTAGTTAAATGTTCGAATTAGGATCCTTGTTGATCATTTGAGGGAGGAAGGCTTAGAAGATAGGATTGGCGCCTACTAAGTAGGAGGAAATCTCAAGGGCTTATCGTGAGCCTTGAGGGTGCTCACCCCCTCAAGCTTACTATATAATCCCTCATTCTTCCCTCACTCATCCTCTCTTTCCTTTGTGCTCCAAGGCACCCCACGAGTTATAAGTGTGGGTGTGGGAAGCCATATTGGAGCACATGTGTGTGCTTAGTTTTTAGTTTGAGAGCCAAGGCTTGTTAGCCTTGAAGAGGGCTTGACCTCTTGGTAGAATTAGTGTTGACGTGAAGGATTTTAAAGTTAATTCATGATTCCAATTTGTGGTACTTAAAGTTCATGTTTTGAATACACGTGGTTGCAAGTTCCATGTTTAAGAGTTGAGCACTTGAGGTTGTGATGAGTGCAAAAATATACTTGTGTGGATTAGTTAGTCTTAGTGAAGTTAGGAAATTCTCTCTCCCCCTCTCCTCTCTAGGATTTTAGGATTTTAGGATTAGAGAAGAATTGTGTGATTAGAAAGGGGTTGTTAGTAGAATTAGGAAAATTAGGTAGGAAGATTAGTTAAGGGCTTGAATAATTAGTGAGGTAGTTGGGGATTACAACTACAAAGTTGTGGGTTCATGAAGGAGCTGGGTTTATGAAGGAGCTGGGTTTGTTTAGTTAGAAAGTAAAGAGCTGGGTTTATGAAGGACCTGGGTTTGTTTAGTTAGAAGCTAAGGAGCTGGGTTCATGAAGGAGCTGGGTTTATGAAGGAGCTGGGTTTGTTTAGTTAGAAGCTAAGAAGCTGGGTTTACGAAGGAGCTGGGTTTATTTAGTTAGAAGCTAAGGAGTTGGGTTCATGAAGGAGTTGGGTTTATGAAGGAGCTAGGTTTATGTAATTAGAAAGTAAAGAGATGGGTTCATGAAGGAGCTTAGTAGATAGCCTACTTAATTAGCTCATAGACAAGTAGTTAGTTACATTATGCTAGTTAGTGTTATGTGTGGCTTTCACAAGTAAATGTATTTGAGATTGACTATAGAGAATAGTGTTTTTTAACACTTGCATCCTCTCTTTAAAAATAAACCACGTGCACAAATTAATGGAGAATGTGGAGCACTCTCGCGATGGCAAGACAAAGGAAGCAAAGACCAAAGAGGAATGTGAGCCCAAACCCACTACTCGGACTACGGACGCTTAAGGGTGGGGGGTTTGGCCTCACAGTTAGGCTTGGGGTGGATTTAGGTAGATATAGCTTTATATTTTGATTTCTGGAATTCTTAGTGTCGGCCCCGATATGCTCTTTTCAGGCTCAATTAGTGAGGCCAGGGGGGGTTAAGGCTAGGCTTGGGGTGGGATTAGGTAGATATAGCTTTATTTTTTGATTTATGGAAATTAGTGTTTCGGCCCCGATATGCTCTTTTCAGGCTCAATTAGTGAGGTCAGGGGGTTTTAAGGTTAGGCTTGGGGTGGGTTTAGGTAGATATAGCTTTATATTTTGATTTATGGAATTCTTAGTGTCGGCCCCGATATGCTCTTTTCAGGCTCAATTAGTGAGGTCAGTGGGGGTTAAGGCTAGGCTTGGGGTGGGATTAGTTAGATGTAGCTTTATATTTAGATTTCTGGAATTCTTAGTCTCGGCTCCGATACATACTTTGCAGGTTCAATTAGTGAGTTCAGGGAGGGTTTAGGCGAGGCTTGGGGTGGGTTAGTAAGGGATAGATTTAGATTTAGATTTCTGGAATTCTACGTCTCGGCCCCGATACATACTTTGCAGGATATAGCTTTATATTTTGATTTCTGGAAATTAGAGTCTCGGCCCCGATATGCTCTTTTTAGGCTCAATTAGTGAGGTCAGGGAGGGTTAAGGCTAGGCTTGGGGTGGGATTAGTTAGATGTAGATTTTGATTTTGATTTCTGGAATTCTACGTCTGAACCTGGTTTTTGTTGGTTGCAGTGTCACACTTAGAATTCTAAGAAGCCAAGTGTCACACTTTGTATGAGTCCAAGTGTAAGGTTTCAGAGAAGTGGAAGTGTTTTGCTGCCGAAATGGAATGTTCAGATACTTTGAATGTAATTGTTCTCAGCTGACTTCTCGAAACTTTAGTGTTTTTGCAATCCTTCAACCTTATAAAGTAATGTTCCGAATGATTACAAACCTAATCTTCATCTTGCGTTCTTAGTGTTGATTTTCAATTGAACATGGTCAATATGAAAATGTTGAAAATGTAATGTCTATATTGTAGGTACATGCTGCATCTTCGCCACCTGCGACACAAGTATCAAAGGGAATGCAGCCAGAATTGGAAATCCTTGATGACGGTCCTGAGGGAGAAGAAGATATTCTTGGGGATGATACTCAATTTATGGCTGATGAGGATGAGATTCGGACTCGGCAGAAACTTAACTCAGTGTCCACGATCACAAGCTTGAGATTCCAACCCATCAGTTCCTCGCGATTTTGTATTCCTTGCAATGCCAATGGTAAGGCCAACTCTGTCTTCCAATCTTGCTAAGCTCGAGCAAGAGTTTGTCCACGGATACAGGGAGGGCGCCTCAGTCTTTTATGTCTCAACCACAAATGAAGACTGTAAGACACAGGAAGTGTTAGAAGCTGATAAAGCTACTTGGGGTCCTATTTGGAACTCCAAAAACGACGTTTTCAACACGTTTCTCCTTTCAGATCCACATTTGGCCCGCTTCACAAATTTGATGTTTTTGTGTGTGACGGAAACCATAGGCGTCAAGCTTGGTTAAATCACATTGACAGACTTCACTGAACTGAGGATTCTTGGCATTATTTGGTGGACTCAATTCTCCTTGACACAAATGGGAAAGTTGGACTTGTTATGCAAGTCATGCACAACATAAACAAGTAAGTGCATTTTCTTTTGATATGCAATCTTTCATATTAATTTCGAGCAGGTTTCGACTTCTTTTCATTTCAATAATCTAATATCTTTCATTTGATTTTTGAATTTAGACATACCGAGGACTCGCACGTGAAGACCAACATTGTCCATACCCTCTTCAGGGTTCAGAAGTATGGTCTAATGTCAATTGACCAGTTCAATGATATTTTGAGTCCGGCCGACCTCAAAAGGTGCAAGAAGTCACAGAAGACTTGGTATTCGTTACCATTACATGTGTTTACAAATTTCATATTTCAGGTGAGTCATGGAATAGTCCTTATGGTTCTGTGAATCGCTACCAACTTCTTTAACCTTTTTTTGGGTCCTAAACATCATGTTTCATTTTCATTTGAACTTTTGGTTTCCGCATTCTTGTTCTCTCTTTGTGCAGCACGAACTGGGTCTCGCTGTAGACGATGGTGTACGTCAGCTTGTGGAGCAATCAGATGGCGAAGTCTCCCCTGCTGACAAGGCAGCTGCGATGAAAGCCGCAATTGAGAAGAGAGTTGTGGCACTTCGCATTAAGATGGGAAAACTAGTTGCTGTGTCTAACCCGGAGCTTACCGACGGTTGGCTTCGTGAGGTATGTACCCTAATCCTTTGTCCATATCATTTTATTCAGCTTATCCTTAAGAAATTCTCACAACCCCTTTGTCACACAGATTGAGCGACATTACACCCTGAACTCACTCTCACCGGAACTCAACTTAGAGAAGCTGCAGCTCATTGCAACTTCAAGGGCGTCTCCAGCATTCAAAATAAAATGGCTATAATACTTTAATTCATCTGCTTCCACTCGCGAGGCTCGCAGGCTACCTCCCAAGCCCATCAACGAAGAGAAATTAACACTATATTCGTTAAATGGAGACTTTTTCATGATTCTGAGACTATTGAAGTATGTAAAGTCATAAACAAATGATACAAAGTACCCAAACCACAAACAAATTACATGGAAATAGATGAATTACAACCATAAAACAAACATTAATTACATGAGTCGTAGAGCACGAACAAAATCTCCAACAATAAAGACAATATTGATGCACCCAAACGTATACAATGCAAACCAAGATGGAAAATAAATATATTATATATATTGAATATCGAACACAAGGAGTAGTATTCAAGAAATAATACTAATTAAAAATTCAAACCATCAAATGTCTAGGTACTAGGAATATTAAAAATAATTTAGTGTTGATTATATGCGATAGCCTTTGCGGCCGCCTCCTTCTCTTTTGCTTTCCGTGCCTCGATGCCCCTAAAAATCTCATCTTTGCGGCTGTAACTTTTGTTCCGGACAGGGCCCATTGATCCAAGCGCATTCAAATAATTCCGTTGGGATACCGCACTATGGGAGGAGATGGAGCTTGGTGTATCGTATGTTGATGATTGCCTAACACTCCGGCGAAGCCCAAGGGAATGCTCAGATTTTGATGGCCCAACTATCATTGGAGAAGAGACCTAATATGAGGTTCGAAGGAACATACCACAACAAGACGTTTAGGATGCGAGTCCGTAAACTTGGGTCAACGCCAAAAAATTTAGGAGCCAATGAAAGTTTCATACAGTTTTCCAAATAAACTACTATAAGAATGCTTAGAAAACGGAATATGAGCAAGTGATAGCGTACCTTTGTTGCGGGTTCTGAGACAGGGGTCATAGTTTTGAACGGGCCAACACTGCCATTTGCCAACTCATACATTGATGAGGAATGTCTCCCACTCCGTCGAAGTGTGAGACAACGGTCGGACTCAGACCGGCACACGGTTGGGGGAGTTGATTTGGGTTCGGTTCCGACGATACGTAGCGGGGGGGCATCGACACACGGAGGCACATCGACAGGGAGCAGGTTTGTTGCACAAGGAACGGAATCGTCGGGGTCGCCGCATGGAAGGGGAGCCTCCAAGCATAGACGTCTATTGGGACCTTGACGTACATCGTCGTCAAACCCGGACGGCGAGGTCCCTCGACGGCGTTCGAGTGCCCGTTTATCTTTGCAAAGAGGAGAGGGCGAAGGAGCATATGTGAGGTTGACGACTCGTGCGGGCGGGCTGTCCACGACGCCGTTGTTGCCCTCGGCGTCCTTGGAATAATCAACAGCGGAGGCTGCGTCCACCGCCGAGAACTGGTAGAGTGAGGGCAATTGGAATTCGCTCAAACCACAAGACAGGGAGCCGGGAGAAGACGGGGACACATAGGGGCCGTTGGTGACAGGGGACACACTTTGGGGGTGCAACTATGAGAACACATACCCATGGAAAATAGCAAGCATTAGGTACTACAACAATGTCAAGGAACATATTGGCACACGACCACAAAGTGTAGATAATCTCAAATTAAATTATTGAAAGCCGCGAGCCGGCGGATGGCCCTATATACATCTGAGTTGGGGGCAAGCGGCCCATTGCCAATAGGGTTAGTGAGGACAAAATCCGGGACGCTACCGGGGTGACGCACAAGCCTCCTAATGTAAGGACCTAGCTCATTAACTAGGAAGGTGTCATTTCTACGGCCGGTCCATGAGTCGGGGAAGACGACGGTGCCAGGGGGATTAAGGACACTCTTGGTTGGGCTATCGTCAACAAGGAGGGTGTTGTCCGAGGTCGGCCACCACCCGTGAGGGACCCCCTCCAACCGAGGAATGCCAACCCAAAGTCTAGATTTGAGGACTTTCAAGAACTGTTGGCCCCCGCCCCTTCCGAACTTGGGCACAGGCGCACCCCTCTCATCGAACATCTCATCACACGCCTCCTACCCTAGTACTAGGCAAGGACTCGGGAGCCCGGCAAAAAGGAACTTAACAATGGGCTCCGTGTTGTCCAAAACCATGGAGCTCCATACGACGACATGAGCAAGGTCGAGCACCTCGCGGAGAAAGGCGCGCAAGCCGGGACGGGCTCGAACGGCCTTTCGATTAACGAGGGTGTCGAGTTCCCCGTCGTAGTCCATCTCTTCCGGACTTCGGAAGGGAGTCAAGGGGACCCTAGGGATGTGTTTGGTGTGACACAACACCCCATTGAGGTCAAATACTATGAATGGTTTACGACCGGGTTGACGTCTTCTTTCCGATGGGATGCGAGCTATCTCCGATGGACCCTGTGATTAACATTTAACTAGGACAATGTTACCATGAAAGAAAACTAAGAACAACTGGCAAAGCAAAATCCCAAGGATAAGCAAAGAAACAATAGAGAACGAAATTACATCGACAACGAAGTGCAAGTAATATAGTTACAAGTAATATAGACAACGACGTGCAAGTAATATAGTTCGAAAATAATAATTTATTTCAAGGTGTAATATACATTTTGTTTTCTCTATTCACAAACTAACTCCGCGCGTAATAAATGTAAGGCCATCTGTGCAGACCGGAATCTAAACTACAAAAATGTCGCGCCAATATGGGGTGAAGGTCGAAGGCACACTCGACATAAAGCAGGACCCATGAAGACATGCGGACGCGCGTCCGTAACCAGGGGAGGGGGAGGCAGGCAGGCCTCAAGCAAGGTTGGTTACCTCAGCATGTGGAGGCGAGGCGCCGCCATTGCCCTCCTCGTCGCGGCCCTGGTCGACTTGCGGACGCGCGTCCGTAAACTCGGGCAAGATCTCCACGTCGGTGTCCATATCTCTGGAGAGGGACTGGGACGCCTGGGTGCCGACGTCGTCCTGCCCAACTTGACTTCGGCTCTGCGCGCCTTCCGTCTGGAAAGGTTGTTGGGAAAGTGTCGGGCTCTCCTGCGATTCCTCCACACGTTCAGTGTGTATCGCAGTGTCATAGCCCGACCTATCCAAATCCCTCTTGAGAACGGTGAAGCTGGTAGACTCATCCTCGGACACGGACCCCCGAAGCGGGATGGTGGAATGACCTGCAGAGTTACGGACGCGCGTCCGTAACTCGTCCACCTCACTCACAGCCGGAATCACCGTTGGGATCGACAACTGGGTGGAACCTACAGGCACCGTGTCTATGGCAGGGGCGGGAGGGTACTGAAATTGAACAGGCGGTGGAGGCACGACGAAAGGTGGCATATTTGACGTGCTGGGGGGAGGAGCGTACACCATTGGTGGTCTGGCGGTCATCTGCGCGAAAAAACCCATGAGTTGGGCGTGCATCTCTTGAGACTCTCTTCGTTGTCTTTCCAGTTCAAACTGGATTGCCTCCATCTTCATCGCGTGCTCCTGGTTGTTTTGAGAAATCCGCTGGGAGATTTCATCATTCATGCGTTTGGCCAGCTTCTCGTCCAGCTCTGCCACCGTCATGGTCTCCTTCTTCACCGAGAGAGGCCCCTCTGGAACGCCTCGCACCATATCGTACATCTTGATCTCGTCTTCGTCCTCGTCGGATATGACGACAACGTCATTGATCCCAAACTCGACATAAGGGACCTTGTTCCGGCTCCTACGGTTCTCTCGGTAGACTTCGAGGCTTGGACGTGCCCTCATGTCAAGCACGTCAATGGGCGGGAGTGTTGGGGTTGAGGCGGGAGGTGTTTCTTCCTCACCCGATGAGGCCGAGCAATCTTCTGCTCATGAAGGTCCGGCGATGCTGCCGGACTGGAAACGGCGAGCAGGCGATTGCCGCGCAGTTGAAGGCAAACCCACTCGTGACGTAGGGGTTCCAAAAGGTGTGTCCACAGCTTCACTCGTGTCCCGTTCGCCACTTCCACCAACACCCAAGAAGTACAGCCCTGTGAGTGGATCCCGCACTGCGTTGTCAGGGCGCGCGGCGTGTTTGAGGGACCTGCTTCAGTGTCGGAATCTGTGTCCATTGCAGCAGTCTCGCTACGGGATGCCAGGGGGTTTATGCTATGGGCACCGAGCGTGGGGAGGATGTCCAAGATATCCATCTTGGACGCCTGCGCCCTGTGAACATCGGCTTCGTCGTAGTCAGAAGTCGCGACGAAGGAGTTCACGATGAGCCTGACCATCTGAAGGGAAACAAAGAAAATGTCAGATAGAAGACAAATATAAACTTGCGGACGCGCGTCCGTAAGTAAAACAAAACCAGTATAGAACATACGGACGCGCGTCCGCAAATTCACCACATATGCAACGCGTACCCGTTGTGGCGAATTTACGGACGCGCGTCCGTATGTTATACAGTAAGTAGGGCGCAACTTACCAATGAGGCATACATGAATTTGGTGCCTCCAAAAACGTTGTACACGGTGTCCCCAGGTACTGTCAAGCGTTGCAGGATCTCCAAGTAGAAATCCATTCGCAATTCAACGGCCGGATATATAGTGTACATTGTCTCCTCTATCAAATCCTTTGGGTGGGGTGCAGACAATTCATATATCTTCTTGAAGGTTGCGTGCTTGACCGGAACCCTCCCTGTTGATGATTTCTTGCAAGTTAAAAAAATCAATTGCACCGCCCCCACTTGCTTGAACCCCCTCGCCTCCTGAACCACTGTTAGCCCTTCGGTTTTTGCCGGCACATACATGCTCACGAAAATGTCGTAGTCGGTGCTCAGAGTTTTGTTGTGGAGATCAATCACTTGAGCAGCTTTCTCGAGCTCCACAATCCACAGCCACACGTGAGGCTCACGAATGGCAGGAGAGCGATGTTTTTTGAAGGCGGAATAGAAGGGCTCGTAGAAAGGACTATCCGCCGTTCCAGATTTCCACGCTCCTGGAATCCCTCTAAAATCAAAAATGGCGAAAGGTGATCCCCTTGGATCCTCCCTCACTGTCGCTCTAGAGGCATGGTCGTCGTATGGGCTGAAACGCATGGTCTTTGGCTTGACCATGCAAAACCTAGCCGCCCCTTCAAATTTAACATTTTTCTTCCTATCAAGAAAGAAAACGTATATTATCTTCTCCCTGTCCTCTAAAGAGGCCTTCTTCTCATTCTTCCTTGCCCTACTAGCCAAGAAAGGGGTGGCCTCTTTCACCAATGCTTTCATAGAAGCACCGTTGATATGGTAGTCCACCTTGAAGGACCTCCAGTTCTCCCAAATTATCTCCCCATCTAAATTGACGAGCTGCCTCTCCGGTACGAGCTTGCTAAGCTCCCTTACCGCCAGCGTCTTGCGCTTCCTATACTCGCACCACTCTTTGATGTGGTAGGTCGATGGCTTCATATGCCTAGGACGTTTTAGGAAGATCTTCGGGTATGGCAATGTCCTCCTGGGTGTCTCCAGCAAAATGTGTTGAGCTGCCCTGTAAAGCTCCAACTCCGTCAGTCCTTGGAGGGGTCTGAAGAACTCCCGAAGGATGGGAGGCACCTTCACCTTGGCGTCGCTACTATATGTCACCTCCGTCTCCGGGTTGACAATGTTGCCGTGGTTGTGGGAGTCAAAAACCCGGCACCACATTTCCCATGTTTTGTCAGTTGATGTGATGAGCTTGAGCTCCCCTTTGAGCTCCATCACCGTCTTTGTTGCGCTGGACTTCATGTCGATGCTCGAGAACTTGGTGACTATGGCGTCACAGAAAGTCTACAGGACAAAAGAGAAGTGAAAGTAAGGGAAGGAATGCAAGCAATGTGCCACTTTACGGACGCACGTCCGTAAAGTGGATACGGCAATGAAGGAAGTCACATGAAAAATGAAGATGTTACGGACGCGTGTCCGTAACCAAGTGCAGAGCATACCTTCCATTGAGGATTCTTGACAGCAGCATTCTCCCTCTCCTTCTGCGGACGGTTTAGATGCACCCAAACAGACCTTGCCGCCAATAGGTTGGCTGCCCACGACGCCTCGAATTAGCGGACTTTGTTCCCTTGATTCATGAAGCCAGATATATATGTGAGGGTATTCATGTTATCGCTGTACACAATGAAGGACTTCCAATAACGAAGATCCTTCTTGAGGGGGCTCTTCCAGGCGTCGGTCTTGAGCAAAATCTTTGCTGCAGCTACACTGTGTTGCCCATCAATAACATAGAAGTCCCCTTTACGAATCTCCTCCCAGTTCTCTTTTGTGACTGGCAGCTGCGGGTCCTTGGGTGTCACGCATATGGTTTGGCGGTCCCCCTTCGGGTTATTCATGATGTTGTTCATTTGCCAAGTCACGCCGTCTTTTTCTTCTGCCCTGACGTTCATGATACTCGGCGCACCATGACATTTGAAAATGTCGACTTCAAATGTGTAGAATCTTCCAAGAGGCCAGCAATCCTTGGTCCTGTCGTTAAATTCTTGAAATATCTTAGTCGACAATTCAGCGTCGGGGACCTGTCCTCTTTTGAGAAGAGGCGCCACAAAAAGGGTAGAGCTCACCTCTGGGCCCTCTGTCACTCCGGAAGTATCCATCTGCGAGTGGGAACGCTTTGATTTCCTACTGCCCTTCGAAGTCTCGCTTTGAACTAGTACGCGAGACGTTCCAGAAACAGGTTTTGGGACGCGGGGGACCCGTTCTGACGTTGGAACCTTCTTCTTCTTTCCCTTACTCCCTTCTTCAATGGCTGCGTTTACCTTTGTGACATTGTTAAGAAGCCTCCCTAGCCTCTTTCCCGTCCAAGGCGCATTCCAGGCATAATCCGAGAACACGGTCGCTAAGCCAAAACATCCTGCTTCTGGACTACTTATTTCGCATTGATTTTTACTGAATGGATGGAGCAAGGAATGCAAAATAAACGTGACTCTGTCATCGTTGTTCTTTTCTAAATCTACCACAACAAAGTCACCCTGTGCTACAACGCATTCTATTTTCCAAGACGTCAGTTTTACCCAATTCTCCTCTGCATCTATGGGGACTTTTAGCTGGTAAGCGAAACGCATGACAAACAATCCATCGGCGTCTTTCTCGACAATAGTGGTCCAGTTGTCCACCACATCTTCCTTCGGCTCGTAGTGGTCGTTGGAGTTTATATCCTGGATGTCGGCAGGGTATGGTTTGGCGAGCAACTTACAGAACATCTGAATCGCATGCCTATCCCCCATCTGCAAAACACGTGTGCTTACGTAGAAGCACAAATACGGACGTGCGTTCGTAAGTTGAAGGAATAACACAAACTAGAATGCAAATTCAGTGACGAAATTGAATAACTAGCTCAACCTATTGAAACGGGGTGATGAAAATATTGTCAGAGTTTTAATGATTGGCAGTGTGAATGTTACGGACGCACGTCCGCAACCCAATTCTTTGTCTTGAACCCCGTAAATGTACTGAAAATGTACACCTTTGGGGTTCAAGACCAAGAATTGGGCTACTATGCATCCGCAATATTGTTAGCGTTATTTGATTACGGACGCACGTCCGTAACCCAATTCGTTGTCTTGAACCCCGTAAGTGTACTCAAAATGCACACCTTTGGGGTTCAAGACCGCGAATTGGGCTACTATGCGTCCGCAATATTGTTTGAGTTAATTAATTACGGACGCACGTCCGTAACCCAATTCTTTGTCTTGAACCCCGTAAATGTACTGAAAATGTACACCTTTGGGGTTCAAGACCAAGAATTGGGCTACTATGCATCCGCAATGTTGTTAGCGTTAATTAATTACGGACGCACGTCTGTAACCCAATTCTTTGTCTTGAACCCCGTAAATGTACTGAAAATGTACACCTTTGGGGTTCAAGACCAAGAATTGGGCTACTATGCATCCGCAATATTGTTAGCGTTAATTGATTACGGACGCACGTCCGTAACCCAATTCGTTGTCTTGAACCCCGTAAGTGTACTCAAAATGCACACCTTTGGGGTTCAAGACCGCGAATTGGGCTACTATGCGTCCGCAATATTGTTTGAGTTGATTAATTACGGACGCACGTCCGTAACCCAATTCGTTGTCTTGAACCCCGTAAGTGTACTCAAAATGCACACCTTTGGGGTTCAAGACCGCGAATTGGGCTACTATGCGTCCGCAATATTGTTTGAGTTAAATGATTACGAACGCACGTCTGTAACCCAACACCCTGTATCAATTCCCGCAAGAATACGAACGCGCGTCCGTAACCTTCTGGTTATTGATAGAGGGTGTAGGGTTATAGTGCTTTCGCAATATGTATGCATATAAATGTGATTATTGATTTCTTTTGTGTTTATTTGTTTAGTATTCAGTTGATTTTGGAGTGTTCCAGGGGTTTCTTGCAGGTTACGGACGCACGTCCGTAACCTAGGACGTAGTATTATTTTCGGAGCCTTAAACCCTGACAAGGTTGCGGGCGCGCGTCCGTAAACCTGACCCTCAACATGACCTCAATTGACAACATGCCAAGGTTCTGGGCGCGCGTCCGTAACCTTGGCATGTTGTCACGTACCTTGGCATGTTGACACGTAAGGTCATGTTCATACAGAAGGTTACGGACGCGCGTCCGTAACCTTGGAGGGTTTAAGGGGTTGTCAAGTTACGGACGCGCGTCCGTAACCTGTGGTCTAACTGCTTCCGGAAATTGCGGGGGTGCAAGAACATACCTTTGCTGGTTTTTGGTGGAAACTCCTCTGTTGCACTAAACCTGTACACATAGCAATTGCAACATCGTCAGTCAATGACTATAACATCTTTATGCAATTGCTATTACAGAATGCTATTCCAAAAAATGAAAAGTTGTTCAGAGAAACAAGTTCACTGCATACAATGACTACATACAAAGCAGTACATGCAAACAAAGTTGCAAACACTACATGCAAGCACCACATGCAAACTCTAAATGCAAGCAAGGAAATGGAACTAGCAAAAAACAATAATACTAACATGTTTTGAAAGCGCGTTCCTCACTCTCTTTACTGTAGCACCTGTGTCACAAAATGTAAAACTCTCGTGTGAAAAATCGAACTCTATACTGAAAAAAGGCAAACTCTACTGTCTCTACTGCTCTCTCCAATATTCTATCTACTGCTCTCTCTAATATTCTGTCTACTGCTCTCTCTATTGCTCTCACTACTGTACCACCTTTGTCGCAAAATGCCTCTGTTCTGAATAACCTAATTTAATACTGGGAAAAAAAATCTCTCTTCTGAGAAATGTCACTACTGATCTCCCTACTAATGTCACCACTACTCTCTCTCTAATGCGAAACAATGTAAGGACTTCAAAGTGGAGCACCGTAGCGATGCGGTGCAGTAAGGAGCTTGAGCAAAAGTAGAGCAAAACCTGAACTTACCAATGGCAAAAGCAAGAGGAAGAGGAAGAGCGTGAGCAAATGTAAGAGTAAGAGCAAGAGCAAGAGCAAGAGACAGAGTAAGAGCAAAGCGCAAGAGCAGCAGCAAGCGCAACAGCAAGCGCAAGAGGAGCAGCAAGCGCAGCAGCAAGCGCAAGAGGAGCAGCAAGCGCAAGGGAGAGAGCAAGCGCAACAGTAGGAAGGAGGGGGGAAAAAAAGAGGAGCGGAGAGAAATGAGAGAACAAGCGGGAGAGAGAAAGACAGCCCGTTTCGAATGGGCCTAGGGTTACGCACGATGCCGTTTCGTGTCTTGTCTAGCACGACACGTGGGAGTGCTGCATTGGTAGTTGGGGTGGGATGTGATGGGATGGGAAGGGAGAGGGATTATATGGGTAGGGTTAGGGCCACTTCACACATGAGCCAAGAGCCGTGACCTTGTAATGGTGAGGACCCATGTCTCTCATCCACAGGCCGTACCATAGGTGTTGGGAAAGCCGTTTTAGGTAGTCACGGGCCCTCAAGCATAGTGTGAAGTGAGAATGGACCATGTTGTGGGACCATTGCATATTTTGTTGGCGGAAAAAGAGGGGAGGATTTGGTTTAATATAATATGTCTCCAAAAAATTTCAATTTAAGAGAATTACTTGGTGGTGTTGGCTGTCCTGGAATGTGTCTTGGAATGTATTCTGGAATCTGCCCTGAAATCTGTCCTGAAATTTGTCCTATCGGAAAAAATATTAAAAAAGTCATGGTCTCCCGGAATTTTCTTCAGACCCACCTCTTGGAGGTGGGCCAGACGCATATTTCGGTAGACCATGCTCCCTTATCCACAACCTGCCATGTAGGACTCCATTGGGACTTTTCATCCACGAACTTTTCTTTGGGCCTTTAGGCCTTCACCTCCTAGTGTGAAGTGAACTTGGATGGTCTCCGTCTTTTCGACCAATGAGAGCTCTTACATCGCCCAGGTCAGGGCCTTCGGCCTTGTGTGTGAAGTGGCCCTTAGGGTTGGGATTTAACATTTAAGTAGTCTCAATTTAGTATTAAATAAAATTATGGAACATATGACTAATTTTCCTCTAGCTCTTAGCTAATATGCTTGTAAAATCTCAAACAACCTCTATTGAACATGAGCACAAAATAATAGAAAACATTGTTCACAACCCTAATTAGCACACCAAGACGGCTCAATGTAAACCCTCAAGGCTAACATTTAGAGGTCTTTAGGAATATGGATCTTTGTTAATGGTTTCCACCAAAATCAATATGACATATCAAAATCATATGACACATCAAATTCCAATATGAGATATCAAAGTCAGTGTTTGATCTTTGATATGATTGGCTAAAAATACATGTTGCATAGTTTTCGGGGAAAACCTAAAAATATTCATGTCGCTAATATTGTTACTTCCCAAAATAATTAACCCCTAAACAAACAAAACATGAAGCATGGTTCCAACCACTGCATGGTCCATATCTTAGACTCATTAATATACACGGGCAGGTCACTCTATATGATTTTTGTGCAGCACGTACGGCGGAGAGGTATTTGTTTAGGGGCTATTTACCTCCAAGGCACGAATTAAGAGCTCCCTATAATTACTTAAATTTCTAAAATGGCATTTTTTTTGCACCCTACCGTTACTTATAATGCCGCATGTCATTGCAATGGGTATGCAATGCAAAAGTGGTGGGAAAAAGCATGGCAACAAAAGGTATAAAGAATACATACCATTGCGAAAAGCAAGTGCAAAATCTTTAGATGGAAACACAACAAGAGTGAGCGTGTGTTCACAAACACAACACCCGCTCCGTAAAAGTCCTTCACCCAAAGTCAATTTACATAAGTCTAGTGAAGACCATAAACATAGTGTACAATACTTACATGATAGTGTGAAACACTTGAAGATGAGCCGGGCTTGGTCATGAACCCTAGTATATTATGATTCGTTTAGGGTCACAAACTTGGACAACCACCAAGCGAAGTCGAGAAGAGAGTTAGGCAAGTTAGGCAAATGATGAGCCATTTTTCATCCATCCCCTGCTTGAGCATGCGGACAAAATTGATGGACCTACTAAACATACAATGTCCTTGGATCCTTATTTTTAGCCCCTATATTATTTTTACAAAAAAGGAATGGCCCGACTTTTATACCTATCTACCCTACTTGTAATGGGATTGTCTACTTTAATTGGACCCTTCATTATTTGGAATTCTTTTATAAATTTTATGTCAAATGAATTCAATCTTCCCTATATTATTCCGCATGTCGTTTTTATAATGCACTAAGTGACCTACCTGTGTTGATATAACATTCCATTCGGCTTGCTCTAGATTCAAATCCATGATGGCTTTATAAATTATTGTGTCAAGATGCAAGAAAGAAAAAAAGAAAAGAAATTCAACGAGTATGCCTTCAAAAATATAGATTCTTTGAGAAAGGCTTGCAACCACTTTCAACACCATCAGTCACATCTAATCAAAATATATTTACTAGTTGTGATAAGTTTTGTTTATAAACCTAACATATTAATAAAATAATATCCAAAACTCTTTCTAAAGAGTGTCAAGATTGCGAGAAAATGGTGAAATGGGACCCTAAACCCTAAACCCTAAACTCCAAAGCCTAAACCCTGACCCTAAACCCTAAAAACATTTGGTATATCCAAGGTTGTGTTCACAATATTCGAATTTAGTTATTTATCAGTTCTAAAATTAGAATCATTTAACAGTACCTTAGAAGGTGGTGCTTTTACTTTTGTAAGCAATGACATTGTGTGATCACATATTATTATGCAAGCAACTACCAAATTCTTGTTGCATGAGTTCCAAACCGAAAGCGGGCATATTTGTAACTCTCTTAATATAATTATATATTTCACAATCATAAACACTACAACTAAATCGAAGAGATATCAAGCCTCAATTGATACATTGGGCTATAGAAGGGTGTGTAAACCTATTGGAATAGCCTAAATTTGACAATTGACATAATATGCCTGAAACATAAAACTAAACACACACTAAGGTAATGTACAAGCTAACACTTATTTTACAGATGACGAATGATCATGGCTTTATATTCAAGGCTCATTATTACTAATCTCCCCTTAATCGTCAATCAAATTTCTCCTGCAAATCTTTATTATGTCAAGGTGCAAGAAAAAAAACAAGGGAAAAAAAAAATTGTCAATCAAAAATGTATCTTTGAAAGATGTTGTCAACCGTTTTTTGGCTTCTTAGGCATTTAGGGGTTCAATTGTAAGCCCATCCCAAACTTTGGAACTCCCAATCTTGCATTTTGAAGCCAAACAAATCCTAAAACAGGCTTACATTTTATAATTTCCCTCTAGGATGCCCCCACTTCCATTTATTGCGTGGTCATCGTGCAATCATGATAAGCATCAAGCAAACATAGTGCGTATCATGGAAGATACCATGTGCGATGTGGGGTATTTATAGGGGCAGTAGGCGGCGGGAATCGGCTTTAGGGTTGAGTGTTTAAAAATTTATATATAATTTATCTTTGGATGCGGAGTACTACATAAGGGCTGGTCCCCCCCACCGAAAGACTCTTTTTGCACTGTCTGGTGGGACGTCGTCCTCGATAGCTCCGAGAGGAGAACCCCCAGTCATAGCGGCAATGGAGAGCGATATACGCGGTATGTCATGTCGCCAAGCAGTATCACCGCTAATACCGCCGTAAATACCGGAAGGTTACGGACGCGCGTCCGTAACCTTTACGCGTCATCATCTCTAGAGCACTAGTCGCGAGAAACTGAGTAGACCCTATCCGGTTCTTCATTTGTGTCAATGCTAGCACTGTTAGTTTACGGACGCGCGTCCGTAACCTTCATTCTGGCAGATGATCGTGTCCGAGGTCTCTGAGTACTGTCGCGTTTGTGTCAATGCAAACGCGGTATGTTTACGGACGCGCGTCCGTAACCTTCCATCTGACAGTTTCCAGTCGGTTCTCAGAGTAGAACTTTGTATCAATTCTAGCTCTGTTAGGTTACGGACGCGCGTCCGTAACCTTCCGTCTTACAGTTTCCAGTGACTTGGTTCCCTGATTAGACCTTTCTGTCAATTCCAGCGCGGTTAGGTTACGGACGCGCGTCCGTAACCATCCCTGTTAACTTCTTCTTGGTTTAGGGGTTTAACAGACCTTTGTATTAATACCATCTCGGTCAGGTTACGTACTCGCGTCCGTTACCTTCCATCTAACAATTTCCAGTGACTCACTTCCTTGATTAGACCTTTGTGTCAATTCCAGCGCGGTTAGTATACGGACGCGCGTCCGTAACATTTCCTGTGACTACTTCATGTGACTTATTTCTTAGATTATACATTTCTTTCAATGCTATCGAGTTTACGGGCGTGCGTCCGTAAACCTGCGTTGGCCACCTACCTTTTACCATTTTTCTCTTTCACCACTATGGTTTGTTGCAATTCCTTCAGCTTCAAATCAAACTGTTCTTTTGGTTGTCCCTGGCCTGAACTGTACTTTCATTGCAACTTCATACCTCTATTGATGTCACTGGATCTGTGCTGCTGATCATGCTTTACGGACGCGCGTTCGTAACACTACTCTTGCTAACATTGCTTTGTTTGTCGACTGTGTAGGCGATAGCGCATTTGAGTTGTCGTCGGATCCCTCAACCTCTGATGACGAATTTGAAGATGCCATTGGTGATGCATTTCAAACCCCTATCTCCAACATTGTGGATGGAATTGGTCACAATCCCAATCCGTCCATTGAAGCGGTGTTGGATGATGATAACGATGAATATCTTCCACCGTGTCAGGGTTATTCAAGACATCAATGGATTGGTCTTGACGTTGTCCTTGTCAATGAACATGGCGCTCCTGTTGCTGATGGTGTTTGTAGAAATACAAACCCCAAGGATTGTGTTGATGCTCTCCCCCTAGGTGATGATGACGTTGGTGTTTGCATTTTGAATTTTTTGGCACCCGCGGATGTGCCCCCGGGTTGGCGTTTCTCTCTTCGGCGTTGGCCTTACCGTAATGTCATGCACGATGGAGTAAGCTTATGGAATCAAGGACGCCGTCACATACAAATTCAACATGCTTTGTTGGAATCCATGCGTCCTCGAAAAGGTTTCCGAAAATATGACTCTGAGCGTGTACCTCCTGCAATGTCACAACGTCGTCGTGACCATGTATTGGGAGATGGATCTATTAGATCTGTGGCAACGGTGGATTGTTGTCGGAAGAAGTGTTGCCAATTGTTTCCTCGTGATAAAATTAAATCTCTACGGCAAGAAATGTGGCTTGCGGATTTCCGAATGCGAACATCAAAGAAGCTTGAGGTTCATCGCAATATACACATGGATGGTGGAGGTCATAAGATGGTCACATTGGAAAATGTGGAAGTATGTTGTAAGGCATGGTACACCATCCATGCGGTATCGAAGGCCGACTTTTATCGGTTTCGTAATCATTCCTCTCTAGGGCGCCGTTCTTCCTTCCATGGTAACTTCGGCACAAAGAAGCCTAGGGAGGCTACACGTCAGGCTGCTGCAACATTATCATCCCTTATTTTGCCCTTGGCTGATGCCATGCCCCACAAGACAAGAACTCTCCCTTCGGGAGAGAAGGTTGTTCAAATGGTTTTGCCGGCTGGAACAAAATGGAAGAACATCTTGGTGGATGTCAATGATGTTGGCCAAAGAGCGGGATGTGGGCCCATTTCTTTGTCCAAGTTGAGTGTCATCAGAAGCCAACAATTTGCGGAGTATGTTACGAAAAGACCGGGTGACAAGTTTGCGCGTTGTACTGCTTGTGAAAAATACAAAGGCCTTCGAGATGCTCATCCCATTGGCACGGAATCGCACAGTAGACATCAAAGGAAGTACATCGAGCATGTCAACAACCAAGATGCACACCGCCAAGATTACTACAAGAGTCGTGCACTTTCTATAATGAGGCCGAACGAGGTTTTGACTATCATTCATGACAAGATGGACCATGCCAAAACTGCTTGCCCTTGCTATGCTCGCAAAATCAAAGCCACCGATGGACTTTTCAAGCTCCCAATAGCTGTCACAGGTTCGTAAACCACAACGATGACTTATTCATTTCTGGAAGGTTACGGGCGCGCATCCGTAGCTTTGTCTTTTCTATATGTTGCTAGAAAATTTTCTCTCTCCATGCACTATTTCAAAAAAATCTTGGATGTAGTCCTCACTTCATGTTATCGTTTTTAACGCATTGTTTTATTTCTAGGAATGATCGCACATGGCCATGTGGACGTGAAGTATGCGCATTATGGTTTGGACTTCTACCCTGGAGATGCCAACCATACCGTGGGATCTTTTGCCAAACTTCTACGAGATCTTGAAAAACCACCGACGTCTTCGTCCCGTGCTCTGTTTGAGGGTGCCGGAACAACACCTCTTTATGAGGCCGTACTTGATGGGAAGGAGGTGTGTTTGAATTCATTGGCGGAACCCCCTCAACAACACATTCCTGGAAAACAACTACCGCCGACTCTGCATGTGCAACTTGATAATTGTGCAAAGGACAACAAATGTCGATACGTTTTTTGCTTTTGGTCATTGCTCGTAGCCAAAGGAATTTTCAAGGAGGTCTTTGTTTCTTTCTTGATGGTTGGTCATACACATGATGACATTGATGCTTCATTTGGACGTTGGAGTATGAAATTGCATGAAGAAGATTTTCCAACAATTCCACTTCTCATGAAATCGTACATGGATTTAGATAATGTACCGGTCATTCCGCATTTGATTGAAGAGGTACCTGATTTCAAGGCATTCATCAAACCATTCATTCTCAAAGGAGGCGACCGCTTAGTTGGCCATACCAAAGCTCAACAATTCCGCTTCTACATGCGCGATGATGGTATGCCGGCAATGCAATTCAAAGTTTTGTGCACGTCACCGAATTGGGGCCCAGATGAAGGAATCCTTGTTTGGCGCCGAGACGAGGATGGGAAATGTATGTTACCGGATGGGGAGCCAAAGCCTTGCAAACCCGACCCCATGAGGAATGGGCCGGAAATCATTAAGGGCATATCGGGATTCATCGAATACTGGAAAGAGTTGTGTGAGGAAGACATCACAAGGGTTGTTCGGGATACACATGAACCACTCATCGAGTATTGGGATCGCATTCGGTCCGCTTTGCAAACGATGGATATTGATACCCGGTCAATTTTGACACAAGGCTTTTGGCCACAAAGTCGAGTGACTGTGTTGGAGTTTGACGCCATGTTCTTCAGCAATGGGGATGTCCGTGAGGAATTCGCTGCAGACGAGCATTACGTAGGCCCTGCTCGCAATCGCCCGGCTCCGTCATTTCGCGTTGGTGTTGATTGCCACGAAGGCTATATGGTCCTCGTACGTGCCGGAGACGAGGAACACCCCAAGCCCATATGGTTGGTAAAAGCATTGTCGTCGCCTAATTTTGTTCCAACTAGCCCCAATTTCCGTCAAATTGAGGTGGAGTACTGCCGCCCAAGCACGAGAGACCCAAATGTGTTGCGGACCTATTTAGGTTGGGATACAAAAAAAGGTTTTAAGTGGACAATGGACTCGGCATTTGAACCAGTATGGATAAACACGGATACTATACTTTGTGCTTGGAAGCCGCGAAAAGGGTCCAAATCGGAGACAATGACCATCCCCCAAAAGCATATTGATTTTGCCAAAGACAACTTGGCTCGTATTGCGGCCGCAGAAAATGACATTGAGAATGGAAACGAGGTTGAAGATGAAGATTGTGAATAAGAGCACAAGAGCAAACTAGGTTCATGATTGTGTTAAATAGTATGTAAAGAGCTTTATTATAGGAATTATATGGCACCATTGGGGCCAAAATTGCTTGGATTGGGCTCATTTGTTTGTAGGTTCAAAATTTTAAGAAATCTAACAAGACAAGCTATGTTTTGCATGAAATTTGCAATTGTCTACACATTGTATTGAAACAAACTTTCCCACATTGTGCTATCAAATGTCTTGTAAATGTTGAGTAGCTACATAATACATTGTGCATTTGCCAAAATAATATACTACTCCAAATGTTACATTTGGGAATGTTGTGCATGCTTTGGAATGTACCATCCTATTCAACACAACCCCTATGTTACGGATGCGCATCCAATAGTCCATAATAATAAATCCAATGGTTTTTTTTGGACTCCATAATTCTTCCCAATGTTCCCAATGTTCCCAATGTTCCCAATGTTCCCAACATTCATGGTATTGGCATCCTAAACTATGGGCCACATTTATTTTGAGACTTCCCAAAGTCTCCATTTAACGAATATAGTGTTAATTGGCAAATTTCCTTGCAAAAGCATGTTTCTGGGCAGGAGTAAGTCCACTGATTTTATTGACTTTTCAGTTAGTTGAGTTCCTTGTTGGCATGTGTTTTACCAACCTCACATTCTTAATTTCATTTCTTCGGGGTTCGGGGTTTAGTTAATTTCTGGGTTAGGCTTCGGGGTGGGATTGGTTAGGGGTAGCTAGAAATTATCATTTCTGGAATTCTTACTCTCGGCACCGAGATGCTCAATGCAGGCTTAAGTAGTGAGGCCAGGGAGGTTAAGGTTAGGCTTTGGGGTGGGATTAGTTAGGGGTAGCTTTATATTTTGATTTCTGGAAATGTAGGTCTCGGCCCCGATATGCTCAATGCAGGCTTAATTAGTGAGGCCAGGGAGGTTAAGGTTAGGCTTGGGGGGTTTCCGATTAGGGGTAGCTTTATATTTTGATTTCTGGAAATGTAGGTCTCGGCCCCGATATGCTCAATGCAGGCTTAATTAGTGAGGCCAGGATGTTAAGGTTAGGCTTGGGGGGGGTCCGATTAGGGGTAGCTTTATATTTTGATTTCTGGAAATGTAGGTCTCGGCCCCGATATGCTCAATGCAGGCTTAATTTGTGAGGCCAGGGAGGTTAAGGTTAGGCTTGGGGGGGGGTCCGATTAGGGGTAGCTTTATATTTTGATTTATGGAAATGTAGGTCTCGGCCCCGATATGCTCAATGCAGGCTTAATTAGTGAGGCCAGGATGTTAAGGTTAGGCTTGGGGGGGGTCCGATTAGGGGTAGCTTTATATTTTGATTTCTGGAAATGTAGGTCTCTGTGAACCATCAAAGTGGTCCACCACTCCGTGGGATCATTTTAGTTAGATTTTTAGTATTAAAAGTTAGGATTGATAGCGAATTAAGTGAAAAATTAGTTCATTTAGTGTTTAGTTCAAAAAGGGGAAGGAAAATTACCGAGGACTTCGGACCTTCACCCGTGAAGGGAAAAATCTAGTTTTAGGTAGAGTTAGTAAAAATGAAAACTAACTAGAGGTAGAAATTAGCTAAGTTAGGAAAAATAGCTATCTAGGCAAGACCTAGTTAGCGGGGAAAAACGTAGTTAGTGAAAGCAACTAGCTAAGAGGACTAAATTAGTAGAGCTAGCTAGGCAAGGGTTAGTTTAGTACTTAGTGTGGGTCACGCAAGACAAGTGGAGGAGCTCGGCGTGAAGAAAAATTAGCGCGAAGACTTTGAGGAAAATAGCAAGGGGGCCACTTGCCCCCTTGCCAACTTGCTACCAAAAATTAGAACGAATGTAGAAGATTCCCGTCGGAGCCACCTCTGCGACGGGGTGGCAACTTCGACCGGGAAGACCCCCGAGCCAAAATTTCGGGAGGGGGTCAGAAAAATGGAACCGGTGGTGGAGGGGTCCAACCCTTTTGTGAAAGGGTTTAAAAACCCCCTCCTTCCACTTTGAAAACCCCCTCTTCCCTTTAGAATTTGGGCGAAGCTCTAGTTCAAGATAGTTAGACAAAACTCCCTCTCAATTTGATTAGCGGGCGAAGCCCTACTTCAAAATAGTTAGGAAAAAATCCTTTAGCATCCATTCTCAATGGCCTAAGAGAAAGGCTTGAGAAAATCCTCTACTTTCTCTCCTAGTTAGAATGTGTGTTTATTAACACACCAACAAAATTCTTCCTTTCTTTTGTAGAGGTAGGTTGGATTGTAGAATTTCGAGTGAAGGCATTGTAGACCTCAGCTGCCAATGCCCTGAAGGCTTAGTTTAGAAGCTAGAACAAAATACTTATCATTTTTCTCTTAGAGAGATTTCCTATAGCTATCTATAGCCATTTTCCATTTGTGATTTGGCCAAGATGACAATTAGTTATGGATTTTCAAAGATGCAGCAAAAAACCGGGTGGTCCTGTGGGTAGCGGCTGCTGGATCAGACCTGCCAGCCCAATCAAAATTTAAATTCTAAAAAATTATATTTTTTCCAAGTAGAACTTTTGTTTAGCTTTCCAGAATTGCTTAGAACGTTTGATTTGAGCATGATTTGAATTAGATATGAATTTTTGAAGACGGGATACATAGTTTGAGAATTCTTGGTTGACTGCTGCAATACAGAGGGTCTGCTGAATTCATTTTGGCTTAACTTGTTAATTGCAGATTTTTATCAGATAGATCTTTTCAATATCTTTCCATGGCCATATAGAATGTTTGATTTGAGCATAATGTGAATTAGATATGAATTTTTGAAGACGAAATACATAGTTTGAGAGTTCTTGGTTGGCTGCTGCATTACAGAGGGTTTGCTGAATTCATATTGGCTTAACTTGCTGATGTTATAATTTTCCTAGTTAGAACGTTTTAATAGCTTTCCAATAATATAAGGAAATGCTAAATCCAAGTCGTAATGAATTCACTATGAATTTTTGAAGTTAGAAGTTAGATAGGTGGGTTGGAAGGATCGGTTGAATCGACCTCGCACTTCCAACCCTCATAACTTTTGCATTTCTTATCCGTTTAAGGTGATTTTTAGATCGTTGGAAAGATAATTAAGTGCACTAAGTAGATATATTATACTTAAGTCTAAATTACAGTGCAAAATAAATACTTTATATTTTAATTGTTAACTAAGGTACGCTTTACTATCAAACTAATTACAAAGAAGGAGGCAAGGTCGACGCCCGGGAAGTGGAGCAAGGAAGGAGGTAGCGGCTCGGCCTACATCGAGCCCAAATCAACCGAGGAGAATTGAGGTAAATTAATTAACCTTAGCTTTCCATTAAGGGTTGGAGGGAGCGCGGCAAAGGTACGCATTTCTAACCCACTCACCTATCTCGTAAGGTCAAGTGGTTTGACCACTTGACCGCCAAGAGGGTACCCAACTCCACTGTTTTTGGGGCCCCTTGGTATGTTTTGTGGTAGTAGCTTCATTTATTAGCAAGTTCCGTATGTGGTGAAGTCGGGTTAATCACCGACACGACCACTTTGAATGTTGTTGATGGAAATGTAGGGTTAATGGCCCACGAATCCATTATCATGTTGTTGGCCCCAAGGGTTGGAGGTGATGGCCCCAACCCTTGAAGATTGTGCAACAGGTTGAACACACAGGTTGCCCTATTCCCCGGTCCCATCAAGTTGAGTTTTCGTGGTCAAACCGTTTCAAACTAACTAATAACCAACGTAATTTGTACAACCCCCGTGGGCAAAAAACCAACCGGGAACTTAACTCGAAGGATTGATCCCAACCCCTCCGACGGCAAAGATCGGAGGGTTAGGGTATCAATCAACCTTCAAGAGACCCGCACAGGGCCTTGAAGGGTTCGAGTTAAGGCGTGCACCAAACAGGTAGGTGGTGATGCCATAATTTATGAACTTAGTAATATAGACTTTGTGTAATCAACCATAAACTAAGAAGGAAGATTGAGAGGGTAGGACTTAATCAAGGTCCCCCCGTTTAAAAAATTTAATTCATAAGAAGTAAGGAATTAGGTGTGGCCAAGGCAAAAGGTAAGGTTATTTTATTCATTAGGGTTAGGTTGCCTTGATTCCAAGGCTGGTGCGTCTGCGCGTAGACTAGGATAGACTAGGCATTAGGTTAGAAAAAAATAGATAATTCACTTAAGCACTTATTAATCTAGGCACAACCTACCGAAAGGACACGACGCGATTGACAAATCCCTCCACAAATCTAAATACCCATAAAAATATCATAACATCCGGGTTCGGCTTGGGCACCTGCTAAGGCAGGCCACCCTCACCGAAGGGCTTGTGCGGTACTTTTAGGCTCCCTCGGAGGGGGGTGCCCAAAAGCACCACAGTCTCGGCCCCGATATGCTCAATGCAAGCTTAATTAGTGAGGCCAGGGAGGTTAAGGTTAGGCTTTGGGGTGGGTAGTTAGAATTTTGATTTCTGGAATTGTGTTCTCGGCACCGAGCTGCTCTAGGCAGGTTCATTTAGTAAGGGGGCAGAATTAGGCTTTTTCGTGGATATAGTAAGGGATAGCTTTAGAGTTTGATTTCTAGAATTGTGAGTCTTGGTAATGGAGGTGCTCTAGGCTTGTTCAATTAGTAACGTCAATTAGCTGATGCTTTCTGTCTTGCTTTCCAGATTTCTGAGCATGCCAGTATGATTTTTGCGCCACAAGTCCCGGGTGTCACTCCGGGGTCCCCCTTGTGCCCATGGTGTTTCGGGCACTCCTCATAGAGATGTACGCGACATGGGCAGCCCGAGGAAAAAACGAGCTTGACCTCTTGACTTTTTCTTTCGCCTATTTTCTCTCCTTTTCACTTTAACTCTTCAACTTAACCGACCTTAACTTTAACTTAACTTAAGTCCATTTTGCCCTCTTAGTGGTTTAAAAATTCTAAATCTATTTTTAATTGTGGAGACAACCTCACCTTTAGATTAATAACCCATGTGGGCACGTTTTTGGGCTCACATATTGGATGGCTTATAAAATCACCTTATTGGAAACTTATTACATATTATTATAACATCCATATTTTATAATTTTAGAGAGGCCTTGAAGCATTCATATCTGATCTCATCTCTTTTGCATCTTATTTTTCCATACAACATCGTCTTTATTTTTTTGCTTTCTCACAGTAACATATAGTATTAATTCTGCATTACTATGACGCTAGATGAAGCCAAATCTAGTCCCGATTGGCGTCAATGATTAGAAACTTTAAACGCTAAGTATTATTCCACGAAGAAGCACAACGTATTTGGTCCTTTGGTTACTAACCTTACCACCAAGCCTATAAGATTCAAACTTATTTTTACTAAGAAACGAAATGCCCAAGGGCATGTTGTTCGGTATAAAGTCCGCCTAGTCACCCAAGAGTTCATCCAGTGACCTGAAGTAGATTATAACTTTATCTATTCTCTTGTTATGGACTCGAGCATTTTTTGTTACTTAATAGGCATAGCTGTGCAGTATTCTACATAGTTTGAACATTGCTACTGCCTAGGTGTGAAAAATTGATATTGCCGTGTCGAGGTGGAAGGACAAACCTATTTGATATTTTTTCCCATATAAACAACTTTATATTCATTCTAAATTTGTATTTCATGATGGATTTGAATAAAGTATGAATTGAAGAGGTTTATTTTCCTCAAGGTGAATGTAGTCTACGCTTCTAATTAATTGTTAGAAACTCAATTTCTTGATGTCATTATTGCTTATCTTTATGGTCCCTTAGACGTTGTTATACAAATCAGGCCTCCACCTGACTTCCTCTCAGAAACTTTACCAGAGGACACTAAGGGATCCAGAAAGCTCTCTATGGCCTGAAACAAACCGGTAGAATGTCGTACAAGCACCTATGGGATTTTTGCTTCACCACCAGTTTCAGCATGATTAAACTTTGTCCTGTCTCTTCATCCTGAAAGACAGAACTGGCTTTGTGATCATTGCAGTGTATGTTGATGATCTTAACCTTGTAGGCACACTAGGCACTTCATGTCGCAACCCTTGCTAGCAGCCCTTAACTTTATTGGCCCATTTTTCCAACTCTAGCAAGGACTACAGGCGCTAACCCTTCGCATTCCGCCATGCGAATGGTAAGCTCCCCATACCGCGGACCTTCTTAGTCCATAGGAAGGGGACCAACCCTCCTACTCTTTCATTCGGGATTCACCCCTTAATCGGTAACCATTGCTAAGATGTGGACTTCCACCCATGGAAGTCCAATCTTATGTTGATCATCGCATTGCCGGAGCAACACTACAACAACCCGAACCATACTAGGCAATTATGCCCTCACATTGGGCCAATGCCCATAGAGGCCTATATTTCGGCCTCGGGTGGGTTCGGCCACACCACCTCACCCATATAAGCAGGGTTGTCTATCCCGCCGTTGTGACGGTGTCGTGCCGTCACGACGTGTCGTGTCGTGACGGACCCCTCCGTCACGACACAATAGGGTCCACGTAGGGTCAACATAGGGGGAGCCGACTAGGGTGGGTAAAATACTTACCTTCTTGCCAAGGTGGCGTCCTATGTGGCAGAAAACGTCGACGTGGATGTGCATATTTCCCCTGCCACGTAGACCATTTTGCCATTGTGTTTATCATTGTGTTAAAATCAAAGTAATAAAATATTACTAAGGAGGGTGTGGGGCGGACGGGGGCGGACGGGGAAGGGGGGTGGAGCGGACGGACGGGGGGGTGGTGCGGACGGTGGATGGGGGTGGAGCGGACGGACGGGGGTGTGGAGCGGACGGGGGAGGGGGGGGGTGGGGCGGACGGACGGGGGTGGAGCGGACGGGAGAGGGGGGGGGGTGGGGCGGACGGAGGAGGGGAGGGGCGGACGGAGGAGGGGGATGGAGCGGACGGGGGAGGGGGGTGGAGCGGACGGGAGAGGGGGGGGGTGGGGCGGACGGACGGGGGTGGAGCGGACGGACGGGGGGGTGGAGCGGACGGGGGAGGGGGGGTGGGGCGGACGGACGGGGGTGGAGCGGACGGGAGAGGGGGGGGGTGGGGCGTCCCACCCGTCCCACCCGTCCGCCCCGCGTTCCCTCCCGTCCGCTACCCTCCGTCCGACACACGTTCCCCACCGTCCGCTCCTCGTTCCCTCCCGTCCGCCCCACGTTCCTCTCCCGTCCGCACGCGTTCCCTCACGTCCGCTCCACGTTCTCTCCGTCCGCCACACGTTCCCCGTCGTCCGTACCCCGTTCCCATCCTGTCCGCACCCGTTCCCTCCCGTCCGCCCCGCGTTCCCCCCGTCCGCCCCGCGTTCCCCCCGTCCGCCCCGCGTTCCCTCCGTCCGCTCGGAGTTCCCCTACGTCCGCTCCGCGTTCCCTCCCGTCCGCTTTCCGATCCCTTCCGTCCGCCCGCGTTCCCTATCGAGTTCCCTTCACGTCCGCTCCACGTTCCCTCCGTCCGCCACGTTCCCTCCGTCCGCCCGTTCCCCTCCCGTCCGCGCCTCGTTCCCTCCCGTCCGCCCGAGTTCCCTATCGCGTTCCCCACCCGTCTGCTCCTCGTTCCCTCCGTCCGCCCCCACGTTCCCTCCGTCCGCCCCCTAGTTCCCGCCCGTCCGCCCCTAGTTCCCACGTTCCCCATACGTCGTTTTCGTACCCTAAACCCTAATTCCGACCGGGATCCCATAATGATTGGGCTCCTCGTTGCCTATATAAAGCCGTGAGGCTTTAGTTCCTACCACTTTCCTCTCCTCCCACCACATAGGGACCCGAGACCTTGTTGCGTCCCAAAGGACAGCATCACCGCGCGGGTCTCAAGGGGTTTGGGAGGGCAGGGCAAATTGTGGGGGAACCCTCGCAATTTTTTTTTCAGATTTACTCGCTCCCGTGATTTTTATCACGAGAGATTTTCACACTCACTTATTCACGTGATTTTTATCACGACTCATTTTCAGATTCACTCACTCACGTGATTTTTATCACGATGGAGGGGGAGGGCATTGCTCCTTACGAGAACGAGGATTTGAGGGTGCACCGTGCTTGGCTCGTAGGCAATGCATCGGCGAATACTGCCGAGGGTACGGGAAGCGATCCTGGAAGTGGAAGTACTGCAGCACGTCCACCACGTCCAGATCCCTTTCAGTTTGACGAAGAGTTCTTGGCTGTTGGTCATTCGGGAGGCAACCAAACACGGGGAAGCCGTGGAACACGTGGGAGTCGGGGAAACAGTGGACATAGAGGGAGAACTGGAAGGGGACCAAGCTCAGGCAGTTCCACAGAAATACATGCACCGGCTCGTTCGGAGAACGTGCCACCACAATCTCCGACACGGCGGACATCAAGACCGGAGAGCCCTGCACGTGATGTACCTCAGGGTTCGGAGCAGACTGAAAGACGGGGATTAAAACGCCCAGCAGTTTCGGAAGGGACGGAGGACGGGTCCGCGGCATCGGGTTCGCAATCAAAGAAAAGGAAACATAGAGGCAAACGCGACCCGCGGACCGATGAGGCTCGAAATCATTGCAGGATCGTGTTGTTGGATTGGTTTAGAAGTAACAGCATGGTTTATTTGGAGAAAAAATACCTCAATGATGGTACAAAGGGTTTAGAGTTGGCGAGGAACGAGTTGATGCTTATTCTCACGGAAGCCACGTCTGGACCGGAGTTTGAGGAAGCTAGGGGCATGAGCGATTGGAACACATGGATTGAAAAACAAGCTGTGGAAGCAATCTACAATCCAACGATGTCATATGAGGCTATGCATCCTGGAGAGGGAAGTAGTGGTGGGAGGAGGTCCGAGCTGTACATTAAGCTAGAGAATTGGAAAAGAGGCGTAATAGCAGCAAAAGGCACATCCGCCCGCAACCTTCCCGTTTTTATTGACAGGCAGCTGGCAGACAACATTGCCACTCAGGGCCGGCAGGGTGTCATATGGTTGCCTAGGAATGTGGAGATCAAACCCTTGGATAGGGAAATCTTCCAAGGGACCTTCGGAGTGGTGCGGAGAGTCACAATTCATGGAGCATCATTCATCCCTAACTGGATAGAGTGGGCTGGGAAGACCATGAAGGCCACGAATAGTCTGGAGAACCGAAAGGAGCGTTCAGTTGAAGCATTGGCATGCCCAGTAGATCATCCTGGGATAATCAAGCTACAATACCTCCACCCGAAAACATACGAATCCTATTCGATGTGGTGGAATGGAGGCTCCTTGAAGAACATGAGGGTCTATGACCACCAAGTTCCGGAAACCCACGAGCGCACAATCCTTCAAATGCCTGGGGCAGACTTTGAAGCACGGAAACGGTTGGTTGTATATCGAAGGCATCGAGCTTATTTGGCATGGGCTCTAATGTGCATTGTGGATGTAGTGCACAAGCATGACGTGTTGCACAATGACCTTAATCCCAACAATGTCATGCTGCATTTCCCACAAGACCGTGAGAACATGGTTTTCATTGGTGTGTGTGATTGGGGGATGGCATCATGGGGAGATGAAGACGCACCCTCCAACTATGGAAAAGAATCAGTGGATGAGATGAACAAGCACCGCATAAAATACAACTGTGCTGGTCCAGAATTATTCCATGTACGAGGGCAGCGTGGAACATCTACCTCTCCGGTGAAGATGGCTCGGAAACATAGGCACACGTTTCTCTCGGAGTCCTTCTCAGTGGGTGCTTTGGCAAAGAAGATTTATGCCAGGGATTCGACTTCCTCGTTGTTTCAGCTAAACAGTGATCCAAATGGCTTGAAGATGCGGTTTGAGATAGCATTGGATGCATTGACGAAGCCCAATCCAGCGGAAAGGTCAACCATCACACACGTAGTGAACATGTTGAAGTCGCCTCCATACAACATGGTTAACCCGACAATGTGCTTCCGTGACACTGCAAAATAGTTTTTTTTTGTTTTCTTTGCAGCAATTTTGGATCATACCAATTTTGTAACCGTTGGAGATGTAAATAAAGCCATCATTTTTTCATACACAACTTGTATATTGTATGAGATTTATAGATCTTAGTGCAATGTTCATACTCCATGAGGATTTTTGCTTCATAATCGAGAAGAAGTCTATGGGAGACTAACCAAGGTTCTCGCCTCTCGTGAGGCCACATCATTCTTTCACATCGTTGTTATCACATCCATGTGCTAAGTTCAAGTTAACTATAGTTGTTCGTGATATGTCTTGCCAAAATGCAATTACCTATATTTATTCTAATTTTGGTATGCCACAAAATGTAGTCAACTATAGTTATATCTAGTTAACTAAAGTTGAGCACAATGTTGCAATAGTTATATCGGTTGTACACGTGATCCTAAACATCTCTAAATGTTCTTTCTTGTACTCCACACATATTGCACACATACTTCACAATTGCTTATATTTATATTTATATAATTCACAATCACTTTTTTTTGGAAGTTTGGACATAGTCTCGGTTTTTTGGCTCTCAAAAATTCATATGAAGTCCAAAAAATGAGTTCTTGGTATCCATGGATAGGTAATGAAGTCCTCTACAAGAATATGCAATAAAAGTCCTCTACATAATAGTCCCCCCATCCACATAATAAAGTACACTAAAATAGCAATAATCAACTAAGGGTGAACGTAAAGTGGTTAAAAAAATTTCTCTTGGAACTGAGAAGTGGATGCATAGTTTCATATTGCTTTGTGCTTGTTTATCTCAACAGAAACTGTTCGGTTGGTGAATTAAAAATAAATAAATAAATCATAGAAGTGGTACAACATATTATACAAGTCATAACTTTATTATTGCGACAACGTTATAAATGCCCTTTATTAATCATATACATGAACAAACGATGCAAACTATAATATTCCACTTCATTCCGTCATCCCAACCTCGTAGATGCTCCTGGCTTCCGGCGAGGCTCCATTTTTGGAAGAGGATTCGGCTGAAGTAAATCAAAATAGCTAATCGTTCGGTCTTTCATCCGTTCCTTCAATGGTAGCCGATGAGGCGACAATCCTCTCCTCTTCTTACGAATAGACATAGTCTTTGAAGATTCCCCCGCTACCTTGACTATTTCAATGTCGATTGAAGTCTCCTCCACATCCACATCCACATCCACATCCACATCCCCGGGCTTCTCCAAAATATCCGCACACAAATCAATTAGATCATTTAGATCTCCACCCACGCATTGTGTGTGGTCCTTTTCCACCGCATCGATCTCAAAGTTGTCTGCATATCGTCGTTGTTCCTCCGCCGCCCTCATCCTCCAAGCTTGTGTAGATTGTGAGAAGGGAGTCATGACATACTCATCACGAAATCGATCCCTAGCACTTCTCTCATCTCTCTCACGCTCGGGTGTTGCATTGAATGGAATATGGGGATCGTCTAAATTGTGTATCTCCTCATCGCATTCTACACCCTCAAACATGACTCTCCCCTTTCCCATCCTATCCATGATACTCTACCTTCGTTATATGTATGAGTCTCAATGATCTACTTATATATTGACCTCTAAGGACTTGATGACCATGACCAATAATTGATGTAATCCAATATGTAGAGGATCCAATTCTCGTTAGTAAGATAAAGTCAACGCAATCGGAATAAAAATAAAGTTGGTTAGGTTAAAAATGTACACTTTTGAAAAAATCTTCCGACATCCGCATTGGAAACCTCTTTGATACCTCTTTGAACTTTCCATATTTGATTAGTTATCCACTCATTCAACAAATCACCAATTTGTGCTTCAATCATAGTGGTTCATATGGTTTCATAACCGATGTCACCCATCTGAATGCACTTTCCTTCAATAAATCATTAATTTGTGCTTCAACCTTAGTGGTTCATATGGTTTCATAACCGATGTCACCCATCCGAATGCACTTTCCTTCAATAAATCATTAATTTGTGCTTCAACCTTAGTGGTTCATATGGTTTCATAACCGATGTCACCCATCCGAATGCACTTTCCTTCAATAAATCATTAATTTGTGCTTCAACCTTAGTGGTTCATATGATTTCATAACCGATGTCACCCATCCGAATGCACTTTCCTTCAATAAATCATTAATTTGTGCTTCAACCTTAGTGGTTCATATGGTTTCATAACCGATGTCACCCATCCGAATGCACTTTCCTTCAATAAATCATTAATTTGTGCTTCAACCTTAGTGGTTCATATGGTTTCATAACCGATGTCACCCATCCGAATGCACTTTCCTTCAATAAATCATTAATTTGTGCTTCAACCTTAGTGGTTCATATGGTTTCATAACCGATGTCACCCATCCGAATGCACTTTCCTTCAATAAATCATTAATTTGTGCTTCAACCTTAGTGGTTCATATGGTTTCATAACCGATGTCACCCATCCGAATGCACTTTCCTTCAATAAATCATTAATTTGTGCTTCAACCTTAGTGGTTCATAAACCCTAAACCCTAAACCCCTAAACCCTAAACCCTACGTCATTCCAAATTACTACCACATATGTGCCATTGATTTGTTCTCACACTCATGTAGAAGTGTTTCCATACATGGTTTGAGGGTTTAGGTTCCTAGCTTTCCAACGAACCCACCTGCTTTTTTTTTCGATGCCTACATTTTTTTCATTATAATAATCAATCATTGACAAGATCTTGGCCGTTAGATTGGAGGGGTTATTTTGAGCAAGTAATAAAGTGGCATGCTCCTTTGAGTTTGGACTTTTGGGCTTGGCCTTTGGAGGCTTCACACTATGCCCAACTAAGGCTACCCTTACTATATTTTATTGGCTATTTAGGGTTCATTTCTTTGGACTCTCAACAAAGTTGGGCCGCTCAATCGCACTTTGATCCACTCCCGAGGGTTAACATTTATAGATGGTGACTATAGTGTCCGTTTTTTGGCTCTAAAAAATTCATATGAAGTCCAATTCATATGTGGTCGCAATTCTACGCTGTTCCCCTGCCGCCCCGTTCCCTCCCGTCCGCTCCGCGTTCCCCACCCGTCCGCTAATCGTTCCATCTTTCATCCGTTCCCCCCCGTCCGGTCCACGTTCCCCACCCGTTCGCCCCGTTCCCCTCCCGTCCGCGCCACGTTCCCTCCGTCCGCGCCTCGTTCCCCACCGTCCGCTCCTCGTTCCCATCCGTCCGCTCAGCGTTCCCCACCCGTCCGCCCCGCGTTCCCTCCGTCCGCTCCTCGTTCCCCACCGTCCGCTCCTCGTTCCCACCCGTCCGCTCAGCGTTCCCCACCCGTCCGCCCCGCGTTCCCTCCCGTCCGTGAACATGGAGCGGACGGGAGGGGAACAGGGGGCGGACGGGGGGAACTGACGGCAGGGGAACGCGGAGCGGACGTAGGGAACGCAGAGCGGACGGCAGGGGAACGCGGAGCGGACGGAAGGGGAACGCGGAGCGGACGGCAGGGGAACGCGGAGCGGACGGCAGGGGAACGGTGGCGCGGATGGGAGGGAACGCGGGGCGGACGGGTGGGGAACAAGGAGCGGATGGGTGGGAACGAGGAGCGGACGGGATGGGAACGAGGAGCGGACGGGTGGGAACGAGGAGCGGACGGGTGGGAACGAGGAGCGGACGGGATGGGAACGCTGGAGCGTATGGAGAGGAGCGTACGGAGGGGAGCGTGGGAGCGGACGGGGGGGAACGCTGGGGGCGGACGGGAGGGAATGGGTGCGGACGGGGGGGAACGCTGGGGGCGGACGGGAGGGAACGGGTGCGGACGGGGGGGGACTCTGGGGCGGACGGGCGGGAACGGGTGCGGACGGGTGCGAACGGGTGCGAACGGGTGCGAACGGGTGGGGACGCGGGAGCGGATGGAGGGGCGGACGGGGGTATATAAGTGGAGGGGACCACTTACATACCTTACTCCACTCCTTCTGGGCGCCCAGACAACCCTCCTCTAACACAGAGTGCGGGGTAGCGGGGCTCTCGGAGGAGTTAAGGATCCCTTTTTTGGGATCCTTTTACACTACTTTTGGCAGGTTGTGGCAGGTTTTGGCAGATCCACGTGGCCGTTATTTGGCATATTCCTTGTGACGCGCCCAGTCAACTGGCCTCTGCGTGAGCGCCGGTAGCGGGGTGCTCGAAGGGTGTGCCGAATAGTTGAACTTTAATTTTTAGGGACATTTTTGAACTAATTCCACAGCAACACTATTTTGAAGTGTATGCTTGGATATTTTGTAGCACTATTATGAAGTGCAATTAGTATTTTAAAAAGTAGAGTTCTAGATTAGAATTAGAAACTCCAATTTGGGTGGAATTAGAATTAGAAACTCCAATTTTCAGACATGGCAAGTGGAGGAACTGGAGACATGGCAAGTGCAAGTGGAGGATCTAGTTCTGGGTGTTCCAGAGGACATGGACGCAAGGCCGCTGATTTGGAGTGGAATGTTTACGATGATCCCTCCCAAAAAGCCAGGGTAGGTTGGGAGAATGTACCACAACCGTGGTCAGCGAAGACTGCAATGCAGTACGTGGGCTTCCCTCACTTTGATCGGTTGTGGCCAAGACATTGTCACGAGCGACATTGCAAGGCCGTCAATGCGAGCTATACGCAGCTTGAAGACGTGGAGGCAAAATGGAGATTCCTAACGATACTTAGAAGTATCTCCAATTTGGATAGATGGCCCAAGAGTGCAATTCCAAAGTCGGTGGCGTGTATGATGTATGCGGAGCACGTGTTGCGAGTTAGGGTGGATTGGTCAAGTTTGGGTGCTCTGCATGATCAAAAATTTGGGGGTATTGGAATTGCATTCACTAAATGCACAATTCCGGATATTCCATACACTCCCGTTCCGGAGTGGTTCAGGAAGAATCCTAAACTAGTGGATGAGCCTGGGGCACCAATTCCAGAAGGTCGGGAACCAAAAAAACCACGTACTCGCAAACGACCAGCCAATGACGTGGAGATGGCCATCGAGGAGGCGTTTGAGCATATGGATGAGGAGGGCATGGAGGTAAATGTCGATGTGGTTAACGAGCTGGTTAACCAAGTGGTTAACGAGGCCCTAAACGAGGTAAACCCTCGTCAACTTGGTGCGGACATGATGGAGAGCAGAATGGAGGCATTGCGCCAGCAACATGCCGATGAAATTCGTGAGTATAAAGCAAGGATTCTCGAGCTGGAAAATCGACTTGCAACACTTACGATGGGGGAGGCTGGCAGTTCAAGTAGTACACCAATTAACATCCAGTCTTTGGAAGCAGAGAGGGATACAGCTTTATAGGAGGCCATGATTGCAAAGTCACAAGCAGTGGACGTATGTACGAGGAATGAAGTAATGCAAGGAAAGATGGAGGCTTTGCAAAAGGAGGTGGTGGACATGCAACAACAACTTCAAGTGGTCAATGAAGTGGTTGTCGATCACGAATCCAAGATTGGCACACTGGAGGAGCAGAATGCAAGGTTGAGGAAATTTCTATCGGATGCGATCGTGGAGCGAACCAATATGAGGACAGGGACATTGCTTTCTATGGCCAAGGCTCGTCAATATGAAGCTGAATTTGAGAGCATCCAGCGAGAATGGAACCGCAATCATAGATTGCGGAACTTGATGCTCACGTCATGGCCAGATCAAGAACATATGTACCCTAGTAGGTGGGATGATGAGGATGACTTGAAATTGCCTAACGGGAGCTTGGATTGGCGGCAACTGATCGACTCCGATCACCATTGGGATGTGACCCAAGTGCATGAATATCCATACAGCATGAGGGGTGAGTTGTTATGGCCGGGTCCACATCCAATGGTCTTCGACGGATCCGTGTGTGGGATTTGCGGCAGTCCATTTGGCCCAGAGGGATGCTTTCAAGTTGGATCGTGTGGGGGCCAATTCCATCCACAATGTCTGATAGTGACAATGATCAGGAGACGGCAATGTCCCCATTGCAGATCACCCTTCCACCCTCGTTTGTATCTCCAATTTGGCCTTCGGGATTACATGCCTAAGGACTGGGTGGTAAGGCCAACGGACTATCCCTTCAACCTTTGCGAGTTTGATGGGACTTCTGTTGAGTGGAATTGGTTATTCAATCGTGCAACGGTTGAACTTTGGAACGATAACAAAGATGGCGAATGGACACAAAATCCACGTCAAATTTTGTATGTTGCAGACGAGTTGTTTCCCAACAAGCCCCCAAACCATGGCATGAAAAGATTTTTGTACCAAACTTTTGGTTGGCATTGGGATGCGACAACCATGCAATTACGGAGAGGCATTCAACCTCCTTTTTACAATGCAAGTGGTGAACTATCAATATCGGAGCATGAGTTGGAAGAAGATGCACATGAGATACCCATGGAACGGGATTCCCATTTTGAAGCGCACTTAGAGCAGTCGTACCACAAACACAGAACGCAGTTGGAGGCAGTTGAAGCACTCTTGAATAGAGTTACGGATGATGCGGTATTGAGATGGCTAAATGGGGGGCCTAGACCACGTAATGCCACTCCACTGTCTCCTGGAAGTCGTCCATATCTCACCCGTGAAACCACGCGAATGATGGAAGCCGGGGAATCATCACGAGCACGACGAGGATCTACTTCAGCTGCAATAGACCTCGATTCAGATTCGGATTAGGCATTTTTGTAGCATGTTTAGAAAGTTGTATAGGAACGGATGAAGACTTTGTACACATTGAACATATTTCATGTTCAAAGAATATGTAATATAAAGAGGAGTTACCGACAAGTTGTCATTTCTAAGATCGTGTAAAAGATAGCATATGGATGTCACATGTTTTAATGTTATTCGAAACTTTTAAAAACTCACTTGAATATTTGTAATTCATATGATAGTCTAACCAAAAGTACTATTGACTACATAGTCAATATTGAATACCACATAAAGATATAATTATATAAATATGCAATAAATAATTTTAAAAAACATGCAATAAATAATTTTATTACTATAATAAAATGATACAACTTCGAACGTAACGTTCGCTTTGTGGTCTAAATGTCTTACCGAAGGCCCTAAGGTTGTAACTTGTATCAATTTTGACGGAAGTAATAAATTATGGGAGTACGTGGGAGCACCGAAAGAACACATTTGTGCAAAACCATTACGTTCGAATCCGTACTGTAGGATCATTTGCTTCGACACATCTTGGGTCCTCTTCAGACTCGTCTGTGCTGAAATCATCATCCGTTTGGGGAGTCGCGCTTCGAAGATGCAACTCTCGGTCACGTTGTGAGAAAATTATCCTCTTGGTCGGCCGGGAGCCATCTGCATCATGTATGCCATTTTCATCTAGATGTGGTCTACCCTCATCTTCATTGTAGTCTTCAGCAGTAAACGGAAGCGATCGTCCCTGATACCTCTTCCTAGTACGTTTGACACCTCTCGTAGTTCTCTGGCGCCCTCCACCCGTATCACGACTTGAGTGCACTTCATCTCTACTTCCATCTATAAAAGCATCCCCCGTTGTACTTCCGCCTCCAACTCCAAGACCACCTCTTCCATTGGATTGACTGTGTGGAAGTGAAACAGACGCGGGTGGAATTGCAATTGGTATTTTCTCAACAACATGTCGTCGTACAGAAGGACGACGTGGCGCCTCTATAGTAACATTTCTTGAAACATTGTGCATAGCAACCAAAGTAGCACCCACCGCAGTTGCACGTGAAACACCCAATCTAGAAGTATTGGCAATACTTCGAGTGAGAGGACGATGTTGACCTTGTGCATGCAATTGCACCGTAGAGGTGGATGCAATCCTTTGAAGAGCACGGAATCGAGTTGTAGGCATTTCAGGAACATTGGGCGTTGGATCTTCTATACGATGGTTGGATATGAGGGAGGCATCCATGGATTCAGAATGTACTCGGGTTGGAAGTGGATCATGTTGAACGTGCGTTGGCTCATTTACGGGTAGTACATTGTCGCCTTCACCAAATGAAAGAGAATCGCTCCGATGTTGCAAGGAATCTACTTCAATTCCCACATTCTCACTTGCCCCCATAGCAACATTATGGTCAGATGGAAACCCTTCTCCAGTGTGGAGAGTTTCAACATGCGGTCTTCCAATAGACCCCTCATGATCGTCATGCATTCCGTCGTTATGTTGGGGGACATCCGGTTCATCAAACTCAAACACCCCAAGGTTTCCATCACTACCATTGCCATCCTCATCTTCTGAACCATGATTCTCGGAATCGAGGTCATCCAAATCAAAGTCGATGTCATCAACATTGTTGTCTTCATCATTTCCAGCCCTATCAGTTGGATCCACGTCATCTTCGTTGTCATCTTCTTCGTCAAGGTCATCGTCAGAATGGACCTCATTCAATTCGTACCATTGAGCAGGTCTTGGGCCCCTCCGATGTCGAATGAGCCTACTATTGGTATATATGTAGACGAGGTCCTCAGCACGACTATGCTTCAAGCGATTGTGACTCTTGTTGTGAACGTATGAGTACATGCTCCAATTGCGTTCACATGCAGATGCGGAACATACTTGTGCAAGGATACGTCTTGCTATTGTTTGGAGGGCTTTAGCTCCACCTCCCATTGCATCCCACCATTCATGGAGAGGTGCGGCATGCACGCTCGGGTCAGTAGAATCAGCAAAAGGCCCTCGATTTTCAAGAAAATCTTGGTACTGGTGGAGGATTTGGACATAAGTGTCCTCATCTTGAGCAAGCCTGCGAAGAACTCGATTTAGGATTGTCCTCGAATTGTCATCCTCATGGAGTGGGGCCCAACCACGTAGAAGCGGATTTAACATCGCTCCAGCCCAGTGTAGATCATTCAACATCAACCTCCATCTATTTTGAAACGTTACCATAGCATTTGCAGCAAGCTCAGGGCTTAAGCGAAATGGAGGTTTACTGAATCCACGAATATGGGTTTGTAAATCATGCATGACCCTCCAAGCCATTCCCATTGCAGGCGCCTTGCCGTCAAATACACGAAGAGCTTTAACAACCGGGATCACCATATACAAGAAATTTTCGCACGTGTTCCAGAATCCATCAGAACGTATAAAGCTTCGCACAACAGAGCCCTTCATGTAAGAGGTGCCAGATCTCCTCCTCATATCACGCATTAGAGTGATCCAATCCTCATCAACCACCATTCTTTCCAAAGCATTGCGTACTTGGAGAAGACGTTCAATCATGATGAAGTTCGTAGCAAAACGGGTCTCTACAGGTAGGCGGAGTGAGAGATTTGGTGACAACCTCCGGAATATAGCTTGAGAAGCATGATGGTTTTTAACAAATACACAAATATGGCGGGATTTTTTTACCAATTTTTTCACCCATTCCTCCTTCCCCCAATCTTCTAAGAGGAGATCTAGGCAATGTGCAGCACATCCTTGAAAATATAGATCGGGATTTGCTCGAATCAAGTCGCGAGCAGCGGAGGCCATAACTGGGGCATTGTCGGTGCAAACTTGGACCACATTATGTCGACCAACCTTTTCCACAAATGGTTGAATTTGAGCAGCAACGTAGACATGATCCTTGTGATTTCCCGTGGTGTCAATGGTACCCAAGAAAACGTCTCCCTTTGTGCCACATTGAAGAACGTTTAGGAGAGGTCGGTTTTGCACGTTGTCCCATCCATCACAACATATTGTAACACCGTATTTTTCAACGGAATTCCCCAGCTTCTCCTTCACTTGCCTATCTAGGTCAACCTTTATATCAGTTAACAACTTCGTACGGATGGCATTGTACGATGGTGGTGTGTAGGCTGGCATTCGATGACGGGCAGTTTCACGCACAGCATGAACAAATGCAGGATGTCTCACAATGTTGAAAGGAATGTTAGCTTCATAAAAAGCCGTTGCCCATGCTCTATCGAGGAGTTGTTTTGTTGACACATTGAACCCCTCCGTTATGTTGAGTTGACGTAGTTCACGAGGAGGAGTGCCATATATCACAACATCAGAATGTTGAGTGGTTTGGGACATAAGCAAAGGCTCTATTTCACTAATTACGGAGCCCGCTATAATAGGCTCCAAAGGTACAATATCTGCCACCAGAGAGTCCTCATTTACAATGCCTACATGTAAGGGCACAATGCCTCCGCAATGTTCAAACAAGGCCCTAATATGCGGGGGTACCATCCTACATGTGGAAACATCAGAAGCACCCCCTACATGAGGTCTATAACCAAGGTGGGCCAACATTCTATCTCCTCGGTAAGATATGACGAACGGGCAAAACCTACATTTAACCTGCCTTTGTGATTTACCGGGAACCCTCCCCTTATCCTCGTACCAATGATCCCATGCATCGTTTCGGCGTGGCATGACTTCAACAAAACCTGCAAATACAAACAAGTTAGAGCAAGTCACTTTGATCGCATACTAGGTCCTGTTCAAGAGTGCCACGAGGGCAACCCTAATTCACAGACACTAGATTGGACAAAGTATACTCTGCATTCGGGTCTCACGCATTCAATCCTCACTCCTCAAAGGAGAATCAAAAGACTTGAGACACACTATGTCAGTGGAGGCAAAAATGGCACCTTGCACCCTCAATTTATAGTGTTCGAATCGGACGGGGGAGCGGACGGAGGGGGGGGGGAGCGGACGGGGGGGCGGACGGGGGAGCGGACGGGGGGGGGGGGCGGACGGGCGCTAGTAGAATTTTCCCCACTTTCCCTTTACTTTGCTGACATGTCGTCACACGTGGACAATGTAAATCCTACGTGTCCGAAATTGGGTAATGTAATTACACAAAAAAATCGGTAAAATTCAAGTCCGGCAGGATAAAGACAGCATCCGGCATAATCCGGCATAATGTCGTGACGGATACGTGTCGTGACGGCACGACATTATGCCGGGATAAGCCTCCGTCACGACACAATAGACAACCCTGCATATAAGCCTCTAGGACTCTAGGCAGGGGCCCTACCCCCACTGTCAAGTAACCTTTTGTCTCTCTCCCAACACTTGGGGCCAAGTAGACATTTTCTCTTAGCCGTTGGGGCTGGAAGCCCCCAGCAGCTTCAGAACCCCATAACTTCCTCATATCATCTTTGATGCTAACAATCGACCACTCCATCGTCATTTACATTTCACGTAGATGTCGATGGACTACTCACTTGCCCCATTCAGGCAAGTATTCAGGAAGTTATGTCTGTTCAAAGCTTCACAGTCTCGGGAGCCACTCCCAGGTCACTGTTGTACCAGGGCGCTGTCCCGAGACAGCGCCCCACTCAAATTGCCATATCTCCTAGCTTACACCTCCGATTGAGGTGTTCTTGAGCATTCTAGAATTGGCGCGACCACCTCTGCTTGGACCACTATAATTTTTATTTGAATATTATTATTTTGTACAATAGTTTGATAATTCTTTTTTTTTAATTTTGTAAGATTGTCACCAGTTGTGGAAAATGTCAACATTCAATTTTAAGAACATGTTTAAGGATTAAAAAACATCGATTCTTAAAATTACAGTCGTAAATTTGGAATTTGTTAGGCAGCCAACACATAATTTTTTTTAAATATGAAGGCCATGCTTCTTGAAATGACACTTTTAAATATGGCATTCATTGGCGATTTGACATGTATACTTGTGGGCATGTTATTATGTAAATCACGTCTCAAAATTATATGTCAAATTCCAATTGGTTAAATTGCTCCGTTTTATGCACGTGTACCTATGGCTATGGATAGGCCTACATGTTTGGCCGGAGTTGTGATTATATGTTTAAAATATTAAATAAATATTAAATTTATGGATTTTAATATGATATAGATATAAATGGTATGACTAGTAGAATTTAATGTGTTTTAGAAATAGTGGTACCAATAGAATATTTAGTATGAGCACCGTAAAAACATATAACCCACACTTGTTAGTTAGTAAAGGTTGTTACTAGATAATTTATGATTTTTTAATAATATTAGTATATCATTATATTTTAAAAATTGATATAAATGTATTTGTGAACATAGTTATACAATTGGTGGGCTAATCAAAGGCCGTCAATTTACAACCTAATAAATATGGTTTAATGTGGAGATGATACTTAACATCATTTAAGTGGTGGGATTTTTGTGGAAGGCCTCCCTTGACCTTATCATATAATTTTCTCCTCTCATTCGAAACCTCTTAGATCTTTTTTTTTTGTAGCTAGTCCCTCTCTCTTCTTCCATTCTCTTCCTTTTGCCTACTTCTTGCAAACTCATCATTCCTCCCATTCGGTTTTTTGACATTTTTGGTTCAGGGATTTTGTGAAAATGTTCTTGTTGGTACACTAAATAGTCCTATTAGTGTCGATGAAAAATTAGAGTGAAAATAATTAGCGTGGCCCACACTAATTTTCTAGACAAGGTTGAATTAACGTGGGTCCAAGATCCCAAGTCTTCCTCTAAGTCTTCATGAAGATTTTCGACCAACTTATTAGAATATTTGTTATAAAACAAAATTAGCACAAAACAAAATAATCACCCACATTGATATTCCAAAAAACAATTATTGTGGCCCACGCTAGTTTTCTACTAGAAATTTAACATGGGTTGAAGAATTTAATGTGGCCCACATTAATTCTCATTATGAAAATTAAGGTGGACTCTAGAAAATTACTGTGGCTCACAATAATAGGACTATTTAGTATAGTTTTCAAAGGAGCTAAGATACGATTCGTTTAAACTTCCTATTTAAATATGTTTAGTTGAATAGAAGAGGCCATACTTGCTGTGATTTGATTGCAAATTCAATGAGATTTTAAAAATAGTAGATGTTGAAATCAGCTTTCTACGGAGATCTCGTACACCTAAATCTAAGCTTGTTTGTAGATGTGACCAGGGATGTACAAATGGACGTGACGCGGCCTAAACGCGTCACGTCGCGTCACGTCCAGGGTGTGACGCCAAACGGACGTTACTGTAGTAAAAAAAAATTACTAATGGGATTTTTTTTCAGATAAGTAATTATTTCGAGATCAATACAAGCAGTCGTCTACCATGGTCGACTGCTATATAGGCAGTCGACCACTTAATCGACTGCTAACTCAGCAGTCGACTACAATGGTCGACTGCTAATGTAGCAGTCGACTATCTTCGTCGACGGCCAACATAGCAGTCGACCATGGTAGTCGACTGCTACATTGGCAGTCGACCATGGTTGATAGTCGACTGCTATGTTGCCGTCGACGAAGATAGTCGACTGCAGTTGTAGCAGTCGACCATTGCCGTCGACTGATACTATTAACAGACAAATGCAGTCAACATCATATGTTTGTTGGGTTAAATTTTAATGGTTTGGGTATAGTGGAATATGGATGGATGGAAGTAGTTTAGGAAAAATGTGATTAAAGCCAACAATGATATGTAGAAGAAAAAAAAACCGCGTTGTATTAAAACAAGTATATCGTAAAGATATAAAAAATATACAAGGTTGTCCATATAAATGATACACGCATACTACCTTAACCCCTACGATGTTGCCTAAAGAACTAAACAGACTAAACACTATCCTTAACCTCAGTTCTCCAGCAGTCTATGGGCTCATCCCACCCCACAAACGGCATCTGCATCCGTAGTTTGGCGATGGTCAATGAAATGCGGTTGGACACGTTCTCGCTTGTCAATGCACTCAAAGTGACATCCCAAATTTTCCTTCCTTCATTGGCAAAGAGAATTCGGTCATCACCATCGTTGCAAAGTTGTCGAGCAATCATGCCGACCGCATAACACTCAGCCTCCGCGGTATAATATACATCGGGATCATGGTGTCTCATGTTTTGGATGTAAAACAGTTCCGGCGCCACCCAAAACTTCTCCTTCCTCAATTTTTCCTTCGCTTCTACGGTTTCCGCATGCCATAGCGATAGGACATCCTCACCCGAATGCGTTGCACATCCCCAATCGCACACCCCAATCTTGAGGCTCCCGTCCGATTCCCAATGCAACATAATGTTGTCAATGGATAGATCGTTGTGTTGCACATTTGCAGTGTGCAAAGCCTCCATGATCCATAACAATGCCCAAGCCAACTTTACCCTCTTCGCCCGAAACTTTTGGACTTGGTCATAGAGTTACCATTCGGTTGCGTCCATTATCAAAATGTTGGCATTTGGGCGGTGGGCTCTATCCCGGATGAACATCTCTCGTAGAGTGCCCCCGTTCCACCATAGTGTATAGCCCGCATTGGACACACTGTTGATTAACCAAAACTTGATGAAACCTGGATGCGTGCTCTTTGCCTATCCGCACTTACTTGGATACGAGCTTTTTGCCTATCCGACGTCTTTGGGGTCTTTTCAGCCCACGTAATCTCCGGTGGGAGACGATCGTCGCCCTCGATCCTCACCTTCCTCACCTCCCCGTAAACCCCCACCTTCTTTATGCTCTTCAAACTCACGACATTTGCCGTATCGGGAATCCACAATAGTTGGCATGGGCCCGACACCCTTAGCCACTTCTCCAATTTCTCCGCCTTCCAAGGAATTATTTTGGAGGCCGTCTTGGACAATCCTTTGGCCACGGGATCCCACCACAAAAATATTTCCCGGATTCTTACAGCTCGAGGGCTCAACACCTCGCCTGTTTCGCCCTCCGGGAACATGTTCTCAACCAATTGCTTGAGGTTGAAAATACCATTTTGGGCCTTATTCTTCACCCATGAATCGAACCCCGCAAGATTCCTATCACCGCTAAACTCGGGGCCATCCACTTCCTGTCGAATAGCAACCTCCATGTCCTTTTTAATTATCTCAACCCTTTTGTGTTTCGGCTGCTCCAAAAAACGGAATTTGATGCCGGCCTCCCCATTCCTCAAATACCAGTCAACTATGGCTTGGTGGACCTTTGCCGTTATCGCATCCGAGAATTTTACCCTTCGTTTCCCGCTCCTACTCGACGACCCTGAGGCCGCGGAAGCCCCTCCTTGGCTGCTCGTAGGGGCACCGGCATCTGGGCGGACGGGAACGGTAGTATCTGAACGGGGGGTAATATTGGCTCCCGTTCCCGAAGCACTTTCTGATCCCACATCGGAATGTCGTTGCCGCTTAGGGGGCCGTTTGTGCACCCTGCCGGGTGCATCCGGCTCGTCCTCCGGCATCCTCCAACTTCGATCCTCCATCGTGTTTAAAAACATGCTATTATTGTGTTCACAAACACAACTCAAATGTGTTCACAAACACGGCCGTATTCACACCGCTCCACCGCAAAAAATCGGATCCAAAATTGGCAAGAGTTTGCACCCTAAACCAATCTTCCAACCGCCCCCTAGGCCCTCTCAAAACATTAGGCAAAGGATGCTAGGCATGCTTAGTCCCAATGTCCCGCTTGAGGAGGGGTGGTTGAAAAATGATGTCAATGAGGCTTCCCCACTTATAAATATAGGTTGGGTGGGCCTCACACCGACGGTACGACCGGACGCCGCGCCCTTGGATCCTGACCGTTGGACCGTGCATCATCCAACGGCCAGGATGGATGCGACGATTGGTCGACTGCTATACGGCAGTCGACCATGCAGTCGACTGCCAGATAGCAGTCGACTCTGGATAAAGCAGTCGACAATTAGCAGTCGACCGCAGCGTCGACTGCTATGTGGCAGTCGACGTGTGGGCCGACTGCTATGTGGCAGTCGACGTGTGGGCCGACTGCATTTAGCAGTCGACTGCGGGGGTCGACTGCCATGTCGACTGCTAGTTTGCAGTCGACTACCACGTCGACTGCCAAGCAGCAGTCGACCCCCGATGTCGACTGCGAATGGCAGTCGACCGCCACATCTGCTGCAAACTAGCGGTCGACTGCGGGGGTCGACTGCCATGTCGACTGCTAATTTGCAGTCGACCCTGGAAGTCGACTGCCACGTCGACTGCCAAGCAGCAGTCGACCCCCGATGTCGACTGCGAGTGGCAGTCGACTGCCATGTCGACTGCTAGTTTGCAGTCGACCCTGGAAGTCGACTGCCACGTCGACTGCCAAGCAGCAGTCGACCCCCTATGTCGACTGCGAATGGCAGTCGACGTGGCAGTTGACCGCCATGTCGACTGCTAGTTTGCAGTCGACCCCGGAAGTCGATTGCCACGTCGACTGCCAAGCAGCAGTCGACCCCCTATATCGACTGCGAATGGCAGTCGACGTGGCAGTCGACCGCCATGTCGATTGCTAGTTTGCAGTCGACCCCGGAAGTCGACTGCCACGTCGACTGCCAAGCAGCAGTCGACCCCCGATGTCGACTGCGAATGGCAGTCGACGTGGCGGTCGACCGCCATGTCGATTGCTAGTTTGCAGTCGACCCCGGAAGTCGACCCCCGATGTCGACTGCGAATGGCAGTCGACGTGGTGGTCGACTGCTAGTTTGCAGTCGACCCTGGAAGTCGACTGCCACGTCGACTGCCAAGCAGCAGTCGACCCCCGATGTCGACTGCGAGTGGCAGTCGACGTGGCGGTCGACTGCCATGTCGACTGCTAGTTTGCAGTCGACCTTGGAATTCGACTGCCACGTCGACTACCAAGCAGCAGTCGACCCCCGAAGTCCGCTGCGAATGGCAGACATTGGACCTCCCCCCCTCCAAACATAAACAAATTGCTTTTGCAATGGATCCTATAGCAGATTACTCTAAACACTTTTAATATCATAGCATCTTTTATATTTAGTGCACGTTCAAGCGTCGGGACTATAAAGGGTTCACCGCTCATTAGCATTCATCATTCCCCCTCGCTCTAGTTGGCCTTGATTGCCTTTTGGCATTCGTTGCAAGTGGAGAGAGGTAGTAGGTTATATTGGGATGGGCACTCGAAACGAATGGAAGCCTTGGTTTGTGCCCAAGGAGTGGACTCCAACGTCCAAGAAGGTCGAGTGCAAATTTTGCGCGTTGGAATTAGTTTATAGGAAGGACCGCATGGTTGCCCATTTGGGATACCAAAAAAATGACGGCAAGATGCGGGGGGTGGCATTGTGTCAACGTCAAGGGCCGATTGTAAAGTCTTTATTTTCGAGGTGCGGCGGATCGTGGCCGCCAATTCCGGATGACTTTGTGGACGAGTGCGTTAAGGACGGGGAAGAAGCTGTGGTCGGGTCCCAACAACAAGCGTCATGCGGTGCATTGTCGAACGCGAACGGAAGCCAAACCGCTCCACCATCGCCCGCACCGTCAGTGGCAAGGGAGTTGGTGTCCGGGACGACTCCCGATCCCTACCGACGTTCCCAACGGCAAATGGGACTAAAAAAAGGGTTGCAAAATTCGACAAAACGAGACTTGGATACAAAATGGTCGCAAGCCTTTTATGAGGCTAATATCCCCATTAGTATTGTCCGCCATCCCGCGTTCATCCAGGCCGTTAAGGCAACCGCCGAGGCTAGAATTATGTACAAACCCCCAACATACCATGCAATGCGCAAGAGTTTACTTGACGATGCACGGTTCAATACACAAAAAATCGTGGAGTTGAAAACAACATCATCCATCCACAAATATGGGTGCACTATTTGTTCGGACGGATGGGAGAATGTTGTCCACCGCCCTTTGATGAACGTCATGCAAATTTGTCCGGCGGGCGACGTGTTTCTTGGTTCCATCGACACCACCAGTAGCACAAAGGATGCCGTCTACGTGGCCACCGAGGTCAAACGCTACATCGTTGGAGTGGACCCCACAAATGTTGTTCAAGTTTGCTTTGATAATGCAGCGGCCATGAAAACCGCGGCGAGCAATATTAGCCGGGAATGGCCACACATATATTGGCAAGGGTGTGCGGCGCATTGTTTGAACTTGTTGTTGAAGGATTGGGGTAAACAACGATGGGCGAAGGACGTCGTAGACAAGGCGAAGGACATTGTCAAATACATCCGGGCCCACCAATGTCCGACGGCGGTCTTCCTCACCTACTCGCCCAATTTGGGCTTGAAGATGCCCGGGTCCACACGATTCGCCACCAACTTCCTCATGATTGACCGGCTTCTAAAGGTGAGACATGCTTTGGAACAAACGGTTATTCATCCCGATTGGACCGCCTACGTGAACAAATTAAATAGAGGAGGCGATGATCGAAGGAGAAGTGCAATGGAGGCACGTCAAATCAAGACAACGGTTAATGACGACAGTTTTTGGACAAGTTGCGATAATTACCGCCACATGTCGGAGGATGTGTTGAAAGCATTGAGAGTGTTTGATGGCGTTGAACCGGCAATGGGCAAGGCTTGGTTGACCATGAAGAACTTGGAGAAACATGTGCTTAGCCTAAGGAATCCTCCTTTCAACCTGGCACACAACCTCGCTACCTTGGCCGAAGAAGATTTCTACAGCCGGTGGCGTATGATGACGACGGACCTACACCATGCCGGTGCAATCTTGAATCCTTATTTATTGGACGACAACGTCGTCCACGAAGACGCGGCCGTTAAATCCGGATTCTTGGACGTCATGAGGAGGTTGACCACGGGCAAGGACGGTCATTACGGTCGGGTTGTGGCCGAATTTCAAGCATTCAAAGAGCGTAGGGGCGCGTTCGCCAATATGCCCCTAGCCATGGAAGCCAACATCCCACCCCACGAGTGGTGGGACCTCGTGGGTGAAGGTGGCACCCACTTGGCCCCTTTGGCAAAGCGAATATTGGCCCAAGTGTGCTCCTCTTCGTCTTGCGAAAGGAATTGGAGTAGTTATTCGTTTGTGCACAACAAGACTAGGAACCGGTTGAGTTCGGCGAGGGCCGAAAATTTGGTGTACATTTATACCAATTCACGGTTGGCACGGGAGAGGGTTGATCGGGACTCGGCCGCATGGTATCTAGTGAACATGATGTCCGAAGACTCCGACTATTCGGCCGACGAGGATATAAATGGTGACCCCCCCGCGGGACCCGGCGGGGATTCCTCGGGGCCTTCGGACAACGAGAGCGATGGGGGACATGGTGGAGGGAATTTGGGCCTTGACAACCACAATGATCCGTTTGCATACGATGGACTTGACGCCGAGGACGATGGTGATCTTCACATGTGGGCCAACATAGCCGGTCGGGAGTTTCTCTCCACTACGCATGTGCGTCCCGCTACGCCGACAACTACAATACCCGATGTACCGGTAGACATTCAACCCGTAGTGGATGAAGATGTAGTGGCCGAACCACATGTGGATGAAGCTCTTGAAGCGGCTCCGAACCGGATGGACATGGACGAAGTCCCACCACATGCTTCCCCCATTCATCCACCGACGGATGTTGTGCCCACTCCTATTGTGCCGACAACATATGCACAACCCATGCAAACTACACCACCCTTTCCCGAGCCCCACGGAGAAGGCACGTCCAATGTTGTCCTTAACACTAGTCCATTGCGAGGTATTGGGCAATGCCCGGCCGTTGCGCGAGCACCGGAATCCGACTCGGATGACACATTGGCGCAACACATTGCGCGTCGGGCCCCAACAATACCACGCATGGGCTCCCGGTTGGTTGGTGCCACCATCGGCATGCGCGCCCCATGCCCCACACCGGCTAGGCCACCCCCTAATATTGCATTGACAAACTTTGGTCGGACCACGAGAGGTCAAAAAAGAAAACGACAAAGGGATGTGCGAGAATGGAGGACTACCGGGGCCACCCCACTTGCACGTCCACAAACTGACGGCGTTATGGATGCAACGGGTTCAAGACCAATGGTATCGATTAGAATGCCAAGGGCTGGCACACGGCTTAGTCGAATTCCCGGCCCGGCAATTGATGGCCACGAGTCCGACGCCCGAACAGATGACAATGCCAGCACGGACGATGAATCCGGCGTAGGCGAAGCTCCCGATGATAGTGATTACCAAGCACCGCCCCCAAGGGTAGCTGTGGGAGGGCCACGCAGGACAAGGAATTCTATTCCTCAAGACAACGATAATGCCCCTTCATGAATGAATATTTATAGTAATGTCAAATGTCCTATGGTGTTCAATGGGTTTAGTTGTATTGGTGATCAATTTTTGTAATAACTATTTTTGGGTATGTTTGTTGAAAAAATAATGTGAATTTCAAATTTGTATGTTGGATGTTGACTAGAAATTGAGCCTACATGTATGATGTAGGGTTTAGGAAATGAATGTCCAATGTGCACTAAGGTTAGGACTCAGGAGTAGGACACATGAAATTGATTTGTAATGCCAATAGGCCCTATGTAGTGTTGCATTTTTTATTCTATAGGTCGGAGGCGGCATTATAAAATAGTTTTAAGAATATTTAAGACTATTTTTATGTTTTTATTATTGAAAATCATCGAAGACATCAATCCGTGAGGTCCTTTATGGCAAATCATTGTCGAAAACATTCCCCTCTTCTAGGATTAGGTCATCGAGCTCTTCTCCGCCCAAATATTGATCCAAGAATGATGACATTGTAAATGCATACCACCATTCACGACTTGTCCGATGTGCCATGTGGGGCGTTATGTATTCCAATATTTGCCAATTTGTGTGGCAAATTGGCAATGCTCAAGGCTCAAACATTGCCATTGAGTTTGAATGTACTAATGCTATATGGTAATATGGAACAATTGTCAAAGTTGAGCGTGTCTATATTTGCCCTATTGCCATGGATTGGCTATAGTCGTGAACTTATAATAAAAAAAATTTAAAAATGCCGTAGAAATTTGTCGAGGATTTTAAAATGCATTTTAAATGTGTATTTTAAGATAAAGTAAAAATAAATGCACCTCTAGCCCTATGTCATGTGGGAGGATGAAATGAATGTCCAATGTGCACTAAGGTTAGGAGTAGGACATATGGAATTGATTTGTAATGCCAATAGGCCCTATGTCATGGGCGAGGATGGAATTAATGTCCACACACACACACACATATATATATATTGCAAATACCCCCAAATATATATATATATATATATATATATATATATATTGCACATACATCCATATATATAGCGCATACATATAGAACATACGGTATACCGGGAACCCACATATATATTGCACATACACATACATATTGCAATTTGCACGTACACCCATACATGTTAGACATACATATAGAACATACGGTATACCGGGAACCCACATATATATTGCACATACACATACATATTGCAATTTGCACGTACACCCATACATGTTAGACATACATATTGCACACGGGTGTAGCTAATAAGGAAGTTATCATTTGTTTAAATAGCGATCCACTTTTATTTCACATTACGGATCATATCTTTTACATAGTGCGATTATATCCACTAGGCCTAAACACATATACAATGTGTTTGCTAGGATTAAATCGGCGAACTATATAGAACATGAACCGCTACATCTACATAGAAAAATTATAATGTCAATAGTCGCTCCGAAGGACAAATCCAAAAGTTGGTGCATCGACGATATTCGGCAGAACGTTTGTCGACTTGAAGCCAATATTCTCCATTCTCCACAAGCATATCCCGCAAGTATTCAAGTTCCATTATGAAAATATCGTTGAGCCGAGCATGCTGAACTTGCCATCGAATTGGGATGGCAATGCGTTGCGTATGGCTGAACATGAAGAGGTTCAGTCGGAACGCTCGCAACAATTCGGCGAGCTCCGAAGTCCCTCTCACGCCCCTAAATCGATGCCCCATTGGTATGTCTACGTCCCAAATCGACATACGCAACGCATTGTAGACTTCTCCCATACCAAAATGTTCCCGCCAAGCTTTGTTAACTCCCATGTATTTAAAAATACATATGAGAGTTAAAAAATTCGCCCTCACTTCACACCCCCGCCCATATTCTCCTCGGTGATTGTCAGCCATAAACCCCCACCCTTATGCGTCTGTAGTCCGGGTGGGAGCCCATGACTCACATGAACTTCACTAGCCTTAGTAATCAATTGTAACTCATATCCATTCTAATTGGTGAATCAATGTACTTAACACCTCCTCCTTTATTAACTCAAACTCAAGTGTTTACAAACACTAGAGTATCATACTCACACAAATAAAAGAAAACTTCAAGTTCAAGGTTGTAGGCTAAATAATATCAACCTAGAGATCTAATGATATAATGCCTCTCACTGAGGTTCATTACTTGATCACAATACACATAACATATTACCACACTTATCACTAAGCCTACTCCAACCCCGTCATTCAACCTTCATAGGATTCATGAACCCTTTGCTAACATTCCTATTATTTCTTTCTAAGAGCTTTGTGCCTTCATCTACCTAGTGAGGGAGAGAAAGAGAGAGAGAAGTAATCCTAATTGCAAGAGTGAGAGAGTGAGAATGAGCCTCCTCCCTTCCCTTCGGGGGACTACCCCCTTCCATCACCAAGCCTTACCGGCCGTAGATCTAACCATACATCTAACGGGTGGAATTGCCGGCCGTCATACTCTAGCCGTCATCCCTAAAATCCCTAGATCCAACGGCCTTGGTCTTTCATCCACTTGATCCGACGGTCTTCATCGGACTACCTCCTTCCATTACCAAATCTTACCGGCCGTAGATCTAACCATACATCTAACGGTTGGAATTGCCGGCCGTCATACTCTAGCCGTCATCCCTAAAATCCCTAGATCCAACGGTCTTGGTCTTCCATCCACTTGATCAAATGGTCTTCATCCGTCCGGCTTCATCCGCTTAGCATCATCCACCGTTCGTTGCCATCCTTCATTCGTTTGTCTTCATCCTCCGTTCGTTGCCATCCTAATGTCCTTCGCAAGTATCTTGACTTCTTCATACGAATTACTTAACTTAAATATAATTTGACCCACTAACCTCCTTTCTAATTAACCCGCGAACCTTCATAAACCGTGAGCGGTTAGGTGAATATAAGTAAAATGCTTCTAAAAAATGAAAAGTAATTGAGAAGGTTCTACTTACACATATGTAGTAACTTCTTCTCCGTATCCGCCTACAGACTATTCCTGCTTTTACCACTAGCTCATCTTGGGATAGCACCAGTCAATGGAACCAACCGGATTCGAACCCGGGTCGGTCCAGACCTTAATCCAGTCTCTTACACACAACTCGCATCCACAGGCGGATGTGCCAAAATCCAGTGACTATCTATATAGGTTAACAAAACCCCGTTTACTAAGCTTAAGCCTTTAAGCCTAGGAACCCCATTAACCCACCTCTAAATAATTCTAATAATTCCTAGTAGCATTTAAGTACTAACACCCTAGCTTCAACTTAATTCAACTAATAACTAAGAACACAACTTGTTTTTATGTTTTTGAATATTTGAATACAACTAAAAGTCCGAGTTTTGTTAATCCTTGCGATTAAGAACACATGTGGGCACCATATTGGGCTCACAGTGATATGGCTCCAAAATAGGCTCTAGGACCTTCGGCAATATGTGCTCCCCCACAATTTCCGCGGTCAATCCGGGTAAAATGGTCGACGGTGCCATGTTTGGCACAACCCTGAAATAGCAGCTTCTCCGCTCCTTCTCCCTTTGTTCTCCGTTTGCAAAGCTTGCTAAAACAGGCTATGGCCAATGGAGAACTTGGGAATGAGGGAAATGGGAGGTTGGATTGCTATATATATGCATCCTTTGTCATGATTGTATGCATTTAATGCATGATTTGACTAAGCTAACGCTTTTCCCAAACCCTAACGCCTAATTTCGACTGCTGGGCAGCAGTCGATTGTCATATTCGACTGCTGGGCAGCAGTCGACTGTGGATGGTCGACTGCTACACAGCAGTCGACTGATAAAATCGACTGCTGGAAGGCAGTCGACTGTGGATGAATGACTGCCTTCCAGCAGTCGACCATCTTAGTCGCCTGTTGTGTAGCAGTCGACCAGCCTCAGTCGACTGCTGGGCATTTATCAATCGACTGCTGCCCAGCAGTCGATTTACATAGTCGACTGCTATGAAGCAGTCGATTTACATAGTCGACTGCTATGAAGCAGTCGATTTGCATAGTCGGCTGCTGTGTAGCAGTCGACCATCCACAGTCGACTGCTGTGCAGCTGTCGACTATGCAAATCGACTGCTACAAGGCAGTCGACTGTGGATGGTCGACTGCTACACAGCAGTCGACTGCCTTGCAGCTTAATTTAGACAACTAATTAGACACACCCGTAACCCAACCTGCCAACTCATTGGATGCCACCCGAGGGCCCACACTGCGATATCCCTATAAAATCAAGTGTGCTATCCACCATGAGGCCACCTTGCCTCGTAGTGATTTTGAGGACCTTGTATGCGTCGCATACATTGCCCAAGATCAACTACGGTGTGGGCAATCCATAGGATTGCGATGGCTGGGAGTGGCAAGATACGGGATGCGGGTGGTTCGTCAAGAAGTATGTATTACAATCCCCGACACGCATGGGGCTTGCCGGACGAACCGGACGAATTTACACCTGAGGTGGTTGCAGAGAACACTCGAAATGAGGACGATTTGCGCAGTGTTTTACGTCCGATTCAAGGGTTCACTGAATTCTATTGGGTTCGACTGCCTAGGAGACAAGTTGATCGTCACCACCGCGGATACTTGGACGCCCAAGAAAGGCCCGCATGCCGCATCGGTTACAAGGAAAAACTTTTCCCATGGCACTTGTTTCAGGACCTTAGCGACGTTCTCACGAAGGGGAAAAATCAATTGTATTTTCGAAAAAACTATGGGACCTTGTGGAGGTTCTACCAAACCATAAAACACTCGGTGCATGACGCAATTCATTGGGGGTTCAACCGGTGCACCGCGCACCAAAAGGAATACCGGGTGTATAGAGAGTACACACTTAGGTCGTCAATGTAAGATTTGCCCACGAATATGGTGAGAGCGTAGTATCAAGTTTGTACTTGCACGTATACTTACGTATGTTGGTAAGTTGGAAATGCGCAATATATGAATTCCCAGCAATATTGCGGTGATGTTTTCCGCTTGGTGTGAACTTATAATCATGCCACATGGAATCATTGTCACAGTTATTTGCATCGATACGTGTTTGATTCACGTGCAAATGCATGTAGATGCAAAGTCCATGGTTTAATTGGATGTTTGTGGCAACCGATTGTGTGGGCAAACATAAGAAATGATCATTGTGCGACACTTGTTTATTACTCCCAAAATTGATAGTGAACAATAATTCACTTATAAACATTTCCAAAATCATGGTTTTTCCCGCATTGTGTACAATTGAGTATCAAATAATGCCTCCTAGTCCAACGCCTATCTCACAAACACTAGCCAACATTCCTAATCCGGCTCCGAATCACTATCCAATGCAATGGGGGGTCCGCGGCTTGAGCTTGCACCGTTCAGATTTGGTGGCCGTAGTGTCCGGCGCCTCGCCTCACGCTTGCTCTTGGTGATGGCCCATAGTTCTTGCGCCGCAGTCTCCCGGTCAGCTTGTGCACGAGCGCGCGCGCGGTCTCCAATGTGCAACCCCCTCGCGGCATTCGGATGGCGCAGGACGTCTTGCATGGTGGGGCTAGAGGCCCCGTCACGGATGTCCAAAAGGCCGTTGACGTATTTCCACTCATTCATCCGGATTTGGACGTCCACCTCATTGAAGCTACCCTCTTGTGTAACGGCCTCCTGCCTCTCCAGATCGGCCTCAAAACTTGTTGTGTCCAACACGTGTTCCACATCCCAAGTTGTTTCCTCGCCCGGGACCGGTTCCCGTGGTAATACCCCCACTGTCACATTGCCGTTGGAGTCATACACGTATCCGTGGGGGTGAGGACCTGGGACGTATTCACCCGTCTCTCCGGCATGCCCACCCACAACACGGTACAAAAATGCCCTCAAACCTACGGCCTGAGGAGAGGAGCCGGGGTAAAACTCATGAGCAACCCTTGTGTACATTTCAGGCGTGAAGTTTGTCGGGTAGCCTCGCAGGTCCTTCAAATACCTCCGTGCACGCCAGCTATAAGCAGGAGGATCGCCGTATTCTGCGGGCGGCACACCATGGATTATTGTGTATTCAAAATCGGGAGGCATTCCCCATTGCACTCCGAATTGCTCGTACAACCTTCGATGCAGAGGGGCTTGGCACGTAGGACAACGGCGTGCTTGCAACATGTGTGGCAACAAACAATTTGGGTGGACCATGTGACCGCACGACCCAACGATCCATGCGCCTTCGGGTCCCCAAGGATTGGAACAAATGGGGCACATGCTCCCGTCCTTGATCCAATCGGGGACGCATGGCCACAACAAGGCTGGTCTGGCCGGGGGTATCACGATGCGGGATGATACTGCGGTATCCCATTGGAATTCATCCTCGGGCCTCTTGGTCCACGCAATACTGGGGTAATGGTCGTCATCGACCGGGAGGTTCTCAGGATACATGAAATCCAATGGCGGCCACGAGGTAAAAAGAAGCCGTCGTTCGGGCCATTGTTCGCCGTGGTCCCTATAGTGGGTCAGCTCGTCCATCAATGCCCTCTCACGCGTGGCGAACATGATAGTGGCTGTGACCATGCCCATGTAGTCGTCCTCCAACAACCGGTTCCTCCTAATGACCCGGTCGTAATCAACCCTCATTGCTTCCAAGTTTGTTGTGGGCGACGGCTCCCGCCCTTGTCCATCACTACCAGACATTGCTTGCGGCAGTTGTGGCGCATCAGCCCTCGCAAGTTCAAGGTTGGTCAAACGTGCAATCTCGGCCTTCAACCCTTGGACCTCCTCGGCGTGTGCACGTCGGACCATCTCCAATTCCCGTTCGTGGTCAGATTTGCATTTTGCCAACTCCGCCCTCAACGCCTCCACAACGTCGTTGTCGGCAACTACCAGTGGTGGGGATGGCACCGCCGATGCCATCTCCACATCAACGGGCGAAGATGGAGGACAAACCAACCGGGAACCATGTGGCGGTGTCACGTGGACCCTTTGTCGCCGGCTAGGTGGTTCAACCGGCAACCCTATGACAATGTTGTGCTCGTCCATGTTTGACTCGGCGGCCGGTGGAGTCCCCACAATTTGATGATCTGGTCCCGCAAGGAAATCAAAATAAGATCGGACCCTCAAAGGATTCATTGGAGTTTGCCATGCCAATGGAATCGGACGGCCAGCGTTCCGTCTTAGGACGGCACGCGGTATGACCGTGACCCGGCGTGCCTGCCTCAAGTCCGGGCTCGTGCGGGGTATGGTGGACCAGTCGATATCCACTCCCAAAATTACCTCCGCGTAGACCATTTGGCATAACCACATTAGCATATGCCTGCGATCAAATTCCCTCGGTGCACCCCACAAGAAATCCCACACCTCCTTGCACCGTTCTCCAAATATTTGATGGCTCACCTCCCTCCATATGCCATAGCGTTGTCTAGACATCCGTTCAGCATTCGCGCTAGGAACGAACATCCTCGTCAAATGGGTCCACTCTACGTACCTTCGGACCGTGCTATACAACCACATGCCCCTCTCATTTTGCCAGCCGGGATTGGCGAGAATGTTCGGGTCCCGCGCCACCTCCAAATTGATTGGTTGCGGCCTGCCCCTCGGCGCATTGCCGCGTCTTCTAGCGCCTGCCGACCCCGGTGTCGCTTGCGGAGTCCCCCCCGGATCCAAATCCCCGCCACGTGGAGGTTCCGGCGGCAAGTTATCTTCGTCTGCCATCGTTGCCCCTAACCCCTAGCTTTGTATGCCTACTATAAATTAAACCTAATATGGTAGCACTTCCAAAATAAGTGCCACCACCCACAATTTTTTTTCCAATCCACTAAATCCAAATTAAGGCCGTTCAAAGTTCAAACTACATAATTAGATGTAAACCACTTTCAAAATAAGTGTTCACATATAACAATTTCCGGTATGGTTCAAACTAACCGCAATGGGGTACAATGTATACCGTATGTAGGTGGGTTGCAGTACAATACAGATAGTAGGCATATATAGTATACCGTTTGTCCCGTATACGTATTTCAGTACGTATGTCCACCTGTAGCCCTCCAGCTCACCTCTATCTCCAAATGGCAAGGGCTGATTAACAACCTAGGCCCAAATGGAGGGAGGTGGGAGTGAGGGAATGAGGGAAGTGGGGTCCATATATAACCCAAGGAGGCGTCCTTTCGATTAGACGCCCCCTGGACCAACCCATGGACGCCACGTGCCCATGGGTGTCTCTACGCGACTGCTCGTGAGCAGTCGCACCCCTTCGTCGACTGCTATTAGCAGTCGACCATGGGGTGCGACTGCTCACGAGCAGTCGCAACCCATTCAAGTCGACTGCTGATAGCAGTCGACCATAGGGTGCGACTGCCCACCAGCAGTCGTCCGCACTTTGTCGACTGCTATTAGCAGTCGACTTGGGTTGTCGACTGCAGTTGGGCAGTCGACTGTCCAAGTCGACTGCTAATAGCAGTCGACGAAGGGGTGCGACTGCCCACCAGCAGTCGTCCGCACTTTGTCGACTGCTATTAGCAGTCGACGAGGGTTGTCGACTGCAGTTGGGCAGTCGACTGTCCAAGTCGACTGCTAATAGTAGTCGACTTGAAGGGCAGACGACTGCTTGTAAGCAGTCGCATCCCTTCGTCGACTACTATTAGCAGTCGACGAAGGGGTGCGACTGCCCACCAGCAGTCGTCCGGACTTTGTCGACTGCTATTAGCAGTCGACTTGGGTTGTCGACTGCAGTTGGGCAGTCGACAGTCCAAGTCGACTGCTAATAGCAGTCGACTTGAAGGGCAGACGACTGCTCACAAGCAGTCGCCCGCCTGTCGTCGACTGCTAATAGCAGTCGAATTTCCATGTCGACTGCCCAAGAGCCATCGACAACCCAAGTCGACTGCTATTAGCAGTCGACTAGTTATGGTAGTCGACTGCTCTTGAGCAGTCGACATGGAAATTCGACTGCCGTCAGCAGTCGACACACCTATACGACTGCCCTTTAGCAGTCGATTCAGTGTGTCGACTGCCTAGTAGCAGTCGCTGTAACTCGTCGACTGCCCACTAGCAGTCGACACTGTTGACGACAGTTTACCCTGTGTGACGACAGGGTAAACTATTTTACCCCCCCCCCAAACGGACGTGACGTTTTCAGGTCTGCCGTCACGTCGCTGTCACAGGACGTGACGTGACGTGACGCAACGTGACGTGTAATCCCTGGATGTGACACTGAATTTACTGAGCATGGGTAAATTCTCTATAATATATATTTCTGGTTGCTAATTGCTACTGTATCAAATCATTCATCTACTGTATGTTTTTACATATTTCATCCTGAGACTACAACTCTTTTTATTTACATTCATCTTTACCTTGGATGGATGAATGTACAACGGATGGTTGAAACCATAAATTTGGATGAAAAAAATCAATTGATCAATTAAAATTTGTAATTGGGTGAAAATTTATAACGTACATAAAACCTATACCTTACATATATTCTAAGTTGAAACCCTAAATCTAGCCCCAAACCTAACCCTATTTTGATACTGTAACTTAGCTCAAAGCCTCACCAAATGGCAAGCACACAATTGGGAGGGTCTTCTAAGGAGAAAAGATGATATTCTTTTGTTGAGAGTTATTTGCAATGTTGAATGTTGAAGTTTTTTTAAAGATAAATGGAAAGACATGAGAGTGAGGCTCGGAGTGTGGATGGTTGGATTCAAACAAATAGAGATATATGATTTTTGCTTTACAATCGCCGGAATTCTTTATGGAGAAGAGTGTGTGTTTGTGCCCCCCAATCAAGTGCAAGTTACTTTTTCCAAAGATCGTTTACATAAGTATAAACACTATATTCGTTAATTGGAGACTTTTGAAAGTCTCAAAATGAAATACGCCCATATTAGTTTGGGATGCCAATATTATGAGCATGCGGAACATTGGGAACATCGGGAACATCGGGAACATGACGGTTTGCAACTTCGCATGCAAAGAATATGCACAACACTCAAAATAGTAAGTCTTTAAATCATAATCAAAACATGAACTATAAGTGGAAAATAACAATCGAATCCCAAAAACAAATGTTTTTATGTCCTTATAAAGTTTAGGATGCGCATCCCATATATAAGGGTCTTATGGAATTGGATGGCACATCCCAAACGTATGTATAAATTTGATACTATCCGCAATAAAACCAAGTCTACAAAGTGCCCCTATTTTCCACATTAATTCCAACCTACGTTATGTTTCCCCATCTCCATCTTCCGCTTCATATCCATTATCGGCATCATTTTCCGCAGCTGCAATACGTACCAAGTTGTCTTTGGCAAAATCTATATGTTTTTGGAGGATGGTCATTGTTTCCGATTTAGAACCTTTGCGCGGCTTCCAAGCACAAAGGATGGTATCCGTGTTTATCCAAACCGGTCCGTACGCGGAGTCCACTGTCCATTTGAAACCCTTTTTGGTGTCCCAACCTAAATAGGTGCGGAGCACGTTCTGGTCTTTGGTGCTCGGACGGCAATATTCCACTTCAATTTGACGAAAGTTGGGGCTAGTTCTAACAAAATTGGGTGAAGACAATGCTTTCACCAACCAAATTGGTTTGGGGTGCTCCTCATCTCCTGCTCGTACGAGGACCATATAACCCTCGTGGCAATCAACACCCACACGAAACGACGGAGCCGGACGATTGCGCGCAGGGCCAACGTAATGCTCGTCCATTGCAAACTCTTCACGGACGTCTCCATTGCTAAAGAACATAGCATCGGACTCCACAACTGTCAAACGACTTTGTGGCCAAAATCCTTGTGTCAAAGTCGTACGGGTGTCGACACCAACGGTCATCAAGGCTGAGCGTATGCGATCCCAATACGCGATCAACGGCTCATGAGTATCCCTAACACGTCTGGTGATGTCTTCTTCACACAACTCTTTCCAATACTCAATGAACCCGGATATGCCTTTTATGATTTCCGGCCCATTCCTCATGGGATCGGGTTTGCAAGGCTTTGGTTCCCCATCCGGAAGCAAACATTTCCCATCCTTGTCTTGACGCCACACGAGTATACCATCCTCCGGGCCCCAATTTGGAGATGTGCACAAAAGCTTGAACTGCATGGCGGGGACACCATCATCCCTCATATAGAAGCGGAATTGTTGTGCTTTGGTATGTCCCACCAGACGGTCCACTCCCTTCAACATGTATGGCTTGATGAAGGCCTTGAAATTTGGTATTTCTTCAATCATGTGCGGGATCACCGGCACATTGTCCAAATCCATGTATGATTTCATGAGAAGTGGTATGGTGGGAAAATCCTCTTCATGCAACTTCATGCTCCAACGGCCAAATGAGGCATCAATATCGTCGTGCGTGTGCCCCACCATCAAGAAAGACACAAACACCTCTTTGAAGATGCCTTTTGCCACGAGCATCGACCAAAAACAAAACACGTATCGGCATTTGTTGTCTTTAGCACAATTATCAAGTTGAACGTGGAGAGTTGGAGGCAAGGGTTTTGCAATAATGGGTTCTCCGGGTGGTTCCGGCAATGAAGACATACAAACCTCCTTCCCTTGTAGCACTGCCTCATAAAGGGGTGTCGTTCCACAACCATCGAAAAGGGCACGGGAAGAGTGTACCGGTGGTTTTTCGAGATCGCGCAATAGTTTTGCAAATGAACCGACCGTGTGGTTGGCATCGCCAGGGTAAAAATCCAAACCATAATGGGCATATTTGACATCCACATGTCCATGGGCGATCATACCTAAGAAAAACAAACAATGCGTGAACAACAAAAATATGAAATAACTACACACCGGATGGATGGAGTTGGTCATTTGGAAAACAAACCCAATGCAAATCGGAGATCCTTTCAACACACATGTGGAATTCTATACGAACCTGTGACAGCTACAGGCAACTTGAAGAGACCATCCGTGGCCTTTATTTTGCGTGCATAACAAGGACATGCGGTCTTCGCATGGTCCATTTTATCATGAATCACTGTTAGAACCTCCGCGGGCCTCATTATGGATAGTGCACGGTTCTTGTAGTAATCTTGACGATGTGCCTCCTGGTTGTTGACATGCTCAATGTATTTTCTCTGGTGTCTAGTATGGGATTCAGTGCCTATAGGGTGGGCGTCTCGAAGACCTTTGTATTTCTCACACGCCGTACACCTAGCGAACTTGTCCCCAGGTCTCTTCAAAATGTATTCCGCAAACTGTTGGTTTTTAATTACACTCAACTTGGACAACGAAATGGGCCCACATCCCGCGATGCGACCCACTTCGTTGATGTCCGTTAAGATGTTCTTCCATTTCGTGCCCGTGGGCAACACCATTTGAACAACTTTCTCACCTGATGACAATGTCCTCGTCTTGTGGGGCATTGCATCGGCCAATGGCACTATGATGGTGGAGAGGGTCGCGGATGCTTGGAGTGTCGCCTCCCTAGGTTTCTTTGTGCCAGAGTTGCCATGAAATCGAGATCGGCGACCCAACAAAGAATACTTCCGAAACCTATAGAAGTCAGCCTTGGAGACCGCATGGATGATATACCACGCTGTGCAACAAACGTCCACATTCTCAAGGGTCACGACCTTACGGCCATGGGTATCAATGTGCAAATTTCTGTGGACCTCAAGTTTCTTTGCCGACCGCATACGAAAATCCGCAAGCCACATCTCTTGACGAAGAGACCGAATTTTTTCGCGTGGAAAAAATTGGCAACATTTCATCGTGCAACAATCCTTTCCAGAAACGAGACGGATAGAATCGTCTCCCAAGATGCGATCCCGCCGTCTCTCCGTATCTCCGCGAGACACGCGACTTGAACCGTATTTACGTAGGCCTTTGCGAGGACGAATTGTGCCCAACAAAGCTAACTGCGTTTGCTTGTGCCGCCGTCCATGATCCCACAAGCTTACTTCTTCATGGAGAACCCTACGAAGGGGCCATCGACGCAAGGAAAATCTCCACGTCAACGGGACCTCACACGGTGCCAAGGAATTCAAGATGCACACGCCCACATCATCAAAACCAAGGGGGTTGACATCAACACATTCACGGGGATCGGAGTTTCTACATATGCCATCTGCCACCGGGACACCAAGCTCGTTTAGTAGAACAACATCTAGGCCCACCCATTCCTCCCTCCCGAAACCAGCACATAGAGGAATGTCATCATGGTCATCCCCAGAATGTGGAGATTGTTCGTGGAATTCGAAAGATTCATGGGAGGAGGTATACACAGACACGCCCACCCCGTTCGTCCCGTCATTAGTGTCCGCAGACGGGGACGAGAGGTCACATTCAATATCGGAGGACGATGCATTCGTCGAAAACTCAAATGCACTATCTCCATCATCCACTGCCATCACACCTAAACAAACAACCATGTCATGACCAACCACACAACGGATGTCACGCATACAAGAACGGATGCCACGCATACAAGAACGGATGCCAAGCATATAAGAGCGCACAATATCTGTAAATACATGGCCCGAACTTCGCAAACAACCCATGCTACTATTGGAGTGTCTAAATACGAACAGCTGTATGTTCCTGGCCATACTCTGTCAACTACAACATGGACCATCGCCATTGTGGTGTTTCAGGCCGTTCATTCATAAAAGAAATGCCATCCTGTGTATTGGACGAAATGGATAAGTGTGCGACAAAACAACGTCAAGTCGTCCAACCTACAATAGCATATTTTCGAACCCCCGTTCGTATATATCTACCATTAGGTGTATTTTCATAAATGTATCTAGAGGGATGTAGTGTTGCGCAGAACATACTCTCAGGTGGTATTTACGAACGCACGTTCGTAAACTCAAGGCCATCGTTCGAAAGGGAGTTCGTAAATATGCCATTGAAGTATTTACGAACGCCCGTTCGTATATCACTGACATAGAGTGCCTAGGCATAGCCATATGTATACTATCTCCACATGCTATACTGGTACACATGCGTGTACAACATCCGAACGTCCGTTCGCAAACTCCTGAGTGGCATATTTACGAAATCCATTTCGTATATCAATGATATATTCAGCATATGCATCGCCATACGTATCTGGACATGGTGTTGGTGTGGACCACACGCAGGTGCATTTACGAACGGACGTTCGTAAACTCCCGACCATCATTATCTGAACTAGTGACAAATGCGTGTGCGACATACGAACGTCCGTTCGTAAATCCTTTGATGGCATATTTACGAACGGGCGTTCGTATATCTCTGCCATATTGTCAGTGCATAAATGTGTAGGAGGGATGTCACTGGATGCGCAGACCGTAATCCTCGGTGGTCTTTACGAACGTCCGTTCGTAAACTCAAGACCATCCTGTATCTGATCAACCTCCAGTGCGTGCTCCAGCTTTACGAACGTGCGTTCGTATCTCTGCCGTATTGTTTGTTTGCATAAATGCCTGGAGGGATGTCGCTGTATGCGCAGACATCATCCATGGTGGATTTACGAACGCACGTTCGTAAACAGAGGACCCTCCTATGTCTGATCCAATTACAAATGCGTGGACTTAAGCTTTACGAACGTGCGTTCGTATCTCTGACCTATTGTTTGTCTGCATGAATGTCTGGATGTCGCTGTTTGCGCAGACATAATCCCAGGTGTATTTACGAACGCACGTTCGTAAATACTGTCGGCCATCCTATGATCCACCCACTAAAGCGTGCTCCATCTTTACGAACGTGCGTTCGTAAAGCTCCGGTATTAACGGCGGTATATGCGGTGACTGTACGTTGTCTTGTACCTGGGGAGTGTACGCTTGATGCGCAGGAGAATGGCGTGAGCACGCTCCGTGGGGTCTCTAGGGCGCACACTTGGCGTCTGCCGCAAAAAAGAGCTCTGTTATGGGGGGGAAGAGCTTTAAGTACTTCTCTGGAGTGGTTCAAGGGCCCTTGGATGCTATTTAAAAAGCGGATTCCCGCCGCCTACTTTGACCTAACAATATGCCATTCTATCCATGCGGAACATACATGACCCTATGTATGGAACATGAATGGCATGCACGCAACATATTCAAAATATGTACATTGGTTATACACCTTACTTGTTACCAAGGTCTGCCGAAAAAAAATTATAATTTTTATATGTATATATATGTGTATATATAAATGTGTATATATAAATGTGTATATATATATGTGTGTGTGTGTGTGTGTGTAAATATATATGTATATATGTGTGTGTGTGTGTATATACATGTGTATATATATAGGTGTATATATATATGTATTGTAATAGTTAATGTAATCTAAATATGATGATGGTTAAGATAGAATAAATGATCTGCAACCAAGGTGTGAAGTACAAGTTTTTTGTCAATTAATATTGTTACCTATTATATATTACCAAGGTCTAAGTGAGATATATATATAGAGACAATGAGGTAAGAGTGGGTAAAAATTGATTGTGGAGGCCCTTAAACTTGTAGGTATAATCATATGATTCACATCAAAACATGCCCGTAATACGCTCACAAAGTGCGTGAACACCAATAAAAGGCAGGTTTATCCATTATTATAATGGCTTGTAAGGTAGATTAAGGATATGAATTCAAACCATACCTAGATTAAATGTGGGTTTTATTTCAGATCCCACCCTAGCTGTGGAAAGAGTGAATTAATCCGGCATGTGTGGAAAGGTTTAATTACTTTGGAATCGTGCATAAGATAGAGTAAGCATATGGATTGAAACCATACCTAGGTGGAGCCACACTTATAATTGTGTGTTTTGCATCCCACGAGAAGTATGTGCATAGCTAAAAATGTTGATTTAAACTAGTCTTAACATATGCATGTTATAATAAGGTCATGGATTGTGTGATCAATCAATTTGCACTTAACACTATTGAAGATTTAGGGATGTAGGGTTTAGGGTTTGGGGTTAGTGTTTAGGGTTTGTGGAAGTTGTGCATGTCTAGTAGTTAATACAATAGATTAGTACACACACAAACAACATTGACCTATCAAAAACCCATATCGCACTAATGCCCCCTTCCCACCTGACTTTAGGTAACACTAAAAGTTGGTTCTAACAACCCGGCCTTCACAGCATCGACATTATGTATTGCCGAGCCTAGTTTGCAAATGATGTGGCATGGCTTAAAAGTGGAGGTCTTAAGCCTCAAGCACCAACCCTCCCATCGGTACCTAAACATGAGGCAATAATCTAGGACGTTTAAAAGTGGTGCCTCCCATCCTTGTCATTGGTTTTTTTAGTCTTAGCTATGAGGGCACAAGGAGCTCCGTTAACAAAAACCATTGGTCAGTTAGGTGAGTGGCAAGGCATTTGGGGATGGGACAAAAACTGCCCAACAATCCTTGCTTGGTAGATAAAACAATGAAGATGTGTGAAAGGTAATTAGAGAAAACCTACTTGAAAGTCTCCAAAGCAAGTTCTTGTAGGTGCATTGGGATAGCCGTATGCCTCCGCTATAAGGGAGGGATCTTTACCCGTTTCCTGGGAAATACTTTTAGTCTTAGCTAAAGTCAAGTGGGAAGGGGGCATAACTTGTTAATTTATGTGTAGTTCACATTTGATGCTAGCCAAACATTCGACCACATGGCTCAAATGTGCTAGTTCAAGTTGGCACCTAATTAAATGAATTGACGACCTTTTGGAAATTGAATTTTCATCCACCTCTTGTAAGAAAAGGACACCGCCTCCTGCCAATCTCAAATTGGGTTCTTTTTGAACCTAGTAATTATTTGAGGAACCATCGAACAACATGAAAGATGTCTCATTCATGAAAACACTATATTTCAAAAGACCATATCAACATCCTTGGGGTTGAATTCTTCTTCGAATCCCTACTAAATGACGTGCATTGTTCACTACGATTTTATTATCGGTTCCCTATTTAAAAGATGTTTACAAGGAATCCGAATGTAGATGTACTAGGGGGATGCACCAATCAAAATTCATGTATTTATACTAAGTTCTTATGGTTAAGGTGATAAACGCATCCACTACATATACATATTACAAAGCATGATTATGTCATGCCTTTCTTATACATCCAATCCCATCCCATCCCCCAATGTCCCCGTCCCCATGCCCACCTCCCATCGCATCCCATCCCCCCCATCCCCCCATCCCATCCCCCATCCCATTCCCCCATCCCCTCATCCCCATCCCATCCCCCCATCCCCCACCTCCCCATCCCCCCATCCCCCATCACCCTCTCATCCCGGCCCCCCCAGTGGGGGGAGGCCACGTGTCAACGGCGGGAAAACCCTAGCGGCGGCGGCTACCTCCCCGCGCCCCCTCAGCTCTCCTCCTCATTGTCATTTGGAGCAGAGAGAGAGGAGCGGAGCGCCGAGCAGATGTGGAGCGAAGCTCTTGCGTTTTTTCCTCTCGTCTTTTAATAGTATTGTGCGTGCGTGTGTTGAGAGATATTAGTTTTGTTGGCGCGAGTTTCAAGAGTTTAGGGCAAAGTGCTTATGTTACAAGCTTGAGAGTTGCAAGGTTTTGCGTAGCAAGCTTCAGACTGTAAAGCGAAAGAGTTACAAGGTTGAGAGTTGCAGGGTTTTGAGTAGCAAGCTTGAGAGTGTAAAGCAGAAGAGTTACAAGCTTGAGAGTTGCAGGTTTCAAGTAGCAAGCTTGAGAGTGTAAAGCGCAGTACAAGGTTGAGAGTTGCAGGTTTCAAGTAGCAAGCTTGAGTGTAAAGCGCAAGAAGTACAAGGTTGAGAGTTGCAAGGTTTGGAGCAGCAAGCTTGAGTCACAAACTTCAGAGTTGCAAGGTTGGGAGTTGCATGTACATCAGAGTAGTTGCTAGGGTTTGTATATAACTTGCGAGGGCTTAAGTGTGAGGAAGGTGCAAGGGTGCATTTCAAAGTATACATTTGTGAGGTTCTCAGGGTTTTCCAGTAAGGGTGGAAGATCAGGTTTTTGGTGTAGAACATTTCAATGTGAGTACAGTAATCCTTTTGAACTCTTCCCTCACATTTTGAGTTTGATCATTGTTGAGATACATGTGTTTTGTTATATGCATGATGAGCTTTGGCCTGTTCTGTATGCAAGTTAAGCTATGATCCTCATTCTGAATTCCTCATCACATTCTGAAACTCAATTTTGTTTGAATCTATTCATTTCTGCAGTTTCATTATTCTGACCATGCGTTGCCGGCACGAATGCAAGCATTGCTCAGCCCAATCGAGCAGCAATTGGTACACGTATCCGTACATATATATATATATATGTATATATACGTATACGTATACGTATATTTATACACAATATTTCCAATAAACACAAAAGATGACCCATTTACGAACGAGCGTTCGTAAATGGGTAGACGGCGTTCAACACAACCCCTGTTTACGAACGCACGTTCGTAAACAACCGTATCCAAAACCCAGTGCCTCATATTTACGAACGTGCGTTCGTAAACATATGTACCCAAAAACCAGTGCCTCATGTTTACGAACGTGCGTTCGTAAACAACCGTACCCAAAATCCAGTGCCTCATTTTCACGAACGTACGTTCGTAAACATTTATACAAACTGGGGGCTCAATATTTACGAACGCTCGTTCGTAAATATATACCTAAAATGCGAACATTAACAAATAACAAATAACATCAACATGCTGCATTTCCAAATAACCTTCGATAATATGCATCACGTAAGACGCATACATGAGCAAACAAATACAAGTACAATACTTTACGAACGAGCGTTCGTAAAGTAGTAAACTTAATTAACCGCCTTGAAAATCACAATCATTTACGAACGCTCGTTCGTAAATCTCCTAAAAATCTGCTGGAACACTTGATTGAATACAATTTATGACGATCATAAATACTCCACAGATCTTAGTCAGATCCTACCCACATGCCAATCGGTAATGTTACGAACGAACGTTCGTAAAACGATCCTAACTGTTTTGTTATGGTGCAGATGGCCAGATCGAGCAGAAGCGCAATCGACCTGTTCGCCATGCCCATTGATCGCCTCCCAGAGTCCGTTGCGGACTCAAACGGTAACGCGAATTATGTCCCAAAAGAGGATTTCATGGGGGAGTGGACGGCAATACCAACAAAAATGGAAGACGGTCTTTTCGCGCTCCGTTTCACCTACGAGCTGGAAACAAGGCCAGACCAGCCAGAACAGTGGGTGCAGATGAAGACGTGGGAGATAGAATCCATAGAGGCCCAGGGAGATTATGTTATCTTGGACATGAAGAACAAGAAAGACCACATCAATCTCCTGTTGCATTACTTGAAGTACTCCTTCTCTTACGTCTACGCGTGCTTGAATGTTGCACCAGATGCAAAACACTTCAACCTGGAGGATCTATTCTCAAAGTACATCCTCAGCCAATTTTGGACTGCCAGGAAATTGACTGCACTGGCATTGAACATCTCCAAGTACAACAGTGCGGTCGCGGAAGCCAACAAGAAAAAGAAAAGTCCGAGAAAACCATCTGCATCGGGGGCAGGAGGTTCCAGGAGCGCACCCAGGCCAGTGCCTTCCGCGAGCAGGTTGCCGGAGGGGCCAAGCAGACAATCCACGCCATCCAAAAGGTCGAGGGACGACTTGGAGAGGTCGGGAGTGACCGAAGCCGCTGAGGTTAGCTCGCCGCCAGTTATGCCCACCCCTTTGAAGAAAGGAGAGAACGCGGACGCGACGAAGGCGACCCGTATCCTGAGAGAGTTCAACAACTACTCGAAGGATTGCTGGCCCATGGGGCGCCACTTCACCTTCAACGTGGACTGCTTCAAGTGCGAGAAATCCCCCAACAAGTGGGTGGTTAGGTCTCGCGAGAGCGAGGGCGTGAAGTGGCAGATCAACAATCTCATGAACAACGTGAAGTGGGATAGGCAGACTGTCTGCGTCATGCCCAAGGGTTTAACTTCTCGTCCCACGGAGAGGGATTGGCCCCGAATCCAGAATGGCGAGTTCTGGATTATCGATGGTCAGCACAGCTTGGAGGCGTCGCAAATCATCCTCAAGGACGATAACTTCCAACACGAGCTCAAGGCGGAGCTGCGGTACTGGAAGGCGTTCTTGGTGTGGTCGGACGACTGGGACAAGCTCCGGAAAATATCGACATACCTGAATTCCGGAAACAAGATCAAGGCTTTTGAGGCGTCCTGGGCGGCAAACATAGTGGCTGCAAGAGACGTATGGGTCGCCCACGGGTGTCCGCCAAAAGAGAGGGAGAACGCCAAAAGCCAGTCTCCACAGTGGAAGGTGAGTTTACGAACGAGCGTTCGTAAAGTGTGGGCTGCAATTAGTTTCTCCCAACTCGCAATTAGGCATCAATTGCATTTTCGGAAACTCGTGAAATTACGAACGTGCGTTCGTATTTAATTTACAACACTGATCCTTGTTCGTGTATTGCAGGCGTTTTGTGACGCGATGGTGGACAAATTCTCCTCCATCGACATGAAGTCCACCACCACGAAATCAGTCCTGGAGCTCAAGGGCGAGCTCCGCCTGATTTGTTGCAACAACAACACCTGGGATTTGTGGACCCACTTTTTCGACGCTCACAGCTTGGGCGATCTGGTCAACCCCGACACTGAAGAGAAATACAACGTCGACAAGAGCGCGGAAGCCCCTCCACTATTGAGGGAATTTTTCAGGGCATTGCAAGGACTCACAGAGTCGGAGCTGCAGCGATGTGCGGTCCACCTTCTTGGGAATACAGTGGGAAGGACCATCCCGTATCCCAAGATTTTTTTGAAGAGACCAAAGCACAAGCCCGGCACGTACTCCATCAAGGAGTGGTGCGACCACAGGAAGCTCAAGACTGCTGCGATCCGGGAGTTGAGTGGGCTCTTGCCGGAGATGCAACTCTTCCATGCCGGCGGCGACGTCAATTGGGCAAATTGGAAGGGTTTCAAGGTGCAGTACAACATAAACGGCGCATCGATGCGCAGTTTGGTAAAGGAGCACGTCGCTGTCTTGAAGCTAAAGGGAAATAAAAGAACAAAGAAAACAGAGACGGAACCTGTGGAGTTGCAGCGGTACATCTCCTTCTTGGAGAGGAAGAGGAACGCCACATTTGAGGGGGTGGCAAGATTTTGCGTGGTGACAACGGGGCTGGAGAGGACCTCGTTCTCCAAGTGGGACGGAACCATCAGCAGGGCTGAGGTGAGGGAGGACCGAAGGGGGTGCCCCTTCGCACTCATCGATTTCAGGGGTATCCCGGGTGCCGCAAGGCAGGGTGCGAAGGGGGTGCCGTTCTACAACCCCTTCATGGCCAAATTCATGGAGTACAGATCTCCGGCCATGAGGGAGCCACACGTGTGGCTATGGATTGTGGAACAGGAGAAGGCCTCCGTCGTCACGGAGCTGTACGAGGACACCATCAAGTTCGAGTACAGCATCTTCCACAGCACGTATGTCCCTGCGAAGACGGAAGGGATCGTGGCCATCAACGAGGCCAGGGGCAACAAGCAGGTGGGAGCGGTGAGCCTCATCTTCTTGACCTTGAATACGGCAAGGCATGGGCGCGCGCCTATCAAGGCCAACAACACCTTCAAGAAGATCTACAGCATTCCACACCCCCCTCCCAAAGATCTCTTCCAGGAGACGCTGTACACGGTCTTCCCCGCCTTGGAGCTCAGGATGGAGTTCTACATCTCCGTCCTCCAAGCCCTGGCCACGAATGGTGAGACGGTCTACAACGTGTGTGGAGGCAGCAAATTCATGTACGCTGCAATGGTAAGATCTCATTTACGAACGCTCGTTCGTAAATGCCATTTTCTGAGGCATCTTTGAAATTCAACTATTTTTGTTGTAATGTATACTGCTCGGCTCATAGGGTTGATGTTTACGAACGCACGTTCGTATATGGCTAACCGATTTCCTTCTGTGTCTCAGATGTTGGGCCTGTGCGTCAACAGTTACGTTGACGCCATAGACGAGGAGGACTACAAGGTCCACAGGTCGAAGGCGTCGACCATGGATTTGGGCGACATAACCGCCACGAGGACGGACGTCAGCGTGTCTGCCAACGAGGGCATGCCCGTGATGGAGGTAGAAGAGGATGAGCCGGCCCCATCCGTCAACGTGGACTCCATCATCCGGTCCTTCGACATCCCCCCGCTTCAAATAATGGGCCCGTCGGGTAATCCATCCGACGCGCAGGGCACTCCCGGTGGTTATACGGGATCGTCGGCGGGGGCAACACAAGACGTCCTCCCCGCGCGCGTCTCTGGCGCGGACCCCTTCGGCACGCCTGGCGGGTGTTCAACGTCGGTATCCCCAAGACCAAGGCTGCAGGTGCCCAAAATGGAGAACCTGGATGTGCTGGACCAGCGCTCCCGTCCATCGTTGGACCACTTCCGCAACACGCGACGGAGGATGAAAAAGACCCCGTACGTGGAGTTGCCCGAGGGAGCAGTCATCGAGGTCTCCGACGAGGACGAGGGGGACATGGAGATCATGGTCGAGCTGGGGGTGGAGTTCGACAAGAACAAGCGGGTCAAGGAGGAGGCTCTCTCTGTCGCCGAGCTCAACGCCAAGCTCGAGCAGAAGATGAAGGAGGACATGGCGGCCGCTGCAGCAGAAAATGCCAGGAAGATGTCCGTCATTCAGGAGGAGATAAGGGCCTCCAACGCCAAGACGGACGCAATCCTGGAGATGCTGAGCAGGATGCAGAGCTTTGCGGCTCCTCCACAGCCAGCGTACCCCTTCCCTCCTGGGTACCCATCCGGCCAATACCCCCCACATCTCCCTTATGCTGGAGGACCGTCATTCCCGGCTCCACCCCACCCGACGCCGGTGGGGACTCCTCCACTCCCGCCGGCCACCACCATCACCCACGATGCCGTCGCGGCGGCCATCCAAGAGGACGAGGATTTACGAACGCTCGTTCGTGAATCTGCAGGTCCGGCAGTCTTCACCCCTCCCCCGTCAAGGGTAGGACTGCCTTCACAGACGAACACAGCCTCTTTCGCGGTCGTCCAGAGGGGAGTAGGTAGGGAGGGCGATGACACTGCGCAACACACTGACATGGTCACTGTGAGGGACACGCAGGCGAGCCCGAGTGACACGGCAGGGGTCCAAAGAATGGAGGTCGAGGACAGCCCTGACCGTCAGCCCTCCGCGTACATGGAGGATGTAAATATGGAGGCACTCGACCTGGGGGGCGACAACCACGAAGTGGAGCCCATTCAACAGACCCAGGCGTCCCAGGCGGAGCGAGCGGACGATGTCATGGAGACGGAGGCGTCTGCGGCGGTGGAGGTTACGAACGAGCGTTCGTTAATCGCTGAGGAGGGAGCGGCTCCTCGGTCCAGTGCCGGTGCCCCTCCCCCCGATGACGAGGTAACTCTATTCTGAGAATGCCACATGCTTTTACGAACGCTCGTTCGTAACCCTTCTAACCGCATGCGTTGTGTTTTGGCGCGTTCTCTCCATCGACATCCAAGACCTGCTCGAGCCTTTTTTGCGTGCTCCCTTAGGTCGATAAATTTTGTAGAACACGGCATAATGTTGCCTTAGGAACATGTGATGAATTATCACCTGAGAAATTGTACATATTCATCGAATTAATACATATGCAAAAGAGATTTGCATCCATGCCTCCCAAAATTTGTTTCGTCTCGCATTCCTTTTGTATTGTATGTTCATGTGCGTTCATTTCGATCCTTGTAATACACATTCGATCACGAACGGACGTTCGTAAAAGGGTGCGACCCCGTTTCCACCTTCACGAACGACCGCTCGTGAATGTTCATCAAGCCGCGCTCACGAACGAGCGTTCGTAAATGATGCGCCATGCCACTGTCGGCCTTCATTCACGAACGCTCGTTCGTGAATACACCCTTCCACATTTTCATTGCGCTGCTATTATCGCTCTTTGTCCTTCCCTCATAATGCATCTTCATGTTTCACTTCATGTTCTTGATAATCTCATTACTTTATCATAGCATTAAACTAGTCGAATTGTTAATCACAGGACCCCCCGGAGATAGATCGCAACCCCTCGGCCAGAGGACTTGAGACCCGAAACAAACCGTTCATAGTTTTTGACCTCAACGGGGTGTTGTGTCACACCCAACACATCCCCAGGGTCCCCACGCGTCCCTTCCATCATCCCGACGAGAGGGACTACGACGGCGAGCTCGACACCCTCATTAACCGCAAGGCTGTCCGCGCCCGTCCCGGCTTGCGAGACTTCCTTCGTGAGGTGCTCGACTTGGCTCACGTCGTCGTGTGGAGCTCTATGGTCGTCGAGAACACGGAGCCCATCGTCGACTTCCTCTTCCGTGACCTACCCAGCCCTTGCCTCGTCCTCGGCCAAGAGGCATGCGATGAGCTGCTTGACGAGAAGGGACTGCCGGTTCCCAAGTTCGGCGGTCGAGGCGGAGGGCAACAATTCCTCAAGGTCCTCAGGTCTAGACTTTGGCGAGGCGTCCCCCCGCTCGAGGGGGTCCCCCACGGGTGGTGGCCAACTCCGGAGAACACCCTCTTTATCGACGACAGCCCCACCAAAAGCGTTCTCAACCCCCCCGGCAACGTCGTCTTCCCCGACCCTTGGACCGGCGATAGGAAGGACACATTTTTGGTAGATAGGCTAGCACCTTACCTTAGAAGGCTTGTGCTCCACACCGGGAGCGTCCCGGATTTTGTTAGGTCCAATCCCATCGGCAACGCGGCACTCAGCCCCCGCGATAGTGTATATAAGAGCATCCTTCGGCTCGCTAAATTCAGTAAATTGATTTGAATTTTCTCCTTGCACGTGTTTGTGTCCTTGTGTTTCACTTATCTAATGCTTTCTTCCATGTTTGGATGTCTTTTATTTGTTGCCCATAGTCTGCCCCCCTATGTGACACCCGTGTTCTCAACGGCACTCCCCGTCCCCCCTCGTCCCCTGGCTCCCCCTCCCGCGGCGTGTCGGATTTCCAGATCCCCTCCCTCTACCATTTCTCGGCGGTGGACGCAGCCTCGGCCGTGGATTACTCCCTGGACGTCGGCATCGACGACGGCGTTGTGAACAGCCCGCCCCCAAGAGTTGCCTCCCGAGCGTACGCCCCGTCGCCCTCTCCCCTCTCCAAGGAGAAGCGAACGCTCGTTCGGCTAGGGCGTTTGTCGCCCTCGAGCGTCGACGGCGTCGCTCGTCGTGGCCCGAGCCGTCGTCTCCGCATGGAAGCTCCCCGGTGCAACCCCTCCCCTGTTGTCACCGCTCCTCCTGCCGCAAAGCCATCCGCCATCGTGGGCCCTCCATGCCCTCATTCCCCACCGTCATCCAACAATCCCCCTTCTCAATCGTCTCCGGATGCTCCCCTCGACGCCCCCGCAATGCCCATGTGAGCCCAAAAGGGTGCCCACATTTAGTCTTAGACCCTTGAAACGTTAGTTGATGCACTTTGAAGTAGCATGTTACTTCACAAAAATATAAAAAGAGTGAAATGTTAGTCTTAGAAGTACCATGTTGTAAGAGGCTAGGATGTGAGTTGTTATTGTGTTTTTACCTTCGGAAGGATTTGAGTGAATGAGGATAGGTAAGGAGAACTTGGATTGAGTAGTAAAGGAGTAGGCTAGTACAAATGGATGGAGACAACCAAAGTGACTCAAGAGGCAAGTGCATTCGAATTGGGATGAATGGAGGATCACATGGAGCGCACAAGTGGACCACCTCATCATGGCCACTTAATGGGGAAGGTCCAAGGAAGAATGCAAGGTGGAGGATAAGCAAATTCTCAAAGCACCAATCAAATCACGAGTTAAGCATCGTGGTTTGAATTAAGTGGTGAGCGACGATTTGGGAAAGTAAGGGGAGAAAGTTATGGCGGCGGAAAGCGAAGGAGGCTAAGTTTGGGTTGAAACATCCCAAGTTTGGTAAAGTGTGGTAGGTAGAAAGCCAAGGCTAGTTAAATGTTCGAATTAGGATCCTTGTTGATCATTTGAGGGAGGAAGGCTTAGAAGATAGGATTGGCGCCTACTAAGTAGGAGGAAATCTCAAGGGCTTATCGTGAGCCTTGAGGGTGCTCACCCCCTCAAGCTTACTATATAATCCCTCATTCTTCCCTCACTCATCCTCTCTTTCCTTTGTGCTCCAAGGCACCCCACGAGTTATAAGTGTGGGTGTGGGAAGCCATATTGGAGCACATGTGTGTGCTTAGTTTTTAGTTTGAGAGCCAAGGCTTGTTAGCCTTGAAGAGGGCTTGACCTCTTGGTAGAATTAGTGTTGACGTGAAGGATTTTAAAGTTAATTCATGATTCCAATTTGTGGTACTTAAGGTTCATGTTTTGAATACATGTGGTTGCAAGTTCCATGTTTAAGAGTTGAGCACTTGAGGTTGTGATGAGTGCAAAAATATACTTGTGTGGATTAATTAGTCTTAGTGAAGTTAGGAAATTCTCTCTCCCCCTCTCCTCTCTAGGATTTTAGGATTTTAGGATTAGAGAAGAATTGTGTGATTAGAAAGGGGTTGTTAGTAGAATTAGGAAAATTAGGTAGGAAGATTAGTTAAGGGCTTGAATAATTAGTGAGGTAGTTGGGGATTACAACTACAAAGTTGTGGGTTCATGAAGGAGCTGGGTTTATGAAGGAGCTGGGTTTGTTTAGTTAGAAGCTAAGAAGCTGGGTTTATGAAGGAGCTGGGTTTATTTAGTTAGAAGCTAAGGAGTTGGGTTCATGAAGGAGTTGGGTTTATGAAGGAGCTAGGTTTATATAATTAGAAAGTAAAGAGATGGGTTCATGAAGGAGCTTAGTAGATAGCCTACTTAATTAGCTCATAGACAAGTAGTTAGTTACATTATGCTAGTTAGTGTTATGTGTGGCTTTCACAAGTAAATGTATTTGAGATTGACTATAGAGAATAGTGTTTTTTAACACTTGCATCCTCTCTTTAAAAATAAACCACGTGCACAAATTAATGGAGAATGTGGAGCACTCTCGCGATGGCAAGACAAAGTAAGCAAAGACCAAAGGTGCGAGGGAGAGATTGACATAAGTCACATAAGTATTTCTTAATACTTAAAGGCTTATGTACGGTATGGAGACACCAAGTGAGACCTCTTATAGTAGCGATACGGAATACACAAGTGATAGTTCAAGTGGTAGTATAGAGTCAACGGCACGGACTCCATTTAGGAGAGGGATATCCTTAAGGGCTTGTGTAGCTAAAGCGGCCGGATGGACGTTAGAAGCAAACAAAGACAAAATAGCACCCGAGCATAAGGAGGTTAAAATAACATAGTTAACTTGTGCATTCTCCACATACGTATTGAAATCGTACATTGAGTTGTTAAAAGTGAAGTTCCAGTTAAATCCAAGACCACTTGAAGGGTGAACCTTGCACTATGGACTCATCCAAGTCCAAATCCAATACCGCGGAGGAATGTGAGCCCAAACCCACTACTCGGACTACGGACGCTTAAGGGTGGGGGGTTTGGCCTCACATAATTGGTGCGTCCGCCGGGAGCGAAGCGGAAGGTAGTTACAAGACTTGGAGGCGACTAGGAGACTTGGAGGCAACTAGGAAAAATTGGAGACACAAACTTGAGAGAAGGGAAGGAGCACCCGAAACTCGGTAAGTATTCTCTCTTTGGGTTACATTTGAATTCATTGTATTTCAACTATTCCTTGGAATGAATTGCATTGTCAATTACGTAAATTCATTTTTGAGGAAGGAGCGCGGCGAAGGTACGTCCTCAACCTTTTTGGGGATTTGCTAAGAACTTAAAAGGAACCTATAACCGAGTAGCTCATTAAAACATTAGAGGGTAAATTCACCTTAGGACATTGAACTTTGACACTCACCTCGGGGTGAGTCTCAAAGTTTTGGGAGTTGTCATTTCATGCTCTAGATTAAATTAATATTTCACAAAGTTTATGGTGTTGTTACATTGAGTCACGATTGAGGGGAGTGCTAACTCACAGGGGGATGCGATTGCTCAAGGTATGTTTATTTCTTCAAAGTGAACTCATTAACTAATTAAGGAATGCCTTTTGTACTCGTGATTGTTGTTATCCGTTGTAGAGGGTAATTCCCGAATTGTGGATGGTGTGAGAAGTTGAAGGGTGAAGCCTCGACTTTTAACATAATCTACTCGGAAGGTCACCCCCTCACAATCGGTATTGTGGTGAGTGTTAATTTGCGGGAAGGTGCGGAGGTGATGCTCCGAGTTAACCAAAAAATTAACATGAACATGCCTATCCCCTATTGGGATTCTTTCACCTAAGTGGGCTTGCAGGTTCTTTTCCTCACCTCCTAAAAAAATTATAACCACACCAAGACAAGTGAAAATATTAAGAGGGGAATTGCTAGGATTATGTGTGGTCAAGTGAGGGTCGATCGATTCTTATGGAATGCAAGGTAGGACTCGCTCACAAAAACCAAGTTTGATAGTAGGACTAGAGAAATCTACTCGAAAGAGGCGGTCCTCTAAAATCAGTGATAGATTAGAACAAGATAATGTTAGAATAGAGAGTTGTTTGAACGTCGAACCTAGGACTAGGTCAATTCTAGACACCTTAGAACTTGGAGCTCAACTTGAAGAGGAGATCACTCCCTCCAAATTGAGTGGTGAAACTTCTTCGGAAAATTACACACTTAGAGAAGAGTTCCCGGTAGAAGTTGATAGGGGATTGTTGAATAGTTCACCAGTCACCATGGCCGAGGAACGGGGGATGGATCCACCACCCATACCCCCAATTCCGCCCATACCTCCTATACCTCCAATAGACCCATTGGTTAGGCCAAGAGGCCTACCAATTGTGGTTCCACAAAATTTAGCGGCGATGGATATGCCATCTCATCTCCCTAAATTTTATGGGACCAAGGATGAGGACCCCTCTCGGCACATGGAACGGTATATCGAACGGTTGGCTAGCTTCCTCATAACCGACCCGGGTTATTGGTTAGTGTGGTTTCCTACCACTCTAGAGGGGGAAGCCTATGAATGGTATCGGGATCATGCCGAGGGACATTTTAGGGGATGGGAACAATTACAAAGGGAGTTTCTTAACGAATTTAGGCCGGAAGTGGGTCAAAGTACCGCATTAAGGGCATTGTCGTCATTGAAGCAAGGAAGGGAGGAAGAAATTTCGGCTTACATTAGGAGGTTTGATTTAGTGTGCACTAGATTTGTGGGTACCATGCTCAACGACGACACGCTAAAGCAATTTTTCATTCAAGGGTTTTTTAAGTCCGGAACTATTAGGGGTGTTCTAGAAAGGAATCCCTTGACCTTGGCGGATGCCAAGCGTGCGGCTAGAGATATTGAAAACTTGGATAAAGATCACGAAAGGCTATGGAGAAGGGAGGATGAATTGATCCCACAATTCATCCCCATACGCCCTAGGGTGGTAGCGGTAGAACCCGCTAAGTATGAGAACCAAATTCCATATGCCATTGTGGACACCGGTCCCCGACCTTTAGCGGTTAGGGAACCGGCACCTCTTTTGGCACTACCGGCCCCTAGAACGGATCCACACTTGGAGGAGGTTGAGAGAAGACTAGGTGCTAGCCAACTAGGATTCCAAGAGGCTATGATAAAACAAATGCAAAGCCTCACGGATCAAATGTCATTAATGATCCGGAGCCAACAACCGGGGCCTCCACCCCCGGTTGAGTCGGGTAGGCATTCTTCCGGATTATGGTGTGTCCAATGTGGCCAACCGGGCCACACGCGTCAATTTTGTAGAAGTGGACAAAACCGTGACCAAAGAGGAAACGGTAACCCACCTCAACAAAATCAACGAGGTCAAGCGCCACCTCACTATGGAAATGGAAGCAATAGAGGACCACAACCTAGAGGGCAAGGTGGCCAAAAATTAGAGAAGAAGGAATTTCATCCCTTTTGTGGAAGGTGGCACGCTCAAGGACAATGTTGGTCCGAAGGTCAAGAGTTTAATTGTAGCAATTGTGGAGGAAGTCATCCCTCGGATACGTGTCGCCAACCGGACAAAATAATTAATGTCCCTTACCCGGTGGCTAATCCACAACAACAAGCAAGGGATAATATGCGAGGTGCTAGGCCACAAGGAGTACCGGCCAATGAACTTAGGCCACCTAACTTATACTATGACCATAGTAATGCTAGGCAAACTTTTCATCCACCGGCAGGCTTGCAAACTACAACCGGTTACATTCCAATACAAAATAGACAAGGAGTTCCACCTAATGGTAGTAACGGGAGACAAGCGCCTCCAACGGATCCGGGACCATCTAACTCCCAAGATGTTAGGTTCATGGATGGAGTGTTGGAGGCCACATGTGATGACATGCTTCCTCTCCCAACGAGAATTGGAGAGGAGCAAAGTCAATGGCCTCCTCACACCAATGCTATTACATATGAGTTAGTGAAGGGTAAGGGTGTGGTTGAAGAAGCACCTGCACTAGCGGTAACTACTAGGGCTAGGAGAGGGGATGCCCCGTTGGAGGTAGGAATAGGAAAGCAAGGAAATTACTCTTCGGATGAAGAGATTAATCTCTCCGAGTTGGATAGGGTAGCTAGAAGAGCTACTAAGGATGTGGAGAGGGAAAATATAATTTTACAAGATAGGGAGAGGACTAATGCGGTACATGACTTGGATAATAGCGATGTGGGTGAATGGGAAGGACCGGGGGTTCCCGTAGACGAATTCGACGTAGTGGGTAATTCTAAGGTGGAAAGATCTACCGGGTACGACTTGTGGGCGGACCTTAGTACACTCAAGGCGGATATTACTTTCGGCCAACTATTGGAAATTTCACCCACGGCAAGGAAAACATTAAAGGAGGGAATGCCGGTACACAAGAGGATGAGGAAGGTGAAAGCTAAAATAGCCGCTAGGATCCAATCACAAGGTGGAAGAGACGTGAAAGCTATAGAAATAGAAGTTGTTATAGTAGATAAGGTGGTTCCTAATGTGCTAGTCGACGGAGGGAGTAGTCTAAATATACTACCGGAGGATACTATGAAAAAATTGGGACTTGGACTCACGGGGCCTTCACCTTTGGTCATAAATATGGCAAATCAAAGTTCGACTACGCCTTTGGGGATGATCAAGGATTGTAGAATGACTACGGGAGGCGAGGAGTACTTGGTCACCTTCCATGTCATTAAAATGCACTCCAACAAGGACACCTTCCCCATTTTGCTAGGTAGGCCTTGGTTGCGGATGGCGAATGCTATGGTCAATTGGGGTGGACCTAAACCATCCATCACTTATGGTCCGGAGGGTAATAGGGTCATAGTGTCCATTGGTTCATTAGAAGGATGGATGAAGAAGGAGATGTATTTGCCATTGGAGAAGGAAATTGATGACTTAAACGAGAATGAGATTGGCAAGGCATTGGTGGGAGTTGTCCATCCCGAAGGTCAAAGGGTTGTTATAGATTCGGGCTCGGGAAGTCTAGGTCCTAATTTTTACAATTATGGGGATAATGGGGATTATGCCCAATGGCTAAGGGAGTACCCCGAGTCCGAGGTTGATGTAATGGTTACATTTCACCAAGTAGGCTTAGGGAGTGAATTTCCTAGTGTTAGTTTAGGAGAGGGCTCATTGTTGGAGCCATGTGAGGTGCTCACCGAGGAAGAGTGGGTTAGCGGTGGGTTAACACCTTGGGTAGATGACGTGGAAGAGGGTGAGGTTAGTTTAATTCATGTAGATGGGACTCAAGAGGAGGATGTGATTATTGAGTCATCGAAATTGGAGGAGCCTTTACATTTCAAGACCACGTCTACGGGGATAGTTGTAGGTCAAGATGTGAAAGATTACCCCAATGTGCCTTCCGATTGGTATCGGAACAAAGAGGAACAAGCACATGTGTCGGAAGCGGATTGGCGGTACGTGGATGTGAAATTAAAGAATGGAAAAACCCGACAAATGAAGATGGGTTCCAAATTGGGGGAGAAAGAGGTTAGGGAGTATAGCAATTTGGTGGATGAGTTTAGTGATACTTTTGCATGGTCCTACGATGAGCTTAAGGGAATTCCTAGGGAAATGGTAGAGCACCGGATTCCTTTAATTCCGGGGGCGAGGCCAATTAGACAAAAGGAGAGGAGGATGAATCCTCAATTGCAATTGTTGGTGAAAGCGGAATTGGAAAGGTTATTGAAGGCCGGGTTTATCAAGCCGGTGGAAATCACGGATTGGGTTTCTCCTATGGTCTTAGTAAAGAAAAAAAATGGGAAATTAAGGGTTTGTGTCGACTATAGGAAATTGAATTCGTGCACACAAAAGGATCACTTCCCCTTACCTTTTATCACCTTGTTGCTTGAGGAGGTTGGAGGTCATTCGCGATATACCTTTATGGATGGGTATGCGGGTTATAATCAAATTTCCATAGCCCTCCAAGATATCCATAAAACGGCTTTTACTACACCTTGGGGTACTTTTGTGTGGGTAGTGATGCCATTTGGGTTATGTAATGCCCCGGCTACTTTCCAACGATTAGTAATGTATATCTTCACCGACTTGTTGTTCAAATCCATGACCGTCTTTGTGGACGATTTTAGCACACAAAGTAATGTGGACGATCACCTACATTGTGTTAGGGAGGCATTGGTTAGGTGTAGGAAGATGAGGTTAGCATTGAACCCGGATAAGACATTTTTGGGAGTGAATAAGGGAGTGTTGTTGGGTTATGTTGTTAGTGAGAAAGGTAGAGAACCCGATCCGGATAAGATTGCGGCCATAAGCGACTTGGCAACTCCAACCAATTCCAAGGGGATCTCTAAGTTGTTAGGACATGTGAGATGGTACCGGGAACTTATTCCTAATTTTTCAAAGATAGCGGTGCCCATTACCCATTTGCTCAAAAAGGATGTCAAATTCGAGTGGACGGATGCTTGTCAAAAAGCCTTTGAGGAATTGCGGGATAGGTTGAGCACCTATCCGGTGTTGATACCACCCAATTGGGGTAAACCTTTTCACGTCTATTGTGATGCTAGTAATGTGGCAATAGGGAGTGCGCTTTGTCAAGCAACGGGAGAAAAAGAGAAGGATCAACCTATAGCTTATGCGAGTAAGCAATTGACCCCCGCCGAAAGAAACTACTCTACAACGGAGAGGGAGTGCCTAGCCATGGTGTTTTCCGTTAAAAAGTTTAGGCATTACCTCATGTGCAACCCGGTTGTATTTTTTGTTGACCACATGGCTATCAAGTATCTAGTTAACAAGGCGGAGTTAAGTGGTAGGTTAGCTAGGTGGGTTTTGTTATTAGAAGAATTCGACTACACGGTGGAATATAAACCGGGTCGTATGCATTTACAAGCGGACCACTTGTCTAGGTTGTCGGAGGAGATAGGAAAAAATCCGGTAAATGATATGTTAGTAGATGATAGCCTCTTTGTGGTCACTTCTACACCGGAGTGGTATGCGGGCATAGTGGAATTTCTAACAACCCACAAGTTGCCCAAAGAGTGGACAAAAGAAGAGAGAAGGAAGGTGAGGGTAAATAGTAGGCAATTTGTTGTAGTGGGCCATAGGTTGTTTAGAAGGGGGTCCGATGGTATTTTACGACGATGCGTGTCAAAAACGGAGGTTGAAGCGATTTTAATCGCTTGCCACGATAGCGCTTGCGGCGGTCACTTCTCGGGTCAACTCACCGGGCAAAAAATACTTAGAGCGGGCTACTTTTGGCCTACACTATTTAAGGACGCCCATGACTATGTAAGGAAATGCGACGCTTGCCAACGGTATGCCCGAAATGACCTTAGAATGGAGATGCCTTTACATGTATCATTACCCTTAATTCCTTTCGAAAAATGGGGCATCGACTATGTGGGTGAGGTCCATCCCCAATCTTCAAAAGGAATGAAATATATTGTGGTGGCAACCGAGTACCTCACCAAGTGGGCGGAAGCCAAAGCGGTGAAGACCGACACGGCGGAACACGCGGCAACATTTATGTACGAAAACATAATTTCGCGGTTCGGGGTGCCGAAGATCCTAGTAAGCGATAGGGGTACTCACTTTTTGAATGACTTGATTCGAGAGATGACAGAGAAATTTAAAATTGATCACCGGAAGACTACTCCCTACCACCCACAAACCAATGGACAAACGGAAAAGGTTAACGGAATTTTGGTGAGTATACTACGCAAGACGGTTATAGACTCGAAGCGGGATTGGGATACGAAACTAACGGCGGCACTTTGGGCATACCGTACAACCTATAAGGTAACTACGCGTGCTACACCATTTTCCTTAGTCTATGGTCTTGAAGCGACACTACCAATCGAATATGAAGTCGAGTCACTTAGGGTGGCCGTGAGTACGAGACTTACCGGAAGTCAATCCTTACGAAATCGACTAACCGATTTGGAAGCACTTGACGAAGGGAGGAGAATGGCGGCTCAACATATTGAGGCAATCCAAAGAAGGAGAAAGATTACTTTCGACAAACGAGATAAGAGAAGGGCCCTAACACCGGGAATGATGGTCATGATTCAAGACGCACGAAAGCTTGAATTTCCGGCGAAATTCGATGCGGTATGGTTAGGACCTTACCTTGTCTATGAGGTCTTTCCTAATAATTCAATTCAATTGGAAACGTTGAATGGTGAGCTCTTTCCTACCCGTACATCGGGAAGTAGATGTAAGGAGTACCGAGCTTGACTAGGCAACTTACCCTTGGAGCAAGAGATGTTTGGATTCATCCCCCGATGGTCGCCAATTATGTGAGCCCAAAAGGGTGCCCACATTTAGTCTTAGACCCTTGAAACGTTAGTTGATGCACTTTGAAGTAGCATGTTACTTCACAAAAATATAAAAAGAGTGAAATGTTAGTCTTAGAAGTACCATGTTGTAAGAGGCTAGGATGTGAGTTGTTATTGTGTTTTTACCTTCGGAAGGATTTGAGTGAATGAGGATAGGTAAGGAGAACTTGGATTGAGTAGTAAAGGAGTAGGCTAGTACAAATGGATGGAGACAACCAAAGTGACTCAAGAGGCAAGTGCATTCGAATTGGGATGAATGGAGGATCACATGGAGCGCACAAGTGGACCACCTCATCATGGCCACTTAATGGGGAAGGTCCAAGGAAGAATGCAAGGTGGAGGATAAGCAAATTCTCAAAGCACCAATCAAATCACGAGTTAAGCATCGTGGTTTGAATTAAGTGGTGAGCGACGATTTGGGAAAGTAAGGGGAGAAAGTTATGGCGGCGGAAAGCGAAGGAGGCTAAGTTTGGGTTGAAACATCCCAAGTTTGGTAAAGTGTGGTAGGTAGAAAGCCAAGGCTAGTTAAATGTTCGAATTAGGATCCTTGTTGATCATTTGAGGGAGGAAGGCTTAGAAGATAGGATTGGCGCCTACTAAGTAGGAGGAAATCTCAAGGGCTTATCGTGAGCCTTGAGGGTGCTCACCCCCTCAAGCTTACTATATAATCCCTCATTCTTCCCTCACTCATCCTCTCTTTCCTTTGTGCTCCAAGGCACCCCACGAGTTATAAGTGTGGGTGTGGGAAGCCATATTGGAGCACATGTGTGTGCTTAGTTTTTAGTTTGAGAGCCAAGGCTTGTTAGCCTTGAAGAGGGCTTGACCTCTTGGTAGAATTAGTGTTGACGTGAAGGATTTTAAAGTTAATTCATGATTCCAATTTGTGGTACTTAAGGTTCATGTTTTGAATACATGTGGTTGCAAGTTCCATGTTTAAGAGTTGAGCACTTGAGGTTGTGATGAGTGCAAAAATATACTTGTGTGGATTAATTAGTCTTAGTGAAGTTAGGAAATTCTCTCTCCCCCTCTCCTCTCTAGGATTTTAGGATTTTAGGATTAGAGAAGAATTGTGTGATTAGAAAGGGGTTGTTAGTAGAATTAGGAAAATTAGGTAGGAAGATTAGTTAAGGGCTTGAATAATTAGTGAGGTAGTTGGGGATTACAACTACAAAGTTGTGGGTTCATGAAGGAGCTGGGTTTATGAAGGAGCTGGGTTTGTTTAGTTAGAAGCTAAGAAGCTGGGTTTATGAAGGAGCTGGGTTTATTTAGTTAGAAGCTAAGGAGTTGGGTTCATGAAGGAGTTGGGTTTATGAAGGAGCTAGGTTTATGTAATTAGAAAGTAAAGAGATGGGTTCATGAAGGAGCTTAGTAGATAGCCTACTTAATTAGCTCATAGACAAGTAGTTAGTTACATTATGCTAGTTAGTGTTATGTGTGGCTTTCACAAGTAAATGTATTTGAGATTGACTATAGAGAATAGTGTTTTTTAACACTTGCATCCTCTCTTTAAAAATAAACCACGTGCACAAATTAATGGAGAATGTGGAGCACTCTCGCGATGGCAAGACAAAGTAAGCAAAGACCAAAGGTGCGAGGGAGAGATTGACATAAGTCACATAAGTATTTCTTAATACTTAAAGGCTTATGTACGGTATGAAGACACCAAGTGAGACCTCTTATAGTAGCGATACGGAATACACAAGTGATAGTTCAAGTGGTAGTATAGAGTCAACGGCACGGACTCCATTTAGGAGAGGGATATCCTTAAGGGCTTGTGTAGCTAAAGCGGCCGGATGGACGTTAGAAGCAAACAAAGACAAAATAGCACCCGAGCATAAGGAGGTTAAAATAACATAGTTAACTTGTGCATTCTCCACATACGTATTGAAATCGTACATTGAGTTGTTAAAAGTGAAGTTCCAGTTAAATCCAAGACCACTTGAAGGGTAAACCTTGCACTATGGACTCATCCAAGTCCAAATCCAATACCGCGGAGGAATGTGAGCCCAAACCCACTACTCGGACTACGGACGCTTAAGGGTGGGGGGTTTGGCCTCACAGCCCATCTTGCCCCGCGCCGACGTCCCCAAATCCAAGGTGCCCTTCTTCGTCCCCCCCTTGTTCACCGTTGTTTTCCTTATCTTGCATCCGCGTGACGAGAACTTTACGAACGTCCATCCCAAACCTCCCTCACTATTTTCCCCACTCCATTCTTATTCTTATTTTCCCATGGCGTTGTTTCGCAGGCGGCTCCCCGCTCGCTTGGTGGCCGGCCTTCCTCGACTTCTTCCTTGGATAGGCACGCCCTCAAGGCCGCATCTTCCGAGTCCGATCGTTGTTTGGCCCTCCGGAGAAGTGCAAGGCATTCCCTCTCGCAAACGCACTCGTATTCCACTTACAATACCACTTCGTACAATTCGGGAGCACGTCCAAATATATGGAAGAACGACACATATTCCGGCCAAGTCTACAAAAATGGCTACAGCCGCGGGCCGGAGATTTTCAAAGCCATGGAGGCCGCAAAAAACAAGGACACGGCCGCTAAAAAAAAATAGTGTGACGTACAAGTGTGACTAGAAACGTCCACGTGGTTCCTAAATGCATGTAGGGGTAGAACGTAGAGTATGGTTATTTATTCTATTTGAAGACTTTAATGGTATTTCCATTATATTTGAATTTCAAACCCATTTAATAGATTCAATTTCCAATCATTCTCCGCATCATCCCTTCCATTGGCAACAATTTCTCATATCATACGCATTTGTTTTCATGTATGCTTTACATTTTTGCTCATTTGATGCATTTATGTCGAATAATTGTTCCCAAAATTATCAATATGGGATTTTTATGTTCTCATTACTAGACCAAATTCGAAAAGCACGTTCTTGAATAGTCTCAAAATCATCAAAAAGTCTCCGATTAACGAATATAGTGTTTATAACATGACATTCTATTTCATTCATTTATTAATTGTTGTGTGTTTGGAGTAGTAAGATGATATTAGTATCACTAAATTCCATTGTTTTGTGGTAGTTTTAATTTCGCATATGAGCCGGAAGGTTACAAGAACTATAAAGAGACTCACTAAAATCACAAATGTGAAAATAGAGTTCAAAAAGATATGAGCAACTCAATAAGCGAGATTAATTAACAATAAGCATCATTGAACATGTTTCAACAATCGACAGTATTTAAATGGCAAATTTAACAAGAAGGATCCAATGCCACAACATGAACACACACTTGTGATGCTTTTGGGCATCCCCCTCCGAGGGAGCCTAAAAGCACCGCACAAGCCCTTCGGTGAAGCTGGCCTGCCTTAGTAGGTGCCCAAGCCAAACCTGGATGTTATGATTTTTTATGAATGTTTTGGTTTGTAGAGGACTTTGATAATCGTGTTATGTCCTTTCGATAGGTTGTGTCTAGATTTTAAGTACCTAAGGTAATTATCTAAGCTATATTAATTTTTCCTAACCTAATGTCGAATCTATCCTAGTCTAAGCGCAGACGCACCAGCCTTGGGATCAAAGCAACCTAACTCTAATGAATGAAATAACCTTATTTCTTACCTTGGGCCACACCTAATTCCTTACCTCTTATGAATTAAATTCTCTAAACGGGGGGACCTTAATTAAGTTCCACCCTCTCAATTTTCATTCTTAGTTTATTAGTTGATTGAACAGAGCCTATGTTATTAAGTTCATAAATTATGGCATCACCACCTATTTGTGCGGGTTTCTTGAAGGTTGATTGACACTTACACCCTCCGATCTTTACCGCCGGAGGGGATAGTATCAATCTTCCGAGTTAAGTTTCCGGTTGGTTTTTTGACCACAGGGGTTTTACATATTATGTTGGTTGTTAGTTAGTTTTATATGGTCTAACTACAAAATTTCAATTTGATGGGACCGGGGAATAAGGCAACCTCTGTGTTCAACCTGTTACACAATCTTCAAAGGTTGGGGCCATCACCTCCAATCATTGGGGCCAACAACATGATAATGGATTCGTGGGCCATTAATCCCACCTTTCCATCAACAACATTCAGAGTGGTCGTGTCAGTGATTAACCCAACTTCACCATATACGAAATTTTCTAATAATCAAAGCTACTACCACAACCATACCAAAGGGCCCCAAAAACAATGGAGTTGGATACCCCTTTGGCGGTCAAGTGATCAAACCACTTGACCTTACGAAATAGGTAAGTAGGTGAAGAAATGCATACCTTAGCCGCGTTCCTTCCAATCCTAAATGGAAGGCTAGGGCTAGGTGATTTACTTTAATGCTCTTCGTTTGATTGGACTCGATGTCGGCCGAGCCGCCACCTCCTCGCCTTGCTTCACTTCCCGAACGTTGATTTTGTCTCCATCCTTGAGCTAACTTGGTTGTGATTAAAACCTCATTTTAGTACACTATAATCTTAGCCCCATTCTAGTTAATTCACCTAATATACATCATTAGCTTTCTAAATACCTAAAATTCACTTTAATCGGATAATATTTGCAAAAATTACAAGGTTTGGAAACATGGTGTCTATTTAATCTATCCTTCAACTTCAAAAATCCATATTTAATTTATTACTCACTCAAATCAAGAGTTCCAAACATCTCTAGAAAGCTATCAAAAATAGCTATAAAAAACAAATATGAGATTTGCAGAATATGTCAAGATAGATCCAATAGTCTCCCTGTAATGCAGCAGTCAACTAAAAACGCTCAAACTATGTATCTCACCTTTGAAAATTCATAATTAATTCATTACTGAATCAAAATCACATGTTCTAAACAACCCTGGAAAGCCAAAAAAAGTTTTAATTAGAAAAAATTATATGTTCTTAGATTAACATTTTGGTAAGATCTAAATGAACATCCTAGTTTTTGCCTCAACTTTGGAAAATCATAACTAATTGCTATCTCAACCAAATTGCAAATGGAAATCGACTATGGATAACTATAAAAGATCTCTACAAAAAAAAAATACTAAATGTTGGTTTCAAGTGTTAACCTAAGCATTCAGGCCATCAACGGCCAAGATTTGCAATGCCTCAATATTTGACTTGCATTCTAACCTACCTTTACGGAAGAAGAAAAATGTTGTGTGTTCACAAACACACATTCTAACTAAGAGAAGGTAAGAAGAGTTTTCCTCAAGCCTTATTACTAGAGATATATAAAAGAAAGATTTTTCCTAAATACATAGAGGTAGGGCTTCGCCCACTAGTCGACAGAAAAGAAGGGATTTCCTTCTAACTACATCGATGTAGGGCTTCGTCCACTAGTCGAAAGAAAAGAAGGGATTTCCTTCTATCTACATCGATGTAGGGCTTCGCCCACTAATCAAAATCAATAAAGAATTTGCCTAACTACATTGAAGTAGGGCTTCACCCAAATTCTAAAAACTTAAGGGGAGGTTTGCAAGGTGAGAGGAGGGGATTTTTAAACCCTTTCAAAAAGTGGTTGGACCCCTCCACCACCGGTTCCATTCTTCGAGCCCCTTCCCAAATTTTCGCTCAGGGGTTTTCTCGGTCGAGGTTACCACCTCGTCGCCGAGGTGGCTCCGATGGGAATCCTTCTACTTTGTTCTAATATTCGCCATGAAGTTGGCACGGGGCAAGGGGGCAAGTGGCCTCCTTGCTATTTTTTTCTTCAAAGTCTTCACGCTAATTTGTCTTCTCACGCCAAGCACCTCTACTTGTCTTACATGACCCACACTAACTAATAAACTAACCCTTGCTTAGCTAGCCTCTACTAATTTAATCCTCTTAGCTAGTTGCTTTACTAGCTAACACTTCTTCCTGCTAAACTAGATCTTGCCAGGTAGCTATTTTTCCTAACTTAGCTAGTTTCTACTCCTAGCTAGTTTTCATTTTGACTAACTCTACCTAAACTAAATAGTTTTTCCTTCACGGGTGAAGGCCCGAGGTCCTCGGTAATTCAGCTTCCCATTTTGGACCAATTGCCAAATGAACTAATTTTTCCTCAATTTACTATTAATTCTAACTTCTAATGCTAAAATCCTAACTAAAAGTGACCCCGCGGAGTGGTGGACCACTCTGGGGGTTCACAACACTTCCTCATCAATTTGAGATTTAGGTGGAAACTTCTCAACTTCATATTTCAAACTCCCAAAAATTGCTAACGTGATCTACACAACTAGGTTGCCTTCACGAGTAGGTTACCTCAGTATACGTATAAATGATCTCGAGGGTCAAAACCAGATCACAAATATAGCAACAAAATAATAAACATTTATAATATTTTGGTACGGTGATAGCCTTAATATAAAAATAATATGAAATGTCAATATATTAATGTGGGACAACCTAATTGCACATATGAGTGTAGTTTGGGCTCTCAACGCAAACTATAAGTTAAGTGTAAAGCTTGGGGGCTTTATTCTTGAACCAAGGGACCAAGAAATTCAACAATGGGTGTGGTGAAGTCAAATGGAGAACCGAATGCAAGGGATGAATCGATGTGGCCAAGTTTCATCTAAATTGAAAATTGAGCTAAGTGGGACCATGAATATCGAAAGGCACGGTCCCCCAAAGTGCACAAGTGAACCAAGCAACCAACCAAACTGGACTTTGCAGTGTGCCCAAGAACACTAAAGTTTTTTTCCTATCTGGAGATTATATAAGGTAGAAATACCATAACCCGTGAAAATAAGGTGACTCGCATTGAAGATATGGTCTTACAATCTTGAGATAATTTTCCAAGATAGACGAGAAGGATTCATGAAGAATGCAAGTTGTTTCATATTTTTTTTGTCATCATGTACAAAAAAATTTACAATTTTTCAAAGTGGAAAGTTGTCAAAACCCCCTACTCGCTTACTAGATTCTTCCTACACCGAACACGGTAATCCACATTTCCATACAAAACATCACCTAAACATGTTAACTCATGAGTACATTAAACTTGACTCCCATTGGCTACACTAAGTGTACACGTATTGACTTGGCAGCCTCGCCATGATCGGTTTCAAAAATGGCACTTCACTATTACGACGGCGGTCTAGTACATAGGTAGAGGGTGGTTAACCGGTTTGGGTATTTCTACCTTGGATTAAGCTTACCTGATGGTCAAGACACTCAGGGCCACTTCACACATGAGCCAAGAGCCGTGACCATGAAATTGTGAGAGCCCAAAAGAAAGTGTCCAAAGGCCATCCCAAGATACCTCCAAAATCGTGTAGTGTGCTCACGGTTCCTCAAGTGTAGTGTGAAGTCATATGTGACCGGGCCCTCAACCAAATGCTATTTCAATGAATTTCTATTCATGCGGGTCCTCACACATGATAGAATAGAATAAATCAATGGTTGTGAGCATTTGGATTGCCATGGTCTCCCAGTTTTGTGTTAAGCCTACCTCCAAGAGGTGGTTTTTGAAAATAGTCCAAGTGACCATGAAACATGATCCATTCGATGCCATGTAGGAATCCACGTAGACTTGACATCCATCTTGCATTCACATACTCCGTTGATCCCTCAAGCATAGTGTGAAGCGAACTTGGACTGGCTCCGCCTTTTCCACCAATGAGAGTGCTTGAAATGTCATGGTCACGGGCTCTCAGTGTCATGTGTGAAGTGGCCCTCAACATGATTGTATTAAGGTGTTTAAGGTCACTTATATCCATTTTAAAGACAACCATGTCGAAGGTGATTCCACTGAAAACCAATCCACTTTCACGGGGGGTGATTTGGAAAAAAATTAGCTGGAATGGTGCGACCAAAGATATGGTGTACCTAAAATTTTGAAAGTTTTTAGAGGTAATATATGATGGATAAAAATATTCCATGTTAGATTATAACTAATAGAAGGTCCTATATAACATATCCAACTTACTTTTATTATAGATATAATATGTGGGACAAATAATCTTCATGTTGGTAATAGAGCATTTTTGTGTTGTTTGTTCCATTGAGTGTGTAATGGGAGCAATTTTGAAACCTAAGTTATTGAAGTTTAGAATTTTTGGTTGTCAATACAAAAGAAACTGCCATTTGGAACTCAATATTTCCTGGTGCCATTCCTCGATAACTCGGCCTTAATTTTGGCGTTCAAATTGGTAGAAATATCTCTCTCTTTAGTCTTTGGAATTCGTTTTTCTCATTTACTTCAATTTGTTATAATAAATTGAGGGGCTAAAAAAACACCCCTCTTCACAATTTGTGAGTAATTACATGGAGCATTAAAACATCATGAATTAGATGATTTGGTAATTAAATGGTCCATTCAATTAGTCCGGACCATCAAATCACCAGCTACAATAATACCCCTCAATCACACATGATATTCAACCCTCCCCAAGGAATTAACCCCCCACCTGCATACCACTTTTTAATTGCATTCTTCCTATTGGATATATATATATATATGTATGTATGTATGTATGTAAAAGAGAAAAATAATAATATTTGAGCTCCTATAATTGACCTAGATTCAAATATATATCACATGTATCTTCTCACCTTTGTTAGATATGACTGCATGTTCACTTGGTCTTTGCAATAGGTTGAGTTAGGTAAGCTTTTTATCTCGTAGACTAGATAAACTTTGACTTCAACATTTGTTAGGATCTCATATATACTATTGCCTATGCCGATGTAGAAAGTACATAACCGTGCCTTTAAGGACTTGGGGTTTGTGGGCGCCTATCCATTGTGGGTGAAGTGGCTCTAATAAAATTACCGTTCTTATAAGTCAAAGGCAAATTCATTTTAGCTTGTCCACATTAGATTGATTCAAAATAAATGTGATGTCATTTCTAGAGTCAAAATTTGTTTTAAAATAATATACTTGGGGGCATGCATGTATCCTAAAGTGCTCTAGTGTACTAAAATCAATTTTTTGTGTCAAACGCCTAAAAGTAGTAGCAAAGTGTTGTTTAAATTGGATTTTTCCATGGTGGCCTCTATTGTTGTGTTAAATACTCAAATATAGAATATTAAGATGAGATCTTCAAAATTTACCATCAAAAGCAATGCTCAAAAGCAAATCGCTATATTTGGTTTTGGACACAAAATTTCACGGCCTTAAATATTTTGAATTTTTATTCTTTTCATATTCCTTAGATTCATTATAAACTTAAGGGCATCATCTTTTTCTTTTTCTTTTGTAGTAAACCATCAATTCAATGTAATTTTATCATATTTTAATAAAATATAGACAGTTGTTTGTTCAATATCACCTACTTGCACACCACTTACATTGTCTTCTACAACATGTAGACTTCTCTCAAAATTTATTTTGACAGCATAAATCATGTTTTATGTCAACCTTCTTTTCAAATGTGTGTGATTTTTTTCTCCACAAAATTCAAAATTATTATATAATTTCAATCACTTCTACTTAAACCTATGCAGGGATTAGAAGCTATCCACTTTACAGTGCTTGCATCGACTTCTAGAACTTAAAAATGTAAAAATAGTTCGTTGCATTTTCACCTTCTTAATGGACGAGTTTACGCAAACATCACAAAATTCCTTGAAGAGTTAAATGCTCGATTTATCATTTGATTCGTGCGGTCATCACCTAAGTTGTGCAACTTTCCAATTCAAGATTTTTGCTCACACGCAACATAAGCTTGCTCGGACTTTTCTTCTATCTTCACGACAACTGCATGCTTCTCGGATGCTCCTGCCCGAACTTAGTCAGGCCACGAACTTTCTATTGCAGGCGGTGATAGATTGGTGGACCCATGTCTCCTAAGGACTTGAAGCTTCATAAAATTCACACGATCAAGTTAAGGAAGAACGGGATCCCATTCACGTCGGTGTCGCAAACACACACCGATGTTACTTTTATTTTATTTTATTTATATCTTAAGGTAGTTTTGCAACATGTTTCCAACACTTTCGCGAGTTTAGGTACATTTTGAGTGATTCGGTTTTACATCCAATGATCTTGTTAGATTAGCCTTTCAAAGCAGATTTGAAAGTCATATGACTAGATCTATTTGGATTTTGACTCATATCTCAATGTTTCACGTAATTTTTAAATCAGTTTGTCTAAGCTCTCATTGTTGTCATAGGTGATGATTTGCTTGTGCTATCCATCTAGGTTATGCATGGATAGCATTACCTGGGGTAAAGTGCTTGTTGAATAACTTAGGGCATGGTCTTGTCTAAACTCTCAGGAGTGTGGAAAAGTGGGACCACAACTAACATGCCACATTTGCATATAATGCCTCACATATAATTCACTAAAGTGTAACACATGCAAATCCATGGCCATGTCTATGTTGGAGCCTCCACTCACTTGTTTTTATTATAGATTGCTACACACTAGACATTTTGTGTGTACAATACATATGGACCCCTCCCTATGCCTCCATTTGTTTTTTGTTTTTGAAACCATGTAACATGTGTTTTGTGTCATCATATACTTGATAAAAATCCATAATTAAATTGAATCCACCTTGAGTTCATTATCCATCATTAACAGAGTTGGGGAGGGGTCTATGTGACCACTTAAATAGAACGAGAGTTTTTATCTCAAGCTCGTGTAAGGTATGGAGGTGTCATTGGTTAGATTATCTTGTTCTCCATCTTTTATTTGCGTCATCAAATTTTGTTAGGTTGCATCAGCAAATCTATGGTAAAACATCAACAATGCCATATTGAGAAACGGGACCTTCCCGAAATTAGTTATGCTTATCAAAAGTGCATGTTTGTTGATTCCCTGACCAAGTACATAAGGTCCTCCCAATTGTGTTCATTATTAGGTGTGGACTTCTTAAAGACATAATCCAATCTCTTTAAACATGTGTCATCATGGTGTTTGTTCTTTGAATCTCTTCACCTAACACCACATACTAAATCAAACATGGGTGTCCGATTAAGAAAAACTAACCGAATAACACTTGCATACCTTAACATTTTCCACTAAACTCGGATCCTAAAACTTGACATGACACTAATCTCTGCGATTCATCATAATTGCCAACCGAATGAGACAATTCCCAATCCGATCCATCATCCAGAATGTGTGACATGAAATTGGAAGTGCTCATAATAGGGCCACAAACCTCTACACATGTCGTGAAAATTAGCTCAGTACAACTTAACGGCGAATGATAACCACATAACATACTTCAGCTAGCTAAGCATGTCATGTGGACCCCAAAATAAAACAACAAGATCCCTGACAGGCCAGAGCTTTCTGTCAGAATCTAATTTCAACAGAGAAATATCAACAATGGCTATCCATATGACATTGTCGAACATAGAAGTCATACCCAATATTTAAAAAAAAAGATGACCCACTCTCAGTACACCCTAAACTCCGTAATATCAACCTCCATAATGTCACTCACTCTCTAATATCCTGAAACCCTAGGGAATGGATGTTTGTAGTTCAAATCTCACTCCTTATTGTCACCTTTCTCTCCCTTATATCACGAATTTTGTCATTAATGCAAACCACCAAAGAAGTCAACCCACACCCTTGCATTGCGCCATGTGTCAATATGTGGAGTGTCACCTTCTTATTCTTCTTCTTCTTCTTCTTATGCCACTTGTTGAATGTTGGTGCATGCATCCGCCACATCGCCCAGGAAGGCGAAGCGGAGTGGACCACACCACACCATTTAGTATGTTGCACTTTGTGTTATTCCAGAGTGTCACATGCTACACTAATTCACTAGTATCACGCATCCATGTTAACACTACAGAACTCCGTAATATCACGTGCACTCAATTGCCACAGGTGTGATACTACGGAGTTTAGAGTGTAATGTTAGGCCCCCGGAATAAAACAACGAGATCCCTAATAGGCCAAAGCTTTCTGTCTGAATCTAAGTTCAACATAAGAAATATCAACGATGGCTATCCATCTGACACTGAAGAGCATGGAGGTCGTACCCAATATTCCAAAAGAGAAACACGACCCCACCTCTCAGTAATTGTTATGCACTTGAACATGCAGCAGGCCCGAAGGAAGAAAAGAAGGAAGGTAGCAAGCAAGGAGGGTCAAATTTCCTCCAGGGACCCACATTTGAACACTTTGGGAAACGATCCGATCCACCGTAGCTTGTGTACCTGCTTCCTGGCAACAGGGAGAGTTCGGAAATGACTCGAACTTTCTTTTTGGGCTTTGTGATCAAACAAGCACTGTCAGTCTGTCTGTCTGAGGTGGGATTTAGAAGATCGTCTGGATCGCCTCAGCTTGCAGCAGCTAATTGCTTGTGAAATTGTGTAAAGACGTTCCAATTCGCGCGATTTGGGCATGTGGGGAGGGAGAGAGGGTGTGTGTGCATGAAGCAGTGCAAGTTGTAGTAGCGTTATCAGGGTTGGAGGATCGTTTTGAGGCGAGTGAGGTGGCAAGATGTGCTGCGAGAATTGCAGGCCGCTGGGGTTCCTTATCGGGCTGCCATTTGCGCTCGTCTCCTTCATTCTGTCGGTCATTGGTGTCTTGCTATGGGTCATCACGTGAGTTTCCTTCAAACATGATGCATTCAAACTTCTTGAGTGTGTAGTATATTGCCATTACTTCAATGCTAAAACTATGTCGAACTCCGACACAAAGATCTTTCCATCGGGAGTTGTTCGACTCCCCATGCACAAATCGTTCTTGGATTGATTTGATGTTTAATCCAGGTTGTGCACACATCAATTTTGGATTGTCTAACTCGTTGCATAATTGATTCCTCCTGCGTTGTATGTCTCCAGTCGCCATTTGCTCACATGTTAAGTACAACAAAATATGGTTAGTCATCATTCAACATCAACTAACCGACCAATTAAGTAAATCGGGATACCACAATCACGCTTGGATGTAGGTAACGCTAATCCTTCACACCGTGGAGGAACAATTTGGTTGTTTGTTCATTAATAGTAGAACCCTCTCGTCATATTATCTAAAAACCCCATCTTACATTGGGTCTTCCTATGTCTATGGTAATTGATTACAACGTTCAGAAGAAAAGAAAAGAAAAGAAAAGAACTCATGAAGCTGTGAATCTAGGGGCACTTTTGGATAATTTGGTAGTGACAGTGATCAACTGAAATTTGATGGTTAAAAAGGAAAGGTAGCCACTGAACTAGGGAGGATCTTATGTGTATGCACACGACCACGTTGCATTTCTCAAGCATTTAAGTGTTGCAATGACTAACCTTTTTGAGAATGATTTTTCCTACTCGCTATAAACAACTATCCACATGTCGGTTGAAGATAACCTGCAAGTCATGCTCCCTCCTAATTGTGGCTCACATGGTTAAATGGAACCGGCGGTCAATTTCTTTGCTCTTAGTAGTACCCCAAGTTGAGAAAACCCCATCTAACATTGGGACCCAATGTTAAGGTCCATCTACCTCAAGCTCAAGGGAAACAAACATGCTCATGTGTACCAGTGTCCAGGGAGATTTTTGGGCAAAATCGGTCAAGATCCTAGTGTTTCCCAGTCCAACTGGTTACATGTTGCGATCTTTCGGTTTTCCTTTATTAATTTGAGGTATATTCCACAGATTCCTCTAAAATGAACAGTAATTTTCGTGTGACGTCTTGAATCAACTTCAACCGGTTATTTCTCAATCTCAACCGGTTTCATCTGTAACTAGCAGTCGGTTCTCCCCTTTCGTTGATGTGTACACCACTCATGCAGGGGCAGAAATATACTTAGAAGTTAGCACTCTAGACAGTTAAGTTAATTCTTGTTTCCTGTCATAATCTATGACATGCCGTTCTTAGAACAAATTTTCAGGCCTTTCTTGTACGTTGAATCGATGAGAATACAATGTATAGAAATTGGAGTGAATAGGGGTCCCAATGTGCAATAGGGGGATTTTAAAATGGGGGCACTTAGAGGGGGAGAAAAATCGTTACTTCATTCAACCATGTGATTCACCACCACGGCGAGGAAGGACCACTTGCAAGTGACCTTGAACTAACACTATATAGTTACCCGTACGTAGCAAGTAGGAGGAACGACTTCGAAGTGGGGTGGTCATTGCAACCCTTTGATGCTTCTAAATGGAAAGCATTTTGTCAAGTGGGGGGTGGTCACCGAAACACTTAGATGCTTGAGGAATAGAAGGCAGGTGTTTGCATACATATAAGAGAGAAACCTTCTTCAAGAGCACTACTTTTCATGTGGACTTGTGTAATCACAACCCAACAAACACAAGTTTGCACTTGAGTCGTGTGGGTAGGAAATACTTTGCTTTCGCCATGATGCGGATCCCTTGTTTTCTGTGCCTCTTATTTATTTTTCTTGGCATGAAATAGCAGATGCTAATGCCAATGCTAATGAATCATACCAAAAGAAACCACCTCCAACACTAGTAAGTAACACTCGTCCCATCGCCATGTTCCGTAATCTCTCTCTCTCTCATTCAATATTTGATGGGACCAAGGCAGAGGACAAAGAGCAACATTCAGACTGCAGCCCATGTGGGATTCTGTATTATATTTCCTAAACTTAGTGTTGTATTTGACATGGCAGGGTGCCCCTGATGTTTTGCTGCCCCTGTATCATCTGCCTCACACTTGTGGTAGAGCTGGCCATCAGCCTCATCAAAGCTCCTTTCCGAGTTATGACTTGGTTCACGGACCAAATCCCCTGCTAATTATCTCAAGCCGTGCCTTCCTGAATCCGGACTTAAAGTTAGCTCTTAGGATCAGCCATGTCGCCTGTTGTAATTAAACTCTGTGAATTCTTAGGTTCTCATGTCATCTGCTTGCTTACAACTGGACAAATGATGTAGTATTCCTATCTATCTCTCAGTAAGTACTTATTAGTAACTCTTCTGAATCTCTTCTCCCAGTTCTTTCTGATTCTTCTAAACTACTCTAGTGTAACCTAGTGCTAAGAGGAGGTTTATTGCAACTCTAGTGTAATTCTAAAATACTCTAGTGTAACCTAGGAGGAGTTTATTGCAGCCCGGGCCTGTAAAAGGGCTTCTTTGGCATATTAGACGAAACGAATTACATGACCTATGATACGGATTACATAACTGGCGAGAGGAGAATGGATGACCGCGAGTTGCTGGGTGCTTGAAGCTACAATAGCAACGAGAGAACCACCTAAGATGTTTATGGGGCATAATTGGTATGTTCATGTACAAAAATTGGAGGTTATGGACTCAGGAGAGTGGATGATGAGTTGCGATAGCAATGAGACATCCATCTACTCAAGTTGTTTATGTAGTCCTAACCAGTCTTCTCATGGATGGAATTTCGAACAGAACCTAGAGGTTATGGATGGAATGTTGTTTGCATGGATAGAAAAAGCACAAAGGATCCAAAGTTGTTGGAATTGCTCTCCACTCGGATTAGCAACCGATTAAATGACCTTGAATCAAACTTGTTGGCTCCAACGCCGCACTCTGCAGCTTCATGGATACAAGTGGAAATGTGCTTCTTGTCATATATAGTGCACCAACTCTATTCCAAAGTGTGTTTGTGTGTGTGTCTATATATATATATGGATGGTGTGCTTCAGTAACTGGACAGAAATTGTGTACTCTACTCTATTTTATCGAGTATCTGGTGGTGCAACCTTGTACCAATTAGTGTAGGTACTATTGCAAATTAGTTTTATTTCAAGTTTCTAGCTGATGACCAGTATGGGCCAATGAACTTCTCTTTCCTTGCCTCACTTCGGGCTCAGTCCTCTGTAAATTCTAATTTAACAGCTTCCCAGTGAGTCTATCAATGGGGGCTCTACTCCTCACCTAATGTGTATATATATATACCTCATAGAATATAATTGTTCAGAACATTTATTTGGATTTGTTGTGGAGATCACTTTTTAAATAGAGAAGAGAGGTTGTCGCTCAGCGATCGGGAAGATTTTTGGGCATAATCGGTTGAGATCCTGGTGTTTGCAAGTCCAACCGGTTGCATGTTGACATCCTTCAGTTTCGTTTATTAAATTGGGGCATATTCTATAAATTCCTCTAAAATGATCGGTAATTTTCCTGCAGTCTTGAACTTCAACCAGTTATTTCTCAAACTCAGCCGGTTCATCTGTAACTAACTGCCGGTTCTGCCCGATCATAGGTCAGGCTGGAAACCAGTGATTCACGGTTTGACCTTGAATATTTTGGTCTCTTTGGCAGATCTTTATGGAATCATCCTATCACAATTGTCAAAGTTATCCTCAGGCCCATTCAAACCCACAGAAGGCTGAATAATGTAATGGCCAAGTTATGGTGCAAGTCAGAAGGAATGTTAAAATTGATGTTGCAATGCTCTGGTTACAACTCGATCATGTCCAGCACAACAAGATCTGTGCCTAGTATTTATCACATGCATCCAATACAGTGATAGCCAACCTATGAGTCATGCCACACTTGTAGTACTGTATGTCATCTCACCATTTTGACGAGTTCAAAAGAGAGAGTATAGATGTGGTCACCGCTCAAGATCTTCATTTCTTCAAGTTTGATGTGCCCAAGTGTCCAGTCCATTTTAACATATATCTTCAAGTTCAGTCATTGAACTAATGTCATGTGAGAACATGATCACCAGAAGTTCAAGGGTTTTAAGAGCTCAGGCACTAACAGATATTCATGTCAACATACACTTCCAAGATTATTGCAAGCCATATTACTACAACTCTCATGGCAGACACTATTAATCAGCCTACACATGAGAACAAAATCCTTGAAGAACCCCAACAACTGTTTTCTTTTTTAAAAAATTAATTAATATTGAAGACAAATGAAACACACTATCCCTACAACCATTTCCCTACAAACAACCACACACAAATAAGATGTAAGTTAAGTCAACCAACTGCCAACTACACCTTGCGGTTGGGGTTGACACACTGGGTTTGTAGACCATTTTCTAGTTGAAAAGCTTTAGGTGAAATAAAAATTTGAGTCATTTGGAGAGAAAAAAAAGGATATTAGATTTATTTATCCATGTTCACAACAAATGGTATGTCAAACGGGTTTACAACTGAGTGTGATAGATTGGCTTGAAAACCTACTCTTTTGTAGATTTTATATTACCGTAGCATCATGGCACCCTAATTGATTCGTTTATGAAATGAAGGTGTTGCTTGTCACCTAAGTACTGATTCAAACCCATGACAAAGTTGATGTAGCACATAAATAATGAAAGTTCGGCATTCAAAATGTTGAACCTAGGCCGCAATACTACGGTGTATGTCACTTTGTTGTCAATCTACGAATCAAGTATGTATATTGTAGCCGATTTTTCGATTGCTCTCGCCAACGTGGCAAACTTCTGTTACATAGTGAAGAGCAATCTTAGGGCATTTTACACATGAACCAAGAGCCGTGATTATGAAAATCTAATGGTTGTTGAAAGTCTCTAAAGGCCGTACCGTGGGAAATAGATATCCAATTTTGTAATTGATGGACCCTCAAGCTCTAGTGTAAAGTGAAAGTGAATCATGTTGAGGAATTGCAAGATATTTTATGGACAATCCAAAACACACTCTAAACTCCATAATATCAATCTCATTAATGTCAGTCCTTCTCTTATATCCTGAAACCCTAGGGAACAAATGTTCTTAGTTAAAATCTCGTTCCTTGTTATCATGTTTCCCTCCCATGTATCACAGGTTTTGACATTAATATAAACCACCAAAGCATTCAAACCACACGCTCACACGCATCCCATTGTCATCATTGTGATTATTGTCATTATTGCAATGTTGATTTTGTGTTATTCCATAATGTCACATGCTACACTAATTCTCTTTTATCATACACCCATGTTAACACTACATTATACCTTAATATCATGTGCACTTTGGTTGCCACAAGCATGATATTACAAAGTTTAGAGTGTAGTAGGTAGTCCAACGCCCCACCATGGCAACATACTAAAATTTCTAGGAGACAATTACCAATTTAATTGCTTACCACAACCCCTAATTTTGCGTGAGATCCGCCTCTTTCCGATGAACCTGATGCAATATCCAATAGACCATAAAACATTATCCACCTGGTGCCATGTAAGATCTAGATGCCATGTACTTTTTTCATCCTTTCGAACTTCATTAGTCCCGCAGGCCCTCAGGGTCTAGTGTACAGTAAACTTGGACCGTCTCCAGCTTCTCGACCCAATCACATAATTTGTATATTAGAGGTCAAAGGCCCTCAAGCTCTAGTGTAAAGTGGCCCTTAGTATATATCCACCTCCCTATCCACACCTTTCTTTTGTATGTTGTAGGGAAGTATACAAATCGTATTCAACATCGTTGTAAGACGATTTTGTCACTTGAGCAATGAACAGGCAGATCCAACCGCTAGTTACAGATAAACCCATTGAGTTTGAAAAATGTCCGGTTCAAATTCAAGGAATGGGGAAAATCACTGGTCCATTTAGAAGAATGTACAGAATCTTGCTCAATTCAATACAGAAAAACCGAAAGATGTCAACATGTACCTGGTTGGTGTTGGAAACACTAGGATCTCGACTAATTATACCCAAAAATCTCCCCGGACACAGGGCTCGAGCAGTTCTATCATCTACTGCTGTTTCTTGACAGAATTTATTGCAATTTGACTTGCAATTCTACCAGGGGTATAACAGGTTCCATCACAACAAAACCCTAGCTTAGTCCATGGTGATTGTCAAGTGGGGAATGTACACGAACTGTTGGCAAATAGACTTAATATGATATCATCATTGAGTACACTGTACTTAAGAGACGTAGCCCTAAAGTGGTTGGTAACCTTAAATGGTTTCTAACAAACAAATACATACCCGAGTTTGAAATGTACATGATACACCCTAAACTCCGCAATATCAACCTCCATAATGTCACTCACTCTCTAATATCCCGAAACCCTAGGGAACGGATGTGCGTAGTTCAAATCTCACTCCTTATTGTCACCTTTCTCTCCCTTATATCACAAATTTTGTCATTAATGCAAACCACCAAAGAAGTCAACCAACACCCTTGCATTGCGCCATGTGTTAATATGTAGAGTGTCACCTTCTTATTCTTATTCTTCTTTTGCTTCTTCTTATGCCACTTGTTGAATGTTGGTGCATGCATCTGCCACATCGCCTGGGAAGGCGAAGCGGAGTGGACCACACCACACCATTTAATATGTTGCACTTTGTGTTATTCCATAGTGTCACATGCTACACTAATTCACTAGTATCACGCATCCATGTTATCACTACAGAACTTTGTAATATCGTGTGCACTTTGGTTGCCACAGGTGTGATACTACGGAGTTTAGAATGTATCTAAAAGAAATTCATTAAGAAAATTCATGAGCATTTTTTTTTATGAGTTTATAAGATATTCCTTTTGATTTCATAATAACTATTTAAACTATCATGTTTCTCATTTGAATTTACGAATGTGTTTATGTGAAACTTAGGATTCTTAAATGATAAATCCAAGGCTACAAATGTTAAAATTGTTGGAAAAGTCCACTTGTAGGCACGCATGCCTTGCCACGCTTTTGCACTAGACATTGACGCATATGAGTATCCAAACCAATGACCGCGCCCATGATAAATGAATTAAAAATGCTCTTCTGGATGTTTTGCAAAAACTATAATTCACCCAAATCTTTGTGTTTCTTCCTACCAATATTTTAAGGGAGAGAAGGGATTAAAATTCACTTCTAAGAGTTGACAAAATTTTGTCACTAAGAAGCAAAGCTTAATGACACCTATCATGGAGGATGAAATGGCATAGAAGCACTGTACAGCTCAGTTACTTTTGTTTTCATCATAATTGACTTCTCAAATGGGACAAATTTTTGACCCCCTCTCACTGCTTCATTATCCCTTGCAATAATAATAATAATTATTACTATTATTACTATTTTGGGATCATAAGAGATGCGTGACCCTTGGCTAGTTTTTCTGTCAAGTGGAGAGAAGATTTCACGGCCGGGAATCAAACCGAAGCCCATCGTGCAACTAGGCAACCTTGAAGATGTCGTCAAAGGAAACCCATTGCCCCCATGTCATTTCGGTCATTACTACTTACTCCACAACCGGCCACCGCTTGTGGTCACTCGCCCATGCAAATTCACGGGAACAGCATGGCCATTGGAGGGCTTCAAGGACAGGCCCACCGCCTCCTCCCTTCCTCCTTCACGGGCATTCGCAGTTCGATGGTTGAGAAGAGACCAGGACTGGTTGCAGCGAGATCATGACATTCGAGCCGGTGTCCTCTCCCTCTCATCATCATCATCATCATCGTCACCGAAACTGGAATTGGAAAGAAAGTATCGTGACTGTCGAATTGGCCAAATGCGAGCGAAACCTTCATCAGATTGGAGATATATGTGCATTGTTATAATGGAATTGGAAAGTAAGTATCGTGACTGTTGAATTGGCCAAATGTGAAACCTTCATCAGATTGGAGATGTATGTGCATTATCATAATGGAATTGGAAAGTAAGTATCGTGACTGTCAAATTGGCCAAATGCGAAACCTTCATCAGATTGGAGATGTATGTGCATTATTATAATGGAATTGGAAAGTAAGTATCGTGACTGTCGAATTGGCCAAATGCGAAACCTTCATCAGATTGGAGATGTATGTGCATTATTATAATGGAATTGGAAAGTAAGTATCGTGACTGTCGAATTGGCCAAATGCGAAACCTTCATCAGATTGGAGATGTATGTGCATTATTATAATGGAATTGGAAAGTATCGTGACTGTCGAATTGGCCAAATGCGAAACCTTCATCAGATTGGAGATGTATGTGCATTATTATAATGGAATTGGAAAGTAAGTATCGTGACTGTCGAATTGGCCAAATGCGAAACCTTCATCAGATTGGAGATGTATGTGCATTATAATGCAGCGGCAGCGGCGAGAGGGAGTTATTGCATACAAATGGGATCTCTCAATTATCCAACAATACACCCCGAAATAGCATGTTGGATCCTGGAGGTTGTGTCTCGTTAGCTCCTTTGGCATTGGAATCAGCAGTGTCTGGGGAGAATTTCGGGCATAGCATGGTCAGAATCCTATTGTTTCCAAGTCCAACTGGTTACATGTTGTGTGTGATCTTCCGGTTTTGCTTTTATTAATTTGAGGCATATTCCATAGATTCCTCGAGAACAATCAGTGGTTTTTCCTGAAGCCTTGGACTTCAAACGGTTATTTTCTCAAACTCAACCAGTTCGTCTGTAACTAGCGATCGGTTCTCCTCGTTCATTGCGGGCGTGCTTTTTAAACATCACGACATTCGAGCCGGTGTGTCCTCGTCCTCTCTCATCATGATCGGGGTTGGAAATTGTCGCTCTCAAATCCGCCACATCGATTCCTTCATCCAACTAGAGGTTAGTTTTGCATGGCAATGAGCAAGAGGGATTGGAGGTATGCGGGTGTTCTTTGGTCACTTTTCTTAATCGGACCCCTCGATTGGTGTGTGGTTAGGTGAAGATCAAAGAACAAACTCCATAAAGGCACATGTTTAGAAGAGATTGGACTATGTCTTCAAAAAAATTCACACTCAATAGTGAACATGATTGGAAGAACATATGTATTTAGTTATGGAATCCACAAGCATGCATTAAATCAACATCATTGAATTAGGGATGGTCCAAATTTCAAACCAAATTTACCCTCATAGATTTGCCAATGTGACACAAGTTTCATTGTGTAAAACTATTCAGTAGAGTTTGAAGAACATGAAAAATGAACCAAATAAGACCCACACGCCTTAGGAATGAGCACAAGGGAATTATTGCATTTCGAACGTACTAGTGTCGGTTTGGTATAAAGGCGAATGTCGGTGTCAAAGAACCTTCCCTCTGGGTACACAAAAAATTTACCAATCAATTGTTGATATTTGGTGGATATGTCACAGTGAGAGAATCTTGTTGTACCCGAGTTATTATTAGAGTCGATACCGTTCTAAATCATATTGATATTAGGGCAATTTTGCCTAGGTACGAAGGTATCTAAAATCCTTTGGATATCTATGATGATACTGTTCTTTTTTAAGACCACTTGACACCAACATCAGCCTCAAAGACTCCAAACTAGTCTACCACGACACATTTAAAATGACTTGTCTACAAATCTATAGGGGATAGGTTTTCATTCTAGATGGATGAAAGGTGCATTTGTATGAAACAATGTGCAAGAGGGAATTATGGCATAAGCCAAGGCACTCATCTCTCATCATCCACCAAAAACACCTTGAAATTAGTTGATTTGATACTAGAGCCATATGTAAAAACCGGAATTAGTCTATTGAGGCACATTGGGGATGAATAAAACCACAAACTTATAAAGGCCATGTTTTGGTCCGAGACGACCCTAAACTACCGGATGATGGTGGAGGGATACCCAAATCTCAAGGAAGAGGTTGGCGGTTCGAATCCCGGCTGTGAAATCTCCTCTCTACCTGACGGAAAACTTGCCAGGTGGTCAACTGCCTCCTGTGCTTTGGCGTTGGCCTGTCGGCCTTCTGTCTCAATATATATATATATATATATATATATATATATATATATATATGCCATGTTTTAAACATCATGACATTCAAGTTGAAGTCCTCTCCTCTTTCATCACCATAGATATTGGAAATCGTCACTCTCAAACCCACCACATCAGTGCCTTCATCTATTGGAGGTGATGTGTATTGTATCAAAGAGAGAATTATGTTGCAAAAAAAGGTACTTGCCTCTCATTTATTTAACAAAATCACCTTGAAATAGCATGTAACATGGAGGTTGTTTTCTTTAGTTGATTTGGTTTTGACACCCCCATAACATAACACAACTCCTTGGTGGTGTTCTATGAGACCAAACATCACCTGAGCATAAATCTCCTTTAATTTCGGGATCCCCGTCTATGGGGAACACTCATGTTATGTATTGTGAACACTCAGGTTGTGTACTATGAACTTTGACAAGTAATTGCAAATTATCATAGTATCCTAATAAAAACCTCTTTGTTTGGAAATAGACAATCACATAGCTACTTAGTAATGTTATGAACTTCAAAAATCCTGAAATAATATAGTGAAGGATAGTAGAAGTTTTAAACATCATGACATTCAAGTCGGTGTCCTCAACCTCTCTCATCATCATCATAGAGATTGGATATTGTCACTATCAAATCGGCCAAATCAAAACCTTCTTTCAATTGGAGATGTCAATGCATTTATAATGTGACGAAAGGGAGTTAATGCATACAAAGTTATCGCTCGTTTATCCAACAAACACTTTAAAATAGTATGGAATGTCGAGGTTGTTTTTCTTAGTTGATTTGGCACTGAATTTGTCTTCAATGCCCTCATATTAGCCTAGTGAGGCACATTAAAGATAAAAGAACCACAAACCTGCAAGTGTCTAAGGAGATTTTTTGGAGATAATTGGTCAAAATCCTAGTACTTCCAAGTTCAACCGGTTAGATGTTGTGATCTTTCGGTTTTTCTTCATTAACTTGAGGCGTATTTGATGGGTAATTTTCCGGAAGTCTTAAACTTCAACCAGTTATTTCTCAAACTCAAACGGTGCATCCATAACTAGCGGTATGTTCTCCCCGCTCATTGCTTTTAACATTATGACATTTGAGCCGGTGTCCCCTTCTCATTCATCATCATAGGAATTGGAACTCCTTCACTCTCAAATCGGCCACATTGATATCTACATCCAACTGCAGATGAATGTGCATTATAATGTGGTCAGAGGGAATTATTGCACACCTATCATTCATCCACCAAAATGTCTTGAAATAGCACACAATAACATTGAGGCTGGGTTGTCAAGTTTATTGGCTGGCATTGAAGCAAATTCCAAAGACCTTGAATTATTCTTGCGCATAAATTGAGACGAATTTACCACAAGACTTTGTCCATCATGACATTTGAGCCAATGTCCTCCCTCTCTCATCATCATAGAAATTGAAAAGTGTCATTATCAAATTGGCTACATCAATCTCTTCATCCAAGTGGAGGTGTGCATTGTAATGGGCGAGAGGGAAATAAGGAGAGAGAATGAAAAAAGGAAAAAGGTACATCGATATTCATGTGTCAACGTGAATATGAACCTATTTTCCTTGAGTTCATCATGATGTTCAATGGTGCAGGTTAAGGCATATGGCCTTCCTTTTGGAAGGTGGGTTCTATGTAGGGGGGGGTGGATGCGATTCCTGGTTGTGGAAGTGGTTTCTTGCAAGGAAAATATTGTATAATTTCAATTGGTGCTAATTGATATTGGAATGATGATGTGGTGAACATATTTGTTCTTCAAAAACAACAAGGGGTATACAAAGGTTGTCTTCCACTGGTAATACACATGTACAAATGATAAGATAGGGGCAAGGATTTGTGGCGTCTACATCAATTTGCTGATGAGGAAGCCGAAAATGCAACGAACTGTTCTATGCCCAGAAAATGACACTTTGAATCTGGAAACAACACCCGGGGAGTGCACTTAATGCTAAGACTAGGAATCACGTGAGTGCGTACTTTCGACCCCCCTATGTATGTACTAAAAAATCCTTTAATTTTTTTAAAAATAATATGAAGTTGTTAAACACAATCTAAAGTTATTCTTGTATAAATTTCAAAAAAATACTCACTTGTAAATATTTTTAAATTGATTTTTGAAGCGAAAAACAACACATTTCAGTTCAAACTTCTATAAAAAAATTTAATAAGATTTTAAAAACTTTTGGTCCTGAAATTTACACCAAATGATAGGCATATACGTAATGATTTAGCACCTAAAAAATCTTAATTTAAAAACTATTTCAAGGTCAAGTACATAGGGGGGTATGCTATTAAAACGCACTCACGTGTATTCCTAGTCTTAGCATTAAGTGCACTCCCCGGGAAACAACATCAAAGGCCCCAAATCAATCTAGCGAAGTCTAATTAAAATTAATCAACTTTCAACTTGTAGAGGACTTGTTTTTACTAGAGCCCCTCGATCCACAATGGGATGAGTTTACATAACCACCATGAACTCCAAGCCGACAACAATTGTGACGTTCCAGTTGAATAAAACAGTACTCAAAATTTAAGAGATATTTCTTGGGCTTGTGTGGGCCTAACTTCTACAATCCTCAAAGTTTTTGAAAATAACCATTTATCTAACAATGGCAAGTCGCCATGTCACCATTTTGTGCGCAAATGATAACTCCCGATATATCTAGAGAAACCAGCTTGTAGAGATTAGGGCATTCTTGATTTCAAATAATTGACAAGATGTGAGAAGCTCTTTGATGGAGGAAGAAGAGGCAAAGCCTCTGCTTCAAAACCTAGGGATTTGTGCCTTGATCAAAATGCAACAAGGACAAATCTATGGTCTAACAATAAATGCAAATGCAAGCGGAAGATACAAGAAGATTCAACCAATGTAGTTGGAAAACATGCAGAGCTAAGATCTAGTTCTATAAAGGAGTTGGGATCAAAATATGGCAAAGCATAGCGTTGAGGAAGGATTTGCTACTACAGAGTAGAGGCGAAGGATAGGAAGTATGGAAACATTTGTGGAGAAAGTTTGAAACGGGAATGGTGTCAAATTTGATGTACTAATGATAGAAACAATAGGCTAGATAGTGGGGGAAGGCCCAATGCACAATACGGAGATGACTGAAGTAATTATCGAGGTATTGGTTGAGGCCAACCAACACATGTCAGAGGATGTCAACCCTTTCACAACGCAAGTAGGCGAGGTACTCCCTTCCAATCTCAAAAATTAATTAATTAATTAATTTAAAAAAAATAGTGGGTTCTTAGTAAGAAAAGATGTAGTCCCTTGCAACGTGAACTCGCGAAAGTTGCTTACCCATATTGTTGCCCTAAAAGAAAAATTAGTTATCGCAAAATTTGCCAATCTAGTTCATTACATTGAAAATAGACACGTCACATGAATACTCACAAATACAACTATAGAAGATTCAAGTTTTCATATATAATAGTTCTCAAATCATGTACCAACAATTGTAGAATAATATGTCTATGACGATGGATTGGAAGAGGCCACCGAGTTTGCTTTAGATGCATAACTCGATTTAGACCCCAATCTTTCAATAAATCTCCCAAACTTTGTAGACCTAGCTCCAAACTCTTAACCAAGAGTTGCAAGGATGCTCATTCACATTTTGCATGAATGTAGGAAAAAGGTATTTCTTTCCCCTTGCTAATGAAACATATACGATCCATATGCACTTATGTTATCCTCCTTTAAATCTTAGTGGGGTACATGTTTGCTTCAAACTTGGGTACCAAGGTTTATCCCTAAAACCCTAACAACCTCTCATTCTCTACATGGGTGTTGCTCAAGAATCTTTTATATGAGCACCTTGATCAGGCATACGTAATTGAAGAAACTTTAGGTGAGGCTATTGGCATAGAACACTGCAAATGAAACATCCACCAATCCAAGGTTGTGTGTAAATCTCAAAGTGAATGAAGATCGGGTGACCAACATAACCCTCAACACTGATGGGGGATCCTTCCGCCACAAAATGTATTGGTAGATTATGACAACCTACCGTTTCATTGTGAAGCATGCAATAGTTGGAAACATCAAGATAAAGATTATAGAGAAGTGCAAAGGCATCCGACTCTTGGGGGGATGATTGGCCAAAAAGTAGAAACCATATGAAAACAACTATAGGGTGTTTTTTATTCATTGGCAAGAAATTTATAAAAACTTTGGATCTACCATAGCCTACTTAAATTGCGAAACATATGATTATATATAATTTAGGATAAGGGGAAACCCCCACTTTAGGTTTGCGGTAGAAAGAAATTAGTATGACAAAAATAATAGAGGATTTTTTTAAGAAATAGAATGAGTATATTCACATATAATACAAGCAAAATGGATAAAAATTGAACAACTCGGTTATGATGTGTACACTTTTTTTTCACCAATATATAGCAACGTGGATATACGCCATGCCATATTGGAGTCTTAAGTTTGCCTTTGTACAGAACAAGTAAATCCAAATTTTATAAGTAATTTAACATCATTTGAAATAGTCTAGGTTTTTTATATAATTACCTATAGGGTGTTGAATATTTGGTGAAGTTGTTTTTTTCTGCTTAAAGGGTTCCCTAAAATCCAAATGAAGAGGTAAATAGCCCCCATAAAAATACCCTTTGTACGCACGTGGTTACATAGCACAAGAGGGAGTAACCCCCCCCCCCCCCCCCCCCGAGGTCTAACTAGAGGCAACAGGAAGATCCCCCAAACATTCCATCAACCCCATGCATTCCAACAAGTAAAGAAAGGCAAAAACACATTAACTGACACGGAGGGATTCCAGCAAGTTACAAACAAACAAACAAAATACTAAAAGAAATGTATTTGAGAGTGTGGACGATGACTTGAAGACACACAATTAATAGCATTTTGTCAATTCTTGAACCAAGTACATAATCCAGATGTTCTATCTGCCAACGGGGTTGTGGCTCCCGCTACAACATATAAAGGAAAGGAGGTTGTTCAATAAATGAGTAAGATTTGGAAATGGGAAGGGATCCCGAGCAATAAAAGACCCAAGTCTCTCTAAGGCCATTGGAGATGCCACGGCAATCCACGCTACTACAATAAGAACAGCAGAGACATGGGTACAAAATCCTGAGGCATGCAAGGACAACAAAAATCGGGACAAGGGCAACTATAGACGAGGCCCAAACAACTGAGGCAAGAGCTCGAGCAATATTTGTGGAAGCTCAAACAATTGCGCTCACATCAATAGATAAGGTAGCACAAGTTGCCACTCCCTGAACTCAAGAGCCAACATTATATTCAGATATGGTGAGCCATGCATTTGGAGGTGAGACACACGAGGTGGAAGCAACCATGTTTTTGATGGTCAAACACTTGAACACTCAAAACATGATGTAGTTAGATGGAGGCAACACAACAAAGATTGTTGATCATCAAACTCATGAACATGAGGATGAGCCAAGAGATATGGCATGGTCACCTAGGTGGTTAACTTGCCAAAATTGGGGCCTTGATGATCTCTCAAAAGATGAAGATGGGCGAAGCCCAAGTGAAATAGGAAATGAGCAAGAAGAGGAGGAAGATGGAGAAAAGGTGGGCAATGCTATGGAAAAAGCAAATGAGTCAGAGGTGAAAGGTATGGCATGGCAAACTAAAAATGAAGAGGTTATAAGCGGAGTTGCAAATGAAACAAAGGCAAAAGCCACCAAAAAAGGTGAAGAAGGTGAAGGAGGCAGAATTAAAAGGCTATTGCCGTGATAAGTTGGCTATTGCATGTAACCACCTTCTCCTTTCTCTTGATTCAATAAGGAGAAGGTTGGCCAAGGTAAGAGGAGGCTATTTTCATTTGTAAAATCAGGCATAGTCTCAACATAGCATAGCAATAGATTTTTATGTGAAAATCGAAGCTCAATGATTGAGTTCGGAGGATATAGGCCATAGGGAAATCCCAAATGAGGTTCTTGAGGATAAGAAGTTAGTTGAAGAAGAGCTGAGTGATTCAACCTCTAGAATTTCTGGGATACTTCGATATAAAGGATAATTTTGATGAGCAATGGTATCAATGAATTTGATGAAGAAGTTTAATGTCTAGGTTGCATATTACAAAGTGAATGAGAGAACTTGCATGTGTGTGAGAGTAGTGGCTATACGCATGGTCTTGAGCATCAAACTTTCAAGAGTATGCATATGTTGATTGAAAATTGTACAAAGAATGCTTACATACATGCTAGCACACTTCAACCCACAAAGAGGGAGAAGTTGGGGGGTTGGGTTGGATTGGTTCACTAGCAAGCAACACATTGGATTCACATGGTTCAAGGTTTGGGGACATATTAGCAAGGCATGGAAAGTCATGGTCAAGGGCATTTACCAACTCCCTTGTTGCACCCTCCTTGAATTGCTTCACTCCAACATTAGGTGGTCAGAGGGCCTTGAACTCATTGACAATGACTTCACCTATGCTAGGGCCCATGAATTGCACCGCAAAGGGATTCAACGCGTTGACAACATCGTGGATAGCAAGCACCATACCTTCCTCTTGTGGAATGAGGCTCAAGATATATCCAATATCATTCTAGAGGATTCCGACAATTGGATTCATTTTACCTCTAAGATCATTAACAAGTGGCAACATCTTTTGGAGAACGGTCCAAAATTCACTCTCCCAAGGCAATGGATAGGCTTTTACAAAGACAGAAGCAAACTTCACATTTGTTACTAGGTGCTTGGCCGAATTCACCCCCTCCGCCATGCATCAACACCACTTCTCCTTACCTATTATTGAGAAATGTTACAGGGTTGGCACCTACTCTAAATGCCCTAGCAAGTGGGAGAAATGTACCAGACACATGTTTGTCTTCTTCCATGAGGTCAAGATCATTCACACTACTAGGGGAAAAGAGAAACTTGAAATTATGTTTTTCTATGGTAAAATGGCCAATCTTGGTTGGGACCCAGATTGATGGCGGTGGGCGGAAGGTTGTTCCTCAACTACACAACCAAGTTTGGGAAGATGGAGGTTATTATCAGGAGCTCTAGGAACAATAAGGCAACTGACAAATGGCAAGCCTACCTTCCGGGGAACTACATGTCCTACTGGTCCCAAGTTTGGGACCTGGCCCACTCTGGCAAAGAAACCACCTTCATATGGTCCATATGGCATAAGGCCGTCACTGTCAACAAATGAAGGCCTCACATCGCGCCAACATCAATCTCCAAGCAATGTGCTTTTGGTCTCCACAACACTAGCGAGTTGGTTAAACACAAATTCCGGGATTGCACCCAAGCGAGGCGCATTTGGCAGTGGGCCACTTTCATCATCCATGAGCTTTGTGGGGTTAGGATGGGCAACTATGACAATTTTAATTGGAAGCAAGCCTTTTGGGGGACAAAATTCCTAAGAAGTTTGCTAAGAAAATCAAGATTTGGCACCTTCTCCAAGGCATTACCCTTTGGGCGATTTGGATTGAACCGAATGATAGGGTGTTCAACCATGAACAAATGGCATGCATCCAATATGAAACACCTCATTTGGGACGACCTCATTATGTACACCAAAGGAGCTTGGGGAAGAATAATTAAATTTGTTAAGATTAGTGCTTACTCTGCCAAAGCCATGTTCAAAGGCTTCGATGAAACTTGGGGTGCTAGGAACGTTCTTTGTAGACAAGATAGAATGAATTTCACATGGAATTGGAAAAAATCGTATGTAGGTAGTTTGTCACTTTGATCGTTTGGTGGCTTGAGGGTTGTCCTTGGTTGGTGGGGTGGGATGGGGGTGGTCCTTGGTTGGGTGGCTTGTCCTTGGTGGGGCTCTTATTACTTGATTCTTTGTTATTTTTATGTGGCAGTGTGGCACATTTGAGGGGCCCCGCCTCCCCTCGAAGTGGGCGTGCCGCCTTCCTTGGTTTTTAATGCATTTGGCGTTAGTTTTTTGGTCCATAACATTATTCAACTCAAGCAAGTTGTTCCATTCAAAAAATAAAGTGAAAATCCTATGGCTCAAAAATCTAGGTGAAATGGGTAATGTAAAGGGCAAATTTATTATTTTCAATGACACCGATTACAACGCATTGTCTGCTAATGCTAGTGGTCTAACTTGGAGAGCTGCTTTTGTTGGCATGTAAGGTAGAGGGTGCTTAAACCAACACTTTAAGCTATTGCACATACATATGGGTATGTGGTTGATATAAAAAATATATATTCATATTAGCCTTTGGGCTAAACATAGGTATCAAGAAAGAAAAAATATTTTTAGTCTCAATTGAATATTTGATGAATATTCAAAGTCAAAACTACTACACCTATTATCTAAATTACTCCGACTCGGACTAATAATGAAAGCTCGGACTAATTCTGGGATTAGAAGAAAGCCCGAGTCGGAGTAATTTAGATAACTCGTAGTAATTGTGGTAATGTAGATATAATGTGGCCTACAGTAATAGATTGTTATGTGTATTACTCCGAATTACAAAGGTACGTAGTAATTTTTTCCAACACAATTCTGGTGCACGATTATGGTGCAGATTGTGACTCCCAGAGTGAGGAAGTTCGATAAGAGCCTAACAACTGGAGCTCGATTCTAGCTCGAAGAGCGAGGAAAGCGGGATCCATCGGATAGAGGAAGCGCGGGGAAGACGTTGTATGGGAAGAGGTTTGATATTGGAACTCGATGCATTCCGCCTTGGTTGTGACGCTTGTGTCTCTGGTCACGCGAAAAGAAGGAGGAGCAAACAAGCTGGCGCCGTCGTTGCCGAGTGGTGAAAGTTATGCTCAGCTGTGGCGGATGAAATGCAGTTTGATTGCGGGAACATCCGAGTTAGGCTGTAGATTAGCAACAGCAGCAGCAGCAGGAGGAGGCCATCATCATCTTGCGGATTGAGACATGGACGAAAAATGGAGCGGAATCCTATCCTGGCTCCTCCAGCAAAAGTGGAGCCAGAGTTGAGCCTGGAAGACAAAATCAAAGAAGTCTTGGTTCTGGTTAAGAAAGAAGGATCTCTCTCAAAGCAGCAGGCACGATTCCGATCACCCTGCTTGTAATGTGTCAATACTCGGTACCCTAAACCCTGCCCGATCTTTGCATTCTGAAATTCCACTTAGGACTTTCGGACAGTGGCAGACACATAGAGCTCAGAAACCCCCCCACACACACACACACAACACGAAAGAAAAGCGTGGAAGACACACGGCTTCCTCCGAAGAATCGCAACTAGAGCTCAAGAAGAGAGCAGGAATAAGCAACCAGAAACAGCTGAACCCTGCAATCTGAGGCGGAGCAACCAAGAAGCGGCAACAGAAACCCTAAACCTTTTTTTGAAACGGCAACGAAAGAATCTTGTTTTGAGCATCGAGGAAACCAGATCGAGAACAATCATCAGATCGAAGAGACCAGATCGAAGAAACCAGATCGCAAAACCAAGGAAACCCAAGCCCTCTTCTAGACGTGCTGAACAAAGGGGTGAAGCTCAGACTAATTTCACCCATGTTTCTAGAATTACTCTGATATTGTGCAGTAAAAATTCAGAGTAATTGTTGGTCTCAGAGTAAATATGATAATCGGTGTAGCTTCCTTAAACCAATCCATAGGCCCCGTGTATGGCAACCTTGCATATGATGAGGACCCCCACCTTCATTGCCTAGAACCAACACAACATAGTTGGGTACTAGACCCAAACTACATCAAAGCCCAAGTAGTAATGGTATGCAAAGCCACATGGCTACCTCCATGATCCCACCCGGTTCGCTTGCAAAACCATCACCTTGCATCCCAGGAACCGACCCCCTTGCATCCCGGGAACCAACCCCCTTGCATCCCGGGGAATGACCCTTTTGTGCTTTGTGGGCCTACCTCCTTGGCGTTGTGAATAGAATGGCTAGAATAGGCATTGACAAGCCACCCTATTCCCACCTTGAACCAACCCGAGATAGAGTGGAGCCCGTTACCTACCCTACGTGGAAGTAGTGGAGGCTGCTATGAGGTGGCACCACTAATGGCACCTAAAACCGTCACTTCGTGGGCCCAGACACTCCTACACCGCCGGGTAACGGTTCAAGGTTGTAGAGTGTTGGCAATTGGAAGGCGTTTATAGGTGTTGGTTTTGGATGGGGTGTTGGATTTAGCACCCTCTACCTTAATAGAGTACCCCAAAATGTAGCCCAAGCCCGAGCCTGCCCCAACTAAGCAACTTCCACATTTAACAACCTTATTGTCATAAGAAGATTTGTAGGTTGATCGTTTACAAGTCGGAGGGCGGTCAAAAGTGGGATCCATTAAAGTGTCCATCTATCAGTAAGTTCACCTATTGAATTTCAAAGTTCTATGAGGTTGAATCTACTTAGTCTAGCATCTTTTTTGACATATTCTAAGACATAATTTGACATATTCGCAGTCCCACCTGACCTCGCGCTTCAATTGGATAATATTATGAAATTAAAGGGAAAAAAAGAAAAAGAAAAAGAAAACAACAACAACCGAACGGCTTGTAGATCAAGTTAGAATATAACGAAGGATCTAGCATGCAATGTTCAAGATTGAAGCCCTCATATGAGTTTCATTTGAAGGGCTCTCAAATTTCAACCCTTCAGTTGAAGGGCTGGTTCAAATCCAAGACGTCAATCCAAGAATATAGAAATGAAATACAAAACTCATATTAAACTTGTGCATGAATTATATGGTACATGTTTCCAATACAATGTGAAGAATTAAGAATCAACCATCTAACTCTACTTTTTGTAATGACAATGCCCTTCGCTTGTTGGTTCTTGTGACGGGCGTATTATATTGAGGACTTTAAGTGACGTCTTCCTTTTCAATTTGGGGTTGCATTTTGAAGGGCTGTTTTGAGAGAGGTATATTTTGAAGGGCCAAACTGCGTTTGAAGGGCATCGAAGACTTCAACCTTGAACACTGCTGGCATGCAATGCAAGATTGGGTCATAAACCTCATGGTAAGTACAGAAGTGTTTGGCAGTGGGCCTTGGGGTTTGGGTAGGTACCGCTGGCACTTGACAGTATTTGAAGGGGCTATTGCACCGCCACTTGGCACCATTTGGGTGGAAGACAACAACATTCCCCCTTTGCATTCTGTCCTTCCTTTCAACTTTGGCAGCAACTCGTGTTGCCTCCTAAGGGGTTGGGGCGAAGCAACCCATATATCCGTACCTTACCAGGGAGGGCGAACGGCTGGGGATTCGTGGCACTCACTTAAAATCAACCATCCTACATATTGTGGATGAAGTGGCTCCAATACAAAAGACCCCCTATGAGGTTGAGGGCCGATTCATTCGAATGTCACATCACTAGACATCCGGTAAGGTACCAATGTATGGGTCGGTTCACCCTAGCCCCTCCTAAGGGAGGTAGATGGTGCTAAAATCCACCACTATAACTTTTAAAGGCTGAAGCAAAGTCATCTAAAAATTGTTTCAAACAGTTCAGTCCAATTCGGAAGCTCGTTACAGAAGGCTTACACTTCTTATGGCAGATATAACCATATAAATGAACCTTGTGGCGGGACACCGGTGTCCCACATAAATCAGAACCCAAAAATGCATTAATTATTTATTTTCGGGTTTAGGGGGTATCTCCTATATAGAGAGAGGGGGAAGGTGTTGCCCACCCCCATCATTTGCAATGGCGTTGAAGGAGACCGAGGAAGAGTGTAGTCAAGAGCTAAATGAGAGAATGCACACCCTCATCAATTACTATGAGGAGGATTGGAACAAACGCTCAATGTCCGAATTTCAAATTGCCCTGGACGAGATCAAGAAGTTTAAGGTGATCTTTGATTCAAACTTTATAGCAATGCGGTGGGAACAACAAATCTTAGAAGTCATTGGAAAAGACAGGTCGAGGCGATTGCCATGATGATGACTGATGATCCAGTTGTTGGTCCACCCAAGGCCAAAGTGGGTCGCCCCAAGAAGAACATGATGATTGTTGATGCCAAAAGTTATGGCCAGATGTCGATCCTAGCCATTCTTGAGCAAGTGTTCATAGACAATGGTTGCTCAACAACCTCCTTAATGATCGGATATGTGGTTGTTAGTGATTGAAAATAAAAACCAATTTTGAACATCACATTGTGTACATGACGTCGAGATAAGCTCAACGCCGCTTTAATTGCCTTCAATTGACCATTTTTGACATCGACATGGGTTTTATGTGAGAACCGGTGCATTATGGGACACCGGGGTCCTGCCACAAAGTTCAAATGCGAATTTTAAAGAGTTAGAATTGTTTAGATGGATTTTCAGTTGTATGTGTGTCCAACATCAAAACATTCTAATATAAACGTGTATGTTGGTATTGTCAAGCATCACTGACTACTTGGACACAAGATGAGCCTTAGTCCTTTTTGAGAAGGTACACGCTTTGGAGTGCATCTACTATTGTTTAGATTGATAACGTATTAGATGTTTTTCGTTTAGCTGTTGTAAGAGGATTCCAACGTACCAAGTAAGGTACATGGGTCTTAAACCGGTTCTTTTTCTTGGTCGCACATTTAGGTTCAGCCGAATGACTGTAGAGAATGTTGTAGTTGATCATACATGAAATCAGAATTGAATTCCAGAAGTCCTCATTAATCCTACGATTCTCGAAGTCAGGAACGCATGAGCCAAAAAAATGACTCATAGCCTCCCCAAAAATATGAGCCTTGGCATTTAGAAGTTAGCCTAAGGTGTTTTAAAGTGCATCTATTACTATTTAGATGGATAAAGTGTTAGACGTTTCTCATTAGCAACTGGAAGGGCTGGGGCAAAACAACTCGTACACTGGTTTCTTGGAGGCAAGGGTTTAGGCATCCAGCAAGGAACGAGTGTATGGGTTGGTCCGCCCAAATCAACTAAACCGGGGATTCCAATCTATCAAGATACATGGGTAAACTTCTCTCAAAGTTTTCGAGGTGGAAAGAGGAAGTCCCAAAACTTTCACCCCACTTTCAAAACAAGCTCCAATACACAACGAACTAATGAGCTCTTGATAGAAAGTTTTTTCAAAGAAGGATCAAACCTAGGGTTGTGTCTCTATTTCAAGGACTTTCCGGACAACTCTAGTGTGATCTAGAAACCGGTGGTGAGAGGCACACAAATGTGCAGAATCGAGAATTAGTGTGGGTGACAGTAGGTATATCCAAAAACCCGAGCAGCATGTAGTACTTACCATGCACATAAATGACGCACACCAGTCACCAGATTTGCATGGATCATGTAAGTTACTTTCATGAGTCAAGAGGGGCATGTGCTCTCCACACTCCCTCTCAACTACACTCATTTGTGCAATTAGTTTGCCCCACGCTAATTTATTGAAATTCCACACTATTTTGATATTTATTACCACATTAAGAATATATAGTTGTTTATAACTATGATTGCTATACACAAGAATTTGAAAATCATAAGTTCATGTGATCTAATTCTGACCCAAGGTAATTTGCACAAGTAGAGAAGTAACCTATTTGTGAAGGCAACCTAATTACACATGTTAGTGTACAAGTTTTGAAATTACGGCCCACCTTTTGAAATTATATGAGGGGATGGAAGCTACACTAAGGGCCAGTGTACACATGTGACCAATGACTACGAGAAAGAACAGTGTATGATTGATTGTGGTCATGGTCGAGAATCCAAAGACCATGATTAAGAGAAATCCACGTCACCTTCTAAAAGTCTTGGTTACGTGTCATAATGTAGAGCAAACTTAGACTGGGACATAGTGTTTTTGATGGAAATTATGTATATATATATATAGTATTAAAATAAAAACATATCATATATATTAAAAATGGATATATAATATAAATGTTCTTTAAATAGAAATGTCATCTAGCATGGTCGCCCTTATTTTCCGCTAGCGTAACCTATTTGGGTTCTCATCACAAAAATTGAGTGACCACCAAACATTATCCCATTATGGACATGTAGGAATTCATGTCATTTCCATGTCACTTTCCCATCTATTTTTTTACTTGCTCACCCATGGTCATTTCTATTTTAGGTGACCAAGTTTAGAACAAAGTGGGACCACCACTTATTCCTCTACCAAAGAGTGATTTAAGAAAGCAATGGTCATGATCAATGATTACTACTGTAAGCCGGTCCTATATATTTGTAATGTAAAGGTCCTTAAACCAACCCTTTGGTTGATATAGCCTATTATAAATTTCCATTTGGATTGATGGTATGCATGATTAGCTTAGCAAATCGGTTTAGACATGGTACAAAATAATTTAAAATAATAAATAAATAAAAATCGCATCATATGAATATACTACAACTTTTTGAATTTGCCTCCCGCTAGCTACTCTAATCACTCCCTAGACCCACATTCTTTCCACTACAAATGGCCCAAAATGTCCTTGTTTTTTGCCCACAACCAACCATGTTTTCTCTCAAACCCATCATCCCCACCTTTTGCCTGAACCATCCTTGCACTAAAACCAACCCTCCATCTCATAAAAACATTCAACCTTTAGAACTTTTGCCATAACATCGCTCAGTACTAAAGTGTTGCACCCCTAGTGCGGGACATTTTGTAAGGACTGTTCCACCTTAAGTTGGGCCACCTTTGCACAATGATAGTACACTTATTGAGTACTATTCATTTTTGCAAAGGCGAACAAACAAGTGGGTGATACCTGGGTTTGGTCACTAAAGCAGAGCCAAGTACTGAGATTTAAATAGAAGTAATGCACATGTGCACAGTTGATCACATCATTTATTTTTGCCAGCTTTCATGGCAACGCAAAGAATCAAGTTAACTAGATTTACAATCTACAACTAAAGGGCAACTAGAAGAAACTTGGGCAAATCCAATCTCACAATTGTCCAAAACCATCCCCGTAACCGCATTGTTTTTCACCAAATCCACTCTTGGTTTGCATTGGAGACATTTGAACGGTTAAGGGTGTGCTCCAGTATTGGGATTAGGAGGAGTGCATAGGGAGCACTTTTAGGAGGGGGTTGGAAGTGGTATCCTCTACCTTATATGTGTCAATTGAAAATTAGATGTAATGTTCACAACACCTACTAAGCAGGAGGGCGAACCGAGGGAGGGGAGAGAGGAAATGATAATTCCTATGGGTTGGTAAATATTGTGCACCCACAACATTATTCTCCAAAAATTTAAGGGTAGAAATAAGCTCAATATTGTAGCTTACAATATCTTATTTCATTTCAATTTTCAAATAATAAAATAGACTAAGTGATTTCAAAATGAAAAGTAAATGAAATTGTATAATATGATAAATAAATAATAAAATAAAATAATTTTAATCAAAATTTAAGAATCCTTAAATTTAAAAAGCTAATAATGTTTTAAAAGACCCAATCCCTACCCCCAAGGCCCACAACCCTGCATGCAAGGTTGGTTTTTGGCAAGAGTGGAGCTAGGTGTGGGCAAACATTTGAATGTTGCTAAGGGTGATATACTTATATGTAATTATTGAGATCACGTGTGCAAAAGTTACAAGAGCTCAATTTTTTTACTGGATGGAATGTTTGTTCAATGCAAGGCAACTTGGGCAAAAGGCGAGGGTGATTTTGGGAGAAAACAATGTTGATGTTGGACAAAAAAAACAGGTTTGGTTTTGGACGAGTGCGGAATGGTTTGGGGAGTCATGGGGAATGCTACCATGTGAATGGTGTCGTGAAGCAAACTCTTACACGATGTAAGAAATATATAGTTTTGTTATTTTGTTAGTTTTTATTGATTTTCATAGTTAATAAAGTAATAGAGAAGGTTTGACAAAATTGTGATTATTTTCACAACCATTGTTGATTTTGAAGACCTTATATCATTAGAGTTAGTTTTGATTTGATTTGAAGTTAGTTGTTATCAAAAGGAAAGGTGAAGATTTTTTCATCTTTGTTGACTTTTATGGCTTTATGTTTAAAAAATACGGATAGATATGACTAAGGGGGGGATGATGTGGATTACCCAATGGTTATGCAGGTGCCCATTAGGCCCATTATGGGCAGATGTGTCCCCATGTAACTAGACTAAGGAGGGAGGTCTTCCTCTCTCAAAAGGGGAGCTCTCTCCAATTTGGAGATATAGAGAGTTTTAGTTTTGAAAGAAATTTTGAGGAGGAACCATAGATTTTGTATAGCGTGGATTTCAATAAATGAGCATGTTTATTTTGTTTGAGTGATTTTAATGATGTATAGCCTACTCTAGTTAGATTTGTTATGAGAAAATTATGGGTTTTAGAATGAAGGCAATTTTATTGCCATCGGAATCTAAGAGTAGGTGCTTTGAGAGCATGTGAAGTATGATTTTTTTTTGTTTGTTCTCATATTTTAAGAGTGTTTGAAATCATGTTTTAAGCTTTTCAAAAAGCTATTAAACTCTCAATTTGGACATAGAATGAAAAAATTATGATCATAGAAGCGTGAAGGTGTAAATTTGCCACTGAATTTAAGAAGTCCATATTTAAAAAGCTATAGAAAATGAGCATATTTGAATTTTGAGTTCAAAATTTTAGGTAGCATAGATAATAGAGTTGGATTTCTAAAGAGTCATAGTTCACATCATTTGGAGGCTTATGAAAAAGTAATGGTTTCTTAAGCGGAGAGGTATATAGCTGCCACAAAAACTAAAGCCTCAACTTTGGCATGCCATATCTATGAAACGGTAAATCACTTTCTTTTGAAATTTTTATTGTATGTGTGTTTTTGTATTGGCTTTCCGAAAAACTATTGTGCATATTATTTGGATTAATAATGCACCTGTGACATCCATTTGAATGCTAGCAGTAACTATGAAGGGTTCAAGCCTCTACACGGCTTGTTATTTTTTTATTGTACATATAAATTTGGCGTTTTCAAATGACATAAGCAACCATGAGCAATTATGGATTCTCCCATACCTTGGACATAGACTAGTTGCAGCCAAAAACCCCGTGTTTTCCCATAGCAAAACCCTCTTACCACGACAACGGTGAGCAGTGAGTGGTGAGAGGTGAGCGGTGAATGATGACATGTGAGTAGTGAGAGGAATAAACGACATGGACATAGGGGCACTTAGATCCTATAACCATGGAATTACGAGACATTTTAGGAATGCATAGAAAAATTAATCAGCCCAAATCCTCATTACTACGAGGGTTTTAGAATGGGGAATGCTATCACATGAGCAATGAGTGATAGCATATAAGTTGTGAGGAATGTAAAATATATGAAAATACACCCACTAGTATCCTATACCCATGGTATCTTGGGATAAAGAATGCCAAGTTTGTTCAATAATATGCAAACAAAGAGCAATTAACCTAATGAAATGTCTTACGCTACTTTGAATATTGACAAACACGAGTTGGACTCGAGGTTGACTTGGTGGACAAGAATAACTTATAAGAAATATTAATGATTTGCCAATGTTTTCCCCATTGAGTTTTTTCTCATTGAAAAAAAAAGGTTGAGGGATTGCACCTTGGATTGGAAACTACCCTCTCATTGACAAGATACCCATTTACAACCCAAAAAAATCAGATCCCCAATAGTCAATGAAGCCCTAATAAGCCCGGGGAGGTCACTCCTTTATCAAGTTGAACACCACGTGCGTTAAAAGTTTGCTACCCCTATATTACATGTCATAGATAATTTTAAAAATTATGATATTTTTTCTACATATACACAACCATTGATAGTATCTTTTTTATAATTTTGTGAAATTTTTAGTCATCTTCATTTTTGTAGTAATTTTTTTAGTTCAATTCTGCGTCATTCTAGTTAGAAACGGTATATTTTATATTAAAAACATATCATCAAATTTGGTTACCATTTTTTATTGTGTGATAGATACCGTGTATATCTACTCAGGAAAAAATTTGATAAATTTTTGACCCATTTTGGTGATGCCCTTTAGAAAAAGTAGATTTTGTCTTAACGCACGTGGTGTTCAACTTGACAATGGAGTGACCTCCCCGAGCTAATAAGGCATTGGGAAGTGTCAATTTCAATGTGTCCAAAATGGTGGAAATTACCCTCTTAGCATAGTGAGGGTGTTTTTCAAAATTTTGAGCATTTTTTAAAAGCCTTGAGAAGGCTATGGAAAGTGTCGGGAACGTTATTTCCAAAGAATTTTGAAAAATTAGTAAAATTAGTAAAATTTGGAACCAAAGGTCAATGTGTCCAAACCATTGGAAAACACCCTCTAGCTCAACATTGAGTGGGTGTTTTTCAAAATTTTGAGCATTTTGCGGAAGCCATGAGAAGGCCTTGAGAAGCGTTGGGAGCATCATTTCTAAAGAATCATTGCAGCCATAGAGGATTATGAATGTTTTCTTTTCTAGGTTACTGCCAACATCAACAAGAGCACCCAAAAACACATATAATTGTTGCTACAATTTTGACACAAAAATCTTGCAAGGATTAGATGTACATGATACAATGAAGAAGGTTGAAACATAATACCATGTCACTCTATGTTGGTGGTTGTATTCTAGTACAGCCACAAAGGAATGCTTCCACAATTTTGCAAAACATTTGAGATTGTGGCCTTTCTGTTACAAACAATGAATTGGTCACATGCTCTTGGTAGATTCTTACTAAGGACAACTAATATGTGTTGTGGTGTACATATGTGTTAAGAAGGTATTCATTTGGGGGGGGGGGTATATGTGCATGATCTTGATTTGAATGCACCCAAGTTTTGTACTTAATACCCATTTTGGTCAATTATATTGATCCTATAGTTACTTAGATTGTATAGGTGATGGTAATTTAAAGCTCACTCTAGTTATTGCAATTTGACTAATAACTATTATGACCAAATTCATTATTTTGAGACAATATCAGAATTTTGAGACTTTTTGCCTACAATTTCAACAATTGTTTAGAGACAATTTTCATATTTTTTTGACTTTCTTATTATATAATATCCTCGACTCAAGGATAATCTTCCCATATATAGTCAAAAAATCACTTACAAATATAGATTCAATCAAGAGATTAATGAAAAACATAAAATTAAGCATTAAATTGAGACTATGAAAAGTCTCAATTTAACGAATTTGGTCATTATTGTTGTTCCGGAACATATGTGCTTGCATCCAACAACCCAATATCACATACAAAGTACATATACTGCAATCTAGTAGCTATTAAGGCTTCAATTGAAATTTGACTTACAAAGTATACATATGGGAGGGGTATTGTTTCACCTAGTTTTATACAAATCAATAGGGTACTATACATTTTTTTTGGGAGGTAAGTATGCTCTTTGGACACCACAAATCAAATAATATGAGTCTCTAAAAAGGGGATTTTTCAAGGCATTGATGTACATAAAAGATGTAAGGGTAGTAATTGTTACTATAATTTGTTGTTGTCTACAAGTATAATGGCTATTGAGTATTTGAAAATAGAGGTAGATGAACAAATGACAATCATAGCATTTAGAGAAAAAATTGATAATATTTGTGCTTACCGTATGACTTAAATAGATGTGTATCATGTTTTCATGTACCTATGCAAGGTTGATTACATGATGGCGAACACCTTCATGTATGTGGCCATATAGTTAAACTACAACAAGTTCATGCGCATCATACCTACATCATGGGGTTGCAACTATTATAGAGCTCTAATAGTCAATATTATATACTATTATATAGCTGTAATGATACACCATCAAGATGTGATCTTAGTTATATTGTTGATATATAGATTTTATAAGCCTTCAAAATATTTAGGTAATTGTAGCTATTTTTGAGGCATACTTACTAACATTCAAGCTACATTGATGTATCAAGGCTTATTTCTAAATATACAAATGCCAAGTTGATTACATGGTTCTAAATCCTTTGACAAGATGTAGAGCAAGAATTCCACAGTTTTAGGGTCCATTTCTCAAATGTCAGATGTTCCCTTGAAATCCATTTATAGCCAAGCTATTTAATTTTCATAGAAGTTATTGTAAAAATAAAACCTTATATCTCACTTTATTGCTCATTGCTCACATGTTACTGCTCACCGCTCACATGTTACTGCTCACCGCTCAATATTAGCTTCCCTAAGGGAGCCGTTTGCATTGGAAAAAATGGGGGACTACAAAGCTAGGGTATGTGATTTTTAATATTTGTAGCACATCCATATATATATATATATGTATACTTATTCTCCTACTATATCTAAGCCAGTTTGCTAAGCCAATCATGAAAACCACTAATCCAATTGGAATCCAAAAACATGCTAAATGGCTTAACCCCTTAAATGCTTGGGCCTATTTCCAAAAAGTCAAGGGACTACATATGAGTAATATTTATTTATTTGAAGGAGTAAACATTCTAAACATAAGTAAGCAAATGTATAGTAAAGCTATAATAAAAAATTTAACATGATTGGTCCATATTTGAATTAGTAATAAAATTTTGCATGTAATAAAAATAAAATTGGAAATAATGTAATGTTTGCAAAAAAAACTTCATCAAAATTCTCATTTATGGTAGAAATCATATGTATTCATGACTAGGTTACACAAATTCAAAGATCACTATATTCGTTAATTTGGGACTTTTTCGGCATTTTGAGACAATTACAAATATAAGAACATGGATAAAATCACACAGATATTGGAGAATGTTGTTAAATGCAAATACTTTGAAGCTGTTGTTCATATCAAGAACCCAATTAAGAACTCATATCAAGATGGGTTAGGTAGGATGACACAAACATTAGACCATGTTGTTGTGGTCCATATATTAATTTGAGACAAGAGAAAGTCTCAAATTAACGAATATAGTGATAAAGGACAAAGTTACAAGAGGCACATAATTGAAGCATCCTGTGAGCCCAAATTGATGCCCACATGTGTTGTTAACACTTGTAAAACATTACAAGTAGTGTTTTGTTGATTTATGATTATTCACAAAAATATAAAAATAGTGAAGCTTGAAGAAAGCTAAGTTTGAAGCATTAGGCTTGTGTGGAGTGGATTTAAGTAGTATGAGGACATACCTTGGTAAAGTGTGGTAGGTAGAAAGCCAAAGTTAGTTAAATGTTTGAATTAGGATCTTTGTTGATCATTTGAGGGAGGAAGGCTTAGGAGATAAGATGAGAGCCTACAAAGTAGGAGGAGATTTCGAAGGCTTATCGTGAGCCTTGAGGGTGCTCACCCCCTCAAACTCACTATATAATCCCTCATTATTCCCTCACTCATCCTCTCTTTCCTTCGTGCTCCTTGGCACCCCACGTGTTATAAGTGTGGGTGTATGGAAGCAAAATATGAGCACATGTGTGTGCATGGTTCTGAAGTTAGGAGCCAAGGCTAGTTGGCCTTGAAGAGGGCTTGACCTCTTATTAGCATTAGTTTGGGCGTGAATGATTTTAATATAAGTTGTGGCTTCAAATTGTAGTACTTGAGTTCATATTTCTTGGGTATATGTGTTTGCTAAGTGTCATCATAACTATTCCACTCGGGCTAGGAGGAAATCGAAGGGTGGAGTACTTTTGGTGACACGTTGCCGGAACACGAGTTGGTAAATGAGAGGGTCCTTTGAGTAGTCTAGGTTGTAAGGGGCATAACTTCCGAGCAAAAGAAGATACTTCGTTGAAATTTAGAGGGTTAGTAAACAACTTGTTTATATGAACATGGTCAAAATCTGAGGATGTTTAGAGTACAGGAGCAACAGTTATGACATTCTGAACTTTGCCTACATTTTCGAGCTGAAATGGGCATAACTCCTGGATAGAGGCTTGGAAACGCATGAAATTTTGAGGGATGCTTTGTTCTTAGGTTTCCTAGTTGTGGTACAAATTTCAAGTCATTCCGAGTAGATGAGAAGGATATATATTATTCTGAAGTGTTTTCAAGAGTTGCAGACTAAAAAGGCCATAACGTTTTGGCAGAAAATGAAAATAGTTTGAAATTTCAGGGGGTTATAAACAATTAGTTTTGTGATTGCTCCCAAAATTTGAAGTTCTTTGGAGCCCGTGGGAGGAAATTATGACATTCTGAAATCTGGGTAGACTGACACACCAAAATGGTCATAACTGTCGGACAGAAAATGGGATAGGCTCACAAATTGGTGAGATGTTTTTTGCTTTGTCTCCCTAGTTACAGATAAAATTTCAGGACATTCCGAGAAGTAATGGGAAAGTTACACTATTCTGAAATTTGTTCTGGATGTAGCCTTGGGGGTTAAATCATAAGTCATTAACGTTGTGTATATTCCAAAGGCATATTGGAATGATACATTGAGTTACTAAGAAAGGAGTTTGCTAAGTGTCATCAATACTATTCCACTCGGGCTAGGACGAAATCGAAGGGTGGAATACTTTTGGTGACACATCCCTAGAATTTAGTTTGCATTTTGAACACTCTAATTTCAATTAGGTCCTTTGCTCAATCCCAATGGTCAAAAGATGTATCTTAACCTAACTTAAACATCTTGCAAAAGGAGTATCTCCAAAAAGAGGTTTGAAAATTGTTGACCTGGCCCTTTGACCAAAAATTGACCACAATGTGGTTGCCCAGGCGTGTAAGGGTTAGAGCATTGGTTTAAGCTGCCTCTACCTTAGTGATAGAAAGAAAATAATATGGGTCAATGATGAATAGTGGGGGCCACACTAAAATAGACTCTTAGTGCAGTATCGCCCACATCAAATGAGACTAAACTAATGTAGATAGGATTGCCAACAATCAAGTTATTAGCATTCACCCCCAAGATATCATGGGAGTTAACAAACAAAAATTATATGCCAAACGAAATACATGTACTACTACTCCCACACCCCCTACCTACCTATATTATCTACACAAAGGCCCACCTACTGCAAAGCAGGCAATAAACCCTACTTTGTACAAAGGAGACTCTTGAACAAAGCAAGGCCAACATAACATTATTCAGGTCCATAACAGTGTTTTGTGGGACTAACAATATTCCACGGAATATTCTCCACCTTCAATCTAAGTGTGGGGAATATTGTTAGTCCCACAGAACATTGTTATGAATCTGAATAATGTTATGAACGGGCTCAATTTTACGTTGGTATTTCTACCGATGTTTGTTATTCTTTTCTTTTCCTTTCTTTCATTTTCTTTTCTTTCCTTGGAGTTTCTAGACAAGGATTCTAAAACAAAGGCATATCCTTTTCATTTGGAGTGGTTAATGTTTCGGAGTCAGTCAGTGTTGTGTTGACCTACCTTGCCTTAAACTGAAAGTGAGAAGGCCAACTTGACAGTTTCCGATTGGCGTTCCATAAGTACGTGCTCCAATCAATACTCATTATTTTGAATGCGAATGGCCACTAATAAGTTGTATATGAATAACCAGTTATCTCCTGACATTTGAAAGGTGCACTCACAACGAATGATCCAACATTGAAGAAACTAATAAGATTGTGATGGCAGACCTCACCATTGCACGGGGAGAACTGGCTGCTAGTTACAGGCGAGCCGGTTGAGTTTGAGAAATAACCGGTTGAAGGCCAAGACTTTGGGAAAATTACCGATCATCATAGAGGAATTTAGAGAATATACCTCAAATTAGTACATAACATAAAAGCACATGGGTTCCTAAGTACACAAGGACATTTTCAGACCATAAGAATAAGAGGTTTCCAATGTTCTTAACTTCAACTTACACGATTGTCATGAATGCTTGAATGTGGTGTGTTGGCACCCTAGGGGTGGACCCTGCATGTCACGTATGAACTAACGTGAGTGTAAGAAGGGGTATTATTTGAGGCATTAGTATACCTGATATACATAAGGGGGAGGTATTATTTTTCTCTAGTGTGTACATTTTAAAAGGCTACTAATAATGTTGAAGTAAAAGGCAGATGTACAAAAGGGGCCCTAGGGTTTAGAGAATTTTTTTGACAATAGATGTGTTAGTTTCATCGAATCCATAGTTTCATCCATTGTTGTCATATGGTAGTAGTCTTCAATGACTATATTTTCCATTCTTGTTGGGGTTTGCATTTGGTTCTAGGTTTTTGCAAACTGGAGGTTCTTGGAGCACTCATGGGCTCCCTTGGATTTTACTCTTTGGTTTGTGGCTAAATGCTTTTTTCTTTGTTTGCTTGATGCAATTGTTGCATTACATCCTATGGATGACAAAATGTTCAACAACTATCTCATTGGGAAGTGAAAATGGATTTTATATGTAATAAATGGCTATTTAATTCAAGATTTTGATTTTGTATATGTAGGGAGGGTATTAATACATTATATTGAAAATCTTAGTATAAATTCCATTTTCTAGCATGCAATTAGTATGTATCTTGGGGGTGGACTCTTCATTGGAAACCTAAATGACGTGTATGGGTCACTATGAAATTGAACCCCATTATATACAAGAAATTCACAGAGGAAAAAAAATGTATACGTACTAATGACACGCTAGAAAATGGACTCATGTATTTATACTAAGATTTGCAATTTAATGTGATAAATGCCTCCACTACATACAAAACATAGATCATGAATTAAATAGGCCTTTATTGCATATAGAATCCATTTTCACTTTCAATGAGAAAGTCATTGAACATCTTTTCATCCATAGCATGTAACTCAATAATTCTATCAAACAAACAAAGACAAGAGCACAATAAACACTATATTCGTTAATTGGAGACTTTTGAAAGTCTCAAAATAAAATACGCCCATAGTTTGGGATGCCAATACTGTGAGCATATGGAACATTGGGAACATCGGGAACTTGACGGTTTACAACTCCGCACGCAAAGAATATTCTCATCGCCAAAAATAGTAAGTTTTTAAATCATAATCAAAACATGAACTATAAGTGGAAAATAACAATCGAATCCCAAAAACTAATGCTTTTATGTCATTATAAAGTTTAGGGTACGCATCCCATATATAAGGGTCTCATGGATTTGGATGGCACATCCCAAATGTGAGTATAAATTTGAATGTAGCCGCAATCCCACCAAGTCTACAAAGTGCCCCTATTTTCCACATTAATTCCAACCCCTGTTAGGTTTCCCCATCTCCATCTTCCGCTTCATATCCATTATCGGCGTCATTTTCCGCGGTTGCAATACGTGCCAAGTTGTCTTTGGCAAAATCTATATGTTTTTGGGGGATGGTCATGGTTTCCGATTTGGAACCCTTGCGCGGCTTCCAAGCACAAAGGATGGTATCCATGTTTATCCAAACCGGTCCGTACGCAGAGTCCACTGTCCACTTGAAACCTTTTTTGGTGTCCCAACCTAAATAAGTGCGGAGCACGTTCTGGTCTTTGGTGCTCGGACGGCAATATTCCACTTCAATTTGGCGAAAGTTGGGGCTAGTTCGAACAAAATTGGATGAAGACAATGCTTTCACCAACCATATTGGCTTCGGGTGTTCCTCATCTCCTGCTCGTACGAGCACCATATAACCTTCATGGCAATCAACACCCACACGAAACGAAGGAGCCGGACGATTGCGCGCAGGGCCAACGTAATGCTCGTCCATTGCGAACTCTTCACGGACGTCTCCATTGCTAAAGAACATGGCATCGGACTCCATAACTGTCAAACGACTTTGTGGCCAAAATCCTTGTGTCAAAGTCGTACGGGTGTTGACACCAACGGTCATCAAGGCTGAGCGAATGCGATCCCAATACGCGATCAACGGTTCATGAGTATCCCTAACACGTCTGGTGATATCTTCCTCACACAACTCTTTCCAATACTCAATGAATCCGGATATGCCTTTGATGATTTCCGGCCCATTCCTCATGGGGTCGGGTTTGCACGGCTTTGGATCCCCATCCGGGAGCAAACATTTCCCATCCTTGTCTTGATGCCACACGAGTATACCATCCTCCGGGCCCCAATTAGGGGATGTGCACAAAAGCTTGAACTGCATGGCGGGGACACCATCATCCCTCATATAGAAGCGGAATTGTTGTGCTTTGGTATGTCCCACCCAACGGTCCACTCCCTTCAACATGTATGGCTTGATGAAGGCCTTGAAATTTGGTATTTCTTCAATCATGTGCGGGATCACCGGCACATTGTCCAAATCCATGTATGATTTCATGAGAAGTGGTATGGTGGGAAAATCCTCTTCATGCAACTTCATGCTCCAACGGCCAAATGAGGCATCAATATCGTCGTGCGTGTGCCCCACCATCAAGAAAGACACAAACACCTCTTTGAAGATGCCTTTTGCCACGAGCATCGACCAAAAACAAAACACGTATCGACATTTGTTGTCTTTAGCACAATTATCAAGTTGAACGTGGAGAGTTGGAGGCAAGGGTTTTGCAATAATGGGTTCTCCGGGTGGTTCCGGCAATGAAGACATACAAACCTCCTTCCCTTGTAGCACTGCCTCATATAGGGGTGTCGTTCCACAACCATCGAAAAGGGCACGGGAAGAGTGTACCGGTGGCTTTTCGAGATCGCGCAATAGTTTTGCAAATGAACCGACCGTGTGGTTGGCATCGCCAGGATAAAAATCCAAACCATAATGGGCATATTTGACATCCACATGTCCATGGGCGATCATACCTAAGAAAAACAAACGATGCGTGAACAACAAAAATATGAAAAAACTACAAAGCGGATGGATGAAGTTGGACATTTGGAAAACACAACCAATGCAAATTGGAGAGACTTTCAACACACATGTGGGATTCTATACAAACATGTGACAGCTACGGGCAACTTGAAGAGACCATCCGTGGCCTTTATTTTGCGTGCATAACAAGGGCATGCGGTCTTCGCATGGTCCATTTTATCATGGATGATTGTTAGAACCTCCGCGGGCCTCATTATGGATAGTGCACGGTTCTTGTAGTAATCTTGACGGTGTGCCTCCTGGTTGTTGACATGCTCAATGTATTTTCTCTGGTGTCTTGTATGGGATTCAGTGCCTATAGGGTGGGCATCTCGAAGACCTTTGTATTTCTCACACGCCGTACACCTGGCGAACTTGTCCCCAGGTCTCTTCAAAATGTATTCCGCAAACTGTTGGTTTTTAATTACACTCAACTTGGACAATGAAATGGGCCCACATCCCGCTGTGCGACCCACTTCATTTATGTCCGTTAAGATGTTCTTCCATTTTGTGCCCGTGGGTAACACCATTTGCACAACTTTCTCCCCTGATGACAATGTCCTCGTCTTGTGGGGCATTGCATCGGCCAATGGCACTATAATGGTGGAGAGTGTCGCGGATGCTTGGAGTGTCGCCTCCCTAGGTTTCTTTGTGCCAGAGTTGCCATGAAATCGAGAGCGGCGACCCAACAAAGAATACTTCCGAAACCTATAAAAGTCAGCCTTGGAGACCCCGTGAATGATATACCATGCTGTGCAACACACTTCCACATTCTCAAGGGTCACCACCTTATGGCCATGGGTATCAATGTGCAAATTTCTGTGGACCTCGAGTTTCTTAGCCGACCGCATACGAAAATCCGCAAGCCACAACTCTTGACGAAGAGACCTAATTTTTTCGCGAGGAAAAAATTGGCAACATTTCCTCTCGCAACAGTCCTTTGCGGACACAAGGCGGATAGAATCGTCTCCCAATATGGAATCCCGCCGTCGCTCCTTATCTCCGCGAGACACGCGACTAGAATCATACCTGCGTAGACCTTTGCGAGGACGCATTGTGGCCAACAAAGCAGACTGCGTCTGTTTATGTCGCCGGCCATGATTCCACAAGCTTACCCCGTCATGGAGAACTTGACGAAGGGGCCATCGACGCAAGGAGAATCTCCACGTCAAAGGGACCTCAGACGGAAGCAAAGTGTTCAAGATGCACACGCCGACATCGTCGAGACCAAGGGGGTGGGCATCAACACATTCACGGGGATCAGAGTTCCTGCATATGCCGTCTGCCACTGGGACACCAAGCTCGTTAAGTAGAACAACATCAAGTCCCACCCATTGCTCCCTCCTGAAACCGGTACACAATGGAATGTCATCATGGTCATCCCCGGAATGATGAGATTGGTCATGCACTTCGAAAGATCCATCGGAGGTTGTATCCACAGACACACCCACCACGTTTGTTCCGTCAACATTGACTGCCGACGGGGAAGAGAGTTCACATTCACTATCCGAGGATGATGCATTTGTCGACAACTCAAAGGCAATATCTCCTACATCCATTGCCATCCCACCTAAAAAACAACCATGGAATGACCAACCACACAACCGATGAAATGCATACAAGAGCGGACACACTATCTGTATATATACACGGCCCGATATACACACAATATCTGCGTATATATATGGCCCGAAATACAGAAACAAGTATTGGGGTACCATTGGAGGACCTCATACATAAACAAGTACGGATTTCCCGAAACAATATGAGTATGGCCTGGGATATACGAAAGGCCGTTCGTATACCTTCCCACAGATATCTTAGGGTATACTTACGAAAGGCCGTACCTTGGTCCCAGGCCGTACTGCCTATGCCAACTAAAAGATGGACTCGCAATTGTGGTATTTACGTAAGTCCGTAAACGGTTGCTATCGTTTGTGCATGGGGAAAATGGATACGTATGGGAAATACAAACAACCGTTCGTAATTCTTTACATAGCATATTTACAAACGCCCGCTCGTAATTCACGAGGCCATATTGTGCGTCTGAATAGATGTATGGACATTTATGGATGTGGTTGGATGCCTATGCCATAATCCCAGGATATCTTCACGAACACAATTTAGTATACCCGACCATCCCAAGTGTTTTTGGGGCATATGGATGTGTGTACGACATACGAACGCCCGTTCGTAAATACTTGGAATAGCATATTTACGAACGACCGTTCGTAAACCTACCTTGCCATACAGTGCATGCATAGATGTATATGAATAGACGTGGCTGGATGCATAGACCACTCAGGTGGGATTTACGAACGCACGTTCGTAAACTCGACAAACATAAGTGTATTCGAGGAAAATGCATGCCTGTGACATACGGAAATCCGTTCCAAAATGGCGGGAATATCATTTTTACGAACGCCCGTTCGTATATATCGATGCCATAATGTGTGCATAGATGTGTATCTGTATGGATGTTGCTAGATGCATACACCATACTCTGTGGTATTTACGAACGCACGTTCGTAAACCACCATCATGTGTATATGGGGAAAATGGATGCGTGCGCTATTTACGAACGTCCGTTCGTCAATATTTGTAATAGCATATTTACGAACGACCGTTCGTAAACCCACGATGCCATGCTGTGGATGCCTAGATGTATGTATGATGTGGAAGGAAGCATAGACCACCCAGGTGGTATTTACGAACGCACGTTCGTAAAAGTCGACAAACCCGAGAATATTTGGGGAAATGCATGCGTGCGCGACACACGACATATTTGGAATATCATATATACGAACGTGCGTTCGTATATATCGATGCCATGGTGTATGTCTGCATACATGTATGTATATGTATGGATGTTGCTGGATGCATAAACCATACTCTCAGGTGGTATTTACGAACGGACGTTCGTAAACTCGACCATCCTGTTCATATGGGGCAAATGGATGCGTGTGCAACGTACGAACGTCCAATCGTGAATATTTGGAATAGCATATTTACGAACGCACGTTCGTATATCTCGATGTCATTCTATTTGTGTGCATGGATGCATGTATATGTCAATGTTGCTAGGAGCATATACCACACTCATGTGGTATTTACGAACGCACGTTCGTAAACTCTCGTCAAATCCTCTAAACAATTACCACAAATGCGTTGACTCCAACTTTACGAACGAGCGTTCGTAAAGTTCCGGTATTTGCGGTGGTATAATCGGGGTTTGTATACTACTGTACCTGGGAGGTGTACTGTGGACGCATAGGATGATGGCTTCAGCGCGCTCCGCCGGATCTGTGCAGCGCACACTGGGCCTCTGCCGCGAAAAAGAGCTCTCAAGTGGGGGGAGGAACTTTAAGTACTTCTCTAGGGTGGTTCAAAATCCCTTGGATGCTCTTTAAAAAGCGGATTCCCGCCGCTCACTCTGACCTAATATGCCATTCTATCTATGCGCGTCATACATGACGCTATGTATGGAACATGTATGGCATGCACGCAACATATTGAAATATGTACATGGGTCTCACACCTTTGGTTTTACCAAGGTCTAATGAATCAATATATATATGTACTAAAATAGGTAAATAGAATTTAAACGTGCGGTTGTTTAACATAGAATAAATGATTTGCGACCAAGGTGTGAATTCCAAGTTTTTTAGCAATTATTCATACCTAGTATATTATGTTAGCAAGGTCTAAGTGATATATATATATATATATATATATATACATATATATACACACACACATTGAGGTGATCCCCCTCCCCACCTGACTTGAGGTAAGCCTAAAAGTTGGTTTAGGGAAACACAACCCTCACACCATCCACACTAGTATATAGTGCCCAGCCTAGTTGGTGGTATTAGGGTTTATTGCTGTTTTTTAGGGTGTTTTAGAGTTGAATCATTTTGGAGCTTCGAAGCTCCCATTTCATTCCGGAAATGAGTTTGCAACGTGCTGGAAAGCGAAAGGGGGAAGCTCCGCGTCTGAATGATCATCAACGTACTATGGAAATCATAGCAATGTTTGACAAACCCAAGCCACCCTCGATGCGAAGTATTGCTCCAGAATATGGAGTCGATGAGAAAGGCATTTGGGGATGGGACAAAAACTATCCAACATTCATTGTTGGGTAGATAAAACAACGCCCATGTGTGAAAGCTACTTAACTAAAACCTAAACCCTAAACCACTATCGCCGAGGGAGCTTTACCCGGTTTTTGGGAAACTTAAGACTTCGGTCATTTGGTGAAGTCACAAGGGGGCATAAGAGTGGGTCAAAATCGGTTGTGGAAGCCCCTAACATTGTAGGTATCATGTGATTCACATAAAAACATGCCCGTAATATGCTCCCCCCAATCTCAAATTGGGTCCTTTATGAAGCTAATAATTATTTGAGGAACCATTGAACAACTTGAAAGATATTTCTTTTCTGAAAACACTATATTCCAAAACACTATATGAACATCCTTTATGAGTTCACTATGAGGTACTAGGGGGATGCGGGAAAACAAATTCATGTATTTATACTAAGCTCTTCAAATTAATGAATTCTAACCATACCAGGTATAATCACACTAATTGCGTGTTTTGCATCCTACGAGAAGTCAATTCATAGCTAAAATTGTTCGTTTAAACTTAAGACATGCATGTTCTAATAAGATGAAGTATGGATTGTGTGATCAAAATGCACTCAACACTATTAAGGTGAACGAGGGAGAATTTCTAACTTCACTATAATTGACCACAAACAAAGTTGTATCATGAAATCCAATTTTGAATCTTGAAATGACAAACGGCACGATTCTCAATAGTTGCTATTAACCGAACGAAGCAATAATTCCAAATCCTAGCAACATCAGTACACCAGTTGGACATGCCCGCGGACGATCACATGTCCACATATCTTAAAGGTTGGTGAAATTTAAAGATTTAGGGATGTAGGGTTTAGGGTTTGGGGTTAGGGTTTAGGGTTCCTGAACGGCTTAGCGTGAAAGGTAGTTATAATTACAATAGATTACACAAACAATATTCACTAAATTAATCATATCGCACGTACTTATTTTATGTGTAATGCACATTTCATGTTGGCAAAACATCTGACTTCATGGCTCAAATGCACTGGTTCAAGTTCAATTTAAAGTTCATTACACTATACAAATGTTAGTGGAAGTTGACACCCAATTGAATGAATTGAGGACCTCTTGGAATTTGAATTTTTCTTCCACCACTTGTAATAAAATGGACACCCATCTCAAATTGGGTCCTTTATGAAGTAATCAATAATTTGTGGAACCATTGCACAACTTGAAAGATATTTCAAGTTTGGAAACACTATATTTCAAAAGACCATATTATGCACATCCTTACTGATGGATTCATCATCGATTCCACCCTAAATGACATGGATTGTTCGCTACGAATTTATACTCCCTATGGGTATGGTTTAGGTTTAATGAGCCAACCCCGCCACTTATTTGGGCCACTTACTAGGGCCACTTACTAGGACTTAATTCATTTTTTCAGGCAATATATTATCTTAAAAAATTAAATATCATACATATGTAGCATGTTATCATGGACAACACATCCATGCCCTCATATGCAACAAAACAAACAACTTCTTTTTAGGCACCATTTTCAAAAGAATTCATTTAAAGGTTGAAAAGTGCGTTTGAAACACAAAATTTTAGATGCAGTTTCACAAAACATGGCATAACTTGTGAGGTGTTTGAAGTTATGTTGCCCTTGACCAAGTTGTTAATACAACATTGTCAAAATTTCAATACAAATTATGAAGATTTAGATTGCCTTAAGCATGTTTGAAATTTTTAATAAGCAGCTGTCAACAGCTAATTAAGATTGTTGTAAGCACCAAAATAAATTAGTTATAGAATACTCACATGAAATAAAACTAATTAGATATTGAATATATGATATAGACAAACTTTTGGCGAAGAAAAAATGTGAATTGCTAATCATTTCATTTTGTAATGTAATTTCAAAGTCAAGGTGGTACAATTTTTAAGGACTGTCAACACATCCTTTGGCTCATTAAACCGGAACTGCACCCCTATATACTTGAAGTTTACAAAGGAACCAAATGTATAGGTGCTTAAATGGAATGCGGCAAAAGAAATTGTTGTATTTATATTAAGCTCTTCAAACTAATGTGAAACGCCTCCACTACATATACATATTACAAAGCATGAATTAAACATGCCTATATTACTTATACATCCAACTTTCATTTTCATGCGAGAGTGTCATTGAACGTTTGTCCATCCTAACAATAATGGACATGGTAGTCATGTATGACTACCTCCATAATATGGCAACAATTCATGTCACAAAGTTGAATGAAACCAACACATTTGAGTGTTAAAACACAACACATCCCCCTACCCCCATCCCATCCCATCCCCCCACCCCCTTCGCATCCCCCACCCCATCCCCCCATCCCAGCCCATCCCATCCCCCCAGCCCGTCCCGTCCCATCCCCCCACACCCATCCCATTCAATCCCCCCACCCCATCCCACCCCATCCCCCATACCCCATCCAAGCCCTGCCCAGTGGGAGGCGGCGGGGAAACCCTAGCGGCGCCGGCTACCTCCCTGCGCCCCTTCCTCTACTCTCCTCATTGTCAGTTGCAGCAGAGAGAGGAGCGGAGCGCCGAGCAGATGCGGAGCGAAGCTCTTGCCATTTTTAGTTATACATCTTTGATAATAGTTTTGTCGGCGCTAGTGTGTTGAATTGCAAGTTTCCCTTGAGAGTTGGGATATTGGCAGTAGCTAGCTTGGGAGTTGCAAGCTTCGGAGTTGCTAGCATTAGGGTAGCAAGGTTGAGAGCTACAAGCTTGACAATTGCACGCTTGGGAGTTGCACGCACATCAGAGTAGTTGCTAGGGTTTGTACATAACGTGCGAGGGCTTCAGTGTGTGGGAGGATTGAGTGGTGCGAGGATTGAGTGGATGACCTGAGTTTTCATTTGTGAGCTTTTTTGGTTTTTTGAGTAAGGGAAGAAGAGCAGATTTTGTGAGTACAGTAAGGGAGGAAGAACATTGTGAGCAGAGTAAACCTTCTGAACTCATTTGCCTCACATTCTGATATTTGTTCATTGTTGAATTCCATGTGTTGCCAGAGCTGAATGTGTTTTGTATGCATGTGTTCTTCATTTTGGTTTCCCCCTGACATTCTGAAACTCACTTATGTGCTGATTCAATTTTTTTCTTCAATTTCTATCATTCTGGCCAAGCATTGCAAGGATTCCTGAAACACAGATCCATGTCTGTGTGAAACATATACGTATATGTATTTATACGTATACGTATACGTACACGTACGGATCCAACATAATATTATACATAAAATACAGGCACCCAGTTACGAACGCACGTTCGTAAAGTCCAAACCATCGCATGACATATTAATAATTTTAAAAAGGAAATGGACACCTAGTTACGAACGGGCGTTCGTAAACGTCTGCATGACACCAGAAGGCTACATATTTACGAATGTGCGTTCGTAACTATATGCAACAGACAAAGGAAGCTGAATGCCAACCAACAATATTTGGAGACTAAACAATATGAACATACACATTATATTGCAGCCTTTACAAAATATTTTAGTTTGTAAGAATGAACAAAAACAATTACGAACGTCTTTACGAACGCTCGTTCGTAAATGTGATCGCATTACACAATACACCTACTTACGAACGGCCGTTCGTAAATAATCTACACCTCAAGAATTTCAATGCGATTACATTCTGATTTCACAGTTCCAACATACAACTGCATACCCTGTCCACGATGTTACGAGTACATAGTTTCGCGGTTGTTACGAACGAACGTTCGTAAAAACGATCCTAACCTTGTTTCGTATCATGCAGATGGCGAGAACAAGTAGAAACCCCATCGAAATGTTCGCAGTGCCGGCGGATAGCCTGCCGGCATCCGTGAAGGACATAAACGGCAACGATAGCTATGTCCCCAAGGACAACTTCATGGGAGAATGGACGGCCATACCAACTAAACTCGAAGACGGCCTTTTTGCGCTGCGATTCACTTACGAGCTGCAGACGAGGCCAGACCAGCCAGAACAATGGGTGCAGATGAAGTCGTGGGAGATAGAGTCCATAGAGGCCCAAGGAGATTATGTTATTCTGGATATGAAATACAAAAATGACCACATAAATCTCCTCCTACATTACTTGTTACACTCCTTCTCCTACGTATACGCATGCCTGAATGTTGGACCAGATGCAAAGCATTTCAACCTGGATGGCCTCTTCACAAAGTACGTCCTCAGCCAATTCTGGACTGCTAGGAAATTGACCGCACTGGCGTTGAACATCTCCAAATACAACAGTGCGATGGCTGAGGCAAACAAAAAGAAGAAGAGTCCAAGAAAACCATCTCCCTCAGGGGCAGGAGGTTCAAGAAGCGCACCTAAGCCGGTGCCCTCCGCGAGCAGGATGACCCAGGGGACCAGCAGACAGTCCACGCCATCCAAGAGGTCCAGGGACGACATGGAGAAGTCTGGAGTCACTGAGGCCCTTGAAGTGAGCTCGCCGCCAGTGATGCCTACCCCTTTGAAAAAGGGAGAGACCCCAGATGCTGTGAAGGCTACCAGGATCCTACGCGACTTCAACAACTATTCCAAGGATTGCTGGCCCATGGGACGCCACTTCACATTCAACGTGGACTGCTTCAAGTGCGAGAAATCTCCTAACAAGTGGGTGGTTAGGTCTCGCGAAAGCGGGGGTGTGAAGTGGCAGATAAATAATCTCATGAACAACGTAAAGTGGGATAGGCAGACTGTCTGCGTCATGCCTAAGGGATTGACTTCTCGTCCCTCGGAGAAGGACTGGCCTCGAATCCAGAATGGAGAGTTCTGGATTATAGACGGTCAGCACAACTTGGAGGCGTCGCAGATCATCCTCAAGGATGATAACTTCCAGCACGAGCTCAAGGCGGAACTTCGGTACTGGAAGGCATTCCTGGTGTGGTCGGACGACTGGGACAAGCTCAGAAAAATATCGACGTTTCTCAATTCGGGGAACAAGATCAAGGCGTTTGAGGCGTCATGGGCTGCCAATATAGTGGCTGCAAGAGACATCTGGGTCGCACACGGGTGCCCTCCAAAGGAGAGGGAGAACGCAAAGATCCAGTCGCCACAATGGAAGGTGGGTTTACGAACGAGCGTTCGTATATTTCCTACACTTTCATTCTGTGCTTTAGTATTTCAATTTACGAACGTGCGTTCGTATGTAATGGAAAACACTGACACCCTTGATGTGCATTGCAGGCGTTCTGTGATGCGATGGTGGATAAATTCTCCTCCATCGATATGAAGTCCACAACAACCAAATCAGTCCTGGAGCTCAAGGGCGAGCTCCGACTGATATGCTGCAACAACGACACATGGGAGTTGTGGACCCATTTCTTCGACGTCCACAGCTCGGGTGATTTGGTCAACCCCGACACTGAGGAAAAATACAGCGTCGACAAGAGCGCCGAGGCCCCTCCACTGCTGAGGGAGTTTTTCAGGCCGCTGCAAGGGCTGACAGAGTCAGAGTTGCAGCGATGCGCAGTACACCTTCTTGGGAACACGGTGGGAAGGACCATCCCCTACCCCAAGATATTTTTGAAGAGGCCGAAGCACAAGCCCGGGACATACTCCGTAAAGGAGTGGTGCGACCACAGGAAACTGAAGACGGGCGCGATGCGGGAGTTAAATGGGCTCATGCCAGAGAGGGAGCTCTTCCACGCCGATGGCGAAGTCAACTGGTCCAAGTGGAAAGAGTTCAAGGTGCTGTACAACATCAATGGTGCCTCAATGCGTAGTCTGGTTAGGGAGCATGCCTCCGTTTTGAAGCTCAAGGGGAACAAACGCTCGAAGAAGTCCGAGACTGAACCCCAGGAGCTACAGAAATACATCTCCTTCTTGGAGAGGAAGAGGAGCGCCAAGTTTGACGGCTTAGCGCGATTTTGCCTGATAACCACAGGGATGGAGAGGACAACATTCTCCAAATGGGATGGCACCATCAGCAGGGCTGAGGTGAGGGAGGACCGGAGGGGTTGTCCCTTCGCAATCATAGATTTTCGGGGGATCCCTGGTGCATCAAGGCAGGGGGCGAAGGGGGTCCCCTTTTACAACCCCTTCATGGCGAAGTTCATGGAGTACAAATCGCCAGCCATGAGGGAACCACACGTATGGTTGTGGGTTGTTGAATAGGACAAGGTCTCCGTGGTGACCGAGCTTTACGAGGAGACAATAAAGTTCGAATACAACATCTTCCACAGCACATACGTGCCTGCAAAGACTGAAGGGATAGTGGCCATCAACGAGGCCAGGGGGAGCAAGCAGGTGGGAGCTGTGAGTCTCATCTTCCTGACGTACAAGTCGGTTAGGAATGGGCGTGCACCCATCAAGGCGAACAACACGTTCAAAAAAATCTACACCGTCGCTCACCCCCCTCCCAAAGATCTCTTCCAAGAAACGTTGTACACTGTCTTCCCGGCCCTTGAACTCAGGATGGAGTTCTACATCTCTGTTTTGCAGAGTTTGGCAATGCATGGCGAGACCGTGTACAACGTTTGTGGAGGCAGCAAATTTATGTACGCTGCCATGGTAAGCCATCCCAACTTTTACGAACGCTCGTTCGTAAACATTGTATGTTGCCTTTTTCAAACATCTTCAACATTCAATATCATATTATGTGTTCGTTTATTATTTTACATCAATCTTTACGTTGATATTTACGAACGCGCGTTCGTATATGTCTGACCAATTTCTTTCCGTGTCTCAGATGCTGGGATTGTGCGTCAACTCTTACGTTGACGCCATCGACGAAGAGGAGTACAAGGTCCATCGATCGAAGGCGTCGATCAGGGTTGTCTATCCCGCCGTTGTGACGGTGTCGTGCCGTCACGACGTGTCGTGTCGTGACGGACCCCTCCGTCACGACACAATAGGGTCCACGTAGGGTCAACATAGGGGGAGCCGACTAGGGTGGGTAAAATACTTACCTTCTTGCCAAGGTGGCGTCCTATGTGGCAGAAAACGTCGACGTGGATGTGCATATTTCCCCTGCCACGTAGACCATTTTGCCATTGTGTTTATCATTGTGTTAAAATCAAAGTAATAAAATATTACTAAGGAGGGTGTGGGGCGGACGGGTGGGGCGGACGGGGAAGGGGGGTGGTGCGGACGGGGAAGGGGGGTGGAGCGGACGGACCGGGGGGTGGTGCGGACGGTGGATGGGGGTGGAGCGGACGGACGGGGGTGTGGAGCGGACGGGGGAGGGGGGGGGTGGGGCGGACGGACGGGGGTGGAGCGGACGGGAGAGGGGGGGGGGGTGGGGCGGACGGAGGAGGGGGATGGAGAGGACGGGGGAGGGGGGTGAAGCGGACGGGAGAGGGGGGGGGGGTGGGGCGGACGGACGGGGGTGGAGCGGACGGACGGGGGGGTGGAGCGGACGGGGGAGGGGGGGTGGGGCGGACGGACGGGGGTGGAGCGGACGGGAGAGGGGGGGGGGGGGGTGGGGCGTCCCACCCGTCCCACCCGTCCGCCCCGCGTTCCCTCCCGTCCGCTACCCTCCGTCCGACACACGTTCCCCACCGTCCGCTCCTCGTTCCCTCCCGTCCGCCCCACGTTCCTCTCCCGTCCGCACGCATTCCCTCACGTCCGCTCCACGTTCCCTCCGTCCGCCACACGTTCCCCGTCGTCCGTACCCCGTTCCCATCCTGTCCGCACCCGTTCCCTCCCGTCCGCCCCGCGTTCCCCCCGTCCGCCCCGCGCTCCCCCCGTCCGCCCCGCGTTCCCCCCGTCCGCTCGGAGTTCCCCTACGTCCGCTCCGCGTTCCCTCCCGTCCGCTTTCCGATCCCTTCCGTCCGCCCACGTTCCCTATCGAGTTCCCTTCACGTCCGCTCCACGTTCCCTCCGTCCGCCACGTTCCCTCCGTCCGCCACGTTCCCTCCGTCCGCCCGTTCCCCTCCCGTCCGCGCCTCGTTCCCTCCCGTCCGCCCGAGTTCCCTATCGCGTTCCCCACCCGTCTGCTCCTCGTTCCCTCCGTCCGCCCCCACGTTCCCTCCGTCCGCCCCCTAGTTCCCGCCCGTCCGCCCCTAGTTCCCACGTTCCCCATACGTCGTTTTCGTACCCTAAACCCTAATTCCGACCGGGATCCCATAATGATTGGGCTCCTCGTTGCCTATATAAAGCCGTGAGGCTTTAGTTCCTACCACTTTCCTCTCCTCCCACCACATAGGGACCCGAGACCTTGTTGCGTCCCAAAGGACAGCATCACCGCGCGGGTCTCAAGGGGTTTGGGAGGGCAGGGCAAATTGTGGGGGAACCCTCGCAATTTTTTTCTTCAGATTCACTCGCTCCCGTGATTTTTATCACGAGAGATTTTCACACTCACTTATTCACGTTATTTTTATCACGACTCATTTTCAGATTCACTCACTCACGTGATTTTTATCACGATGGAGGGGGAGGGCATTGCTCCTTACGAGAACGAGGATTTGAGGGTGCACCGTGCTTGGCTCGTAGGCAATGCATCGGCGAATACTGCCAAGGGTACGGGAAGCGATCCTGGAAGTGGAAGTACTGCAGCACGTTCACCACGTCCAGATCCCTTTCAGTTTGACGAAGAGTTCTTGGCTGTTGGTCATTCGGGAGGCAACCAAACACGGGGAAGCCGTGGAACACGTGGGAGTCGGGGAAACAGTGGACATAGAGGGAGAACTGGAAGGGGACCAAGCTCAGGCAGTTCCACAGAAATACATGCACCGGCACGTTCACCACAATCTCCGACACGGCGGACATCAAGACCGGAGAGCCCTGCACGTGATGTACCTCAGGGTTCGGAGCAGACTGAAAAACGGGGATTAAAACGCCCAGCAGTTTCGGAAGGGACGGAGGACGGGTCCGCGGCATCGGGTTCGCAATCAAAGAAAAGGAAACATAGAGGCAAATGCGACCCGCGGACCGATGAGGCTCGAAATTATTGCAGGATCGTGTTGTTGGATTGGTTTAGAAGTAACAGCATGGTTTATTTGGAGAAAAAATACCTCAATGATGGTACAAAGGGTTTAGAGTTGGCGAGGAACGAGTTGATGCTTATTCTCATGGAAGCCACGTCTGGACCGGAGTTTGAGGAAGCTAGGGGCATGAGCGATTGGAACACATGGATTGAAAAACAAGCTGTGGAAGCAATCTACAATCCAACGATGTCATATGAGGCTATGCATCCTGGAGAGGGAAGTAGTGGTGGGAGGAGGTCCGAGCTGTACATTAAGCTAGAGAATTGGAAAAGAGGCGTAATAGCAGCAAAAGGCACATCCGCCCGCAACCTTCCCGTTTTTATTGACAGGCAGCTGGCAGACAACATTGCCACTCAGGGCCGGCAGGGTGTCATATGGTTGCCTAGGAATGTGGAGATCAAACCCTTGGATAGGGAAATCTTCCAAGGGACCTTCGGAGTGGTGCGGAGAGTCACAATTCATGGAGCATCATTCATCCCTAACTGGATAGAGTGGGCTGGGAAGACCATGAAGGCCACGAATAGTCTGGAGAACCGAAAGGAGCGTTCGGTTGAAGCATTGGCATGCCCAGTAGATCATCTTGGGATAATCAAGCTACAATACCTCCACCCGAAAACATACGAATCCTATTCGATGTGGTGGAATGGAGGCTCCTTGAAGAACATGAGGGTCTATGACCACCAAGTTCCGGAAACCCACGAGCGCACAATCCTTCAAATGCCTGGGGCAGACTTTGAAGCACGGAAACGGTTGGTTGTATATCGAAGGCATCGAGCTTATTTGGCATGAGCTCTAATGTGCATTGTGGATGTAGTGCACAAGCATGACGTGTTGCACAATGACCTTAATCCCAACAATGTCATGCTGCATTTCCCACAAGACCGTGAGAACACGGTTTTCATTGGTGTGTGTGATTGGGGGATGGCATCATGGGGAGATGAAGACGCACCCTCCAACTATGGAAAAGAATCAGTGGATGAGATGAACAAGCACCGCATAAAATACAACTGTGCTGGTCCAGAATTATTCCATGTACGAGGGCAGCGTGGAACATCTACCTCTCCGGTGAGGATGGCTCGGAAACATAGGCACACGTTTCTCTCGGAGTCCTTCTCAGTGGGTGCTTTGGCAAAGAAGATTTATGCCAGGGATTCGACTTCCTCATTGTTTCAGCTAAACAGTGATCCAAATGGCTTGAAGATGCGGTTTGAGATAGCATTGGATGCATTGACGAAGCCCAATCCAGCGGAAAGGTCAACCATCACACACGTAGTGAACATGTTGAAGTCGCCTCCATACAACATGGTTAACCCGACAATGTGCTTCCGTGACACTGCAAAATAGTTTTTTTTTGTTTTCTTTGCAGCAATTTTGGATCATACCAATTTTGTAACCGTTGGAGATGTAAATAAAGCCATCATTTTTTCATACACAACTTGTATATTGTATGAGATTTATGGATCTTAATGCAATGTTCATACTCCATGAGGATTTTTGCTTCATAATCGAGAAGAAGTCTATGGGAGACTAACCAAGGTTCTCGCCTCTCGTGAGGCCACATCATTCTTTCACATCGTTGTTATCACATCCATGTGCTAAGTTCAAGTTAACTATAGTTGTTCGTGATATGTCTTGCCAAAATGCAATTACCTATATTTATTCTAATTTTGGTATGCCACAAAATGTAGTCAACTATAGTTATATCTAGTTAACTAAAGTTGAACACAATGTTGCAATAGTTATATCGGTTGTACACGTGATCCTAAACATCTCTAAATGTTCTTTCTTGTACTCCACACATATTGCACACATACTTCACAATTGCTTATATTTATATTTATATAATTCACAATCACTTTTTTTTGGAAGTTTGGACATAGTCTCGGTTTTTTGGCTCTCAAAAATTCATATGAAGTCCAAAAAATGAGTTCTTGGTATCCATGGATAGGTAATGAAGTCCTCTACAAGAATATGCAATAAAAGTCCTCTACATAATAGTCCCCCCATCCACATAATAAAGTACACTAAAATAACAATAATCAACTAAGGGTGAACGTAAAGTGGTTAAAAAAATTTCTCTTGGAACTGAGAAGTGGATGCATAGTTTCATATTGCTTTGTGCTTGTTTATCTCAACAGAAACTGTTCGGTTGGTGAATTAAAAATAAATAAATAAATCATAGAAGTGGTACAACATATTATATAAGTCATAACTTTATTATTGCGACAACGTTATAAATGCCCTTTATTAATCATATACATGAACAAACGATGCAAACTATAATATTCCACTTCATTCCGTCATCCCAACCTCGTAGATGCTCCTGGCTTCCGGCGAGGCTCCATTTTTGGAAGAGGATTCGGCTGAAGTAAATCAAAATAGCTAATCGTTCGGTCTTTCATCCGTTCCTTCAATGGTAGCCGATGAGGCGACAATCCTCTCCTCTTCTTACGAATAGACATAGTCTTTGAAGATTCCCCCGCTACCTTGACTATTTCAATGTCGATTGAAGTCTCCTCCACATCCACATCCACATCCACATCCACATCCCCGGGCTTCTCCAAAATATCCGCACACAAATCAATTAGATCATTTAGATCTCCACCCACGCATTGTGTGTGGTCCTTCTCCACCGCATCGATCTCAAAGTTGTCTGCATATCGTCGTTGTTCCTCCGCCGCCCTCATCCTCCAAGCTTGTGTAGATTGTGAGAAGGGAGTCATGACATACTCATCACGAAATCGATCCCTAGCACTTCTCTCATCTCTCTCACGCTCGGGTGTTGCATTGAATGGAATATGGGGATCGTCTAAATTGTGTATCTCCTCATCGCATTCTACACCCTCAAACATGACTCTCCCCTTTCCCATCCTATCCATGATACTCTACCTTCGTTATATGTATGAGTCTCAATGATCTACTTATATATTGACCTCTAAGGACTTGATGACCATGACCAATAATTGATGTAATCCAATATGTAGAGGATCCAATTCTCGTTAGTAAGATAAAGTCAACGCAATCGGAATAAAAATAAAGTTCGTTAGGTTAAAAATGTACACTTTTGAAAAAATCTTCCGACATCCGCATTGGAAACCTCTTTGATACCTCTTTGAACTTTCCATATTTGATTAGTTATCCACTCATTCAACAAATCACCAATTTGTGCTTCAATCATAGTGGTTCATATGGTTTCATAACCGATGTCACCCATCTGAATGCACTTTCCTTCAATAAATCATTAATTTGTGCTTCAACCTTAGTGGTTCATATGGTTTCATAACCGATGTCACCCATCCGAATGCACTTTCCTTCAATAAATCATTAATTTGTGCTTCAACCTTAGTGGTTCATATGGTTTCATAACCGATGTCACCCATCCGAATGCACTTTCCTTCAATAAATCATTAATTTGTGCTTCAACCTTAGTGGTTCATATGGTTTCATAACCGATGTCACCCATCCGAATGCACTTTCCTTCAATAAATCATTAATTTGTGCTTCAACCTTAGTGGTTCATATGGTTTCATAACCGATGTCACCCATCCGAATGCACTTTCCTTCAATAAATCATTAATTTGTGCTTCAACCTTAGTGGTTCATAAACCCTAAACCCTAAACCCCTAAACCCTAAACCCTACGTCATTCCAAATTACTACCACATATGTGCCATTGATTTGTTCTCACACTCATGTAGAAGTGTTTCCATACATGGTTTGAGGGTTTAGGTTCCTAGCTTTCCAACGAACCCACCTGTTTTTTTTTTCGATGCCTACATTTTTTTCATTATAATAATCAATCATTGACAAGATCTTGGCCGTTAGATTGGAGGGGTTATTTTGAGCAAGTAATAAAGTGGCATGCTCCTTTGAGTTTGGACTTTTGGGCTTGGCCTTTGGAGGCTTCACACTATGCCCAACTAAGGCTACCCTTACTATATTTTATTGGCTATTTAGGGTTCATTTCTTTGGACTCTCAACAAAGTTGGGCCGCTCAATCGCACTTTGATCCACTCCCAAGGGTTAACATTTATAGATGGTGACTATAGTGTCCGTTTTTTGGCTCAAAAAAATTCATATGAAGTCCAATTCATATGTGGTCGCAATTCTACGCTGTTCCCCTGCCGCCCCGTTCCCTCCCGTCCGCTCCGCGCTCCCCACCCGTCCGCTAATCGTTCCATCTTTCATCCGTTCCCCCCCGTCCGGTCCACGTTCCCCACCCGTCCGCCCCGTTCCCCTCCCTTCCGCGCCACGTTCCCTCCGTCCGCGCCTCGTTCCCCACCGTCCGCTCCTCGTTCCCATCCGTCCGCCCCGAGTTCCCTCCGTCCGCTCCTCGTTCCCCACCGTCCGCTCCTCGTTCCCACCCGTCCGCTCAGCGTTCCCCACCCGTCCGCCCCGCGTTCCCTCCCGTCCGCGAACATGGAGCGGACGGGAGGGGAACAGGGGGCGGACGGGGGAACTGACGGCAGGGGAACGCGGAGCGGACGGCAGGGGAACGCGGAGCGGACGGCAGGGGAACGGTGGCGCGGACGGGAGGGAACGCGGGGCGGACGGGTGGGGAACAAGGAGCGGATGGGTGGGAACGAGGAGCGGACGGGATGGGAACGAGGAGCGGACGTGTGGGAACGAGGAGCGGACGGGTGGGAACGATGAGCGGACGGGATGGGAACGATGAGCGGACGGGATGGGAACGAGGAGCGGACGGGATGGGAACGCTGGAGCGTATGGAGAGGAGCGGACGGGATGGGAACGCTGGAGCGTATGGAGAGGAGCGTACGGAGGGGAGCGTGGGAGCGGACGGGGGGGAACGCTGGGGGCGGACGGGAGGGAACGGGTGCGGACGGGGGGGAACGCTGGGGGCGGACGGGAGGGAACGGGTGCGGACGGGGGGGAACGCTGGGGGCGGACGGGAGGGAACGGGTGCGGACGGGGGGGGACTCTGGGGCGGACGGGCGGGAACGGGTGCGGACGGATGCGAACGGGTGCGAACGGGTGCGAACGGGTGCGAACGGGTGGGGACGCGGGAGCGGATGGAGGGGCGGACGGGGGTATATAAGTGGAGGGGACCACTTACATACCTTACTCCACTCCTTCTGGGCGCCCAGACAACCCTCCTCTAACACAGAGTGCGGGGTAGCGGGGCTCTCGGAGGAGTTAAGGATCCCTTTTTTGGGATCCTTTTACACTACTTTTGGCAGGTTGTGGCAGGTTTTGGTAGATCCACGTGGCCGTTATTTGGCATATTCCTTGTGACGCGCCCAGTCAAGTGGCCTCTGCGTGAGCACCGGTAGCGGGGTGCTCGAAGGGTGTGCCGAATAGTTGAACTTTAATTTTTAGGGACATTTTTGAACTAATTCCACAGCAACACTATTTTGAAGTGTATGCTTGGATATTTTGTAGCACTATTATGAAGTGCAATTAGTATTTTAAAAAGTAGAGTTCTAGATTAGAATTAGAAACTCCAATTTGGGTGGAATTAGAATTAGAAACTCCAATTTTCAGACATGGCAAGTGGAGGAACTGGAGACATGGCAAGTGCAAGTGGAGGATCTAGTTCTGGGTGTTCCAGAGGACATGGACGCAAGGCCGCTGATTTGGAGTGGAATGTTTACGATGATCCCTCCCAAAAAGCCAGGGTAGGTTGGGAGAATGTACCACAACCGTGGTCAGCGAAGACTGCAATGCAGTACGTGGGTTTCCCTCACTTTGATCGGTTGTGGCCAAGACATTGTCACGAGCGACATTGCAAGGCCGTCAATGCGAGCTATACGCAGCTTGAAGACGTGGAGGCAAAATGGAGATTCCTAACGATACTTAGAAGTATCTCCAATTTGGATAGATGGCCCAAGAGTGCAATTCCAAAGTCGGTGGCGTGTATGATGTATGCGGAGCACGTGTTGCGAGTTAGGGTGGATTGGTCAAGTTTGGGTGCTCTGCATGATCAAAAATTTGGGGGTATTGGAATTGCATTCACTAAATGCACAGTTCCGGATATTCCATACACTCCCGTTCCGGAGTGGTTCAGGAAGAATCCTAAACTAGTGGATGAGCCTGGGGCACCAATTCCAGAAGGTCGGGAACCAAAAAAACCACGTACTCGCAAACGACCAGCCAATGACGTGGAGATGGCCATCGAGGAGGCGTTTGAGCATATGGATGAGGAGGGCATGGAGGTAAATGTCGATGTGGTTAACGAGCTGGTTAACCATGTGGTTAACGAGGCCCTAAACGAGGTAAACCCTCGTCAACTTGGTGCGGACATGATGGAGAGCAGAATGGAGGCATTGCGCCAGCAACATGCCGAGGAAATTCGTGAGTATAAAGCAAGGATTCTCGAGCTGGAAAATCGACTTGCAACACTTGCGATGGGGGAGGCTGGCAGTTCAAGTAGTACACCAATTAACATCCAGTCTTTGGAAGCAGAGAGGGATACAGCTTTACAGGAGGCCATGATTGCAAAGTCACAAGCAGCGGACGTATGTACGAGGAATGAAGTAATGCAAGGAAAGATGGAGGCTTTGCAAAAGGAGGTGGTGGACATGCAACAACAACTTCAAGTGGTCAATGAAGTGGTTGTCGATCACGAATCCAAGATTGGCACACTGGAGGAGCAGAATGCAAGGTTGAGGAAATTTCTATCGGATGCGATCGTGGAGCGAACCAATATGAGGACAGGGACATTGCTTTCTATGGCCAAGGCTCGTCAATATGAAGCTGAATTTGAGAGCATCCAGCGAGAATGGAACCGCAATCATAGATTGCGGAACTTGATGCTCACGTCATGGCCAGATCAAGAACATATGTACCCTAGTAGGTGGGATGATGAGGATGACTTGAAATTGCCTAACGGGAGCTTGGATTGGCGGCAACTGATCGACTCCGATCACCATTGGGATGTGACCCAAGTGCATGAATATCCATACAGCATGAGGGGTGAGTTGTTATGGCCGGGTCCACATCCAATGGTCTTCGACGGATCCGTGTGTGGAATTTGCGGCAGTCCATTTGGCCCAGAGGGATGCTTTCAAGTTGGATCGTGTGGGGGCCAATTCCATCCACAATGTCTGATAGTGACAATGATCAGGAGACGGCAATGTCCCCATTGCAGATCACCCTTCCACCCTCGTTTGTATCTCCAATTTGGCCTTCGGGATTACATGCCTAAGGACTGGGTGGTAAGGCCAACGGACTATCCCTTCAACCTTTGCGAGTTTGATGGGACTTCTGTTGAGTGGAATTGGTTATTCAATCGTGCAACGGTTGAACTTTGGAACGATAACAAAGATGGCGAATGGACACAAAATCCACGTCAAATTTTGTATGTTGCAGACGAGTTGTTTCCCAACAAGCCCCCAAACCATGGCATGAAAAGATTTTTGTACCAAACTTTTGGTTGGCATTGGGATGCGACAACCATGCAATTACGGAGAGGCATTCAACCTCCTTTTTACAATGCAAGTGGTGAACTATCAATATCGGAGCATGAGTTGGAAGAAGATGCACATGAGATGCCCATGGAACGGGATTCCCATTTTGAAGCGCACTTAGAGCAGTCGTACCACAAACACAGAACGCAGTTGGAGGCAGTTGAAGCACTCTTGAATAGAGTTACGGATGATGCGGTATTGAGATGGCTAAATGGGGGGCCTAGACCACGTAATGCCACTCCACTGTCTCCTGGAAGTCGTCCATATCTCACCCGTGAAACCACGCGAATGATGGAAGCCGGGGAATCATCACGAGCACGACGAGGATCTACTTCAGCTGCAATAGACCTCGATTCAGATTCGGATTAGGCATTTTTGTAGCATGTTTAGAAAGTTGTATAGGAACGGATGAAGACTTTGTACACATTGAACATATTTCATGTTCAAAGAATATGTAATATAAAGAGGAGTTACCGACAAGTTGTCATTTCTAAGATCGTGTAAAAGATAGCATATGGATGTCACATGTTTTAATGTTATTCGAAACTTTTAAAAACTCACTTGAATATTTGTAATTCATATGATAGTCTAACCAAAAGTACTATTGACTACATAGTCAATATTGAATACCACATAAAGATATAATTATATAAATATGCAATAAATAATTTTAAAAAACATGCAATAAATAATTTTATTACTATAATAAAATGATACAACTTCGAACGTAACGTTCGCTTTGTGGTCTAAATGTCTTACCGAAGGCCCTAAGGTTGTAACTTGTATCAATTTTGACGGAAGTAATAAATTATGGGAGTACGTGGGAGCACCGAAAGAACACATTTGTGCAAAACCATTACGTTCGAATCCGTACTGTAGGATCATTTGCTTCGACACATCTTGGGTCCTCTTCAGACTCGTCTGTGCTGAAATCATCATCCGTTTGGGGAGTCGCGCTTCGAAGATGCAACTCTCGGTCACGTTGTGAGAAAATTATCCTCTTGGTCGGCCGGGAGCCATCTGCATCATGTATGCCATTTTCATCTAGATGTGGTCTACCCTCATCTTCATTGTAGTCTTCAGCAGTAAACGGAAGCGATCGTCCCTGATACCTCTTCCTAGTACGTTTGACACCTCTCGTAGTTCTCTGGCGCCCTCCACCCGTATCACGACTTGAGTGCACTTCATCTCTACTTCCATCTATAAAAGCATCCCCCGTTGTACTTCCGCCTCCAACTCCAAGACCACCTCTTCCATTGGATTGACTGTGTGGAAGTGAAACAGACGCGGGTGGAATTGCAATTGGTATTTTCTCAACAACATGTCGTCGTACAGAAGGACGACGTGGCGCCTCTATAGTAACATTTCTTGAAACATTGTGCATAGCAACCAAAGTAGCACCCACCGCAGTTGCACGTGAAACACCCAATCTAGAAGTATTGGCAATACTTCGAGTGAGAGGACGATGTTGACCTTGTGCATGCAATTGCACCGTAGAGGTGGATGCAATCCTTTGAAGAGCACGGAATCGAGTTGTAGGCATTTCAGGAACATTGGGCGTTGGATCTTCTATACGATGGTTGGATATGAGGGAGGCATCCATGGATTCAGAATGTACTCGGGTTGGAAGTGGATCATGTTGAACGTGCGTTGGCTCATTTACGGGTAGTACATTGTCGCCTTCACCAAATGAAAGAGAATCGCTCCGATGTTGCAAGGAATCTACTTCAATTCCCACATTCTCACTTGCCCCCATAGCAACATTATGGTCAGATGGAAACCCTTCTCCAGTGTGGAGAGTTTCAACATGCGGTCTTCCAATAGACCCCTCATGATCGTCATGCATTCCGTCGTTATGTTGGGGGACATCCGGTTCATCAAACTCAAACACCCCAAGGTTTCCATCACTACCATTGCCATCCTCATCTTCTGAACCATGATTCTCGGAATCGAGGTCATCCAAATCAAAGTCGATGTCATCAACATTGTTGTCTTCATCATTTCCAGCCCTATCAGTTGGATCCACGTCATCTTCGTTGTCATCTTCTTCGTCAAGGTCATCGTCAGAATGGACCTCATTCAATTCGTACCATTGAGCAGGTCTTGGGCCCCTCCGATGTCGAATGAGCCTACTATTGGTATATATGTAGACGAGGTCCTCAGCACGACTATGCTTCAAGCGATTGCGACTCTTGTTGTGAACGTATGAGTACATGCTCCAATTGCGTTCACATGCAGATGCGGAACATACTTGTGCAAGGATACGTCTTGCTATTGTTTGGAGGGCTTTAGCTCCACCTCCCATTGCATCCCACCATTCATGGAGAGGTGCGGCATGCACGCTCGGGTCAGTAGAATCAGCAAAAGGCCCTCGATTTTCAAGAAAATCTTGGTACTGGTGGAGGATTTGGACATAAGTGTCCTCATCTTGAGCAAGCCTGCGAAGAACTCGATTTAGGATTGTCCTCGAATTGTCATCCTCATGGAGTGGGGCCCAACCACGTAGAAGCGGATTTAACATCGCTCCAGCCCAGTGTAGATCATTCAACATCAACCTCCATCTATTTTGAAACGTTACCATAGCATTTGCAGCAAGCTCAGGGCTTAAGCGAAATGGAGGTTTACTGAATCCACGAATATGGGTTTGTAAATCATGCATGACCCTCCAAGCCATTCCCATTGCAGGCGCCTTGCCGTCAAATACACGAAGAGCTTTAACAACCGGGATCACCATATACAAGAAATTTTCGCACGTGTTCCAGAATCCATCAGAACGTATAAAGCTTCGCACAACAGAGCCCTTCATGTAAGAGGTGCCAGATCTCCTCCTCATATCACGCATTAGAGTGATCCAATCCTCATCAACCACCATTCTTTCCAAAGCATTGCGTACTTGGAGAAGACGTTCAATCATGATGAAGTTCGTAGCAAAACGGGTCTCTACAGGTAGGCGGAGTGAGAGATTTGGTGACAACCTCCGGAATATAGCTTGAGAAGCATGATGGTTTTTAACAAATACACAAATATGGCGGGATTTTTTTACCAATTTTTTCACCCATTCCTCCTTCCCCCAATCTTCTAAGAGGAGATCTAGGCAATGTGCAGCACATCCTTGAAAATATAGATCGGGATTTGCTCGAATCAAGTCGCGAGCAGCGGAGGCCATAACTGGGGCATTGTCGGTGCAAACTTGGACCACATTATGTCGACCAACCTTTTCCACAAATGGTTGAATTTGAGCAGCAACGTAGACATGATCCTTGTGATTTCCCGTGGTGTCAATGGTACCCAAGAAAACGTCTCCCTTTGTGCCACATTGAAGAACGTTTAGGAGAGGTCGGTTTTGCACGTTGTCCCATCCATCACAACATATTGTAACACCGTATTTTTCAACGGAATTCCCCAGCTTCTCCTTCACTTGCCTATCTAGGTCAACCTTTATATCAGTTAACAACTTCGTACGGATGGCATTGTACGATGGTGGTGTGTAGGCTGGCATTCGATGACGGGCAGTTTCACGCACAGCATGAACAAATGCAGGATGTCTCACAATGTTGAAAGGAATGTTAGCTTCATAAAAAGCCGTTGCCCATGCTCTATCGAGGAGTTGTTTTGTTGACACATTGAACCCCTCCGTTATGTTGAGTTGACGTAGTTCACGAGGAGGAGTGCCATATATCACAACATCAGAATGTTGAGTGGTTTGGGACATAAGCAAAGGCTCTGTTTCACTAATTACGGAGCCCGCTATAATAGGCTCCAAAGGTACAATATTTGCCACCAGAGAGTCCTCATTTACAATGCCTACATGTAAGGGCACAATGCCTCCGCAATGTTCAAACAAGGCCCTAATATGCGGGGGTACCATCCTACATGTGGAAACATCAGAAGCACCCCCTACATGAGGTCTATAACCAAGGTGGGCCAACATTCTATCTCCTCGGTAAGATATGACGAACGGGCAAAACCTACATTTAACCTGCCTTTGTGATTTACCGGGAACCCTCCCCTTATCCTCGTACCAATGATCCCATGCATCGTTTCGGCGTGGCATGACTTCAACAAAACCTGCAAATACAAACAAGTTAGAGCAAGTCACTTTGATCGCATACTAGGTCCTGTTCAAGAGTGCCACGAGGGCAACCCTAATTCACAGACACTAGATTGGACAAAGTATACTCTGCATTCGGGTCTCACGCATTCAATCCTCACTCCTCAAAGGAGAATCAAAAGACTTGAGACACACTATGTCAGTGGAGGCAAAAATGGCACCTTGCACCCTCAATTTATAGTGTTCGAATCGGACGGGGGAGCGGACGGAAGGGGTGGGAGCGGACGGGGGTGCGGACGGGGGAGCGGACGGGGGAGCGGATGGAGGGGGGGCGGACGGGGAAGCGGACGGAGGGGGGGGAGCGGACGGAGGGGGGGGAGCGGACGGGGGAGCGGACGGGGGGGGGGGGGCGGACGGGGGAGCGGACGGGGGGGGGGGGGGCGGACGGGGGAGCGGACGGGGGGGGGGGGGGGGCGGACGGGGGAGCGGACGGGGGGGGGGGGGGCGGACGGTGGAGCGGACGGGTGAGCGGACGGAGGTGGGGGGAGCGGACGGGGGAGCGGACGGGGGAGCGGACGGGGGGGCGGACGGGGGGGCGGACGGGGGGGCGGACGGAGGGGGGGGGAGCGGACGGGGGGGGGGGGGGGCGGACGGGGGAGCGGACGGGTTGGGAGCGGGGCGGGGGACGTGGGCAGACGGAGGTTGGGAACGGGAGCGGACGGGGTGGAACGGGGATTGGGAACGAGGGCGGACGGGTGGGAACGGGGATTGGGAACGGGGGCGGACGGGGGGGCGGACGGGCGCTAGTAGAATTTTCCCCACTTTCCCTTTACTTTGCTGACATGTCGTCACACGTGGACAATGTAAATCCTACGTGTCCGAAATTGGGTAATGTAATTACACAAAAAAATCGGTAAAATTCAAGTCCGGCAGGATAAAGACAGCATCCGGCATAATCCGGCATAATGTCGTGACGGATACGTGTCGTGACGACACGACATTATGCCGGGATAAGCCTCCGTCACGACACAATAGACAACCCTGGCGTCGATGATGGACCTGGGTGATATGGCTGTGCCAAGGCTCGACATCAGCATGTCCGTTGACGAGAGCATGCCCGACTTGGAGTTAGAGGACGAAGACCCTGTCCTCCCCGTCGAAAGGGATACAGATGCACATACCCTCAGCATCCCCCCTCTGAGAATGTTGGCGCCAGCGGGAATTCCATCCGAGCCGCAGGGGACTCCGGGTGGCTATACGGGGTCATCGGCGGGCACCACCCAAGACGTCCTCCCCGTGCGAACATCTGGCGCGGAACCGTTCGGCACGCCTGGAGGTTGTTCGACGTCGGTATCCCCCCGACCCAAGCTGGTGGTGCCCAAAATGGAGGATCTCGATGTCCTCGATCAACGCTCCCGCCCGTCCTTGGACCACTTCCGCAACACGCGTCGGAGGATGAAGAAAACCCCGTACGTGGAGTTGCCGGAGGGCGCCATCATCGATGTCTCCGATGAGGACGAGGGGGACATGGACATCATGGTCGAGCTGGGGGTGGAGTTCGACAAGAACAAGCGGGTGAAGGAGGAGGCGCTCTCCGTCGCCGAGCTCAATGCCAAGCTCGAGCAGAAGATGAAGGAGGACATGGCGGCTGCTGCAGCAGAGAATGCGCGGAAGATGTCTGTCATCCAAGAGGAGCTGAGGGCCTCCAACGCGAAGACGGATGCCATTCTAGAGATGCTGAGCAGGATGCAGAGCTTTGCGGCGTCTCCACAGCCATCCTACCCCTTCCATCTGGGATACCCATCCGGCCAATACCCCCCACATCTCCCTTATGCTGGAGGACCGTCCTTCCCGGCTCCACCCCACCCGACACCGGTGGGGATTCCTCCACTCCCGCCGGCCACCACCATCACCCACGATGCCGTCGCGGCGGCCATCCAGGAGGGCGAGGATTTACGAACGTTCGTTCGTGAGTCTTCAGGTCCGGCAGTCCTCACCCCTCCCCCGTCAAGGGTAGGACTGCCTTCAGACACGGACACGGCCCCTTCCACCGTCGTCCCCAGGGTTGTAGATAGATAGGGCGATGAAACTGCGCGACACACTGACATGGTCATTGTGAGGGACACGCAGGGGAGCCCGAATGACACGGCAGGTGCACAAAGAATGGATGTCGAGGACAGCCCGGAACGTCAGCCCTCCGCATACATGGAGGATGTCGACATGGATGCACTAGACCTGGGTGGTGACGACCACGGTGCGGAGACCATCCAGCAGACCCAGGCGTCCCAGGCGGAGCGGGCGGACGATGTCATGGAGACGGAGGCGTCTGCGGCGGTGGTTACGAACGAGCGTTCGTTAATCGCTGAGGAGGGAGCGGCTCCTCGGTCCAGCACCGGTGCCCCTCCCCCCGATGACGAGGTAACTCATCTCTGAGAATACGAACGCTCGTTCGTAACACTCCTAACCGCCTGTGTTGTTTTTTTGGCGCATTCTCTACATCGACACCCCGACCTGCGCGAGATTTTTTTGCGTGCTCCTGTAGGCCGATAGATTTTGTAGATCACGGCATCATGTTGCCTTAGGAACCTGTTTGATAAACTATCACCCGAGACAAATTGTACATATTGAGCTAATTAATATATAAGCAAATGAGCTTTCGATCCCAAACTTTGCATCGACTCGTATTTATTGTGGTGTGTATGTTCATGTTCTTTCATTTTGATCCTGGTAGTGCCCATTCGTTCACGAACGGGCGTTCGTAAAAAGGTGCGACCCCGTGTCCACATCCTTCACGAACGACCGCTCGTGAATGTTCATCAAGCCGCGCTCACGAACGAGCGTTCGTAAATGATGCGCCTTGCCACTGTCGGCCTTCATTCACGAACGGGCGTTCGTGAATGTACCCTTCCACATTTTCTTTGCACTGCTATTATCGCTCTTCGTCCTTGAACCCTCCTAATGCATCTTCATGTTTGTCTTCATCATCTTCATAATCACTTCACTGGATCATAGCATTAAACTAGTCGAATTGTTAATCACAGGACCTCCCGGAGATAGGTCGCAACCCCTCGACCAGTGGACTTGAGACCCGACAGAAACCGTTCCTAGTTTTTGACCTCAACGGGGTGTTGTGTCACACCAAACACATCCCCAGGGTCCCCACGCGTCCCTTCCATCATCCCGACGAGAAAGACTACGACGGCGAGCTCGACACCCTCATAAACCGCAAGGCTGTCCGCGCCCGTCCCGGCGTGCGAGACTTCCTTCGAGAGGTGCTCGGCTTAGCTCACGTCGTCGTGTGGAGCTCTATGGTCTTGGAGAACACGGAGCCCATCGTCGACTTCCTCTTCCATGACCTCCCCAGCCCTTGCCTCGTCCTCGGCCAAGAGGCATGCGATGAACTTCTCGACGAGAAGGGATTTCCGGTTCCCAAGTTCGGCGGTCGAGGCGGAGGGCAACAATTCCTCAAGGTCCTCGGGTCCAGACTGTGGCGCGGCATCCCCCCGCTCGAGGGGGTACCCCACGGGTGGTGGCCAACTGCGGAGAGCACCCTCCTCATCGACGACAGCCCCACCAAGAGCGTTCTCAACCCCCCGGGCAACGTCATCTTCCCCGACCCTTGGACCGGCGATATGAAGGACACATTTTTGTTAGATAGGCTAGCACCTTACCTTAGAAGGCTTGTGCTCCACACCGGGAGCGTCCCGGATTTTGTTAGGTCCAACCCCATCGGCAACGCGGCATTAAGCCCCCGCGATAATGTATATAGGAGCATCGTTCGGCTCGCAAAATTTAATAAATTGATTTGAGAAACCTCCGTGCATGTGTTTGTGTCCTTGTGTTTCACATATCTAATGTTTTATTCCATGTTTGGATGTCTTTTTTTGTTGCCCATAGTCTGCCCCCCTATGTGACACCCCTGTCCTCGACGGCCCTCCCCGTCCCCCCTCGTCCCCTGGCTCCCCTTCCCGCGGCGTGACGGATTTCCAAATCCCATCCCTCTACCATTTCTCGGCGGTGGACGCAGCCTCGGCCGTGGATTACTCCCCGGACGTCGGCATCGACGACGGCGTTGTGAACAGCCCGCCCCCCAAAGTTGCCGCCCGCGCGTATGCCCCGTCGCCCTCTCCCCTCTCCAAGGGGAAGCGAACGCTCGTTCGCTTAGGGCGTGTGTCGCCATCGAGCAACGACGGCGTCGCTCGTCGTGGCCCGAGCCGACGTCTCCGCATGGAAGCTCCCCGGTGCGACCCCTCCCCCGCCGACTCCGCTCCTCCTCCCGTAAAGTCATCTGCCATCGTCGGCCCTCCATGCCTTCGTTTCCCCCCGTCATCCAACAATGCCGCATTTCAATCGGCTCCGGACGCTCCCGTCGACGGCCTCCCAGTGCCCATCGTGCCCCGCACCGACGTCCCCAAATCCAAGGTGCCCTTCTTCGTCCCCTCCCCCTTTTTCACCGTTGCTTTCCTTATCTTGGATCTGCGTGCCGGGAACTTTACGAACGCCCATCCCAAACCGCCCTCATTATTTTCCCCACTCCATTCTTATTCTTTTTGTCACATGGCGTTGTTTCGCAGGTCACTCCCCGCTCGCTTGGTGGCCGGCCCTCCTCAACTTCTTCATTGGATAGGCACGCCCTCAAGGCCGCATCGTCCGAGTCCGATCGTTGGTCGGCCCTCCGAAGAAGTGCAAGGCTTTCCCTCTCGCAAACGCCCTCGTATTCCACTTACAATACCACTTCGTACAATTTGGGAGCGCGTCCGGATATTTGGAAGAACGACACATATTCCGGGCCAGTCTACAAAAATGGCTACAGCCGCGGGCCGGAGATTTTTAGGGCCATGGAGGCCGCCAAAAACAAGGACTTGGCCACGGAAAAAAAGTAGTGGGACGTACAAGTGTGACTAGAAATGTCTACTTGGTCCCTAAATGCATGTAGGGGTAGAACGTAGTGCTTGGTTATTTATTCTATTTGAAGGTCTTCAAGACGTTGATGGTATTTCTATTATAATATTTGTATTTCAAACCCATTTAATATATTCAATTTCCAATCATTCTCCGCATCTTCCCTTCCATTGGCAACAATTTCTCATATCATACGCAAATGTTGTCATGTATGCTTTACATTTTTGCTCACTTTGATGCATTTATGTCTAATAATTGTTCCCAAATTTATCAATATGGGATTCTGATGTTCTCATTACTGGTCCAAATTTGAAAAGCACGTTCTTGAATAGTCTCAAAATCATCAAAAAGTCTCCGATTAACGAATATGGTGTTAATAGCTTAGCTACATTCTAGAGAGCTAAACACAAGGGACCCATGAGCCTCTAGTTTGTAAAAATCTAGAACCCAAATGCAAACCCCAACAAGAATGGATACAGTAGTCATTGAGGACTATTACTATATGACGATAATGGATGAGGATGTCAATTGGATGAAACTAGCACATGCATTGTCAATCTTTTCTCTACACCTTTATGCCCCCTATTGTACATCTACCTTTACTTCAACATCATTAGTAGCCTTTTTAAATGTACACACTAGAAAAAAATAATGCCTCTCCCTTATGTATACAGTCAAGACTCTATAAGTGTTACCCCTATAAGTGTTATAATTTCATATATGTTAAGAAAATTTTACTCCCCTACAAAAACACAATTGGTAAGACTAGTGAGTGTTATGTGTTAAGTGTTATAACATGCTCTACTCCCTTCTTTGTTAATTGCACCTCTATAAGTGTTAATTTTGAGAAAATCAAGGTAAGAATATATGAGAGCATACATTTTAAACATGTAATCACATTTATCCCATATTCTTTGTGAACAATTCAAAATTGTTGGAGGCACACGGGTGTTCTTTCGATCTCTATTGAGAGGGAGATAGAGGAAGCTAGGCGCTTGGTAGAGATGAAGTTGCTACTCTACTTCATCAACTGACGTTGTTGTCATCTGATAGTAAGGTGGATGACGTGATGAATGCTCTTGAATACCTCAATTATGAGATGGAGTTTGATTTAAACAACCCCTATGAACCTACCGGTGAGGAGTTTTTGGATATGTATTCCTCATAACATCAAGAAATTGATGTTGATGAGGTTATGGTTGATGTGGTAGAAGAAGTTGTAGGATTTAGTGTTGCTGAGCGTTCTCTAGAGACTTTGAAGGAGTACTTTGAACAAAGACCACATGATGCCCTATCACACATCGAGATCATTCAAGGACTCCAAAAGGAAGTTTCATCTCATCATTTGGAAGCTTCTCATCACGGGGAGATCACTCCATTGTAAAGTTGAACAACCACGTGTGCTCATTTTACATGTAAAAAATGTAAAAAATGTACATAAAGCATCACCAAAATGGGTCAAAATTTTATTAATTTTTTTTCATGAGTAGATATACACGGTACCTATTACATAGTAAAAAATGGTAACTAAATTTGATGATTTGTTTTTTTATAAAACATATTGTTTCTAACTAAAATGAAGATGACTAAAAATTTCAAAAAAAAATTACAAAAGATACCATCAATGGTTATGTAAATGTAGAAAAAATATCATAAAACTTAAAATTATCTATGGCATGTAATATAGGGGTAGCAAACTTTGTTCGCATGTGGTGTTCAATTTGACAATGGATTGATCTTCCCGAGCTTCTCATCATACTACTATAGACTCTTTCTTTCAGTTAGTTTAGTTGGAAGAATCTCGTCAAGTTACTACTATATAGATTATTTATTTCAATTAGTTTAGTTGAATTATGTATTATCATTTGTACTTTCATTTTTAGAATTTTCAAGTGTTATTTCTATAAATGTTACTAATCATCGGTATGAATTCTATAAGTGTTACTTGTTACAATTCTACATATGTTATTTTTTTGCTACTCCCGACCTGTAACATTTATAGAGTCTTGACTGTACTATGTTTCACCCTCCGCGGAAAAACTAAACTGGTTAAAAATAGAAGATGGGTTGCCTTTGCTAAAAATCGAGTTTTATTTTTATTTTTAGCCAGTTTAGTTTTTCCGTCGAGGGTGAGATGTACACTAATGCCTCAAATAATAACCCTTCTTACACTCACGTTAGTTTGTATGTTGTGTGAAAATTTCACCTTCGGGGTATGTATACGTTTTTTTTTAAATTCCCTCTCTCTCTATAAACTTCTTGTACTAGTGGGTTTAATTTATAATGACCCACACACGTTATTTAGGTTTCTAACGAACAATCCACCCCATGGGGTTGGCACCTACCTACATTATGGGAAATACACTAAATATTTGATTTAGTGTGGTCCACACTATTCATCATCAACCCATATCACTTGTCTTGCAATCATCGGGTGGCAACTATAGAGGGTGTGGTATGACACTCGGTGCTTAATGAAGTCATGAAGGCCATGCAAATGAATACAACACACCAATTTGAATGCCACACTAAATTAGATGTTTAAGTTAGGGTTAGTTTGGACTATGAAGTGCACTGGTCAAGAATTCTAGCAATATGAAATGAAGCAATACGATTGGCTACAAGATGGGTTCTTCACCGGTTGGGGTTTACACTACGGCCAAGACTTCTCTGGTGGAGAGCTTCAAGCATGAATTAGAAAATGACATGGCTACCAACATGTCGACATTTTTTTGCTAGGGGAGTCCTTTTAATTGTGTTTTTCCATCTTGTCTGCCATATCAACCATTGCTCAACTAACCTTATCTTGGGCTAAAATTCTTGATCGACCGGTGCACTTCTTCACCGTATTCTAAACCGGCCCTTAAGGTAGAAATACCCAGACCGGTGAACTACCCTCTACCCATGCAGTAGACTTCCATCAGAATAGTGAAGTGCCATTTTTGAAACCGATAATTGCGAGGTTGACAGCTTGAAATGCGTGTACAATCAGTTTAGCCAAATTTAGTCATGTTTGACTACCATCAATCACAGTTTAATGTACTCATGAGTTAACCGGTTTAGGTGATGTTCTGTGTGGAAATGAGCATTATTGTGTTCGATTTCAAGAGAATCTAGTGAATGAGTAGGGGGTTTGACAAACTTTTCACTTTGAAAAATTGTAGAATTTTTTTTACAGGGAATAAAAATATGAAACAACTTGCATTCTTCATGAATCCTTCTCTTCTATCTTGAAAAATTATCTCATGATTGTAAGACCATATCTTCAATGCGAATCACCTTATTTTCACGGTTTATGGTATTTCTACCTTAGTGTAAGCTTAGGTGTGATTTGCATAGGTGCGAAGATTGCTCCCAGGTGGCAGTTGCTGATTTCAATAGCCCACTTGATAGATGGCTACCGCCACATGCAAGGCATGAATTGTGACGGAGAATTTATTTACCCAACCATCCTGACAAAACAGTTGGACAATACTGCATGAGGAAGCTCTCATAAAACACGGCTCTGAAAAAGAAACCCCCAACTCCAAGGATGATGTTTCGTACGTGTGGGGGGGGGGGATTCGTGGTATCTACATAAACTCATCCATTAGGAAGGTGAAAACACATTGGTTTTTTTAAGATGATTTGACTCCGGAAATAGCATCAGAGGTTCCAAATTAGTCTAGTGAATACCATTCGAAATAATACAACTCTCAGCCTTATAGGGGATGTTTTTTTTATTAGAGCCCCCTTCATCCACGATGGATGACTTTACACAGACACCACAAACCCCTAGCCAAGGGGGGAGGATGAGAACCAATGTTGGTATGGTACATATATATTAGGGGAATGCATGGATTTTATAATCAACATCAATAATGGTATCAAAGAAAACACCTATGGGTTTTGAAGCTGTAATACCACTCACATATTGCTATTAGGTGGGTATGCCAAGGTGAGAGACTCTTTGTTTACCCAAGTTGTTATTTGGTTCAGTGCCATTCTAAACCAAATTGATATCAAGGCGATAGTGTCTAGGTATCAAAGGTTGCAATACCCGTGACAATGAATTTTGAATGCGAAGTCTAATCTCTTTTGAACACATACATCTTTTCGGTGTCCATTCTTACATCCACACCTAACTACACACCACTCACACATGGATGACCAATTAGAAAAAGAATAACCTTTTGCATGAAAGGCATGGTTACGGTAGTGCGGGAAGGACATGTGCTTCTCTCTCTCTCTCTCATGGGCCTTGAGCGATGGACTTTGATGTTTTTGTGTTGGTGATCAATAAACTTGGTATCTCTCTCTCTCTCTCTCTCTCTCTCTCTCTCTCCCCTTGAGCAATGGACTTTGTTTATTTTGTGTTGATGACTGATAGGGCCACTTCACACACAAGCCAAGGGCCGTGACCATGTAATTGCGAGGGCCCTTGACTCTCATTCAAAGGCCGTACCAACTGTTTAAGACCCCTGACTCTAACAAGGTCTCCCATGTAGGAATCCATGTAGACTTTTCATCCATGATGATTTCCTGAGGCCCTTAGGCCTTCACCTTCTAGTGGTGAAGTGAACGTGGACGGTCTCAGTCTTTCCAACCAACGAGAGATCTTAGAATGCAATGGTCACGGGCCTTCAGTCTTGTGTGTGGAGTGGCCCTAAGACTTAGGAATGAGTAGCTCATAAGTATGTAACACATGTGAAAGAAGTGAAGGAGTAGCAACGTCAGCAGTCCGGTTCCAGCTTTCCACTGATAAGTAAAGACGGCTGCTACCTTAAAACTTTGCTGTCACATGAGTACTAGCTACTGCCTGCTGCCTGCAGCCACCGATATTGCTGCTGAATGCACTTGGCAACAAGGCTCACGCTCCTCTAGACTAACTTGAACCTTGATCATCATTGGTATCAGAGCTAGCTAGGTACCCGAGATCCCACCGTCGTCAGCAGCAGTTATTAAATTCATAACACAGACAGGCAGACACACAGATCCATCCGCCCGCACCACCTGCAATATTGTAGTTTTCTCTCAAACAAAATCCCCCCTGCACTCAGTGAGTTTTGTGCAGTTGATCGCAATGCTGGCTGCATAGGCTAACTTTACATACTTACCACTCATTTTCTATCAGACTCCCGCGGGTTATTTCATCGACACGAGTCGGTTAAGTATTATTTACCTGCACAGATTCATGCAAGGCACAAAGCTGCTCATGGAGCTGATTGCAGCTCAGACCATAGGTAATTTGTTGTCAGTTGTTGAACATGCCTGCCTTATAGGTTGCATCTGCTTGCTCCTGGAAGCGCTTCTTTTGACCCCAGCTATGGACATACATACTCACATCATTTATTATGTTTCTGAGACACACAGATTCATCCCGCACATTCCATCAACTGCATTACCACTTGCGTTGCAGTGTTTTTTTCACCATACAAAAGCATCCTGCGCTCATTGCATCTTCAGTTCAGTGTCAGCGACTTGCAATGCTGGCAGCATAGGATAACTTAACTTACTTACCATTCATTCTCTTTTAACCTCCCGCAGCTTATCTGGCTCGGTTGTTTCATGTTACCTACACAGATTCATCTTGCAAGGTACAAACGTGCTGGAGCTGATATATTGTTTAGAGCATAGGTTTAATAATTGTCAGGTGTTGCATAAGCCTGCCTTGTAGGTTGCATCTGCTTGCTTGTGACATGACCCCAGCTATGGCCATACATACTTGTATGATGTACACCCATTAGATCCGACCTTAGTCATCGTTGCAATTATTATTATGTTTATAAGACACACAGATCCATCCATCACATTTTATCAGCTGCATCACCACCTGCATTGCAGTTTTTGTCACCATAAAACAGCTTCCTGCACTCATTGCCTCTTCACCTCAGTGACTCGCAATGCTGACTGCATAGGCTAACTAACTACCATTTTCTTTCAACCTCCCGCTTCTTATCCTGCTCGGTTGTGTCAATATGGGTGGGTTAAGTAGTACCTGCTGCAAAGATTCATCCAAGGTACAAAGCTGATGACCAGGTGAATGTTCAGAGCATAGGCTTGTTGTCAGTTAATATTGCTGCCTGCCTTATAGATTCACTTGCTTGCTTCTGCGCTTCTTTTGACCCCAGCTATGGCCATACACTTTTACATCTTGTACACCTATTAAGGGTAGATCCCAACTTCTTCATCGGAGCAGTTATTATGTTTCCGAGACACATAGATCCATCCCTCACATTCCATCAGCTGCAGTACCACTTGCATTGCAGTTTTTTCCACCATAAGGCAGCGTCCTGCACGCATTGCATCTTCAGCTCAATGACTTGCAATGCGGCAGCATAGGCTGTCTAACCACCATTCTCTTTCAAACCTCCCGCTCCTTATATATCTTTCTCGGTTGTGTCAATTAATACGGGTGAGTTACGTAGTACCTGCTGCATAGATTCATCCAAGGTACACAGCTGCTGCTGATTGCAGCTCAGAACATAGCCTTTTGTGGTCAGTTGTTGCATGCCCTGCCTGCCATATAGGTTCACCCTGCTTGAAGCTTCTGCACTTCTTGTGACCTCTGGCTTGCTCTGCCCATACATACTTACATGTCCACCTATTGGATATCCACCTCTTTGCAGGAGCTCAGCCAGCATCTCAGAAACTCACTTACACTCTGATCAAGGCAAGTCTGAAAATGAACCTCACTGCCTCTTCGTGTTTGCAATGTGTGAGGAAAGTCCAACACTGACGGAAAGCAGCAACTACAACTTTACAAGACACCGCGAAACCCACTCACCGAGAAGTTGTAATCCAAAGACCTTACACTCTGTTGGGTGATCAAATCATTATACGCGTGTCGGTGTGGAGCTCACTAGAGCATTTGAGGACCTTTTTCAAGTGTTACCCTTAGAGTTTTATGCAGAGTTCGTTTTCTGCAAGTCTCTGTACGATTCTGTATGTGTTTCTTTATGTGTTTCTGTATGTCTTTTGCTATGATCTGTAGGTAGTTCCAGATCAGCTACCACTCTCCTTTTCCCAGGTTTGGGTGCACAACCAAATAATTTTAGCTTTCTTGTCTGATCCCTTGTCCAATCTACCAAGTTACATAATCACGTACACAGACGCTTGAATATACTTACAGTTACCTTCGGATGAAAGCTGTACGGTTTCCAAGAACCTGGAGCTAAAATTAGTGGCAGCGACCATTTCCTACCCGAGTTTGTTAGAGTGAGGGAGTTTCCAAGCAGACGACGAAGCAAGGAGCTGGACACATTGATCGACACACTTACAAGACGTGAGTAATTTAACTCCCGCCAACCATGGCGAGGATTGGGTTAACCCGGCTTATAGCAACAAGTCTGCTGCTTCAGTGTCTTTTGGCATTGAATGGGTTATGTGGGAGACTGGCTATGGTGCAAAGTGTTATGACACATGGGTACTATGACTCCACTTCCTGCTCGAATGTGGAGGCCAGGGCGCGGCAGTACTACAATCTGGAGAGTGTGATGCACCCAACTCTGTCCGGGGCTTTGTTGCGCTTGGTGTTCCATGACTGTGCCGTTGGGGTAAGGAATCATGTTCAGACTCTCTATTTCTTTCCTCTTAATTCTACAAGTACATTATCTTTTTGCAGCTTGCCTGGGTTTTGGCATAAGCAAGCTTGAGTCAAATATTCCTGTGCTCACTGGAATAATCTGTACAAGTTCGCATAAAGAAGTGTCCATTGCGGAATGTTGGATTGTGCTGAGCTGATTCCAGTTCAGCCAGCAGAGATTGTTTCACAAACTTTTAGTAGCTTTGAATTTGAACATGCAGATTATTGACAAGAATGAGATTCAACTACTACTCTGAGCGTGGGTTGCATTTTGTTTTTTGAGGCCAAGCTTGGGCAATCTGAGGATTACCAATCTAATGCAATTTCAGTACTGAAAGTTTTGAATTAACCTAGTTGAGTGGCAAGCTTCTCTTCTTTAGCAAGAGCCAGTGGTGGGATATCCTGACATACGAAGATGTACTGTTCACAGCAATGTGAGTAAGTAGCCATTAACTGAGTGACAAGACACGGACATCTGTAGGAATCTTAGTCCTCATACCGTACGTTGCCTATGGAAGAGACAAGATTAGAGGTATATCCTTGTCACATTTGTGAGTTAGCGCATTTTGAAGAAACCATTGTGACGTTTATTGAGGACTAGTTACTTTCATTGCTTTGTGACTGTGCAGGGTTGTGATGCATCCATCTTGCTGGATACAGACCCTGCTCATGGCATTCAAAGCGAACGAGATTCACGAATGAATTTTGGCATCAAGTTCACCGAAGTGATAGATAACATCAAATCCGAGTTTGAAAGCTCATGCCCTGGGGTGGTGTCATGTGCGGACATTGTGGCCATGGCGGCCCGGGATGCCGTTACTCAGGTAAGGGATTTTGGCACTTATCATTCCCAAAAAATGCATCGTAGACCTGTAATTCATTGTAATGTTGATTATTTGAAATACTTATGGATGATTTTTCTTACACTCAGTAGACTGTAATTGCCAACTACATTAATCAATATGCAAACTCATGAAGGGCGCAAGCCTGGAGATTGAAGTGTCTACAAGTATTTGCATCCCTTCATGAAGTGGATGTTTAGGATTTTTATGCCTTGACAGTCAAGGTCAAGGTTAAGAGATGTGTAATCATCCTGGTACTCCAATGCAAGTAGTTTCTTGCAGAAAACTTCTGAAATGTTTATGGTTATGTTTGCCAACACTATAATAGCCAACCCCCACATTCAATATGCAAATTCACGGCGATGTACATAACCATATCCCTTTATAAAGTGGGTGTTTGGGATGTTTATGCACTGACATCCAAACTTAAAGTTGAAGATATCATGTGTAATTAGCCTGGTACTCCACTGCAACTATTTTTCACAGAAAAACTTTCTGAAATGTTAATGGTTATGTTTGCTTACAGACTGTAATAGCCAACCTGCACTTCCATTATGCAAACTCATGACGATGTATGTACTATAGCCGCTCATAAAGGGAGTGTTTGGGATGTTTATGCATCGGCATTCAAAGTTAAAGTTGAAGATATCATGTGTAATGAGCCTGGTGATTAATCCAGTGCAATAAGTTTTTTGCAAAAAAAACAAACACTTCTGAGACCCCTCCATACTCACATACAATTGATTACATTTATAATCTCTCTGTGTGTAGGCCGGAGGTCCAGACATACCCATCCTAACTGGTCGGAAAGACTCGAGGCAAGCAAGAACCCAGGTTGCTGATGCCTTCCTCCTGCCTGCAAATGCTAACATGGACCAAGTGCTGGCCTCCTTTGCCAGCATGGGTCTCTCAGCGATGGAGAGTGTTGCTATTCAGGGTACATTATCCTCAAGCTCATGTTACGCCATTTGGATTGTTGTTGTCCCATGATTCTTAGTTATGAAATAGATATCTTTCATAACCGGTCTTGTGCTTTTCTATTCACGCATAAGAGAACATGTCATCCATAACCCTCAGTCTATGTCCATGAACAACCTGTTATATCCCATAAACGGCTTCAGTAGACGGATGGCTCGTTGCTATCGTAGCCCGTCATCCACTCTCTTTTGGCCAGTTTTATAGTTTGTGATTGATTTTCTGTTCATTTCTGTGGTCACAGCTCATTCCCGTTGAGCTAACATGTGAGGGGCGCCTTAGATGGGGATCCACTGTCCAAGAACATAGGGACCAATTTGAAGAGATTTGAGGCAAAATGAAGCCTTGAACCGGACCCTCCCTTGGACCCAAAACATGAGCTCTCCTTTGAGATTCATTTCTTGGTTTGGACCATTAATGTTACCCCTCACTTTGCCTCTTCTTGGTCTTGGACCCTCATCTAACCGCCTTCACTCCAATTTACACCTCTCAATCAATAGGATTGCTCCATTTTGTTGGAGCCCTCCCCTTGGACCCCATGTAAAGCGCGTCTAAGTATCCGGGTTAATATAATCCTTATAAGGTGCTTGATCTACCCCTCATACTGCCACTCAGGACCATAGTTTGACAATATATAGTTTGACAAATACACTACTTTACATCTGGTTTAAAATTAATGTGCCATGTTAAGTACAATGGTCTTCCTGACTTGTCATATAGCACCAAGTGTGATATGGCACCCTCTCCACTTGCCACCCAATTGTTACAAGACAATTTATAGTGTGGATCGATGATGAATAGTGTGGGCCACATTCAGAAATCAGAAGTTTCGTGTGCTGACAACATGTAAGTTGTGGAGAAAGTAGAGTGAGTGACTATCAGCGCAGAAGACACCCAACAACAAGAAATTTCATTAAAGGAACAACACATGACTTAGTGGCAGGTGTAGGAGTACTAATAGACTTATTCTTGAAGTCTTGGGATCAAACTCCGGGTGAGGTTGAGAGTGTATACATAAAATCGCCAATTTTTTCTTAAGGCTTAAATTAACATGCTCAAAGAGTGGTGTCGGGCTAGTATTTAAAATTAACTTTTCTACTGTGATATGTGAAATTACATTGCCTTTGCAAAATTTAAAGTCGCCCCTTTACCCATGCAAATTACCTCAAGTTTAAGCCAATCACATAAATTTGTGAATTTGTTTATTCATCCATACAACAACCATAGGGGAAAATATTTGATGTATTATGTTACTATGATAGAAACATATCAAAATAGTGCGGATTGTTAATAAATTAGTGTGTGGCAACCTAATTGCACGTATCAGAGTAGCTTGCCATACTAGAGATATGTGGGTCAAGCTAGTCTTCCATAGATTGATCCAGGATATAGGTTGGTAATCCATAGGTAAACCATGTTTTAGATCCTAAAGTACTCTCAAAGTTTTTGGGATTGCAAGAGGAGATCCAAGGAGGTCTACCCAATTTTCAAAATTAGGCCACCACATACAACAAGCTAAAAAGCTCTTAATGAAAGTTTCTCTAAAAGGTGGACCAAAGTCAAGTTTTGTCCCTCTGTGAGGGACTGCACAGACAACTTCAATATGGGAACACAATATGAGTAATGTATTCTCAGACCCCACAACATGACGTCTTGTACAATTCAAATTTTAAAGGTTGGTTGGAACCAAGGGATCTTCCACCAATTAGGAGACTCAAATCCTCATCCTCAATAGAGTTATTTGTAAAGTCCCTTGAAGACTTTGATGAAATCATGGGTTTGATCCTTTGTTAAGAAAACATTCTATGAAGATCTTGTTAGCTCATTGTGTATTGGAGGCTATTTTGAAAGTTGGGTGAAATTTTTGGGACATCATGTTTTCACCTCTCAAACTTTGAGAGAAGTTTAGGATCTAAAAGAGGGTATGCGCATGGGACCCATTGTCCTAAATCCCAAATTGGCCTATGCAAGTTTAGCTTGGCCCATCCATCCTAGAAGGGCAAACTAGAAAATTGATTTTTAATAGCCTGACATCATTCTTTGTGTATAGTAATTTAAGGATCAAGAAAACTTGGGTGACTTTGTGTTAATTCTCATAAACTCAAGGCTTGAGACTAAACCTATGATTTCATGTCCTTTACTTTATGAATAAGTCTATTGAGCATGAGGATTTGAGTCTTCGCCTAGCACAATTCAAATTTTTAGGTTGGTTGGAATTAAGGGATCTTGTAAAGTTTGAATTAGGTTGATTAAGCATGGCCTTTAGAGAGTCTATGAGAAGTTACGGGTTATGAAACCTGACAGTTGATAGATAAATATATAGGTTTTACACCCAAAATCCAACCGTTGGATTTTTCAGACCCATGCAGTGTTCTGTGGGACTAACATATTCCGGGGAATATTCCCGGAATTTTTCACATTCAGTCTGCATGTGAAAATTTTCGGGAATATTCCCCGGAATACTGTCAATCCCACAGAACACTGCATAATGTTATGACTGGTAGTGTTTAATTTATTGTCCTTGTGCACATTTGCAGGGGGTCACACGCTAGGTGTTGGGCACTGTCAAAACTTTGCAGACAGAGTATGGCCGCAGCGCGATCCATCCATGTCCTTGGCATTTTCACTGCTCCTTAGGACTACTTGCCCAGCTCCGTTTAACAATTTCAATACACTCACAACAATGCCCATAGACTCCTCAAATTTTAATTTTGACAACAACTACTTCAATGACATCAAGGTAAGTACCCAAGTCAAACTGCTTTTATTGATGGTTTATGTTGCACAGGGTAAAACTAGCATTGCATTCATGGTATATTAACATGTTTCTATGTTGCAATATTAATTGTGAACATAGGTAATCTTGTGAAGCTGGGTAGTTCACAAATTAATATCCTCACTACACTAAACAACTGTAGCAAGTTTACCAGCCTCCTTTTTAAGCACTTTGGCTTATTTCCATATTTCTTTTGTTGGTTTGGTTTTTAGTAGTTTGTTGATAGTTAAGGTAGACGCGCCTAATTCAGTTACTTATCTTGATTAGACACTTATATTTGAGAAGTATGTGGTGTAATGTGGCTTCAAGATCGGATACTAAAAAGGCATGTGTTTAAAAGAGATTGGACTATACTCGAAATATGATAACCATTCTAGGTTCAATAGTCAACATAATTTGGGGGGATATATGACCATTTAATGAGCATAAGAATCTTCACTTTGATAATGAATAAGATATTCATATGAGCTTTGAAAATAATGAGGAAAGTGGCTTAGACGGCCTTGATTTGGATTTGTGAACCATCTGGCACTAATCAAGTGTTTCATATCCTAGGAGAAGTGGGCTAGTTGGAAAAAGTAACCATTTTAAGACCCATCTACCTTATATATGCCTAAGGTAACATAGGGAGCTGATGAAAGTATGTTATATTTTTGCTGCAGCAAGGGAGAGGTTTGTTCACTGTGGATGCAGAACTGGCAAAAGATCCGAGGACTGCCTCATATGTGGACATGTTTTCCCAGAACGAGTCACTCTTTTTTGAGGTTTTCTCTTCAGCATTCATGAAGCTTACCCAGCACAATATACTCACGGACAACAATGGAGGAGAAGTGCGACGGAACTGTCACCATGTCAATTGATGCCGCCTTCTCAACTGCCCACTGACAAACACATGCAAAGATCATTCTGCAACTTTTTAATTTATTGCCAACTATTCTTTGGGTGGTTTTGTGGTCTGTAGTTTGTGTTTATACACATTCTGAGGTAATAAACCCTGTGACATATGTTGAATCCTATATTTATGACACAAGTGTCTGTCAGCTACCAATAGTGTCTGTACAGAGGAGGGAATATGAACAATTCGTTCCATTTCAAAATACTATAAAGAAGCATCGTCATTCTGTGATCAATTCTTGTCAACTGACTCAGTACAATAGCTCTACTGTTTAAGATTTGGATTTGTGTCATCAGTGGCTGGCGGAAAGGAAAGGTTGGTCAGCTTCATCGTACAAATTAAGGACAATTCCTCAAGGACTAAGAGCATCCGCACCCTTGCTCTGAATCCACCACTCAGCAAAGGGCCAGTAGAGGGCTCCACAAGGGTTGAGTGACTCGCCAAAAAGAAAGACCCCCACTCTCACTCCATAAATCTGTAGTCTGACTCCCGATACAACGTTCGAATTCTTGCAGACTGTCTGTCTGCTCTTCCAGCATACACTGTCTGCTCTTCCAGCAAACACTTCGAACAGCTAAAAAAAGAAAATAGAACAAAATCTTCCAAAAAACACCCGGCTTTTGGGCGCGCTAGGAAACTCACAGACTCTGGAAAATGGCGTGACATGGGAGTATTTTGGCGAGCCCGCTCTTCAAAGAGTTGTTGCCCGAGTTGCGGTGGGGGGGTCTGTCGTGCCCGGGCCCGCCGAAATCCAATGCGGCCAGGTATAGAGAGCAAGGGTGCGGATGCTCTAAGGGCCAGTTCACAGGGTCCCAAGTCTTAAGTCCCAAGTATGACATGGATGCCTACATGACAACACTTTTTGGAGGTGAGGCTTGGGACTTGTGTTGAGAGTTGGGTCAAACAAAAAGCTAGACTCAACTCTCAACACAAGTCCTACAAATATATTTGCATTAAAATAATTTATAGCTGATTTTAATGATAATTAGTCATATTTCAATGGTTTTTTGAAGTTTAAAAGGTGGGACTTTGCTTCCATGTTGGGATTTGCTAACATTAGTGGGACTTGGGACCCCATGTGAACCATCCCTAAGCGCCGGTTTACACACACACTAAGAGTCGTGACCATGAAAATATAAGGGCCCTTCAAAATGGATGTGGACCATGTTGAGGGAATGCAACATATGCTTGGGTTCATGCTCGCCTTGGCAGTATAAAAATTTTAAGAGCCAATGACAATTTCATTGGTTATCATGGCCTTAAGTTTTGCATGAGACCCACCTCTTTTGCCTTGCCTAATGCAATATCCAATAAACCATGAAACATTACCTATTTGGTTATATGTTGGTTATATAGTTTCTAACCAAGGAGTTGCTACCGATCCTAATAAAATTGCAACTATTGTTTTTTTACCTATTCCCACTACAATTATTGAATATTTAAGACACATTGGATATTATCGTGGATTTATTTTTAGGTACTCTATCATTGCTTTACCATTCACAAAATTACTGAGGAATACAAATACCCCTTTGGTGTGGACCAGTGCATGTACTAAAGCCTTTAATACCCTTAAAAGGAAATTAGTAACTGCACCCATTTTAGTCATCCCTAATTGGGAGAAGGATTTTGAAGTTTATGTAGACGCTTCTAGTGTAGTGGTTGGTGCAATTATGAGTCAAAAGGATGACAAAGGACATGATCATCCTATCTATTTCGCTAGTGGTTAGCTAGTCCAAGCTAAGCGTAATTATACAGTCACCAACAGAGAAGCTTTGAGAATGATATTTTCAATCCAAAAGTTTCGACATCACTTATTGAGATATAAGTTTAATTTTCATGTAGATCATGATGCGTTAAAATACATATCAATAAACCCCACTTAAGTGGGCGAATAGCACGTTGGGCATTATTACTAAAAGAGTTCAATTTTCCTATTCAAATTCATCCTAGTAAAAGGCATGCTAACACAAACCATCTTTCTTGATTAAGTGAGGAACTTGGTACAAACCCATACAGTGGTGCAATGCACAATCTCTCCCACAGGGAATCCACTTTCGAATACCAATTCATATTCAATACTGGTGGTTGCATTCACCATGTGCATATAACCAGTGAATTTTTTTTGGGCGATTCTTCGCACTAAATGCTATAACCTAAATGATGGTACGAAATTCCCTATTATAATAATCAAGTCTAGCCCTAATCAAATCGCCTAAATCCGCCCTAATCAAATCACCCATAGTTGGGATTTGCCGCCCCCGCCTCCCGCCTCCAGCCTCACTTCGCCGTTGGGCTAGGATGATCACGTCATCCATCGCTCCACTCCCTTGCGTTGCCACCCATCCATCGCTCCACTCCCTCACGTCACCGCCCATCCATCGCTCCACTCCCTCACGCCGCCACCCATCCATCGCTCCACTCCCTCATGACCCTGCCCATCCATCGCTTCAAAGTTGTGCATCGTTGGACTGTTCATCCTAGACCACATCGTTGGAGCTCCTCATTGTGAAGTTGGGCCCCTTGGCATAGTCGTCCACTCCCTCTAGACTCTAGAGTCCACACTCCAACCTCCAGATCTGATAGACAGTGTTGTGCATGGTTGTTGTGTTGAAGCCGTCCAAGTTGGAGCCTAAATGAGGATAATATGTTTGTCGATTTAGGTGGAGTCGACCTAATTGAGGACAATATGTTTGTCGATTTAGGTTGAGTCGACCTAAATGAGGAGAATATGTTTGTCCATTTAGGTTGACTTGACCTAAATGAGGAGAACATGTTTGTCAATTTAGGTGGAGTCGACCTAAATGAGGAGAACATGTTTGTCGATTTAGGTTGAGTCGACCTAAATGAGGAGAACATGTTTGTCGATTTAGGTGGAGTCGACCTAAATGAGGAGAACATGTTTCTCGATTTAGGTGGAGTCGACCTAAATGAGGAGAACATGTTTGTCGATTTAGGTGGAGTCGACCTAAATGAGGAGAACGTGTTTGTCGATTTAGGTTGAGTCGACCTAAATGAGGATAATATGTTTGTCGATTTAGGTGGAGTCAACCTAAATGAGGAGAACATGTTTGTCGATTTAGGTTGAGTCGACCTAAATGAAGATAATATGTTTGTCGATTTAGGTGGAGTCAACCTAAATGAGGAGAACATGTTTGTCGATTTAGGTTGAGTCGACCTAAATGAGGAGAACATGTTTGTCGATTTAGGTTGAGTCGACCTAAATGAAGATAATATGTTTGTCGATTTAGGTGGAGTCAACCTAAATGAGGAGAACATGTTTGTCGATTTAGGTTGAGTCGACCTAAATGAGGATAATATGTTTGTCGATTTAGGTTGAGTCGACCTAAATGAGGAGAACATGTTTGTCGATTTAGGTTGACTCGACCTAAATGAAGAGAACATGTTTGTCGATTTAGGTGGAGTCGACCTAAAAATTAATAATACTATATTTGCAGCCATAATGTACATGCCAATTCATGTCGAGTCAACATGAACTGTTATCCTAAATGGTCAATTTTAGGTAGCACATCACTCCATAATTTACGGCAGGAAATCAAATGTTATTTTTTTTTCTTGAATTCTACAACTTTCCAGTGGTTTTCATTTCATTCTTGGATTAATAGTTTGCTTTATGTACTCGAATGGCTTATTGGCAATGCATGCCATTGTGAATAAAGAAGTGGTTTCCTCCTAATTTTTTTCTACAAAGATTTGTGAGATGTAGTTTCGCATATTTACTGCTACATTTCATTGTTCCAATAGTGACCTTGCAATATTTTATTTTTGTCACTTAGCTAAAGTTCCAAAAGCCATTCAAACAAGTATCGCATTTGCAATTCCTATGGCCATTTTAAAATAGCGGCAATTTTATTCTACCACACATTTCATCGCAATATTTACAATTTCCTAATATGCTCACATAGCAGAAATTGCAATGTATAATACCATTAAAATAGTCATTTCACCTCCCAGTAAAAAGTGAAAAAAAATTCGCTGCATATAACTCAAATGTAACCAGAAGAATCCACATGCAAGGTGACATTCAAGGTGACAGTGGAGTTATCCGAAAAGTCTCCGGATTGAACTTTGAAAACATACATAACATTAAGTAGCAAGCCTGGAATGACCTTCTCAAAAGAGCATCAAACTGGCGCGTGCCGGTTTGATGTTCTTCCAAGAGCAAAGGTAGCGCTATCTTTGAGTTTTACTTAGGCTATTTTTAATTTATTTGGGTAGTTACTTTCAATACTTAGAATTAATTGTGTCGGTTTCTAGGACAAAACTAATGCCAAGTAGTGGTAAAGGTTCTAATCTAGGCTAAATTATGATCTAAACAATTTTAAATAGCTATAAAGCAACGGGAAAGTTGGTGAGGTCAAAAAGGTAGTTGCACTTTTTGGAAAAGTCTCCCAACACCCGCATTGGAAACCTCTTTGATGTCTTTTTGAAGCTATTATATTTGATAAATTATCCATTCATTCACCCTTGCTTTGCAAGCTTTTCCCTTCTTGTTGAGGTAAATTTGCGGATACTCAAAGGGTACCCTCCTAGCATTGCTACTTAATGTTATGTATCCGTAAAGTCATCAAACTTCTTTTAAAACTTGTATTAACATGCTAAAAGCGTGATGTCATGCTATACAAACTGTACTTTCTAGCTTGTCATATTGGATTTCAAAGTAGGTCAAACTCTAAGTTTCATCCCTCTCTAAGAGACTTTACAGACAATTGACACCAAAATGAGGGTTTTGAACCCAACTTTAAGGAGTCGATTCAGATTATAGTGATAGAATCCACCTTCAACCCTGGTTCATACTCAAAACTGGTGGTGGGATTCCCCAACGCCTGACAAAAAGTCCCATTCAGGTACATGATAATAACTCTATCAACATTCAAGGATGCTTCATTAAGTTAACACCCATGCAAGGCTCAATCCAGTGTGAAGTTGGGTGATGGAGTGGTTTCACATCAAGGTAGAAATACCATAACCCATGAAAATAAGGTGATTCGCATTGAAGATATGGTCTTACAATCATGAGATAATTTTCCAAGATAGACGAGAAGGATTCATGAAGAATGCAAGTTGTTTCATATTTTTTTGCCCTGTACAAAAAATTCTACAATTTTTCAAAGTGGAAAGTTTGTCAAACCCCTACTCGTTCACTAGATTCTGCTCACACCGAACATGGTAATCCGCATTTCCATATAGAACATCACTTAAACTGGTTAACTTATGAGTACATTAAACATGACTAAATTTGGCTAAACTAAGTGTACACGCATTGAAGTGGCTAGCCTCGTCATGATCGGTTTCAAAAATGGCACTTCACTATTTTGACGGAGGTCTATTGCACGGGTAGAGGGTGGTTAACCGGTTTGAGTATTTCTACCTTATATGTTAGTAATAGTTCTTTACTCGGAACAATCAATCTTGTATGATTTTTTGAAAACACTTTTCCAACCATAATGTGGTGTATGTTGGCGTTGTATCACAAACAAGCCACTTGAACCTTATGGCGGGACACCGGTGTCCCAAATAAATCGGAGCCTCCTTGGTGATTGGTTTTGTGGTTGTAAGTGATCGAAAATAGAAACCAACTTCGAACATCAAAGTGTGTACAGGACGTCGAGACAATCTCAACGCTGCTTTGATCGTCTTCATATGACCATTTTTTACGTCGACACGGGCTTTAGGGTTTAACCGGTGCAATATGGGACACCGGTGTCTTGCCATAAGGTTCATTTGCATAAAGTTGGACAGTTTCAGAGAGTGATTCAGTTTCCTATGAATCATACACCCTTGTAAAATTGGAGATTGAGAGACCGACCAATTGACGAAGAACAAGTGTGATCAAGAGCAAGATTAGAACCAAACAATGTTCTTCCTCGATGAGTTGTATACCTAGGCCACAAATCCATGCAACTACTCTTGAACATTTCCACCCGAAAAATGTAGTCCTTGTCCGTAGAAAGTTGTTTTGAAATGTCTAACAAAAGCACCCAGTACTAAGCATCGCAGGAAGTGTACCCATGAAGTAAAGATTAACTCAAAACAAAGAACAAAGGCCTCTGAATGGGGCCTGGTGGTGTGGCAACTTGTATTTGAGTTTTCTTTTGTTTAAGATGATGGCGGAGAGAGAGTGTAGGAGCCGTGGTGTGTAGTTGGTGTTGTAGTATGTTAATTTTGGTTGGGGGAAGTTTGAATTGTTGGGAGAAGTTTTGTGAGGTGTTGACATTCACTCAACAACACTAATTCTAAGTAGTTAACTTGCCAAATCATCAATTCTACCAATGAGTCCACTTGGCCGCCCTCGAAATAGGAAAAAACCTCTCCTATCCTCGTGTAGACCTTTGATATGTCATGATGGACATAAAATAACACTAAAATGATGAACTTTGATGGTTTATACATTTCTTAAGCTAGTCAATGGCAAGGTTAATGGCACAATTGAGATGATGGACATTATGTTTACTTTCGAAAGGATGCTTAATTAGGGTTAGCTTTAGCAACAACAATGAATATCATGAAATTTAGTAGCCTACAGACAATTTTAGGTGCTCAAAATCGTCGATTTTGGCAATGAGCCCGTTGGGATTTCCCTCGGAAAAGGGTAATAACCTTTCCATCTCATGTAAACCTATGAGATATCTCGATGGACATAAAAAAAACACTTGAATGATGATCTTGCAACATTTATGTTGATTTATGAATTCATTTCTTAGGCGAGTAAATTGGGAAGGTTGAGGGTGCAACTTGGATGATGGGCAAATATTTTTACCTTTCAAAGGATGCTCAATTATGGCTAGCTTAAGCAACTACATGAATACCAAGAAACTTTGATAGCCTACAACACAAATCCCTGGGTACGCAACTCCCATATTATATGGCCCTAATTATAATCACTTATAATGCATTTTAGTCCAATATCAAGTGATGTAATTTGTTTTAATGTAGGAAATTCTTGTAGCCCTTCTAACAATGAATCCAAAAATGTGATTGTATATAGGAAATTAATATTCCTTGAAGCATATAATTGCATTAAAAACCTAATTATATGAGTTTTTTAATACATGTACCATAGGCCAAACTACCCAACTTTTTGGGCTTTTAATTTTTTTTAAACTAAATTATAAATAAACATCGACAATGACTTTTAATTTTAATTGGAGGCAACTACTCGTGTGGGTCTTTTAAAATTAGATGCTCTACAAGGTTTAAAAAATAGGTGTTCAAATCTTTATATACGCTGTGGAGTTTTTTTTAAAAGTAAATATGCAACCCAACTTTTTCTACATCTCATTTTATTTAATTTGGTCTTCACCCAACTTTTTGGTCCTTTTATTTTTGTATAATTTGATGTAATTTTTACAAAAGCCGTCCTTTAAGCCGTTTTAATGCCAAAGTCCCATGCATATGATATGGGAGTTGCATACCCGGGCACATGTCCTCTTCAATTACTTTAATAAAATGCCTCTAGACTTTTGGTTTGCTCAAAAGAGTCATTTCTTGCAATAAGTACATCAGGCCAACCTCGAAGCACACAAACAAATGCTCGAACCGATCATAGTATTGCCTTTCTCCATCACTGCTGATATTTTGGAGGTCAACACAACAATGGTGTGGGTGAGCACCGGCCATGTGGATATATGGTAACCTGGCCTATTACCAAGAGCTGACCTTAAACCGAGCTCTAGGGAACAAATTAGAAATAATGTTCCCTAGGTGGATGACATGTCCGTAGCTCAACTAACCTCACATTAATGCATTTAATGACGTGGAGGGAGAGAGAGAGAGGGGAGGAGAGAGAGGGGGAAGGAGGAAGAAGGAGGAGGAGGCCCATAGGTCTCGGTTCAAGGCCCATAGGTCTCAGTTCAAGACACATGAGACCTTGCCACAACGTGTTGGATGAGATTAGTTGTTCGTTTAGGATGTCTCTTGACATAGTAAGGTCAAAGTCAGTCTACGGCTTAGTAATGTTGGATTTCTTACAACCTCTTACTTGCTTGTGGATAATTATAGAATGCCCATAAGTTGTATTAGCATTGACGTCAAACTTCTTTAGGTCTATCATAAGATACCCTAGGGAACATCTTTAAAAAATCATATCTAATTCAAAATTAATTTTAAAAATTTCCAAAATTTGGAAATAGACAAATATTTCATTTTACCTTGCATGAAATATTTTAAATTGTTCATTACCATAGAAGAGGTCATTGTGAAAATTCACCAATGTGTAGCTCTCGGTCATAGGCCAGGTTACCATAGATGCAACAACTATCATCAGTGGCTTGAATTGTAGAAGCATGGAATCCCCATTCTACCTAATTCCCTGCAAGCTGAAATCATCCATAATGGCTTGCATGCTTTGAAACCAGTGGCACCACCAATTAAAACGAGGAGAAGCGCCTCAACCTCAGAAATTTTCAATTACATCAATCCACATCGATACAACGCATGCCGATCAAAACTCGAGCTCCAAAAATGGTAACATGGCCCGGGGAGGTCACTCCATTGTCAAGTTGAACACCACGTGCGTTAAAAGTTTGCTACCCCTATATTACATGTCATAGATAATTTTAAAATTTATGATATGTTTTCTACATATACATAACCATTGATAGTATCTTTTGTATATTTTTTTGAAATTTTAGTCATCTTCATTTTTTGTAGTAATTTTTTTAGTTCAATTTTGCGTCATTCTAGTTAGAAACGGTATGTTTTATAAAAAAAGAGATCATCAAATTTGGTTACCATTTTTTACTATGTGATATATACCACTAGAAGAAATCTTGTCCATTTCAACCCTTGGCCATCGCGACTCGCACCAAGAAAATGCATAAACAATTCAATTGGTAGGCAACCGGAAGGTACCCGTGGTGTACCCATGGAAGGTGCCCCCCGATTCCCAACCGAGTTGATTTGTTTATGCATTTTCTTAGTGGAAGGTGCCACCCGATTCCCAACCGAATTGATTTGTTTATGCATTTTCTTGGTTTAGTCTTGATGGCCTAGTCGAAAGGAGGGTTGAAATGGACAAGATTTCTTCTAGTGTACCGTGTATATCTACTCATGAAAAAATTTGATAAAATTTTGACCCATTTTGGTGATGCCCTTTAGAAAAAGTAGATTTTGTCTTAACGCACGTGGTGTTCAACTTGACAATGGAGTGACCTCCCCGAGTAACATGGACATGAAATTGGTCACGTTGAATTTAGGGTTTAAGGAAGTAGAAAAGTTTCCAACCTACCTTCATACCTCCATGACAAGCCTGGACAACAACCTAGAAAAGAGATGTGATGTGGTTGCGCTCCAGGGCATGATTCCTATAGTGCACCCAAAGCCTTCTCCTAAAAACAATGACGAAAACACTTTGGACTCCCGAAACCCTAGATCTTCTAGTGGCATCAAAATCATAGTGTAGAGAAAACTAATAGATTCACCTTCACTAATATTCCACACACGCTTTTAGCCAACCCTCACTAAACTGGATAATCAGTGTAGTGAACATGACATGTTGGTTTTACGTAATAAATACGTATAGGTGATGAAATATGATGATCCTCACCCACCCACTAATGCACGGATATAGGTCCCACCTATTCAAGGCCAACATGGCAATGATGGCATCTTCCACATTCTCAAAGTTCTCTAAGACCAAAATAGCAAGAAAGCAAGCGAGGCCAATGAATGTCCATAAATGAGAAGGGAGGTGGCACAACAAATCCAAAACACATACTAACCAAAGAACTAAGGGCCACTTCACACACGAGCCAAGAGCCGTGACCATGAAATTGTGGGAGCCCAAAAGAAAGTGTCCAAAGGCCGTCCCAAGACACCTCCAAAATCATGTAGTGTGGTCACGGATCCTCAGTGTAGTGTGAAGTCATATGTGACCAGGCCCTCAACCAAATGCTATTTCAATAAATTTCTATTCATGCGGGTCTTCACAAATGATAAAATAGAATAAATCAACGGTTATGAGCGTTCGGAGTGCCATGGTCTCCCGGTTTTGTGTTGGACCTACCTCCAAGAGGCGGTTCTTGAAAATAGTCCAAGTGACCATGAAACACGATCCATTTGATGCCATATAGAAATCCATGTAGACTTTACATCCATTTTGCATTCACATACTTCCGTTGGTCCCTCAAGCGTAGTGTGAAGCGAACTTGGACCGACTCCGCCTTTTCCACCAATGAGAGTGCTTGAAGTGTAATGGTCACGGGCTCTCCGTCTCGTGTGTGAAGTGGCCCTAACCTAAGCTTAACTTACACACTTAGAGAAGAATTGCCACTGTTGATCATCGATTGAGTGTTCGCGCAAAGGAGATCGATTTAAACTTAGAAAGACTCTCCACTCTCGAGGCTTGAAAGAGGTTTGAAGGGAAGGGAAGGGAAGGGAAGGGCGGAAGGTGGCCGCCGCTTTGCCACCTTGTTCTAATCAGTATAAGTAAAAGTGATGACACAATGAATGTTGAGTTGAGTCGGAAGAAGAAGAAGAAGAAGAATGATACCATCATTATCATTTTAAGGCGCGTGTCACGACCTAAATTGAATAGCAAGCCATTTGAATGCCATAACTTGTTGCGCGGGAAGAAGAGGCGAGGAAGATTAGGAATGACGTAGTTTGAGGGGGAGGGGGTTGTCTGTTTGAGGGAGTAAGTTATACCCGTCTTTTCGGAATTGTGGATTGATTGTGGATTCATTGCGGCCCAGGGCGGCTTGCAGGCATGAGAGTAGAAGAAACATACAAACGAAAGATTCGTGTGTGTGAGATTGATTGGTCAATCTTGGCGTTTGGAAGTTTGTGTGCGGGGGGAGGTTATTGTACGTTTCAGTGACGTGAGTGGTGGATTTAAAATCGAGTGCATCGGAGGTTGAGAGGGGCAAAATTCTGATGCAAGTAAAATTTGAAAGATGCAATGCATGAGGGAGGGACTGTGTGTGTGTGTGTGTATAATTGGAGTTTTGGCGTCTTGATTGGTGGAATTGAGCGCATTGGAGATTGAAGAAGGCGGATTGCAAATTTCCTTTCGGGCCAAGGCAAAAGAGGCAGGCAAGTGTGGTGAGGAAAGACGCGGGAGGGAGAAATTGTGTGTGTGTGTGTGTGTTGATGTTTTGGCACCTTGATCGAGTGGTGGAATTGAGGACATCGAAAGTTGAGGAAGGCGGATTACGAAGTTACTTTCGGGCCAAGGCGGGAGAGGAGGCGAGGAAGGTTAGGAAAGATGCACGAGGGAGGGATTGTGTGCGCGTTAATTGGAGTTTTGGTGTCTTGATTGAGTGGTGAAATTGAGTGCATTGAAGGTTGAGGAGGGCGGGTTGCACAGTTCCTTGTGGGCCACGGCGGTTGAGGGCAGGCCGGCAAGCAAGCGAGTAAGGTTAGTAAAGGCGCACGTGGGATTTTGTGTTAATGTGAGTTTTAGCATCTTGGTTGATTGGTGTAAGCCAATGTATTGGAGCTTTAAAAGGCCTAATTCCAAAATCGAGGCCAATGCGGGAGAGGAGGCAAGTAAGATTAAGAAAAAACACGAGCGATTTTGTGTTAATGTGAGTTTTGGTGTCTTGGTTGATTGGTATAAGCTAATGCATGGGACCTTTAAAAGGCCTTTTTCAGAATCCAAGCCAATGCAGGAGAGGAGGCAAGTAAGATAGAAAAGTCGCGCGAGCAATTTTGTGTTTATTTGAGTTTTGGCTTCTTGTTTGATTTGTGGAAGAAAATGCATTAGAGTTTCAAAATGCTTAATTTTGAAAGCTATTCCATGGCGGAAGAGGCATGCAAGTAAGATTAGGAAAATAGTGCGAGGGGTTTGTGTGTTTTTGTGATTTTTGGCGTCTTGGTTGATTCGTCTAAGTCATTGCATCAAAAACTTTAGAGGGCTTGATTTTGAAAGCTATCCATAGCGGTGGTGAGAGACACAATCAAGTGAGGTTAGGCAAGACATGCGAGGGATTGTGTATTTATGCGACTCTTGGTGTCGTGGTTGGCTTGTGTAAGCCGATGCATGAGAGCTATAGAAGGTCTTTTTTTGGGAGCCAAGACCAAGGTGGAGAGGTAAACAAGCAAGCATGGGAAAGGCAAGCGAGGGATTCTATGTATTGTAGTTATCTCTGTCAAGTGGTGCAAGGCAATGCATCAAAGATTCAGAAGGCCATAATTTGGAAGGCAACCCAATGTGGGCGCTTAAGGTTATTGAAAACACGTGAGTCACTGTACATGTAAGTTAGAGGTTTCTTGGTTGAGTGGTGCAAGCCGATGCATCATAGTTGTATTAATGTTTTTTCATTTTTTTCTCTCCTAATTTTTTAGGGTTTCCAAGCTGTGAAGCTTCCCATGCTGCCAAGGTAGGTAGACCTACAGTGGTTGTCTACCATGGTTCGCCTCTTGCTCCAATTCCTCCATCTTTGCCTCCTCTTTCCAATATAACACTTTCTGTTTAGTCTTCAGGGTTGGTATTTGAGAAATGTTGGACTGGTTTGAATTTGAACTTTCTGTACTGATGTAGGTAGGATGAGGTACAGTAGTGCCTACATCAACCCAGAGGTCAAACTAGTAGTTGTGCTAGTTAGTAGATTGCCTTTGTACCGTGGATAACTTACATATGAATTGCATGGAACTTTGCAAACATTTGCAATCTACCTCAAACCAATTGATTATAAAGTTTTGTATGTTCCATCAGTGAGTGATTTTGTTCATAAACATATTAGATTTCTTGAGAAGGTTGTGATCACTGTTCAACACCTTTGTTGCACATCAACATCTCACATGGTTTTGTGCTAAATGTAGACCAAAAGCTCTACATCTAGTTTCCTTTGCAATGTGACGAGATTTGAGTCTGTTATTTTGCAACTACATACATACTTAAGAGTTGGAATGTCTTTAATGTTAGATATTGACCAATCTCAAGAACATACCCTAATTTTTGCGGCAATTAGGTACAAGGGTTCAACCTACATGGAAGATTTCCTTTTGAGCATTGAGTATTGCATAGTAGACTAAAGAAGTATTGATTCTTGGATCTCACTTGCTTATGTAAAAAAAACTTAGATATTCATTTCTTGAGATATTGTTGCAATTTGCATGTGGCACATTCTGTTTTGGTCTTAGCTACATGTCTCGGCTAGACAAAGTCTTGTTGTTTCAAGTAGATCATATTTGGTGCAGTTTAATATTGCACCATTGGAGAACAACTCTTCTAGAAGACACAATGCATGTCACCACTACTAAAAAGGGTACTCCGATTGTTTTTGTAAGGTAGGGATGTGATGGTGTTCAGCCTTCCTTGATTTTGCTGATTGACAATTTCATCAATTTTTGGCCTTAGCTGATGATATTGGGGTTAAGGTTATCAAGGTTGTTAGGATATATAGACACTTCCTTCACGGTTCCACTGGATCTCCAAATTTGGTTTATCCAGTCAAGGTGTAAGTAGAGTTATTTGAGGATCTAGGTTTGGAGGCTTCTTCAGTTGATGAATATAGAAAGGGCAGGAGATGCTTCAATGAGTTTTAGCACTTTAGCATCTCTATAATTTGATTTTTCTTGTGGATGTGCACTTATGCAGAACAACCTTGGCAAGGGGTATCAGGACAAAGTCCAACAGTTCGTGAACATTGCTGGAGCATAAATTTTCCAACAACTTTTTCTTGATTTTTCATGGGTCTTTATGGATGAGAGGTTCCATTATAAACACCAGATGGCAATTGTGCGCAAGCAGTACCTAAATAAGTGTCGGATTGCACATGGTTCACCTCCTCCAGACAACAATATAGCACATGTCCACAGAGGAGGATTTTCTGACAATATCAATAATGGGGTAGCTGAGAGGAAAGAACATAACTTCAAAGGCAATCCTAGGCCAGGTTTGGTTCAGGTGAAGGAAGAAGAGATTCGGAATGTGATCTCACTCTCAAGTTTGGGTAATCCTGACCCTACACAACCATTTGGTGCAAGTCAAGGCAGAAAGAGGGATGCCAATGATGGAGTTTCAAAGTCAAGGGCGCAATCTGGGAATACATTCCCAGATGCCTTAGGGATGGTGGACCAATTGGGGAGCTCGCCCCATGCAGATAGTTTGCTACATCGTCCTAAGGTGGAAAACCATCTTGATTTTGCATTAGAGAAATACAAGATTGAGGTTTCTATGCATCCACCTCAAAATGGATCTGAATTTTCAGTGCTCAATTTCCAACAACAATGTCAAGTAGAATCGTCTAGGAGCACCTCCTTAAAGAGGAAAGGAGTTCCCATTGTCGCATTAAAATTAGAAGAGGTCCAAAGGTTGAAGAGACGCAAAACAAAGTCTCAAAATCTTGAGGTAAAGACCACAGATCTTACTAATCTTTTGGATGATTTATCAAAAGATCTTGATGTTGATGGCCTTGAAGATGGCCACAACGACCGTGCTGAAAAGTATGTTTGGGATACATTGTGGGGAGATTCTTCAATGAGGGATAAGAGGGGCTCCATTGAAGGCTTACCTGGGCCCTGTGAAATCCAAATGGAGGACACAAATGTAGACCTAGTGGGGAATGCAAATTATGTTGCTCACGAAATCCAGGCAAGGAACACAAATCCAACTCCAATGGTTCATAAAAAATGCGAGGTGATATGTTTAAATATGGAGAACGATGATGGTAACATGGCTTTGTGTGATTGGCACATTGACAACTCCCATTGTCAAGAAGTAGCAAAATTGGAGATTGAGAATGACAGTGATCTCATGCACACCAACATGGATGCAGAGAAAACCAAAGAAGAAATTTGTGTGGTCTCATCAATAACTGCAGCTGGAAGATTCATGCATGCAAAGCCACCTATGGCTTCACCTCTAGCAGATGTTTCTTTGCTTGGAAATCTTGCAACACCTCCACCCGGGTCAAGAGTTAACTTAGAGGGCATGAATGGTAGGGCAAGTTCCTCACTGCCTATAAAATATCCTTGTGACCAAGTCCAACTATCGAGGACCACATATGGTCATGGAATTTATGGTTGTGGTCCAATTGCGTGTGGAACTTCTCAGTGTGCCAAACCATCTTCAACACATATTCCTCCACATGAAAATCCCCCAAGATGTACTCCTGGGTCAGGTGTTGTGTTACATGGGAAAAATGGACCAAATGTTGTAGGTCCACAACTTAATGCACAAATTCCAAATGAGCAAGTCTCTCTATTTAGGGATGCATTTGGTCATGGAGTTTCTTATTCTAGTGAGCCTGGACCAAGTAATGTCGACAATTGTTGTCCTCATTCAAGAATTCCAAATCAGAGTGTACGTCGCTTGACATGGAATAACAAGACTAAGAAAACCTCCAAACTCAAACAATGGCGGAGAGAGCATTTTAAAGAACAATTGTGGAAGAGGCATTCAGTTGAGGAGTTGAAGAGACGAGAAAGTGTTGGTAAGTCTTCATTTGCAAAACTCCCTCAAGCAGCTGCTTCAGCAACTATTTAGATTCCTATTTCCTAGTCCTTACATTAGCCCTTGATTTCAAGTACATGATACAACTGTCCATTTATCTTCTTCATTAAAATCGTTTCTCATAACCTACTCACGTTAGTTCAAGCGCTGAAAGAATCAATCCCTTTGTTTGTTGTGGTAGAGGTCAATGAATATCTCGGCCTTTTTTTGTTTCTATGATTGATTAGGCAATTTATGATGCTAAAGCTTCCCATATAGAATCACTAGTTGGTCCAACATTATTGATTGTTTGTGAGTTTTGGATCACGTAGCTGATGCACATGTGTGTTTGGAGCTTCTTATGATTTGAATATTCGGATATTTGTGTATATCTGGAAAAACTTGTTGTGTGTCTGTCTTTGAAGTGTAGTATCTATTTTAAAATAAGTCTTTCAATTGGTGTGAGGTTCGTATTTTGAATTGCAGGGAAAGTGCAGGGGTTACCTACTACGAAGGGAACTGTAAGGCATACCATGCACTCTTCTCCAAGTATCCCTTTACCTTCACTGCTTGGTAAGCGACTAAAGTTCCTCACTGCACACGAGGGTTGATATTATTGAGCATATTTTTCCACTTGGCATTAAAATTGGTGATTGTTGCAAAAGTAACCATGCAACCTATTTTTACCTAAAAATGTTATGGCCGCTATATAGTTGTGGGTTAAGGATGAGGATTACATGTTTTTATGAAGGTATGAGTCCACTAAATTAACTTGTATGTACTTGTCAGAATTCTTTTGCATAGAAATATTTTTGTAACCTCCATCACCGCTAGGTCTTAACTTCTGGAAGGTGGTTTAGGTAGATAACTAACTCATGAGAAATAGTTGTAGGCATGTGTGAAGACAACAGTCCCTGTAGGCTTTGTCTTCTATGTTATGTACTTGCTAATTCCATGTTTGCTCTTGTGTTGTTCTAGTGAACATTTATGGTGTTCCTCATAGAAACTCCTCCAGCAAGGAGATGGGTGACAAAGAGGTCCCAAGGATGTTCTTGTGTTTTTGAATAATATGTATGATGGTTTTAGTGTCGATAGTTTGACTTACTTCCTTCCTATTAGGTACTTCAAAAACACAAGCCAATCTTGGTTTGAGTGGGGCTCAGCGTAGCAAACCTGCACTTGTACCTTCCCAAAGTGGTAAGAATTTTGTCTCATCAATGGTCTTGTTCTGTGTGGTATTGGTTTCATTGATTCATGTTTTGTGGCCCTAGCTATAAAGCATAGATCAAAATCATTCCATGCTACCAAGTTGGAGCCATTCTTGATATGAATGATACCCTTGGATTTCTTAACTTAATTATCAGTAATTGATTTTCTACTATATGGCCACTGGCGTGATGGTTTGATGCATGTCTCATGTTTGCATGAGAAGTGCACTAGACATTCATTGTCTAGGGTTTGTGATCAAAGGAGCTAGTTACTTGCAGCATGAGTTTTAGGTTATGATTGGTTTCTTGGGTGTGGGAATTTCTACACCGCAACTTGAGTTTTCTACCTATTATTGCAAAGAGCAATCTTACCTTGTTGTCATTTGCAATATCCAAAGATGTCTGGAAATGACGGGAGAGTTGTCCTATTGCGGGTTTGTATATGGTTCTGTTATTATGCCAACTTTGATCACAGGTGTTCTCAAGACAATAATGTTTCTCTGATGGAAAGGGGCCTTTGGATGTTTTAAGATTAAAAACTTAATGCAGTGGGTCTAATTGAACCTATTTTTCTTTTATACGTGTGGCAGACAATGAGAAGAAGAGTTCACAACGTCAAGGATTGAAAAATATACGGGATTGTCCTATTCATGGTATTGTGGATTGTATATCCCCACCAAAGAACTAGTTGTCCTCCAACAGTTGCTCATTGCTGTGTGTGTATTCTTCTTTTTGGTTATTGCAATATGCTTTATTTCAATGCAATCAGGTCATGTTTCCTCAACACCACTAATTCAAGAGAGGAAGTTTGGGGTAAATATTTCGTCAAATAGGTCTGACATGATCAAATCTCTTCTTTATCACACTCCATGTTAACTTACAAAGCAATATTCTCAATGTATAAGTTTCCATTAAATGTTTTCAACATTTTGTTGTTTTGTTGTGTCCTTCCTTACTTAGAATACAAGACTTCTACTTACCCTAGATGTGATTCACTCATTTTGTGCAGGTGTTGCCAAAGTTGAATCGATTTTGGAGGGCCACAAGAACCTTGGACCTGTGAAGAATGAAATTAATACCTCGCATGTGAAAAATATTAGACCTGTGAACAAAGAAAACAATCAACTTTCTTTGGTCAAACCAGTTTATGGTAGTTTGCCATCTCTTTCGCATTTTTTGCTACAGTTCATTGTAGGTCCTTGTCATCATTGAAATTCCCAATTTGGCAGTTGGCCTGACAAATTTGAATACTTGTGTACTTCACATCCACTAATTTGTCTTCACTTTATGCAGTAGTTCCTTTGCATTCTATCTAGTATATGAGTTTGTGTCTATCCTGCACATTATCCTCTTGCAGATACTACAATCAGTACACCTAGAGATGTTGTTACACGAACATTGGAATCATATGATTACCACGTTCGGGTTGCTTCATTGAAGTTGCAAGAAGAACGTCGGGAACCGGCTCAACAAGGGCGAGGGGTTGGCCGCTTTCCAGCACAAATGCGAGGGACTGGCCATTCTCCAGCACCATCGTCCCATCGTCCAGACATTCAAGCCTACACTGCTGTAAGGGATGCACAGGAAGATGTCCACCGGCAGGTCGTTTTCGGTGATGTTCCAGGTGTTGAGGTTGGTGACAGGTATAAGTTTCGGCACCGGATGGCAGTTGTGGGCTTGCACCACTTACCAAATTGTGGGATTGCATTTGGTTCACTTCCTCCAGACAACATCTCACTCGCGTCAGCGGTTGTCTATGTACCCAAAGGAGGGTATGCTGACAATGTCGATAATGGCCATGAAGTCATCTACACAGGTATTTTCCGCATCCTCAATGCACTGGTGCGGCATATAAACCCTACATCTACAATGTAGAAAAACTCTCATGCATGTATTCTTGAGGATCTTGAATCTAGAGCATCTTGTGTTGTAGATCAATTCTCACATGCTCATATTGTACATGTGGTCCTCCTTTGGGTGTTCTCCTTTGCTACCTTTGAATGTCAATTTAAACTTACTGCAATCACATTATTTACAACATGGTTTAAGTTAATTCTTCATTATTATTATTACATCTGTGACTCACTCCGAATAACACTCTCACTCCTTGACTGCAGGTCAAGGAGGGCGTGCGGATCGGACTCAAGGAGCGCCTTTTATTGAACACCAAAAGGCAAAGAAAGGCAATAAAGCCTTGTTGATGAACATTGACCGGGATGTGCCTGTTCGAATGATCCGTGCTCATATCAATATGACACAGGCTAACCACACCAAGACCTTGGGCTACACTTATGACGGTTTGTACAAAGTTGATAGTTATAAGTATGAATTAGGTGTTGGTGGCTACAACGTGTACAAGTTCCTCTTAAGAAGATTAGATCATCAACCCCCCATTCCTCCTTGCATTAGGGGATGCACAACACATCCTTGGAATGATGGCCAAGGCGTTCTTACACCCTTGCCACTTCAAGTTGTAGCTCCAAAGTATGAGGTTCAACAGTTACTTGGAGTAGAAGAGGACAATGATTTAGAGCATGGGATATAGGTGCGCTGCTGCCTGCAAGGTTTTTTTAAGCTGATACTTGCTCATCCACACCTGAATAAAAAGGTGGTTAACTGAGGATGCCTTTAGATGTGGTTGGGAAGTACTTAGGAGGCGCAGGTGAACCGGACATACAATATGTCTTTGTCATGGATGCTTACGGGTGAATATTGTTTAATTCATTTTCTTGCATACATTGATGTTGTATCATGTACTCGTCATGAGCAAGGTATCTAAATATTTCTTGTATTTTGGGCTACTCATTTGAGCATCCTCACTAGATTCCATGTTTATTATTGAATGTTCATTAAAGAATCTTCTATCTTTTGTTTAGTTTACAGATCTTGTTTAGTTTCCCCCCTTTCAAATTATGATTTACCCTCAACTAGTCCTTCTATTATGTGATGATTCACTTTATCCAATTTGCTAACGCACCAAAAAATTTGGTTTTCTACAAACTGTTGTGACTTGTGTTATGACCAAATAATGCAAGTGTTATAGATGATACTACTCCAATGTTATAATGCAACTTAGATGTTCTCTTTGTATATATGCTTTGGTATCAAGGAAACTTGAATTGCAAAAGGCCAAGTACCATAGAGGGCTCTCTATTCTGACACAAAATAATTATTTTCCCCTCAAATTTTGCCATGTGTCATGCTCACATTTGTCAAGACCACTTGTATCCCATGTGGAAACTACATTCCGGCACATGTAGAGATGAAATAGAGAGCCCTCTACGGTATTCCAAAACACAGCAAGGATCAAACAGTTGGGGCTGGAATCAATCAAAAATCAGGACTCTCATACAAAGGCTTGCAATGGACTCCATGAACCTTTCACTAAAGTAGCCTTTGGAATGTACATGGCGCTATGTCATCTACATGAAATTTAATTCTTAACCTTCAAGAATTGTTGCTTCCAATCGAGTGAAATACAAGAAATTTTCCATTGCATGATCAGTATGTCTGGATTGAGTACTGCTTGTGTTCTCTCTATCCATTGCTCACCATTCTGCACAAGACAAGCTTCAACCTTCTCTTTCTGTAAACTCTGGATTCGCAATTTATGTCTGGAGCTAATGTAGTCCTTGATGTTGTCACAACACCTACTTCATGCCATTGCAAAATCATTGCTGTGTGTGGCACCTCACCTCAAATCATAGACTTGCCATTGAAACCCGCCATTCTATGAGTATCCTGATCCCTACGAGATATTAGATTATGTCACTTTTTCTCTTTCAATGTAGGTGAAGATGAGGCACACTTTGGGATGGAGTGTCGCCTCTACAATTTCATTTGAGATAGGTTTTTGCATCTGATTGATGTTGTACAAGGTGTTTGTGAGGCCAAACCCCCCACCCTTAAGCGTCCTTAGTCCGAGTAGTGGGTTTGGGCTCACATTCTTCCGTGGCATTGGCTTTGGGCTTGGATGAGTCCTTTGATGACTCAAGTGTCCAATTCCTTGCCTTGTATGCACAAGCCCAAGCGGATATTCCCCTTTTCCTTTTACCATTAGTCACCTTCACCTCCCTTGGGTCCTTGAGCTCATCCATAGGCTTGCTTGTAGATTCCATGACAATGTTCAACTCTTTGTGTAATTTTATGGTTTTATCTCCTTCACATAACAATGCATAAACATAGAAAACAACTCTTTTTTATTACGTGGTCATTGATGAGAAATGTTAAAAAACACTTCACACAACAAGTCACCCACGCCACACCACACCAAGTTCAAATTAAATGTCAATCCACTTCCCCTACCTAATCATGTATCCAAACTAACTCCAACTATGCTAAATTCTAGTTGCATCAAAGACATGCCCTCTTATGCACTAGTGAAAGTCACTGAGTTATAGAGTGGGAGCCATTCCCATGATCAAGCTTACACAATTCCCTTGGTCTTTAACTTAGCTAGCCTAAGCTTCGTGGGCGGGCTCGCTAGCATCCTAATGAAGTCAACTCCAAACGCGATCATACTTGGCCCAACCATGCCCCTTAGTTAGTCAGACATCATGGTCCAAAAATCCATTCGACAGAAAAATGTGTTCGAAAGTTATTCTACGCTGTTCACCCGGCCACTGGGCCCGTCATTGCCCGTCATCTCCCCGTCAACTGCCCGTCAATTTTCGGGAATCCCTCTCCCGTCACCTGCCGAAGACAGATGTCACAGCTGCAGCTCTTCTCAGTCGTGGTTATTCTCTGTGGGCTTTCCACCAGTTAATCTCGATGGTCTTGTACAAGCCCAGAAGCTTGCTAGCTTCAACCACCTGCCTTTCCACCAAATCTGCCGCACATGGCCTCAGGAAGCCTCTTTACCCAATTTACAGCCTTGTGGCTTACTGAGCTGCCGATTGCGGCTTCTCAATTACCTGGAATCGCATTCTTCTTGAGGTACCCTGGACGTGCGCATAGACTGTAGCAATGAACTTTTTCTTGGTAGCTGGTGTACTGCCGCAATCCTTCCCTTGCTCTAGCCACTTCGGCACTCTTGACCCCAAATCAATAAAGGAAAACCGACGGATGTCAACATGTAACCGGTTGGACTTGCAAACACTAGGATCTAGACCGATTGTGCCCAAAAATCTCCCCGATCACTGCTCTTGACTGCAGCTCCGGAGTCCCAGGTTCCCCGCCTCCTTCAGTGCAAGAATTCCACCGAATTCACAGTCTCAAACCCCCCTCATAGCACTTAGTCAATCTCCTCTTACCGGAATCCCAGTATTTTACCTTGCAGCTCCAAGGTAGCAATGGTAGATTCTCCGCTGGAATCCTACCTCCCGTGAAAGAGTGGTTAGTCTTCCGTGTACCTCCAGTCCTTTGCTTTGAGAGAGACCTCAGTGAAGCATCCTTTTGAGAGCAGCCACATTAGCTGTTTTCACCCCACTTTCTAACACCCACCTATCCCCAAAGAGAAGGCGCAGTAGTTAAGCTCACCCCCAATGCCCAGCTTCCTTCCTTGCTCTCATAAAACAGAGGTACACTCCCTGCCCATACCACTTCGGACTTCGCTATTGATGCTGCTCCCGGTGCACTCATGATTTTCTCCCTCAAGCACCAAAAAACCAGCAGGGATTGAACCCGGCATTACACTTCATTTTCCTTGTGTAAAGAAAAATTGAGAGAAAGGGTAGTGTTCATACACCCCCCCCCCACACACACACACACACCCTCAAGAGGGTAAAGAGATTGTGTTGATAGACTAACTAACCACACTAATTAACTCCACTAATTTCCCACACATTGCCTCTAAATCCAAGAGTTTTTCCTACTACTAACTCACATCCTCCTCATGAGCTCTAAGAGCTCCACTTCCCAACATCAACAAGAGAGAGAGAGAATGAGAGCAATCCCCCACCTTACCTCGGACCCCCTTGGGAGTGCTCAACCCAAACTTAGCCTCCTCCACTTTCCGCCGCCATAACTTTCTCCCCTTACCTTCCCAAATTGTCACTCACCACTTTAATTCAAACCACGATGCTTAAATCGTAATTTGATTGGTGCTTTTAGAATTTGCTTATCCTCCACCTTGCATTCTTCCTTGGATCTTCCCCATTAAGTGGCCACGATGAGGTGGTCCACTTGTGCGCTCAATGTGATCCTCCATTCATCCCAATTCGAACGCACTTGCCTCTTGAGTTACCTTGGTTGTCTCCATCGATGTGTACTAGCCTACCCACTAACTACTCAATCCAAGTCCTCCCTACCTACCCCTCTTCACTCAAATCCTTTTCCAAGGTAAAAACACAATGACTTGTTCATCTCCTAGCATCTTACCGTATTGTACTTCTAAGGCTAACATTCACTCTTCTTATATTTTTGTGAAGTGACATACCACTTCAAAGCACACCAACTAATGTTTTAAAGAACTAAGACTAAATGTGGGCTCCGCTTTGGGCTCACATAATTGGCGACTATCGGGGGATGAATCCCAAAAATCACTTGCTCCAAAGGTAAGTTCCCTTGTCAAGCTCGGTATTCCTTACATCTACTTCCCGATGTACGGGTGGGGAAGAGCTCTCCATTCAATGTTTCCAATTGGATTGAATTATTAGGAAAGACTTCATAGACAAGGTAAGGTCCTAACCACACCGCATCGAATTTCGCCGGAAATTCAAGCTTCCGTGCATCTTGAATCATGACCATCATCCCCGGTGTTAGGGCCCTTTTCTTATGTCGTTTGTCAAAGGTAATTTTTCGCCTTCTTTGGATCGCTTCAATATGTTGAGCCGCCATTCTCCTCCTTTCGTCAAGTGCTTCCAAATCGGTTAGTCGATTTCGTAAAGATTGACTTTCGGTAAGTCTCGCACTCACGGCCACCCTAAGTGATTCGACTTCATATTCGATTGGAAGTGTAGCTTCTAGGCCATATACTAAGGAAAATGGTGTAGCACGCGTAGTTACCTTGTAGGTCGTGCGATATGCCCAAAGTGCCGCCGTCAATTTTGTATCCCAATCCCGTTTTGAGTCTAAAATTGTTTTGCGTAGGATACTTACCAAAATACCATTGACTCGTTCCGTTTGTCCATTTGTTTGTGGGTGGTAAGGGGTAGTCTTCCGGTGATCAATTCTAAATTTCTCCGTCATCTCCCGAATTAAGTCATTCAAGAAGTGAGTGCCCCGATCACTTACTAAAATTTTTGGCACACCGAACCGAGAGATGATATTTTCGTACATAAAAGTTGCCGCATGTTCCGCCGTATCGGTCTTCACCGCTTTGGCCTCCGCCCACTTCGTAAGATACTCGGTCGCCACCACAATATATTTCATTCCTTTCGAAGATTGGGGGTGGACCTCACCCACGTAGTCAATTCCCCATTTCTCAAAGGGAATTAAAGGCAATGACACATGGAGTGGCATTTCCATCTTTAGGTCATTCCGGGCATAACGTTGACAAGCATCGCATTTTCTCACATAATCGTGTGCATCCTTAAATAGTGTGGGCCAAAAGTAACCCGCCCTAAGGATTTTTTGCCCGGTAAGTTGACCCGAGAAGTGCCCGCCACATGCGCTATCGTGGCAAGCGATTAAAATCGCTTCAACCTCCGTTTTCGACACACATCGTCGTAAAAGACCATCGGATCCCCTCCTAAACAACCTATGGCCCACTACAACAAATTGCCTACTATTTACCCTTATTTTCCTTCTCTCCTCTTTTGTCCACTCTTCGGGCAACTGGTGGGTAGTTAAGAATTCCACAATGCCCGCATACCACTCCGGTGTTGAAGTAACCACAAAGAGGCTATCATCTACCAACCTATCATCCACCGGATTTTTCCCTATCTCTTCCGACAACCTAGATAAGTGGTCGGCTTGCAAGTGCATGCGACCCGGCTTGTATTCAACCGTATAATCAAACTCCTCTAGTAACAAGACCCACCTAGCTAGCCTACCACTTAATTCCGCCTTGTTAACTAGATACTTAATAGCCATGTGGTCAACGAAAAATACAACCGGGTTACACATTAAGTAATGTCTAAATTTCTTCACCGAGAATACCATCGCTAGGCATTCACGCTCCGTGGTTGAATAATTTCGCTCCGCCGGTGTCAATTGCTTACTTGCGTAAGCTATGGGTTGATCCTTTTCTTTTTCCCCCGTTGCTTGACAAAGAGCACTCCCAACCGCCACATTGCTCGCGTCGCAATAAACGTGAAAAGGCTTACTCCAATTTGGTGGCATCAACACCGGGTAAGTGCTTAACCTATCACGTAATTCTTCAAAGGCCCTTTGACACGCATCCGTCCACTCAAATTTAATGTCCTTTTTGAGCAATTGCGTAATGGGCACCGCTATCTTAGAAAAATTTGGAATAAGCTCTCGGTACCAACCCACATGCCCTAACAATTTAGAGATCCCTTTGGAATTGGTTGGAGTTGCCAATTCGCTTATGGCCGCAACATTTTCCGGATCCGGTTCTCTCCCTTTCTCACTAACTACATAACCCAATAACACTCCCCTATTGACACCCAAAAATGTCTTATCGGGGTTCAATACTAACCTCATCTTCCTACACCTAACCAATGCCTCCTTAACACAATGTAAGTGCTCATCCACATTACTTTGTGTGCTAAAGTCATCCACGAAAACGGTCATAGACTTGAACAACAAGTCGGTGAAAATGTACATGACCAATCGTTGGAAAGTAGCCGGGGCATTACATAACCCAAATGGCATCACAATCCACACAAAGGTTCCCCAAGGTGTAGTGAAGGCCGTCTTATGGATGTCTTGTAAGGCTATAGAAATTTGATTATAGCCCACATATCCATCCATAAAAGTATATCTCGCATGACCTCCTACCTCCTCAAGTAGCAAAGTGATAAAAGGTAAAGGAAAATGATCCTTTTGTGTACATGAATTTAGTTTCCTATAATCCACACACACCCGTAGTTTTCCATTCTTTTTCTTCACCAAGACCATAGGGGAAACCCAATCCGTAATTTCAACCGGCTTAATGAACCCGGCCTTCAACAACCTCTCCAATTCCGCTTTCACCAACAATTGCAATTGAGGATTCATCCTCCGCTCCTTTTGTCTAATTGGTTTAGCACCCGGAATTAAAGGAATCCGGTGCTCCACCATCTCCCTAGGAATTCCCTTAAGCTCATCGTAAGACCAAGCAAAGGTGTCACTAAACTCATCCACCAAATTGCTATACTCCCTAACCTCTTTCTCCCCCAATTTGGATCCCATTTTCATTTGTCGCACCTTGCCATTCTTCAATTTTACATCCACGTAGCGCCAATCCGCTTCGGACACGTGTGCTTGTTCATCCTTATTTCGATACCAATCGGAAGGTACATTGGGGTAATCTTTCACATCTTGACCTACAACTATGCCCGTAGAAGTGGTTTTAAAATGTAAAGGCTCCTCCAATTTAGATGACTCGATGATAACCTCATCTTCTTGAGTTCCATCCACATGAATCAAACTAACTTCACCCTCTTCCACGTCATCTACCCAAGGTGTTAACCCACCGCTAATCCATTCCTCCTCGGTGAGCACCTCACATGGCTCCAACAATGAATCCTTCCCTAAACTAGCACTACGAATTCCATCTCCTAAGCCTACTTGGTGAGATGTAACCATTACATCAAACTCCGACTCGGGGTACTCCTTTAACCATTGGGCATAATCCCCATTATCCCCATAATGGTAGAAATTAGGACCTAGGCTTCCCGAACCCGAATCCATAACAATTCTTTTACCCTCGGGGTGTACAACTCCTACCAATGCCTCGCCAACCTCGTCCTTGTTTAATTCCTCAATTTCATCCTCCGATGGCAAATACATATCCTTCTTCATCCAACCTCCCAATGAACCAATGGACACTATGACCCTATTACCCTCCGGTCCATAAGTTATGGATGGTTTTGGTCCACCCCAATTAACCATAGCATTCGCCATCCGTAACCAAGGCCTTCCTAGCAAAATGGGAAAGGTGTCCTTATTGGAGTGCATTTTAATGACATGGAAGGTCACTAAGTACTCTTCACCCCCGGTAGTCATCCTACAATCCTTGATCATCCCCAAAGGTGTAGTCGAACTTTGATTTGCCATATTAATGACCAAAGGTGAAGGTCCCGTGAGTCCAAGTCCTAACTTCTTCATGGTATGCTCCGGTAGTATATTTAAACTACTCCCACCATCAACTAATACGTTAGGAACTACCTTGTCTACCATCACAACTTCTATCTCTATGGCTTTCACATCTCTTCCACCTTGTGATTGGATTCTAGCGGCTACTTTGGTTTTTACCTTCCTAGCCCTCCTATGTACCGGCATCCCTTCCTTTAATGTTTTCCTTGCCGCGGGTGAAATCTCCAATAGTTGGCCGAAAGTAATATCCGCCTTGAGTGTACTAAGGTCCGCCCACAAGTCGTACCCGGTAGACTTGTCCATCTTGGAATTACCCACTCCGTCGAATTCATCCAAGGGAATTCCCGGTCCATCCCATTCACCCACATCGCTACCATCCAAGTCATGTACTACATTAAGCCTCTCCCTAGCTTGTAGAATTACATTCTCCCTTTCCACATCCTTGGTAGCCCTCCTAGCTACCCTATCTAATTCGGAGAGGTTAAGCTCTTCATCCGAAGAGTAATTCCCTTGCTCTCCTATTCCTACCTCCAATGGGGCATCCCCTCTCCTAGCTCTAGTAGTTACCGCTAATGCGGGTGCTTCTTCAACCACACCCTTACCCTTCACTAACTCATACGTAATAGCATTGGTGTGAGGAGGCCATTGACTTTGCTCCTCTCCAATTCCCATTGGGAGAGGAAGCATGTCATCACATGTGGCCTCCAACACACCATCCATAAACCTAACGTCTTGTGAGTTAGATGGACCCGGATCCATTGGAGGAGCTTGCCTCCCACCATTTACATTAGGTGGACCTCCTTGTCTATTTTGTATCGGAATGTACCCGGTTGTAGTTTGTAGGCCCGCCGGCGGGTGAAAAGTTTGCCTAGCATTACTATGGTCATAGTATAAGTTAGGTGGCCTTAGTTCATTGGTCGGTACTCCTTGTGGCCTAGCACCTCGCATATTATCCCTTGCTTGTTGTTGTGGATTAGCCACCGGGTAGGGTACATTTATAATTTTGTCCGGTTGGCGACACTCATCCGAGGGGTGACTCCCTCCGCAATTGCTACAATTTAACCCTTGACCTTCGGACCAACATTGTCCTTGAGCGTGCCACCTACCACAAAATGGGTGAAATTCTTTTTTCTCATAATTTTGGCCACCTTGCCCTCTAGGTTGTGGTCCTCTATTGTTCCCATTTCCATAGTGAGGTGGCATTTGACCTCGTTGATTTTGTTGAGGTGGATTACCGTTTCCCCTTTGGTCACGGTTTTGTCCACCTCTACAAAATTGCCGAGTGTGGCCCGGTTGGCCACATTGGACACACCATAGTCCGGATGAATGTTTACCCGACTCAACCGGGGGTGGAGGCCCCGGTTGTTGGCTCCGGATCATTAATGACATTTGATCCGTGAGGCTTTGCATTTGTTTTATCATAGCCTCTTGGAATCCTAGTTGGCTAGCACCTAGTCTTCTCTCAACCTCCTCTAAGTGCGGATCCGTTCTAGGAGCCGGTAGTGCCAAAAGAGGTGCCGGTTCCCTAACCGCTAGAGGTCGAGGACCGGTGTCCACAATGGCATAAGGAATTTGACCTTCATATTTAACCGGTTCTCCCGATACTACCCTAGGTCGGATGGGGATGAATTGTGGGATCAATTCATCCTCCCTTCTCCATAACCTTTCGTGGTCTTTATCCAAGTTCTCAATATCCCTAGCCGCCCGCTTGGCATCCGCTAAGGTCAAGGGATTTCTTTCTAGAACTCTCCTAATCGTTCCGGACTTAAAAAAACCTTGGATAAAAAATTGCTTTAATGTATCGTCGTTGAGCATTGTACCCACAAATCTAGTGCACACTAGATCAAACCTCCTAATGTAAGCCGAAATTTCTTCCTCCCTACCTTGCTTTAGTGAGGATAATGCCCTTAAGGCGGTACTTTGACCCACTTCCGGCCTAAATTCATTTAAGAATTCTCTTTGCAATTGTTCCCATCCCCTAAAATGACCCTCGGCGTGATCCCGATACCATTCATAGGCTTCTCCCTCTAAAGTGGTCGGAAACCACACTAACCAATAACCCGGGTTGGTTATGAGGGAGCTAGCCAATCGTTCGATATACCGTTCCATGTGGCGAGAGGGATCCTCATCCTTGGTCCCATAAAATTTAGGGAGATGAGATGGCATATCCATCGCCGCTAAATTTTGTGGGACCACAATGGGTAGGCCTCTTGGCCTAACCAATGGGTCTATAGGAGGTATAGGAGGTATGGGCGGAATTGGGGGTATAGGTGGCGGATCCATCCCCCGCTCCTCGGCCATAGTGTCCGGTAAGGTGTTTTCTATGCCCTCACCCAAGCCTATAAAATTTTCCTTTGTTAATTTATGAGCCTCCGATGAGGTTTCTCCACTCAAATTGGAAGGAGTTACCTCTCCCTCAAGTTGAGTGTCCACTATTAATGGTTCTCCTAACACGCTAACAATAGGCTCAATATTCAAGCAATTCTCTATCCTAACTTCACTTTGTTCTAATCTATCGCTAATTCTAGAGGACCGTCTTTTTCGAGCAGATTTTTCTAATCCTAATATCAAAGTTGGTTTTTGTGAACGAGTCTGACCTTGCATTCCATAAGAACCGATCAACCCTTACTTGACCCAAAACACAATCCTCACACTTCCCCTCTTAATATTTCCACTTGTCTTGGTTTGATTTAAATTTTTGGAGGTAAGGAATAGAACCTGCAAGCCCACTTAGGTGAAGAAATCCCAATAGGGGATAGGCATGTTCATGTTAATTTTTGGTTAGGCCGGAGCATCACCTCCGCACCTTTCCGCAAACTAACACTCACCACAATACCAATTGTGAGGGGGTGACCTTCCTAGTGAATTATGTTAAAAAGTCGAGGCTTCACCCTTCGACTTCTCACACCACCCACAATTCGGAAATTACCCTCTACAATGGATAACAACACTCACGAGTACGAAAGGCATTCCTTAATTAGTTAATAATTTCACTTTGAAGAAACAAACGTACCTTGAGCAATCGCATCCCCCTGTGAGTTAGCACTCCCCTCAATCGTGACTCAAGGTAACAACACAACAAACTTCCTAAAACATTAATTTAATCTAGAGCATGAAATGACGACTCCCAAAACTTTGAGACTCACCCCGAGGTGAGTGTCAAAGTTCAATGTCCTAAGGTGAATTTACCCTCTAATGTTTTAATGAGCTACTCGGTTATAGGTTCCTTTTAAATCCTTAGCAAATCCCCAAAAAGGTTGAGGACGTACCTTCGCCGCGCTCCTTCCTCAAAAATGAATTTGCGTAATTGACAATGCAATCCATTCCAAGGAATAATTGAAATATGATTAATCTAATAAATTCAAGTGTAAACCCAAAGAGAGAACACTTACTGAATCTCGGGTGCTCCTTCCCCTCTCTCAAGTTTGTGTCTCCAAATTTTCCTAGTCGCCTCCAAGTCTTGTAACTACCACCTGCTTCACTCCCGGCGGACGCACCAATTATGTGAGGCCAAACCCCCCACCCTTAAGCGTCCTTAGTCCGAGTAGTGGGTTTGGGCTCACATTCTTCCGTGGCATTGGCTTTGGGCTTGGATGAGTCCTTTGATGACTCAAGTGTCCAATTCCTTGCCTTGTATGCACAAGCCCAAGCGGATATTCCCCTTTTCCTTTTACCATTAGTCACCTTCACCTCCCTTGGGTCCTTGAGCTCATCCATAGGCTTGCTTGTAGATTCCATGACAATGTTCAACTCTTTGTGTAATTTTATGGTTTTATCTCCTTCACATAACAATGCATAAACATAGAAAACAACTCTTTTTTATTACGTGGTCATTGATGAGAAATGTTAAAAAACACTTCACACAACAAGTCACCCACGCCACACCACACCAAGTTCAAATTAAATGTCAATCCACTTCCCCTACCTAATCATGTATCCAAACTAACTCCAACTATGCTAAATTCTAGTTGCATCAAAGACATGCCCTCTTATGCACTAGTGAAAGTCACTGAGTTATAGAGTGGGAGCCATTCCCATGATCAAGCTTACACAATTCCCTTGGTCTTTAACTTAGCTAGCCTAAGCTTCGTGGGCGGGCTCGCTAGCATCCTAATGAAGTCAACTCCAAACGCGATCATACTTGGCCCAACCATGCCCCTTAGTTAGTCAGACATCATGGTCCAAAAATCCATTCGACAGAAAAATGTGTTCGAAAGTTATTCTACGCTGTTCACCCGGCCACTGGGCCCGTCATTGCCCGTCATCTCCCCGTCAACTGCCCGTCAATTTTCGGGAATCCCTCTCCCGTCACCTGCCGAAGACAGATGTCACAGCTGCAGCTCTTCTCAGTCGTGGTTATTCTCTGTGGGCTTTCCACCAGTTAATCTCGATGGTCTTGTACAAGCCCAGAAGCTTGCTAGCTTCAACCACCTGCCTTTCCACCAAATCTGCCGCACATGGCCTCAGGAAGCCTCTTTACCCAATTTACAGCCTTGTGGCTTACTGAGCTGCCGATTGCGGCTTCTCAATTACCTGGAATCGCATTCTTCTTGAGGTACCCTGGACGTGCGCATAGACTGTAGCAATGAACTTTTTCTTGGTAGCTGGTGTACTGCCGCAATCCTTCCCTTGCTCTAGCCACTTCGGCACTCTTGACCCCAAATCAATAAAGGAAAACCGACGGATGTCAACATGTAACCGGTTGGACTTGCAAACACTAGGATCTAGACCGATTGTGCCCAAAAATCTCCCCGATCACTGCTCTTGACTGCAGCTCCGGAGTCCCAGGTTCCCCGCCTCCTTCAGTGCAAGAATTCCACCGAATTCACAGTCTCAAACCCCCCTCATAGCACTTAGTCAATCTCCTCTTACCGGAATCCCAGTATTTTACCTTGCAGCTCCAAGGTAGCAATGGTAGATTCTCCGCTGGAATCCTACCTCCCGTGAAAGAGTGGTTAGTCTTCCGTGTACCTCCAGTCCTTTGCTTTGAGAGAGACCTCAGTGAAGCATCCTTTTGAGAGCAGCCACATTAGCTGTTTTCACCCCACTTTCTAACACCCACCTATCCCCAAAGAGAAGGCGCAGTAGTTAAGCTCACCCCCAATGCCCAGCTTCCTTCCTTGCTCTCATAAAACAGAGGTACACTCCCTGCCCATACCACTTCGGACTTCGCTATTGATGCTGCTCCCGGTGCACTCATGATTTTCTCCCTCAAGCACCAAAAAACCAGCAGGGATTGAACCCGGCATTACACTTCATTTTCCTTGTGTAAAGAAAAATTGAGAGAAAGGGTAGTGTTCATACACCCCCCCCCCCACACACACACACACACCCTCAAGAGGGTAAAGAGATTGTGTTGATAGACTAACTAACCACACTAATTAACTCCACTAATTTCCCACACATTGCCTCTAAATCCAAGAGTTTTTCCTACTACTAACTCACATCCTCCTCATGAGCTCTAAGAGCTCCACTTCCCAACATCAACAAGAGAGAGAGAGAATGAGAGCAATCCCCCACCTTACCTCGGACCCCCTTGGGAGTGCTCAACCCAAACTTAGCCTCCTCCACTTTCCGCCGCCATAACTTTCTCCCCTTACCTTCCCAAATTGTCACTCACCACTTTAATTCAAACCACGATGCTTAAATCGTAATTTGATTGGTGCTTTTAGAATTTGCTTATCCTCCACCTTGCATTCTTCCTTGGATCTTCCCCATTAAGTGGCCACGATGAGGTGGTCCACTTGTGCGCTCAATGTGATCCTCCATTCATCCCAATTCGAACGCACTTGCCTCTTGAGTTACCTTGGTTGTCTCCATCGATGTGTACTAGCCTACCCACTAACTACTCAATCCAAGTCCTCCCTACCTACCCCTCTTCACTCAAATCCTTTTCCAAGGTAAAAACACAATGACTTGTTCATCTCCTAGCATCTTACCGTATTGTACTTCTAAGGCTAACATTCACTCTTCTTATATTTTTGTGAAGTGACATACCACTTCAAAGCACACCAACTAATGTTTTAAAGAACTAAGACTAAATGTGGGCTCCGCTTTGGGCTCACAGTGGTCTCAAATCTTTCTTCCAATTGGACCATCAAGTTGATATTAGCTGCTATCTCACAGAGACCACTGCCCAATATTACTTTAGGGAATTAGCTTTTTTTGGATGTACTCTTTTGGCTTCCCAGACTTTTAAATCAGTATCATTTCATTTCATTTCGTTGCGCACAAGACAACCTTCTGCAAATTCAGATTTGAATCAGGTGGACTCTCTGAAATTCTCTTATGGAAAGGAAAGCTGTAGATAAAGGACCTTCTACAAATAAATTGGGCTGCTTAACTTGTTGCTCCTGTTGTTGCAGTTGACGTTGTGGATAAGCATTTATTCTATGTTGTGCACTTCTCTGTGAGGAAGAGCAGAAATATAGTAAGGTAGATGTGCCTAATTTGAACTCTTTTCTCTTTCCACCCACTTCTAGTAAGACATGAAACGCACAATTAGTGTGAGATGAGCAACAAATCCAACTCATGCCCTTAATCATTTGCCTCATTTTTTTGGAGTTCATAACATTATCAAAGTGAAGATTCTCGTACTCATTCAGTGGTCATCAATGTTCGGGGAGGATTTTGGGCATAATCAGTCAAAATCCTAGTGTTTCCAAGTCCAACTGATTACACGCTGTGATTTTTTGTTTTTCTTTATTAATGTGAAGAATATTGCACACATTCCTCTAAAATGATCGAGTATTTTTGGGAAGTCTTGAACTTCAACCGGTTATTTCATAAACTCAACCGGTCCATCTGTATTTAGCGGTTGGTTCTCCCCATTCATTGGTGGTCTCCTCACTTATGGTCATTGTCCTAAGACCAAAGGGTGGTCTCTGGAATAGGCCAAAGTTTGGTAGCCAACCAGAATCGGCCACATATGGCGTTAGTAACTTGCTCTTCAAGTGGAGTCCAAATGCAAGTGACTATTGATGTAAAGTGGTCTCTAAAATGAGCCAAAGTTTGGTCTTGGTTGGAAAGCCAAGCATAATTGGCCACTTGTGCAAAAAAATACTAGGGCAGAGCACTCTTGCAACTAGCCGCTTGTTCATATATAGATTGCACTTGTAGTCTCCTAATAATTCTACCCTTCACATTCCAACAAGTGATTCACTTGGGAGAGAGGGGAATATCATATACAAGTGTACCTCTCATCCATCTAACTTAAAGACTTGACCTCCTATAGGTTTGTTGCCGATTCATCTCAAATGACCTCAAGTACACTAATTGGGGGTCTTTAAAGCTAATTCCCATGTCAAATCAAATAAAACATGTAACCTCCGGATTGCATACTATTTCAAGGCTTTTATGTTGGATGAATGAGAGGTACACTCGCACATGATAATTCCCTCTCTCCATTCACTTGCTCATCTTTGGCAAAGTTGAAGATTTTTGTACATTGATATGTGCAATTAAGTCGCCTTTGCGAATAGGTTGTGTCTTTTTACATGCAAATTACCTTGGGTCAAGACCAAATCATAGAAACTTATAACTTTGTTTATACATTAGTTTAGAAACCAAAGTAAGAAAGCATGGGGAAATCTAATTGCACATATCGGTGTACTTTGTCTAAGCTATGTGGACTTTAAGTGGTCACTCTCATTTAATTGGACACCTATATTTCCCGGGGGGGGGGTGCATTTTTCATTGGAAACCTCAACGACGTGTGTGGGTTCACTATGCAAATAAACCCCCAATGTATGAGAAATTTATATAGAAAACAAATGTTTACATACTAATGGCATGTTAGAAAATGGACTCAAGTATATATACTAATCTTTCAATTTAATGTGATAAATGCCTCCACTAAATATACAAAGTATAAATTATGAGTTCTATATGCCTTTATCACATGTAAAATCCATGTTTACTTTCTAATGAGAAAGTCATTGAACATTTTTTCATCCATAGCATGTAAGTCAACTATTACATCAATCAAACAAAGACAATAGCACAATAAGTTAGCCACAATTTGGAAAGCAAAACTTAGGATAGCCCATGAGCACCCCAAGAGCCTCTAGCTTGTCCCATAGCCCAAATGAAAACCCTAACAATAATGGACAAAGGAGTCATGGAGGACTATTACCATATGACAAAGTTTTTGATACGCTTTGTAAATGTACACACTTGAGAAATTTAATACCTCTCCCTTATGTATATTATGTACGCTAATGCCTCAAATAATACCCTTTCTTACACTCATGTTAGTTTGTACATGGTATGAAGAGTCCACCCCCACCCCCCGCGGGTATATTTTGGTTGGTGAATGGCAAACCATGCAGTAAAAAATTGACACTAGATAACATGAGATTTTTCACTTTGAATTCCTATAACCTCAACATATGAACTCCAATTTTGAAAATTGAGATTTGAACCATCTTTGTGGTCCACAATTGATAATTGGATGAGACAATTCCCTAGCCAATACAACAACATGAATTGTCTGTGGAGTTGGAAGTGCCCACAACAAGGCCACATACCCTAACCTAACTTATCAACTCATGGCAGACCATGGATTTGTTAACAATCATGAATTTAGAAACTCTTCAATATAAGAAGATTGCATAAATTGAACTTCCATTTATCTCAAATTTCAACTTACCTTTCAGTTAGTAACTACTGAGGGTGGGGACTCACATATCACACCTCTCTCTACACTATAAAGACCCCCCCCCCTCATATGCCTTCGTCATTAAGGCGTTGTGTATGAGGCATGTGTGGTCGAGGGCAAGGTGGTCTTGGGACGTCGATGCACCAAACCTCATCCAACAATGACATAGTGATGTGATGGCATCGGAGGGCCAGGTCTACAAACAACGTGGCAATCGCATGGGTAGTTCACTTGGCGCATTTTAAAAACGACGTGTGGCATAATATAGGGAGGATTAAATTTGTTTGACATAAAATTTATAAAAGAATTCCAAATAATGAAGGGTTCATTAAAAGTAGACAATCCCATTACAAGTAAGGTAGATAGGTATAAAATGTGGGCCATTCATTTTTTGTAAAAATAATATAGGGGCTGAAAATAAGGATCCTAGGATGTATGTTTAGTATGATCAATTTTGTATGCATGCCTCATGAGGGATGGATGAAAAATGGCTCATCATTTGCCCAAAAATGGATGAAATTGTAAGCCTAGCCTGACTTCTCTCGGTGGCTTCTCTCTTATGACTTCTCTCCCTTTTTGTTGCCATGTTTTTTCCCACCACTTTTGCATTGCATACACTTTTAAATTAATTTTTTTAATTAAAAGGAATGTAGACTACCAAAAAAATTGCAATGACATGGGCATTTTAAGTAATGGGGTAGGGTGCAAGAAAATAGGCCATTTTTTAAAATTAAGTAATTATAGGGAGCTTTTAATTCGTGCCTTGGAGGTAAATAGCCCCTAAACAAATACCCCTCCGCCGCACTTGGTGCACAAAAATCCTATAGAGTGACCTACGCATGGGCAATTGAACATGCATGCAACGACACTCTACGAGCATGCGGCTGTGGCAGTGCTGCGGAAGGAGCAAAGGGATTGCATCAAGTAAGTAGACACCAGATCAAGCAAAGGGTTTGATTGAGAAGCATGTCTTGAAGTTAACACCACCAATTTCACCAAGCTTATCTGCACTTGAAATCTTCAACAAGAGGAAACTCAATGCAAGTGGTGGAAGTAGTGAAGATGGAGAAGGAGGTGCTGCGATCTGCGTTCGATGTGAACCAGAAGGGCTTCATGTTGACGGACGAGTGGCAACAAACACACGATGCTGGAGGATTAGTGGTGTCATTCCCAATTCCTTGTTTGTGACAAAATTGGGACAAATGAGAAAGTTATGGCTGAAACAATCATGAAGTTTAGGGTACCCATCAATAAACTCTAGCAAATTCACCCATGTAGATCTTGATGTGAGTCTGGCGGTGCCCAAATCCTGTACTGTTGACACAAACATTGAAATGTGTCACTGCTGCCGAATGCTCGTGCTCTAACTTGCATGGAGATTAGTTAGCATCATTGGTATTTGGCACCATGGTTTTAGAATTTGCACCTAAAATGCCAAGAGAATGGCAACCGGTGTATGAATTGCGAAGTCCATCCAAAATTTAATAGCCATAATTTAGAGTTGAGCGCACTTCAGTACATCATTCATTGGCTACAGACCACCGGCATATGATGTCAATCTTTTGTGATTTTCCATTACTCTCATTGAAGTTATTATTTTGATTTTATATTAATGTATGCATAGTGTTCCCTGGTGTTCTATGTGGTAGCGCTGCAAAGTCATTTGTGGAAACCGCTACAAAAGATGTTCTTAAACGGATTGCAGAGTCAAATTGGTGTTTGCACGACAACACTAAAAGGATGTTGGAGATGGTAATCAGTGACTGAATACTCTTCCATTGCTTTCAAAAAAACGGATGTACTTACACTAAATTTCCAATGAAAGCAACATCCAATACGCTGCTTGTAAAGCTCGTCCGTCGACATGAAGCCCTTTTGTTCCACATTGGACGTAGATGCAACACCTCCGCCTCCATCTTCACTACTCCCACCAATTGCACTGAGTTTCCTCTTCCTGAAGATTTCAATTGCAGATAGGCTTGATGAAATTGGTGGTGTTAACTTCAAGACATGCTTCTCAATCAAACCCTTTGCTTGATCCGGTGTCTACTTGCTTGATGCAATCCCTTTGCTCCTTCCGTTGCACTACTGCAACCGTTTGCTTGCAAAAGTGTCGTTGCATGCCTGCTCAATTGTCATGTTGTCTGTGCACCCCGCCCTCTGATGCCACTGCATCACTAAGGCGCCGTTGGATGAGGCCTAGTGCGTCAACGGCCCAGGCACACCTTGCCCGCAACTACACATGCCTCATTCATAGTGCCTTAGTGACGCAGCTCATACACTCATTAGAAGCCACCTTGTGGGCTTTAATTCAAAAGCTTTTGGTGTAGAATTCAACATCAATCCGAGATACAAACAATTTGCTAGCTTGAAGCTTTAGCAAAATTGAATTTGAGAGAATGAGGAAATCACTGACTAGATTTAAAATTAAGCTTTTTTTTCGACACCATGAATATCAGACAAGAGATTGTTCAGCAAATTGGAGGAGATTAGTGAAACCTATGGGATGCACATAATATTGGCCGTCACTAGCCATGTGTGTGCACAAAAAAGGGTATTCTACTCGTTAGAAGTGTAGGGATTATATGGGATTATAGTGGGATAATCTATTGGTTTGTACATGGGCATTTGGTTGTTGCAATCCAAGATGGAGGCTTTGACAATATTTTTGACAAACAAAGTTGGAGTTGTGTCTAGAAGAGGTAATGGTCCTCAATGACTAAGGCAATGATATTGATCCAAGATTGGGCCTAATACTCTGCCATTCCTTTCAAATGTAAGGCATCTCCTTCATTAACAACAAAAATGGTGTTTGTGGATATTAAGAACATCCAACATCAACAAGGGTGTATGTGGAGTTTAAGAGCTACCAGTGAATGCATTGACATCAATAGAAGCCTTATTAGGTGTAGTCCAAGCTACATACCCCAACCTAGACCTAGAACGAGGTAATGTGATTACTTGAGCTTGCTGGAGTTGTTGAGTAGATTAATGATTGATGTCTAATCATGATTCATGTGATTTTACTTCCAAGTTCATTACATGCTTTCGGTTTACTTCCAAATTCATTGACATTTATTTACATGCTTTCAATTTCACTTCGGGAATGAAATCCCAGTCAATGGCTTATTTACCAAGGGGAAGTGAACATATATATTGAATTTTGGGCCTTCAAGGTAAAATGCACTCAATGTGGAATTTGTGGACAAGCGGCCTTCAAGAATGCAAGGGTGATTCTTTTTGGAACTGGGCGGGGCAGGCAGCAATTGTCGGTCAAGATCAAAAATAAATAAAAATTTGGTGGGACTGCCCGTGGGTGCCGGATTGTTGGCCCTGGCCTTGACACCCCTTTCCCCCCACGATGGGGTCATGGCTCGGTTGGCTGGGCTGCCCAAATGGCTTGAGCTCTAGCCCCAACCAACCAAGTGTTGTCCTCTAGCTTTTTAAACTAACACCATTTCCAAATGCAATTATAAAAGTATTGTCCTCCCCCACATTAGCTAGACCTATAAAATGTTTAGTGGTTGCAAGCCCGCTCCACTTGTAATTGTGCAGCCACTCAATGCAATGGCTTCCATTTCAACAAATTCTCAATCAATCAAACCACATCACACTTGACTCCATTTAGAGCCATTTTGAAACCAACTTTAAAGCCAATTTTGAAACAAAATTTGACTCCAATCTTGAGTCCACAAGTAGGTCCATTAAGGGTTAAGGAGTTGTTTGAATTCCAAGTTTCTAGGACCCGAACGCGGACCCTAATGTAAACCCACCTTAATAAGTAAGGTAGACTTGCCTAATCCGGTTACATATTTTAATTGGATGCCTATACTGAAGTGATTTGTAGTTAGGTGTGGATTCATGAACAGATACCAAGAAGACATGTGTTTAAAAGAATTAGACTGCATGCTCAAAATATGACAACCATTCTAGACTCGATAGTCAACATAATTGGGGAGGACCTTATATGACCATTTAATGAGCGCAAGAATCTTCACTTTGATAATGAAGAGGATATTCAAAGGAGCTCCAAAAAGAATGAGGAAAGCTGCTAATGCCTCAATTTGGATATGCTACAGTGATTATCCCAATTAATGCGTGTTACTATTTAGAGTTACGTACTACTATAACTATTTAATGAAAATGTAATATTTTACCAAGCAAAGCCATTTATGGTCTATAATGTCCAAAAAACCTATTGAACTTTCATTAGAAAAAATTGGACTCTTGAGTACGATGTTATTGCATTGTGTAACTTTGGATAGTAACATGCACAAATTGGATAATTAGTGTAGCTACCTCGTACTAAACGTGTGTTTCATATCCTAGGAAAAGTGAGGTAGTTGGAAAATATAACCATTTAAGGCCCATCTACCTTAGAAGCACATCCTGAATCCAAAGCAGACAAAAAACCAAAAGGCCAAGAGAGGGAACCCAGATGGGAACGTGAGGGGAACGCTGCATGCAGCCCAAGAGCCGTGAGCCGGGAGGAGATAAGGGGGCTTGGACGACTGTGATACGGCCCACAAATTCCAGTGGCCCTGCGCTGCTGCCTGTCCGACCTTTCCCTTTCGCTCGCCACCTGCCCGTTTCACTGCCCGATCACCCGTTGCCGTCGGTCGACTATGCCATGCGCACGCGAGTCCCCCCCGGGGCACCGGCTGCAGCCCGTCGCCACCATCATCTTCATCAAAAAGACTACTTCCACACCAAAGCCTCGCTCTGACTCCACGATTGCATCACATTGCCATTCGCATTGTTGCAAACTGCTGGCATCCTGCTCCTGCTTCCTTCCCCTGAGTCTACTCGGCAGCCATGGCGACCGTGGCAAGCGCAGCAGCTCCCTGCGCTTCTGGCTTGGTGACCCCCGCTGCCTCGGCCGCCATCCAGCCCCGTTCCTCTTCTGCGCGCGTTAGCTTCGCCAAGCAGTCCTCCCAGAAGGTAAAATCACATCGCTGCAATGTTGCTTGTTCTGAACAGAAAATGCGTTCGGTCTAGCTGTGGTTTGATGATTTCACCGAGTGACGAGGGAATTAAAGTTGGAATGCAAGGCGAATGGTAAGTACGACGCAGGGGAAGTTTCTTTCCAGAAGGTAACAATCTTGGGTGCAATGTCGCTTGTTCTAAATAGAGTTGCGATCTGTCTGGCTGTGGTGTGATGATTACATTGAGTGACGATGGAATTAAGTTGGAATGCAACCCGAACGGCAAGGACGAAGTAGTGGAAGTCTTGGCTTCGCCATGGTTTCTTTCCAGAAGGTAATAATCATCGTGTCGCGTGGTAGGTGCAATATCTTTTGTTTCAACAAATCACAAATTCGTTCTCGCTGTCTGTGGTGTGATGATTTCACTGAGTGATGATGGAATATAACTCGAATGGCAATGACGAAGCAGTGGAAGTCTTGGCTTCGTCAAAGTGCCCTTCCGGAAGGTAATTATGGTAGCACGTGGTAGGTGCAATGTCACCCGTCTCAACAGAAATTCGTTCTCTCTGGCTGTGGTCTGATGGTTTTCACTTACTCATGGCGGAAGCAAGCTTAAACCGAAGCCGAAGAAAATAACCAAGGAGTGGAAGTCTTGAATTTCTTCCAAGAAGGTGATAATCGTAGTGTAGAAGAGCTAATCGGAATATCGCTTGTTTCACTCAAAAATTCGTTCTGTTTGCCTGTGGTCAAACGATTTCACTGGCTGACGAGGGCATTGAGTCTGAATGGAACTCAAATATAATGATGAAGCAGTGGAAATGTTTGCCTCGCCAAAGTTTCCACCGAAAAGACGATTACCACAATATGCGAGATTCAATCTGAATGTCGTCCGTCTCCAACCGAAATTCGGTCTGTCTGGCTGTAGTGTGATGATTTCAATGACTGACGACGGAATTAAGTTTGAAATGGAATCCGAAGGGAACGACGAAGCAATGGAATTCTCTCCGCAGTCTTGGCTTCGCCAATATTTCCTCCTGGAGGGTAACAATTGTAGCGCGTAGTAGGTGTGCACTTTTGCTTGCTTCAATCTGAAATTCGTTCTTTCTAGGTTTGGTTTGATGATTTCACTGCCTGACAGCGGAAATAAGCTTGAATGGAACCCGAAAGGAACGACAAAGCAGTGGAAGTCTTGGCTTCGCCAAGATTTCCTCCAAGAATGTGATATTTGTAGTGTGCGAGAGCTAATCGTAATGTCGCGTGTCTGAATAAAAAATTTCAGAGTCCCTGAGAGAATGAGAATGGACAGATTTCCTGCACAGCATTCTTCAGTTTAGAATGCTTTGGACTCCTTGCTCGTCTGAATCTGCGAGTCTTATTTTGTGATCACGATCTTCTTTAACGCTCCAAGACTCATCTGTCGCACGTGTTACTCATCCTAAGTATAGTCGTACATTCAACTTCAACATGGAAATCAATGATATGAAATTCTCTATCACGGTATCCGAGTCTTGTGGCTATGCATACAGTATGTGGAGACTAACAGAGGTTACCTCCAAAGGATTAAGCTCTTGCAGACGGTGCAAATCTTAATTTGATGGAAGAAAAGACGAAAAACTACAGACATTCCCTTGATTGCATCTAGCAAGGTACTGATCGAATATGTGTATGTTTTCAGATTGGAAGCTTGTTCACTAATGTCGACGCTTTAGAGGTAAAGACTGGAACCTCTGCCCGTGGAAGCACCGTGGTAAGGGCCTCTGTTGCCACAGAGGCTGATACTCCAAAGAAGGTGAAGAAAGAGTCTAGAAAGAATGAAGAAGGTGTGATCACCAATGTGTTCAAGCCAAAGGAGCCCTATGTTGGCCGCTGCTTGCTGAACACAAAGATTGTTGGAGAAGATGCTCCTGGCGAAACCATGCACATGGTTTTCACTACTGAAGGTATGTAGTTATACATGTCAGCATGATAAAGAATTCTGTGCAGAACCTGATTTTGATCAGTCTCATGTATTTCATCTGCATCTTGTCTCATGAAAATGCATACAGAGATCCTATTCCAGTCATTACAAGATTTACATTTTTTCGCATTCAGAGGTGCAAATCCTCAGCACAGGCCGCATCCTGCTTAGGGGTCAATTGGTCGGGATGCAGTCAATTAAGACTTTCGTCTGGCTTTGCTGACTTTCAGACCTCTAGTAGTATCACACTTTGCTTCCTAGTACTGCGGGTATTAAGAAATTTGCAGCAGATATTCCCCTCACAAGTTTGATAATATCCCGATATTTCATCTATCCCCCCGCCCCCGGTGCTGTCACTGTCTGTGTAGTCAAGTTGAATCTCTCACACATTTGCATATTTGCAAGAGCAGGAAAGATCCCCTACAGAGAAGGACAGTCTATTGGTGTCGTACCCCCCGGAATAGACAAAAACGGCAAGCCTCATAAGCTGCGTCTTTACTCGATTGCCAGCAGTGCCCCAGGAGACTTCGGTGACTACAAAACTGTAAGTATAAATCGAGGAACATGTGATCCCTTGATTTCCTTACTGATGAGTTTAGTTCTTTATGATAATGTATAATACATGTATGACCTGGTATTCGGATCCTTGGTATACCTGGAATTTATTAGCTGCCTGAGTCTAAAAAATTGGTTTGAAACTTGCGAGTGGTCATTGTCTGGTTAGTCACCTGTATGATGCATGTATGCTTCAAGGGTGGAAAAAACCCAACTTTTTCCGGCCGAAGCATTGGGTTTTTGGTTTTAATGCAAAAAACCTAATTTCTGCGAATCAAACCATGGTTTTATTTCAACTGCCGCCATGTGTATTCCAGCCAGCAATTATCATCAAGGGTGGGAAAACCCCATTTTTTTCCGGCTGATGCATTGGATTTTTGGTTTTAATGCAAAAAAACCTGAATAAAACCGAATGAAACCAGATTTTGTTGGACTTCAGATGATTGGGTTTTTAGGAAAAACCCAGAAAATCAAACTGTAAAAAACTGCGTGGTGCCAGCCCTGGTATGCAGGGCTTATTTTTCACAAAGTTTTTGCCCGTCCATGTCCAAAAACCTTGAATTGAAAGGCAAAAAAAATTGCAACCCGTCCCAAAACCCGTAATTTCTAAACCAACCCGTCCATGGAAAGGTTAAAGAAAAAACAACCCGTCCCAAAACCGGTTTGAAAATGAAAATACCCATCCTGCAAGAGGTATAAATAAGTCTCTTACAATGTTGGTAAAAAATTTATAAAAAAAAAAACAAAAAACAAAAAAACCAAAAGATGTCGACATGTGACTGGTTGCACTTGGAAACAATAGGATCTTGACAAATTATGCCTTCAATGCCCGTCAATTATCTGTCTTTTGCTGTGGATTCTCATCTTTCCAGTACACCCCATTCTAATTTCCTCTGCCACCATCATTTCTTTTGATTTCTTGTCCTTCAATCTCCCATTTCTTTCCCCACACTCTATCCTCAAGGTGTTTCCATCACCCGTCATCACCCATCTGTCACCACCCGCATTCCCTCCACAACACCCCCCATTTCTTCCATTTCAGTTCCTTCCATCTGAAGACCTTCTTGATTGCATTATGCTTATATTCACATGTCATATATGATATAATGTAACTGATATTTGTACCATTTTTTTTTTTGGAAAAAATTATCAAAAAAATTGTTATTTTTAGAACCCGTCCAAAAACCGGTTCATTTTCTAAGAACCTGTCCACTTGAAATGTTTTTTTTTATGAACATGTCCCTGGACATGTTCGGGACCTTGTGAAAAATCACAACTGCTGGTATGCCTCTCATATGGGCCCACCTACCCTTGACAGACCAGTTCTAAGAAAATTAAATTAATATACTCTTAATTGCTTTTCATGGTATACTCTGGTGTGGATTAGTCTGTTTCAACTTTCTTAGCATGCGGTTGGTCAGACGCTCCCCTTCTAGTTTCTAGAGTACATTAAACATCAGTGTATAGAAGAGCAGACATGTCATCTGTTATTTAAAAGCGCTAGACTAGAGACTTGAGGCAAAATTGTCTTCCCACGAGATTTATGCAAGCAGGAAAGCTCCCCCTACAGAGGAGAGTTTTCTGGTATTGTTTGACCTGGAGTAGAAAATTTTGTAGCAAGATCGTCTTCCAGACTATGGTGTCATAGGCTTCCTCATCAGTCTCTGGGAGGCTGTGGAGATTAAGGCCTACTTGAAATATTCTACTATCATGATAGGTCAATGTACGTAGGACTTGAAAAAACCACTCTCAGGTAATCGTTTTGAAAGTTTCAACTAGAAAACCTTTCCTAGAAAATAGTGCAAATTGTTCTGGTCATTACTCTGTAAATTGGAATAAGATCTACATTATCTGCATTTGGAGACCCAGTTTTAGATTTTGCACATTGTTCAGAAAGGGACATAGGACAGCCAACTATCTCACTTCCTTTTCTTCTCTGAATGTGTATTGGCTCTATATATTGAAGGCTTATAGTCAAATTCTCTTACAGTGCATAGCCACTGTTTCTAATTGTCAACTATAATGTAAAATATGTGAATCAATTTTTTTTTAAATTCTTTGCTACAGGTGTCCCTGTGTGTCAAGAGACTTGTATACCAGAACGAGCAGGGCGAGGAGGTCAAGGGTGTTTGCTCCAACTTCCTTTGTAAGTATCCACTGCAATGTGTAAGAATGCTTATGCATGTCTCACTTTGAAGTAATTACCTGGACTGCGATTGTGAAATTCATCTAGCGATCTGAGCTTTATCGAAAACTTACAGGGCTTATAGTGATTGATCTATATGTAATGTTATTGGACTAAGGCGAGCAGCTATATCAATTGAAAAGAGACTGAACTGTGTATGTTGGCTGGTGAAACATATAGGCGACTTGAAGCCCGGTGAAGAGGTTGCTATCACTGGCCCTGTTGGCAAGGAGATGCTGATGCCCAAGGACCCCAATGCTACAATCATTATGGTAATTCTCCTACTTTGCAACCAGTGGGCTGCGTCTCTACATTGTACATCGCAATTGCACTCAACATAAGACATAAAGAATTACACATTTTCTCACTTGCTTTATTGTTCTTCTCTTTGGGACAGCTTGGAACAGGTACAGGAATTGCTCCTTTCCGCGGGTACTTGTGGCGCATGTTCTTTGAGAAACACGATGACTACAAGGTACTTATAGTTTTCTCACATTCTAGGATCTTCTGAGCTCATCCAACTGCTCAATATCGAGATTGCTATAACATTGTAATACAAGATCTTGCTGTGCTGTTCCTGACAATTTTGTTACTGTGCAGTTCAACGGATTGGCATGGTTGTTTTTGGGAGTTCCCACCAGTAGCAGTTTGCTATATCGTGAGGTAATTTAGTCTGCGAATGGCCATTCTTTTCTAGCTCTTGTGTGGTCACTTCATTGAATTTCCCAATACATGCTTTGTATTAGATCTGCAATATATACCTGATAGTTGAACCGAGGAAATACAGAGCACTCTACAAACTGTAGCACTGTTTTTTCCTTTCTGTTCAAGTTCTTGCCAATGTTGTGAGACAGTGAAAAAAGCCCAGCAGTCTCTTCTGCGTTACTAGTTCTGGGACTTAGGGGATCGTATTCTAGGAAGACATGGATATTAGTTCCTAGAAAACATTGCGAGCATCAGTTGATTCTATCTTTTTGTCTTTGGCTAATTGATTCTAATGAAGTAACCATATGGTGTATGTAGGATTGACAATACCTAGTTCCTGAATAGCAGTATCATGTCTAGAAAACCTACCACGTGCACCAGCACTTCCACTTTTTCTGATGCGAGAAATGTTTGTCACTCAGGAGTTTGAGAAGATGCAGTCAGATTTTCCCGAGAACTTCCGGTTGGACTTTGCCGTAAGCCGTGAGCAAACAAATGCCAGTGGTGAGAAAATGTACATCCAGACACGCATGGCTGAGTACGCTGAGGAGCTATGGGAGTTGCTCAAGAAGGACAATACATTCATCTACATGTGTGGTTTGAAGGGCATGGAAAAGGGTATCGACGGAATTATGGAGAGCCTTGCTGAGCGTGATGGTAAGCCCAACCTTCATTTTCAGGTTACAAATAATGTGTTCTTGAATGATTATTCTATTCTCCCATTATTTCGTTCAAGAATGTATTATGTGGTTAATCATATTCTGACTTCATGCACTTTCAACAGGATATGTATGGGCAGACTATAAGAAGCAGTTGAAGAAGAATGAGCAATGGAACGTGGAGGTGTACTAAGGAAACCAATCCTTCCCAATATCCCTTTCGCACTGCACTTGGGGCCTTTGTCAGTTGGCATCCCTCACTTGGGCACCAACGCAGCTGGTGCTATCTGTAAATTATACTAGAGGTTTGAAGCCAATGAAGGCTGAAGGCCGAGTAATTCTTTGTTGTAAAGGGGGGGTTTGTGCACTATCCTCAGCACTTGGAAAGTAAATTTGTTGACAAGTCTTCGCTTTTTTTCTGCAAGTGTTCCCAGTCACATACGTATACTTCTCTTAGACCTATCCAAATATTCCTTAGTTGCATGTCCAGAAAGAGAGATGATTTGCAAATTGAGTCCCATGCAAGTCATTACAGTGGATATCAGTGCTATGCCAGCAACTAGCTGGAAGCTAATTTTAACTCAATCCGACTCGCAGGTTATTGGCTAGAGATCCTTGAATAGCTGGTTATTCATGATTGATAACTGGATAATGGTGTTGACGAGCTTGAAAGAACAAACTCCTAGATTTCTCAGCACCGTTATGACATGTATATATGTACACATCTCATCGACTTGGTTGTTCGCTTCAACTTGAAGTGAAAGTAGTAGGTATGCAATCAGGTCTACAATTGTTGAGTACATACATATGGTGTTGCAATGCTGTAGCAGATATAGATGTCCACGTTCCTTTGGCAATTAGAACTGAAATTCTGCAAGTACATGTCAAGATTTGCAATGGAAATTGAAGCTTATCTTGACGTGGGGTTTGTACTCAGTGTGATGAGGTGGGAGCTGTTCACAGTGATGTTGTGTTTGTTGACTTTTTCCCAGATCGTTTAATTGCTGAACTTTATATAACTGGATTCTGCAAGTGGTGGCGAAATATGCCAATATGATTGACCAAATATATCCCCTTGGTATCCAGTGATTATCAACACTGTGCAGGTATTAGTTTTGTGGACGATATTAAAAAATGGAGGATGGAGAATTCTGATGCACTCTCGACTGGACAAGGTGATGCCTTGTCTTTTGTACCACCCTTATTTGTTTTCCTCTGACGGTTTTGAGATGGCAGTTAATCAGGTCTAAGTAGCTTATTCACTGAGCATTGTTTTTTCATAAAGTGAGTCATTATCATAAGATTTTGAACATATTATGATGTCCACCTAATTGATTTTTTGTATCCAAAATAACATGTATTGTGAAGTAATGCGATGTCATATATTTGTTAGGTTTTGAATGTCAGGACATACTTCATATCATTACTTTTCTACACTAAGCATCCACTTGGTGGTAAGCAAAAGCAGAGTTTCCACTCATGCATGAGTGACTTGGAGGTGTCGATGGTACCTATGTCCATAGACTTAGGGGTGGTGAGTCATTGATGGTAATCATGACTAGTGAGATGTGGTCGGACTATCTTATCCACCCCAACTTTAACCTACTTCAATCTAGTCTACTTCAATTATTGTGACCACCAATTAATTGGCAGCATCACATCGAAAGGTGCAGTCCTCATGGTTGTGTTGTAGGTAACTTGTATGAAGGGGTGGCTGACGAACTGCAATGCAGTGAGACATCCATCTGATTGTTATCAAATGAAATCAGTGCTTAGGGTTATGAGAATGTGCTCCTATTGGGTAAGCACCAGTTCCGTCTTACAAACACCTCCCCCAATGGAGCAATTGTGTTGTTCCATTTTGAGGCAGGCGATTGCTATTAACTACACTGATTATCCCAATTAGTGCATGTTACTAATCAGAGTTATGCAGTGCCATAACTTTTTAATAAGAATGTAATATTTTACCAAGCAAAGTCATTTACATTCAATAATGTCCAAACAAACCTAATAGTATTGAACTTTGGTTAGTAAAAATTGGACTCCTGAGTAAGACGTTATTGCACTGCGTAACTCTGTATAGTAACACGCACTAATTGGGATAATCAGTGTAGTACATCGTGTGAGTGTCTGAGACAAACTGAGTCTGGATGACAGTCACGTCTGAATCTTCACGCCTGGCATTTAGGCAGCTTGCATATTTTTAAACTGATAGCAAACTGTACTTTCACGACGCTAACCATATAATAGTATCAAGTTATGGGCATTGTGTTCACAGCTGACATCATGTCCTGATACTTAATAAGAAAAATAGTTACTGACATAGCTTGTGAAGTAGTATGGGCCCAATTTCAACCTCAAAGTTTGGGATGTGTGTCTGTGGTCATCCCAAAGGTAAATTTTAATGCTTGGGCACAAGGACCAAGAGTTTGGGGACTACTGTAGTGCACGGAATATATTAAGTCATAAAGATATTAATGGTCTGACTATTTGGAATCAGAGGTTACTTCAGAATTACAATCTTGAACAGAATACCAGGGTACAATGTAAACATGGTGATGGAGTACAGCATTCTCTAAAAAGACTGGGTAAACATCTAGAAAACTCTCTGGATATTATATCCCATTGTCCTTTTCCAAATACAATGGAGTAGATTACAAACCAATGGTTGAGTCCAAAACCCTGGTCCATGCACAGGAACACGAATCGAGCGGAATAAAGCACTGTTGAAACAACTTCAGCCAAGGTACTGTACATGCCCTATTTGTGAGCACTCCCAATTCGACACAAATAATTTTGGCTTTTTGTATTGGATCTGGAAATTGTTCATCCGGTTAGTAAATTGAGGATCACAAAGATGTCATTTCAAGTTTCAGACTCAAAGAGTTGAGATGGAAAAGTTATAAGAGGTCAAAGTCAAGATTTCCTTAGCCTTAATTTTGTTCATTACCGAGTCTAGACTACTACCCATATATTGAGCACATAGTCCAATCCAGTGCCCGGGAAGTTTTTGGGCATAGTCGGTCAAGATCCTAGCGATTCTAAATCCAACCGGTTACATGTTGACATCTTCCGGTTTTTGCTTTATTCATTTGAGGTATATTTTATAGATTCCTCTAAAATGATCAGTAATTCTCCTGAAGTCTCCAACTTCAACCGGTTATTTCTCAAACTCAACCGGTTCATCTGTAACTAACCGTCGGTCCTTCCCGAACATAGATACTGTACATACACCTATGGTTCTGGGATAACCATGATGACATAGCGGTTGGCGGGATATTAGACACCTGTCATATCTTACGTTTACCTACATTCCAATCTAGCTTTGGAGCTATCCGATGTTCAAGGGCTTGAGCTCTCCACTCCCTTGGACACCTTTTCCTAAAATGCCTCTTCACCTTGATTACAAATAAATAAATAAATAAACAAAATTAACATCAGCACTTTTGTTTGTACAGTTCCAATGTGAATGGGAGCTTGTTCTTCTTAATCTTGATCATGCTTTACCAAGCTTCAAAGTAGGGATACTTACTTCCTTTTAGAAAGGTGGGCTCTATTTGAATAGTATGTGAGGGGGCGATGTGTTGCTACTCTTGGTTTTTGGGGGGGTTGTGTGGGGGATTTTGGGGCCCATTAAGGGGGGGGGGGGTCCATCAGTGCTTGGTTGTTGTGTAGTTCTCTTTTGTTGAGTATTAGGTATGTGAGATATTTGATGGTTGTTTAGTGGATGTGTTTCATGAGTTTTCTAGTTTCGCTTGGGGTAAGTAACGGTTTTCTAGTGTTTCTAACGATTGTTTGTGGATGGCGCCTCGTACTCCAGCTGTGATGGTGATGAGGGGGTTGACCTTCCATCATGTAGTTTTAGTGCTTGGATGAAGGGATTGTGTTTGTTGGATTTTTCTCTTATAGCCGCATTGGTGAATCTATCGTCGCAATAGGTGAATTCTATGAGTTGTATGGTTTTTAGGGGGATTTGGTGTACGGGTGGTTAGCTACTGATTGAGGTGCCAAGGATACATAGGATGTCGGGGCTCAACCAAGTTGTGCATGTGCATATGTAGGGAGCAGACATGAACAAGAAAGGCGGTGTCCAAGCACTACATGTCCGCTCCCTACATATGTTCCCAACGTCAAATGGGCATAAAAGAAGGTACGCAAATTTCAAGAAACGTAAGTTGGATACGAAATGGTCATATGCCTTCCAAGAGGTTAATATCCCCATTAATATTGTCTACCATCCCACGTTCATTGAGGCCGAGAAGGCAATCAACAAGGCAAAGAATTCTATATGAACCACCAATTTATCATGCAATGTCCAAAATTTTACTTAACGATGCATGGTCCAATACCCAAAAATTAGTGGATTTAAAGACAAAATCATCCGTCCACAAATATGACTAGGTGGATGATTTTGTCTTTAAATCCACTAATTTATTCGGATGGATGGAAGAATCTTGTCCACTAGCCTTTGATAAACGTCATCTAAATTTTTCCAACGGGTTACGTGTTTCTTGGTTCTATTGACACAACCAGTAGCACAAAAGACATTGACTACGTTCCCACCGAGGTCAACAGATGTATATATTGTCCGAAAGAGCGCAAAACATGTTATCCAAATGTGCTATGACAATACGGTGGCCATGAAAAATACAATTTGTAATATTAGCCATGAATGACCTTAAAATCCTTAAAAGCATTTTAGTATAAACTTTGCAAAAGCAGTAAAATATGACTATAGTTATTTTATCAAAATCCTTGTACATAGGCGCAGACAAGTGAAACAAATGTGGTGGATAGAAAGCTTACATCAATTGATATTGGGACGTAAATAAATTTTGAAAAGAAAATATCATAATATTCCATGAAAAAAAACTTAGATTATAAAAGATTTTTTTAATATTGAAAAAAAATTCAAATACAAGTTGAAATAGACACAACAATGGCCCATATTAGTACTTGGAGGTCTTTTATGATGTCCACTACAACCCCATGCCATCAATTCCATGAAGGATTGTCAAATGCCATTCATAACATTAAGTAGCAAGCCCGGATTGACCTTCTCAAAAGAGCATCAAACCGGCGCGTGCCGGTTTGATGCTCTTTCAAGAGCAAATGTACTACCAAGTTTGAGTTTTACTTAGGCTATTTTGGATAATTACTTTCAATGCTTAGAATTAATTATGTCGGTTTCTAGGACAAAACTAATGCCAAGTGGTGATAAAGGTTCTAATCTAGGCTAAATTATGATCTAAACAAATCTAAATAGCTATAAAGCAACGGGAAAGTTGGTGAGGTCAAAAAGGTGGTTGCACTTTTTGGAAAAGTCTCCCGACACCCGCATTGGAAACCTCTTTGATACCTTTTTGAAGCTTCTATATTTGATTAATTATCCATTCATTCACCCTTGCTTTGCAAGCTTTTCCCTTCTTGTTGAGGTAAATGTGCGGGTACTCAAAGGGTACCCTCCTAGCATTGCTACTTAATGTTATGTTCTATTGTAATTTATCTATTTTTTGACAATTTGAATTTTATTGGAAGCGTACAAATGCCGATTTCCGTTGATAAAGGACACGTGCATGTTTAACATGATGTTTGACACTACCATAGAGGCAGCATGCCAAAAGTTTGGCTTCGTTTGAAGTCTTGTATGTTTTGAAGGCTTTCTAGACAATTTCAAACAATATTGAGTATTTGAAGAGCCAATTTTGACATTCTATATCTTTCACACCCTAATTAAAATCCACTTCAAACTTTTTGGCACTATGTAGTACATCATGTACTACAACTTTCATTTGAATGCACTTGGATCTTGCCCACTCATGCTTATGGTATGATTTTTCAAATGGAAGTGAGTCAGAGTTGTACTCAGTTTTGTTTGTGAGTGTACATGATTATGGGCATATATATATTTATCAAATACAAATTTTCATAGTTGTATTGCATGCCTTATGACATCTTGATAATGATTTCATTGACATTCATAGTATGAACAATTTAAAAAATGAAACAAAACATATTGCAAAGGATCTCGGGGGGGACACTTCACTATACTTTGTGTGAACACGTGCGTTAAAGGGGTATTTAATGTAGGGGTATTATGTCTAGATGTTAGATTTGAACACACCGTTTAATTATATAATTCCCTAATATGGTGTATTATTATGATGCCTTACTATAGTTATAACTCACATAAGATTTTTTTTTTCAACCCTATGTTCATTATAAAAAATTAGCTCACCCTAATTTGTGTTTAAGGATTGCCTATGTTCATTACAAAATTCATTTGACATGCAATGAGAACTAGCATGAACAAGCATCACCACAAATCAATAACAATGCAAACAATCATCACCACCATGAGAATCAATGAACTATGAACTTGAATTACTAGCATGAACTACAACAATGTTTGTGTTTAGAAACACAAGTCTGTGCATTGTAGTCACAAGCATACCAACAAATTTAGAACTTTAGGGTCCAAGGTTTAGGGTGAACGAAGTTGGTTGCAATCTATTGCTGAGAAAACAGAGTCTAAACAACATTGTTGTTTTCCAAAATCAACACTTTAGTATGTTGCATACAAGTGGAAGGAAGAACTTCATAAACAAACTATCATTCTATCAAAATCCCTATGCTATATTATATCTAAAATCTTGATAAATTTCAATACTTAGTATACCCCAATATTATTTATAATATGGATTTTCAATTTAAATAGTCCATAGTTATATCCAATAATTTTCTAAATTTTATTGCTCATGAATAAAACACACCCTATATTTTAACGCACCATGTTTACTAATTTTCCTAAGTGTCCCCCCCGAGCAAAGGATACTTAATGTACTTTTGTAATAGGTCAATGATACAACACAAAGATAGAGAGTGGAAAGAATATAGAGTTGAACACAAAACATGTGTATAGCATAAGTGTAAGTATATTAAAAATGATATCAATAAATGAAACCTTCCGTAATAACAATTGAACATGTGCTAACAAATAACTAACCATCACTATAACTTGTCATGATGGATATTGAACACGATTTGGCCTCTAGCCTCGGGGGGGGGGGTCACTCCCTATTGTGTTATGTAACCACATGCATACAAAGGGTATTTTTATGGGGGCTATTTACCTTCTCATTTGGATTTTAGGGAACCCTTCAAGTAGAAAAAACAAACTTAACCAAATATTCAACACCCTATAGGTAATTATAAAATAAAACCTAGACTATTTCAAATCATACTAAATTACTTATAAAATTTTGATTTACTTGTTATGTACGAAGACAAACTTAAGACTCTAATATGACATGGCATATATTCACATTGCTATATATTGGTGAAAGAAGAGTGTACACATCATAACCCAGTCGTTCAATTTTCATCCATTTTGCATGTATTATATGTGAATATACTCATTCTATTTTTTCAAATCCTTTATTATTTTTGTAATACTAATTTCTTTCTACCTCAAACCTAAAGTGGTGGTTTTCCCCTTATGCTAAATTATATATAATCACATGTTTAGCAATTTAAGTAGGCTATGGTAGATCCAAAGTTTCTTTAATTTTTCTTGCCAATGAATAAAAGCACCCTATAGTTGTTCTCACGTGGTTTCTGCTTTTCAGCCGGTCACCCCCCCCCCCCGAGCCTCTAGCTCAATGAAATCTAAAACCCACCTATCGTAATATCTAGTTTTTCTATGCGTTGAAGGGAAGGTTGAGCAGCAAAAACGAAAGCCATAGTTTCAACATAGATAGGGAGGTTTCGTGGGGGTGATGGTTTTGCTAAAAATCTTGGATCCTTAAAAAAAAGGCGCCAACATTGGGGACATTGTGGTATCACATTGCTGGAAAATGACAACATAAATCTTTATAATTATTGAATACTCCATAAGAATTCAAAAAATTATGTATACAATATGCTTCAAGAAAAAAATTACAAAACCAACCATATGAAGCATTTAAAGAAGAAAAACAAGCAAAACTTATTCACAAAATAAATTGATGGCCTCGCAATTAAGAATTGGAAATCATCCGAGTCTTCAAAATTGATGTCTTTGGCAATAGCTAAGGGGGATCAAAGGCTTAAATATAGAATCAAAAACATCTTTGTCACCTTCCAATGCCAAGAGGTGATGCTTCAAAGTGCGGCAAGCATGTATGAAAGGTCCTATGAATTTGATTGTTTGCAAAACAAATGAACATAAAGTAAAAAGACAAACCAATTAAAATGCAATTTAAACTAACAAAAATGATTCATGAAAATGTGAAAAAACGCGAAGGAAAAAACTTGGAAAACTAACCGTTTTATTTGGATTGTGAGGATTGGTTGGACGAAGTGGATTTACACAAGTCAAAGGTTTATGACCAACCTTAAAATTGTGATTGAAAAAATAAGAAGTCAATTTTATTGTCCACTTTGCATCTCCAGGATAAAATACCAACAAGGCACCATTTTCATGAAGCTCTTGCATGCAAAATGAAATTGTAACAAATTTCTTCTTATCAAACATTACATTCCAAAAAGGTATTCAAGAATGAGGTATCGAAACGCCAAGCACAAGAAGCCTCTCCATGATATCTACAATATCTAAATTAATTGATGATGTTACTCTCTAAACACCCTCAAAATAAAATGTGCGATTTACATCAACCTAGGCAACAAAATTACAACCCGTGTAAGCTCAATAGATTATTGAGCAACAAAGTAAACAACAAAGTTCCATCGATTATTCAATATATGGTTTGAAAGTTTTGGTAAGAAAATACCTTTGTAAGAAATGTGTTGATGCCGTGAAAAGATTAAAGGCAAGTTTTGGTTTTTTTCTCTAACATTCCAAATGAGCTCAAACGAATCCTTATCATAAATACATTGTGTAATTTGAGGAGCTTCAACCTTGATTCTTAAAGAAAAGAAAGGCTCCAAAATCATACAAAAAATATGATTGGAATGTGATGGAATTGCAAGGTGAAGGTCCTTACACTTCTTGCAAGAAGGTTTACCACTCATGATGTCATTGTCTTCAGATCGTTCAGTATTTTCTTTTCCCTCTTTCTTTTCGTGGGCTCTCTATATGGTAATTTTTCTTCCAATGTACATGAAAAAATTGTAGGTTCGATATGATTACATAATTTCAATTCAGAATGTGGATTTTTATGCTTTGGACAATCCAGATACCATCCACATTCATCCCAATGTTTGCATATTTCATGAATGAACATAGAATTTTCCAACTGAATATCCTTGAAACTATCAAAAAAAGATGGTAGCTTGTTTAAAGCATTAAAATGAAGTAATATATGTTTAAAATATTTTTCAAGAATAAATTAAAATTGAAATTGAAATAATTGTAAAAAATAAAAATAAAAATAAAATATTAAACATGAAAATACAACATAAAGTGGGTACAAGTAATTACCTATCTCATAGCTTGAAGTCAAGAGGCTACTTATAAAAAAAATTATAATTTCATCACTCAACTTGAACATGTTACAAAATGTCGTTTCCCAGCAAGTTACCTTCCAAGAGTCAATATAATTAATAAAAGTTGGCAAAGGTTCAGTTTCATTTGGGATCACCTTGATGGTAATTTTCACTTCAAAAATGGAGGAATCATAAAGAAAAACAGTTTTTTTAGCCAATTGTCTCACAAAAATATGTGAAATAAAAACAAAATATTGGAGAATTATAATACAAATCAATGCTTAAACCAAGAATATATGTGTAAAAAAAATTCATAGATGGCTCTAAAATGTTGTTTTGTGTAATCAAAGATCAAAAGTCTTATTGGCTATATGCATCTTTGGAAACTTCAAGGCCTTGCAAAACGCAAGAATGCAATTTCAGAGCTCCAACCACACAACATTTTTTTGGGGATCCACTTTTGATGTCACAAGATATTGAAGATTTTCATCATTTATTTGAGGCTTATCATAATATAATCCATAATATTGTTTACTTAAGCCAAAAATTCAAGATCTAAAGAAAGATTTGAAGTGGATAAATATTTTGTAAGGCTATAATTTATTTTGACATGTTTAACATCCATTGATGTATTTATAAACCCAATAACACCTTTAGGGGATTGGTTATGCTCTGGCATAAGCTTCAAGTTTTTTTATTTGGCCAAATCTCTGGCCTTGACGATTGAAGCATAGTATGAAACTAATAATATACAAGAAATCCAAAAAGAGGTGTCATGTAAGGATATACTACATTGCAATTGTTTTGTAGCATATTTTTTATATTTGTCATGCATCAACAAATTTTTGAAGCTCTTAATAAGCAAGTTTTCAAGAGTTTTTCCACAACACAATTAATTAACAAGATTGGTCTTTATGTGTGAATGTTTAACATGTGTGAAACAACCAATATACACCCAACAAAAAAATGAATGTATAGCAAAAAAGAAAAAAGAAAAAAAGACAAAGATTAACAATTAAAAAAATAGAGATAAATATTTTATTAATTGAGGTCATGCATTCTAATGAATAACACAACAACATTGGGGGATGGATTTAACATTGTGAAATCCACAAAAATATGCCAATTGGTTTTTTCATAATGAACCTTTGATCTTCGCTCTTGCAAACAATGATTTACATCTCTAATCCAAAACATTTTGCCCATAAAGATTTGAAATCCTCATTTTTTTTTCAAAACATTCATCAAATTTGTTTACTTGATTTTCTCCAATGAATACTACAAAAATCTATCGACTTTGTGGTGACATCTTAGAAATCTATACGATTGTAGCTAAATGAAACATAAAAAATTGTACTTCCAAGTCTAAATCCATGAATAAAACCTCCCTCCAATTTCAAGTTATTCAATATCAAAGTGGGCCAAACCAAAGGCAAAGATAGCAAATGAAGCAAAATAATAAAATACCTTGAATTGTTACTTGACTTTGAAGAGTGTTAAAACTAAAGCTTCTCAATTATTCATTTTGAGTCAATCACATGATTAGTCAAAATTGCAATACCTTTGAGATAAGTAGAAGTGGAGTCGGGATTAAATTCCAATGAGTCATTAGCCACCTTCAAATTAAAAATAAAATAACAATTAAGATCATTAGTATCCATCTTCAACAAACAAAACAATGACAATAAACTTATAAAATAAGAAAAACAAGTGAATGGAAATTTTTTAACAAAATACATAACTTCAACAATTATTTGATCATTGATGATGAAATCAAATAGGAAAATATTATTTAAACAAAGCATAGAATAAAAAACAATGAAAATGGTCCAAATTTATTTCATATTTTTCTAATAATATTTTGAATATTTATGGATATTTAAAGTTTTATAATTAAAAAATAATTATAAAAGAAGAACCCTAAAATCTACCAAGGGTGTACATTGAATTTCAAATCTAAGGCCCTATAACAATGGTAGATTTTGAGAATTTTTAAAAAATTGACATTAAATCCTAAATTCTCAAATAAATCTAGTGTGTGTATATGCTATAAATGTATTGACTTCAAAAAACTAAATGTAAACCAAGGTGATCAGAACAATCATTTCAAAGAACAAATCTACCAAATTCTTCATCATTAGCTTTATCATTTATGTATATCAACATTAATATGTCAAACTGATGGTCTATTTGTATTGTAATATCCATCTATAATTCCTAAAATTTGTGGCAACTTAAGTTTAGGCATTGGCGACACCACCAGTACTGTGGATTATGTCCCATAAACTGCTTTAATGCATTCATATTTTTTGACCAACTTCATTATTCATGTTCACAAAGGTATTGGTGCCACTGCCAATGCCTTCAAACTACAACTTTACTATCAAGTTCACATTTCGCAATATCAATAAATTGTACTATAACACATGGCATTTTATTTTCAGGGTACTGGTGGCACCGCCAATAGCCTCATACATAATGTCATTTAACAATACACACATCACAAATTCATAGTAATGTTTCCGTTGAATACCAAAGTATTTAAATTTCCACAACTTGGCAGTATTTCTCCACTATCAACTCTCCTATTGGGCTCTGTTTTCTTTCTTCATCTGTCAACTCCTCTCATTTTTTTTTAAAGCCCCCCCCCAAAAAAATAATCAAAACTTAGGGTTTCTTACCTCTTATACATAAATTATTAACAAATAATAAATAAAAGTTGTGAATAAATAGGTCTCTTTGGATGAAGATTATTTTCTCAAAAAAAATCATTTTTCCGCTCACGCGTATTGGCAGCACTGCCAATAACCCTAGACCTATTAAACCCATGTTCAATTTCCCGCTTACGGGTATTGGCAACACCACCAATATCCCCAAACCTACCTATACTCATTTTCATTTTCCTTCTATCGGGTACTGGGGATAGCACCAATACCCCTTTATCTACCTAGACCCGTTTTCATTTTCTTTCTCTTGAGTATTGGCAGCACTATCAATATCCCATATCTATCTAAATTCTTTTTCTTTTCCTTTCTCTTGGGTATTTCTAGTTTATTTCACAAATCTCTAAACTCCTTTGTGTTTACACTAAATCAACAACATACTTGTGCAATCATTTCCATATTCTTTTTCTTATACCATTCAAATGAAAACTACTCTTATGATGTTCTTCCTCTCGTGTCTGTGATATTAAAATCTAAACGCTATACAACTCACATTTTATCACACTCACATGATGTTTGATGCACATCCCTACATATAAGACCGAATTCTATCTGCGTCTTGTTCTATTGTATTAATTAAATTATTTATTTGACATTAATTTGACATCATACAAATTGCTTGTTATTTCTACAATTAGGTTTTGGATTGGCTTTTTTGCATTGATTTTTCATGTTATGGTCATGTTCAACATTTCATGTATCTTTATTGTATTTTTATTCAAATAAAATGACCCCCTACTGCCAATACAAATAGTGGTTCAATTACATACTCCAATGTCTCTCAATTTTTCCTTACTTCCTCAAGGTATCATTAGATATTATGAATCATTTGTGCCTTTCACTTTGCCTCTTGAGGATCATTGTCATATAAGTGCCCCAAAAGGATTTTTTTAGTTGACATTCAATCTCTTAATAGGAATCATGTATGTGGAGTAAGAGATGTATTCTATAAACGGTAATATCTCAAAAACAATTTTGCTACAGAAGAACAAGAGCAAAGATGATCATTTTTGGATTTTGGGTCCAGGATCATTAAAATTTATAGGCCATTTTGATTCATAGGTTCAAGCATCCACTATTGTACTAGCAAACAATTCCTGCACATCCACTATCCAACTACCTATTATGGCTACTGTCGAGATAGAACCAAGTGATGACATTGTTTTCCTACTCTTGGATTCGGATGATAATGTTTTTCATGTTGTTGATCATTTTGATACATCGTCTTTTCCTTTTAGAACCTAGAATTCCCACTCCACCTTTGGTTTCTACAAATGTTCATAAAATCCCTCGCAATCCGCTATGCATGAAATTACCTCATCATGAATCTCCTTCTTCTTAAGCTTGAATATTGTTGATGCATTAAAATTGACAAAATTTAGGAGAAGGTCCAAAATCTAATCTTACCACAATTGATTTTGATAATATAAATGTGCGTGATATCAAGTATTTGTCACCTTCTTTTGATGGTGATGTTTTACTTGTATTGCCCATAGTGTCTATGAGTGTTCCTAGTGCAAATGGTCATTCTATGGATGGCATGGATAAGATGTGTGATGGACGCCCTTGGTACTCAACAAAAACAACAAATATCTAAAATAATTTCAAACTCTCTTTCAGGCATTCTTCTTATATTGGTCATGTGTAGTGCATAAATAAATATTGTAATTATATATATCAAAATGAAGGTATCTCCAAGTGTACTAAATGGATTGGATTGATTCCTATCTTATTTTTGTGGGAGATGTTACCCCATAAAAATCAAGATTTGGAATTTAAAATATATCATTTCACACCAATGTGTATTGCATTATGCCACGTTCTCATAATATATGTCCACTCTACATCCCCTAAGATGTTGAGACCTTGTATACATCTTTAATATTCATGAACACCATGTGTTAAATGGTACATGCCATAAGTCACTAGATATGACTTACCAATGTATTGTCAATGAGGTCATGAAAACATCCACTACTAAGAACTCTGCTATAGTCATGGACGTGAGCAAACAATTTCTTGTAGATTGCCTTCTCAAATCTCCAACCAAATCTTGCAGGACATCATTTGGTTGGTTCATCCTTAAAGGTTGTCATCAATAAATTCAGTACTCTTGCCTCTCCAAATTATCGTAAATTTGTATCGGGCTCCAAGTGTTTTGTTCGTAGTGGAACGTGCACAATGGATAGTATCATCACGGGGGGTTCACTTAGTGCATTTTAAAAACGACGTGTGGCATAATATAGGGAGAATTAAATTCGTTTGACATAAAATTTATAAAAGAATTCCAAATAATGAAGGGTCCATTAAAAGTAGACAATCCCATTACAAGTAAAATAGATAGGTATAGAATATGGGCCATTCCTTTTTGTAAAAATAATATAGGGGTTGAAAATAAGGATCCTAGGATGTATGTTTAGTAGAATCAATTTTGTACACATGCCTCATGAGGGATGGATGAAAAATGACTCATAATTTACCCGAAAATAGATGAAATTGTAAGCCTAACCCTAACTCCCTTCCCGACATCTCTCGGTGGCTTCTCTCCCTTCTCTTGGTGGCTTCTTATTTTTCATTTTTCATGTGGCTTCTCATTTTTCGGTGACTTCTCTACTCCGACATCGTCATTTCCAACATGTATGTTCATTTCCAGTACCACTTCTTCGTAGAACACACGTTTTATTCAATGTTGGAGTCTTTGTGATTTGCATGTTGTCCCTGCCATATTTGCCCAACTATTCAGTTTTCTTTATTTTGCGATCTTTTTGCGAGATCATGGTAACGTTGCCTTCAATCCAACTTCCATCTTTGATCGCTCCAAGCTCTCCCTCATCGTGCAATCTCAACATCTTTTAGGTAGATTCTTGTAGGTATTCTTTATACCCTTTTCTTGCCATGCTTTTTTCCACCACTTTGGCATTGCATGCACTTTTAAATTAATTTTTTTAATTAAAAGGAATGTAGACTACAAAAAATTGCAATGACATGGGCATTATAAGTAATGGTAGGGTGCAAAAAAATAGGCCATTTTAGAAATTAATTAATTATAGGGAGCTTTTAATTCATGCCTTGGAGGTAAATAGCCCCTAAACAAATACCCCTCCGCCGCACGTGGTGCACAAAAATCCTATAGAGTGACCCCCCCGTGAGTATCATGGAGCTCAAAGACCATTCGGGCTTCAAGTATGTCCATGACAGTAGATTCTTGGGGCAATCCAAAGATAAAGTATTTGTACTCAAAATGTTAGTAAATCTTTTAGGAAGTGGTATGAATCTTGTTAAGTGTATGCATGTTGGAGGAGATATGAAAAATTTATGATAAATATTTGATTACGTCAAACATTTAAAGGACTGGACCACCCTAATGTGGCATGTGTATAATAGCAAGTATTGTAAGGTATTAACCATTATTTGTTGTGACATGCAATCTGAAGGTGACACAACTCATACTCTCTTCTTGAAAAACTCATATTTTGTCATGACGGAGAATGAGAACATGAATTTCAAGGGTTTTATGTGGACAATGCACATGCCAATTGGATTGCAGTCAAAAAGGCATATGGTGAAGGTGATCCAAGTCTACCAATAGTAGGTTGTGAGCGCACTTGTCTTTTCCATTGGCCGCAAAGTTTGGATAAGGTTACACAAAAGTACATCAAAACATCTTTGCAATTTCAGCACAAACATCTATGCAAAGACTACAAGGACGCAAAAACAATGATGAAGCCGAAACTAAATATCATGTCATTCATTCATGTTGGTTGTCATCTGGAGCTACCACAAAAAAAAGACATTCTCAAGCTCTCTAAGTGGTTGAGCTTTTGATACTTTCATTATAGGCAATGGGGTTGGTCATATGATTCTTGTAAGTACATCACCATTGTGTATATTGCAATATTCTCTAATTTTAAGTATTCATGATATATACAATCTATTATAATTTGTATAATATTTACAAGATACAATTATGAATGAATGTGCATAAATGCCAACGTGTAACCTTGCAAAAAAGGTGTACAACAAGTGGCTTCAACAATCCAGAAACAAGATGACTTGTCTGTACGAAACGAGTATGGACGATTTGATCCATGCATTCATGCCAAATGCAAATTACATGTTGTAGTTGAAAGGTGGTTCTATTGATAAAGGCCTTGATTCCGCGTCCTTGAAATTGAAGGCAACTGCCATGTTTGGAAACCCAAAGCTATGGGTAGATGCCATGAAGTCTTACCTAGGGGCGGAAAATCTCAAAACTAGTGATTATACTTTGGAGGGGTCTAAGTTTTTTGGATCTACCAAACGGAAGCTTGATTTGCCACTATGTGCAGATTGAGATGCACATTAATCTGACAAAATGATCTACTCAATTCCTCGCCCAAATACTAGGGCTATAAGGGCATGCATAAAGGAATCCTTGAAATTTGCAAAGCATAGTATGACACATACCACATTGATATTGGAGATTGATTGTGCTTCTTCCCATTGGCACATTGCAAGATTGCCACCCAACACTGCCAAAAGATGTTGGCCGATGCAAGTCAATACTGAGATTTTGTACAATACCAAAGTCGGAACTAGCAAACATGGCCCCTTGCTCTTACGTGCAAGAGATTGAAGAAGGAGCATTGCTTCGCCAACAATGTGAAGTACGAGTTTTGGTTTTGCCTTGACAACATCAAACATGGTGCAAATGGTAGCAAGAAGAAGTACGTGTTGGATTGGCCTGTAGTACCCAATATATGGCCATTGAAAATAGGTACCAATCTCTCAAGGCGTGAGGTATTGGTGCTCGAAGACGTTGGGTTCCAATTGCAGCAGAGGGAGGTTCCCTCTCTTCGCTGTAGGCTTTCCACGATTGCAACACTCCCAACCTATTGGACGGATTTCCATGCTCCACTAGACCCGGATCCCATCCAACTTCCAGGCTCAAAAAAGATAGTCCACCATAATCTAACAACACCGATGGCAAATTATAAAATACATAGGAGAGCGCCGGGCCCATGGACGGTTATTATGTGGTCAAAGTAATTGCCATTCCATATCCAAGATTTGGAGTGTTAATCAACATTCTCTACAAGGAGGACATCCCATATTGTGTTACAATTGGTGCCATACCGTTTTGCACATGTCCTGACTTCACAAAAATGTCATCTCCAACGTTGGGAAGAAAAAGGAAATGGGTGTTTTCCATACATCTTTATTATGTATTTAGATTTTTGTGCAAGGTGGATTACAATAATGACAAGTTCATTCATGCTCCAACGTACTCCTATAATAAGGGCTTACGGCTACTTGAACTTGCAGGTGTGATAAAGTGTATGTAATATTCCAAGTGTTGTGTTCAACCGCATGTTTGAGATTTTCAATAAGTGACATGTATTGGTGTGGATTGTAATAATAAAAATCAGCAATGGATTGATAGTTCTTGAAAGCATCCATGATAATAGGTTCCCTTCACTCTTGTCCTATCAAAATGTAGGTACTTTACAATTGAAATTTTTGAAAAATACAAATACCGATTTTAGAATATGTACCCTAAAACCATTAATATTTACTAAATTTGGTAGATATTACTACTCATTGCTCACATGTTACCACTCACCGATCATCGCTCGTGTCTTAGCTTCCCTCTTGTTGACCTCGTACTGGGGTGAGGGATGGAGTATTTCACTCTGTCCAAACAATGAAAATTATACTTGGACCTAGGTGCCACGTCAAGTTTTCTTCTTTGTTGATCCAAAAGATTCAGTCCTTGTCATGTGCACCTAGGTATGATATTCACATACTCTATCAAAAGCTTCGCTGCTCCAGTGTGCGTTGCAACTTTCAATTTTTAAAGATGTTTGGTCAAGTCATTTTACTAATGAACCACCTTCACACCACAACTATTAATTTGTGATTTGCATGAATGCCCGAATCGTGTCATCAAATGGTTGCTTCGTAAAGACATCTCATCTTGTTCCGAATTGTTGAAGCCACTCGTTGTGCACTATCTATGCAAGGTTGTGTGATGACATCTCAACATGTTGATCCCCCCCCTATGTGTTTTCTCACCGACCTAGATATGAGCCTGTCAATTCGACGATGTCCATCTTCATTTTTTCATACTTTAGACTTGTACCCTAATGTAAACTCCTTGGGTCCAGAATGTTGCCCTCAATTAATCAATACCACCACATGAGCCCCAAACAACACATCCTTTGTCATTGAAAATTTGGAAATGCGTGGTCACTATCATAGATTTCTAGAATTCTCAATGATAATGAATGTGATGCTGAGACTCATATGCTTATAGTGAAAAGGATCACTTGATATTGGAGTTTCTTTGGTCTTAAACCCTAGTGTAAACCCACCCTAAGTTTGCACTGAAGCGTGTACTCCTTGATAGAACACTGTCAGGAAACGTTCATCAAGGAGGAAGGTGGATTGGTACGTTTTCATGCACCTTCAAATTGTTAATACCAGTGTTGGACCGGTATAGCACCAGAGTTTTTTTTACCGGCACCATGTGGCCACATGGCTACATGAATTTAGAAAAGTTTACAGAACTCTGCTATACTAGGTATCCGTGAGGCCAAAAATCACAGACTTGAAAGGATTGAGTGGCCAGTTTTGCGCGACCCAACATGTCAGCGTAGCCCGTGACACGTCACTTTTGGAACTTGCGGCCAGGATGATGGAGCCAGGCAGAAACGATCTGGGCCGTCCGGGGGGGTTCGTGGCCACTGAACAGGGAGGGTTCTGAAGGAAGCTTCCTCGTTCGTCTGGCCGCTGGAGCCAGAGTTTCTCCTGAGTCAGGGTTTAGGGTGCCACACTGTGTTTGTACAATGCACACATTTATTTTTGGAAACTTGTAGCCATTTGCGATTGTGCATGGTGTTATGGACGTAGTGGGACTGTGGGACTTTACTGCATTAAGTTTCCTTTGTTGTAGTGGGGTGCACTGGTGCAATGGGAAGTGTTCGCTCCTGGAACGTTGTGATCACAATGGCGGTTGATCTTCAAACATGGTCCTTGACGATTATTGCCACTACGGGGATGGTCGCGGGAAGGGAGCGAGGCGCGCGACATGCACTCTTGATGTTCACGGGCATTGCAGTAAGGTGTAGGGTTTTGTAATTTTGTAACTCGTAGGGAGTCATGGACTGAGGGTTTGGTTTGCATTTTTGGGTTTTGATCTTCCGATATCAATTGGGGTGTTGGGGTTTACGGTTTTCGTTGTTGATTCGCTTGTGTTTCAAATGGGGACATTGGGGACTGTCTCTACTTTAGAGCGGTACTTTCCGCGACTGCCCGGAGGGGATGGGTCCGCCTCATCCTCTTCTGTAGGAGCAAGCTCGTCAATTGGAAGTTCTCCACGTGACGTCGATGCCCAAAAACGCGCAGTTCATAGTGTTTGCCCGATTCCCAAGAGACGAAAATTACAGCAGCCTCACAGTGTCCCGCAACGGCGTAGCAACCCTGCTGTGAAACTTCTAACGCTGTGTGATAAATCCGTGGATGTGCAGGATATTGGCGGTGCGCAGCACGACGATCACAACATCGGAGTGGCGGATGCAGTTCCTGGCAGCGTCATCGATGTCTCGACGACAGAGGAGCCAATCTCTGTCGACTCCGATGCGGAGCAAAAAAACGAGGATGACGATGATACCCAACAAGACATTTGTGTAAAAGAGATTGGACTGCAAGTCCAAAGTTTATTAACCATTCTAGATTCAATAGTCCACACAATTGGGGCCCAACCTGAGCATTCGTTTAAAGAATCACCACACATGCACTTTTGATAGTCACGACTAACCTGAACAATTGTAAATGCCGTGTAATTGCTGTGCATTTTGAACTTTAGCACATGCATGTGGACCCGGCCCAAAAACTGCAAATGCTTTCAATTTACGAACTTTAGAATAGTCCAAGATTAGGAAGCCATTCCATAACCACTGTCACCATACTCGTTGCCTGATTTCACTGAAATTTAACATCATGTTGCCATAGGCTGGCAGTGAGACGGAAAACTCTGTAGCCCCATATAGTAAATTCGTCTTCATTTTTCATCTGAATTCAAACCATCGAAGCCACCCACAATCTCAGAAGAAGAAAAAATTTGTAGCCCTTTTTTCTACCAAGCACACTTTTAAGAAGCCACCCAGCACACAACCGAAAAAAAGGTCAAAAAACTCTGTATAGCACCATTTGCCCGGTATAGAATATTGGTATGAGTATGGTATTAAGTACCATACTGCCCCCAATATGTGGATGGGGCGATACTTGCTCCGTACTTGTATTGCACGGTATTGGGTCTCAATACCCGCCTTTGATACCCAAGGCAGGAGGTGGAGGTCAATACTCACCCCCGCCTTCGCTCATGTCGAGAAGCCCGAAACCCTAGTATCCCAGTCCGCTTGAATGCTCTTCAGATCGGCGGCATTGCAATTTATTATTCAAAATTTTAGTTCAACAAACTCTAGATTCTTGGCTTCAGTGAGGCACGTTTCTTACTGTCGATGAATTGCATCCTTATGCACTCTTGTTGCAATGTTGTTTGTGTTTTTAGGTCTCTAAAAGGAAAAAGGTAAAAAAATTAAAATAATACCATACCATTGTGCATACTCCACTGGTATCACTACCATGGTACTCGATATTGATACCTTTAGGCTTTATTTTTACAAGATTGATACTCATACTCATACCATATCTATAAAAATATGATTCTTGTGATACTTGGGATCCAACCCGGCTAAAATTTAGTAAAAATCTGATATTGGTACTAGGTTGGTATTGCAAAATTTTGATATTGGTCCAACACTGGTTAATACCCTCGTGCATTCGAAAGAAAGACCAGCAAAGGCCACAATCGTATCAATCAAATAATCTGCACATGCCAATAAATTTCTTCCTAAGATACACTACGATAAGGTTGTAGCAGTGCCTGGGAAGTTTTTGGGCATAGTCGGTCAAGATCCTAGTGATTCTAAATCCAGCCGGTTACATGTTGACATCTTCCGGTTTTGCTTTCATTCATTTGAGTTATATTCTATAGATTCCTCTCAAATGATCGGTAATTCTCCTGAAGTCTCCAACTTCACCCGGTTATTTCTCAAACTCAACCGGTTCATCTGTAAGGAACCGCCGGTTCTTCCCGAGCAGTGATTCGAAAGACCGACCAGCAAAGGCCACAATCGTATCAATCAAATAATCCGCACATGCCAATAAATTTCTTCCTAAGATACACGATGATGGCCATATTTAAGGACTGGTTTCACCCCATGTGACTCCTCTGGAAATCTAATAACCAGTTATGGACATTCAACAGTGTGCACAAGAAACCATTGATGGCTTGCTTGTGTGATCATATTCCCTTCATTCCGTGTCTTCAAATCGTACACACGGCTTTTATTTTCTATCACCTTGCCAGCTTGCTGGGCCTGAAGAGGTCAGAGCCTGTGGTGTTTTTCATTTGTGCTTTGGGAACAAGTGATTGTTAATTTGATTTAGGTTAAGACACAAGGGCCGCTTTCCAAACAGATCCCAGAGCTGTGACCATGAAATCCTAAGGGCCTTTAAAAACACCATCCTAAAGGTTGTACTGTGGGAAATAGAATTCCAATTTGCAGGTGATGGACTCTCAAGCTTTGTGTCAAGTGGAAGTGGATCATGTTGACGGACCACAACAAATGTTTCAGTTTGAGTCTCACCATGACAATATAAATTTTTTTTAGGAGCCATGGTAATTCAATTGATTGCCCTAGACAGTTCCTATTTTTACATTAGACCCGTCTCTTTTTGATGGGCCTAACGTAACATCCGGCAGACTATGAAACATTATCTACTTGTTGTCATGTAAGATGTCATGCAAATTCTTTATTCATTCAAATTTCTTTGGTCCCTCGGAGCTTCAAGGTCTAGTATAACTTGGACCATCCCCAACTTCTTAACCAATCACATAATTTGTATACGATGGGTCAAGGACCCTCAGGCTCTAATGTAAAGTGGCCCTAAGTTGTAGATAATGATTATATGAGTGTGTGTGTGTGTGTGTGTGGGTGTGTGTTTCACTTTTTCAACTATGATGTGCTTTTGGCTGCAAAATTCATATTATTAAAAAAATTAACTTAAGCTTAGAAGGTTATGAGTTAGTATGATATTGATTGTATTACATTTGGAACACAAGAATAAGCTATTTGAATTGTTTCATATTGGAATATTGTCCAGTTTTATTTTCACAAAATTTTCATTGCATTCTTTGCATTTGTGTGATCCTCTATAGCTCTCACTTCCATATTGAAGTAAAAACACTTAAATTGAAAATGAAAACATCCTGTTTTAAAATCATTGTGAGTCATTTCCAGGGATGTGCAAATGGACGTGATGCGGCCTTTTTGCGTCACGTCGCATCACGTTGGGGCGTGACGCGCACTGACGTGGTAAAAAAAGTTACTGTACCAATTTTTTGTAACTTTTTTGTAACTTTTTTGGACGACTGCTCTAGTCGATTGCTGACCAGCTAGCCGACTGCTAATTACAATCGACTGGTCTTGGTCGACTGCAAAAGTAATTTTTTGCAGTCAACTTAGCAAACGATTGCAAATAGCAGTCGACCTAGCAGTCGATTGCAAAAAAAAATTTAAATTCCAAAAAAATTCTGGACCGTCAGATCTTCTTGCCAAGAAGATCTGATGGTCCAGAATTTTTTTTGGAATTTAAATTTTTTTTTGCAATCGACTGCTAGGTCGACTGCGATTTGCAATCGTTTGCTAAGTCGACTGCTATTTGCAGTCGACTTAGCAGTCGACCAGGGGGTTGACCGTGTCAGTTTACCCCTGGGGTAACTGCCGAATTTACCCCCCCTCGGACGTGACGTTTTTTGGTGAGCCGTCACGTCGTTGTCACAAAATGTGACGTGACGTGATGTGCAATCCCTGGTCATTTCATTGAAATGAAAACATTTGTTTGTCATAACATTACTCAACAACAAGGCACTGCACCGTAGGACCATGAATGTTGTGAGCAGTATGCCTCTTTTATGTTGGGTCACTATTACAAAATGACCAATACTCGTCATGTAATTGTTCATTATGCAATACTCTAGAATTTCCCATCACCTACCGTGCAACGGCCTGGTAATATTATCATTGTTTCGTATTAAAATTTGGTTATGCATTGTCATGGGGAAATTGTATGTTAGGGCTCCACATGCAATTGGCCACCAGTTGGCCAAGTCAGCACCTATGCCAAACTAGCAATAATGACCCGGTGGCAAATGGATTGGGAATATTGATAGTTACAAGAGCCTCACTTTACACTCCCCTTTTAGAAAGGAAGCAAATGTGAGGATCTTAGTGATTTTGTGTTTGATCAAGATAATATTGAGTCCTTTGGCATCCAAAGTAGGTGATCAGAACATTACCAAGCAACTACATGATGGTCTCTTTCCAAAAAAAAGGTTACAATTGAAAAAATATGATAATTTATAGTTACTTGTCGAAAACTTCACATTACACAGCTCGAGTGCTACCCATAAATAAACAAAGTCCCAAAATCAAAGAATATTTATGCTCATGTGATACCTGGCCAGGAGAGTTGTGTGACGTTATGTTTACCTCAATCCGTATGGAGCTAGAATGCCAGGGTATCACATGAGCATAAATACTCTCTGGCTGTGGTATGTTTGAGTAAGACTCATGTTTACCTCAATCCGTATGGAGCTAGAATGCCACTAAAACCAAGGACTCTGCTCCAAAAATGGAGCTTGTAAAATGAGGAAAGTCTATATACACGAGTACTCATTTTATTGGTACATCTTACAGAAGTAAAAGGAGATCATTGCTCATGTGATACTTGGTCCCACGAAATGCAGCCAGCGAAGCTCTGTAATGTTATGTTTGAATAAGACTCACATTTCCCTCACTCCTCATGGGCCTAATGTGCCAATGAAACCAAGGACGCTGCTGCAAAGGCAGGGCCAGTAAAGTGAGTGTAGCTGCATAAGCACTCATTTTTTCACGGGTACACTTCACAGTAAAATTTTCATGATGGCGGGTGAAGCCTTTTCGTTTGTTTTCTCTTGGATATGGCTCACATATCCCCCTATGAATGATGATAATAAATATATCCGCATGCTGGGCCCCATTGGTGGACACAAATCCTGGCAATCAAGAGGCACTCAAGCATATTGGAGTTCACGGAGGCCAATGGGTGCGTGCCAACTAGACTTGTTCATGACCCCATCCAATCTCCTTTGCCATGTGAAAAGGTGTACTTTGAGGTAACCCCCGATGTCCGATATGTTAGAAGAAATTGTGCATGAGAAGGGAGCACATGGACGTGGCAAAGGCAACCATTCCCGCCCTCGAGTGTCACATGGCCCTATGCATGGCCACATGAGCCGCATGTGGTGAAGTTTGAAGCCCCGCAAACTCCATTTATTGCAATGAATAAACTTGCGATCATAAGGCGCGTGGGTGTTATTGGGTTCGTTTCTCATGTCCTCCAACTTCGATCGATTAGAGCTACACAATAAATAAAAACTTGTGTTGCATTAGCGAATCTACGAGGAAACATTTGCAACAACCAGATCGAAAATCGGGCCTCCCCTTATTTAGTTATGGTCATCGGAAGTGCATCTTTGTTGATTCCTTAACTAGACACATAGGTCCTCCCAATAGTGTAGAGTAGTATTAATATTTGGAAACATGGTCTGATCTCTTTTAAACATGTGTCTTTATGATCTTTGATCCTCACCAAATCACATACCAATCTAATAATGGGGTCCAATTGAGAAACGAGCCACTTAACCCCTTTGAGATGTTGGGTTCTGGAGATACGCTGTGTCGTGAGGCGTATTTTTGCAATATGTGAAGTACGTATATGATTTAGCATACGGTCTGGAGGTTGTTTTGGCGTTGGAAAATTAGTGTAGATGGATACTGTAGTGCTAAAGATGACGTAAAAGTTCGGAGAGCATTGTCTGTTGTGTAAAAAAAGCCACAAATAAAAAACGGGGAGGGTGTGCGGCGGGGTGGTCCAATGTATTCAGTGCTCTATACAGGCCAAGTATATGTAGGGAATGTATCCGAGGATGACTGTACAGTCGGTGCATCACCGGGAGGTACAAGTTCACACGCCGGAAGTGCGACCGGCTATGGCTGTCCAAGTTCGGGTTCACGTATCTGAACATGTACCTCGTCACCGTAGGACGAGTCTGGGGCCAGAATACGTAGAAACCTCACTTCGGATGAATGTGCACTCTACACCGTGGATCTTAATTTTTTTTAAATCATGATAATTCTCCCTTACCCCATGCCAACAGATTTCGCCTTTACCATATTTGCAAAAACCATTCGATTCATACCCGAAATTGAAGAATACAGAACTTCGAGGCCATTCCTGGCCTCAACATCCCAAAGGGGTTAAGACCCATCTACCTTATGTGTCAAGATGGGAGTCATCATCACAGGGGTCTTGAAGCAAGAAAAGGGGGGAATTGAGATGGGGGCACTAGAAGTGGAGGAAAAAATTCATTATTATATTGGTCGTTGGGTTCATTTAACCATTTGGATCGCATGAAGAAAATGCAGGCTTGGAGGTGAACTTGAACCAACATAAGTTGCATGTGGTGAGTTTAGGGCCTAGCAAACTTCATTCATTGCAAAACTTGTGAGAATTTGTCAAGGCCAGATTCATCATCATAGGGGTCCCAATGTAAGGAAGGGGGTCACTTAAGGTAGAAATACCATAACCCGTGATAATAAAGTGATTCGGCTAGAACGAGTGGCTTGAAATTTTGTGCAATATTTTTCAGAGATGGAGAAGAGGAAATGATGAGGAATGCAAGTTGTTTCGTAATTTTATTCCTTGTAAATAATTAGTTACATTTTTTCAAAGAGGCAAGTAAGTCAAACCCCTACTGCAAAACGGTCAACTTAATGGCACCCAAAAGTGATTGCAAGTGGTGTGAAACAACACTTATTTGGCCAATCATTGCATCCCATCTAGCAGTGCGTCCTTTTTGGGCCACCACTTTTCCAATTAGCCATTTTGGGTCCGCACAAGAACCACTCTGCCCCTAGTCTAGTGCACCACTAGTGGTCATTAACCGCTTTAGGTATTTCTACCTTAGATGGGGACACTAGAAGCGAAGAGGAAAAATAGATCCTCTCATCATTAGCTCATCTAACCATGTGGACTTTGGGGAGGAAGTTTCACTTGGATGTGAACTTGAACCCCATGTGTATAGTTTCATGTAGCGTGTAGGGAAAATAATTTCACCACAACAATCATATGCTTGAGAATGGAAGTCACATAGCCGCCAAGTAGGTTAGATGCTTGAGAAATAGAAGGCATTGTTTGCACACATATAAGAGAGTACACTTGTTTTAGAAGACTTTCAATTTCTCTTTTGCACTATACCGTTTATGTGTGCCATGTACATTACTAGTGATAACCCACACTGGACACATGTTTGGTGACTATTATTGGAGGTCAATAGGACTAGAGATGAGATTGCACAAGCATATACACATACACAAAGGCATATGAACAATGCTTGGAGTGAGATGGTCTCGTGCTCTCCTTGCTTTGCCTTTTATTTGTTTTTTTCTTTTCCTTCGTTCATACAAACAATATAGGATAACTTTTATCCCTCTGCGGACTAGCGTTGTGGCCTCATTCTAACCTTATTGTTTCTCATGCCTCTTCCATTACATTTCTATTGACTACGAGCAATCTAGTGTTCTACCTTCTACACTCCCACTTTGCGAGTAGTCAAAGGCTTCTAGACTCATTGTCTTTGTTAATGCTTGATGCCTATCCTTTGCAAGTGGTTTAATTAGCATGTCCACTATCATATCCTTCGTTGGACGATATTTCAACCATATCTTTTGGTTTTCTAGTTTCTCTATAGTAAAATAATGTTGTACGTCGATATGTTTGGTGCGAGAATGGTGTGTGGGATTCTTTGCAAGTGCTATGCATCCTTGATTATCCCACATGATGGATGTCGGTCCTTCTTGCACGTATCCCACATCTGCCAAAAGTTGCCTAAGCCAAACCGTTTGCTTCGTGCAATGGCTAGCGACCATGCACTCCGCCTCCGTCATAGATAATGCAATGGTTGGTTGTTTTTTGCATTTCCACAAAATGACTCCAACGCCAACAAAAAATACGTACCCCGTGGTGGATCGCCATTCATTTGCATCTCATGCCCAATCCGCATCGCAAAATCCTTTCAAAGCAATAGCCTTGCCTCCGAGGCATAATCTGAAGTCCAAAGTGTCCTTCAAATGCCTCATGATGCGTTTCACGTCCATCCAATGCGGTGGACCGGCCTTCAACATGGATTGGCTCACCGTACTCACCGCAAATGCAAGATCAGCCCTTGTACCATCATTATATACATGAAAGATCCTACCCCGGCCTTGTATGAAATACCTTCCATTTCCCTTTGCACCTTCTCAAAATTCCTCATCAAAAATTTTAACAACTTCGAATTCGCATCGAACGGATTTCCAACCAGTTTGCATTCTTCCATGTTGAAATGCTTGAGGACCTCCTCGATATAGCTCCTTTGGTTTATGGTAACCTCATTCTAACCTTATTATTTCTCATGGCTCTTCCATTACATTTCTATTGACTACAAGCAATCCATTGCTTAGGTGCCTAATTTTTCGAATACATATGTTCTTTTGGTGTGAAGGTTTAAGACATACGGTGTGGGATTTGAGTGTTTGCGGTTGCATTTGTGTAGACTGTAGCATTAAGGTTACTTGAGGGTTTTGAGTTTAAAATCTTGGATTAAGTGCGGATTAGGGAGGAGTAGCGCATATTCTTTGGGAATTTGTTGTGAGAGGGTATAAGGTAGATGTTGTGGGGCTTTGGGTGTTGGCAGTTGCACTTGTACAAATGCAGCATCAAAGGTTTCTTGAGAGTTTTGAGATTTTGTGTTTGAGTTAGGTGCGAATTGGGGAGGTTTAATGCCTAATTTTTCAGACATGTCTTAATCAATTTAATGCCTAGTTTGTGGGATTGCCTTGGCCTTTGCAATGTGGAGAATAGATGAACCCCACATCCTCCCAATCAACTCTTCAGGGTCTCATCCACTTGCAGCACACCATGTAGTTGAACCGGGGCATTGCCCGGTTTGGAGGTCCCCAAGGGACCGGTGCAGTAAAATGCAATTGTTTAAGTGGCAGGGCGTGGCTCTAGTTCAAGCATGTGTGGTGTTTTCATTATAACCAACAGCTTGGTGACTTATGACTGTATTCTAGATGTTACTAAAGTAGTAATGTATGGGAGGGGCAAGCTTTTTTTCCCGTGGTTGGAACAATCTCCTAGTCATAGGCAAAAAAAACACGTTCCTCCATGTATAAGAGGTTGACGAACGGGGTAAACTAGATGCTTAGAGGCCAAGTAGTTTCATGTCTATGAATTGCTAACATGACACTATTTATCATCATAAGTAATTCTTTTAAGTGCATAACTATTTATGGTATGATATTTAGCGTAGCATGTTGGAGTGCTTGAGATGATAGTTTTACAATTATGTATGCAAGAGGGATATACTATTAAGCACATTGATGGCGAGTGTCACATGCTTAGAATTTTGTATAGAAGAGGGGAAGATATTATTGAGATTACTAATGTCAAGTGTCATGAATTTAAACTTATGGTCAACTTGGTCACCATTGTGTAATCTAGGCATATACCTCATAATCCCAAGATATTCACCTAGAGGGTGTGCCCTTTAAGTATGTGGAAACATACATGAGTACACATGAAGGGGTTTTATTAGGGAGGTGTTGTACAAAATTATACTTAGCCTATGCATATTGTCAAAGAAAAAGATATAGGTATATGGGAGGTCTTAAAGGCCTTTCTAGAAATGTAATAGTATAGTAGGGCCATAAGATAATCATCTCAAAGACTAAATGCATGGTCGACAAATAATTGAAAAATTGCACTTAAGGGGTTACAATGGAAAATTATGGATGAGTGTTGATGGGTGTTTGGTGATGGGGCATGATATGAACCGGGTATCCTGAGGGTAGGCGGAATCCTTCCCATGTATTCTGATGGTATCAGAGAGGTGTTGCTAGTGAATAGGCTTATAATTTAAGCGATCACTTGATGGTAGACTTAGACATTGTCATTGTGTTGGCTTATATGACATATAGCTTGCGTACAGATACCTATGAACCTCATCCAAACGATGAGGAATCTTTAGCAACTTTGGAAATGAAAATTAGAATACTTACATGAAGGGGTTATTTTTCCCTTTTACATAGTTATCATATACTTATCCTATGGCCTTTGTTTCATTGCCTTTGTTTCGTGTCTACATATCTTGGGCTTATTATTGCACTCTTAAATGTATGTATATTGTTTGTTCCACTACTAAAATTGTATATGAAGGGGTTTTAGAGGACCCTATGAATGTACATGTTTCCAAAAACTAAAGAGGGGTCACGGGGGGGGGGGCAGTGTGTTAAAAAGTTAAGGATATAGGTGCGAACAACCACTATTTTATAGGGGGGTATTACTTCCAATTCTCTTCTTTTTTCCACATGCTATCATTATGTCAATTTCTACTTTGGGTTAATAGAAAAATGGCTTGCATTACTTATAATTCCAAATTACCTATTATTCCATACCCTATAGTACTTTAAAGTTGTCCAATGCCATTTTTGATACCCTATATTACTCTTAAGTCCATTTATAATTTTTAGCCCCCATGTTTTTAAAATACCCTATCATTTGTTCGCACGTATATTGCTACTCCACCATTGACTACCCCCCCCCCCCGAGAGAGGGGTGCACAATGATTTGAGCACTTATATTTGAATGGTATGTGGTCAAATTTGGTTCTAAGAACTAGCACCAATAAGCATGTCTTTGGAAGACATTAAACTACACACTCAAGATATGCTAACCATTCTAGGTTCAAAAAACAACATGATTGGGGACATGTATGATCACTTTATGAGCACAAAAATCTTCACTTTGATAATCATGTGAACTCCCAAAAATAATGAGGCAAATGACTATGAGCACGATTTGGATTGCTAATCATTTTGCACTAATTATGTGTTTGATATCCTATGAGAAGTGGGTGCAAAGAGAAAAATGTCCATCTAAGGGCATGTATACTCTAAAGGTAATAGGCCATGGCTCTTGAATGACCATGGTACTCCGGTTTTCAGATGAGAGCATAGAGAAGTCCATGAACCATAGCCCAAAGGCTTTTGGAGGTCACAAGCCCTTAGTGTAAATCCAAATGGGAGCATTAAAAAAATCTCACAATATTTTAATTAGATATGTGAATGCATCATGGAGGAGAGAAGAAAGAAAGTGCTCATAGCTATGTTTATGTTTGGTGGTTGTATATGTTAATAACAAGTTTTGAGCATTCAACATCTATTTATAGGGTATATATATATTAAAAGTTTGTATTTTCTTATTGCACAATGGAAAAATATTGTGTAGTAAAAAAATATTGCATAATAGAGAAATTACTACATAGCAATTACATAAAAAACACCCTTCTACAATACCTCTAGCGGTCACATTTTAGACATGAATAGTATTAGAAGACGTACTTCTAGTAAGTTGTCATGGGTTGTCCGCGGGGCCCAATGCACATTCTGCTATCCTACCTTCAAGAGCCATCCCAAAAAAGTTTGCTACAATCCCAACCAACATGATCTATACTTGCCATGTAGGATTCCATGTGGATTTTTCATCCCCTAAACATGGTATAGCCTAAAGTCCAATACTACCCTCGTGTAAACCTAAAGCGGAGGCCCATGACACTCTCAACCAATGACAATTCAAGGATTTTCAAGAGCCATTGCCTAATGAATTTCTTGTAAACATGCCCTAAGGCACATCTACCTTAGGTACCATACTCTTTACGCTATGTGTTTGAAGTAGACTTGAATTAAAGCAACAACACATTTGAGCATCATCAAGCCATTTGGCTTGAGTAATGGAACTCATCTTCACCTCGATCCCAAGCTTGTGCTATAGTAAATATGATATTTAGTGTCACTTACTGTTTGGAGTTAACACAATGCTATATCTTTTTACTATTAATGTCATTTGGCACCAAGTAAATTTGTTAATGTTCTATGTTGAGACACCATAACAAGCTCGATGAAGGAAGACCAACACGAGGGCGATTGAAGGGAGTTGGAAGCACTCAAAGGGAGGTAAGGGAGATTGAAGGAAATTTGGAGGAGTAGCACCAAAAATAGAGCAAGAGTGAAGGAGCTGAGAGGGAGTCGCAAAGAACCTGGAGCAAAATCAAATGGAGAAAGGGGAGGTCCGAGACGACCCTAAACTACTGGATGATGGTGGAGAGATACCCAAATCTCAAGGAAGAGGTTGGCGGTTTGATTCCCGGTTGTGAAATCTCCTCTCTACTTGGCAAAAACTTGTCAGGTGGTCAACTGCCTCCTGTGCTTTGGCGTTGGCCTGTCGGCCTTCTGTCTCCAAAAAAAGGGGGGGGGGGAAGGGGGAAGACGTAGTTCCCATGGGAACGGCCTTGGGGACTTAAAGGACCCAAGGAACAAAGTTGGGAATGGCCTCAGGAGTGCAAGGAAATCATGGGAACGCTGATGGGGAGAGATTGCCATGTATGGGGACTAGAAGCCACGAAGACCTGGCTCGAAGACTATATGGGGACTTGAAGCCGTGAAGACTATAAGGGGACTTTGAAGCCCGAAGACCGTAGGGGGACTTGAAGCCGTGAAGATCTGGCCTGAAGACCATGTATGGGACTTGAAACCATGAAGACCCCATACTTAAAGCCGCGAAGACTTCCCATGCTTGGAAGCCACAATTTCGAGACTTAAAGACTTCAAGGTAGATTACGGATGCTAAAATTAACTTGTAGATACATAATATATTTGTATTTAATAAATCATAAATTAAAGACAAGTAGGTTAAATTTAGGTTTTGAGGAGTATATAAAGGGGGACTTCGGGACCTTAACACACTTCATTTGGCCCCACGTATCACACATGAGTGTCTCCTTATTCTGAAGCGCCTCCACAAATAAAGGATTTACTTTTACCCAGAGAGCTACCCGTAAAGGATTACTTTTACTTGGAAAGCTTATCTTGTTACCTCGGGATTTTATTTGACATTGATCCTACATGAAGAATTTGATTACTTGAGATTTTTGAAGATCTGGAAGGACTTGAATACTTGAAACTTATGAAGAATTGAAGAACTTGGTTAGTTGAGACTCTTAAAGAAACTTGAAGTACTTGTACACCCTCCCAGCTCCAAGCAAAAAGACAGGAGAAGGGAAGAGCAGAGGTCGAGGATTGCGAGGGACGAACACCGAAGAGCAGCAGTCGAGAGAGAGCGGTGGAGCGGAGCGTTGAACGAGGGAGACGATCAGATACCCGGGAAGGAGAAGCGAGGTCAGGTGGCGGGAGAGAAGCGGCGAAGGAAGGCCAGGAAGGCGGACATCAACAGCAAGACGGCTGGGTACCAGGGAGGAAGGACAGGTGGCAGACCAGGACGAAAGAAGGCCTTGAAGACCGGACGAGGAGCGGCTCCGGTTATATGGGCGGTTCGGGAACTGAGAACGCATGGGAGCGCCCAGGAACGAAGAGAACGTACGGGAACATTGTCGACCTAACCGGGAACGAGCAACTAACTAAACTAGGATTAGTTAGCATTTTAGTAAACAAGGGTAGATGAAAGACATGCCTAATAGGATGAAAGTCCTTAGATGACCATAAAACAATTCCCTATGAATGAAGAAGTTATATTCCGGATGGATGAGGCTTATGGATGGTAACCGCATCGGGTTACACATCTAGGATTAACCAAGAAATCCAACACATGAACCTTAGGGTACATTTCACATTCATTCATTGTAACTGCTGTAAATAGATCCGGCAGGCTAAATTTAGACTGTAACCGGATACAGGGCTTAAAATAGCCGAAAATGAACATGTGGCATTAGGGGAAGTTAGGCCTAACCGCCACGTCCTAATTAAGATAGATTGTGAACACTATATAAACAAGCCAACTAAAGGCACATAATACACTTCATTCAAACGTTCAAACTCTACATGAGTGTCAACTTCTAAAGCTCTCTCTCTCTCTCAAGCTAAATACATTGTAGCCGAGGTTTCGTGCCCTAACTCGGGGGGCTTTGGAATTAGTGGTGCGAGTAGCCGAGGTTGTTCATACCCTAACTCGGAGGGTAATCGGAAGCAATACAAGTAACCGAGGCATGTGCAAGGCCCTAACTCGGAGGGCATTTTCGTATAAGATAAAGTAGCCGAGGTATTATCCTAACTCGGGGGATCTAAGAAACTTAAGAACTCTCGACTCGGCTTGCCACCCGTATCTAAAGGCTCATCTCAAGAGAATTAATCAAGCACCAAAGTCTCAAGTCAAATTAAAGAGAAGTTTGAGGGTCCGATTAAAGGAGATTACAGAGGGAAGGTAAAATCTCACCTCGGCGGTACACTCAAGTAACTTTCCTCAAGACGGCCGCGTAAGGAGTTATCATTACAGTAAACTAAGGAAATCATGGGTGATGTAAGGCAAGCTAGAGGCTTGCCGGCTACCGGTCTTATCATACCGGGTATATATGGAGATACTAAGTAATCACGTAGTTTTAAAACTAATCAAAGGGAATTGGCCTAAGGGAATTCCGAAGCAACTAAGGGGCATACTTGGGGATCCTTAGGGAATAAGTTCAATACCTCATAGATAAGTGTGATGACGATCAAAGATCTTGAGTAAAGATTGGTTTTATCATATCCAATTAAAACCATAAGAATTCTAATACTCGGGGATTCTCAAGTAAATTTAGAAGGTTAACTTACTCAATAGGTTACCGAACAATTATAAGCTAATTCTCGAGGATTTCTATATCATTAAAGGGTAGGCTTTGAACTAGAAACTCTTTGTGGAAACATACTTGGGATTGTTCTTAAAAGATAATGGAGGCTCGAAGATTGTAAACCATGAAAGATATTGTTTACAATAATCAAGCGTTTCCTTTCAAAGCACTTAAATATAAGATCAGGGGAACATAAACTTGAGCAACTAAAGCACTTTACTCTTAGAGATTTAAGAAAGTTTAGAGGGTTGCAAACCATGAAAGATATTGTATAGTTATGTCTTTAAACACTAAACCTTGACATTAAGGTTCAGAGGGACATAAACTTGACAGCTTGGACATCTTATCCATGGAGATTTATAAAGGGTCTTAACACCACATTCTAGATTAAGAAAAAGATTAAGTAACCTTTAAATCTATTTAAAGGTTTAGGATCACCTAACTTTAAGGAAACATACACTTAATAAAATTGTCAATTAAATCCTTAAGGATTCATAGGCGCATTAAAGTATTACAAGGTTATAGGAGCACGGACACCTTCAACTGACATTAAAATACTAATTCAAAACTAATTTTGGTGGGAGTAACTTTCATGTAAACCGGTTCAGCAGCGGGTTACACCGTCTAAGAGTTTGCTGAGGGTTTGAAGGTGACCTCGACAGTACTTACAACACTTAGGAAGTTTGAAGGAAATCAAGAAACATGGAGAGCCAAATACTTGAAACCCATTGAAAGGCTCGGGATCTCAGCTGCTTGAGTTCTCCTTACAGACTTGGAAACTTGAAGATTACGTGGACTTGAAAATTTGAAAGTTAATCATTTGGGAATACATTCACTTGGGCAACTTAAATGCTTGGACATGCAAAACTCAAGATTGAACAATTCAAACACCTAAGCAAATAAATAAATAACCAACGTCGGGCAATCCGACATGAAATTGAGCCCGTTGGCCCTACCCTGCTCAAGAATCCTCTTGGTGCAGGGTGGGGTTTATTGCCTACCTTGCGGTGGGTGGGCTCTTGGCTTCCTACCTACCTACCTAATTTTTTCCGTCAAGTAGAGAGAATATTTCACAGCGGGAATCGAACTGCCAACCGCTCCACTCATAAATGGGTACCTCTCCACTATCACCCATTAATTTAGGGTCATCTCGTACCTAAACACCTAGGCATAAGAATATCTAGATCACTTGGAAACTTAATCACTCATCTTACACAATTAGAAGATTGGATTCAATGCTTGGATTAATTACTCATGGCTCAAACACTTGATCGGATTACGGAAGAAGGAGGTATTAAAGTGAGTTACATGACATAAGGTAAAGGTCAAGAACGGAGCCAAAATTTGAAGTAACTCCTCGGGTAGAAAGGGAATCATGCCGAGCTGTCAAGTAAAGCTCAATTTCCTATCTAATCACAATCAAGTAAAATTTAGAATTTCACTTCAAGGGGGCATATAATTACAACTAGGAGATAAAGGTAATGATATACCTTCCAAGTACATTCTAACTACTTGTGAAAGATCTTAGACCATATAAGTTTAGAATTAAATAGGAAAAATGTTGAACCCTATATATTCTCAAGAGAGTAACATATAATTTTTTCCCTAGGATAAGAGAAATCACTAGATACAAGATTCCTTCACTAAACTAAAAAGACACTTAACCTTGACATTAAGATTTTAGGGGAACATAATTTTGTATTACTTGAGCACATAATTTCATAAGGATTCCGGGATTCATCTAAGGACACATTTTGCACTTAAAGTTTTACGAACCAAGTTATAAAATATATAGAGATGTGACTTTGAAATATTCACAGGAAATTATAAGGAAATATTATCACCCAAACAAATCATAATCAAAGAATCAAGACATCAAATAAAGTCATGAGATTTGTGTTCACCGGTTAGTAGTGGGTTACACCATCTAAGGCTAGGGAAGTCTATCGATTAGAAAACGACCTCAACATTCTATAATGTCCAAACAACCAATTTGACATTTGTTGGAAAAAATATGAGATATATAGTGAATTGATATGGCATTGCGTAATTCCAAATAGTAAGTGACACAATACAATATTTAATGTAGTGTTATTCACTACTGTAGTATTGGATTATCTACTTTAACACTTAAATTGTTAAGAAATCATTTCCTTCTTTGAATCTACAGAGTCCCAACCAATGCAATAACAACATGTGCCATCATTCTTTAAAGCTTTATTGATTCATTTAGAATCATATAGGCAACTATGTTATGGTCAGTCCAATCATTAATTGTGGATTCATCAAAATTCTTCTCCAACTCAACATGGCTTTGGGTCAGGAGTTCATTGTTGTGCATACAACACTTTTCATTTTTGGCAAATTTCATTGCGTGCGCGGAGGTTTGAACAAAGAATGTTCTATATGTGGTCATTGAAGGTCTTGGGATGTGAAGAGGTTCTAAAACGAGTCTAACCCTCAATGAACCACAATAAGTTGCTCTTCATTCAAATTCCAACACTATCTCCAAGTATGTAAGGCAGAGGGTGCTATAACCAACACCCCACTCAAAACCAACACCTATGCACGCCCCTTAATCATGTACCCATAACACACCTTAAACCATATGAATGTCTCCGACGCAAAGTGGGAGCCGATTTGGGTGACAAGCGGGGCAATTCCTAGAGAATCTGGGCTTGATCTTTGAAGAAAGTGGGATTGGATGTAGGCAAGTATTGGAATGTAGCTAGGGGTGGGGTTTTTTAATGTAGTATTAAGATTCTGCATGCAAAAGTTATAAGGCTCAATTTTTCTTGCCGGATGGAGTATTGGTATCAATGCGGGGGCAATTTGGGCAAAATGTGGGGACGATTTTGGGAGAAAACAATGTTCATTTTGGGCAAAAAAACCGGGAGCGGTTTTGGACGAGGGCAGGATGGTTTGGGGAACTGTTTGCATTGAGAAAAGTGGGGGTCTAAAGAGGGATTTAAGAAACTAGAAATAAGTGCCTTTATTCCTTTTTTTGGTAGCATATTCATATGATGTGCAATTTATTTAATTTTTGTTTCTACTACATCCAAGTCGATCTGCTAAGCCAATCATACATATCACTAAACCAAACGAAGTCTAAAAGTAGACTAGGTTGCTTGAAGTGTTGGTTTAAGCACTCTCTACCTTAGCACAAGTGGGGAGAAATTATTGATATTGTAGGCAAAACAACCGATGGAACATCATATGTGACTAACTCCACAAATGAAGTCCCATTTAAGGTAAAGAAAACTTCATCGGGTGGGCGAGTCATTAAAATATTATGGGCATCGAGGAAGTTGACGAGTTTAACATGAAGGATCGATGATGAATCAGGCTCACGATTCTCTTGTTCATGCTTGTATGAAAGTGATTTCTTACTGATGTCAATTAGATGAAGAGACTATCAAACCACTCCATGATAAATTTGACGATGAGGAACAAAATGTAGGCATTTTGGACAACCTCTCTCTACACTTCATGGAATTCACCTATTAACACACCAAATTCGTCGACTACGTCATCTTCGGCTATGGCATTAACAAAGGTGCCCTCCTTGTTAATGCCATCACAATTCACATGCTTCTCGATCCATCTTAGATCATCAAAAGCTTATCATCCCGTTTGATCCATAACCCATAAAAAGAACTCCACACCACTACCATCGAAGGTGAACATCATGAACATGTACGGACAAACTAGGCAACACACATTTGCTCCCAAGGGTAAATCCCTAGGCTCCTAGAATGGTTAGTTGAAAATATTTGGTTCACTTGGATACGCCTATTATGATTGGGTGGACCATAAGTGGCAGGGTGCACCAAAAATCAAGTGTTAGGAAAGGTCATCCATCCAAGTAATATTCTGACCTTAGGCGGCTTAACCTCAAAGGGGCCTCGGAGTTCCCATGGAATCCAGGATAAGGCCTTGGGTTTAAGCCACCATGCCGGCATTTATATCAATCTATATATCTTCTAACCAACTTGCGATGAAGTTTTGAACCCATCCTCTTTATATTATCTAGTTTTGGAAAACCCTTTTAAGCAAGAAATCCTAAAAAGTCCAATCTTTCTCAAACGGTCAAAATGAGGATCGTCTCAATTGTGTGAAGACCAGTCAACATATTCTAAACACATAACCCAATCTCATCGTAGCACGCGTCTTTTGGGTGTTTCATTCATAACGACAACCCTTGCCAAAATGATTGTCCATGTTCCTCCTAACTTTGGCAAGATTAAGGCCCATTGACCATTGACTGAGTAGTTGTAAGTATGACTCTTAAAATAGAAAACAACAACTACTCCAAAATGCCCCCCCGAAGTTGCGTTGTCAAAAGACTAGACTTCTTGATGATGGAAGTTTGGTGCGATTTTCTTTTGACTTTGAGCCTCAAATTTCTAGCCGGGCAGATAAACCAAACAATCATTTTGGGACCGAAAAATCCGGGAGATAGGACAATCGTTTTGGGACGGAGGGAGTACCACTCAAACAAACCTAGGTGACCACATAAGGCCCAAGTGGCTTATGTTGACTCTTTGCATGCAAGTCGGACACATTATCTTCAACTTATCAACTAGGGGATTGGCAATGAGAATGGCATCCAATAGCCCCCGGTAAGGCGGTATCAAATATCTTGCCGACCTTTGAATGCCATGGACGGCAGTCTCACAAATATCACCTGCAACATGCAACAGATACCGAAGGTAGACGTACCTTATTCCAACACAACAATAATATGGATACCTATAGTTGATTGTTATGCGGTTAGGTGTGGATCTAAGAATGGGCACCAAAAAGACACGTGTTTAAAATAGATCACACTATGTGATCAAAATACGCTAACTATTCTAGGCTCAATAACTAACATGGTTAATAGTACATGTATGACCATTTAATGAGCACGATAATCTATATCTGTGATATTGAATAAGATATTTATACGAGCTCTGGAAATTACGAGGCAGATGGCTACGAGCACAATTTGCATTACTAATTATCTCACACTAATTGTGTGTCTCATATCCTCTGTGAAGTGGGTGATCAAGAATAGTATCCAACTGGCACACATCTACCTTATAAGGTAGACGTGTGTGCCTTATGTGGGCACACAAACAAGGCCTTATGTGGTCATTAGACAATTATATTTGTGTGGTTTATGGCAAGGTTTGAAGTTCACAACATGCGTTAAAAAAACACACGTTACTATGTGCTTAAGATATAAACATCGTTCCTTGTTCAATTTGAGTTAACACAAATGAGAGGGCATGTGTGAATGTTCAATAGGATATATAATCTTTATTTTGACTTCTCACAATTTTTTGCATCTCAACTATGATCTTGAAACTTGAATGACAAATTCTTGATTCAAAATTTTTAATTGTATGCGCCAATTCTCAACCCCGTCCAACATTCAAGATTTCTAGGGAGTTGGAAATGCCGAAAATGAGGCCACAAACCTTAAAGTACAAATGTCTTAAATGTTCATTTATTATTATTATTATTATAATGGCTAGTTCACTTCTCTTGGGATATATAATACATGATTAGTACGAGATGGTTAGTGAACCCAAAATGAGGTTGTAGCCACTTTCCTCATAATTTTCATAGCTCATATGGTTAGCATATCATTATCGAAGGGAAGATTCTTGTGCTCAATAATTGATCATATAGCTCCCCCCCAATTGTGTGGAGTATTGCGCCTAGAACGGTTATCAAACTTTGAGCAAGTAATCCATTTTAAACACATGTCTTTTTGATATCCATCGTTGGACCCACACTAAATCACATACCACTCAAATATATAGTTGAAGAGCCTATTCCCAATCAAGGCCCCATCGGAAACCTCTAGGGTGCCATAATTTCGATCACGCTGGAATAAAATTTTGATCATGCCCTAACCAATAGTGTCATGACACATGTCCCTAGTTTTGATGCAGTAGTGAGGAGGAATGAGTGGTTAAGACATGCGTTTAAACACTGGTAATACATTCGGGCCAACTTTTGGCTTCAAAAATTCACAAGAATTTCAATTTAAGGAATAAAATCGCCGAAAAAATGCAATCCTCTTGATTTCTATCTTCCTACATGGGAACAATTTGCACCGCCTCATACTTCTCTAGATTTGACAAAGAATCTCTTAAATGGTCGGTTATGGGCACCTCTACTCCAAGTATCCAATTAAAGCAACCGAATTAGGCATGTCTACCTCATGCAACCCATCATTCACAATAAGTTGTCCGCATATGGTCGACACATAAGATGTATTGAACCAAATGCATGCACATACAATTTGACCTTGGGATCATGGGGAGTCGTCTCATCCAGCAATTGCAACAAATCACTTTTCAATTCCCACTAGATGTGGAGTTCCACATGCAAAAGTTGAAAGACGTCAAAATGAAGATTATCTTTGTCTTGGAGTTCTATCATAGGTCCTCCCAATTTATTGTAACAATTGAAATTATGATGGTATCTATCAGTGTCCAGGGAGGGGGAACCGACAGCTAGTTACAGATGAACCGGTTGAGTTTGAGAAATAACCGCCGGTTGAAGTTCAAGAGTGCAGGAAAATTACTGACCACTTCTCGGGAAGAACCGGCGGTTAGTTACAGATGAACCGGTTCAGTTTCAGAAATAACCAGTTGAAGTTGGAGACTTCAGGAGAATTACCGATCATTTTAGAGGAATCTATAGAATATACCTAAAGTGAATAAAGCAAAACCGGAAGATGTCAACATGTAACCAGTTGGATTTAGAATCACTAGGATCTTGACCAACTATGCCCAAAAACTTCCCGGGCACTGTTACCGACCATTTTAGAGGAATCTATGGAATATACCTCAAATTAGTGAAGCAAAACCGAAATATCACAACATATAACCGATTGGACTTGGAAGCACTAGGATTTTGACCGATTTTGCCCCAAATCTTCCTGGACACTGGTATCTACACTAGATCACATATCTCATCAGAACCCATTCTTTTGAATAGTGTGCTACAGAGGCAAGTTCGGCAATTTTTGGACTAATAAATAGTTTAACTGTCTAAAAAACATATGTGATTTTTTTATTAAAAAAAACAACCCTCGAAAACCTCAAAAAGAAACTCATACGAGTGTTCTTGAAATTATATTTCCAGTTTTGTCCACATTCTTGAAATTACTGCCAAACTTGCCCCTGTTCTGTGGTACCCTTTTCTTTCTACAAGCTTCCCCATATGCCATTCAAATATGTTCATACAATTAGGAAGAGTGGCCACATTATAAGGCCCACGTGCCTTAGGGTTGGTTTGCACCAAGGGTTTCGGACCAAAGAGACTCCAAATTCGAGCACTCATGTTGGTCCAGAGAAAAATCTGGTATCTAAGAAGTAAACAAGGTATCAATAAGTGGTGCTAATGTGACATCACTTTCTTACCCAAATCTCATCAGTCCCCACTTAAGAAAATACCTTTTTAGTATGAGAAACCAAACTTCAAACTTAGATCTTGAGTCTGAACTTTGAAAAGGAGGTTCATGAAGGGGTTTTTTTAACGCCAAAGTTTCTTGGACACAAATCCTAATGTAAACCCACCCTTAGAAAGGGTTGACAAGACGCCAAAGCTCGTGTGACTTAGAAGCAATGTTTCTTTTTGGCTCCATGAGGCCAAATTTGCACCCAAAAAATTAGATGACTTTCTCCCCCTTAAGAACCTTAAAAAGAAGAAAAAAGAAAAAAAGAGGGAAAAAAAGGCTAAAAAGCCAATGCGGCAATGTGGCTAGGTGGGTCACATCCAACTGCATATCAAACGCCATGTACACAACCCATGCCATTGCCAACACATTTGCCATATTAGCCTCCTCTTTCTGACATAGCTCCAATTATTAGAACATAAATTACAACCCATCGCCAACTTAAAATTTGGATAAATCAAGGAAAAAGACAAACAACATTCTTCATTGTGCATTGTGCAACCAACGTGTAGAATCTCATAGCGTTGACATAAAGTGGACGTGCCTAAATCGGTTAGTGATTTCAATCGGACACCTTTATTCTGAGTGGAATGTGGTTAAGTGTGGCTCCAAGAACGTATGCCAAAAAGACATGTCTTCAAGAGAGATTGGAGCACATGCTTATGGTATGATAACCATTCTAGGCTTAGTAGTCCACATAATTGGAGGGGGAAATATATGATCATTTCATGAGCACGAGAGTCTCCACTTTGAAAATATATAAGAAAATCATATGAGCTCTGAGAAGTATGAGGAAAGTGGCTATGGCCTCAATTTGGATTTGCTAAACCATCTCATACTAATCGAGTGTTTCACATCATAGGTTTAGAGGGCTAGTCGAAAAACACGTAGTCATATAGAATAGAGGCTGCCATAACCGACCACCTAAGATGTTCTCCCCAAAATCTGAAGAACTATAAGGCGGTGCAAACTTTTTCCTTGTAAGAAGATAAAATCAGGAGGACTGCCAAAAAAATCGGTAATTTCATTCCTCCAATTGATATTACTACAAACTTCTGAAATCAAATGTTGGCCCGAACATATTACCAATGTGAAGAGTTTGTCATAACCGCTCGTTCCTCCTATCTTTACCATCAAACCAGAGACATGTGTCATGACACTATTGGTTCCGGCCTGATCGAAATCCAGTCCCAAGCGTGATCGAAATGATTGCACCCTCTAAGTTTCAGATCGGGAATTGGGTGCTTCGACTATAAGACCCTATGTAACCGGATACACATGCAGCATGCCGGTGACCAACCACAAAAGGATGCATGCAGTGGGTTGTTAACCATCATTGGGAGTGCTGTAAGTTATTAGTGTCACCGACCCTTGTCCCGTCACCGGCACCGCTGACGTGGCCTCCCGCGATTGGCCCTCGAGCGTGTCCGTAATGATGGACCGGCTCTTGCGACTTGCTAATGAGTGGAGGTCTCGTACGGATGTCACCCTAGTTGGCACCAACCCCCGCTCTCTAAGGTAGATGGGTACTAGTGTATGACTATCCAATTAGTGCATGGTACTATTCAGAGTTGCCCGGTGATAAACTGTTTAATGAGAATACTAACACTTTACCAAGCAAAGTCATTTATGTTCTATAATGTCCGAACAACTAATTGAACTTTTGTTGGTAAAGATTGAACTCTCGAGTAAGATGTCATTGCACTGCATAACTCCAAATAGTAACACACACTAATTGGGATAAACAGTGTAGCCCACTTCCTTTGGGATATGGAACCTGCGATTAGTAAGTTATGAGATGATTAGCAAAACCAAACTGAGGCGTTATCCACTTTTCTCATAGTTTTTAGAGCTCATATGAATATTTTATTCATTATCAAAGCGAAGAGACCGACCCCTCCCCCTATTTATGTTGATTATTGACCCTAGAATGCTTATTGAACACATGGCCAATGGAGATAGGAACCAAGAGAGGAGGTGTTGACACTATAGCAGAGGGAGGCATTTTCACCTCATTATAGGCTTTCAACAATAGTGACACTCCCCACACCTCAGTCACATGTTTGTGTGCCACCGAATCAAAACATGCACCTAACTTCTGAAATTTTAAAGACAATGCGTTGGAATCCAACAACACCCATGGCGGATCACAAACACAAATGGGAGAATGTTGGCCTCGTGGACGGGCGCTATGTTGTTGAAGTCATTGCCTTTCCATATCCAGGTTTTGGAGTGATCATCAACATAATCTCAAAGGAGGTTACCTCCCGCCGTGTTACAATTCAAGATATTCCACAATGCACATGCCTGGATGGCATCAAGATGTACTCTCAGGCTTTGGGAAAAAGGACATTGGGCCATTGCAAACACCTCTACTATGTGTTTAGATTTCCATGCAAAGTGGATTACAACAAGAAGAAGTTCATTCACGCTCCAATGAGGTTATGCAACTACTTGAGCTAGCCGGTGTTGATAAACGCAAGTAGTTGTACGAGTCTGTTGTTCACCCTAATTGTCAATACACAACAATAAATGTTTGTACTCAACATTGGTTGCACACACTAACATTGCGCAATATCATAATAAAAATGAGCATTTGACAAGTAGTTTTTTTTCTTCCAATTATCCATGTTAATAGGCCCCTTCATTTGCAATTAGTCAAACTTTAACCCTATCTTGATTTATGCATTTCATTATTTAATGCTCGATTTGGTGTACGGCCCTTGAACTCATGGGCATTTCCTATACTTGACTTTACTGCTCACTACTCATCGGTCATGCCTTAGCTTCCCTCCCAAAAACCTTCCACCAAGATGAAACTTTACAAACTTTGAAAAGAAAGAAAAAAGAAAGAAAAAGGAATGTCAATGTATGAACATTGACATGCATTGTCCATTCACTATGCCTGATCCAAGACCATGTATTCCTGGTAAGGGGATGGCTCAGTGCCTATATGTAACAGGTGGATTATTAGTTAAGTAGTTAGTTGATAACTCATTTATTTATTTTATAAAATGTGTCTATCTATATATTATATGTATGATGTGATTTAGTCAAATGAAATCGGTGCTTGTTTCTTCTCGAATTTTCTTTTGTTCAGGTTGATGTGTATTAAGTCACATGTGGAGAGTTGTGAGAAGTTTTCTCATAAGTTTGTGGACTTTGAACTAACACTATGTGACAAAAAAAACAAATGCACAAAGACATAGCTTCTGGACACATGAAGGACAAACTAAGTAAAGAGTTGTACTTTGTGACGCTTTGCACTTTGTAGGGCGCGTCCCGACCTTTTTGCAGTGTCATGTAACTTGTAAGTTATGTCCCAACACACAAGCAATCTTATTATGAGAGCCACCTCCAATCTCGCCCCCCAAGGCTAAAGCCTATGATACCACTCCTCTCCATCCGTATACTTAATACGAAGTTAGTATGAGGTCGAAAACGGGGCAGAGTTTGATGATGAGTTTCGGAGATTGGTCGTTCCTTATACATAACAATATCTAGCTTTAGTGACACAAGTCTTTACTGACAAGGACGTCACAAGTATGCAACACTTGGTAAATTCATGTGGGGTCATGTTAGAGCCGTGACTATGAAAATCTAGGGCCCTTGAATTTAACCTGAAGGCCTTACTGTGGGACACAGAAATCCAACTTTGTGATCGATGGGTCCTCACGCTTAGTGTAAAGTGAAAATGGACCATGTTGTGGGAACTGCAACATATTCTATGGACATTCAAAATGGTAGTCTCTATGTCTATGTAGCTTCTTGCATTTTACTCATATTCTAGGGCTTTATATATATAACAACTTCTATCTTTCCCTTTGCATTTCTATTTGTAACCAAAGAAGATTGCATGGGTCAACATAATAGGAAAGTGATTCTTACTTTGTTGAGTTTGTCATTGTATTTGCTCGATGATTTTTTAACATGCTTTATATGCAAATATTATAGAGGGTTGAACCCATAAAGCCTCCACGATTTCAAACTCAATTAGGTTTTTATGTCATATCAACTTTGACATAAATGACCTCCATACTCTATACTACTTCAGGGTTTTTATGTTGGACGAATGAGAGATACGCTTATATGCAATAATTCTCTCTCGCCCTTACAAACATGATCCATACCCATGTGACTATGAAACATTATTGTGGAAACATTGCAACACTACATCAATATTCCACTCGCATGATGTGGGAAACATGCCACCGCCATGTCACCCACAATCAACCAATCTACAATGATACACGCCCCGCGCTAATTTATTGATATATCACATTATTTTGAAGATTTCCTTCCACAATAGTAAAACCATTAGTAATTATTATGTTAATGTGGACCGTTCTTATACGGATCAATAATAAAAAAGTGCCATAAGGTTTTGTGATTTGATTTTCACACAAGATCATAGAGTTATCCATAAAGTCTCTTAAAGAGGGGTGAAACTGTGGGTTTAATCCTTCTTTGAGAGAACTTTCTATTAAGAGCTCATTAGCTCGTCATGCATCGGAGCCTATTTTGAAAGTTGGGTGGAACTTTTAGAACCTCCTCTGTCAAACTCTTCAACTTTAAGATACCTTTAGGATCTACAATAGGGTATGCGCATGGGACCCGTTGTTGTCATGAATCTCGGATTGGCCTATGCAAGGCTAGCTTGGCCCACCCATCCTAATAGGACAACCTAGAAAACTGGTTTTTAATAGCCCAACACCACTCTTTGTGTATGATAATTTGAGCATTAAGAAAACTTGGATGACTTTGAGTTAATTCTCATAAGCTCAAGGTTTGGGACCAATCCCATGGTTTCGTATGCTTTACTTTACGAATAACTCTAATTTGCATGGGCAAGTGGCACCCTATTCGCAAAGGCAACCTACTTGCACATATCAGTGTAGTAACCCTCATTTGGGTTAACACACAAACCGGGGCATGGCCATGAGGTCCACACTACCTCCCTACCTCGGAATGCGGCTCCTATCTAACTCCATTGTGGTAAACTACACTCTAAACTGTATAATCTCATGCTTTAACTGGCAACCAAAGTGCATGTGATATTAAGGAGTTCTATAGTGTTAACATGGATGCGTAATTAAAGAGAGAATTAGTGTTGCATGTGACAATGTGGAATAACACAAAGTTAACATTGCAATAATGTCAATAATAACAATGATGACAACGTGATGTGTGCAAACATGTGGTTTGAATTCTTTGATGGTTTATTTTACTGTCAAAGCCCATGGTAAATGGCAGGGATACATGACAATAAGGAGTGAGATAATATTGAGAACATCCATTCCCTAGGGTTTAGGGATATAAGAGGAGGAGTAACATTAAGGGGGTTGATATTATGGAGTTTAAAGTGTACTTATGCTTGGGCCACGCATCCTTGGCATTTGGGAGATAGCCATTACCTATAGTAATATCTAACTTTTACTACCGCTTTCTGACACAAGTTTCGGTGACAGTCGCATCGCAGCTAATCATTCCCGAGTTGGCACTTTGCTCCTGTCACTTAGGCCGTATCTGGACTTGTGTTTGGAGGATTCCTAAACATTTAAGGCAAAAACATATGACACACGCTGCTATCGTGTAAGTTATCCTCTCTCTTTCTTTCTCTATCTCTCACACACACACACACATATATCTTCAAACAATGCTACTTATTTACCGATCAGTGTTTAAGATTGAAGTCTTCAATGCCCTTCAAATGTGGTTTGCCCCTTCAAAATATACCTCTGTCAAAATAACCCTCCAAAATGCAACCCCAACTTTGAAAATGAAGATGTCACTTGAAGTCCTCAATATAATCTGCCCACCACAAGAACCAACAAGCGTAGGGCATTGTCACTACAAGAAGTGGAGTTAGATGGTTGATTCTTAATTCTTCACATTGTATTGGAAACATACACCATATAATTCAAGCACAAGTTTAATACGAGTTTTGTATTTCATTTCTATATTCTTGGATTGACGTCTTGGATTTGATTGAGCCCTTCAACTGAAGGGCTGAAATTTGAGAGCCCTTCCAAATGAAACTCATATGAGGGCTCCAATCTTGAACATTGTTGCCAATAGCAAGGTTTCTTTCTATTGTGCTCAATGACATTCCTCATGAGTTGCAAAGCACGTACATGAGGGTACTAACCGAGGTAAGGAGCACAATATCATCATTATATTCCTCAATTTCTTCTCTAGGTTTGCACCTTTCTTTCTTTCAGATCTCCAGAATAGTTGAAATGGTGACAATCATTAGAGTGATGAAACCACATATGGATGACATTGCAAATATCTCCTTCAAATAGAGGTGAAGTGAAAATTTATACTCTTTCTCCCTATGTTATAATTTCCAATTCCAATGGTTATTCTAGAGCATGTTGGGAAGTCATTTTTTTGTATTTGCTTTGTTTGAATTTTTCATTATTTTGATGTTGTTCCCTTTTTTTGGAATGCTTCTAAAGGTGCCAAAGAGAGAGAGTTTAGTGGATTCAGAATCCAAAGGTCTACTTCCTCTCATATTGGTACCAGCGTCCGGCAAGAGCCTAAGGCTAATACAAATGCAGCCTACAAAATTTGTGACTTAGCCTATAAAATTTTGAAAGTGTAGGACAAAGAGCCTATGGACAATTTAAAAACATAGGATATCAACCTATGTGATAAAAAACATGTAGGAAATTTTGCCTACAATTTTTTTTAAAGAGAGGATTTTAGCCATTCATCCTTCTTCAAATTGGGAAATTAGTTGGCCTAAGTACATATCTTTAGGCTAATACTCGGGGCTCTTGGGTGGCACATAGGCGGATATCAATAATAGCCCTGATTCCCTCCCCGCCAATCTTTACAAATACCACAGCCCAAGCCCCATCACCGCACCAAAAATTTTGAGTTTCTTTTGCATGAAGCTATATCTTTGTGGAAGGATTCAAGAAAGTTTCGATTCTTGTTTACTAATCCTAAGAAATGTCTTGCAGGAAGAGTAGAGGTTGAATCAGAAGATGGTGAGGACTTTCACCCTTAAACTCATTTGAATTTTAGCAACCTTTCATAACTTATAATCAACTCTTTAAAAAAGAGTTGGTTAATCCTTGGCCTTCAAACGTGGTGAAGGGCTTAGCCAAGTTCAATTCCTGCCAAGGATACCACTTAGTACTCAAATTTTGAATTTAAAGCCTACAACATTAAAAGATATGAAGGATTTTAACCTACTAAAAATTAGTTTTCAACTTAAAAACTCAAAAGGTTTTCAACTTACAAAAATTTGATATTGTAGGATGCAACCTATGCCATGAGGGAAATAGCCTATGCCCTTTTAAAGAGGTAGGCAATTAACCTTAATAACTTCAAAAACTTTTCGGACGCTGATTGGTACCCTGGAAGTTTTAATCGACAGTCACAACTTTTCTATTTATTTCATTCCAAATTTTTGCTTTTTTGATGGTGGTCCCATTCTTTGTAGTGCTTCCAATTATACAACAGAGAGAGAATGCTAAAAGAAACATATACCAAAGAGAGAGAGTTGGGCATTTCTTGAGTAGATCTATGCTTACATTCAAGCATAGTCCTTTCTTAATACATCCTCTTTTTCAAAGGCCAAACCATTCTTCTACATATCTATGTACCTTTCAAAAACTCGGGAGGGTGGGTGGGACCATCCCTCATGATCATACCATTGCAAAAATATCCCTATGCTTTTGTCACTATTACATCTTGGTAGATATCTAAGAAATTACAACCTTTGAGCAACCATCCTTCTAAGTTGTATACTTTGTGCCCTTAAATCATTTGTTGCAATCTATATCCATTGCTTACATCATCAAACTCAATAAAGCATCTAAGACACATTCAAAAAGTACTTCAAAGTTCAATCACGAAACCAAAATGCTATGTATTCCTCAACATTTTGTAGAATACCTAAGCATTATATACACAATATTTTTGAAAGAAGATGATATTCAAAACCTAAGATTGCCATCAAGTTTGTGAAGGGTCTGCCTCACATGTGCCCATGCCACCAACCAAATCCAAAGAGAGGGTTAGTAATGTACACGAGGTGAATAACAACAAAGCCCAATTGTTATCTATGTCACACAATCAAATGCGGCTTAATCATACATTTTGTATCATTGCATACCCAAACTACCGCTGAGTATTCTACATGTTCCTTAGCCATTTGAACCTTGTGTGACCGAAGATTGAGGCAATTAGCCTACACCTCCCACAAGTTCGCACACTTTACACTAATCCCAAAAGTTACTTAGGGTAAACTGCCAATGCGGCTTAACCTTTGAAAGGAAGTTCTCATGTCTCCTTTCACTTAATATAGGATTAAATAACTATCCTTGTCCGTAGATGCATAGCATTGAATCTATGGTGGATATTTGTTAGGTAACACTTACCAAACCCTAAAGTAATTAGTCCTTTGGGGTTATATTTTATTATCTATGTGATTCATTTATGGCACAGTAAAAGCAGAGTAGAGGAAATAACCTCTTACTTAGTTTTTATTTTCATGTGGTCCACTTCTTTGTAGTGCTTCTAAAGATACCAAAGAGAGAGGAACAATCCTTCCGGTACCAAGAGGTCTATTTCCTTTCTCATTAGTACTTTGGTAGCATGATGGGAAGTCACATATTTTGTATTTACTTTATTCTGAAATTTCATTTATTTTGATGTCGGACCCCTTCTTTGTAGTGCTTCTACGGGTACCTAAGAGAGAGGAAATAATCATTTCATAACCGAGAGGTCTACATCCTCTCTCATTGGTACCTTGGAAGCATGGTGGGAAGATAGATTTTGGGTATTCAATTCGTCTCAAAACTTTGACCTTGAAAGAGTAATGTGGAAGTTGCGTCCATGTAAGGTAGAAATACCATAACCCGTGAAAATAAGGCGATTCACATTGAAGATATGGTCTGACAATCATGAGATAAATTTCCAAGATAGACAAGAAGGATTCATGAAGAATGCAAGTTGTTTCATATTTTTCTGCCCTGTACAAAAAATTCTACAATTTTTCAAAGTGGAAAGTTGTCAAACCCCCTACTCGTTCACTAGATTCTCCCTACACCGAACACGGTAATCCACATTTCCATATAGAACATCGCCTAAACTGGTCAACTCATGAGTACATTAACACTTGACTCCCATTGGCTACACTAAGTGTACACGCATTGAAGTTGCCGCCTTGCCATGATCGATTTTAGAAATGGCACTTCACTATTATGACAGCGGTCTAGTGCATGGGTAGAGGGTGGTTAACCGGTTTAGGCATTTCTACCTTATGCCATTCTCTAAAATGGTAAGGTAGAGGGTGCTAAATCCAACACCCCATCCAAAACCAACACCTATAAACGCCTCCCAATTGCCAACACTCTACAACCTTGAACCGTTACCCGGCGGTGTAGGAGTGTATGGGCCCACGGAGTGATGGTTTTAGGTGCCATTAGTGGTGCCACCTCATAGCGGCCTCCACTACTTCCACGTAGGGTAGGTAACGGGCTCCACTCTATCTCGGGTTGGTTCAAGGTGGGATTAGGGTGGCTTGTCAATGCCTATTCTAGCCATTCTATTCACAACGTCAAGGAGGTAGGCACACAAAGCACAAAAGGGTCATTCCCCGGGATGCAAGGGGGTTGGTTCCCAGGATGCAAGGGGGTCGGTTCCCAAGATGCAAGGTGATGGTTTTGCAAGCGAACCGGGTGGGATCATGGAGGTAGCCGTGTGGCTTTGCATACCATTACTACTTGGGCTTTGATGTAGTTTGGGTCTAGTACCCAACTATGTTGTGTTGGTTCTAGGCAATGAAGGTGGGGGTCCTCATCATATGCAAGGTTGCCATACACGGGGCCTATGGATTGGTTTAAGGAAGCTAGTAGTTTTGACTTTGAATATTCATCAAATATTCAATTGAGACTAAAAATAATTTTTCTTTCTTGATACCTATGTTTGGCCCAAAGGCTAATATGAATATATATTTTTTATATCAACCACATACCCATATGTATGTGCAATAGCTTAAAGTGTTGGTTTAAGCACCCTCTACCTTATGTATCAATTGGATTGCTCTTGAGATTGGACATATAGAGTGTGGGATCAAAGACCTTTCCATGGTTGAGGGAGGGCTCTTGGAATTGTGTTGTCAGATTTGAACAATGGAAATGTTTTATGGGAATAGATATATTGAAGCCAAGGCAACTATTACTAACGAAATTACAATTGCGTGTATAATCTATTTTTAATTCAAAATGCTTTGCCAAGTGCAAAATCGCTTCACGAGCGATTAGTTTGTCCACTGGTATTGTTGCTACTCTATATTGAGATCGAATTGTTCTTGGAATGACATGTATCAAATTTGAAATGTTGCATCATGAAATATACACACATGTCCTTGAGACAAATACAACTCATCACCCTCACATACCTCATCATGCTAATATTAAACAAACTCCGCCTTGGGAGCCAACAAACCCTTTTCTTCCTATCAACATGGTCACACCTTCAATTCCCACCACATAGATCGTATCCCACCCTCACCCCCACACCATAAGATGCTAAGAGAACCCGAACAATGCAAAGATAGTCGATAAAACTTGCCCACAGCTCTATAAAGGAGAGCAAATTGGTTTGAGGTTCAAACACCAATTGTCATGCTTCATAGAAGCATGCATGATGAGGCTCTTTGTGCCACATAATACTAAGTGGATACCTAGTACCCAATTGTAGGCACAACAAAAGATCCAATAGGAGTGAACCATGGATTGAGAGTAGCAATAGACATATGCACAAGAGTGCAAAACAACCCTAACAAGATCGCGCAAAACAACCAGTGTTCAAGATTGAAGTCTTCAATGCCCTTCAAATGCGATTTGGCCCTTCAAAATACCTCTCTCAAAACAACCCTCCAAAACGCAACCCCAAATCGAAAATGAAGACGTTACTTGAAGTCCTCAATATAATATGCATGTCACAAGAACCAACAAGTGTAGGGCATTGTCACTACAAGAAGTGGAGTTAGATGGTTGATTCTTAATTCTTCACATTGTACTGGAAACATGTACCATATGATTCATGCACAAGTTTAATATGAGTTTTGTATTTCATTTCTATATTCTTACATTGACGTCTTCAATTTGAACGAACCCTTCAACCGAAGGGCTGAAATTTGAGAGCCCTTCAAAATGAAACTCATATGAGGGCTTCGATCTTGAACACTAAAACCAACTAGACTAAGCAGTGAAGAAACGGCCAATGAGCAACCATGGCATTGACAATGCCAACCCTACCACTAGTGTCACAACAAAACCCAGACAAAAAACCCACAAGCAACTAATAGGAGCAAGCATGGTCAAGTATACGGTAAAGTGCTCCGGTATACTAAAACCATAAATTTTTGGATCAAACACCTAGAAGTAGTAGCATGGAACCCCCCTATTGTTGTGATAGGTACTCAAATATAGAATATCAAGATGAGATCTTCAAAACCTATCATTAAAAGTACTCCTCAAAAAGAAATCGCTAAATTTGGTTTTGGACGTAGATTTCATTGCCTTAAACATTTTGAAGTTGGATTTTTTTGAATATTCCTTTAATTCCTTATAAAACCCGAGGGCATTGTTACAAAGATTTGTACAAAAATTTAATTTAAAGTAATTTTATCATGTTTTAAATAAATTTTAGACAATTACATGTTCAATATATCTACTTGCACACTACTTGCACCGTCTTCTAAAACATGTAGACTTTTCTTTAAAAAAAACATTTATCAACATGAATTGTTTGGCTTTGTTAGTCAATGTGTTTCCAAATGTTTATGATTTTTTCCTTCACAAAATTCAAAGTTAGTATATAGTTTTGAGTCATTTTCACTTAAACCTATGCAGGGTAGTGAAGTTGTGTAGTTGACCATGCTTGTAAAGCAAAGCAAAGCTAGAGATCACACTACAAACACGCCACAAACACAAGAAAATGGAGCACCCTTTACTTTGAACTCATAGCAACCACACAAACACTCTTGCAACCCCTGCATCCCCACAAAGGTCAACACGCATCAACATCTTAAACCCACCCCCAACTAGCCCAAAACCATCCCAAAGCAACACAACAAGCTAGAAAGAATGCATACTTGAGGCTGAGCGGCAACATACCGAGTGAAGCAGCTACTCACCAACACCAAGTCCCAAGCAACCCCCAAGCCCATCCAACCCACACCAACAACATTACCTTTGGAGGACAACCCCACCTACAATAGAGCGCACGTGTGAGCTTGAGACCGTCCAAAAGCACATTCAACAAAACACCAACACACCATCGCCACATCTCTAAGGTAGAGATACCATAAGTGGTTAACCACCCTCTAGCCGTGCACTAGACCCCCGTTAGAATGGTGAAGTGCCATTTCTGAAACGGATCATGGCTCGGCGGCAACTTCAATGCGTGTACACTTAGTGTAGCCAATGGGAGTCAAGTTTTAATGTACTCATGAGGTAGCTGATTTAGGTGATGTTCTGTATGGAAATGCGGATTACCGTGTTCGGTGTAGGGAGAATCTAGTGAACGAGTAGGGGGTTTGACAACTTTCCACTTTGAAAAATTGTAGAATGTTTTGTACAGGGCAAAAAAGTATGAAACAACTTGCATTCTTCATGAATCCTTCTCGTCTATCTTGGAAAATTATCTCATGATTGTCAGACCATATCTTCAATGTGAATCACCTTATTTTCACGGGTTATGGTATTTCTACCTTAAGCATCCACATGCCTAATTGGCCAAGAGCGAGAGCTAGCCTTTGGAGAATAACTCCGTGTTCAACATTGCACACCTTCAAGTCCAAGAGCACCCAATCTAGAGCACAATCTCTCTGTCACTAGAGTTACTGCCGTAGCAACCGCACAAACAAGGCCAACATACAACACAATATATCAAGGAGCCATTGCCGGCCCAAAGACTTGCCATTCAAAAAAACCAACACGACACAACATTTTGCCAAATCGCCAATCCTACACCTTGACGCTATACTGAAACCCCGGCACCTGCAAGCCCGGGCATGACATTCCCACAATAGTTAACCCACTCAGCAAAGTCAACTGTAGTTAGGATTCTGGATAAGAGAAAAAAATCAAGGAAACATTCCGAGAAGACTTAAAAGGTGATTCTTATATCATCTAGATGACTTAGATAAGTTTTATCAAGACAATCACATGATTATTTCAAGCTAGCAATTGATAAGTTTTCATTTTTAAACATGATTCTTAAGTTTTGAAGTAGCAATTGAATGATGATTTATAGGGTAAAGTCTTACGAACTCTCACAACAATACATGTAATTGTGGCGTCTCTTAACTCACACTATTTTGGTCCGAGATGACCCTAAACTATTGGATGATGGTGGAGAGATACCCAAATCTCAAGGAAGAGGTTGGCAATTCTATTCCCGGCTGTGAAATCTCCTCTCTACTTGACGGAAAACTTGCCATGTGATCAACTGCCTCCTGTGCTTTGGCGTTGGCCTGTCGGCCTTCTGTCTCAACAAAAAAACACACTATTTACCTAGGTAATTAGTCTAGTAGTGAGTTCATTCTAATTGGACCAAGTGCGGTGCAAAATCATAGGCGTAGCCATCACTCGGGGAGATCACTCCCTTGTAAAGTTGAACAACCACGTGCGAACACTTTACATCTAAAAAATCCTACTTTTTACATAAAGCATCACCAAAATGGGTCAAAATTTTATCAATTGTTTTTCATGAGTAGATATACACGGTATCTATTATATAGTAAAAAATGGTAACTAAATTTGATGATTTGTTTTTTTATAAAACATACCGTTTCTAACTAGAATGACGCAGAATTGAGCTAAAAAATTTACTACAAAAAATGAATATGACTAAAAATTTCAAAAAATATATACAAAAGATACTATCAATGGTTATGTATATTCAAAAAAAAATCATAAATTTTTAAATTATCTATGGCATTAATATAGGGGTAGCAAACTTTGTTCGCACGTGGTGTTCAACTTGACAATGGAGTGATCTCCCCGAGAGCCATCATCAATAGTCTTGCGTAACATATCACATTCTAATGTCTTTACCAAAGCCAAGGGCAATTGGTGTAGTCAATGATCTTGTGTTCATTAAGCTCTTTTAATGTAACTTGAAAAGGTAGTGTAGCCATCCTTCCAGGATTCCCAATTTTCATTTATTAATTATTGTTTAATTACATTGTCTAACAATGGTCTTTTACTTGGTCTTGCCAAAGTAACCATGATGTTCATGAATTGCGATAATAGGCCAAAGCACATATGTGGGTTAACAAATCATGGCATGATTCAGTAATTTATTCTCTTTAATTTTGAATTCAATTTATTCTCACGCTCTCTTGCTCAATAGTCTTTTGGATGCTCATTCCATTGTTATGTCCCAAGACTATTGGCTAGTGTGTTCAATTATTATATCTTGACTAATTCAAGATTACCACTCTAGCATATTAGAGCGAAATCACTTTAATACATCCAATGAGAGCACAATACTTACTGGAATTCCAACCATCAAATCTTCTTGCCTTCTTGGTCTCTTCACCGCCAATGTTCTCAGGCAGTTGTTCACTCGTTTCCTGCCAAAGGTTAGGAAGGTGGAACCTATACAGTTTGTAACTATGAGATCATACCCTCCTCATATTCTTTATCTCATTATCCTTTGATTCTTTCTATCTAATCGTGAATTCATCAAGTCATATTACAACGACAATATACTAGTTCCTCAGTATGTAAATGGATATTCAATTTCAATTTTTATGTCTCTCACTTAGAATATGGCCTAATTAAATTTTCTTTGATTCAACCAAGTCTTTCAAGGTCCACGGTCTCTTCAATTACTAGGGTAAAATTAACTATTCAGTGCAGGATGTTGCAGACAATTGACCTCAGACATGTTCAATTTTTTCAAGTATGATTACTTCTAATTTTCTCTCTCACTTCTCCAATTTGGACAAGAAATTTTCTCACTCATAACCTCTCAATATAATGTGCAACTTGTGTTTAATTACTTAGAGTTACTATCTATCAATTTCATCTCCATATCCACGCAATAGTCTGCCCTGGAAGTTAGGACTCACCCTTCTTCCTCAAGATTCCATAAATGAAATAAGCACATACTCTATGATAACCTCTTCAAAGGACAGTGAATCATTCTTTCATCAAACTTCAGACAATAGTAAAGACATATAGCGGTTTAAGTAACACTTTCCAACCTAGTGAAACCATAGCCTTAATCGTATTATGGTTGTTTCCAACATATCAAAATATTAAGGCTCCAAATACGAAGAACAATATTAATATGCCATTGTGTATGTGTATTTGCTTGTGCAATCTGATCTCTAGCTCTATTGTGCTTCAAAGTTATTATGGTGGATGGTTGTCGCTAATCAATCTGAGAGCTAGAATTACATGTGACCTTACCTACTAGTGAGCACACGCACAATAAAAACAATTACTCATGTTGCACTTCTAACCCCACCTCAACCACATAGCCATTTATGTTCTATAATGTCCAAACAACCTATTGAACTTTTGTTAGTAAAATATGAACTCATGAGTAAGACGCTATTACACTGCATAATTTTGAACAATAACATGTACTAATTGGGATAATCACTGTAGTGAATAGTGGAGAAGTTAATTACAAGCCTTAACTACAAAATGTTAACTACATTGATATGTGCAATTAGGTTGCCCCATGCTAATATATCAACATTTCACACTATTTAAATAATTACTACAATAGTTACAAAATACAATAACTACTATAACTTATATATTGTAGTATCTATACATATTAATGAACAAAGTGATATATTTTTGCAATCTAATTTTCACCCAAGGTAAGCGGATGGGTAAAAAGGCAATCTAATTGCACACACTAGTGTAATGAACAGGGAGAACCGACTACAATTTGCAGATGAATTGGTTGAGTTTGAGAAATAACCGGTTCAAGTTCAAGTCTTCAAGAAAATTGCAGATCATTTCAGAGGAATCTATAGAATACACCTCAAATTAATGAAGAAACCTTGAGATCACAACATGTGACTGGTAGGGCTTGGAAACACTAGGATTTTGACCCATTATGCCCAGAAATCTCCCCAAACACTGTACCAAAGCTCTATGAGGTCCAAGTACCGAGTCTTGATAAGTTGATATAAGGTAGAAATACCCAAACTGGTTAACCACCCTCTACCCGTGCAGTAGACCACCGTTAGAATTGTGAAGTGCCATTTCTGAAACCGATCATGGTGAGGTTGGCAACCTCAATGTGTATACACTTAGTTTAGCCAAATTTAGTCATGTTTAATGTACTCATGAGTTAACCGGTTTAGGTGATGTTCTGTATGGAAATGCATATTACCGTGTTCGGTGTAGGGAGAATCTAGTGAACGAGTAGGGGGTTTGACAACTTTCCACTTTGAAAAATTGTAGAATTTTTTTGTACAGGGCAAAAAAATATGAAACAACTTGCATTCTTCGTGAATCCTTCTCATCTATCTTGGAAAATTATCTCATGATTGTAAGACCATATCTTCAATGCGAATCACCTTATTTTCATGGGTTATGGTATTTTTACCTTATCTGATATTAGTACAAGCTTAATCAAATCGCCATGGTGTAGGGTGGGTCTTGGATAAGGTATTTGGGTGCGTGCCAGGAGGTACCAGGTTTGATCCTGGCTTTGTAACTACCAAGCAGTGTTCAAGATTGAATGCCCTACAAACGCGATTTGGCCCTTCAAAATATACCTCTCTCAAAACAACCCTTCAAAATGCAACCCCAAATTGAAAATGAAGATGTCACTTGAAATCCTCAATATAATCTACTTGTCACAAGAACCAACAAGCGTAGGGCATTGTCACTACAAGAAGTGGAGTTAGATGGTTGATTCTTAATTCTTCACATTGTACTGAAAACATGTACCATATAATTTGTGCACAAGTTTAATATGAGTTTTATATTTCATTTCTATGTTCTTGGATTGACGTCTTGGATTTGAACAAGCCCTTCAAAATGAAACTCATATGAGGGCTTCAATCTTGAACATTGCCACCAAGCCTCACAATTCTCTGCCTCTCTACATGTGGACACTTAGTTGAGATTGGACGACATGCTCTGCTGCTAGAGGTAGACTGCAGGCCCCTACGAACCAAAAGGTATCGTGCTAGATGAGATAAACATCAACATTAGGCATGCAGTAAGTATCACGTTAGATGAAGTGAACATCAACATTAGGCATGCAATAAGTACCAAGCTAGATGAGGTAAACATCAACATTAGGCATGCAGTAAGTACCAAGCTAGATGAGGTAAACCTAGTCGGTAAATTCTTAGAAGCTCAAATGCGATAAGCATACTACAGCTTGCTCTTTCACTTTCCCCAAAAGAAACCACCTTTAACAAGAGGCACCTAGCTTTGTCCCTCAACCATCCTCCATAAACCCAACCCAGGTTTACGATTTAATTTTCACCTTTGGCCCAAGGGCGAAATAACTATCACTCTTTAGGAACCTATAGTTGGTGTTCTCCTTATTTCTTTCACATATCCTTAATGTCACGATAATTGTATGGAACCATAACATTATTCATATCCATAACAATGTTATGTGCATGGGGGGTTCACTCCATGTCAAGTTGAACATCACGTGCGGACAAAGTTTGCTACCCCTATATTACATGCCATAGATAATTTTAAAAATTATGATATTTTCTACATATACATAACCATTGATAAAATATTTTTGTATATTTTTTTGAAATTTTTAGTCATCTTCATTTTTGTAGTAATTACTGTAGTTCAATTCTGCATCATTCTAGTTAGAAATAGTATGTTTTATTTTAAAAAAAGATCATCAAATTTGGTTACCATTTTTTACTATGTAATAGATACCGTGTATATCTACTCATGAAAAAAAAATTGATAAATTTTTGACCCATTTTGGTGATGCAACTTACCAAAAGTAGATTATTTTTGGTCGCACGTGGTATTCAACTTGACAATGGAGTGACCCCCCCCGGTGGTTATGTGGGACTAACAATATTCCATAGAATATTACCGAATATTTCCCACTGAATGTGGGAAATATATAGGAACATTATGTGGAATAATGTCAGTCCCATAGAACATTATTATGGATTTGAATAATGTTATGACACCGAAACCATAAAATGAATCAAGACTCAGGGATTTGTGGTGCAAAAGGATTTGCAAGAAGGTTCATCTCTTCTTCCACCCTAGCCACTCTCCCCAAAGTTGACCACTCTAGCACCATGCACCTAGCATTCAAATATCGTACTTGTTAGTTATTACAAGAAATAGAGCCTAAAGTGCAACCATTTGAATACGGAAGTTCAGCGTTACTTTTTTGGGTTGAAGTATTGTTGTTTTATAATTGTGGCATTCTTCATTCCACAAATCGAAACCCATTCCACTCGTTGCATGCAAACTCGATACCTCCGTTGCCTCCCATCCAGGAGTATCCCCAGGGTGCACTTTTCATAACACGTATGAGTATACATGAGTGCACAAAAGGGGTATCAATTTGAACTATTCCGTGCTACATATACATATGCTACACAAATTATAACTCATAATTATGTACATGTATGAAGGACCTTTAGAAAATATACAACATCTGCACTTGTATGGTAGGGTCACTTATTGAGGCTCATTTATTTGATAATATAGAGGAGGATGAGGAGTGTGATTATGATCACATGTGGATTGATGATTCTAGTGCACAAGATGGTGACAAGGAAAATTGTAGTGTTGGAGAAGACAATTCAAACATGTGCAAAGATGTTGTCATAGAGACATGATTGATGCGATCGCGAGTTGAAAATGTTTTACATGAAGATGTGGAGTTGCAAAGTGAGCTTCGACATGCCTTGGATGTTCTAATTGATGAACATGAAAATGTTGAAATGCCCTCTCGATCCAATGTAAAGTTCATTGTGGTAGGGGAGTCTAGAATTTTCAAATGTACATTTGTTAGTCAATTGAATGGCAATCCAACTTTATCTAAAGGTCAATTGACTTGGATCAAGGATAGCATATTATATATGAAGCCTAAACTCCTGACCGCCGCAAATCATGATATGTTAAATCTTGGTTGTGATTGTGAAGTATATTTATTAAACACACCTGAAACTAGAACTGTAAAAAAAAACATTGTAGACCAAAGAAATTAGCTCCAATTAAAGTTTGGTTTATTGGGAGGGCTTATAAGATGTGTAGAAAATTTGGTAATTGTTGGGTGCAATATAGGGATCCAATTGACTTGATGAACCATCCATCAAGCATGGAGATTGGTTCATGTTGGTATCGAAAAGGAACCAACAATAAGTGGACTACGATCTTACAGATCATTCGATGATAGATTTAGAAACAATAATTGCATTAGCAATTATAACATATACATTGTAGTTACATCCAGGGGGATGAAAAAGTCTTTAATGATTTTATTAAATGAATGCCATGGTTATACATTATACATATGACATGGGTTCATTATTATTCATAAGTATATTTGTATACTTATGTTAATGACTATATATGAATGTAATTTTTTTTACATGTACATATTGTTATTTGCATTTTTATCATTGAAATTGTATGTGTACGGCTGATTTTACGAGAGAAAAAAACTTGTATATAGGGTTCTTGGGTTTTAATGAGAAGTGCACCCCCCGAGGAGAGTACCAAATCATTATTCTATGGAGAGGGCGCCCCTATTGCTGAAGGAGTTGCATCCACTTTGGCCCCATATCATGGACATATAACTTATGATCCTCGTGTTCTAGATTACATAGGATTCAAAAGCTTTTAGGCTCTCTCAAAGAAGGAATGAACCTATCGATTCGTCCCTCATTGGAGGACTTATGTATAGCTCTATCATCAACTATGAGTTTGATGTTGTTGCATAACATAATTCAACGACGTGGGTCCTCATAATATAACGGTGGGATGTTGGGAGTTCAGCCTAAAGCTGAATCTCCCTACGCAGCTTTTCGAGCATCCACCTGTTACATTTGGAGGGCCCCACAGAACGAAAGTTGCACGCTAAGTGATGTTATGTGGAGTTGTCGTGGGATTCCTAATGACCGTAACTCGATCAAGCAAGATCCGAGTTTTGTTGGTGCTTCATCCTCGATTTGCTATTGCAACACAAACTTCATGATGTGAACCTCATTGGTAGAAGATGGAAAACATCAACACATAAATGCCTCGACGTACAAGTAGATCCTGGAAAAGGCCCTGCAATTAGGGTTGCTACTCAATGTCATGCCTCAAGTGCAAAGCACATGAGGTACCCGGATGCAACTTAGGAAGTAAAGTTAAAGAGCTGGTAGTAGTATCATGACTCCGTTCGTTTCCCCTCAATCCCTTTTCGAGGTGAGTATCATAGTCCTCCAACTTATCATCGCATGGCCACTGCCGGGAGGTACAAAAGGCTAAGCTTATATATAGCTTCTCAGCTCACATTTTATTGGCTCTACCCCGCTCTTGATTTCATTGGCATCTTATGTCCATAACTTTGTCCTTGAATGACTGCGTCCATATGAGCAGACGAGAGTGGTGAGTGGATGAAATTGTCTTGCACAAGTAACTTTAGAATCAATCCGTTGTCATTTCTAAGTGTCTTTTTACCCCCCTCTACGGGAGAGCCTAGTACTCTATGGAGGGCACACAAGAGCGGGGGAAAGATGATGGAAACTAAAAACTCCTTCATGAGTTGGCAATTCTTTGTTGTTGCTAGGCGAGTAACATGTTTCATGCTTGGAATGATTCTCTAACTCTAAGGCAAAGCTATACATACGCAATGGGAGTATATTTCATAGAAAGGTGTTGATCATATGCTATTAGCAAGCACTATAGGGATCACATGATATTGAACTTACCACTATATTGCATGGATGGATTCGCACTCAACAAAGTTCATACATTAGTAATTCATCTTTGTAGATTCTACATTCATCTAGCAGAGGAGAACTACCATAGGCACATAGACGGTTTAGGATTTCTGAATCCTTAAACAAATGATGGATAATCTTAGAAAATGTAAGAATATTTTGGTTGATGAACTTTTAGAATTTTATTGCAAAAACAATTAAGGTGTTCAAAAGGCTGAGCTATAACGAAACATGATTCCAAATATATGCAATAGTTATAATATACATGGCATAGTATACTTGTTCATCAAATCATTTTGAGATAAATCGAATCAATGACATTTTGAAATATGAGTAGAAACCTAAAGTTATTATGAACTCAAAACAAATTAAATGTACAAACATATGAGTGTTCTCATATAATTCCCTTGTAAAAAAATGAATCAACAACTCTGCCATAGCCATGAAATCAACAAACAATGCATTTCTTGAAGCCTCCTCTACCACGCAAAATATGAGGCCAAAACATCCTCACTGCCGGGATATATTAAAACCCGTATTGTCTTCAATGCCAGCTTACTGGCATCCTTGTTAGAAACCCTAGCTAGATTTGTCCCACGCCCCTCACTAGAAGAAATCTTGTCTATTTCAACCCTCCTTGTGACTAGGCCATCAAGACTAAACCAAGAAAATGCATAAACAAATCAATTCGGTTGGGAATCGGGTGGCACCTTCCACTAAGAAAATGCATAAACAAATCAATTCAGTTGGGAATCGGGGGGCACCTTCCATGGGTACACCACGGATACCTTCCGGTTGCCTACCAATTGAATTGTTTATGCATTTGTTGCAATGGCCAAGGGTTGAAATGGACACGATTTCTTCTAGTGCCTCTTTGTGTGGATGTCTTTGTCTAAGTAATCCAACATGAGGGTCCACATTGTTGTTTGGTCTTCCACCTGATGCTTCACCCATGAGTTGACAAAAATTGTGCAATACACAACACGCATACACAATTTTTGGAAGTTTCTTCATTAAACATATAGCTGATTTAGGAATGCACCATCGACTCTTGAGCAACCCAAAATATTGTATATATATTATTATTTGGTGAAATAACTCAATTTTGGTGTTTGGACATTATAGAGCATTCACACCATTACTCGGTAGAATTTTAGAAAAACATACAAATTATGGAGCATTGTGCATCACCAAATTGTAAGTGCCACTGCATTCAATATTGAGCATAGCATTGCCTTGGCAAATGTATGGGAAAACCAGTAACTATTTTCCAAACCGGATTGAGAATCAACCCTCCCTATATTTAATAATAGATTGTAGAAGTGCATGTTAGTTGATAGTTCAACTAGGTAAATAGCTCCGTGTTAAAAGAGATTGGACCACGAATTCAAATATTACTAACTATTCTAAACTTAGTGGTGAACACAATTGGGGACATGTGTATTGAGTTCAAAAATCAACAAACATGCACTTTTGATAATCATAATTAAATCAAACGAGGTCTTATTTTCAATTCGGTTTTTGCATATGTTTCATTGTAGATTTGCTATGGCAATATGAGTTTTGTTGTGTGAATCTAATCAATAAAAGTTGGAGAACATGAAAAACAAACCTAATAGCACCCACATACCTTAAAGCCTAGTAAAACAAACTTGACCCACTTACCTCTCCCATTGCTTGGGTGTTGGTGGCAACGGCATGTGCCCGTGTCAGCCGATTTCAATCTGGGTGGGGCAGGCTCGACAATTGAAATGCCCTTGGCTTCATGTGCCAGGGCTAATAGAAGATGAGCTTATTTGGAATTCCGTTCAATTAAGAAAATGTAGGAATTCGAACAAAATACAAAAAGAAGTTGTGATTTGAAGTCACTTTGCAAAAGATATAATATTTTTTTCTTCCAACAAGCTCTTCCAAGGGGATGTAAGAAGTTTGAAGAAAACACGTTATGAATATATTTTCACAGCTTGATTGTGCAAAGAATAAGTTTTTTATAATAATATAATAATTGAGTTGTGTTTATCTAAGAAAGGTTAGGATATCAAACATGCTTTCACCTCCAAAATGATTCTAAGGTTTGAAATAGTTTTGCATGAGTTATGCACAAATACATACAACATGAGTACCAAAGCTTCATCTACAGTTCATGTATCCCACATGGATTGTGGACACTTCACCAAACTACCTCCTCAATCACACCCCTAATTGGAGTGTCCAACCGTGCACTTGCGGGAGTGGACATTAGGGTGATGCCCATATGTTGTAAGGTGGCGAGCGATGGCCGTTCACTAGCTATGGCAATGGCCACCCTAATGGGAGAGGCTAAGCGCGTGAGTGCCGCTACAAAGGTGCTAAAGGGCCACCCAAATGGGAGGGTGGCTAGGTGGGTGAGTCGTTAGAGAGGTCTTCAATGACCACATGAACCCTTATAGAGTGGATGTTGTCCCAAAAGGAGCCCCATGTTGCCTTGCAAGTTCATGGACGCTCCTTAGGGCACAAAAATTTGATATCTTAGTTGATTTAGGTGGATGAGCTATTGTTGGAAGATTCCTCTCAAGGGCTCTCCAATGCGATAAAAATTGTGCATGTCAAACAAGGGATGCGGCATGCAAAGCCCACCAAGTTTGTCTAGGCATTTAACCCCATAATTGATATTTGGCCCAACTTTAGATAGACATTGCATTCTTGATAGTTAGGTGGGGGCTTTGCATGGAGAACCAGAGGTTAAGCTTAGTACGAGTGTGGATTTATAGTGAAGTCAAGGGGGTGGTGTCCTAGGACTTCCCCCACTCCCAAGGCCACTGTGTTAATCCCAGTGGATACATTTGGGCTCTTTAATTATCCCACCAGTATGTAGCATTATTGAACTCATGCATGAAGAGTTCCAAGATGTAGGAGCCCTGAGTGATAATTGTGGCTAGAGGGGAGTTATGGGCATCTCCATAAACCAAAGGTTAACTGACTCTAGGCCTTGAACCCTGACCGCAAGGGGTTTACAGTTTGCACTAGTCAGCATAGTCATGCACTCTACATTTAGGTTTTGAGGGATCAAGGCCAATGTTTGTGTTGCCATTGGTGTGCGTGGTTGGCAACATCACAAATCCATTGAGTTTCATCATGCAACCACCATTGATACACAACCGACTACCTTTAAGCCAATTGTGGGTTTGGGATGTGACACCCACTCAACTTGTATAAAGGGAAGAGATTTTCCTCCCAATCTTACACTTGATTCAATGTTCATCATGAAAACCTCTTACCTACCGAATGGGTATCAATAAACAAGTGGAAATTGTTAAATCTTCAAAGAAAAACTACTAAAACAATTAAATCAAATTTGTGAAATGTTGCAATTGATTTTTGACAAATTAGTTATTTGGCATGAATGTATTTTATTCGGCTCAATATGCATACACAGAGATCTCACCAAATTATGTGAGGACTCCAGTTGTATGGATGTGATCTTCAAATCAATACCAACAAGTTCAATTGAACATTGTTCATGAATATGAGATGAAGTTTTGAGCCTTTTAGGGTACGCTCGCACTCGCACGCGCGCGCGCACACACACACACACAAATCTATCAAGAGAGAGAGAGAGATTCTTAATAAGTTGAAACTTGATTTAAAATCAACACTATTGAACAATAGAGACATAAATTTACTGCACATATCATAAACTAATTCTTGGGCTACAAATTACCTGATTTTTCCACCCATTTTCATTCCTCTTCAAACAAAAGTGAGTCATAACAAAAGTTTCAGGCAATCATCAATGAATCCTTTAGGCAGAGCCTCACTTGACAGAGTAAAATTTTATATATATAATTTTTTTGGTACACTAGCATGAATGGGGAATTCATTTTTCTTTACCATGATCATGTTTTACCAAGTTTCAAGGTAAGATTACTTCCTTCCTTTCGGAGGGTGGGCTCTTTTGCAGAGCCTAGTCAACTTTTGCAAGGATGTGAGGTGTTTTATGGATATTTGGTGTATATATTTCATGAGCTTTTGGATGTCCTTTGAAGGTATGTTGAGGTTCTTAAGTGCTTTTATTTAGTTTTTTTTATTGAGCCTCACATGAGTAAGAGGCACCTTGTTTACCTATGAAGCCTCGGCCTTCAAGTTTGGTAGCTTGGACCATAAATATACTATTGACAAGTGATCATGACCACCACTTTATATCCTTTCATTGGTTGAGAAATGAGTGGTGGCCCTACTTTATTTTATAAATATCACCATAAATAAGAGGGAGCATGTCAAAAAATGAATGAAAAAGTGACATGATATCCTAGATGTTCATAAATGGATAACGTTTGGTGGTCACCTGGATTGTACGGCGTAAGAAACCGAATAAATTATCTCATAAAAAAAGTGATCATGTCAATATATATAAGGTACATTTTATCCTAGTAATGTATATTTTAATAATAATAATTTAATATTTCCCTCTTTTAAAGTATTTGTTAATTCTATTATCATTTGAAACACTATGTCCCGTGACCACGGCTTTAAGAAAGTGATGTGAAATTCACTTGCTCATGGTCTTCGGACCACACACCATGACCATGAGAAACTCGAAGTCATTTTTTCCTCACGGCCCTTAACTCATAACAATAAATGCTGCCAGTCGCACTAGATTACTGGCGCCAACTCATCACCAATCATATCTAATCTGCCAGTGATGTGGCATCCATGACTGGTGAAAAATGTAGTGAATATCATTTTCATTACCACTGGTGGTGAGTCATTCAAGCTGAATGTATTATTATTATTATTATTATTATTATTATTATAATACTGATCATTCCTGTAAAAATAACTACACTAAATTTGATATTTAGAGTCATATGGTATTTAACATCACTAGGTAAGTTGTCGGATGACACTTCTTATGAAAAAGTGAACAAATGCTGTCATGGATGATGGATGAGTTCTCCACTGCCCAAAACCCTACCATCTCTTGTCAGCAACTTGTGATGAAATACCGTGATGAAATATTGTCATGGATGATTGAAATTTGGATGAAAAATCACTTGGTAAGTGATAGAAATTGCAACACTGTATATCTATAATCCCCAAAAAAACTTACAAGGAATGACAAATAATGTTGGGTTAACACTTAGTGTTGGTGACACTACACCCGCGGTTTACAATTACTATTGAGCAAGACAATTCACAACATTATTTAGATCCATAACAATGTTATGTGGGACTGACAATATTCTGCAAAATATTCCATCATTCAGGCTGAATGTGAGAAATATTCTTCATAATATTGTCAATCCCATAGAACGCTGTTATGGATTTGAATAATAATATGTTAGAATTGGTGACACTAAATATCATATTTAGTGTATCATGGAACAAACAACAATACTAAGATATGTACAGGCTCAGACCATATGATGGGTGAGTTAGAAGAAAACACACTACATGAAGAGATAGATCTATCCATGAAAGATCACTTAAGGTCATGAGGGCTTAAAGCATTACTTTAAAATTTTCTATTTCAAGCAAGGTAGATAGCTTGGAAAATTTTCAAAAAAAAAATCATAGATTAGCAAATCAATACAGAGTCTACAAAAATAATACTCCAAAAAAAACAAAAAAAATTGCATGTAACCTACATATTTGCAAAGTTGTTGTAAGGAAAGAGCTTTTTACTGTCAACTATGGGGATTTGTTGATGTTGGAATGCTAAGTGAGAATCACCACAAAATCAGCCTTATTGTGAGTGAGGATCTTCTATTAAATGAAGGTGTTGTCTCCCTTCTTTGGATCACTTTTAGCACAACCTCGTTGAGTGGATAGATCCCTAATTAACACTTATGATTTTTACCAAGTAAAGATGTTAATGTTCTATAATGACCAAACAACCAATGTGACCTTTGTTGGCCAAAAAATGAAAAATATTGTATATAGTTGTAGCATTGCGCAATTTCAAATAGCAGTGACACTAAATACAATATTTAGTGTAGTAGTGTATATTATACCTCTATATATTGGCAATTTTATTTAAAATAGATGTTTGAGCGTGCACCAAAAACCTTGACAAGGCAACACCACAAGCTTACACGTCACCCTCTACATATGTATAAGCTTTATTTATTGAAAATATAAAAAATGAGGCTTAGAAAGTCTCTTTCACGTTGCCTTCATGAAGGCCCTTGACATGTATATAGAGGGGGACAATCGCATAGTCAACACTAATGACAACAATGGTAGTCGTGCCACACCGGTTGCAATGTCCAAGTTGGCCAAGGCATTTGTGGCAGTCTTGTTGTCGCAACCCATACTAGCTCCCCTTAATTAACTTGGTCATTTTTTCCAACTCTAGCAAGGATTACGAGCGCTAACCCTTCGCATTCCACCATGCTAATGGTTCGCTCCCCATACCGCGGACCTTATAGTTCATAGGAGGGGAACCAACCCTCCTATTTTGCTTTTGGGACTCAACCCTTAATCGGTAACCAATTCTTAGATGTGGACTTCCATCCATGGAAGTCCAATCTTATGTTGATCATCGCATTGCCGGAGCAACACTACAACAACCCGAGCCATATTAGGCAACTATGCCCCCACATTGGGCCCATGCCCATGGAGGCCATGCCGTTCGGCCTCGGGTGGGTTCAGCCACACCACCTCACCCATATAAGCCTCTAAGACTCTAGGTAGGGCCCCTATCCCACCGTCAAGTAACCTTTTGCCTCTCTCCCAACAGTTGGGGCCAAGTAGACATTTTCCCTTAGCCACTGAGGCTGGAAGCCCCCAGCAGCTTCAGAACACCATAACTTCTTTGTTGGTCTCTAATTCTAACAATCGATCACTCCATTATCATCTATGTTTCACATAGATGCCGATGAACTACTCGCTTACCCCATTCAGATAAGTATTGAGGAATTTATACATGTTCAAAGCTTCGCAATCCCGGGAGCCACTCCCAGGCCACTGTTGTACCAGGGCGTTGTCCCGGGACATTGCCCCAATCAAATTGTCATATATCCTAGCTCACACCTCCAATTGAGGTGTTCTTGAACATTCTAGAATTGGCACGTCATAAACTACGCATAGCTTATGGCCTTACCCTTGTGCCTCTTAGTCTCCGTGGGTGGAATTCAATCCCAATGCCCGGGGCCCTCACCCACACTAGGATCACTTGGGCCCTCTCACCAACGGCGCCACAAGTCCGGAGTGTCACTCCGGGGTCCCCTTTGTGCTCATGGTGTTTCGGGCACTCCTCATGGAGAGGTACGCGACACTTGTCAACATACTTAAAATCATTGGACGCAAATGTTGCAGCGCAATGTAACAAACCTCTAATTCCTTGTTGGAAGTTTCTTTGGCATGAACCACCCAACCACGAGGTAAGATAAAAAAGTCCTTACTCTTGCGCAAGAGCCCTTTATATACCTCCCCACCATGCCCGGTTGTCTTAAGTTTATCTAAAGTAAAAACAAGTTCAACTATAATGAACTCTATGTTTTTTCTTAAGTAAAAAGCAAGTTCAACTATAATGAACTATATTCTATGTTTTTACTTTAAACTCATTCTAGACTACCGTTATCTTAGTTCTAGTCAACATGTACCAATAATGGCCCATGTTACACTCCTCCCCATTTAACTTTGAGCGTCTCTGCTCAAATGGGACACTATCTCAAACTCCCAAGCCATCGGCTTGCTTTCGTTTGTGATTGCTTCTTCTATTGATCTTATTGGAAACACTAACACTCTCAACACCTTTATTTTGTGTTAGCCGTTCCTGTGAACGTGCCACGGTGTCCCAATATTCTTTGAGCACTTCTGAACTCAAATTCTTTTCTGGCTCCCAAGAATTATGTTCAAGTCCATATCCAAGCCACTTAATGAGGTAAAATTTCTGAGGCCTCGTACGACTACCTCTTACCTCATGTGTAAGAACGCGTTCGACTTCGAACGACAATTCATCATCTTCTAGGATTGGTGGTGGCGGAGGCTGTACTTTGCCAGAAGTCATGTATGACTTTAGAAGTGAGATATGAAATACATCATGTATTTTCAATGTCTCTGGCAATTCCAATCTGTAAGCCACTTTGCCCACCCTTTTTAATACCTTAAAAGGACCAATCCATCTAGGTAGCAACTTCCTTGCTCCTGGCATCTTTAACTTAATGTTAGATGTACTCAACAACACTTGAGTTCCAACATCAAAAGAGATTTCACGTCTCTTTGTATCAGCATAGGACTTCTGTCTATTCTGTGATGCTAGCAAATGCTTCTTAGCCTCTTGCATAATACTAGACATCGATTGCACTAAGTCCTTTGCAGCAGGGACATGGCACCTGTTGATCCCAAAATTCAAAGGTGTCAAGGGATGCTGACCATGATTCAACATAAAAGGAGTAGTTTGAATGGATTCTTGCCAAACATTATTGTATGCAAACTCAACCAAGGATAAATAAATATCCCAGTCATCTTGAGTTGGCCTAACATAATGCCTTAGCATATCTTCTAGAATCCTATTAACTCTCTCCGTCTGCCCATCTGTTTGAGGATGAAAAGCCGTAGACATAGCTTGTTTTGTGCCCAAAACATTACATAGTGCAACCCAAAACCGACTAGTAAATCGAGTATCTCGATCACTAATTAGCTTTCTAGGAAGACCATGATGCTTATACACAAAATCTATGAATAATCTCGATGTTTCTTCTGCAGTAACGGTGGTCACTGTGGCTATAAAATGAGCCATCTTGCTCAATTTATCCACACACACCAATATTGCATCATGCCCTTGTTTTGTGGGAGTTAGTCCAGTGATAAAATCAAGACTAACACATTCCCACTTCCTTTCAGGAATTTCTAAGGGTTGCAATAATCCTGCCATCTTCGTAGTAGAGGCCTTACTACGTTGACAAACATCACATGTATTCACATAAGTCTTGACATCATCCCTCAATTTTGGCCACCAAAAATTGGTCTCAACTTGTTTCAAGGTCTTCGTAATACCCATATGTCCACTATAAAAAACATCATGACATTCAAAGAGTATATCTTTACGAAGGGAGCGCACATCGGGTACTACAATTGCATCTTGGTACCACCAAATGGCATCTTTGAAAACCAAGTTTGCTAAATTAACCGGGTCCTTAAACCACGGGTCTAAAGCATACCCTGCAATGATCTTATCAAAGAATTCATTGTCGAACCCAGGGGAACTTTTTCTAGTGTTGGTCATCTCAATAGGAGCACTCCTCCCAGTGTCGGCCGCCACTGGTTGGAAGCTACGACTTGAAGCGCTTCTTGTCAGTAAGGCTAACCTGACCCGCTTTTCATCCAATGGGTTCCTGCTTAATGGATCGGCGACATTGCTTCTCCCAGGACGATACTCCCATCGATAATGAAAAGTTTGCTCCAAATACTCTAACCATCGAGCCTGACGCCTTGACAAATTATGTTGTGACTTTAGATAGGTCAATGGGTTGTGATCTGTAATCACTACACATTCTGAACCTTCTAAATAACAACGCCATGTTCGTAAGGCGTGCACAACGGCTGTCAATTCTTGTTCACCTATGGTATAGTTTCTTTTGGCAGGTGTAAGCTTGCGGCTTTCAAACGCAATTGGCCTACCTTTCTGTAAAAGAATTGCCCCTATACCCAACAGGGAAGCATCACAAATGACTTCAAATCTTTCACCAAATATTGGTAAATTCAAAACAGGCGCGTGAGTTAACGCATGCTTAACCCCTTCAAAAGACTCTTGACATTGTTCAGTCCAAATGTACTTCACATCTTTTCTTGTCAAATGAGTCAAAGGAGCGACTAAGGTTGAATAACCTTGAATAAATCGACGGAAATAATTACTAAGACCCAAGAATGAACGCAATTGACTTACATCGTTGGGCCTTGCCCATCTAGTCACCGTATCAATCTTTCGAGGGTCAACTTTAATTCCATCCTTACCCACCACATGGCCAAGGTATTCTAACTCACTCTTTGCAAAGTGACACTTAGTCAACTTAGCATATAATTTGTTCTCGCGTAGTATATTGAATACTTTGCGTAAATGCTCAAGGTGTTCTTCTTGTGTCTTTGAAAACACCAATATATCATCAAGATATACCAAAACAAACTTTTCCAAGTGTTGTTGAAAATTTTTATTCATCACCCCTTGGAAAGTTGCAGGTGCATTTGTCAATCCAAAACTCAAAACTTTGAATTGATAATGGCCAAAAGGCACTCTAAATGCAGTCTTAGGTACATCTTCTTCTGAAATTCGAATTTGATGATAACCTTGAGCCAAGTCTAATGAACTAAACACACGAGATCCGGCCAATTGATCCAATAGATCATCAATTCTTGGCAATGGATATCGATTCTTTATGGTTAGTTTATTCAAAGCTCTATAATCTATCACCATTCTTAGTCCACCATCTTTCTTTTTAACAAATAAGATTGGTGATCCATAAGGTGAAGAGCTTGGTTCTATCCACCCTTTGTGGATATATTCTGTAATTTGCCTTTTGGCTTCTTCAATCTCCAAAGGACTAAGTCTATAAATAGGTCTAAAAGGTGGTTTATGACCTTTTTCTAATGGTATAGTATGGGCCATCTCTCTCTCTGGTGGAAGCCCTGCAGGTATGGGTTGAAATATATCTTCATATTCCTTCACCAAAGACCCTACAAGGTTATTTTCCAACCTTGAAGATGATTCTTTATTGTGCACCTTTTTCAAATGAATGAGTAAAGGTGTACAACCTTTCTTTATTGCCCTCTTGAATTGCAAAGCTGATAACATGTTGCCTTGAGGCATGGACTTCTTCTTGCTTGTTACCACACTTTGAATTGTGATTTTCTTATTGCCCTTATGCAATATACAAGCTTTAGAATCATAATCAATGTGGGCTCTATGCTTATTCAACCAATTATCTCCCAAAATCAAGTCAAAGCCATCACTTAATTTGATAACCAAACAAGAGACTTGAGATTGGTATTGTTGAATTTTCACATGCACATTGACGGTCCCTTCCATGTCAACTTCCAATCCATTTCCCAATATCACTTTACCATTATTTTCTTTCACATGCAAACCAATGCGTTTGACATATGATAAACTCAAATAACAATGACTAGCAGCGGTATCTACTAAAATATGCCCATCTATTCCAGAGACTTTCCCTGAAAATTGCATAGTTAGACCTTTAGTCGAAATGTAATTCAAGAGTCTAGGTTGAGGTGGATCGTAATAGACTTGCCATATGATTTTCTTTGTCAATCCAAAACCATCTACATAAGTGTGTTTACACTCATGTAATAATTGAAATCTTGACAATAATCTATTGTGGCCTTGACCCTTTTTCTTTTCCACTAAAATGCAAGCACTAGTCTCAAAGGGTTTTTTGCTTTTACCCTTTACGTAAGCACTTACATACTTGGCTAGGTTTTCGGAATATGAATCAATAAGTAAACAATGACCAAAAACCTTGGAATCTTCACTAAAAAGTGTATCTAGTGGGCTTCGGAGATAAGAAAATTGGTTAACTTTATTCATACCAAAGTTCAAAGAATCAAGTACAAAATCAAATGACTTGCCAATCTTTGCCTCTAAGATTTGAACAAGATAATCCAAAAATTCTAATCTTGATCTCCTTTCTACCTCAACAGATTGCCCACAATCTTTCTGTTGAGGTTCTAAAAATCCATTTCCGCTTTGTCAATAGTGGAATTAGACTTCTTAGGGCAAGTATTAGCCCTATGGCCCTTTTCTTCACAAAAGTAGCATTTCCCTTCTTTCTTTAAGGCTACAATTCTTTTGTAGTCAATCTCCCTACCATTAGTGAACTTCATGGTAGATTTCTTTTGATTTTTGATTGGACCACCTACTCCTATAGAAGGAGTCTTTTTCTCACCGTTCTTAGTAGATGCAATCCCTAACCCAGATTTAACTTGTTGGAGATTTGAATCTACAGAAACGGCATAGGTAACTAACCTCTGGAAATCCTCCCAGGGTTGGGCATTATTCAATGGGTCCACCGCTATCTTTAGTCTTATTTCTGGCTTTAATCCATCAATAAAACGGTGAATCTTATCACCAACACTCATGGGTAAAGTAACAATTTCTGCACATAAGTTTTGAAACTCATTGGCATAACTTTCAACCGACGAGTGTTGAGATAATTTACTAAGTTTGGTACGGGCAACCTGCTCAAGATTCACATTCCCATAGGCCTTTGTAAGCGCCTCTTTGAAATGCACCCACTCTTTAGGGTTTTTGCCCTCTCTCTCTAAAATTTTCATCGTATTTTGCCAATTTTGCGCAACTCTAACCTCAAGATAGGTTTGGGCAATATCTACCCAAAAGTTAGGAGAGGTGTTACCAGCGTGTAGGTAGTTCTCCATCACACCCAACCAAGCTTGGATGCGTACACGCCCTCCTTCTTTGAATTTCTCCGGATCTGCAGGCTTACACTTCATTGGCTCCTTCGCTATATTGGTCTCCAACATCGCCAACTTCGCCTCAGTGCGCTCCTTGGCCCTTTTCAATTCTTCCATCTCTAGTATAAGGTTTTGAATAGTAATACTATTCTCTAACGTATTCTCCATCTCTGGAGATACTGAAACATTCGTCTCAAGAGATGCCATCTTCCTTTTGAAACTAAAACCTTCGCTCTGATACCAAATGTAACAAACCTCTAATTCCTTGTTGGAAGTTTCTTTGGCATGAACCACCCAACCACGAGGTAAGATAAAAAAGTCCTTACTCTTGCGCAAGAGCCCTTTATATACCTCCCCACCATGCCCGGTTGTCTTAAGTTTATCTAAAGTAAAAACAAGTTCAACTATAATGAACTCTATGTTTTTTCTTAAGTAAAAAGCAAGTTCAACTATAATGAACTATATTCTATGTTTTTACTTTAAACTCATTCTAGACTACCGTTATCTTAGTTTTAGTCAACATGTACCAATAATGGCCCATGTTACACGCAATCACTTCCGAAGTGCTATCCACAGTTGTCGATTGCTACCATCATAAGGAATATCATCTTCGGCGACACCAGCTCATATGTCATCTTCAGGCCATCTATGTTGTATATGTTAGAGAGCACAATTTGTGCCATCACCTTCCAATGGAACCTCATCGTCATCACGCAATATGCGGTTGATATTTTTCCCCTCCACCCTATGATCAAGAGTGATTTTGTTGGGCATTCAAGTACCTCGTGATTAAATTCTAATAATAGTATGTAAACCCCCAGAGTAGTCCACCATTCCGTGGGATCACTTTTAGTTAGAATTTTAGCATTAGAAGTTAGAATTAATAATGAATTAAGGGAAAAAATTAGTTCAATTAGCATTTTGGCCCAAAAAGGGGAAGGTGAATTACCGAGGATCTCAGGCCTTCACCCGTAAATGGAAAAAATCTAATTTAAATAGAGTTAGTCAAAATGGAAACTAACTAGGGGTAGAAACTAGCTAAGTTAGGAAAAATAACTAACTAGACAAGAACTAGTTAGCGGGAAAAATATAGCCAGTGAAAACAACTAGCTAAGAGGATTAAATTAGTAGAGCTAGCTAAGCAAGGGTTAGTTTAGTAGTTAGTGTGGGTCAAGCAAGACAAGTGGAGGTGCTCGGCGTGAGAAGAAAAAATTAGCGTGAAGATTTTGAAGAAAAAATAGCAAGGGACCACTTGTCCCCTTGCTCCTTTGCCAACTTGCTATCAAAAATTAAAATAAATTAAAATGATTCCCGTCGGAGCCACCTCGGCGACGGGATGGCAACCTCGACCGAGAAAACCCCCAAGCCAAAATTTCGGGAGGAATTCGAAGAATGAAACCGGTAACGGAGGGGTCCAACCCTTTTTTGAAAGGGTTTAAAAACCCTTTCCTTCCACCTTAAAAACTTCCTCTTAATTTCGATAGACAGGGCAAAACCCTACTTCAATATAATTAGGCAAATCCTCTTTATTCTTCGATTAGTGGGCAAAACCCTACCTCTAAGTTGTTAGAAGGAAATTCTCTCAATTTTCTAAAATTTGGACGAAACCCTACTTCAATGTAATTAGAAAAAATTTTTTTTTGCATATCTCTAGTAGTAAGGCTTGAGGACAACTCCTCCCTCTCTTCTCTTAGCTAGAATGTATGTTTTTTAATACACAAAAATTTCCTTCTTCTATAAGGTAGGTTATAATGCAAGTCAAATATGGAGACAGTGCAGACCTGGCCGTTGATGGCCTAAATATTTAGGCTAACACTTGGAACCAAAAATTTGTATTTTTTTCTTGTAGAGATTTTTATAGCTATCCATAGCCGATTTCCATTTGCAAATTTTTTAAGATAGCAATTAGTTATGATCAGGAATGTGCAAATGGACGTGACGCGGCCTTTTTGCGTTACGTCGCGTCACAAATGACGTGACGCCGTCACGTCACATCACGTCGGGGCGTGACGCGCACTGACGTGGTAAAAAAAAGTTACGGTACCAATTTTTTGTAATTTTTTTTAAACTTTTTTGGACGACTGCTCTAGTTGACTGCTACGAGCAGTCGACTTCAGAAAACAAAAATTTAAAAAATCTATTAAAAAATCTGAACCGTTAGATCTTCTTGGATTGAAGATCTAACGGTCCATGATTTTTTTAGAATTTTTTGATTTTTTTTAGGTTTTCCTTGAAGTCGACTGCTTTTAGCAGTCGACCAGCTAGTCGACTGCTAATAGCAGTCCACTGGTCTTGGTCGACTGCAAAAGTAATTTTTTGCAGTCGATTGCTAAGTCGACTGCTAATAGCAGTCGACTTAGCAAACGACTGCAAATAGCAGTCGACCTAGCAATCGACTGCAAAAAAATATTAAATTAAAAAATTCCAAAAAAAATTCTGGACCGTCAAATCTTCTTGGCAAGAAGATCTGACGGTCCAAAATTTTTTATTTTATTTTTATTTTTTTGCAGTCGACTGCAAATAGGAGTCGAATTAGCAATCGACTGCCAAAAAAAAATTAGAAAATTCCAATAAGATTTGACAGTCCAAAATTTTTTTTGGAATTTTTTTTTGCAGTCGACTTAGCAGTCGACCAGGGGGTTGACCGCGTCAGTTTACCCCTGGGGTAACTGCCGGATGTACCCCCCCTCGCGGACGTGACGTTTTTTGGTCAGCCGTCACGTCGCTGTCACAAAATGTGACGTGACGTGACGTGACATCCCTGGTTATGATTTTCCAAAGTTGAGGCAAAGACTAGGATGTTCATTTAGGTAGAGGCTATTGGATCAGACCTGCTGACCTTATCAAAATGTCAATCTAAAAACTCTATTTTTTTTCTTCCAAATAAAGCTTTTGTTTTGCATTTCAAGGCTATTTAGATCATGTGATTTGAATGAATTATGAATTAGTTATGAATTTTTCAAGGTGTAGTATATGGTTTGAGCAATTCCAGTTGACTGCTGCATTATGGGAAGACTGCTGGATCTACCTTAGTTTTTTTTGCAAATCTCATATTTTTTTTCTTATAGCTCTTTTTGATAGCTTTCCAGAGATGTTTATAACTCTTGAATTAAGTGAGTATTGAATTAATTATGAAATTTGAAAGGGAAGGTACGTAGTTTGAACAAGTGTAATGGACTGCTGCATTACAAGGAGGCTATTGGATCTATCTTGGATTACTCTGCAAATCTCATATTTTTCTCGTATAGCTCTTTCTGATAGCTTCCAGAGATGTTGAGAACTCTTGATTTGACTAAGTGATGAATTAAATATGGATTTTTGAGGTTGAAGGATAGATTGAATAGACACCGTGTGTCCAAACCTTATAACTTTTGCAAATCTTATCCGATTAAAATGAATTTTAGGTCTCTAGAATGCTAATAATGCGTACTAAGTGAATTAATTATAATGAGGCTAAGATTAAAATGCACTAAAATGATGTTTTAATCATAACCAAGTTAGCTTCAAGAAGGAAGACGAGGCCAACGTCTGAGAAGTGGGGCAAGGCGAAGAGGTAGCAGTTCGGCCTATATCGAGCCCAATCAAATGAAAAGCATTGAGGTAAATCGCCTAACCCTAGCCTTCATTTTAGGATTGGAGGGAACGCGGCTAAGATATGCATTTCTAACCTACTCACCTATCTCGTAAGGTCAAGTGGTTTGACCACTTGACCGCCAAGGGGGTATCCAACTCTATTGTTTTTGGGGCCCCTTGGTATGTTTGTGATAGTAGCTTTGATTATTAGAAAGTTTCGTATGTGGTGAAGTCGGGTTAATTACCGACACGACCACTCTGAATGTTGTTGATGGAAAGGTGGGGTTAATGGCCCACGAATCCACTATCATGTTGTTGGCCCAAGGGTTGGAGGTTATGGTCCCAACTCTTGAAGATTGTGCAACAAGTTGAAAACACAGGTTGTTTTATTTCCCGGTCCCATTTAGTTGAATTTTTGTGGTCAAACCATGTTAAACCAATTAATAACCAACATAATTTGTACAACCCCCATGGGCAAAAATCAATCGGAAATTTAACTCGAATGATTGATACAACCCCTTCCGGCGGCAAAGATCGGACGGTATAAGTATCAATCAACCTTTAAAAATCTACACAAGGCCTTGAAGGGTTCGGGTTATGGCGTGTACCAAACAGGTAGGTGGTGATGCCATAATATATGAATTTAGTAAGATAGGCTTATTTAATCAACCATAAACTAAAAAAGAAGGTGAGAGGGTGGGACTTAATTAAATTCCCCCCGTTTAGAAATTTTAATTCATAAGAGGTAAGAAATTAGATATGGCCCAAGGTAAAAGGTAAGGTTATTTCATTCATTAGAGTTAGATTGCCTTGACTCCAAGGTTGGTGCGTCTGCGCTTAGACTAGAATAAATTCGGCATTAGGTTGGAAAAAATTAATGTAGCTTAGATAATTACCTTAGGCATTTAAAATCTAGGCACAACCTACCGAAAGGACACGACGCGATTATCAACTCCCTCCACAAATCCAAACACTCATAAAAAATCACAACATCCGGGTTCGGCTTGGGCACTTGTTAAGGCAGGCCACCCTCACCGAAAGGCTTGTGCGGTACTTTTAGGCTCTCTCGGAGGGGGGTGCCCAAAAGCACTACATAATATGTAAAAATATTTTTTGAAATATCCTTCATGCTGATGTCATGAGGATTCATCATAATCCTCCAAATGGAATCAACCCTCTTAACATCCATCATGTCGGACATCTAAGAAATCACCCATGTAGAATTTGGATAAAATTGTCTAATTCTACACATATCAAATAATGTGCTAGAGAGGCTCACAACCAAATGTTTCTTCATGCAAATTTTAATTGATGAACCCTTTGAAAAATGTTGCTATGAGAGAAATTCAATCGATTCTTGAGCCACCTACCTTGCCAAATTTTGCATACTCCAATTAACTTTCATTCATATTGTTCAAAGACATTTTGTGATGCACAACCTCAAGCTCCTCCTCATTGTCCTTCATGCAATACCCAACCAAGAGCAAAAATATATGCAATCCTTCAACTCTCGATTTCTTACAAAAAGCAACATGCCCTATAGGAGAATTTCGATCCCATCCCAAAGGGTTCGGGCAAAACAACCCGTACATTGGTTCCTTGGAGGCAAGGGTTTCGGCATCCAACAAGGAACGAGTGTATGGGTTGGTTCGCTTAAATCATCCCAAAGCCACCTTGATTTATTTTGTTCGAGACGAATAAACTACTAAATTTACTCTTGACCACCATGTGGAATTGTTTGTGGATGTATTCACCTCCCCCCTTCAATCGAGTACACTCCAGCAATACAATTTTCCTCAATGAACCTCCTCAAATTCACCAAAAGTTTGATATCAATGCCCCCCCTCTCAATTGCAATAGTCACAAAAGCCTCATGATGCTTCAAAGAAGCATGATTGCGTTCCTTTGCATGAGCATGGGCTATTGCTCTCATTTTTGGAGGCATCTCAAAATCAACTCGACAAGAAATCCCCAAGCATAACCACCATGATACAGTACACATCGAAATCCACAAAAAATTCGACCACAATTGCCAGAGCAAGGCACCTTACAATCCACCGCCAAAGTTAGGCCACCGCAAATGCCACTATGAGCTATGAATGTTGCAAGGTGACACTGAAGTCGCCATGGGTCGCCCATTAACAATGCCACCACCGCTTGCTACATTAAGACCCATGCATGGCCCACCACATGTCACACTGCCACTTGCTTCCTCATGAAAATGTTATCTTCCCCTCTGGCAACCAATGGGATAATTCATTTCCTAGGAATCTCCACTATGGCATTTTTGGCTATTTGGGTTGGGCACTACTTATTGAGCACAATATTATCTATATCCATGTAAGTTCTACAATTTTACAAAGTTAAGTAGGTAGATGGTGGTCCCAATTCTATGACACTTGTTTAATTAAGCATTCTCATTGAGCCCTCCTTTTTCCCTATCAACTCATCAAACACATGAGTCACCCTTAGACTTCACATGGTTGGTAGTGAATTTTGTAAGATAACTCTAATGTTGTTCCAGTATTTACCATGAAAGAGTAACAATGCAATTGCATATTGACACACTACAAGCATATGAACCATGAGCAATTGTCCAACATCATTGGAAACTTGTCCTACGTTATTGGAAAATCTACAAATCTACTACATTGATAGATTAGCATCGTTCTTTCACCAACTTAGGACAATTGCCCATGATTCCTATGATGGTAGTGTCATTAAATTAAATTCCAAACATTTGATGCAAACATGTTTAAATTTATATTTATCTATACATACATACATAAAATGCTCATGTACTATCATAATTTGTCACTTGAGATAAACAAGCTTATAAGGGTTTATTTCCATCGTTTGAGGTTATGTAAAGTTTTTAAAACACATAAGTTGATTCAAATGAGGAACAAACGTGTTGAGAATATGATTTATGGAGTCAAGGTGAATTCTCATAGCATTGCTCATAGGTTTCCTTGAAAAAATTTCCTTCATATATATACAATTCAGACTTGAACATGTACACATGTATTAGAAATCGTTAATGTTCACACTATATATTTGATTTAGTGTGGCCACGCTATTCATCATTGATTGAAGACTAGACACTAAAGGAAGTTGTAACAAGGCAACCCATGGATTTCAAAGAGTTTGAATATTGAGGTGACCCTACAACAAATATGTGGTACATTAAATCTCATAACATTGTTAAACTTGACCTACCACTTACCCTAGAGAGGAGAATAATTTGACCAAAGGACCAAGAAAAGGCATCTAGTGATTCTTAAAAACAATGATTTTAATCTTAGTGTCACAGCTAGATCTCCATGGAACATGGCGTCTCTTTTGTTCAAAACGGGTAAGAAAAAATGAGACCTAATTATGTTAGGCTACACAACATTACTCAAAACTAGGGTATTGTTTGTGTTCCCTAGTGCCGTGTATTATGTATGGATCATTTCCCCTTATGTTGGGCTACCCTTGCAAAATGAAGTGTACTCAGCTTGAGTATCTATTCACTTTGCAAAGATGGCCCAGTCAATGAGCATTATTTCTTGATTTCCACTCGGGCTGCACTGTTTCGGCTGGGTTGGTTGTATTTTGGGTTCTTTCTGCAATTGAATTTTCAATTTGTGCCAAAAAAAAAGATGGCCCAGCCAAGAGGGTCATGCCTGAGGTCCGCTTACTGGATGTCTACTATTTATATTGAAATAAAAACAATGCTAGCTAATGATGCCCGCCGGCGTGGTCAGTTAAGTAGCATTGCATGAAATAAAATTAGATAATTCTCAGAACCCAATAACCCCCTTCATAACATTATTCAAATCCATAACAATGTTACATGGGACTGACAATACTTCACGAAATAGTCCCGGATGTTCCCATATTTAGTATGAAGGTGAGGAATATTTTGTGGAATAATGTCAATCCCACATAACATTGTTATAAATCTAAATAATGTTATGTTGAAGTAGAAAGGGGATCATACAAGTGCCCATGAGTAAGTCTTATGTAAGCCACACTAATCTAAATGAGATATATAGGATGGTGTTTGAATAAGACATGTCTACCTTCACTTTCTGGCAACTCATTTTTTTGCAATGGAAAAAAGACTACGTGGAACAAACACACAACAAACTCCAACGAGGGCTTGGGGAGATTGGTGGTTTGTTACATATGAACCGGTTGAGTTTGAGAAATAACCAGTTGAAGTTCGAGACTTCAGTAGAATTACCGATCGTTTTAGAGGAATCTATAGAATATACTTGAAATGAATGAAAACAAAACCGGAAGATGTCAACATGTAACCAACCAGTTGGATTTAGAATCACTGGGATCTTGACCGACTATATATGCCCAAACACTTCCCAAGCACTGAGGGGCGCTTCACACTATGGCCGAAGGTCGAGAGGCCATCGAATTCCACCAATCAGATTGCAAGAAACCAAGAGTTCGGCCTCTCGACCCTTCAGACTAAGGTCAAGAAGCCATCGATTTGTTTTCATTAAAAAAATCAACCATTGACGAGATCTTGGCCGTTAGATTGGAGGGGTTGTTTTGGGCAAGGAATAAAGTGGGATGCTCCTTTGGGTTTGGATTTTGGGCTTGGCCTTTGGAAGCTTCACACTATGCCTGGTTGAAGGCTCCAATTCCTATACTTTATTGGCTATGTATTTTAAGCCCATTTCTTTGGACTCTCGACAAAGTTTGGCCACTCAATCCCAAGCCCTCTCAACTTGGACGGCCATAGCGTGAAGTGGCCCGGACTCCCAACGCCATGGAATTTAGCCTCCACCACCACCGTGAAAGTAAGTTCCGGAGGAGGTGTCTCGTGTTTGACAATTCTATCCTTTTGCCGTCGCATGCTGGCAAAACGGTTTCCGAGCAGGAACATCACGGGTATGGTCCTTTTTGGGGGCAGCCAGATTCTGCAAATCATGCAATTGATGTCCTCTCCTCTCCTCTCCTCTCCTCTCCTCTCCTCTCTTTCCCCCCTTCACCAATCGCCATGCACGGTCCCTTCAAGGAAGGGCCTGTGTGGGTCCAGGCTCAACCCCAGCCACTATCTTATCTCCTCTCTCATACGAAGAAGGCGCACGGACCTTATAACGGACTCGAAGGTAGAGGCGCCTCTACCAGACACTTTAATGGCACTCGATCGAGACCCTTAAAAGGACCACCGCGTGTTTTTGAAGAAGTGGAGATCAGTCTTACTTCTAAATCTTCGACGTCCCTTTTGCTTTGAAAAAAAAGAAATGACAAAAAAGAAAAAAGGGTGCAAAATAAAAGGATCAACTTTGGGGATTCCCAGCATTCAATGTTGGGATTAGATTTCAGATGCAGATTGTAAGCTTGTTGTAGGTTGTGTTATGTGGATGTAGCCCTATTTGAGATATGTGATGGGATTTGGTCACAAGTGGTCCATTTAGGTAGCCTGGACGAAGATATTTGATTGCGATTTTGGCTATGGAATGGGTGACGGGATGACAGCCAAATGGAACAAGAGTATGGAAAGAACACTAAGATCCCTTGCATATAGGGTTGGATAGAAGAATATGAGTGGAAAGTGATATTCTCACGGGTTGGTTGTACTTTGGGTTACCTCTGCAATTGATTTTTTCGATTTGTGCCAAAAAAAAAGATATTCTCAAGGGACTTGCAACAGAGCTGCCCCCCTGAACCCTTTGTATTGACCCGCATATTTGTTCACTTATTTTCGAGGTATAAAATTTTGATCCAAATGGTCGGTGTATTGAACTTACTCCCAAAATTCTTTCCCATCTATACTCATTTACGTAGCAATGTCCTCAAAAAGAAGAAGGAAAAAAAGAAAAAGAAAAAGAAAAAGTAAGCCCGCATCTGGTACGGGCGTGAATGCAAGCCCATTAGCCTTATGTTGATCATGGTTATTCATGATGCTATATAAGGCGTTATGCCTCCTTTTGGGAGGTGGGCTCCCATAGCGAAATAGTTATCCGGTGTTATGGGGGAGGTAGGGCGGGTGTTTGTTTATTGTGTAGTTTTGTTTTGTTAAGTACTAACTAGGTGAGATACTTATTGGCATTTTGGTGCAGGTTTTTCATGAGGGTATTAATATTATTTTTGGGGTATTAAGGTTAGTGAGTTTTCTTGTAGAATATTTGTGTATGGCTCCTCGTACCTTGGCCATGATGCTGACGAGGGAGTTTATTTTCTAGCCATTGTTTTGTAGGGTGTCAATTAGTGATCGTATTTAGTGTGTTTATGTTCGAGGCCTTCGTCATGCAATCTATCATGGTTGTACGTGAATTCGATGAATTGGATTGTGTTTGTGGGGGAGGGGGTTGTTGGTGTGTGCCTTTGGTTTGGGGCTCCTATTATGCATAGGATATCGGGTGTTAGTTTTGCTTGGCATTGGCATGGTGTGTGTGCAAGTGCATCTAAGTAGCTATTCCGGGATTGTTGAGGTGGGTGGCTTGTTGTCAAAGTTCCTTGCATTGTTTAGTGTGAAGAATCAAGTGAATTTATTTGCGTGTAGTGTTTAGGCGACGAGGTACATTGCTTTGTTGTGGCGGGATATTTTGAGGCCTTTATGTGTTGGTTCTCACACATGGATGGGAGGTGGGGCCATGTGTCCCTGGCATTGTTGGGGCATAGGGTGCAGTTGGGGTTGGGTGGATAAGGGGGCCATAAGATATTTTTCTATGTTTTCTCATGTATTGGGAGTATTGAAATTTTAGGGTTTGCATGATTTGGGTGTAACATGCATGTGGCCTTCCACAAGTGATTGGAGAATTAATGGTTTATTTGGTCATTTGATAGTCATTTGTCAACGTATGGAAACATGTTTTTGGTTGCGATGGATACTCATTCACAATGTTCTTCATTTTATGAACGTATGGAGGTTGCAGATCATGTGTGGCAGTTGGGCAACTTGCTAACCAATAGGGGGTGGTGTGGGCGATGTGTATGCATAGTGTGGTGGGTTTGTCTTTATGTGTTCCCTCGTTTGCTAGTGTGTATGCTATTTTGTTTCTTGTAATGCTAGTGTGTGCTCGTACTTTGTGTATGTAATTTTGTGTGGGGTCCAATATATTTGGTGTACAATTGTTGCTATACATAGTTTGTCGGGGTGGTGGTGTTGTGAGGACGGGTGTCTTATGTGATTGTTTAGGTTGTCCGTGAATGTGTGTCTCCAAATTGGGTGGTTTGTATGGTTTTTATGGCAATGAGTATGGTGTTAAGCTCTGCTCGAAGGATGTTTTGGTAGCCCAGTAATCTTTCTTGTATTTGGGTGTTGTTGTTGGGGCTATACACCTCTGATCTTATTGTGTTGCCTACTTTGCATCCTTTGGAGTTTTTGGTGGGGGGGATAAAAATACCCATTTGTGTATATGCATTATTGTGGGTGGAATTTGAGAGGGTGAATATGATTGAATTCAATTTGCGTTGGTGTCATGGGGTAGATTCAAGGGGTGTGTCTACTTCGGGAGCAGTTTTCCATGTGTTGGAGAATTTGATGCTAATGCGTGAGGGTGGTTGCCCGCTTGGACATTGTAGAATATTTTATAATATGGTGCAATGCTTACAAGGTTTGTATGTTTCTTATGGGGTTTGGTTGATTGTGTATGAATATTATGAATGTGAGAGATGGTTTTATGTTTTGATAGTATTTTGGCCATTTTGGTGTCGGGTTGTAGTTTATAGTCTGGTGTAGAATGGTCGTTATTGTGTGGATGTCGACATGTCAGGCGATTGGGAGTTGTTCTCGGGGAGATCACTCCATTGTCAAGTTGAACACCACGTGTGAACAAAGTTTGCTACCCCTATATTACATGCCATTAATAATTTTAAATTTTATGATATTTTTTCTACATATCCACAACCATTGATGGTATCTTTTGTATATTTTTTTGAAATTTTTAGTCATCTTCATTTTTGTAGCAATTTTTTTTAGTTCAATTATGCGTCACTCTAGTTAGAAACAATATGTTTTATTAAAAAAACAAATCAACAAATTTAGTCACCATTTTTTACTATGTAACAGGTATCATTTATATCTACTCATGAAAAATTTGATAAAATTGTGACCCATTTTGGTGATGCTTTTTATATTTTTTACATTTTTTACATGTAAAATGATCGCACGTGGCTGTTCAACTTTACAATGGAGTGATCTCCCCGAGGAGTTGTTGTGGTGTCCGTCCGGTCTTTGTGGTTGACGATTAGGATGGTCATTATGCGGGTGTCTTCTTTGGTTGCCGTTCTAGCCCAGTCAATAGCTTCCAAAGTCGTATTCTTATTGTTGGGGTGTGCTAGGCCTACTCCGGTCCATATGGAGGATTTGGCATGTACCATGGAGAAAAAAATGACGTCACAGTTGTGTGGAGAATTGTTGTAGCGTACGGTTGTATGGGGCATGCGAGGGGGGATGAGTAGTAGGAGTAGGTGATTTTAATGGAGTCTATTAGCATTATTGTGATTACATGATGTAGGTGTAGTGTCGGATGAAGACGTGTGCGGGTGAAGACGAAGGCTGTTGGATCAAGAGGGCGGTAAATGAAGGCCTACTTTAATCTACTTTAAAGACCTTGAATTGGTGTATTGAAGGTTATTTGAGATGAATCCGCCACAAACCTATACGGGGTGAAGGGGTTTTATTTTATGTTGGATGAATGAGAAGTACGCTCATATACGATAATTCCCTCTCCACAACTCGCCTCTACATGTATAGTAAATGGGTAACTTAGGCTCACTTTATACTTGGGGACCGATTGAGGGTTGGCCTAAACTCTAAGAATTTGGCGCAGTAGGATCGCTCAATTTCATCAAATTCGCCCCAAGGGTTTTATACTATGGTTGGGCCTGAACATTAGTCATCATATGTGGCATCCCAGGTGGAAAAAAATTGGCACGAAAGTCTTTGGGTTGTCTTAGGAAAATCAAGACAAGGTTTTTCTGAACCCGAATTGCCAACATCTCTCAAGGATTGGGCTCATATGTTGGATAATGAACATCTCTACCGTCATTCCATGGAAAGTTAATTCTCTTAACTAAACTTTTCCCTTTAGAACACCAAGACCTAAAATCAGGCCTCATCACTTTACATGTGACAAGGTTGGGTCCGGATAAAGTTGATAAAGTTGGGTCGGATTGAGGGCTTAATGCTTGAGAATCGGACAAGTGATCAAGTCAACCCCATGCCGTGTATAAAGAGGGCCTTATTACCATAAGTTATGGCAATAAAGGATGACCGATCAAAGAGAGACATAGATCGCTATTAGTGCATTCTTTAATTTATTGCATAAGATTCATCAATGACCCTAACCATCCCAAAATGAGACTCTCAATTTCAAACGATTCAATCTTGATACACGAGTAACTATATTTTGGCATTTTTTTGGCCCGCACGTAATTATTCAAATTGTCTACCACTTTCAACAATTCGATCTTAAAATTACATTAATGGTTATCCTCTGCATCTCATGTAGATAAATATAAACATCGGCTCTTGTTGGAGGAAACATATAAATGAAGAGCCTTTTTCGACCTCTAAACCTCGTGAAGTGCTCACATCTCAAACCTACATTTTGACAACTTCAATCGTCTTCAAGATTGTACTACATGTGCAACTATCCACTAATGTATAGTACTCACAATATCAACCAATCATGTGAAGTTTCTCATCAAAACAGCGACATTTGTGATTATCACAAACCCTAAAGTTCTATTTCTAAACTCGTTATGAAAAGATCAAATGGATTTAGAATTAGAATTAAAATTCAACCATTTGGATGAGATCTTTTGATGGTGCTTCACAACTTCTCTCTTGTGATAGGCATCGAGTACATACATTCTTGTAAATGTTGCTTCATAGGGAAAATGTTTTCACCTTAGATCTTTGTAAAAGTTAAGGTTTGCGGATGTGATTCGATTTGTTTTCTTAATAGACACCTATATTTGAATAACATGTGGTAGGCGTGGATTTAAGAATAGGTAGACACCATAGAGACACATGTTTAACCTAGATTGGATTATGTGTTCAAATTCTATTCTACTCAACACAATTTGGGGGGGGGGCTTATGTTTTCATTCAAGGAATCAACACTTCCAGTGATCATAACAATATCATGGGGAGATCCATTTTTATTGATGTCCATCATGGATTTGAAATTGCAACACAAATTTCACGACATAAATATGATCAATGGAAGATGGAGAACAAGACAACTACCCAAATAACACCCTACAAACCTTAATGTAATTCACTGCACTTCCCTTATTAATCCCTAGAAGGCTACGTGTAGAGTGAAGTAGAATTTACAACAATTTCCATGCTTTCCATTTGGGATGTTAAAGTGGGTGCTAGTCAGAAATTTTCTCAAATCATATCTTGGATTGACAGTAAAATAAAGTGAATTGATATTTGATATTTGATTCTCATACCATTTGAGAGCCCTTTGACCATCGAGATTAGGCTGTGAAAATTGAATGAATTAGTCCATGGTGACTATTTCCATGCTTGAAGGTCATATTATTTTTACCAAGGCATCATTTCACCATCACAACTTTTGCATACAAGGTTAGTCCATTTACAAATAAAAATCATTGTTGTAGTTTATTTACCATGGTTGCCTAGTTGGATGAAAATCTATATGACATCCTACATGGCAACAAGTGGACAATGTTTCATGGCCGATTGGATATTCCGTTAGGCCCATCAAAAAGAGGTAGGTCTAACACAAAACTACGGGATGTGGCAGTCAATGAAATGGCCATGACAGGGACCCGAACCCAAACATATGTTGCGATTTCCCACGGTACAACCTTTGGATGATTTTCATGGTCATGTGCTCTTGGTATGTGTGGAAGGCACGTGGGTGTTATTTGGTTCATTTTTCATGTTCTTCAACTTCTACCAAGGAGATTTACACAACAAAGCATGTGTTGCATTAGCATATTTATATTGAAACATCAACAAAAATTGGAGTGAAAATTGGCTCTTGGACCCGGTTTAGTCATGGTTATTGGAAGTGCATGTTTGTTGATTCCCCAACTAAACGCACATGTCCTCTTATTTGTGTTCATTATCTACCACTATATAGGCCACCCCATTTGTGTTCGTTATCTACTTCTACATATATCATCCCATTTGTGTTCACTATTGAGTGTGGAACAATCAATAAAAAAACTAAAGACGTAGTCCAATCTCTTTTAAGCCATGTGTTTTTATGGTGTTTGTTCATCGATCCTCAACTTACCACACACCAAACAAATTTAGGTGTCCAATTTCAAAAAAGGACTTGAAGAACACCCACATACCCTAAAAGTAGCCCTTAGCTTATAACCCACCCACACCTATTGGTGCATGCCATCAATGTATGGGTTCCACCAGCATCGGTACATCCGGTAGCTCTCACAGACCAGATTGGAGCTAAATGGGCCCCTGATGGAGGTAGGAGCCATTCCTTGGTGACCCACACTAGTATTAAGGGCCACTTCGCACATGAGCCAAAAGCCTTGACCTTGTAATGGTGAGGACCCTTGACTCTCATCCAAAGGCCTTACCACGGGTGTTGGGTAAGCCGTTTTATGTAGTCACGGGCCCTCAAGCATAGTGTGAAGTGAGAATGGACCATGTTGCAGGACCGTTTCATATTTTGTTGGTGGGAAAAGAGTGGAGGATTTGGTTTAATATAGTATGTCTCAAACTCTATCAATTTAAGAGAATTAGTTGGTGGTGTTTGTTTGTTTTGTAATTTGTCCTAGAATCTACCATGGAATTTGCCATGCAATCTGTCCTGTTGGAAAAATTATTAAAAATCATGGTCTCTTGGAATTGGCGTCAGGCCCACCTTTTGAAGATAGGCCTGATGAAAATTCCGGGAGACAATGAAACCTTATCCATAGTCCGCCATGTAAGACTCCATGTAGACTTTTCATCCATGCAGTCTTCTTTGGGCATTTAGGCCTTCACCTTCGTGTGTGAAGTGAACTTGGACGGTCTTCGCCCTTTCGACCAATGAGAGCTCTTAGATTGCAATGGTCACGGGCCTTCAGTCTTGTGTGTGAAGTGGCCCTAAGTGTGGGTGGGCTTTTAGTACACAACGAATAGTACATACGTGTAAATTCAACATGATCACTCACAGCAATATGAGGACAAAATTAGTGTACTTACCCCAAATAAGTTATATACTGGTTGCGAGAGGCAGTCCTGACACATGTCGATGTAAGGACGGGGAACTCATGACCCGACTCTTCAGGCCTCTGAAACCTTTTCCTTGAAAATTTCATTGAATTCCCATTCAAGTTCCCGGGGCGATGCCTAGCTAGTCGTCATAAAGGAAAAGCACCGCATTATCGGGCGTCGGGACGGATCTGTCCCCGGGCAGCCAGAAGGTGATCCGTTCGGAATGTATGTCCCCTCGTCCCCGCCAATGGGGAGGCGAGGGACGGAGCGGGGACGGATATGGGACATGTGACGCAGGCCTATCATGATAATCCCCAAATTTAAGGCCCTTCAATAATAAATAACAAGATGAAATACACACCGATATACCACATCATTCGCGCGGAATTTACTACACTACACTAGCCTAGCCTAGCCTAGGTGGTGACAGGCCCCATGTACCTTGCCACTTTGTCACTCTGAGGAGGCTCATGTACCCGGCTCCGCTTCTGACATGGGAAATCTGCAGCTGCTTCATCAGGCTAACAACTCCTACATGTGGGTTGCCGATCGTATAGGATAATATAACTCCAAAGACTGGTACCTTACACCACCATTCGAGAGCGGCATATCATGAGCCGGTTACATGAGGCGCTTTCCTATCTGAAATCCAAAAAGGCGTCATCCGCACTCTGGCCCATGATGCGGCGGTGCATTTGTGACATGAACACTTATCTCGTAGTCGAATGCAATGTATTGGGCTCGTGTCGACCTAAGGTGCATGGATGGGGTCTTTACGGTAGATGCGCCCTAGGGTAGAGGGGTCCTAAGTGGATCGTTTCCTTAATCGGACCCCTACGTTTCGATTGGTGTGTGGTTCGGCGAGGATCAAAGAGCAAACATCATAAAGACACGTGTTTAAAAGATATTGGGTTGCGTCGTTCGAGTATTAATAACTACTCCCTCCGTCCCAAAACGAGTGTCCTACCCCTCCCCCCGGAGTTTTATGTCCCAAAATGTTTGTTGGGATAAAAAAAACTCCAATGGGGGGTAGGACAATCGTTTTGGGACGGAGGGAATACTCTACACTCAGTAGTGAGTATGATTGGGAGGACTTATTGGACAAACATGCATTTCCAATAACCATGAATAAATCAAAGGAGGTCCAATTTTCAATCCAGGTTTTGCAGATGTTTCATCGTAGAGTTTTGTTGTCTACCTCTAATTGATAGAAGTTGGAGAACACAAGAAACGAACCAAATGACACCCACGTACCTTACATCAAACCTTGCAATGATCTCGACACCTATATATTAAGCGGTATGTGGTTATGTGTGAATCTAAGAACGGACACCAACATAAACATTACTCACCTCCTTGGTTGCGTTCCGTGTGACCAAATCTCAGGCAAGCACAACTCTCCTCCAATTCTGGGGATTCCCCTATTTAGGGGGGGAGCACTAAGGTTGTGTACTATAGAATTTTCAACAAACAACTATAGTTTACCATTGTCTTTTTTTAATTGCAATGTTTTTCTTTGGGAAGAGAAACATTGTTGTCTAGCTCCTTAATAAAGCTATCAATATAAACCATGTTTCAAAAGAAATTAAACTGTGTGTTCAAAACATGCTCACCAACATGATCGGGGGACCTAGATACGAGGAGAATGAGAAGGTGCACTTGACAAATGTATAGTAGGAGATGGTTAGCTAATCCGAATGAGTATGTATCTAGTTTCCTAATTTCTGAAGCTTAGGGCCACTTCACACATGAGCCAAGAGCCGTGACCTTGTAATGGTGAGGACCCTTGACTCTCATCCAAAGGCCGTACCATAGGTGTTGGGAAAGCCGTTTTATGTAGTCACGGGCCCTCAAGCATAGTGTGAAGTGAGAATGGACCATGTTGTGGGACCATTGCATATTTTGTTGGCGGAAAAAGAGGGGAGGATTTGGTTTAATATAATATGTCTCCAAAAATTTTCAATTTAAGAGAATTACTTGGTGGTGTTGGCTGTCCTGGAATCTGTCCTGGAATCTATTCTGGAATCTTCCCTGAAATCTGCCCTGAAATCTGTCCTGTCGGAAAAAATATTAAAAAAGTCATGGTCTCCCGGAATTTTCATCAGACCCACCTCTTGGAGGTGGGCCTGACGCAAATTCCAGTAGACCATGCTCCCTTATCCACAACCTGCCATGTAGGACTCCATGTAGACTTTTCATCCATTAACTTTTCTTTGGGCCTTTAGGCCTTCACCTCCTAGTGTGAAGTGAACTTGGACGGTCTCCGCCTTTTCGACCAATCAGAGCTCTTACATCGCCATGGTCAGGGGCCTTCGGCCTTGTGTGTGAAGTGGCCCTTATATGAATATCTTATTCATTATCAAAGTGAAGATTCTTGTGCTTGTTTAATGGTCATATATGTCCTCCCAATGTTGTTGACTATTGAACACATAATAATTATCATAGTTTGAGCACATAGTCCAATCTCTTTTGAATGCATGTTTTTTTGGAATTACACATGACAACATACCACTCAAATACAAATGTCCTTTGACGATAAGTCACCAAAATAGGCACATCTCTGTTATAATATAGACGTGTCTTGACTCCTAATTCTTGAATATGGCGTGGGTTTCGCAACGTCTAGGTATTTCATTCGATTGAATGAGGTGACGGACTTTCATCGTGTCCAAATGGAATGTAATTAGCTCCTTACTATGATCGTCTCAAGAGTGTAAGACGGCTCGATTTGGGCGAACCAACCCATGCACTCGTTCCTTGTTAGATGCCCAAACCCTTGCCTCCAAGGAACCAGTGTATGGGTTGTTTCGCCCCAGCCAAACGGCTACTTGGCTAAGGATTCTTATTTTTTATCACTACGAAAAATCTAGATTAATAGCTTGTTGATTTTGTATCTATATGTTAAGCTACTCTCAAGTAACATGCCTTGAGTCTTGATAAGAGACGCCTACAAGCCCTTCCGATCCCAAGAGACTTCATAAGAGACTTCATACTATTAAGGCTCTTGGTGGTTGTGGCACTTACTTTTGCAATAGGTATTTGTGGTTTTTGCCTTTGTACAAGAGGTGTTTGTGACTATTGGTTTGGGTAGGAGTTGCTTGTGGGTCTTGGCTTATGCTCCAATGAGTTCTTGATGTGTGATGTTGGTGGTTAGGACTATTTGTTTATGATATCAGAGCTTTGTATATAGTCTTAGTATCTCAATGGTCTCTTTTAGCTTATTGGCTACGAATCATCAATTAATCTCTCTTGGTATCCTAGTTTTGGATCATAGGCATTGAGATTACTTGTTAGGATATATTATGATAAATACCTCTTGGTTGATACCCTAACAAAGATGTTCGAGCCCATTTAACAAGTGGAAGGTGATTTATCAAGCCAACTCATTATCACTTATTTTGGAATGTTGACAATTTAGTGCTTATGATATGAGTGTTTTTATTGCCAACATAGAATCACATCATAAAACTATGATTATTTTGTGAGAAAATATGTATGTATTTTCAACAATTGGAAGATAAAAATCCAATTCTTTTGATAGAGTTACAAAGATATGAACAACCTAATGAGTGAGGTAGATTAGCAATAAAAGTTATTAAATCTTTCTAAACAATCGATACTAATAGATTTCTTTAATCTAGCAAGAAAATCTCCGACCCACCATGGCTCAATAATTTTGGAAAAATAGAGATCCAAGCTCATCATATGCACATGTTTTCTGCATTTCTTTGAGATTAGGGCCACTTCACACATGATACTAAGGGCCCATTACCATTTCACTTCAAGCACTCTCATTGGTGGAAAAGGCGGAACCGGTCCAAGTTTGCTTCACACTACGCTTGAGGGACCAACTGAGTAAGTGAATGCAAGATGGATGTAAAGTCTACATGGATTCCTACATGGCATCAAATGGATCATGTTTCACGGTCACTTGGACTATTTTCAAAAACCACCTCTTGGAGGTAGGCCTAACACAAAACCGGGAGACCATGGCACTTTGAAATCTCACAACCATTGATTTGTTATATTTTATCATTTATGAGGACCCCACATGAATAGAGATTCATCAAAATAGCATTTGGTTGAGGGCCTGGTCACATATGACTTTACACTACACTTGAGGACCCATGACCACAATACGTGATTTTGGAAATGTCTTGGGACGGCCTTTGGACACTTCTTTTGGGCTCTCACAATTTCATGGTCACAACTCTTGGCTTGCGTGGCCCTTAGTAAAGAGGGAGCAAGGAGGGCCTGCCTGCCAACTTGCAATGGCCTTCTAATACAAGCAACATCCCACACACCCGATGCACTCATCTGGAAATTTTATTTGGATGAGCTTACGTAGACGTTGCGAATCCCCGAACCTTATACATCACCAAGACCCCGACATTGCTTTGGAGACAAGAAAGACAAATTTTTGTTATTGCTTTCTTCATATTTGGTCATTTTAAATAAAAACGAACCCCTACTAAAATAGCTTCATCTCTAGTGGAAATCCATTTGTTTCAAATTAATTGTAATAGAACGAAATTAGTCATTTCACGATACAAATACTCATCAAACAATGTTGTTTTCATGAACGGGAAGGGAGTCCTCTACGAATTAGTCATTTCACGATACAAATACTCGTCATAAAAGAGCAATGAATCTGAGCGCCACTTCACACACAAGACTGAAGGCCCGTGACCATTGCAATCTAAGAGCTTTCATTGGTCGAAAGGGCGGAGACCGTCCAAGTTCCCTTCACACACGAAGGTGAAGGCAGGCTTAAAGGCCCAAAGAAGACTACATGGATGAAAAGTCTACATGGAGTCCTACATGGCGGACTATGGATAAGGTTTCATGGTCTCCTAGAATTTGCGTCAGGCCCACCTCCAAGAGGTGGGACTGACGCAAATTCCGGGAGACCATGATTTTTTAAATATTTTTTCCAACATGACATATTGCAGGACATATTGCAAGGCGTATTCCATGATATATTCCAAGACAAACAAACACCACCAAATAATTCTCTTAAATTGATAGAGTTTGAGACATATTATACTATACCAAATCCTCCCCTTTTCCGTCAACAAAATATGCAATGGTCCTGCAACACAGTCCATTCTCACTTCACACTATGCTTGAGGGCCCGTGACTACATAAAACGACTTTCCCAACACCCATGGTACGGCCTTTGGATGAGAGTTAAGGGTCCTCACCATTACAAGGTCACGGCTCTTGGCTCATGTGTGAAGTGGCCCTCAATTTGTGAGGTCATTATAGGCTTTGAAGGCCTCTTCATCCTTAACCCCTCAATGCCTGAGAGGCCTAATCTGAGCCTTTTCCATGCACCAAACTGTGTATCTAAGTTACAAATAATTTCAGTTAACAACCATGTCTAAATATATTGAAATATTCTATTGCATTATTTCACATTATTCAATACCATCATGCTATTGAAGTTTTGGCTTCAAATACACAACATGGATGTCCTTGGATGCAAATACATACTTGATAAATTGAACACTACCTGAACTCCACTAAGTATGATATTTAGTGTCACCAATTCTTATTGTCTTGCTCAATAGTAATTGTAAACAATGGTATAGTGCCACCGACACTAAATGGTAACCCAACATTATTTGTCATTCCTTATAAATTTTTTGGGGGATAATGTTGCAATTGCGGTCACTTACCCAGTGATTTTTCATCCAAATTTCAATCTTCCATGACAATATTACAAGTTGCTGACAAAAGAAGGTAGGGTTTTGACCATTGGATGAACTCATCCATCATCCATGACAATATTTGTTCACTTATTCATTAGAAGTGTCATCTGGAAATTTACCATAGTGACATAAAATACCATATGACACTAAATATCATAATTTAGTGTAGCTTGGAACTTTGTCGTCATGTCATGTTGCATATGTGCATAGGAATTAATCGCTTGACATTGTTTTTGTTTTCTTTTCCACCTAACCCATCCCCATCTCCATACACATATTAAAAATGTGTATATGGGTCCTACAATGAACCCATTGATTCTTTAAGGGTTAAATATTCAAGAATCCTTATGTATGCTAGACCTTGTGCCCCCCTCCCCCTACAATGAAACTAAGATACATGACCTTATTGTGGACACTTCCAACTTTACAAGCAATTTTGGCCGTTGTATTGGACTAGGAATTGCCCATCTACACAGCTAGCAATTCCAAATCATGAGATTCCAATTTACATAATCAAAGTTCATATGCAAGGTGAAGGTTCTCTCTCTCCTCAAACAATGACATGGGTTCTCTTGATTTTGTTCACGACTGAAACTAGAATGGTGTGTTTTGTTTCGAGCACATACTTCAATCTCACAATACCACTGTCTTTTTGGTGTCCGTTCCTACCTACAAGCGTTGCCATATGAGATTACCACTCGTGCATAGGTGTTTAATGAAGAAGAGTGATCATGCAAGGCCCACAAATGCACATACTTAAAAGGGAGCAAAACATTATTCAATTGCTATTAGCCATTCCATTCTAATAATATTTCATGACAATGCGCCACCTGAATCTCACTCGTTTTTCAGGCTAAATCTACTTACTGACAAGCATCCGTTATGTATAATTCTAGCACCTCACAATCACATGGGCTCTCTTGATTTTGTTCACTGCTAAAAATAGAATGGCGTGTTATGTTTCAAGCACATACTTCAATCTCATGGTACCATTGTCTTTTTGGTGTCCATTCCTACCTACAAGCGTTGCCATATGAGATTACCACTCATGCATAGGTATTTAATGAAGAAGAGTGATCATATAAGGCCCACAAATGCACATACTTAAAAGAGAGCAAAGCATTATCCAATTGCTACCAACCATTCCATTCTAATAATATTGCGTGATAATACTTCACCCGAATCTCACTCGTTTTTCAGGCTAAATCTACTTACTAACAAGCATCTGTAATGTATAAGGTAGAAATACCCAAACCGGTTAACCACCCTCTACCCATGTAGTAGACCTCCGTCAGAATAGTTAAGTGCCATTTTTGAAACCAATCATGGCGAGGCTAGCCACTTCAATGTGTGTACACTTAGTTTAGCCAAATTTAGTCATGTTTAATGTACTCATGAGTTAACCGGTTTAGGTGATGTTCTGTATGAAAATGCGGATTACCGTGTTCAGTGTGAGTAGAATCTAGTGAACGAGTAGGGTTTGACAAACTTTCCACTTTGAAAAAATGTAGAATTTTTTGTACATGGCAAAAAAATATGAAACAACTTACATTCTTCATGAATCCTTCTCTTCTATCTTGGAAAATTATCTCATGATTGTAAGACCATATCTTCAATGCGAATCACCTTATTTTCACGAGCTATGGTATTTCTACCTTGATTCTAGCACCCTGCATGACATATTCCCGGCCCCACCCACCTTGGTCACTTAGCTTAATAATGTTATGAGAGGGTGATGGTGCATGTTATCATCATTTGTTGCCCATAAATAAGCCCCCGAAAAGACATTGTATGAGGATAAGAATAATGTGACGTAACGGCACTTGACTGAATCAAAGAGGAGCTTTTTGGTACTTACATTGACCCCTTTCATTCATAGTGGTTCTTTACCTCTGGCTAAATTGTACGCTGCCTTCATATCATATGCTTACTCCCTGGTTGCCCTGTCACAATAGGCCATGCACCCAAAAAAATTGATGACATTAATCCAGAAGTTGCAGAGTCACACTGTGTTTCCAGTGTGTAGTGTCGCTGATAATTTAACATTATGTACTTAGGGTGGGTTTAGGGTTTACACTAGGGCCCAAGTCTTCAAGAGCAAAGAAACTTCAAAATCTAGCAACCTTATTGGTCGAGAGCAAAAGTTTGGACTCAAGGAGTTTACATTTTAAAGAGAGGTGAGAGTGTTGTTTGCAGGTTTTTAATGTCTTCCAACTTTTACCAAATAGATTTACATAACAAAAAAATGTTGTATTCGCAAATCTATGATGAAGCATCACCAAAAGTCAAAGTAGGAATCGGACTTCTCTTGATTTAGTTACAGTTGTTGGAAGTGCATATTTGTTGAGGCTTGTTTTAATTGAATTTGTAGGTCTGTCCAATTTTGTTGACTATTGAGTGTGGAGTAGTTACTTAAATTTGAATATGCGGTCCAATCTCTTTTAAACATGTAGAAACATGGGTGTTGTTACATTTGTGTTTCAAGTTGGGGAGACAATTAGAGTTACTTTAAGAATGAGTTTGTCGTTTTTTGAAGCATGAAGAGTAGATTTTAATTCTATTTTGTTCAAGGCGAGAGGAGCACATAAGGGAAGCACCCTAAATTCTTGCGACATGCATTGTAATGTTTTGTGGAAGGTGACGGAGGAGCAGTGCGACAAGCGCAAGAAGAGGAGCGTGCAGGAGGGTGACTGAGAGCTAGCCTTGTAAATATTTTCAAGAAGGGGGTGATCGGTGAGAATTTGAAGCGTGCACAAATCGCACAAGATACATTTGTGCGCATGGGTGGCTAACATTTGGCGCACATCAACACCTGGTGCGATACTTGGGTAGACCCCATTCCCGAACACCAGGGTTGATACATGGTTTCTAGGAGAGTACCTGGTCGATACTTGGCTAGTCGTCCATACCTTGGACCGATATCCATACTTGGTGCTACTGTGATACCCGACCAACTTATTGATACCCGGGCCATAGTGATACCATGTGTTTGGTTGTACATAGGGTGCTTACTGGACCATCAAGCCACACTCAAATTTTTACCTATTCCACTGGTCATATGCTTGGTATAAATTATGTTGCAGACTTTTGGTGATCGGACTAACGATTTTTTTTTTAAAAAAAAAAGTGTTCTCCAAGGTTTTTGGAGATTCAAGTGCTTCCTTTCGAGACACTATGGCAACGAATATGGATATCTTTGCCCCTAGTGATGATGCCTCTCCTTCCGTTGTTAACCATGTTTCTACCTTGCCAATAGTTGAGACATTTGAGGAAATTGTGGCTAGATTGCTCACATGGAAGATACGGTAATATTGTGAAGGTAAGCTGATCGATGACCACGATTAGTTTGCGAATTTGGATCTAAATTATGAGAAGTTGAAGACTTTCACGGAAAAACTTAAGGATGGCCAAACTTCCCGAGGATTAATGTTTGTTTCCTAGAAACAATGCAAGAAGTTGAAAAGGAGTAATTTGGTGACACCTCATCAAAGCTTGAAATGTTCAAAGAATGCTCTAAAATGACAATTTTGGCATGGGTGGCCCATATTCAAAAGTTCCTCATTGCAAATTGCATACTACGGGATAGTTGGATCAACACAACCTCCACTTATTTGGAGACTAATGTGGTCCATGATTGGGACATACTTGTAGAAGTGCTACAAGTTGATGGGAAGGACCCATTGGATTGGCAACATTTAAAAAGAGTTCTTATCTGTTCTTACGGGAATGTTAGGCCCAACCCACACGAGAGGCAGAGGAAGTACCCCGGTTTAAGGAGAACCAACCACTTGCTCATTTGAACCAATGCTATTCATCCAACTCAATGCCGTTCATGCAAGTTTCCTCCCGTGTGGGTTGGGCCTTAATCTAAAGGTGGTTGCACGTAATGAGTTCCGCCTTCTTTCTCAAAAAGGGTACGTGGAAGAGTATGCCAATGAGTTTCAACATTTGTGCTCCTACATTACAAAGTTTCCTATCTCCGTTGGTGATAAGGTGGAAATGTTTCTTGTGGGGGCTCAAAGAAGATGTTAGAAACAAAGTCTTGGTGGTCCTTGGGAGGATATCAAACGTCTCATTCACTATGCAGTCACCATTGACACCACTTATGCTCAAGCTGCGAAAGGGAGAGAGGACCCCAAGCCTTGGTCCATTGTGATGTAGCCAAAAGGACTTGTTAGTTATGGACACGTGCATGGAAAGGAGATTCATTGGTCAAACTCCCGCCACTCCAACTTTTACAAGGAGGAAACTCCAAAGGAGCAATCTACAAAGAATGCAAACATGATGGACATTTGTTGTTTTTATTTTCCATTAGGAAGGTCATATTGCCCATAGTTGTCTTCATAATAAGGATGTGGCACCCAAGACTTCATATAAAGCAAATAATTTTTTCCCCAAGTCCGGCACTTATACAATGGGCTAATATTTGGACAAGGTTAAGTTTCCAAACAATTTTTTGATTTACAGTCAAGTGTGCTGGAAGTTATCCATGGTAAACTCAATAAGCAATTTGATGTAATTGTGTGTGATATTTTGAGTACATATATCATGTTGCCTACTCCATTACCCTCACTAAAGGTTTTTTATGATGAAAAGTTTAACACATTTGGGACTTGTTCATTAATTAATCCCTCGTCTGAGGATTTGCGATGTGTATTAAGGACCTATTTGCATGGGAAAAAGGAGGTATCCTATGATATGAGTGCATGTTTTGTTGTTGAAAAACATAAAGTAAAGTACTTTAAGAGTAATTTGACAAGGTTTAAATTGTTACATCAATTTGAATATAATTCAAAACTATGGGAAGTACATCTAGATGAGGCCCGGCCACACGTTTGGAATAAGCTCACTTTGTCATCTCAATTAATGATTAACTTCTCAAGGCAAGTAGTGCATCATGATGTATATGTTTTAATGGATAGTATTGCATTATATTGCTTCGTGAGTGATGTTTTACTAATACATTGGGCTGAAAATAAAAATAAAAGCAGTAACACTATGGTATTAGGCAATGGTGATCAAGTTCCTACGGACAGGCATATTGAAGTCAGTTAAGATACTTCAATATCACAATCAAATTAATTGCCTTGTCTCTAAGTTCAACAATAGTATTAACCTGATATTGGGCAACAATTGGCTAGTACAACACTAGGCAAACTTGGATTCTTCAATTTGAATGTTGTGTGTTTTATAAGGGCCATCGTAAATTGAGAGTGTATGTGAACCCAATGCAAAGACGAAGTCTAAATTCCCATAGACTCACTACCAATCTACCATGCAATTTAAATGTTCAATTCAAAAGGGAGCAACCTCGTTCCTAGTTCAATTGGTTGTGGTTGGAGATGACATAGAGGACACATTGGCACCATCTTATGCCATAGTGTTGGGGGAATTTGTTGATGTGTTTCAGTCTTTACCAAGTGGATTACTTATAGAGTAGGAAATAGCCCCTACTATTGTTGAATCTGATGGGAAACCACCTTTCAGGCCAATTTATAAGATGATTCTTTTGGAGTTGTAGAAGGCCAAGTTGCAAATCACAGAATACTTGGAAAAAGGATAGATTGAGCCCAGTTTATGGCCTTATGGGTCTCCCATATTATTTATCAAGAAAAATGATGAAGCATTGCGAATGATGGTTGATTATTGTGCACTCAATAAACAATCAGTAAAGAATTGTTATATGTTACATTGCATTGATGGTTTGTTTGATCAATTAGTAGGCACTAGTGTATTTTCATCTCTAGATTTGACACAAGGATATCACTAGATTCGTGTATCAAAAGAAGATGCACCTAAGACGGTGTTTGGAACCCTGCTTGGGCACTATTAGCTAAAGGTCTTCAGTTTAGGACTTACTAATGACCCAACTACTTATCAGGGAATGATGAACCAAGTTTTTCATAAGTTCATTAGAAAGTTTGTGTTGGTGTATCTTGATGATATCCTAATTTTCTCGAAGAATGAAGAGGAACATGTACAACACTTCAAGCAAGTACTCCAAGTTCTAAGAGAATATGAGTCTTATGCCAAGATGACTAAGTGTCATTTTGGGAAAGAGGAATTGCACTACTTAGGCCATGTTGTCGGCACAGAGGACATTAAGGTGGATCCTATGAAATTTGAAATTATTACAAAGTGGCATAGACCTCCTGAAATTGGACAATTATGGTCTTCCTTGGGGCTTTGCAATTACTTTTGTAGATTCATCCATGAATATTCTACTTTAGTGGCACCTTTGACATCTTTGATACGAATCAAGACTAAGTTCATTTGGACAGAGGATTATGAACGTGACTTTGAAAATGTTAAATTTGCTCATGTGCTAGTTTTGACCTTATCCAAGTTAGGGGAGCCATTTGAGGTCGTTACCGGTGCTTCTCTAATAGGGGTAAGAGAAATCCTACTTCAAAGAGGAAGACCTCTTGCCTTTGAAAATAGGAAATTATTCCTTATTGAGAGGAATTATACCACTAGAAAGCAAACGTTAGCAACAGTTGTGCACGCTGTACTAAACTAGGAACTGTATAAGAGCAAACTGTTTATGTTCAATCTTGTGATTTGAAGTACACCACCAAGGTAACTTAATTATTTACCCTTAGAGGCCAAGACTTTTATAAAAAAATCCGGGCAGTCACCTCATGGATGTCGGGCAGCTGAAATTTTGTGCGGTCAATTAAGATTTTATTTTAAAACCATCATAAGAAGTGCATTTAAAATATATAAGCTAATAAAGTGCACCAAACTCTTTAAGGCGATTTTGAGGAGATTTCGCTACAACTTTTTGGGGTTAGGTGATGGAATTCATGAGTTGTTTGACTTGCCCAATCGAGCATGTGATAAACATATAAGGCATCACCACCAAGGCTGGCACCACATGGTTTTTTAGAGTTGGTTTTTTCATAGTTAAAAAAAACAAAAACCCAATCATCTAAGGTCCAACAAAATCCGGTTTTATTCGGTTTAATTGTAGATAAGTTGAGATTATAGGGTAGAGGACCCAATGTTCACCAATGGTGATGCTGAGTGCTGGAATAAAACCATGTTTTATTCGTACAAATCGGTTTTTTTGCATTAAAACCAAAAACCCAATACATCGGCCGGAAAAGTTGGGTTTTTTCCACCCTTGATCACCACCAACATATGGGTCCCATTTCACACGCCCTACACCACGTACTATTACAATAATAGATTTATAATATTTTGGTTGCCCATGATGTATGGTTTGAGCGCTATTTGATAGTATGGTATGATATGTGGTGTAAATAGTGCTCATTCACTCGTATGGACACTTAATTTAATAAGTACACTAGATTGTCCTATTAGGGCCACTTCACACACGAGCCAAGAGTCGTGACCATGAAATTGTGAGAGCCCAAAAGAAAGTATCCAAAGGCCGTCCCAAGTCACCTACAAAATCATGCAGTGTGGTCACGGACCCTCAAGTGTAGTGTGAAGTCATATGTGACCAGGCCCTCAACCAAATGTTATTTCAATGAGTGTCTATTCATGCAGGTCCTCGCACATGATAAAATAGAATAAATCAACAGTTGTGAGCATTCGGAGTGCCATGGTCTCATGGTTTTGTGTTAGGCCTACTTCCAAGAGGTGATTTTTGAAAATAGTCCAAGTGACCATGAAACATGATCCATTTGATGCCATGTAGGAACCCATGTAGACTTTACATCCATCTTGCACTCACATACTCCGTTGGTCCATCAAGCGTAGTGTGAAGCGAAGTTGGACCGGCTCCGCCTTTTCCACCAATGAGAGTGCTTGAAGTGTATTGGTCACGGGCTCTCAGTCTTGTGTGTGAAGTGGCCCTTAGTGTGGGTTGTCATTTGGAGTTATGCATTGCTATAAAAATTTATTGAGTGTATAATTTTTTACTCAAACTACATAAATAATTAATATGCACATCAAAGAACATGATATGACTTACTTGGTAAAAAAAGGATAATGTCAATAAAAAGTTATAGCAACATGTAACTCCAAATGGTAACCCGCACTAATAAGACAATTCAATGTAGTTATTTGAATGTCTTGTTTTGGAGCATGATATTGTCAAACTTGAAACTATGTTGTTTGAACCCATGTTCTCTATTAAGGCGTGCTATATAAGAGAAGAATAAAATGGTAAGGTTTTGCTTACACTAGTGACCAAAGCCTTCCAAATCTTTCATTGATTGAGAGACGAGTGGCATACCCACTTTGTTTCACACTAGGTCCGTCTTCCAAGATTGACCATGTCAAAGAATTTAGGTCATGTTTACACTAGTGACAATTTATCATGACCACCACTTTCTGATTATCTCATTGGTCAAGAATATGAGTGGCGATCCACTCTGTTTTTCACAAGGTCACCAAAAATAAGAGTGACCATGCCAGAAAATGAATGTGAAGGTGACATGGAATCTCACATGTCTAAAAATGGATAATGATTGGTGGTCACTAGATTTGATGGCAAGAGAATCCAAATAGGAAGTCTCAACAGAATATAAAGGTGACCAATCAAAATAATCATTTTAATATTATATTTCATAAAGATAAGATTATAGTAAATTTAAATTTTTTTTTTGGTAATTTTCATTTTTCATATTTCATTCAAAATACTACGTCCTAGTGTATGTTTGTTTTACACTATGTCATGTGACCAAGGATTTTAAAAGTAATGTGGGCTTCTTTTGGTCATGGTTTTCTGACGGTCGGCCATCACCATCACCGTCACCATCACCATCATAAATCATGAATCAATTTTTCTTCATGGCCCTTGGTCACATGTGTAAACATTCCCTTATGAGGAGGTGCAACATGTCAGTAGAATGGATCATGTTTGATGGTCACCTAGATTTGTGATGAGACCACCCTTTGGGCGGGTCACTCATATTTAGAATAAGAACCACTTGCAAAATTGGGTATTTGAAGCATGCTATTGAGTTAATTTGATCATTTTTTCAGCACATTTACATTTTTTTTCCTTTTCCCTTTTTGGGGGGTTGTTGTGTGTACGTGTTGTTCTTTTTCTTTTTCTATTTCCTTTTTCCTTCTTTTAAGATTGGTGCAAGGAAAAGCCTAGTATGCAAAAGTCACTTGCTAAGCTTACAAATGCATCAAGAACTAAGAGAACTCAACAACCAAATCAATCAGACAATAAGATTAAAGCATGGCATCCCCTAACAATCCAAAAAAAAAACGGACAACATTGCATTGGAGACTCCGTATCACAACCCCAACAAATACAAATGCTTGCTCAATTACAAAAGTCCAAAAAAAATTTATGACACACAAATTATATGCTTACAACAATGACACTTATGAAATCTTTGTGAAAACAAATCAAATAGCACAAATCCCATCAAAAACAAGCCACAAATCCTAGTCTTCAGTGGGGTACGAGAGAGACTCCATCCAAACCCTAGCAAACTTGACCAAACCAAATTCTAATGGTGCAATTCAAACTCAAGATGAATTCATATTGAGCGTGATACTATCACCTCTCAAGTTTCATACACATGAAAGGATACTACATCCAAAAACAATTTCATCCGACCACTTCTAGCCCATATCCAATGCTAACTTACCAATTTCCCTAGTATTGCCTCTTCTCACCCATCTTATCTTGATTATACCTACACATTTGGAAGAAGAAAAGAAAGAAAAAACATCGATTTTCATGTATCGATGTGAATGGAAACCCGTTTTCCTTACATTGATCATGAGTGACCAAGATGCAAGGCAAGGAGTGGGGCCTTCCTTTCGGAAGGAGGGCTCTATGTTTATCTAGCGGGGCTTAGTATATAATAAAGGGGAAGGGGTTATGGCAAGGAGGCCAAATGTGTTTGTCGTTGGTTGAGTCTCCTCTTATTTAGGATGAGGCATGTAAGATATTATGGCAATGTGGCGTATATTTTTCATAGAATTTTTGATGGTGGGTTTGTGGGTGTTGAGGTTTTTTGAGTTTCTCCATTGATTGTTTGTGGATGGCGCCATATGCTCCAACCATAACAGTAATCAGAGGGTTGATTTCCACTTTTATTGTTTTAGTGTGTCTTTGAGTGGGTCATATTTTTGTGTTTATTTTCACTAGTTGTCCTTAGGTACCTATCGTGGCAACATCTCATTCCATTGAATTGTATTTTGTGCGAAGGTTATCAGGTTTAGGGTGTTTGGCTTTGGTTGGCAACACCTATTATGCGTAGGAAGTTGGTCTAAGTCTTGCCTCACATTGACATCGCGTGTTATTGCATGTGCATGATAATAGCCATTCGTAGGGCTTGCCGTTAATGATCCCGGGGTTTGTTAGTGTGAAGAATCTAGTGAATTTGTTTGCTTGTAGTGTTTGGATTATTAATTGAATCATTTTATTATGTATGATTATTCGCAATGCTTTAATGTATTGGTTTGTGCATGTGGATAAAGGTGTGGCCATATGTCTCTATCATTATTTGTGCAAAATGTGCAATTGGGGTTTGTGTGGGTGAGTGGCCAAAATATGTTATTTTTGTGGTTTCCAATATATTGTACGTATTGGAACTATAGCGTCTAGGTAATTTGTGCATCATATATTCCAATGGCTTTCCTAAAGAAGTTGGATAGTTTGTGATTGATTTGCTCATTGGACATACATTTGTCAATGTATGTGAATATGTATTTGGCCATAGTAGTTTCTATGTGTGTGTGTTCTTTGTTGATGCATGTGTGTAGATTCCTTATGGAGTTGTTGTGCATTGCATAAAGGGGGGGGGGAGTTGATAACCAATATGGGAATGTGTGGGTTGTGTGTATGTAAGGAGTAGGGGTTTCTTGGTCTTTAGTCACCTCGCCGTTTGCTAACAAGTATGCTATTTCATTTTTGGATACTATTGGCTCTTACTTTTGTATAGTTATTTTTGTTTGGTCCAATATATTCGGTGGACTATTTATGCTATTGGTAATTGATATGGGTGGTGTGGTTTAGATGATGGATGCTTGATGTGGTTGTTTATTAGCTCGGGGAGGTCACTAGCAAAAATTGTAGAAATAACATGCGATAAAAAAATAGGGTCTAATATATTCATTGTAGATAAATTTTGCAAAAAATGTACATATAATATAGGGGTTTTTTAAATAGTGAAACATGTTTTTATGTAAAATACCATCACATATAATGGCCTCTTTTATCTAGTCAGTACATGTAAAATAGTGTGGAAACAATTACTAGGGGTAGCGGGTCTAAGGTAGGGTCTTTGCTAGTGGATGAAACGAGGTAATTTTTTGAATGAAAAAGCTTGGATGGATGACTTTGCAGGTTGGATGGCCTGAACGTTACTGAACCAATGTATCCAATGTGGAGTTAATGTTCTCTACCTATGTGTCAGGAGGGAAAATTTCAACACGTTGTTTGTTGCAATCTTCTTTCCAATTTTCTTTGGCAGTATAAGTAAAATAGGGTATTTTAAAATGATTCCCCCAACAAATTATAATTATTGATAGGATGTATTAAAATACAAGCATTTACCTTTATTTTGAAAAATATCATACCTTATAATCTTTTATGCAAGATAAATAGCCCCCTGATAAATAAGTCTTGAGCGCCCGTGTATGCATTAATTAAAGAGGGAGTGACCTCCCCGAGTTTATTAGGTATATGTTGTTAAGATGTGGGTGCCTACTTGGATGTTATTATGACTTCGATGGCGAGCAGTATTGCATTGAGTTATGCTCTTAGGATGTTTTGGTATCACGGTGATCTTTCGGCGATTCTACTAAAATGACGATATTCGTTATATCGAGAACTTTCAGCGATTTTGAGACAAAATGCTAGTTATTGGAGATTCATTTTAAAAAATAGTAATTGAAATAAAAAATAAATAATGCTCAAATAATGATATGCTAATACAATTCTAAAAGTTGGTGTTCTTACCTATTTATTAAAAAATTATAGTAAAAAGATAAAGCGGTTTATCTTTGAGTTGAGGATAAAATGAGACTCTGAAATGTCTCGATATAACGAATATTGTCATTACACGAAATATGATATTTGGTGTCACTAATTCTAATTGTCTTGCTCAATACTAATTGTAAATCGTGGTGTAGTGTCACTAGCACTAAATGTTAACCCAACATTATTTGTCATTCCTTGTAATTGTTTTGCGGGGTATTATAGATTTACAGTGTTGCAATTACTATCACTTATCAGTGATTTTCCATCCAAATTTCAATCATCCACGACACGATCCCATCACAAGTTGTTGACAAGAGAAGATAGGGTTTTGGCCAATGGATGAACTCATCCATCATCCATGACAATATTTGTTCACTTATTCATAAGAAGTGTCGTCTGAAAAGTTGCCATAGTGACATAAATATCATATGACACTCAATACCATATTTAGTGTAGTTGTTGTTGGGGTTGCAAACACCCAAACCGGCTACGTTATGCACAATAAAGTTATCCTTAAAGTCTCAGGATGGGGAGACCTGACTTTAGACCTGTACCTTGAGTTTAGGTGGAAAAACGTAAACTTAAGGAGCTTGCCTGCCCCATTTTGCCGGAGCTTTAATTAGCCCGGTGCAGCCTGCCAGCACGGCTGCCTGCCTATATTTGGGTAGGGTGCCTCTAGAAACAAAGGAGTCAGGATCAAAAGCTCCCGAGGGTCCCAACTCAAGGTTCCCAAAGATTGACCCTGTCATTATTTTTAGTCTACTGACACAAGAAAACAAACCCTATAAATATAGAATAGATCTCTCAACTCGGGACTACAGCCTGACTTTCACCCGGTATCCTGAGACTTTAAGGATAACTTTAATGTGTCTTTCTTTGCTTTTGGTAGGGGGTGTAAAGGAGTTGTCCATGTGTATGCATTGTTGTGGGTTGTATTTGAGAAGGTGTATATAGTTGTAGTTGTAGTTGTTAGGCGGTGTTTGTGATGGATTTTTGTTGGTGGTTGTGGTTGTGTTTTGCAAGCAACCTTCTAGGAGTGTGAGTATTTAACATGTTGATCTATTGGGGTTGGCTCCATTGGGTACGTATCAATTTGGATTTTGTATACTTGATGTACAATGTCTTTGAGTTCTTTGTGCCACTTGGGTGTGTCCCGGGGGTTTTGTTGGTTGTGTATGTAGATTATGGATGTTAAGGAAGGTTTTGTTTGTTGGTAGTATTTTGGCCATTATGGCATCGGTGCGTACATGAAGGAGTGGGGTGGGATTGTCAATATAGTGTGTATATCTTTATGTGTGCTTAGGGGAATTTGTTGTGGGGATCAATCTTTGTGGTTGACTATAAGGACAGTCAATACATTGGTGTCTACTTTGGCCACCGCTCTAGCCCAATGGCGTGTGGTGTTATGGTTAGTTGGATGGGCTACTCTGATTCAGTGCCATTTTGAGGATTTGGCAATACCCATGGCTTTAAAGAGGTAATATATGTTATGTATTGAGTTATATTGTTTGAGTCACGTTGGGGATATTAAAGGGGGTGAGTAGTATGAGTGGGTGATTTTGAATAGGTCTATGAACACTTTTGTAATTGTTGGGTGTAGGGTTTGGTGTCGGTTAGCTGGCTTGATGGTTTTGGGTCCTTCTTGGTAAGTTTAAAATGAATTGTTGAGCAAGCTATAATATTTCCGTGTTGAAGTCTCGGGTGTTGTTATGGGAAAACCTATTCCATAGCATATGTATTCTTTCTATGTTGTACGTGGCGTGTAGCTCCATGTTTGGTCGTACACATGGGTTTCAGTTCTTTGGATTTGGATTGTAGGTGCAGCTGTGATGATGTCATTGTTGGGTTGCATTCTTACATGGAGAGTGTTAGGTTGGTGTTGTCTAGTTGTGGCTTGATGAATCCGGTATCTTTGGGTTGTGTGTGGTAGGCACTTGTTGCATGATACTAGTGTTTGTTTTGTGTAGGTTTCATTGTTGCACTTGCTTAGTACGACCAGGTGTTTTTTTGATGGATGAACACCTTATTTATCTTTTATGGAGGTGGTTTTGGTGTTTGTTGGATTTAGGAAGGAACAATTGGTTTGCAAATTTAGTGTTGCTTTGATTGTTTTGGAGGCATGGTAGTATTTTATACAAATTTCCTCATTTAAAAAAATATTTTTGGTCTAGGGTGGCGATGCCATACTTTTATAGTTTGTTTAGGATTTTTTTAGAGCAAGCCTTATCTTTGGGTGATAGTGATGTGTACATTGGATTGGAGTGCCATTTGCCTTCGAGGGGTGTGGTTTTGATGGGAAATGTTTGTACTTTGGTCTTGATGTGTATTTCATATTCCCTCTCTACCATGAATAATGTGCGGGCTATAGGGGGTCTTGTACATGCTTTATACTTATATTTTGTGGAGGTGTAGCGATCCCCCGTATTTGGCGGCTATGTGCTTTGCCCATGCTTTGTGAGGTCTTGGTAGATTGTTCCAAATTAGCATGGGTCATTGACTGCTTAATGGACTTGTTGTCCTATAAATTGTACATAGTCTTGTAGCAACAATGTTGTGTCTATTCCAAAGATTTCGTGGGAGAGGTGGATGAGGATGTTAGTGGGGGTTTTTGTTTTTTTGAGATATTGCATAATTCCTTCATGAGTTTGCTTAAATTTTTGTTTAATTATAAGATGTCAAGTTTAGAGAAGGGGATCGCAAGTATGCGTATGCGATGCTTGTATTGATTATGATGTTTAGTAATTTGATTTTTTTGCTTGATGTTGGCTAGAGAAGTCACTAAATGTTTCATTTGGTTCTTGGTTTTGTTTGTAGTTATTTCATTTTGGATTTTTCATTTGAGAGAGGTTACAAGCTGTATCTTTAAGGTACATGTATGGTTTGTTTTAGGAGAGGATGGGGAAGCCTCGGTGTTTTGGGCTTGGATAAATGATTTGAAAACATTAGATTTGAGCTTATATTTGTTGGGGCATCCTGTTACGGTGCATTTGGATAGGTTTAGGTCCATGTGTGCCCATTGGCCAAATTGTTGAAGTTTTGTTATTTGTAGTTGGATTTCATGGACATCGTCGGTGATTATGACTAGGTCATCCGCACATGCCATAGTATTATAGATGGTTTAGGAGGCATGAAAGTGGTAACTGAGTTCATCTCTTCTAGACATCTTAGTAATGGTTCTAGGAATATTATGAAGTGATAGGGGCTAATGTGTAATGATGGATTGTGCCACAGTTGTAACCAAAGAAGGGTGTGGTGGGGTCTATGTATGTATGTTGCCTATTATTTCTACTACAATCACTATATTCATTAATTTGGGACTTTTTTGGCATTTCGAGACAATTACAAATATAAGAACATGGATAAAATCACACAAATATTGGAGAATGTTGTAAGATGCAAATACTTTGAAGCGGGTGTTCATATCAAGAACCCAATTAAGAACTCATATCAAGATGGTTTAGGTAGAATGACCCAAACATTAGACCATGTTGTTGTGGTCCATATGTTAATTTGAGACAAGAGAAAGTCTCAAATTAACGAATATAGTGATTACATCTTTTGGGTAGGCTATGTCTTCCATTATGGCTAGGAGCCATGGATGATTTATGCTACCAAATGTATTTCTCTAGTCTATATAAGCTAGGTAGATATCTTTGTTTGTGAGATGCGCATCTTCTAATGTGGTTATGACAAATTGTTTTTGTCTTCTGGTATTTCATTAGCGTCAGAAGCCTTCATAACTAAAGTGTAGGAGTCTATGCTTTATGTGGTAGCTTAGAGGAGGATAGTGAGTGTGCTTGAATAAAAATTGTAAATAGTGCTATGGGTATGTAGTTTGCTGGAAAAAAAACACGTCATCTTTTTTGTGGAGTATGGTTTTGATGTGTTTCCAATACGTAGATATATTTGTATGGTTGTGTGTAGCCGAAAAGAATTCAGAGTGCCGAGAGGAAGCAGATAGAAGAGCAGTGCAACAAGAGGAACAGGGAGCCAGAGGAGCCGAGCGGCCGAGGACCGGAGCACCGAGAAGCAGCTGATCACCGAAGGAGCGGAGAGAGAGAGAGAGCCAGGTGGCAGCTGGCGAAGGACCCGGGAGGGAGAAGCCCGGAAGGAGGAAACCCGGGATGGAGGAAGCTGGGTTGATACCCAGAAGGCCGGGTACTTAAAGGCTCAAGGGAGCCGGCGAGAGAAGACCGGGACAGGTGTCGCAAGGGGAGCGACTGCAGCTCGTCAAGGCCGGGAGCGGGTAGAAGCGAGGACCTGGTTGAGGACCCTCTATAGCCGGGTATTTATGACGGGGCTCAAGGGAGCCATGGAGGCGAACGGAGAAGCAATAGACGTCGGCCACGTGGCCCGGGAACGGATTAAGCCCGGGAACGTACTTAGGGAACGACCGGATGCCATCGGGAACGACCTTCAAGCGGCGGGAACGCGTCCTAGTACTTAGGGAACGGATGAAGGCATTAGTAAGTTAGGTTAGAGATTAGTGATGATGTAGTCACTTCGTGGATGGGAGGCAAGCACTTAGTGATTATAGGAAGTGACCACTTAGTAGTTAACCAACAATGAGTGGACACCTACTTACTAACGCGTGTGGATGGAAGACAATGCCAAGGGATTTCCATCCCTTGGATGACATTAACCGCTTTAACCATCTAAGCAATGAAAGGATGAGATTTGGGATGGATGGCTCATGAATGGTAACCGAACACACCTAGGCACATCTAGGAAATTAGAAGAACATAACCAATCTTCCCCACAATAACATCTATATTTAGCACGTGCAGCTCTGTAAATAGATACGTCAGACCTAAATTTAGACTGCAGCCTTAATTCAGACTAAAATTATCCCATTGAGACATTTGGCATTAGGGGCCAAATGTTTAACCGCCAATTCAACCAATCACAAGATTTCCAAGCCTATATAAAGGGGCACTACAAGGCCCTATACCACCTCATTAATCATTTCCAACATACCTACGTGAGCGTCATCGAAGCCGGCCTTGATTTGAAGGTCCGCAAGTTTGCACGAAGCCGGCCTTGATTTGAAGGTCCGCAAGTTTGCACGAAGCCGGCCTTGATTTGAAGGTCCGCAAGTTGCACGAAGCCGGCCTTGATTTGAAGGTCCGCAAGTTTGCACGAAGCCGGCCTTGCTTAAAGGTCCGCAAGTTCGTCTTCTTCGATCTTCAAGTCTAAAGCTCGTGTCCCAGAGGGCCCGCGAGACCACGAAACGCGAGAACGACGATCAAAGATCCCGAGATATTTTGAAGGTACTCGAAGTCGAAAGACTTCGAGTAAAAAGACCAATTGGTATCCGAGGGTCGCGAGACCGGAGGCCTGCGGCTGAGAGACCGCGAGACCGCGAAGACAAAGACAAAGACTTAGAGATACTTGAAGATATTTGAAGATGGACGGTTTTGAGCAAGAAGACTAAAGTCTGGTAACTGGGAGCCCGCGTTGCTGAGGGCCCGCAGTGCTGAGGGACCACGTGACCATGGGAGAGGAGATTATAGACTGAAGATGTTTCTGAGGATGTGATCGGAGAGATTAGAGACCGCAGTTCGTTCGGAAGATTTTGGAGGACTGAGGGCCCACGGCGCTGAAGGACCGCGAGCCCAAGACCGAAGGTCCCGCGAGTTTGAAGCCCTTTGACGACTAAGGTTTAGAGGGACTTTTCCATTGAAGTCTAAGGTACCCTTTTAGAACTAAGGAGATGTCAAGATATCAAAAGTAAAAGTTACTAAGAATTTGACAAGATCCAAAGCTCATTCTGAAGAACTAAGGAGATTGCGTAGAGATTCCAAGATCTAAGCACTCGAGAGAATAGATAGATTAGAGAAGATTCCTTCCAAGGAATTTAGAGATACTTGAAGATGAAGGATTAAAACTCTCATGAGTAAAGAATTCAAAGGGAAACCAGACGAAAGGGAACCTTAGAAGAATGAAGACATTAAGAGAACTTCAAAGCCACCATTCGAGAATAAGAGAATTTGAAGACCATCAAGTAGTCAAATCTTACATTGAAGTTATTACATTGATGGATTGATAGTATGATCGTAAACTTTGGTTAAGGATATTTGAAATTAAAATGGAATTGAAGAATGTTGGTTTTATGTTACATGGATTGCAAAAGCACTCTTTATGTTTATAACACTTAACCTTGACATTAGGATTCAGGGGAACATAAGCTTGAAAGCTTAGGCTCCTTTCTCCTTAGAAATTCATAAAGAGGAAACATCATATCACTTATTAGGAAAAATAATGTATCAGACCACCTTCAGAATTTAGAGGTTTGCGAACCACCTAATTTGGATAGGTGCACTGTCCGTGTAAACCGGTCAGCAGCGGGTTACACCGTCTAAGGCTGGAAGGTTGTAGGTGGTGACCTCCACATTTTGGCGACCATGCTGGGGATTATCACACCACATGGACAAGGTGCCTAACTAAATTAGGATATCTAAATTACAAACACAACATATTTTGGGGAAAGTTGGATGGCAGGGAAACATGAATGGAGAACTTGTACTACCTATATTGTGGGAGACTCCAACAAGACATAGATGAGAAACGTAAGTGGGCAGAAACATTTGGACCACAGAAACATGATCGTATAAAAAGAGCGGTGCAGCGAAGACTCGAACAATTTAATCTCCGAGGATTCTATGTGCAAGGTGAAGGAGAAGAAGAGAACTCAAAGCGACAAGAAATCTTGGCTTTGGGTAAGTGGCCATGGGATTATCCAAAGTATGATACCAGTAGGACAACTTTGAAGAAATGGGAAGGAACCAAGAGATTCCACGATCTCATGTGGGATATGCAGAAGATGTATGAAGACAAGGTCTGGCAGTTACACCAAGAAAGACAAATAGGATTCACGTACCGGTCACAATTTGAAAGAGACATCGCTGAGTTACCAGAGGAGCTGCAAGCAGTAATTTTCTCTAAGGTATGGAATGATGGAAGAGAAGGAATTAGCGCTTATGTATTAGGAGCAACGCGACATCGAGGTTACCACTACAAGCAAGAAGGTTTGTTGTACGATTTGTATGTTAGAAAGATATTCTTACCTCTGTATGGTGGTTTGCATGGTAGTGTGGGGAACTTGAATTTGGAACAGGAACAAGAACAAGAACAAGAACCAAGAACTTAAATCAAGTGTCCAAGTAATCATCCATAGGCAAACAGGTGAAGTACGGGTGCATTGAGGCGACAGAGCTGAGAGAGCCGGCCAAGACCATGATCCCGAAACACTCTCAGTAGCGTACATGGTTGATCATGAGGATACATCTAGTACAAAAAGTACATCACCAACCCCAAGAGAAAGGGAAGCAGAGAGGAAGCATGTGGAGCGCATGCATTTCCAGGAAGACAGTGTAAGACGCACTGATCAACAAAAACGAGAAAGAAAAGAAAGGTACGCTAGGCGTACGCGACAAAGAACTACAGAAAAAGAAGAAGGCATGAATGTTTCAGAACCACCGGCAGTAGGTTCCCACACCACTGAAACCATTCACCATAGGAGTCAAAGCGAAGGAGGAGGTAACGACAAAACATACGAAGATCATAACACCACAATTGAAGATAACTTAATTCAAAGCGAGGACGACGATGACTTGATACTAGGTACCCCTCTTGGGACCTATGTTTTGAGAACAAAAGGTACAGGTAAAAACACGGGTACACATACCCCAGTAGATAAAGCGCAGGACAACACCCATCAAGAAAACACGGCCGAGGAAAATCTTTTCAACCCAAGGAGTTGGGAGAAACTGAAAAGAAATTTTGAAGAACAATTTAGCTTTGAAGACTCCGGCTTCTCCGGAGGGAGCACACAAGATAACACCGACCAAGGAGTAAAGAGACCCATCAATCAAGAAGAATTTGACGAACTACGAAGAAATTTTGAAGAGAAACTTAAGCAATTCCAAAACCTTGGAATTAACACCGGAGTCAGCCCACCACCTGCCAACAACAACAATTCACCTGGTATTGGAAGCAACTCACCCAACCCAGTCAACATGGCCGCACAACCCCGAAGAACAAAGGTTCCCTTACCAACCTACAAGGGTAAGACGGATCCCGATACGTATATGCAAGAATTTAACAACGTGTGTCTCGCGAATCAAGAAGACACGGACGCAATCAAATTACAACTATTTCCAGTTACCTTGAAGAAGCGAGCCTTAGAATGGTACTCCCAATTTGGCCCAAACCATTTTCCGGACTGGCCAAGTTTAGGAACTGCCTTTCTTATGAGATTCAGATCAAAGAAATCGGAGGGAGAAGTCATTGAAAGCTTAGGCTCCCTCAAGCAAAAGAAAGACGAGACAGTCGAAGAATTTTATGAAAGGGTTATGGTGGAATCATCAAAGATTCACCCTCAACCTAGTAATCAATTCAAGAAAGCATGGTTCCTTAATGGGTTGAAAAGGGAATATGCTAAACACATTGACTTAATGCCGACCGATGACTTGGATGAAGCAAAAGCATCGGCACGGAAGTTGGAATTGGGACAGATGAGGAAAGGAAGATTCCTCGATGAAAGTGATAGTGAGGAGTCAAGTGATGACTCAGAGGAAGAACGGCGAAAGAAGAAAAAGAAGACAAAGAGCAAAAAGACCAACTCAACTAAAGATGACATCAAGACTCTCAGAGAAGAGATTGAAGGACTGGCTTTGGGAAGCCGGAAATTCAGAACGGGCATAATTTGTCGGCGATGCCGAAATGAAGGGCACTACGTGCAGGAGTGTCAGATGAAGCAATGTACAAATTGCAACAGCCTAACCCATAACACAAGTGAGTGTGTTTATGAAAGGCATGAATCTCGGAGACCCCGAGATAGAAGATATGGGGTAAATCAAATACAACCCCAATCCAATCGAAGGCCCGGAGCAATAACTCCTAGGCGAGAAATGAATGAAAGAAAAGTTCGGTTTGAACCGAGGACGGAATTTAGAAGAGATGAGAGATCCCCCTTTAGGGAAGGCGATTACCGGCGGGAGGCGGGAGGCCCCTACCGGGGAAATGAATATCGCAGAGAAGAACGGCCCTACTATAGGCCCAACGATAACTACAGAGATGATTTTAGGAGGGAGGAATATTACCCCTACAAAAACCAAGATTACCGGAGGGAAGATGGATACCCCTACCGAGGAGGCCCCAGAGGGCCTATCAACCATGACAGGTATGAATATACCCGAAGCCTGATGGATAATAACAACACCAAGGCAGCGCCGAGAACTGGGTTCACTGGCGGACCACAGCGAGATGGCAACCCCGACGAGTGTTTTTATTGTCATCAGAAGGGGCACCGGAAGCCGGATTGTCCACACTTTATTAAACATCAACAGGAGCTGAATGGATTTAAAACCACAAAGCCGGCCGTGGGAGCCAACGCGGTGTCCCCTGCGGTTTGTGTGATGACAAGGGCCCAACGGGCTGCAGCCGAGGAAGGCAAGGAGGATAATGAAAGTAACGACAGTGATGATGACGATGATTTGAGCAGTGGCAGCTCTGAGGAGCAGGAAGACCACCAACAAAGAGATGATAACTCTGATGAAGAGAGGGGTGTTGTGCGCGAGCCGGACGCACACCTAAATGAAGATGACGAGATTGAAGAAAGGCCAATAGGAGCCAACAGTGAAGAATGGAAAGCCGATAGAGAAGTCCACCGGGAGGTGAGTAAATCTATCAAGGAGATACAGGAGGAAGAGGGCGAAGCTCTACCCACGCCAGAGGAGTTCGCACCTTGGTACCCAGAAGAAGAAAAGAAAAGGCTAGGGGAGCCCACAAATCGGAGCCCCAAGGAAGGAGGCGTCCCAAAGACTACCCAGGCAAGGGTAGATGAGATCTTAGAGAATGTGATGAATCATACAAAAGCAAATATTTCAATAGGGCAACTACTTGAGATAGCCCCCTATTGTAGGAAACGGGTAATGACTGCCCTTACCAGCCAAGAAGGAACGTCTGAGAAACCGACCTCTACATACCAAGTGGCGGCAAAGGCATTCGATGAGGAAATGCCTATGATATCAGTAATTGTTAAGAATAGAAGAGTTCCAAACGTTTTGATTGATGGTGGTTCAGGAGTGAACATCATCACAGATACACTGAGGAGGAAGCTGGGGCTTAACAAAATAGAGCCCGCCCCATTTACCATCAAGATGGCTGACCAAAGAAAGGTCATGCCCAAAGGAATTATCCGGGATATACGCCTTGATGTCGGCGGAATCGTGATCCGGACAACACTCACCGTCATAGACATGGTGAGCACTGAAGATAGCTACTCCCTATTATTGGGAAGACCATGGTTGAAGGAGGCACAAGCACGGCATGACTGGCCCCTCAACAAATTAACTTTAACTCAAGGAGAAAATAGAGTGGAAGTAAGCACCCAAAGAACACCGGCAGTATCACCGGCCAAAAGACCCTTACATTGGGAAGATTATGACTGGGAAATGGGACTGACCGATGAAGAAGAAGCGGTAGTCTACGAAGCATTTCCAGAATTGTTACCCATGGGAGATTTCGATTTAAAAAGCTTGAAAAAACTACGAGGACCAAGCTGCAATGCAGTAGAAGTCGACCCAAAAGTGATTAGAACACAAGAAAATAAAACTGAGAAAACTCGGAAACGAAAAGCAACCAAGAAGGAACAAGAAGCAATGGAAGAGAAACCGGTGTATCCAAGCCAGTTTTACAAAGTAAAGGAAGGAGAAATAGAGATTGATCATACCCCTGCCTCAAAAGCGGTAAAAGGGAAGAGAATAGCAGGATGGACAGTTGAAGATGAAGACTTGGTCAAGTCTCTAAACTTAGGAACTCCGGAGGAACCTAAGTTGGTCAAAATAGCTAAAGACTTGGGAGAATACGAAGCAAAAGTGAAAGAGCTACTCCTAAAGTTTAAGGATGTGTTTGCTTTCACATACAAAGACATGAAGGGCATACCCCCTCATGTGTGCGAGCACAAGATTGAGCTGCAGCCGGAAGCCAAGCCGGTACGACAAATGCGTTATAGGATGAATCCTAATTACGCAGCCAAGGTGAAGGAGGAGATTGACAAGTATTTGGAAGCGGGATTCATATATCCCGTGGATAGAACATAATGGTTATCCCCGATCGTGATTGTACCCAAGAAGAATGGAAAACTACGCGTGTGCGTCGACTACCGGAAATTAAACGCAGTCACTAAGGTAGATCCCTTCCCTTTACCTTTCACAGAATCAATCTTGGAAGCGGTTGCAGGACATGAGATGTATACGTTAATGGACGGGTACAGTGGCTACAACCAAATCATGATCGCCTTAGAGGACCAGCTGAAGACATCTTTCATCACCGAGTATGGAGCGTTTGCATACAGGGTGATGCCCTTTGGATTAATGTGTGCACCAGCCACCTTCCAAAGGGGCATGATGAAGATATTTGCCGACTACCTCGACAAATTCATGAAGGTGTTTTTAGATGACTTTACAGTTTACGGAACCAAGGAAGACCACATTGAGCATTTGGAAAAATGTCTCGTTAAATGCCGCGAAAATGGAGTAAGCCTGAACCCAGAAAAGTGTTTCTTCTGCGTTAATTCAGGGAGACTCTTAGGGCACGTGGTATGCAAAGAAGGATTGTTGGTGGATCCAAAGAATGTGGAAATTATCAAAGGATTACCTCCACCAACCACCGTACGAGGAATTCGGAGTTTCCTAGGCCAAGCTACATACCATCGAAAATTCATATGGATGTATGCTGAAATCACTCGGCCCTTGTACTTACTACTCAAGAAAGGAGAGAAGTACATTTGGACAAAATCTTGTCAAGAGGCCTTTGAAGAAGTGAAGAAAATGTTAACAACTACACCCATTTTGATAACTCCCAATTGGACAATGGAGTTCCACGTACACTGCGATGCGTCAAACATCGCGATTGGAGCAGTGTTGGCTCAAAACATTCATGGAGATAGAGATTCTCCAATTCATTACGCAAGTCGACTCCTAAATAATGCGGAAAAAAACTACAGTACGACGGAGCGTGAAGCCCTAGCAATGATCTACTCAGTGGGCAAATTCAGGCATTATCTACTAGCAAACCATTTCGTTTTCTACGTGGACCATCAAGCCCTGATATACTTGGTCAATCGACCAGTGGTGTCCGGGCGCATTGCGAGATGGATGTTTTTACTTCAAGAGTACGATTTTGAAGTAGTTTACAAACCTGGTAGGAGCCATGTGATGGCCGACCATCTATCCAGGATAGAGAGCGGAGAAGACCCTTCGGGAGTGCAAGATCAGTTTCCGGACGCCAGCCTCTTTATGGTTCACATACAACCATTTGAAGATTGGCGAGCACCGTTCATTGAGTACTTGACCCACGGAAAGTTGTTGTCAACTCTAGCCACCCCACAAGAACAGACCAAAATCAGGCAACTAAGTGAGCCATTCGTTCTAGATGACGAAAAGCTCATGCGGGTCAACATCTCCGGCAAGATACATGAGTGTATAGCCGGGGATATCATTGAAGAAGTCATAAGTGAAGCCCATGAACAAGATGGGATACACTACAACCTAACTTCCACATGGCATTACATACTACGCACCCCATATTGGTGGCCTACCCGACGAAGAGACGTACTGGAATACTGTCAAGAATGTCCAGTATGTAAGGTTGCTGACCAAGGAAACGAAACCGGGAACAACACCCCGCAAGATTCCGATGACGACGACGATCCACTCCCTGTAAAACCTTTGGAAGCGCAAGAAGACATGACAGGAAAAGCCGAGTCGGATTGGACAACACCATATGTCCAACACCTGACATGTCTAACACACGGAACCCCCTGGGTAAGTTCCCTACCCAAAGAAGAGAGAAAATTGGTAGGATATCGAAGCCGGTTCTTCATACTCATTGAAGGAGAGTTACACCGCATGTTTCATAACGGCATTACAAAGAAATGTATGCCTGGAAGGTATGTGAGGAGTTACATCAAGACCCTCCATATACGAGAAAATCGGCATCTCTCCATAAGCGCCACCAGAGAAATGGTTCTACAAGGATCTTATTGGTGGCCAACTATAGCGGAAGACGTCTCACTACTCATCACACTATGCACCGAGTGTGAAGAACGAGGAGAAGAGTTGCCAACAGAAGCAAGCTCTTCAGAACCTGATAACGGAACAGACATTATACCATACAAAGAAACCTTCAACGATTGGAGAACGCCTCTAGTCGAATATCTGGCGCATGGAAGATTCAAAATGGACATGGAGACCCAAAGAGGGCAGAGGGAAAACATACGAGAAAGCGAAATTTTCACTTTGGAAAAGGGAAAACTTCGAAAACTAGAGAAAAATGGAATGGCTAGAATCTGCATCGCTGGTTACCAAATAAAGCATTGGATAGGGAAAATGCACGTACACCAGCGGAGACACTTAGACGACCAACAAACTTGGCTCCGATGCTCACAAGGGAATCGGTGGTGGCCCACGATGGGGCTGTGCGACATACAAATCTACATTATGTACGACTGCCCGTCCTGTCGAAGACGATTCCGAGGCCCGCTCCATAACATAATTTGCGGGTCCGTCATCGTACAAGCCCATGACAACAAGGATTGGAGGAAATTACTGATAGAATACCTCACATACGGGTATTTGAAAGGGCCCTGCATCTCGAAGAATCAATACAAGAAGATAACTCGGCAAAGCCGCGAGTATTTCATTGAAGAAGGAAAACTGAAACGAATCTTGTCAAATGGAGATATTAAGATATGTATTGCGGGACGTGAAATCAACGAGTACCTGCAAGAACTACATGTTGCTGAATCCGGGGAGCATCTTAGCACCGAGATAATGTGGCACCTAGTTATGTTTGGACCATATTGGTGGCCCACAAGTCGAATTGACATTAAGGATCTATGCAATTGGAAATGTTCAGTTTGCAAAAATCAAGCGAAGTACTCAAAAGCCCGACAAAACCAGTTAAACCCAAGACAAGACGACGCAATGAAAAAGGAGACCGTGGATTGGAGACGTCCTTACATGGAATATTTAACATGTAGGAAAATCTTTGACCAAGACCTAACCCCAGAAGAGAAAAGAGCTGTCGAACAAAGCCATAAGTATTTCGTGTTCACAAATGGTACCTTACGGAGAATCCGTAAGGGGGGAAAAGAGAATCAAGTATGTATCCCAGAAGCGCAAGTACCAGTGTACTTGGCAGGGATTCATGAAGAAAGCCAGCCCCACTTAGCACCCATAGACACTTGGAAAGCTGTAGCCACCGGGCCATATTGGTGGCCAACATGGGGACATGACGTAGAAAACTACTTGAGAAATTGCAAACTTTGCAAAGACCCTGGAAACTGTGGTGAAGAACCAAAGAATACTCGGGATTTCTGTCTAAAAGATGTATCACAAATTTCGGATTGGAGACACTCAATCACGCAACATCTGGAAAATATTGACCAGATTAATCATGTTGAAACACATGAGGAGACAGGGTTATTCAGCATTGATACTAAGACTTACTTCCTAACTGAAGATGGTTTAAAATATAGATTATCCAATGAAGAAGTAAAAATGTGCATCACAAGAGAAAATGCCTATGAGTGGATACGAAGGATACATGAATATCAAGATCCGCACATGACCAAGGAGGAAGTACTCATTCAAATACACAAAGGCCCATATTGGTGGCCAACGATTTTTCTAGACGTGGAGTATGTGGACAATGAATGTGAGACATGTCAAATTACGACAATATCCTCTCAAGATGAAAAGACACATGATTGGAGGGAACCAATCATCCAACACCTTAAACACCCAATGGAATTAAGCAACTTTGCTTTCCACGAGGAATTGGGAATATTACATGAGGAGCTACCTCATTACTTCCTAAAAGAAGGAAGATTAAAGCGAAGTTTTAGAAATGGACAGATAAAACTATGCATCTCCCAAGAAAAGGGGATTGAATGGTTGAAAATCATTCACAATCAAAGAGACCCACACCTCTCAATGGATGAGATGGTTTTACAGGTCACCATAGGACCTTATTGGTGGCCCACAATTCCTCCAGACATCGACAACCTATGTAAGAAATGTCGGATTTGTTGGCCCAACAAATCTCCGGAGCGGATGGTTGATTGCAAAACCATCACCATTAAAGAAAAAGAAGAACATGATTGGAGAACACCTTTCATTGATTATTTAACTCATGGTAGATTGACCACAGAAGCATCAACTACCCGACGACAACAGATCGTGATACGCAGTCGGCCTTTTATGCTCAACCAAAATGGAACGTTGATTAAGGAAGGACCAGATGGTATACGCAGGACATGTGTAGCGGGACCCGTGACGACGGCTATCATTGCGGAAGCCCACGAGGGAATAGCTGGTGGCCATTTCTCAGCCAAAATTACTCTTCACAAGATTTTGACTGCCTTATATTGGTGGCCCACCATGAAGAAAGATGTATATCTTTATTGCACTCAATGTGACATTTGTCAAAGAGTTGGCCCAAAGATCTCAACCAACCTCCAACCCTTACATCCTACAATGCCCACGGAGGTATTTCAGAAATGGGGTTTGGATTTTATTGGCCCGGTCAACCCGCCTGCTAAAGGTACCAAAAACCGGTATATCATCACAGCTACGGACTACACCACCAAATGGGTGGAAGCCAGAGCTTTAAAGGATAACACAGCTAAGTCAACCGCCAAGTTCCTTTTTGAAGAAATAATTACAAAATTCGGATGCCCATTAGAATTCGTGAGCGACCAAGGAAGTCACTTTATCAACGACACTATCAAAGTGCTCACTCAAGAATTTATGATTTTACACCGGAAATCGACCACGTACTACCCACAAGCCAACAGCCAAGCGGAGAGTACCAACAAGGTAATTAAGATTGCCTTAACCAAAATGGTAAACGCCAATCGAACTGATTGGGACACCAAGTTACATGCAGCACTTTGGGCTTATAGGACAGCATATAAGGTCACGACCAAGCACACTCCATTCTCATTAGTATTCGGGACAGAAGCCCTGTTACCTATGGCTTACCTTCACCCCGACGTTTATCGGAAACGGAATCAAGAGTTTCATCCCATTTTAGAGAAGAGAATGGAGCAACTCAGAACTATGGATTTGACCAGACATGAAGCCGAAGAAAACATGAAACATATGCAGCTCTTACGAAAGGAAAGACATGACAAACCCCGGGCAAGAAGACAATGTCAACATTGTGACCTTGGGATAGCCAAGTCACCCCGAAAGGGGGCTAAGGAACACGACACTTTGAAAGAGGACCCTACTCAAGCTATGGACAAAAGTCAAAACTCTCGAAGCCACGAAGATGGGGAGCAAAATACTACACCCAAAACACGTTTTTATCCCGGCCAACGAATCTTGTGGCACTTGCGCCATAAAATACCCGGGCCGGGCAAGTTCAAAATACGATGGGCAGGACCTTACATGATTAAACACGTATACGACAACGGTTCAGTGGATGTTACCACCCTACAAGGAGACAACTTGGGACGAGTCAACATGAACAAGTTAAAACCATACCAAGAGCCGGAAACTACTCAAGCCTATGCCTTACAAATTTTAGCATGTCACATTTTGGAAGCAGAGATTAGGGCAGATCAAAACCTTTCAAAGAATATTACCACCAAATCCCCAATTACCATACTTTCTCAACCAAGTGAGGAAACCATTTCACACATTGGTTTCACCTCTTACCAAAGTCAAGAAACCATAGACGCTGAAGATTTGGAAATGCATAGGGTCATGTTAGAAGTATACCACATACATCCCTCAAAACAAGAGAATGTTTATCCAAGAAATACCTTAAACCTCCAAAGGCATGACCAAAAGAGAGAAAAAGAAACCAACCTACATACCATACAATTACAACAAAACAAAGATACCTTAAACCTCATAAGGCACGACCAAAAGGGTGAAAAAGAAACCAACCTACATACCATACAATCACAACAAGAGAAAGATACCTTCATAAGACATAACCAAAGGGAAAGAAAAGAAACCAACCTACATACCATACAATCACAACACTTATCCCAATGGGGACTACTACCAAGTTTGGGAGAGAATTCGGGAACCACAACACCTATGAGGAATACAGTCCATGCCGATCTTGCCTTACTTGGCTTGGAGCCAACTCACAGATGAAAATTTGGAGAAAATAAAACCTAGGTAAAGGCTCACCTAGGACTGACCACTGGAATAGTAAACCAGTAAGAGCCCTCCATCACGATTAGAGGATGCGAGGATATAAAGCAAGGACATAAGTGCACAAGCTTGTACAAAGGTAGTATAGTCAAAATATTATTTCTTACCAAGGATCACCAAAAGATGAATGGGAGTTGTTTTAAATAATGGAAGAAAATCCCAGCATGTTATTAACACATGGACGAATTACATTATTGAGAAAGGCACGCATTTTTAAGAGAGAAACATCATGGAAGAGGCAATGTTTGACTAAAGAAGGATGAAGATTTTCAAGTGACTCGCGTAAAACCATCACATTGGATGAATGAAGAAGAGCAGTTCGGGGCCTTGTTGAAGAAGCCTAAATATAGGAGCTAGAAGAAGAAAGTGGATGAAGAAGGTCAAGTTTCGTTAAAATTACATACAGAGTCTTTGGAAGCATAATTTATGAGTGATTTAGGGATAGATTAAAACCCATGAGAGGGATCGCGGAATACTTAGAAAAATAAATAAATAAATAAATGTGGAGAGGTATTAACCCTTTAAGGGTAGATGAAGTTGGTGAAGGGATGAAAGCTGAAGCACTTTTGCGGATGAATGGAGTCCAATAGCGCGGGTAGACACAATTACCTTAACAAATGGTTAGAATTTGGATGCAACAGTGTTTGCACTATTAGTACATTATTGAAGATTCAAAGAGATATGACGACAGGCGAAAAATATCGTTTTCCGAAGAGGGATTACAACAAAGGAGTCATTATTGGGCGATAGTGTTTGAAAAATTACGAGAAGTTGTTGGAGATTCAAGGAAATGTCATCTTCTGGGAAGAAGCAATGGTATAGATGGGTGAAGCTTTTACAACTTATGGATGAAGTTTTGTGGCAGACGGATGAAGTACGAATGAACATTAAATGTGCATTTATTCAGCGCATAACGGAATTTTCAGGAATGGAAAACCCTAGTGACCACGGGAATTGAATAGGGTTTTACCAGTAAAAGAATACACCGTGCAACACTCAGGCGTTCAAACATAAGAACACATGAAAAATCACACATGATGGTCGTGGTAAAAGCCTGACACAATTTCACATCCGGAAGAACATAAAATGATTCACAAAATGTCAAGAAGAAGGACTGAGGTTGCAATGGGATTTTACACAATCAGCTCAAATCCTTATAGCTTACAGAAATTGATACAAGTATAACTACTTTATCTGATTTTGTTGTCTTTGATGACAAATCTATAACACTACCTAAAGGAAGAAGTTAATTCCAAATTATCTTAATTGGAGGGGCTCACACAAAGTGGACCCCAAAGAAAAGGGGATTCAACCCACCGAAATGGGGAATCCCACAGGAAGAGGAGGACTTACAGTACCTGCAGAGAGACCACTTACACCAGGTCAGTAAGTGAATCAAAACAAAACTTACAAGAAGTGAAAATGGGTTGAAGGGTAATACCTGAAGAAGGGCCCCGAGGTCCAGCAAGGAACTAGGACCATCCCCAGCTGGCACAGAGAATACGCCAGGTGGAGCAGCCCCAAACCCTAATACAAGAACCCCAACTGCCGGAAGTTCAGCTGAACCTCAACAAGAGGAGTTGCAAAGTGAAACCCAGCTCTCATACCAGTTTTCACACCAAAACGTAGCAGTTGCCAAAGGAGCACCGGATTGAAGCAGTTATACCAGATTGTCTTAAGGGCTAGGAAGAGTTAAAGTCAGGATGGGAAGCTTATACGAAACATTGCCACAGTTAGGAGAGAAGGAAGAGTTCTGGAAGAGCTTACAAGTTGCATGTTTACAAGCCTTCACTCCCGTACACTGGGACACAATTAGATCTCGGTGGATTCCACAAGTGTGCAAGTGGCACATCTTTCAGGAGTTATTGTGCAAAGCTGCAATCGAAATCAAGAGTGAAGAAATTTTGGACCCAATGAAGAGGAAGCAGGAAGAAGTGCAGCCAGAAAGGTATATTTTTGTAGTGGACACAGTTCTCAAGCACCATCAGCTTTCCTTAGAAGAGGTTAAGTTCCTCAAACAAGTGAACTTGGACGGCTTTGTAACCAGAGTCACATGGGGAGTACTGCACGAGGAACTGGTTCGAGAGGCAGTGGGTAACCTCCAAGTTCAGACCATGATGACCACAGTACAAGACCAAACATTTCCATTGCTGGCACCAGAGTGGAGGAAACAGATGCAAGAAACCTTTGAACTCACCAATCGAAAGGGGTCATCAACCAAGCAATGGGAACTTTTGGAGCTGTTTCCATCACTCAAGACAGCAACTCCAAACCAAGAGACGGTGAAAGTGTCAGATTGCACATATCCAGGTGCAAAGAAACCTCTCAAAATTTTGAGTTTTTTATTTTGTCTCAACACAACTGCTCAAAACTACATTTCCATACCCTTCGCAGAGCTGATCCTAGCATCACTGAATGGTCACCTAGTGGATTGGACTGAGGAGTTCTACCAAGAACTTCATGAGGAAGTTATAAAGCTGCACCGTAAACATCTACAAAATTCTGTGAAGGCAGTGAGGACCAACATAGGCCCCCACCTAACGCTACTGATCAAGGCGGCATGGATCATGAATTTGCGCCATGAAGCGGAAGCAGGTTTCCGCATGGCCAAAACTATCAATACCCCCCAACCCAAAAGAAGACAGAGCTCAGGGGCAGCACCACCACCACCGCCAACTTTCCAAAGCACGGTGAGAGTTGTACACCCCAGATCACCAGGTCTCAAAACAGGGCCATCCGCATCGACACCACCACCTTCCTCCACCGAAACACCACACTCAGTGGTGATTGAAACAGAGGAACCATGGCAGGTTCCCGACTCCATCCCCAACATTATACAACAGGTTAGGCAGGCTCACAAAAGACTTGAAAACCTGCTGGTAACCCTAGCTAGCAAAGCACCACCCAGGCTTATGCGCAACATAGATCAACAATTTCACAAAGTACAAAGAGAAGCAATTCTGAAAGAAGGGTCAGGATCAGAAAAGGGCCGGACTGCATCGCCACAGACCGACATAACGAGCTCTCTGGTTGCACAGATAGCAAGGCTCGAAGAAAAATTGACTGATGCAGGAGAGTTAATTGATCTCTATATTGAGAACTCCTTCGAAACACACACTCAACTAGCAGAAAAGGAAGAAGAAGTGCAGAAACTGGAAAAGGAGCTACAAACTCTTATACATAAGGATCAGGAAGCATTGGCCAACTTCCATGAGCTGGAGGCAACCAAGCTACAACTTCGAACTAAAGAAACAGAATTTGCGACAATGCGGGCACAAATTCACAAACTTAGAGAAGAAGCGGCAGTAAGACACCACACTCTGCCACAACAGAAGAGAACAGAGCTTACCCAACTACGATCAGAGAATCGAGAGTTGAAAGCAACCCTAAGGCAGATCCCCGCACAGGATTCGGAGTTCGGCCACGTTCCGGAGCGACCGATCGATTTCACGGAGCGCCAAGTGTTAACTGAGGGAGTGGCTGACAAAATACTTAGTGACCTTCGACAGGAGCTGCAAGTGGTGACACAAGAAAAGGAAGACCTGATGCAGCAATTGCAAGGAGAGGCCTCATCAGGCCAGAATAGCCTTCCACGATCCTGCATCCACCCAAGAACAGAGGTCTACCGCAAGCTGGTTGAGCATACCGAACCCCTCAGGACAGTAATGCAATATTATCAGGCATACAGGGCAATCGATCTACTGACAAGCAACTTGCCCATAATGAAGAGGGGGATTACATTAAAACAGGAACAATTTAAAGAATTGTGGGATCAAGCTGACTCCAGAGCGAAGGACACTTTGGTATTCATGTGGGCAATAGGTGATCTCAAGCTGGCATTGGGCATCATCGAAATCGTAACAGGATCCCCACCCTTTTTCATTCGGAGATATGTGCTCCGCGGCGTCGCATCCTTGGCTCAACAAAGAGCCATACAGGACAAAGGACACAACATCAGCCCACCTTTACCCACATTACGTCCTTATACCCACAGCCAAAAGATCGCAATCATAAAACTTTTGCACGAAAACAAGGCAACGTTCCAACAAGCTACAGATTCCTTGCGGCGAGAGGACACCACCATCTGTTACGAGGCGGTGAGACGGCATCAATGGTTGCTGGAACATCACCCTGAGCACTCAAACAATATCACTCTGCACCAACTCAAGGAGTATGTCACAACAACAGTGCAGGAGCAGCAGATCACGATCACTAAGGGGCAATTCGGCACTGTGAACAACGGCACCATCCTCCGCATGCAAGCACCGGATCGCCCAGCATGACGAGTCCGAAGCATGGGGACATGCTTCTTCTGAGGGGGAGGAATAAAATGTGTAGCCGAAAAGAATTCAGAGTGCCGAGAGGAAGCAGATAGAAGAGCAGTGCAACAAGAGGAACAGGGAGCCAGAGGAGCCGAGCGGCCGAGGACCGGAGCACCGAGAAGCAGCTGATCACCGAAGGAGCGGAGAGAGAGAGAGAGCCAGGTGGCAGCTGGCGAAGGACCCGGGAGGGAGAAGCCCGGAAGGAGGAAACCCGGGATGGAGGAAGCTGGGTTGATACCCAGAAGGCCGGGTACTTAAAGGCTCAAGGGAGCCGGCAAGAGAAGACCGGGACAGGTGTCGCAAGGGGAGCGACTGCAGCTCGTCAAGGCCGGGAGCGGGTAGAAGCGAGGACCTGGTTGAGGACCCTCTATAGCCGGGTATTTATGACGGGGCTCAAGGGAGCCATGGAGGCGAACGGAGAAGCAATAGACGTCGGCCACGTGGCCCGGGAACGGATTAAGCCCGGGAACGTACTTAGGGAACGACCGGATGCCATCGGGAACGACCTTCAAGCGGCGGGAACGCGTCCTAGTACTTAGGGAACGGATGAAGGCATTAGTAAGTTAGGTTAGAGATTAGTGATGATGTAGTCACTTCGTGGATGGGAGGCAAGCACTTAGTGATTATAGGAAGTGACCACTTAGTAGTTAACCAACAATGAGTGGACACCTACTTACTAACGCGTGTGGATGGAAGACAATGCCAAGGGATTTCCATCCCTTGGATGACATTAACCGCTTTAACCATCTAAGCAATGAAAGGATGAGATTTGGGATGGATGGCTCATGAATGGTAACCGAACACACCTAGGCACATCTAGGAAATTAGAAGAACATAACCAATCTTCCCCACAATAACATCTATATTTAGCACGTGCAGCTCTGTAAATAGATACGTCAGACCTAAATTTAGACTGCAGCCTTAATTCAGACTAAAATTATCCCATTGAGACATTTGGCATTAGGGGCCAAATGTTTAACCGCCAATTCAACCAATCACAAGATTTCCAAGCCTATATAAAGGGGCACTACAAGGCCCTATACCACCTCATTAATCATTTCCAACATACCTACGTGAGCGTCATCGAAGCCGGCCTTGATTTGAAGGTCCGCAAGTTTGCACGAAGCCGGCCTTGATTTGAAGGTCCGCAAGTTTGCACGAAGCCGGCCTTGATTTGAAGGTCCGCAAGTTGCACGAAGCCGGCCTTGATTTGAAGGTCCGCAAGTTTGCACGAAGCCGGCCTTGCTTAAAGGTCCGCAAGTTCGTCTTCTTCGATCTTCAAGTCTAAAGCTCGTGTCCCAGAGGGCCCGCGAGACCACGAAACGCGAGAACGACGATCAAAGATCCCGAGATATTTTGAAGGTACTCGAAGTCGAAAGACTTCGAGTAAAAAGACCAATTGGTATCCGAGGGTCGCGAGACCGGAGGCCTGCGGCTGAGAGACCGCGAGACCGCGAAGACAAAGACAAAGACTTAGAGATACTTGAAGATATTTGAAGATGGACGGTTTTGAGCAAGAAGACTAAAGTCTGGTAACTGGGAGCCCGCGTTGCTGAGGGCCCGCAGTGCTGAGGGACCACGTGACCATGGGAGAGGAGATTATAGACTGAAGATGTTTCTGAGGATGTGATCGGAGAGATTAGAGACCGCAGTTCGTTCGGAAGATTTTGGAGGACTGAGGGCCCACGGCGCTGAAGGACCGCGAGCCCAAGACCGAAGGTCCCGCGAGTTTGAAGCCCTTTGACGACTAAGGTTTAGAGGGACTTTTCCATTGAAGTCTAAGGTACCCTTTTAGAACTAAGGAGATGTCAAGATATCAAAAGTAAAAGTTACTAAGAATTTGACAAGATCCAAAGCTCATTCTGAAGAACTAAGGAGATTGCGTAGAGATTCCAAGATCTAAGCACTCGAGAGAATAGATAGATTAGAGAAGATTCCTTCCAAGGAATTTAGAGATACTTGAAGATGAAGGATTAAAACTCTCATGAGTAAAGAATTCAAAGGGAAACCAGACGAAAGGGAACCTTAGAAGAATGAAGACATTAAGAGAACTTCAAAGCCACCATTCGAGAATAAGAGAATTTGAAGACCATCAAGTAGTCAAATCTTACATTGAAGTTATTACATTGATGGATTGATAGTATGATCGTAAACTTTGGTTAAGGATATTTGAAATTAAAATGGAATTGAAGAATGTTGGTTTTATGTTACATGGATTGCAAAAGCACTCTTTATGTTTATAACACTTAACCTTGACATTAGGATTCAGGGGAACATAAGCTTGAAAGCTTAGGCTCCTTTCTCCTTAGAAATTCATAAAGAGGAAACATCATATCACTTATTAGGAAAAATAATGTATCAGACCACCTTCAGAATTTAGAGGTTTGCGAACCACCTAATTTGGATAGGTGCACTGTCCGTGTAAACCGGTCAGCAGCGGGTTACACCGTCTAAGGCTGGAAGGTTGTAGGTGGTGACCTCCACAGGTTGTAACATTGTTGGGAAAATAGGACCAACATGTTGTGGAATGAGGTGGGCAAGGCCTTGGTGATTTCATTAGGGATGTTCTCTGGTCTTTGGGGCCTTACCTCTTGTGAGTTTTTTTAGGTTGTTGTTGTAGATCTCCCTTGAGAAGTTGTTGGAGATTGGAATATTGGGTGTTCCTCATTTTTCTAGGATGATTCCATTAGGCGTGTGCCACGGTATCTATGGACTACGCACATGCATGTATTTGGGTGATTTTTGGGATGAACATATGTAGATGCTTATTTTTTAAAAATAAAAAATTGTGTTGTGTTTTGTGTATTTCCGTCACTATGTCCATTGGGTGTGTTAGTATGTTATCATTACGATCTTTGATACAATCTAGTGGGGTGTGTGAGGATGGTGTAATCATTTCTTATGTATTGTTTTTGATATTTTTTCGTTTAATAGGGTTCTATATTTTGTAAGGGCTTTCCCGGAAGTCAATGCAGTTTATTTAGAGGGTAAGGTTGTGGCATTTCTTCCTATTGTTGTGGCATCCATGGTGTGGCATCCATGGTGGAGGGGGGAAGAGGTGGTATGTTAGCATATTAATGTGTGTATGTTGTGGAATGTCTTTGTTGGTTTGCCAATGAATATGCGATTGGATGTGCATTGGACGGATGGCTTTGCATGTCATGGTGTATATGAGTTGTTGTCTCCATAGTTTTCTTTTCTTTTCTTTTGGTAGGAACCCTCCTTGGAGTTTTGATCGTATACTTAGAGGTGGTGGTGGTGGTGGGGTGTGTGTGTTTGGGGGTTGAGGGGGTCATTTGCTCAAGGAGTTTATAATTACTTGGAATTTGCTTTGTTGTCTCTTACAATTGGTTGGTTTGATGTTATTGGATTGACATAGTGAACTTGTGATGTTGTTGATTTCTAGGTTTTTCTCTTTGGGGAATATTGTGTGTAGGTTTTGTATGTTTTCTAGGGGGATGGGGGTAGGTGATTCATGGGTTGATGTGTTGTGGTTTTGCCCCAATTACCCATTTGTACACATTTCATATTTCTTGACCTATATCTTAGAATTAAGATAGTTATAATTTGTAGCTCCAAGGAATGAGAATGACAATACCTCCTTTTCATGTGATCTCTAAGATGACTAGAGTCACCCATCCAAGGACCACCCAAATAAGTTATTTCAACAACAACAAAAAGAAAAAGGTGACCATATGCTTTAAGGTAGCCCTCCTTTAGTTACATGTCTTAATCAAACACTTATATTTGAGTGGTATGTGGTCAGGCATGGCTCCAAGAACCAACACCAAATAGACATGTGTTAAAAGAGATTGGATTACATGCTCAAAAATAGTTTAACCATTCTAGACTCAATAGTCAACATAATTGGAAGGACCTATATGACTATTAATGTGCACGAGAATCTTCACTTTGATATTGGACAAGATATTCATACAAGCTCTAAAAAGTATGGGGCAAGTGGCCACGGATTTGAATTGGATACCCTAAACCATTCATACTAATCTCGTGTTTGATGTCCTGGGAGAAGTGGGATAGTCAGACAAAAATATCCATCTAAGACCCATCTACCTTACCTTCATGTGGTGTTCCATTGCCACGGCTCTTAACATGATGTGACCAAGGGCTGTGACCATTTCAAACCCTACATCATCGTTTATCACGGCCCTTGGCCACTAACTTAGGGCTGGTTCACATGGGGTCCCAAGTCCCAAGTTCCACTCCCATTAGCAAGTCCCAACTTTTGAGCCTCAAGAAACTATTAAAATATGGTTAATTATCATTGAAGTCGGTTCTTGATTATTTTATGCAAAAATATTTATGGGACTTGTGATGAGAGTTGAGTCTAGCTTTTTCTGCTCGACCCAACTCTCAACACAAGTCCCTTAGGACTTGGGAACCCGTGTGGAGTGGTAAGTCTCAATTTCCATGCTTTCAACGGCTAAGATTGCACGGATTGACCCCAAGTGACTTGGGATATAGGACTTGGGACCCATGTGAACTGATCCTTATTGGAAACCTAGAGCCCAATGTCCGGAGAGATTTTTGGATATAATTAGTCAAAATCCTAGTGTTCCCAAGTCGAATTGGTTACATGTTGACATCTTCCAAGTTTTCTTTATTAAGTTGAGGTATATTCCATAGATGCCCCTGAAATGATGGGTGTTTTTTCCTGAAGCCTTGAACTTCAACTGGTTATTTATCTCACACGCAACCGGTTCATCTGTAACTACCCATTCATTGTTAGGGCCACTTCACACACAAGACTGAAGGTCCGTGACCATTGCAATCTAAGAGCTCTCATTGGTCGAAAGGGCGGAGACCGTCCAAGTTCATTTCACACACGAAGGTGAAGGTCCAAAGGCGCAAAGAAGACTTCATGGATGAAAAGTCTACATGGAGATCCCACATGGCGGACTATGGATATATAAGGTTTCATGGTCTCCCGGAATTTTCGTTAGACGCACCTCCAAGAGGTGGGCCTGACGCAAATTCCAGGAGACCATTAATTTTTTAATATCTTTTCCAGCAGGAAAAATTTCATGACAGAGTACAGGGCAAATTCCAAAATAGATCCCATGACAGACAAACACCACCAAGTAATTCTCTCAAATTGATAGAGTTTGAGACATATTATATTAAACCAAATCCTCCCCTCTTTTTCCGCCAACAAAATATGCAGCGGTTCTACAACATGGTCCATTCTCACTTCACACTATGCTTGAGGGCCCGTGACTACATAAAACGACTTTCCCAACACCCATGGTACGGCCTTTGGATGAGAGTCAAGGGTCCTCACCATTACAAGGTCACGGCTCTTGGCTCATGTGTGAAGTGGCCCTGAGGGCCTTAAGCGTCTCTGTTTGTGACAAGCATGGAAGCCAAATCCAACTGACATTGTCACCTTCAACGTCAAGGCACAGACCCAATAACCATGTGATCATGAATCATGTGATCTTCCCCCCTACCCTAACCCGCGTGTGTGGATCAATCCATAACTTCCATCATTATTTTGGGGAGATGATCGATCGATCATCAGGCCCGGGGGAGATGATGGTGATGATGAAGAAGAACTTCCCTTTTGTCCGTGCCCTTTTTGGTTCCTTCAAAACCGGGCCACACCGTCACTCACGACTGAGTATCATTTCGCAACAGGAATCATTCGCTTGCAAGGAACCCCAGGTGTCGGCCGCCGATTGGGCACGCCTGCCTGCACCTTTACCTTGGTGGTGGTGTTGTAGTAGTAACGTAGTAGGGGGGCCTGGGTTTTCTGCATAAGTTAAAACCACACGCATCAAAGCATGCCCAGTAATGAAACCGGGACTGCATTGGCAGGCAAGAAAGCTGCTCCCGAGCATTCATGACATGACAACGGGAGGGAACACGGAGTTGGTGAGCTCCTTCAATCGATGGGGAGAACCAACCACCAGTCACACATGGAACCGGTCCAATATCCGGTTGGAGCTCGCCAAGACTTCGGTGTGTAGCCAAGATGAATGAAGCGGCTCCGAGAAGGCGACCTCGGAGACAAGGCGAGTTCGGAGGGCGAGAGGGAGCAAGCAACCTCGAGATGGAAAACAGAGCAGCCGGGTATCGGGCAAAGGCAGGAGCCGAGGAGGCAGGTGAAGACCCGGGCCTGAAAATCCGGGTAGATGAGGAATTGAATAGGAAGCCGGGTATTTGAAGCCGAACGAGAGGCGATGGGCGTTGGCCACGTGGCTCGGGTACAGGCATGGCCCGGGAACGTACTTAGACCACGGGAACGGACGGGACGCCGGCGGGAACGCGTCCTAGTACTTAGGGAACGGCCGGATTAGTAGGTAGGAAGAATTAGTGAATACCTAGTTGCCGTTTTGGATGATAAGTGAAGTACATTAGTAACTAGAGTTAGCAACCTAGTTACTTTAGTGAACACGTAGTAGGCACTCAAAGGGATGTGAATGAAAGACAATGCCAAGGGATGGAAATCCCTTGGATGACATTAACCGCCTTAACCATCTAACAATGAAGGATGAAATTGTGAATGAATGGATCATGGATGGTAACCGAACACCACCTAGGCACATCTAGGAAATAAGAAGAACTATAACCAATCTACCTCACAAGAACATCTATATTTAACACGTGCGGTTACTGTAAATAGATCCGACAGACCTAAATTTAGACTGTAGCCTTAATTCAGACTAAAATTAGCCTACTGAGACATTTGGCATTAGGGGCCAAATGTTTAACCGCCAATTCAACCAATCACAAGATTGCCAAGCCTATATAAAGGGGCACTACAAGGCCCTATACCACCTCATTATTCATTTCCACGATCCAACGTGAGCGTCAATCAACATTATCGGGAGCGTTTTATCGAAGACCTTTATCGAGAGCGTTTTCAACAACGATCGGAGTTTCGCGTTTCGCTTGAGTTACTCGAAGATCCTTGCGACAAATTTGAAGACTCTAAAACGACTTAGAGTTACTCGAAGATCCTTGCGACAAATTTGAAGACTCTAAAACGACTTAGAGTTAATCGAAGATCCTTGCGACAAACTTGAAGACTCTAAACGACTTAGAGTTACTCGAAGACTGGAGGCCCGCAGTGCTGAAGGCCCGCGAGACCGTGAACCGCGAAGACGAAGACGAAGACTCCGGGATATTTTGAAGGTACTCGAAGTCGGAAGACTTCGAGTGTAAGGACCAGTTGGTAGCCGAGAGCCGCGGCTGAAGGCCCGCGAGACCACTTAGCGTGAAGACGAGACAGTAGGAGAGGAGACTAAAGACCGAAGATGTTTTAGAGGACTTGATCGAAGAGACTGAAGACTGAAGGCCTCTCAGAAGACTTTGGAAGTCTACGAGGCTGAGGGCCCATGGGACCAAAGGCCAAGAAAAACTCGAAGACTTGAGGACCTTGCAGGAAGATTTTGGGACCGGAGCCTTTAGGAGTAAATGAAGACTTAAAAGACCATTTGGAAGACTTAAGAAGATTGAGGGCCCATAGGGCTGAAGGACCACAAGCCCAAGACCGAAGATCCCGCAAGTTGGAAGCCTTTTTCCACTAAGGTTTAGAGGAACTTTTCTAATCGAAGAGATGTCAAGATATCAAAGTAAAAGTTACTAAGAAATCGACAAGATCCCAAGCTCATTCTGAAGACGAAGGAGATTGCGTGAAGAATCCAAGATTGGCGCACTCGAGAAAATAGATAGATTAGAGAAGATTCCTTTCAAAGAACTTAGAGATACTCGAGGATGAAGGATTAAACTCACATGAGTAAAGAATTCAAAGGAAAACCAGACAAAAAGGAACCTTAGGAGAATGAAGACATTAAGAGAACTTCAAAGCCATCATTCGAGAAAAACATTGAAGACCATCAAGTAGTCTACTTCCACCTTAAAGGCATTACAATGGCTTGTTAAATTCAACACTCAAAGTAATGTGATGCGTACTTTGATTGAGGATTTATAAATGGAAGAATATTGTCATTGATTTCCAAAAGAGCACTTTCTTTGTTTGTAACACTAAACCTTGACATTAGGATTTAGGAGTACATAAGCTTAAAAAGCTTAGGCTCCTAACTCCTTAAAGCTTCATCAAAGGAACACACTTGCAACAACACTTGGGTTGACAAAAGCACCTTCGACAGCTAGATTTAGGTAAGCGTATCGTTCATGTAAACCGGTCAGCAGCGGGTTACACCGTCTAAGATTGCTGAGGGTTGAAGGTGACCTCGACATTTTGGCGACCATGCTGGGGATTACGCCACATGGATGTTACACTTACCTAGACTAGAAGTTAAAGTTTACAACGTACAATATTTTTGGAAAGAGATGGATGGCAGGCACCAATGGAAAACTTATACTATCAGTATAATGGGAGGCGCCAACAGGAGGCAAATGAGCGACGTAGGTGGGCAGTAACATATGGACCTCGGAAGCAAGACCGTATAGAAAGATCGGTACAGCGGAGACTCGAGCAGTTCAACCTCCGAGGATTCTTCGTACAAGGAAGTGTAAGAGAAGGAGAAGAAGACTCAAAACAACAAGAGATCCCGGCTTTGGGTAAGTGGCCGTGGGATTATCCAAGGTATAACACAGATAGGATAACCTCGAGAAAATGGGAAGGAGCAAAGAGATTTCACGACTTAATGTGGGATATGCAAAAATATTACGAAGACAAGGTTTGGCAGCTATTTAAGAAAAAGGAGATAGGATTTACTTACCGATCTCAATTTGAAAGGAACCTTGAGGAATTACCAGAAGAACTACAAGCATTAATTTTCTCCAAAGTGTGGAATAACGGAGAAGAGGGGATTAGTGCTTATGCGTTAGGAACAACTAGGCATCGAGGATATCATTACAAACAGGAAGGGTTGTTATACGATTTGTATGTTAGAAAGATATTCTTACCTCTGTATGGTGGTTTGCATGGAAGAGTGGGAAACTTGAGTTGGGAACAGGAACAGGAGCAGGAGCAATAAACAAAGATCGTAAAGACAAGTGTCCGAGTAATCATCCACAAAGCAAACAGGTGAAGTACGGGTGCATTGAGGCGTCAGAGCTAGGAGGGCCGGCCAAAATCATGACCCCGAAACACTCTCAGTAGCGTACATGGTTGATCATGAGGAATCTTCTAGTACGAGAAGTACATCACCAAGAGAACGGGAAGCAGAGAGAAAGCATGTGGAGCGCATGCTTTTCGGAGAAGGCTCTGTAAAGAGAAAGGAACAACAAAAGAGAGAGAGAGAAGAGAGATACGCCAGGCGTACACGACCAAGGACCACGGAGAAAGAAGACAACAGATTCGCTTCTGAACCACCTGCAGTAGGTTCCCATTCCACCAAGCCTATCCACCAAAGGAGTCACAGTGAAGGAGGAGGTAACGATAGGACATACGACGAAGTCCAAGACACGAATGAAGTCAACATAGCTCGGAGTGAAGACGAAGATGACTTAATACTAGGAACCCCTCTTGGGACCTATGTGTTAAGGGCGAAAGGTACAAGGGAGAATACGGGCACGCACACCCCGGAAGGCGAGGCACGTGGTAAAGGTAAAAACCCACGAAGAAACACAACCAGTGAAGACCTCTTCAACCCAAAAGGTTGGGAGGAACTGAAGAAAGACCTTGAAGAACAATTTAGCTACGAAGACTCCGGCTTTTCCGGAGGAAGCACGCAGAACAACACGGACCAAGGGGTGAGGAAACCCATCAGCCAAGAAGAATTTGACGAGCTGAGAAGAAAATTTGAAGAAAGACTCAAGCAATTCCAGAACCTTGGAGTTAGCACCGGAGTCAGCCCACCACCCGCAAACAACAACAACTCATCTGGTGTTGGGAATAACCCAGCCAACATGGCCGCACAACCTCGAAGAACGAAGGTTCCCTTACCTACCTACAAAGGTAAAACGGATCCGGATACCTATATGCAAGAGTTTAACAACGTGTGTCTCGCGAATCAAGAAGACACAGACGCGATCAAGTTGCAACTCTTTCCAGTTACCTTGAAGAAAAGAGCCTTAGAATGGTATTCACAATTCGGGCCAAACCACTTTCCAGATTGGCCATCTTTAGGGGCGGCTTTCCTAATGAGGTTTAGGACCAAGAAATCGGAAGGTGAAGTAATCGAGAGCCTAGGATCTCTCAAACAGAAGAAAGATGAAACGGTTGAGGAATTTTATGAGAGAGTCATGGTGGAATCTGCAAAAATCCACCCTCAACCTAGCGATCAGTTCAAGAAAACATGGTTCCTCAACGGCCTAAAAAGGGAATATGCGAAGCATATTGACCTAATGCCGACAGATGACTTGGATGAAGCCAAGGCCTCAGCCCGGAAGTTGGAGCTAGGCCAGATAAGGAAAGGAAGATTCCTTGATGAGAGCGACAGCGATGAATCAAGTGAAGATTCGGAGGAAGAACGGAAGAAAAAGAAAAAGAAGACAAAAAGCAAGAAGACCAACTCAACTAAAGATGATATCAAGACTCTTAGAGAAGAGATAGAAGGATTGGCCTTGGGAAGCCGTAAGTTCAGAGCGGGCATAATTTGCCGGCGGTGCCGGAATGAAGGACACTACGTGCAAGAGTGTCAGTTAAAGCAATGCACCAATTGCAACAGCCTTACTCATAACACAAGCGAATGTGTTTATGAAAGGCACGAATCTCGAAGACCCCGGGATAGGAGATACGGGGTAAATCAAATACAACCCCAAACTAATCAAAGACCAGGAGCGATAACTCCTAGGCGAGATATGAATGAGAGAAGAGTTCGGTTCGAACCAAGAAGAGATGAAAGATCCCCTTTCAGGGATAGCGATTACCGGCGGGAGGCGGGAGGCCCTTACCGGGGAAATGAGTATCGCAGAGAAGAACGGCCATACTATAGGCCCAACAACAACTACCGAGATGACTTCAGGAGGGAAGGTTACTACCCCTACAAAAGCCAAGATTACCGGAGGGAAGATGGATACCCCTACCGAGGAGGTCCCAGAGGACCTATCAACCATGAGTATCACAAAAGCTTGATGGATAGTAATAACGCCAAGGCAGCGCCGAGAACTGGGTACACTGGCGTACCTCAGCGAGATGGCAACCCCGACGAGTGTTTTTACTGTCATCAAAAGGGGCACCGGAAGACGGACTGCCCACACTTTATCAAACACCAACAGGAGTTGAGTGGATTCAGGAATGCTAAGCCAGCCGTGGGAGCCAACGTAGTATCCCCTGCTGTGTGTGTCATGACAAGAGCCCAACGGGCTGCGGCCGAAGAAGGCAAGGAAGATAGCGAAAGCGATGATAGCGAGAATGATGAAAACTCGAGCAATGGTAGCTCGGATGAGCCGGAAGACCACCAACAAAGAGAGGAGATCTCGGACGAAGAAAAGGAAGATGTGTTCGAGCAAAGCAAACACATGGAAGCTAAAGATAGTGAGGAAAAGCCAATAGGAGCCAACAACGACGAATGGAAAGCTGATAGAAGAATCCACCGGGAGGTGAGTAAAACTATCAAGGAAATACAGGAGGAAGAGGGCGAAGCTCTACCCATGCCAGAAGAGTTCGCACCTTGGTACCCACGAGAGGAAGAGGCAGGAAAGCCCAAGGAACGGAGCCCCGAGAAAGGAGGCGTCCCAACGACTACCCAAGCCAAGGTAGACAAAATCTTAGAGAACGTGATGAACAACACGAAAGCGAACATCTCAATAGGACAACTACTAGAAATAGCTCCCTATTGTAAGAGACGGATAATGGCTGCTCTTACCAGCCAAGAGGATACGACGGAGAGACCGACCGCTACCTACCAAGTATCGGCGAAGGCATTCGACGAAGAAATGCCTATGATATCGGTAATCATGAAGAACAAGCGGATACCAAATGCATTGATCGACGGTGGATCAGGAGTAAACATCATCACGGACACCTTAAGAAGGAAATTGGGGCTCAAAAGGATAGAGCCTGCCCCATTTACCATAAAGATGGCGGATCAGAGGAAGGTCACGCCCAAAGGGATCATTCGGGACGTACGACTAGATGTCGGCGGCATTGTGATCCGAACAACACTCACCGTAATAGACATGGTGAGCACTGAAGACAGTTACTCCTTGTTGCTAGGAAGGCCTTGGCTGAAGGAGGCTCAAGCTCAACATGATTGGCCCCTCGACAAGTTAACGTTGACTCAAGGAGGGAACAAGGTGGAGATAAGCACTCAACGAACACCGGCACTACCACCGGCCAGGAGACCCTTAAACTGGGAAGACTACGACTGGGAAATGGGACTGACCGATGAAGAAGAAGCGGTAGTCTATAAAGCTTTCCCAGAACTCTTACCCATGGGGAACTTGGATTTAAAGAGCTTGAAGAAATTACGAGAACCAAGCTGCAACGTGGTGAAGATTGACACTCACCCAGAACCGGGAAAACCCGAAGCCCAAGAGGGTAAAACCAAGAAACCTCACTCAAGAAGAACAACTAAGAAAGAGCAAGAAGCCATGGAGGAGAAACCGGTGTATCCAAGCCAATTCTACAAGGCAAAAGAAGGGGATATACCGGTGGACAACACCCCTGCCTCAGAAGCCGTCAAAGGAAAGAGCATAGCAGGGTGGACGGTTGAAGACGAAGATTTGGTCAAGCCGTTAAACTTAGGAACTACAGAGGAGCCTAAGTTAGTCAAGATAGCTAAAGACTTAGGAGAATACGAAGCAAAGATAAAAGAGCTACTCCTGAGATTCAAGGATGTGTTTGCTTTCACGTACAAAGACATGAAGGGAATACCGCCTCATGTGTGCGAGCACAAGATTGAACTACAGCCGGAAGCCAAGCCGGTACGACAAATGCGTTATAGGATGAATCTTAATTACGCAGCCAAGGTAAAAGAAGAGATTGACAAGTATTTGGAAGCGGGATTCATATATCCCGTGGATAAAACAGATTGGCTATCTCCGATCGTGATTGTGCCGAAGAAGAATGGAAAACTCCGAGTGTGCGTCGACTACCGCAAACTCAACGCAGTCACCAAGGTAGATCCTTTTCCTCTACCTTTTACGGAGTCAATTTTAGAAGCCGTGGCAGGTCATGAAATGTACACGTTGATGGACGGATACAGCGGCTACAACCAAATCATGATCGCCTTGGAAGATCAACTAAAGACCTCTTTCATCACCGAATACGGAGCGTTCGCATACCGGGTGATGCCTTTTGGATTGATGTGTGCACCAGCTACCTTCCAAAGGGGCATGATGAAGATATTTGCCGACTACCTCGACAAATTCATGAAGGTGTTTTTGGATGACTTTACCGTTTACGGAACCAAGGAAGACCACATTGAGCATTTGGAAAAGTGTCTCATTAAGTGCCGCGAAAATGGCGTCAGCCTGAATCCGGAGAAGTGTTTTTTCTGTGTCAATTCTGGGAGACTCTTAGGGCACGTGGTGTGCCAAGAAGGGTTATTGGTAGACCCGAAGAAGGTGGGGGTCATAAAGGGATTACCCCCACCAACCACGGTACGAGGGATCCGCAGTTTCCTGGGACAAGCTACTTATCATCGGAAGTTCATATGGATGTATGCGGAGATCACTCGGCCTTTGTACTTATTACTGAAGAAGGGAGAAAAATACGTTTGGACTAAATCATGTCAAGAAGCCTTCGAAGAAGTAAAGAAGATGCTAACCACCACGCCCATTTTGGTAACTCCCAATTGGACCATGGAGTTCCACGTACACTGCGATGCGTCAAACATCGCGATTGGAGCCGTTCTGGCTCAGAACATACACGGGGATAGAGATTCCCCAATTCACTACGCTAGTCGACTTTTGAACAATGCGGAGAAAAACTACAGTACGACGGAGCGTGAAGCCCTAGCAATGATCTACTCAGTGGGAAAATTCAGACACTATTTGCTAGCAAACCATTTCATATTCTACGTGGACCATCAAGCCCTGCTCTACTTGGTCAATCGACCAGTAGTGTCCGGGCGGATCGCGAGATGGATGTTGTTACTTCAAGAATACGATTTTGAAGTAGTTTACAAGCCCGGTAGGAACCATGTAATGGCTGACCACCTATCAAGGATAGAAAGTGGAGAAAACCCCTCAGGGGTCGAAGACCAATTCCCGGATGCAAGTTTATTCATGGTACACGTGCAACCTTTTGAAGATTGGCGAGCACCATTCATTGAGTACCTTACGCACGGAAAATTGTTGTCCGTTCTAGCTACCCCAGAAGAACAGACAAAGATTAGGCAGTTGAGTGAGCCATTCATGTTGGACGAAGGTAAGCTCATGCGAATTAGTATCTCCGGCAAAATACATGAATGTGTAGCCGGGGACATCATCGAGGAACTTATAAGTGAGGCTCATGAACAAGATGGAGTGCACTACAATCTGTCTACCACATGGCACTATACATTATGCGCACCTTATTGGTGGCCTACACGGAGGAGGGACGTACTGGACTATTGCGATGAATGCCCAGTATGTAAGATGTCAGACAAAGGTGACGTAACTGGGGACATCACCCCACATGGCTCTGAGGACGACGATGACCCACTTCCTGTCCAACCTTTAGAAGCACAAGAGGATATGACGGGAAAAGCGGAATCAGATTGGACGACCCCATATGTCCAATATATAACATGTCAAACGTACGGTAGATCATGGGTGAGTTCCCTACCCTTCGAGGAAAGAAGATTGATTGAATATCGCAGTCGATTCTTCATACTCAAGGAAGGGGAATTACATCGCATGTTTCACAATGGCATCATAAAGAAATGTATACCTGGGAGATATGTGAGGAGTTACATTAAGACCCTCCATATAAAGGAAAATCAACACTTCTCAGTAACCGCCACCGGCCAACTGGCGCTACAAGGCCCTTATTGGTGGCCGACTTTAGCGGAAGATATCGCACTATTCATCACGCTATGCACCGAATGTAAAGGACAGGGAGAAGAGCTACCCATGGTAGGAAGCTCTTCAACCTCTGATGAACAGATGGACATAATCCCTTACAAAGAAACCTTCAACGATTGGAGAACACCCCTCGTCGAATACATGGCTCATGGGAGGTTCAAAATGGATGCAGAAACCCAAAGAGGACAGAGGGAACTCATGCGAGATAGTGAGATTTTCACCTTGGAAAAGGGGAAGCTCCGAAAACTCGAGAAAAACGGTATGACAAAGATATGCATTGCCAATTACCAAATTAAACATTGGATTGGAAACATGCACGTATACCGACAGAGACATCTGACTGATCAACAGACTTGGCTACGATGTTTGCAAGGAAACCGTTGGTGGCCCACGATGGGACTAAGCGACATACAAATGTATATTATGTATGATTGCCCGTCTTGTCGCACGCGATTTCAACGCCCGCTCCATAATATAATTTGTGGATCCATCACCATACAACCACGTGACAACAAGGATTGGAGAAGATTGTTAACGGAGTACCTCACGTACGGATATCTAAAGGGGCCCCACATCTCCAAAAGACAACAAAAGAAGATAGCTCGACAGAGCCAGCGGTATTTCATTGAGGAAGGAAAGTTGAAACGAATACTGTCAAATGGAGACGTGAAAATATGCATTGCGGGACGTGAGATCACTGAATACCTTCAAGAGTTACATGTCATGGAATCCGGGGAACACCTTAGCGAAGAACTAATGTGGCATCTAATCGTGTTTGGGCCCTACTGGTGGCCCACATGCGGAGCAGACATTAACGACTTATGTCGTCGAAGATGTGCGGATTGCAACAGTCACGCAGGATTTTCAAAGGAATCACAAGTACCATCCGCTCTGATCAGTCAAGACCCACCACGGACTACTACGGATTGGAGACAACCCTACATGGAGTACCTAACATGCGGGGAAATCTTCAACCAAACCTTATCACCAGAGGTGAGAAGAACGGTAACACAAAGCCATCAGTATTTTGTGTTTACCAACGGTACTTTACAACGCATACGCAAGGGAGGAAAGAGCAATCAAGTTTGTATCCCCGAGACTCAAGTCCCCAAATACCTAGCTAAGGTACATGGAGAAAGTGAACCTCACTTGGCCGCCGAAGAAACATGGAAGGCCGTGGCCTCAGGAGCGTACTGGTGGCCGACTTGGGGAAAGGACGTGTGCGACCATTTAAGAGATTGCAAAATCTGCAGAATAACGAAGACCCGGGGTAAGTACCCCAAGGAAAGTCAGAGTTCAAACCCACCAAGACAAGCCCTGGAGCCCGATTGGAGACAACCGATCACACAACGGCTAAGGAGCTTGGAGGAGTTGAACCATGTTGGCACACATGAAGATTTGGGATTGCTCAGCCTCAACACCGAGACGTATTTCATAGCCGAAGATGAGTTGAAATATCAATTACCAAATGGGGAAGTTAAGGTGTGCGTGGCTAAAGAAGACGCCAAGGATTGGGTGAAGAGGATACATGAATATCAAATACCGCATCTAACAAGAAAAGAAGTACTCACACAAGTACACAAAGGCCCGTATTGGTGGCCTACCATTTCTTCAGATGTAAACCACTTAATTGAAGAATGTAAACCATGTCAGATCACTGCAACGTCAAACCTCAAAATCGAGAACTACGGGGCCATCCTCTTCCAGAACCAGAAGGCACGGGATTGGAGAGAACCAATCCTTCAACATCTCAAAAATCCCATGGAGCTAAGCGACTTTCCTTTCCATGAAGAATTGGGGACGTTACATGCAGAAGTACCCCGTTATTTTCTCGAAGAAGGAAAGTTAAAGTGGAACTTGGCGAATGGGCAAGTAAAATTATGTGTCTCCCAAGAGGAAGGAATAGAATGGTTATCCACCATTCACCATCAAAGATACCCTCACCTCTCAATGGATGAGATGGTTTCGCAGGTCACTATGGGACCTTATTGGTGGCCCACAATACCTCCAGACATTGACCACATGTGCAGGGAATGTCGGATTTGTTGGCCCCATAAATTTTCGAAGCATATGGTTGATTGCAAGACTGTCACCATTAACGAAAAGGAAAACCCGGATTGGAGAGCACCTTTCATCGATTACCTAACACACGGGAGGTTGACCACGGAAGCCTCCACCACCCAGCGACAACAAATCGCCATACGAAGTCGTCCGTACATGCTAAACCACAACGGGACTTTGATAAAAGAAGGACCCGATGGTATGCGGAGAATATGCGTAGCTGGACCAATAACTACGGCCATTATCGCAGAAGCACATGAGGGGATAGCTGGAGGGCACTTTTCAGCCAACATCACCCTCCACAAAGTTTTAACTGCCTTGTATTGGTGGCCCTCTATGAAGAAAGATGTCCATCTCTATTGCACTCAATGCGACATCTGTCAGAGGGTTGGCCCAAAAATCTCAACCAATCTCCAGCCCTTACATCCTACAATGCCCACGGAGGTATTTCAGAAATGGGGTTTGGATTTCATTGGACCAGTCAACCCACCAGCTAAAGGTACCAAAAATCGGTACATAATCACCGCTACGGACTACACCACCAAATGGGTGGAAGCCAGAGCTTTAAAGGATAACACAGCTAAATCAACAGCCAAATTCCTTTTTGAAGAAATAATTACAAAATTCGGATGCCCATTGGAATTCGTGAGCGACCAAGGAAGTCACTTTATCAACGACACTATCAAAGTGCTCACTCAAGAATTTATGATTTTACACCGGAAATCGACCACGTACTACCCACAAGCCAACGGCCAAGCGGAGAGTACCAACAAGGTAATTAAGATTGCCTTAACCAAAATGGTAAACGCCAATCGAACTGATTGGGACACCAAGTTACATGCAGCACTTTGGGCTTATAGGACAGCATATAAGGTCACGACCAAGCACACTCCATTCTCATTAGTATTCGGGACAGAAGCCCTGTTACCTATGGCTTACCTTCACCCCGACGTTTATCGGAAACGGAATCAAGAGTTTCATCCCATTTTAGAGAAGAGAATGGAGCAACTCAGAACTATGGATTTGACCAGACATGAAGCCGAAGAAAACATGAAACATATGCAGCTCTTACGAAAGGAAAGACATGACAAACCCCGGGCAAGAAGACAATGTCAACATTGTGACCTTGGGATAGCCAAGTCACCCCGAAAGGGGGCTAAGGAACACGACACTTTGAAAGAGGACCCTACTCAAGCTATGGACAAAAGTCAAAACTCTCGAAGCCACGAAGATGGGGAGCAAAATACTACACCCAAAACACGTTTTTATCCCGGCCAACGAATCTTGTGGCACTTGCGCCATAAAATACCCGGGCCGGGCAAGTTCAAAATACGATGGGCAGGACCTTACATGATTAAACAAGTATACGACAACGGTTCAGTGGATGTTACCACCCTACAAGGAGACAACTTGGGACGAGTCAACATGAACAAGTTAAAACCATACCAAGAGCCGGAAACTACTCAAGCCTATGCCTTACAAATTTTAGCATGTCACATTTTGGAAGCAGAGATTAGGGCAGAGCAAAACCTTTCAAAGAATATTACCACCAAATCCCCAATTACCACACTTTCTCAACCAAGTGAGGAAACCATTTCACACACTGGTTCCACCTCTTCCCAAAGTCAAGAAACCATAGACGCTGAAGATTTGGAAATGCATAGGGTCATGTTAGAAGTATACCACATACATCCCTCAAAACAAGAGAATGTTCATCCAAGAGATACCTTAAACCTCCAAAGGCATGACCAAAAGAGAGGAAAAGAAACCAACCTACATACCATACAATTACAACAACGGAAAGATACCTTAAACCCCCTAAGGTATGACCAAATGCATGAAAAAGAAACCAACCTACATACCATACAATTACAACAAAACAAAGATACCTTAAACCCCCTAAGGTACGACCAAAGGGATGAAAAAGAAACCAACCTACATACCATATCTCAATGGGAATTACTATCGAGTTTACGAGAAAGTTCGGGAAGCACAACACCTATGAGGAATACAAATGCTTACCCTGCCTTACCTCGCTTGGAGTTAGCTGGGGGGAAACCAACTCACAAATGAAAATTCTGAGAAAATAAGGCCTAGGTAAAGGCTCACCTAGGACTGACCACTGGAATAGTAACCCAGTGAGAGCCCTCCATCGCGATTTAAGGATGAGAGGATTTAAAGTCACTAGTATTTAAGCCTACACGGAGAAAACCTAGCATAAATGAACACTTTCACCAAAGGTTACCAAGAGGGCTAAGTAATAGTTGCCCTTAAGGATGGAAGAGATTTCCAACATGTAGGACACATGGATGAATTACATTGTACCACAATAAGTGGGAATTCAATTATCAAGAGAGGCACGCATTTTTAGAAAGATAACACCACGGAGTAATAAATTCCAGCTTAAGAGGAGTGAAGATTTTTTTTAGTACTCTGGATTTCCACATCACCTTAGATAGTGAAGAGAGCTCGGAATTTCTACTTTTAGTAAAAGGGGTTAATCTGGGGAAGTGGAAGGTATCAGTGGATGGATGACAATCTGTTTGACGGAAGAGTGAATTGGGGCTGGATAGAATGGTGAAGATACAAAATGAAGTTTCATTTGGTAAAATCGGAATAATCTGTTAAGTTAGGAAGGAAGCTCTGTGGGCCAGCCAGCGATGGGTTTTACTTAGGGAGGACTGAATTCCTCGGAATAGATTTCCGAACACTTAACCAGAATTTCAGGTGCCGAAGAAATATTGCGGAATGGTAGAGTTATTTTGCAGGTGAATCCTTGAAATGGATTCAGTATGCAAGTCACAGCAATAGGGTAATATACGCCAGATCACCAAACCAACATTCATTGGAATTCACATAACACCAGAAGGAAGTTCCCTTAATACTCAAGAGAATTCCAAATTACCATTAGAAACAATAGTTACAACGTACGCCACTGTAAAACAAATATCAGAAATCCAAGCATAATGAAAAAGTCAATTTCCAATTTGTTTTTTTTTGGAGGGGTCCAACAAGTGGACCCCAAAGAAAAAGGGGATTCAACCCACCGAAGTGGGGAATCCCACAAATGAGGACTTACTGTACCTGCGAATGAACCACTTACACAAAATCAGTAAGTGAATGGAAGTAAAACTTGCACAATGGAAATCAGATTGAAGGGTAATACCTGAAAAGCTGAGGAGTCCAGCAAGGACCAGGCTCCACCTCCCAGTTGGCAAGGAAGCGAGCCAGCTGGAGCATGAGGAACCCTAAATCAAGAACTTCAACCGCCAAGGTTTCAGCTGAACACACCAGGGAGCTGCGAGGGGAACCAACTCCCAAACCCACGCTCAGCAGTTGCCCCAGGAGCACCCGTATTGAGGAGGTTACAGAAACTACCAGACTGTTCGGAAGAAGCTAACAAGGATGGAGAGTCTATATGAGTTGATACCGCAGCCGGATGAGCAGGGGATATTTTGGAAGAATTTGCAAGCTAAGTGCTTGCAAGCTGTCGCCTCAGTGCGCTGGAGCGTGGGCGAGTCTCAGTGGTATCCTCAGTCGTGCAAGTACCATATTTTCCAAAACTTGTTGTGCAAAGTAGCGACCAACATCAAAGAGACGGATTTGGCAGAGATGAAGAGAAGACAAGGGGAAGTGGAGCCTGGGCGTTACATTTTTGTGGTCGATGCAGTTCTTAGGAACCAGCAGTTTACAATGGAGGAGGTTAAGTTTCTCAAGCAGGTCAACTTGGAAGGTTTTGTGACTCGAATCACTTGGGGAGTGCTGCATGAGATTCTGGTACGAGAGGCATTGACAAATCTCCAAGAACAGACCTTCATGACAACAATCCAAGGCAAAGCATTTCCCCTAATGAAGTCAGACTGGAGAGCACAGATGCGGGAAAATTTTGAACTTACCACTCGGCTGGTGCCTTCAACCAAGCAGTGGGAGCTATCCGAATTATTTCCATCACTCAAGACGGTAGCTGAAGGGCAAGAGACGGTGAAAGTAACTGATTGCACATTTCCAGGTGCAAAGAAACCCCTCAGAATTCTGAGTTCTTTATTTTGCTTAAACACAGCTGGTCAGAACCATATATCCATCTCTTTTGCAGAATTGATCATGGCAGCCTTAAACGGCCAAGCAGTAGACTGGCCTGAAGAATTCTACCAAGAACTTCGGGAGGAAGTTATCAAGCTTCACCGTAAACACTCACTAGATATGGTGAAGGTGGTAAGGACCACCGTTGGGCCTCATCTCACCCTCTTAATCAAGGCTGCAGGGGTAATGGATTTACCACATGAAATAGAAGCAGGTTTTCGCCTGGCTAAGCCCTTTTCCACTACAGACTTAAACAACCAGCCTAAGAAGAGGAGATACACCACCAAAACAACCATGCCAGCCCCTACCTTGCATAAAATTGTAAGGGTGGTGAAACCCAGCCCAGACCCGCAGAAGGGACCTTCCACCTCAGCGCCGCAACAAGCCTCGGAGACTCCTCGCTCGGTGGTAATTGAGACAGAAGAGCCATGGCAGACTCCAGAAGCCATACCCAATATCGTGGAGCAGGTGAAACAGGTGCATCGAAGGCTGGAAAATTTACTCACAACCCTCGCAAGCAAAGCGCCACCGGAATTACTGAAGACCCTGGATTCCCAATTCTACAGAATCCGACGGGCGACCATTCTACATGAAGACACACAACCGACAGATGCCCCCAATACATTGAAAACAGAGGTTCTTAAATCTCAGAGTGTTCAGTTGGAAAGACTAGAGAAGAGGTTGGCCGAAACAGAAGAACTAAATCAGATTTACATTGAGAGTTCTTTCGAAATGGAAGAGGAAGTGGCAAGGTTGCAGGCTGAAACTCACTCTCTCATGCAAACGAATCAAGAGAACCTGACCCAACTTCAGGATCTGAAAGAAACTCACTCAAAACAGCTCGAAGCCAAGGACAAGGTAGCGGCATCCTTGCAAGACCAGATTCGGAGATTAAAGGACGAGGCAACAACGTATAACATGAAGGCTAGGGAGTCGCACAAAATTCGACACCAAGAGAAAGGGGAACTTACCAGATTGCGTACCGAACATGCAGAATGCAGAGCAGCCAGGGTCGAGAGAGAGCAGATTTCCAACTCCAAGAACGATCCGGGGTTCGGACAGACCTCCAAACGGCCAATAGATCGGACGGAACGCCAAGCCCTGGCCACGGGAGCGGCTGAGCAGATGCTCAGTGACTTACAACAGGAGCTACAGGTGTGCAAACAGGAAAAAGATGAATTGCAGCACCAGCTTCAACAAGGCACACCATCGATGCCAATGAGCCTACCCCCATCCGTTATCCACCCGAAAACCGAAGTCTACAATCGACTGTTAGAACATACTGAACCTATCCAAACGGTTATGCAATACTATCAGGCCTACGGGCCACTCGATCTCCTTACCAGCAACTTACCTTTACCCAAAAGGGGTGTCACCCTGAGCCTGCTACAATTTCAGGAGCTGTGGGAGCAGGCGAATTCCCAGGCAAAGGACACATTGGCTTTTATGTGGGCAGTAAGTGACATTAAACTTTCCCTTGGCACCATAGAAGTGGTAACAGCATCACCACCATTCTACATTAGGAGATACATTCTTAGGAGCATAGCATGGTTAGCACAACACCAAGCAACACAAGACAAGGGACCCAACATTAGTCAGATTTTACCCATCCTACGCCCTTACAACCACAATCAGAAAATGGAGATCACAAAACTCCAATACAAACATGAAACAACATTCCACAAGGCCACAGATGCTCTTCGGAAAGAGGATACAACGATCTGCTTCGAGGCAGTGAGGCGCTATCAGTGGCTCCTGGAGCACCACCCAGCGAAGCAAACCAATGTGACACTCCCTCAACTGAAGGAGTATGTCACACAAACATTGGAGGAACAGAATGTAACCACAACAAAGGGCAGATTCGGCACTATTAACCATGGTACAGTCCTCCGCATGCGAACAACTGAACCTCCAAACTTCACACCCTGCGTGATCTAGGAAGCATGGGGACATGCTTCTCCTGAGGGGAAGGGGTAAAGTGTGTAGCCAAGATGAATGAAGCGGCTCCGAGAAGGCGACCTCGGAGACAAGGCGAGTTCGGAGGGCGAGAGGGAGCAAGCAACCTCGAGATGGAAAACAGAGCAGCCGGGTATCGGGCAAAGGCAGGAGCCGAGGAGGCAGGTGAAGACCCGGGCCTGAAAATCCGGGTAGATGAGGAATTGAATAGGAAGCCGGGTATTTGAAGCCGAACGAGAGGCGATGGGCGTTGGCCACGTGGCTCGGGTACAGGCATGGCCCGGGAACGTACTTAGACCACGGGAACGGACGGGACGCCGGCGGGAACGCGTCCTAGTACTTAGGGAACGGCCGGATTAGTAGGTAGGAAGAATTAGTGAATACCTAGTTGCCGTTTTGGATGATAAGTGAAGTACATTAGTAACTAGAGTTAGCAACCTAGTTACTTTAGTGAACACGTAGTAGGCACTCAAAGGGATGTGAATGAAAGACAATGCCAAGGGATGGAAATCCCTTGGATGACATTAACCGCCTTAACCATCTAACAATGAAGGATGAAATTGTGAATGAATGGATCATGGATGGTAACCGAACACCACCTAGGCACATCTAGGAAATAAGAAGAACTATAACCAATCTACCTCACAAGAACATCTATATTTAACACGTGCGGTTACTGTAAATAGATCCGACAGACCTAAATTTAGACTGTAGCCTTAATTCAGACTAAAATTAGCCTACTGAGACATTTGGCATTAGGGGCCAAATGTTTAACCGCCAATTCAACCAATCACAAGATTGCCAAGCCTATATAAAGGGGCACTACAAGGCCCTATACCACCTCATTATTCATTTCCACGATCCAACGTGAGCGTCAATCAACATTATCGGGAGCGTTTTATCGAAGACCTTTATCGAGAGCGTTTTCAACAACGATCGGAGTTTCGCGTTTCGCTTGAGTTACTCGAAGATCCTTGCGACAAATTTGAAGACTCTAAAACGACTTAGAGTTACTCGAAGATCCTTGCGACAAATTTGAAGACTCTAAAACGACTTAGAGTTAATCGAAGATCCTTGCGACAAACTTGAAGACTCTAAACGACTTAGAGTTACTCGAAGACTGGAGGCCCGCAGTGCTGAAGGCCCGCGAGACCGTGAACCGCGAAGACGAAGACGAAGACTCCGGGATATTTTGAAGGTACTCGAAGTCGGAAGACTTCGAGTGTAAGGACCAGTTGGTAGCCGAGAGCCGCGGCTGAAGGCCCGCGAGACCACTTAGCGTGAAGACGAGACAGTAGGAGAGGAGACTAAAGACCGAAGATGTTTTAGAGGACTTGATCGAAGAGACTGAAGACTGAAGGCCTCTCAGAAGACTTTGGAAGTCTACGAGGCTGAGGGCCCATGGGACCAAAGGCCAAGAAAAACTCGAAGACTTGAGGACCTTGCAGGAAGATTTTGGGACCGGAGCCTTTAGGAGTAAATGAAGACTTAAAAGACCATTTGGAAGACTTAAGAAGATTGAGGGCCCATAGGGCTGAAGGACCACAAGCCCAAGACCGAAGATCCCGCAAGTTGGAAGCCTTTTTCCACTAAGGTTTAGAGGAACTTTTCTAATCGAAGAGATGTCAAGATATCAAAGTAAAAGTTACTAAGAAATCGACAAGATCCCAAGCTCATTCTGAAGACGAAGGAGATTGCGTGAAGAATCCAAGATTGGCGCACTCGAGAAAATAGATAGATTAGAGAAGATTCCTTTCAAAGAACTTAGAGATACTCGAGGATGAAGGATTAAACTCACATGAGTAAAGAATTCAAAGGAAAACCAGACAAAAAGGAACCTTAGGAGAATGAAGACATTAAGAGAACTTCAAAGCCATCATTCGAGAAAAACATTGAAGACCATCAAGTAGTCTACTTCCACCTTAAAGGCATTACAATGGCTTGTTAAATTCAACACTCAAAGTAATGTGATGCGTACTTTGATTGAGGATTTATAAATGGAAGAATATTGTCATTGATTTCCAAAAGAGCACTTTCTTTGTTTGTAACACTAAACCTTGACATTAGGATTTAGGAGTACATAAGCTTAAAAAGCTTAGGCTCCTAACTCCTTAAAGCTTCATCAAAGGAACACACTTGCAACAACACTTGGGTTGACAAAAGCACCTTCGACAGCTAGATTTAGGTAAGCGTATCGTTCATGTAAACCGGTCAGCAGCGGGTTACACCGTCTAAGATTGCTGAGGGTTGAAGGTGACCTCGACATTCGGGGAAATTGCCCCATCATTTTAGAGGAATCTATGGAACAGACCTCGGATCGATTGAAGGGAACTGAGAGATCACCGGTTCAACTTGGAAACACTAGGATTTCGACCGATCATGCCCAAAAATCCTGGTGGACACTGAGCTCCCTTGAGTGATAGGTTAACGTAGGGCCACTTCACACACGAGCCAAGAGCCGTGACCATGAAACTGTGAGAGCCCAAAAGAAAGTGTCCAAAGGCCGTCCCCACACACCTCCAAAACCATGTAGTGTGGCCACGGACCTTCAAGTGTAGTGTGAAGTCATATGTGACCGGGCCCTCAACCAAACGCTATTTCAATGAGTGTCTATTCATGCGGGTCCTCACACATGATAAAATACAATAAACCAACGGTTGTGAGCGTTCGGAGTGCCATGGTCTCCCGGTTTTGTGTTAGGCCTACCTCCAAGAGATGGTTTTTGAAAATGGTCCAAGCGACCACGAAACATGACCCATTCGATGCCATGTAGGGATCCATGTAGGTTTTCCATCCATCTTGCATTTCACATTCTCCGTTGGTCCCTCAAGCGTAGTGTGAAGCGAACTTGGACGGTCTCCGCCCTTTCGACCAATGAGAGCTCTTAGATTGCAATGGTCACATGCCTTCAGTCTTGTGTGTGAAGTGGCCCTCAGCTGCAATAAGCTTGAAAGGTACGATAACACGGACAACAATTCTCCATGACCTACTCTTCAACTTGTCAGGCTTCTAAGGGCCACTTCACACACAAGACTGAAGGCATGTGACCATTGCAATCTAAGAGCTCTCATTGGTCAAAAGGACGGAGACCGTCCAAGTTCACTTCACACACGAAGGTGAAGGCCTAAAGGCCCAAAGAAGACTTCATGGATGAAAAGTCTACATGAAGTCCTACATGGCGGACTATGGATAAGGTTTTATGGTCTCCCGGAATGTGTGTCAGACCCACCTCCAAGAGGTGGGCTTGGCGAAAATTTCGGGAGACCATGACTTTTTTAATATGTTTCCTGCAAGACAAATTGCATGACAAATTGCAAGGCAGATTCCATAATAGATTCCATAATAGACAAACACCACCAAGTAATTCTCTCAAATTAATAGAGTTTGAAACATATTATATTAAACCAAATTCTTCCCTCTTTTCTGCCAACAAAATATGCAATGGTCCCGCAACATGGTCCATTCTCACTTCACACTATGCTTGAGGGCCCGTGACTACATAAACGGCTTTCCCAACACCCGTGGTACGGCCTTTGGATGAGAGTCAAGGGTCCTCACCATTACAAGGTCATGGCTCCACGGGGGGGTCAGTCTATAGGATTTTTGTGCACCACGTGCGGCGGAGGGGTATTTGTTTAGAGGCTATTTACCTCCAAGGCATGAATTAAAAGCTCCCTATAATTACTTAATTTTCTAAAATGGCCTTTTTTTGCACCCTACCATTACTTATAATGCCCATGTCATTGCAATTTTTTGTAGTCTACATTCCTTTTAATTAAAAAAAGTTAATTTAAAAGTGTATGCAATGCAAAAGTGGTGGGAAAAAACATGGCAACAAAAAGGTGTAAAGGATACATACCATTGCAAAAACTAAGTACAAAAAACTTAAAGTGAAAACATAAACTTAAACTTAAACTTAAAGTGAAACCCTAAACACAACAAGAAGGCTTAGGATGGAAACACAACAAGAGTGAGCATGTGTTCACAAACACAACACCCGTTCTGTAAAAATCCTTTGTTCAAAGTCAATTTACATACTAGTGAAGACCAAAACCATAGTGTACAATACTTACATGTGTGAAACACTCCAAGCTTGATCATGAACCCTATATAGTTATGACGCCAGAGAAAATATGTCAGCAACACATTTAGAGAGTGCAAGAATCTACTTACAAGACGTTGAGATTGCACAATGAGAGAGAGAGCTTGGAGCGATCAAAGATGGAAGTTGGATTGAAGGCAACGTCACAATGATCTCGCAAAAAGATCGCAATATAAAGAAAAATGAACAGTTGGGCGAATGTGGCAGGGGCAACATGCAAATCACAAAGACTCCAACCTTGAATAAAACGTGTGCTATGAAGAAGCAGTGGTGGAAGTGGACATACTTGTTGGAGATGACAATGTCGGAGTAGAGAAGTCACCAAAAAATGAGAAGCCACATGAAAAATGAAAAATGAGAGGCCACCAAGAGAAGGGAGAGAAGCCACCGAGAGGTGTCGGGAAGAAAGTTAGGGTTAGGCTTACAATTTCATCCATTTTTGGGTAAACAATGAGTCATTTTTCATCCATCCCTCGTGCGGCATGCGTACAAGATTGATTCTACTAAACATACATCCTAGGATCCTTATTTTCAGCCCCTATATTATTTTTACAAAAAAAGAATGGCCCATATTTTACACCTATCTACCTTACTTGTAATGGGCTTGTCTACTTTTAATGGACCCTTCATTACTTGGAATTCTATTATAAATTTTATATCAAACAAATTTAATCCTCCCTATATTATGCCGCACGTCGTTTTTAAAATGCACTAAGTGACCCCCCGTGCATGGCTCTTGGCTCATGTGTGAAGTGGCCCTGAGCTTAATCACTACTAGTTCATTAAAGGCGTGGAGGTGAGAGGTGTGACTCTCATTGCCATCGACTGTTTGCATTGGGAATCCATACTGGCACGGTTTTCATGGGCCTCATCATCAGTGGGGAGCTTGGAGATTTTTATTTTATTTTCTAACCATTTTTAGAGGGAGTGCGGAAAACGATCTTGTGAAGAGAGAAGAAGCTGTTTACATCCACATTATAGGATGAAGGATGAACAAGGAAAACCAAAAGTATTTACTCATCCAATTTTAGGTATTTTCGTCCTTGACAAAGAGCGATATCTTTTCAAAATTGGGAGGTTGATATCATCCCCCAAAAAGAGAGAATTTATAGCCAAATATTTCCTCCCCCTAAAAGAAATATATAGCATTTTGAGTGATATGAGCCCAAAGAAAAATTGATGGTTGGGAGGTAACTTTAAGTCCATAACATTCTACCCATTTGGCTTTATAAACTTCAATGAATCAATGGAAATTCATGTACTTTGGAATTGAATGGTTATAAACACGTGAGGTTTGTGCAACGAATTTCCCATCACGAGGCCACTTATGGGTTTCATCACACAAACACAATGAATAGAGTGATGCAAGTAACAGTAAGTAGCTGGTTTAGTCCAAGTTGAGAAAGCCCTTAGCAACCGGTCTTGATCTTGACTCCCCCATCCACCCATGTGACTAACCTTATCACATGGTCCTTTGCAAGGACTAGCACATAATGAACCTCTAGATTTTGGTAGATTCCTACAACTTTTTGGCATGAGTTGCATATCTTGTTATTATTATTACTACTTCAAATCTACCACATTTGTACTACATTGTATTTGAGCATATTAATGCCAAATGTCATGTGTTTGCATTATTATTAAACTTGTTGACTATTGTGTAGCCTAGACATAGGTCTCATAACAATGCAAGTGACACTATGAGGCCAATGGCGCTATTGGGTTTTGCACCAAGGTCTAAGATCATGAAGAAAAACTCCAAAATTGGGTGATCATATTGGTCAGTAGAAAATTTTTGGACCTGAGGGTTTAACACTAGAGTCTTAGTCTCATGTATGAAACAAATGAAGTGGCAATAATGTTGCATCACTTTCTTGCCAATTTTTTGTTGCATTATCAACTCGAGAAAATATTCTAGACAAAAACTTGATGTAACAACATATCAAATATGCTCATTGTGTTGTTTTTCTTCGGTGGGTTAAGGGCCATCCTTGGTCGGTGGGTTGCTGTGGTTCTTGGGTCCTTTCTTTTATCTAGCGGTGTGATGTGCTTGAGGTGCTTTTTAAGTGGGCACGTCTTCAGTTCTTCCATTTGTCCTTGACATCGGCTAATTGGCCTCGTGTCTTAATAAAATTTGAAGTAAGGTAGAGGGCGCTAAAACCAACAACCCACCCTAGACCAACACCCTGAAAATCTTGTAGAATAAGTACATGTTTATTATGAGAATGTTCAACTTTTGAACATCACCCCCCCCACACACAGCCTGGGTGACAACACAATTTTCACTTAAAAATTTTGTACTTATTTCAACACTTGGTTTAACCAAAAAAATACATTACACTTGGTATTTTTTTTCCTTGTAAACGAGAATAAACTTTTCAGTTCATACAACTACCACATGTATGCCAAATACCTTAACTTCTCGGTTTAAGGCACTCCTATCTTAACGAGTAAGATGACAACCACATGTGGGAGACCTATCCACATTTACCTTTATGTCTAAAAAAGAGAGGATATAATTATGATGTTATAGACTAAATATAATAAATGAAAATGCTACATTTCACTAAACATCAAAAGGAATATTCTCAGTTATTAATTGTTCATATTGTTTTGCAATTGGTATCACGCATAGGGAGATGACATCACTCCAAACGAATTTTTTTGATGGTGATTATTTCACCTCAATACACTATTTAAAAATAGAATGTGTGTAGAAATTATATTTTATTGTGTTGATGTAGTGCACAAAGTAGCATTAGATAGATTGTAATGGATTTTTTAGGGCGAGTTTTCATGTAGGACGCGCGTCCACTAAATTCTAATGGAATAAGGACAAATGTAGATGGAATTTGGTGGGTGGTGTTTGTACATGCTAACCAACTATTACTATTTCAAGTGTCCAAGGCCAAAGCCAAGGGGGGGCTCAGCTCCCCCCCCCTAACATTAAAGGATAGTCTCCCCCTGCCTTCGCCATGTTGCCAAAACTTCGGATATTAATGACATTATCAAATTTTTATGGGGATGTAAGTTCAACGAGTCCAAATCTCTCAATAAATAATAAAATTTGACCACCTATTGAAATTTGGGAATAAAATATACATTGGATATTTTCATATTTTGAGGTCAACCCCCAGGTCAAAATCATGGCTTCACACCTACAAGTGTCTAGTGAGCGCATGGAAGTCTAGTGGCCCAAGGCCACAACCCTCGACACTCTAATAGGCCACCAAAATGTGGTTGGTTGTGTGGCACTTTTGGGCCACCCCCCTCCGAGGGAGCCTAAAAATGTCACACAAGCCCTTCGGTGAGGGTGGCCTGCACTTGCAAGTGCCCAAGCCGAACCCGGATGGTAGGTGTATAAGATGAATACTTAGATTTTGGAGGGGAATTGAATTTGCGTTGTAGTACCTCTAGAGGTTGGGCCTTAGTTTTGACTAATGTGGCTCTAAATTCCACTAATTCATTTCATACCTAGTTCTAACCTAGACCTACAACCTAGTCTAAGCGCAGATGCATCAGCTTTGGAACCAATGCAATCATAACTTATGAAAAGAATGGCATGAATATACACCAACCGGGTATGATTTATACCACCCCTAGCTAAATGAATGGAATAGCGACGGTTTAATCAACCATTCAACCCATTTTTACTTCTTCATTTAGTTATATTTAAATTTCCTAAGCGGGGGGGGGGGACTTGGCTTAAGTTCTGGTTGGTGCACCCCTTAGCTCAGAACCTTCTAGGGCCTCGTGTAGGTTCCTTGAAGATCGAGTGACAGCTCAAACCCTTCGGACTTCAACGATCCGAAGGGTGGTGTCATCCTACCGAGTTAAGTTTCCAATTCAGGTTTCTTGCCAACAAGGGTTCATGATATGTTTGTTTATGTTTCTTATCATTATATTTATATTTATTATATTTATACTAAATATATCATAAAATATAATTTAATGGGATTAGAGTAAAGGGCGACATGTAATTTCAACATGTTGCACAATTTTCATGGATTGGGACCATAACTCCCAATCCATTGGGCTAATAACAAAATAGTGGATATGTGGATCATTAACCCCATTTTTCCACCAACAACATTCAGAGTGGTCATATCGGTAATTAACCCGACTTTACCACATACGAAACTTTCTAATAATCAAATTACTACTATGAACATACCAAGGGCCCCCGAGAATAATGTAGCTGGATACCCCCCTTGGCAGTTAAGTGGTCAAATCATTTGACCTTACGAGATATGTGAGTAGGTTTAGAAATGCATATCTTAGTCGTACTCCCTCTAATTCTAAATGGAAGGCTAGTGTTAGGTGGTTCACTTCAATACTCCTCGTTCGATCAGGTTTGATATATGCCGAGTTGCCACCTCTTTGTCTTGCTCTACTTTCCGGACGTTGAACTTATCTCCCTCCTTGAAGCTAACTTGATTGTGATTAAAACATCATTTTAGTGCACTGTAATCTTAGCCTCATCATAATTAATTCACTTAATAAATATCATTAACTTTCAAGGGACCTAAAATTCACTTCAATCGGATAAAAATTGCAAAAATTACAAGGTTTGGAAGCATGTTGTTATTATTCACTCAAATCACATGTTCTAAACAACCCTGCAAAGCTATAAAAATATCTATAAGTGAAAAATATGAGATTAGCAAAGAAACCGAGATGGATCCAACAACTTTCTTGTAATGCAGCAATTATCTAAAAAGACTCAAACTATATATTTCACCTTTAAAAATCCATATCTAATTCATTATTTATTCAAATAATACATTGTAAATGGCCCTGGAAAGCCAAACAAATATACTGTTTGGAAAAATTATATTTTTTTAAATTAACGTTTTGATAAGGTCAGCAAGTTTGATCCAGCAGTTGATGCCTAAATGAATATCACAGTTTTTGCTCTGACTTTGGAAATTCATAACTAATTGCTATTTCAACCAAATTACAAACGGAAATCGGCTATAAATAGATATAAAAATATCTAAAAGAAAAAATATACTAAATTTTGGTTCCAGATGATAACCTAAGCATTCAGGCTATTAGTGGCCAAAATCTGCAATGCCTCAAATTTTGACTTGCATTCCTTACCTTTAAGAAAGAAGGAAATTTTGTGAATTCACAAATATGCATTCTAACCAGGAGAAGATAGGGAGGGGTTTTTCTCAAGCCTTACTACTAGTGAAATGAAAAATATGATTTTTTTCTAACTACATATATGTAAGGCTTCGCACACTAGTTGTAGAGCAAAAAAATTTGTTTGATTACATTGAGGTAGAATTTTGTCCACTAGTAAAAAAAATGAGAGTTTACAAGGTGGGAGGAAGGGATTTTAAACCCTTTCAAAAAAAGGTTGGACCCCTCTACCACCGGTCTATTCTTCCGAACTCCTTTAAAATTTTGGCGCGAGAGTTTTCTCGGTTGAGGTTGCCATCCCTTCGCCAAGGTGGTTGTCATGTACCTCTCTATAAGGAGTGCTTGGAACACCATAGTCACAGAGGGGACCCCGGAGTTATACCCGGGACTTGTGGCGCCGTTGGTGAGATGGCCTAAGTGATTCTAGTGTGGGTGAGGACCTTGGGCGTTGGACACGCCTCCCACCCACGGAGACTAGGAGGCACGAGGGTAAAGCCATAAGCCATGCGTAGCTTATGGTATGGGCATCGGGTCATTGGCATTACGAACGGACACTTTATTTATGTTGGCCCCTTGCTAAAAAGGGACCGGAGTTTCTATCTATCTAGCTTATGGTGTGTCGATTCTAGAATGCTCAAGAACACCTTAATCGGAGGCGTGAGCTAGGAGATATGACAATTTAAGTGGGGCGATGTCCCAAAACAGTGCCCAGCTACAGCAGTGGCCTGGGACTGGCTCCCGGGACTGCGAAGCTTTGAACTGGCATAACTTTCTCAATACTTGTACAAATGGGGCAAGTGAGTAGTCCATGGGCATCTACGTGAAACGTAAATGACAATGGAGCGGTCGTTTGTTAGCATTAGACAAGATATGATGAAGTTATGGGGTTTTGAAGCTGCTGGGGCTTCCAGCCCCAACGGTAAAGGAAAAATATCTACTTGGCCCCAAGTCTTGGTAGAGAGACAAAATGTTACTTGACAGTTGTGTAGGGGCCCTACCTAGAGTCCTAGAGGCTTATATGCGTGAGGTGGTGTGGCCGAACGCACCCGAGGCCGAATGGCACGACCTCCATGGGCATTGGCCCAATATGAGGGCATAGTTGCCTAGTATGGTTTGGATTGTTGTAGTGCTGCTTTGGCAACGCGATGATCAACATAAGATTGGACTTCAATGGATGGAAGTCCATATCTTAAGGTTGGTTTACACTATGGACCATGAAATCAGACCATGGAAGATGGCCTTTGTCAATGGTCCGAGTTCATGGTCCAACTTCCATGGTCCGAGTTCATAAAAAATTAGTTTTAAAAGCCATGGGCCCCTCACTAGGTGTAAACCAAATGTGAACCAAGAAGAATGACCAAACACCAAAAAATGAAGGTGTTGATTTTTTTAATACATACCCAAAAAGAGCAATTTTGAAAAAAAATCAAGTTCGACCATTCTCTTGTCTTCTCTTGGGCTTCACTTGTCTTCACTTCTTGTTAAATGTGTCAAAGATGTGGCTTGCAAATCTTCTCACAATAATTTTTTTTTAAAAATGAACGATTTAATTTGTACATGTTCAATGTAATTTACATGTGACATGTACCTTGTGTCGTCACTACACTAAATAGGATATTTAGTGTTTGATTATATTTAATGTTGTTACCACCCTACCTTGCTTAATACTAAAGTTCAATTCTTTGATAATTAGTGTTAGAAGATTTTCCATTGCAGTTCTTTTGACCATCCTGATCTGCAGTCACTAAACAATTATAGTTTTTTTTGTGTTTTGCAACCGTAATTTGAAATTTTTTTGGGGGCGTGTAATATACCGTTGGAAAGGTATTTTCAAGACCTTTCCAACGGTATATTACAAGCCCCCAATTCCAAACATTACAGTTGGTAGAGAAAAAAAACAAATCTGCACTCAAATTCTTGAGTTCTAGATGTCCCACGTTGTTTGGTGAAACACTTAGGAACCGGTTTAAAGGGGAAAACAAGATAGTTATGATATGTCTCGTAGGCTATGCTATGATTAAGGCACATAGAGGGTAGATTTATTAAAGAACTATTAAAATGGCATTTCTCTGCCATGGGCCTTTGCCTTTTCCTACCAGACCACCTCTCTTGCCTCTCTCACCGCAAAACCCGTTGGACCATGTCAGTGCATTTATTAGGCCTTAAAATTATTTTTTTGGGACCTCGACCTCTTTGGTCCCTCTGACATTTTTCCTTAGTGTAAACCAAAGTTGTCCCGGGACAACTTCAACAGCCAATCAGCTGCCTTGCATAGCCCTGGTCCATCTTCATGGTCCATAGTGTAAACCGGCCCTTAGCAATGGTTACTGATTAAGTGGTGAGTCCCGAAAACCAAGTAGGAGGTTTGGTCCCCTCCTATGAACTAAGAAGGTCCACGGTATGGGAAACTAACCATTCGCATCACGGTATGCGAAGGGTTAGCGCTCGTAATCCTTGCTAAAATGAAAAATGGACCGAGTTTGCTAAGGGGAGCTAGCAAGGGTTGCGACAGTGGCTCTGACGGGAGTTCTTCGAATTTCTTCTAATTTTTTGACATCAAGTTGGCGAAGGGACAAATGGGCAAGTGACTCCCTTGCTATTTTTTCTTTCAAAGTCTTCACGCCAAATTCTTTTGTGCACGCCGAACACCTCCACTTGTCTTGCGTGACCCACACTAATTAATAAATTAACCCTTGCTTAGCTAGCCTCTATTAATTTAATCCTCTTAGCTAGTTGCTTTTACTAGCTAGCATTTCTTCCCGCTAACTAGTTCTTGCCTAGTTAGCAATTTTTCCTAACTTAGCTAATTTTTATCACTACTTAGTTTTTTTACTAATTCTACCTTAATTATATTTTTCCCCTTCACGGGTAAAGGCTTGAAGTCCTTAGTAATTCATCTTCCCCCTTTTGGACTAAATGCTAAATGAATTAATTTTTCCCTAATTTCTTGTCAATTCTACTTTTAAATGTTGAAATCCTAACTAAAAGTGATCCCGCGGAATGGTGGACCATTCTAGGGGTTCACAGGTTGGTTGCTTTTGTTTATTTACATGAGAACACCTCCAACCTACTATTATCTAGAATATAGTGGGTGAACGGCCTATATAGAAACTCACCCTTGATGCACATAATAGAATCTCAGTTATTGATGGGCCATGACTTCCCAAGCATGTTTGTAGACTTGATGTTGGACAAATGGGAGGTAAACCCCAAATTTAACATGGCTCTGTAGAATGAGATACACTATGGTATTTTTTAAGACACTCCTAACATATTCCCTTCACATTTGGGCATCTAGCATAAAACATTTACTTGGAGCCTCCAAAGCTATGCCCTTTGTAATATAACTAGTGACAATGAGCAATGTTGGTTATTAATGGAGGGACAAACATGTCATGTCACCTTATAAAGCCTATAAAGCTCATGATAGCAAGAACATTGGTCTATTCCCATTGGGGGGGGACCTCTTAGTGCATATAGCATTTGTTTTTTTTGAGACAGAAGGTCGACATGCCAGTGCCAAAGCACAAGAGATAGTTGACCACCTGGCAAGTTTTCCGTCAAGTAGAGAGGAGATTTCACAGTCGGGAATCGAACTGCCAACCTCTTCCTTGAGATTTGGGTACCTCTCCACCATCATGCGGTAGTTTATGGTCATCTTAGACCAAGTGCATATAGCATTTGCACTATAAGGGTCAAAAATCCCTCCAACCTCAGTTGGAGAGGATTTAAATAACAATTGACCACCTCTATCACTCTAGACCTAATTATGTAGGGCTTAAAAATGTTGTAGATTCTCTATCCTCCCGCAAAGTAATGTATTTATGAGAGCCCTTTTGCCCCTGTCAAACCATCAATAATACTTCAAATACAACAACTACAAATAACAAATATTGCTTCACTATGCATATTTTTACAATATCATATTGTGCAAGAGTGATCATCACGTGCATATATATGCCATATCAACAAATTACCTTCCCAAACATATACAAAACATGTAGTGTTAATAAATGAGTGTTTTCAACGTTGAAATAACATTTACAACATTTTCTCAACTCATGTTCACTCTTACCCATACTTCAATATGTCATGTGGTATCTAAATGATATGGCCATCTAACATGAAGTCGCCATAATGACACCCCCATCCGCCAATGTCATTTAGATCACTTTGTGTTAGATCATTCTACTAGTGTTTGTACCTACTAGGTGCAATAAATACTTGGCCTTGCTTGTTCTCGACATTTAGCAAGCATGAGCTCACCACTTTCTCCCTTTTCAAATGATTGTTTTAAGAATTTTAACTTTGGGCATAATACCAAAGACCCCAATTTAGTCTATTGAAGTCTAATTAGAACAAGTCAACCCTCAATATATATTAGACTTGATTTTACGATAGCCCTATCATCCACAATAGATACATTTACATAGACATAAAGGGAGAGAGGGGATTGCCACACACGAGTATGACTTCATCCAACCAACATAAAAACTTGGTCCCTAGAGGTTTGTGGCTAGTTCATCTCAAATGACTTGCACTAGAGTAATTCAAGGCTTTCAAAGACAATTTTGGTGTCAAATCATCCAAAATTGTTAACATCCATGCTTATACTATCTAAGGGATTTCATGTTGGATGAATGAGAGGTACACTCATATGTGATTATTCTTTCTCTCCAATATAAACACTCCTAAATTTTATCCTTATTTAATATAGGCTCCTCTTGTAGCAAAACGCCCCGCACTGGTGCACGGGTGCGCTCCACTTGCACCAATACAATTGCAGCCATTGAAATGCACTTGCACTTGATGCAGTGGGAAACCATTCGTATAGGGGAATGCCCCAAAAGGAGTCCATTGCAGAGACCCGAGCCCTGGTGATGTCCAATTTTTATGCAGTGCACAACCGGAGGGACATTCCCTTGCATAAAGACATTTGAAGATGGAAGGCATTATGGGGGGGGGGTAAGAATGCCATGGGACTGTCAAGATTACTATGCCAACACCTCGGAATACCACCCATTTAGTTAACTCACATGTGGGAACGCCCCCCCAAGAACTCCCACTGTATGCAAAATCCCTTAAAAATATTTTATATTATTAATAAATTGTGCCTTACGGTACATAAATTGCCTGCATGAAAACAAAGAAATACATTCTTCATAATGAGCTTTAAGCCATTGAACAATTCCCTAATTGTGTGGTGCAAAATTATCTAGAGAACTTCACGCTCATTAATGCAATCGAGGCGGACCCTGATCACAAAATGCCATGCCCCTAGGACCTGATCTATTATGTCACGAACCCCAAGCTCGTAAAGACTGGGCCCTGATTTTTGTTTGTTTCTATAGGACACCTTACGTAATGTAATCTTGCTCCGGGAAATTTAATTTTCCATTAAATCCGGAAGACGTTACGATTTTTCATAATTCTCGCACGGTTAAACCGTGGATGAAATTAAGGCTAGGTCTTTATGTGCGGTGAGGCCCTCGAGACAAGGCATCATCGAAAATAAAGACCGCCTGCTCGGGCTCCCGCCCTCGCCGGTCTTTATTTCGATAATGCCCTGTCTCTCGGGCCTCACCTATTACATTCAAACGCCCCTTGAATGGCGGGTGGCGAAAGGAGAGGAAGAGGGCCCGCAACAAAGGAGGAGACCGCGTGGACTCCCCTCTGCGCCCGTCCCCTGGCTGCTGCTGACATACTGCACAGCGCGCGCGCTCGTTCGCTCGCTCGATCGCTCGATCGCTTCCCCCCCTCCCTCAAAACCTCCTCAAACCTCCTCCTGTCTTTCTCTGCCTCCCGTATTAATGCCTTTGAACCTTCGATTCCGCTGCGCGACTTTGGCTCCGCAACGGATGTCCATGTACTCCTGCCACACGCTGCCCCGAAACTTCGCATCTTCCATGTCCCCCCGCATTTCTCTGCCGATTGCGTGTCCCCCTCTCCTCTCTCTCTCTACTTCTAATTTAGGCGGTCGAGTCGGTGTTCTTTCTTGAGATCCTCTTGCAGGGGTGCCGCGTTGCTAGTGGAGTCGATGATCACAGCCTGCAATCCTAATTTTACGTGCTCCTTCGTGCCGGCTGCAGCATTTTGAAATATGCTTGTCAGGACGATTGTCTCGTTTCGGAGTGATTCGTAGAGCTGTTTCTACGGCCCCCTCGCAAGGTCTGTTAAGACTAACGAGGGTATCCGTGACTGTGCACCGTTGCGCTGGTGCGAAGCCTTGCGTAAAGTAGTATTGGCTTGGAACTGGAGTCTAGAACGTTTCGGAGGATTCGAAGGCTGGATCGATTGGTTGCTGTGTTTTTATTGTTTTCCATCCGAACTTGGAGAGCTAATGATCTTCTCTAGTGTGTTAAAAGATCGTCGCATTTGCCGTGCACTCTCGTGTGGAAAGTTTAGTTCTGATTTCTGATTACATGCCAATGCGTGAAGGCCTAGGCGACGCTCACACTGCCTAGGAGATAGTTCAAAGGTGCTCCATAGGTTGTTGATGTGTGAAACTGGATTGATAGGTGCAGAGGAGTCCTTCGCGGTGTGCTCAATTTGCCTTCAGAGCTCTAGTCCCTTAGGTTTAAGAAGTATCCCATTCTTCAAGTATTGAATCGTTCTCTGAGAGATGTGAGCATCTTGAGCCTGCAGTGCATATTTACTCTATCAGAGGAATCGCAACCTTCCGTTCAAGAGGCATAGCACAATCGGTTAGAGCATCGAACATCGGTGTTCTCTAGTGGCCAAGGTATTCCTTTGACAATATGTAAAGGCCTATTCAACTTCTATTTATTTGTGAACGTCAAAGCAGATGGTCATTGAAGTGAATGACTTACTACTTGAAATAATTCAGTGCGTTCTTGGCGTATTCTTAAGCAATATGTATTAGCTATGTTGATTCGACTGACTTGCTCCTCATTCTTCAGAAGTCTCCGAACATCAAGTGCACGAATAGAATTCCACGTCGCGCGACTTTGACGCCCGATTCTGTCTAAATATTTTTTTACTGTTGAATCTGCAGTGCTCTTGCACTTACTCTTACCGGTACTCTTGCCGAATAAATCGTAGTTACATAGTTTCCCTCCTTCCCTTTCTTAGGTCTGTCCATTTCTTATGTACGTGTTTTCTAAACTGTTAGCAGCGTAGTTCTTCCTCTGAAGGTTGTTGCATAAGTGCAAGCTATATGAGAGGATACCGTTGACCTCGGCAATCTACGCCACATTACTGAAAGTTTAGTCTCCTCTTTCTTTCGAAGCGGACCTTCCATATTTCTTCGATCCCTTGCTCATCAGAGTGAAGACGTCTCCTTTTGTGGCGCTCATTCTTCTCCAAGCTTTTTGAGCAGCTGTGTTTCAATTCTATCTGAGGTTACTCAACTTGTTTCTCTTGTAGCTGTGCTCTTTCCTCTTCAAGCTGTGCACGCCTACCTGTGCGCATCTATTTCTGAATGTGATTCCCAATCGGTGAACCATTCGAGTGAAAACACTTCTTTCCCGTGCACATGTTTGCATTCCCACGACGATACTCGTTGAGTCGGTGGTGGAAGACGTAAACTGGAGAGCAATGTAGTTCTTTGTCCGGCTTCTGGAATCCTGCCAAGCAGAACGCAAGATTCTGGCGAGATCACCTGCAGTTCCTTGAAATATTTGCGGATGATGTGCGAGCAGCAACTAGCTATTGAGACTGAGTACATTCCAGGAGAGTGCCACACTCAAGATCCACCGTCTCGAGCATGCGGGCGGCATGCGGATGCCTGGAACGAAAGATTGAGACTAAGCTTACGGGCGAATGACATCGAGCAAAGCAAACGTCACCAGTCTACCTCAAGAAGTCCTAACAAAGGTAAATGCCGTCACTAGAGTATTAGAATTTCGTGCAGACGTGCGCGGCCACACAAGAGGAGTTTGAAAGAGGATTGTCTACCACATTCATTGTTATTCTGAAGCTGATATAGACGTGAAGTCTCTGAATATATCGTCTCGTCAAAAAACTTCATAGGTATCAAACGCACAACTAGGAAAACTCTGCAAGTGCCGATCCTATATATTTCACTTGTTCTCTCTTCTTCGGATTTGTGTCAGAAGCAATAATCTCCAGATGATATATCTTCAGTGATTTCTTTTCTTCTCTTCCCCTTAAATTTCATCTCCAAAGCTTCTGGACTCCTGCTGCTTGGATACAAGTTCTCTGATTATTCTAAACTTGTAGAATATTTCATAGAAATCGACTGCACTGTGTCTAATTCGGTACTTGGAGTGAAGCTACAAAAGCATTTGCTCCTGAGAATATAGGCGAAAGTAACCCTAATCTTCTGGATATTTATATTCTGCCACAGAAATTCTCCATTTATCACTTCCAGAGGCTTCTTTAACATCGGCAGTTCCTTAGAGAACACCTCTCTTCTAGAGCCGTTGTCATGTGACAAGTTTTAATCCAAGTCCCATTGCCCTCTTAACCCGTTCTACAACTTAAGTACTTCAATCGCCAATCTGATGAGCTCCGATCCGTAGGAGCTTGCATTGGATCTCGCAATCGACTTCACAGTAGTACAATTTTGCGGAATTATCCTGGTTTTTAATTGGAGATTTTCTTCATCATTACCAAGTATGCGTGTACCAAGAAGACGAAGTTTTGTTGAATTCAGAATTCACTCGTTTTCTTTGATATCCTTATTTCTGGTCCTAAAGCAAAAATTTCTTATGTTCAGTTTGAGATTGCCCGGTGGATAATAAACTACGTGTTCAGACTGACTTTGGCCTTGTTGGCGTTCACCGTTGTCAGATATTCACTCAGCTGGCTGTGGAAGATCTCCTCAGATGCATGTCTGTTTGTAAGGCCTGGCGGCTCACGTCCTCCTCAGAAGCACTTTGGGAAGTCATTTGTAGACGAAGATGGCGTCTGTGGTCAGCAACACCAACCCGCTACGAAGGAATTCCAGGGCAGTTGCGATGGAGGGGAGTGTGTCGATACAGGATGGAAACAGATCGCTCAGCTCGAGGTTTTGTGGCTGCCATGGAGTGGCCTTTGAAAAGACCAAGTTGCTTGCGAAGACTCGTCTCTCTCGGTGATCTTGTTGTTGAGGTTAGGAAATTGTGGTTCCTCCATACGCAAAGAACCATTGTGCTACTTCGCTGAAGTTCAATCCGAATTGAGATCCATGCTCAATGCGGTATAGGGTTATTGATTTGTTCTGCTGATGTTTTTGAGACTCATTATTACACATTCTGAAATTGACCTTCACGATTTCCCTGTCGGAACAGGAATTTTCAAGCCTAGGATTTGATGAGTACTTCCTATTTCGTTGCATAGATCCTTGATTAGACTGAATTTCGTCACTACATTGTTGAGAATAATGGAAAGGGCGAACAATCAGGACTTTTTGAGGGGTGCTGGTATTAGCTTACTCATACAACGGGGCTTTTTACTTTTTTTTCTTCCTGTTTGACTGTGGCAGTCACTGAATGTCTGTGTAATCCTCCTTTTTGAGTAGGAACTGGAGCGACTTTCTCTGACTGAAGGACAATTTGAAGAAGGAACAAGATTCTTTGCCAGTGTTGCCCTCGACCGGATCATTCAGAACAAGTGCGTGAAAGACGTGGAAGAGCTTCTGACAATTCCCCAGGTACTGAAGAATTTTATCGAGATAGACTTGAAAATATCTGTCGACGACGAAAGAGTTCGCCACTTTCTCTAACCAAGTCCATGCAATTAGACGAACTCGAAAGAAGATCAGCCAGCAAGCTCCTACATTGTGATTAGGTCTTTGACTCCTCATCTGAAAGCTATAAGGACCCCAGCCTGTTGGGCTAAGTGACATCAGTAGGAAGAAATCTTTCTGCTGTCATTGAGGCAGGTCCTGTCAATTAATCTCATGTTTGTTGCAGTCAGTTACTAATGTGTATATTTTGCTACCCTGCCCTCCAATTTGGAAATTAGATTTTTGACTACGTAACCTGCAAGCTACGTCTTAGTGTACAATGTCACTGTCCATTGCCCGTGTTCATTTTATCAGCATTGGTGCTGTTTGGTACATCCTTTAATTGTCTATTTCTAACCTTGAATTATGCGTAATTTGTCCTTCACCTAGTCCACAAAGTGCACATCATTTGTTTATCATGTCTTAATCTAGAGAGGTTTGTTCTGTTGCAGCTGGAGGATCATTTAGCAAGAGGAGCACTACTTATTGCTAAGCTCAGGTGTGTAGTCTCATACTCATGTTATAATCTTATTGTTGACGACATACCCTGGGGTCTTGCCTATATGATGGCTTGGAAGGGTTACTTTGTGAATTGCTCCAAGATAATTGTTCACAACTTTTGAGGATATCTAATTTTGATTTCCTCCACCTTAAGGTGTTTTGAGTTACTGGCTCTAACAAGAGACACATTTGCAGGTTTCTTGATCTTGACGTTGCTCTTATGGAATCGCGGCTTGATGAATATGGTGCCATTCTTCGCAGACGCTTGCAAATAGATGCAGAGTAAGAAACTGTCTGTTACACTTACGTGGCAATGTGAATTGTTCCAACAAGAAGCTGTTTATATTGAACAGCCACCTCACATTCACCTAGATAACGGTTGAGGGTGTGTATAAATATTTGTGCCATATAAGGAAGTCCAGAGAGTGCATAGTTGGCTTTGAACAATTTTGGTGCCTTCGATCAGTCATCTGCAATAGAACAGGTAGGCCTGCTGTAAATGGGAAGCTTCTGAAAGAGTTGTATGGGTTTGTTTTCCAGAAAGTCAATTAGATGTCTTGGGAATATGTCTAGGGTGGTTGCTTTATAAGGTAACCTGATGGACTTGTCTCTTTGAGACATAACCTGGGTCTGCTTGTGCATGGTTCGATGTCATTGGCATGGAGCAGATTGTGGCATCTTTAGGTGTGTATATTGAGACTTGGAACTTATTTGTAGACATGCCTTTGAGGGGGAAGACAAGAGGTTTCAGAGTAGCATGACTGAGATATCTAACTCATCAAATACCTGTGTTCAGGTTTCACCGTCTTGGAGGTCTTGGGACTCCCAAAGGAACGTTAGTTGGCTTGAAGCTGCTAAACATTTTTTTGTTTGGTCAGTTACAAAATCAAAATAGTGATGAGGATCAGCCATCATCATCCTCATCTTTGGAGGATGAAAATGATCCAGAATGCTTAAAGCTCCGGGGAAACAAGGAAGACATTCACAATCCTGCTAACTTCTACATCAATGAAGTGCTTGAAAATCGGAAGGGTGCTGAGATTAGGTATGTGATCTAATCCATGAAGCCTTGATATGTAATTCATAGTAGCATTGTTTTGAGGGATTCTGTTTATACTCTGGTCAAGAATGAAATCACAGGCAGTTGAAGAAACGAAAAAAGTAGTGACGACTCAGTTGAAAGATGGGCATCAACTTCAACCTCTACCATCACATATTGTTGATGGCCTTAGACTTTTATGTCGGGCACAATGACTTGGCGAGTCTCTTATGGGGCAATGGTAGAAATGTGCTTTTCTGATAATTTGGACACACTGGTGGTAATTGACAATGTCAGTGAAGGAATTTCTGTGAACATCCACAACAAGCCATTGAGTTGTCAGTGAAGCCTTCTCCCACAAGGGGCTCACAGCAGCCTGCATTCAATCATGTGAACATTAAGGGGAGGTGGAAGCAAGTGACAGGACAGATTAGCCCAGCATTGGCCTTGGTACTTAGGACGCTGTAGTAAAATGATAAGCATCGGAAATTGGATTCACCTCAATATCATCAGTATGCTGCATCATGTAGAACACATATTTGTTGTTTTACGAATATTGTACATATAAAATCTATACGGATATGTTTTCATTCCAAGGAATTTGGAAGTTTGTAGAATCTAAAATGTAAGCTGTGGCTTTCAGTTTGGCAATCCTACATTCTGCAGTGGGACGGAGATGTGGTATTCCTATTCAAGTTGCATCAATTCCAATGTCTTTCATGACCAAAGTTGGGGACGATGGCCATGAATCAGAGCGGTTTGTGAATCTGTTTGAGGGTGGCCGTCTACTACAGCGGCATGACTGCATTGACGTCATTCAGTAGGTACCCCAGGTACCTTGGTGGTTCTAACAGCGACGCTCCTACAAACTGTGCCAAGTCTTATCAGTACTAATCTTCTATGAATCTTCACTAGATCAGGACTTTCTCCCTTCGTCAACACTGTCTATTCTCCTAACCCCTCAAGTCACAGGTTAATATGTTGAACTATCTGAGAAAAGGAAACAATGATATTATGTAGGCTCGCTGTTGAATTCGTTTATGCCCAAATTTCATGATGGACAAGGAATTTGATAAAGGTTGGCAATCCTGTTTCATTGTTTCTCTGTGATGTCTGGCTCCTGCAAAAAGAACTCATAGGATAGAGAGTCAATTGAAAGGCTGAGAAGTCATGTTTTCTTGAGGTTTTATCTGCTTGTAGTTTATCTGTTGAGGTCGATCTGTTTCCATGAAGTTTGTTTTGGAAGAATCATTGTTGCTGCTTCCAACCAGAGCGTGCTATTTGGTACTACAGTATCTGGTATCACCTGAGTACTTGTTAAGTCGTATTGAGTTCTGTTAGCGGTGTTGATAGCAAGCTCGTCAATATGCTTTTGTGCAGCTAATGTGCTAATGTGCCGGTTTATATGATCTGTGCTTATCTAACAGAAGAATGGGCCTGACTTACGAGCCCAAATACCTCTGTTCAATTCCTCCCTCGAGTGTTTTTCTTGCTTTGTGTGAACACTTGATCGCACTTTATCGTCAGGCAAGCCATCTTCATGCCAATTCTCCTTCCACATCATTTTTAATACCATATCAATAAGTAGGGAGCTGAAAAGTGTGTCCACCACAATTGTTTACTAAATTCTGTAGATGGGTACAATGTGCAAGTTTTGCTTCCAGATCCGCTTACTTATTTAAAGAAGTCTTCCATATGCAGGCAGATGCAGAAGATGCACGGGAAGGGCAACGACAACTCTTGCCACTTCTGGATTTGTTGTTGGCATTGTCTCCTGGAGACTGTCCAAATCGATTTAGGAGAGCTAAGGTAACCAAGCATTGTGACATGAAATTTCCAATCTGCTATTGATTTGAAGTTTCAGTTTCACATTGCATGGTCCTTTGTATTCAACTGAAGCCCTATCTACTGAAAATCTTCAATGTTCATAGGTATATTGTTTTTGAAGCATTCTGTGACGTCAACCAGCAGCTTGTGGTTGAGTCAAAATAGCTAAATATGTTCCAAGCATTTCTTTAATGTAGATTTCTTTCCCCGACATCTCCATATGGGTACTGATACTCTCAAAATTTGATATTTAAGGATTTTTTGATTGGTATCGTTCTACCTGAATTTCGTGCCTCAATATGGCAATGGGAAAATGTTGAAGAGTTACTGTTGTCCATGATCTAGTCTTGTTGTGCATTTATGCTGCAGCTTCTTCTGGAGACGCCTGAATTTGAGGATTTTGAGGCAGCAATTGAAGACCTTGAGGTGCAAACATCCTTGCATTTCCATCCTTGTTTTATTGTCACATAACCTCCAGAGCTTAAAGTTTAGCTGTGCACATGTTCCTAGGGCCGGGCTTTCTGCTTGTAGTGGATGCATGTAATTTGAGATGCACTGTTCGTAAAACCTTTTCACTGGCGCGGGGCAGCATATGTCCTGCAGTTTTATTTACCCTTTGTGATGCAATGTGTATTAGGGATTCACCATTTTCTCAATTGGGAAGTGTGCTATCTAAGGAAACGGAGTTCTTGAATCTTAACCTGGAAAAGCTCACAAATTACCATAGCCAATCTGACGTGATACAATTGAAACAGACATTGCTACAATACCTCCCTGAGGATGCAGAGGGTCTACCAAATCATGGCTTGACTCGAGCACTTCTGCGGCAGTTTAAGCACCTCACAGAAGATAGGCAGAAACAACATGCAGTAAGTTACACACTGTACTTTCCTATATCTGGAGGAGGAATTTTCACGGGAAAGTTGTTTTCTTATTCTAGACGATACTGACTCCAAAATGTGAGCATTTAGTGCCTATTGCTTTGTGCTAGTTACTGCATTTGCTTTCTGTCTCCTGAGACTCTGTTGCTGCAGGCTTGGTGCAGCAAGAGGAGAATGCCACGGACTACTAATCTTCTGTACAAAATTGGAAATGTCGTGAGGCATACACGACTGCAGTATCCTGGTGTTATCTTTGGTTGGGATCCTCAATTCATGCTGAATGAAGACTACGTTGTCTCTATGAGGGTACGTCTTCAGCAGCTGAATATTCTTATCTCCACAAGCTTGTTTTCCCTTGCTTATCGGCCTGCCATGCACATGGCCTTCCTGAGGGGAGTGTCTACGATGATGTAATCTTTACTTGTGGAAGCAAATTACTCTCCTTATTGAAGGACACAGAGCTAAATGAGAGCTTAAGTGTTAAAAGAGCAGTCAAATGATTGAAAATTAACCAATTCGAAATTAGGTGAAAGTCTACTCTGTTCTGAGCTTGTTAATCTTTACTTGCAGGTTAATCAATTACAACATGGGCGCAACCAACCATTCTATCGTGTTCTTGTTGATCAAAACTATCGCAATACTTCCACATATGGTATGGACTCCCTTTGTACCCTACTTTGTTGCGTGAGTCGACTTCATAATTACAGTAATTGTGACATGCTTAACCTATTTGAAGTTAGGGAGTAGCATACTAGCAAACGACATTTTCTCCTCTAGGCCTTTTGTAACCCTGATTCCTGTACCTTTGCAGTTGCGCAAGAGAACCTTACTTTCGCTCCCGAGAATGGTCCTATCTTCCATGATGAAATCGGTCTCCATTTCATGGGTTACAAAGATGGAGAATATGTTCCAAACACGTATCTTAGCTACTTGTACCCAGAGGATATCGTCGAGTCTGGAGATCGATCAGGGACCCAGCCTGACAGGCACGATAAAAGAGTGAACTCTGCAGCATCAGATCAGGCCAGCAGCAGCCATGATCCATGACTTTCCAAGTCAATCTGATGCAGCTCTGTTGATATCTTCAATTGCCAAAGCGGCCCATCCGCTTTTAAAAGTCAGAAAAGTGAATTTGTCTTGCATAGAGGCTATTTTATCAAATATTGAACTAGTGATTCCTACTCACTTACCCAATCCATACTATGAAGTTGTTTGAAGAGCCGATTGTGCTTGAAATGTGCTTTGGGTGATACAACCCTGGTACTGGAACTAGGCCTTTTTGTAGCAAGAATTGGTCCTTCAGCTTGAGATATTTGCGTATACTTGAAATTGTTCTCATTTTGCTGCGTGACCTGTCAACATTCGTTGACCTTGGCAATTTTTATATGAGCCTCCCCAGACCTAAACCCCTTGTTGGTATTGAGTTGCCATTGAGCATTGTGAGGGGGATTCTTAAAATAATGCCACGACCATGAGAGCAGCCCCCTCCAGCCCACGCCATGCCTGCATAACTTGGCTAGCCATTAAATCGTAAATGGCACAAACCTCATTTATTAACTACATTGATTATTCCAACAAGGGTGTTACTATTCGGAGTTCTGCAGTTCAATAGGAACTCTGAATAGTAATTGGGATAATCAGTGTAGTAAATTGCTCTTGGTCATGTGCCAGTGCAGCTCGGTTGCATACAGCTGTGTACCTGCTCACTGGCTAGTAGTTTCATTATTATGCACATTACATGCTGGAATGGTACACTGTTCCATTCTATATTTAGTATGCAACATGGGCCTCCACTCTCTTACCTTCATGGGAAGAAACTTAGAAAATAGGAACAAATTGATGCTGGTGTGAATAGTAAGAATATTGTGAATAGTGTTGGTATTATTGTTGATAGTGTTGCTATGAGTAGTATTTTCAAGGAATAGTATTGGGATGAACAATGATTTCTATGCTTTGTGTTGGGAGCATAAGGTTGAGTTTCCATGTAGGCCTCTCGCCCACTAGATTCTAGTGGGAATGTAGATGGAACTTGGTGGAATCTACATCCCCACTACAATCTAATGGATGAGTGGCCTACTCAAAACTCATCCTAACTCCACCCAAATTTCCTACTTTAGCTTCAATGTATGAATAGTAAATGAATATTCTTACTTTGTTCAAGGGGCCCACAAAATATAATTGACATACTTCCAAGGTCATGGAATTGACCCACATGGTTGAATAATGTTATGCAATGGGGCTCACACTTGATTGATAATCGTTTGATATTCCATTGAGATTTGAACATCTCAAACTCTACATGGATCTTCGTCGCTAGGTGCTTACCCCATTGACTATAGTCTAGGGGCTGAAGAATATTATGTATGTTGGAGGCTTATGCAACACATTTGTGAGCTTTGAGTGGTTATGACACATGAACTTCATTATGCCATCAATGTTACAACAAACTTGGACCATGGGTTTTTTTTCTGGATTTACTTTGAAGCCTTGTTATTTGCACTTTGTTAATCCCAATGGAGATGCATCGATACACAGTCTGCCCTTTGTAAGTGTTAACATTTCTAATACAAGGTAAATATGTATCATGATACAATTCGAATGTTGTTTAGAGGATGAACAAAGCAAATGTTGCAATGAGGCTTCAATCATTAAATAAGGTGGATTGGGCTTTGAATAGATAGTAAGGTAGTTGTACCTATTTTTGACACCTTGGCAAGTTTGGGTACTTAGCCTTTACATGCCATATGGGTATGCCACTCTTTAACATAGAATACTTTGAGGAAAATACAATTGGTGATCAAGTCCACCCTAAAATTTGTAGTATCACACTTGTGGCAACCAAAGTGCACATGATATTACGGAGTTTTGTAGTGTTAACATGGATGCGTAATACTATAGAATTAGTGGCATGTGACATCATGGAATAACACAAAGTGCAACATTTTAATGTTGTAATTGATGATTTCATACATGGGACATGGATAATCTCCCCAAACTTGCACACATATGCAAAGTTCAAACTTTCCAGGATATGTTTGAAGAACATTGATGCCAACATGTACAAAATGGTGAGAATAAGTACAAGTACAAAAATACTTCTACATATATAACATGTACAAAAAATGGTCACTATCAACCATGCAACATAAAACTCTTAATGTCAGATTTCTTAGTAGCAGTTACATGAGCAACGCACATTCTAAACAATTTATCACAAATGAGTTCCACTTGCAACAACTCCAAACAAGAAAAACTTTCTGAACCTTCGCTTATGATGAAATCCAATAATTTCTTAGCACTAACACGTGCTTCCACCAAGTGAATAGTCTTGCATTCCATGTCATTCTTGTTTGTTGTTGCATTAGGCTCTTCATATGGGTCAGAGTGCTCATTATTGCTTGCAACAAGACCTTCAATTCCCATGTGATCACTACTTTGTACCAAGTGAACAATCTCAATTGTTGAAAACTCAGATCTGTGATGTTGTCATCAACCATATCAAGATAATCTGCGATATGAAGTTTCTCAATGGGCCTACCATCTTCTATATTGCCTAGATTCAAACTTGCTATAAGCTTCTCTGATTCTGAAACTTCTTCATCTATTTGTGATTTCACTCTTTCATGAAGATTGTGAATGTCTGCATTCCAATCCCGAGGCAAGATATTGGATACCCTCCAAGCGTTGCGAATGGTGTCTTCTTCCATTTCATTCCATGTTGTAACTACTCATACCATACATTGTAATAAATCTGCTTGGGTTCCTCCCAAATATTGAGTACCATTTGTTGTTGCATACTGTTCCAAAATCCAAGCCACCAATTTTTGTTTGTACCGCAATTTGAGAGCACCAATCACTCCTTGATCCAAAGGCTAAACCACCGATGTCACATTTGTTGGAAAAAATAACAAAGTGATATTTGATAGCACAAATGCTTCAAATACACCAATCATGGTTCTTGGCACACCACGAACGGTATGGCAGGAAGCGTTGTCTATCAAAATTAGAATTTTTTTGTTCTTTGCTGCCATCAAGTTGTTCTCAACCACCACCCAATTTGTAAAAATATCTCTGTCATCCATGCTCTGGCATTGAAAGAATAACACACCAACATATTGGGGTCAAAGGCTTTAGGAAAACACCTTGGTCATGCTAATTTATGGATAGATACCATCTTCATTCGTTCCTTCCTTGAGACGTTTGTACAAAGCCCCAAAGTAATATGATCTTTCTTCTTCATCCCCCTAGGCCGACCTACATTCAATGTTTTTAAGGGAGATGCCCTGTAATACAAGCATGTCTCATCAAAATTGACAACATCCTCGAGATCATATGTTGCAATTATTGCAAGCAATTTGGCTTGAGAAACTCCAACACCATAAGCATCAACATCACTAGATTCACCACAAAGATTGTGATATGCAATTCCGTGTATAGCCTTGAATTTCCCCAACCATAAAGTTATAAATGGTAGTCAATTCTGGTGGATCCTAGAAATTCCACAATTAAATCAGCAAACTACATATGCATGATACAAGACTAACCATACTAACATGTTAATAAACTGAACACTATTTCAATATGTTTAACAAAGCTTAATATTGGAAAATTTAGATAAACAATGATCCTGCTACACATGGTAAACTAGATAATGAAAAATAACAAAACTCCACAAATGAATGACAATGATGCTATGACAAAGATTTTGGTGATAAATTGGCTACTAAGACAAAGATTCTGGTCGAACACTACTTGTACTGTATAGATTAAGACAAAACCAAAACAAAGATTATAGTAGGTTTCCAATGCTGCCATGAAAATGACCATGAAAGTGCACTACTACACATAAGAAACAAAATTCTATTGGACTCATATACAACCAAGGCCATAGCTGATGAAGTAGATCCCTAAAAAATGTTGATCACAACATGTATGGTTAAATCTAAGACAAATTCCCACACAAGGAACATGTCAAGACATCTGCTTATGATGTTGTAGAATGCTTCAGGAAGCATTTGGCCCATAAGCATATGCAATTTGAGGTTATGGACATGGAATTACCTAAACCCTCAGAGCCATTTGACCGAAATTTGCATGACAAAACTTTCCTATTGCCTAATTGAGCATGTCAGATTTGGAGGCAAGTGCGATGCCAAGCTCATATCATCAAGTGAAACTCTATCTCTCTAAAAACATGAAAACCTTGAAAATCTACAAAACGTAAGCTATGTCCAAACCCTGACACATAAATTGAAGAACACTGAGAACTCATCAGGTGCGAGCTTCTTGATGGAACAAAACTCTACCTCCCAAGCATGATGCAAAAATAATCCATATCCAAAACACTGCAAATTGTCCCCAACCAAGAGCAGAAAACGAAAGCTCAAAACCTTTACTAGTCAAAACGGGAGAACAACTTCGAGATAAATCAACAAAGCACGTGCACTTCGTGGAGGCGCCCTGATCCCCATCTTGGATACATAGTAATCGAGCGGTAAACTATTACAGTAGATATCTTTCCTTTTGAAGGTTAGTACAGTAAACAGAAAAATCTACAGTACTCATGACATCCAAGGCATCTTCAACGCACCCACCAAGTTCACGTTGGGAAGCACAAGCATTTTGTAGCTCAAAGGAGGACAATTGTCCTTCCCTCCTACTGATGTGTGGAGAATTTGAATGCATTCTCCTCTCACCTCCATTGGTGTGGTCCACTCCTCTTGGCTTTCCCGGGCGATGTGGCATATGCATGCACCAACATTCAACAAGTGGCATAAGAAGAAGACGAAGAATAAGAATAAGAAGGTAACACTCCACATATTGACACATGGCGTAATGCAAGGGTGTGGGTTGACTTCTTTGGTGGTTTGCGTTAATGACTAAATTCATGATATAAGGGAGAGAAATGTGACAATAAGGAGTGAGATTTGAACTACAAACATCCATTCCCTAGGGTTTCGGGATATTAGAGAGTTAGTGACATTATGGAGGTTGATATTATGGAGTTTAGGGTGTATATCCTATAATGGATTTAAAATCACAAACACAAATACTGGGGTGGTGTAAGCATCTCCAAATTTGGGGAAAATTTCAACCATTCAATCACAAGAATACATTGGGAAAAGGGTGCAGGATTGGTGCATTCAACATGTTGCCCCTTGAGAAAACCTCATTTTCATTATTAATACCTCTTCATATATAGGCCACAACATTGGTATTTTGATCTTGATCTATACAATTAGTTGTATTGGACAACATGGCTTTCACCCTCACCCAAACTTGTTCAAAATGAAAACACTCATGTGCTTGCAATGTTGTTACTTGACTTGTACTCCTTGTGATACGGTTTTTTTGGAGAGAATAGGTTAATTTTCAAATTTTGATGTTGTTTAGGTTTATAATTGAAGTTAGAATTTTGTTGTAATGGAAAAGGAAGTATTTAGTGATTATTTAGTGGAATGAAGGAGGAAGCGGTTCATTTCTAGTCACTGACCATAGTCCAGACCGTAAAAGGCAATTGTGAGGGACAATAGACATGTGATCAAATAGTAAGACGTAGGAATCTAGCTATGGACAGGCACCTCAGAGGGCATGGGAGTTGGTTGGCATGACAATGATCAGAGGCAGAATGGAGAGGCCATTGACAACTACTCATCGTGAAGAGAGTAGCTCTCCAGGGTCAATCAACAAGACTATAGTCTGATAATTTTACCGGGTGTGAAGCCCTATGTGATGTAAAAGTGCCTCTCTATAATATATACTGCGAAGTTTATTTCAGTGATATGATTGTATGGATCATCGTCTTGGTAAGTGGCGCCCTCAGTGAATGGAGTGAATCAAATAAACACAGTCGTTTCCTAGGAAGAGTCCGCGAAGACCCAAGATATAGAGAAACTAAGTTGTGAACTTCCTCTCGTGTCCCCTTTTACTCCTATCAAGTTGTCATAGGAGGGTGTGAAACCCTGTCGTATTTGTACATCCTTTGAGGGAGAATTGTATTCACATATGACCATTGTCTCAGGTGTTGTGAATTGCCCACCATCATGCAGGACTATTGTCTGTGGAATATCATGTGTGTAAATTCTCGCATGTACAACTTCGAAGAGTGTGTTATTCATGTGAAAGGAGGTAAGAAGAGAGTGGATTCTCTGTGATTGTCAAATTGCTAGGACCATAGTCTCACACAGTATCAGGGTGTGAAGCCCTTTCTTTTTTGTAATAATCTCTTCGAGCGATGTATGGTGCTATAGACTCCTACAACCGTCTGGACGAAGGAAAGAGTGTTGATGTGTAAAGTAGACCTCTCAATAACTTCCCAGATATGAATTCTCTCATTGTGTTGTATTAATTCGTATCGATGGCTTATAGTGGTGTCTATTATCTTCGTGTGAGTCATGTAATAACCACACCTCGGGAAGAGGGTACATTCACTGCATCGTTCATGTAAAGCAACTGCCATTGGAGAGGAATTCCAGTGTGATGAGTCTTGAAGAAGGAAGGAGATCTTTTTGGGGGTGAGAAATTGCATATTTTTAATGAGCCACTGTGTATGTTCATGGCCTCCGACGAAATGTTTGAGCAAGGAAATGAAATCTCCGAGTGATTCTCGAGTCAGGATGAGAGCCTGTCTACCCTGCTGGTGTGCGGGATTAACTTGCAAGAGGAGATTGACAAACTCAGTGTCTGCGGAGATTATGAGGATAACTAGTCAACATCCTAGTGTTACCAATTCCAACCGGTTACATGCTGTGATTTTCCGGGTTTTCATCACCTATTAAATTGCAGTATGGTGTTGACAGAATTGATCCTCGGAAAGAGAGAGCAGTGTCTGCATACTTTAGAATTCAATGTCCACCCTATAGTCCCATGAAATTGAGATGTAAGAACTTTGTGCGGCAAATCAATGTCATGTGAATTAGCGATTGTTGGCGAGATAATTGCTCTAGCGGCTGTTGTATTGAAGCAAAATTAATACAGTGCCCGCTACAAATCTGGGAAGAAGTGAGAAGTTGGAGAAGACGAAGCGCCCGGTTGCGAAAGGAAGGCCGCGTTGGGAGGAAGCTGGAGCAATGTCCCATATTGTTTGGTGAAAGGCCTGAGAGGCAGGATAAAAGGAGTAAGGGTCAGGTAACCCTTCGAGAACTTGATGCTTACTTGTGACTCTTACTAATACTATGGCCTGCACTACTTGTTGAGACTCTTACTTGGAACTTGGAACTAGTTACTAAGACTATGGCTTCGCTACTAGACTCGGGTGACTGGTACATGTCCTCGTTCGCTTAGATTACTATCCGCCTAGATATCGATATTTAGTTCCTGTTACTCGTAACTAGACTTTTGCGGATTACCACACTTCATTTTGATGTATTAAGTTAAGCTCTATGTGCAAAAACTCATATCTAAAAGGCCTAAGAATTGCAAGACACGACAAAGCAGTACATCTCATTACCCAGACACTACAAGCCAATAAAAATACTCGTTTCTTCACACTAACCAACGCCGGAAAAATTAATAATAAACCCCCTGACCAAACAATCCCAGACTGGCTGATTAAATGTACATGCCCACAACCACCATGTAGATGTCAGGCCAAACTCAAACCGGACATCCTCTACATAATCGGAGCCCCAAACCAAACACAAACACCTATGACACCCTCCCCCACACACATAGTCCAACTTATAGAATTCACATACTGCCACGACAGATTCCCCGAACAAGCCATCACCCAAAAGCACACCAAATACGACCCATTAATCAACACCATACAACACAATGCATGGAAGACAAACCCCCTCATTACCATCATGGCAGGAGTAAGAGGAGCTATCCACGAACACTCTATAGAAAAACTAACCAAACTTAAATTCCCTAAAACTAATATCAAAACCCTCATGAAAGGCCTACACCAAAATGCCATCAAATACCTCACATACCTAATCCTTAACAAAAGAAAATTAGACAACAAACAAACCCATGTCCCCCCCCACCATAATTTTATTATTTATATTAATAGGATAACTAGTACACCACCAGAGCCCACCTCCCAAAGAGGCATAGCCCCTTATACTGCATCACGGTACGCCGCGATCAGCACAAGGCCAACGGGCTCACATTCATGCCAGTATTATGATACGGGCGTATTTTTTCTTCTTTTCTATTAAGTTAAGTGTTGTTTTGCTCCTTTAGACTAGATGAAAGAAGCTTGAACCTCAAAATAATAATTTTAATTTATCAACCCGAAAGCTTATGATGCATTGGAAGTAATTCATATATGATTGTTGACTTGTGGTATGGACTATATTAGAGGAGCTATTTTATGGTGATCGTCTCACTGAAGGGACTATGGGCTAAGTCAAGGCGCTTTTGGGCCCTAGATTCGAGAGACCATGGCCCACTCCAAAGACTATTGATGAGCCGTGACTCTCTGTATTGAATAATTATAAAAAGAGCGATGATGTTGAAGAGGGGTGGTTGTGAGGGAGAGACTGAGCAATTGCATGTACAACATGGAGTGACCCTCATACCCAATTCCTTCACTTAATAAGTCCCACAACTCACCTAATAAGTTGTTCCTCCTATGATTATCCTAATAATCTCATTTCCAATTCATTGTGATCTCTCAATTCACCTAATAGTGACCTTTAGAACTCAACCTGACACTCATTCAGTCTTCCTTGTGTGGTTTTCTTAATTGGAACCCAAACCAAAAACCTATCTACACTCCTCTGTGAAGGCCATAGATGCCACTTATTTCTATGTGCCCTCTAATGTCCAGCTGTCCAATCCAAATGGTGATAGGTTGTAGGTGCAGTTAGAGCCCAACCAAGGGGGGGGAATTTTGAATTGGTGGGAAAATTTGGGCCCCATACTGAAAGTTGTGGATTTATAGCCCAAAGGACCTACATGCCTCCAACCAACACACAAGTGGGGTGGGGTTGGGGGAAGTCCGGGCACCTCACCCCGGCTCGGGAGGTGTTCGGCCTTGCATGCAACGACCGTTGGGAGAGGTTGGAGGTCTACGTTAAAGTAAGAGTGCAATTTTCTTATCAACTCAAATGACACATGTCATTTATTTTTCATGTGTGCATGCACCAATCTAAAGTGTCTTCCGTATTTTCCCATACCTCTTTGTTTGCTAGGAAATTTTGTAGACCTATTTTGGAGTGTATGGCCCATGTGACAAAGATGTCAAACTCATTCAACTTAGCAAATAGTACCATTGAAGAGAGAAAAAAATGTCCTTAAGGACAACATGATTTTTGCACTTCATATTTGCATAACGTCATGTGCCACACCTGATCCCACTTGAGCATCACCCTTCTTGGGTTTAGGCATTCCCAACAACAAAGAATTAGTCCCCACATAGACATCACATGTCCATGCGTATTTATCCACGGCATCAATTAGGCACCAATCCTTTATTGCCCATTTCTCAGGTTTGTTCGGAAGATATTGCTTGATGCAACAATACTTACCCTTGTATCTAACCACCATTTCATCCGATGTCACTATTCTCCCATATTCCATAGCTCCCTCAACCTATTCCTAACCTCGTTCAATAACCACCTAATTTTTGTAATTTTCCATACTCCTCATGGCCCCACAAAGTGTGTTCACACTTAAATACTTGCACATGCAAGCATCAAGTGATGCTATCGAACCTATCCCGTGACACAATGAATGAGATAGTTGGACACCACAAAACGGAATCACCCCTTTGCCAATATGACCTTGCACTTGGTTGTTTTTTTGTGCCCATGTACAAGTTTATTGACATGTATGCCTTTAGCTCAACAAATTCAAGTGGCCCCCCTCCCCCATCCTCCATTTGTTGTTTGGTAGCTAGGAACATGCTCTAACCCTCCACTCTTCTTCCTACATGTCCGATCCGGCCATGTGATAATCTCACTCCCATAAATGTTGGTTTCAGTGGCAATGACTCTCAATGTAATATAAGTCCAAAATAGAGAGAACAATTGTAGAAAGGTGGGTTCTCTTGGGAAACTCCTAGTTGGACATAGTGAGGGCCCACTAAATGATGGAGGTGGAGGTGGAGGTTGAGGCTCATAACCACATGTACTTGTATATCATTCCAAATCGGCATACCATTCCCTTATACCGGGTTCCTTTAATGCTCTACCTACATTTTCATTTCCCCCCTTCCTTTCCCCTTCTTCTCCCTCTCCCCCTCTCACCTTCACCTATATTTTCAATTCCAATCAAGGTTGTCCCATTGAATAGGACAGTCAACTTCACCGTTGACCATCCCATCCAACAGGATGGCCACCGGAGCGCAAAGCTAGTATTTTATTTTTATTGACCAAGTGGCCTGAAATTTTGATCAACTCACTAGGCAATCGGTTGAAAAAAAATTGCAATTTTTTTCCTTTTTTTTTGGAAGGTCAATTGGGATATGGACCTATCATGCTGACGTGGCGTAAACTAGTTCACAAATTTTGACAGGTTGGCCTAAAAATTCAAGTCAACTTGGTATTTGATTGGTCTAATCAGGTTGACCCAAATAGTTGGTCAACAATTTTTTTTAAAATTTTGGTTGACCAAGCTACATGCGTGGAGCAATCTGATTGGTCAATTTTTACCCTTTAGGAAGACAATGTTTGACCCCCTTCCGTTCGGATGGACGGTAGGGTCCCAACCCTGTTGCCGAATAGGATGGGACGTGACTAGTGTTGCATTTTTTATTCTAGAGGTCGGAGGTGGCATTATAAAATATTTTTAAAATATTTAAAAATGTTTTTAATGCTTTTTTTTATTGAAAATCGTCGAAGACATCAATGCGTGAGGTCCTTTATGGCAAATCATTGTCGAAAACATTCCCCTCTTCTAGGATCAGTTCTTCGAGCTCTTCTCCACCCAAGTATTGATCCAAAAATGAAGACATTGCGAATGCAAACCACCATTCACAACTTGTCCGATGTGCCATGTGGTGCGTTATGTATTCCAATATTTGTCAGTTTGTGTGGCAATGCTCAAGGCTCAGACATTGCCATTGAGTTTGAACGTACTAATGCTAAATGGTAATATGGAACAATTGTCGAAGTTGAGCGTGTCTATATTTGCCCTACTGGCATGGACTGGCTGTAGTCATGAACTTATAATAAAAAACATAAAAAATGCCTCAAAATTTGCCAAGTATGTTAAAATGCATTTTAAAATGTGTATTTTAAAATAAATTAAAAATAAATGCACCCCTAGACGTGACCAATCGGACAGGGATAACCCTTATTCCAATTTTGGTTCCCGTCTCAATCATTTTCCCCTACCACATCAATTTTTTATTTTTATTGTTATTTTTTTCTGAACTCCTCATCCTCTTCCTTTCTCCATTGCACCCCCCTACCCCTTCCACTCTTTGTAATTGCTTCTAATTCCACAAAGTCTACATTAGTGGGGTCCGTTTTCAAAATCACCTCGGCTCTATTACACCTAACAACTCCACGTCTGACCCTGCCTTAATCTGATCAACCTCTGCCCCCTAATAGTTGTGCTTCCTCCCCTAGCTGGCGTTGAGCCAACAATCTCCAAGCTAGCACCTAGCCAATGATCGGGGAGAACCGGCAGTTAGTTACAAATGAACCGGTTGAGGTTGAGAATTAACCAGTTGAATTTCAGGACTGCAGGAAAATTACCGATCATTTTAGAGGAATTTATAGAATATAAAACCCCAATTTAATCAAGGAAAACCGGAGGATGTCAACATGTAACCGGTTGGACTTGCAAACACTAGGATCTCAACCGATTATGCCCAAAAATCTCCCCGCCCGATCACTGCACCTAGCAGATTATCCCTCAAATCATTTCATTGTCACCTCCATCAACGCCCTCTCGCCTCCAACGCCTCCACCAACGCCTTCTTGCACCTCTCTTCCGGTGAGTCTTGTTTACCCTGGGCTCTCAGTTTCCTCGTTTCCTTCATTTTCGTACACCACCCTATCAAAGCTCCGGGTGTGTGATTTAGAACGTCTGCCTCCTTGTCGGAGGCCTCAGAGTTCAGGTCCTGAACCCTGAACCAGTTTCAAGCTTGCCATGGGAGTTCACATGCCCAAAATTGAATCAGTGAATCGGTCTGAGCTCGGAGCTCTGTAGCCTCAATGCCCTCAACCACCTGATTATCTCTCAACTGAGTCCCAATTGTTAATCAAAGCCTCTACAATTATTGGAGTGTGTGTCACCATCACGAAAAAGAGGAACTTTCTTTTCATTTGGAGTTGTTGATTGTGCGATCAGAATGTGAAGCTTGAATGTTTGATTTCGGGCACAAGTTTCAGCCCTCATTCACTCAAGATCATCTCCAATTCTAAAAATTGGGCCACATTCCTATTGGTCCGTGTGAGCAAGGATTATAAAGCATATTTATTCACCTGCTGTCAGTAAACTGCTAAACCGGTTGTCGTGGGAGCAATAGGGCTTCAAAACTGACTACATCCAGTGATCAATGTTTGGGAACCGGTCGTCAGTTGTAATGTGGGACCAGTTTAGGAGCTCAGACTAACTCTGACATGCAATATTGTCATTGGCCTTTGACACACAATGATGTACTTGGAACTTGAACAGGAAAAAGTGATAAATGAGAATATGATATGTGGAGATACTAGTGGAGACATGTTTGCACGTGGGCGTTTGTGAAGCCTATTGGTTATGAAGACAAAAGTATGAAATATGACACATTGTTCTAACTAACTCTTTTTAGCAACAGGAAAGTTGGTAACTTTATGAAGTTGGGAATGGGAGCAGTAAATTGGAAGATCCTGTGTGAACATAGCTTGTTACAGTGCAAGGGAAAGGATGATGTCCTACAGGGTCCACCATTTATGAAAAATCCATGACTCGAGCCAGGGTCTTAATTGCAACCTTTCTACAACACTCCAAAGAAAGGATTGACTATGGCAGAGTTGAGCTCAGAGCCTGCAGTATTGAGCAACATTGGATCCACTTTCTCCCGAGGTATAACAAGAAAATCATCCCCTTCCTTCTGAAATCCGCAGAGCTGAAGAAATTCAACTCCACCTTTCAGGCTCCCAACCCTTTCCTGCAGAAGTCAATAAGATACATGCCTTTCAGTCTTCTGCTCCTGCAAGAAAACTGCAGAGAAGCCGAGATGATAAAAAAGAGGGTATGATGTGGAGTACCTGAAATGTGGCATTTGTCAACCGTATTTTGCGAAATTTTTCCTCATCTGGAGAGCGTGCAACGTTGCCCACATAGGTCAGAAGTGTTTGAAAGGCTCTCTTAACCTTGGCATCCTCCTCCTGTAACATACCAAACCAGCATCAGTCTTCCAATCGTGTCAAAGGTATTTGCTAGATACGGCACAAGAGATCTAGTCTCACAGCAGGAAGATATATCATAATATCATCCTCAGGATCCATCCACTATTGCTATTCCTGAGGCAATGTGACATAATGCTTGCCACATAAGACAGCTGTGAGGGACTTCCATTGCAGTTATAGATCATAACATGGAAAGTGTGACTGTCCCATACATTGTGTCAGTACATTGTTTTAGCATTCCACAAAAAAGAGGAAACAACAGGCTAACATGCTAGAAACAAAGAAAAGAAAGCCAGACATGCTCCATCAACTATGCAACTGTTAAAACATACTGAGCACAAGTAAGGACACTCAGGAATCACCTTATGGGCCTGCTTCAACCCTCGCAAGCATTCCCGCATGTGTTCTGCCTTTGACGCTGGTCTTAAAGGTACAAAAGGCTGTCTCAAATATACATAGAAAGCATCACATCTGTTAGATTTGCAAGTTGATAGTGTCTTAAAGTAGGATCACAGTACAAACTATATACACAATTTCAACATGCCTCACCAAGTTTTTGAATTCATAGTTTCATTTAGTACATTATCTTACATCAAGGAGAAACTTCAAAATATACTCATATGTGACATTGATGGTCATTATAATAAGTGCATATACGCATCCAAGGGCACCCAAGTTGTGTATTTGACACCATAAGGTAATCACCTGATAATGACCCTACACAATCAAGATTTTAAACCATGCAGAAACTCCAGTTTTACATTGCAGTAACATTCAAAAATATTAGCTCTAACTTCTTGTATAGTTTCTTTTAAGTAAGCAGGAGCCCACACATCTACACAAAGAATCTAGATATGATATAACAAATAATGGAAGGATGATGCACATTGTAACAAAATGAGGTCCACAAGCTGAATCTACATAGAATAGTTCCTACTACCTTCTTCTCTTCTTGTGGAGGCGGGGCAGCATCTGCAGGTTTTGGTTCTTCTGGAGGCAGCCCCAACTTCCGCCGCCTCTCTGCCTGAATCACAAAGAGAGTCATATTTAGTGTGAATATGCAAAGGTGTTACCTTGTCAAAGATAATAGTGAAAGACTCACCTATAGACGTAAAATGTTAATCAACAATGAGCTTAACCTTTAATCAAATAATCAATTGTAATTGACTAGAATGTCACCCAATAGCATCTCTTGCTTTCCCAGCCTGTAGGTCATGCTAATCAACCCTGTGTACCTCCAGAGAACCTATAGACTGCAAGGTACTAAGGAGTATACAAGTTACATAATGAGCATCTGAAAATGTGACAATATCATATTTAAGTTACTTCATCCCTCTGCCTGAACTAGAAATTCCAGCAAACCGGATCTTCTAAGATAAGCGGAGATTAAGCTTATTGTTCTCTTCCCTTATTTGCTGCCCATGAGTCAATCTCAAACTTAAATAGGTGCAAAAATACAAAAGGGTCTTCACAAATATTTGATAGACTTCGGTCTTCCTTCTGTCCAGCTAAGTACAGAAATGTCCAAGACAACCATACCACATGACAAGAGTAGTGATCTCCTATGCATCAAAGTAAAGTGTTGAGACTTGAGGTCACCTTGAAGTGGCAAGGTGTGCAATTAAGGAGATATTAGCTGGCAAGCATGAAATCTACAACATTAAGATTTTCTTTGGAGGTACTCAAATTTGATGGGAATCCTATGCTTCACTAGTTTTCCTATCAAATTGTAATGAAAGTGAAAAACATCAAATGACGCGTGTGTTTCTGTAGATTGCCTTGAAATGCAACTAAAATTCTGAAATATCAAGGCCACACCTCTCTTATGCTGCTCAAAAGAGAAGGACAGTTACAATACTTGAGGGACCTTAGACCTGAAAGTGGAGATCCCAGAATGACAACTCAGGTGGCACTTAGCATGTGAGGTGCTGAAGTCGGAATCATTCATCTACAAATACTAGGTTAGGTGCATTATTACCTTATCTTCCTCAAGTTTTTGCCGAATCTTCTCCCTAGCACGCCTCTCTTCATCTTTCTCAGCCTTCCTCAAAATTATTAACCTGTGTTTTTAAGGAAGAGAAAGTTCAACCACCGGAGGTACAACTCAACAATTTTCCCCACAAGGGAGCTATATACCTGATAACAAAAATGCAATCATTCTGAATACACAGGACCTTCTAGATCTCTCCTAACTTTTTATTCTGTCACAAATTAGGCTGCAAGTTAGGATTCCTCTGAATACCTCTGCCTCTCCTGTTGTTCTTCAATGCGTCTAGCTTCCTGCAGCTCCTTACCTATCCGAATGCGTTCCTGATAACAAACCCCACACAAGGTCAGGATCCCAACATCAGAACAGTCTAGTATGGGCAAGTTGATATAAAACACTTCAATTAGATATTTGAAGAATTTCTCTTTCATCCAAACGTTTTTACTGTAGCTTATATAGCAAGACGTAGCCAGCCTGGATAAACATCCACTACACTTACCTTTTCCCGCTCTCTCTCCATACGTTTCTCTTCTTCTTCCTTCTTTTTCTTGGCTCTCATTCTGCAGGACAAGTATACAGAAAGTCGTAGACTTCAGATCAGGTCAACATTCTAGAAAGTATTAATGCTCCTTGATGTAAGCATAGTTCACCCATGGAGGTAAACGACTAGAAACAGAGTGTTCACAAATGATCAACCATCAAAAGGGACAACAGTTCATATAGAAGATGATAAAAATCAAAGAGACAGAACTCTTACACGAGCTCCTGTGCCTTTGCTTTGGCCTCTTCTGGAGTCAGCAATGATTGCATAGATGTGCTTGTATCAGCAGCAACCTAGATTACGACAACCAGCAGTGTATTATATTAACTTTGTTAGGATGTAAAACAATTACTTTTAGTATAACCTGATCACCAAGACCAAGCTCACTCTATGTCCCACAAGAAATATGGTATAGCAATATGGCACTTGTCCAATGTAGTCATAATCAAGACAGATGATACAATGTCAATGGTAATTAGGAGACTGTCACTGTAGACCATTTCCAATAGCAACTTTACTTAAACCAAGCATCCAGCAAATAAATCAAAACACAAATTTACCAGTGGCATCTCATCAATATCAGGGTCATTCTCGTGTTCCACAATCCAATTAACTGCAGCTTCAACACTGTTGCCCCCTGCATAGAATCAATCTGCACATTAGAACAACTTTCAAGTAATACATGAAGTAAATGGATTTCCAAACAGATAGTAAATACAGGTTAATAGGACTTGCATGTATGGTAATAGATTCCAGATGAAAGAGTCATATGCAACATGTAGATGTGGGACAACCTGAACGCAGTCTTGTGATAATTATGCAAGTTGCGTGCAGGAAACTTTAGCCCATTACAACATGAGTCTTACATTCTGTTTAACAATGTTACTTCTAAAAAAATACATGCCCTCTTCCTTGAGTTCAAGGACAGTTCACAGCAGTAGAACCTGAGAAGTGGAGGGCACGAGTAGAGCGTGCAACAGAAAATCCCATAAATTCAAGTTCTGCCAAGAGTTCCTTATTGACCTCCGGTGCAATCATCTCTGCAATAGCCAGTACATTAAAAACTCATAAATGTCAGATACATAGCATCTCTAGATTCTGACATAAATCTAAAAGTCCTGTGAAACTCCAGAACCTGCAATAGAAACAAATAAATACAATCAAATCCAACTAGACTGCAACTCTCAAGGCATGCAGCATGGTGTAGAGAGTATGACTGTGAATAACACCAGATACATGTTGCTACATCCAAGTTACACTAGACGAACATCAGATGAAGTGCAAATCTACCTTAGCATTTCAATCCTTCATTAAGTTTGACACCACTCATATAAAACTCTACTGTTTCTAGCAGCCTGTACAGGATAGGAATGTGCTGGAAATCAAGAGCTCAATAACTAAGTTGTCCAGACAGTTAGGAGAACTTTTTCTGTGAAAAAGAGAAGAAACTCAGCATCAGTGTGCACTAGGACTCAGATGAACTCTGTTAGTGAACAACACCTGCAGGCTTGTCAGCATCAGCACCATCGCTTGTACCACTTGATCCAGCAACGGGCTTCTCCAGCACGATAGGCTTTGCTGATTCTGCTGTCTTATCTGCATATTCAGAGTGGCCTGTCCTTTTCGTATGCAAATCTTGCTCCTGTACATGTTAATTACGAAAGGTGATGACAGGCGATCGCTCACAATCAATTAATCTCTGCTCTCTGTCATGATCACATATCAGTTGCAGACATTCAAAGTATAGCAGAAGCAACATGTATTTACCCACCCAGTTTTCTCATATGAACTCTCAACCAACCTTCACAACTTGAACAACATGACAGCAACTGTGAACTGCCAAGGAACACAAATGACAGAATATCATAGAGTAATAATGGAGGTAGACAGCAAGACGTACCGTTTTTGTACGGCATGGCTTTCCACATGTGGTACACACCAGATTAAGAACCTGGTTACAACAATCAACTTGGGTTGTCAATGTGTATCAATTACAGTGAATCCAGGATGACCTGAACTTCCAAGCTACAAATAAGTTGATTTCCTCGATGCACTAATAATTCAAGGAAGACTAATCCAGAGACACACTCAGAAATCAAGGGTCGTACATTGTCCCTGCTGCAAGATGGATCGAGAAGTGGACTCGATGCAAACTTTCGTAGTGCAAGACACAGAAGAAGGACAACATATCGATTGTAGACATCTCATTGTAACACACTTCAAATAAACATAATGACCTATTATGAGGAGCTCTACATTCTATCAAAAGCATTAACAGGACCAACACATGTTTGGGCCAATGCGATCACTTCTGGAGGTCACAAAGGTCGAATGTGTCAGAAACTCACGGCAACAAACTCATTCATGGCGGCCAGGACCAAATTACTGTCTTCGGAAGAAGACAGGAGAATTCATGAAGAAAGAGTTCAAATGTACAGAATAGAAGACCTGGATGTCTAAAGGTCACAAGTGACCATATGCTTCTCAATTTCTCTTGACAAAAGTCCAGAAAGCACATGTAGGCGCGGATACTAATCTGAAAGATACTGGATGGTCCACAAGAAGATTGATTACTGACAGCAACTCTTAAGAAAGGGCAGTCGAAAGTTAATAAGCTGAGATTAATATGGCAATTGGACCAGTTTCTCGCATCTTTTGCCTTGTAAATCACGGTCGGATTAATTTAGGCGAAAGAAAAAAGCTCTTAGGAGCTTTGAGCTCCCCTGGAATTCTGAAGTGCAGGATGTTGAGAAACTCCAGAAATTCGCAAAGAAATAGTTCAAATGTACAGAAGAAAAAACCTATATGTTTGAAGGTCACAAGTGACCATGTGCTTCTCTATTTTTCTTGACAAAAGTCCACAAAGCACATGAAGGATCGGATACCGATCCCAAACATACTGGATAGTCCACAAAAAAGATTGATTATCAACAGAAACTCTTAAGAAAAGACGGTCGAAGGTTAATAAGCTGAGATTAACATCGAAATTAGACCAATTTCTCGCATCCTCTTTGCCTTGCAAATCGCGATCGGATTGATTGAGGCAAAAGAAAAAGCTCTTAAGAGCTTGGAGCACCCCTGGAATTCTGAATTGACGACATGTTAAGAAGCTCCAGAATGCTTCACACTGCTTTATCACTGGATCAATTCTAAGGGTTTCTTCGTCATCCTCGAATTAAGGACAAGACTACAGACCTACTTTCCACGTCTTTCTCCTCCACCGCCAAACGATGAAAAGGAGACATACACATACAGAGCTCGAACAAGCATAGGTTTCTTCCACAAAAAGGGATCACTATCGTCAACTTAGGGCAACACATATTTCACACTCCCTGCGCAGGGCAGTCGAGTCGATCGCGGAACTTAAAAGTGGAAAGACAGACAGAATGACGAATGACATGGAATGGAATGGCGAAGAGTAGTGTAAATTACAGCTTCTGTGGATTCCTGAAAATTAGCATGACCGGTAAGCTCTGCATGCTCCTGCGCCTCTTCCACGCTGCGTAACTGCACCTTGCAATCCCCGCACTCCAAAGAAAGCGCCATAGCTGCACCTCCGTGGAGCTGTCTTCTGTCCCTCCTCCCTTTCCTTCCCTTCGCTTCCCTTCCCTTCCCCTTCCAGCCCAAGTTTCCCTAGTTTAGACCTCCCTGCTCTTCACTTAAGGCTAACCCCGAGCCTAATCATGATTAAGTTAAGTGGGGTCTTAACCCTTAACTTCCCATGCCTATGAAAGGGTCGTTTTGAGTGCATTTCGTTGTGGATTTTCATGGACAAGTTTTGCAATGAAAATGGGATTTGTCTGTAGGATCTTGAAACATGGGAGATGAGCTACAATGAAGAAAGAATGGGTACAAATAATTTTTGGGAATATTAGATTATAACAATTGAAGGAAGGGATGCACAAGAAAATGCCATGTTTTATAACCTCAAATAGATCTTTGACTAATCAAATTCACTTAGGAAATGAGCGGAATGTTTGTGTGATCCACTAGATGAGAACAACTCAAAAGTTGAACATCTCCACAAATTCTCATGCCAAAATGTGCAAACCATGATAAGCTAGCTAGCCACCTTGCATTTGGAGCATGTAAATTGTCCCATATTTCTAACCACATATATGCAAAGAATTCCTTAACTAAATTTGAGAGTGCCCAAATGTCAAACTAAATAGTTGATGTGAGCACAAAGACCATTCTTACGTGAACATCAAAAAACATTTCACTTTACCAAAATGAACATCTTTGATGTTCATGCAAACTTTTCATTTGAAGTGACAACTATTGATTGGAGCCAACACCCTCACATGAGTTCCCAACACAACAAAAACATAACCACTTCCTACTTTGACATATTTTTACACATTCTAATCATCTACAAATTGCATGGTTCATGTGTCTATGCATAGATATCTAGGTTGACTTGATGTTTATAATTATTTTATTTTGATTGTGGATGAATGAGTTAGGTGGAGTTAATGTAGGGAAGAAATCATTCATCAACCAAAAATTAGTTGCTTGGAAAGTTAGGGGTTCAACAGAGACCTTTTCTTTTTGCAACCACTTCTTGTAGGATCTGAGACACGAAATAGGCAAATAGTGTGAGATATTTATCAAATCCAATTGTGCATGTACCCACTTTCCTCACTATTTTCGGAGCTCATATGAATATCCTATTCATTGTCAAAGTGAAGATTCTTTAAGGTATTGAATGATCATATACCTCCCCACTCCCCCCCCCCTTATGTTGATTGTTATGTCTAGAATGGTTAATAAATTATGATCAAGTAGTCCAATCTCTTTTCAACATGTGTCTTTTTGGTCTCCATTCTTAGATCCACCCAATCACTACCCACTAAAATATAGGTTTTCATTTAAGATGAGGCACCGAATTAGGCACATCTACCTTAATATCTATAGGTGCTCATCTCACTTTCCAAATCAACAATGCCATATCGGAATGCTACATGGGCTACACGACTGTATTCATGTCACCATAGGAAATTAAGGTATGTGGGTGCTATTTGATTTGTTTTCATGTCCAACTTCTACTAGTTAAATTTTACACAACGATACTTGCGTTGCACTAGCAAATCTATGTTGAAACATCAACAAAACTCAAACTGAAAATTAGACCTCATAAATTGGTTATTGTTTTTCATAAGTGCATGTTTGTTGATTTTTTTAAATTAAATATATAGGCCCTCCCAATTGTGTTCCTAATCAAGTGTGAAGTAGTTAGTTAAATCCAAAGATGTAGTCCAATCTCTTTTAAACATGTGCCTTCATGTTGTTTGTTATTCGGTCCTTAGCGAACCACACTTCAATCAATATATAGGTGTTTGATTAAGAAAAACATCCAAACAACGTCGCATATCTTATTGCATACAAGCATACCGAGCATTCATCCAACATAAAGATCATAAAATAGCATGTCGTCTAGAGGTTATTTGTTTAGTTGCTTTGACATTGGAATTAGCTTCAAAGACCTTGAATCGATCCAGTCCATTGAATCAACCACAAACAAATAAGGGTCAAGTTTTTAAGTTGGATGGATGAAAGGTACATTCATATGTAATAATTTCCCCTCACCAAGGAAGACACTGTAGATATATCTACAAAGTACAATAGCATGTTGCACATATATAACATGGGTGAGGTTTCATGACGCCTACTGGGGGAGAGTGAAAATGCACAAAGACGTTGTCTACATTGATGGTTTTATATTTAGTAAAATTGAATCCTAAATCGATGTCAAAGACCCCAATTTAGTCCAACGAACCCCAATTGAAGTGTTATGAATATAAGCTTGGGAGGGATATGTTTTTACCACAATCCCCAATAGGTGGTGTCAACTGAAATCCACATAACAACACATAACTCGTTCCTTGTTGCATGCCTAAACCCTTGCCTCCAATGAACCAGTGTATGGATTGTTTCGCCCCAACCCCCACTTCTATATGTAAATCATATGAAACTTGACACATGTATGAATTGCATCATCCACGTGGCAAGGATGAAGATGTGATCGTTTTTTTTGTCGGTGATATTTATCATCAGCCAACGTGATTGTTGCTCAACACATTATTCAATTTATTGGCTTTGTCTTAAAGAAAAGCTCTTGGTTTAGTAAATTTTTGGCCCATAACTTTTCTTCCCCTTGGATGGATGTGTATGTGTGCGAGTGGATGACAGTCAAGACACGTGGCATAATACATAGAAATATATATTTGCCTTTAGGTTCTATATCTAAGTTACCCCCCCTAAGAAAACAGTGAAACACTCACACGCATGGCACAAAGCCCCACATTATCACCACATGGAAAGTAACCACCCAACTCAACCCCTACCAATAGAACTATACAATACCCATCCTCTTAAATTCAAGTCCCAACAATGCATATGCACCGATGGATCTTTTATACCCCCTGACGAACATGGCATAGGCAATACATCCAGGTCAAGTGTCTACTCCCCTGCCAACAACCTTCGGATTGCAGAGAGACCCCCAGGCCTACAAAACATCCTAAGAGCCGAATTAAATGCCATCCTAATAGCAATCCAAGGTACACAACACCACACGCAAGATACCCACATCTTTACATATAGCCTTAATAGTATATACCTAATACACAATCACATAAGACACCCATCATCCCAACATAACCACCTAGATAAATTACTTATCGCCGCCATAGTCAATCATATAACCTGGTCCACACACAAAATCACAATTCAAAAAGTCAAAGCACACACATGCATAATAGGTAATGAAATTGCGGATCAATTAGCCAACAGTGGAGCCCTCCTAGACAAACCCGTTGGCACCCCCAGGATACATACGGCCCATACTACGCCATATTGGCTCAATGGAGTCCCAACAGGTTCCCACACGGGTGCTATACGCAACCTGCAAACATACATCAACAAGGAACACAAGAATCAAGAACTAAGACTAGCCCAATCCAAATTCGCATACATAGACAAATGGACATCCAATGACCAAATCAACCATAAACTCTCCAACCAATTTTGGAAAGACCCCAAGACCACAAATGCCCAAATCACACAAACTTTAAAACTCCGATACGCTCAATATATGGGTAACCACCGTAAGAATATCTTCTGGCCCAACTTATACCCAAACCCAAACTATACAATATGTCCCAATAATACCATTGACACATGGCCACACTTACTTTCTACATTCTAGCATTTTCACCGCTTCATAAACATCAATCTCTGGGTCCTCATTGCTCATTAGTTTGTCCAACTTGTGCTCAATCAACAACTTGCGATATTGAGCCTTGAAAGAGTTTATCACACCTGCATCTACAGACTGGAAATAACTTGTTGTATTTGGAGGCAAAAACTCCACGGTTGTAATCTGCAACTCTGAGGAATGTAACTGGATGTGTAGTTTTTATCATCCATATTATGGTTGTATTTCATTCGTTAACATTTAAAGAGTCAAATTTACAAAGAAGGGAGTACCATTTTGTTAACAGTTAACACGTTTAACATTTATAGTGTGCAATATGTGGGGAGTAGAAGAAAGTTAACATTTAGAGAGGGTTAACACTTATAGGTGTAACATTTATAGAGGGTGGCCTGTACCTAATACTAAACAAAAGGAAGCTAGACAACAAACAACCCCCCGTATACGAGGAATGCAAAGCGTGGAGCTTAGAGCCCAGAGCGTAGAGCGATGTTATGTGAGCGTGGTTTATTATGAGGCACCATTATGGGAGCCTATTACAGTGGATTCTTGCATCCTCTCCCCATTAAAAACAAACATTTTATTTACAACAACGTGCCCTAACACCGTGCAATCATAATATTATTCATTTGAATTCATTTGAAAAATAACCTCTAAATTTCTCCTCAACATTACAAGGGTCTAAATTTTCAAATATGCAAACCACCTTCAATATCAATGATGTACAAACTATGCATGTTGGAAATCCATATTCAATAACGATATTGATGCAATAACAACAAGGAAGATTCAATAAAATTAAGATAATCACACATATAGAATTCCAAAGAGGAAGTAAGAGAATTAATATACATTGTCAATTAAATTTAAGAATGTGCAAAGTTTAACAACATGAATCATTGAGCACCAAGAAGATCATATAAAAAACAAGAAAATAAGATCTATTGCAATCTTTATTTAAATAAGATTGTGTTTCCAGACACAACCAAAGGTACATAAACCAAAATGAAGTGAAGTATAATGCATATAGTTCCACGTTAACAAACAAATTTTAAATATATTAGATGAATAAATATCATTTATTTATTGATGATTACTAGTGTTGGAAAAAGAAGTACTTGATTTTGAACACTCATCAGCGGACAAATCAAAATATTCTTTAACTCGAACATCATATTTAATCCGATTGTAGTAAACTTTATCAGGCCTAGATGCTAAAGCTCTTGCCATATTTTCTTGCCAAAGGGGGAGTGTAAAAGATCAAGAGGGACTCGTCCACAAATCCGAGTGAAAGGAAGAAGTTGCATAACGAGGAGTCCTGGAAACAAGAAATCATAATCAGTATTTGATGAAAAATTATGATTAACTAAAAAAATATGAAATAAACAATAAACAATAAAATATTGACTAACTTACACACAAAATTCATCGAGCTCAATATCCTCATAATCGCCATCGTCATCCTCAAGGTTTTCCACGTTTGCATCAAGTGTATATAGGCCTACCAACAAGGGTTTAAGAACATCATCGAATAAAGTGATGTCCTCCTCAAACCCCAAAAAATGCCGACCCGATGCTCGACACGCATGAAGTGCAACACTGTGGAACCTCATCAGAAGGTTGGATGGCATAAGTTCGAGTACCCCTCAGAACCTTATCCAATCCTAACAGCGGCCTGAGAGAAACAAACTTTAGAAAAAGATTGAAGAAAAAGGATGTATAATATATGATGTATGTTTGAAGAAAAAATTGCAAAGAAATTTGAGGAGGAAAAAAACATGAGAAAACCAGTTTGTAAAAATTGATACATGTTCCAACAGTCAAATCAACTATCCTACTACCCGAAACAGAACATGTTTCAATAAGCATTTGCATAAATATGGATGTTTTCTTCCAAACACCTTTCCATGGAGTAACACCATTAAAATGCATAGTTAGATTATTTTTGTCAATGAAATTTAGAATGGATAGACCGGAAATAGGATCAAAATCAGTGTTAACTACGTCTTTGTCAGAATGAAATTGAAAAGAAGGCTTTCGTTTGATTGTTTCAGAGGTGGCACGGACGAGCAGAACGAAGCAAAATAGGGTCTGCAAAAAAAAGACATTGAATTATTCATGTATGATATGAAATAAAAATAATGGAAGAAAAATACGATTGAAGATGTGAAAGTAAATATATTATCTTCTGATTGGGAAAAATTGGATGGATGAGCATCATTCCATTGTAGTATGTCCATAACAAAAAAATTCGAGACAAACCGATTTGATATATGGCATCAAAAGCTTTATGGATTCAAGAGGTTGAAAAACCAAAAAGGCTCCATCATCATGCACATATTTCTTGTAAAATGAAAAAATAGATTGAATGGAATCAATATTTTTGGCATTCCAAAAAGGAACCACATGATCAGGATCACTTAGTCCAGGAATTGGCAGACCCTCGGGTATGTCCGCAATAACAAGATCTAGTGAAAGTTGAGTCACGTGATTTTCATAAAAATATATCTTACGGCCACGACTAATTTGCACAAGGATAAATTATTGATCAAAAGATGGTTATAAAAATGAATACCAAGAAGACTTGAGATGATGAATATGATATTCATAAAAATATAAAAATTACCTTATCAAGAAATAAAGACATTTCATGATATATTGAAGATCATTGTTTGGTGGCTTTAAAGATCTTTTGCATATTGGCCACTGTATCATTGAGGACAAACTTAAAAACAAGAAAATTGTAATCCCTTGATATGAGATGAGGACGGAGAGTATGAGCATCACAATGGATAATGCTGGAACTAGAAAGGGAATTCTTTGCAGAAGCTAGAAATTTTCGTGATTTGGATGGAGGTTCAATGGGAATAGATTTTTTTGTTGGGACATCTCTAGCATGGTTTCTAGTAGATTGGGTTGGCCTAACATCAATATCATCTTGAGAAACTCGTTGGCTAGATTGTATAAAAATATTTTGAATGTCAAAAGCATCAAGGATATCATCTAGAACAATGACATTATCATCATCCGTAGATTGATTGATTTGAACACAAGAAGGTGTAGGGGTAGTTTTGTTTATGCTCAACCAAAATTTTTACTCTGAAGAAGATGTTTTATCTATACAACATTCAATATACCATACACATAACTAGAGATGAAGCAAACTTTATAGTTGCAATTGATCTGTAGTAAATATATGAGAAGGGGTGACAATGTCTGTCCAAATATTAAAAATAAAAATCATCTTGGACAACACTAGCAGGTACTAGCACATATTTCTAGTACCTAAAAATACCAAAACCAATATAAATATATATATATGCAATAAGAATATATATTAAAATCATTTTTATTAAAGAAATATAATGATTTTTATGATTTATATATATTTTAGGATCTTCAAAGTTTCTAAAAAGTCCACAGTGATAATTTTTTCAGCAATTAAAACATCCCTAACCGTATTTTCATAATATAAGTGAACATCGGGAGATGCTAGAAGGGAAGTTGCCGAAGGTGACAACGAATTGATGTTAGAATCCGCCATCTAGGGCTCGGGGAGATCACTCCATTGTCAAGTTGAACACCACGTGCGAACAAAGTTTGCTACCCCTATATTACATGTCATAAATAATTTTAAATTTTATGATATTTTTTCTACATATACACAACCATTGATGGTATCTTTTGTATATTTTTTTGAAATTTCTAGTCATCTTCATTAATTGTAGCAATTTTTTTAGTTCAATTCTGCGTCATTCTAGTTAGAAACGGTATGTTTTATTAAAAAAACAAATCATCAAATTTAGTCACCATTTTTTACTATGTAACATGTACCATTTATATCTACTCATGAAAAAAAATTGATAAAATTTTGACCCATTTTGGTGATGCTTTTTACATTTTTTACATTTTTTACATCTAAAATGATCGCACGTGGTTGTTCAACTCTACAATGGAGTGATCTCCCCGAGATCTAGGGAAAACAAAAAAACACATATAAAGATAGAGCAAAGGAGAATAATGAAAGGTGGTCATATGATTCATAACTCGAAAATGAAAAACACCTCAAATGTATACATTCAAAGTCCCAAAATAAAATAGAAAAAACAACACAATTGAAAACTAATTCCACAAATTAATGCAAGAAATTATAACCAAGAACACTGCCAAAGCAATGCTCAAATCTACGTGAAACGAAGATTTTTGGCAAATCTTTCCATAGGTGATTTTTTTGACTTTGGAGGCTTGCAAAAAAAACCCAAAAATCCTAAAAATATAAAAAAATTCCACAATAACACAAGGCGGTTTTCAACCCACAGAAAAATTTCAAGTAAAAAAGATGAAATGACAAGAAGTTATAGCTCAATCCATAATGTCTACTATTGTAAAGGAGCCTCCAAAAACCTGTGTAGTGCCGCACGTGTTTTCAGAGGCTCCTTTGGACTTTTGGTGAGGGGGTCAAGAAGGTGTGCGGCACTGCACACCCCCTATGGTACCGCACACCTCCCCTTTGTGCCGCACACCTCCTTGACCCCCCACGTGAATTCTGTGACTTTGAAGGCTTGCAGAAAAAACAAAACAAATCCTAAAAATTTGAAATTTTTTCCACAATAACACAGGGAGGTTTTCAAAGCACAAAAAAATTCAAATAAAAAAATAAAATGACAAGAAGTTATAGTCCAATCCCTAATGTCTACTACCGCAAAGGAGCCTCCCAAAATCCGTGCGGTACCGCATGGGTTTTTAGAAGCTCCTTTGGACTTTTGGTGAGGGGGGTCAAGGAGGTGTGCGGCACCATAGGGGGGTGTGCAGTACCGCACACCTCCTTGACCCCCCCATCCGAACCACAAAGGACCCTCCGAAAATATGTACGACACCGCACGGATTTTGAGAGGGTCCTTTGGAGCTCTCGCCAACTAGTTCAAAGGAGCCTTTAAAAACCTGTGCGGTGCCGCACGGATTTTTTGCACCTCCTTTGGAATCCCTCAAAGGAGGGGAAAAAAACTAGTTCGGCACCGCATGAGTTTTAAAAGGCTTCTTTGAAATATTGGAAGGATCCTCCAAAAACTTGTGTGGTGTTGCACATGTTTTTGGAGGATCCTTTCCAATACCTCAAACTGCCTCAAAGGTGGTAGAAAAAACATGTACGGTGTTACACGGGTTTTCCTACTTCCTTTGAGGCAGTTTTCAAGAGATACCAAAAAAAATATTGCATTCATCTTCTTCTATTTTTTAAATACATATACAAATTTCAAATACATTATTACATTTGGTTATGTAAACTTGGTTTTCATTGCACACTTAATTTTATTTTTTCGGAATATCATTGGTACTTCTCCATCTTCGTCTTTGCTGCTATCATCTCTTCCTCCTTCCGATTTATTTTCGGAGATTTCTACTACCATTGTTTTTTCAATAATTAGTTCATACACAATACACGATACGATTTTAGTCCACATTCTTAACTTCTAACTCTATCACCATTTTTTACAACCTAGTACCCCACCAAAAGTTTCATGACGGTTCCTCTCATACCTCTCCACAGAGTTAGCCAAATAAACTTCTCCAAACCCTAAAACCCTTATATAGTGATGTTTTCAAACTTCTTCTAACCCTAACCACTTCGTATAGTTGCCAATGTGAACACAATTCTAGTCTTTTTCATAACATACTTGCATCCATAGTTGATGGTCCATCTTTACTATTCACATCTCCGAAATCAAATGTCTGTGTAATTTCAAGCAATATTGCATCTTTAATTCTTGACAAAATTTGTGTTTTCCTTGTTATTCTCGATCTTTCTGATTCTCTTGTACTACTAAAATACAAACATCTTTTTTTCCTCTTTTTTCTTCTCGAAGTTCTAATCGTTGTATCATGTATATCCGCCTTTTCATACATCTGGGAGATACAATCACTCACACACTACTTATCTGCTACTTCTTTCATTGCACCCTCTCCATTATCTCCCTCTCCCTATATATGTTTTATCATTTTTTGTACAATCTTATTTTAAATATTTTATATATAATTATTCATTTGAAAAAAAAATGATTACCGTACTATATGTTCTATTATTTTATATATGTTGAATGTGATATACTTGTCTTTTTCTAGATGATATTATCTTTTTTATATTATTTTTAATTCAACCGTTCTTTCTTTTCTCCCCAACATTCATTTTTCTCCAACTTTCAGTTTCCTTCAACGTTCATTTTCCTCCAACGTTCATTTCCCTCCAATGTTGATTTCTCTGCAACGTTCATTTCCCACCAACGGTTATTTTCCTCTAACGTTTATTTTCCTCTAACGTTTATTTTCCTCCAAAGTGATTTTATCTACAATCACTATAACAATCTTATTCATATGCAATTCATGTTCATTTTTTAATCATGTATTTTTCCGTTTCACATTTTCAATGTTCTCAAACTATGTATTCATGTATTTTATTTTTTATTTTGTTTATCTTTTTATTATTATCATAGCTACATTTCGTGCAGATGGACATTTTGTTCCTATTACGTTGAATATGTCCGCCGATGGTTTTGCTACTGTCTCTGAACAACTTCTTAGTTTTCAATTTCATTTTCAATTGTCCTCAATTTTTATCGAACAAGAAGTCTTTGATATTATAGGTATTTTGTTTAAGACTATCTTCCAAATACCAATTCGTGAAGATGTGGGTACAATTTAAAAGGTGGGTCCAAGACAATATAGGGTTTTTGGTGTATTTGAACCTTCGTTTTCTCCCACATCGCTTTTGACTCCTGCCACTCAAATTTTTGTTACAGCCCAAAAATCTTCCCTTTTACAAGTCAAGATTGAATCCCTTGGCAAAGTTATTATTCTTTCGAGTAATTCCTCAGACACCGATGTTGATGATATTGTGTTTTCTACGAAATCTATTCATAATGATGTCACCTTTGTTAATTCTAATTTCATTATGTCATCTCAAGCTGCAGGTCCTTCATGTTCTTCACAACCGCCCCTTCATCCGGATTTTTTTGAAATTCCAAGTATTTTGGATTTATTGAAGACATTAATACATACTCCAGGTTGTAAGAATGTGATTCGAAGTTTGGATTTCTCAACTTTGTATGTTCGTTGGGTGAAACATCTTCCTCCTATTTTCAATGGTCTTGTCATGTTCGAGTTGCTTCTACTATCTATAACCGCTGATGTCAAAATTGGAAGATTGTTTGATGGAATGGACAAAAAATATGATGGGCACATTTGGTGCAAGACCAAAACCACTAATATCAAAAATGATATTGGTTTGATATTTCGCAAAGTTGTTTGTGTTGGTCACATTCAATGTCAAAATGATTTGTGTTTTTTTTCTACCAGATCCTCCAAACGCAATGATACTGAATGGGATGTCTTCGCATTGAATTTTTTTGCTATAGGGCAAACAACTTCAACACCTACTTCTTCCATTTTGGTTTATAAAATTTGTAAGTTGCCTCCAACTTACATCAATACTTGTCCTTGCAGAATATACTATATTCTCAGCAAAAATCAAACGATGACAAGGGCGTGCATTCATTTTGGGAGTCATGAGCATCATATATTTGATGGAATATGTAGAGAAACCATAGACAAGATACATGTTTTGATTGGAGAAGAGTGTCCAAAATACCAAATGCAAAAAAAAATTGCCATTGCTCTCGTTGCAAGCAAGCAGTTCTTGTCGACATTCTTATTGCAAGATGACCATAATACTCCAACACCACTGAGAGGTCCAAGTTTGAATGTCGTTATGGATAAATTCAAAACCTTGAATTATCCAAATGTTTACAATATCATTTCATCTTTTCGTCTCTATTCATAAAGCAAAGGGTACATTGATAAGATTTTAGAACTCAACAAAACCAGTAGATATGACTATGTCCAAGAAAGTGTATTTCCTGGTCAAAGTTCTAACAATGTTTTCTTGTTCAAGATGTCAATTGAAGGTCCGGGGAGTAGATTTGATCTTGTAAAACACATACAACCGGGGGGAGACTTGGAGAATGCATGGATAATATTTGATCATGTCAAACACGTTAAAGATTGGACAACCATGACATGTCATGTTTATGATACCAACTACTGCAAAGTCATGACTATTGCTCTATCTATGATATGCATCGGAAGACACCCAATTTCAATGTCTTATGTGGAATGCATTGAATCGTGTTATGACCAAACATGGTGTTCCCGTGATAAATTTCAAAGGATTTATGGCAGACAACGCTCAAGCAAACTGAAATGTTGTTCGTCAAATTTATGGAACGGGTGATCACAAGAATCCTATGGAAAATCGTGAACGAACTTGTCTTTTTCATTGGACTAAATCTTTGGAAGCACATACCGTGAAGCTCATCAAAACTACAATGCAACCCCAACACAAAATCTTGTGCAAGCAATACAAAGATACAAAAACTGAAGAAGAGTCCGAGAGAATGTATTTGGCTATCCATGTATGGTGGTTTTCATCTAGTACTGCAACAAAAGAACAAATTCAAGAGCTCAATAATTGGTTGGGCTTTTGACATTTTTGATATCGACAATGGGGAGGTTTTATGCAACTGGTAATTTTTTCCAATTTTTTGCTTGCAATTTTTTTTCATTTTTTAACAATATTATTTTATATTATTTTCATTATTTTCCTTATAGTCATTATGTTGTTTCATGTAGGGCCTTTCATTGGATGAATTGGCAGACATGCCTTCTTGCAACCTTTTAGAGACCATTCACAACAAATGGCTGCAACAATTAGGAAACATGGGTTAGGATTTGTATGTTGCCACCATAGATGATTATACCCCTAACTGTTCAACAAATCAGACATATAGGTCTTGACCTTGGCATAGTATGTAGTGTATAAGATGGGAAAAACACCTCCTTTATCACCCCAAAAAATTTCATTGACATTAATAATAATATTATAATTATTTTATTATAGAAATTAATTAATAAAATTTCAAATATATTTAAATATATTTAGGATATTAACCACGGTTATGGGTCCATAATTTTACTAAATGTGGAAACTAAATTCATTTTGAAGATATACAAAATATAAAATAGTTCAAATATCACAAATATTTATTTGTAGGCTCACAAATCTATGCTCTAGGCTCCTCTGCTCACATTTCTAGGCTCACATGCTTGCGTCGTTGCCCCGTATACCCCCCCCCCTAGATATTAGGTACTGCTTTTTCGAAAACTAAAGGAGCCCACCTCCCAAGAGGGAGGAAGTACTCTTACGGTGACGCTTGGTCAAACATGAACATGGTATAGAGGAACGGGCTCCCATTCCATCGGTGTACAAACTAAATCCCAACGTTATTTTTATTTTATTTTATTTTATTTTCTATATCTTGAAATAGGATTAAGATGATGCATGTTCTACAATTACCTTCTCTTTGTCATAGTTTATGGATGCAAAATCAAAGCATGGTCATCAAGAACATTCAAGCCTTATATGATTTAGGGCCATAATTTTACCAATAGGTACATCTAAATTGATCTTTGAGAAGTTATGCGGGAGCATTTTGAACCCACCATGGCAACACCTAGCAACAATGCTAATGAAGATCCACAAAAGCTTATTGGACGTATCCTAAAGCAACATTCAATGCTCACAAACCACCGACTCATGTCAAACATTTTCATTCACTTCAATACACTCGAACACAACAAATCCTAACCAACCACATATCAATCCATTGGATAAAGAGCCTTACATGCGTAACACCTTGATTGTTTGTTAAATGGGCCATGTCTTAAGGCAAGTCCTCACTTCCACTTTGGTGGTTGGCTCTTTGTCCTAACTATACACTACATATGATGTTTAGTGTCACATGGTATTTTATGTCACTATGGTAACTTTTCGGATGGCACTTCATATGAATAAGTGAACAAATATTGTCATGGATGATGGACGAGTTCATCCATTGGCCAAAACCCTACCTTCTCTTGTCAGCAACTTGTGATGAAATGTTGTCATGGATGATTGAAATTTGGATGAAAAAACACTTGGTAAGTGACAGTAATCACAACACTGGAAATCTATAATCCCCAAAAAAAATTATACAAGGAATGACAAATAATGTTGGGTTAACATTTAGTGTTGGTGACACTATACTGCAGTTTACAATTAGTATTGAGCAAGACAATTGGAATTGGTGATACTAAATATCATATTTAGTGTACTTAGTCCCAACTCTTAATGAGTTTCATTGCATAATATAGTTACTGCACCGTTTATGTTCTTTAGTGTCACATGTGTAATAGTGTCACTTACCCTATTTTGAGGCATGTGATAGGTTACACTACATTGCTTTTTGCATTTAGTGTTGTCAACAGTAATTACGAACCACAACACTAAATGCCAGTGACGCCCTTAATGTTTACATCTCCACAATTAGTGTTATAATATTTTTTATGTTTTGTGTTTTGTTGCCGCATGGTTGCACCACCACCATCTCTACCACCACTACTTGAACACTATTTGTCAAGTGTTTGGTAGATAATGTTGTAGGTAAATGAATAGTAACAACATTAAATGCCACACAACACTAAATGCAAAAAACAGTGTAGTGATTGAAAACTTCATCATAAGCGTCACCTTAGACACTTGGCATTCAAGTGCGCTTACTAATATCTTGGCATGAGTATGTTCAATAATGTATGAGGTGCATGCCTATGTTACACAATGGTCTACAAGTTGACTAAAGTGTACACAAATGACACTTGGCATTAATATCTCAAGATTTTTTTCCTCTTGCTTACTAAAATATAAACACATGACACTTGCCATTAGTGTAGTACGCTCAAAAATATCTTCCCCTTGCATACTAAAATGCAAGGTTATCATCTAAAGTATCCCAATGTGTTGCTTTAAACATCATAATGTAGATTTTTTCACTTAAAGAAGTTGCATATTTTGACAAATGGAATCATGTTGGAAGTTAGAAGGCGTGACACTTTGAGACCTCTACGCATCTAGTTGCACCTTTCACAAATAGTGTATGTGACACTAAATGCCATAAACAATGTAGTTGTTTGTGTCTTGAGCAAGACGATTACTACATTGAATATTGCATTTAGCGTCACTTACTATTTGGAATTATGCAATGCTATAGCTATTTACTATATATCTCATTTTTGCTAGCAAAGGTCACATTAGTTGTTTGGTCACAATAATAATAATAAGAACTCCGATCTCCTTTATGGAGGTCAAAGTGAATAAAGTGTATTGTCATAAAACATCCGTGGCCATGTCCTAAAGGACGATGGCTTTGGGTGTAGATCTACTTCACCCTTTGCAGGGATTAGACACTATATTAGTAACCAATAATCATTAATAATGACCAATAGTTTGTAATTGTTGTGGGTGAATATTTGTCCAAGGGCGCATTGACGTTGGGGAGTAGGATATAAACTGTATTTTGGAAGAGGATGGGCACCAAGTCATTGGTTTCATACTGGTTGGTAGTGAGTGTTTGTGCCCTATATATGGTCCGGGTTCAATTCCTAGGAACTTGTTTGAGTGGATATGGGTGTGAAGTGATCTAGTGCTGCTAAATGTGAATGTAGGTAGGGAATGTGTATTAGCCAATGCCCTATCCCTAAGCAATTGCTAGTTGAGCTAAAAGTGGTTTGTACCACTACAATCTTTTATTCTTGTGTGGTTTTGCAATGGATTGTTTGGTCGTTATATAACATTAACATCTTTGCTTGGTAACATTAATAGTAAATGATACAGCATTGTGTAACTGGAAATAGTAAGTGACACTAAATATCATATAGTGTAGTCATAACATCGTAATTTCATTCTCCTCCAACTGCATAATGAACTCACTTGTTGCTCTACCTTAAGGCATGTTAAGGTAGACTTGCCAAAATCCAACACATCAATAATATGGACATCTATATTTGAGTAGTATGTGGTTAGGTGTGGATCTAAGAACATGCACCAAAAAGACATGTGCTTGAAAGGGATTGGAGTACCTACTCAAAATATGCTAACCATTTTAGGTTCAATAGTCAAAATGATTGGGAGGAACTATATGACCACTTGATAAGCAGGAGGATCTTCACTATATTAATGAATAGGATAGTTGTATGAAATCTAGAAGTTATGAGGCAAATGGCCATGAACATGATTTGAATCTGCTCATGATCTCACACTAATTGCATATTGTATGTCCTACAAGAAGTGGGTGCAGAGAGAAAACCATCCATTTAAGACATGTCTACCTTACTCTAATCATCTCCTTGAACCTATAAAACCTCAAGGCTACCTCTAACCATTAGGTTCACAATAAACGATAACCTAACAATACAATTCATTGAATTTACATATTGTAACGATAGAATACTAGATGAAACTATAATCCGAAAAATAAGAAATATATAAACCACTAATAGACAATGTTATCAACAGAGGTTGGAAGGTAGATCCACTAATAGTCATCACAGTAGGTGCTAGGGCAGCCACACACATTCCTTCTATGGAAAGTATTGAAACAACATTCAAAATCCCTAAGCTAAGCATCAAATACACATTTGAGGCAATCAATGTCATCGCCATACAACATGCTATGTCCATAATTCTGCACAAAAGAAGGATAGAAAACAACGAATCACTACCAATAGACACACAACTACCATAGCAACCCCCAAATATCCACCAACCAATAAATAATTAGGATTACAAAAGAATAAATGCCAACACTGGCTAAGGAACTGTCACAACTTACGGTAGGGGCTGGTGGCTATAGGATACAACTTTCCTGCCAAGTAACTCACACAGCAAATGCCAAGTCACTCACATCACAATACAATGCTCGTACAAGGCCATCAGGGATCGAACTCGGACCACTAAACATGTGATGCTACAATAAGCCACTGAGAAGTCTTATGACTCGGTGGCCACCTCATGAAGAAAAAATGATCGTATACCCCTACAACACCACAACCACACTAACCCCACTAACCCCACCACTATAAAGATCATCCATTCACTCAATTCCCATGGCCACTTTGGTCACCCTAGTTACTACAATTCCCACCCGAAGAGGGGTTAGTAGTCTTGCACCACTGATATTATGTCTAGTGGACATAATACCAAGGGTGGGTCGAACGGGCATTTTAATCACACTAATCCCACTAAGATCAACGTTTCTTCTCTTCTCTTCACAAGAAACTTACCATGCCATGTTTTAAGATATGCCATTGCATCCACTTTTGTGTTTTTTCCCTTTGCACTTAGCCTTGAGTAGCAAGCTCCATAAAATAAAGACTAGTTGCTCCTATCTAGAATTATACAACCATAAGACTACACTAAATATTCCTATTATTATGAGCCACAATAATTTTCTAGAGCCCATGATAATTTTCATAATAAGAATTAATATGGGCCACAACCCACGCTAATTTTCTAGTAGAGAATTAGCATGGGCCACAATAATTGTTTTTCTAAAAAATTAATGTGGGTGATTATGTTATTTTGTGCTACTTTTGTCCTATAACCAAATTCAATGCATTGACCAGAAGTCTTCATGAAGACTTAGGGGAAGACCTAAGGTCTTGGACCCACGTTAATTCCACTTTGACTAGAAAATTATTGTGACCCATACTAATTATTTCCACGATAATTTTCCACCCACACTAATAGGACTATTTATTGTACTTACCATAACATAGTGAATTTTCCACTTTACCCTTTTGTTGAGAAATGAGGTAGTCAATCTATGTAAATGCAGCTGAAGGTGGTGCAATATCCTGATACAGCCTAAATTGAAGCTAAAGCACTTTGTGATTCCCAGGCGTTAAACCATCTTCACTAAAGACTGTATGTGTTGCAGGCAAGCAGATGAGGCAGTCATTTAAATCAATTTCACAAAATGCTGTCAACATGGACTCTTTCTACCATATCGACGCATTTATGAATGTCCTTCAAGTGCCAACTTTTCTTAATAGTATTTGTGGAATATTCAACGTCACTCAACTCAATCTTCACATATATGATTTCCATCAAAGCAAAACCACGTCACCCTGTACAATGTCGACAAAAAAAGAATCTTGACAATTCATAAATTTACAAAATAAAAGAGTGTCCAAAGAGAATGATCCATAATACTTCCTCAGAGTCCATCTTTGAACTTGAAATAGGTTATGCACAAAATATTCTGGCCAACGTTCATTACAACCACCTCCTGAAATACCTTCAACCGTCCACTGACTGCCTTTGAGGAGATCCACAGAAACTTCTAAACCTTAACCACTCAACCTCAACCTCAACTTCCTTTGCATACAGATCCAGAACATGTATCAAACATCTTCTGTAAACAGAGGGCACACACACTTACAATTAGGTCAGAAGGTTCTGGCTATTTCTTTCAGCATGTTTGCCAACCGCCCTTGGCTTCAATATTGCTCACGTATAGATGCAGCTTTGTTGCTGTACACTTCGAAATGCCAGAGATACATCAACACATACACTCCTCTTCATTTTCAAATGTAATGCTTGAAACCCTCCCCTAAATATTCGCAAAATTGTATGCAGATTGAGCCTCTGTACACTCAGTAGACCATACCACCAGAATGACGGGTGGTGCAGCAAGCCAACCTGCTCTCTCTCATAATACACTAAATATCTGTTCAAGTAACCTGCAGTTTAGTAACCCCAGTTTGGGTTACCGTGTGCATTGTAGCATCTGTATCTACAGCATTCTCCCACACAACCTTGGTGATTGAACCAAAACAGTCTCTGCAGCACAAGGACTTCTTATGTGTGGACTTGGAGATTTCTGGTTGTTGTGCCCTTGTGTGGGGTGCATGAAATAGAGTGCACCTTCGAATAAGCATCTAGAGGCATTTCTTGATGCAGATGCTTGGAACAACACTTCCATTGACCATCTCCGAAGCCAAGTTGTGGGACATCCAACAGTCTTGCCATACATACGGAAGATGTTATGAACAAGATTGGGATCAATGCCAGTGAAGAAAGATGATGTTGCACTTGCCAATGCAAACTCAGTCGAAAGAATTTCCTGCCACCCATTTTGATGTGCCGAGCACCCAAGGAAGAAACAAGCAGAGTGTGAAAAAGGCTGCCACCACCAAGTTCCCTTCGAGCACCGCACTCTTCAATGTGGACCACGACATCTCCTTGGCGAGATCACTGGCGCTGCGAATCAACCTCTCGTGCCGCTTGCTCCCCCAGCGTATGCCAAACAAGTAGTACAACACGACGGCAGTGATCCATGTCATGATCAAGCTTGGGATCATGAAAGCGAAGACAGTGACAATGACAAACAATGTAATTTCTGCTCCAAGGAGAAGGTAGGCTTTCACCACGGGCCAGTTGGAAGGGTCTGTGCCACTCCCACTTGGGGGTCGCCACTGGTGTATTGAACTAATGGTGCGCATCATGCACCATAGGAGGCCTCCCAAGAGCACACACATGCAAATCACAATACTAGTCTTTCGAATGATGTTTGTCAATGGTGGAAGCCTGGAGGGCCCTGCTGATTTTTCGGCATTCTCAGGTGGTCCAAAGCGATGGTGGAAATACGGATTCAGGTTGTCCAGTTGAAAGTCGAACTTGTCACTGCGGGTCCTGCACAGATGGGACATGGATTAGCATGACTGGCCCCAACCTTCATAAAAACATAGAGAATCTGTAGCAGACAATGAAATCATGTCTGTAGGTAATGCTGTCAGAATTGGCTACTGGAGATCACCAGGTTCCCCTGTGACGAGGGTTCTTTTGAACATCCAACTTCTGCACAAACTATAAGAAGTACCGGGACAGAACTGGACCATGCAGTTGGATTGCAACCATCACAACAACGTGTAATGATGCACAGACGGGACATGGACTACTATGACTGACCCATACAAAGAGAGAATTTGTCATAGACCAAAAAAGAAAAACGCAAAAGGTGTCTATGATGTCAAATTTGTCTACAGCAGAACGACAGATTCCCATGTGATGAAGGTTCTTTTAAATTTCTGCACAAACTATAGTAGGTACCTAAACGAAACTGGACCAGGCAGTTAGATTGCAACAATCACAAACCAACAAGGTGTGTCAATGCCATACACCCTGCAATTGCCACACAAAGATTTTTGAGTTGTTATGTACAAAAATGGCACTCCTAGCTCATGAGGTAGCTCAGAATTTTGACCAAGACCTTGTCAAAAATGATGAAGAGCTTGTCATAGTCATTCCACATGGGATCCATCAAGGTGTCATCTAAGGTTTGTAAGCCCACTAGAAAGTCAAGCTCTCAAATTGAAAGCTCAAGTGTGAAGTGGACTTGAGTGAATAAACATGAGTAAGAGGCTCCCCACCAATGAGAAGGCTCCTTTCTTCAAGCTCTCAATCTCTCCAGTGTAATGAGGGCCTAAGAGTGTGCAACAGGCTTTACATTTGAGGAGGCACTCGAGACAAGTTAACTATTCATGTCTCCAAGACAGGGAAACTATACTTTAGGTCATTGTCCATACAATCCGAAGGCCAAAAATATATCACAAAATACATGTAATCCAAAAGTGATTTTTTTTATTTCAGAGAAAGAGATAGAATGCTGACAGAAGACGAGGACGACTAAGAGGTTCACTACCAATCAATCATGCAATACAAATAAATTTGATGGAAGAAATATCAAGACAGGGATTACAGTGTTCTCACTCTCTCATCAAAAACTATATCACAAAACATATGTAATACTATAAGCGGTACTTTCTTGTTTGAGAGAAGGAGACAGAATGCTGGCAGACGACAAAGACAACCAAGAGGTTCACTGACAATGCAATGCTGATAGAAGTGAAGGAAGAAATATCAAGACAGGAATTATGGTGGTCCCACTCTCTTATGTCAAAAAATCACAAAACACATGTATTTCCACAAGTAATTGTTTCTTGTTTGAAAGAAAGCGACAGAACGCTGAAAGAATGCGAGGACGACCAAGAGGTTCACTATGCAAACATAAGTAAATGTGAAGGAAGAAGTATCAAGACAGGGATTATGGTGTTCTCACTCACTCGTGTCAAAAACTTCATCACAAAACGCATGTAATTTCGTAGGTGATTCTTTCTTGTTTAAGAGAAAGAGACAGAATGCTGAAAGCAGACGAGGACGTCCACGAGGTTCACTATCAATCAACCATGCAACACAAATAAAGGTAAAGGAAGAGGTATCAAGACAGGGAGGAATTGTGTGTTCTCACTCTCTCATCTCCTTATTGCAGCCGTTGCCATTGCTGTTGCCATTGCCGCTACCTTCTTGCGAAATGTTCGCCATGTCTCCCCAATCGCACCAAATCTTAACAAAGCTCGCGCGTCTGACCGACTTCACTATTCTTAAGCTTGAGACTCCCTCTTACACAACCACCAACCAATATAACTGTCTCCAAACTACTCCGCCACGTGAAGATGTTGAAAATAAGTCACAACCCTTTCTGAGTCCCCCACAACCTCCACTACGCTTGGAGTGATGTTTCTCGGATGAAGTCTATGTATCAAATTTTGTTGGTATAACGCAGCCTTGAAAATTCGATTTGCAAAATGAATCGGAATTCAGCACCAAACAGGAGGAATTGGCGGAATAGGAAATCGAGCTGAATCTCTGCACACCTCTATCCTACTTCGAAGCTTGTTTTGTATATGGAGAAGTTCAGATTTTTAGAGACTCCCCTCTCAAGCTTCCTGTCTTCACTCAAATTTTAAGACTGCTTCCCTCTTCACCGACCTTACAAGATTCAGGTGTGTACACTTGAGACAGAGAGATGGAATAGGTAAGCAAAGGCAATAGAAGCCTTGGAAACAGACAACAAAGAAGCTCAATGCTCCCAGTGCTCCTCTTCCCTCATTCAAAATGGCTCAGCTATGAGCACCGAAACCTGTCCACGAATTAGTCAAGTCCGGCCGGCAAGATGGCGCAAAATGAGATATCGCAGCTACTGAGAAAAGGATTCGACGAGGGCTCAAATTCGGCTTGAACCCTCATAACCAGAATTGGTGGGCTTGAACTCTCATAACACAGATTCTCGCGCAATAGGATAGCGGCACCGTTGTGGCAGGTTCGTCTCAACCATTTACCGAGGAAAGGAACTGCACTCCATGACCATGAAGCAGTTTTTGACCTGTTTCTTCACACCCCTAACTGCTCCTGCCACTACTTCAGAAGACTCGGGTCTCCTTGCCTCTTGTAACAGAATCGAGCTAAACAGGATCGTTGTAGACACTCCATTACCGATTTTTGATGAGCCGAACCACGACGTTGTCTGCACAAAAACAGAAACAGAGCAAACGGAACTGCGTTCAGGTCAAGTGGTGGAAAACCTCCAGTAGACGCAAACCTCCAGTAGACTGTGTAAAATCTGAGCCTATCACACCGTACCCCACAAGGAATTCGGCAAGAAGGGCAGCCAGCAGACCGAAACAGCACAAAATATTAGCGTAAGTAAGAATAGGGCACGAGTCGGCCGGCGTTTCGCACCTAACTTACCCCAATGAAATCCGAGTTGAATGCTCCCCACACTAAAAAAAAATAGATTAAAAACTAAGCGCGCCACTCTTAAAAATGAGAAGACATGAGGGAGGATGAGATGAAATGTGGAAACGTTCAAAGCAGAATTGAGGAACGAGCAGGATTCTCAGTATAGTAGCCTCTTTACCGACAGAAACACAACAGTTGAATACTCTGAGATTCCTCTCGATGATCCTACACAACGAGCTATAGCTAAGGTTAATGGAAATACTTACATCCGCATAGACAGGGAAGACAATGAATCTCCAGAATTAAGTATAGAAGGGATAGAGGAAGACTCCTCGCACATCACACCACACATACGATCTCATGTCATGGTCATGGGACCCCAACAACAAATCCTAAGCCCACAACAGCAACTCAGAGGACACCACCATGGCAAGTAAACCCTTTAAGTAAATTTGGAAAAAAAAATGGAAAAAAGGGCTTACCCTCTTGCGGGTTCTTTCTTCGAGATCAGGCTGCCACCCCAATTTCTAGAGAGAGAGAGAGAGAGAAAGAGAGAGAAAGCTGTGATTACATCAGGGAGGCACAGTGCGGAACGAACGACGCGTCAAAGTGAGTGAGTGTGGATCTTGGAACTCTTTTTCCCCCCGCCCAAATTCAGCACTGGATCCAGCGCTTTCGGTGTGATTCGAAACTCCCGACAAGCTTCGTGAGAACACACAATTGAAGTCACTGGAGGTCGATTGCGAAGTCGACCGAGTGAAGCCTGTCATGAGTCAAGTGCGCGGAAAGGCGAGACGAAGTTGCAGACGAGGCAATGGACCTTGACACGTGCTGTGCCAGCTAGACATAATTCCCCGTCCATCTCATGGAGTCTCGCGACGTGGCCATTACTCTAGTCGCCCCCCTCTTTAGGCACCTGTCGGAAGCTCCTTCCCATGTTGAAGCACCCTTACTGACTTATCTTCATTTCCTTCAATTTTCTTTCTTTTCCTCAGGGGCCATCATATACTCTAAACTCCGTAGTATCACACCTGTGGCAACCAAAGTGCATGTGATATTACGGGGTTTTGTAGTGTTAACATGAATACGTGATACTATAGAATTAGTGTAGCATGTGACATTATGGAATAACACAAAGGAGATGTGAGGACAATTTGAATTCGTTCTCCCGTCACCTACGCTAGTGTGGTCCACTCCACTTGACCTTCCCGGGCGATGTGGCAAACACATCCACCAACATTCAACAAAGTGGCATAAGAAGAAGAAGAAGAAGGTGACACTCCACATGTTGACACATGGCGCAATGCGAGGGTGTGGGTTGACTTCTTGGGTGGTTTACATTAATGGCAAATTTTGTGATATAAGGGAGAGAAATGTGACAATAAGGAGTGAGATTCGAACTACGAACATCCGTTCCCTAGGGTTTCGGGATATTAGAGAGTGTGTGACATTATGGAGGTTGATATTACGGAGTTTAGGGTGTACTCCACTGATTATCCCAATTAGTGTGTGTTATTATTCGGAGTTACACAGTTCCATCCTCATTAAATAGTTATAGCATTAAATTAGCAATAAACAGTTATAACACTGCGTAACTCCGAATAATAATACACACTAATTGGGATAATCGATGTAGAATACCTTGACCCAATCAAAAGCATCATAGTTGTCTTGTTATGATGTAATAAGGTACAACGACTCCACATACCATCTTTGGCCATTGAATTCGGTTGGGGAAGTTGTGAATCGTTTCGTCCAGGTGGCAATTGCGAATCATGAAAATTGTCATTTAAAGTTTCAGAGTCGGAGTTGAGATACGAACGTTGTAAGAGCTAGAATTAAAGCTCCTCTCATTGCCTTGAGTGAGGTCCTCCCAATCGTGTTAGCTATTGGGCCCATTAAAATAATCAATATATAATGAATGCATAGTCCAATTTTCATGGTAAAACATGTCTCTATGATGTTCATTCCCAACTAGACACTTTATCAATTACCATCCATATATAAGTGTTTCAAATCATGGGGACTAACCACATAAGGCGAGGACGGTATTTATTTGCTCTTCGTGACATGTTTGTCATTAAATGGTGCATGGACCTTTTGTGAGGGTTGCCATCCCACTATTTCACTTGTTTTCTACATACAAAGGGTAGTTGGGGACACGATATGATAGTATTCCCAATAATTGGGCATTACATTGGCACCATCCCTCATGCGGCCCCTACCAAGAAATATGTACCAAACTTCATGTGCATTTTGTTATCTCAAAACTTATCATCCAAGGCACTTGCTAGCCATTTTGATCACTTCCTAATAAGAAAGCTAATTTTGTTTTTATATATATAAAGTTGTTGAAATGGTCAGTTGCAACTACATGAAAATTGGTCATTGGGGGGGTGTCTGTTTAAGGCAAATGTGCCTTAGATAGGCGCTTCTCTATTTGCGCCCACTTCTCTTAGGACATGAAACATGTAATTAGTGAGAATGATTAACAGAGCCAAATCGTGCCCATAGTCATTTGCCTCATAATGTTAGAGCCCAAATGAACATTTTGTGCATTATCAAAGTGGAGATTATATGCTCATCAAGTGGTCGTGTGGATCTCCCCAATTATGTTAATTATTGAGTCTAGAATGATTGGCTTATTATGAGCACATAGTTTAAATTCTTTGAAAACACATGTCTTTTTGGTACCAACTCTTGAATCCACACCTAACCCAAACCACTCAAATATAGGTGTCTAGATTATTGTTGTGTTGGATTTAGTCACGTATGACTTACCATTTAATGTTATGCAGTATTGTTATAATTGAAGATAAAAACTACTAATATAATTATGTTAAGATTGTATAAAGTTTGTATTACATGTTTTTGTCAGATGCAAAACAAATATTGTTGTTGGTAAACCAAAAAAAAAGAGGCTAAAAGCAAAGTATAATTGCAAAAGATAACCTACATTGATTACCAATTTGAGTCTAGTAGTTCTTATTGTTTCAATTTCAAACATAACTATATGATTGCAAAGAGCATATGGATTATCCAAATTGATGATTTTCAAAGAAGGTGTTGAAAATGCCATGGGCAGGTCACTCTATAGGATTTGTGTGCACCACGTGCGACGGAAGGGTATTTGTTTAGGGGCTATTTACTTCCAAGGCATGAATTAAAGATTCCCTATAATTACTCAATTCTCTAAAACGACCTATTTGTTTGCACCCTACCATTACTTATATTTCCCATGTGAATGCAAATTATTGAGTCTATATTCCTTTTAAGTAAGAAAAAGTCACCCATGTCCATACATACTATTGCAAACATGGATCGTGAAGTCGTGCACTTCATTGGGAGTTTAGATAAAACACAACCACATCACACTTGCATATCATACACAATCATATCAACAACTGAATATCATACCACCTATGCAATTGCAAGTGTATTCACCAAAAATATAAACGATTGTGTGCTAAGAAACACAACACCCGCTCCATAGGAGTTTGCGCACGAGCACAAAGAAAATCCTATATGGATACCAAAAAACAACAACCTCAAAACTTGAGAACCTCTTGCGAATTCAAAATCCCCTAGCTCCCAGTTACTGATCATACTAAACATAAACCCTAGGATCCTACACTTCAACCCCTGTATTGATTCTACTAAAAGTAATGGCCCACATTTTGTACCTATCTACTTTACTTATAATGGAATTGTCTACTTTTAATGGACCTTCATTATTGGAATTCCTTCATAATTTGATTTCAAATGTATTCGATCCTCCCTACATTAAGCTACACGTCATTTGTATAATGCACTAAGTGACCTGCTCGTGGAAAATGATGAGAGATACTTAAATGGGAAAATGTTGCTAAGTGCCAATAGAGAAGGCAACACAATGATAGACCTTTTATGACCTGGACAACCATCTAGGCAAATGGCGTTTGCCGCTTCAACATTATGTTAATAAGGTAGCAAGACTTAGTAGTCATGCATAACTTGTCAATTGTCATTACCAAGTCATACTTTAAGGGGTTTTGAATGTATGGTTGTGGTATTTAGTGGTGGTTTTAGGTTCACGACATCATGTAATTATAATAGTCATGTATAGTGTTGATTTTGGGTATACCTATCTTGAAGAGCTTATAATTCTCTTTCGATGATATGTTATTCTCAAGTCATTAACGTCATACTAAAAGCTCAAGCCTCTCGAACATACCAACATGCATCACTATGCAAGAAGGGTCTAAGGTTAGAAAGTGTATACTTTATGAAATTAGGTTATTGATGTTTACATGAAAATTACATCCTTATGGTTAGTGACCTAAGATAACTTGGTGGGTGTCATCATGTCATTTTTCAAGTTTGAAATGTAGTCATGAGATGTGCGGGCTTATGTGGTCAATCTTCTTGACACCAAACTTAATTGAGCTTCCAATAAATATATGTCAATCTCTTTGTATAAACTAAATGTCACTAAAAAGACATGTGTTACAGCCTCAAGTTGATCATTTAGGATGTTTTCATGTATACACATGCATTCAAAGGGTAAGTAAAGGGGGGAGGGGGTAGTTTAGTGCACATTAGTGTTTTTTGGACTCTTTATGTTTTTTGTGTTGTTGTTTTTTATTTATTTAATGATACTATATAGTTACTTATAAGAAAATAAATTACACTAAATTTATTGAGGGGTATGTTTGTTAAAAAAAATCCCACTCCAAAAATCCCCATTCAAAGTCCGAAATAGACCTCCTAATAGAAGACACAATCAACTTGTACAAACACTTATACATGAGGAAACCAAAGCATTACAATGTAGTAGCAAGAGCATTAGAAAACGGTGCCATACTAAACAAAGAACAAAATGGCATGCAAGTGCACGTCGTTTGTAAAATGCACGAAATGCCCACCGTGGCCATGGGAAAGAGAATGTTAGTCCACACAAACAGAGAGACCACAAAAATGCATAGGCACAAACCCTAGGGATGGCAAGGAAGAGACATGTCTTACAAAATCATCCATGACAATGGATGAAAATAAACCATTTTCATTCATCTATACCCTCGTACATGAAACTGATTGGCACATGTAGGTATGTTTTCCCTCCCTTTCTTCTTTGTTTACTCTTCAAATCTGAGAAACTACGAGCAATAATCAGACCCCCTATGTTTTTTTATACACATGACTCTCATATTTTATTAGGGGCTTGTTTTCTCTAAAAATGTTTAAACGATTATCTCAAAAGAATTAAAAGGTGGCCTATGCTTGATCTCACGTTGTTTTCTAACTTTTCTAAGCGACCGACCCGGGGTTACAATGAGATTGGACTTTGTGCTCAAAATTTAGACGCAATTCAAGGTTCAATAGTGAACATCATTAGATGGACCTATGCAATCGTTTGAATAGTAAGAAAAACCTCACTTTATGCTCTTAATTTTAAAAAATATCCACTTTGATTATGAAACTTGAGTGGCAATCCTTGTGAATCACAATTGCTACTGGATGAGACAATTCCCATGTTGACCTAATGACTAGAAATGTATTTGATGTCATATGTCATGCCCACAATGGGACCACAAACCTTAGGTAGGGTGGATAGATTTGTTACATACAACATAGCTATTGCCCCCTCCCTACCTGACTTTAGCTAAGCCTAAAAGTTGGTTCTAAAACCACAGCCTTCACACCATCAACATTATCTAGTGCCGAGCCTAGTTGGCAAATGATGTGGCATGGTTTAAAAGTGGAGGTTTTAAGCCTCAAGCACCAACCCTCCCATCCGTACCTAGACAAGAGGCAAGAATGGAGGACCTTTAAAAGTGTTGCCTCCCGCCCTTGTGATTGGTTGCTTTCAGTCTTAACTATGAGGGCACGAGGAGCTTCATTAAAATAAAATAAAATAAAATAAAAACAATGATAAGATAGATGAGTAGTAAGGCGTTTGGGGATGGGACAAAAACTATCCAACATTCATTGATTGGTAGATAAAACAATGAACATGTGTGAAAGCTACTTAACTAAAGCCTACTTGAAAATCTCTGGAGCAAGTTCTTGTAGGTGCATTGGGATAGCCAGATGCCTCCGCTATAACCAAGGGAGCTTTACCCGGTTTTTAGCAAAGACTTTGGTTATTTGGTAAAGTCGGGTGGGGAGGGGGCATAAGTTTAAAATGGTGGTTATCAATCACAAATATCCTAAATGTACGTCATCAAATGACATACTACATTCTAGAAGATACTAAACATTTTGGGAAGGGTGTGCATGGTAGGCGATTCTACCTTCCAACCTAGTCATTTTATTGTATGATTTTGAAATTGTCGAGAGAACATTCGGAAGGGGTTGGTAAGTTGATGAAAGAAAGAGTCAACAAGTTTGTGGACTAAGGCCGATTCACACGGGTCCCAAGTCCTAAGTATGATATGGATGCCTACGTGGCAACACTTTTTGGAGGTGAGGCCCGAGACTTGTGCTAAGAGTTGGGTCTAGAAAAAAGCTAGACCCACCATTCAACATATATAAGTCCCAAGAATCTTTTGCATGAAATAATGAAATATGATCTTAATGTTTATAAAGCATACTTTTATGGTTTTTTGAGGCTCAAAAGTTGGGACTTTACCTCCATGTTGAAACTTCCTAACATGATCGGGGCTTGGGACCCCATGTGGACCGGTCCTAAGTTTTAGTTCGTTACAAACAAAACATACCCAATTTAAGGGGAAAACCATTTGAACCTTTTGAGCATCGTTGAGGGATTAAACACAAACATATTTTAACGACATGAGACAAGTGACTAGTTGTACATGCCGCTTTAACCCTTAAGTGTCCAAGAGGCCCGGATTGGGCTTCTTCAAGCTAAAAAAGGAAAGTATTTCAGCCATATATATATATGTGTGTGTGTGTGTGTGTGTGTGTGTCAAAATGACCATATCTATAATCAATAATTCTTCAAATGTACTTTTTGAATCGGTTGAATACCTTGATGTTATTGAAGATTTAAGTTCAATATGTAACATGGGTACCCTTGGATGCAAATACATGTGTTGTATTTAGTAATCAATATCAAGTATGAGTGTATTTTTATTTTAACCTTGACACAAGACAATACATATAATAAGGATTCAGACCCACAAACATTATTTATGAATTTGGTGGGGCCTGTATAAATTGCTTATACGGCTGTACATAGTGAGACATTATGTTCTTTTAAGAGTGAACCCTTAAAAGGACCATGGTGTTGGTGAAGAATTGATATATACATACATACATACATACATACATACATGTATGTATGTGTATATATATATGCACTAATTAATAATGTATTCTTTTAAGGCGAATTATGCACAATATTTAGTACGGCAAATCACAAGATACTTACTAAATCATACATTATGCCCAATTGGTGTAAAGGCCATGTGTTGCTCCTTATACCATTGTGTAAAACGTTTGTAGCACTACACTAAATAGGATGTTTAGTGTTTGATACACTAAATACGAATGCCTACGCTAAATATCAATAACCCTATGAAAGTAAGTAACATTAAATGTAAACTCAAACACTAAATATCAACTATGGTAATATGTGGAAGTTACATGTTTGAATTTAGTGCTAGTAAGGGTATGCAAAAAATGATATAATAAGGGAGGTGGCAGTAGGGAAGGTAGCAACACATTTATGTCTAACACTAATTGGCAAGGAATTGAAAATTAGTGTTGAGCATGGTAGGGTGGTAACAACACTAAATATCCTATTTAGTGTACTTCCAAAGAAAGGTTCAATTATCCTTGCTCCCACATGTTACTAGATTGTATGTGAAGGTCTACACTAAATATTGTATTTAGTGTCACCAATTTTGTGCACATTGCTCAATATTGATTGTAAACCGCCCGTGTAGTGTCATCAACATTAAGTATAAACCTAACATTATTGATCATTCCTTGTAAAAAAACTAGTGAGGTAGGGTTGCCCCTCTTTTCCCACCAATAAAATAAGCAATGGTCCCTCAACATGGCCCATTCTCACTTCACACTATGTTTGAGGGCCTGTCATTATACAAAATGGCTTTCCCGACACCTATGGTATGGCCTTTGGATGATAGTCAAGAGCCCTCACCATTTCGCGGTCGTGGCCCTTGGCTCTCGTGTGAAGTGGCCCTAAGAGCCAAGGCTAATCTTAAGACGTCTAACCAATTCTAGGAGATTGTTGTATGACTACTAAATAATGCATAGGAGACCGAGCCTGTGACACACTGGTCACTCCTATGAACTAATACTACTCGTAACTAGAGTAATAATATTCTTGGCCATCTTACTGGGTTTGTCGTGATCATATTAAGGGTTGCTTTACACCTAGAGGCTGGGCCAATTCGTTGTGTAAGAGGCTTGAAATCTTCACTTGTGATTGGCCAAAAGGCTAAAATCGGCCCCAACCCTTTTACACCTAGAGGCTGGGCCAATTTGGTGGTATGAATTTTGTAATCAAAAATTGCATGGTTTGACATGCCCCGAGCTCGTTGAATTGGGTGCACCGAAAATGGAGGGCCAATGTCATATTTGAATAAATAAAAGTTGTTTTTAATAAAATATGCTTTTTTTCAACGAACCAAATCCGTTGGATTATGTGGAAATCTGAACGGCTCTATGCTAGATCCGTTGGATTATGCTAGATTTATTGAATCGGCTTGGCTTCTAAGACCTTTACATATGGGAAAATTGGCCCCCGTTATAATCTTATTGTAATGTGTAGTTGAGGCCGGCTTCCAACCCAAAAGGGGCTGAAATTTCATGCAATCGGCCTCAAGGGGAATTGGCCTGGCCTCTAGGTGTAAAGCGGCCCTAATTATACATCATACTTGCACGCGTTGGGTCTTGGAAAGAATTACGCCAAACTTGTGTCTTGCAGGATCAATGTTGCTGAGTTTAACGAGCACCAACCAGGTACAAATTGAGACTCAGCTGATCCTGGCTCCATTTGCAGGTTCATTTGCTATAACCCAGCATCTTCGCCGACCATGGCATCGATGATGATCTTCCCTTTCTTGAATCTCTTGAGGTCTAATGTGTGGGGGTGGGTATTCTCTCTCTCAACTCATACAAGCTTCGTCCGAATGTATTATATAGTTGGTGTAGTTAAGGTTTTTGCTAGGGTTCAAACTAACCCCAAGAAAACAACCCAAGGACTAGGTCTCAAGGAAGGCTGAGCTAGTGTCTATAAGGATTAATGTCACATTGGATTAAGGTTCTAATAACCACCGGGGGGGGGGTCTCTCCATTGTTAAGTAGAATACCATGTGCGAGACAAAAAATCTACTTTTTCCTAAAAACATCACCAAAATGGGTCAAAATTTTATCAATTTTTTTTCATGTGTAGATATACACGGTATCTATTACATAGTAAAAAATGGTAACAAAATTTGATGATCTATTTTTTTAATAAAACATACCGCTTCTAACTAGAATGACGTAGAATTGAACTAAAAAAATTACTACAAAAATGAAGATGACTAAACATTTCAAAAATATATATATATATATTATCAATGGTTATGTATATGTAGAAAAAAAATCATAATTTTTAAAATTGTCTATGGCATATAATATAGGGTAGTAAATTGTCTCACACGTGGTATTCATTTGACAATGGAGTGACCCCCCCCCCCGTGCTAATAACAATCTAGGTCTTTAATTCCTTTATTTTTTCCTCCTTAGGCTCAATTTTCACTCTTATGGTTTCTTGTGCATCTTCAGTCATGTGTGAGTTTGTCCTACCTGACGACTCCTATCACTTTGATTTCATGCTTTCTAATTCCGTCGTGAAGCTCAAAAGCTTTGGCAATAGTCTTTTCGTATCTTGGCAATAGTCTTCCTATGGATTTTTCATCTTATTGGGGTAGTCTCTTCTTCCTTGATTGAATAATCATTTAATGCCATCAATCATAATTCAAATTGCATTGTTCAAAGAATTTGTTCCTTCACTTTCTCTCATTAATCATTTTGTAATTGTAATTACACTTACAATCATTATAATTACAAAATCAATTACACTTACAATCATTACAATTACAGAATGATTAATGAGATAGGTTTTTTTACTTACCTATAAACTCATAGGCTATAGCCATTAGATTATGATGTAATCGACTTCGACGGCTAGCCTAATTCATCTCAATATCCAACCATATCATTCTCATTCCTAATCATATCAAAGCATGCTCTTTGTTGATTAGGTTATCCGCCAACTCAACATCATCATTATTTTCCAATTTCCACCATATTTTGTCGATCCCTCGAAACCTCTCGTCGTTCTCAATAATGATAGTTCTGAACTACTTTAACATCATTTCATAATAAGTTACTTAATGGGATTTTCCATGCCCATTTGTCACTTTAGTTTCTTTCGTTATGTGGGGCGTCTCTCTCTCTCTCTCTCTCTCTCTAAAATGCTCTCTGTCAGCCTCTCACAGGCTATAGTCCGTTAGGTTGCTTGTGGTAATTGGTTGTTGCCGCACGAAACCTCTATGTGCTCGGGCTCTCCCTTTCATGCCGCTCTCAGTGGAATTTCTCTCTCTCTCTCTCTCTCTCTCTCTCTCTCTGTGATCTCTCTTATTGACTTCAATTCCTCATTTTTACATTCTTGGCAATATTCCAATGTCCCTGGCTATGGCCTTGTGGCACTTGTAAGTTCTCCCTCAACTTCCTGTAATTGAGCTTATCGCATTGACTATGGCCCTCCCTCTTATTTCACTTAGGTAATAGTCAATCTCTTTTCTCCATAGTTCTTCTTCTTATTTTGATTCACGCTAAGACTCTTCAACTCTCTACTATTTTCTCTCTCACCTTTTTAAAATTTTCACCCACCTTGGGCTATGGCCAAGACATCTCCTTCAACAACCTTCCTCCTCTCAATCGTCATAGGGTGTGATTTTCCGACTCTGACTCACCTTGTTTCTTGCACAACACAAATTATAGCCTTTCTTTTCACTCTGGTCTATCTCAGTCCTTGTGCACAACTATTTTGATTCGTCCAACATATCCTCTCACCTTCAATTCACTTTACTCAACAGCCTCTCACATTTGACTCACTTGTTTCACTCAATTTGTAGTTTCTCTACTCGTTGAACTCTACACATTCTTGAAATACACTTGCTCGACCACGCGTTTCATACATAGACTATTGCCATACTTATATCCATGGCACAATTATCTTTACTCAATCAATTTTGATTCAATTTGTTTGTCTGCATCCCCCTATCACAGGCGGTGATGCTCCTATACTGATGTAGCTTCAAAGACAATGCATTCAACTAGCTCTATTGCCTATAGCCTGACTCTCCGCGGCTATGGCCTTAGTTGATTTAATGAGAAGTGCCTTCTCTCTGACAATAGCCCTCTTATCATGCTCGAAGCTTCCGGCAGTTGTAACTCCTACAACTATTTTCCTTGGGCTATAGCCTTCCTAATTCATCCTAAACTAGCTTTCATCTATTATTATGGTTACTTTATCGTTTAAAAAAAGTATTTTCCTTCTTACTACCAAGCTATGGCCAAAAAGTTGTATTACAGTTGGTACCATTGGTGGAAGTATTCTAGCTATTGGGGCCGGCGGTGGACTCAACATCACATTTGCGCAGACAAATAGCTCAAGAACCACACATGACCCTGCATTGGTTAATTAGTATTGGGATCTGCATACTGGAATGATGAAACATGTTAGTCCAGCAAACGAAACCGAAGCATCCTTACAATGAGGTCATGTGCACATCGTCAAAACCAATCTGCAAATAAATATGACAAACTCAACCATATTAGTCAATCAAGGTCATGGCATCATGTCATGAGACCATGATGACCATGAGAAATCCCACCTACTTTGAAGCAGGTAGTTACTAACCTTTGAAGCCCATCACGCTCTTACAATGCTCGTTCATTGATCCCTCATCTTCGCCTTCATCAGTGTCATCCCTAGCCACCGAAACTGTTGGAATCCAATAGATCACGCCCAGTCCTGGAACCTCCATGCATATGGTTGGCTAAGAGAGAAATCATACAGTTGTATCTATTGTTTACATGCCCGTTACATCAACATAACCCGATGATCTTTCTCATTAGCCAAACATATGGATAAAGAATCAGGAGAAATCATTGCTTGCAATGAGCTGAAACAAATTATAAAGGGTACTGACGACTTAAACTTTGGTGATGATCTTCTCTGTCCAGTATTTACGGTCTGTGTAGATAGGACACAAAAACCTACTAAAATCCCAGTTATTGGGACAGATCCAAATATTGCAAGTCCACTCCTTGCAGACAAAATTGCATCAGCACATCTACGAAGGTGGGGATGCTGGAATTAAACGCTGCAACCTACACATCAATGTCTTCGGCACTTTCAGCATAACTTTGGCAAATGTCAGCGTTGCGAGGCCCATCGATGAACTTGACCTTGCAGATTGGAATGTAGCGAGACTACACTGCAAGAACGGCAATCTGTAACTGTAGACCAGGCTCCTGCAATAGGATAGGGTCCGATATTGCCTCCATTAAGCCACATCCCACTGTCTACACAACACTGTCACTAGCTCATCTGAGCTTGCAACGATCGTCAGGCCCAATTTATACATCGCTTGGGGCCAGCCCGAGCACGGGATTCTAGTGTTATAAAGGCCCCACCCACCCAATGTAGAGGAGATATGGTGGGGTAGGGTTTCGTATATGCCAAACTAGTGACTCCCATCTTCTCAAACTAGTCCATTTAGGGGCGCTTTTACACTATGGTCGAAGCGATTTCCACCAATCAAATTGCAAGAAACCCATAGTTCGGCCTCTCAACCCTTCACACTATGGCCAAAGTCCAAAGGCCGTCGCAATTTAAAATGATTACTTTTAGAAGAAGGCGACGGACTCTCGAAGGAAGTTTGGGTCGGACGGGAGTAGAAACCTAAACTATGGTCGAGAGGCTGTCGGTTTTTTTCATTAAAAAATCAATCATTGACAAGATCTTGGCCGTTAGATTGGAGGGGTTATTTTGAACAAGGAATAAAGTGGAATGCTCCTTTGGGTTTGGACTTTGGGCTTGGCCTTTGGAAGCTTCACACTATGGCCGTCCAAGTCGAGAGGCCATGGGAGTTCATGGCCAACGGTTTGGACTTTGGGCTTGGCCTTTGGAGGCTTCACACTATGCCCGGCCAAAGGCTCCACTTACTATATTTTATTGGCTATTTTTAGCCCATTTCTTTGGACTCTCAACAAGGTTTGGCCACTCAATCCCACGGCCTCTCGACTTGGACGGCCATAGTGTGAAGCGGCCCTTATTAATCTCCTCCTCCTGGTTATCAAGGATGGAGTTCTAGATCAACATTGGTCCTCTTGAGTCTTCAACTATTTCAAATGAGTCACAAAAAATTATCACCTCATTGCTAATGAGGAATTTTTCATATTTTTTAACTTCCAAATTGATTATATGCTTTATTAACGGTGTCAATTTGGGAATGAAATACCAATCAATTGCCTATTCACTAAGTGGAAGTGAGCATGTATATTGGAGTTGAGGTGCAATCAATATGGGTTTCGTGGACAAGGCGGCCTTCAAGAATGCAAGGGCAACTTTCTTTTTGGCGTTGGGCAAGGCAAGTAGCGTTTTTCGATCGGGTTCAAAAAAAATCTCAGGTTGCCCGAGGGTTGTGGATCACGGTTCCTAGCCCTTATCCTAGCAAGAGACCCCTCCCCCCAAAAGCTTGTTGGGTAGAGGTTAGCGTCCTCACAGTTTAAATTCAAGTTACCTAAACATCGGAACTTGGTGACATGTCCCAAACATTGAAAATTGATTTGGGCACATCCCAAACCTTTTTTTCTCTCTCTCTCTATCTACGCTTCTTAAATTCTATTCAAATTCTCTTTCTCTAAGTTTTTAATTTTTTAATATAGTTTTTGAAATTTAATATTTTCCTTGAAATCCTTTGAAAATGAATTGGCTTGCCCTAGGATCCCCATTTGAAAAAAAACCTTGTACTCTTTAATTTTTAGATACCAAAATTTTGTATTGGGGAGATTTGTCATTACTATTTATTTAAGAGAATTGTTCTTATTATTCGATCATGTATATTATAGCTTTTGAAATGCCAAGCATTTGAACACCCTATACAAGCTTAAAACCTTGCACTATAGTCCATGATGCATTAAATTAGAAGTCATTAAATCATGCATACCATAAATTGGGAGTTGCCACCCTGGGAATTTCTTACAATGTAGTAAGTGGAAAACTATGAAAGCTTGTTCGAATGTTTAGTATCTTGCTGTGCTTTATAATCCTTTACTTATGTCAATTCAACCCTGAAATTCAAGTTGTAACATTCACTCAAACACCAAATCCAAAATCACCACTCATCATCCGCTCTGATGATTCAAGGAGGATGATCCCAAGAAACAACAATATAAGATCATGGACAAAGATGACAGTTTAAACTTTCTTAAGCTTTACTAAATGCAACTACTTATGCTAAGCAAGCCTTGAAATTCAAGTTGCAACATTCACCCAAGCAAAATGTTCACAATATTTGCCACTCAAAAACCATTGGGCCTAGATGCTTTAACGAGAATCAGTCCACAGTGCTACACAATCTGATGGTAGTATAAGGGATGGCTTAAAAGGGTAATTGGGTGCAAGCACGGTAAAGTGGACAACTCTTGATCCTTGATTAGGTTTAAGTGAAAGTGATCCAAAACTACATACTAACTTGGAATTTTATGAAGTAGAAATTCATAAACATTTAGAAAACATATGAATCTACAAAGCCAAGCAATTTATGTTCACAAAAAACAATTTCAAACAATGTACATGTATTTTAGAAGACGGTGCAAGGGGTGAAAAAGTGGGTGACATTGAAAAGATAATTGTCAAAAACTTGTTTAAACTATAATTACATTACATTAAATTGACGAATATTTGAAAAAAGATTACGATGACCTCAAGTTTATAATGAATTCAAGGAATATGAAAAAACTCCAAGTTAAAAATATTTAAGGTCATGAAATTTACGTTCAAACTATATTTAACCAGTTGGTTTTACGCATCACTTTTGATGATAGGTTTTGAAGATCTCATATTGATATTCTATATTTGAGTACCTAACTTAACAAAAGAGGTTATCATGAAAAATAATATATTTTAAACAATATTTTGCTACTATAGTCTAACCTTGATAATGTCACACCATTCGTTTCACCAAAAAGTGTGATATAAACAAGGTGTGATATTCTATATTTGAGTACCTAACTTAACAAAAGAGGTTATCATGAAAAATAATATATTTTAAACAATATTTTGCTACTATAGTCTAACCTTGATAATGTCACACCATTCGTTTCACCAAAAAGTGTGATATAAACAAGGTGTGACATATTTGATAATGTCACATTTGGAAGATTTATGCATAATGTGATATTATCAAGGAAATAGGTAGAAAAAAAATAAAAATTCCAATGTTCAAAAGAAAATAACAAAGATGAGAATTCGATTTTTTAAATATAAAATCAAATTCAAAAGCTTGAATAACAAAGATAGCACATCATAATGTGTCATTGAGATCAAGTAAAGACCTCTCACTAGAGACAAAGAAGCTCATAATGTCACATTGTTTTGTTGACATTGATGTTAAATGTGCAACAACAATTCTAATGAGCTTGTCATGGATTTTTTCCATTCCTAACAACTCCATAGTGTTGAAAATTTGAGAACCTTGACTAGCCATAAAATTCAAAACATCTTTGATAGATTTTTGTGCATCACTTAACTTCACTACCTTAGACTCAACATCATTGCTATCATCAATCAATGGGTCTACTTCTACGGGATCATGCACTAATTGCACAAGCTCCTTAGTAGAATACTCCACCTCAAAATCATCTTCACCTTCCATGTTTACGTACTCCAATGGTCTCTAGAGGCTTGCCTTGGACATCAAAGCCCAAATTCAATGTTGATGACGTCATCCATAGAATTTGTTGTCCATCCGGCCTTTTTTCATCCATATTACTTGTTATTATCACACTTACACTACAAATTTTGGAAAAAAATAATGACATTATCAAGGGTGATAGGGATAATAACGAGGGAGTTTTACACTAGAAAATTTGGATTCAAAATTTTGGGTGACAATATGAAGGTGTACTATAAACAAGAGTGATATTATCAAGGTTAGACTGTACTTATAGGCATTTGACCAAGAAAATCATGGCTTTCGTATATCGGAGTATTTTTTTGGTCCACTTTACTATACTTGCACCCAATTGTGTTACGCTTTCTACATTCAAGTAGGGGCATTTAACTAACTCAAGAGCATGAATCGTTGGGAGGGTGCATTCAATGTGGAAAGTCAATAACACGTGAATGAGAATTTTTGACCTTCCTATGAATTTACAGATGATATGAAAAAGAAAGAAAAAAGAAAACGCGCACACACACACACACACACACACACTTACTTTTGATCTTTTAGCGCAAACTCTTACACTAGTTTTGAAGGCCAAGTTTTCATCCTACATGTTGATACTTTTGATCAAACAAAAGAACAATTTACAGTAAGTTATGAGATAATATCCAAAAAACTAGACCCCAAAAATGTTGATAATAATTGCACATAAAAAGAGTAGTACATTTATTTCACATTCACATGCTTTTGATGCTCCACATTGAGTTCACCTCTTGAGACATGAACAAACAAGCCCTCAAACATGCAAGGATTAATTACACTTAATGAGGATTAATTAGATTTTAATCAAGATTAATTATGTTTAATTGCATTCAATCACACTTAATTAGTTTAAATGTGTATGAATACTTTGTGAAAGTAGAAGGCATTAACTAAACTATTATGAAATACACATACTAAAAATAAAACACTAATTTTATCTCCATTTTAGAACAACAAAGACCCTTTCAATGGAAAGTAACAAAAATCATAACCTTAGTTCTAATGAGGGTTTTGTAATATTCTTGACTTCCAAGTTAATTACATGTTTTATTGACGGTTTCACTTTGAAAGTGAAATCCCAGTCAATTGCTTATTTACTCAATGGAAGTGAACATATATATATATATATATATATTGGATTTTGGACCTTGAAGGTGAAGTGCACTCAATATGAGATTTGTGGATAAGTGACCTTCAAGAATGCAAGGGCAATGGTTTTTTCAAAGTCAGGCGGGCGGGCAAAAGTTTTCGGTCAGGTCCAAAAAATATGGATTTTTCTTTGGGGGGTTGCCCCTGCCCGAATCTACCTCCAACGAAAAGTTCGTAGGGGGAGGTTTAACGTCCGCCATAGGATAGGGTCCATCAACCCACTTTATACATTGCTTGGCGCCGGCCCGAGCACAAGATTCTACTGTTGAAAATGACCCACCCACCCAAATGAAGAGGAGATATGGTGGGGTAGGGTTCGTATATGCCAAACTAGTGACTCCCATCTTCTCAAATTCAATCCCACCGACTAATTTCCTCCTACGATGGAGTTCTAGATCAACATTGGTCCTTACGAGTCTTCAACCATTTCAAATAAGGAGTATTCTTTGAGGTGTTAGCGTACATAGCGTACATAGTATGCAGAAGGGAGAGGTATTAATTATTCTCTAGTGTGTACATTTAGAAAGGCTATGAAGATTTTGAATTAAGTATAAATGTACAAAAGGAGGCCCTAAGGTTTAGGGAAAATTTTGACAAGAGTTGTGTTAGTTTCATCCAATTCTTGTTTTCATCTATTGTTCTCATATGGTAATAGTCTTGAATGACTACCTTGTCCATTCTTGTTAGGGAACTTTGCATTTGGGTTCTAGGTTTTACAAACTAGAGGCTCTTGGAGAGCTCATGGGCTCCCTTGAGTTTTGCACTTTGGCTAAGTTATTGTGCTTTTGTCTTTGTTTGTTTGATGCAATCGTTGACTTACCTACTATGTGAAAAAAAAGTTCATTGACTTTCTCATTGGAAAGTGAAAGTGGATTTTATAAGTAATAAAGGCCTATTTAATTCATGGTTATTATTTTGCATATGTAATGGAGGAATTTATCACATTAATTTGAAAAAATTAGAATAAATACATGAGTCCATTTTCTAGCATGTTGTTAGTGCGTATACATTTTTTTCTCTCTATAAACTTCTTGTATATAGAAGGTTTAATTTCATAGCAACCCACACACGTCGTTTAGGTATCCAATGAAGTGTCCACCCCCCGGGGACAAGAATATGTACCTCAACGTTCAAATGTTAATATCTTCCTCAAACTAGACAAATGATTAGTCTATGAAGTACTATGTCTTGTGCTTAAGACTCCTCACCTATTAAAAATCCATCAAGTCATTTGTTATTGATGAGATCTCAAAGTTCAACTCAAGAAACACGAATAAAAATTACTAGCTCAATATATGAGATGCACATGCTACTTAAATTACCATTGAATAATATCCAATTCACATTCCCTACATAATGCATAATCAAAAGATGAAACATGCAAACAACGCATAAATCATATTCACCAAATTCTACGTTGATGAGAGTTCAAGGCGTCTTGAAAACAACGGAAAGAAAAACTATTTGTTTTGGTGGAAGCAACGCTCTAGTGAAGGATATGTTGTGTTGGATGGATGAATGTCATAATGTGAATGAGTATTGAAATTGTATCCGTCAAGTATTAGGTAAGACAAAATAAAATCTTAGTAGGTAAGGACATCTGGCGGATAATGCACTCGGCAAATATTTTCGGATAAAGGTAGGTATGTGAGCCTCAGAATTGCCCCCAACGGCAAAGAGGCTCACAATTGACGTTTTGAAGCAAAGATATTAGATTAGTAATAGGAAAATTAACCAAAAACCATTTAGATTAAAGGGAGGTTAGAAAGAAAGACCCTACGAGGTTGGCTAGGGTATTTTACCATTAGGGTAAGAATCTTGAATAAGTAGGAAATTAGAAACCGAATGGGTAAAAGAAAAATGTCCTTTATCCAATTCGGAAATGTTAAAGTAGTGGGCTAGTAAGTAGGTAGGTTAAGTTAGGAGCAACCAATTCAAGCAAGCAAAATCCAAGCGGAGAAAAAATAAGTACTTCTAGAAGTGGCCAAGAAAGAAAAAAGAAATGACAACTATAAATGTAAGGAATTTTGCCAAATAAGGCAAGGGGCTATGTTGCCACTCTTGTCAACCAAAATTAAAATTAAAATTAAGATGAAAAAACTTTTTAAGGACTTGGGCAAGTTGGGTGCGACGTGGTGTTCCCCCCCATTCACCACCGAGGGCTTGGTTGCCACCGTTCAAAGAAATGGATCCCTTGGTGAACGGGAAGAAGAAAAGATCCAACTCTTCATTGAAGAAGGATAACAAATCTATTTTTTTTCTTTTCTCAATTCTCTTTCTAACCTTTTAATTCGAAGGGCGAAGCCCTCCGATATTCTAGTTAAGATAAATCTTTTATTTTTCCATTTTGTAGGGCAAAACTCTTTAGAATTTTAGTTAGGGAGAACAACCAATTCAATCTTAACAAAAAAAATCTCTCTTCATCTTTTATTTATAAACAAAATTTAGAATTATTGTAGTTAGGATTCTTGAGAGAGAGGTAGTGTATTCTTGAACACCCCCCAAATAGCGGCGTTACTTTTATTCAAGTGTAGTGAATGCAAAAATTACGATTTAGCCTTCAGATTTTGAGTGAATATTGTCATTGAAGTTAGCTTTATAACAAACCTAGTTTCATTAAAATCAAAGTTAATGAATAAAAGTTATGAGTGTTTGAATGAAGATGTCTCAACTACCTTCCAAATCATAGGCACTGACTTTGTAAGCTCATATTTATAAGGAGAAACATGCAATGACTTCAATATTTGAAAGAGTTGTAGATCTTGTTTTGAGGTTTTTTAAAGTACAAGCTTGTTGCAATGAAATTTAATGAATAAAAATAATGAATATTTAAATGAAGGTATCTCAACTGCCTTCTAAATTATAAGCGTTGACTTTGTAAGTTCATATCTATAAGAGAAAATATGTAGTTGCTGCAATATCTAGAGCAGTTATAGATCTTGTCTTGAGGACTTTAGAAAGTATAAGGTTGTTGAAATCAAATTTAATGACTAAAAATTATGAATATTTAAAGGAAGGTCTCTCAACTACTTCCAAAATTGTAAGCGCTGACTTTATAAACTTATGTATAAAAAAAAATGCAGTTACTTCAATATTTGAATGAGTTGTAGATCTTGATTTCAGGTTTCTAGATTGTATAAGCTTGCTGAAATCTAAGTTAATGAGTGAAAATTATAAGTGTTTGAATGAAGATGTCTCAGTTGCCTTTAAAATTATAAGCGTTGATTTTGTAAGCTCATATATAAAAGAAGAAACATGTAGTTATTTTAATATTTGGATTATAGGTCTTGTTGTTAGCGTTTCAGATTACTAAAAATCATTCGAATTGAAGCTTGTGAGCAAAAATTATTGGCGTTCAAATGAAAAGGTGTCTACTGCCTTATAAGAAGAGGTTCATCCATCCAAGGTTGGAGGATACGAGTTGGTGCCGTAGGCGGCCGAGAGTTGGAGTAGGGATTTCGCACCAATCATCGTCAAGCCAAGATAGGAGTCAACCGGTAAGCTTTTTAACCCTACACCCTTCAATTTTAATCCAACCTAATTATTCATGTAAGGCTAGGGAGCATCACCCATCTAGCCGCCGAGGGGGAATTCCGACTCCTATGTGTGCGGAGCCTCTCGGTTAAATGTTGTGGTAGTAATTTTTTCATTCATAGTTTATGCGTGTGTGGTGAAACCGGGTTAATCACCGGCGTGACCACTCTGTGTATTATAGGTGGTAAGGTGAGAGTAATGATCTACGAAACCACCATCATGTAGTTGGCTCTAAGGGTTGGAGGTAATGGCCCCAACCCTTGAAAATTGTGCAACATGTTAAACACACGTGTTGCTTTATTTTCCGGTCCCATTAAGTTAAAATTTCATGGTCAAACATTGTTAAACTTCTTAGTAACCAACAAAATTCGTACAACCCATGTGGGCAAAAACCAACCGAGAACTTAATTCGGAGGATTGATACTACCCCTCCGGCGGCAAAGATCGGAGGATGTAAGTGTCAATTAATCTTTAAGAGACCCGCATAGGGCCTTGAGGGATTCGGGTTAGGATGTGTATAAAACATGTAGGTGGTGATGTCATAATTTATGAACTTAATAACATAGGCTTTGTTCAATCAACCATAATCAAGAATGAAGGTTGAAAGGGTGAGACTTAATTAAGGTCCCCTTATTTAAATAATTTAATATATAAGAGATAAGGAATTAGAGTGGTCCAACTGATTAAGCAAGTTTACTTGTTATTATGTCAACTTGAGCAATGAATAACTAGACTATGTTATTTCATTCATTAGGGTTAGGTTGCCTTGATCTCAAGGCTGGTGCGTTTGTGTTTGGACTAAGATAGATTAAGCATTGGATTAAGAAAATTAATATAGCTTAGATAATTATATTAGGTATTTATAATCTAGGCATAACCTACCGGAAGGATACGACGCAATTACCAAGTTCTTCACAAACCCAAACACTCATTAAATATCATAACCTTTGGGTTCAGTTTGGACACCTGCCAACGCATGCCACCCTCACCGAAGGATTTGTGCGGTATTTTTAGGCTCCTTTGGAGGGGGGTGCCCAAAAGCACCACAAGGTCACTTTACCCGCCTTTATCATTTTCCTTATCCTTGTGATTTGGATACCCACCCAGTATTTATATATACCATGGCCCACACTTATAATATAGAATCCACACTTAGAAATTTGAGGAATAAAATAAAATGAAAATAACATCGGTATTTTTTATTGGCACCGATGTGAATGGGAGCCCGTTTTTCCGTACCCTAATTCCATTTATCCAAATGACAATGTAGGCGCACTTCCTACCTTTTGGAAGGTGGGCTCCTTTAAATAATAAGTTTCAAAGGGGGGTGTCCCATTTGTGAGTTTTTTATGAATTAAGTGTGGGTGTTTGGGTTCATGGGGGCATGTCAACTAGGGCTTGGTTGTTGTCGTGCTTTGTTTTATTTAGGACGAGGTATGTGAGGTATTTTATGACTATTTGATATACGTGTTTCATGAGTTTTTTGACTTCTTGAGGGGGTATTTTGAGATTTTCTAGGGCTTCGAGTGATTGTTTGTATACGGCTCCTCGTATTCCTATTGTGATCGTAATAAGGGGTTAACATTCCATCCTGCAATGAGGTCATGTGCATATCGTCAAAACCGATTTGCAAATAAATATAACAAACTCAGCCATAATATTCAATCAAGGTCATGGCATCATGTCGTGAAACCATGATGATCATGAGAAATCCCACCTACTTTGAAGCAGGCAATTACTGACATTCGAAGTCAATCATGCTCTTACAATGCTCGTTCATTGATCCCTCATCTTCACCTTCATCAGTACCATCCCTAGCCACCGGTACTGTTGGAATCCAATAGATCACGGCCAGTCCTGGAACCTCCATGCATATGGTTGGCTAAGAGAGAAATCATACATTTGTATCTATTGATTACATCACCATAACCCGTTGATCTCTCTTCAATGGCCAAATATATGGATAAAGGATCAGGAGAAACCATTGCTTGCAATGAGTTGAAACAAATTATAAAGGGTACTGACACTACTAGAAGTAAAGCAAATTAGAGCCACTTTGGAACACCTTTGGAACACTTTTGTAACAAAAACAAAGTTTTTATGGGTTTTTTTGGTGTCCATTTTTGAGCAAATCCATTGCAAAATTGAACCAACAACATGGGAAATTTTGTTATGGACCTGACGCAAAAAAACGCTTGTCCCATTCCAAATCCGTTGTTATATGTCTGGTTGCAACATTATTGAAACATTATTGACATCCTTTTGTGACAAGATAACAACAATTTCGACAACCATGATTGGAACGATTTCGTTGCATCCCCAAACTAGTTCTTGCATTGAGCAGGGCAAGTTTTCAAACGATTGTCCAACAAACTTCCCATACAACACACACGTTTGTTATGTTGTTTTCTCCCACTTTCACTACAATATTTATACATCATTCACACTATATTGCAGTGTGTTTTAGTTAATTTACAGATATTCTAGATACAACAACAATCCAAAATTGGATCTCCATATACCACCCATTCTCACCGGATTCGCATCATTTCCTTCACAACAACGAACAACCTTTCTCACATTGATTTGGGGTTGTTTTACGACACCTCTTTTCCAAATTTTATTCATTTTTTGATACACCCTCTCTTTGTCTATTTCCTTAATTCTAAACACTTCTTATACACCAACAAAACAAAGGAAAAACACAATTTGGACCTTTTGCCATTGCAACTCCCCTATCTTAAGCTCAACCCTCAAATCATTTTCTCACAAACTACATTTATTTGTTAAATCATGTTCCAGCCTCATGCTCGCTATCCGTATATATTCCAAGAATACTATTGTATTGTAGTTCTACTAGTTTTCAACCAATTTTCATGCATTCCTAGTTCAAATTTACAACGCAATATGTGCCCCATGCACAACACAATTGTTTTAGTTTCAAGACATGCTATACACAACCTCCCAATGTTCTACATCCACTTTTTCCCTTGTTTAGGGATCTCTTTCTCACAACATCCATACATTTTTGCTACATTATTGTCTTTTTTTTGTGCTAATTTGCAAACATTTATGATACATTCCTAGTTCAAATTTCATACATTGTTGGGTGATCTTTTGCTATGCATATGGTTTATTTTTGGGTATAAAATTGTACAATTTCCCCACATGTCCAGGGATTACACGTCACGTCGCGTCACGTCCTGTGACAGCGACGTGACGGCAGACCTGAAAACGTCACGTCCGCGGGGGGGTAAATCCGGCAGTTACCCTAGGGGTAAACTGACGCGGTCAACCCCCTGGTCAACCCCTTGGTCGACTGCTAAGTCGACTGCAGATAGCAGTCGACCTAGCAGTCGACTGCTAAGTCGACTGCAAATAGCAGTCGACCGAGCAGTCGACTGCAAAAAAAAAATTAAAAAATTCCAAAAAAAATTCTGGACCGTCAGATCTTCTTGGCAAGAAGATCTGACGGTCCAGAATTTCTTTTGGAATTTTTTAAATTTTTCTGGCAGTCGATTGCTAATTCGACTGCTATTTGCAGTCGACTTAGCAGTCGACTGCAAAAAAATTAAAAAAAATTAAAAAAAATCTGGACCGTCAGATCTTCTTGCCAAGAAGATCTGACGGTCCAGAATTTTTTTTGAATTTTTTTAATTTAATGTTTTTTTGCAGTCGACTGCTAGGTCGACTGCTGTTTGCAGTCGTTTGCTAAGTCGACTGCTAATAGCAGTCGACTACAAAAAATTACTTTTGCAGTCGACCAAGACCAGTCGACTGCTATTAGCAGTCGACTAGCTGGTCGACTGCTAAAAGCAGTCGACTTCAAGGAAATCCTAAAAAAAAAAAAATTCTAAAAATTCTAAAAAAAATCATGGACCGTTAGATCTTCAATCCAAGAAGATCTAACGGTTCAGATTTTTAATAGATTTTTTTAATTTTTGTTTTCTGAAGTCGACTGCTCGTAGCAGTCGTCCAAAAAAGTTACAAAAAAGTTACAAAAAATTGGTACAGTAACTTTTTTTACCACGTCAGTGCGCGTCACGCCCCGATGTGACGTGACGTGACGCAAAAAGGCCGCGTCACGTCCATTTGCACATCCCTGCACATGTCACATCTATGTCCTTCATGTTTTTATTACTTCATCCCCACATTCCCTGTTCACAATGGAAACCCTAACCCCTAACAAGTGACGTGGCCACCTAAGAGGGCGGCATTTTCGGAAAGGAGTATAATGTCCTCCTCGAAAAAATTGGGCATCATAGATTTACAATGTTGCAAGTATTGTCATTTACTAAGTGACCTTTCCTCCGATTTTCAATCGTCCATTATAATGATTCATTACATAAATGTTAGGATGCAGAATATACCAAACTAAAAGTGGATGAATTAAAAAGTAAGTTGGGATGGCAGTACTTGTAAACTTGTTCATAAGAAAGTGTCATTAAATTTTTTACCACATTGATATAAATACTCTACGACACTAAGTACAATATTTAGTGTAGCATTTATTCTTAACTCTCCGATTCTCCCATTTTCATCACAAATCAAAGTGCATTGATGTGACCTTTCCAACTGTCTACTCCAATGTCTATTGTATAATACCGTTGAACTACCCACCTAAGAGCATAAAAAAAATGTAAAATGAAAGGCAAATGGCACTTCAAGCTCCCCGTTGGAACGGAAATGACTTCCTTCATCACATCAAACTTTCCGTCCAATTCTAGCCATGACATTGTTGGGGATTATGTTGAGAAATAGATGTTGACCCACCACTTTTCACACTATTATAGCCATAGATGCTGACCAATGATGTCATAAGTGACTGGTATGATCAGCCCCTTAGACATGATCATGACAATCAAGGTTACAAGTTTAGTTGGCTTACATGGAGGGTTCCATTTGCCAAGGGTTCACTATTATGTTCATTGCGGGCGCTCTCTATTTAGTTTTAGCCGCATGGCCCTTTCTACTTTGAAGGTTGCTACCTCTATCACAACTACACTAAATATCTAAATAGGATATTTAGTGTTTGATACACTAAATATGAACGCATACATCAAATATCAATAACCCTATGGAAGTAAGTAACATTAAATGTAAACTCAAACACTAAATATCAACTATGGTAATATGTGGAGGTTACATGTTTGATTTTAGTGTTAGTAAGGATATGAACAAAAAAGATATAATAAGGGAGGTGGCAGCAGGGAAGGTAGTGGCACATTTATGTCTAACACTAATTGTCAAGGAATTGAAAATTAATGTTAAGCAGGGTAGACTAGTAACAACACTAAATATCCTATTTAGTGTAGTTTCCAACACCAAGGTCACTTTGTTTGGATTTTTCTAGACTATTAGACCTTTAGGAGACTAAATTTGACATGACAACATGTTGCACACGGTGCATATGAGTAGAGACAACAACGTGCCTTCTTACTAACAAATTTGATAATATAATGTGATGGTTGCCAATGTTGTGACGTTAAGAGGTGCGAGGTCAAACGTTCCGTTGTTGCAAAGTTGAGTAGAAAATGGAGAATGCAAATGTGATTCTCACACTCTCCATGCCATCGCTATCTTGAATGCCCTTATCAAAAGCCCTATCAAAACATAGAAGCCACATGGATATCAACGCTGGTATCTGACTCATGTAGCAACCCATGTAGTGGCCACTCCATGCTAGAAAACATGGTAAAAAAAAAACCCTAGTATTGACTTCACATGGTTTGCTTTTTTCAAACGTATTATAGATCATGATAAATGTTTTTGATCGAAGATGGTTTTCCTTCAATTCATACCATTTACGAATGTGCTATAAAATATGACTAATGGATAAATTATGATTTTGTTGATATGCTAAAGAGTTTATTTTGGATAGTTGAACTTTATTTTTCATGAAAAAATTACTACTTTGACACCAAGGTGCTACTGTAGACCACATAATTACTTACAATAAGCCATCAACTTGAAGTCTAGGTGATAGATGTATGGGGGCCGATGTTGGCTTCAAAAAATGCAAGTTTGCCTCATAGGAACAAGTTACAATTGTTGATGTTGAGCACTATCCACCTTGTGTTTGTACATGTGTAGTCAATGAAGGTCATTGAGCATCTTGGTTTATATCACTTCACATGAAGTCGGAACTTAATGAAGTTATTTAGTCCCTACTTAGCCTCCTTGGAGATTTTCAAGTTGCCAAAATCAAGTTTGTGTTTTTGTTTTGGCATAAACATGTGAAAATTCAGAGGTTTAGAAAGACAAGGGAATGTCAATATTCTTTTTACACTAACATGCGATGTTTGTTCACTGCCTCTAATCCATGTATGTGTGGTCATGGGCAGAGGTGGCTTAGTATCTATTTCCATAGGTGGACTGTAGCATATAGTTAGTCCTAGATTAAGTTTGTTGTGTTCTAGGGTTGATTGTTTTTAGTCTAGCTGGACCAAGGCATGTTTCTATTCTAGTTTTCTTTTGTTGAGAATGATGTGTGTTAGTATCTCATGGCAATTTTTGAGCATGTTTTTATTAGTTGGTGGATTTTGAGAGCGGGGATTTGTAAGTCTCAGGTATGTTTAATGGTAGTGGTGTGTATGGTTCATCTTATGCCTATGTGATGATGATGGGTGGTAGTACCTTCCAACCTTGTTGTATTAGTAGTGGTTGAAAGATGGCAAATTTATTTTGTTTATGGGGTATAGCTATTGTGGGGAATATGTCATTGCAATATGTAAACTCGAATATTGTACTTTGAGGTTGGGGCTAGATTTGAAGGGTGGTTTGGCTGTGGTAGGGCTCTTAGTATGCATAGTATGTATGATCTTAGTCGAGTAGAGCATTTACATCATGGGAGATAACATGTACACGGGAGAAGCCACGATGATATGGTGTTTTCAGGTGTGTTGTCTCTTATTTTTCTGGCATCTATAAGGGGAAAACATCGTATTGTGGGGATGGCTAGTAGTGTGTTGGCTAGTGCGTGAGTTGCTTTGTTGTGTTGGTTGGTCCATAGGTTGTTTATGTGTTTGTTTTTATAGCAAGATAGTAGGCAGAGGCATGCATCATGTTGGTGGGATGTACGTAGGTTGCATAGTGGGGTATGTCTTGTTTAAGGATGCGTTTTTTTGGTAGTTACCTAAGTATCTACCATATTGGAATTTAAGGATTTGTGTGGTTTGTGCATCAATGATCTAGGGGGTGTCCCAAAAAAGGTTAGGCCATTTTAATCGAAAACCATTATTGGAGAGCCATTTGTTTACACAAGGCAGGGTGTTTTTCGCTTATGAGATTAGTGCACTTTCACATTCTTTCTCGATACATCTTTTGAGGTTGAGGATTGATTTGTCATGATGGATGAAAGTTGGGGGGATGGGCAGCCACTACGGTGTATGGTGTCGGATAAGGTGGAAGGCGGTGGTCATGACACGTGCTTCTTACGCTCCTCTTTTGGGTAGTATGTTGGCCTCATCATACATAGGATGCCTAAACTTACAAGTGTCATGTTATTGTCACACATTTGACAACCAAGTGCTCATTCAAGTGGAGAGCATTTCCATCAATTACTATGTGCTTTTCTATCCACGTAGAGAACATTTCACTCATGAACTCCAATTTATGTCCATGGCCATACCTGTTATGTCCCATAAATAGCTTGAGTAGGTGGATGTCTCCTTCATAACATAATTCGTCGTCCACTCTCTTCTCGCTAATTATACGGTATGTAAGTTAAACTTTGTGTATATGAAGGATTTTGGTGATACGATCCTTTGCAACACCCCCCTTTCTCTTGCTAGTTATGCAGTTGAATACTATTGAGGTAATCAATTCGTTTTTCATGTTCTCCAACTTCCACTGATTAGATTTACACAACAAAATTTACGTAGCAAGTTATGAAGAAGCACTAGCAAAACTTGGATTGAAAATCAAACTTCCCTTGATATGGTTGTGCTTATTGGAAGTGCATGGTTATTGACTTCTTAACTTCATACATGGGTCCTCCCAATTATGTTCACTATCAATGTGATGTAGTTAAATAAAATTTCAAGACATGGTCCCAATCTCTTTTAAACACTTGTCTTTATGGTGATTGTTCTTTGATCCTCACCAAACCACACACAAATCAAATATAGGAGTCCGATTAAGACAAGTAACCGAATAACACCCGCATATTTTACATGCATTTTGAGGAAGTATTTTGATGGCTTTGTAAGGTAGAAAAACCTGAAACGGTGAATGACCACTACTGATGCACTAGACTAGGGGTAGAATGATTCTTGTGCAGACCCAAAATGGCTAATTCTAAAAGTGGTGGCCCGAAAAGGATTCACTGCTAGATGGGATGCAATAGGTGTTGTTTCACACCACTTGCAATCACTTTTGGGTGCCATTAAGTTAACCGTTTTGTGTGTCTTTGTATGCAAAGTAGAATATTTTGATGTTCACATTAGGGAGACTCTATTGTACAAGTAAGGGGTTTGACTTACTTGAATCTTTGAAAAAATGTACCTAATTATTTACAAGGAATAAAATTACAAAACAACTTGCATTCCTCATCATTTCCTCTTCTCCATCTCTGCAAAATATTGCACAAAATTTCAAGCCACTCGTTCTAGCTAAATCAGCTTATTTTCACCGCTTTCCGTATATCTACCTTAATCCAAACCCTCCTTTCTTTTGTGGGTCCATCCTTGGGAGCATCCGAAGGCTGGTCAAATTCGGTGGAAGTGAACATGCTGGTCAATCTTGGTGACGCTTTTTGACTTTAGACCTCTACCAATGTACCAAAGTCTCCTTAAAGGGGAGATGAAACTCACACTAAAATTACCTCATTAGAATTCAATTAACAAAACCGTTGATGATTTATACCACCCACAGCTATAGAAGTCATAGCAAATTACACTGCTCATCCCATTTAGCGAGGGTGGGTTAATAGTGCGCGTGGGAAATTAATAAAGGTGATACTAAATTTCTTAACACTATGAAACTAGTGCCACTACTAGAATATCTAGGTTTTAGAAGCTCAAAGTGTCCAAGTGTCGGAAACTTTCAATACGAGTTCTCTTTAGTTTCTTAGTGTTAAGAGATGTCACGGGAGTGAGTGGTGCTGACTGAAAAGAAGAAGAAGAAGAAGAAGTCTCTTTGAGTTCACCAAATCAAATCATGCACTCTACAAACACCTTAGAGCACGCATTGATTTTCTTGAAAGGAATGATAAATGAGCATATATTCACGAATTTAGTATCAATCACTCGGCAAATATTCCAGCCCTCACTAATTTTGAGATTTGGCAAAATAATGCGTGTTTCGGGAATTAGTACCACACGCAATAAATGGGATAATCACTGTAATGATGAAAATGGTGACCTAGGACTTGCTTGTACCCAAAAATGACCAGCAAATTGCTGATTGGCATTGAAGGGCTCAAATGAACGGAACATGGAAACACACCCCAGCGTTCACTTTATCCTAAACAAAAACCCAAATCTTCGTTCCAATCTTCGTTCCTTCATTCGATCTTCGTTCCATCCTTCGTTCCTTCATTCGATCTTCGTTCGATCTTTCGTTCCCTCATTCGATCTTCGTTCGATCTTTCGTTCGAGAGAGATTGGGAGAGCGGCTTCAAAAAGTTTGACTGAGGAAATCATTCGACGCCATCGCCGCCTGCCTCTGGCAGCTTTCTTTCACCGAAGGGTCGTCCGCAAGTGTGCTCTCTGACGTTTCTGCCACCTAAGGATGCATTGATGTTTGGCACATAACGATTCTTGGTTTTGCAGAGCTAAATTCCTGTTCGACATCTTCGTTGTTGCTGTCTTCTTCCTCTTCTTCTTCTTCTTCTTCCTTCTACTAGACTCCAGGTATCTCCACTTATCGAGGTTTTATCTGTTGCCACGCCACTGCAATTTAGGTTTGTACATGAACGATTGAATTGGTTGCGTTTAGCTCTGTTTTTTTTGTTCCTCTCTTTCTCGTATTCGGCAAAATGCGTGCAATTGTAGTGGAGTATCCCGGAAAGCCGCTTCAAAGCTGTCTGCTCTGGTGCTCTCAGAGTGTTTTCAGTGTTCAATGAGACAACGGGAATTTAGAGCTAGGAGGAAGATTAACACCATTATAATGGTGGTCAATCTGCTTAGTGATAAATAGGAATTTCTGTGTTAACCGGACTCGTCGATTACTATTATAGATTCTCTGTTTGTGACAATTCCAAGAGCGTCGGTAGAAATTTATTCGTCCGTTGTGAGATTACAAGGCTAGCGGTATTTACAGTGATACAGATAGCGTTCTTAGAACTGCCATCAACTTGGATAGTGTTGATGCTGCTTTCTTGTTAACATAGATCTCGAGGGGATAATTGATTCGAAGCTTGGACGTGGTTATAATGCACTGGTTATGCACACCGATATTTTACTTGCTATTATAGACGATAGATATAGTCGTCTTCAATGGGAAATTAGATACTCGTGTGATCCCCAATGTTGTTAAGGAGGTGATTTATTATTCAAGTGGTTGGCAGCTTGTGTATATGAATATGATCGATGACTTGTGTGATGCTGTCCACCAAATGCGAAGATTGCCATTGTGTGCAACCTTCAGTCTGAGGGTGGAGAATGTAGATAATGCTCTTGCAAAATATTTCTTCCAGCCGGTTAATGGGAGTTTTAACATAATCTTTGTGCTGTTCTCATGTGAAGCTTGTAAAATGCTGATTGAAACTGACGCAGAGCGAGAGGGGAAAAATCCAGGACAAGCAATGCCACCAGAAAGATGTCTTATTTGTGTTCCTCTTATCGCCAAAACTGTTCCGGAGATGATTTTACAGATGGAAATGGCCAAAACCAATGGTGCTGATGTAGTGGAGTTGCGTGTGGATCACATCAGTGGCTTCGATGCAGCTACTGACCTACCCAGTTTGTTGAATGCCAGGCCATTGCCAGTTATAGTCACTGCACGGTAATAGACATCCAGTTTATGAATTCAGTCGTGATCTCTGTTGCTGATTCTCACTAGCCCTCACATTTCACAGAATTAGATTTCTATTATTAGATCAACAGGTGTTTCTGCTCTACATTAAAGAATGCACCTCCAGCCGGAACCTTGCAGCCACGCATGTTAGCCCTGAAACTTGATCATGTATCGCCACGCCCGTTTTGATGCCTATGATGTCAAAATATTGTAATTCAGTGAGAACCTAATGTAGGTAATAGGGAATTGTTCATACCCAGTATGATATAGGTCACTGTTGGACACTTGTGATCAGTAGTCATCGGGTGAAATTACTCCAATCTGTGGTTCAACCTAGACAGAGAAGTTGCAGCTGGTTCGCCTTCAAATTTGTTTAGAGTTTGTCTTTGCATCTAGGATTTGGAGATTACATAGGATTTGCTGGTCTGAGTATGTGAATTTGTGGGCTGTGCAGGGCAGAGTGGGAAGGGGGAGAGTGGGAGGGTGATGAAGAAACAAGGCAAAACTTGTTGCATGCAGCTTTTGAACTTGGAGCTGAGTATATTGATGTGGAACTAAAGGTTTGGTGTTTGTTTACTCAAGTCTTCACTTTTCTATTGCAACAAGAAAACGAACTATACTGGGAGTACGTTTCAGAAATGTTGAAGCAGCATGTATCAAGCTCCATCTTGCTCCATCTGCAAGGACCAATTGGACAGAATGAATCCCTCACCTATGAATTGCAAGGTTGACTCAAGACACCTTAATATTCAGGATGTGTTCTTGGACCTCATTGCAGGTTGCGGAGGAATTTATCTGTAAAGCAAAAGGCAGCAAAAAGGTTTCTCAGACAAAGATCATTGTTTCGAACCATAATTGGGAAACCACCCCTTCAAAGGATGAGATTCATGGCCTTCTCACACAAATGCAATCTACTGGAGCAGATATTATAAAATTTGTTACAACAGCTCAAGATATCACAGATGTGTCTCGTGTACTGGAGATACTTGCTCATTCTCAAGTGAGTATCTGGTCTCAACATTTTAAACATTCTTAGAGACCCTTGGATGAAGCGGATTTTCCTGTGCTATACTGTACAGGTGGTTGTTATTTTAATGTCCATTTTGTGTACATCCTACGAAGTGTGTCAGTGGATTTAATTAGGCTCAATAGTGGATGGAAATATCCAAGTAGTAGGATGCCGGGACGTGAAATTGCAATATGCCTCAGGTGTGATGTCTACTACTATTCTTACAGTCTGGTCATATGTGTGCAGCTTCCCTGTGCATTTATATAGCCATCTGGATTTTGAGTACCTAAGGATGAGATTTTGCCATTTCTAGTTCTAGTATGCTTTCTCAATTGTTATGTAGAAGAGCTCATTATGAATAGTATGTCTATCACTTCAGATGCCAACAATTGCATTAGCAATGGGACCAAAAGGGATGCTTGCTCGTCTATTGGCTCCAAAATTTGGTGGCTACTTGACCTTTGGTGCTTTGAGTAAAGGTCAAGAATCAGCACCTGGACAACCGACAGTACAGGAATTGGCCCAAGTGTACAGGTAAATGTCCCCTCTGTGTCTTCAACCTGTTCCTAATTACCAGAAATTGCTGCCTACAGTTAGTGCTCAATCTTGAGAGTTATATCCTTTACACTGGCTCCTTCCTATCTTAATATGTTCCAGTTCTGAATCAACTACTCACACATCTCCTTCTAATTTAACACAGCTAATGGAACAAGTATTTCATGTAACAATTCGCTGTGATATGGTTGATATGACTTGACAGGGTTGGGCATGTGGGGCGAGATACAATGGTGCTTGGCATAGTAGCCAACCCTGTGTATCATAGCAAAGGCCCTTTACTACACAATGCTGCCCTTCAAAAATGTGGAGTGGATGGAGTCTATGTCCCCTTTCTTGTTGAGAATTTTGAAGATTTTTTGAAGGTTTATAATGCCCCTGATTTTCATGGATTCAGGTTCGAAGGATCAATTTCACTGGAGACTTGTTCACTTAATTCCTTGATTTGGTTGTGTTGCTTTCTGTTCACCTGCATTATGTCAAGCAAACTACCTACATGTTCCTTTTAAGGAATCTGGATCAGACTGGGAAATAGTGAAGAATTAATTGGTGATGAGATGCTTTTTACAAACTGCTTCAAAGGGCTCTTAGACAATGCTGGTCCCTGTGTGTGTTATGAACAGCCTTTTTTTAACCTTTTGTGTTGGGGCGTTGACAGTATTTCAATACCACATAAAGAGGAGGCGCTCAGGTTGTGTGATGTAGTTGATCCTGTTGCTAAGGTTGGTACTCAGTCTGAATTTCAAATTTTCTTTTCTCTGGGACAACTCACAATGATCTTTTTGCTTACCTTATTGCAGAGGTTTATTCAATACTTCAATAAACATCAAGTACCATGTATTGGATGAAGTGCAGACCTCACTAATTGCGAAGAATCGCTTACTGATATGATACTTTGGTGACAGTCAGTGCACTTTTAAATGAAATCATGGCACCTCATATTGACACTCTCGATAACTGACATATGGGGAGGTTTCACACTGTTTTCCCCTCTATTCTTAATGCAATAAATGCTGTACCTGTTATTTATGGCTCCAAAGTTAGAAAACTAATGATTAGGATATCGGACCAAATAACCCTGAGCAAACGTTTTATTCTCTTGTTTTGTCATCATCACCATTAGTGTTGGAATGTTGTGGGATGTACCAGGACATTGGGGCTGTAAACACAATTGTGCGAGGAGCTGATGGGAGGCTTTATGGCTACAACACAGACTGTGATGGTGCCCTCTCAGCCATTGAGGATGGCCTGCGCGATGCAGGTCAATTACTCCTGATTAATATCCTCAATTTTGCATACAATAATATTGAACTCTATAGATCTTTGAAATACCAACTGAAAGTCATATTTCTTGCTCCTAACTGTACACCTCGAGTTTCTCAGTTTGTGCAATGCTTGTTGCTGTTTAACGTAAACATTAGGAAAGAAAATAGAGGAAGGAGATGGAAATTTACTAACGGACTTGAACTGATTTAACCTGGGGGAGTACTTACACTCATTTCTTATTACATTTTTGCGTAACTTCTGCTGAGAGTAATAAACATTCTACAGGGCTTGCATCTTGCGACGAGTCTCCTTTGAAAGACAAGCTTGTTGTGGTAATTGGAGCTGGTGGTGCTGGGAAAGCACTGGCTTATGGGGCTAAAGTAAGGGGTGCCCGGGTTGCTGTTGCCAACCGTAATATTGGTACCCACTTGAAGCCTTGCATAGTTTAGGGAGTTTTAAATTTCATGACAAGAACCTTGTGTACATCCAACTAACAGTCATCATTTGGTTCTTAAGCTAGGGCCAAAGTATTAGCGGATGCAGTAGGAGGGGAGGCAATTGAACTGGATAAGCTGGGCGGATTCCATCCAGAAACTGGAATGATACTTGCAAATAGCACATCTGTGGGTATGCAACCAGATATAGGCATGTCCCCCATTCCCAAGGTTCGTCTCTCGTATCCTAGAAACGGAGTCCCATCTCTCCAGTGTAAATTAACAGGTGTTTATGGGCTTCCATGGCCATCTGAATCTTGATTTATACGTATAGAGGAGTGTTTGTCATATCTAGTGGAGGTTTGGGAGAGCCCTTCTTTTATCACCATAGAACATTGAGAAACAGTCTTGCATGAGGAAATGGTCTTAGGTTACGCTGCCCATCAAATTTGACTTTCTTTATTGTTTCTTCAACAGAAAGTAATGATATTAAACCTGAACCAAGAGGAAGGCTCACAATTACGAACATGTTTTTAAGGATCGTTTGACCCCTCTGGAATGAACCTATTCCAAATACATCTGTCTTCTGTTGTATGCATGTGTACATTGTAATCAAGTTTGTACAATTGCTTCTCTCTGACAAGGAAATGACATGCATATGACCAGGAAGCACTAAGTGCATACAGCCTGGTATTTGATGCTGTATATACACCAAAAGAGACCCAACTTCTGAAGGATGCGGCTGAGGCAGGAGCAGTTACTGTGGTAGGAGAGGAAATGTTCTTCCGGCAGGCATTTGCCCAGTTTGAGCTTTTCACTGGCATTTCTGGTTAGTGCAGGGGTCTCTCAGGCCTAATCTCACCCCATCGTGCTTCTTTTCTCAATGCATTTGTATTTTGTGAAAATCTCTTCAGCTGTCCAGGTTTTTTGTCAAGGTTGTAAGGAAGTGGAAGTGGAAGTCAGATGTTCCTACCAGTAAGTGTGCCAACCAGTGGGTAACAGCAGCTTTTGCTCATGCCCCGATCACACCAAACTTTTGGTCCGGTTCCAGCCTTGAAATTGCTGGGAACTATGTACAGAAATAGATGTTGGCCCACTTTTCACACTATTACAGCCGGAGATGCTGATGGATGGTGCCAGAAGTGGCTGGTGTGATCAGCCCCTCAGTCAGTGGTCATTTCCGTAGTTGGTCTTCTGTCATCAGTGTAGCTTTGCCTACTTTTTGCACGAGCTATAATTTGTGAAATCTTTGTCGTAGGTTACATAATGTAAAATGCACACATGAGAATGACCGTATTTAGAAATGAACATGCATTTGGAGCTTTATAAGCAACCTTCATAATTTTATCAGAGAATGGTTGTCTTTTGTAGTAATGAACACATGGTGTCAATTGTGTGCAGCACCAAAGCAAGTCATGCGTGACGTGCTTTCAAAGGGTGGAGCTCCTTGGAAAGGTATTGTCACAGGACACGTACAATTTCTTTTGTAAAAGCATCCAACTATAAGCTTCAAATTTAATTAGCCAACCTAGATCTTGCAATCATCATCAAGAACTGGAATTCAGATGTTACCTTGAGGGGGCTATCAAACATTTTGATGTCTCAATTTGCACTGGCCTTTATCATGCATGCTATTTGCATTCGTTGCTCCTGACTTTCCTCCTTGTGACTTATGTTGCTAGTGTGGTCATGAAGGACTTGCAACACAAAAGGTGGATAGTGAAGGAATGGCCGGGGAGAAAATTGTAATGTTTTTCATGATTTTTTCAGGGTTCCCACGTACTGGTTTAGCTATCAAAGCTCAACAGTCATCTGCCATGTGTTTCATTGGTAAGAAAAGCGCTCTGGGAAGAGCACTTGAGGTGAGGCCAAACCGGCAAGTGCCCAGGGCTTCATTGAACACTTTGCGATCAGGTGTGTTGCCCATAACATCCTTATTCAGGCAACTCCAAACCCCAGTTTTAAGTATGGGTGCTGTAGCTCGGTTCTTTTAGTTTGCTATTCCTAGCACTACAATTTGTACTTAGGGCACCCTTCCATGTACCAGTCATTCCGCTGAAGCAAAATAGAGTTCGCCGACATAGGCGAAGCTTTCGCCAGTATCTTTGAAGCATTTTTTGGCTGAGCGCTCCATGTGGAGTCGAGGGGCCAAAATGTGAAATAGTAGATTTGCCTTGGTGTCCAACATGCAAGTTGGAATGGCAGTCCTCACACTTACCCTTTTTGAATGTTGCATGACTAGATTGATTGAACTTTTTATCTTGAGATGCTAGAAAAATGAGATTAAATTTGTAAATTATGAAAATTTTGGGCAAGGTTTGAATAATAAGAATATGGTTGCATGAAATAATTCAATGTAAAATACAACAATTTGGGGTCCACACCAACATATTTATGAAGATCAAGTTTTGTCCACTCCAATGAAAGTCAATTTTTGGGTTCCAAAAAAAAGAGGCGGTCAAGCCTTTCCTTAGACTTCAACTATCCCTGACAGTTGTGCTGGTTGCTGACTTTTGTTTTTTGGGGAAGATTAGTGCACACTTCCATGTGGAGGGTCCAAATTTTTGTCATCTACACCAAATATGATATTTAGTGTGACTTACTATTGGATTTACATGGTGCTATATCTTTTTACGATTGAAATAAATTTTTAGCAAGTAAAGTTGTCAATGTTCTATAATGTCCAAACTACTAATTTAACATTTGTTGGTAAAATATGAGATGTACAGTAAATAGATATAGCATTGCGTAATTCCAAATAGTAAGTCACACTAAATATCATATTTAGTGTAGTGGTTTTTGCTGCCTTTGTTGGCACATGGTGTTCTTAGTCCATTACTCCAAATTGGTTGCACTTCAACATTGAATCTTTGGGACATGCAAGGTAATAATCTGCCTGAGATGCTTCACCCTCCGATACAAGTGGTTACTAAGTGGACGAAAACAAGTTGTTGTCATTTCTGTGATGACTTATGGCATTGGTGACTTGTGAGTGGTGAGTTGCAAACTACAGTGCTAGGTCAAAATTTTGGAGCATTGACCTGTGCAATATGACCCTGAACAGCCACCACATGTAAGAGCCCTTGGTGTTTTGTGCGTTTGTAAATTATGTTGGTTACAGCTTTTCACTTGAATTGAATAGAAAACTTGCACCAGGGCATGACTTTTTATTACACTCCACAAACTTCGGTAACTTTTCCCCTAGGTACAGTAAAATTTGCAGATCTGTCTTGTAGCTACATTGATTATCCCAATTAGTGAGGGGAGGGGTAATAGGGTGTGGGAATTTATTGAAGGTGATACTAAATTTATTCACGCTATAAAATTAGTGCCACCAAAAGATCTAGGAAGCACTATTCATCTTGGCATTATCCACCGGAAATATTATTTATAGTAGTACTATTCACTAGCACTATTCATTGACAAGCATGTGCTTGCATATAATTTTTTTTTATCACTCTACATTTACTTTAAAACATGCACTAATTTCCTTGAAATGTATGGTAAATGAGCATGTATTTATGAATTTAGTATCACTCAATAAATTTTTTAGTTGTCACCAATTTGAGACTTGGCAAAATAGTGTGTGTTTCGGGTATTAGTACCCCACGAATTAATTGGATAATCAGTGTAGCGAATGGCATGTTTAGAACAGAAGTGATGCCTCCGAGCCAAGATAACTTGGTTATATGCACATTAATCGAGCATGTTCCACATGAATGTGGTGTTTTATGTAAATGCAGATAGGGTATACTTACACTTGACACACATTGATATATGGCTTACTAATCCTTAAAGAATGGCTTGCATGATTGGAAGGGCTTCTATAACATAAACATTTCATGTGATGGTTTATGACATTGTGAAGTGTTGCATTCTATGAGCAATTTTGCCATAGGAGAGTAGATTGCGTTTGTTCAAGAGCTGCCAATCAACATTCTAGCAACCCCAATTTGTGATACAATTCTACCTCACGAGGCAACCCTCCATGTAATTTAGACACATCACTATTGAAACTGAAGCATGATGAAATAAGCACTACAGTACATGGTATTTAGTGTATCATGTGTCATAGTGTCACTTACCCTATTTTGAGGCATATCATAGGTTTCACTACATCGTTTATGGTATTTAGTGTCACATACACTATTTGTAGAGGGCCCAAACTAGATGCTTAGAGGTCTCAAAGTGTCACGCCTGTTGATTGCCAATGTGATTTCATTTATCAACATAAGTATCTTGTTTAAGTGAAAAAAATATTTACATTATGACATTTAGAGTAGCACATTGGGATACTTTAAATAATAGTCTTGCGTTTTGGTATGCAAGATATTTTTGAGCAAACTAATGGCAAGTGTCATGTGTTTACATTTTAGTATGCAAGAGGAAGACATTCTTGAGCATACTAATGACAAGTATCATTTGTGTGCACTTTAGTCAACTTGTAGACCATTGTGTAACATAGGCATGCACCTTACAACACTATTGAACGTACTCATGCCAAGATATTAGTAAGTGCACTTGAATACTAAGTGTCATGAGGTGATATTTTGGGGCAACATCACAAATCAAAGTTCTGGAGGTATTGAGATGATTCTGTATATTGTGGGGTTTAGGGTTTTAAGACATCATTTTAGAAGCCATCTTCATTAACCCATCTGTTTCAGCTTTAGAAGTCATCCCCGAGCTGTTCCAGTTTCTAGACTTCTATGTTGCACATTCATCACACTGCCAGGAGAATAGGGCAGAGAATTTCCGAAACCCCATGAGAATGGGCACAATTTCGAGATGAACGGGCAACTGCTCTCTCTCCACATTTCAGAATTTCAAGTTCGGTTTCCGATGAGTACTATCCACCAAAACACACATTTCTGACCGATGCACGTGCTCACGTGCACCAGCGGTCTTCTAAAGCATACATCAGAGCAATCAAAAACAGCATTCACTTCACCTCGAACCAACCACCGGAATTCGACCAGAATATCTTAGGCTGTCCATATCAAGCATAATACCATCTCTGTTATCTTAGTGAAAACCAAAGAAAATTTGCGCAATCACACAGGAAGCACAATGTATGATAAATGGTAACAGCTGCTCCATCTCAACGTTTCAGCAATTCACTTTGAATGAGTGCTCTCTAGTAACCCACGACAGCGACATATTAACAAATGTACATTAAAGGTTATCGCTCAACACTCAGTGCATACACGGGTTTCAATTGGCAGTCCTCTAACCAGCAGAACTCAAGCAGACCGAGAGAGATAAGCTTTAGTTTGTAGGTGGTGTTATAAAACACCATTTATAGGATAAGGCCCCTCCAGAGACGAAGCAAGCTTACTTATCAGCCTTGGCTGGCTTCTCTGGCTTCTCAGGCTTCTCTCCTGCAGCAGACTTCTTTGGCAGGAGAACAGTGTGGATGTTCGGAAGCACTCCTCCGTACGCGATGGTCACGCCTGACAAGAGCTTTCCAAGCTCCTCATCGTTCCTGATGGCAAGCTGAATGTGCCGGGGAATAATCCTGCTCTTCTTGTTGTCCCTGCTAGCATTTCCAGCCAACTCGAGCACCTGCACAGCGAACCCTACCACATCAGAACACTCTCCAGGGCAACGAATCTGCGCAGACATAACAACTAAAAATACACAAAAAAGCAAAGCTAATATTAAGAAACGCACCTCAGCGGCCAGATATTCCAAAACGGCTGCAAGGTAAACTGGAGCTCCGGAACCAACTCGCTGGGCATACCGTCCCTTCTTCAAGTATCTTGCGAGCCTGCTTACGGGGAACTGGAGGCCCGCCTTGGTGGATTTGGTTACCGATTTCTTCCTGGCAGCGCCCTTACCTCCTCTTCCAGACATGGCTGCAGCTAGAGATTGCAACTGACACAGAAACTTTCCAACCAGCGATCGAAACTAAGAGGCTATAGCAGAACGAGAACGCAAAAGCAATGAAAGTTGAAGTGAAGTAAGAAGAGAGAACCCTAGTGCTTAAGTAGCAAAACGCGAAGCGTGTCAGGGACTCTCGTGGGGTGTGAGGGGAAGGGAACGCTATCGAACTCTAGGGAACGTTCCAAACCCTAGTCTGGAAAGTGTAAGAGTCTACGTGGCAGGATGGGGAACTCCGTGGGAGCGCGTGGAACATGGAGTTCCCTGTGTCGGGAGCTTCCGCTTCTTACCCCCGAATTCAACTTTGTCTCCGACTCTTTCCCCTGTCCTCCCGCCCACTTTCAAATAGCGTCCAGACTCCAGATTCTCGCACAAGAATTTGAAATGTTTTCGTTTGAATGGGCTCCTTCCCTCCCTTCTTGCCACTTGGTTGGCGCCATTGGGCGAGTAAGTTTGGCGACCCGGGCTTTCTCTCAGAAAGATGAGCCATGCTATGTCAGAAAACATTATTAAGTGAGGACAGAACCTGTTCTCTTTCCTTAAGGAAAAAATTTGTTGGTTGCACGTTGATTCCAGAATACAAGTCTTGATTCAATCTCTACTTATATTTGAAGTGGATGAAAGGGAAGGAGTAGTCTTTACTTAGTTCAAAAAGAAAATAAGCTTCATGTGCTACCTTTCCAAGTTTGTTGGATTTTGCAAGGTCTAAGTATGTAGGATTGGTTACCTTTTTGAAACTCAGACAATAACCGAAGTTTTATGTCTAGGATTGTTTCACTACACAGCAATGCAAGATTGAAGTGTAGCATCATGTTGTCTCTTATGCGCATATTATGTTTTGTATCAAGCAATCTAGGGATATGGACTATAGAACTCTCGAGAGTAGAGTGGATGACGAGTTACAATAGTAGTGAGACATATACTTATTGAAGTTGTTCATTGAAATCACATCATTATTTTGTTCGTGGATTGAATTGCTTGAGGTTATGTATGAAATGCTTTATGTTTGGATGGAAAACCACATGGAAGTTGTTGGAAATGCTCTCCACTCGGATGAGTGATTGGTTATATGATTGTATTTTGGGTCAACATTCTTGTATGGATGGCAGTAGCTTGCAGGTGAAGAGACTCTTCATTTATGTTTGAATCTTGAAGAACTCCATGTTTCTCTTCATTCTTTGTGAAGTGCTTATGTATCTAAGTAGGGTTGGCTTTCCCTAATCTAGGAGAGAACCTAAGTAGTAGGGTTGCTTCATTGCCTTGCATTTTGAGTAGTGAGAGTCGGAATCCAATTGTATTGGATGTGGTTATGATGTTTTGTATCAAGCAATCTACATTTTTGTGTCATGTTTTTTTGTATGGAGGTTTTGTTTGAATGTCAAGTTCAATCAAATCCACCTAAAAAAAGAATCCACTCAAGATTGCCACTGGTTTTAGAGATTATAATTTAATTGCTCCATTATTGAAGGTACAAGATTGCTTCAAGTGTCTATCAATAGTGGGCACTTGTAAGCGAAGGTGGCCAATTATGCCTTAGTGATAGGATGGACCAATGTTGAGTCCATTCACTACTAGCAAACAAGTCCAAAAGCACATGGCTTGCACAACCTACAAATCTGTAAATCTTTGGGATTTGTTTTATGATAGTAAGATCACACTCCCAATATATTGTCATAGAAAAGTCTATTAGATTTATAATGATGTGCCTAAAGATGTGCTTTAACCCTTAAGTGCTCATGCAACCCAAAATGGTTCACCACCTAATATTCTCATGGGGTTTGCGACCCACTAGGTGGCAATCTTCGTGGATGAAGGTATGTATTGGTTTTAGGGTGTTGCATGCTATCATGTGAGCCAAAATAACATATATAAAAGTCATACTCCAAGCATGTAGGATTTTTGAGGGTTTGGAACTACCTATTTTGGGAGGTTATTCCATGAGCTACCCAATGTGTGTCAAGTGCAAATATAAAGCACATGTAACCTTTCTAGTTTGAAGCCCATATATTTCATCTAGCATGTCCAAATTGGGTGAGGTTTTTTCCCACCAAACAAGATGATGGATGTCCATGACTCCACCACATAGGTTTGGCAAACTTTGAGTGTTTAGGTCAAGACCTCAATCAAAGGGTAAATCTCCAAAATTGTCTTGATTTGGCCCTTCAACTTTGAAGGTGATGGACTTCATATAAATTCCAAATTTTTGGGAGGGGCTCACTTGACAAACCATATAATATATTTTGACCAAATCTAACCTACAATTTTTTTTTGCCCCGACCCAAGTGGGCATCAAACGGAAAATTTCAAATTGTTTTGGAGCCACCCCCTTGATGAGGACCTTATTCACATGTCAATCTGACCTTGCAGATGAGTCTAATTGACTCCAAATTTTCACATCAATAATACATGGTAGTGTAGTTCACATCTATATGGTTGAAATTGAATAAAACAAATTCTACCTTGCTACAAGACCGAAAATTCAAACATTGATGCTGGACCTACCTGAAAATGGAATGTGAACGTTTTAGCATTTAGGGGTTAAGCCACAAACGAGTGGAACCCATGTAAACCACAAGGGGTGTATGCTAAATGCGATGGTTAATGTATGTGATCTTCCCATCTCTTGCATCGTTTCACATGAATTGCAAAGAATTGGTGATGATTTGTTCTAGCAAGGGATCCTGGTCTAAGTGGATAGTCTATTACTAATATAGTTCTGATACAGATGCAACACACCATATTATGTAGACTTGTGCCCAGAATCAATTCCTGGACTTCATCACGACCATCCTCACAAGTTGGTGTGAATGTTGTTGAAGCTTGACTCTCAAGGAATCACTTATACGGACACTCCAGAGTGCGAGCACCTTATACTAAAGTTCAGCATGAACGAAACCCTGATTTATTTAATTATTTATTTTGACAATTATAAATTTCATAAAGAGACCAAAGCGATGGAGTTCAGACATTAATGATATCATGTGATTTGCATGTGAAAAATGAAAGTCAAGATCCTCAGCGTAAGCAAAATGTCCATAGCTGGTATACCTTACTTTGGGTGCATTCCCGTTGTGGAAAGAGAAGGTTGATGTCATCAAATGGACAACAATTATGGATAGGTTTTCCACCTTCTCTACCTTGTAATACAGGTTCTAGAGAGCTAAAAGTTTCACATTAACATCTGTAGCTGCTTCATAACAATGTTAATATGAAGGAATGAGAATTTGAGGCACTTTGCATGCGTCTGTAAATATGTGAGATAATTGAACTGATTTAGTGCTGTATATGCAACAATTGGTCTGTTATGGAGTTGAATAAATTGCAAATTGGCAAGTCCATGGTCCAAACTACATTGGAGCCTCCCCTCACTTGTCTTTGGCACTTGATGCTACACAATGGACTGCAACTTTTGCACATGGGTCATGTTTTGCTTCCACTTGGTTTTTATCTCTTGAAAATCATACTACATGTCAAAAATACCCCTGAAATAGGGATCCATTATAGGTCACAAAATAGGTGCACCTTGATCAAGTGAATTCAGGAGATGCCATCATGCCAGCCTAGTTTGAACATGCCCATTCCTCCACAGTTGGTGTTGCAATTGCCACGTTTCGTAAGTCCAACAAATTTGCTGCACAAATACATATAATAAGAGATTTGAGTTTACAGACTTGAGTGTTACAAAAGGGGCTTGAAATGAATGGAAACAAGTGAAACTGTTTCAATTGAGGCTCCTTGGCTATAATCCAGTTTCTGAGTCTTTTCTCACACAATTAATTTTCTTCTTCACAACAACTAGCACCCATTCTACATGCTGAATAACCTGAGATTGAGCCACATCAGTGCAAGTTAGTCAAACTTTTGACATCATGACCATTTCTCACAAACCAGACCAGTCCACACCACTGTGATTCACAGAAGACAACAAAAAGTGACGACACTACTATACGTTTTAGGTTTAATTTTAGGCAAGTTTCTGACTAAATCAAATCTCCACGTCATCTTTAAAAAGGATTGCAACCAATAATGTCATGTGGCAAAATTGCAAAAATAAATTCAATATGCCTACTCAGACCCCCAAGTAGAGTGGTTGAGGTAGAGTAGAAAATATGAAGTCAATTACAGAGAAAAGTTCTTGAACATGTTTATTGGTACAACCAGTAGAATGTACTTTAGAGCAGCACCTTCCCAACTTTTACATATGAAACACTTTATACCAGACAGAAGTATTAATAATTGCAATAAGCCGTGCAATTCATCACAGGTCGAGAAATGTGAGAAAACTTTGAATGCATTGTTCCAGGAGCCACCAAAATGCATAAATTCATGTGCTTGCCAAGCAAGAGTTGTTGCTGTATTCATTGTTATAAGGATCCAAATATGCATGCCGACTGTGTATGTGAAGTGGCTCACCGGAGTGGATCGCTTCGTTTGCAGCGCCACTTGCATCTGAAAGAACCGTGACTGATTTATAGTCATGTGCAACAGCATCGAATGCAGTCGCCCGTATGCAATTTGGGGTCTGAACACCTGCCATGCTCGCACCATCAATTGAATTTCAGTTGCCCATCAAGCCCAGACAGACAATTATTACTTCATCCATCATTATATCAGCCAACAGATCTTACACTTGAAGAATTAGGGCAAGACCAGTGCAAAGAAAGACATTGAAGGTATGCGGGCCTTGTGGTCTGATTTTGACACTTATATTTGAGTAGTGTCCGGCAAGGTTTGTAGATTGAAATGGACAACGAAAAGACGTTCAATATTAGATTCTAAGTTCAATATTGTACACAATTGGAAGGGCCTATGTATTAGCTTAGAGAGAAAGAGAATCTTCACTTTAACCTCTTATATCTTTTGCATCTCAACTTGAATTCTTAAAATTTTAGATGACGACCTGCCTGATTTGCAACTGCTAACCAGATAAGAGATTTCCATTTTGATCCAAACATCAAAATTGTCTGTGGAGTTGAAAGTGCCTACAATAGGGCCACATACCTTCAGATTTTACATTTACCATGACAAGATTAATCATGGAGACTCTACACATTCAGGTAGTTGAAAATTGAATGCAAGTCTCGGATGAGCACATACCAACAACTACGATGTGATCAATCCCCACACGGCGGAGCACAAGATCCAGATTCGTAGCAAAAAAAGCACTGAATCTCGACTTCACTATTTTGTGCTCTCCATCATGGGGTGAGAGGCCATCTACAAGGGCAGCGCCATCCGTGCCTCGAACTGTTGGTCCTGTTCTTCCATCATACAAGTGCTTACGAATGTGTTCGACATCCCTTCCAGTTTCGTGATGCTCGCGCACCACCTGTCAATGAATTGACTCAAAATCGATTGAATATTGGATTTGTTTCATAGCACATACATTAACAAAATGGACTACAGAATGCAACTGCCTGGTAAGCAGATCGTGACTTAATTATTTGAGCTAATTTTTCATACACCATCCGATCCTCCAAATTGTAATTGGTTTTCACAGTGGAGGTATATCTCCTATGTTCGCAGTACAATAGGCAATGATCGAAAACCGTTAAAGTTCACTTGTTAATGACAAACTTATTATGTCATGATTGTCAATCCATCCACTTAATATTTATTTGACATTTGAGACTTTGTATGCAACAAGCTCTCGCAAGAACAACTTCCTTGCCCCACCCTGTTACAGGAAGAATTGAAAGGGTGACAATTATTATTCTAAGACAAATGCCTATATTATGAAAGTAATAGGTTTCAATAAAAGCTATCAAACTCGTACCCAGACAACAAAGGCGCCTTTCTGCCGAGCAATATCCACAGCCTTCTGTACTGCAGGAATAACTGCTGGACCCCCGGGAACAAACAACGCGCTCTTTGGATCCAGAAAGTCTTTCTGCAACAACAATTTAACAAGGAAAATGCAAAACATAAGTATAGATTTCTCAGTATGATTAAGGGTTTAAGGTTTAGAGGTTCTGATGATCGAGGATTTCATCCCACAACGAATAGATAATTATAATACCTGCATGTCGATCACTAGCAAAGCCGTTCGTTGCCACTTTGAGTCTTTGGACACTCCATCGTGACCTGCTCCAGCCATTGGACCTAAACTCGGCAACCAAAATTCTTGATCACTGAAATTGAATCCTCAATGCAAGCCTGCAGCCAGTTGAATCCACAAGTTGATAAGAAGTCAGGTACCACTCCTCAAAAACATAAGTTAGCCCTCTATTTTAAATCATCACACGGGGTTTTGGTAACTTCTGAATTTCTTCAAAGAGAGGCATAAAGAGCGAGGTTAATTCAGGTAGAACACGTCATTTTCAAACACACATCTCTTTCGATCTGCACCAACATTTTGCAGGATGACTTTGTTCCTGCCTTTAGCATGGGAACATATCCTTGTAAGTATTGGTGTTTGAACCATGAAAAAAGAATCAAGAGAGATAGTTAATCCAAGGCTTTTAGTATTACATACTGAGTACAAAGCAATGATAAGGAAGCAAACAAAAACTAGGATGAAATAAAAACAATACACATGTGTGGCGATAGCCAAATGGTTGGCAATCCATATGACCACGGGACATCCCCACTGACTTCATCAGTTGAACCCAACAGTAAATCCTTTTCTTGAGTTTCTGCTACATCTCCGGAAGTACCAGGAAGACTCAAGCAAATTGCTGTATAGCATTGACCACAAATTCGACACAAGGAAATCAAGAGAGATAAGACAAAATCCTGAAGTGAAAAAAAACAAAAGCCAAATGCTTGGTTCACTTGAGAAAACACTCTATCCACTATACATTTTGGAACATTGGGAACGGCGAGGGCACATGGGTGTTGACGCGGTTCACTTGCGACGATGCGCGGACGGCGGGGGTTCAACGGTGGCATGTTGAGCGAAAGGCCTGGCACATTATTGAATAAGCACAGGTGCAACAGGCCGGATCGGCACAGGCCCAAACTAGTATTTTCTAAGAGGGCTTTGACAAAGCCTCCAAAGCCTTGATGTTTGTTTGAAACACATTAAATGGAGGGGTTCAAAATGGGAGTACCAACTTTAAAGAGCTCTAGGTCAACTCATGGGACGACGATTTCGCGTCGAAAGTGTGTACAGTACAGGCTGTACAGCGACCGCTTGTAGTCACAGCTCTGAATTCTAGGTCACATAGCAAGCTATCGTAATCTCATTTTGAAGAGGTAGGCGTTCTCAGAATTGCTTTCTCACCCTTTTCAGCGCTGAAACATCTTCAGCAAAAGAATCTTAAGTAAAATAGCCCTGAAATTAATTAGGTCACAACCTAATTCAACAGACTCTCAGACCGCAAGGAGTGACATAACCCTCGTTCCACCCATCAGTGCAATTTACATAGAAATCTCGACCATATACATAGAAATCTTCGAGAGATATGTTGAGCCGTAAAAACAAGGAGCCCACGAGAAATTCAGGCATGCTGTGGATTATTACTTCACCAAAGTGGGTTTAGGTAACTACAAACCTCGTCAAGAGTCGGTCTTCAACATAGAGAAGAGACTTAAATGAATGTAACACAAGGTTTTGCAACAACCCAAAATCTGGAACAGCAACACTTGATATTTTTGCACTCAAAAGTACAAAATCACTGCTAGGAGATGGTTTTAGGATAGCCAAATTGGCATAGAAATATCTACTTACAGTGCAGGTTGACAACAAGCACTCTGAGCAGCTGAATTTCAGCGACAGCAGCCAAATTCAGGCACTTGAGAAGCTGGATCCGACCCCACAGCAATTGAGAAGCCCTTCAATTCTTCTTCAATTGTGATGTGCAGTAGTATGTATCATTCTTGACAACCGCCAAGGCGATTCATAGCCAAATGATGTGCATTGACCCCAAAAAGTTCCTCCTCCCTCACTTGATAACTTATGATGGTTTCACCTCTGTAATTGTAAGGTTGCATTTCCAATGGACACTTGCGCATAATTCCATGGGGAAGGAATAAATAACCTGACATGTCCATTGGCTTTGGACAAGAGAGGCATCCCTAGATGTTTATGTTATGGTTAAATTTGTTGATTTATTAGCGTTGTGAGGATTTACTTAAGATTGGAAAGCAAGTAAGGTCTTAGGAATTGTGATAAGTTCTAGAAGACATTGGAGATGTGGTTATCTCTTGCTAATGTCCAAAGATGATAGAACGATGACAAGGCCTTCATCTTATCAAGATGACGGTGATAAGAATGCCTAAATTAGTCACATATGTGTTATTATAGATTTATGTGTTACATCTACGAGTGAGTAGATTTAGGATATTTTGAGTGAAGCTTCCTAATTAGTAGTATTTAAGGGCTCTCGGCGAAGAGTTCGACACCTTCTTCTAGTACATATGGTGAGTGATAGTGGGATGTAGGAAGTACGCTTAAGCATGATAGAGTTGAGTGTCAGAATTATGAGCAGAGCTTGTATTAAGGCCTTGGCCTTGAGGATTTAACAAAGGTGAGAGCTACATCTATTTCCGAAAGCTTTAAACATGTGATTCTCTCTCTCATTATACCATTTCACTCTATGTCAAAAGGCATGACATTTCCAACGTACTTTCGACATTTGCTATATATATAGTATGTATATGGGGAGTTTACAAGCTTGTCCAATTTTTGGCCTTTATTTCGGAAACTCATTCAGCAATTTTCAAAAGCCACTCAGTTGTAATTGAACCTTGGTTAATTTTTTCAACTGAAAGCCTAAGTTTCTATTGGTCTACAAGTTATACTCTTAAAGTTTGTCAAATCATTTAGTTAAAAAAATTGAAAATTTCTATTTGCTCATAGCTTAATTTGGTGTTGTAATAATCAATCTTACCTCAATCTCAACACTTCAAACTAGAATTTAGAAATTTCATTCTACATGCATTTGAATTTACAAGAGGGGGTAGAGTATTGTTTCCCACTTGCTTCTGAACTTCATAATGCTGGAGAAGAACTTTCATATTTGTCACACCCCAAGAATTCAAACCAACTCTCCTTGATGGCATGTTAGAGGGATTTAAAACTTTAAATCAAAAACAACATCATTGTCTTGAAATCTAGTCTCTCAAGCATTGCAAATAGCTTGAGCATATGATTACAAAAAAGCCAAAGCCTCTTCGAAATCAACGCCACTAGGATTCCTATTATAGAATGATACCTAGCACCTCTAATTTCACTTGGTAGCCTTTGCAAATATTCACTTGGGGGGGGGCAAAGTCTAGTATAACATGGTAGTTTGTGTTGGAATTGAATGTCTCGTGGTTTAGGTCAGTATTCTCTATAACATACAACATTCTAATTTTTTTTCAATTTTCATCATAACCAAAGATCCTATAGTAGTTACATCAACATATTTGTGTTGGGAAACTTTAAACAAAATACCTAGACTTTTTAAGCAAATCAACTAAGAAATAGAGAATATGTATGTATGTATGTATGTATGTATGTAAAATTTCTTAATTTGTTGAAAAGAAGGACATATATTCTATCTTTTTTCCTTTGAATAATCCCTACAAAAAAGTAAGTACAAATGCCAATGTATCACACAAGGTAGAAATGACATTAGACCTAAATAACCATATGATTTTATGTAATCATTTTTAAATTCCTTTTAAAGCTCTTGAATATTATTTTTTTCTTCCCAAACTTCTTAAAGTTTTTTGCTAACAAATTAATCATTTTATCAATCTCTACATATACATCTTTACACTATCTACATTGAGTAGCATCTAAAAAAGCTAAATTTAATTTGTGAGCAATGCAATGAACACAAAGGATGAAAGGATTTTTCTTCCTAAGTTTACTAGCAACTCCAATTCTATGTCCTATCATAGTTGGGCAACATTCAGAACCAAATGCTACACAATTTTCAAAATCCAATCCCCATTGGCCAAATGCCCCTTTCTAAAGATTAAAAAATGATCCCAACATTTTTTCTTACCCTTAGGCACCTCAAGAAAACCCAATAATACTATGACACACAATCCTTCTTCAACAAAAGTCCCAAATACAACAACATGCCCAATTGCACTTACATCAGTGTTCTCATCAATCATCTTCCTAAAGAATTTCGAATCTCTAATTCTATCAATATTTTTATTTTTTATTTTTTAATGTAGCACGTTTGAAATACAAAACAATAATTCAACACATGACTTTTCATAATAGTATAATGACTCGATTTTGGACGAGTTACATGTCTAAGTAAATTACACAAGGTTAGATATTTGAAAAATGGAATTGTTTCTTCACCCAAAAAATAAACTGCTATAAATAAATTTGATAGTGCTCTATCACAAGTTGTAGTTGCCTCTTCGATAACTTGTTCCATTGCTTTCTCTCCTATGTACTCTTAATGTCGAGAGGACAAGGAAACGTAACACCTCGGACCGTGAGGGATTAAAGAGTTGACTAAGAAGTATGACCAAGGATGATCATGAGGTTGAGAGATACTTATGAGTGGAATGGAATGTCAATATGCTGAAGAATTGAATCAAGTATAAAGGATTTAGTAATATGGTGGAATGATTGAGTGAGGATAGAAACATCTCCGTATGATCTAATGAGCAAGGGTGCTTACTAGTCGATGTAAATCATTGGTGGAATTTTGTAAAGGCAATGGTCTCCAAGTAAATAAGAAATGGATCAATGAGAAACTGAGAGAAGTAAGAGAAGATTGTCGTTGTAGTATGTAGGGGGTTCTAATTGACTATATGTATGAAGTCTTGGGAGCCAAAAGTCGAAGTTGAACATGCCATAGTCTCAACCAAAAGGATGAGCCTTGGTGGGATCATGTAACCTTTGGAAGGACTAAGTGATGAAATATTAGGATGGGAAAGGCCATTGATTGTTGAGGCGAAACAATTTTTAAACAATTAATTTTTAGAAGAAGATTATTTGAAATGCATGGAAATGAATGATAGATTTGTCAAGTTAAAGTATTAAAATAAGAAAGAAATACAATAGTTGGAAAATAAAAAATCTATGGTCTTTTAACTCTAATGATGTGTAGGATTAGAGTGTTGCTTGGAACAGGTGGACGAAGTGGCTAGAAATCAATAAAAGACCATAGCCTTACAATTGTTTCATATCAAAGGAATAATTAAAGAATATTGTCATCCTTGGGTGAGAACCGTACTGCCATTTCAAGTTACATTAAAAATGATTAATCAAAAATAGACAATTGACTATACCAAAGTGCCCTTGGCTTTGGTAAGAGAATAAAATGGGATGCTTTATGCAAGACTATTGTCGATGGTTGTGCCTATGTGTGTGCACTGCACAAGGTCCAAGTCCAATGAACCCACTGCCAGACTATTGATTAGATAAATAGAGTGAGGTGTGTGATAGTCACAAATGCATGTATTGAAGTCGAGAGAATCCACACACCCTTTGTTTGTATAAATGAATGAATTGTCAACCTAAATCCTAAGCCATTTGAAATAGACTTAAAATTGTCCCAATTAAACTTATCTAAGACACCTAGACAATACAAGAATCACCCCTGAAGTCTCCCCTTAGTGTTTCCTAGGTTTTTTATCTTATCCAAAATCTAAACTACAACTACCGTGTCCATTCTTGTTAGGGTTTGCATTTTGGGTTCTAAGTTCTACAAACTAGAAAGTTCTAGGGCGCTCATGGGCTCCCTTGAGATTTGCTCTCTGGATTGTGGTTAAGTTATTGTGCTCTTGTCTTTGTTTGTTTGATGCAATCGTGAGGTACATGCTATGAATAAAAAAAATGTTTAATGACTTTCTCCATTGGAAAGTGAAAGTGGATATTATATGTAATAAAGGCCTATTTAATTCAAGATTTATATATTGTATAGGTAGTGGAGGCAATTATCACATTAAATTGTAAAGCTTAGCATAAATACATGAGTCCATTTTCTAGCATGATGTTTGTACGTAGTCATTTTTTTTTCTCTATTAACTTCTCTTATACATAATGACCCATGTGTGTCAATTAAATCTCCAATGAAGCCCCCCCCCCCCTAGATACCAACTTAGCAATTTTGATTCCTACAACTCAAAAGACCAAACAAAGCTTAAAGCGCTTAGGCCCAAAGCCTCAAGCCCACACTGAGAAAACGCGTGAAAATATGAAACAATCCACCACAAACAACGTATTTAGACTCAAAGACCAAGGCTGGACAAGGGATTAAATTTTGTTGTGTGTCAATGCATGGCAACTAAAGAACTAAGTTTGGAGAAAGAACGTCATTTCCATGACCAATTAGTGTGACTATAATCAATTTATAATCGCCCCACACCTCCAGTAATGCACGGGATATGCCCACGTGGAAACTTGAAACTACTTTGATGATAGAATGGGAAAGAGTAAAAATATAAGTAGCTTTTAGTTAACCTATCTATAAGCTTAAATATTTTATTATTATTATTATTATTATTATTATTATTATTGTCCAAACTCCAAAACAATTGTGGTATTTGCTCTGTGTTATGTAGAATGCTAATAACAAAAAAAATTAATATATATATATATATTTCGTCATGACTCTAGTTCTCTTATAAATTTTTCTGTCTTCAAATTCTCATGAAAATTTGCGGCTTGTTTGGCAGGTTTTGCTAAAGAGCTTTAGCATTAAGGGCTCAAAGAAGAAAACTTGTTTTCTTCTCTCGTGATTCAATAAGTATTTGAATCGGCAAAGAAAAAGTTTTAAAAAATGCCTCAACTAGATCAATTTACGTATTTGACGCAATTGGTTTGGTTATGTGTGTTTTATATGAACTTTCATGTATTATTATATAATGATCTATTTCCTAAAATAAGTCGCATTCTTAAATTACGAAAAAAACTTATTTCGCATCAAAATGTAGGCACAAAGCTAGGCAATTACAGTGTTGAACAAGATGTTGTTTTCAAAGAATGCTTTGACACCAATATATCCTATCTGTACTCAGGTTTATCTGAAGCATCCAAGTGGTGTAATGAAATGGTAAAAAGCTTAAATGCTAATCAATTCAAAAAAATGAATAAATCTTATGTTTATGTAATTAAATCAATTCCTCATAAATTTAGATTACATTGCTTTGGATTGAAATTCTTCCCAAACTCTTTAGGTATTATAAGCACATGCAATTTTATAATTTATCAAAATATAAGAGTTAAAAATTATTATTTATGGATGGTGTGGAGAGGAATGTTGTTTGACTAAATGGTGTTACTAATTCAAGACATTTATGAGTGAATATTCCATAGGATAATTTACATAATGATGATAAATATTGATGTACCAAGTTTCATTCAATCATAATGTGAATTGCATTTCTATGATTTTTAAAAAAAATTTAATCTCAAAATTGGGACCAAGCCATTTGACATTATAGGGACCAAGCCTTGTACAATTTGCATGAATGTCTTCTCACTACATGAATTGTGATTCCTTATCATTGGTTCTCTTCCACTGGTTCTATGCTATCTGCCATTTTAATAAATCATAAAATTATCTAGTGAAATACAACCAATGGCAAGACGGCAAGATCATGGTATTGTCTGGAAATGCTTACTTGTAACTTTTGGGGCAATACTAATTCTATGAATTCCTATCTTTCCAACTTTAGTTGTGAACAAAAGACAAGTAAATAGTTTTCATCACATGTATTTAGTGTAAAACTCAATGGCACTAAGGGTAGGTTGCATGCCCCTTTTACACTAGAGAGGTTTGGAGATTCAAAAAGAAGTATTGAAACTCATTGATTATGCATATTCTTTCACTCAAATCCATTTTACACTCAAGATTTATATTTATGAGGGTTGAACCTTCTACCATGCTTATGGACGATTTATATTGATCATGTCTCGTTTTCTAAGTCCCATTTATTTCAAGTAATATGACAGGTTGTAACAAACCTCCCACAAGTTTGCCACCAACTTTCACAAGAACAACTATCAAACAAAATGATGAGTTGAAGAACTCCGTTTATTTTCCTTATAGCGTCTAATTACAATGATGAACCAAGTAAGACTTAGTCTAAGCTCAACCACCCGACCATAGGAGAGAGACAAAAAAATCCTCTCTCCTCCTCCGAGCTTCCTTATATACCAAAGGCACTACTTTTACTTGCTATTTTCACATATAGTAAAAATATTATATTCATAGCTCTATCTTTTAGTTCTACTATGAATCTTCTATCTTTGGTTCTTCTAGAACCTTCTTCCATCTTTCAACTCAATCATATTCCTCCAGTTAGAACTATCTAATTCCAACTGGATTCATCCATCCCTTCTTCTAGTTGGAATTATCTAATTCCAACTTGATTCATCCATCCAATCTTCTAGTTGGAACTGTCTAATTCCAACTAGGCTTATTTATCCATTGAGAGTTGTCTAGCTCCAATGAATAGCATTCATCTTTCTAATTATGGAGTGGTTTAACTCCAGTGCACCTCATCAAGAGTAGTCTAAGGGCCACTTCACACACAAGGCTGAAGGCCCCTGACCATGGCAATGTAAGAGCTCTCATTGGACGAAAAGGTGGAGACCGTCCAAGTTCACTTCACACTAGGAGGTGAAGGCCTAAAGGCCCAAAGAAAAGTTCGTGGATGAAAAGTCTACATGGAGTCCTACATGGCAAGTTGTGGATAAGGGTGCATGGTCTACCGGAATTTGCGTTCGGCCCACCTCCAAGAGGTAGGCTTGACGAAAATTCCGGGAGACCATGATTTTTTTAATATTTTTCCAGCAAGACAAATTTCAGGGCAGATTTCAAGGAAGATTCCAAAATAGATTCTAGGATAGATTCCAAGACATACAAACACCACCAAGTAATTCTCTTAAATTGATAAAGTTTGAGACATATTATATTAAACCAAATCCTCCCCTCTTTTTCCGCCAACAAAATATGCAATGGTCCCGCAACATGGTCTATTCTCACTTCACACTATGCTTGAGGGCCCGTGACTACATAAAACAACTTTCCCAACACCCATGGTACGGCCTTTGGATGAGAGTCAAGGGTCCTCACCATTACAAGGTCACGGCTCTTGGCTCATGTGTGAAGTGGCCCTAGCTCATGTGCACATGTTCTCAATATGGAATGGTCTAATTCCAATGCACTAAATGTGGAGTTGTCTAACTCTAGTGCACATGTTGTCAATTTGGAGTTGTCTAACTCCAGTCCATCCATCTTCAACTGGGAGTTGTCTAGCTCTTGTCATCCTCTACTTACACACTGATACATGTGATTAGAATATTCAATCATCCATCAATATTTCTAATTACATCACACAGGTGAAGAGCGAATTCCCCACAAAATGGGTTCACAGTAGGTCCCAATTCCTGAGAATCAATATCCTATATGATAACAACTATAGTCTAAAGCCAAATGATTGCCAAGGCTCATGCATTGGCTTGTCATGAATTCCCCCATGGTATCTCACTTTGAGCATGACCACTTACACTTACTCACACTATTGAGAGCTCGAGGTTTGGTGAAGCTCTCAATAGTTTCACTTTTGGATGAAGCTTGTCAAATCCAAGCATCAAACTCCTGGAAATGTCAAGTTCAAGATCCCAACTCAAGCTCTAGCGCAAAGAGGGCTTTGGCATACAATCAACACTTCCTCTACTAGAAAAAAAAACACATTGGTAATCTTGCATAGATATGAATGTAGAACTCATTCTCCTTATACCGATCATGGGCCAATTCTACTATATCTAACCATATCAATGTTCTCTCAACATTGTTTTAACAAAATCATTATTTCAATATAAGGAACAATTAAATTTGAACGACTTGATGACATCCCATTGCCAAAGATTATTTCGATAATTCACCCAATTCCACACTTTGTTGCAACTTTCAAGCGAGAGAGAATTATCACACATGAATGTACCTCTCATTCAATGATCCAACATAAAAAACTCGACCCTTATACGTTTGTGGCCAATTCATCTCATATGACTCGAACATGACTGATTCGGGGCCTTTAAAATCGACTCCGATGTCAAATCAGCTCAAAATAATCATCTCTAGACGGTTGCATACTAAGGTAGAAATACCCAGACCAGTTAACTACCTTCTACCCATGTAGTAGACCGCCGTCAGAATAGTGAAGTGCCATTTCTGAAACTGATCATGGCGAGGTTGGCCACTTCAATGCGTGTACACTTGGTTTAGCCAAATTTAATCATGTTTAATGTACTCATGAGTTAACCGGTTTAGGTGATGTTCTGTATGGAAATGTGGATTACCGTGTTCGATGTGAGCAGAATCTAGAGAACGAGTAGGGGTTTGACAAACTTTCCACTTTGAAAAATTGTAGAAATTTTTTGTACAGGGCAAAAAAATATGAACCAACTTGCATTCTTCATGAATCCTTCTCGTCTATCTTGAAAAATTATCTCTTGATTGTAAGACCATATCTTCAATGCGAATCACCTTATTTTCACGGGTTATGGTATTTCTACCTTATTCCAGGGCTTTTATGAACTTGGATGAACGAGGGGTGATAAATCCCTCTCTCCACTCTTGAGTGCTCATGCATATGAACAAGGGTTGGTGATACTACTGTATTATGTGCATGTCCTCGCACTTCTGATCATTGGCACTGATGTATGGGGCAGGATGACATCAGTGCATCTTTTGCATGTGCAAGAAGATGGAAAGCAAGGCTTGTGCCAGTGTCCGGGGAGATTTTCGGGCACGACTGGTCGAGGTCCCAGTGTTTCTGAGCCCAACTGGACTGGTTACAGGCTAACCTCGTTAATACAACACTTGTTTATACGACACCCTCGATATTACGACACACTTTTGCGCGACCAAACTTTTCAGTTCAAAACTCCCTCTTTTATACGACTACGGCACTCGATAACGCAGCATTTAGAACCTCCGTTTTGTCATATTAAAGAGGTGGGTAATGCTAAAATTCTTTTCATCTATGTTATGTACATCTAAAACACATCTATTTTCACTTGGGAACTATTTGGGAACTTCACTTACCATTGGGAACTTAATGAGAATTAGGGTTACTAGTGCAAAATAGACATGGTTAGGGTTAGAGTGGCCTCCTGCCTAGTATGTCGCTAAACGTCATGCATCATTGTTGTCTAGTTTCTTATTAGAGAACTCTTTATATTTTAGTGTTAATGAAATTAAGAGTTTTCAAAAGTTAGTAGGGAATTTAGATAAGATGACAATTGCTAACTTGGGTAGGCAACACCAGAGATCTTTGGACTCCTATTTCAAGAGTTCTTGAGAATATTTGTATTTGTTTGGAGTTATAAGTTATTATTTCATACCATCTATATTGCTTAAACTCGTTGTTTATATTTTTAAGCTCATATTACTGATGTTTTTGTATTCCCTCAATAATACGACAACTTTACGCCATTTGTCATATTAATGAGAAGACGACACCTTGATAATACGACTTTTTTTTGTGTTTCCCAAATGTGTCATACAAAAGAGGGAGAACAGTACATGTTGCATCGTTCGGTTTTGCTTTATCAATTTGAGATATATTCTGTAAATCCCTCTAAAACGATGACTAATTTTCCTGACGTCTTCAACTTCAACTGGTCACTTCTCAAACTCAACCAGTTCATCTGCAACGAGCGGCTGCTTCTCCCTGTCCATTGGCTTGTGTGGTATCACTGAAGTGGAGACAGGGATTTGTCATGTGATTTACAGCAGTGCAGACTAAACCAAGAAGTCCATCTATTACAAGGTATACAGGCTTAACTCGGAAACATCTATATTTGAGTGGTGTGTAGTTTGGTGTGGATCCAAGGACGGATTGTATCATCACATGTGATGGAAACAAATAATTCAAGTCTTATGTTCACGAATAAAGTTGGAAAGAAAGGATTTGCAGAAAGCCAGACTCAAAAACCAGAAAATACAAAATGTAGGATGGGTCCATTATTCATCTGAAGTTGATTCATTAGCCCTAATGATGTTCTTCCATGCCACAAAACATAATGTAGCAAAAGGAAAAGAGAAAACAGAGTCTGCTTTATGACAGAAAATAAAGTGTTTCTTGGCCACATGGCTCTAGTGCAAACTAGTGCAAAATTGAGAACTCTTCTTAGTGTGCAAGTTGCAGATTTATACGTGTGCACAATCCTTCTCAATTGCAACAACCTATCCTTAAAGGCTTATACATGGATAGACATAACAAAGGCCTCGAACATATGCAACAACTCCTACTCTCCCATCACCATACTTGATGGACACGCCTCATTAATGGTAAATCTTCCCCTAATACCTCCAATAACAACACCGTCCTTCACTGCCTACTCTTTTGCATATGCCTCTCTACCCAACACACCTGCCTAACTCGCCTTTGGCCACACAACTTCTCATGGAAGGCCTCCAAACCCATAATTTCTTTCCCACATAACCCACCACAATGGTCAAACTCCACTACATTGAGTTCACCTATTGGCATGACCATTTCCAAGAAACAATTGCAAAACGGAAAATTGACAAAAACACCCCACTCATTGCTGCCATCACCATTAGCAAATTTAGCCATATATTGTTGTTACCTTCATCTAGCGACGAGGAATCCACACTTTCACCCTTAAAACCTTATTGACCATTTCAAAGTTCCCTATAGGCACATAAAAACAATGCAAACCCAACTACACACCACCGCCATTTGCTCCCTCTTTGCCATTGTCCTCAACAAAGACTCTAAACCAAACCCCACAATACTTCCTAAAAGTGCTCCTCCCACAACACCCCCCCTCTTTGGAATTAGCATCAAATGCCTCAAATTAGTCTAGGCCTTAGGGGGACACACTTGAGATGAATAGACCACAAACCTATGAGGGCCAATTTTTTACTAGACCTCCTTTACCTTGGTACCTTGTGGGCACTTGACTAAAATAGGCGAACGTTTCAACTTGGCCTTTCTCCCCATGGGCTTAAATAAAGTGATGATCCGATAGGAGATTGTTTTATTCTCCACTTCTTCATTCACCCATTGAATAACAACCATTCCTCTTTATTATAAATGTTTGTTGTGACTTGGCCATTGTGACTCGTGGCAAGAAAATGAATAAATAAATCATAGTGATTGTCAACCGGAGGGTTTTGGTTGGTAATTATCCAAAAAGTGTAGCCAAAAACCTTTGGTTGACAACCAAAAGGATTTATTCATGCATTTTCTCGCCATGAACACAATATTCAAAATTTTGAGAGAGTGGGATCCTCTCAAAATAATATTGTCCATTTGTCAACCTAAAAGTCATGTTAGGTTGATAAATACTAGATTATACTTCAGACGTGTAGTTTCCATTAAAATGAGAGCATGTTGGGTTGGGGAATCGACTCATTTAGGTTGAGTCGACCTAAATCAGGACAACATGTTTGTCAATTTAGGTTGAGTCGACCTAAATGAGGAAATATGTTTGTCAATTTAGGTTGAGTCGACCTAAATGAGGAAAATATGTTTGTCAATTTAGGTTGAGTCGACCTAAATGAGGAAATATGTTTGTCAATTTAGGTTGAGTCGACCTAAATGAGGAAAATATGTTTGTCAATTTAGGTTGAGTCGACCTGAATGAGGAAAATATGTTTGTCAATTTAGGTTGAGTCGACCTAAATGAGGAAATATGTTTGTCAATTTAGGTTGAGTCGACCTAAATGAGGAAAATATGTTTGTCAATTTAGGTTGAGTCGACCTAAATGAGGAAATATGTTTGTCAATTTAGGTTGAGTCGACCTAAATGGTCAATTTTCGGCAACACATCACTCCGCAATTTACGGTGGGAAATCAAATGTTTTTTTCCTTGAACTCTACAACTCTCCAGTGGTTTTCACTTCATTCTTGGATTAATAGTTTGCTTTATGTACTCCCAATTCACTGGAAAACTCTCAAAATTTTGAATATTGTGTTCATGAGTCATAGTGGCCAAGTTGCAACGGATGGTTGTAATGGACAAGTTTTCTTCTAGTGTCCACGGTCATTTCTCAAACTCAACTGACCCATACATAACTAGGGGTTGGATCTCCTTGTCATGGCAAAAACACTCAAGTCTTAGGCACACCCTCACACCTAAGGTAGCTAACCCATTCCCGACCACCACCCCCATTTTATAGCTTAGGCCAACCTAAATTTGTGCACCACAATATCAATCTTTGATCATTGCTAATATGTCATGATCAAAATCCAACTTAGTCAAATGTCAACGGCTAAGCTGACAACTAGGCTTAGATTACTAGTATATTTAGGTGCCACAATTAACGATTACGCAAATCAAGTGTTCTTGGCTTTATAACTGATCAATGATCAACAAGAGGGTAGCCTATATCACGAGTACAATCGAAGAGAATATTCACTTACAAAATTCATAATAATTTGGTTATTGCAAAAAACATTATGAAAAGTATGAACTGCTTCTTATTCCTATTTCTCCACATGAGAATTTTTTTTCCTTTGATCATACCTAAATTGTAGATGTGCTAAATTGCTATACTGGTCCGGAATGGGTTAGCTATAATAAATATAAATAAATATAAATAACGCCGGGATTTAGTTTATACCCAAACGTGAATGGGAGCCCATTCCTCTGTACCATGTTCATGTTTAACCAAGCGTCACAATAAGTGTACTTCCTCCCTCTCGGAAGGTGGGCTCCTGTAGTAAGCATGGAACCTAACATCTAGGGGGGAGGTCTACGGGGGTTGTTTATTGTCTAGTTTCCTTTTATTTAGTATAAGGTATGTGAGGTATTTAATGGCATTTTGGTGTAATTGTTTCATAAGTGTTTTGATCTCATTTTTGGGTTGGGTCAGCTACCTTAACCTAGTAGAAGATTATGTATATGGTAAGTACCACTAAAGTGTATTCAGGTTCCAGTGAACGTATTTCCTCCAAAATGGCGGCTGGGGATTCGTGGCACTCACTAAGGAACATCCATCCAAGATATCATGGATGAAGTGGCTCCAATAAAAAAAGCCCCCCTATGGGGTTGAGGGCTGATTCATTCAAATGTGACATCACTAGACTAATTCGGGGCCTTTGACTCTATTTCCGGAATCAAATTGCCTAAAAATAGCCATTTAGATGATTTCTGCGTTTTTTTCATCCACATGGATGATTATACTTGAGTGCCACGAATCCCCGGCCCAAAATGGCCATCCAAGATAGATAGATAGATAGAAACTCCGGTCCCTTTTTAGCAAGGGGCCGGCGTGAATAAAGTGTCCGTTCATAATGCCAATGACCCGATGCCCACCGGACAAGGGGACATTGGGACAATACTACTCTCCCCTTTCGAGGATGGACACTATAGTGACTATACTAGTTCCTAGCTAGCCACAAGTGCCTTGAAGATACCGGACATGGTATCCCCCCAAAGGGCTTTGAGGTACCCATACAACAAGGTCCAAGGACCCCCCACCATAGTTGGGTGGACTAAGGTGGTGAGCACCACGCCGGCATGGGGAATAGAACCCACAACCTCCTCATTGGGGGCCATGAGCCCTAACCACCAAGCCAAGGCCCGTGGTGCCTTGGCCATCCAACAAACAGTCGGACCCTACAAGGGGGTCATGACTCATAGTGTACATATAAGCCTACAGTCTGTCAACATGCTTCAAGTTGTGAATGCGGAAACTTTACTAAGTTGTAACCTCGTTCACCCTCTATATTACGACCCATTTTTGCGAGACCCACCTATGTAGTCCAAAACTCCCTCTTTTATACGACTACGACACTTGATAATGCGACATTTGGAATCTCTGTTTTGTCATATTAAAGAGGTAGTTACTATTGAAATTCCTTTCATCTATGTTATGTACATCTAAAATACATTCATCATCACTTGGGAACTACTTGAGAACTTCACTTATCATTGAGAACTTAATGAGAATTAGGGTTACTAGTGTAGATGTGGATGACGTTGCTCCACCTATAATAAAGCTTAGTGATGGTAAACGTCATGCATCATTGTTGTCTAGTTTCTTATTAGAGAACTCTTTATATTTTGGTGTTAATGAAATTATTAGTTTTCAAAAGTTAGTAGGGAATTTACTAGATAAAATGACAATTGCTAACTTGGGTAGGCAACACTAGAGATCTTTGGATTTCAAGAGTTCTTCAGAATGTTTGTATTTGTTTGGAGTTATAAGTTATTATTTCATACCATCTATATTGCTTAAACTTGTTGTATATATTTTTAAGCTCATATTACTTATGTTTTCGTATTCCCTCGATAATACAACAACTTTATGCCATTTGTCATATTAATGAGAAGACGACACCTTGATAATACGATTGTTTTTTGTGTTTCCCAAACGTGTCACACTAAAGAGGGAGAACAATACGTTAATGTGCCACTCTGGATAACAACGTACCGGGGAAAGGTCGTATGCGAGCAAAGAGCGGAGAGCAGAGGCTGAAGAGCAGAAAATAGACATTTGGAATGTCATTTTAAGATGAATCAACTCCTATAACCGTGGAATTTTTTGACAACTTCATTACTAATTTAAACTTTTTATATGTATAACTGTGGATTTTCAATCTAAAAATATAATCTTTGTACATGTTTCCACCGCTTTGGTTTAGGGTTTAGGGTTCATCACAATTTCTATGCATCAATTAGGGCTGACGTCATGATGATGTCAAAGTTCAAGAGCCGCGCATCGGCCTTCACTTATATATCTCAATATCTTTTATCCATTTTCCTTTTAAGAATCAAAATTTATGTGATTGTTCATTTGTCACTGATCTCTTTTATTTATTCACTAAATGGTTAACATCCATGCCCAATCAATCTTAAACTATTTTTTATTTACATTAAAAACTTCTCAAAGACTTATTATCTTCTATGTTCAATTCTTATTTTTTTTTATTAACAATGATTTATCCCTTATAGAATCCTAATTCTTTTGGTTGTTCAATTGTGAATCATCCCTTCTATTCATTAACAATTTTGTTAACATTTATGCCCTATCATCTTTAATTTTTATTTTCCTCACTTCTCAGTCTCAAAGACTTGTTACCTTCAATTTTTTTATCTTATCATTTTTTTTTCCATTTGCCATTTCTAATTTTATAAAAAAATTTATCCATTGTCCATTGTTTTTTTTGAATTTACTTTCTTGATTTTTTTTTCTATTCTTTTTCCTGTTGAGAAAACTCATTTTTGGGTTGTTTATTTGTCAATGATCTCTTCTAAAGATTAACTCTTTGGATAACATCAATGCCCTATCTATCTTAATATTCATTTTTTTCTCTTCTCATGACTTCTCATGACTTCTCAAAGACTTCTACTCTTTAATTCTTTGTTGCTTATTTTCATTTTTACAGCCATACTAACTTTTTCTCTCAAATTCATGCTTTTTCTCTCAACTTTCAACTAATGCATGCTCAACATTTATATCTCCTACAATGTCTAAGTAACGACATGATCGAACCCCTCGATATGTCAAGGTCAACATCCAAAATTTATGCATGAACATGATTTTGTTCTTTGGGTGGAACTCAACATTTCATTGAGATGTTGCCCCCAAAATAAAAATCAATGTCGTTATGCAAAATAAAAATTCTCAACAACATGAGCACCCAGAAGTTGGTTTCAAATATGATTGTAATTTTTTTAAAGGCTTGACAAATGGCCCCATATAAACTTTCCAAGTTATAACAAATGGCTTTGAATGAAACAAAATGGAAACTAAATTTGGTCACAAATCCTTTTTTCTTGCAATTGATTTGCAAATGGCCCTTGTAGCACTTCCTAGGGCTTGCAAAAGGATTTTTACAAATCTCCAAAAACTTGAAATTAGTCACCTTGTTGCTGAGGGTACAAATATCAACATTTGGATAATTTTTAATTTCTCTCACAAGTTCTTCTAATTTTCTCAAATAGTTTACAAATGGCCCTCACGTTGCTTCCCAAAGACTTTCAAAGTGATTATGAAAATCTCCAAAAATTTGAAATTACCTACCTCATCACCAAGGGTACAGTGGGTACTAATGTCAACGTTTGGATAACATTTGATGCATGTGACAACTTTATTTGTTTTTCTTAAAAAAAATCAAATGGCCCTTTGAATCACTTCTCAGGATTTTTAAAGTTATTTTGACAAATCTCCAAGAAATTGAAATTTGTACCTACAGTTCCAAGGATACAAATATCAACATTTTGGTAACTTTAAATTTGACTCAAGATTTAGTTTATTTCTCTCAAATGATTTATACTTGGTCCTTGTAGGGCTTTCAAAATGACCTTGAAAATCTCAAAACTTGAAATTTGTATGTTGGTGCCAATGATACAAATATCAACATTTGGGTAACCTTGAAGATAGCTCAAAATGTCATTTATTTTCTACAAATGCTTGTAAATGGTGTTGTCAAAACTTCCGTATAGGCTCTCATGGCATCGTGTTGTAATTAGCCGAACATAGAATTAGGTTATTTTGTAAAGAGGCAACCACATCTATTGTATGTAATTTCTCTCAAAAACATATAACTCATGCATGTTTCATGCGAGGGTTTAGGGTATGGATGTACCATAGGCAAAGATTGATGATAGTTGTAATTCAGTGGTAAAAATGAGATTAACACAGTTTGAAAATATAAAAGTAGCCATTACAATGGCTCTCCAGATTGGAGATATGATTGACTGGTTGAGAAAAAATAAATGAGGTCTATTCACTAATAGCCTCATCATCCACATAAATCAAACCGTTACCAACAAAGCCGGTGGATAGAGAAATAGAACCACCAACAAAATCACTAGGGCTGGCTTGAGTGTCAGTCAAGCCGATCTCAAAATCAACATCTGCAGCAACATCTAAGAATTTCAAAACACGAGGGTTATACTTCGGAGAGGCATTTGACTGGAGAGATGAAGATGCTTGTAGTGCTTGCAGCTTAGCAAATTTTTCTGCATACGAAAGGAGTGTCCAACTCTTAGCTGGACTAGGATAGTCTCTGCAATATTGCAACATTTTAAAGAGTTTAGGCACAAGTGATATCATGGTTCTTAGAAAACTATGAATATTGACCAATGAAATAGAAAGAGTAAGTGGTACTTACTTACTCAGAGTCCTCAACACGACGCCGCTTCACTGCAGCAACCTTCTTTGGCTTCTTTGCAACTGGCACAGGGGCTTGAGGAGGTGGAGGAGGTGGAAGTGGTGGAGCAATAGACATCAAAGGCTGAAGAAGAGCCCCAAACAACTTCTTGTCACTCTCCAGGCCCAGTATGTGCCTGCCAGTACTCACGAATAGAATTGCCTACAAAGAAATCAACAATTTGTAATAAGTACCATATTCACAAAGTGATTAGTTTGAATTCAGATCAAGGATGAGATTCACTAGTAGAAAACATGGCAAAAAAGAACCGCAATCGTTTTCCCATTGCGGTTCTTTTGACCACCCTGATCTGCAGTCACTAAACGACTGCAGATTTGTTTTTTTGGTTTGCCAACTAAAATTTTAAGAATTTGGGGACTTATAATATACCGTTGGAAAGGTCTTGAAAATATCTTTCCAACGGTATATAACATGCCCCCATAATCTCAATATTGCAGTCGTAAAACCAAAAAAACAAATATGCAGTCGTTTAGTGACTGCAGATCAGGGTGGTCAAAAGAACCGCAATGGGAAACGATTACGGTTCTTTTTTGTCATGTTTTCCACTAGTGAATGAAGTGAAATTCATACCAGTGGCAACTGCAACATCAATAATCAAGTCCCCGACTGTGGTTAGAGCCATAATGAGGCATGAAAAGAAGTACTCATCCTTCTCTCTTGGGCCTCTCCACAGTCGAGCACCATCCATGAGTGGATTGGTGCAAAAATTAATCAATGTATTGTTGAGGCCAACGTCCACACCCTGCGCCACCAACTCTGGTACATAACGAATGGAAAATGTAGAAGTCCAAGACACGGAATCCTCGGGCCGCGAAATCCGCGTGAGAAGAAGGATATTGAATCTGTTCGTGGTGGTATTGGGAATCCTTGCCGAGCTAATGGACAAGAAATTGACCCCCATCCATTCCTTGCACACGGCAAAGCCAAAAGAATCATAAAACCTCTCAATATCCTCAAGGAACTTTCCGTTACCAAATGGAAAAAAGTAGCAAGGCACCATTATCGTGTAGAATCTCATCTGCAAAATCAAACAACTCCTGCAAGTAGTCATCACTCTTCTCATTCCAAGTGGGTACTACTGATGATGGCACCGAGACAGTTGGAACCGGCAGACCTTCCGGTAAATCTGCAATCACCAAGTCAGCTGCTCCACGCAATGAAGGCACGCCGTGGATTCTCCATGAGCGAGAAGGAGAACATGATACAACAAACTTGCGCACCTTACGAAAGAACTGTTGCTGCTTAAGAATGGAATCGTTGATGACAAGGACTTACGGTCTGCTCTCAGAAGAAGGATGCTGAGACAAAGAGGGAGGAGTTGGTACCTTCACACGGCTCTGAGTGAGTTGAAGGGGCTCACTATCAGCTTCGCCCATCAGAGTGTCTTCAACTGTGGCAGATCCAGTGGCAACCAATGAAGCAACAATCGCTCTACTCTTCTTGGACACTCTAGTTGTTGAAGTCTTCGCAGCAAACTTCTTCTTACTAGAAGACCTCTCTCCATCCAAGATAGGTGAAACTTCAAGAGTAGCAATCTCTTGAACCTCTTGTGCATCATCACCATTAGGGAGATCCTGTGTGACAGTCAAGGATTTCTTGATCTCAGACTCCGAGTCAGGCACAAAACCCTTAGTACATTCAATGTACCAACAACATTCAATGAGATGCTCTCTATTGAAGTTCTTCTTCTGTGCCTTTGAGAAGATGAAGGTCGATGAAGAAGAATCGCACCACCCCTGCACACAAGGAGGTAGCTTCCGAATTGCCCCAGCTTTAAGGAGCACGTGCTTCATATACTTTCAAAATTCAGCAAAAGGCACTAGATGAGATTCACTAGTAGAAAACATGGCAAAAAAGAATCGTAATCGTTTTCCATTGCGGTTCTTTTGACCACCCTTATCTGCAGTCACTAAACGACTGCAGATTTATTTTTTTGGTTTGCCAACTGAAATTTTAAGAATTTGGGGCTTATAATATACCGTTGGAAAGGTATTGAAAATATCTTTCCAATGGTGTATAACATGTTCCCATAATCTCAATATTACAGTCGTAAAACCAAAAAAACAAATCTGCAGTCGTTTAGTGACTGCAGATCAGGGTGGTCAAAGGAACCGCAATGGGAAAACGAATGCGGTTCTTTTCTACCATGTTTTCTACTAGTGATTGGTAAAAAAACATGAATGAGCAAGGCACACATAACATCACACTAAAGCAAAACCACAAGCAACCATCGGCATTGAAAAAAAATGTAATGAAATGAATAAATAACTAATTCATACCTGAGGCAAAGCCGCTTCACAAGAAGATCTCCATCCTTGACTTTATCAAACACAAGGGATTTATTGTGTGCATTAGAACCAGATAAGAGGGAGTTAAATGTCTTGTCCCAAAGGCAAATCCGCCAAGTGTTAATGTAGTCCTCAAGACTCTCTACATCCTTGGACTTATCAACCCCACCCACTAGTGCTATGTAACCAAGAAGCTCTTCAGTGGTACTCTCCTCTATCCCTGCCCAAAGAGCAGCACGGTCCATCCATTTCTTCAACGTGTCCTCACTAGCAGGGTACTTTGAAAACTTGAGGTCATTTCGAACAACTTCTGAACTGTTCCACCACTTGAGCTAGCGCACTTTGTACTTGGACTCAACCGCTGTAGTTGCCACCATCTGCAGTTTCTCTAGTGACATCTCAACTTTGGCAACAACGTGTGCACTGTAATGCGCAATAACCTGCATGTCCAAAGAAGTAATGCATTAGTAAAAGCAAAGCTAAGGTCTTGAGTCAAAATCAAAATCCAAGTAAAATTCACTCACCTCTTCCATGAAACCCTCCCCCACGGCTGGATTAGCAATTGTTTGGGCTTTGTTGAAGTAGGTAAATAACTCCTCTTTCTTCTTAGCAATAGCCTTGTCAACATATTCTTGGAGATCTGAATCGCTCTGCACGCTTTCATCCACCTTTTCCAAATATAACTGCCCAGCCTCGCTAGCCACTTGGACTATGTCATCCTGAAGAATGAAGCAAACAATCAAAACTAAACTCTCAAATCAAGTGATTGCAGTTAAGGAAGAAACTTGAAGGAAATGAGATCCTTACACTGAAGATGAAGTTGACCATCAAATCTCTAGTAAGTGGGTACCACGTCTTCTTTGACTTCGTGAGGCATGATTTGATCTGGTCCGGAGTAAACATGGGCTTGAAATACTCAATGTCATACGATCCGTATTTCCGAATACGGTGAAGAGTATGAACTAAGCTAGTCTTCACATGTGCCGTTTGATTGGACCTGCACAGTTGGCATGCGAGATTGCATAAATTATGAAACGCCAAATAAGAGGAATAAAAGCAATACGAGATCAGCAAGAAATTACCTGTTGATATCGTGCATGGCAGTGAGGATATCTCCAGAACCTCTAGCGGTATTAAATACAACGCATTCGGGATTACCATTCTTCGAAACCCAATGTTGATCTTTAGCATGAAGAGTTTCAATCACCTCCTTCCAAGCTAAGAGCCTATGGTTACCATCATAAATAAAGAACATTGAGCCATTCAAGCTCACGAGGTCAGGATCGGATTTCAAACAGTTTTCGAATGCATCATTTTCTTGAATCCAGCAAGGGCTCCATTGCTGTACATCCTCTTGAATGACAACCCTACTATGACCCTCGTCATCCGTCACGGACACATACATAGTACCTGAATGGGGTTTGTACCCATAGCGAAACGCTCCCATCAACTTAAGAACATCACATCGAAGTGTAGGTCTAACCATGGGCATGTGAATCATCCTACATAATGAAATTCGAAGGACTGCTTTTGAGACGGGCTGCCGCCTCATACGGTCAATTACCTCATACATATTGTCATGGAACAATGTGGCTTGCACATTGTTCCCAACCTTCGTCAGGCCCTTAACTTGCCTTCGAGCACACTCCATAGGTGATTCAAAATGGCCTCCATCACCACTACTCTGGCCTTGACTAGAACTACCAGGAGGATGGTGACTATCATCCCCTACTGAGTCCATCCCAAGCGGAGGTTGCGAATCATCACCGTCGTCGCGATCTCCACTCTCACTGGACTCAGACTGAGAAATGCGCCGCAGCCTTCTCTTTCCTTTCCTTGGTGCAATGCCTACATCAGGAGACTCGTGGGTAACCTCCAAGTCCATGGCTCCTCTGCAAGGACTCCCCGAAACGCTTGTTGATGACACTCCAGCTGCAACCTTCACAGCTTCACCAACAATCGACATCATACCAATCTGCACAAAACCAACATTAAGAGGCCTCAGTCTAGGTAACAAGCAAACATGACCCCTCAATTTTTTTTTTGTGGACGCCCATTTCCAGCACCCCTTGGGCACTTGAACCGGATTCAGACTCCGAGGCCTCACCTCGGAGAAAAGTTCAAAAAAAAGAGGATCTACAAAAAACCCAAATAAAATGGGGTGCTGGAAATGGGCGTCGGATCCGACGCCCATTTCCAGCACCCCTTGGGCACTTGAACCAGATTCAGACTCCGAGGCCTCACCTAAAAGGGATCCACAAAAAACCCAAATGAAATGGGGTGCTGGAAATGGACGTCGGACCCGACGCCCATTTCCAGCACCCCTTGGGCACTTGAACCGGATTCAGACTCCGAGGCCTCACCTCGGAGAAAAGTTCAAAAAAAAAAAAAAAAACAAAATCCCACACCTCGAGTTCAGACAACATACCCTGGCTCGGTTTGTACTGCTTGGTTGTTCTCGTGGTGAGCTGCTCCTTTCTGTGCCGACTTCTTGGGACCGCAATTGATGGGCTTCAGTTGATTGGTTTGGTTAGCAATACATATGGCTCCAACCTAACCTAATCTGGCGTTTGTCCTAACTAATAGCAACTCAACATCAGTGCTAGTCGGACTGAAGGTTGCGCCCTCAACTCTGATCTCACCCTCACTGATCTCCCCGGAATCTAAATCACTCTCTACGACTCAAATTCTCGGACCCACAAAGTCCGTACTCACTATCCCTTCGCTGCCTGCCAACTCCCTCGCCTCTTGTGACACCCCTTTGCTCTTACCCAACCCTTTCCGAAACTGTAACCCTAATTATTTCTCGTCAGCCCTGCAGTCCAGCCGAGCAGCGTATATGAATTCTAAGGTTTAGTCCTCATCCGTGAACGTCCCATTCGAGGTTGTTCCTAACCTTGCACCAAGTGGAAATTTATAATATAAAAAATAACACTAATTAATGAGTGGGTTATCAAATACCTGACTCTCTTCGACAATACTGAAGTCCACTGATAGTTGGAGCTCGGTCTCACGCTTTGAGTGTGAAGGTAAAGTAACTTCTTGTTCGACAACTTGATTTTGTACAATCTTGACTGGAAGCTTCGCAAACTGGCTCGTTGACGACTTGACGGTACTGTCCAAGTTTGCAAACCGCATTCTATTAGTCTCTGCATTTCTCATCCTAGCACGCCTAATCTGCTTTGAACTAGAGAATAGGGGCTTTCTCCTTCTCCTTCGCTTTGCGATCGAAGGTGTCACACCGTCTAATGGATACACAGCATGCATCTGAGATACTACCTCATTCACAAACTCAGCTCATCTTTCTGCAATCTGAGAGGACTTTTATGGTGTTTTGCATCTTATTTAAATCTCCACTACATTCCAATTTAATGGACATCTTTAACGATTTACTTATAATAACGCATAATTGTTATTTTCATCCTTCAAATTGCGGCCGAGGGCAATTGACTTTACACCTAAACCTCTGATTCTAAATTGGATAGATATTTAATCGATCCAATAAATGATGTCGACTGTGCCTAAATTCGGTTGCCACACATTCCACACAACTACTTATGCATTGACATACCTTCAATCACCCTTGCCCATGAATTTTACAGCTGCTATAATAATTTTAGCAAGCAGCCAATTATCCTACAAACCTCTAAATTATCGAACTCCATTCTCATTAGCTAGTGAAACTCTAGAGTAGGCCATTACCAATTCAATAAATGCATTGGCACGCGCCTTTCTTGATTGCCTTTCTACATAGCAACATCATTCCAGTTGAGTTGGTCTCAATCTCTACTCGCCATGGCGGATTCAGTCTCAACCGCTGCGTTGGTTGTGCTTCGCGCCCATGGCATGGGCATTCCTCTTACCTTTCGCGTGGATGAGAACGGACATGCTTCAATGTCTAGTCAGCGTTTGAGTCTTAGATTCACTTTTCTGGAAGACACTATTAGTATTGAGGAGGAGGTTTTCGATGACCTCACGTTTGAACTAACTCACACAATTGGCCAGTTATCAATTCGTGATGAGAATGACTGCAAGATGTGGAGACTTGCTTCCGGCAGGTATAGGGTCTATGGATTGACAGATTCCTAGATGGCAACATCTACGGAAATTCTTACCCCTAGCCATTCACCTATGTGCACTATGCATACCCCTCTTCCTACTGATGTAAAGGTCAAGGTAGAGCCAGGACCAGAGACTCCTCTTCTTGCAAAAGTTAAGGTCGAACCGGGCACTTTTAATTCAGTCATCACTCTTTCATCAGACGACGACGACAGTCCTCGCAGATCCACGCCTTTAGTTCCTAGTCCACCCAACCCTTCTGTTCAGTCGAAGTCTCCTGTAGTTGTTTCAGATAAGTGTCCTCCATTGCAACCGCCTTCTTCATGTGTGCGCGTCAGTATTGTAGACTGTTTGAAGAAGTTGGCTACTAGGCCAGGGAAGAAGAATCTCCTAAAGAAGCTTGACTACAGTTCCATTAGACATGAGAGAGTTGAGTACTTGCCTGCAATATTTAATGGTGATGTCATGTTTGAGTTGCCTTTTGCCGGTACTTCAGCCTCACGGACGCAGGCAAAATCTATGCAGGGCATGGATAAACGATACGATGGTCATGTTTGGACCAAAACCATCACGACCAACATCACTAATGATATGGGTCTCTCTTTCCGGTTCTCAAGTTGTGTCGGTCACCTGCGGTGTGAGAATAAAGAGTGCGCCTACCTGATCCGTGAGCATCGCATCTTCGAAGTGAACGAGACAGAGTTTGACGGATGTACCTTGCAAGCATTTGTTGTTGGCCAGGGTCCTCCTAAAGATTCGACTCTGGTTTGCAAGGTGTGTAAGGAACCTCCCGCTTGTCTTGCCACTTGTAGAGCTAAGATCTATTATGTCTCGGGCAAGCGTAACAACACCTGTGTTTGCATCCACCTTGGAACCCATGAGCATCCTGTTAAAGTTGGCGACTATAGAGATACAAAGGTCGAAATTAGTAGCCTCATCAAAGATCAGATCGAGAAGACTCCACATGCCACGAAGAGTGCAGTTGTGTTGGAAGCAAGTAAGATGCTTGTTGGCAACTACTTGTTGAGGTCCGAGGACGATCCGCCGAAGACGCTTACTTTTGAGGAACTCGTTCCGGTGCTTGACCGATGCAAGGACATGGCGTCGCCCAACATCCGGAACAAGGTTGTCACCTTTAGATACTTGAGGAGGTATGGCGTGATGGATAGTATTACCAAGTTGCGGGGTCTCAACAACTGGGTTTTTGTGCAAACGAACATGTTTCCCGATCAAGGTGCAGAGCTTGACAAGGTCTTCGTGTTCAAGATGTCGGAGGTGGGGCCTGGAAGTGGGGTGGACTTGGTGAAGCGAATGCAGCCCAAGGGGGACCTCGAGAATGCTTGGATAATGTTCGACCACGTCAAACGGGTGAGGCAGTGGACCACCATGGCTTGTCATGTTTACGACTCAACTTATTGCCGTGTGATGACCATCGCATGTTGCGACATGCAATCCGAGGATATTGATGCGCAGATGGTCTTCTGGAAAAACCTCATCTCAGTGATGGAGAGACATGGCGTCGAGAGGCCTTACTTCAAAGGATTCATGGCGGACAGTGCGCAGGCAAACTGGAATGCCGTCCGGATCATATACGGGAACAGCAAGAAGGAGGATCGCATGGAAGATCGAGAGAGGATTTGTCAGTTTCACTGGACCCAGTCCATGTTGAAATACACGGACAAACACATCGCTGAAAACATGAGGGAACAACACGTGAAGATGTGCCACCAGTATAGGATGGCACGGACGTTGGCCGAGGCCGAGAGTCTTTACCATGGGCTGAGGGCTTGGTGGGTATCTGCTAGGGCCGTGACTGAAAAAACGTTGAGTAAATTGGAGTTGTGGCTTGCATTTTGGCACTTCCGCTATCGCCAATGGGGTGGATTTATGACAGGGGTAAGCTCATTTGATTTTTGCCATGAACATCAATCCGGACTTTGAAGGGTGATATAGTTTTGAATTTTATGCTAACTTGACCTCGCATGCGATGCCCAGAAATTCACGGAGGTAGAACTTGCGGAGATGCCATCTTGCAACCTTGCGGAGACTGTCCACAACAAGTGGCTTCAAGCGTCCGGCAACAATGGCGGTGATCTTTACGTCGCCACGGTGGATGACTATATCCGGGCATTCCTACATGTCGTCAATTACTACCAGTATTTGAAGGGCGATGTGGGCGGGACTGGACCGAGCAAGAAGGAGCTAAGGCTGCGGATGGCGGAACGTAGGGCCCAGAAAACAGGTGACCCTAAGGTCCTCCAGGACCCCATGCTAGACATGCCCGAAGCCGACGAGTTTTGTACACGCGACCCTCACATGGCGGGAGAGGAAGTGTTTGGCTCGATAAAGCGGAAGTTAGACCTGCCCCTTGGAGCTGATGAAGAGTCGCACAGGCCTGATAAGGTCAACTTCTCACATCCCCGTGGCTCTGGTAGGGTTGTCAGGACTCGTTCCACTCACATGCCAATAATTCTTGAAGAGGAAGATTTCGATGTCCAGGAAGTTGCACCCCCGGGCGCCACATGCCGACGATGTCGTCCCGTCCCCCACCCACGAGGGACGGATCCGGCACGTCTCTGCCGTCGAGGAGACTAGGGTGAACGTGAAGGAGTGGCACATCGCTCGGTTGCCAAAGACTTCTGCCAAATGTTGTTGGGCCTAAAGAGCTATCACCAAAAAGAAGTGTACTGAGAGAATCGTAAGGGGTACGAAATCAACCCCCGCCCCTACGTACACCGGTCTATGGCACAACACCAGGAGGAATGTGAAAGAGTCCACAGAGTTCTTCTTCTGCTCAAATGATATCGAGAGGTGCGTCAAGGGTAGGAGGCGCAAATGGGTCGTTCAATACTCTGCGCAGCAGGAGAGACCAAACATTCCGGATGTTTGGCCAATGAAACTTGGTACAAACCTCAAGCAATGTGAGATCCTGGCCCTCGAAGCGGCCGGATTCCAACTGCCACAGAAAGTGCCGGTCTCGCCCAGAAGGCTCTTTTCCACAACCCCGTCTCCGGCAAATCTAGACTCCGTGCCGGTGCCCGCGGATGCGGACAGGTATCCTGGGAAAAGAGAAGGGAAAATCGTCAAGCGCACCGCAACCCGTCCAAACCCTCAACAGAGGCTATCCATGGGCTCTTCAGACTCCCTCAAAGCTCAACTCCGCTCGGTCACGATGATTCCTTACCCTGGCCATGGCTGCATCATTGCGCTAGATTCAATGACACCACTCGACGTGACACAATACCAGATCACCATCAGCTCCCTTCCGGGTTGCACCTGCCCCGCATTCAAGAAGACAATGACCAACTTTCGAGGGAGGAGTCAGTTCTCATATTGCAAGCATATCTACTTCATCTTTTTAAAGGTCTGCCATCGCAATCCTGTTGTAGACCTTTTCATCCACGCGCCAACCTTCAGCTTCAACGAGGTCAAAGTAGTCCTCTGTGAGGCCAAACCCCCCACCCTTAAGCGTCCGTAGTCCGAGTAGTGGGTTTGGGCTCACATTCCTCCGCGGTATTGGATTTGGACTTGGATGAGTCCATAGTGCAAGGTTCACCCTTCAAGTGGTCTTGGATTTAATTGGTGTCTCCATACCGTACATAAGCCTTTAAGTATTAAGAAATACTTATGTGATTTATGTCAATCTCTCCCTCGCACCTTTGGTCTTTGCTTCCTTTGTCTTGCCATCGCGAGAGTGCTCCACATTCTCCATTAATTTGTGCACGTGGTTTATTTTTAAAGAGAGGATGCAAGTGTTAAAAAACACTATTCTCTATAGTCAATCTCAAATACATTTACTTGTGAAAGCCACACATAACACTAACTAGCATAATGTAACTAACTACTTGTCTATGAGCTAATTAAGTAGGCTATCTACTAAGCTCCTTCATGAACCCATCTCTTTACTTTCTAATTACATAAACCTAGCTCCTTCATAAACCCAACTCCTTCATGAACCCAACTCCTTAGCTTCTAACTAAATAAACCCAGCTCCTTCGTAAACCCAGCTTCTTAGCTTCTAACTAAACAAACCCAGCTCCTTCATAAACCCAGCTCCTTCATGAACCCAGCTCCTTAGCTTCTAACTAAACAAACCCAGGTCCTTCATAAACCCAGCTCTTTACTTTCTAACTAAACAAACCCAGCTCCTTCATAAACCCAGCTCCTTCATGAACCCACAACTTTGTAGTTGTAATCTCCAACTACCTCACTAATTATTCAAGCCCTTAACTAATCTTCCTACCTAATTTTCCTAATTCTACTAACAACCCCTTTCTAATCACACAATTCTTCTCTAATCCTAAAATCCTAAAATCCTAGAGAGGAGAGGGGGAGAGAGAATTTCCTAACTTCACTAAGACTAACTAATCCACACAAGTATATTTTTGCACTCATCACAACCTCAAGTGCTCATCTCTTAAACATGGAACTTGCAACCACGTGTATTCAAAACATGAACTTTAAGTACCACAAATTGGAATCATGAATTAACTTTAAAATCCTTCACGTCAACACTAATTCTACCAAGAGGTCAAGCCCTCTTCAAGGCTAACAAGCCTTGGCTCTCAAACTAAAAACTAAGCACACACATGTGCTCCAATATGGCTTCCCACACCCACACTTATAACTCGTGGGGTGCCTTGGAGCACAAAGGAAAGAGAGGATGAGTGAGGGAAGAATGAGGGATTATATAGTAAGCTTGAGGGGGTGAGCACCCTCAAGGCTCACGATAAGCCCTTGAGATTTCCTCCTACTTAGTAGGCGCCAATCCTATCTTCTAAGCCTTCCTCCCTCAAATGATCAACAAGGATCCTAATTCGAACATTTAACTAGCCTTGGCTTTCTACCTACCACACTTTACCAAACTTGGGATGCTTCAACCCAAACTTAGCCTCCTTCGCTTTCCGCCGCCATAACTTTCTCCCCTTACTTTCCCAAATCGTTGCTCACCACTTAATTCAAACCACGATGCTTAACTCGTGATTTGATTGGTGCTTTGAGAATTTGCTTATCCTCCACCTTGCATTCTTCCTTGGACCTTCCCCATTAAGTGGCCATGATGAGGTGGTCCACTTGTGCGCTCCATGTGATCCTCCATTCATCCCAATTCGAATGCACTTGCCTCTTGAGTCACTTTGGTTGTCTCCATCCATTTGTACTAGCCTACTCACTAACTACTCAATCCAAGTTCTCCTTACCTATCCTCATTCACTCAAATCCTTCCGAAGGTAAAAACACAATAACAACTCACATCCTAGCCTCTTACAACATGGTACTTCTAAGACTAACATTTCACTCTTTTTATATTTTTGTGAAGTAACATGCTACTTCAAAGTGCATCAACTAACGTTTCAAGGGTCTAAGACTAAATGTGGGCACCCTTTTGGGCTCACATAATTGGCGACCATCGGGGGATGAATCCAAACATCTCTTGCTCCAAGGGTAAGTTGCCTAGTCAAGCTCGGTACTCCTTACATCTACTTCCCGATGTACGGGTAGGAAAGAGCTCACCATTCAACGTTTCCAATTGAATTGAATTATTAGGAAAGACCTCATAGACAAGGTAAGGTCCTAACCATATTGCATCGAATTTCGCCGGAAATTCAAGCTTTCGTGCATCTTGAATCATGACCATCATTCCCGGTGTTAGGGCCCTTCTCTTATGTCGTTTGTCGAAAGTAATCTTTCTCCTTCTTTGGATTGCCTCAATATGTTGAGCCGCCATTCTCCTCCCTTCGTCAAGTGCTTCCAAATCGGTTAGTCGATTTCGTAAGGATTGACTTTCGGTAAGTCTCGTACTCACGGCCACCCTAAGTGACTCGACTTCATATTCGATTGGTAGTGTCGCTTCAAGACCATAGACTAAGGAAAATGGTGTAGCACGCGTAGTTACCTTATAGGTTGTACGGTATGCCCAAAGTGCCGCCGTTAGTTTCGTATCCCAATCCCGCTTCGAGTCTATAACCGTCTTGCGTAGTATACTCACCAAAATTCCGTTAACCCTTTCCGTTTGTCCATTGGTTTGTGGGTGGTAGGGAGTAGTCTTCCGGTGATCAATTTTAAATTTCTCTGTCATCTCTCGAATCAAGTCATTCAAAAAGTGAGTACCCCTATCGCTTACTAGGATCTTCGGCACCCCGAACCGCGAAATTATGTTTTCGTACATAAATGTTGCCGCGTGTTCCGCCGTGTCGGTCTTCACCGCTTTGGCTTCCGCCCACTTGGTGAGGTACTCGGTTGCCACCACAATATATTTCATTCCTTTTGAAGATTGGGGATGGACCTCACCCACATAGTTGATGCCCCATTTTTCGAAAGGAATTAAGGGTAATGATACATGTAAAGGCATCTCCATTCTAAGGTCGTTTCGGGCATACCGTTGGCAAGCGTCGCATTTCCTTACATAGTCATGGGCGTCCTTAAATAGTGTAGGCCAAAAGTAGCCCGCTCTAAGTATTTTTTGCCCGGTGAGTTGACCCGAGAAGTGACCGCCGCAAGCGCTATCGTGGCAAGCGATTAAAATCGCTTCAACCTCCGTTTTTGACACGCATCGTCGTAAAATACCATCGGACCCCCTTCTAAACAACCTATGGCCCACTACAACAAATTGCCTACTATTTACCCTCACCTTCCTTCTCTCTTCTTTTGTCCACTCTTTGGGCAACTTGTGGGTTGTTAGAAATTCCACTATGCCCGCATACCACTCCGGTGTAGAAGTGACCACAAAGAGGCTATCATCTACTAACATATCATTTACCGGATTTTTTCCTATCTCCTCCGACAACCTAGACAAGTGATCCGCTTGTAAATGCATACGACCCGGTTTATATTCCACCGTGTAGTCGAATTCTTCTAATAACAAAACCCACCTAGCTAACCTACCACTTAACTCCGCCTTGTTAACTAGATACTTGATAGCCATGTGGTCAACAAAAAATACAACCGGGTTGCACATGAGGTAATGCCTAAACTTTTTAACGGAAAACACCATGGCTAGGCACTCCCTCTCCGTTGTAGAGTAGTTTCTTTCGGCGGGGGTCAATTGCTTACTCGCATAAGCTATAGGTTGATCCTTCTCTTTTTCTCCCGTTGCTTGACAAAGCGCACTCCCTATTGCCACATTACTAGCATCACAATAGACGTGAAAAGGTTTACCCCAATTGGGTGGTATCAACACCGGATAGGTGCTCAACCTATCCCGCAATTCCTCAAAGGCTTTTTGACAAGCATCCGTCCACTCGAATTTGACATCCTTTTTGAGCAAATGGGTAATGGGCACCGCTATCTTTGAAAAATTAGGAATAAGTTCCCGGTACCATCCCACATGTCCTAACAACTTAGAGATCCCCTTGGAATTGGTTGGAGTTGCCAAGTCGCTTATGGCCGCAATCTTATCCGGATCGGGTTCTCTACCTTTCTCACTAACAACATAACCCAACAACACTCCCTTATTCACTCCCAAAAATGTCTTATCCGGGTTCAATGCTAACCTCATCTTCCTACACCTAACCAATGCCTCCCTAACACAATGTAGGTGATCGTCCACATTACTTTGTGTGCTAAAATCGTCCACAAAGACGGTCATGGATTTGAACAACAAGTCGGTGAAGATATACATTACTAATCGTTGGAAAGTAGCCGGGGCATTACATAACCCAAATGGCATCACTACCCACACAAAAGTACCCCAAGGTGTAGTAAAAGCCGTTTTATGGATATCTTGGAGGGCTATGGAAATTTGATTATAACCCGCATACCCATCCATAAAGGTATATCGCGAATGACCTCCAACCTCCTCAAGCAACAAGGTGATAAAAGGTAAGGGGAAGTGATCCTTTTGTGTGCACGAATTCAATTTCCTATAGTCGACACAAACCCTTAATTTCCCATTTTTTTTCTTTACTAAGACCATAGGAGAAACCCAATCCGTGATTTCCACCGGCTTGATAAACCCGGCCTTCAATAACCTTTCCAATTCCGCTTTCACCAACAATTGCAATTGAGGATTCATCCTCCTCTCCTTTTGTCTAATTGGCCTCGCCCCCGGAATTAAAGGAATCCGGTGCTCTACCATTTCCCTAGGAATTCCCTTAAGCTCATCGTAGGACCATGCAAAAGTATCACTAAACTCATCCACCAAATTGCTATACTCCCTAACCTCTTTCTCCCCCAATTTGGAACCCATCTTCATTTGTCGGGTTTTTCCATTCTTTAATTTCACATCCACGTACCGCCAATCCGCTTCCGACACATGTGCTTGTTCCTCTTTGTTCCGATACCAATCGGAAGGCACATTGGGGTAATCTTTCACATCTTGACCTACAACTATCCCCGTAGACGTGGTCTTGAAATGTAAAGGCTCCTCCAATTTCGATGACTCAATAATCACATCCTCCTCTTGAGTCCCATCTACATGAATTAAACTAACCTCACCCTCTTCCACGTCATCTACCCAAGGTGTTAACCCACCGCTAACCCACTCTTCCTCGGTGAGCACCTCACATGGCTCCAACAATGAGCCCTCTCCTAAACTAACACTAGGAAATTCACTCCCTAAGCCTACTTGGTGAAATGTAACCATTACATCAACCTCGGACTCGGGGTACTCCCTTAGCCATTGGGCATAATCCCCATTATCCCCATAATTGTAAAAATTAGGACCTAGACTTCCCGAGCCCGAATCTATAACAACCCTTTGACCTTCGGGATGGACGACTCCCACCAATGCCTTGCCAATCTCATTCTCGTTTAAGTCATCAATTTCCTTCTCCAATGGCAAATACATCTCCTTCTTCATCCATCCTTCTAATGAACCAATGGACACTATGACCCTATTACCCTCCGGACCATAAGTGATGGATGGTTTAGGTCCACCCCAATTGACCATAGCATTCGCCATCCGCAACCAAGGCCTACCTAGCAAAATGGGGAAGGTGTCCTTGTTGGAGTGCATTTTAATGACATGGAAGGTGACCAAGTACTCCTCGCCTCCCGTAGTCATTCTACAATCCTTGATCATCCCCAAAGGCGTAGTCGAACTTTGATTTGCCATATTTATGACCAAAGGTGAAGGCCCCGTGAGTCCAAGTCCCAATTTTTTCATAGTATCCTCCGGTAGTATATTTAGACTACTCCCTCCGTCGACTAGCACATTAGGAACCACCTTATCTACTATAACAACTTCTATTTCTATAGCTTTCACGTCTCTTCCACCTTGTGATTGGATCCTAGCGGCTATTTTAGCTTTCACCTTCCTCATCCTCTTGTGTACCGGCATTCCCTCCTTTAATGTTTTCCTTGCCGTGGGTGAAATTTCCAATAGTTGGCCGAAAGTAATATCCGCCTTGAGTGTACTAAGGTCCGCCCACAAGTCGTACCCGGTAGATCTTTCCACCTTAGAATTACCCACTACGTCGAATTCGTCTACGGGAACCCCCGGTCCTTCCCATTCACCCACATCGCTATTATCCAAGTCATGTACCGCATTAGTCCTCTCCCTATCTTGTAAAATTATATTTTCCCTCTCCACATCCTTAGTAGCTCTTCTAGCTACCCTATCCAACTCGGAGAGATTAATCTCTTCATCCGAAGAGTAATTTCCTTGCTCTCCTATTCCTACCTCCAACGGGGCATCCCCTTTCCTAGCCCTAGTAGTTACCGCTAGTGCAGGTGCTTCTTCAACCACACCCTTACCCTTCACTAACTCATATGTAATAGCATTGGTGTGAGGAGGCCATTGACTTTGCTCCTCTCCAATTCTCGTTGGGAGAGGAAGCATGTCATCACATGTGGCCTCCAACACTCCATCCATGAACCTAACATCTTGGGAGTTAGATGGTCCCGGATCCGTTGGAGGCGCTTGTCTCCCGTTACTACCATTAGGTGGAACTCCTTGTCTATTTTGTATTGGAATGTAACCGGTTGTAGTTTGCAAGCCCGCCGGTGGATGAAAAGTTTGCCTAGCATTACTATGGTCATAGTATAAGTTAGGTGGCCTAAGTTCATTGGCCGGTACTCCTTGTGGCCTAGCACCTCGCATATTATCCCTTGCTTGTTGTTGTGGATTAGCCACCGGGTAAGGGACATTAATTATTTTGTCCGGTTGGCGACACGTATCCGAGGGATGACTTCCTCCACAATTGCTACAATTAAACTCTTGACCTTCGGACCAACATTGTCCTTGAGCGTGCCACCTTCCACAAAAGGGATGAAATTCCTTCTTCTCTAAATTTTGGCCACCTTGCCCTCTAGGTTGTGGTCCTCTATTGCTTCCATTTCCATAGTGAGGTGGCGCTTGACCTCGTTGATTTTGTTGAGGTGGGTTACCGTTTCCTCTTTGGTCACGGTTTTGTCCACTTCTACAAAATTGACGCGTGTGGCCCGGTTGGCCACATTGGACACACCATAATCCGGAAGAATGCCTACCCGACTCAACCGGGGGTGGAGGCCCCGGTTGTTGACTCCGGATCATTAATGACATTTGATCCGTGAGGCTTTGCATTTGTTTTATCATAGCCTCTTGGAATCCTAGTTGGCTAGCACCTAGTCTTCTCTCAACCTCCTCCAAGTGTGGATCCGTTCTAGGGGCCGGTAGTGCCAAAAGAGGTGCCGGTTCCCTAACCGCTAAAGGTCGGGGGCCGGTGTCCACAATGGCATATGGAATTTGGTTCTCATACTTAGCGGGTTCTACCGCTACCACCCTAGGGCGTATGGGGATGAATTGTGGGATCAATTCATCCTCCCTTCTCCATAGCCTTTCGTGATCTTTATCCAAGTTTTCAATATCTCTAGCCGCACGCTTGGCATCCGCCAAGGTCAAGGGATTCCTTTCTAGAACACCCCTAATAGTTCCGGACTTAAAAAACCCTTGAATGAAAAATTGCTTTAGCGTGTCGTCGTTGAGCATGGTACCCACAAATCTAGTGCACACTAAATCAAACCTCCTAATGTAAGCCGAAATTTCTTCCTCCCTTCCTTGCTTCAATGACGACAATGCCCTTAATGCGGTACTTTGACCCACTTCCGGCCTAAATTCGTTAAGAAACTCCCTTTGTAATTGTTCCCATCCCCTAAAATGTCCCTCGGCATGATCCCGATACCATTCATAGGCTTCCCCCTCTAGAGTGGTAGGAAACCACACTAACCAATAACCCGGGTCGGTTATGAGGAAGCTAGCCAACCGTTCGATATACCGTTCCATGTGCCGAGAGGGGTCCTCATCCTTGGTCCCATAAAATTTAGGGAGATGAGATGGCATATCCATCGCCGCTAAATTTTGTGGAACCACAATTGGTAGGCCTCTTGGCCTAACCAATGGGTCTATTGGAGGTATAGGAGGTATGGGCGGAATTGGGGGTATGGGTGGTGGATCCATCCCCCGTTCCTCGGCCATGGTGACCGGTGAACTATTCAACAATCCCCTATCAACTTCTACCGGGAATTCTTCTCTAAGTGTGTAATTTTCCGAAGAAGTTTCACCACTCAATTTGGAGGGAGTGATCTCCTCTTCAAGTTGAGCTCCAAGTTCTAAGGTGTCTAGAATTGACCTAGTCCTAGGTTCGACGTTCAAACAACTCTCTATTCTAACATTATCTTGTTCTAATCTATCACTGATTTTAGAGGACCGCCTCTTTCGAGTAGATTTCTCTAGTCCTACTATCAAACTTGGTTTTTGTGAGCGAGTCCTACCTTGCATTCCATAAGAATCGATCGACCCTCACTTGACCACACATAATCCTAGCAATTCCCCTCTTAATATTTTCACTTGTCTTGGTGTGGTTATAATTTTTTTAGGAGGTGAGGAAAAGAACCTGCAAGCCCACTTAGGTGAAAGAATCCCAATAGGGGATAGGCATGTTCATGTTAATTTTTTGGTTAAGTCGGAGCATCACCTCCGCACCTTCCCGCAAATTAACACTCACCACAATACCGATTGTGAGGGGGTGACCTTCCGAGTAGATTATGTTAAAAGTCGAGGCTTCACCCTTCAACTTCTCACACCATCCACAATTCGGGAATTACCCTCTACAACGGATAACAACAATCACGAGTACAAAAGGCATTCCTTAATTAGTTAATGAGTTCACTTTGAAGAAATAAACATACCTTGAGCAATCGCATCCCCCTGTGAGTTAGCACTCCCCTCAATCGTGACTCAATGTAACAACACCATAAACTTTGTGAAATATTAATTTAATCTAGAGCATGAAATGACAACTCCCAAAACTTTGAGACTCACCCCGAGGTGAGTGTCAAAGTTCAATGTCCTAAGGTGAATTTACCCTCTAATGTTTTAATGAGCTACTCGGTTATAGGTTCCTTTTAAGTTCTTAGCAAATCCCCAAAAAGGTTGAGGACGTACCTTCGCCGCGCTCCTTCCTCAAAAATGAATTTGCGTAATTGACAATGCAATTCATTCCAAGGAATAGTTGAAATACAATGAATTCAAATGTAACCCAAAGAGAGAATACTTACCGAGTTTCGGGTGCTCCTTCCCTTCTCTCAAGTTTGTGTCTCCAATTTTTCCTAGTTGCCTCCAAGTCTCCTAGTCGCCTCCAAGTCTTGTAACTACCTTCCGCTTCGCTCCCGGCGGACGCACCAATTATGTGAGGCCAAACCCCCACCCTTAAGCGTCCGTAGTCCGAGTAGTGGGTTTGGGCTCACATTCCTCCGCGGTATTGGATTTGGACTTGGATGAGTCCATAGTGCAAGGTTCACCCTTCAAGTGGTCTTGGATTTAATTGGTGTCTCCATACCGTACATAAGCCTTTAAGTATTAAGAAATACTTATGTGATTTATGTCAATCTCTCCCTCGCACCTTTGGTCTTTGCTTCCTTTGTCTTGCCATCGCGAGAGTGCTCCACATTCTCCATTAATTTGTGCACGTGGTTTATTTTTAAAGAGAGGATGCAAGTGTTAAAAAACACTATTCTCTATAGTCAATCTCAAATACATTTACTTGTGAAAGCCACACATAACACTAACTAGCATAATGTAACTAACTACTTGTCTATGAGCTAATTAAGTAGGCTATCTACTAAGCTCCTTCATGAACCCATCTCTTTACTTTCTAATTACATAAACCTAGCTCCTTCATAAACCCAACTCCTTCATGAACCCAACTCCTTAGCTTCTAACTAAATAAACCCAGCTCCTTCGTAAACCCAGCTTCTTAGCTTCTAACTAAACAAACCCAGCTCCTTCATAAACCCAGCTCCTTCATGAACCCAGCTCCTTAGCTTCTAACTAAACAAACCCAGGTCCTTCATAAACCCAGCTCTTTACTTTCTAACTAAACAAACCCAACTCCTTCATAAACCCAGCTCCTTCATGAACCCACAACTTTGTAGTTGTAATCTCCAACTACCTCACTAATTATTCAAGCCCTTAACTAATCTTCCTACCTAATTTTCCTAATTCTACTAACAACCCCTTTCTAATCACACAATTCTTCTCTAATCCTAAAATCCTAAAATCCTAGAGAGGAGAGGGGGAGAGAGAATTTCCTAACTTCACTAAGACTAACTAATCCACACAAGTATATTTTTGCACTCATCACAACCTCAAGTGCTCATCTCTTAAACATGGAACTTGCAACCACGTGTATTCAAAACATGAACTTTAAGTACCACAAATTGGAATCATGAATTAACTTTAAAATCCTTCACGTCAACACTAATTCTACCAAGAGGTCAAGCCCTCTTCAAGGCTAACAAGCCTTGGCTCTCAAACTAAAAACTAAGCACACACATGTGCTCCAATATGGCTTCCCACACCCACACTTATAACTCGTGGGGTGCCTTGGAGCACAAAGGAAAGAGAGGATGAGTGAGGGAAGAATGAGGGATTATATAGTAAGCTTGAGGGGGTGAGCACCCTCAAGGCTCACGATAAGCCCTTGAGATTTCCTCCTACTTAGTAGGCGCCAATCCTATCTTCTAAGCCTTCCTCCCTCAAATGATCAACAAGGATCCTAATTCGAACATTTAACTAGCCTTGGCTTTCTACCTACCACACTTTACCAAACTTGGGATGCTTCAACCCAAACTTAGCCTCCTTCGCTTTCCGCCGCCATAACTTTCTCCCCTTACTTTCCCAAATCGTTGCTCACCACTTAATTCAAACCACGATGCTTAACTCGTGATTTGATTGGTGCTTTGAGAATTTGCTTATCCTCCACCTTGCATTCTTCCTTGGACCTTCCCCATTAAGTGGCCATGATGAGGTGGTCCACTTGTGCGCTCCATGTGATCCTCCATTCATCCCAATTCGAATGCACTTGCCTCTTGAGTCACTTTGGTTGTCTCCATCCATTTGTACTAGCCTACTCACTAACTACTCAATCCAAGTTCTCCTTACCTATCCTCATTCACTCAAATCCTTCCGAAGGTAAAAACACAATAACAACTCACATCCTAGCCTCTTACAACATGGTACTTCTAAGACTAACATTTCACTCTTTTTATATTTTTGTGAAGTAACATGCTACTTCAAAGTGCATCAACTAACGTTTCAAGGGTCTAAGACTAAATGTGGGCACCCTTTTGGGCTCACATCCTCGAGAGTGGAATCTTAACTCACCCTTTGGATCGGACCTAGAAATTAGTCTAGGGATGTCCCTTTCTAAAATCGACCTGGTCGATGAACTAGTGCCTATTCATCCATGTTTCTAATCGAATCCGACATTGACTAAGTAATATAAAATTTGCACTCAATAATATAAGATTGTCAACTTGTCTCCACCCTGGTCAGATTGAGCATCTAAATCTTGGTAGCAGTTCAATATATGTTGTGTATTCTCAAATCAACTATTCATATCACGTTTCATACAATTTGCTATAATAAATATAATCTCATGGATTATTTTTATTTCCTTCAAAATGTTGTATTACAATACCCAATTGTATCATGTGTCTCTCTCCCGGTTGAACACTACATGTTCAATTTGGAGGTGCTTCCTATGTCTATCAACTCTACTTCCGTGTTGCCAACCTCCTAGATGATTCGGACTTCATTTCATCGTCATTTTTTGATGGAGGTGGACCTGGTCGAAGCAAATCAACGTACGAAACCGTTTTATCCCTCATTCGATCTTTCAATGGATGACGATGCGGCGATAATCCTTTCATCCTCTCGCGAAACGACAAAGACCTCGAAGATTCGCCTACCACCTTCACCTCCTCCTCCGTTTCGATCGATTTGTCTTCATTCAAATCAATATCATTCTCCGGCACATCCGCTCGCCTCTTAGGGTTTTTTGCATATCATTTTTGCTCCTCCTCCACCCTCCACCTCCATGCTTGTGTGGACTGCGAAAATGGAGTCATTTCGTAATCATCACTATATCGATTTGGAGCACTTATGTCATGTTCCGGCGATGGATTAAAAGGAACATGCGGATCTCTTAGACTTCTAATCTCCTTCTCCCATCCTAGGCCAGTAAACATGTCTCTCTCCTCTCCCATTGTGTGCATGTATATCTACACTCATATTGGGTATGAGTCTAAATTATGACCTCATATATATTCAGCTGAAGATAATCTCTTCGACCACAAACAATAATTGTTGGAGTCCAAGCTCTAGAGTTGCCTCACACTTAGGACAAAGACAAAAGTGATGGAATAAAAATGAAGCAAGTTGGTCGCCCTTTGTATTTTGATTGACTCATTCTTCAATTATACCAATCTCAAAAAAATCATTTTCATTTATTCTTTCTTGGGATCATCCTTGGTTTTAATCAGATACTTGTCTATTATATCACAATTTTTCTATCATTTTAACCCTTCCCCGTATCCAAATTTAATGAGACCATTTCAAATTCAGGGCTTTTTAATTTATTTTTGGACCTATACTTTCCACGGAAATAGGTCATGATTTTTTACTATTTTTGGAAGAACCTAGAATATTCTAAGAATATTCGAATCTTTTCTAAATTTAGTATGGAAAGTTTACTATTTTTACATCATTTCCGCTCTCCGCTCTCCACATCTCTGCTCTCCGCTCTCCGCTCTCTGCTCACCGCTCACATAGAAGTGTCGTCCGTAGTCCCCCCCCCTTCCCCCCTCGCAACCAAATTCACCTCCCACATCAATTAACCACATCTAGGTTTTGCATATATCTACCAAAGGGAGGGAGTTATCACATACGAGCTAATCCATCCAACATGAAAACTTGACCCCTTGTAGGTTTGTGGCCGATTCATCTCAAATGACTTACGGTGAGTTTCCATGTAGGTTGATTGCCCACTAGGTTTTAGATAATAATGGGTTGGAGGTGTTTGTATGTAGATAAGAACAAGATGCCAACCAACCACATTCTGGTGGCCTTCTAGAATGTGGAGGGCCGTGGCTATGGGCCACTAGACTCCATGTGCCCATTACGACACTTTTTAACCTACAAGAGCCGGTCACTGAAGGATTTGAACACCGATGGTCTAGAACTCCATCCTTGGTAACTTGGGGGAGGAGGAAAGTAGGTGGGCCCATATTTGAGGAAGATGAGAGTAGCTACACTAATTATCCCAATTGGTGTGTGTTACTATTCGGAGTTACACAGTGCAATAACATCTTACTCAGGAGCTCAACAGGTTGTTTGAACATTATAAAATATAAATGACTTTGCTTGGTAAGATATCACATTCTCATTTTATAGTTAGAACACTGCGTAATTACGAATAGTAACACACACTAATTGGGATAATAAGTTTAGTTGGCACATACGAACCCTACCCCACCAAATTCCTTCTACATTTGGGCGGGTTTCTCCTTGCTCCCAGTAGAATCTGGTGGGCGAGCGGCTCACATGGAAACTCACCCTTAGCCTAAACTAATCTGGGTCTGCAAAGCTAATGCCGGTGCCAAATCCATCAAAGAAAGTAGCCGACGGGCTACAAACTATTTCGGGGCTTTTACGTCGGATGAATGAGACGTACACTCGTTTGCGATAATTCCCTCTCGCTGCATGTGCAGGAGTGGCAGCCTTGGAGTGAGTTTGAAGGAATTATTTCCAAGCTTTCTGTTGTGTCAGGTGGCTTGTCTGTGGAGGAGTCTAGTATATAAGCAGCCTGTGGCATTTCTTCTCCCTACTAATTTTGGATGGTGAAGCTTTGCAAAGTTCACAGTCACGTCCAGTCAAAGTGGAAGATGTAGCCTCTGGGAATTTTGAGCTTCACATGAATGTCATGCATGTCTAGAGATGTGGACCTGTTTAATTGGAGTGTTGTGACCTTAGCATATGGACTAGGAAAGAATGCTGTCACTAAGTTTTGTGGCGAATGTGTGTGACTCCGAGCATTGATGATTTGTGGGGTAGATTGAGAGGTGGGAGTTGGGATTGATTGATCGAGGAGCCCTGCAGAATAGAAAATGGCGGTGAAGTTGAAGTTGAGAGGGAGGGAGTTTCTGTTGACAGTGGTGGCAGTGGTGGCAGCGGTCATCATACTAGCTGGCTTGCCGAGTGTGTGGATATCTGCACATGATCATATGGTCCAGTCGTCGCTCTCCAACTTCAACTTCTTGTTTCGGGCGGAAGAGGACAATGCAGGTCTGGTGAGTACTGATCTCACAGTTTGGAATCAATTGCCTAATATAATGTGCCAATTCTTTGCCTCAATTACATCATCGCTCTTCCAAGTATGTGTATGAGAGATTTAGCTACATTGGTCAACGCTCTACACTCACCGAAAAGACACATACACTGGGTCATCATAGTGCAAAATCATGGTGAAAGTGGTACCCTTCTACAGGGTTCTTTGGATTTACAGGGTGAATTACCCAATTTCTTTGTCACATTTCTTTGATATCACTGGATATTTCTTTGAGCTCTACAACATGTGTGACAGAAAGAAAGCAAGAAAGACTACTCAGTTGTTGCCACCGGAGCGAATTATGGTTGTTGCTCATCTTTGAGTTGGTCTCAGTCTACATGTAATCCCGAAATGGGCATTACGAAAAATTAGATGCCCCCGACGACTACTGTCTCCTTTCGGAGATGGCTGCACCTATCTCCCCGAAGGGCAAGCCCTTAGGTTCCCACATGGTTGGTTGAAAATATCAAGTTTATCCCGATAAAACCCCACTATGGTTGGGCGGATCATAGATGGTAGTGCACAGGAAATCAAGTGCTAGGGAGGTGACCACCCATCCGAGTGCTACTCCGGCCTTAAGCAGGTTAACCTTGGGAGTTTTCATAGGATCCGGGTTAAGGCCTTGGGTTTAAGCCAGCCTCCTGTGATATTTTACACACGCGCGCCACTAGAGTTACATATAATTGGGGAAGATCCTGGTGAATGCAAGGAAAACAAAAACTTGCAGGGTAATCTCGCACTTTCCACAAAACTCCAACAAATGATGCTAGAGAGCTACAGGTCCCTTCAACTGTGTCGATCCGCTGAAAGTTTGCACACCAACTTCAGATTCTGGGGAATTAAACTCCAGGCTTGCAAGATGTTTGAAGGTCTTACTGTAAGTGCATTTTTGAATGAATGAGGGTTGTGCTAGACTGTGCATGCATCGGTACTGATGTTTTGTTTCCCACTCATCGCACCGTAATGGTGGCTATGGGGAGTTTCTTTGGACTCTGGGGCAACTGGTGAGTTCAGACTGGCATTGGACTGGTATCGTCTTGATTTGATACCATTTGGAATCCTATATCAAGATTTTCAAACTCTTAGTTCATTTTTGGTTTGATACCAATAGGTAGAACCTCCCTCCCTAAGTAAAATCACCTTCGTATCAATAATGTTTAGAAGGGTATTAGAGTTATCCTATAACTCAACCGGAGTTTTAGTAGGGAGTTGGTTGTTTCGCATGCAAAACTTTCCATGTTCGGTAAGTTTAGGGTGCATGCTTGGAATCAATGCGGAGGCTTGAAAGAGGGACATTCCATATTGGTCCTTTGGGTACCAAACTCGTTAAAGGACCAATATGGAATGTCCCTCTTTCAAGCCTCCGCATTGATTCCAAGCATGCACCCTAAACTTACCGAACATGGAAAGTTTTGCATGCGAAACAACCAACTCCCTACTAAAACTCCGGTTGAGTTAAAGGATAACTCTATTGACCCAAATAATAACTCAGATATCCAGAGTTTTTTTCACCTTGACATACCCACTAAACATCAATACTTGATTAATATTACAATTTTGATATCTACGAATATGCTCTTTGATACAAATATTATCAATGTTGATTATTGATAGCATGGATTCACCCATATGCCAATCCAACACTGATTCACACATGCACATTTATATATACTCCCCTCCCCCTCTACCCCCCCCCCAAAAAAAACACTCACCAAAACATGGTGAAAGTTGCACTGCAATTTTCGGAGGTTAACCCAATTTTGCTACATCTCCTTGAGTTCATGGACCTATTATTTGTTGGAGCTAACAAGGTTTATGTGTTCCTTTGATGCCATGATGGTATCGGTTATGTAATGTGACATGTTGTAATTGCGGGTATGACGTGGATTTTGTTCAACAGTCTTTGGAGGAGGCGGCTGAGCTCCAAGGCTTGTTGGCACGAGCTTCGATGGCCAACAAAACCGTGATATTCACGACTCTTAATGACGCATGGGCAGCCGACAACACCATGATCGATCTCTACCTTGGTAGCTTTCGCCGAGGCCAAAATATCGAGCACCTCCTTCAACACCTCATCATAGTCACATTGGACCAAAAGGCGCATGACCGGTGCATTCAGTTGCACCCACACTGCTTCCGGTTGAAGACTGCCCGAGGGGTGGATTTTACCGGAGAGAAGAGTTTCATGAGTAAAGACTACTTGAGGATGATGTGGAAGAGAATAAAGTTTTTGGGAATTGTTCTTGAGATGGGATACAGCTTCGTGTTCTCCGTAAGTATGATCAAACCCTTTGAAAATTGGTTTGAATATGTGGAGAGCAAATTCTATATATGTGGCAAATCATTGGTAAGATGACTACATTATGTCTAACAAAGCAAAAGAAATCTACCTATTCTTTCCTTGTAATTCTTTCCTCCTCTCCTTCCCCTCTTGCCAACCTCATGTGTTTCTTGGGTTTTCCCTTTGCCCTCATATACATTGTGTTCAAGTACACATGCAACATATCACATAGAACTAAAACACAAATTTAAGAATTCAATTGTCTACATGTTAAGATTTGGGATTTTGGGATTTTGGGATTTTTTTTTGGTTTTAAGTCTTTAAAGCCATTATTTTCATCGCAACAAATTAAGGTTTAGTGCAATAATTTACAGTTTCTTTCCCAAATTAATATGTGCTCATTTACATGCAGGATGTAGACATAATGTGGTTCCGGAACCCTTTCAACGCATTCTACCATGACAATGTGGACTTCCAAATCGCATGTGACCGCTACCGAAATCCCTATCTGCTTGCCAAAAACTCGCCAAATGGAGGACTTGTGTACGTGCGCTCTAACCCGCGAACCATTGCAATGTACAAGTACTGGTATGAAGCAAGATTACGAAACCCCAATAAACATGATCAAGATGTGCTCATGGTCATCTTCCGAGAGGATGAGTTTCTGCACATGGAAGTCAAGATTCGGTTCCTAGACACACTCTACTTCTCAGGCTTTTGCCAGGTGTGTGTGTCCCACTATTAGTGGTAACATTGTAAGATTAATGAGGTTTTAGTCTCATACTTGGATCCTTAATTTAGCTGCATTTGTTCATGGGCTTGCAAGAGAATTTGAAGATGTTTCAAATGCATTTCCATAGATTTTAAGGGTCAAGTGGGCAAAATGAGAGAAGTCTAATACTACATCATTTTAATGAACTATGGGAATTTATAATTATAAGGTTGCGAGAGGGGTTGTAATTTAGTGTAGGGTGGAGGATAATATATCCAATGAAAAGTGATAAGCTAAAGTTTTGTATGTCTTTCCCTGAAACAAACTTTAAAGTTAGGAAAAGGTAACTGGAACTTCAACTCTTTCATGGAGGATGTGTTATCTCATAACATGGAAAATTTGAGAACTTTAAGAATGAGAGATGTAAATTTTTGGTTTTTTAAATACTAACATTGCTCAAAGTCAAGTTATCTAAGAAGTTAGATTAATTATGCATGGCAATTGACACAAGTCATCTGTGCCAGGTCTATAGACTTCATTGAAGATTTGGGATGTGCAATGAACTTCTTCGCCTCTACTCATCTTTATGAGTAAAAATAAATGAGATTCAAGCTCTTTGGAGATATATTAGATAGTAAACATTCATTTGCAAGCCTTCCTCTCCCTTATCATACGAAGTTTGCATTTCCCACATAAGCATTTCCATAAAACAAGATTCTTGCACATAAATATTTCGAAGTGCATATTGTTCATAAAGACGACACACATACTTTAACATGCCCCGACTACGGTCACACTACTTACAAGTAGGCAGTTCATCACCAGGGAGACCATGGGTACTCTTTGATGTTGAATGGGTTTACATTCATGCAACTGCCAAGAAACATGTGCATTTCTTTTAATTTTGTTTATTTATTTATGAAGACTACTCGAGCTAAAGATTTGTTCTAGAAGCTGTTGGCAGAAAACAATATTGAGAGATGTCAAGTGACAAATAAGTCACAAACTGACTGTTTGAGGTTTTTGGTTTGTATTGATTTTACAGAAGAGTAAGGACATGACACGTGTGATCACCATGCACGCGAACTGCTGCGAAGGGCTCCAGAACAAGCTCACGGATCTTCAGCTTTCTCTTGAGGACTGGAGCTTATACAAGGATACTGTAAGTCCCACCCAACTAGGTAACAAAGTAGAAGGCGCCAAGGACCAACTTAACCTATGGCGAGTTCCATTCGCATGTCTCAAGACAAAGTGGCCGGCAAGGAAAACGTCTGCAAAGTTGAACACATAAATCAGACTATGGATCTCTTTTAGAACTGTATCTTATTAGCTACACGCAACACTGCAAAGGACTCGAGAACAAGTGCGCGGATCTTTAGCTTCCAAGTCTTGAAATCTGGAGCTGCTTACACAAGGATACTATAAGTCATGTCCAACTAGTTGGCGACAATTCAAAGGCACCCAAGACCAGCTTAATCTATGGAGTTCAAAAACCTCTTCAAACTTGAAAACATAATCATTCCAGTATTTTTTTTTCTCCTTATATTTGTATCTTATTAGGTACTTGCAACAACCTAGGACATTCATGTTGTTACGACAATCTATTATGCCACTCTCAACTTTCATTACCTGAGAGATAAGCATGTCTCAAGATGAAGTGACATGGGAGGAAATACTCCGCAAAGTTCAAAGCAAAAATCTTTCTATGATTCTTCTGTATAAAAAGGTATCTTACTAGATACATGCAACAACGTAGCAAATTTATGATGTTACAATAGGCTATGATGCGACTCTTGAGTCTCATTGCCTGAGAGATGTTTGGCACTGACCCAAGAATATTACGTAAAATCCCTCCTAGGAAAACAGGATTAGTAATCATAGGTTTGCCAATATTGAACTCAAAATGCCCATGGCAGCCACTAAAAGTTCTGACCAGCTTTGAAGCTGGAGGTAGCAATGTACATATGATTTTCATGTTTGACTATTGAAAAATATTGTGAAATTTGATGGAAAGGACAAAATAAAGAGAAGTTGAAAAGTCAAAATCTACACAACTTCGATGATAACACTATGTTTAATACAGAGATTTTGAGAGAGAGGGAGAGAGAGAGAGGGCATTTTGGATGCCTTTTCAATCTTAAACCTCAAAACCCTAAAATTTCTTGACAACAAATCACAAGGTCTTGAAACCATCTGGATTTCATCATTATAATTGCTTCAGAATAATTTAGGATAGAAACATTTCTTGTGTACATGCAAGAGGATCAATGCTTCAGCTATAATGGCAATGAGAGAAACAATATAATTATATAGAAGATGCTTCCTAACAAAGACAGCTTCAACAAAAAAGAGTGCTGTGAGCTTCCTATTAAATAATCTTTCACGGTAAGCATTGTTCTTATGCCACTTGTCCCAAATCCCTGCCTTTAACTTGGAAATTTTGTGAAGATTTTGCAAACCAATGGTATGGAAAAATATTCAGTTGTGTGGGCATTCTCTGGAGAATCATGAACACCGAAACTATAATTGAAGGATTTATTGGACAAATAAGGTTGTCAATGTACAGTCTAACCTTGATAATGTCACACCATCCGTTTCACCAAAAAGTGTGATATAAACAAGGTGTGACATATTTGATAATGTCACATTTGGAAGATTTATGCATAATGTGATATTATCAAAGAAATAGGTAGAAAATAAAATAAAAATTACAATGTTCAAAAGAAAATAACAAAGATGAGAATTCAATGTTTTTTAAATATAAAATCAAATTCAAAAGCTTGAATAACAAAGATAGCACATCATAATGTGTCATTGAGATCAGGTAAAGACCTCTCACTAGAGACAAAGAAGCTCCTAATGTCACATTGTTTTGTTGACATTGATGTTAAATGTGCAACACCAATTCTAATGAGCTTGTCATGGATTTTTTCCATTCCTAACAACTCCATAGTGTTGAAAATTTGAGAACCTTGACTAGCCATAAAATTCAAAAGTTGTTGTCCATCTAGCCTTTTTTCATCCATATTACTTGTTATTATCACACTTACACTACAGATTTTGGAAAAAAATAGTGACATTATCAAGGGTGATAGGGATAATAACGAGGGAGTTTTACACTAGAAAAATTGGTTTCGAAGTTTTGGGTGACAATATCAAGGTGTTCTATAAACAAGAGTGACATTATCGAGGTTAGACTGTAGTATTTTTTGTGTTAGCAAATAGTTGTACACCTTTGAATGCCCTGGTTATTTCATTGCTTCTTGAATAGGTCTTTTCTTTGGAAATACTTGGATCTCGACCTAAACCCTTCACCTAAGCACCTCACTAATATGCTCGTGCACCAGTACTAGATAGATGGACAAGTATGTCCGTAGGTAGATAGATGGGTGGGTCAGTAGGTATGTGACCTAAGCAAGCCCTAAGCTCATTAAACTAGAAGATTTACAAACCCTGCAGCATTACTCTTTATTTCATACAAATGAGATGAGATGCATCCAAAATCATTGAACTTTAAGCTGTAGGCAGTTGACACTTCAGGGAATGGATCAAGGTTGACAGAGACAAGAAAAACTACAGAAGACAAATATGCATTGTAGGTTAATGTTACAAGGTACTTGCTCATACACCATTTCATAGAAAGAGTTACCAAGTCATCCAGAAGGAGACTATTGCAGAGAAGTTTGAGTTCCCCGGATAGCTTCAAAGTGCCCATAACCCTGCTGTCGACAGGCATGCCAACTTTCAGAAGGGAACTACTTTATGAGAAGACAGACCACAGAGGTTTTCTTACTCAGATGCTTGATATTGCTGACTCTCTTCTAATCATCATTCTACTACTAAGACTAGAAGTTCAAACTTCAATTTCTGAACCGCTGGGCAAGTTTCTGAGCTTCTTCCTTGATATTGGACGACACTTGTTTAGAGCCCTCAACAAAACTTGTAGACATTCCTGCTACTGCAGATTTCACTCCCTCTGCCCTTTCACCTACCATTCCTTGAAAACTTTGTGTGCTTTCATCCACCTTGCCTTGAATACCTTGTAATCTTGCACTAGCTGTCTCCTTCAACTCTTGTGCTCTTTGTCCTGCAGAAGACATGCTATCTCCCTGCACATGACGTGACTTTCTTCCCAGCTCCTCGAGAAACTCCATTAGCTTATGCCGTACACCTGATGCAGCCCCTGTAGTTGAACGCCAGTAATTAATGATTGCATCATTCACCTGAGTTTTAAATTCAACATCTCCCGCTGTGGGTTCTTGTCTAGGAACTACTCGTTGTAGAAGCTCTTCCAGCTTCGCCCTCATTTCTTCTGGCTTCATTGACTGCCATGAAGTGATTGCATCGTTCACTTGATCTTTAAATTCAACATCTTCTGCTGTGGGTTCTTGTCTAGGAACTACTCGTTGTACAAGCTCTTCCAGCTTCGCCCTCATTTCTTCTGGCTTCATTGACTGCCATGAAGTGCTGATTGCATCGTTCACTTGCGTTTTAAACTCAATGTCCTTGGGTGTAGAATCGTTTTGTTGAGGGACACCTTGTTGCACCAGATTGTCCAACTTTGCCTTTATATCTTTGATCTCTGCAGACTTGTGGTCTGGGTTGAGAGCCTCAACAATGTCAGAATCAATCTCAAAACCTTGTCCTTCCCACCTTTGCCTGGCCTCCTCGAGGATCTTGCCTTGTGCACGAGCCTGTTTCGCTTCATCTTCTGCCCATATCCTACCAGCCAAAGGGAAGGTAAGATAAAATGTCCTACATTTCAAAGTTGGTAGGAATGGCAGAATGACCAACTGGGAGGAGGAGACAGCCTTTAGTAGAGGAAACCACCAATGTGTAGCGTGCTTATTTGGTTCTAAAAGGATCTCAAGGCTTAATTTAGCAAGAATTGGCACGCCTGCTAACACAATAAGAAGGATGATTAAAAACAAATTATCAACTTTGAATTGCAGCAGCTTTGGTGAATAGTATTATTGCAAACCTGACGAGTGTAAGAGCTTTCTTTTCAACTTCAAGATCAGCTCTGAGATGAGAAACTGCTTCCAACTCTGCCTCTCGCTCAAGCCGCAGCTTCTCAAATCTTTCCTTCTCCCCAGCAACTTGGGCCTGTAGTGCTGAAAGTTCTTGAGCCTGTTGATCAACCTGCTGCCTCAGAAGCTGTAAGATACCTTTCTCTGAGTCAACAGTGGCCCTACCTTTCAAATAAGAGTATCTTTCAGCATCTCTTTCAACTTTCACTTGCTCCAACTCCACCCTCAGTTCATTGATCAACTTTTCAGCCTGTTCTCGTTTGGCCTTCTCTACATTGACTTCATCCTGAGAATTACCATTATTTTCTCGTAATGCACGTACTTCGTTAGCAATGTCCGCTACAACTGCTTGCATTGCCATTGCTTCTGCTTCTATCCTTGCCATATCCTCAGCCACAAGGTCAGCAGCTTCTCCAGATGTAAGTGCAATTGCTGCCTGTCCTATAGTAGTAGGCTTGTCAGGTTGAAACCTTCGTGTGAATCCTGGAGTAAATTCACAAAATGTAAGGATCTTGGCTGATGGGGGATCCACACCCAATCGCTTCTATGAAAAGTTGGAAAAACAGACTCAATCAAGAAAAATGTGGAAATAGATCAGCCCCAAAATTGCAGAAATCTTCTATATATACAATTCCTATGAAAGGTAATGACATTCAGAGAAATCGTACCAAAGGCAGAGGCTATGATGGAGTGCTCCTCAGATACTAAATCTGCCATGAGTGCTGGACGGGCATCCTTGTGTACTCTGTCTGCATCAATAAATCCTGAAACTTCTTGAAGGGTCTGCACAACAATTCCATACACCAGTTTATATATATGCTGTGTGGAATTGGCACACACTGAGATGACCAGGCAATTGAAGGAGTTGGTCACACATAACTGGTGAAGGGAAAGATGAGCATGGGTAGCACCTTGAGAGTCATCATCAGACCAATGTGATGGAAACTGGAAAAATAGCTTTTCAACATAACCCACAAAAAGATGGAATTGACTATGTGATGTAGATTGACATCTTTTCTTAAAGTCCTCCTACTCATCACTTTTGATTGAAGAAAATATTGCAAAGAACAGATAGAGCTGTCTTAGCTCTCAGAGCTGTACAAACAAGTGCAGCATGGTGCTTCTCACCTCTTTATCAATGCCTGGTAGCTCACGACGGTCAAGAGCTATCTTCCAGCTTACCAAGTCCTGTCTCGAGAGGTAACTGCAGCAGATGCAACTTATATGCATCAGCTCAACCTATATATGTAATTAGGACTTAAGAAAGAAGGTAAGTGCTCTTAAGATAGGTGCTAGCAGGAATTAAGTGGACCTCTTTAGCAACTTCAGACAGCAACAGAATGAAGATGAGAGGTATGACAAGCAGAAAACAAATGCAGTCCAAGATGGTCCCAGCAGCCATTTTTCCTCAGCTATTTGGTCCCAGTTTTCACTTGAAAAGTTTGGAAATAAGAATATTCTATTATTGATTCTCTGTTTGTGAATTGCCATATTCCTACCAACACAATTTGGAAATTGCTGAATTTTGGATTCATGGTCATATATATGGATGAATATAGGTATTTCCATCAATATTCTACTTATTAGAGAATGTAAATGGCTCTATCATGCCAATGGTGGTTGCCAGTTGGGCACTCAAGTCACATTGAAAATATTAAATCTGGTGCCCAGAAAATATATCTTGCAGACTAGAGCAGTACAGATGAGACTTGTAATACTATATTTACATAATAAAATGATTTTAACCGCCCACAGCAAGATGGAGAACACAATCGCATTGATTTTCTTCCCATTAGAACATATCGTCATTCCTGATCAAAAAGTACCTGTCTGGATGAAACACAGCTCTATTTCCCCGACCATTATCTCCACCAGAGAGATTACTTGCTATCAGTCCTGCTTCAGCTAGACCTGTACACACAATCCCAATAAAATCTCCATCAGTGGTTATCCTGATGATCTGTTTCACAATGTAAGCTGAGATATTCAGCTCCAAAGATTCAATAAAGTTCCTTAATTGATAGCCAAGCACCCTATCAAGAACAAGAGCTATACACTACAGGGGACACCTAGTATGACACTCAAATACCACCTCTGCAATGCTGCAAAGCCTGTCTGAACTTTAACTTGCAGGACATAAAATAAGGCACATGAACCTGGAGGATAATTCACTTCAGACACTATCAACATCCAGACCTGGCAGAGAGAAGCTTAAATTCTAAGGACAAGGGAGCATAGAGAAATCTGTAACCTTGAATGTAAGGAAAATCTGGGTCCTCCACAGCAACATCATCATAAGCAAGTTCTGTGATGTTATCAATAAACATTGCCGGATAAATTTTATGACCAGGGCTTCTGCACAGGCCAACACAGAAGCCAACTCAGCAGTTGGAAGGATAAGGTATACTCCAGAGACAATGCCACAAAATATTCAATATGTGTCAAGAAACCAGATATGTTTCAAGACACATTGCCACTCTTCTCTACTGATGCCACAATGTTGCATTACAGGGACTTTCCAGCCTACCCTCCAAACAACGCTCTATCATAGAACAATGAGCATTTTATAAGCGCAGACATTGTTTCAGATGCGAAGTGCTGAAGCTACTGGAACAAGTGACATAAAACAGCATGTTTGCACTTCTTGTGCAAATCAAGTTGATCAAGATTGCACAATATCAACATATAGTGATCACTTTATGAGGAAGGATTTTATGCCTCGTGACAAAGCCAATATTTGGTAGGGGCAGTGTTAGAAACAGTTCTTTTACAGTCGAGGAGAGAGAGGGCATGTAGGAGGTGAACAATGGCCAAATTCAGCCTGAAATATCTAGACTGGGCATCTGAATCTTCCTTCACTCAAATATAGAGTTGCTAGAGACCTGGTGATAAGTCAAAACACAGAACATGTGGAGGTGGATATAGTGGATTGCAGCTTCTACATAAAAACCCTTCAGTAAACTTTATTGCTTGCAGACTTCATACTGACTCAGATTTCGGTGGATAAGGATCAGATATATGAGTACCTAGCTAACTTGAGACTTGAGCCAATGAGCCAACGAGCATACTCACGTCTAGTACAAATAGCCCCAGGATCGGCCTGTGCATCCACCACCTGCCATGCAGCAATGTGATTAACATGAAAGACAGTGCATTCAAATACTAGATATCTATACTCTTGGAACAACAAAATAGCCTACAATGTTCAGATTTATATCAGTTATATAAAGGCTTTGGTGGATGGGAGTTGTTGTTGATGTATTATGGAATTTGGAGATTTAAGTTATCCCATCCAATTTGAATTTTCAATTGCACTGCTGAACTAGTAAGCATCAGTGGAGATGCTGAACCAGTCCATACATAATCAATACTGGAACACAAGCAATCAAAAACGCAGTCAAGGCGAGTAAGAAGTGAAGAAGGCAAACCTCTAGAGATTGTAGTGCTTTAAGGGCATGCTCTTGTGCTTGCTCGACCACAGCAGGTACAACTACTTTACTGGAATGAACTTGAGTGGCCCCAGAGGGTGATAATGGAGCAGGAACATAGAGAGAGGAATACATCCAAGTAGAAGATGCACCTCCTTGGCCAGCTTCACTGGTCTTCGTTTCAGTTGTTTCTCCATCAAATTCCTTGTCCACATGATCTTGACTGGAATACATCGTACTCACCTTCTCTGCCTCAAGGTCCTGGGGAAATTCATAATTTCTAAATTCAATTTGCTGTGGAGAGCTTTCAACCACAGCTTCGCTGATATCAGTTTGAATTTCCTTCAATGATCTGTTCTTGGCTTCAGGTGCAGCAGTTGAAGTATGATTGTCAACCTCAAGGCCTTTGACTGCTGGTGCTGAGCCACTTTCACTGATGTTCACTCCCTCTGTAGAAAATTGAAGTTCATTTTGTCTGTGTTCTTTGTCATATTCCGAATCTGCAGTATCACTAGCCGTCTGCCCTTTGTTAGGGTTATTAGCCTCAGAGCTTAGCAGAACTATCTCTATAACACGACTCCCATCTGCCAATTCTGGGACCACAATCCGGGACACCCCAGCAGTTCCAGAAATAGAATCATTAACATCGTTGCTCTCGCTGGATAAACCAGGCTCCCCTACACCTTCTTGCAAAACAGGCTTGCTACTATCATCAGGAGCAACAAAGTTACCAACACTTAAAAATCCCCCAGCCGTGTCACTGGTAGGTGCTATTGACGATACATTTGATTTCTCATCTGAGAAATGGTTGCCTGCTGTCTCAAAATCTTCCATTGTGGACCTAGAAGAATTATTTTGCTGAAGGTTTGCATCCTGGTCATCATCAAAAGAACCAACCAAGAGACCTTCTTCATCCATTTCTAGCTCCTCAAGCGAGACCTGATTTTCTGAGGTCATATTCTTGTTTTTGTTTGGAGATAGAGACTTCTCCGTTTCCATCTCCGTCTCTGTCTCCAGTTTGTCCCTACTGTTAGTCTCATTCTGTCCTTTCCCTTGCGCTTCAGAATCTGCAGAGATTACCTTATTTCCTTCTTCATTCTCAGAGGCCTCATCCTCCTGAATATCTGAAGTCCCATTATTTGAAGAGATAACCAGCTGCTGCTGTGTTGCAACTGGCGCAGGGGGTTTGAACTTCCTTTCTGCAGTCAATCCAGGTTGATAAGTGTCACATGGTTGACTAAATCAATCTGAGGCGAAGATTGTTCTACACAAATCAGATTGCTAATGTAGTTCACTTTGTTACTATTTGGTAGAAAAACCAGATGCAATCCTAACATATTGACAGCAGATTTGTAAGGGAATCCCAAGCTTCTGGTGTAGTATTCCTTGTTTGTCACCATTTCTAATGTGGACTTTAAATACCAAAACCAATCTTCTTGTGTCTACTACCTATATAGCATAGAAAGTATACTGCTGAACGTTCTTGTGGAATTAGCTTGAATAATCTACTTCAGAAATAGACGAAGTATCAAAGATTTACACAATCATAATTTCTTTTGCCAGAACGCATGCAAGAGGCGTTACCCAATTTTTGGTAGGTCGTAAAACCAACAAGTCCAAAGCCAAGTGCCAGCACAAATCCTGCACCCACCTGTAACAGTGCTGCAACAAGACAAAGCATTTATTTTAGTGGAGAAGGCCTCTAGAGTGTGAAGAGGATGTTAACAACTAATTGGCAAATAAGCAAATGATCATGAAGTACTCTAGATAGTGATGATGCGGTACCAATTATGTACTCAGGATAATTTTGAAGGATATCTAAAGTGACTGCAAACTGTATGATATGCCACCTGATACTGAACGAAGTAGGTTAAAAAGGAAATATGTTAAATGGTTCAACTACAAAGAACGTCTCTACAAGATTCTTATGCATGATATTTCAGGTTGCTGGCTGCCAAAAGCTATTGAAGTTTAATTGGTGACCTTGAGAAACCTACATCTAAAATTGCAAGACGGTCAGCTCGTGGAACACCTTCGTGTGCTTTTTGCGTCAGTGGCATGAGCTCACTTTTAAGGTAAGAAAGTATCCAGAAGTTTATTGTGAAAGGGTGCGAGAGTTTCTTCCACTTTTCTTATGGCATCATTCATCAACACAATCAGAAACGACAAATGCTTGCAGAAATAATCTGTAGCACTTAGAGCCACCACTGGTGACACTTGTAGTGTTAGATTGGTACATATTAACCTTTCTGAGAATCTAGTAATCATTCTCCAACAACAACGCAGAATCCTTCAAGTCACACCCGAATGCAAATTAATCTAACCCAGGTAGCCAAGTGAAAATAAATCTAACAGCTCAGCCTAAGAATTGGGATATGATAACAACCAACCAGAATCTTGACCTTCTAGAATCAAGGAATGCGAGCTTGCTAAATTCCTTTCCTATCTCACAAAATCGTTGCTAATCTTCTCTAAGTTCCAATTGCCATCAGTGAATAGAATCAATAGATTGACAGCAGAGAGACAATTTTTCTTGACCCTCTTAGCTACTGTATCATCAGAATTGGCATTATCCACATGTATTCAATCATACCTCAAAAAGCCCAAGCCCTTATTGCTTCAATTCATACATAACTGCTTCATCCTGTCTTTAAATAGTAGATTTGTGTGAATACCGAGAAATGTAACAGACCTGCTTTCCAATTGCCTTGAGGCTCTGGCGTTAGAGGCTCCCATCCAGCAAAAGGTTCCGAAGCCTCCTCAGCATTCAATAACATCGTTGCATTTGTTGCAGAATTCGTTCCAGAATCCTTAGGGACTATGCTGTCGTCCTGACTAGAAGATGCACTCCTCGCTTCATCCTGACTGCTGCTGCACCTGATGATGGACGGCCGCATCCGTGCATAGTATGCGCCATTTGGCAATCTACAGGACGTTCTAGAATGTGTTTCCACACTAAAAGCCTTGTGTGTCAAACATAAGGAAGACGGCAGCGCCTTCATTGCGAACGCCATCTTTTCACCTCCTCGCTAAACGGCTGCCAAATGTATAGTCCAGATACTATGTAAAAGATTGTTCCTTCAGAAATCCTGGTCCAAGTGAACTAAGTTAGGGTAAGAATCAGAAGGCTTCTACACACTCCACAACCAACTAAATGCGCCATTCAATATGTGTTAAGAAACTGCAACATTTGTGAGGACCTTAATACCCTGTTCGCATTGACAATGTTTTATCAATACAATGCCGTGTGAATGATACAATTGTCTATATGGCAGTCCGAAAAGAGACTTAAGCTCCAGATGTTCACTAACACACCTAAAGGCGGAGGCACGGGTCCTAATGCACTACAGAAGGCTGATCAACCTTATGTAGGTTTTAGAAACCAAAAGAAAATTACTAATCCTCCAATATAGGTTTTCTCTTCCCGTCTCGCCATTTCAATTGTTGGCCCTAAAAGCTTACCTTGAGTAGCAATCGGTTCTTGGCTTCAGAGTCGATCGACTTCCGAAACGATCCGGAAAATCCTGCTCCAGAAGAAATCCATCAATCATTCCATGCGGGGGGAGTCAGAACAAGTACAGGCAGACAGAATCGTCAGAAGCGCAGGCTACAGAGTGATTTGCACTTCACCGAATTTGGACGGAATTCGGTCATTTCTTAAACGATCCTCCTCAAATTCGGCTATGAAAGGGGTGCTCGGAGGTAAGTTAGGAGAGTTACACGATGTGGGGTGGAATTGCATTGACTCAGAGCGCTCTGGAGTGGTGAACGAAACTCCGGCAGGAGGACGACTGACGAGAACAGAGCAGAAGCCGAGGAGGCCCTGGTACGAAACACGAGGAGTCCAGAAATGACGTGTCTTTCCACGCTGGCGACACGCACCTCACACGTGGCCGTTAAGGGCTCACAAGGTCTTGTGCTCCATTGGAGGGGTCTTCTTTCTTTCCACTCCGGTGTGCCCATACCACCACCTCTAAAAACACTTTGCTAGACCAAACTTATGAAGCCTGGCCCCACAATGCCTTATACCACTCTATTCCAGCAATTTTTAGGCCAAAAATCTACCACCTCTACCAGCGCCTTTACTGTCGAACCTAGGTGGCAAGCCTAGGTGGCATGTTTAAGGGTGCCATTATTACCCGAGTCTGCCGGCTTCACCTATCAACCAGGTGATTTCTTAGTTCTTCTAATGATGTTGCTGCCACGCCATTTCATTGGCCACAAGGTATGATATATCATGATTAAAAGATTTAATGTTGGATTATGTAAGAAAGAAAGACTCACCATATTTTTGAATATCTCTCTTCATACATGGCCAATAATAATGGTGTCTAATAGCCATGTATGTCTTTTGAAAACCAGGATGGCATGCTATCGGCATATCATGAAGATCATGCATGATATCGAGTCTATGATTTCCAACATTAAGAATACAGACTCTTGCATCAAAATATGAAATTTTATTTCTCAAATCGTAAGATTTAAAATTGTTCTATCTCTTCAATGGATTTGGATTCTTTAAATCAATTTCCAAGCTATAATTTAAATGCATTGTCATTTGCATAACGAGTTTTGAACTCATCTATCAAAGATGACTTGATGTAAGATGTTGCATTTGCCAAAGGTAGTCTAGACAATGTATCAACTACAACACTTTCCTTGTCTTTGATATATTATAGATCAATGTCAAATTCTTGAGGTAATTCCATCCATTTGCATTGCATTCTACTAAGGCTTGGTTGAGTGGACAAATACCTCAAAGATTGATGGTCAATCTCAATCTTACATTTTGTCCTTAACAATAATGTCTCCACATCTTTAAAGCGTGAACTATTTCAAACAATTTTTTCTCATGGATACTATAATTCTATTCCGCATAATTCAACTTACAATATTCCAAACCTTGGACAACTGCCAAAATAACTATAGTTAACTATGTTTTGTTCAATACATTTTAGGGAACAATTATAGTCAACTATAAAAAAAATTAAGACTAGTTTCAAAAACAACTATAGTCAACTAAAAAAAATTCAGACAACTATAACTATGTAACTAACTATAGTTAACTTAAAAAAATTAAGTTTCAAGAAAAACTATAGTCAATTGTAGTTATTAAATATGAACGTTAAGCCTCATATTCATCATCTACCTCAATGTTGTTGTTGTCTTTATCGTTGGTGCTGTATTCTAGCATAGTTGGTCGCTTGGGAATAAAAGACTTCCATTGCGAGTTAAGCTTGACTACCTCAAATACGTCAAAATTGAGTAAATGCTTGTTCATCTTCAAGAACATGTTGACCTCAATAACACACTAGTTTCACTACAACACTATAAGATAATTCCGTGAACATGTTGCGCTCAACTTTAGTTAACTAGATATAACTATAGTTAGGTAGACATTTTGGCATACCGAATTAAAACAACTATAGTTAACTATATTTTTTGGCAGGTCAAATCACGAACAACTATAGTTACGAAAGGCAAACTAGTTAACTAATAGATGCATTAGTTGGTTAGTTGTATGAGGTCTGCAATATTCGTAAGCAAGCACATGTCTCTTTGCATTAGAACAACGCCAATAGCTAGATCACTAGCATCAGTACGTAAAACTATATCTCCCTCGAAGGATCCTTGATTGTCAAAACATGTGTTGAAGTTAATGCATCCTTTTAAGTTCAAGAAACTTGAATTGCAATTAGAAGTCCAATTGAACATAGTCGAATTTTCCTTTCAATAATGTAATCAAAGAAGTTGTAATTTTTGAATTGTTAGTATTTGAGGAATATTTGAATCTCTATACATGTTAGGGTTGGTTTACACCATGGACCATGAAGTCGAACCATGGATTACGGCCCTTTCCCATGGTGCAACTTGATGGTCCAACTTTTGTGGTCCAATTTCTTAAAAAATAATTTTACAAAGCCTTTGGGTCCCTCACTAGGTGTAAACCAAATGTAAACCAAGAGAAATGACCATGCACCAAAAAATGATTTTTTAATATATGCCCACAAAGGGCAGTTTTGAAGAAAAAAAATTAAGTTTGACCATTCTCTTGTCTTCTCTTGGTTTCACTTCTCTTCACTTTCTCTTATCTTCTTGTTTTCACTTTTTTCACCTTGAATTTTAGCAAGCATGGTTACTATGAAGGAGAGGTTGAGGAGACTTATTTTTCTCTTAGGATTATACATGTTTTTGTACATATTTATGAAGCATGTTGTGGACTTTCAAGTTTTGCTTTTGTAAGGAGAATGGGAGAAGTTTGCAATTTTGAGCTTGGTTTATGAGAGTATGGGGCATAGAGAGAGGAGCATATGGAATCAAGAACGGATGTATGGATTTGTAGATCACTTTGTTGTTGGGTTCGTGAACGGAAAAAGTTTAAAAAGCGAACTCGAGTGAAATACATTACATTCAAAAAAAATTGTTAGAGGTTGGGCCCCTAACTACTCAAACTTGGTGCCGAGTTCTATTGCAGTGCAAAGTTATGTGTAAGGGTGTCAAGTCCTGCCATAGGAAGAGTCTTATTGCGGAGAGAATGTTGTTTAGATAGAGATGAGATTAAGAAGACATGTTAATTGGTAAATGACCATGCTTACCTAGCAGCTTCATTTGATAAAATGCATGCGAGGTGAAGAAAGACCCTAAACTAAAACCTCCAAGTTTAGGGGCAAGTCCAAAATATCTCGGGGAGGCAACTTTCAATGTGAACAGGGTCCCAACGATTATGACAGCGGATTTTATTTGAAGAGGCATGTATTAAGTAAGTGCAAGCGAGGAAGAGGTAATAGCTGGATGTTTTTCTCTCTGCACTGAGACCATTGGTGAATCCAAATCATGCCCATAGCCATCTGTCTCATAATTTTTGGAGCTCATATGATCATTATCAGAGCAAAAATTCATTTAAGTGGTTGTTTAGGTCCCCTCAACCATGTTGAATATTGAATCTAGAATGGTTAGCATGTTTTAAGCTCATAGTCCAATATCTTTTATACACATGTCTTTATGGTGTGAGTTCTTAGATCCACACCTAACCACATATCACTCAAACATATGTGTCCATATTATCATTGTGTTTGATTTAGGCACATCTACTTTAGTGTAAGACGGAATCATCTTACAATTTTCATTGCTAACACCAATTTAAAACATGTCAAGTTTTCAATTTTTGATTCAAGCACATGGTTCAAAGTTGTGATGATGTTATCATATTTGATGTTTGTTATATCAAAGCAAGAGTTACACCAATCTTTTAGATTCTAGCTCAAAGACTTGAAACTTTCCTCGGCATCACAAGAATTGAAGTCGAGAAGCGTTCCCAATTCATGAAAAGAACATGCTAGTATTGCTAAGAAAAATTATACATAAAATATTAACCATTTATGAATCCCCCATTCTCCAACCATCCACAACCGACAACAATAAAGGAAAACATAAAATTAATTAGTTAAATAAAGGAAACATCATAAAAACCGAACATGTCACATGACCAATGTTTGTGAGGTGCCAACCAACTTGTACTTTGGGTATTTTATAATGAAAAAATAATTCGGCAACATTCTTTCTTACATGTGACCACCTTAGAGACATGACACAACCAATATTGGCATTCAACTTGGTTTTCATTGGCAAATGACCCATGTAGAATCTACTATTGATGTTGTCCAATCACACAACATTGAATGATAAAAGAGTTCCCCCCCTATAACACCACATTGGGAGATAGAGAATATTTGATTATGGAACCTAGATCAACACCTTCCTCGACTCTAATTTCAACGATTTCAAATTCTTTGATCTTGATTCGCATTGCTAACATGCTCAAGCTTCTACTGCTCAAATCCATCGGTTGTATGATTGCACAGAGGTAGAGGTGTCCACATTAGCGGCTCATCGACCTTAGTGAGTCATGTGCTTAAAGCATTCAAAATCAATAAGCATCTTTGCTTTCAAAAATTGTAAGAAGATTCTACAATGTGCAGAGTTCATGAGATTAAATATATTGGAGTCTAGTGCAGAATTTGCCACCTAATCACATACTTTACCTTTGTATTATCATGCCTAACACAAGCAAGTAAACTCCTCGAACTAAGGTAGAAATACCATAAACCATGAACTACCCTCTACCCGTGCAGTAGACTTCTGTTAGAATAGTGAAATGCCATTTTTGAAACCGATAATTGCAAGGCTGGTAGCTTGATATGTGTGTACAGTCAGTTTAGCCAAATTAAGTCATGTTTGACTACCATCAATCACAGTTTAATGTACTCATGAGGTAACTGGTTTAGGTGATGTTCTGTGTGGAAATGAGCATTACCGTGTTCGGTTTAGGGAGAGTCTAGTGAACGAACTTTCCACTAGGGTTTGACAAACTTTCCACTTTAAAAAATTGTAGAATTTGTTTTACATGGAATAAAAGTATGAAACAACTTGCATTCTTCATGAATCCTTCTCTTCTATCTTGGAAAATTATCTCATGATTTTAAGACCATGTCTTCAATGCAAATCACCTTATTTTCACGGTTTATGGTACTTCTACCTTATGAAGGTTTCCATTATAGGTTTGTGCACCTCACCCAAATGGTCTAGTGGGCCCACAAAAGGTCCCACCATGCCAACTAATATCCAAAGATGCCTCGAACCTATCAAGTTCTCATGCATACTATGTCGTTGCTCGGTTTTTGATGGTGCTTCCCCACACAACAACATGGCATTATTCAAATCCATAACAATGTTCTACGGGGAATATTCTATGGATTAAGTTTTGACTTTGACATGCATGAGCAACATTTCTCCAACTAATCTCCATCTTCAAATTCTGAAAACCACCAAATTATGCTAACTTAAGTTATATATGCTCCTCCACATCACTGTCCATGGAGATTTTTGGGGATAATCGGTCGAGATCCTAGTGTTTCCAAGTCTAACCGGTTACATGTTGATATCTTTCAGATTTTCTTTATGAATTTGAGGTATATTCTATAAATTCCTCCAAAATAATTGATACATTTCCTAAAGTCTTGAACTTGAACCGGTTATTTCTCAAACTCAACTGGTTCAGCTGTAACCAGCGGTTGGTCCTCCCTGTTCATTGCTCCACATGAATGCGGTACTTGACATGCCAGATTCATGATTTTTCAAATAGTTCACAAGCCTGGCAGGTATTACGTATACAAATATAAGTCTCTAAGCCAGGCTTTTCCCCTGAACTTATCAAACTGATGATCTAGCGACTGACCTGCCTGTTGATGGAAACCTGGCCGATGTAGAGAGCAGTCATGTCTCGGTCATTGCAAATTGACCTTTGTAGACATCTTCTTCGCTGGTCGGCTCATTATGATGCAAGAGGATGACAGAAAAAAATGAAGTTCCATTCCATTTGAAGTAGAGAGACGTTTGCCAATCAATGTTTGTATGAATGGCCTTCCCTTTCTTGGCGCAAAAGTATTCTTCTAACTAGTTGACTGGGAAGTTGACCACTAGCAAACAATGGCAAGCATAAATGACTATTACTGAATCATGATGAAAGAAGTGCAGGGCCTGTGAGCCAACAACTTTTCTTGAGCATTATAATGGCACGTGATCTAGGCCGACATGTGTCTTTTCAGGTCAAAACGGCTATGCAGAATGAGTAAATCTTTCATTGGGTAACAAATCTTTTATCAACTTGTAACATGATGTGCAAAAAAATGTGGAGCCCCCTTCATGCATAATACACTTCTCTTATTTCTATTGTAGCCAGTGCTATCGTAAGAGGCGTGTCTGTAACACTAATTCGCATTCTAAGTTTGTACAGACATGGCAATTTTGGCAGATGCTTCTCGACACACGCAACCACAATATTGTAACTCATCATTATTGCAATGGCCTCTGAAATTTATGAGGGAGAATGTAGATGTTGAGCATTCCAGAAGTTTGACATTGTCATTTTTGCCATGGGGTTGTTGCAATTCATTGTTGGGTTGCTTCTAACATCTGCTCCACATTATTCTAACACATGTTAAGGTCATCATGCACTTCAAGTACATATGCACTTATGACTCATACCATCTTTTATTTACACTTCTCAAGATTTCATGCTTTGAAAAACCAATGGATACTGAGAAGGGTTTGGAGCACCATTACTTCGACCCAGGGTACTAAGAAGGGTTCTTAGTTTCACATGTCATTTCGTCTCAGCAAGCATTGATAAGATGAAGACATGGAGGTTCTGCAATATGAATAAGCGTTAATGCAAAGTGGGTTCGACAATACAGATTTTCCACCATATTTTCAACAAGGCATTCAATTATTCAGGAGACAATGGAGAAAATAAATTACATCGAACACCATGCCACATTAATGGAACCAGGGGTCAGTAAACAGATTCGGTCTTGAGACACTCTATACCCACGTCCTCAGTCTCGTCACAACTACCACTTCAAGATACAATTTATCTACCTTAGGATGACCTTTGTGGACACAAATCAATTTCTTCGTAACTCCTCTACCATAACCCCCAGAACGCTTGTGACAAAAGATTCGCATCCAACTTGACCACATTGGGTCTGCAAAGGAGATTTCAGATCCTCCCTTAGGGTCGGTGCCCAGAGTGCAAATATGAGCCAACAATACTCGGGCAATGAAAAAGTGCTTTTCATAGGCAAATGTTTTACTCTTCAGTACATAGAGTACACAGCTTCCTGAATATATAAAATGCTCTGCATAACAGCTGGAATTTACACATCGGTCTGCCCCTGCAAAGTCTCGTATGACTCCCAAATTCAGGAACCTCCCACAATTTTCAGCATTGCTCCTTACATCCCTATATCTAATGTACTCAAAATCGTAGTCAACCTCTAGTATTGGTAGTTGGACACGAACATGCCTTGCTTGGCTTCTGCAGCCTCTCCCTCCTCTGAGTACTTTCCGAGCTGAGCCAAAGAGTTGGCCTTGGCACGGACAAGCAGAGCCTTCTGGGCGGCCTCCACATTCTCGGGTTGCCCCTTCCATGTCTTCAACACACTGTTCTGAAGAGCACGGGCATATGAGAACGACACGTGCCATGGGTTGGGGCTCTGGTTCATTGCGTTCAAGTTCAAGGTAGCCTCCACCTCTGACTGTCCTCCGGACAGAAACTGCACCATACATAAAGATCCATCTCACGTTAGCAAACTGCTGTCATACCCCGGTGAATTACACTCAAATCTACACATGTTGGTAAGGTCTATATTATTCTACCACAACCACTCCTCACATCCATCAAATTACATATTTCAGGAGAAAAAAATAAGCATCCCCTCCTTACCATGATGCCGGGAACTGATGGTGGCACACGCCTCTTCAACAAGTTCAATGTGTACTCAGCCACCTGCTCGGGGGTGGCCCTCTCCTTGCACCCTGCTCCGGGGGTCACCATGCTCGGCTTCAGCAGGATACCCTCGAACACAACGTTGTTCTCGGCCAAGAAATAGAACACCCTCGACCACACCCTCTGGGCGACGTCCAAGGTCACGTCAATGCCGTGCTCGCCATCCAGCAAGATCTCGGGCTCCACGATGGGCACCAATCCATTGTCCTGAACATCACATCCACTCAATAACTATACGAATATACGATACTCTAAACTCCGAGCTCTAACGACTTTATACACTGCTAGAAGAAGACGGCGCCCATCAAAGACATCACAAAACAACGAGACACACCTGGGAGATGGCAGCGTAGCGAGCGAGACCCCATGCAGCCTCAGTGATGGCCAACTCTGAGGGACCGTTGGGAATGCTGATCACTGTCCTCCTGCACAGTTATAGTTGTTTCCAACTTTAGAATATTTTCAATTCACCAACCCCTTGGGTACGCAAAATTCACAAGTGTATCAAACGCGTGTAGAAAACTGAAAACCACAACAATTCTTCGGAGCCTCACCACTTGGCAAACCTAGCACCCTGCTTGTAGTAGGCAGCGGTCCTGGAGGCAAGACCGTCGAGACCCTGGCACCATGATTCGTTGTTGGATCCAGCCAATGGCACAAGACCCTAACAAAATCAACAACACGCTTTGTCAAAATTCTGCCAAGAACGACATACAAACAATCGAGAATTTCATATCTGCATTCTTCAGTCGCATTGCTTCTGACTCGAGTACACGCACCTTGTCAACCTTGATCCCGGGAATGATACCATTCTCCTGGAGGATATCAACCATCTTCTTGCCATCGGTGGTGTTCTGGTACAGAGTCTCTTCGAACAAGATGGCACCAGAGATGTACTGGCCAAGGCCTGGGGTGCTCACGAGCAACTGCCTGTACGCCTGACGGTTAGCTTCGGTGTTCTCCAACCCGATGGAAGACAAACGGAGACCGCAGGTAGCGTTGGACTCGTCCATGGCCATGATACCGCGTCCCGGCTGGGCAATGCTTTTCTGCAAAGTGAATCAATTCATCAGCACTGCATTCTAGATATCTTCGACCCTGGCACACTAATGCTATCTGGTATGCATTCCGGAAACAAACTTGTGCATTTTGTGCCCTGTACCCGAAGTGTTTGTGTTGAACAAGCACACGTGCATCGACGAAATTTCGTACTCTTAGATCAATCTTCTATGTCCATTTCAGACATCGCGCACCTTATTCTTCACAATGAAGTGCAGAGATAACAATAATTAAACAACAATTCGAGAACATTCCGGCCCTCTCTGACGTCCGTCTGATCCTAATCTACTTTACTTACTCGGTGCAGCCATGGCCTTGACAATATTACACTACGCTCCGAAATTTCACGCGTAAGGTTCTGCTAAAGCAGTAGGTAACACTACAAAAAAAAAACAGCGCTACTCAGAGTGTATCTCTGGCTTCACAGTAAGGCATAAATTGGTGCCCTCCACAATATACAGCCCGAAGAGCGGTAACCCTGTTACCTGACATCGACCACATCTTATCTTCCATTTGGCTCTCAATTTGCGAATCTGCTTATCCTTATAATCGACAAGCCAGAATGCAGTGCAAGGCCCCGGAACTCATAAAGCTCAAAATGCCACGGGTGATATCAACGGGCATCGCAACCCCCCTGTAATACTCAGTAACCACAAGAACCAGGAGAATGCAACTCAAGCAACCACAGAGAGCGTCATGGCTTCGCAGACCCACCGCAGTCTGGATGAGCTCCGCATCGTATCCGGCGGCGCGGACGGCGAAGGCCACATTCTGTCCCTTGGAAGCTGCGGCTGCCTGCTTCAAGGCGCTGCCGCTGAATTCCGACTTGCCGAGGCTCACGCCCTGCTTGAACGCGACGCTGGAAGACATCGCCACGGCGGCCATCGCTGCGAGATTGTTCGGAATTTACAACGAAGCAATTCCAAGCCCAGGTCGAGAGGATGAGGCGGAGCAGCTGCGGTCCTGCGTGCGTCTGGCGCCGTGACAATGAGGCGCCCGGATACATACCCTTGCCTGCCCGGTGCGTGCCTCTGCCCGCGGGCAGGGCAGCGCACCCACTCATTGGCCAGGCACACTCTCGACGTTCTCCCCACCCGGACGCTTGGATTGGGCAGACCCGTTCGAGGGGGGTGCTGGCCAATGGCGGCGTCGCATGCTGGCAGGGATATCCTCAGGGCGTTTGTGGTAGGGGATGTTGGAGCCACACACTGAAGGTTTTCCTGCACTTTTTTCGTGGCTTGGAGAGCCAAAACACTTCGGTGAACCTGGGCTTCTTCTCTACACACAAGGAGGGTGGCCTAAAATTTGTAAAGCCAGGTGCCACACACCCCAGTTGGTGTCATTCTAGCACTTTTTGTTGCAGCCATTTTGCCAAGGTGAGTGTTCTACGGTTGTGAACATGAAACACATATTTGGTCCTGGATTCATAGCCCAAATGGGGCCATATGTAGGGCCGGTTCACACGGGGTTCCAAGTCCTAAGTCCCAGTTCGCTTGAGTCCAATTCATGCAATCTCTTAGCCCACGCACACTTACTGGTGTGGGCCACCAATGAACGGTTTCTACCAACATTGGTTACATCCAGTGCTTCTCATTGGTCAAATTGGAGCTAAAAGTGGCTCCTACGGGTAGGAGTTGTTCGTTGTTGGTCCACACCAGTAAGTGTGGGTGGGCAATCGGCCATTGAGAGCATGGAAGTTGGGACTTACCACTTCATACGGGGTTTCAAGTCCTAAGTTCCAAGTATGACATGGATGCCTACATGGCATCACTTTTTGGAGGTGAGGTTTGGGACTCGCGTGAGAGTTGGGTCGAACAAAAAGCTATACCCAACTCTCAACTCAACTCCCGATATTTTTTGACATAAATTACTCAAGATCTGACTATAATGTATATATACCATACTTCAATGTTTTCTTGAGGCTCAAAAGTTGGGACTTTGCTGCCATGGTGGGACTTGTTGACGTGAGTGGGACCTGGTACTTGAGAACCTCATGTGAACCAGCGCTTTATGTGCTCTTTTTCGGAATTTTGTAGAAGTAGAACAGAAACTGCCAGTGAAATCAAAGATGAATACATTGCTCACCATTGATGAGTCATGGTTGATTGTCGGTCGAACTTAGTGGGACAGGTTCCAGAATGCATATTATAAAAACTATTGAACATAAATTGTGTCTCCATACAGCTTTCAAGTTGCAGTGCCTGTTTTGAATGCTGCTGAGTCCTTTTTGTTATTGTTGTGTGTTGTTGCTTGAAATCCATACTCTTTCATTTCCTTCATATGAACTGGGGTTTTGTTGTGACTTACATTGAATCATAACTTACTGTGTAGTAAGTACATGAGTACTTTCGCAGGAAGTCTGATTTTTATACATACCTAACTAACTTCAAGTTAAGCGTGCCTAATTTGGTTACTTGTTTTATTGGATCCAATTATTTGAGTGGTGTGTGGTTAGGTGCACATATAAGAATGAACACCAACAAGACGTGTTCAAAAATCATTGGACTATGTGCTCAAAATCTATCAATTTTCATTAAGTTTAATAAATAGTACCACCTAGGCCCCACCCCCTCCCCCCATTATGTTAACTATTGAACCTAGAATGGTCAACAAAATTTGAGGGTGCAATCCAATCTCTTCTAAAAATATGATTTTTGGGTGTCATTTTTTAGATCCGTCCCTAAGCAAACACCACTCAAATATAGGCTTTTCTTTATTAAGAAAAGAAATTGAGTAAAGCCAGAAAACATGAATGTCTACAACAAAATTGCTTGTCCTAATCAATATGCACTACTTGTTTGGGTACACTTAGATTTTAAAAGTGACATGGGGAATTTCTCTTGCTATCTTTTATACAAGTCACAAGGTAGACATGTCGAATTCAGTTATTCATCTCAATTAGTCACTTATACTCAAGTGGTATGTAGTGATATCTCCAGAAATAGACACCAAAAAGACATGTTTAAGAGAGATTGGACTATGTGCTCAAAATATAGGAACCGTTCAATAGTCAAATTAATTGAGGAGACCTAGATGACCATATAACGAGCATGAGAATCTTCGCTTTGATATGGAATAAAGTATTTATGTAGAAAAGTGGCTATACTGTAGCGTCAATTTGGATTTGCTAACCATCTTCTGAAAATTTCACGTTTCATATTCTAGGAGAAGTGGGCTAGTTGAAAAAAAAAACCCACCCACTACCAATCTACTTTACTTACTAAAACTGAAGGTTCTGAACTTCCTGGCAGATTTCTGTTAACGTAGACAATGCAATGTTTAAGCATAGGGCTCTTAAAATCAAGACTACATCCTCCTTTGCCTGCGGCTCGCAATGTCTTCCCAAACACATCATTCATTTCTAGGGTTTTGATTTGCAAAACACCTAACCAAAGAATGAATGTTTCTACATCAAATTTCCGAGGTTTGGACTCCCGAGCTAGTTTCCTTGTTGTAGACTCGACAAACTCGTGCACCCATACCTCCTAAAAGGATTCAGAGGTGCAATCTCTTGCATGTAAAACCTTTCTGGTTTCTTGGGGGAAGAGCATCCAGGAACAGTGTGTCCGGGGAGATTTTTGGGTGTAATCGGTTGAGATCCAAGTGTTTCCAAGTCCAACTGGTTACATGTTGGCATCTTTTTGGTTTTGTCTTTATTAATTTGAGGCATATTCTCTAGATTCCACTAAACTGATCGGTAATACTCCTGAGGTGTTGAGCTTCAACTGGTTATTTTCTCAAACTCAATTGGTTCATCTGTAACTAGCGGCCGGTTCTCCCTGTTCATTGTCCAGGAAGTGCAAACTCAACCTCTCCATCTGGAGGAACAAGGGGAGATCACAAGTCCTTTTATGGAGCTGTCAACAAACCGTTAAGGTAGAAATACCTAAAACGGTGAATGACCACTACTGGTGCACTAGACTAGGGGTAGAATGATTCTTGTGCGGACCCAAAATGGCTAATTGTAAAAGTGGTGGCCCGAAAAGGATGCACTGCTAGATGGGATGCAATGATTGACCGGATAGGTGTTGTTTCACACCACTTGCGATCACTTTTGGGTGCCATTAAGTTAATTGTTTTGTGTGTCTTTGTATGCAGAGTAGAATATTATGATGTTCAGATTAGGGAGACTCTATTGTACAAGTAGGGGGGTTTGACTTACTGGCCTCTTTGAAAAAATGTAACTAATTATTTACAAGGAATAAAATTACGAAACAACTTGCATTCCTCATCATTTCACTTTCTCCATCTCTGAAAAATATTGCACAAAATTTCAAGCCACTTGATCTAGCCAAATCAGCTTATTTTCACCCCTTTCCATATATCTACCTTAATTACAACCATCTTGACATGATGGCAAGTAGGGCACCTGACAATAAGAGTATTGTTTAACATTACTAAGCAATGTGCGTTTGTTCTATGGGCCTCAAGAACATAACCATGGGATGCACAAACTCTGCACTAGGAGACACATATTCAAATCGAGCTTCTAGCATCTCATGGTTACATTCCTGAGGCCCATAGGTGCTCAGTAATGTTATGGAGAACTATGATCGGGGAGAACTGGCAGTTAGTTACAAATGAACTGGTTGAGTTTGAGAAAATAACCAGTTGAAGTTCAGGACTGCAGGAAAATTACCGATCGTTTTAGATGAATATATAGAATATACCCCAATTTAATAAAGGAAAACCGAAGGATGTCAACATGTAACCGGTTGGACTTGCAAACAGTAGGATCTCAACCGATTATGCCCAAAAATCTCCCCGATCATTGATGTAGAATGTGACAATAATAATGTGTGTGGGAAAATGAACTTGGGGTATGTCACTATCAGTTGCAAAGGATGATACATTATACTACACTAATAAGTAGATGAGCCCGTGCCATTTTGGCCGGCCAAGGATTCGTGGCACTCACTTAAAATCATCCATGCGGATGAAAAATGCAGGAATCATCTAAATGACTATTTTTAGGCAATTTGATTCCGGAAATAGAGTCAAAAGCCCCGAATTAGTCTAGTGATGTCACATTCGAATGAATCGGCCCTCAACCCCATAGGGGGCTTTTTTTTATTGGAGCCACTTCATCCACGATATCTAGGATGGATGATTTTAAGTGAGTGCCACGAATCCCCAGCCATTTTGGCCTGTTGTATACATGCTTATGAATGAAAGTCATGGGCAATCCACTCAATTTGGTTGCCATTGATGGTTGACCCTTTTTGGAATGGTAGTTGTGTGATTAACCGCCTGTGCGATCATTGTGTATAACTTTTCCAAAACGCATATTAGATTCAGGTCAAGAGATTGAATTAGGGTTTGTTAGGCACGACTCTGTGGAAGGGAAGAGGAGATCTTTTGTTTTCCACAATAGTCCTACATTCTTGGTGTGCAAATAGAGGATACCATTTTTGTAATGGACTTGGTTTGGGAATGCGTGTTGTATACAAAACAAAGGGAAACAAGCAGGGGCGTCGCCAACCTTGATTTTCAGGGTAGGCCCGTTCAGGAAATCAAATTTTATAAGTGCATATTTTTTTAGGAAAAATTTTAATTTTCTATGTATGACCTAGGATTTTAGGTGGACCTTCGGGCCCAGGGTAGGCCCGGCCTACCCGTGCCTAGGCCTGGTGACGCCCCTAGAAACAAGTTGCGTCATGTGGATTGGTAGTCGGGACAAGCCATGCAAATTTGTAATGTGCAAATTATGATTCTTTGAATTTGAAATATGTCACTATCACTTGCAAAGCATGATACATTATACTACAATTGATAATGAGCAGTATGGACCTATGCCGTCCCAACCCGTTGTACCCTTGCATATGAACTAATATCATGGACAATCCCCACACCATCCACCCAACATGTTGTCATTGACGGCTGACCTTTTTAGACCCGACGGTTGTGATGACCCATGTGATCATTGTATAACCTCTCCAAAATGAAGGGGATGAATTAGGGTTCCTCAGGAACGATCCTTGATCGGGAAAGGGAGGTCATCTTCGTTTTCACAATTAATGTCTGCCATTCTTGGTGTAGAATTGAGTGGACCATTTCTATATTGGACTTGGTTTAGGAATATTTCAAACCTTGGACAACTACCAAAATAACTATAGTTAACTAGATTTGTTTGAATACATTTTAGGGAACAACTATAGTTAACTAGAAAAATTTAAGACCACATTCACGAACAACTAAAGTTAACTAGAAATTTTTCAAGTATTATTACGTACTCAAAGAAGTTCGCCTCTTGATTTGCTTCAGCTGAGGGTCTTTAATATGCTCAAGCCACTGAGGATCATCAAGAAACGCCTTGATATGATCACTCACACAACCTCCATGTATACCAACACTACTGACACTACAACACTACAACAACATTCCGTGAACATGTTGCTCTCAAACTTTAGTTAACTAGATATAACTATAGTTAACTTGATTTTTTGGCAGACCGAATTTAAAACAACTATAGTTAACTAAATATTCTGACAAGTCAAATTGCGAACAACTATAGTTACGAAAGGCAACTAGTTAACTAATAGTTGAATTCGTTGGTTACTTGTCCAAGGTCTGGAATATTTGTTGTAGGCAACACGTGATCATCGTGTGCAGAAAAGTGGAGAAGGAAGAGCTCGATGAGCTCGAATTTTAGAATGCACACTTGCAATTTTGTTTCCATCAACAAGCAGGCGGGTCGCTAGATGACTAGTCTATAAGTTCAGGCGAAAAGCCTAGCTTGGATATGTACACATGTCACGGTTGTGAACTATTTGACGAGTCTAAAATTTGGCAGGCCAACAGCCACTCATGTGGAGGAGCTGCAAGCATAGCGTTGTTTGGTTTGCGAAATTTGAGATGGAGATAAATCATGTTAGGGCATGGCTGATTTTTCACAAAGTTTTTACCCATCCACGTCCAAAAACCTCGAATTGAAAGGCAAAAAAAATTGCAACCCGTCCCAAAACCGGTAATTTCAAAACCAACCCGTCCAAGGAAAGGTTAAAGAAAAAACAACCCGTCCCAAAACCGGTAATTTCTAAACCAACCCGTCCATGAAAAGGTTAAAGAAAAAAACAAATTGATAAATATAAACCGAAAGATGTCGGCATGTGATTGGTTGCACTTGGAAACAATAGTATCTTCCTTCAATTTTGTCAGTGTTATGGTTTTATCTATTTTAGCTGCCACTTGCCCCATTTCATCCACATAGTTCAGAGAAAGTTCTGATTCTCTAAGGCCCAGGTTCCCCCTCCAGCAGTGTTCAAACTTGGCACTTCCCCCTCCAACAGGTATTCAAGCTCTTCTTCCGGGTTGTCAGTATCTTCTCTCTGTACATTCTCTCTATATCTTCAACCAAGTTTCAAGATTGTGTTAGAACAATGATCAGGGAGATTTTTGGGCAACATAATCGGTTGAGATCCTAGTGATTGCAAGTCCAACTAGTTTAGGGTTGACAGCCTCCGGTTTTCCTTCTTTAAATTTGGGTATATTCTATAAATCCCTCTAAAATGATCAGTACATTTCCTGCAATCTTGAACTTCAACAGGTTTTTTCTCAAACTCAACCAGTTCATTTGTAACTAACTGCCGGTTCTCCGCAATCGTTGTTCCAGAAGGTCCAAGATGAAAGGTGTTATGGGCTCGTAGAGTTTGAGTTTTTGAATTCACACTACACCAAATTCCCCATTTTGTAGAATGATGTGGTATTCTACTTTGGTGTGGCTCCACATCAAATCAGGCTAAGTAAATTAGTGACAGAAGTTCGAAATAATAAAGCTCACACTAGAGAGAAGAAAGAGTTGTAGCTGGAAACATGAATGAAATCAATTGATAAAATTACAAAGCATACATTTGGTTCCCTCTGGCCATTTAAAGCCATCCAGAAACACATGCAAGAAGAACCACTGCATTTTGCAGCTAGCAATAATGGAGGGCACTTTGAGACCACCTCAAGTCGCCTACAAGATAACCAGTCTTTTCCTCGACAACACCATCTGGCTCTTTTTGAGTCGTCCTTAGTGGCTTCCTTTGTGTCTGCTGCAGTATACATTGCCAGTCTTTTACACTGATGGCTTCAAGTGTCCTAAGCTCATCAACCCCGTGTATTTGGAAGTTATCTATTGCAAAATCATTGTATGCTTCACAGAGGAGTGAAGTTCCTAGCTGTTGGTAAATCAAGACAGTAATTCCTCCAACAAATATTTTAACTACCCGGAATGTGGGAAGGTTCATCATCTGGAACATGAGGACTTGCTGCAGTTTCCTGAGTAACCTGCACTTGCCCAGCTTCTGTATCTGAATTTATACCAAGCTGTCTCCAGAAACTCAATCTAGGGCACATTCCCTGCACACAAGAATAGGTCCATTTTTGAAAATGATTCGTTTTTTAACCTTCCAAGGGCTCTCTCTCTCTACAAAGAATGACAAATTTAAGTTTCACACACCTTGAGAGCAGGCCCAGAATTATCCCGGCTCTTATCTTCGGACCAAAACTCTTTTTTTGTACCAAAGGACGAACTTTGCACTTCAACACTGCCACTGTCATTGCAAGAACCCAACTCATCCTTCTGATCATCTCCTCTTGTCTCCTCCAACTCTTCCTTCAATTTACTTTTTGCAGCTAAAAACCTTCCACTCACATCTCCTTTGCAGAAACTGCCAGGATACGTGCAGTGCTCAGCTGGTAGTGCAATTTCTGGAGTCATCGGCAAGATATGACCCTCTGTGCTGAAAATATACCTGCACTAATACAATTGTCAATATTTCTTTCTTCATTCAATTCCCAACTTATGACTAGACTTTGGTTTTTCCTATGCCCATCACCAACATTTATACTGCAATCATCTTCTTCATACCCGAAAGCATTGCTCAGAGCACATTCACTACACCTCTCTTGAAAAAATAAATAAATAAATTGAGTTCTCTCCATGTCTGAATTCGAGACATTCTCCAAAAAGTGCTTATTTTGAATAGTACAAATTCCTAAGCATCACAAGAACAGGCTAAAGATAGACTTCTTACTGGTAGGGTCCTTTCTCTACAAGATTGTCCCCACCTGCACCCAAATCAAAAAGAAGCCACAAATATTTTACCTGCAGAGCATCACAGCAAGGACACAGTGAGAAAGATGCTCCTGCTCAAGTAGTCATGCTTACAACATCAACATCATACGTTCTTTTTACCCTAATGAAACACCATACGTTTAAGTAAGGTTGGGCAAAATTTTGCCGTTTAGTTAATTTCTTGAAATCTAGGTGACTTGTGCACCTTGTTTGAAATATCCAAAAATTTGGGCACCTGAGCCTTGAAATAATCTTGTACTTTTAATACCCCACGCATTATGTACATTATTTCAAGATGTTGGAATGTTGGAATGTTGGACATGATGAACATGTGCATTTGTGGTGTATGGATTGTTTGAGGATAAGATGGAAGTGATAAGTTGTATTTGGCATGACTTTGAATGCCATGTGTTGTTTGATACATGTACTTTCATTTACAAAAATAATCTGAATATTAAGCAAAGTTCTTATACACTTTCTTCAACGTTCAACTACTTTTTTTGAAATTTCCCATACAATTCAACAATAGAGAAAACAATTAGTTTACGCCTAATCTGACCCGCATGTAGGGAATACAGTCATTTTATGAATGAAATATAACATATTGTTGACCTACAGTGATGCTACAACATGACCTCGGTAAACAAGATGGAGGAAATATACATACAGTTTCAGCTAGGAAAAAACTCTCCATGTGGTCAACTTGCTCATGTGATTCGACATCTGCTATATGACAGTAGCCACAGGGACACTTTGCCACATTCTGCAAGCTTGCCACTATGTCACGCCCAACATCCAAATACCTGCACCCAGAATTTAGATAGTAATACCAAATGCAGTCAAATTTCTGCAATATGGTCCAATTTTGTAGTCTTATATGTTGCAAATTCCTGCAAGTTGACTAAATACAGTAGCTTCCAATCAAAGCTACACAACACATCATTAAGGGACATGAGAAGGAAAAGCTCTCTTACATTGGATCTCTTGTAGCTTTGTAAAGCATGTAAGTGCTCTCCACAAGCTCTGGACGCAGTGGATAACTCCTCTGACCTGGCTGCATAAATATGAGAACTAACCTTCAGATTGGTTTTATAAAACAAAATGACTATCCATGTGCAGCTGAAACAATGAGAAGGATTTTGCAGGGTTAATGTATTGTCATTCCAACTTCTTATTTGATCAAGATGATTTTTTAAATTGGATTAACCAGCTGCACTAGATTCAGAATCTTAAGTTACTCGGAATTCAGAAACTAAAGTACATTATCAGTCAGGCACTTCTTTTGTGAAGTTCCACCTATGTATTGTAGGACAAATGTAACCCATTCTCTAACCTGCACACTAGAGGTAGCCAAGTTGAACCCCTCAGGTGTAAATCCATAGCGCTTCCAAACAGCAAAAAATGCTTTGTGAGTGCGCACTGCAGGTTCCACGTCACCTGCCAAGACCTGTTACATCAGCAAATTTACTGTACTTAGTAGTCATACATACAAAATTCACATCAAGCAAACCCCCATTGACTATTACAAACAAAGACATATTCTTATGACACTCAGGTTATGAAGTAGCCTGCATGATACAACTGACACTTTGTGATTTAAAACTATTGTAATCTGGACTGGCAACGACGTAACTCAAAACTGGTTGCAATGACTGGACACCTTATGGTAATAATGGTGAGAGTGTTTGGTAACAAGAATAACAATGAGAGCTCTCTATTTCGACAAAATATATTATTTTCCCCTCAAGTCTCGCCACATATCATTCATACTTTGGCTGAGACCATTTAAATCCCACATGGAAATTACACTCCACCGCTAGTAAAGATGAAACAGAGCGCCCTCTATGATACCTGAAGGCCTGGCCAGAAGGCTTGTAAACTGTTGAACAAAGGCCAAACCACAACGGCTGAGTTCATATTTACCTCCAGGTACCTAGACATAGCAAACAATCACACAGGCCCAAGGTTTAGGAATATACATCTAAACGTCATGCTAATTGTAGAACAATATCACCTTACAATCATCCAGCAATCATACATATTGCTTCAGCCCTCAGGTCTCAAGGTGTCATACACACAGGTTTTAGCTTACTTCTTGATATGTTTAGCTAAAAGCATCAAAGGTGGCCCTATCTAAAATTATCCCATTTATTATAGGCACTATTCCAATCAGAGCATACATATATGTTAATCGAATAATATGGAGATATGAGCTCATACATATTACCTTGACTCGAATACACACGTATATCTAATTGTCACATATGACTTCATTCTTCCTTTCTCTTGTCATGGATTGTGCTGAATGTCATAGACCAAATAAAACATTATTTTAGGGGCTAAAGCATCTCTATCAATGTTGGAGACATACCAGGGGTCATTATGGAGATAGCGCATGACAGATTTGTATGCCTCTTTAAACATGAAGAGATACTCTTCATCTCCCAGAAGCAAATAAGCCTACACACAAAGAAAAACTGGTTATCAGTTACAATTCCACCCGTAAAAGCCCTGTTTGCGCCACAGTTTCAAAAAAAAAACCTCTCTTGATGCAAAATCACTTTTAACATCCACAAAACACGTTTGGTCACAGCAACTCTCATCTGTATCTTGAGGTTTAAGACCAGCTCTAACAGAGTACTCAATTTTTATCCTAAATAATCAGGTAGGCAAATGGCTGCAGAATGCAAAAGTGACGAGTATGTTCAGTCAACTTCCACATCCATCAAAGCAGCAAAAATTCAAGTCAAATGGAAGAAGCCACGAATTCCTCAACGAAGAATATTCATATACAAAACAAGTAGACCCCATCCTAAATAGCTCACCTTCAGTAGATACTCATAGAAGGAATCAATGCTGGTACCAATGCCTGCATCCTATCAATTCATTCATGTTAGATTTTTTGGTTATCCTTTCTTAGTCATTCATGATAGAGCCTCTTACTTTGTCATACTTAAATAATCCAAAGAATATGAAACTTTTTTATTTTCATCTCAAATCACCCTCCTCAAAGCTCTAGGATTGAATGGTCAATACAGAAAAGGATCTCCACTAGGTGCAAAATAATGAATCTCTTTGAATAAAAATTTGGTTAATTTCTCTTTGACAATCCAAAAACTTGTGTTTATCTCCACTGTGGAACTGTTGCCCTAATCAGATACCAAAGAGTAAGAATGTACCTTATGTGTCCACTCCCCTGTAAAAACATTAATGTGAGCTCCAACAAGACCCAATTGTGATCGTTGAGCCCAAAGCCCTCGAGCTGCATTTCTAGATACCTTTTCAAACACTGCCACCAACACAAAACACAAACTTTAATATACCACAAGAAAATGAAGTGGTAGCAATTGGATGCATCGAACATCAGGTTCTACAGATACAAACCTACCACACTACACTAAACATTTGAGTTAGTGTGGCCCACACCATCCATCATCAACCCACATGATTTATCTTGCAATCAATGTGTGGCAACTTGAGAGGGCGTCTTGATGCTACATGACAATTCACAAAGACCACTCTATTACACAGGGCACACCAATTTTAATGCCACGCTAAATCAAATATTTAGTGTAGATATTTAGGATACGCTCACCAAATTAACATTCTCCAGGACAAGTGTGGAAATATGTGAAGGTTATTATCACAGTCAAAATTTCGTCACAATATTGTGAAGTTTCCATAACAGTGGTCCTCTGAAACAGTTCATCATAAACTTTCAATATAAGGACAGTGAGGTCCTCACCTGGGTCTCCAGTCAGACGACTAAGCACACCAAACTCTAAAGTTAGTGTTCCACCGCCAGCTGTTGAGGTCACCTGCAAAACATAATGTATTCCTTCACAACTACAAACAGCTGTACTGCACCAGAAATTGTACAGGTTCTATGTTCTAGATTCTAAGTTATATATATGCAATGAGGTTCTATATTCAATATTATTCATTCACTTATTTATGTTTTGTCATAAAATTTGAGACTGATTCTTACACTCCCTTCATTTACACAACCTTTGAAGAGTATGACAGAAGAACGAAAGAAAACCTCAGGACTACAAAGACCGTAAAGGAAACTGTATACAAATGAAACCAAGAGTTGCTAGTACTGGAAAAAGATAGGGTTCAAGTAATGAAATTCAAAGTGACGTTCTATGATGTTATGTTATTCTCTACTTCCACTTAGCAAAAGCAAGGGCTACGGGGCACACCCTAGACTAAGGAACGTGGCTGTTGGGAGAGGCTCGCCTTGCCTGACTCTCGTCATCGCTGACTCCATGCACTAGATTCACGGATCCAAATGGTATACCTAAAAAAAGTGATTCAATTTATCAATATTTATGGACATGATCATTGTTGAGGAAAGGCAATCCACGGAATTAAAAAAATTCGGTCCTGTCTATCTTGTGATTAAACTGATGTACCTGTGGGAGTTTCAAATGCAGGTAACATGCGCCGTCCAAGATCCTCCGCCAAATGTAATAGCTCATTGTGATAAGGAGTCACTTGCATACCCTGTAGAATCAATCCATGATCCTGCTTAGTTCTTGAATTTTTCCCTTTCCTTCCAGAAGTGTTTTTTTTTTGAACTAGGTATTGGATGCAAGGAGCCCTGGCACGGGCTGTAGAAAGGTAGACGGGTCTTAAATGGTTACTTTTTCATGTTCACTATGAATATAACTCTGATTCGCAACCTCTCAATATTGGCTGATCTGCAAATGTGGATGGAGAAGCCAGGTTCAATTGCAGACATATTTGGAACCCGCCCTGAATTGATATGAATTCCTAAAGGCAACGGCCAAGGAGCCATAACTCGGTCACATAGCCCCCCCCCACCCCCCAAATTATGTTGACTCTTGAGTCTAGAATGGTTAACAAATTTTGAACACGTAGTCCAATCTCTTTTGAACAAATGTCTTTCTCATGTCCATTCTTTAGAACGCACCACTCAAATCTAGGTGTCCCTTTATGATAGGTAACTGAATTAGGCCCACTCACTTTAGGTGCCCAATGTACCAAGCCGAGGTAGGTATTGGGTGCCTACTCCAACAAGTGGCAAGTATCCAGTACCGGAAGTAATGCTCATGCCATGGTAGGGTCATCTACTAGGTATACATTTTGGAAAGGTAGAATGGTGAACACACAAGTACTCATGCAACCGCCAATCCAAAATTGGTTGGCTGTTGACGGCGGCATGTTGAGGAGACAGCAGGGATAGCCTGGGACACAAATTCATATGCACAGGTGCACAAGCCATGACAACACAGGCCCATGGGATGCAGAAAGGGATAGAGTTTTGAGACTGAATGCTTACTGTTGAAGAGTCAGAGGCAATGAGATGTGCAGATAGCAAACCACCAAGCACACGAATAGTTGTCTCAAACACTGATACTGTCTTATTCTGCATAGGACAAAAGAAACACATGTCACAAATAAGCTTGGTGACTACACATTAGTACTTAGTACATGCTCAATAGTCCTCCATGAGGATTTTGATTGGCTGAGCGGATTTTTTTGAAAAGGAGAATTGCCTCTCACAAAGTGTACCTTGTCGAATCGGAGGTTCTTGCCAATCCAGTTCACTCCCTCACTGAAGAGGTCTCGATCACCCAACAAGGCAAGCATGTCTAAGGAATCAACCTGCCATCAAAAACCAAATACAAATCACTTTGAATTGTGTCCCTGCAATACGCAAATATTTTCATGTCACACGATTTCCTCACAACCTGGTGCTTCCAAATTCGAAGGCAGCTGAATGGTAAACAAAGAATACTTTAAGAAGCAATTCGTCAATTCTACTGAACAAAACCCAATCAAAACAAAAAATGAAGACATCAAAACACATGCTTACAAGAGTGAGGGTGTAGCCACCAAGTGAATCCTCTCCCGTGCAGCTCAATGGCTTCAGCTCATCAAGAGGAAAAGCATGCTCCATATAATTGTCAAAACCATGATAAAACATTTGTGTAACCTGTATACATGAACTCTTCCAAGTAAGACATAGAAAAGGAAATGAATTCTCTACTCTTCTCGTAGAATGTGTGGCATCCAAACCATTTACCATGGTTTCATTCAAAATTATATGAGTCCAAATGCAAATGATTTTTGAAATTTAATATTTCCCAGCACACTAGCTCTGCTCATCACTGTTAAGTACCCTAATCTGTGGTTGGCTTTGCCAAAAGGAGGATTTTGCTTCCAAAAGTTTATGAGACACTAACTATAACAATCAACCCTGATAATCCACCTCTGAAGACAAGTAGCACATCAAAAGGGGCTTTGCTTGGTACATGGAATACTTGGTGACATTACAGCTCAAGAATGTACTGAGGGATGATTCCTATGCAATTCGGAACAACACAAAGTGCAGAGGCATTTGGTCATACTGTGATAAATGCCATCCTCTCTCCTCTTCTCCTATGTACCACGGCTTCATTCAAATTATTGTGAGTTTCAATGCACAATTTTTTGAGAGTTTATAGTCCCCAAAACACTAGCTCTGCTCATCACTGCTGAGCTCAAGAATCCTAATCCGAGGTTTGCTTTGCAAAAATTATAGATTCTGCTGCCATAGGTGTATCACACACAAGGATAAAAATTCAACCCTGATAATCCACCCCTGAAGACAAGTAGTGCATTCAAAACGGACTATGCTTTCGCAATTCGAACAATGATTCAGGAATGACCGAGGAATTCGCCCGAGCCGCTGAAGAAAATCCACAAATTCACTTGTGACTGTAGCATCCAAACCGTGCACCGCAGTTTCATTCAAATTATTGTGAGTTTCAATGCAAATTAATTTTGAAAAAAAAACCGTATTTTCCAGAACACTAGCTCTGCTCATCAGTGCCGAGCTCAAGTACCCTAATCCGTGGTTTGAATTGCCAAGAGGAGAAATTCTGCTTCCGAAGGTGTATGAGACGCAAGGATAAAAAACAAACCCTGATAATCCACCCTAAAGACAAATAGTACATCCAAAAGGGGCTAGGCTTTCGCAATTCAAAGAAACTTTCCATTTGCATCCTCAGAAAATGGCTGAGGGATTCATTGAGCCGCAGAAGGAAGAAAACCCGTACATTCATGGGAGAGTGTAACATCCCAGATGTTAAAACAGGGTACATAGCTACAATGTCCTCGTCAAATCGGCACACAACAAGACTGTAGGGTAACACGAGATCCTCAAAATTTCCTATCAAGCCATTCACTCCTCCTAAGCCCAAACCCCCAACTTTTAATCGCACGAATCCTCCAAATTCAACGCCACGACAGGTCACCCTCCGTGGACGAACTCAGCAACCTACAAACCCGGAAACCCACCAAAACCCACCTCGTCACGGAGATCGGCCGACTCGCGGGTCGAGACGGAGGCAGCTCCGGCAGAAGGCACGGCCACCACCATGAGCAGGCTTAAAGAGAGGCCAACAAGGCACCACTTGAGCAGCCATTGCATCCCGCCCCGCTGCTGATGCATCATCATCCTCGTCGTCGTTAGGATGAGGCATGGACGAGCAGGAGGACGCAGAAGAGGACGAGAAGAAGACAGCCAAGAGTGGTCAAGCCCTCCTCTAGTGTTCAATCCATCCGCTGCCATGCATCCTGGCAGCTGTTGTGTTGTATCGATGGGTTGTCTTCTGTTCGTGATCCGGGATTGCTTGATTGGCGAAGTTGGTCCACGTGCGGCGATTCGCCCAAGAGCTTGCCGCTGCAAGCGAGGGCGGAGGCGAGGCAAGGCATCACGCCGGGTGAAGAAGGCTGCCACGACGAAGACCACGCACGTCGGGTTCATTCGTCGACGTTCGCTGGACGAATGGGGACGGTGCGCCTGGACTCATTCGTTGAGGGTCTCGGTTGGGACGAATCTTGGAAGTAAGTACCGTAGCACCATAGCTGGTTCGTGGACCTCGAAACGATTTTTTTGTTTTATTTTGAAAAATAAGGTTCGTTAGCTAAAACTATAAATTTGAAATTTCGTTTGCCCTATGATTAAAAAAATTAATTTGTTTTTTTCCGGTAAGGTCCGCCAATACTAAGAGAAAGGGAGGCAAGAGAGTTTAGATCAAATCTAAGGAATATTGAAGACAATCAAAAGGGAGAAAGGAAGAAGGAAGGAAAAAAAAAGGAAAAAAAAAACTTAGATCAGGATGTAAGAAGGTGCAAATTACATAGACAAGGAGGGTGAGCAAGGAAGCGAAGTGTGGGGGAAGGAAGGGGCGGATTTGGACCATCAATAAAGCTAATGTAGGTACTCTCAGAATAGATCTCGAGGTGATCCAGATGGAGCATGGACAAAGATTGAGCTGAGTCTGAGAGTTGAAGGAGGGAAGAACATATACAGCTAGTCAAAGCTAGATAAGTACTTGATCTCTATGTCTCAATGAGCACAACGTGGAGACCCTCAATGTAGGACGAGAGCACAGAGGGGAGTGGAACAAAAGGACCAAGGAAGGAACGAAGCGGGAAGTAGGAGAGGTGGAGGAGCGCAGAGGGAATGAGGAAGCAGAGAGGCGTGGGGGAGCATATAGGGGGTGAGGAAGCGGAGCAAGCGTAGAGGGTGAATGAGCGATGAGGAGCACAAGGAATGAAAGCGGCGAGGTGGAATGGAGGGTTGAAGACAGGAAGCCTAGGAGGATGACCTATACAGAGGAAAAGGGAGGGGTGTGTGGGGAGAAGGAAAAAAACATGAATGGGGGGAAAGGAAGGGGAAAGGAAACAGAGAGAGGGGAGACAAGGGCAAGTCGGGAAGGGAAGGTCGAACAAGGCAAGGCATTTCAGGGCAGCCTCGGAAACTTAATTTTAAAATAACAATTCATTTTTAATATAATTTTCACTTATTTGTTTACCTGGGCTCATAATTTCTAGATTTTACAAAAAAAAAGTGGGAATTATTTTTTCACGAACCAACTTGTAATGTAACTAGAAATATTGATGGATGATTGAATATTCCACCTACATGTATCAGTGTGTAAGCATAGAATGATGGAAGCTAGACAACTCCCGGTTGAAGATGGATGGACTGGAGTTAGACAACTCCAAATGGACAACATGTGCACTTGAGTTAGATAGTTCCGTATTTAGTGCATTGGAATTAGACCATTCCATATTGAGAACATGTGCACATGAGTTAGACAGCTCTCGATGAGGTGCACTAGAGTTAGACCACTATATATCTGAAAAGATGAATGCTATTCATTGGAGCTAGACAACTCTCAATGGATAAATAAGTCTAGTTGGAATTAGACAGTTCCAACTAGAAGAAGCGATGGATGAATCCAACTGGAATTAGACAGTTCCAACTGGAGGAATGTGATTGAGCTGAAAGATGGAAGAAGGTTCTAGAAGATTCATAGTAGAACTAAAAGATAGAGCTATGAATATAATACTTTCACTATATGTGAAAATAATAAGTAAAAGTAATGCCTTTGGTATATAAAGAAGTTCGGGGGAGGAGAGAAGGTTTTTTATCTTTCTCCTATGGTCATTGTGAAAGCCGCTTTGGTTGCATTGAGGGAAAGCCAAGGTAGTATACAACCTAAAATCCCAGCTTTGCCTAGGGAGACTCCTCCAGATGTTTCACCTCAGCCAAGAGAGGCTCCTTTAGTTACACCATCGATCTCAAAAGAGGTGGAATTGAGTTCGATATCTTCTCCAAGGAGGGTTGTTCATGGACAAGTTGATATTTTGAAGGACTTGAAGAAGTATCCAATCAAACCTAGTTTTGGAGGTCGGAATTGCAAGCCAGAGGAAGTTATATTTTTCATTTCCATCAAAGAGAATTTTTTTCCTTCCAAATACAATGATGCGGATAAGATCAAGGCCACGGTGATTTTCCTTCAAGACAAGGCTCGTGTTTGGGTTGATACGTTGAAGAGGGACTAAGAAAACCGTGGACTGGGACCTATTTCAACATGGAACGCTTTCAAAGAATTGTTTCTTCATCAGTTTCTCCCTGGCAACTATGGAGAGGATATGCGCCAAAGATTGTACGACTTGAAGTACGAAAGTTTGTCAGTTACCCAATTCAAGTCAAAATTTGATGAACATATTGCTTATTTTCCCAATTGGGGCGAGAGTGACAATTAAATTCTTTGTCCGTAACTTAAAGGATTCAATCAGGTTCAAAGTCAGTGCTCATAGTCCAAAGACTTTAGATGAAGCTTATAGTTTGGCTATAAACTTTGAAAGAAAAGTCAATAGCAGGATGGAGAGGAATGAGGGTCAATTGGGGAGAAGATCCTTCGAGTCTAATTATCCTACCAATCAAAGCTCTAAGTTTGCCAAGTTTTCTAAGATTTCTAAACCTCCTCAATTTTCAAAGTTCAATCACAGGAACAAGACTCAAATGTTAAGCAAGAAGGATTAAGAGGAGCATGTTAAAAAATGGTTATGTTTTAAGTGTCATAATCTTGGGCATCGAAGCTTTGAATGTCCAACATTCAAATGAAAAATAATAGCATTGGAGGTAGAACAAGAAAACAGTGATGGATCATATGGCAAGCCAAGCAAGGAAGTAGTTCCTAGTATTTCAACCGTAGTCATGAACATGGAAGTAGAACAAAAGCCGACAGTGCTTCAAATCAAGAGATTTCTAAACTCTACTTTCGCTTTAATGAATCTGATTGATTATGGCAACACTCATAACATGATGTCAGTTTCATTTGCTCAAAAGATAGGACTTCCTTTAATTTCTATCAAGCCTTGTTCCGTATGGTTACCCAACAATCAACCAAGTTTTATTACTCACTGTATGTTGAGGGTACCTGTGACCATCCAAGGAGTGCATACGGAGGCAAATTTTGAAATTTGGGATGAAGCAAGATATGAGATGATACTAGACATGGTGTGACTTAAACAATGGACGCGTGGATCACATGCAAAGAAGGTGCAGTCCACATAAAACTTCGGAATGGTAAATCTTTCTCTATCAATGGTAAGAGATCTTTACCAAACGTCCTTATATTCTCTCAATTACAAATGAAAAGATGTGGTAGAAAGGGACATCAAGTATTCTTGATACATCTAAGTGAAGTTGAAAATGAAACTAAAAATAATGAATCTAGTACTAAGAGAATGAAAGTATTTTTGGAAGACTTTAAAGATATATTTCCTAATGAATTCAATGAGTTGCCACCTATGAGAGAGGTTGACCATGCTATTGATCTAGTTGCCGATGTCGCTCCGATAGCTAAGGCACCGTATCGTCATTCTTTAGCTCAAAATGTTGAGCTTGTGAATCAATTACATGATTTGTTGAGCAAAGGATACATTAGGCCTAGCAAATCACCTTAAGGAGCTCATGTTCTCTTTATTAAGAAGAAAGATAGATCGTTGAGATTATGTGTAGATTACCGAGGTATAAATAAACTCATTATAAAGAATAAATTTCTTTTGCCCCGCGTTGATGATATCTTTGATCATCTACAGTCAAGACTCTATAAGTGTTACCCCTATAAGCGTTATAATTTCATATATGTTAAGAAAATTTTACTCCCCTACAAAAACACAATTAGTAAGACTAGTGAGTGTTATGTGTTAAGTGTTATAACATGCTCTACTCTCTTATTTGTTAATTGCACCTCTATAAGTGTTAATTTTGAGAAAATCAAGGTAATAATATATGAGAGCATACATTTTAAACATGTAATCACATTTATCCCATATTCTTTGCGAACAATTCAAAATTGTTGGAGGCACACAAGTGTTCTTTCGATCTCTATTGAGAGGGAGATAGAGGAAGCTAGGCGCTTGGTAGAGGTTGATGAAGTTGCTACTCTACTTCATCAACTGACGTTGTTGTCATCTGATAGTGAGGTGGGTGACATGATGAATGCTCATGAATGCCTCAATTATGAGATGGAGTTTGATTTAAACAACCCCCATGAACCTACCGATGTGGAGTTTTTGGATATGTATTCCTCAAAACATCGAGAAATTGATGTTCATGAGGTTATCGTTGATGTGGTAGAAGAAGTTGTAGGATTGAGTGTTGCTGAGCGTTCTCTAGAGACTTTGAAGAAATACTTTGAACAAAGACCAAATGATACCCTATCACACATCATGAGCATTCAAGGACTCCAAAAGGAAGTTTCGTCTCATCATTTGGAAGCTTCTCATCAGACTACTATAGACTCTTTTTTTTCGGTTAGTTTAGTGGGAAGAATCTCATCAAGTTACTACTATATAGATTATTTCTTTCAATTAGTTTAGTTGAATTATGTATTATCATTTGTACTTTCATTTTTTATTTTTATAAAATGTTATGTTCTTCATTTTCGGAAATTTTAAGTGTTATTTCTATAAATGTTATTAATCATCGGTATGAATTCTATAAGTGTTACTTGTTATAATTCTATAGATGTTATTTTTTTGCTACTCCCAACCTGTAACATTTATAGAGTCTTGACTGTATATGGATCAAAAATATTCTCCAAAATATATTTAAGAAGTGGATATCACCAAATTCGAATAAAAAATTTTGATATTTAGAAAACTGGATTTAGATCACGTTTGGGTCATTATGAGTATGTTGTAATGTCTTTTGGACTTACAAATGCTCCTGCTACATTTATGATTTTGATGAATTCATTATTTCGTGATCATTTGGATAGGTTTGTACTTGTGTTTATAGATGATATCCTAATATACTCCAATAATATGGAGGAACACAAACAACATCTAAAACAAATCTTTGAAATTTTGAGAGAAAATAAGTTATATGCTAAGCTAAGTAAATGTGTTTTCTTTACCTCGCGTGTTGAATTTTTTGGTCATGTCATCTCAGATAAGGGAATATTAGTATATCCTAGAAAGATCAAAGTAGTTGTTGAGTGGCCAATGCCTAAAGATAAAACTGAAATGAGAAGTTTCTTAGGTCTTGCAAGTTATTATAGAATATTTGTAAGAGGATTTTCTAAAACAGTTGCTTCTATGACCAACTTGTTAAAGGGAAAAGTAACGTGATAAATTGGACCCCTGAGTGTGACTTAAGCTTTCAGACTTTGAAATCAGTGTTAACTCAAATTCATGTCTTGACCATTATGGATTCCTTGGAAGGAAACATAATCTTATATATCGACGCTAGCGATGTAGCTATTGGTGCAGTTTTAATGCAAGATAAGAAAGCAATTGCTTATGAATTTCGTAAGTTGAACTCTGCTGAGTTAAATTATCCAGTACATGAGAAGAAATTACTTGTAGTGATCCATTCGCTAAAAGTTTGGAGACATTACCTATTGGGGGTAAAATTAAATATTCAAACAGACCATGAATCTTTGAAATATTTATCAACCCAACCTCACTTGAGTAGAAGGCAATGCATGTGGATGGAATTATTACAAGAGTTTGATTTTAACATAGAATATGTTAAAAATAATAAAAATGTAGTTGATGATGCTCTGTCTAGAAGACCGCTAGCAAATGCTCTCTCATGCATCATGAATTCTTTGATGGATGAGATTAAAATGCATTATGCTAATGATGAATTCTTCAAATTTTCAGTTGAGAGCTTGTCTAAAGAAACTAGGACCTCAAATGAAATTGATAAGTTTAAATATTTTGATTTAAAAGATGAGGTTCTACATTATAATGGTAAAGTTTGTGTTCTAAATTTTGGAGAATATAGGCTCAACATTATGATTAATCTTCATGACATTCCAATAGCAGGCCATCCAGGTTTTCAAAAGACCTATATGGCAATCAAGCGTCATTATTATTGGCCAAGAATGAAAAAAATATTAAAGAATATGTTGAGAGATGTCTAAAATGTCAAGTCTCTAAATCAGAACAAGTGAAAAACCCTGGATTGTTACAATCACTTGGTGTGCCTAACTTGAAATTTGAATAAGTCAGTATGGATTTTATTATTGGATTGCCAAAGACTTAAAGTAACTTTGACAATATTATGGTGGTTGTGGATAGATTGACCAAGATAGCTCATTTTATTCTTACAGTTACTACTATAACTGCTTATGGAGTAGCTGAGTTATTTATGAAAGAAATTTTTAAATATCATGGAATTCCACATGAGATTATAAGTGATAGAGATCATAAATTTGTGAGTGAATTTTGGACTACACTATTCAAATTGCGTGGGACTAAAATTAAATTGAGCACAACATATCATCATGAAACTGATGGACAAACTGAACGAACAAACCGAACTCTTGAAGATATACTAAGAATGTATGTTGGAAATAAACAACACTCATGGGATAAGTGGTTACATATGATTGAGTTTGCATACAATAATCATATTTATAGTAGTAGTGGGATAAGTCCATTCTATGTTCTATATGGTCAGGAATGTAGAACTCCCATTACACATTCTACTTCTAATACTAGATTTGAAAGCATTAATGACATGATTAGAGAGATAAATGAAATTAAAAAATCACCAAGGTTGGCTATGAAAAGTGCTTAAGACATAGTTAAACATTATGTTGATAACAAAAGAATTTTTCGTGAATTTGAAATCGGTGATAAGATATTCTTGAAGGTAGCACCAAATCAATCTGGACTGAAGTTTGGTAAGTCCAAGAAGTTATCACCTAGATTTTGTCGTCCATTTGAAATTCTGAAGAGGATAGGACAAGTAGCTTATGAATTAAAGCTACCAAAGGATTGGAAGATCCATAATGTATTTCATGTGGAATTGTTGAGAAAATATGTGTCTGATCTAACCATATTTTGCCTAATCTCCCAAAAGCTACTCCTAAGGGAGAACTTCTTGTTGAACCTAACAAGATTTTGAAGATGAAGAACCAACATCTAAAGAATAAGACATTCCGTAGATTCTATGTGAAGTGGAAAGATTATCCTAAAGAAGAAGCTTCTTGGGAAAGAGAAATGGATTTTAGAAGGGACTATCCTAAATTTGTCATTGAGAACAATGACTTTTGATGGAAGGGGGAGATTGTAATGTAACTAGAAATATTGATGGATGATTGAATATTCTAAACTACATGTATCAGTGTGTAAGCATATAATGACAGGAGGTAGACAACTCCCAGTTGAAGATAGATGGACTGGAGTTAGACAACTCCAGATTGACAACATGTGCACTGGAGTTACATAGCTCCGTATTTAGTGCATTGGAATTAGACCATTCCAGATTGAGAACATGTGCACATGAGTTAGACAGCTTTCGATGAGGTGCACTAGAGTTAGACCACTCTATATCTGAAAAGATGAATGCTATTCATTGGAGCTAGACAACTCTCAATGGATAGATAAGTCTAGTTGGAATTAGACAGTTCCAACTAGAAAAAACGATGGATGAGTGAAGTTGGAATTAGACAGTTCCAACTGGAGGAATGTGATTGAGCTGAAAGATGGAAGAAGGTTCTAGAAGAACCAAAGATAGAAGATTCATAGTAGAACTAAAAGATAGAGCTATGAATATAATACTTTTAATATATGTGAAAATAGTAAGCAAAAGTAATGCCTTTGGTATATAAAGAAGCTCGGGGGAGGAGAGAGGATTTTTTTGTCTTTCTCCTATGGTCGGTTGGTTGAGCTTAGACCAAGACTTACTTGGTCCATGATTGTAATTAGACGCTATAAGGAAAATAAAAAGAGTTCTTCAACTCATCATTTTTTATTGATAGTTGTTGTTGTGAAAGTTGGTGGCAAATTTGTAGAGGTTTGTTACACAACTATAGTGCTAGAGTAAGGTAAACCGATATGTGCAGTTTGCTTGCCTTTAACCCATGCAAATTACCTTGAGTAAGAATCAAAAAACAAAAAATTATAATTTTTCTTAATCATCCCTATATAAACCACACTAAAACAATAATTATTGTATTTGCTTACTATGGAAATAATAACTAAATAGTGTGGAATATGAATATGTTATTGTGGGGTAACCTAATTGCACATAATAATGTAAATGGATCTCAAACGCTTACTTTCCCAACTAACCCACTTCTCCTAAGATATGAAACACGTGATTAGTAGAAGATGATTAGCAAGTCCACATTGAGGCCGGATTCACTTTCCATCTTTCTCTCTCATAATAGATTTCAACAATTGGAAATATCATAGAGAGAGAAGTAACTTCGGTCTCCGGAGGAGACCAACGTGAATTAAGTGTCTGTTTGATCCACCCCAATCCGATGCCCACAGGACAAAGGTATGGAAGCAAGGATCTACTCCCCCCTTTCGAGAGTAGACACTATCACTAGTTCCTTGAAGATACCGAACATGGTATCCCCCCAAAGGGCTTTGAGGTACCCATACAACAAGGTCCAAGGACCCCCCACCATAGTTGGGTGGACTAAGGTGGTGAGCACCACGCCGGCATGGGGAATAGAACCCACAACCTCCTCATTGGGGGCCATGAGCCCTAACCACCAAGCCAAGGCCCGTGGTGCCTGGAAATATCATAGACATATTGTCATACAATCATTTCTTTTGGTTGCTTGTTGTTTTGTAGTTTGGACCTTGCCGTCCCGTCATAACATCAATAATTAGTGAAATATTTGGGGTCATTATGTAGGTAAAATGATGGTCTCTTTCCAAAAAATAGATGCAATTAAAATGAATATTTATTTATAGTAGTTTGTCAAAAACTTCACAATACACAACTTGAGTTCTCCCCATAAATAAGGAATCCCTTAATTAAAGGATAATTATGCTCACTCGATACATGGTCCCATAGAACACAACCAAGGAGTTGAGTAATATAATGGGCCCATTGCACCTGTGCATATGAATTAGTATCCTAGACCACTCCGCACCACCCCGTCCTAGCACCCATGAATTTGAATCAATGTTCTCGCCAAAAAACATAGTTAAAACTTTTAATTTTAAAAAAATGCCTTAGAACATTTTCCCCATCATTTTTCCTCTCTTCCCCTAGACTAGCCTAGACCATGACCTAGCCTAATCCACTTGACCCTCATGCATTAACATAACCTATATTGACTAAACCCACCTTAACCTAGTCCAACCCCCAACCTCTAAGCCCTAACATTACTTAACTCAATACTTTTTACAGCAAACTCAACTCCCAATGCACTTGCTAGCTAACGTTGCCGCACATCTCGCATGCATACTTGTTGCGTTTGCTAGACGAGTCCACACGTTATTACTCCAAATGCAACTTAGGCTACCGTTGTAACGGGTGCTAGGGTAGCAATACATGTCAATTGTTACAGGTGGAGGCTGCCAAGTTGTCGTTCCAGCCATGTCACTTGTAATGAGAGCCACTCCATGGCATTTAGATACATGCATGTCATCATGGAGGCATCATGGCTCCACTTTTGGGTTCCCCTCCCATCATTCATCATGGGGGTCACTGTAGCATTTGGAATTGTGCCGCCAAATTTTTTGAACTTTGGCCTTCACAAAGTGTTGCATCCACTGCTCTTCTCCAATGGATCTCTTGTGGTTTTGTGCTATGTAGAATGAGGACCCAACAATGAAAGATTGATGCAACTTGCACGTGTTGATGGTAGGAATCGTGCTTTGTTGAGCTCTACATATCATTGTATGTGTGAAATTGAAAGGTAGAAGAATTAAATGGCTTGCACAACAAGGGTTGCAAATGCAAATGCCCAAAACTATAATGCAAGGACATTGTGTAGAGGTGGAGGGCAGTAAACAACAACATATGAAGGTATTTACCAAACCTTGCGCAAACCACAATTGCAAACCTCAAATTCCATTCAACATCCTCTCGAGGAAATCAAGTGTGAACGCAAAGTGGTTAGGAAATTTGCTCTTGAAACAAAGAAGTTGATGCATAGTCTCTGTCCTACAGACAGAGCCAACAAATGCAAGGGTTGAAAACGCAGTGTGTGTCGCATATGTTCAAATGGGCAAGAATGTAAGGTTTTATGGTTGGGAAAGAATGATGTATTGAGACCCTTTGTAGATTCATATGCCAAGGGACTCCACCAACATTCAAGAAAAATTGTTGTTCCCACAAACATCTATTGTTTGGGTTGTGATCTCCAACCACTAAACCCCATTGCTTGCACACATACATCGGCAGGGCCCAACCTCGCCATCATTAGTATGTTCATGAATATCAACCCCCACATAACTTATTTCTTTGTAAGTTTTACATGGAACCTCGGAGAGCGAACATTCCAAAATCCGAACAACAGTACTTATACAATGAATAAATATCCAACAGCCGACTACCGTAAAAAGGTGCCCATTAGAATACAGAACAGAGATACCACGTGTCCCAATGTGATTTGAAGGAGAGGGCAATGGAGCCCAACTTGCCCTGCCTGGGCTGCGAGCTAAAACCCTAAACCCCAGCGATCGCATCGCACGCAGACAGGCAGCGGCGGGACCCAACCCACCCCACCCCACCCCACTCCCTCCATTGCTGCGGCAGCAGCAGCCTCGATTGCACGATTCCGAAAACATATACCTTCCCAGGATGACAACGCGAGCCTTTCACAGGACACCCACAACTGAATCACGTCATCTTTTCGGCTTTCACTCATCCGCAGCGAAGTTTGTAGGGTTTGGAGGGGGATCGAGTGGGCACTCCTGTGTTAGCAGCAGCAGCTCGGTACACAACAGCTTAGTTTGGGGGGGACGGACTGCAGAGGGAAATTCGAGGAGGGGCTTGGCACACGGAATCAGAGCTCTGGGCGTCTGAAGCAGGGGTTAAGGAGGACGTTCTCCTCAAGAGCTAACCTAAGTTAGGTTAGGTTGAGGAGGAGCAAACGAGGTGAGAAGGTAGCCTGACCAAACGACAGGCTCAACAGAGGTGGCTTAAAATCAGGGGTGTCCCAGACTTAGGGTTTGTAGTCAGCAAGGGTAAAGTGGGACATTCCTGGGCGAGTTAGTGCGGTGGAAGAAAATTTTGAGAAGTTTTGGGGTGATTGAGGGGCTTGTGGAGACGGAGAGCTTGGGTTCCGTTTGGTTAGTCGTGTCTAATTTGACGAGGTTTGGAGGCCTCAAGAGGTAGGTGGGCAGTGAAACCCTAATTTGTGAGGAGATCGGAGTGCTCTGTGCTTTGGCGAAGTTTTTATAGGGTAAACCGCATTGCTTTGCCTTTTATTTTTATGTGCAAAGAGCGAGGTTTTGGCATCGGAACGGACAGGTTGGGAGGAGGACGGAGAAGAGGAGCGGATAAGGGTAGGAAGTTTGGAGAGAGAGAGAGAGTGAGGTTGTGGAGATGCCGCTGGCGCAGAGGGCAGGAGACAACAGTGAGGCTCGCTACTGTGGAGCAGAGGTAGGGTGGAGCGATGACATTCAGAATGCGCTAGCGTTTGCGTTGGGGGGCGCCTTCGACTTCATCGTGGCACCCCTCACGGATCCCGAGTACAGGCCGAGCCGGGGAAAGGAAGGGCTTCCTCCGCCATTCGCTGGGTCGGATTTGGTGCTCAGCCCGTCGCAATGGAGCAGCCACGTGGTGGGCAAGATGAGCGCGTGGATCGATTTGGACTCGCCCGAGGAGCTCGTGCGGCGAGACAGCGAGGTGACGATGAAGCAGGAGCTCAGCTGGGCGACGCATCTGTCACTGCAAGCGTGCATGTTGCCTACACCGCGGCCGCTCGAGTGCGCGAATTACGCACGCTGCGTGAACCAGCTGCTGCAAGGGCTTAGCAACCTGCAGTTGTGGCTGCGCATTCCATTGGTCTCCCCAGAATTGCAAGCCGCGGAGCGCATCAGTACGGATGAGGAGGATGCCGTCTTTCTCAAGAGGGACCCGGTGACGGGGCGCCCGCTGAACGATTCCTGGGAATGGTGGAACATGTTTCGCACACTTTGCGAGCACCACAGCCAACTCTCGGTCGCTTTGGACATTACGAGCTCCCTGCCTTCCCCGAGCTCCTTGAAACGGTGGACTGGGGAGCCTTTGAGAGCTGCCATCATACACACGAGTGCTTTCTTGACGAATAAACGAGGATTCCCCTGTCTTTCTAAAAGACATCAAAATTTCATCACCACTCTCTTTAGCCACTCTGTACAAATTATCGTTTCCGGAGAATCCATGCACCATGTGGATGGTTTGGACCCTACAACAGCTAGCAGCGAAAGCAGCGCCAATGGCTCCGAAGATGGTGTCTTCCCTAAACATCCACTCCGGCCTTATTTGGAGTATATTGCTTATTTGTATCGTCGCATGGACCCGCCCACGGAGCAAGAGCGGTTTGAAATTGGCTACCGTGATTTCTTACAGGCACCTCTTCAGCCTCTCATGGACAATTTGGAGGCACAAACCTACGAAACTTTTGAGAAGGACTCCACCAAGTATAGTCAATATCAGAAGGCAGTTTATGCAGCTCTCATGGATCGTGTGCCCGACGCAAGCACAACGGTAGTACTCATGGTCGTGGGCGCAGGACGTGGTCCATTAGTAAGGGCTTCCTTACAGGCTGCTGAGCAGGCAGGCTGCCGTTTGAGAGTGTATGCAGTTGAGAAGAATCCAAATGCGGTTGTAACTTTGCACAGCTTGATTAAACTGGAAGATTGGGATGATGTAGTAACTGTTGTATCTTGTGACATGCGGGAGTGGAATGCTCCAGAGCAAGCTGACATCCTCGTAAGTGAGCTTCTAGGGTCATTTGGAGATAATGAACTTTCTCCCGAATGCTTAGACGGTGCACAGCGATTCTTGAAACAAGATGGCATATCTATCCCATCATCCTACACTAGTTACATTGGCCCCATCACGGCCTCTAAGTTGCACAATGATGTGAAATCATACAATGACTTGGCACACTTTGAGACGGCATATGTGGTGAAGCTACACAGCGTGTCCAGGTTGGCACCCCCTCAAGAAGTGTTTACATTTGAGCATCCTAAGTTTACAGGTGGCAAGGTGGATAACCGGCGGTATAAAAAATTGTTGTTCAATCTGCCTGAAGATACAGGGAGCGCCATGGTGCATGGGTTTGGGGGCTATTTTGATGCTGTGCTTTATAAGGATGTACACCTTGGGATTGAGCCAGCCACTGCCACTCCCAACATGTTTAGTTGGTTTGCCATCTTTTTCCCCCTTCGAAGGCCTGTCTATGTACCTGCAGGCTCTGCATTAGAACTCCATTTTTGGCGGTGTGTAGGGCCTAGCAAGGTCTGGTATGAATGGGCAGTAACTGCACCAGATGTGTCACCTGTGCACAATGCCAATGGTCGCTCATATTGGGTGGGCCTGTAAGACAATATAAACATCCTCACTGATGCTTCAGTCAAGTCTAAGGTCTGCTGATGATTTTGCAGTGGTAATTTGTGTGTGCAGTATATTTGACTTTTTATGATGTCATTGAAGTTTCTTGGTGTGTTTCTATGCATCAATGATATGATAGATTTTTCTGTGCACAAATCTCACCTGTGTATGATTAGTAGTGGCAAACTTGACCATTGTGTGGTACGGTTGGTGCAGGACACTAGCTCTAAGAAATTAAAAAACCAGGTGGTCTAGCCAGTTATTGGGGTATGTGATTGAACCTCTTGTCTCTGTACAGCCATGTGTGCTGAACAATAGTTTAAGGTAAGAATATCTTAGATCTGAATTATAATTTATGGAAAGGTGGATTCATTTGTATGATCAAAGTTCTGAATTTTTTCTCTTATTCTATTTGGACCTTGTGCTATGTTGAGAGAATGATTGTTGAACTTGACTTTCAAATCTGAATTGCAATAAGGTTGTGTTCTCACTAGTAGAGAAGGTCGTTCATTTGACTCATAGAAATGTTAAGTGATCTCATCAACTTGACGCTTTTATTGTGTACATTGAACATTTATTTGTGGTACATAGTGTCGAGTGAGCATAATTTGCAATATTGCAAAGATTGCACGTTCACTCAACTTTTCTTTGTGAAAGAAAGTCTTGAATGTGCACCCACATTCTACTTGTGACTTTGATACCTACAATGGGATCTTGCTCTTTTTATCTTTGTGTGCATTTTTTTAATGTTATCTGTCCTGCAGTGAAGAAAGTCTCTTTCTTAACTGGAGAAGGCTCATCCCTCCCTTGTGCATCTTTTTGGATGTGAAGATATCCACTGTCCAATAATATAAGCCTCGCCTGTAGAGGAAGGTTTTCCTGCTGGGATTGACATTGTTGTCCCAGACCAGTCATGTTTGAAATTTCTGTTTTTCTTTTTCTTGGTGTTACAAGGTAGAAGGGTCTTAAATGGTTGCTTTTCCTGACTAGCCCACTTCTCCTAGTATGTGAAACACACGATTAGTAAGAGATGGTTAGCAAATCCAAATCAAGGCCATAGCCACTTTCCTCATAATTTGTGGAGCTTATATGAAAGGAGTATCTTTTCCATTATTGAAGTGCGGATTCCTGTACTCATTAACCCCTAAATGCTTTAGTGTTCACATTCCATTTTCAGGCAGGTCCAGCACCAGTGCTTGAATTTTCAGTCCTGTAGCAAAATAAATCAATTCCAATCATACGGATGTGAACTACACTACCATATATTCTAGATGTGAAAATTTGGAGTCAATTGGTCCACAACTGCAAGGTTAGATTGACATGTGAATAGGGCTCCATCAAGGGCGTAACTCTAAAATATGAAATTTTTGGTTTTGATGCCCACTTGGGTCAGGGCAGAATTTTTTGTAGGTTGGGAATTTGGCTATAATATATTATATGGTTGTCAGTGAGATGTTTGCAAAAATTTGGGTTTTTGTGATGAAATCCATATCAATTATGTCACCCTCAAAGTTGAAGGGCCAAATCAGGACATTCTTGGAGATTTACCTTTTGACTAAGAGCATCTCCACCCATACGCGCTAAAGGGACTCGGCAAGCCCTTTGACGCGGCCTTGAAGAAAAACTTGCCCCACCCCTCTCGCCCGGGCTCTTCAAACTTGCCAGGGCTCTTCAAACTTCCGGCTCCACTCACTATCCTCGCGGGTGAGCGTTGCTCTTGCTGCGCCCACATTCCGGGCCTCATCCTCTTGCGATTCAGTGAATCGTGCCACTTTTGGGAATCAAGAGCGGTTCTGTAGGGCGGAGATGGCGGGATCAGGTATTGGAAAAGTAGGTTGTGCTTGGGCTTGTGCGGTACTTCTGTGCAGCAATAAATATTTTGGGCAGGCCTTCCGGACTTGGATTCCAGTGTGAATTGAGGGTGTGCTAGCTAGTTGTCAGAGTCATTCTTCGAAGAGTTTGCAATTCTGCTCATGGTGAGGGACAATCAGTTGGTGCGATTAATTGGGCCTTGCCGAAGTTTTCAAGGGGGTTGCAGAAGGTAATTAACTGTGCCGAAAATCTCTAAGTCATTGCGGAAAGATGCGGGTCTCCTATTGTGGAATGCTTGCTACTAGCATTTATCAGCAACATCGAGCATGAAAAGCATTCCATCTTTTGTATAAAGTTGAATCCTCATGAATCCTCACGAGCCCTGATGCCGAGAGACACAATCAAGTTATAAAGATGGAATGATGCTCTTGAGGGAATCTGGCTACCTTTCCTAAAATTGGAAGCAGAGCCTTGTTTAAGATTGTTGCAGGTAGAGATCAAAACTTGAGGAACAGCGAAGGACTTCGTGGATTTCATGTTAGGGTTGAGAATTGGTGCATTTGTTCCATGTTGCATTTGTGTCCTTAGTGCATTCGTGCTTGGCCTCTTCATGTTCTGGGCTTTTGGTGGCCAAGGCACTGCTATTGTGTTCCTTTACTTCCTTATTGTGAGTAATTTGCTCATCGTATCTTCTTCCCTGATATTGAGTAGATTAGAGTTTAGATGGTTTTTCTCCTTCAACAAAGTCCTTCGATGTTCCTCGCAAGAAATAGTGGATTGGAAGCTCAAGATTCTTGTGAGTAGTTGCTCAACATATCTTCTTCTCTGACATTTCGAAAATTAGGGTTCACAGAGTTTCCTTCTTCAACAAAGTCCTTCGATGTTTCCTTGCAAGAAATAGTGGATTGGAAGCTCAAAAATCTTGTGAGTAGTTGCTCAATAGATTTTCCTTGACATTCAGAAAACCAGGGTTCAGTGATTTTGTCTTCTACAAAGTCTTTCGAAGTTTCTCGCAAGAGATATTGGATTGGAAGCACAAATGTTTTGTGAGTAGTTGCTCAACTGTTCTTCCTTGACAATCAGAAAATCAGGGTTCAGTGATGTTGTCTTCTACAAAGTCCTTTGATGTTTGTCCGTACCATTCAGGAAAACAGAGCGTTCATTGACCCTAAACCCTCAAAGCTACAGAAACAGCAGACTCCCTCAAAGCTACAGAATCCTCCCTCAAGTTACATCGCTGGAAGGTAATCACCGCCAGCGAGGCCAGCTAAGTGACAAGCTCTCATTTCAGCACCTTCCTTGAAACAGGTTCGAAAGTGGAAAGTGGACAGGTGGGTTATTTTTGGCCAGTTTCGGACATGTCATCACAGGGAATATTCCTGACCGTTTTTGGCTTGAAGAGCCAATATGCAAGTAACGGTGGGGGAGTGCCACCCTAAAGAAATTTAATGGATGTTTGGAGCCCTTCAAAGCGCATTTGGAGAGCCTGCCTTACTGTCCAAGGGTGGAGATGCTCTAAGGTCTTCGACTTGTACAGTCGAAGTTTGCCAAATTTGTTCTATGAAATCATGGATGGCTGTGATCTTGTCCGGTGGAAAAAACCCTCACCCAATTTGGACATGCTAGTTGAAATATATGGGTTGCAAACTAGAAAGGTCACATGTGGTTATATTTGCACTTGACACACATTGGGTACCACCTCCCCAAAACAAGTACAGTGCACCCTTGATATTTGTTAACAATTCGGACGAAGGAAACTTATAACACTTAGGGCCATGCCACACGACTGGCAGGAAGAACTAATAGGGAGTTGCGATTGGCCGAAACGAACCCCTAATTACCACACAAGAGGACGTTTGAGGGGAGGCAACATGACGTGGCAAGGAATCTTTGTTAAGCGAACTACCAGGCGAGGTGCATTGGAAACCCGTGGATTGTGGGAGAAGCAGTCTTGGGTCCACAGTCTTGGACCTTTTCCTTCAAGTCCAGCTTCCCTCACAGAGCCGAGCCCTGCACCCTCCCCCGCGTGACCTCCCGCTCGTGTGGTAACTCTGTGCTGGATTCGGTGACCTGGCTCTATCTACCCTACAAACCTTCATAGCCTCTGCGGCCAAATTTCTTGCCGTTTGTGTGGCATCCACCTTATGTGGTGTTAACACTTATTAGGGGTAGCATCGACAATTTGTATTACTTACATGAATAACACTTATGTGACATTGGCATTAAAAATGTATATAAATAAAGGATGAAAATACAAAGGATATAAATGTCATCATACATCTAAGCGTAATGGAAGAACGAATCTATAGTGGTTTAATGAGATTCTTGTGCATGTCGAGATCATGTTTCTTCTTGAAATGTTTGAATGCTCTAGATGAAAGATGTAACATCAATACATCTTTGTTCCAAAAAATTGTTTCAAGGTCAATAATGCACTTTCAACATCCTTGAATCCTACTCTATCTACCGCCACATCACTAATTTGCACATTGTCAACTTCTTCAATGGGTTCATTGTCACTTGCATCACGTCCATCAAGCATACCTATAATTTCCTCCTCGGTAAGTGTGTAGGGATTGTTTAGATCAAATTCCAAATCATAATTGGTGAACTCATGTGTGTTCATAGTGGGCCCACTTTCGCTCTCTTTAGATACTAATGCCAATTGTTCTAGTAAGGTAGTAATTTATTCCAACTATTTCTTTTGCATTGCTTCCTGAGCTTCTCTATCTCTCATGATTGGCTCCTTTGTTTCCATATTGTCAAAAAACCTCGAAAGAATACATGATTTTTGATGTAGTAACTCCGAGCAAATTGGGCTCCGAGCAAATTGGGCTCCGAGCAATTTTTTTAACCTACTATACATTTAAAAGTGATTGTATGCATGATGTATGCATGTAACAATAATTTCATCCAAGTTATAAAATTTTGTAGCCTCAATTTCATCCAAGTTAACACTTATTGAGGTGAATTCATTGAAGAGGGGAGCGTTTTTTTTCTAGTTTTTCTTAACGGTTAACAATTGACACTTACTAGTGTATTTTTTGGAGGTTTTTAAGGGAGGGCAATTTTTCTTAACACATATGCAATTTTAACACTTATCATGGTAGCACTTATCAAGGATGGACTGTAATTCCAAACCCTCAAAAAATCCTACATGCTTGGAGTATGGCTTTTAAATATATTATTTTGGCCCACATGATAGTGGGCAACACCCTAAACTACAATGAATATGATATTTAGTGTCACCAATTCTAATTGTCTTGCTCAATACTCATTGTAAACCGTAGTGTAGTGTCACCAACACTAAATGTTAACTCAAAATTATTTGTCATTCCTTGTAGTTTTCTTTGGATGATTATAGATTTACAATGTTGCAATTATAGTCACTTACCAAATAAATTTTCATCCAAATTTCAATCATCCATGACAATATTTCATCACAAGTTGTTGACAAGAGAAGGTAGGGTTTTGGCCAATGGATGAACTCATCCATCATCGATGACAATATTTGTTCACTTATTCATAAGAAGTGTCATCCGAAAAGTTACCATAGTGACATAAAATACCATATGACACTCAATATCATACTTAGTGTAGTACATACCTTCCATCCACGTAGATTGTCACCTAGTAGGTTGCAAACCCCATGAGAATTTCAGGTGGCGACCCATTTTGGGTTGCATGAGCACTTCAGGGTTAAATGGTCATATGTTTCCCCAATCATGTTGATTATTGAGCTTAAAATGCTTATCATATTTGAGTCCATAGTCCAATCTTCTTAGAAAAAAACATGTCTTATTGGAGACACCTGACCACATACCATTTAGATAAAAGAGTATGATTTAGATAAGTAACTAAATTAGGCTCAATTCCCTTAGCACTTCACCCATAAATGTGGGAGAAAGTATTGTTTACGCAAAATTTCATCAAACATTGCTCATTTTGTGACTTTTACATATTAAGCCATAATAGAATACTGAATGTCGGTGTTTTGGTAATCTATGGGTGATATGTAAGGTAGAAATACCATAAGCGGTTAACCACCCTCTGAGTCGTGCACTAGACCGCCGTCATAATGGTGAAGTCCCATTTTTGAAACAGCTCATGGCTTGGCGGCAACTTCAATGCGTGTGCACTTGGCGGCAACTTCAATGCGTGTGCACTTAGTGTAGCCAATGGGAGGCAAGTGTTAATGTACTCATGAGGTAACCGATTTAGGCAATGTTCCGTATGGAAATGCGGATTACCATGTTCAGTGTAGGGAGATTCTAGTGAACGAGTAGGGGGTTTGACAACTTTCCACTTTGAAAAATTCTAGCATTTTTTGTACATGACAGAAAAATATGAAACAATTTGCATTCTTCATGAATCCTTCTCGTCTATCTTGGAAAATTATCTCATGATTGTCAGACCAGATCTTCAATGCGAATCACCTTATTTTCACGGGTTATGGTATTTCTACCTTATGTGTATGTTGAACCCAAAGCAACAACATACAAAGAGTACAATGGGCTGTAAATGCCATTTGTTGTTGCGACATCTAATACTGAACCCTTGAGTACCTTCACTTAAATTTCCATTTTCGTACAATTTCGTGTGATGTGAACCCAAAGTGGGCTTGTGAGGTTGTGTCAAGAGAACTCTCCATATATTGATTGCAAACTCCAAATGATTTTCCAATGTCATTGTGAAAATAATCACATCATGAAATTGCAGAATGAACTTTGATTCTTTGTAGGGTTTAACTAAAGTAATAGTAGTCAACTTATGTGTGTTTGCTTCCAGGCTAAACTTCTGAAACACTATACTTTTAAGGACGTGAGAAATCTAAATCACTCATACTAATCTTCAATGATGCACACATGTGTTCAATTTCCAAGAGACCTATTTGTTACAAACCTGAGGATTGTTTATTTTTGCACTTTGATGTGGTTTCAATATTAATTGCAACGTACTAACTACAATTCTTGCAATAAGAAAACTGCAAATACAACACACATGTATGAAGAGACCATTAAGTGCTGACCATGGATGACATGACCAAGTGTGCATGAACCCTTATTTTTTAGGCGAAAAATGCATGATTGCTCCATCCAAAAGGGCTACACTAAATAGGATATTTAGTGTCTGATACACTAAATACGAATGCATACACTAAATGTCAATAACCCTATGAAAGTAAGTAACATTAAATGTAAACTCAAACACTAAATATCAACTATGGTAATACGTGGAAGTTACATGTTTGAATTTAGTTTAGTAAGGATATAATAAGGGAGGTGGCAATAGGGAAGGTAGCGGCACATTTATGTCTAACACTAATTGTCAAGGAATTGAAAATTAGTGTTGAGCAGGGTAGGGTGGTAACAACACTAAATATAATCAAACACTAAATATCCTATTTAGTGTAGTAACAAGCCCTATAGGAAAACAATAAGGAGAAGAAACATTCTTCGCTTCGGAGTCTAGAACCCTTGGTGTGTGATAGCCAACAAACTCTTGCCAACCATGATGGGATCGCCTGCGGTAGACTCCCTTTTGCTCCAAACCAGGGCCGTTGATATCACCAGCATGCGCTCTAAATTCCCCATGTTGCCAACCTTTGCACCGCTCGTGGAGTGTTCATTCGCCATAGTGGAGCTCGCTCGCAACTCTTCGTCTTCTAGCCATCTTCTTTCTTATTTAGCGCGCGCCGCATACCTTGTCGCTTTTGGGAGCAATCTTGAATGATCATTGATGAGGCACCTCTTTGCGACATGTAGTGGGGGTAGTGGTTTGTGGGCATAGTGCTTGGAAGTTGGTTTAGCAATGGATTAGTGTGTGTACAATGTACATTGGAATGCAAGAAGACCGCCGATTTCAAGCGATGTGGCCACCATAACGACTCAAGTTCGCTCTTTTTCTCTTTTCCCTTCGATTTTGGTTGTTTTTGATGATCAATGGCAATTATCAATTTGTTTAGGGTTTGGTTTGAACTTAGAACCCAGGGTTTAGGGTATTGGGCGATCTTTGTTTAAGAGAAAATCATCTTGGTTTAGTCCACGGCCAAATTGGATTCAATAATTTCGCAAGTCGTTCCTTGCAACCTCTATGTTTGGTAGAAGCTACTTGTCTAATTTTCTTGAAGTCTTGAACTCTAACCAGTTATATCTCAACCTCAACTTGTTCATTTGCATTTTGTAATTAGCGGTATGTTCTCTCCGTTCATTGCCAAGGCGATCCTTGAATTGGGTTGAAGGCACTTGCTTTCAGATTCATTTGTTAGGGGTCATGGTGCAATGTATGGGAGATTTTAGGACATAATCAATCGAGATCGTTAATTTTCGTAAACTCTTGAACTTGGTTATATTCACAACCTTAACCAGTTTATCTGCATTATGTAACTAGCGGTTAGTTCTCTCCGTTCATTGTCAGTTGTTGGGTAGGAGGTACTTGCTTTCGGATTCATTTGTTAGGGGCCATGGTGCAATGTCTGGGGAGATTTATGGACATAATCATTCAAGACCAATAATTTTCCTGCAGTCTTGAACTTCAACTGATTATATCTCAACCTCAACCAATTCATATGCATTCTGTATTTAGCGGTCAGTTCTCTCCGTTCATTGCCAAGGCGATCCAGTTGTTGGGTGGTGGATTGCAAAAATGTTTGAGTTGGTTTGTAGGGTGTTGGAATCTTATTGTTAAGAGGTGTGGTCGAGTGTTGTGCACTGCCCTTTCATAGCAAAGGACTATCACATTTGACATACTAAGGTTGCTTCATTTCCTTGTTGGAATTACAATTCATCTTCATTTGCTTATTAATCACTTATGCTTAACTAACATTGTCGAAATATATTCTGGATGTGCATACAATTTTTGAGTTGTTTTGCAACCCGTATCCCCTCCTTGGAATGTGTTGCCTTATACCTCTTTTGGAGAGCATTGATTCATTGGTCAAGTTCTCCCAAGGTTGCGATGTATTTGTATGCAACATGGTGGCAACAATAAAAATGTGTCAGGGGCAACTATTTTCCTTGTATTGTGACAAAACTACTTGTTATAGCTCGGATGAGTTCCTGTCGTTTAAAAATCTCCTTGATTGTTCCCATGAGGTAATTCACATGAAGTGGGTTTCTGATCTTAATGATCACAGGCATGAGCTCTCATTCGTGGTGAATGGGCAAAGTTTATGGGCTTGCCATGGAGTTATGCTGCAGGCCGTCTTCCGTGGTTGACAGGCCAAAGTAACTTCATTTGGTGGCGCACGTCCAATCAGAATACTCATGTGAGTTAACTCTCCTTTGTGCTTGTGCTCAGGTGAGTTAATTCTTGTGGGTAATGGAGGTATGTGTGGGTGTTATTTGGTTCGTTTCTGATGTTTTCTAATCTCTATCGATTGGGTTTACACAACATGTGTTGCATCAACAAATCTACGATGAAACATCTTCAAAAACCAGATTGAAAATCGGACCTCCCTTGATTTAGTTATGGTTATTAGAAGTGCATGTTTGTTGATTTCTTAACTTGATACATAGGTCCTCCCAATTGTTGTTCACTATCGAGTGTCAAGTAATTATTAATATTTAAAGACATAGTCCAATCTCGTCTAAACATTTGTCTTGAAGATGTTTGCACTTTGATCCTCACCAAACCACATACCGATCAAATATAGGGGTCGATCAAGAAAACGAGCCACTTAAGACGCATCTACCTTAATTCTCCTTTGTGGTTGTGTGCAGTTGCTGCAACACAACTCATTGCAGAGCTAGACGCTTGCTTTCTTGAGCAGCATGTGCTAGATCCCATGTGGGTGGTCTATCTTTAATATTGGCTCCAGAAGGGTTGTGATGAGGCTTTCACAAAGCATTTGAAGGTTTTTGAAGGCACACTACATTGAAGTCCAGAGAATTGGTTCTGTCGAGAAGTAGTATGTTCCTACACTCATGTCAAGGTGGGGCCTTAATAGTCAGCATGGCATGTTCAAGCTTTGCATGATGAGCAACGCCCAGGCAGTGATGAAACCCCTCATGAACGTGCATTTGGAGGGTGATTGATGCAAGCTGCATCCTCTCTCATTCCTTCCTGGAGTATCTCAAATTAGTTGAGATCACAGTCATGCATGTTCTTGGTAGCATAAAGGATGAATGTTGCTTTTCAAGTCTTAGCTTCTTGGACAACAAGCTTCGAAATGCTCTTGATGAGCATCTGCCACTTGTTGTGGGCATGTACTCACAAAAGTTTTATAGCATTACTAATTTCCCTTCTAACCAAACATTTGACCAATGGGTCACATTTGTGGATAGGTGCAGATATGAGGTTTGAGAAGGTAGTTGGGTTTGAGAAATTGAGATGGGAGCTGGGGGTTTTGGCTCAATTTTATCCATGTATGTGTTGGCTTAAATATTTATGTGTATTGTGTGTTGTTGTCAAATTGCGTCATGTTTGTGAAGAATAGGGCCTAAAATTCACCCATGAGGAAAATCCAAAGGCCAAACAACCTTTTCTAAAAGCGCTTGGGAGCCACCTCTGTGCCATATTGTGAATATTTTTTTCGCATGTTGCAACTACATGTTGTCGATTACACTTGTCCCAAAACATATAAATTACCTCCTTTTATCACCAGCAAAATATCCTTAAAAAACCTTAGTAGCCATCTCAAACCCTTAATATACATTTTAGTGGCCATGTGACTACTTTCGAAACATGAAGAATGGAAGAAGGGCTGGCATACATTGAAACAATGGAAGTCGAAGTCAACCACTTGCATCCACGTATAAGTTGATTTTAGCCATATACATCAAATACAAGCCCGCGGCATTGCTACTTTCTGTAACAGTCAAAAAAAATCTTGTACTAACTTCACACTTTACTGAGAGGGTAGTTACCATTAGCATCAGCTAAAAAAATTGTGGAGAGCAGTTTTGACGAGTTCGTAGACATAATGTGTAAAGGATCTGTAAGCTTGGGGTAAGTTCAGAGAAGCTGTGGGATGTGCAATCTTGAGTAAGAGCATGCCAGAGATTGATCCAAACACATTATTATTTTGTCATCTTGTCAAAGTACAAGACAAATGAACCGAATAACACCCACATATCTTAGTAAGTTAGCATGCATGGGTGCAAACACATACACCTGACTCGAAACTGGGATTTGATAGATTGGTCTATAAATTATAACCTTTGTCAAGAAATCAATGTGCATGAATGAACGTGGAGTCATTTGCTTGATTCCTATTGAAATTATGCTCATAAATACACATAACATCATAAAGAAATCTGACAAGGTCCTTGCTACTTGGGCAGATCATAGTGACCATATGGCAGAAATTCCTAGGGATGTTCAATCCTCATAAATAAATAAAAATAACATTTGTATGTTCACTGTACTTATTCACTCCGCGTATTGTTCACCTCAAAGGTAGAATTGCCAATTCCATTAGTATTCCAATTCCAATACCTACCTTTTCCCTAAAGTGGGCAACTACACTAAATATACCAATTAGTGAGGGTGATACTAATTCAAGTCACATGCACAATCTAGCCAAATCTCAATGTTACCAAGGGTTTAAATTTTTACTGAGTGACACTAAAATCGTGAATACATTTACCATAGATTTCAAGAACATTAATGTGCGGTTGTGATTAGTGTGTGCCACATGCTTGTTACTGAATAGTGCCAAAGTGCCATAGTGTTCCTGGATCTTTTGGCGGCACTGATTTGGAATTCAAGGAATTTGGTATCTCCCTCACTAATTTCCCACACTCACTAATTGGTATATTTAGTGTAGTGTGCTTTCAACATGAACATTACTTGTATTGTTCCAAAGGTGGGGGGTGAGCGGGTAAGGAAGTGTCAAATGAGGGTTATGAACTTTGAGCATTTATGTAGAAATTAGATATACTCTGATTCATGTGATCTTAATGTTGTTGTGTTCATCATGTAATTGTTGATACCAATAAAACATTGGATAATTTGTATGGTTAAGTTAAGTAAGAGACCATAGTGCTCAACGTGTCCACTGTAGGCATTTCTACCTTAGGTACTTCTTTAACTTTGCTCATGCACCTCTACTTCCAAGAGGGAATTGTTGCATACGAGCATACCTCTCATCCATCCATGTTTAAAAGTTAACCCATGTAGGTTTGTGATTGGTTCATCTCAAATGTGTGTGACTAGATTAATTTAGTGTCTTTGAAGCTTATTCTAATGTCAAGATTCACTAACATACTAAGATGGATGTGCCTAATTTGATGTTTGATCTTAAACAAACACCTATATTTGAGTGGTCTATGGTTGCATGTGAATCTAGGAACAAACACCAAAAATATACATATTGAAAAGAGAGAGGACTACGTGCTCAAATTTTGTTAACCATTCTAGGCGCAATAGTCAACACAATTGGGGGGGGGGTGCATGAGGATATATGATCCGTTTTATAGCTCATAGACTTTTCACTTTGACAATGAATAGGATACTAATACAAATTGCAAAAATCATGAGGAAAGTGACTCCATGCACACGATGTGGATTTGCTAGCAGTCTCCCACTCATTGTTTGTTTCATATCCTAGGAGAAGTGGGTGCAGAGAAGAAAAAAAAATGTTCATTTGAGATCCACTTGTCTCATTTGATTGGCAATTGCAGATCATGTAGATTGTCATTTCAAATTTTAAAATCAAAATTGAGATGCAACAGTTCTAGGAGGTCAAAGTGAAGATTCTCATGAAGTGATCACATAGGTCCTCCTAATTACGTTACCTTATACACCCTAAACTCCGTAATATCAACCTCCATAATGTCACTCACTCTCTAATATCCCGAAACCCTAGGGAACGGATGTGCATAGTTCAAATCTCACTCCTTATTGTCACCTTTCTCTCCCTTATATCACAAATTCTGTCATTAATGCAAACCACCAAAGAAGTCAACCCACACCCTTGCATTGCGTCATGTGTCAATATGTGGAGTGTCACCTTCTTATTCTTATTCTTCTTCTTCTTATGCCACTTGTTGAATGTTGGTGCATGCATCCGCCACATCGCCTGGGAAGGCGAAGCGGAGTGGACCACACCACACCATTTAGTATGTTGCACTTTGTGTTATTCCATAGTGTCACATGCTACACTAATTCACTAGTATCACGCATCCATGTTAACACTACAAAACTCCGTAATATCACGTGCACTTTGGTTGCCACATGTGTGATACTACGGAGTTTAGAGTGTATAAAGGGGTTTTCTTTGTTGGATGAACAAGAGATAGTCTTTCATGTGATAAATCCCTCTTGCTGGACCTCGCACCCTAGATACGGAGAAAGAAAACTCTACATAGGTGTCACACTGTTAGGAAAAAAAAATTCAATGGGGATGAGGAAGCGGTTTTGAATGTTCTTCCTTGAAATTAATTCAATTGGTCACCGGTGATTGGTGATGAGGATACAATTGTTCGATTGTCGTCAAACTTTCTTTTGTTTAAAGACCATTTTGTAAATTTGAGAAATATAACTTGCAATAAGTAAAGTATGTGAACTTATTTTGGTGTTTTCAACCTCATATACAATTTTGACCATTGGATCACATCAAGAGTTGTCTAATGTGGATGTAATTGTTAATCACGTAGGTTATTATTTCAAGTTTCAAAATCAAAGTTGATTGTCAAAAGTTGAAAGAGGCCAAAGTGAAGACACATCCCCCCCCTTAAGTGATTACATAGGCCTCCATATTGTGTTGACTATTGAACTCTTAATAGAGTTATGTGTAAAGTCTTGGTATCAAAGTCTTGAAGAGTAGGCTAAAGAGCAAGTTTGAAACTTGTTTGAGAGTTAATCCATAAAGTCACTCAAGCTTTCTTAAGGTTAAAATCAACATGCTAAAAGAGGGGAGTTTGGGCTATAAATAACCAACTTACTAGTATGTCATATTAAGGTTGGTGTACAAAGTCAACCTTGCATAGGCCAATATGAGATTTAGGGTGACAATATTCATACACTAATCATGTTTTAGATCTTAAAAATTTCTCAATGTTTTTGAGGTTGAAAGAGGAGGTCTGAGGAGTTTCACCCAACTTTCAATATTGGGCTCCAACACATGACAAGCTAACAACAAACTATTGAGCTCTTAATAGTGAATTCTCAAAAAAACTCCAACTTTGACCCAAATTTTTAGATGCTTTGCACATAGCCCAATCTCATTACAACTGTTTTTTTGGCATTCATTTATAACTACAAGCCTTGCCCTAAGATAGCCAACCCATTCCCCTAACCACCACCCCACTGTCACAGCTTAGGCCAACCTATTCCCGTGCAGTAAAATATAAATCTTTAATCAATGTTGACATGTCATGGTCAAGTTCCAACTGAGCCAATTGTTAATGGCTAAGTGGACAGCTAGGTTTAGATTGCGAGCACAATTAGGTGCAGTTGATATCACGAATATAGATCGAAGAGAATATCCACTTAGGAAATTTCATAATAATTTGGTTATTGCGAAAAACACAGTGAGAAATATGATATGCTTCTTATCTCTATTTCTCTACATGGATTTTTTTTTCTTTGATCATACCTAAACCACAATTATGCTAAATTTCTTATATGGTCAGGAATGAGTTGGCTATGGGGGGGGGGGTTGGGTTGGGGGCTCATGAACAAAAGTTATTTGCATGGGATGAATGATGGATTCACTATACTTAATAGTGTGTCAACTAATGTGGACACTCTACATTTAATGAGTTTGGTTATTACAAGAGTTCAATATTTGCAGTGTGAGAACATGTATAAGATCAAGAAAATCAAGAAGGCATATTATTTGTGAAAATGTGTATAAAATGGCTCAATTTGTGTCACATGTATGTAAATTAGGGCATATCAAAATGGGTCCCTATTTCTAAGACTATATGTCTTGCTCATTGGGTTGGGGCCCCCACCAATCTTCATGAAGGTGAAAATGTAATCAACTATAAATTTTAACATGGGTATTCCTCGTTCATATGGTTTCAAAATTAGCATCATAAACCATGAAGTCACATACATGATTTCAAGCACCATAAGAAGAGATGTCCATTCTAACCATTCATTGCAACTCCTGATGAAGAACTGCATAGATAATTAAATATGGTTGTTGACCATAGGTTTTGGGTTGCGATTTGCAACCAAAAACCTCCAATTGGAGACCAAATTGGTTTGCTTATGCATTTCCTCGCCACGAGTTGTGGTGGACAAGTTGCAAGGGATGTCTGTTATGGACAAGTTTTTCCTAATGATGTGGAATGAAGTAACCACAAATCCATAAAGCATGTGGATCTTATATGGTTACTCTTCTCAATTGGACACACATATTTATAAAGTATCAGTCATTCCAAATCCTATAATTAACACAATTGGGAGAGATTATATGATCACTCAAGAGGAAGAAAGAAATCTTCACTTTGAAATGTTATAACTTACACATTTCAACTGCCTTCTACGTGATTTGGAATGGCTAACCGGATGAGCCAATTCCCAATGAGATCCATTCTTCAAAATTGGCTTTGGATTTGGAACCACACACAATAGGGCCACATACTTACCCTAAGCAATTCTTTGACCCTTGGTTATACTCAATGTTTAGGTTTTGCAGGTGGTAATAAAGCCACAGTCAGAGTCTAGATTTTATTGCCAGATCTTGTCCCTATTACGCAACTCAATCATCTCTCTACAAGATAAGTTGATTGGAGGTTGGTAGGGATGCCACTACACTAACTAATCCCTTTTAGTGCAGATTACACATGTTACACGGTGCTATAACTTTTTAAAGGCAATATAATTTTTATATGTATTTTCAAGGAAGCCATTTTATCTTCCTTGATGTGCATACTAGGTAGTTGTTTATCGTATACGAGTACAAAATGAATCTCAATATAGCATTATACCAACATGTAATTCCAAATGGTAACCACACTAATAGGATTGATAATTAGTGTAGTTGTGAGGTGGCTTAAACCCAATGCCTTAATCCCGATCCATAGGAACTCTAAGGTTGAGACACCTAAGGCTTGATTAGTACTTGGATGGGTGACCTTCCTAGCCACTTGATTTTCAGTGCATCCTGCCACTTGTGGTCTACCCAATCATAGTGGAGGTATCCAAGTGAACTGGATATTTTCAATCAACTGTGTTGGGAATCCAGGTGCTTGTCCTTGGCAGAGTTAGGTGCCGGTTCGCTTGTTCATGCAGAGTTAGGTGCCGGTTCGCTTGTTCATGCATGTTCAAGGTGTTCACCTTCGGGGAGGAGGTAGTAGTCTTCGGGGGGCTTACAATTCTCGTAATGCCAGTTTGGGGATCACATATGGAACTAGACCAACTTGAAAACGAAGCAACACCTTAATTCATGTTGGTGGCAACATTGGAGTTGTTTTTCTTACTCTATCATAATTGTCAAAATTTTAAGCAAGAGTTGTATAAAAAGACAATTTTGTAAGTTTGAAGAACTACACTTAGATATCTTATTTAGTTTGGTCCACAATATTAATCATTATCCCATGTATTATTTGCTTTGTAATTATTGGATGGCAGCTAATTAGAGAGGGTGGTCTATTACACCTAGTGTTACATGGCAAGTCATGAAGACCACTCTAATTAACATGGAGCACCGATTTTAATATCCACAAAATCAAGCAGTTAGTGTAGATATAGAGCCCTTCCTTCGTTTTGAAATGGGTTTGTAGCTCGTTTGTAGTAAAGTAGATAGGTCTAGGATAATCATTTCCTCCAAGTAGACCATTTTTCCTAGAATAAAATAAACACAAAATAATGTGACATATCCAAACAAAGATCATAGCCATTTTGCTCATAATATTTGGAGCTCGTATGAATATCTTATTCATTATCAAATTGAATGTTATATTTTTCTTTACATGACCATGTAGACCTCTACAATCATGTTGACTATTGAATCTATCCTTACAAATTTTGAGCATTTTGTCCAATTTTTTTAACACACATTTACCTTTTTTGTTTATATTTTTTATTCGATTCTTTTAATTATCCATTTTTGAATCCACACCTAATCATACACTACTCAAAACTAAGTGTATGATTAAAAAAAATGGTATACTTATTAGGCCCATCTAAGCATCCTACATATTTTGAACTTGTGAACTTCAAGTTATAAGAAAGTTGTTTCATATTTGAAATTGCACATCAACCCTTAAAAGGCCAAATACACTAAATACGATATTTACTGCCACCAATTCTAATTGTCTTGCTCAATACTAATTGCAAACCACGGAATAGTGTCACCAACACTAAATGTTAACCCAACATTATTTGTCATTCCTTGTAATTTTTGGGGGGATTACAGGTTTACAGAGTTGAAATTCCTGCCACTTACCAAGTGATTCTTCATCCCAATTCCAATCATCCATGACAATATTTCATCACAAGTTGCTGACAAGAGAGGCTAGGGTTTTTGGCGAATGGATGAGCTCATCCATCATCCATGACAGTATTTGTAAACTTATTCATAAGAAGTGTCATCCGAAAAGTTACTATAGTGACATAAAATACCATATGACACTAAATATCATAATTTAGTGTAGTGTTTCTTGAAAGCGACATGACTTAACATGAACGACTTTCAGTGATTTAATTGTTCTTTCAAAAAAAGATAAAATGTTGCTACAAACAACATAAAGATTATATTCATGCAATTGAAATTGAAATTTAACATTTTGACATGACGTAAATCCATGTATAATTTTTTTATTGTGAACATCCATAAAAACACTTATCAAGGTATTATATATTAAACCTATCTCCCAAGGCTCAAATAAATCCATGTGCAACATAGTTTTGAAAGACTAGAAGAAGAAAAAGCTACAATCTTGTGCATAAGTGATGATCCAAACACTAGATATTACATAGAAGTGTACATTGGATTTCTTCATATATTTAATTATATCTAGACCTCATTTCAACTTCATTCTTTAACTAGAGAATGCTATTACAAGAAGGGTCATCGTTCTAAGACATGCCTCAATCAAACTTTCTAAAAAAAGGACCCGAAACGCCGACGGTAACAAGAAAAATTCCCGATATGATGGGCACACTCGTATCATTACTCATCTCTTGGGAAATGTTGTATGGGTGCACGAACCATGCATGCACTATTTACCTTTATTACATGCACTATGGCCCCCTTTTCCAACTGCTATTAGGTTGAGTATTGTCTAGCTACATGTGTCTAGTTGTTTCACTGTCATGACAAATGGTTACCCTTATCCATCAAAATATATAAGTAGACTGTCCTCACCATCAAGACCCAACAAATATAAGGTAACGAGTAAGAGTAGCAAATACGTTGAGATGCTTAGTAGGACAGTTATAGGTGCATTTAGGTCGAGTTCCCATGCAGCCCACTCGCCCATTACATTCTAGTGGAAATAAGGACAAACTCGCCCAAATGTAGATGGATGTTGGTGTGGTAGGGTTTGTATGTACCAACTAGCCACTCTCATCTTCTCAAATCTAGGCCCACCTATGAACCTCCTCCTCCTCCTCCTCCTCCTCCTCCAGGTTATCAAGGATGGAATTCTAGACCATCGATCTTCAAATCCCTCAGTGACCGACACTTCTAAGTACACTCTAAACTTTGTAGTATCACACATGTGGAACCAAAGTGCACGTGATATTACGGAGTTTTGTAGTGTTAACATGGATGCGTGATACTATAGATTTAGTGTAGCATGTGACACTATGGAATAACACAAAGTGCAACATTTTATTGGTGTGTTGTGGTCCACTCCACTCGGCCTTCCCGGGTGATGTGGCATATGCATGCACCAACATTCAACAAGTGGCATAAGAAGAAGAAGAAGAAGAAGGTGACACTCCACATATTGACACATGGCGCAATGTGAGGGTGTGGGTTGACTTCTTTGGTGGCTTGCATTAATGACAAAATTCGTGATATAAGGGAGAGAAAGGTGACAATAAGGAGTGAGATTTGAACTACGAACATCCGTTCCCTAGGGTTTCGGGATATTAGAGAGTGAGTGACATTATGGAGGTTGATATTACGGTGTACACACACACACACACACACACACACACATTAAAGTGCTTTAGTGGACGCATGAAAGTCTAGTGGCCCATGTCCACGGCCCTCCACATTCTAAGGTAGAAATACCATAAGCGGTTAACCACCCTCTAGCCGTGCACTAGACCGCCGTCATAATGGTGAAGTGCCATTTCTGAAACGGCTCATGGCTCGGCAACAACTTCAATGCGTGTACACTTAGTGTAGCCAATGGGAGTCAAGTGTTAATGTACTCATGAGTTAACCGGTTTAGGCGATGTTCTGTATGGAAATGCGGATTACCATGTTCGGTGTAGGGAGAATCTAGTGAATGGGTAGGGGGTTTGATAACTTTCCACTTTGAAAAATTGTAGCATTTTTTGTACAAGGCAGGAAAATATGAAACAACTTGCATTCTTCATGAATCCTTCTCGTCTATCTTGGAAAATTATCTCCTGATTGTACGACCATATCTTCAATGCGAATCACCTTATTTTCACGGGTTATGATATTTCTATGTTAGTAGGCCGCCATAACGTGCTTGATTGACGGCTTGTGCTTATCTACATGAGAACACCTCCAACCACTAACTATTGTGTATAATCTAGCGGCCACATGGAGGGAGAGCCACCCTCCCTCACCTTTACAATTCCACCCGGCTCCCATTAACTTTTACATACTGCTATCCGCTCTCAGGGAGTGTCCATTCCCAGAATAGAATGGGCAGTGGGAAGCCATTCTGTGGCAACACCTGGCTGGCTGTCTGGCTGTGTGTGTGTTGGGTTGCCATGGATGCAGGTGAGTGCAGCAAAGGGCCACTAGAAGGCCGGGCACTGTTGCAGAGTGGGAGGTCGTGGGGGCCGGCGGGTGGACCAAATTAGGAGGCCAGAGAAGGGTTAAACAGGAAAGGAGGAAACCCAGCTACTACTAATCCACTTAATTAAATCCAGGCAGCCAAGTTGGCCGGGGTGCTGCCAAGTTCGCCAATGCCCAGCCTACTCACCCTACCCCTACCCTACCCCCTAACCTAACCTCACCTATCCGAACCTACACTTCCCTTCCCTACCCTCCCCTACCCTACCCTAGCCAGCTCGGGGGGAGTGGTGGGACCCACTTCATGTTCATATGACCCACGTGCATGCGGAATCCAGCAGCAACACACAACACATCCTCTTTTCCCCAGAATACAGTCCACCTGATCACCCCCTAACCCCCGCCCTCCTCTCTGCCCATCTTCGGCAGCGTTTCCGGGGCCAAGCCTAGCCGCTATAGCAGCTAAGCTAATAAAGGCCACTTCACACGGGAGACTGAAGGCCCGTGACCATTGCAATCTAAGAGCTCTCATTGGTCGAAAGGGCGGAGACCGTCCAAGTTCACTTCACACACGAAGGTGAAAGCATAAAGGCCCAAAGAAGACTTCATGGATGAAAAGTCTGTCCTACATGGTGGACTATGGATAAGGTTTCATGGTCTTCCGGAATTTTCGTCATGCCCACTTCCAAGAGGTGGGCCTGACGCAAATTCCGGGAGACCATTACTTTTTTTAATATTTTTTCCAACCAGACAGACTGCATGGAAAATTCCATAACAGATTCCGGGACAGACAAACACCACCAAGTAATTCTCTCAAATTGATAGAGTTTGAGACATATTATATTAAACCAAATCCTCACCTCTTTTTCCGCCAACAAAATATGCAATGGTCTCGCAACATGGTCCATTCTCACTTAACACTATGCTTGAGCTCGTGACTACATAAAACGTCTTTCCCAACACCCACGGTGAGGCCTTTGGATGAGAGTCAAGGGTCCTCATCATTAAAAGGTCACAACTCTTGGCTCATGTGTGAAGAGAGCCACTTCACACAAGAGATTGAAGGCCCGTGGTCATTGCAGTCTATGATCTCTCATTGGTCGAAAAGGCCCACACTGTCCAAGTTCACTTCACGCTAGGAGGTGAAGGCCTATTGGCCCAAAGAAACTATCGTGGATGAAAAGTTTACCATGGCTTCCTGCATGACAAACTATAGATAGTATTGTATGGTTTGCCGGAATTTGTGTCAAAACCTTATGCAAATTTTGGCAAACCGTGTCAATTGTACAACCTTTGGATGAGAATCAAGGGCCTTCACATTTACGTGGTCACGGCCCTTGGCTCGTGTGTGAAGTGGCCCTAAGTTTATACTAAGGGTCATTTCACACATGAGACTAACGCATTCTAAGATCTCTCATTGGTCGAAAAGGTTGAGACCGTCCAAGTTTATATCACACTAGAAGGGAAGGCCTAAGGGCCCAAGAAATATTTTGAGGATGAAAAGTCTACATAGATTCCTATGGCAAACTACGGATAATGTTTCATGGCTTGCTGAAATTTGCGTCATGCCCACCTCCAAGAGGTGGACCTAACATAGATTCCAGTATACCATGTCAGTTTCTACAAAAATGGCTTACCCATTTCTCATGGTATGACCTTTGGATGAGAGTCAATGGCCCTCATGGTCACGACCTTGGTTCATATGTGAAGTAGCCCTAGATAGTCCTTATACTGTGGACCACAATATTTTTTTACAACCCACACTAATCCTCATAAGGTAATGGAGCCTAAAAGCGACACCTCAAGAAAATTGTTGTTGTTTCAAGCATGTTTAATATATAGCTTGACAATTTTCCAAAACATTTTCATAGAGTAGCAAAACTATAGAGAGTCTTAAAAAAAATGAGTAGATTCATATGCCACCTACATAAATTCTCAAAGTCGTTTCAAGAAATGAGCATGTTGTCTATCCACTAGGGGGACAAGGGGGGGGGGGTAATTGATGTTGGATTGCTAGGTGAGAGTCAACACAAAACCAATGTTGTTGCGGGTGAGAGTGTTCTTTTAAATGAAGGTGTTGTCCCCCTTTTGTGGATCACTTCTTGCCTACCTCATTGAGTGGGTAGATCATTGTTTAGACATTGTGATTTGGCACAAGTTGGTGCTCTTCTTAATGTGTTATTGCATCCTTCTTACACTGCTACTACGAATGGTTAGAGTGGTGTTATTTTGCACTTGCTGCTACATATGATTCATCACTTTTAACAATGACTTACTCGATGGCACCATTCCACTCACTTGTTGACAATTTACGATTGAAAAATAAGGGTCACCAAAAGGAAGGTGTTACTTTAAGGCACTTCTACCTTGATGAGAAATGTTGTGGGCCATAGTAATTTTCAACCCAATTTAGATTTATACTAGAGAATAAGTGTGGGCCACATTACTTGTTCTTTCTCAAAAATGAATGTGGATGATTAGTTTTTTTTGCTATTTTTGTCATATAACTAGTTTGCAATGTGTTGGTTGGAAGTTTTCATGAAGATTTAGGGAAAAACCTAGTGCGTTGGACCCATGTTGACTAGAAAGTTAGTGTGGTTCATGCTAATTTTCCACTGGCACTTACATGACTATTCAATGTAATAAATGTTTTGCAATTGCCCTTCATGGGGCCCACTAACTTATCAAAGGTGAAAATGCAAGCGCACGCTACATCCATCCAACATCATAGCCCCCAAATAATATGCAGATCGGACATTATTTTTATGAGTTAATTCAATGCCGGAATTCGTTTAAAAGACCCCAAATTAGTCCACTCCAAGTCATTTGAGATGAGACAACTACGAACTTCTGGTTTTACTAAATTATTGGCTCTCTAAATGTTTACTAAACCATTTGAGATAAATCGGATATAAACATAATAAACTTATAAATGGCTAATTGAAGCCCAAATTATGGTCCATGTCTTGTAGATGTGTTCCTTGTTGAGTTGGCATGTCTAATTTTACCCAAGGTGAGAAAGTAATGAACCCTCTTCAACATAAAGAGTGTTATTTTTTTAAGTTGATTTGACACCACATATAGCATCAAAGACCCGAAAATGATATAGGGAAACCCAATTAAATTTAAGAAACCATTAACATATGATGGACCATTTTTCTTCTACTAAGAATCTTTAACTCCTTCCATCTTAATCCCAATCAAGGTTTCATGTCCCATGCTAATCTCAATCTTCCAGTTGCACCCCACCCCCCACTCAACCCCACTAATCTTGCATGAAACACAATGAATAATGTCACAACGCAATTATATTTATTTATTTATGTAGCTTATTTGACACCAAAATGTGCATCGAAGACTCTCAATGCATCTACATTGTTTATAGTGTTTAGCATCGCTTACTACTTGGAATTATGCAATGGTATAACTTCTTGATGTAGATTTCATTGTTTTTACCAACAAAGGTAAAATAGGTTGCGTAGACATTATACGACACATATGACTTTACATGGTAAAACTCACATTCTCAGCAAAAATAATAAAAAATAAAAAATAGCATTGTGTAACTATAAATAGTGTTTGACACTACATACCATAAACGGTGTACTGAAACCCAATTGGGACACATTTCCATGAACCCGTGGCATAGAATATTGTGACTGCACCCATTACTCATCCAACAAAACCACTTTGAATTTATGATTGATTCATCTCAAATAACTTCAACTAAACTGTTTCAAAATATTTAATGTCACTTTTAGTGTCCCTCAAAAAAACCTCCATATTGCACATTTTTCCATGTTGGATGAAGGAGAAATACGTTTGTATGCCACATGATTCCCTCCCACCATTTTTTCACTTGCAAGTTTTTTACCTCAATGAGATTGATGGGACCCAAGTTGAAGAGAGAGAGAGAGAGAGAGACCCCAAGGATTTTAATTTACACCAAATTTAAACCTAAATTGGGCCTGAAGTCCTCAAAGCTATATATATATATAATAAGATGAATCGACAACAAACTCACATGGGGTGGTTTTAACCACAACCTTCTTGGTAGGTGTTGGGAAATGAAATCCATATATAAGGTGGACGTGTTTAATTTGGTCATTTATTTTTACTGGACACCAATGTTTTAGTCGTGTGTGGTTTGTTGTGACTTACAAAATGGACACTAGAAAGACATGTGTTTCAAAGAGAGTAATTGTGTGCTCAAAACATGATAACCATTATAATTATAAGGCCAATAATCAACCTAATTGGGCGGGGGACCTATATGACCATTAAATGAGTATGAGAATTTTCACTTTGATATTGAATAGGATATTCACACAAGCTCCAATAATTATGAGGAAAGTGGCTCCAACCTCAATTTGGATTTGCTCACCATCTTGTACTAATTATATGTTTCATATCATAGGAGAAGTGGGCTAGTTAGAAAATGCAACCATTCAAGACCCATCTACCTTGGAGATTAACCCATCCAATTTCATGGCCAATAGGCCATTGTTAATTATGTGATTGGAGTCAACTCCAACTTATAATGCAAGGATCGTATACGAGAGTACCTTTCTTTTATCGAACATAAAAACTTCACCCCTATAAGTTGTTGTCGACTCATCTCAAATGACCTTCAATAGACTAATTTGGAGTTTTTAAAGCTAATTCCAATGTCAAATCAACTAAAAAGGTAACCTCTATTTTAGAGCATTTTTTTATGTTGGATGAACGAGAGGTATGCTTGTATATGATAATGCCCTCTCTTTTATAATGCAATTTGACAAGGAGGGCAAGCCATTTCAGAGGATGCCAACTACACTTTAACCTCCCTTATATCATGCATGTGGCAACCAAAGTGACGTGATATTAAGGAGGTCTACAATGTTAACATGGATGCATGATAATAGAGAATTAGTGTAGCACGTGACATTATGGAAAGTCAACATCACGATAATGACAATGATGACAACGTGATGTGTGCAAGCGTGTGGTTTGAATTATTTGCTACATTATTTTAGTGTCAAAATACATGATACATGGGAGGGGGAGGGAAATATGACAACAAGGAGGGATATTTAAATTGAGCACATTTGTTCCCTAGGGTTTTAGGGCATAAGAGAGGGAGTGACATCATAGGGGATGACACTACGGAGGTTAGGGTGTACACCAATTATCCCAATTAGTGTGTGTTACTATTTAGAGCTATGTAATGCTAAAACTATTTGATGAAAATGTAACATTTTACAAATCAAATTATTCTATGTTCTGTAATGTCCGAACAACCTATTAAAATTTCGTTAGTAAAAATTGAACTCCCTGAGTAAGACGTTATTGCACCGCATAACTCCGAATAGTAATACACACAAATTGGGATAATCGGTGCAGTTCCCTTCACGTAACTCCAGCTAGGTTAACAGAAGGCCTAGATATTCTCAAGCTCCTCATCCAACGGCTGGGGCGAAACAACCCGTACACCGGTTCCTTGGAGGCAAGGGTTTAGGCATCCAACAAGGAACGAGTGTATGGGTTGGTTCGCCCAAATCCTCATCCAACACTGTTGGCCCCCAACCTCTCAGCCAAGTGCCTACATTCTATCTGCTCCAGCAAATATAGCATTGAGATCTCCAGCTTTCTACAGGGTTCATGGATCATCCATCTTTCGAAAACCAGGAAATTGGAGTGTTTTAACTCAGCACCAAAAGGGGGATTTTTTTTTTGAGACAGAAGGCCAACAGGCCATCGCCAAAGCACAGGAGGCAGTTGACCACCTGGCAAGTTTTTGTCAAGTAGAGAGGAGATTTCACAGCCGGGAATTGAACTGCCAACCTTTTCCTTAAGATTTGGGTATCTCTCCACCATCATCCAATAGTTTAGGGTCATCTCGGACCAAAAAAGGGTATGTTTCTATGTACATATAAAGCAGTGCCCAAGAAGTGTTTGGGCATAGTCAGTCAAGATCCTAGTGATTCTAAATCCAACTGGTTAGATGTTGACATCTTCCGGTTTTGCTTTATTCATTTGAAGCATATTCTATAGATTCCTCTAAAATGATCGGTAATTCTCCTGAAGTCTCCAACTTCAACCGGTTATTTCTCAAACTCAACCGGTTCATCTGTAACTAACCGCCGGTTCTCCCCAAGCAGTGGTACATACAAAGAACCACAATATCATATTCCTCGGGCCTTGTCTTGAGCCTTGTCCTCTTGCTGTGTCATAATAGCACAAAATCGAGATGATGAGAGTATCATTAGCCCCGTCAATAGAACGCTGCCGGTCCGGTACCGGTATGTCGTACACACAGTCTAAACTTGGTACTCATAACAACATATACCCTCCCACAACAATCCAAAGGCAGCACTTTGAGTTTGAGCACTTGAGACCTTTCATGGTATCGGGAACATTTCAAGGAATATATTCCAAAATTTAGCAAACCCCGTAAGGAGGAGATTAATGCAATTGCCGGACGCTAAAGCACCTCCAACGAGCTTTTTAAGGGAAGGGATCCCATGATAGGATAAGGACTGTGGCATGTAACCCGTGACCCGCAACCCTTGGGTTGCTCCAAAAGGAAACTTTTATGAACCTGATGGAAAACGTTGCATGTCCTGCCCGATTTCAAAATTAAGAGTATTCTTGCATTCTTGAAGGCTACCTAACCCACAAAACCCATGTTGAGTACACATCAACTTCAAGACCCAGAATCCATTATACATGGGGGTTGTTAAATCGACCATGTGGTTTGTTAAAATGACCATAGAGACAGGTTGTGTGGTCACACGGCTTGTCAAAATTTGATTTTTCATCGCATGCATGAAGAGGAGCAAGGTTTCAATCATGTGTTAGAATTAATAAACTTGGCCAACTTTGATGACAAGTTAGAGCCTAGTCGACACCTTACATATTGACTATGGTCATTTTAACCAGTGTGTGATCAATTTAACAATCCCCTATGTATGTTCACTTCCACTTAGTAAACAAGCAATTGATTTGGATTTCATTCCTGAGGTGAAACTGTCAGTAGAGTATGTAATTGACTAGGAAGTTAAAGATATATAATTTCCTCATTAGCACCGAGGCGATGTTTTTTGTGGCTTACCATTTGAGAGGGCATTTGTCATTTTAAAATTGAGCTTGAAATAATGTGCTAATTGTACATTTTGTTTCTTGTAACATTTAACTATTGTCTTCTCCTTTCACAAGTAAGTTTCTACAAGTATTCACACACTTTCAAGCCAATTAAGCGTATCAAACGTAAATAATCTTTTAAGATTTCAAATACCAGAATAGGCACCGAGTTAGGCTTAGGCATTGCTCTTGAATAGGCTTAATTACAGTTAATGACGTTTCATTAGCTTGAATGTGTATGAATACTTGTAGAAATTTGCTTGTGCAAGGAGGAGACAATAGTTAAATATTATAAGGAAAAATATCTACAATTAGCACACGATTTAAAGCTCAATTTTAAATGACAAAGGTCCTTTCAAATGGCAAGTCACAAAAATTATCACCTCAATGCTAATGAGGAATTTTTCATATCTTTAACTTCCAAGTTAATTACACATATTATTGATAGTTTCACTTTGGGAATGAAATCCAAATCAATTGCTTATTTACTAAGTGGAAGTGAACATATATATATATATATATGGGATTTCGGGCCTTGAAGTTGATGTGCACTCAATATGGGTTTTGTGGACTAGGGGGGCCTTCAAGAATGCAAGGACATTTTTTTTTGAAGTTGGGTGGGGCGGGCAACACTTTCTAGTTAAGTTCATAATTTTTTTTATGGGGTTGCCTAAGGGTTGCAGGTTGTGGGTTGCAAGCCCCAATCCTTATCCTATCGTGGGACATGTTCCTTAAAAAGCTTGTTGGGGGTGCTTTAGTGTCCAGCAATACAATTGAGGTCATGGAATTTTGACTTCATATGATTACTAGATATGATAGATAAAGTCAAGGTTCCTTTGCTAGCAAAAGTGCGTACATAGTTGAATCTCATTAGATTTTGACTTTTCGAAACGACAATGTTCAAGATCCACAATTGCCAATCGAATGAGACGATTCAAGATCCCACAATATATGTGAAGTTGGAAGTGTCCATCGTAGACATGCATGTCCTACAGTGCTCTTCAACATACCACCTTTATGGAGGTAGGTAAGATATGCGGGTGTTATTTGGTTTACTTTTCTTAATCAACCATCTATATTTGATTGGTGTGTGGGTGGGTGAGAATCAAAGAACAAACACCATAAAACGCACGTGTATATATGAGAGTGGACTATGTTATGAGTTGTATCAACTACTTCACACTCGATAATTAAACACAATTGGGAGGACCTACAATGTTTTCAAATCAAGGAGTCAAGAAACATGCACTTTTGATCCATCCTAACAGTTAAATAAGGGGAAGTCCGATTCTCAATCCGATTTCCACTGATGCTTCGTTTGTTCATTCGCTCACGCAAGACAAAGTTTGGTTATGCAAATCTAAGTGGTAGGAAGTTGGAGGACATGAAAAACGAACTGAATCACATATCTCACCTCACGGCCTGAAAATATTTGGACCAAGTCTTTCGTTGCTGACATCCACGCATCAGTCGTCCTGCACATCTGAACCTTCTTCACGGCAGACTAATCCTGACAACTCTTGTCTTTATAAGAAGAAGCCCGTGTGGGTTCTAGCTCTTACTACATACCATTCAACGTTGGTGGTTGTTGTTCTTCTTCAGAGTCCGTCTTGACTCGACTCTCATCCTGATTTCATAATCAAAAGTGGGTGTTGTATACAAAACACACACCACTTCTCGGGGAGAACTGGCGGTTAGTTACAGATGAACTGGCTGAGTTTGAGGGATAACCGGTTGAAGTTCGACACTTCAGGAGAATTACCGATCATTTTAGAGGAATCTATAGAATCTACCTCAAATGAATAAAGCAAAACCGGAAGATATCAACATGTAACCGGTTGGATTTAGAATCACTAGGATCTTGACCGACTATGCCCAAAAACTTCCCGGGCACTGACACACACCATTTCCCAGCACTGACACGCCCACACGTGCACACCCTCAGCAGCTGTGAATAGTGGGCAAGTCCCTGACAGAAATCCCTCCACCTGACGTTGTCCGCCCGGTTCCCGAGGCCAACGTTCCAGGCTCCCCTAGCTAGCTAGGCTTCCTCCTGCAGCTTGCCTATAGGACTTTGGATCTATTGGAGCTTAAATAACTTGTAAACAAAGGCTGCAGCCTACCTTAATCTCGGGTAGGTAAAGCAGCATCGATCGCAGGAACCATGGACTTCATCACCACCACAGGAAGCGAAATTCCCCAGCTTTATCACTCATCCACTTGTAACTGCTTCACTTTGTACAACTCCATCCGATAGCATGCCCACGCACTAGGGCCTGTTTGGTGCTCTTTGGCAGCGGGAGGAGTCCCCTCTTGATAAGGAAAGCTCGTCTAAGTTCCAAAATATACTTCTATCAGTAAGGGTTTCTTTTTTGGTCATGCTCACATGAACCTTGTTGGATGTAATGTACAACATTTTCGCCTGTTCACTTCGCTGCATATAAGACATAAACTATCGAGATGGAAACTCTCCCAATGATGCGGGCTAGTCGTTGGTCTTAACATAAGCATGCTACAAGGTTGTAGAATTCCTCCAACGTGCATTTTGAATGATGTACAATCTAACCCCGATAATACAACACCTCGTTTATATGACGCATTTCATGTCGACCAACTTTCAAATGTTAATTTAGCCCGATAATATGACTGGGATGCTTGTAATACGACATTGTGTAGGCTCAATTTGTCATATAATAGAGGTAATTAATGTGTGTAGGTGGTGGGACCCATGATATGATTTGCCTTGAAATCAGGGAGCACATGGAGAATTCATCAATGGCTTGATGTAAGTTAACTCAAGTTAATTGTTTTAAACATTGGTTTCAAAACAAAACTTTGCACTTTTGAGTCTTTGGGTTCGGGTGGAGGTTGAAGGGTTTAGGGATTACCATATCTGCAAACTAGAATTATGAAGTTGTTGATTCCTCTTCTTGATTTTAAAGTTGTCCCTCAAACATGAATCTCACATCTCTTTAGATTGGAATTTTTAGTCCTTGCCAACTTATACTCCTAAATTTGCCCATGCCACTCTTCAATTTCTTGGCTCTGGATGTGATGGCAGCCTTGAGTGGCATATGCTTTAATTTCAATTGTAATTTAAATAATTACGGTGTTGATGACCACATCTGCACACAAAACAACTTGCACACAATCTGGTAAGCAATGACCTCCTCCGCATTGGTTATGACAACAGAAGATGTTTACAATATGGATGAGACTAGTTTATTTTATCGTGTCCAACCAAACAAGAGACTAAGAGCAAGGAAAAGTTTGTGGGCACAAAATTCAAAAGGACCGTCTCACTCTTGCTCTTGTTGTAAACACAATAGGCAGTGACACGTTGGAACTTGTGATTATTTACAAATCTCTATGCCCAAGTTGCTTTGGAAGGTACTTGTCAAGAGATTATGTGTGGTGGTTTGCAAATTAAACGGCTTGGATGACATCGTATTTATTTGACATTTGGATGATAGCCTCAATCTACATTTTCAAATCTCAAAAGTGGAAGGTACTTTTAATTATGGACAATTATGCTACTCATTCCCTTAAGCATGTTGGTAAGGGTGAATCGTTTGGTTTTTCAACCTTGCAATTGAGCAATATTACTATTGTTTTCTTCCTACCCAATGTTACTAGTGTGGTTCAACCCTTGGATTAGGGAATAATTGCTACATTCAAAGTTTAGTGTAAGAAGAAGTTTTGGAATGCATTGTCTATCGGTTTGATTCTTCTACTACTCACTAGGACTTGAGGAAAACAATGCATAATGTAAGGCAATCTATTATGTGATGCTCTCAAGTGTGGAGAGAAATGAATCCCCGAATCATATGAAACAAATGGAGGATGTCCAAGATTTTACATATAGATTGAAGTGTTGATTTTGCCATGGATAGTGAATGTGAGAAATCGAGAATGAAAGAAGCAGCAAATGAATTGTCAAGTCTCATTTCCTCTTTGAATCATGGAAGTGAAGAATTGCCTATTGAAGAATATGTGCAATTGGTAGGAGAAAAAATTATTGATGCATGATACAACATGTATGAGTTGGTGGATTTGGCATGGGATAGAATAATCCATTTGCGTTTAGATTTGAATGAATACCCAATGGAGGGGAATGATGCGGATGACCAACCGACACCAATAGTCAAGCTTCCTCAAGCCCGTGAGTATGTTCAATTACTATCAAATTTTGCACTGGAGCATCCTTCAGATGAGCGCATGCACCTGGACTATTTTGCAGAGTCCCCAGTTCGGGGTCCCACTTTCTTTCGGCGCCGCTATCGCATGAGGAGGTCATTATTTCCCACAATCTTGGAGAGGGTGTGTGCACGCGATAGCTATTTTTTTGCAAAAAATGGATGCTTGTGGCTTGGTGGGTCTATCCTCATGCCAAAAAATCACGGCCGCGTTGCGGATGCTCGCATTAGGTGTGTGCGCAAATGCCATGGATGACTATTGCCAGACTAGTGAGTCCACAGCCATGGAGTGCATGAAATGATTTTGTTCTGCGATACGTGCTGAGTTTGGGGAGTACCACTTGAGGCAACCAACCCAGGCAGACTTCCATGAACAATTGACAATAAATTCGGCCCGTGGATTCCCATGATGTTTTCCTCTTTGGATTGTATGCATTACGAGTGGAAAAATTGTGGCTTGGCAAGGCGATTATGGATATAGGGAAAGCAAGCGGTTCATAATTCTTGAAGCGGTTGCAGACTAGGGCTTGCACATATGGCACATATTTTTTGGGCTGCCGGGTTCAAACAATGACTTCAATGTGTTGGACCGATCACCCTTTATACATGATATGCTTGTTGGTGAGGCAATGTGTGAGCCCAATATGGTGCCCACATGTGTTCTTAATCGCAAGGGGTTAACAAAACTTGGACTTTCATTTGTGTTCAAATATTCAAAAACATAAAAACAAGTTGTGTTCTTAGTTATTAGTTGAATTAAGTTGAAGCTAGGGTGTTAGTACTTGAGTGCTAGTAGGAATTGTTAGAGTTATTTAGAGGTTGGTTAATGGGGTTCCTAGGCTTAAAGGCTTAAGCTTAGTAAATGGGGTTCTATTAACCTATATAGATAGTCACTAGATTTTGGCATATCCGCCTGTGGATGCGAGTTGTGTGTAAGAGACTGGATTAAGGTTTGGACCGACTCGGGTTCGAATCCGGTTGGTTCCATTGACTAGTGTTATCCCAAGATGAGCTAGTGGTAAAAGCAGGAATAGTCTGTAGGCGGATACGGAGAAGAAGTTACTACATATGTGTAAGTAGAACCTTCTCAATTACTTTTCATATTTTAGAGGCATTTTACTTATATTCACCTAACCGCTCACGGTTTATGAAGGTTCACGGATTAATTAGAAAGGAAGTCAATGGGTCAAATTAGATTTAAGTTAAGTAATTCGTATGAAGAAGTCAAGATACTTGCGAAGGACACAAGGATGGTAACAAACGGTGGATGATGCTAAGCGGATGAAGCCGGACGGATGAAGACCGTTTGATCAAGTGGATGGAAGACCAAGACCGGTTGATCAAGTGGATGGAAGACCAAGACCGTTGGATCTAGGGATTTTAGGGATGATGGCTAAGGTATGACGGCCGGCAATTCCAACCGTTAGATGTATGGTTAGATCTACGGCCGGTAAGGCTTGGTGATGGAAGGAGGTAGTCCCCCGAAGGGAAGGGGGAAGGCTCATTCTCTCTCTCTCACTCTTGCGATTAGGATTACTTTTCTTTCTTTCTCTCTCTCCCTCACTAGGTAGATAAAGGCACAAAATTCTTAGAAGGAAATAATAGGAATGTTAGCAAAAAGATTCATGAATCCTATAAATGTTGAATGACAAGGTTGGAGTAGGCTTAGTGATGAGCTTGGTAACATGCTATGTGTGTTGTGATCAAGTAATGAACCTCAGTGAGAGGTATTATATCATTAGATCTCTAGGTTAATATTATTTAGCCTACAACCTTGAACTCGGGTTTTTATTTTATTTGTGTGAGTGTGATACTCGAGTGTTTGTAAACACTTGAGTTTGAGTTAATAAAGGAAGAGGTGTCAAGTACACTGATTCACCAATTGGAATGGATATAAGTTACAACTGATTACCAAGGCAAGTGGAGTTCATGTGAGTCATGAGCTCTCACCCGGATTACGACGCTCAAGGGTGGGAGTTTATGGCTGACACAATGACATGACATTTGAGGTTAATGGCCAAACATACAATTGGTACTACTTGTTGGCAAATGGTATCTACCCACATTGGAGTTGCTTTGTGCAAAGCATTCACCAACCTAGCGATGAAAAAAAGAAACATTTTACATCTAGACAAGAACCATGCCGCAAGGATGTTGAGCGTTGCTTCGGGGTGTTGCAAACCCACTTTGCAATCGTGCGCACTCCGTACCAGTAGTGGAGTATGGACACAATAGCCGACATCATGTTTGCTTGTTGTATTCTTCACAACATGATTCTAGAAGATGAGCGTGATGTGTTGGGCCTCGAGGATGTCCTAGGGGGTGCAATAGCTGACAATGTGCCATTGCATAGAGGCATGTCGTTTGAGCAATTCACATCACACACGGAAGAGATAGAGAATGAAGACACACAATATGCTTTGAGAGGTGATCTAATTGAACACTTGTGGCCATTGAAAGGTGCCAATATGCATGGTTGGTTTATATTGTCAATAAAATTTTTCTTGTAGGGTCAATCCTACATTCACATTGTATTTTCCTACTTCAATTGTCTCATCATTATCCACAATAAGTGGCTGCGAGCTACCACTAACTGTCCCTTTCCATTGCTCATTGCCCCGTCGTATTGGTGCAACACTCACATTGCGGCTCTATGTGGGTTGACATGGATCTACACGATCCATTTCCAACCAGCTGCGATTCAAGCTCCCCCCGCCACCTGCATTCAACCCACACACACTACGATCAACAAAATTTGTTTGTGGCCAAAACCCAACACCCCTTGCCCGCGTTGCACTGCACTACCCAAACGAAAATCGGAGTTTGCAGAAAACCCAACATGGCCTCCTTCTTGAACAGAACACCCATTTCATGCAAAAATGTGTAGACTGCGATGATAAATATGGAACAGGAGCGGGAGAATGGCCCTTATGGCCATCACCTTCCTGCCCTGCCTCCCAAAGGCCCTCGCCCAGTCCTCATCGCCATTGTGGCCATGTTGCGCCCTCGCACTGGCAGCCTCCGAAACCACCTGGGCAGCCTCAACAAGGTCACGGGCCTCTTCATCGACCAATTTTCTCTGGAGTTTTTTCAACTCATCCCCTCTGCGCAGGCGCAGGTACTCCCTCGCCTCCACAGTCGTAACCTGATTGTTAGGCATTGTCATGAGCATGAGCATATTTTGGTCCTCCAGAAGTGCTGCCTTTTTCATTTGTGTTGTAGCCATGCTTTTGGTTGCATCGGCCTGGGTGTAGATTGCCCCCTCCCTCGCATCCTCCTTGGCCACCTTTGAGCCACCTGGGCGGCCTTTCCAACTGGGTTGGGATCCATTGCCCCCGCCCTCCGACTGCATCCCTGCCCTAGCGTCGTTGCCGACGTCCACGAGGTTGCTGGCCTCGCCCTCGGAGGCACCGGCTTTGTGCTTGCCCATGGGGGACTTGGGCTGCGTCCACCCATCCGCCCACCTGGGGTGGTCCTTCATGAGCACCCAGCAGTGATCGAAGGCAAAGTTAGCCTTCTTCGCGTTTTTTTGCCGGTACAACTCCCTCGCCCTCCACAAAGCGTCCGCAGCACTCGTCCTGGTCTTGTTTAGATGCAACACCTGTGAGTAGATACCACAAAAACTAGAAACATCATGTTTTATCAAACCCCACTTCGTTTCTAAACTCTGCTACGGCTGCAGTGCATCTGGTCTATGCTCATCGTAATGTTCACAAATCCGCTCCCAAAAAACATCAGCTCTTTGTTGATTTCCAACGATACGAGCTTGCGACACAAAAAACACAAATCTACACAATTGCTCCTCCTTGAGGATGTTGAAATTCTTTCCTTTCACACCAGGCTGCGCTAGGCCTCCCTCATTCGGCACCCTCGTGGCACCTAGCTTCCTCCCTCCCACCATGACACAAATTCCCACGAATAGGACAAAACAGCACGACACATCCAAGAAATCGCGAAAACCAAGGAGGTTGCAGTGAGGAAGAGGTCATTGCAACCTGCCGGGATGGGGCAGAGAAGTGCCGGGGCTGGAAGGGCCTTTGTTGTTTCCATCGTGCCAGTGGGGGGGTTGGCGGGGCCACCCTGGCCGAACCACCCGTTGGTGCCACTGTTGGCGCCAACAGTGGCCATGCCCTAATGCTTTCATAATCAACACTCTCATAGCACCTGATCTTACCTTTGTCCAGGTAAGTTCTTGCAAACTCGAAAGACTCAAAAGGGAGCTGCCCTGGCACCTTGGAAAACTTCCACTAATTAAAATTTTGCCTTGACAGGCTCACGCAGAGTGACTGGAGGTTGTCAAGTGGAGTGATAGGCATGATAGTTATGAGCACGGGTCCACAAACTGTCAGGATTGAGCTCATTAGAACCAAAATACCTAACGTTTGCTAAGGTATGTGTGAGTTGTTCAGGGTTTTTTCATGTTCTCCGACTTCTACCGACTAGACTTTCTAAAGTACCTTTCATTCCCAATCTCATGGGCTTAAACTTAATTTATTTTTCTTTTTAAGATAGAAGGCCAAAAAGCCAACACCAAAGTGCATAAAAAAATCAAGGAAGACATGCCCACTTCGAGGAGAGACGAAGCCCCTCAAATGCATCACACCACCATGTAAAAAGTAACAAAGACACCCGGAGCCCACCAAGGACCACCCCTGTCCCACCACAAATCTTGTGTTGCATTAACATATCTACAATAAAGCATCGGCAAAAATTGAATTGAAAATTAGACTTCCGTTGATTTAGTTATGGTTATCGGAAGTGCATGTTTGTTGAATTTTGAACATAATACATAGGTTCTCCCAATTGTGTTCACTATTAAGTGTGGAGTAATTATAGTTCAATCCATTTACACACACACACACACACACACACACACACACACACATATATATATATATATATGGTGCTTGTTCTTTGATCCTCACCTAACTACACCCAATCAAATATAGAGGAATGATTAAGGAAAGTAACCGAATAACAACCATATATCTCATAAATTGACAATTCATTGAGACTCCATGGCAAGTTTTTTTCTGCTAGGTTTTGGTATTTCAACCACATGCAAGTTAATAAATGGCTTATGGACACAAAAATTTAACATAACCTAATCATTGTGATTGACTTAGCCTCTCTCTCTCTCTCTCTTATATATATAAAAATAAAATTTTCGTCCATGTCACTTGGCCTCGGGGAGATCACTCCCTTGTAAAGTTGAACAACCACGTGCGAACACTTTACATCTAAAAAATTCTACTTTTTACATTAAACATCACCAAAATGGGTCAAAATTTTATCAATTTTTTTTCATGAGTAGATATACACGGTATCTATTATATAGTAAAAAATGGTAACTAAATTTGATGATTTGTTTTTTTATAAAACATACCGTTTCTAACTAGAATGACGCAAAATTGAGCTAAAAAATTACTACAAAAATGAAGATGACTAAAAATTTCAAAAATATATACAAAAGATACTATCAATGGTTATGTATATGCAGAAAAAATATCATAAATTTTAAAATGATCTATGGCATGTAATATAGGGGTAGCAAACTTTGTTCGCACGTGGTGTTCAACTTGACAATGAAGTGATCTCCCCGAGCACCTGGCATTTTGTAGGAGATTAGAATGGTCCAATTCAATGTGGTGTGAATCAAGCAACATTTTGAAGTTTTTTGACACTGCAAAAAAGATTAAGTTCCATAGCAAAACATGGAAGTTTAAAAAAGCTACAAGGAGTCTCTTTATAAACTAAATACCAATGGATGCCCAAAATAGTTCCTCCATTAATTGAAATATGATTGTTTCCCTATACCACTTGATAGGAAGTGTATGATTAAAAGAATGACCACATAAGACCACGTATCTTATTTTTCCTCCACTAGATGGTTTTATAATCTATGTACATGGGAGACTCTATATTCATATTCATAGATTTTATAACCTTTTTGGGGAAAAGATTTAGTGGTAAGATAATGCAACTTTTGTAAGTTAGTGCATGGTATGAGAATACCAATGTTAATAATCAAGTCATAATAAGGTCATTTATGGTCAATTGCTACTTATAGTCAGTGCAAAGTGTACAAATCAATTCAGCACTGCTACCAGTAAACTAGACTATTGTGATGGCGTTCAAGGTGGTTATGGTCATGGCAACCCTACGGTGACCATTGGAGTACACTCTAACCTCGATAATACGACACTCGTTTATACGACACCCTCGATATTACGACACATTTTTGCAAGACCAAACTTTTTAGTTCAAAACTCCCTCTTTTATGCGACTATAACACTTGATAATGTGATACTTAGAATCTCCATTTTGTCATATTAAAGAGGTAGTTAATACTAAGATTCCTTTCATTTATGTTATGTACATCTAAAATACATCCATTTTCGCTTGGGAACTACATGAGAACTTCACTTATCATTGGGAACTTAATGATAATTAGGGTTACTCGTGTAGAATGAACATGGTTAGGGTTAGAGTGGCCTCCTGCCTAGTATGTTGCCTTGTACACGGGTGATGTAGTGTCACCAATATCTTGATGCTAGATGTCATGCATGATTGTTGTTTAGTTTCTTATCAGAGAACTCTTTATATTTTGGTGTAAATGAAGTTTTCAAAAGTTAGTAGAAAATTTAGATAAGATGACAGTTGCTAACTTGGGTGGGCAACACCAGAGTTCTTTGGACTCCTATTTCAAGAGTTCTTGAGAATATTTGTATTTGTTTGGAGTTATAAGTTATTCTTTCATGCCATCTATATTGCTGAAACTTGTTGTATAATTTTAAGCTCATATTACTTATGTTTTCGTATCCCCTCAATTATACAACAACTTTACACCATTTGTCATATTAATGAGAAGATGACACCTCGATAATACGACTTATTTTTTGTGTTTCCCAAACATGTCATACTAAAGAGGGAGAACAGTATCAAAGTCTAACTTCCATCCTCAGTCAAATGGACTTTGTGACTGACACCTAAGAAAATGGTGTAAGACATTGCAGGTTGAATCCAGACTCCCCAAGCACGAGGATAAAAACCTGATACATATATATACATAGGTAAAAAAGACTCTTCATTTTGTCCTTACCTATAATATATTCTCAAAACAAAACACCATATGATATTTAAAGGTCATACCAACATTTTTTTAATATTAAGGATTAAATTTCATTGGCCATAACATTGCTCAGCTAATGAGATGTGTTCATGGGTCCCATAGTAGATTCGAGAATAAAGTCTCCGAATGCTAGAATCCCAATGCTTCAAATTGAATTTGAAGTCAAGGCAGGTGAACACAACTCATCAGATGAGTAATATCATGGCAACATGATGTCAACATATGAGTTCCTTCAAGTAATGATATAGCAGGAGGTCACATATGTATTGTACCATTTACCTTCATCCATCTTTGAAGTTTACCCTTGATCTCTAGTCATAGTTTCAACTATAAGCTTTTTGTGTGTACTCAACTTATGTTTGGGATCTTGATCATGGTGTGTGAAGTTGTAACCAATGAGCACAATAGAGTTGACACGTACGATCATTAAGGTAAGTTGCCTAGTTTGGTTAGTTATCTTATATGTACACCTATATTTGAGTGGCGTGTGGTTAGTGTGTGAGGAATCTAAGATGTTGGACTACGTGCTAAAACATTGTTAACTATTATGAGTTCAACAATGGTAGTCAACATAATTACGGATCATAATTCCTATCTTTTAAGAATTATAAATAAAATATTCACGTTGATAATGCCACATTTAAAATTTCACTTCACTAAGAACTATGAAAAGTATGAACAAAAACGGATATAACCGTAGGATGCCCCAACCTAGTGCAAGGAGATTCAAATTAAGTTTGAATTTGCACTAGGTTGGGGCATCCCATGGTTATATTCTCATGGCCACATGAACGAATGCATATTGCTCAATAATGTTATGCATATGTACATATTGAAGCATGTGGATTTAGTGTATATACTAAAATTGGCGGTCCTCATAATCTATAGAATGCGATGGCTATTGTAGGGTAGAAATAGCTAAACCGGTTAACCACCCTCTACCCGTGCATTAGACCGCCGTCATAATAGTGAAGTGCCATTTCTGAAACCGATCATGGCGAGGCGGCAACTTCAATGCGTGTACACTTAGTGTAGCCAATGGTTAATGTACTCATGAGTTAACCGGTTTAGGTGATGTTCTGTATGGAAATGCAGATTACTGTGTTCGTTGTAGGGAGATCTAGTGAACGAGTAGGGGGTTTGACAACTTTCCACTTTGAAAAATTATAGAATTTTTTGTACAGGGCAAAAAAATATGAAACAACTTGCATTCTACATGAATCCTTCTTGTCTATCTTGGAAAATTATCTCATGATTGTAAGACCATATCTTCAATGCGAATCACCTTATTTTCACGGGTTATGGTATTTCTACCTTAGAGTTGCCCAGTGGAACCCAAGATCTAGTGAGAGTGTCAATATAATAGTGCAAGTGCCATGAGGAGGAAAGTCATAAATACCCTCGGGTGACCCATACTCAAAAGCAGCCAAAATTCGCCCCCTTTTTTCCTGTGGCAGCTTGAGACCTGGCCTCCACTGGGTCCCTCTGTGAAAGAAAACTCACACATTATTCCTGAGAATGTGGCCAATTTGTGTTACGTTTCTCAAAGTGTAGGTTAAGTTAAGTTACCTTCACAGGGAAGCATAGGAATGGTGACGTGGATGATGGTGCATACTAAAGGAAAGGTGGTGTTTGTCTAGCCTGAAAGATGTGCATGCTTACTGTAACTTATCACCCCATATCACTAATTAATGTGTTGGCCTGTGCTTCTCATAAATAGTTCGCGATTGGGAGGCAGGCTCTCTACCCTACCGACCTCTGCACAAGGTTTCAGGCCATAGCATCATTTTTCGCACAACAGGGCCATCATTCAACAAACTCCAGACATCCGGTTTCGATATTCGTGGGGAGTTCGGAGTTGTGAAAAACGTTGAAGCTATCCAATGTAGGAAGGAGAGAGGGAATTATCATGTACGAGCGTAACTCTCATCCATGCAACATAAAAACTTGACCCTCATAGGTTTGTGCCCAATTCATCTCAAATGACTTGCATTATATTAATTCAAAATCTTTAAAACTATTTCCAATGTCTATTTGAATAAAAATAGTAAATTTATGTTGCGTGCTATTTCAGAGGATTGATAGATATGCTTGTATGCCATGATTCCATCTCTCCTCCAATGCATGATTTCCAAATCACAGTAGATAACAATTGCATAAATATCGTTTTCTTTTTTCCTTAATTGATTGTGAACAACATATTTCTTTCAACCCACTTTTGAGGCGAGGGAGTAAGGAATTGGCAACTACTGTACAGAAGCCAACTTTGGAGTAGAATCTCATTTCAAGGGTTCTCACATTGGCTACAAGCCATATGGATTTGAGGTTACATGTTTGTAAGTTAATGTCAATGTGTTCATCGTGTAAGTACTTCAAGTTGGCATGTTGTTATGCAAGGTGTATCATTCCTCTCCCCCCCCTCCATGAGTTAATGATAACTACAACACTCCACCTCGGTATTCAAAGTCAAGCCAATAGGAGGAGGACATGTGCACCCAAATGAGTTTGTCCCCACTCAAATTGGTTTTAAGTGGGTGCCCACTAGAGTTGGAGGAAGTACTCCCATTTGCACCCATGATAGTACTTAGTTGTTTATGTGAATAAGACCAAATAACAAATTTCATGTGACCTTGCAAACACCACCACTGCAAATTCTTATAACTTTCTTTCACTTCCCTTGGGAGAATACAAAAATTGAAGAAGAAGTAAAACTTGAAACCCGATATAATACAATGTATAGTCTTATTTCTAGATACCAACATGATTAGTTCCTATAACTGATGTAAATATTAAATGAGTTGACATTCCAATTTTATGATGAAGTCACTAACATGTTTGAGAGTCATCTTCCCACCTTGCTATGGGCAATTATCCACATGTTGGTCCAAATTCACATGCAAGTTGCACTTCACCTCCATGATTCACATGGTTAAACAAGCTGGCGATCAATAGGAGATTTTTGTTTTTTCTCCACTCTTATTGACCCCATCTCCATGTCACAGAGACCCCATACGCTGCAATAATTAACTACCTAGTTGACATCCGCAGCCCAAAACCCGTAGATCAGAAAAGCATGAAAAAACAGGGCTTGGCATCAAGTGCTTTCCAAAAACCAAAGTGTGATTATCATGATGATGGCCCCATGGATTGGGAGAATTAGAATATACATTTCCTGTGTGATTCTTGAAGTTGGTAATTACCTTGTTTCTCATTGCTTTCTTCCTTGAACTTAGGCAGCCAGGCCTGGCAAAGAAGCAAGCTTGGCTTCTCCGTGCTTGTAGCGGCGGTGGGCATGGAAGCCAGAGGTGTAACTTCGGAGCCAACTCCGAATGGATGCTGATGAGATCAGAGTCACCACCTGGTAAAGTACAAGGCAAGGCAACAGAGGCAAGGCAATTTAGACAAGGTTATAAAGGTCAAGGTAAGATTAATCATCAGATGTACTACTTAGGCCTACTTCCTACCCTGAAGCTGGAAAGATATTGGAGTTCTATACTATTCTTGAAGCTAGAATGATTAGAAAGAGCCCAACGTCCTTACATGACATGTTCATGAAGAATGCTCATAAGCTTAGCTAACTTATGTCGGATAGGTACCAACTCTTTAGGAAAGTGGGCCAGTTGCCAAGTTTTTTTAGCTTCATTTGTGCCAAAAAGCAAGAAAGACTCAGAGTGCCAGGTGATTCCGCTGGAATTTCTCATAACTTACTACACTTCGGTGCTTCCCCCCCCCCCTCCTCCCCGGGCCCCCCGGGGGGACTTTATATTTACTGTGTAAGTTGATGAAGTGGAGGTTAGTTGCTCCCTCCGCGGTTGTAGTGGCGATGGGGATGCAGCTTGGATCACTTAGGTGATGACCACCAAGTTGGATTCCCCGGCGGGAGGGCAGGGCAGGAGAGGAGAGGAGAGGTCCAGCCCAGCCAAGCCAAGCCAAGCCAAGCCTGCAAGGTGAGGGGGATCAGTGGGTGGGGTGCAATATTGTAGCTTCTCTCTCTTTCTCTCTCTTCTCTCTCTCTCTCTCTCTCCTCAGAGTTGTGCCGCTCCTGCTCGCAGACAAACACAAACAAACCCACCTCACCTGCGGACTTTGGCAAGCCCTTGCTCTTTGCCTTTCCGAATATCCTTTCAATTGTGGAAGCAGTGACAACAGCCCCCCCAAGCAAGCGGCAGCAGCAGCAGAGCAACGCAACCTTCCTATTGAGCTGCACCGCAATTGTTGTTGTTTCAGCTGGGGTGGTGGGTGCGGTGAGATTTTCGGTTTGGGGATGGGATCTAGAGCCCGGGGAAAACAGCATGAGATCAGTAGCAGGTCAGAGGTGCAGGAGGGCTACGCAGACACCGCATCAGCAGCAGCATCTGGTGGTGATGATGATGGGCACATCATCATCAGCAGCAGCAGCAATGATCGGTTGTGAGAGGAGCGAGGGTGGGATTTGGGGATGATGGTTTAGCATCGGCACGAGTGGTTAGAAGAAAAAGTGACTCTTTAAGGGGTGAAAGTGCAAGGGCAAGGCAGTCGGTCTGGTGTTGGAAAATCAGAGGCGTTTTTGTTAATTCGTACTAGGTTTGTTGGTAAGTAGCTGTGTGTGGGAGAGAGAGGAATCATCATGGGCAGGGTTAAGTTAGAGATCAAGAAGATTGAGAATCCCACAAACCGGCAGGTGACGTATTCCAAGAGGCGAAATGGGCTCATCAAGAAGGCGTATGAGCTGTCCGTGTTGTGCGATATCGACATCGCGCTCATCATGTTCTCGCCCTCGGGCAAGCTCACGCAATACAGCAATTGCAGGTAACTAAAACTAGTGGGCTCCAGGAATGCCACTAGTTTGCGCTAGATAATTAGTGGAGATGATTCATCAAGGATGGAGAAGGAGAAAAAGAAGGAACTACCGAAAAGCATGATGCAGCCCATCTGTGCACACATCAAGAATGGACACGGTGTGAGAATTTGGAAGTTGGGGTTTGTGCCAGTGGATCAAATCGAGTTTCGGTTTGGAACGAGTGTTCTTGGGAGAAAGTATTCTTTTCTGCGCCGAGGGATGAAGCATACTTTTGCGTGATATGATTGAAATTTATACTTACTCGTTTCCACCCTAGTTTCGTGTTAGTCGTGTCGGAGTGGTTGTCATCATGTGAGATAGAAAGAGCCATCTGAAGTCACATGATCAGTTCCTAGATCCGACGGAGCGGTGCAGTCTAGCAAAAGTGAATCTGACCTAAAATGCAAGGGTCTTGGGAAGTGGGTGCGCTGACACCCTATTAATAGGATCTAGAAGGTTTTACCCTTGGTTCGAAAACTGTCGGGGCACTAAGGTGAGCGTCTCGCTTTTTTTTGCAGTATTGAAGATGTCATCGGTCGGTTTGCTAATTTGCCCATGCACGAGCGAAACAAGAGGTGTGGATAGCCTCTCCCTTTGTGCCTTCTCTTAATAATTATCACTCCAATCTTTTTTTTTGACGACTTTCTGAGACACTTGCGCAAATCTCAGGCTCGGAATCTCGAGGTTTTCTGAATGCCAATTGCAATGAGTTTAGGAGGTGTGTCAATCTTGAGGTTGCGTTCATTTGTCTTACTGTGTTCCTAGATAATTGATGCTCAATTGTCTAGTGCCGATAGTCTATGTAGTTCTTGAAGATTCTTTCGATCTGAAGTTACTCCTGCGTCAACATTCTCATAAGCAGTTGTTTCCCTGTGTCTCTGTTGCCATTCCGACCCGATGATTGCTCTCAGGAAGATCGAGAATCTCGAGGTTAGTTTCTACATTATTGTTAAACCCTTCCTCTTTAAACCTCAGTGGCAAGTTGTAGGGATGAGGAATTTGCAAGCGGTTTCAGTTTGGTCTGTTGTCAACATTAGGAATGGTATCAATTAGTCAGGATATGAGTCTGATTCGAGCATATGATATGATCGCAGTATCTCCACAAGGCGCTGAAGAAGCTTGCAGGAGATAAAGATCTGGCCTCCACTCAGCTGATATCTGGAAGGTTAGAAGTCTTTAAAACACAATGCCATCTTCATCTTCAACAGTTTTTATGCACGGATTTGCAAAATGCGGTATGCCCATTCGGTATTTAGTAGATACCTAATAACATTCTCTTACAATGTCTTGAGTCACAATCCTTATGATTCTGGAGTATCATCTACAATGTATTAACTTGAGCTAGGGCTTGTGGGGTTGGATTGTGCGTCTGGACAACAACAACAGCAAGAGTTACGAGGTTGGGGTAAGTTTTTTTCATTCCTTTGTTACTCACCATCTTAATTGCTCTCATCATAATTTGATTTAGCCGAAGCGAGCAGAATGGAATTTCTTGCTATTGAATACTGTAGAAGGATGCTGGACACCTGGATTCTTATTGTATTAAAATTCTCCAACGAAACTTTGATTGGAGGTTCTGAACCTAGGTGCGTAACCTAACTCATTCTGGTGGCCTTTGAGCAGTTGTTGCAAGAGGAGTTAAAAAAGTCACAACAGGAGAAAGAGTTGGTGCAACAAAGAGCAAGGTGCGTATTTTACTCGGCCTAAGTTGTTTTATAAGTCTCACACACACACATGCCAACCTCAAGGTAGACATCCGCAACATATGATTTCGATGATTTTGAAACATCGATTGGTATTGTACTAGGTTGTATTTGGCGGACGAGCAACTTCTGCAAAGTGTAAGCTCCGTTCAGCAACTGGCGAACATGGAAACCGAACTGGAGCAAGCCCTGGAGCGAGTGCGTGCAAGAAAGGTAAGTTAAGGCAACGACTCAGTGTATGACACAGTTTATTTTGTCTTAATGCAATTTGTTCAGAATTCCAATCTGCCAGATTTCTGTTTGCCCTAATTCAATATCAGTCTAAAGTATGGGGGCTTGATTTTCAGACATATGTGAGCAGTGCTTATCAGGCTGCAAGCGTGATGCAAAGACAGGTGCATTAATTTTTCCTCTCAATTCCTTTTGAACTGACGCTGTGAGTCTCATGAATATTCATGCAAAACAATTGTCACCAAGCTTGGAGTTTCTTCGAGATAGAAGTAAGATGTTCGGTGGCCCATATAAGACACATGATGTCTAACTAGAGAAAAGTTTTTGTCCTGCAGCAACATGAATTTCTGGGCAACAGTTATCAGCAGGTGTGTAAATTGTAAACCGCGAGTCCTTGAGCACTGTCACCATTTCTGTCCCAGATTTGTTGTCGGATGGGCAGTTTGCAATGCATACTAGTGGCTTTTGTTGTGGACTTTTAGGGTTATATGAATAGCATAGCATAGCATAGCATGATGAACTTTGGGATGCTGGCATGGATCGTTTGTAGATGATGGCAATCCGTCAACAACAGCAACACCAGGGAAACATGGCAGGGACACCATCACCATTTCTGCAATGGAGTATGCCTGAGCGAGGGGAAGCAATCCTTCAAGACTTTATGGATCAGCAAACCAACAATTCTCAGGCCCTTGTGCCTGCACAAATGACAAGGTACTGAAACTCAGTCATCAGCACCTGGGTGTTTGGTGAGTAGGTAGGTAGGTATGCGGGAATTAACGAATACAAGAAAAAATGAAAGGCGACTCCGATGTTGCCATTGACGTGAATTATGGTGTTTCTTCATTTTGAGGTGGTCTTCATCTTGAAACGGATATTACAAGGATAAGAGGGCATCCGAAGACTACTGTCCTCCTTTTGAAGGTGAACACCTTGAAAGATCGCAGAGAAGCCAGTCAGCAGAAAAGCCAGTCAGCAGTCTCTCAAGGACAAGCCCCTTAGTTCCCTCATGGTTGGCGGAATGTTTCCGGTACCCCAGATACTCTCACTACATGATTGGGTGGACCATATGTGATAGGGGACGCTGAAAATCCAGTGTTAGAAGGGTCATCCATCCGAGCACTATTTTGACCTTAGGCGGCGTAACCTTTGAGTTCACATGGGATCCGCATTAAAGCGTGGGGTGTAAACCACCCCATGCAAGATGGATCGTAGCGCTGACCACCTTGAATCTTTCCAACATGTTAAGTCTCATTGGACACGATCACACCAATCATTGACTGTAGTCGGCTCTCTTCGCTATATCTGATATTATACATGTGTCGTCCTGCTATGGGTTGTAGCAAAGCATCCTCGTGTACAATATGTAGTGCTTCGGGAGTTCCTTTGTGAAGTGTTCTTGTTTGCTTAGTGAAGGCTACGTTGTTGTGGTCTGATCCCTGCAGAGAAGTGGGTAGCAACAGCGAAGCAAGTCCCTCCAGTTTCTACTCAGCTAGTGCGTCGCAGTCGAACCTACATAATTTGGGACAGATGAATATCGTCAGTGCCAATCGAGGTCTAAATATTCACGATATGGCTATGGAGCAGTCTAATGGTCAGACCACTTATGATGATTCACAAAAGAAAGCTAAACTTGAAGTCAATATGGGTTTTGCTTCCTCGAACAGCAGTGGGGCTGCCGCAGAGGGAGCTGGGGAGACGTTCACCAGTCAAGCGGAGACGCAAGCTCATGGCAGCGGTAGCGCTACGAATTGGCAGCAACAACAATCGCATCAGCCACACCATCCACATCCACCACAGCAGCAGCAGGCATATGCAAGTCCTCCCCAGTACCCATCAGGCTACTTTAGCCAGGTAGGTGCTACATCATGTGTCGATGAAACAAGGGCTAGTCTAAAGAAACTACAGGCTTTTTTGAGCAAGGTTGAGAGCAATTGTACTCAATGCCTATATGCTCTAGTAGGCTTAGGCAAGCCCACCTGTTGCCATATCCACATAACAAATTCTCCCTCATCCAAGGCTAGGACAAGGTTTTGGAGCAAGTGGGCTAATTTGTGGTGATGGTGGTAACCCTCACCACAAATTTTCCAACATATTATGCATTTTTTATCTGTAGGCAATGCTTGTTATGTGGAACTGGGTGGCCTTGCGCCTAGAACAAGGTTTTGAGCGTTTTCCAGGTAGGAAATGTCATGTGTTTATGAAACAAGGGCTAGTCTATACAAACTACAGGCTTACTTGAGCAAGGTTGAGAGCAATTGTACTCAATGCCGAGTCTATGCCCTAGTAGGTTTAGGGCAAGCCCACCCGTTGCCATATCCACATAACAACTCCCTCCCTCATCCAATCACTTTTCATGTGTGCGGATGCAAAGTCAGTGCATTCTCCATATCTGCATTTTGGGAGAACTTTACACTTTCTTGCAAATGTACATGATGATGGGCTCATCAATGAAGGCATCCTAGACCTTGTTTTAGGTGAATGACACAATCATTAGGTGGAAATAAGTGAAACTCGGACGGGAAACTAAGAGCATTGACTGTTTGCCTCAATATGTTTGTTGCGAGTTTGTGGTGGTTGTAAGTGGACTAATCTGGTTGGAAAACGTGGATGGTGGTTACGGGTGGATGGGAGCTCTGAACACAAATTTTCCAGCATAATAATATGCATTGTTCATCCGTAGTCAATGTTTATTATGTGGAATTGGGTGGGCTTGCCCTTTGTATTGAATTTTTAGGCTAGTACATTAAAGCATTTGAACATTACTTCAGACTTTGTTCAACCCTGACTTTACCCATTTGTCATCTGAAAGACTAGCCACTTCGTCGAAGTGTTCATATAACCCTGGGCAGGTCCTGAAACTGAATTTCTTTGTTTGCAGAATGCAGATGCGTGGAAGCATTAGAAACTACAGGTTCTTTAAGAGAGATAGAGGCTACTCTACTTTGACTGCACGCACTTCATATGTACCAAATTCGCAGTGGCAATGACTATCTTATTGGTTTGCAACCCAGTATGTACATTGGAGAGGTTGTCTCAAAATTGACTGTGCTGTTGTTGTGGACCTTGAATAATACAGTGTTGGAAGCATAAGGTAGCTTCTAAGGAGGCATGCAGTTGTGGGCTTGAATTTTAGAGAAGTCCACCAAATTTGACTTGCAATGATATTCGTAGGAAATTCTAGGTTTCTAGATTTAACAGAGGCATTTATATACCTCAAAGAACTAGAACATCCACCATGGATGTTGATGGTTGCATTTGGCGGGAGCCAACTAAACCATTTGTGGGATTCCATGACAGTTAGTTCAGGTTGGTTGGTTGTCAAACATAAGCTTGTCTTGTGTTCGTGGCACGGTGATGTTGGCCTGCATTGAGAGGAGAGGGATAAGCAGCTTGTTTGCAGGAATTTGGCTTTGAGGGATATAACAAACCGGGCTGCTTTCCAGCTGTGGCAAGTATTTATTTTGATGAAAGGCTCTATCGTCCACTGATCAGAGGGAGATTTGCAATCTTTAAGAACACTTTAGGTCTACAGCTGTTGGAAAGAAAATTGGGGATACCACCTTTGACCCGTGGATTGATGACGGCATCATTCCTAATTAGAGCAGCTTTCTATGCCAGGAGAGTGGTGTGTTAGGATGCACCAAGAAACCCGAAGCATGAGTGCTAAACCCAGACATTCTGTTCCTGGCAAACTTGGAATTCTGATGTGCATGGAGCTGAAATTTCCTGCGTGAGAATCTCAGGACAGCACCAGAATTGGCAGGTGAATTGGACCTGAAGGCATGATGGTTCCAAACAGTATATTATGAGGACCAAAACCAGCGGAACCGGAGTCGTGGGTGGCTGCGAATTGCAGATCAGGCTGGGAAAAATTAGATTGGGATCTTGAAGTATGCATAATCTGGAGTGCGTTTTTTCAGGAAGATTGGATCAGATCAGACTGCATTGGGATTCTCGGGGCTTATTCGTTGGGCTCAGGAGACAGATTAAGCTTTGAGTGGGTCTGATGAGGTCGGTGCTTCCACTAAGAGCTTCTCGGAAGCCTTCAGGATTCAGGAGAAGCATATTACAATTGCGAACTACTGCAAAAAATTTAGTAAGGTTGTTCAAGAAATTTCTGGAATCCTCGTCGTTCAGGAGCAGCATGTTTACCTCGACTTCAAATGTGGACACCCACACAACTTTCAGCATTAAAAAAGAACAAAAATTGGAGTGTGGGCCCAAGCCTTCCTGCTGGAAGTGTTTGGACAACAAGTGCAAGTCAAGTGGTAAGTAAGTGCGTACCTCAGATTATGAACACATTGTTTCCGATAACATATCAGTGAACAAACTTGAATGTATAATGCCCTTGGTGCTGTATGTGCAGCATGGAAGCTGTCTGTTTGGGATTATGAGAGTGGGAACTATATGTGTGGAGCTTGCCAACAGGTGGCCAAGTCGAGTTATTCAAGTCAAGCGCTGTAGCTTCTAGTGTCATAACACCAGTGCATACAGCTAATGTTTTAACTAATTCTGTCAAAAGTGACCCTTAATTAAATTTCCATTGCCCGTCCATGCTATTCATGTATGACATCTCTAGTCTAGTTACCACACTGGAAGAGCTGGGTGGATGTGCCAGAGGAGCTGAAGAAGACTGAATGGGTTCTTCTGCCTTAGTTTAACAGCAGTTGTAGGGAACGACAATGCATAACTTGTTTGATTTAATTAGACCATGCTTCAATTCTGGGAATGCAGGTGGCCATTGTAGTAGTAGTTTATGCGGAAAGTGCCTATTTGGACACTAGGATTAAAAGCTAGGCTATTGTGGCCACATGCATCGCATTTTTAATTTGGTCCATGTTGTCAAAAGTTTGTTGGTTGATTCATTTCTATATTGGCTTAGTTACTATAATTGTTCTCATGTTTTTAGCAAAATGGTGTTTGACATTGGCCAAGAGATGATCATATAAGAATGTATCCCTTTGGCAAACTTTGGAGAACACTTCTAGGTGTTCTCAAAACTTTGTCGGGAAATTCATGTTCATATGGCATCCTTTGACCCCCTTCATTTCACCAAAATTGGGGATTCCGACACCATTGACCGCTATCTTCAACATTATAAAATGTTAAAACTGTGGCAATGCTCCTAACCAAAAAATGAGTTTTAGAGACTTTAAGGATATATCTACTGTGTACTTGCTGTGTGTGTTATTAGTTCAGGGATATGTGATGATTGCGATTTTGTCCTTTTGAAGGTCAGTGAGTCTTCCATAGATGGTCTTCCATAGAATGAATATTATATTTTGTCTGTCATAATATATGGCAAGACTGATATATTGTCGGGGAGGCTTGTGTAGCATAGGGAACCTGGCGCATCGCTGACGCCGCCGCCAGGTAGTAAATGCAGCCTCCACAGTATCACTACGTGTGTGCAGAAGACATGCAGACCTGCACAGGTGAAGCAGTAGTCTCCGAACCTCCCATTCCACTCCTTTACTTTGACTAAAACAGGAGCATATCTTAGTAGACTCCCCAACAATGAACTGGGAGTTGAACCGACAGCTAGCTACAGATGAACCGGTTGAGTTTAAGAAATAACCTCTGGAAGTTCAAAACTTTAGGAAAATGACGCTTCCATTTTGAAAGAATCTATAGAATATACCTCACATTAATAAAGAAGAAACTGAAAGATTACAACATCCAACAGGTTCGACTTGGAAACACTAGGATTTTGACATGATGGCCCAAAAACCTCCCCAGACACTGCTTAGATCATTACAGGTACTTGCATCATTTTTGGCCACCTGCCCACCAATTTTAACATTTTCCCAGAGGGTCCACGTGTGTCTGAGAAATACACTAACAGGTCCAGGGTGCAGAAAGGAACTTGGGCATGTAGAATATTCTCTTTAGTGTGTCTCTGAGCCCTTTGGATATGTGTGGCTGCTCTTCTTGATTCACTACAAGCATGAGTCTTAGGCAATTTTTTGATCTTACGTAATTGGAAACTTGTCCTTCATCATTGGAAAATTGTCTTGTAACTCTATTGGCAAAGTGGTCAATTCACCATAGCGGAACAATTGCCTAGGACTCATGTGCTAGTAATGGTTGGACACCTATATTTGAATGGCTTATTACAAGGTTTACAATTAAGAAGGGACACTAACAGGATATGTGTTATGATGAGATTGGAGTCTAGACTATTTGCTTATATTATATCACCCCTTCTGGGTTGGAAGGCTATATGTGTGGTCCAGTGCCAGGGAAGTTGTTGGGCATAGTCGGTCAAGATCCTAGTGATTCTAAATCCAACCGGTTACAAGTTGTCATCTTCAGGTTTTACTTTATTCATTTGAGGTATATTCTATAGATTCCTCTAAAATGATCGGTAATTCTCCTGAAGTCTCGAACTTCAACTGGTTATTTCTCAAACTCAACCGGTTCATCTGTAACTAACCGCCAGTTCTTCGCGAGCAGTGGTGTGATCGCCTCGGCTTCTTATAAGTTCTGCTTTGCAATTTTGATTCACAAACTTAGAAGTACCAATCTGCGTGATTCAATGGCCAAAACTGTCTGGAGTTGGAATAGGCAATGATAAGGCCACATACTTTAGACAAGAACCTGGGTTGTGCAAAGTTGCCTGAATGTACAATTTAGAAGGGATTATAATATGTAAGTACAGACACTGTTGGTGCTGTGCATATGGGATTGCATGCAATCAATATCATTTCATTGAGTACTAGAGCTCTCTCTGTACTTTTACTTGGTTGGTTCTTCACATTCCGAATGGGGAAGTGTGGTCCTCCACAACGAAAGTAAGGCTCCCTTTAAACTAATGTAAACATGTCTTAATTCAATGCTTTTCTCTTTGCACCCACTTCTTGTAGGATATGAGAATTGTAATTAGTGTGAGATGACTATCAAATCCCAAATCATGCATGTAATTATACTAAATATGATATTTAGTGTCACTTTCTATTTGGAATTGCGCAATGCTATATATATTTAATGTATATCTCATAGCTTACCAACAAATGTTAAATTGGTTATTTGGATATTATAAAAAATTAACTAATTTATTTGGTAAAAAATTACATCAATAATAAAAATACATAGCATTGTGTGAATCCAAATAGTAATTGACACTAAACATCATATTTAGTGTACTTTCCTCATCATGTCCATAGCTTTTATGAGTAGCTTATTCATTGTGAAAGTTTATTATATGATCATCCTATTGGTCTCCCAATAATGTTGACTATTGAAAGTAGAATGGTTAAGAAATTTGAGCATGTTATTTAACTATAATCTCTTTTCAACATGTGTTTGTATGGTGTCCATTTTTTGATTCACATCCAACCATACATCGTTAAAAAATAGGTGCCTATTTTAGGATCAAACATTGAATTAGGCACATCTACTTTAGTGTCGAATACTAATTTGGTGGTTGCTAAGGACCATGAAGCCAAAGACCACAATTTGGTGGCCAAAGACTAGAAAACCATGGCTAATGACATGGCATAACCTGTGCTTATTATAAAATAAATTTGATTTGTTTGATGGCTAAAGTATGCAAACATTTCATGTTGTCAGAATTATGGTCAACATAGACAAAGACCATAGCCAAGAGTACAAAATGATGGATGTCAAATACAAAAAACTAAAAACTATAAAAATGTGGTTAAAGACCAAAATGTCAAGAGCTACATTGCCATGCTAGCTTTAGCCTTGAATTCCTTGTCCATGTCCAAGAAAACACTTGGGTGCAAAAATAAAATAAAATAATGTGGTTATCAATTGTAGTTTAGGTTTTGGATAGGGAAATACTCAAGAAATACTAAAGTTAGGGCAATCACAAGGTCATTTCAGAGCATTTAGGGTGTAAACTAGCAATTCGGACAATTCTTCATGAGTAAGGAGTTTTGGATTCTCTCGACAACAATACATGCATTTGTGACAATCACTCATCTCACATTAGTTCCCATTACAATAGTTTGGTAGCGAGTTCATTTTAATTGGACCTGGTGCGGTGCTCAAGCATAGGTACAACCATTGTCAATAGTCTTGCATGAAGTGTCCCAATTTTGTCTCTTTACCAAAGCCACGGGCACTTTAGTGTGGTCACCTTTAGTGTAACTTGAATTAGTAGTGCGGTCACCTTTCCAGGGTTTTTGGTTTTCCTTATTACTTCATGATTTAATGATGTTGTCAGACAATAATCTCTTTACCTCAACTCCAATTGCAATTTTTAAGTACCCATCACATAAGACAATAGGCAATACCATAGTTCATGTGAGAAGTCCATGGTCTTGGTTCCTTCACTTAAATATATTCCCTTAGTTTTAATCACATCATCTCAATCCTGATTCATTTAGTGTTTAGGCCACATAATTGTCTTTTCTCCTCATATCATTTCCTTACCCTTCACAGCCAATGGATTTGCCCAAACAACCTTTTGGCTTCTAGTCTGCCAAGAGTTAGGAAGATAAAAACTGTGTGTCGGAGCCACTATTGTTAAGACCAAAGTCTCTTCATATTCTTGGTGTATCTACTTTCTCATTTCAACATGTTAGACAAAGACTAATCAAGTCATATTACAATGACAAAACTTCAAATCTCCAATCACATACTTGCATTCATACTCCAATGACATCTCAAGTTTCTGGCTTCTTATCATAGAGAAAGACTATTCTATGAGTAGGCTCATGTGAGCCTGCTCATGAAATAGGGGTTGTATGTCTGTGGTCATAGGGTGTCCTATGACCACGACATAAATTTTAGGGACATTGCCCAGATTTTTTTTTGTGCATGGATTTTTTTCCCTGTGCAGGACGGGCAAGGATAAAATTTTCTTGTTTGCATGTGAAAATATTGCTCCCCAAAAAAGGTGCCCGTAAAAAAGGTTGCCCAAAATATATGCTTGAAACCTATGTAGGGAGTTTGGAGCACTAGGTTGCGCTGAGTGCATGGGAGGCTAACGGCAACATGGTATTCCTAACCATCTACAAAGATGAATGTTCAAGGTGACAAATTCCTACACGAGGAATCAAATAGGACACATTGAATAGTGTCAGAGGTCTCCAATGGATTGTATGGCAATGCAACTATATTTAGGAGGTTTGGGACTCCATAAGTAATTTATGAGGTAAGTAAATCATGATAACTAAGGTCCTTGATGAAGGTAAATTAATTGAGGAGTTTAGGGCAAATGATTTTACAATTACTTCAATACTTATTACCACAAGATTGTAATGAATGATTTTTTAGTCTTGCAATTATTATACAAAAGGATAAAGGAAGTTATAAATTGTATTAATGAGGGATTGACCCAATGTAAATTCCATGGGTAAAGAGGCAACCTATTTGGAAAAGCAACCTAATTGCACATATGTGCCCTTCATTGAAGAGAAAAAATCAACAACAATGTTGAGAGTTGGGATTAATGCCCTGGGGCTCCCATCTATGAGCTCATGTGGGAACACCGGGACAATATTCCAAGCTCACAACATGGATGTAGGAGGAATTGAACACAATATCTTCTAGGATGGTGACGTTGACCAGAGTGACATGTGGATATGAGTGTATGCTTAAAGTCATTTCTAAATTTCATATACACTCCAAATTAATGGGATTCAAAATGTTAACAATGTTAAATGAAAACTAAATACAACAAATTTGATAACAAATTCACCTACAATAATGAGCCTTGAGGTCAACATGAGGGGGGTGGTTACACCCCCTCATGTCAACCTCAAGGATAGATTGCTATACTAGGATTTGAATGCGGCTCCATTCCATATGTGTGTGCTGACCAAGGAGTTGTCACAGCACAAATGTGCAATGAGGTGGGCCCCTCAAACACCTATTCATTTTCCTAGAAGCAACAACACGCTTTCATTAAGGTAAGTGTGCCTAAAGTGGACACTTCCAACTATCCAACATATGTAGGGGTTCGACAATGCAAGAAAACTTAAATGAACACAGTAGCAAATCCAAATGTGAAACATGAGAGTTGGTATTGCTGTTTTTGAAATGAAAGTGAATATCTTATGAATTCTTGAAATGTTGCTCATAGGTTTTCTTTCTTATATCTACATTTCACACCTCAATATGTATTTATATGCTAGAACCCATTTAAGATCACACACCACTTTAGGAATACATACCATAAGGTATATGGGTGTTATTTGATTTGTTTTTGATGTTCTCCAACTTTCACTGATTAGATATATAGAACAATACTTGTGTTGCATTAGCAAATCAACGATTAAACATTTGCAACAACCGGATTGAAAATCAGCTCTCCCTTTATCTAATTATGGTGATCAAAAGTGCATGTTTGTTGATTTCTTAATTAGATACATAGATCCTCCCAATTGTGTTCCTTATTGAGTGTATCGTAGTTATTAATTATTTGAAGACGTAGTCCAATCTCTTTTAAACATGTGTCTTTATGATGTTTGCTCTTTGATCCTCATTGAACCACATACCAATCAAATATAGGGGTCCGATTAAGAAAGAAAGCCACTTAAGTCCCATTTGCCTTACTGTGGCACACAAACTCTCTGGCTTCTTGGACTTTAAAATCAATTTTGCTCTCTTTCAAGCAACATCATAACATTTTAAAAAAATGAAATCACATCCCAACCACTCAAGCCTACAACCATATTGGATCATAATTCTCTTTCAAGCTCAATCACTTAAGCCTACAACTTTCTAAATTTCACAACATTTTTTCTCTTCCAAATATGCCAAAATAAAGATAGATGCCAAAATAAATTAAAGCTATGGATCTCAAGCGACACAACATCAAGGTGGGATGCAGTGATTGACCGAATAGGTGTTGTTTCACACCACTTGCGGTCACTTTTGAGTGCGATTAAGTTAATTGTTTTGTGTGCATTCATATGAAAGCAAGATATTTTGATACTCAAATTAGGGAGACTCTACTATACAAATAGGGGGGGGGGGTTTACTTACTTGACTTTTTAGGAAAACGAAACTATTTATCTACATGGAATATATTAAGAAACAACTTGCATTCCTCATCAGTTCCTCTACTCCATCTTTGGAAAATATTGCATAAATTTCAAGCCACTCTTTCTAGCCCAATGAGCTTATTTTCACCATTTTCCTTATTTCTACCTTTAGGTCCTCATAAAGGTCCAAATTGTGCTCATATACTAAATGTTTTTGTGTAAATGTTGCCAATTCCCTCGACATCTTGATACTATTTGCAAATCCAACATAAAATGAGAGCAAAAGATGCAGGATTGACGGATCGATGGGAATGATATATACAAGTAGTATTGGTTTCTGGTATTATAACTATAAATGTTGCAAGCACAATCCAAAATATGAGAGATCCATTTTATGAACTAGAAAGTGTAAAATCGAAGGAGGAAAGAGATTACAGTCTCTATTGATATCGGTAGATATTCAAGCCAACAAAAATGATAGAGGAAGTGCTTCAAGCGCAATTTCAAAGGTATTGCTCCCACCTAGCCTAGGTGCATATACAAAATAAAGAGCAACAATCTTGATCCCAAGAGCAACAATCATGCAACTCACTAAGAGGCGTTTGGGAGAGACGCAGTTGGAAGTACCCGTCAAGGCCATCCCAATCTGGACCTTCGTAGTCAATGTTGTGGAACTGCTCACCAAGGAGATCTATAATCTCCGCCGTGGGGGGTGTGTGTTAATCTTCAAACGTTGGATGGCGCAAGGTTTGGGCAAATCGAGAGCTTTGCACACATAATGACATCAAAATGTTAGTAAGAAGATTCTCAATTTGAAGCTCGCCAGGGGAAATATCCCAAATGTGCACACAAGTTGGAAGAGTTTGCAATATTTCATGGTCTAGGAGATCGATGGTGTAGTTGACGGTCTGCAAAGTCCAGGCTTCATGCTTATACATCCAAAGCTCAATAGCTCTTTCCATGCTCTCCGAATTAGGTCTCAAGATGACCTGACGACCGCCAACAGAAGCGTCATAGCCAAATATAATTTCATAGTTGTAGCTCTCCATTGAAAGCGAGCAGTAGCAACAAAGGAGAGGAAGAATGAGAGCTGAGACAAAAACAAAAGGTGAGCAACAACAACAATGATTAGGCAGAAAACAACAGGTAAGGGAGGAGGAAATGAGATTGCTTAGGAAGAAGGGGCTGATATATACAAAGATTTGGAAGTGTGAATTTATGAACCTAACCTAACTATTCAAATGACGTTAGTGAAATTGAATGTGTGCAACTAGGTGTCCTAGATCCACACGAGAGAGGAAGTGTGTGAGCATGACACGTGCTATGTCAGAGGAAATTAACATGCAATAGGGGTGTTGCTGCCGGCACCCCTATTCTTATAGGACTTTCAACATCATCTCGGTTGTAGTTCCAGGGGTGGACCCTTCATACCATGTACAAACTATTGTGAGTGCAAGAAGGGATATTATTTGAGGCATTAGCATACATAGTATCTAAGGGAGAGGTATAATTTTTCTCTAGTGTGTACATTTCAAAAGGGTTTTAAGAATTTGGAAGTTAAGATGGATGTACAAAAGGGGGCCCTAAGGTTGAGAAGAAAGATTGATAATAGATGTGTTAGTTTCATCCAATTCACGTTTTCACCCACGGTTGTCATATGGTAGTAGTCCTCAACTACCATGCCCATTCTTCTTAGGGTTTGCATTTGGGTTCTAGGTTCTTGCAAACAAGAGGCTTTTGGACAGCTCATGATCTCCCTTGAGATTTGCTCTCCGGCTTGTGTGATATATCCAGATTAAAAGATTTAATGTTGGATTATGCAAGAAAGAAAGCTGGTTAAGGGCTCTTAATGAATTAATCTAGTTGGAATTAGACAATTCCTACTACAAGAATGGATGATCATATCAAGTTGGGATTAAACAATTCTAATTAGAAGAATGGATGATTGGATCTAGTTGGAATTAGACAATTCCAATTAGAAGAATGAATGAATGCATCAAGTTGGAATTAGACAGTTCCAACTAGAGGATAGTGATTGAGCCAAAAGAGATGGAGAGACCATACCGTGAAATGATCTATGTATATAGATTAAGGAAGCTTTACTCTAAATTTAGCAAGACTTGAGACTTCTGAAAGTATCTCTTAGATGTTATGGATAAAGATAGATAAGACTAGGAGTGTCTTTGGGGTATAAGAGAGAGAGCTCAAGGGAGGAGAGAGGATCATCTTTTCTCTCGTCTGTGGTTGGGTGGTTTGAGCTCATAGCAATCAAACTATTGTGATTAAGTTGTAAAGCTTTTGTAATACACTAAGTTTGAAAGTTCTCAATATTGGTGTCTCATGTGCATTCAAAATTATATTATTCTTATGTAAAAGAAGAATGTGACAGCTTGTGGCTAAGTTATTGTGCTCTAGTTTTTATTTATTTGATGCAATTGTTGAATTGCATGCTATGGATGAAAAATTGTTCAATGACTTTCTCATTGGAAATAGATTCATATGTAATAAGGTCATATTTAAATCATGATCCATATTTTATATATTTAGTGAAGTCATTTATCACATTCAATTGAAAAACTTAGTATATGTACATGAAACCATTTTCTAGGTTGACATTAGTACATGTACATTTATTTTTCTCGATAAAGTTCTTGTATATAGGGGGTTTAATTTCATAGTGACCCATGCACGTCATTTGGGTTTCCAATAAAGAGTTCACCCCTTGGGGCACCTCTTATCATCTGAAAGCATCACATAATGCAAGGCTTCCGAACACATGCATGTGTGCTTCTTCCCGCTCCATATTTCTTTGGGTGTAATAATGCGCAAGGCCTTCATAAGACATCAGTTTAATGTATAAACTGCATTTGCCACTGCTTCCGTCCAAACGATTTCTCAAGTTTTTGAGCTTCAAGCATACATTTTGTCATTGTAACAACAATTTGAGTTGCACACTCCGCTGGTCCAATATTTTGAGGTGTGCTCTCAATGCCATGTTCCATAAAAAAATCCTTCAAAATTGCTTGAAATGGAGTCCTCTTTGCTCATTCACTGAAATGCCTTGATTTTGTACTCCGGTTGCGTGTCTACAAATGCTCGGAATTCCTTAAACCTCTCAAACCACTTTCCTTTGTATTTCATCATGTAAACCCACACTAACCTTTAAAAATCACCAACAAAAATAGCATATTACTTTGCCCCTCCCACGGACATGTTCTTCATAAGGCCACAAACATCCGAATACACAATCTCCAATGGTTTTGTCACTAGTCTTTCTGCATCGTTGCTCATTTTTGCCGAATATTGTTTATCCTCCATACATGCTTCGCAAATCAATATAGAGGTGGGATGAGAGATTTTACCTAGGTTCATGCTCCTCACCATGCTTTGGAGTGCAAAAACGCTCCTTACATCCAAATATTCAAATCGGCGGTGCCAAAGCTCCGCCGGACTGCCTCCCACATGTGAACACACGAAGTTGGCTGCATCCACTCCGCATATATCTGAGAAGATCATTTGGTACAAATTCCCTTCGTGTCGAACTATTGCAACCACGTTGTCGTTCGCATCTCCCACAATGTATTTGTTTATGAAAAATTACATCTTTAACCCATTCGACAAAAACTTGCTCATCGAGAACAAGTTGGCTTGCAACTTAGATACGTGAAGCACATCCGTGATGTGAACTCTATATTTTATACCTCTCGTTTCAACTCCAACGATAGCTTTGGCCATGCTATCATCATCCAAACGCATATTCTCGAGGGGGGGCAATGTGTTAAAAAGTTAAGGATATAGGTGCGAACAACCACTATTTTATAGGGGGGTATTACTTCCAATTCTCTTCTTTTTTCACATGCTATCATTATGTCAATTTCTACTTTGGGTTAATAGAAAAATGGCTTGCATTACTTATAATTCCAAATTACCTATTATTCCATACCCTATAGTACTTTAAAGATGTCCAATGCCATTTTTGATACCCTATATTACTCTTAAGTCCATTTATAATTTTTAGCCCCCATGTTTTTAAAATACCCTATCATTTGTTCGCACGTATATTGCTACTCCAACCAATGACTACCCCCCCCGAGCGCATATTGCATGGAGAAATTACCTCGTAAGTGTTGAATGTCGTCCTATATGAAATCATACGTTTTGTGGTTCCCGAATCCATGATCCATTTATAAATGCTTCTCGAATGCGCTTTGTATTGCATTGCAGATGTAAATTCAATATCATCTTTCGTATTTTTGGCACTTTTCTTCTCCTTGTTTTTTGTTTTGTAGCAAAATTGTGCAATGTGGTCTAATTTGCCACAATAGATTCACGTCCTTACGCCTTGTTGCAAAGATGGATCGCTCATTTTGCTTTGATGCAACATCATTGCTATGTCTTTGCCTTGGGAATTTTTTTGTTTGCACTTCGACATCTCGTGCATCAAACGTGTTGTTACGTATTCCATCATCAACTTTTTCATTAGCATCGTCTCCAAAGCGATGATCAAATATTTATACGAGACCGACAAGCTCTCGAGCAAAGTCATGACGATGTCTTCGCCCTGCATATGTTCCTCCAAACACGTGAGCTGATCCACAAATGCTTTGACCTTATTGACGTGGTCCAACAAATTATCGCCCTCTTGCATCTTGTATGTGAAGAACTTGTGACGAACGAAAATAATGTTAGACAAACTGTCGCAACCCTCCCTAGCTCCCTTTAACAATATTTGGTCATTTTTCCAACTCTAGCAAGGGTCACGAGCGCTAACCCTTCGCATTTAGCCATGCGAATGATTAGCTTCCCATACCACGGACCTTCTTGGTCCATCGGAGGGGGACCAACCCTCCTACTCTTTCGTTCATTCACCTCTTAATCGGTAACCAATTCTTAGATGTGGACTTCCATCCATGGAAGTCCAATCTCATGTTGATCATTGTGTTGCCGAAACAACACTACAACAATCCGAGCCCTACTAGACAACTATGCCCTCACATTGGGCCAATGCCCATGGAGGCCGTACCGTTCGGCCTCGGGTGGGTGAGGCCATACCACCTCACCCATATAAGCCTCTAGGACTCTAGGCAGGGCCCCTACCCACCGTCAAGTAACCTTTTGTCTCTCTCCCAACACTTGGGGCCAAGTAGACATTTTCCCTTAGCCGTTGGGGCTAAAAGCCCCCAGCAGCTTCAAACCCCATAACTTCTTCATATGGTCTCTGATTCTAAAAATCGACCACTCCATCGTCATCTATGTTTCACGTACATGTTGATGGACCACTCACTTGCCCCCATTTGGGCAAGTATTGACGAAGTTATGCCTGTTCAAAACTTCGCAGTCCCGGGAGCCACTCCCAGGCCACTGCTGTACCAAGGCGCTATCCCGGGACAACGCCCCACTCAATTTGCCATATCTCCTAGCTCACACCTCCGATTGAGGTGTTCTTGAGCATTCTAGAATTGACAGGCCATAAGCTATGCATAGCTTATGGCTTCACCCTCGTGCCTTGTGAGGCCAAACCACCCACCCTTAAGCGTCCTAGTCCGGGTGAGGGAATGGATATCACATTCATGTTTCCCCAACTCCATTTGACCAAACTCGTGAGAACCCATGACATTTCCCATGTGCACACCAATCCATTCCACGATAATATTACAAGCGTTAACAAACGCTCGTCTTTATTATTACAATCATAGCCTCGTGTTCTCCTATCTTGCTAATGAACTAAGTATCTAAGTAATATTAAGTAACAACCTAACTGACTAACTCTCACCGAGTCTAATGTAACACCACGGGATCCCCCCTTTATATCACTACGTTTCTCCCTTAGTCATCTACCCAAATCATTCAAGCCTAGCATTAAAGCAAGCCAGCAGCCTCCCAACAATAAACCCAGCCTTGAATTATCAAGCTCGCAGCCTCCCACAGTAAACCAGTAGCCTTGAATCAGTGATCCCAGCCTCGAAACAGTAAGCCACCTTCGAAACAGTAAGCCAGTAGACTCCCAACAGTAAGCCCAGCCGTGAAACAGTAAGCCCAACCTCGAAATATTAAACTCAGCCTCGAAACAGTAAGTCAGTAGACTCCCAACAGTAACCAGTAGCCTTGAATTATTAAGCTCGCAGCCTCCCACAGTAAACCAGTAGCCTTGAATCAGTGATCCCAGCCTCGAAACAGTAAGCCAGTAGACTCCCAACAATAAGCCCAGCCGTGGAACAGTAGAACCAGCGGACTCCTAACAGTAAGCCAACAGCTTTGAAACCAATCCCCACTAATCCTCTACCTAATTCCATTAATTATCCCAGCCCCCTACCTAATCTTCCTACCTAATTCCACTAATTTCCCTAATACCCCCTTACTAATTACACACTTTTTCTCTAGCTCTAAGAGCTCAAAATCCTAGAGAGGAGGGGGAGAGAGAGAGAGAGAGAGAGAGGAAGGAGAGGAGAGAATGAAGAGAGAAGAGGAGGAGGAGGGGAGGGCACCCAAGACCACAAACCCCTAACCTTCTCCTACTTAGTAGGACCTTATCCTATCCACTAACTCCTTACCCCCTAAACCAACAAGAACACGTTCTAATTCAAACATTTAAATCCAAGGACCTTCCTCTTGCTTCATCAAACACTACTCACTTGACCACCACACTCCCTAATATCACTAAGCTTCTAATTAACCACACAAAATGGCTTAAGGCCTAAACATAAATCCACACCAAGCCTCACTCTTTTTATACTTTTGATTGTTTCAATAACACTCCAAATGCAATTCTAAGTAAATCCTAAGCATAAAACAAATATGAGCACTCATTTTGGGTTCATATGCCTCCTAGTTTCCGTGGGTGGGAGGCGATCCCAAGGCCCGGGGCCCTCACCCACACTAGGATCGATGGGCCCTCTCACCAACAGCGCCACAAGTCCCGGGTGTCACTCCGGGGTCTTTCTTGTGCCCGTGGTGTTTCGGGCACTCCTCATGGAGAGGTACGCGACAGAAACTCTTCATTTTGTGGATGTTGCAAAGGATTTTCCATGCCTCTACTGGTTCTTTGCAATTATTGATTTGCACAAGTTGGTTCTCCACCAAATTAAGGTTGATGATGGATATGGCCTTCTTGACGCACCTTTAGTATCCCTTCAAGACTGTCGGATCCACGTTGGAAGGAGAAGGCTTCTTGGATTCGTCTATAATGTCTTAAAGATCCATGGAGGCCAAATGCATCTCCATTTTAAACTTTCAAAGGCTAAATCTCTCTCTGTGAAATTTTTCCATGACACTAGCCCCTTTGCTGTCAAGATATGCCATCTTCTATTTGAAGAATGCATTTGTATGCTCAAAACTTTCAAATCAGATCGTCTTCATCTCAAGGAAAACTTAGGACACTCAAATCTTTCAAATAAAATCTAATTCACCTAAAAAATGCCTTATACGTTCAAACCCCTCAAGTCAGATCCTCTATACCTCAAAAGAAGTCTTAAGACACTCAAATCACTCAAAACACTCAAGTATGCTCTTCTTGAGCTCAAATGACTAGCATATCTCTCAAGTCAGCGTTTCAAGACTCAAATGACCAAGTCAAATGATTCCAAACTCCAAATGAACTCTCTTGCCTTCATACATTATGGTTCCACTCCAACCCACTCAAATAAGGTCCATTTGGACTTAAAATGCTCTCATGGTGTCAAACATGCTTTTATATTTTCAAATCACTCAAGTTAGATCTAATTACAATAAATAAAAGCTCTTGCTCTCGAATATGCCCTAGAATTATCAAATCACTTAGGTCATATTTTCTTCACCTCAAATAAATCCATTGCCTTTCCAAAGTGCCTAAAGATACTTTAATCATGCAAGTCTCTCAGACCTCAAATGAGTCCACTTGCTCTCAAATATGTGTTAGGACTTTTAATCAATCAAGTTAGATTTTGTTTCATTCAATTGAATGTTATTCTCTCAAATGTATCATTTGCACTTTCCAATCACTAAAGTCAGATGTTCCTGATCTTAAATCACATTCAATGCACTCACATAAGTTTTTCCACACTCAAGGCACTCAAACAACACTTCCTTCAACTAAAAATACCTTGAATGGTTTCAAACAAGTCTTTCAACACTCAACCCTCACAATTAAGCCTTTAAACATTCGAAAAACTCAAGTTAGATGCTTCCTTACTTTAAACACCTCCACACTTCTGAAGTAAGCCCTTAAAATACTCAAAATGCTCAAGTCAAATGCTTTTGAACACTAAACACCAAAATTCACAAATAGACCCTTAAACACTCAAAACATTCAAGTCAAATGTTTTTGAATCCTAAACACCTCCAAACCTTTCAAATAAGCTTCTTCACACTCAAAACACTCAAGTCAGATCCTTTCGAATCCTGGGGGGTGCACTCCATTGTCAAGTTGAACACCATGTGCGATAAAAAAAATCTACTTTTTACATAAAGCATCACCAAAATGGGTCAAAATTTTATCAATTTTTTTTATGAGTAAATATACATGGTATCTATTACATAGTAAAAAATGGTAACCAAATTTGATGATTTTTTTTATTTTTATAAAACATACCGTTTCTAACTAGAATGACACAAAATTGAACTAAAACAATTACTACAAAAATGAAGATGACTAAAAATTTCAAAAAAATATACAAAAGATATTATCAATGGTTATGTATATGTAGAAAAAACATCATAATTTTTAAATTTATCTATGGCATATAATATAGGGTAGCAAACTTTTATCGCACGTGGTTATGAAACATAAGGGGGTGTGATCAACCTGAGTTTTGAAGTCTAAACATCTCCAAACCTTGCAAAATAAGTTTCTCTACACTTAAAACACTCAAGTTAGATCCTTTGGAGGTTTAAAAACCTTCAAACCTCTCAACTAAGCTTCTCCACACTCATAACACTCAAATCATAACCTTTGGAAGCCTAAACACCTCCAAACCTCTCAAATAAGCTTCTCCACACTCAAAACACTCAAGTCAGATCCTTTTGAAGTCTAAACACCTCCAAACCTCTCAACTAAGCTTCTCCACACTCAAAACATTCAAGTCAGATTCTTTGGAAGTCTAAACACCTCCAAACCTCTCAACTAAGCTTCTCCACATTTATAACATTCAAATTAGATCATTTGGAAGTCCGAACACCTCCAAACCTCTCAAATAAGCTTTGCCGCCCTCAAGGATCACAAGTTAGCACTCTTTGCATCAAACAAACATTCAAGCAAAAACAAAACACAAATAAACACTTACAACAACCAAATGCGTCCTTGCACACCTCCAACACTCTGAAGCTCCAAAGCACCAACTCCTCAAGAACCCGGGCACGCAACTCCCATATTATATGTAGGGGGCATCGGATTAAAAACGGCTTAAAGGACGGCTTTTGTAGAAATTACATCAAATTATACAAAATTAAAAGGACCAAAAATTTGGGTGAAGACCAAATTAAATAAAATGAGATGTAGAAAAAATTGGGTTGCATATTAATTTATTTGTTAAAAACTCCACAACGCATATAAAGAATTGAAACACCTATATTTTAACCTATACTTATGCATAAATTTAAAAGATCCTCACGAGTAGTTGCCTCCAATTAAAATTAAAAGTCTTTGGCAATGTTTTATTTACAATAAACAAATCTTAATTTTTTTTAAAGCCCAAAAAGTTGGGTAGTTTGACCTATGGTACCTGTATTAAAAAAACTCATATAATTAGGTTTTTAATACAATTTTATGCTTCAAGGACTATTCATTTCCTATATATAATCATATTTTTGGATTCCTTGTTAGAAGGGCTAAAAGAATTCCCTACATGAAAACAAATTATATCACTTGAGATTGGACTAAAATGCATTATAAGTGATTATAATCAGGGCCATATAATACAGGAGTTGTGTACCCGGGCTCAAGAATCACTCCGCAACCTGAAAGCAATCAAATCTCTAGGCATTTCACTTGCATGCGTGGACCCATAACCTATTGGAACTCAATAGGGCTAGAGATGAGATTGCACAAGCAAGAACACATACACAAAGGCATATGAACAATGCTTCGAGTGAGATGGTCATCCTCACCCCTTGCCTTGCCTTTTATTGCTCATTTTCAACTTTTTTCTCACAAACAATATGGAATAACTCTTCTCCCACTACAGACCAACCTTGTAGGCTTATTACAACCTCATTCTTTCTAGTATTACATTTCTATAATCACGAGCAATCTACTGCTTCACCTTCAACAACAACATCTGGACCATTGGTTACTATTGGCATTTATGAATGGCATTTGCGTGCTAAATTGTAAAATGCATGGAATATTAACTCAGTGAAGTCTACATCGGGAGACCTCCCGATCCATACATAAAATTTCTAGCATAAGAGGCCACGTAAAGGATTGGGACGTCTCCCGCAACTAACATCCAATGCTTAACAACTAAGACCATGTCAATAGCATTAGGAGGTCTCATGAAAAGCCAATACCTAACATCTAAGACCACCCCAATAGCATTGGGAGGTCTCCTAATGCTCAGGGATGAAGAAAACAAATCAGAATGTTCTAAACAATAAATGCTCACCTAGATTTGCCCCATAAAAATATATCAAAACAATCAACCAATGGTGGTTCATCAAATAGCTTCTTGGAATTGCACACTAGAGGTTTTTTCAATGCACGGAGGCACCTTGCCAAAGACAATATAGTGAAGTTTGAATGTTTAGGCCACAAGTCAGTTGTGTAACGTATGTGCCATTGCCGTGACCATGAGTGACCATCACAGTGAGGCTTACATGTAGCTGGAATAATCCACAAGTGTCTTTTGTTGTCACCCGCACATGAGTGATTGATGTTTTGTTGGTGTCCATTCAATCATAGATGGTAGTCAGAACTTCGCGAGGGTTTATTTTGGATTTGTGGCACCATGCCTCGGGGGGGGGTAGTCATTGGTTGGAGTAGCAATATACGTGCGAACAAATGATAGGGTATTTTAAAAACATGGGGGCTAAAAAATATAAATGGACTTAAGAGTAATATAGGGTATCAAAAATGGCATTGGACATCTTTAAAGTACTATAGGGTATGGAATAATAGGTAATTTGGAATTATAAGTAATGCAAGCCATTTTTCTATTAACCCAAAGTAGAAATTGACATAATGATAGCATGTGAAAAAAAGAAGAGAAATGGAAGTAATACCCCCCTATAAAATAGTGGTTGTTCGCACCTATATCCTTAACTTTTTAACACACTGCCCCCCCCGAGCACCATGCATGGTACAAATTACAGCATGAACCATGGTGATTATTGTGTTTTTGAAAACCTTCTTAAGATTCTCCCTCTCTTCAGTTCCTTTGATGCTCATGTCAATCAAGCCCTTGTAGTGTTCACGTTTTGGAAGACATTGTTCCAAAGGCGACTTAGTCGATTGAGATGCACTTTGGATTTCAAAAGATTTAGAGGTCTAGAAATTACATCAATGTCACTATATTAGTCTTTATGTTTCAATGTTGGGATTGGGAGGGCTCTCTATTAATTTATGCATATGCACATTGTAGATAGAAAGTGTGAATTATTAAATATATGCATATATTGTATTTATTAAGAAAACGTCATTTGAAGCCACATAATATTAACACCTCAACAAGCCACAATAACATTGAGAGATCTCCCCATGCAACACATATGATTGGAAACATAAAATGATTACTTTCAAAGAAGTATCTTGGTAATAAACTCATTGGCGGCGTATTAGACTCACAATGAAGGCATACTAATCATATGTACATTAAATGTCATGCCTATGAAATCAGTTGCAATAATGACAATGATCTAATGATATGTGCATGAGGAAGAATACAAATACTCGGAGATGAGAACATTTCACCACATAATTCACTTTGTTTACATTTCTTGGTAAGTTACCCTGCATTAGGTTTAAGTGAAAGTGATTCAAAACTATATACTAACTTTGGATTTTGTTAGGGAAAAGTCATAAACATTTGAAAACACATTGATCTACAAAGCCAAGTAATTTATGTTGACAAATTTTTTTTCAAGAAAAGTCTGTATAGTTTAGAAGACGGTGCAAGTAGTGTGAAAGTAGGTATATTGAACACATAATTGTCTAAAATTTGTTTAAAATATGATAAAATTACATTAAATTGATGTTTTTTCTACAATTTTTTGTAATGATGCCCTCAAGTTTATAATGAATTCAAGGAGTATGAAAAAAAATCAAACTTCAAAATATTTTAGGTCATGAAATCTACATCCAAAACCAGATTTAGCCATTACCTTTTGAGCAGTACTTTTAATTATAAGTTTTTGAAGATCTCAACTTGATATTTTATATTTGAGTACCTAACACAACAATAGAGGGTGCCATGAAAAAAATTCCAATTTAAACAACAATTTTCTATTACTTTTAGGTGTTTGACCCAAATAATTATGGTTTTAGTATACCAGAGCATTTTTTTCGTACACTTGACCATGCTTGCTCCCCCTCCTATAAATTCACACTAGCAGACCACGTACACAACACATAGCATTGGGAGGCCTCCGAATGCTACATTAGACATTTTATTACCGAGGTTCTCATCAGGTTTCCTCATTCCTTTGTTGCTGTGGGTTGATGAACGCTTGCCATTTTTGTACCTCTACTTGTATGCCATGAACATGGCTCAAGATATGTCATGAAATTTCCACCAAATACAAAGACAAATAATTTTACCTTCCAGAACTATTACATGTCTAGATCCCGAACTTTGAATCCTACTGAAAACTTCAGTGCTCCATTCCCTCCTTTTGTCAAAGGACATTTGCCAATAATTCACTCTAATGAGTTGGGTGGATACCCAAGGAAAGAGCCAACAACAATTCTCTTTACAACATTCATGAGCACTCACAACACAAATAGATCATGCACCAAGGAGACGGAAAATTTTGGGCATCTTATTTGATATCTTGTTTTACCGAATTGAACATTGATGTACAACCTATTCTATATACAGTACATGTTGTATTGGAGTGTTCGATTTATTTTTTGTAAATCCTCCACATGTAGTTTACTTGTGCCAACTAGCCATCATTACACACCCATCACATTCCCTATACTAAATTCAATTGACCAACTAGCTCATTTTAGGTAATAAGGTCATGTTGTTCATTTTTCATGTATGGTCTATAAGTTTATTGTATAGGTGGCTCTTTAATTATAAAGATATCATTGAGGCTTGTGCAATTCACATTAGGATTCACTAGACATAAATTTGGATACATTAAACTTTTGAAACCTACACCAATTATTTTGTTGGTGCATGAACATTTAACCATATTTACATTTATTTGTGCATTTGTTCGAGATCATGAGTTGTTCCAAAACATGATAGTTGACATGGAAAGAGTCAAGCTTTCAATTTTTCTTAGTTTGGAGTACAAATACTTGGTTTACACAATTGCATGTATTTCAAAGTGCACGCTAGCCATGGTGGTTTTGAGGACAAGGTTTGTCATAAGCATGGTCAAGCATTAAAATAATAAGTTCCCTTACGAGTTTTGGTTCAAAATTTGTGAGACATGTTGGGATGTTTCATGCTAGGAAAATGACTTGAAAATCTAACCACAATCTTACAAGATTGAGACATTGAAAATTTGTGAGGCAATCGTATTACACAGAATGTATCGGCCTACGCATTATTGACCCTCTACTCCACATGATACATGCAACTATCAACTCCTGTCATAATACGTACCATTGGAGGACACTCCTCTCAAGTAACATGGAGTAGAGGGTCAATAGAATACCAAATTGATATGTGCAACTATCAACAGAATAATAGTACAGCCACATCCAAACTCATTCAAATACATCACAGGGTGATGAATACTTGCGTATACCCAAAACGAGAGACACATGCCGCTGGCAAACAGCCATAGAGAAAGTGTATTTCCATCATCATGTTTGCACAGATCATAATCAACAGCCAATTCCAAGGTGATCTACCACGTACACGACCTTTACATAGTTGTTGAAAACACTGCCCTAGACAGCCTTACACAGCAACGCTACATACCCCTAAAATTGCTCAAAAACAGTTACCTACATAACCTCATTCTCAGATGGCCCAACTGACAACAATAATTATCTTGCTGCCAGATGCTCACGAAATACCAACTTTCAGCCAGTCCAACTGAGTGAGGCAGTAAGGAAAGTGGCAAACTTTTGGTATAAAACAATCGCCCAACAGTGTAAATTTACCTAGTGCCAGTTACCGATCTACTCCCCATCTGCCCCATTCTGCACTAAGAGCATAGACAAACGCATTTACATTCACTTTTCAAGAGTGTTTGCGATGTCCAAAACGAACCGATACTTCACGTCTGACTTGCCAAGTCGCTCTATAGCCGTGTTGACATAAGAGGCTGGGATGGTCTCAACCATGCAAGAAATATTGTGCTCACCACAAAAATCTAGCATCTCTTGTGTTTCACCAAGTCCACCGACAGCACTCCCAGCTATAAGTCGCCGACCTATAAATAAACAGCTCATAACTTGAATCAACTGAACTGGGCGATAAGCTTGTGAAATTGTGCACAATGTAAGGAAAGAGTTCAAATTCTATGAAAATGCTATCACAAGTACACTTACGTTTCTACACATTAAGCTTATTGTATTCTCTTGATACAAACTGCAAATAAGTTTAACACGGTTGCAACTGTTCCAATACCCACATTACTTGCTCAATGAGTTCCATGAATTTTACTTACAACCAGGGATTCCTGGAGTTGAGGGAGCTTTAATTTGCACAAGAGCAGATGAATTTAACTTACCCGAAGTGAGCATAAACGGCATTACTTGGAGTGGCTTCTCAGGAATGCCAACTAAACACATCTTCCCATTTGTCTTGAGCACTTTAAGGTATGGTTCCAGTGGATGTTGAGCAGAAACGGTGTCGATGATGAAATCAATAGATTTTGCAGCAGCCTACGCACACAACGGCAAGAGGAATCATCAAGACTCAGCCATTCCGTTTAGAGGCAGGTTGACACAGAAATAACTATCGAATTTAAGAATATTATATCTGAATACATTACAATCTCCCATCATTCAACAGTTCAACAAAGTCAGCAAAATAAGGGACAAGACACACTCGACACAGTTTCCAACTCTAGGCCTAAACCGTTGATTAGTGGGAGGGTTAATACAATATCCAGGCCAGCCCTCGGTCTAAGACATTGATTGGTGAGAGGGTTTATAATTACTGACATCCATGGCTTTCATATCTTTACTGACGATAAAATCATCAACACCCAGAATTTCTCGAGCTTCCTTTTCCTTGTTGGCCGAAGTGCTGAAGACGGTGACATGCATTCCAAATGCTTTAGCAAATTGAACAGCCATATGCCCTAACCCTCCCAGGCCCACTAAGCCAAACCGCGCTCCCTTCACATCCATACCGAAGTACTTCATCGGACTCCACACTGTTATACCAGCACATAGTAAAGGGGCTGCAGCATCCTTCGCCAAATTCTCAGGAATATGCAACAAAAATCTGGTGCAAGCAAACACTGAATCTACTTAGAATTCAAGAAAAAAATAATGACAATATCCTAGCATACATGTAATTGCCAAATGTTAAATTATTAAGTTTAAGTATGAATCCATATAGGTTTTCTCAAGTGTGCTGCATCATTTGTGAAACATGAAGAAAGATAGATATTCTGAATGGGTACATTTCATAATTGCTAAATACCGGGGTACCAACATGGGTTTATTAATGTGTAAGTTTTTATTGTTTAAATTATGCTTATTTTTCTTTCACACATCTTATTCTCTCAATGAATGTGGACTTATTGCAAAGAAGTCAAAAACATGAATCCAATGGTATCTTATATGACATAGTTAATCTCCATATGTCCCATGGGCAATGGATAATACGAGAAGTAAATTCATTGTGCAAGGATCTTAAGATATAGAAAGAGTTGTCATAAAAAGTATTAGGTAGTATATTATGGTTATTATACTTGTACCTTGTTTTCACATTTGATACTTTCTTTCATGATTTATTATGAACTTATTATAATCTGTCACAGCCTTATTTTGCAGATGCTGCCCCCAGTGTTAAATTATGTGGTAAAGTGTCACATCCACAGATGTAGTCAAATACGGGTATGATATACGGATGGATATCGGGATAGATGGACATCTACTTACTTGTAATTTACAACCATAACATTAGAGTAGCCACCTTGAGTGACTGTACCGTCCGGTAATACATCATTGTAGGTCCATACCAAAGAATCGCAATATTGCTCTAACCCTTTCTCGCATGAGTCGCAATTGTGGCAGGAGTGCACCAGACAGCCCACTCCAACAGTTTGGCCGACTTTGAAATTCTTGACTGCTGACCCGACCTCGGTAACAGTTCCCACGATTTCATGCCTGTACATGGTGGCCAGAAAGTACCAGTTTAGAGGAAAGTCAAAAACAGGTGAAGAAACCTGCGATGAAACTTCTATGCAAAACTAGTCACGAAGCAATCAAGCTCAGGAGCATAAACTGTCATCATCGGAACCCATGGAAGGCATCACAAATCTGGAAATAGAGTTTAAAAATCCAAACAGAAAATTGCATCCAGAATAAGATCATTACCCGGGAACCATGGGGTATTTCGAATTGCCCCAATCATTCTTAATTTGATGCAAGTCTGAGTGACAGATGCCGCAGAAAAGTACCTTGAACCTCACATCCTCTGGTCCAGTGGGTCTGCAAGAAAGTAACCACATCTCTGGAAAGCCAACTAAAACAGCACATATCCAACAACACTACTGAAATCATATCCTAAATTTTTCTTATGTGTAACTCATTGTATGATCCCTTTGTTTACATCTTTATTTCAAACACAGACCACATCCTGAGCTCCAAAAGTATCAATATAGGAGCTCCGACTTCCACCGACAGTATGGAGCAGCCTGAGGCAGCTACAATCCAAAAACAAAGAAGCAAACAAACCAGGGATCAAAACAAACGAAAAACACACTATCCAGTCAGTACCTGCGTGTAAATTGGAAGGGAGCAAGATGTCCAGATGTATCCTTCGCTGCAATGCCGAACACTGTTTCATCACCGACGTGTCCCATTGCGCTAATTTGTTGACTTCTTCTTCACGGGTTCGTCACCTTCAAAGCACCAACACCCAGATGGATGTTTGTAGTCAGCAATTAATGTAAACACCGGGAGTCCACAACCAATCTCTATTACTTCACATCAAAAACTACACAAACGATCACACCAACCCTACTCAATCCCATATATCCAACCCAAACGGACATAACTAAACAAGAAACATAAGTTACTCAACAAAAACCACCGCAACTCATGCCATGGATCATCACCTAAATTAGCTACCATTTCTTTTACATGCAGACCAGAAAGAATGCGTTCAACCCAAGGCCTAACCGGATCGCATGGGAACTGCTAGGTTACGCCACCTAAGGCCGGAATAGTAACTCGAATGGGCGAGCACTTTATTCCCCGTGCACCCAGATGTTTTCAACCAACCCATGGGAGATAGGAGATAGGTGAAGGAAGGCTTGTCCGTGAGATCGTTCAAGGTGTTCACCTTCGGAAGAAGGGAATAGTCTCCGGGCCCCTTTAATTTTTTGTGATGACCGTTTTGAGATTACTTATAGACTAAGATCAACTCGAAAGTGAAGCAGCACCATAATTTACAACGGTGGCAACATTGGAGTCGTCATTCTGCAAATCAGAAGAACCGAACTTCTCACACGATAAAATCCATAAGAAGCCTCACAACATATCACAATGCCATACCCAGAACTGTATCCCCTAACCTTAAGCCCTCCCAAACGATTCCCCAAATCCTCCAAAACTGCAGAGAATGAATGCAGTACCACCCAAAATAGAAATCCTCTCAGAATCGCATGCCAACCAGATAATCATGAGCACCAACCCAGTTTAATCTCCAGCCAGCACTGAACAACTACCTCGAATTGCAGCAAGCGAAGCTCAAATCGCTGTAAGAGATCTTTGGAATTACGCCACCAGAAGCAGCAAGAAAACGACCCAGGTACGTGGGAGCCAATGGAGAGAAGAGGTACGTGAGCGCGATGATCATAGTTCGATCTGCACCAAGGTTACCTTGCTATGAGACGATAAATGCCCAATGGGGATGAAACGTGGCATTCTGTGCAGAGACAATAGGAAATTGACAGTGGGGCTTCCTCCATCTTCCCACTTCCTGTGTGTATGCATGGTGTTGCATGATGTCAGGCATCGGTCGCCGGATCGAACCTCGGGGACCACATCCACTTCCTCCTCGTATAGCATATTAGGACCAGCGACTGGCCCACAGTACAACATTTATGGTATTCAGTGTAACGTACACTATTTTTGAAGGGCCTAAACTAGATGCCTAGAGGTCTCAAAGTGTCACATCTGCTAATTGCCAATATGGGATTACTGGTCAACATATATAACTTTTAAAGTGAAAATTAATTACATGATGATATTTAGTGTAGCACGTTGGATAACTTGAGATGAGAGTTTGGCGTTTTTAGTATGAAAGGGGAAGATATTATTCAGGTATACTAATGACATGTGTCACATGTTCACATTTTAGTATGCAATAGGAAGATATCCTTGAGCATACTAATTCCAAATGTCATTTGTGTACACTTTCAGTTAACTTGTAGACCATTGTGTAAGATAGGCGTACACTTCATAACACTATAATTGATCATACCCATGCCAAGATATTAGTAAGTGGACTTGAAAGCCAAGTGTCATGAGGTGACACAAATGATGAAGTTGTTGTTTATTTGTGTAACCTAGCATAGGCATCAACATAGGGTAAGTGACATTATTATGCATTTGACACTAAATACCATAAATGGTGTAGTGAGCATTTATATCTTGTATGCAGTGAAATGAACTGGCGAAACTACAGTCAATTGCATCCAATGAGGTTATTGTGAGTAAGACGAAAAAGCCTTACTAGTAGCAATATTTTCGAAAAGAGACATGAACTTCCCCTATCAAGAAGGACTACTCATGTTGCTAAGAATAGCAACTAGCCCTAGTGTGAGCATGGCATTACTTCCTATTGGATGCATCTCGTATTAAGTATTGTAAGGCCAAGGCTAGTGAAAACTTGACCCTTCATAAAATTGTGGTTAATTCATCTCAAATGGGTCCCTTTAGACTAATTTGGGACCTTTAATACTAACTCCATGATCATTGTCAAAAAAGCTTCCACCACTAATATCCAAGGTGAAAGCCCAGCTCAAAGAGGTGGGTGTCTAGCCATGGCCATGTATCAGGGTAATTTATAATAGGAATTTTTTGTTGAGTACTTTGGCATCTTACGGATGACGAACTGGCAATGTGACACCCATGCATATGGATTAGTACTTCTAGGCAATTATGTGTCCTTCTACATGCACATAGTAGGCAAGTCCTTTTCTTCCTATATGGTGTTGCGTGATTCTCTTGTTACGTGGGAAATTGGGGATTTGGAGATTCCTATTGACTACACTATTTTATCTAATTAGTGTGGGTTACCATTTGGAGTTACGCATTGCTATAACATTTTATAGGGAGCATCGTTTTTTGCCCAAATAACAGAAGTAATTAGTATGCACACTGAAAAATATGATATAACTTAGTTGGTAATTAATGATAATGTTATAAAAGAAAAATATGATATAACTTAGTTGATAATTAATGATAATGTTATAAAAGAAAAATATGATATAATTTAGTTGGTAATTAATGATAATGTTATAAAAGATATTAGCAACACGTAACTCCAAACGGTAACCCACACTAATTAGATAAAATAGTGTGGTTCAGGGTACAGCCTCCATGCATATGAACATTGATTTGTGGGTTATTAAGTGTTCATTTTTGTGAATTGTTCCTTTTCTTGTCTTTTCTTTTTGGCACAATGTTGAGTGTCAAGCATCAGTCACCAGATCAAATCTACATTCTCTTGATTCCTATTGCATCTCTTATTGATCATCTGTATGCTGCATATTCTATCTTCAATATATATCAAGGTAGTTATAAACATCATCTATCTTTAGATTTTTTGGCAACGCTAGAAGTGGCAATACCCAAACCAAACACTACTCCCAGGGAGTGGACTTTTCATGCCATGTACGAACTAACATGAGTGTAAGAAGGGGTATTGTTTGAGGCATTAGCATACATAGTATACATAAGGAGAAGCATTGTTTTTCTCTGGTGTGTACATCTAAGGAGGTTATTAAATTTTATGAAGTACAAGTAGATGTACAAAGAAAATCCTAAGGTTTAGAGGAAATATCGACGATAGATGTGTTAGTTTCATCCACTTCACTCTTTCATCCATTGTTTTCATATGGTCATAGTCCTTAATGACTACCACATTAGGGGAGGAATGGACTCAAAAGGTTGTTGCCCTTGTAATAACCAAACAAATAGATTCGTAATATCTCAAGCTCCGTAGTACAAGGGTGTACCCACGAGCTCACATGGCAGATAAGGTGCCACATGGTTTTGGACCATGGGTCCGAGCCAATGGAGTCGTTGCCGATGTGACTCAACGTACATCAACCTTGCCGATGTGACTCCGGAAGTACATTGTGGAGGTCACGGCAACATCAGAAGTACCAAAGGACTTTACCATGACAGGTCCACACCCTAACTTGACAATAGTTTAGTGGTTCTAGTTTCTAGTACCTTTGAGCCAAACCTCATTTTCATTTGAGTTTTGAAGACAAAATATTAGAGAAAATCCTTTTTGGGACCAAACTCGTGGGCACCTTTTGGGTTCATTCCTCCCCTAATGTGTGTTTTCTTGTTAGGGTTTGCATTTGGGTTCTAGATTTGTACAAACTAGAGGCTCTTGGAGCTCTCATGGGCTTCTTATAGTTTTTCTCTCTAGATTGTGGCTAAGCTATTATTATTTATTTTGTTTATTTGATACAGTTTGTTGAGTTACACGCTATGGATTAAAAACATTCAATGATTTTTTTCCATTGGAAAATGAAAGTGAATTTTATGTGTAATAAAGTTTTATTTAATTCATGATGTATAGTTTGTAAATGTAGTGGAGGCATTTATCATACTAATTTGAAAAGCTCATTATAAATACATGACTCCATTTTTTAGCACATTGTTAGTATGTATACATATGTTTTTCTCTATAAACTTCTCATATATAGGGGTTTAATTTCATAGTGGCCCACGCATGTCATTTAGGTTTCCAATGAAGAGTCCACCCCCCATGACTTTACCCATATATGGCATTTAAATCCAATAGACCATGCCCTAGTCAATGACTTTCGATCCTAGCCTATATGAACTTCAATTTTAGATATACAAATTCTCAAATATATGTATTTCAATTATGTACAATGAGATGTCAATTTTAATTTTTTTCACTGCACATGAAGAGGAGTAAGATATAACCTTTGTGTTAGAATTGATAAAACTTGACCAACTTGGATGACAAGTCATAGTCTAGCCAACACCTTACATATAGACAGTGGTTGTTTTAGCCAGTGTGTGGTTGATTTAACTATCCCCTATTTGCATGGGATGAAGTGCCAAATGCACCATGTACAAATTTCTCAACTTGCAGGGTATTGCTACTGTATTTCACTTCACTCCTAGGATTGAATAATATAGATAAATAAAGTAACTAATCTATTCATGAATTACATTGAGGCGCATGGATTGAACTTTGAATATATATATATATATATATATATATAAACATATAAAACGGAGATTGTGGAATCAATCGTGTAGTTTGTTAAAACGGCCACGCATACACTTCACATGGTTTTCAAAGATTGGTTTTTCATCATATAGATGAAGAGAAGCAAGGTATCAGCTATGTGTTAGAATTAATAAACTTGGCCAACTAATTGAATTAAACAACTTGGCCAATGATTATGTATGCGTCTTTGTGGTTGTTTAACTATTGCGTGGTCGATTTAACAAACCCCTATAATAATGTAGGCCACACTAAGTTAGCAATGAACGGGAAGAACTGGCTACAAATCAGAGCCCAACATTTTCCTTCGAATTTGTACCCATACCCACCCATACCCATCAGCAACGACCTATGCCCACCCATGCCCACCCATAGCATGACCCGTGCCAACCTATGCCCACCCATGCCCACCCATAGCATGACCCGTGCCCACCCATGCCCACCCATGCTATTAAAATTGCCGCCAATGTATTCAAAAATTGTGTAATGTGCATTACCCGCCTACACCAAGTCTTGGCCCACCCATGCCCATGCCCACCCTTGCCCACCCATGCCCACCCATGCCCAATAATATCGAACCCTTGCCCACCCATGCCCACCCATGCCCAATAATATTGAACCCATGCCCACCCAAAACCCATGGGCATGGCTGGGTTTGGGCATGGGCATGGGTATGGGCACCCAATGTAGGGCTCTGCTACAAATGAAACCCGTTGTGTTTGAGAAACAATTGGTTGCAATTTAAGGCTTTGAGAAAATTACTGATTGTTTTAGAGGAATTTATAAAATATACCCAATCTAATAAAGAGAAATCAAAAGATGTGAACATGTAACTAGTTGGACTTGAAAACACTAAGATATCAACCGATTATGATCAAAAATCTCCCCAAACACTGTAAGGTAGACAATACTAATTCAACATCCTATACCCACCTCCCATTAGTGTACCTTTGTTAGGCCTAATTCCGTCCTATGCTCATTACCTAGCTCAATGGTCAACATTAAGTATGGTGAGTTCCAAGGGAGGACTCACAATGGACATGTCAAGATCTAAAAATAGTTGGTGAAAACTAATAAAGGTAAGGACTTCAAGACACATAGGTTTGATGTATTGTATTTAGTAAGTGTTGTGGGCCCTTGCAAACGGATTAGGCTCATGAACCCCAGTACATGGGCTTTGTAGGACATGTGAAATTTAAGGCTATAAGAAATTGGCGATGGAATAGAACGCAATGAGAAAAATCGAAGAAGGAACAGAGTACTATCATAAATGATTTGCTTTGCAGCTACCCAGTGGCTTAGTCAAGCACCCCCCATAAGACGGCATTGAGAGGCTAGTACATGTTGTGAAAGCAATTGCCTACTATATTCATGTTGTGGTGAATTGTTTTAATTTTTTAATGTTGACAATGTGCTTCCATTTGCTAAGTCTTTTTTCCCAACCGTATACAATTTGGATGCTATATATAGGCTAATTCAATCAAAGGATTGGTTCAACCCTTAAATGCTCAAGCAACCTAGAATGGTTTGCCACCTAATATTCTGATGGGTTTGCAACCAACTAGGTGGCAATCTACGTGAATGGGAGGTATCTACTGGTGTAGGGTGGTGCCCACTACCACGTGGGCCGAAATAACGTATAAAAACCCAATACTCCAAGCATGTAGGGATTTTGTTCGTTTGGCATTGCTTGTTTTGGGGGACAGTCCCATGAGTTGCCCAAATGTAGGAGCCAAATTTAGGAGCCGATATCTTTCACATATGATGCCCAGTTTAGCTAGGGTTTTCCCCTTAGGAAGGTGATGGTTATGCACAACTTGTCCGGATGGATTTAGGAAAAACTTAGTGCACATGTCACACTTGCTCCACGAAAAAAGGGAAATCTCTCAAAATAACCTCATGTGACCCTCCAACTTTGAGGTTGATAGACTTCATCTAATTTTTTGCTAAACATCCCAAATTTATAGGAGTAGCTCATTTTTCATCCACATAACATATTATGGGAAAGTTTCCAACTATCAAAAAAAATTGGCATGACTAAAATGGCCATGAAATGAAAAGTTTTCTTTAGCTACCCCCCAAATGAAGGCCATGTTCATATGTTGATCTGACCTATCAAATGTGGTCCGATTGACTTCACATTTTCAGAGCAATGATATATGGTAATGTGGTTCACATCCGTACAGCTAGGTATTAGGAAAAGAAAAAAAAGTTTATTTTTCTACGTAACAAAAAATATCATTACTGGTGCTAGAAATGCCCGAAATGGAATGTAAAGGCTTGAGCGTTTAGGTGTTAAACACCACCTACCTTAAGCATTCATTGTAGGGATTCATTTGTATGATTCGTAAATATACTTGAATCATTGCCATCATCCATCCATTCAAAGTATTAAATTATCCAACAAGGGCATTATTCTTCCAGTGGGGTAACTTGCGTACCTAGATGACTTAGGGTGAGTTTCCATGTAGGTTGCTCGCCCACCAGATTCTAGTGTGAATAATGACAAACCCGCCCAAATGTAGAGGGAATCTAGTGGGGTAGGGTTTGTATGTGCCAACCAACTACTCCCATCTTCTCAAATTCGGGCCCACCTACTAACCTCCTCCTCCTTTTGAAATTGGTCTTCAAAACCTTCGGCAACTGGCACTTGTAGGTTGAAGATTCTTTAGTGAACGCATGGAAGTCTGGGGGCCGTGTCCATGGCCCTCCACATTCTAGCAGACCGCCATAATGTGTTTGGATGGTGGCTTGCGCTTAAGTACATGAAAACACCTCCAACCCACTATTTTCTAGAATCTAGTGGGCGAGCGGCCTACATGGAAACTCACCCTTACTTGTTAGAATTTAAAAATTTTCTGAAATTTGCTTATGCTCTTAGGAATCTAAAGACTATGGTACTCCCTCCATCCCAAAATGATTGTCTGTTTTTCTAACTCTGGCGAGATGAAGGCTCACTAACCATTGATCGAGTAGTTGTAAGTATAACTCTTAAAATAGAAAATAGCAACTGCTCCGAAATGCCCCCGGAAGTTGCGGTGTCAAAAGACTTCTTGATATAGAAAGTTTGGTGCAAAAATATTTGACTTTGAGCCTCAAATTTCTAGTCATGCAGATAAACCAGACAATCATTTTGGAACAAAAAAAATCCAGGAAGTAGGACAATCGTTTTGGGATGAAGGGTACAACAAGATAAGCACCACTAACCATTTTTATTTAGAAAAGGTGTAAAAGGTAGAAGCATCTATTGCAGACAAAAAAATTTGTGAAGTAGGACAATCATTTTGGGACGAAGGGACGAAGGGTCGAAAGGAACAAGATAAGCACCACTAACCTTTTTTTTATATAGAAAAGGTGTAAAAGGTAGAAGCATCTATTGCGGACCTGAGGGAAGCTAAAACATGAGCATGAGTAGGCCCCTATTACCAACTTTTTGGGACATGTCCATAATTTATGAGAATTATTTAAAGTGATCCTAAGACCCCTACAACCAAGTTTTCATGAGGGTCGCCCATTCTAATATTTTTATTGCTCATCATGATGCCCGTTTCACAACATAGTAGGGTGTTATAGACAGGGTTGGATTGCGTCGAGGGGCCCACAAAGAATGTAGATGAAGGAATTCCATGAATATTGAAAAGAAAAAAAATGACATTAGAATTTGTTTGCACTTTCTATGAAACTTTCAAGGTTGAGGCTAGAAATCACTACAAGAAAAACGGTCCTTTACAACTTGTCCATAGTGACTTAAATGGTCCAGAACGACTTATTTCCGCAAGAATTGAGTCGTTCCGGATCATTTAAGTCACTATGGACAAGTTGTAAAGGACCGTTTTTCTTGTAGTGAATTAGCCCTAGTATTGCACAACACTACACTAAATAGGATAATTAGTGTTTGATTATATTTAATGTTGTTACCACCCTACCCTGCTCAACACTAATTTTCAATTTTTTGACAATTAGTGTTAGAAGATATCCTAGAAAATATGCTGGACTTCTCCTTTTATCATTGTTAGAAAAAAAATTCATATCCTTACTAACACTAAATTCAATCATGAAACTTCTACATATTACCATAGTTGATATTTAGTGTTTGACTTTATATTTAATGTTACTTACTTTCATAGGGTTATTGATATTTAGTGTATGCGTTCGTATTTAGTGTATCAAATACTAAATATCCTATTTAGTGTAGTCTTTAATGGGAAATCTAGTATACATGTAGATGCGAGATTTTATGAATATTAAAGAAGAAAAAATTTGAAATCAAAGTTCGTTTGCACTTTCCGTGAAAGTTTGAAGGTTGAGGGTTTGAGGTTCACACTAATGTAGTATTGTATAATACTAGTCTTGAATGGCAAAGCTCAGATACATTGAGATGAGAGAATTTCCCGATTATTGATAAAAAAAAATTAATTGAAATTGAAATTTAGAAGGTTGAACTATGGAATTTGTCACTTGTTAATAGTATGCTTGTTGTTAGACATGACTTCACTAGATCATCTTGTAATATGTTGCTCAGTAAAAAAATTCAACAGATCATCATAAGTGCACAGTTTGGTATCGCGAGTAAGCAAGTTCCCAAGAACATGCGGAAAGAAACTTTGCATGTCATTAATTGGAGATGGTAGTAGCCCAACTTGTAAAACAAAATTGGTCACTTGGCTATTGGAATCCTTTTGTAATAACAAGTTGAAAATATAAAACCTTGAACCCAAGGAATTGTTTTTAAAAATCATATTCCAGATTTTTTTGCACGATGCTTCAATTGGACGCCTCATAACATTATTCAGATCCATAACAATGTTTTGTGGGACTGACAATATTCTATGGAATATTCCTCACACTCAGCCTGAATGATGGAATATTCCGCAAAATATTGTCAGTCTCACAAAACATTGTTATGGATCTGAATAATGTTATGCTTGGCATGAATTTTCTTCTTAGGGCAACCCTACTCGATACACATGCACTGCCTATATCCGTGTGTCAGAGACCTATAAAACCTATGTTCATGCACTATGACATGAGCATGCTCAAGTCATAGTGCTCATGAAATAGCAACCCCCTCGCGGACACTACAATCACTTGCTTAATCTAGACAAATTATCCAATGTTTTATTTGGAATAGAAGTTACTTTACGACGACAATGATATTAAGTCCACATGACTTATAGCATATTTAAATGTTTATACTATAAATGTTCAAAGTCACAAACTTCAATTGAATCATTCTGGCCACACAAGTTCTCCAAAATGGATATTGTTGTCTATTGATATTTTCTCTCTTACAACCAATGAGCTGCGTTTTTTATTTCAAAATAATAAAAATGATAGTGTTCATGTCGAAATACATAGTTGCTCACTTTGAGGGAAAAGTAGGGATCAAAATTGGGGTTCCTAACATAATTGGGCGCTTCTACTTCACATATGTGTACATGTCACTTTATCTACAACCACTTGCCATGCAACCTTGTAATCCAAGTAATGGAAAACACATGTATTCATTGTGCTCGACCCCATAACATTGTTCTGTGGGACTGAGAGTATTCTATAGAATATTCCTTATATTCAGACTAAATATGAGGAATATTCCACATAATACTCTCAGTCCCACATAACATTGTTATGGATTTGAATAATGTTATGCCACAATGGGTTTTAAAGGGTTATATTTATAACTTACAAAGTAACATAATATGGCAGTTTTAGTACATGGATCTATGGTGGGCATTTCCAACCCAACTAGAAAATTTTGGTCAATGGGTTGGATAAGGAAATGCCTCAATTGCTTAACAATTGCACATCACGCACATTGAGACTTCAGGTTTCAGAATTGTGGTTCACATGCAAAAGTTATAGACGGTTAAAGTAAAGATTATACGATCACATAGACCCTCTTGATTAAATTACGTATTAAACTCAAAATGGTTAACATGTTTTAAGCATATAGTCCATATCTCATTGTAACATGTGTCATTTCAATGTCCATTTTTAAGTACAAGGGTTGTCATATACTATTCAAGTATAAGGTAGACAACCCTCATTTGACTTATTTTCTTGATTGGAGACCAATATTTTGGTTAGGTATAGCTCCAAGAACACATACCAAAATGACATGTGTTTAATAGAGAATGGACTACGTGTCCCGAATATGATAATCATTCTGAACTCAATAGTCAACATACTATAATTGAGGGGACCTAAATGAGTACAAGAACATTTTGATGATTTAAAAGATATTCATCTGAGCTTTGAAAATTATGAGGAAAATGAATATGGCCTTGATTTGGATTTGCTAACTTTTTGTACAACTTGAACATGTATTTCATATCCTAGGAGAAGTGGGTTAGTAGGGGACAAAAAAAAGTAAACATTTTTTACTCATCCATTTTTAGGTGTTTGATTAAGAAGGATGACAACATAAGGCCCACGTTCCATATAGTATGATACTTATAAAGACATGATTTGGCATTTAGTGTCACATGCATAATATTGTCACCTATTTTATTTTGAGGCGTACATTAGTTTACATTCATGATCAACAACTCCACCATTAGTGTCACCTCATGACACTTGGCGTTCAAGTGCACTTACTAATATCTGGGCATGATGAGTATGTTCAAAAGTCTTTTAAGGTGTATGCCTATGTTGCACAATTGTCTACAAATTGACTAAAGTGTACACAAAATGACAGTTTGGCATTAGTATGCTCGAGAATAACCTCCTCTTGCATACTAAAATGCAAACACATGACGCTTATCATAGTATGCTCAATAGCATCCTCCCCTTGCATACCAAAATGCAAAACTATCATCTCAAGTATTGAATGTGCTACACTACATGTCATCATGTAAATCAATTTTCATTTAAGAGAGTTACTTAAGTTGACGAATAGTATCATACAGGCAATTAGTGGACGTGACACTTTGAGGCCTCTAGGCATCCATTTTAGGCCCTTTGCAAATAATCTAAGTGACAGTAAATACCATAAACGGTGCACAATCCTACCTCTTTAATACGACACTAGTTAATACGACAACCTCGATATAATGACATAAATTTTGTAAACCAAAATTTCTAGTCAAAATCTACCTCTATGATACGACTGTGACATTGTTAATACAACACTCATGGACCCCCAAGATGTCATATTATAGAGGTAATACTTGCATATATGGTGGGTCCCACACATACATAAGTACAAAATTAATATGAATTTAATGTAACTTTCACATATGAAATGTGGATAAAAGAAGTTTTAATGTAAAATGATGTTAAAACGTGGGAACTAAAGGAACTAGGTTTGGACAAATATGTATCCTCATATTAATATCCGAAATTGTTGGAGAAAATCAGGAACTTTGCCACATGATTGGAGTGCGGACTTTGCTAATGAGGACCGGCGAGAAAAATCAAGACTACCAAGGAGTCTAAAGATCTAGCACTCCTCATATCAAAACTACGGCTTGGACAAGATGAGTTGCCATTTGAAGATTATATGATAACAAAAGGTGAAGTCATCATTGAAGCTTAATATTGCATGTCAAAGTTGGTTGATATGGCCTTGGGACAGAGAATAGAGCCACCTAGTTTTGACCTTAATGCAGAGCCCTTGGACATTTTAGATGTTGACGAGAGACCTTCACCTATTGTGAAGTTGGCAAATGCTCAACATCATGCTCAATTGTTAGCTACATTTTTTATGGACAACCCATTAGAGTTTACTCCTGCAAGCCATATCGGGGAAGCTCAAAAAGATATATGTTGTTAATTTGAAGTGGCAACATCAACAAACTATTGATTCCTTCTTCAAGGCCACATAAAATTCATGAGAAAAACTTAAATATTTGTGAAGACATCTGAAAACATAATTATTTTGTATATGTGGCAAAATATCTTATGTGTGCTTTTATGAAGTACCTCATTATCACGAGAAAGAGGTCCAATTTGTTATAATATTGAATATGTGACACCTCAATAATAAGACGGTTTCTCGTTTCCCAAATGTGTCATATTAAAGGGGTAGGATTGTACTACTATAGATGGTGCCAGCTCTATTGAACTGGTGATTAGGAGCCACTGAATCAATGCACATGGCATACCGAGGTTTAGTTTCGAGCTAGCCGGATTTTTTTGGAGATTTCCAAATGAGTTCGCAATGATTGGAATGAGTTACCCAAGTAAAATTGTCGAGGTTGGAAATCGACCGATTCAAAGGAGAATTAACTGGCAATATGGCCAGTTGAGGCATCATAGTTTGGGATATGTACCGAGAGTAATTTTTTTATTCTAGGCAAGTAGCCGAAGGGACTAGGGATAACTAGCGGTCGGTTCTCCCCGTTCATTGATGCACCCTCTTTGGATCCATACATTTTTCAAAAGGTTGCATCCTTGGCCCCAAAATGGTGGGGGCTTGACAAGGTTCAACTCCTTCCAACACAAACTCACCCCCTTAAAAGCATAACACCAATTTTCTTTTATAAAATAAATTAAAAAATTAAAAAAATCCGACTTACTATACATAACTTCAAAAAGATACCAAAGTAAAATTTAGAAACTAAGAAAATTACCGAATGGTAAAGATAAATGTAGGAATTTAACTGAGAAAAAAATTGATTTTTTTTTGAGACAGAAGGCCGAAAGGCTAGCGCCAAAGCACAGGAGGTAGTTAACCACCTGGAAAGTTTCTGTCAAGTAGAGAGGAGATTTCACAACCGGGAATTGAACTGCCAACCTCTTCCTTAAGATTCGGGTATCTCTCCACCATCATCCAGTAGTTTAGGGTCGTCTCGGACCAAAAATTGGCTTTCGGTAGCTTCCGCAAAAAAAGAAAAAAGAAAATCCAAACCTCTTTTAAAAAATAAAATAAAAAATAAAAATAAAAAAGGTGGTAGGACTCCTCTGACTGTGCACTTTGAACTGTATAGAACTCCCCTGACTGTGCACTAAAGGAGCCGGAATGACCTTTTGCATGTCCCTCCTGACTTTACAAAGGGATACTACTGTGACATCAACTTCTGTTGAGGTCATCCGCTGCCTATATGCCTGTGTCATGATGACATCAGTTTAGTATGACTTCACTTTGTCAGACCTCCCATATGGTACTACACCCTAAAACTCCGTAATATCAACCTTCATAATGTCACACACTCTCTAATATCCCTAAACCCTAGGGAACGGATGTTCGTAGTCCAAATCTCACTCCTTATCATCACCTTTCTCTCCCTTATATCACGAAATTTGTCATAAATGCAAACCACCCAAGAAGTCAACCCACACCCTCGCATTGCGCCATGTGTCAACATGTGGAGTGTCACCTTTTTGTTCTTATTCTTCTTCTTTGTCTTATGCCACTTGTTGAATGTTGGTGCATGGATCCGCCACATCGCCCGGGAAGGCCAAGTGGAGTGGACCACACCACACCATTTAATATGTTGCACTTTGTGTTATTCCATAGTGTCACATGCTACACTAATTCACTAGTATCACGCATCCATGTTAACACTACGAAACTCCGTAATATCACATGCACTTTTTGGTTGCCACAGGTGTGATACAACGAAGTTTAGAGTGTGCTGGCAAAGCCTCCTTCTGAGCACCAAAGAGACAGGTGACCAACCCCTTCCACACTCGCATCCAGAAGGCATGAAGTACGGGCTTCTCTACGTGATTCAATGGATCAAGTAACATTGGAATTGTTCCAAGGATTCATGGCAGCCAATCACCTTAAATTATGTAAGTTTTGGGTCAACTTAAGGTAGAAAAATGAAAGTTGAGAATGACCATACTGGTGCACTAGACTAGGAGTACAATGATTCTTGTGTGGATCCACAAGGATCAAATACTAAAAGTGGTTGGCCGGATAGGTCTTGTGTCACACCACTTGGGATCACTTTTCGATGTCATGGAGTTAATCGTTTCGTGTGTGCATTCGTATGTAGCATAAGATATTTTGATGCTCAAATTAGGGAGGCTCTACTATACAAGTGGGGGGGGGTTTTGACTTACTTGTTTCTTTGAGGAAATGTAACTAATTATCTACAGGGAATAAAATCACAATACAACCTACATTCCTCGTCGTTTCCTCTACTCCATCTCTAACATCTATTGCACAAATTTGAAGCCACTCTTTATGGCCGGATCATCTTATTCTCATCATTTTCCGTTTCTCTACCTTAACTGAAGGAAACAACTTAACCCCTAAAGGACCATGCGTCCAATTTTGGACGTTTTTGGTATTTTTGTGTAGGCCAGAAGTCAGAGATTTGCACCGATGTGAATGAAAACAATTGCAATGGATGCGCAATGGACAGAGAAATGCAGCCCATAAATTTTTTTTCAAAAAAACGATGATTTGGTGTTTGTAAATGTGATGTGAATGTTCAAAATGCACTATTTGGCACTATACAACTGCCCGAAACTGTTCATAGTATCCAATGAACTTGCACCATGGTCGAATCTTGGGCAGCCTTTATGTGGCCCCATTTTTTATTATGTAAAGGGTGCGATGTATGGGGGGAGGGGGTGGCACGTACATAGAGGGGGTATATAATGACACTATAGCCATGAAAGAGGGTGGTATGGGGCATGCAATATTGAGAATGGAATATATAAATGGTTGTGGGCCACGGTACGAAAGGGTGGGATAAGAATCTCCATTGTCCACACCCTTTTTCCTTGTGTGCCCGCCATCCACAACTTCCTAAGTAGTTTAAATTACATTTAAATTCAAGAATGACATCATAAATTTGCAAAAAAATTATGCATACCCTTATTGGTTTTTGTTGCATACATCCACCGTACGGATTTCAGTGCAGTTTTATACATGTATACTATTTAAACAATCGCAATATTTTCATGATTTTGTAGTTGTATATAAAGCAAGGCCCATATAGCCAACAAATTAGATTGAAATGACGGTTTGTCAGCACTAATAGTTGCCCAAGTCCGCGACTTTCAGTGTCGTTGCAAAATGTTGCCTAAAAAACAAATACAATAATGGCAAGACATGTTCAAAGTGGTCATGCAATGTTCGGGCAACTCAAGAATAGGGGAGTGCTATCTTGTGAGCGGTGAGCAATGAGCGGTGAGCAATGAGCAGTAACTTGTGAGCGGTGAGGAAGGTGAAATATTCGGCAATAAGGCCACTAGTATCCTATAACCGTGGAATTTTGGCATAAAAGTTTACAATTTTAGGGTTTCATAATAAGAGGTGTGGGGAGGATAAACAACATGATTGCCAAATTATGAGTAATGACCAATAAGAAAAAAAGAAGATGTACACGACTATGGGCATATATACATTCAATAAATATAAAATATTTATCTACATACATCTTTAAAAAACTATAGCCAAATTATTGCATACACATGTTTATTTTGTTTTGTGGCTCAGTGATATCATCAATTGTAGCAAAATAATCAACAAGGAGTTTAACATACATACACATTCAAATTTAACACAAAGCCATCAATACTGGAAATTTTATTTATTTCAACTTATCAATTGTAGATAGGTTTTTGGTTCGGGTTCCAATTAAGAAAACCACCTAGGGAAGACCAAATGAGTGTCAGATTGAATTCTAGATGTCACTATTAGGTGAATTGATAATTCACAATGGAATGGGAATGAATTTATGAGGTAAATCATATGAGAATTACTCTTTAAGGTAATTATGGGTCTTATTAGACGGAAAATTTGGGAAGAAGGGCCGTTCACCACTGTACATGCAATTGCTTTGTCACTCCCTCACAACCCACACTCGTCAGTAACATCACTCTTATTGTGTTTTTCCAATACAGGGAGTCACGGCTCAACAATAGTCTTTCATGTAACCAGTAATCCACATATAATTAGGGTCGAGGGCACCCTAACTTGAACAATCGTCTCTCCTTTATTTAATGATATTTTAGTGGATCATGAAATACTACAACTCAACCCACGGGTTGTAAAATTCCTTAATTTATATCCCAAATTTAATGAGGCAGGGGGACCACCGTCCGTACCTGTTTGATGTAATGTAACATCTCTGTGAGTGTCCAAGGACTATAAGCCATACCACAGGTTAGCATTCTCCCACAATGTATTTCAATTACGTCCTTCATCTTTTAGAATGATTAATTAAAATGGAGTAGGCGATATTCAGTTTCTCTCTTTATCTCTTTAAACTTAATAATACAGCACTTTAACTTAATGCTTCAAAATAGATTGTTATGACTTGCAAAAGTCTAGTTACAAGTAACGAGAACTAAGTACCGGAACCTAAGCAAACTGTAAGTAAGCGATCGACCTAATCCTAGAGTCCATAGTCCACTAGAAGTCGGCCATAGTCTCAGTAACAGTCACAAGTTCCAAGTGTCAAGTCTCGTAGTGAAGGTCATAGTCTTAGTAACCAAGAACCAGTCCAAGTGTACTCATGAGAGGTTCGGCAACCTTTACCTTATATGGTTGCCCTTGAACGCCATCCCAAGCGATATGGGATAATTGTCCCGCTGCCCTCTTTTTCCTCAGTCTTTGGACTCTACGTCCGCGCTTCTTTCCTTCGCCATCGCGTCACTGCACACTACAATCATTCACTTCTGGAGCTTCCATTGATCACTACAGATTATGGGCTCGACTAAATTTCTCAAGGCTGGTCCCTTCTCGCTCTTTCTCAAAGGAATGATAAAATCCTCATTGTGATATGGGCGTGTGACTTTCACAGTTCTCGCTGTCCTAATTTTTGGGGAAATAGATCCCTCCACTCCTACGATAACACCCCTCAATTGACGCACTCCGGCTTCCCACTCACATTGCAAAAAATAAAATGATTATACACTTCAAGGAATTGCGTGAATGGACATTTATGACTCAAAACTTAAGGGAAATGAGGGCAGTAGAAGTGAAAATTTCCCTCCTGGCAGTTTTCATTGACATTGTAGTAAGAGACAATAATGAATCATGATTTAGTTCATTCATTCCTTCGAGGGCTCAATCAAATATTTCGTTAACCTCATCGAACACAGAATACAAATTAAACTTCTCAAGAAAGGAAACTGCTTCACTCAAATATTGGTTTATAGGATGCCAGCTCCACCGCTTGTCCTTCAAAGACTTGACATCTCCTTCACAGAGATGCAGCAAAATTTTAACCTTCTCTAACGAGTATCGGTTCACCTGGGAACACGACTTTATCAAAATCTATTATCAGGTGCAATTTGTATGCCGAACTTACGGATCAGAATTTGTCTCTTCATGACCAATTTACTGATTTGAAGCTAATATCCTGTTTGATGACTTGAGACAAAAGGAATCTGTCCCATTGCTTCTTTTCTCGGGTGTAAGACAATGGCTCACAAAAAGTCACTTGACAATTTGGCTCAATCCGATATTACTCCAGAACGAGGAAATTACAAAATGCATAAGGCTTCATGCCTAATGGAGATATTGAAAATATGGCCTCTACACGGGGATGTATGATGGCAAGCCCTATGCTTTACTCAAGAGGAAATCTCACACTGGAGAACTTTTTTCCGAGTCATGCCTCGATTGCCACTTTAATTAGGCCAGAACTTACTTCAATATAACATGGAGATTCACACCCTGAAATTATGCGCAGTCAATCAACTTCAAACCTCCAGCTAAACTCACCCTCTTCACGAGAGAGAAATGCAATTATTCATCTCATGCATTCATGAATTATACTTCCTTATTGCATCTAGACATTTGTCATTTCCGAGCAATTTGAGACAGCTAAATTACAAACTCACAATCCATTCAACCATTTTTCGGTAAAATCAAGGCTTCACACCCAACAGTTAAATTAACTTCAGAGCATTCACAATTGGCACACACATCTGCTCTCTTCACGAGAGGGAGAGGAAAAAAACAGTTCTAAAAAAAACTCTACTTCTTTTAAAAACTATTTCTCTTCTCTCAGCCTCCTCGCCTGACTATAGCCCTTGGGTGACAAAAGATCCAGTTATAACCGCTATACCTGTCTATAGCCCTACATCGAGATGATAATAGTCTGCCCACTAATTATTTTTCATTAACCACTGACTATGGTCATACATTCTGACATGAGTTAACTGTTACTAATTTCAACAATTTCAGCTTCTAAGTACTAATCCACAAAACTTGTCAATATTTCAAAATTTTAAAGTGACAAAAAACTCCTCCTCCTAACTCAAAACTCGAATTGATATACATGAAACCAAGAATTCGGTTTACATCAATTAACATGAAATCCAATGAACACGAAATTTATTCATCGCTAGTGGACATGCTACTATCTTTTGCCTCATCATCTATATATATTTGAACACCTCTACGTTGCGAATTGATTTTGGAACTATAACAAGATTCTTCATTTGAATCCGAATCTTCGATATTTAACATTGCAAGTGCAACATCCTCGGCGTATGATGGAAGACGCGGGCTAGTGCTTGGACTTTGTAGGAATTGTCTATGTGCCCAAAATGGGAGGCATTTCCTCTTTCCATTCATATTCCTGAAACCAAATCAATGAAATCTGTAAATAAATTTGAAAATTTAAAACTGAAGCAATGAATTCAATAAAATTCATGAATTGAATGAACAACTATTGTATTGAAACTTACTCACACTCAAATTCAAGCATCTCCTCATCTGATAGATCATCATCTTCTCGTGCAAGATCTTGAATATTCTTCTTGGAGGACCCCTCTTTTGGAACCTTTTCCAAAAGTGGTTTCAATATGTGCTCAAAAATGTCACTATCACCCTCAAATGCAAGAAGATGCCTGTCACATGCGCGTGTTGCTAGGATAGAAGCTCCAGTGGAACATGTCAAATCAACAACGCGTCCATTTGTTGGTGTAAACAATTCAATAAGGTCTTGAAAGAAACGTGGTGATTTTTGATATGGCCCCCTCCAAGGTTTTCCAGATTTTTGAAGAGAGATGTTTTTCTCATCCACAAAATTGAAAAGCAAGTTTTGGTTTTTAAATTCAGTACCAAAAAATATGGACTCTGGTTGTCTTGTGGATTTTGTGGTTGTAAAATCCCTTACCAAGACATGAGCCATAAATGCCGGAGTCTGCAGAAAAAATATAAATGGTGTTTAGACATAATTTAATACAAAAAACATAAAACAACTACATGAAAAAAATGATGTGTAATACTTACGGTGTAGGTAGGACATTCCGGATCCTTGAAAACCATGTACGAATTAAGGCAAATGAAAGTCCTAAGAACTTTCATGTTGCCGTTGTGTAAGGTTGAATTCAACACCTTTTTGGTTTGCATATCGATAGCAGAAAATACTATAAGGACACCGTCATCAGACAAGATGGACTTGCAGAAAGATATTGTTGCTATCATCCAGTTTTTGTCATATTTATTCCATAGAGGAATTTCAGTAGGTCTGTTAGAGAGGTTGAAGTCAAGACCATCGGAAAATTGAAGAAACACCATGTCAACAGCGTAGGGGGTCGGACTTCCCATGACATAAAATTCTCGATTGTCATTGAACTGGAATACCACAACACATTATAACATTAGAAGAAGAAAGAAAATAAAATACAAATGGAAGTCAAATTAAAAGACAATATGAAAGAATTAAGGATACATACATTTTCAATGAATGCTCGCCACTGGATCCACTCAAGAGGGCCGACATCCGTCCCTGCAGACTTGTTCTTAACAGCAGTAGATCGAGCAAAAGAAAGTGTGAGAAAATTCTTGAAAATGAATAATTCTTTTCTCAAAAAAGTCGTAGGTGCACGATGAATAGCGTCATAGGTGCTCGAGTAACGAAATTCCAAAACATCGCTCGCAGATTTTGAACTTTCGCCGCCGAGGATATTCTTATCCAAATCATTGGAGAGAACAATAACCTCTTCAGGTTGGGAAATATCTGATTGAGTTTGTTTTCTGTTTTCTCGAATTGCAAGTTTTTTAAGACGCTTTGGCTCTTTTGGTTCTGGCTCTCGAAGTTTGAGCTGAACAATGTGCGTTTGTAGAATTGCAGCATCGCGAGGATCTATTTCCTTTGCATCATTCATTTGACGGACTGCCTTCTCATTTGAAGGGCATGCATCATGAGGACAATCAAGATACCAACCACAATCCTCGTAATGCGCGGGCGACCAATCCAAACAAATCTCAGTAGTGAACATGCAAGAATCTTTTGCCCCCGTATCACGCCAATTTGGAAAAAAAGGAGGTTCCCTTGTAACACACTTGTGCGGAATCAAAACATATCGGAAATACCTGCAAAAAAATAGTATGAGCTAAATATTGAATGATAATTTAAAAATGTAATGAAAAAAATCAAGGAAAAAAAACAAAGAGTAGGATGTACCTGTATAATACACGTTTCATAGCGAAATCAATATTGGGTTGCTCAACCCAAGAGTTGTGTTTTTTGACTTTCCCACTTTTGAACTCACGAAAAAATATGGAATTAAAAGCTGCAAACTTCCAGGTTTGGATATATTGAGAGAGAGTAGGGACATCTGTTGGCAATTGAAGAGGAGATGAAATAATAGTGTGAAGCTCTTCAATGGCTTTTTTTTCCAATTGTGCCCAATATATAGACTTTGATAACCAATCATCAAGTGCAGAATCAGAGAAGGGAGATTTTGGAAAATGCAATGCATCTTTGTCAAATCTGTTGCCATTCCAAAATTTGAGCCATCCAACTTTGACTTCTGCGTCAACATTACTTACGGCAACACGATGAAGCTTCTCTTGTAACATTTCCGGCATCGAAAATGAACCCCAATGGTGTTTAACTTCTTCAAGAAAAGCAGGCGTGAGGTTGATGTCCGCAATCGCTAGTTGTTTTGTAAAACCAGAAGACAACATGGCACGTTTTTTTTTTACAGCAGTGGACATTGCTTTTGAAACTCCTTCAGATGTTTTTTCAAGAGGATGGGTTTCATTGTATTGGATAAGAGCAATATCACTGGCCTCGGCAAGTTCTTGCTGAAAGAAAAAAAGATTACAAAATATGAGTATATATATGTGATATGAACAGGAATAGACATAAAATACACAGTATGAAAAGAGTGGAAAACTTACACTGTACATGTAATCCAAGAAAATTGGTCGTGTCAAAGAATACCAAGTCTCGAGAGACTTTTCTTCACATCGTTTATAACTTTTTGGATCGAGTTGTTTTTTGAAAGAAGTCAAAGGCATCGTGCCAATGCTTTGCATCCGATATAAAGTGTGCACCAAATTGGTAGAAACATGAGAATTCTCTGTGGACCTGAAAAATGATAGAATTGATTATAATTATGATGATATAATTCAATGAATAGGATAAAAAATGTAAATAAATAAAATAAAATAAAAACAAAAGTTTAGAATAGTACTTGTTAATGTCGTGCATAGCAGTCAACAAGCTTGGAATGTCATCAGGTTGGGGGGCCAGAATGATAGAATCCACAAAGACATGACGTTCATAATCTTCAGTATGGACGCGATCAATGTAATTCTTCCAAGCAAGAAACCTGTGATTACCATCCCATATGAAGAACATTTTGTTCTTGTATGATGTGAAAGAAGGGTCTGAATCTAATTGAGATTCAAAATCGGCATTGGCTTGAGACCAATTTGAACTCCAAGATGCACGGACCTCATCATCCACAAATTGAAAATCTCCTTTAGAATTAGTGGACGAAATGTAGAACACACGATCACCATCACGATAGCCATTGAAAAAATCACCTTCCAATTTAGTAATGTCACCCTTTAAGGCAGGACGCACAATAGGCATAGCAACCATACGACACAGGGGTACACGTAGGCGGGACTTGGGTGTAGCACGGATTGCAGAAATGATTGCAGCTGAGTTCACTTTTCTTTTGTCAGTAAGCTCAGTGACAATTTCTTGATAGGTTTTTCCAACACCGTCATTATCTTCATCAGAGTCCAAGTCATTGAGGGGTTCAGGTAATTTTCTTTTTTTCTTATTCAGTGGATGTGATGACATCTCTTGGCCGCGATGAACTTGGGAAGATTGAAGATCTTGATGTGATTGGTTCGGAGAATCGTCATGAGCAGAAGTTTGGAGTGTTTTCTCCACATCCATTGCTTGGCCCTAAAATGCATAAGGAAGGGATTTATGTTTGAATGTCAATGCATGAAATGGCATAAAGAAGGGGAAGAAAATGGAAGCATAAGGAAGAGGAAGAAAATGGAAGCATAAGATAGAGGATAGACATGCTTGAAGAAAAAGAAAAAGAAAAAGAAAGCATAAGAAAGATGTTATATATGTGTGAAGGAAGAAGAAGAAGAAATGTGCATAAGGAAGAAAACAAACATGTATGAAGAAAGAGGTAATAGGTTTAGAAAATTACCTAAATGTTTACAAGCACCAATAGCAGCAATAGAAGTACAATAGTAGTAACAGCAACAGCGGCAAGATCAGCAGCAACAGTAGTAAAATGAGCAGTACCGGCAAGATCAGCAGCAGTAGCAGCAGCAGTAACAGCAGCAGTAGCAGCAGGAGGAGCAGCAGCAGGAGGAGCAGCAACAGTAGCAGCAGTAGGAGCAGCAGCAGTAGTAGCAGCAGCAGTAACAGCAGCAGACCGAACAATAAAACCAACAGCAACGAGAAAAGAAACACCACCAGTAGCAGCAATAATAATACCAAAAAGATCAGCAAAAAAATCCAGCAAGAACACCAGCGGCAGCAACAGCACCAGCGACAGCAACAGCACCAGCGACAGCACCAGCGGCAGCATCAGCACCAGCGGCAGCAACAACACCACCAACAAACAAAACCAAAAAACAAAATTTTAGAGCTCAAATATGTGAAAATTAGGGTGGCGGCTGGTTGCCCTAAATTACATACGCGGACCCTGTGCGTTAACGCACAGGGTCTGCTGGCCTAACTGCAGGCCTGTCGCAGCTGCCAGCGGAGACCCTGTGCGTTAACGCACAGGGTCTGCTGGCGTAGCTGCAACCCTGTCGCAGCTGCCAGCGGGGACCCTGTGCGTTAACGCACAGGGTCTGTTGGCCTAGCTGAGACCGTGTGCGTTAAGCGCACACGGTCTGCGCTGGCAACTCTAACCAGCATCCAGCTAGGCCAATAGACCCTGTGCGTTAACGCACAGGGTCCCTGCTGGCAGCTGCGACAAGCCTGCAGCTAGGCCAGCAGACCCTGTGCGTTAACGCACAGGGTCCGCGCATGCAACTTTGAAGAAGAAAAAAAAGAAGTTTGAGGGTTTTTTGTTTTTTTTTTTTTTTAAAGTCTGGAATTGGTAGATTTGGCAGATTTTGTAAAATCTATAACTAATTCATATTACCTCCAAAAAATTTAAATTTTTTTTTGTATATTATCTAAATCTCCTTGGCTACAATTTTCTCATATATTTTTCTGTGGTTTGGAATCATCTTCCCCACTCTATCTTCTTTGGAATTCGGTGTTTTTGGCCACCTCATAGATTTCGTGTTTTCGGAGAAAAAAAAAATTCTCAATATTTCACATTTTTTTGAAGTGTCTCTTACATACTTCATATGTGTACATTTCCTACTTGTGACATTTCACCACCTTTTCTACAAATTTGGTAGTTTAGCCCTCTCTATGTTGCAACAAATTCATATAATATGATTTTTTCTTTAATTTTAAGCTCCATAATTCGCACTCCAATACCCTATGCGTTATTTAAGTGTGAATTATATAGTTCAAAGTTAGGAGGCAAAACCCTGTGCGTTAACGCACAGGGTTTTACAGCCTTACTTTGAACTGTATAATTCGCACTCAAAAACCCTGTGCGTTAACGCACATGGTTTTGCCTCCTAGCTTTAAGCTACATAATTCGCACTCAAAAACCCTGTGCGTTAACGCACAGGGTTTTGCCTCCTAACTTTAAGTTACATAATTCGCATTCCAATACCCCCATATTAGAAATTCGTATTACGTATCAGAGCCCCAAAATTATTTTTGCGTATTACGAGTTTAGTACCCGGGAGATAATGACGGTGCTGGTAGCAGCCCAGCTAGAAGAGACCATAAACCGTAAACAAATGTATATAAGGGAGACAATAAGGGTTTACGACATCCGTCTGTGGATGCGAGTTGTCTAAAGAGACTGATGTTTCGGTCTGCGTCAACCCGGGTTCGAATCCGGTTCGTTGCATTGACTGGTGCTATCCCCTAATGAGCTAGTGGTTGAGCAGGAAATAAAGTAGGACGGATACATAGAAGACTTTCCTACGCATGTGTGCATAGATCCTTCTTAATTATTTTTTAGTGAAATTACTTATTGTGAACCAACCAAACCGTTTGGTTTTCTATCCGACTGACTACTACTCTCATCAAAAAATTCTGATTTTGTATCATGAGGGTTTAAAGAACAATGCCAATATCATGTGCATTCTCAAAGATTTTCTATTTTCTATGACTTGCTTAAATGATTACAAGTGTAAGGTCAGTACTTACGCAATACATTTCGTCTCTTGCTTCATCTTCATTGTTTTCGTGCAGGGAGTCGTTTTCATCTTCTGTAGACATCTTGTTGTATTCGTTTTCTTCGTCTCCATCATTTTCTGCCTCTTCAATCTGATCGGCAATATCTTTCGATACATCCTCATCCAGCTCTTCTCTTGCCTCTTCATTCTCTTCGTCCAAATCATTCAAACCTATACTCTTTTGTCTTTCTGTTAAATCGTTCATATATTTTTGTACTACAATCTGGGATTTTTTCCTCATACTACTCGCTCGATCTCGAACTCTCTTTGTTGTAAAATACAATCTTTTTCGTCTTTTTCTTCTCCCACTCAATTGTGTACTAGTCTCATGATGATCTACTTCTTGCATCTGTGATAGTGAAATCTAAACGCTACACAACCCACTCTCTATAGCACTCACATGAAGTGTGATGCATACTCATATATATATAAATTGGATCTTATCAACGTGTCGTTCTATTATATTCATTATAATACTTATTTCAAAATATTTTGACAGCGTACACTTTCTTTGTTATTTTATTGATGTATAATTTAAAAGCTAGTTACAAGTAATAACTTAATTATGAAATTTTAAATGGCATGGAGGCTTGTAGTATTAAATTGGGTACGGTTAGGGTTAGGGTTTGCGAATTTCCTGCACTCTTTTTTAGATAATTATTATATTCGTTTTCTTGTTTTTTTCACGCGGAGACTCTCTTATTGCTTTTTTATTTTAATATTTGAAAGTAATTACCTTCATAGCTGTTGGATATTTGGGTTGCTTCTTATTCTTTTCCTCATTTAGGGTTTGTTGTGTAAGCCCCCAAACTACCACTACAAATAGTGTCTCATCTACACATTCGAATGTCTCTCATTTTTCCCTTGCTTCCAAATGGCTACCATTAAAGCATATGGATCATTTGTGCCCTTCATTTTGCCTCTTGATGATGATAATCATGTGAAGGTCTCAGAGGATTTACTTAGTTTGAGGTTCAATCTCCGGATAGGATCTATGTACGTGGAGCAAGAGATGTATTCCGTGGATGGTGATATCTTGGAAACAGTTTTGATTCAGAAGAACATGTGTGAGGATGGGTATGTTTGGATTTTGGGTCCAGGATCATTTAGAGTTATAGGACTTTCTGATTCCCAGATGCAAGCATCCACTGTTGTGTTGACAAACGAGTCTGGCGCATCTACTGTCAATGTATCTAGTGTGGCTACTGTCAAGATAGAACCAAGTGACGATGATGGTCTTGTGCTGTTGGATTCGGATGATGGTGTTTGTCCTATTGTTGATCTTTCAGATACATCACATTTTTCTTATAAAACTAAGAGTTCCAATCCAGTTTTGGTCTCTGTGGATATTGATAAAACCCCTCAGAGTCCGTCGTACATGAATTTGGCTCGCCATGGATCTCCGTCTCAACGTCCACCTCTGCATCCTTCATCATCTTCTTCAGGTTTTACTATTGTCGATGCATTGAAACTGACAAAGTCTCGAAGAAGGTCTAAATCCGATCTTACTGCAATTGATTTTGACAGTATAGATATACGTGATGTCAAGTACTTGCCACCATCTTTTGATGGTGATGTTTTATTTATCTTGCCTCCAATAAATATGAGTGTTCCTAGTACGTATGGTCGTTCCATGGATGGTATGGATAAGATGTGCGACGGACATCCTTGGTGCACAACAAAAACAACAAATATCCAAAATAATTTTGGACTTTCTTTCAGGCGCTCTTCTTGTGCCGGTCATTTGCAGTGCACAAACAAATATTGTGATTATATGTATCGCAATGGAGGTGTCCACAACTGCACTGAATGGATTGGATCGACTCCTATCCCATTTTCTGTGGGTGATGTCGCCCCAGAAAAATCAAGATTGGAATGCAAGGTATGTCGTTCCACGCCAGTGTGTATTGCGTTGTGTCATGCTCGTATAATATATGTCCATTCTACATCCCCTGGGATGTCAAGGGCTTGTATACATCTTGGTGTTCATGAACACCCTGTATCAAATGGTACATGTCGTGAGTCACTTGACATAGCTTACCAATGCGTTGCCAATGAGGTCATGAAAACACCCACTGCCAAAAACTCTGCAATAGTTATGGCAGCGAGCAAAAAATTCCTTGCAGATTATCTCCTCAAATCTCCATCAAACGGTGAAGGACATCACCTGGCAGGTTCGTCCTTGGAGGCCGTCATGGATAAATTCAGTACTCTTGCCTCTCCGAATTGTCGTAACTTTGTTTCGGGCTCAAAGCGTTTTGTTCGTAGTGGAATGGGTACGATGGATAGTATCATGGCGCTCAAAGACCATTCGGGCTTCAAGTACGTCCATGATAGTAGATTCCCGGGACAATCCAAAGATAAAGTATTTGTCTTCAAAATGTCAGTAGATCTACCAGGAAGTGGTGTGGATCTTGTTAAACGTATGCAGGTGGGAGGAGATATGGAGAATTCATGGATAATGTTTGACCATGTCAAACGTCTGAAGGACTGGACCACCCTTGCATGTCATGTGTACGATACCAAGTACTGTAAGGTGCTCACCATTGCGTGTTGTGACATGCAATCTGAAGATGGTGTAGCTCAGACTCTTTTCTGGGAAAACTTGAATTCCGTCATGGCGGAAAATGGAGTGTCAACCGTGAATTTCAAGGGTTTTATGGCAGACAGTGCTCAAGCAAATTGGAATGCGGTCAGGAAGATATATGGTGGAGGTGACCCAAGTTTGCCAATGGTGGGTCGTGAGCGTACTTGTCTTTTCCATTGGTCGCAAAGCTTGGATAAGGTGACGCAGAAGTATATCAAGGCATCTCTGCAGTTTCAGCACAAGCAGCTATGCAAAGATTACAAAGACGCGAAAACAATAGACGAAGCCGAAACTAAATATCATGTCATTCGTTCATGGTGGTTGTCCTCTGGAGCTGCCACAGAAGAAGGCATTCTCGGCTTGTCCGAGTGGTTGGGGTTCTGGCACTTTCGTTATAGGCAATGGGGTGGTCATATGATTCTTGTAAGTGCATCGTCACTATATATCTCTAATGTTCTTTTACTTTTGATTATTCATGATATATCTGTACATATACAATCTACTATAATTTGTGTAATGTTTGCAGGATATGACTATGGATGAACGTGCAGAAATGCCAACGTGTAATCTTGCAGAGACGGTGCACAACAAATGGCTCCAGCAGTCTGGAAACAAGATGACTTGTCTGTATGAAGCGACAGTGGACGATTTGATCCGTGCATTCATGCAGATTGCAAATTACAGATCATGGTTGAGGGGTGGTTCTACTGGTAAAGGCCCTGATTCTGCGTCCTTGAAATTGAAGGCTGCTGCCAGATGTGGAGATCCAAAATTACTCGCAGATGCCATGAAGTCCTATCCAGGGGTGGAAGATCTCAATACCAGGGATTGTGCTTTGGAGGGGTCTGAGTTGTTTGGATCCACCAAACGAAAGCTTGATCTTCCACCGGGTGCGGATTGTGACTCACATCGACCTGATAAAGTGAACTATTCGATTCCTCGCCCTAACACTAGGATTAGAAGGGCATGCATAGAGGAGTCCTTGAATTCTGCAGAGCATTGTGTGGCACATACCACATCAGTGTTAGAGACCGATTGTATTTCTTCTCTTTGGCATATTGCAAGATTGCCACCCAACTCTGCCAAAAGATGTTGGGCAATGCAAGCCAATACAGGAACTTTGTGCAATGCCAAAGTTGGAACTGGCAAACATGGCACACCAGCTCCCACGTACAAAGGATTGAAGAAGGAGTACCGCTCTACCAACAATGTGGAGTACGAGTTTTGGTTTTGCCCTGATGACATCAAACGTTGTGTAAGTGGCAACAAGAAGAAGTATGTGCTAGACTGGCCTGTTGTACCTAGCATATGGCCTGTGAAGATAGGTACCAATCTCTCAAAGCAGGAGGTATTGGCACTCGAAGACGTTGGGTTCCAATTGCAGCAGAGAGAGGCTCTCTCTCCTCGCCGTAGGCTTTCAACAATTGCTATGCTCCCAATCCCTCGGACAAATTTCCATGTGCCACTAAACCCAGATGCCCACCCAACTTCCAGGTTTGGAAGGTCAGTGCGCCGCAATCTAGCAACACCGACGGTAGATCATAAAAACAAATGGGAGAGCGCCGGGCTCATGGATGGTTATTATGTGGTTGGAATAACTGCCATTCCATATCCAGGATTTGGAGTGATAATCAACATCGTCTCCAAGGAGGACATCACATATCGTGTCACAATTGGCGACATGCCGCATTGCACATGCCCTGACTTCATTAAAATGTCATCTCAATCTTTGGGAAAGAAAGGGAAATGGGTGTATTGCAAACATCTTTATTATGTGTTTAGATTTTTGTGCAAGGTGGATTATGATAGTGACAAGTTCATTCATGCTCCAACGTACTCCTACAACGAGGTCATGCGGCTACTTGAACTTGCAGGTGTTGTAGAATGTGAGTAATATTCCAAGTGTTGTATTCAACCGTATGTTTGAGAATTTGAGTAAGTGACATGTATTAGTGTGGATTTTTATAATAAAAACCAACAATGGATTGATGGTTTTGAAAGTATCCATGGTAATAGGCTCCCTTCATTCTTCTTCAATCAGAATGTGAGTACATTATATATCCTAAATTGCAAAAATACAAGTACTAATTTTGGAAAATATATCCTAAAACCGTGACCAATTACTAAATTTGGCATCATTGCTCATGTGTTACCGCTCATTGCTCGTGTGTTACCGCTCACTGCTCATGTGTTACCGCTCACTGCTCATTGCTCATGGCTCATTGCTCATGTGTTAGCTTCCCTCCTCAAGAATACCATCGAACCATCCAAAGACATATCAATCTTAATGGACAAAATTTACATAAAGGGATGGATATTTTTCCCTATCGTACTTGATAAAGCTAACAACCATTCCATAAGGTTGGAAACCATCAAATGTTTGCTACGCTCTATGCACCATCCCATACATGACAGTGGCTCGAATTTCATTCAAATCCGTCCAAATCATGCTTGGTCCTTTAGGGGTTAAGGTACATGTGCCCAAAGTGGACGCTTCCACCATTCCAACATTTGTAGGGTTTTGATCATCCAAGAAAAGTTACATGAACACATTAGCAAATCCAATTGAGGAACATAAGAGTTGGTCTTCCTATTGTAGGAATGAGAGTGAATATCTTATGAATTCTTGTAGTGGTGCTCATAGATTTTCTTCAATGATTTTTCTTTCAAACCTGAATATGTACTTATATGCTAGGAACCATTCAAGATCATGACCGCTTTAAGATTACTGTGAGCCCAAAATGAGGTACTCACATGTGTGTTAGATCTTACAAGTTGTTAGGATTTGAATTGGTGTTTATTTGGTTATCTCAAAACATTAAAAGAGTGAACTTTGGGTGGGGTTGTTGTTTTAACCTTTAGCTTGGATTTTGGCTTGGTTAGTTGTGAAGTAGAGTAATTAGTTAGGGAATTAGGTTAATGAGTTTGGCCGGGGTTAGTTTTGGTTTTGCTGGATGGGATCAAGGGTTAGAGTTAGGGGTTAGGTAGGGCAACCAAAAAGGCTTGGGGTGTGGGATTTCCTTTTAGGCTCATGCACTGTCCACTTAAAGTTGGGCCCCCTCGAAGAGGATGGGTTCGGGAAATGCGGGAGCTAGTTACTGGTCCAAAGGGCCTCGGCGAAGGCTGGAAGCTCTCTCTACACATTTTGAACCGGGCAGAGGGGTCGGCGGCCGGAGATGGCCGAGCTACCAGGTGCACTGAAGCTCATTTTTTGAAGGCAGCGACTGCGGGAAGAAGTTTAACTTGAGTCCAGAGGAAGAATGTAGAGGGATTAGCCGAGTTGGTTCTGTGAAAAATGCCGAGGATGAGAGAAACCAGCAATGCGGCATTCCGGGAATTGAGTTGAACAGGAGATGAGTAGAGATTGCGAAGGGCAGCGGGATGGTCCAGGCCGAATCACTACAGGCGGTTGCGGAGTCTACAGGAGACCACAGAGAATCGCTAAGGATGTTTACTAATGTGCTGGGCCTCGAATCCAGACCAAGGGTGACTGCTGGTTTTCTGGGCCGACCTCCAGCCGGGAAGCGAGTGCAGAAGCCCACCTCAGTCACAGGCAACAGCTAAGGGCATGGTACATTGGGAGGCTACCTGTTGAAGGCGGCAGCTGGGCCGGTGGAGCCACAAGTTGGCCCAAGTCGTGGATGATGGGCAATGACCGGTTAGTTGCCGTGGGAACAGCGTAGATTCTCGGAAAATGGCGAGGACTGAGGGAGTCCGACCTAGCTCTACTTGGGGGGCTTAATGCCGTGCATCCATGGATGAAGAGGTTTTGGCTAGTAATAAAGGGAACCCAACCGGAAGATTGTTTAGAGGTTGAATAAGACTAGTTGGGGAAGGGTTTGAACATTAGCTAGATGGGTGAGATTGTGTAGTCACTAGGTGTGTAGTTAGGATGAGTGAAGTAGGACAAGATTGTAAAAGCATTCTTAAATGCTTGTAACTCTCGTCATGGAATAAAATAAGTGTTATTGACATTGCCACGGGGTGCGTCAGAGCAACCACATAAGGTTGACAGCGGGGTTGATACATGTGCGCAACCAGCCTTCCCCCGGACTACAACGCATAAGGGTGGAAGGTTTGGCCTCACAATTACATACCTTATACCTATGCAACTCTTCTTTATGGAGCTAATCCCACCCAATTTTAATTTTTTTTTCATCTACGCAGAGGGTTTTTGCTATGTGCGAAGACCCCCTAGCTAAATTAAGAAAGGGAGCTTATTTTTTTCAATGGACAGGCAACACGAAATCACACTGCCCCGTGTGGAATTTAGCCCCCGGCCAACATGTGGTGACCAGCAAGTGGAGGCTCTTCCACCGTTGATGTAGCTCGATTGGATCCTAAGGTTGGGGTTGGGCAGCCCATCTCACCTCCCATAAGCCTAGAGGTGGCCGCCCCTTCTCTTCCAGAGGCCATGAGGCAACCAATGGCGTCCTCCACACCCTCCATGGCCTTAACCACCTCCAGCTCACCGTCATCCTCCACCTTTGATTCTCCCTTTACCACTTCCTCCTCCCCCATCGGCAATTGCGTCCTCTAGTTCCCCTCCCATCTCCACCTCCTCCTTCTTCCCCCTCCCGTTGCCTCCGTTGCCCTCATGTTTGTCGTGGTTGTCCTAGTCCCCGTCACCTTTGTTGCCTTGTTTGCATGTTCACCCTCAAGTTCACCGCAGTCTCCATCACCTTGTTTGCCCTCATGTTCGCCCTGGTTGATGTGGTCTTCATCGCCCTCCTTGTGCTCCTCTTCGCCTTGGTTGTCGTGGTCTTCATGTTCGCCATGTTTGCCCTTTTGTTCACCCTCCTATTTGCCGTGGTCACCATTGCCATGTTCGCCATCCTATTTGTCTGGTTACCATTGCCATCATCACCATGTTCGGTGTGGTTGTCGTCACCTTTGTTACCATGTTTGCCCCTCTTCATTGCCTCACTTCCCCCTGCTCTTCCCTTCGTCATGGTCGCCCTAATTCATTTGCCATAGCCTTTGCTCCATCCCCCATCACCTCTACTCCATCCACCATATCTTTTGCTCCGATCCGTTGTCCTTGTACCATTAGCATTATGGAGGCGATATGTTGGGATCCTTTGTTGGCGCAACATAGATTTTCAAATTTCATAGGCAAGTTCCTCTCTCTCCCCATTCTTGGTACTCCCTCTTTCTCATCTTTGTTGTTGTTTTTGAATATTCCTTCTTGTCGTTTTTATTACTTAGTTTGGTTGTAAACTTTTTGATTTTGAATGCTCTTCCCCTCTTCTTTGTAGGTGGTGACGATGGTGGGTGCTTAATGCCAAGCATTTCATACCTTCTTCGTGTTCCAATCATTCTTTTAGATTGTAGAGGTTGTTAGTCATGTTCTTGGAGCCCCAAAGTTGTACTTCATGTGGAGAATTACATGTGTATAGGCAGTAGCCACTCTGGCGTTCGTTTTTGCCCTTCGCAGTTGTCCTCCTTCATTGCTTGCTCCCTCTTGCACCTCTCTCAATCATTTTGTGTTTTTAATGTCTTGTTTGGCACTTGAGTGCCCATCCACTTGTTGGTGAGACTTGCAAGTTGTGCAAGCCCTTGTTTGTGGGTCGTTTTGGTTGTGGGAGCATTTGTTGTTCTCGTTCAAGTGCAACTATGCACCCTCATGGGCCACCCTTTGTGAGCTCCACTCCCTTGCTTGTTTTTCAATCTTGTTGTTATCCTTAAAACCATAGCTTGTGTTTTTTTTTAACATTAGGTGTTTTGGTGAGCCTTAGGTGAATTTGTGTAGCTTCTCTTGGCCATAGCCATAGCCACAACCATGGCTCTACCTTTGCCACCCCCCCCCCGTAAAGGGTTTAAATTTCATAGATACTTCTCTAGACCATATCCAAATGTTGCTAGCACAAACCACATGCCTCCTGCTAATATCATTGTTCCGTCCACAAATCTTGAGGGTAGTGAGCAACCAACAACTCCCTTTGGTGAAAACATCCCCAAAAAAATAATTATGATAAAAATCGTTAATTTTAGCTCCTTTGGTTACCATTTTTTTCCTTGGGCAAAGCCTATCTACAAGGAAGAGGAAGTAACCAAAGTGATTTGCAAGGTGTGTTCTAAGATTTGTAGCAAGTCTATAGTCTTAGTGGCCAAGAGTGACAATTTGTGGAAATGCTAAGGGAGGCAAATTGCCAAGAGACTAGGTCATGGGGTAGTAATTGGGGGAAAATACATGAATTACAATTCCAACCATAACTAGAAAGAGCGATTGTTTGTTGCCATTCCCACTAATACCATTTGAGCCCAAGTAGGTGAATCTATGGTTAGAAAAAGGAAGAAGAAATGGATAAAATTTCCACATCCATTACTTGTCGATTTGAGGAACACCAATCACAGATTATGAGGAAATGTATATGCTTTTCGAAACCTTGAAACTAAATAATAATCTACACCATCATTGGAGTGATAGTGGGTGGGAGATGGTAGAGACTATAAAGCGAGTGGCCTTGAACAAAACCAAGGAGGTCATGCAAAATGTCAATTTCTTTAGTTTGTCTTGTGATGAGGTCACTTCAATAGACTGCCAATCATGGATTAGTGTTCATGGGTATATATTGAGAGACCGGAAATGGATCCCATTGCTCCTAACCTTGGAGAGAGTTGTTGAGGGTAGAACATCATATAACCTTATTGTTGTCATTGTAAGTGTTGTTGATGCCTAAGGTGGTTTATCTAACCAGAAGATTATGAAGGGATTGATCACATTCGGGGTAGCTGGGGTTTCTACCTTCCAAGGTGCAAAATCGGGTATTACAGTGTAGCCTATCAACAAGCATGCACCCTTCATGGTGGGTGTGCATTACATGGTGCATCAAACTAATCTTGTTGTCCAAACTCTCACCAACTTTGAGGTAGTGAGACATGTGGATGATCTTTTGGCAACATTGTATACTTACTTTAGCTCTTCCCATAAGTGCACCCTCGAGTTCCAGAAGCTTGAAGTTTGTTTGGAGTCCAAAGGTAATAAGATCCTTAGGAATGTTAAGACATGGTGGATATCTATGCTTGGGTCTGCAAAGAAGGTGCTTGAGGAGTATAAGCCGGTGGTGTCAACGATGGCAATGGACACCCCATAGTTAGTAACAAAGAAGAACCTTTCTACACTCCTCAATTGGTAAAATATGCTAACTCTATTGGGCTTGATGCCTATGTTGCACTTTATGATTTCCCTCATTAAGTTTGCATAGAGTCCAGCATGTTATATTGTAGATTTCATCTCTGCAGTAAGGATTTGTCAAAGTGATCTATACCAATTGTACATTGACCCAGCATTTTTTTTTCATGGAGTGCATTTCAACACTTTTAGACCTTTGGTAGATGACACATTTATGGTAATCAAACAAGATTGGTTATTTTGTTACAATCGCAAAGAGGACCACCTGGTTTTCAAGATTGCAGGTGTCTCTCACATGGGTGCAATAAGATCCATGGCCTTCCCAGGGAAGATTGTGAGGTAATCCTTGGTGAGGTGTAACAGAAGCTAACCAGTGTTGTGAAACACCTCATAGAGGAGTTAGAGAAGCATTTTCCACACCAAGATGTAATGTGTGCCTCTAGCATATGCTACCTCCAGTATTGGTTGACTAATACATTCAAGGCTACATATCTTGGGCATATTGCAACATTAAAAACATTCTATGGGACAGCAAAGAAGTTGTGGGCACCTGTGGATGCTGAGACTGAGGATATTGAGGAGTGCATGACTCCACCCTTTGATATATGCAACCTTAAGCTCCAAAGCTTCTTTTTCAAAATCACCATGATGTCAAATACACAAGTTGCTATCTCTTTACCGATGATCGAGAACCCAATGTCCCATCTTTGGTGCAAGCTTTCTAGCAATGCCCTCATCTCAATGAAGCTCTCGGAGTTCATGTAAGTTGTTGAGAGTGCTCATGTCCAAGTGTTGGGTAGTATGAAAGATGAGAAAACATTCAACTCCTTATCGTTTTTGAAGAGCAAATTGAGGAGCCGGCTCACAACCCATCTAGACTTGGACACCTTAAACACATTCCCTTACCAAGTAGCGATATCAAATTGGAAAGCTCAAAGGGTTCACTACGGAGGGGAAGAGTACATAAGTTCTAATGTATGTTGTTGTAAGTAGTTCCTAAATGCAGTAAGAGTGGATGCATGCATAGGTCACAGGCAGCTAGCAGTAACAACTAATTCATGGGTTGGAAAATGAAGAACTAGTGCAACTCTAGGTCTAGAAGAGGTACCTAATTTACTAAACTTGCACTCAATTTTTGGAACATGATGAGGCAAGGCATGAATTTATGCCTCAAGAGTCTAGTGTCAAATTTTGAACCATGTGTGGCATGGTTGAGGGTGTAGGTCTTGCATGATTGTTTGTGTAAGGTACATTGGCTATATTTGGATGGAGCCATTGGAGGAAGATGTCAGTGCATGTCAACTACTAAGATACTAATTTTGTTAGGGTGGTGGATGGGTTTTGTTAATGTGTGGTTTTGCAACTTATTCCACTCTGTAGAGGGCATGGTTGAAAGGCCGGGGTTCAATTCCCCCGTGGAACAAAGTTTTTCTACACAACATTTCTCACATGTAGCCAAAACTTTGCATCCTTTGTAATGTGTTAGCCACTTTTACATCAACAACTTAGAAAGTGAGGGCCACATGCTAGCTCCACATCGCCAAAACATAGCCACATATGTATACGTTGTAGGACCTCTTGTTGCATCTGCCATATTCAAAGTCATCCCACATAGCCAGCTAGGTCGACCTCAACCTCATCCAAAGTGCCTCAAAAGCTAGGCAATGGATGGACCAAGAGTCAATGAATAGACCCATTTCTTCTTCCTCTTAAATCATTGATCCCGCTCCCTCCATTGGTTGTGTTGGCTACTCCCACTCTCACATCTTTGGAAATCTAAGCATGCTACAAGTCATCCAAATCAAGGTCCAATGCATCCTCTTTGATCTCAACACGGACAACCTCCTCAAAGTGTGATCAATTTGCCTCTCCTCCACTTGATGATCAAGGACAATGTGTTGCGTGTTAAAGTATCAAAGAAGACATTAAAGATGACTTCCATGGTAATATCATGAGGATTCATCATGATTTTTCATATTGAAGTCATTCGCCTCAAATCCATGCCAGTTGACCTCAATGGAATGACCCATGTTAGATTCAAATAGAATCAACCACTCTTGCAAATATGAAACAAAGTGCAGTGAGCGTAGCACCCAAGTGCTTTTGTATATGAAATCACGCCCATTGATGAGCCCTTTGCAAAATGTTCCTATGAGAAAGGCTCACACGATTGTTCAAACCCACATTACCAAACTCCGCGTACTCCACAAATACATTATGATAAATAAACTTAAATTGCTCCTCCTTGTTGTCCTTCATACAATACCCGATCATGCCCTTGAGCATATGCAAATCCTCATCCCTTGACTTCTTGCATGAGACAACATGACCCATCAATGGACTTTCATCCCATTCCAAACAAATCTTGAGTTTCTTGTTCAACACGGGAAAACTAGCAAAATCCCCTTTCACCATCATTTGGAAGTGCTTGTGGGTCAAGGCCCCATCCTCTCCATGGAGCACAAGCCCGCAATACAATGCTCCTCAATAAACCTCTTCAAATTCACAAGAAGCGCAATATCCACATGTATTCCTCCCACGGCAATTGTCACCGAAGCCTCAATCTATTTTAAACAAGCCCGAGTTCACTCTTGCCCTTGAGAGCGAGCAAGAGCAAGTATCCTAGGTGCCATCACTCACAATGTGTGAACACGGATAACAATGACATGCAAAACCATGTTAGTGCCGTCACGCTCTCTACTCGTGACAAAACGTTGTCTCACAAAACAATGTCTACAAAGCGCCATGGTGACCACACTCCAAGCCCAACTAGAGCAGGTGAACGGCACTGCCAATTCGCACATGGAAAGACTACAATCCCATGTCGCTAGTGAGCCAAGTGCAAACCACCACTCCTAGTCCACATGGAAGCCGCCGCTACCCCCGTCTACGTGGCCCACATCCAACCCCCCCCCCCCCCCCCCCTCTCCCGGTGAGCAATCCTCTAGTTGACCCTCAGCATAAATCCATAATGGCCACCCCCACTAATGTCCTTAAAGAAGGCTCGTATAATGAGGACATGGCATTTACATGAACACTAAAGATTCTACCCTATGGTCCCACCTCACAACCGTTTTAATCTGATATCCGCCCAAGTGGATTACACTGTCACAAATTTTGCCTCTCTCTCCACACCTACTATGAACTAATAGTGGCCTTTGAGGATATCAAATTAGTTTAGATCAAGGTAAGGTGGTTGGGTCTTAAATGATTTCTTTTTCCAACAAACCCATTTTGTCCTAAATGGTTACTTTGGCGACTATTGAACCTAGAATGGTGATCATGTTTTGAGCATGCAATCCTTTTTAAACACATGTCTTTTTGGTATTTGTTCTTGGAGCCACACCAATCCACATATGCCTCGTGAGTAACAGTGCCTCATTGTTACATATAGAAGCTTTGAATATATGCACATGAATAGAAAGTTGATAAGAAAGTAGGGAGATCCCTCAATGACTTGTTAGCTCTCACTCGTAGAGTTTTACTCATCATTATCTCACTTTTTTATGACAGAATTAAGCACTTCAACCTTTAAAGGACATGGGGTCTCAATATACATCCATATACATAATTTACATGGGTGTCACCAAGTTCATACATCATATTTTATATATTTATGTTTTTGAAACCTTATTATAAGCATTGCCTCATGTCAAAAGGGAAAGGAAATTATACTCATACTTAGACATTGATGATCAAAATACAATGTATGTATTTGCATCCAAGGGCTTAGGGCACTCAAGCTGCATATTTGAACTTGAATATTTAATGACATTTAAGTGTTTAAGTTGTTCAAATAATGCACTTGAAGAATAAGTTGATTTTAGATAGGGTCGCTTTTGAAATGATTAGCAAGAAATGAAAGTTTGTTATTTTTTGTTGGCAAAGGCCCAATATGGGCCTCTTAGATGCTTAGGGGGTAACCCCAAACAGCTAAAGCAAAATCACACAAAATTTGTCTTAAATAGTTCAAGCCTTTTCAGAGGCTCACTAAAAACAATGGGTACCTCTTCAAGTATATTTGACTACACAAATGAAAGCTTTGTAGAGTTAGGATTATTCACACAAATTGTCACCCATCCATGAGCCAAAATGAGAATATTATAACATAAACATGTATGCTATTATTGTCAGGAAGCAATAACTACCTATACAAAAAAAAACATCCGCCTTTGAGGATTAAGAACTGAGTATGGTCAATAGACAATCTGTTTGCATTGGAGTGGGAAAATTTCAACACATAATTATCCTAGGAGCTTGATGTTAAACTCATGGGTATTTCCAAAATCAACGTGTACTTATTGTGCAAAATTTTAGGATGTTGCTTTTGTGATACGTTAATACCTTAGTATGCTCTGCCCACACCTGTATCATCTCAATAATCAGATAAGCACCTACTCTAGGCGGAACTGCAAACCCTAAATTTAGGAACAGAAACAAGGAAACAAAGTGTGGATGAGAACAAAATTACCCAACTTGTTATTATAGATGCAAGCAAGCAATGCCACTTGGAGTGTCACTTGCATTGACTGCTAATTCAAGTGGCAGTCACAATGGCACAAATCCACTTAATACTGTCTAGTGGTGGGCAGACTGAATTCTTTTATTACAAGAATGTCTTCACTTGGCTAAGACATTATCAACAATGTTTACTCTTAGGGCCGCTTCACACTATGGCCATCCAAGTCGAGAGGCCGTGGGATTGAGTGGCCAAACTTTGTTGAGAGTCCAAAGAAATGGGCTGAAAATATAGGAATTGGAGCCTTCGGCCAGACATAGCGTGAAGCCTTCAAAGACCAAGCCCAAAATCCAAACCTTCGGCCATGAACTTCCACGGCCTCTCAACTTGGACGGCCATACTGTGAAGCCTCCAAAGGCCAAGCCCAAAGTCCAAACCCAAAAGAGCATCCCGCTTTATTCCTTGCCCAAAACAACCCCTCCAATCTAACGGCCAAGATCTTGTTAATGTTTGATTTTTTTATGAAAACAAATCAACGGCCTCTTGACCATAGTTTGGTTTCTTGTAATCTGATTAGTCGATTACATCTAATCTGAGTGGCCCTTAAATCTACCTCATTCTGTGGAAGAGATCTTTAAAAAAGCGACGAAGTTAAAAATCTGACAGGATTTCTAATCAGCGAACCTTATCCACATTTGGGAAAGATGTACACTGTTTTTTGCATTTAGTGTTGTGTGGCATTTAATGTTGTTACTATTCATTTACCTGCAACATTCTTGACCAACCACTCGACAAATAGTGTTTCCTATGCCGCCACCTTCTAGTAGTGGAGATGGTGCAACCATGCGGCAACAAAACACAAAACATAAAAAGTATTATAACACTAATTGTGGACATGTAAAAATTTGAACATGGCATTTAGTGTTGTGGTTCGTAATTACTGTTAACAACACTAAATGCAAAAAACAGTGTAGTGGTTATCAACATTGATGCACCAGACGTCATCAACACTTGCATGAATTTGCATTCAGATTCAAAATACTACCTCACCAACACAATACAATAGCCAATCAAATTTCATCTCAATAAACTCCATTAATCCAACTGGAAATCCTTGCCATTGCCAATTTCTGTAAATTACACCATTTCAATTTGATCCAATAACTGCACAATACACACATCACTTGATCAATACGCAACCAGCCATCAATTGGTGAGAGGCTTCCACACAAACCACTCAAAGAACCAATGTTGAATAAGGCACTGGCAATGATATAAAGCATCATAAAGATCACATGTGAAGTTTTTAAGAGTTGTGGCAACACATGCGATTTGTAGTGGACATAGAAAGTGCCCTAGAACAAGCCCCCTCAGGTCCCTGCAGGAATTTACACCAAGTGTGTGATAGGGAATCCCACAAACCTGGTAATAGTTACAAAAAAATGAAATGCAGAGATAGATGCTATTCCAACATGAACAACTTTTCCATACTATCACAATGCACTCATCTCCACGTTTGCAACCATCAACTACAACTATTTTATCCTTCACTCTGATCTCATAATCTACCAACATATATACGACTGACTACCAGAGGCTATCTCATGTTTTTGCTGGAAACTAGCAAGTCTACTGTCTGGAAAACAGAAGACAGAAATGAGTTATCTCATGGACTGGCGTGTTTTAATCATTCGCTTCAGCGCAGCTAGCCAAAAGCTGCACTCGTCCCAGTCACTTGTTGTTAATGCCACCTGCAAAAAAAATGCCACAAGGGATGAACTGTCACAGCCTTAACATAGAGCAATCCACAACCTCAAAGGTAACATTTGTACATTTGTACTTCAAATTACTGTACATTTGTTCACTCCAAACAAACTTCGAAATATATCAATGTTCTCAATAATCATGTGTTTGGATAATTTCGATCTAGTACTGGAGCCTCCTTCGGTCCAAGAGTAGGAACTCAAGTGGAATATTGATCATTTCCATGGTCATGATGGATAACCTAGAAAGAACTACATACCTGTATTTGCATTGCAGAGGCATAGTCACCAACATTTATTGCCTGGCACAGTTGCCCCAATTTGGTGGACGCATTCGATGACAAGTCTGCAGAATTTAATTTCACAAACAATGCTCCCAACTTCCTTGAGTTATCCTCAATTTCCCGCTTCTTTGCTGGAGGTGCCTTGCTTCCCCCAAATGCATCCGATGTTTCATTGAACAGTCTTGTTAATGTTGACACGACTGGTTTTAATTCATCTGAAAGCCACCCAACAATGCTAATCAGCTGTCACTGATGTACATTTGCACTGAAAATATTGACCTCAGATAAAGGCAATTGAGCCAACATTCTCAAACATCAAGAAATAAGGTTGAATACATTATATCTTATGGTTCTTGTAGAGGGGTTGTTCAAACTGCAGTGCGAACATCAGATGCCGGTTATCTTACATGTAGATTGATAGCATAATTGGACGATCCTAATGAAGTTAGGGCATTTCAAAGATGTGTTCTCATTTGAGCATCATGGTTTTAGGTTTATTATCATGTCTACTCAAGAGCATACTGGATTTGTTATAAGGTTTCGGAAAAAGAACCAAACATTAATGTAAAGAAAGTAGCAGTTGAAGAATTAAGCACCTGCAACATTTGATGTATCTGCAGTTTGCACAGTGGCAGCAGGTGTAAAGGACGCAGCAGAGGTGTTGCCACTAGTTGAATGTGGGCTTGGTGGTTCTTGAGCAGCTACTGGCTGCTGTGATGGGGTAGATACAGGCATGAACCCATGACCTTGTGGAACTGGCGGCATGCTGCTTACTGATGGGCCTGGCATCATCACTGAGGGGGTTGGTTGAGAAATACTTGCTCCTGGATAGGCTGATTGAGCTGCTAGGCCAGGCATCATGACACTACGCTGTGGTGCATTCGCTCCATGGTAACCCATCTGTGCTGACCCCTGCAGTCCACCATGAGGACATATTGAAGAGGTCAACAACCACAATAACAAGTTACCTGTGATAGGATACAAAATGAAGTATTCCAAAACTATATTGTTGCGATCATATGAAATGAGTGTACTGCAACAAATGACATTGGAGTCTAGACTTTAAATATTTCTTGCCCTCACTTCCTTTCAAGTGTTCAAATGATGAACCTGATAAGATGGAGCAGGAGGAGCAACTTGAGACTGGTTGTAAGGCTCAAAAGTTGGGGTAGGCGGTGATGGTGCTGGAGTAAATGTAGCAACTTGTTGAGGTATGCTTGGAACAAATCCTGTCACCGGTCGTGTTGGTTGACTGGGAGTAGGGTATTTCGGCTGTCCAAGATATCCAGCACCAACAGTAGATTAGAAGATGGTGTGGTCTGGGATTACTTTTCCATAAAAAACCACTAGCTTTGAAGGGACTGCAAGAATCTCTCAGGTTTCTTTTCACAAAGGACGCTTTTAGTAAAAAAGCAAAAAGCACTCTTACTTGGGATGGTTGATTTTGATAATAAATTGATGGAGTGGATCCAGATCCAAGCAAGTTACTCATTGGCTGTACTTGTGGGTAATTGTTGGCATATGAAGGTGAGCCAGTACCCTCATGCTGCTGAAATGAATCACGCTGAAATGACACAATGATAAGCTCATAAGAATGAGATCATTTAGTGACCATGTGGTCCTTCAAACACAAAGTACATCTTCATAGCAGGAACATCAAGTAGAACAACAAAAGTGAATCCATTGTCGAAAGAGAAACACACCAGGTAGTAGCCTTGTTGAGGTACAGTGCTATAAGATGCAACAGGTTCTGGTGCGAGAGTCTGCTGTGGCTCTGGTTGATATCCCTTGGCTTCAGATTGATATGATGGTTGCTCTAATTTGCTAGGGGCCACTGCAAAATAGAAAGAAAGAAAAAAGTATGTGTGATGAGGAGGGCTATTCCTTGACATCTCAGGTTTGTGAGGAGCCACACTAAACTGCTGACAATCTATTTCTAATGTAATATAAGTGACGAAGGCAAGGATAGCTAATGCACCTGATAAATGTCAAGGAACAAACATACCTTGTTCACTGTGAGAAATACGATCTCTCAGTGCCGCCAACTCTGGAGATGAGTCGTCAGAAGGGACCAGCTTAATATATTCTAGGGCAGTGGATAATAGCCCTTGGCTAGCCAGCAACTCTGCATAATAGCACACCAACCGAGCCAAGGATGTGCTGACTTGCTTTGTCCCAGTTGCAAGCCCTAGCACTACAGATTTCTCCATAACATCCTGCAATTCACAGAAAACAACTACAATTTCTTAACCAGGACGAGATATTGAAGATCAGAATGACTAGAGTTCAGAGTTGGTGTTAGAAAATTACAAGTGGCCCTCAACAATACCTGTAGTACATCAACAAAATCCGGTCCACCTTTCTTGGAAATTAGGGTTCTTGACCAGATATCAACAGTTCTTTCAATGTTCCCAGCACAGATATAACATAGTGTCGCTGCTTGAACTTGATGACCAGCATCCAGACGAGCACCCAAGGCATCACAAAGAGTTGTCCACTCCTCACTGCGAGCATACTGAAACATGAACACATGAAGTACAATCCTTAGCTCATTCAGAAAAATATAAATTCTACCACATTCTACAGCAACTGTAACAGAGAACTGATAGAGTACCTAATGCAAAGTTCAATAGAACACCATTTAAAAAGTGTGAATCTGCAATCTTCACAAACCCGTTATAATGACTAATTAGAGATGCCAGATTTGATACTTTGACCACTTAAGGGTCGACTGATCAAGGTAATCACCAATTGCACTCACCGTGCACAGTAGGGCTAATGTCTCTTTCCAGGCCTTCAAAGGACGGGTCTCCACCAACCCCTGCAAGTCATTGTTGACCACTGCTGCAACAACCTGTAATCATGGTGCAGCCCACAAAAAAATATCAGGTTTTGGTTTCCGACTCTAGCAAACATACAATAGCCCAGATCTCTGATACATGCATGCATGAATTCCAGATAAGCAAAGACGAAAAATCAGATGATACCTTCAGATATGGGCGATGTGTTCTCCGAAAATACTCCTGCTGTGTTTTCTCCCAGAGTGCTGTTCCACCAACTGCAGCCATAACAAGAGCATCTGCCAATCGACCTGCAGCTAGGCAATGGTCGACAGCAACTTTAAAATCACCAGCCACTAAAGCCCGCTGAATTTCTTCTTCTGGTCCATTCTCCCCATCATCCTTGGCCTCCAAACTTGCAGGCACGGCCACTGCAGCTTCCGCCTCTGCTTCTACTTCAACATCTCCTTCTGCACTTGTCTCCACAACTGGGGCTTTGGGCTCAGTAGGTGTTTGTGGAGTCTCTAGCTTGTCAAAGAAATCTTCACCATCATCTTCACCCCCTAAAATGGAATCATCTAGGGTGACAACAGGTGCTGCCTTTGGCTCTTCTGCAGGACTAGTCTCCTGCACGCTCAAATCTGCTAACTCTTCAGTCACAACATTCTCTTCCTCTGGTATGTCCACATTTCCATTGTCTGCCACTTCAGCTGAAAAACCAAAGTGAGACAACAGTTGTCGTCGAGCCTCCTCGTCAAACATAATTTTAAGGAAGCTCCAGGTTTCTCCCTCCTCTTCTGACCTGTATAACAACAGCAATGTCAAAAGTAGGAAGTAGGATATACAAGAGAGCCTTCAAAATGGTCTACGACAAAGTCAAATTTACATCCAACCATAACTAAACATCTCTAAAGCTCTAAAAAAACCAAACTTCTTACCCTGCAGAAGATGCCTTGGATTCACAAAAGCTCCGTAAGGCTGATCTATCACCACCAGCAATAGCCTCTTCAAATTCAGTGGACCTTTTCACAAGGCCTTCCTCTGTGATTAAGTGATTGATACGAATCTGTTGACCAGGTGCAAAGAAAATATTAATATTATAGCTTCCAGAGAGAATAAAGCAACAAATGAAAATGACCATGTATAAATTTCAGAATAACTGACCATGTGATGTATGACTGTGACAAAGATATGTATTGTATTGTCAAATACCTCTGAAGCAGTTGCAGGTGTTCCAGAAGGAGTTTTCTTTGGTGCAAATGACACAAGCTTTCCTCCAAATCCAAAAGTAACACCAACAGGTGTTTTCAACCACTTGGGAGCTTTCCTCAGAGCTGCATCACACACATACATCAAATCAGAATTACAACAGCTACTATGTACCCACACTAAGCTCATTCATAGAACAACCTTGAGGTGCAGTTGGTATTATAGATGTACTTCACAGTTCCCTTCCATGATGCCAACTATTTGCAACTGCAATTTAAAAACTGTAATCATCTGAAATTCGTAACCAACAAACTGTATGCACCTACCTGTGGAGTAGTCATTTCCCCCAACAGGTGCACCAAAATAAGAATCACTTGAATACGAAGCCCGGCTGCATGCCTGCATAGTAACAACAGTCAAGTGAGAAAAGGGAGACAAATGACCAGCTAGTCAATAAAGGCATGGTGAACTCAAACTCCAATACCAGTCAAGAAAGCAAACACACATTCTACGGCATTGTACCTCAATGTTATAGATTCCAATTTTCCCATCAAATGATGAGGTCGACAATACACCAGGGGTGCAGGGCGACCATTGCACATCAAAGTCCCAGTTGCCACTGGCTGGCAGTTCACACAGGACCTGTAAGATATCAATATTAATAAGAGCACCCTCTACTTTATGTGTCTGGCAGACATTAGCACTTTCAAGCTGTCATGCGAATCCCTCACATGGCTGTTTTGCAGATCGAAATAAAAATACTCTCAGGATAACAGTACAAATTTCTTGCATACAACTCAGGAACAGCATAAGAATTGGCCACTTTAATGTTTGACAAGTGGGTGTGAATTCTCAAGAGTTCATCACAAACCTCTCCAGAACCAGTATCCCAGCAAAGCGTCCGGTTGTCCTTTGAACACGTCAATAGGAAAGAGCTGTCACAGGGACACCATGCCATCGCCAGCACCCCTGCACATTACTAGCAAACATTATTACCTTCACTCAACCTCACCAATTCAGGTGCTCATTTACAAATAACACAAAGAGAAAATCAATAAGAGCAACATTCTGGCTGAATGAGAGGACATGCACCTTTAGTATGCCCTACAAGCTCCTTGATTGGAGAAACTGAGTTCCGCAAATCCCAAACCTGTAGAGTTTCCAGTTCAGCGTTAACTACTTTACAAAGAAAACAGAATCCAATGGTTCTCATGGAACTGGAATTTTGGGAACCATGGGTTTCAAACCTGTAAAGAGGGTGATCGATCGTCATCAGATGCTACAATCAATTGCGTAGCAACATCTGGATTCCACTGCAAAGTTGAACATCGTCGTCGGCTGGTTGGGTCTGTGAAACTGCATTACAATCCATTCAAAAAGTCATTCAAAGGAAAAACAAGGACTAATTATAACACAGCCTGAATCATTCTTCACAAGCTCCAACTCATACAATGTGGAAGAGATAAAAACTGCACCTTATTACAGGCTTTGCTCGCCGCAAATCCCAGACCACTGTAGCCAACCCCAACAGTCCAACAAACAAGCACTTCATAATTGGCCTCAGAAAAATGTATAACACTCAAAGGAAAATAAACTTTACCAATCAACCATCAAGCACGGAAATTTAAAATGTCTCCTTATTTCTCAGGCTATCATTGAGTCTGGGATGATATGTCAACTGACCAGAAGTTCCACTATATGATGTTGAGGCCACAATAGGCTGCACCTTCCGGTTCCAAGAGACATAGCTAATTTCACCTTGACTGCCACCCTGAGAATAAAGAATAACCATTAGCTACAGCTTCCGTTATCCTCATTCCAAAAACCAAATGAGTGGGTTTTGCAAACACCTTCAGAGGCGGGAAGGTCGAAGCAATAGAAGGAGTAGTAAGGTCCCAAACAATCAATTCACCATCCTCGCCTCCAGAAGCAAGAATATTTGGACACATAGTGCTGAATTCTAGTCCCCGCACCTGCCTCACACCCACACATTAGCTCCAGGTAAATTTGAAGAGTGAGCCTTTATAAAAAGTCTTACTATTTGTTAAGTAGAAATTCATTGGATGAGCTAGGTATGCTGCAAAACATTACAATAATAAGCAGGAGAAAGGGAGGAAGGGTAGGAGAGGGGAGGGGAATACCATAGAGGGCTCTCTATTCCGACAAAATAATTATTTTCCCCTCAAATTTTGCCACATGTCATGCTCACATTCACCACGACCCACTTGTATCCCACGTGGAAACTACATTCCATCACATGTAAAGATGAAATAGGGAGCCCTCTATGGTAATGATGTAAACCTAACCTAACTTCGAAACCTTGTGTTGCATGATACATAAACCCAACAAACCGCTCCACTTTAGGCATCTTATTTGATCCGTGCCATCAGGAGCTCGTTCAAATTATCACTTCCAATTATAATTACAATAACCTAAATTCCTAAACCCCCAAGACACTCTCGTATACCTATGTCTTGCACGATACTCCAACAGCTGATTCCATACTGCAATGCTCTCAAATGTTTAAGAATTTTCTCTCATTGCACTAACCCCAATTTTGAGTTTCTATGTATGACTGGAAGAAAACATATCTGCTGCCAGAGAGGATCCCGTTTCTCTGTTGTTAAGTTCAGAGTTCAAGCCCTTCACTTACATTGCCCTTGTGCGCCTGGGGGTTCTTGTACACGGCAGCTGCTTCGTGATCAGCGGCATCCTCACTGCCACAAAATCACTGGAGTTACAAAACTGGCATATTATTACGAGCTGAGATCGTAACTAGCTGACCTAATGCATCATCCCTTCCTTATAAAACATCGACATGGATTTTTTGATATATCCACCGGACCAGTATTCCAAACGCGGAGAAAAGGGAGGAGACCCGAGGCGATTGCGTAATCTAGGGGGTTAAAGCCAATTCGACAAACTTGTGAGGTTCCAAAAATGCAACGAGCCATCGGCTAGGCCACAAATCCACTCAAGAGTTACGAACCTAGCATATTATTACCAGCTGAGATCATAACTAGCTGACCTAATGCACCTTCCTTTCGACATAAGGCATCGATCCGGGGATTTTGACATATCCACCCTAATAATACTATTCCAAAGGCCAAGAAGGGGGAGGAGGCCCGAAGCCATTGCGCAATCTAGGAGCTAAAGCCAACCTGAGAAGCTTGTGAGGGTTCCAAAAATGCAGGGAACCAGGCCACAAACTCAATAAAGAGTTACAAACCTGGCATATTATTAAGAGCTGAGATCGTAACTAGCTGACCTAATGCACCATCCCTTCCACATCGACCTGGAGATTTTGGCATATACAACCCATAATATTATTCCAAAGGCCGAGAAGGGGGAGGAGACCCAAAGCGATTGCGCAATCTAGGGTAGAAGCCAATCAACCTGAGGAGTTTGTGAGGGTTCCAGAAATGCAAGGAGCCATCGGCCAGGCCACCCGCAATGACACCGAGAGGGAATTCCTCCTGCGTGCCAGGGAAGACACTGCTCCATGACAGACGATTAAAGCGCTCCGGGACAACGGCCGAGCTGAGCACGGGGATGTCCAGGTCGGAGCTTGCGAAGTCCAGCTTGAGCAACTCCAGGTGCGCTGACGAGCTGAAGCTTAGATCTATAGCGCCAGCCATCGTCCCTATGGCCATCACCTGTGCCATCGGCGCAAATGCCACCGTGGCCGATCTCTGTATCGTCTTCAACGCCATGGCGACTCTCTCTTCCTCTTCCGGCCTTCCACCAGCCGATTCAATCCTCCCCTCGCCCTGTGCGATCCCAGCGTACAACCTGCGGGGCCCCAAACCCTTCCAAACCCTGCAAACCCTTCCCTTCCTCTGGCCCCCAAACCCTAGCGCCCGTCTCGTCGCGAGGTTGTTCCACAACTTGTTTGCTTGCCTTTGCGAGGCTCTCTCGTTCTACACACACGCGATCGCGACGAACTTGCCCTGAGCTGCGCTCGGCCTGGCTGCCGGGCACATGCCAAGCGACCTGGTCACCCCCTGGATTGTATGGATGAATGAGGTCTTGCTTCATCTTCCAACTTTCATCCATCTCCACTATTTCTAGGGTTCTTCATCACTTTCACCACAATTGTGATTGTCACGTAGGACGGGGCATCTTCATGTGTGCCACTACACTGCCAAGGCCACAGCGGCACAGCCGGTTGATGATGTTAACCAATTTATGCTTTGTTAGCTTGGTCAGCCTTGGATGAAACTGGCACGCTTCATCCGCCACTTTCATCCGCCTGCGCTCCTTCTAGGCTTGTCTAATACTCTTACCACCACTTTCATCACAGTTGTGATTGTCACGCAGGACATGGACTCAATCATATGTGCCACTATGTCATTTTAGTTACAATGATGTGTGTAGCTAAGGCCATGCCCCACCGCGGGTTAATTTTTTACCATATATTAGCTTACCACTTTGGTCACCCTCTGGATGAATGTGGTTTTGCTCCATCCATTCATTTTCATCCGCTTCCACTATTTGTAGGTTTGTTCAACACTTGACCACTTTCATCACTATTGTGATTGTCACGCATGCTAGATGCAATCATGTGTGCTGTTACCTAATGTATATATGATGTTGCGTGGCTAAGGGCCACTTCACACACAAGACTGAAGGCCCGTGACCATTGCAATCTAAGAGCTCTCATTGGTCGAAAGGGCGGAGACCATCCAAGTTCACTTCACACACGAAGGTGAAGGCCTAAAGGCCCAAAAAAAGACTTCATGGATGAAAAGTCTACATGGAGTCCTATGGATAAAGTTTCATGGTTTCCTGAAATTTTCATCAGGCCCACCTCCAAAAGGTGGCCTTGACACAAATTATGGGAGACCGTGACTTTTTTTTTTAAAAATCCAGCATGATAGATTTCAGGGCAGATTCTAGGATAGATTCCATAACATACAAACACCACCAAGTAATTCTCTTAAATTGATAGAGTTCGAGACATATTATATTAAACCAAATCATCCCCTCTTTTTCCAGCAACAAAATATGCAATGGTCCGGCAACATGGTCCATTCTCACTTCACACTATGCTTGAGGGCCGGTGACTACATAAAACAGCTTTCCCAACACCCATGGTACTACCTTTAAATGAGAGTCAAGGGTCCTCACCATTACAAGGTCACGGCTCTTGGCTCATGTGTGAAGTGGCCCTAAGGTCTTGACCGCATTGTGTGCTAATTCTAATTAATGTTCAAGATTTTTAAGATGATGTGTTCATTAGACACTTTCCCGCATTCTTGCATTGTCATGTAGGATTCAATTGTGTGAGCCTAAGGCCATGGCCACACCGCCAAGTGACGTTAATTATCGTTAAGGATTGTTAGGAAGATATGTTAGTTCAATCATGCTTTGTCACCTCAGGCGAATGTGTAATTGCTTCATCTACCCACTTTCATCCGCATCCACTGTTTGTGGGTTGGCGCAACACTTGAACCACTTGCACTACAATTGAGATACAAGTGCAATAGGATGGATACGATGACATGTCGCTGAGGCTCTAGCCACACCCGCCATCTAAGGGCCGCTTCACACTATGGCCGTCGAAGTCGAGAGGCCGTGGGATTGAGTGGCCAAACTTTGTTGAGAGTCCAAAGAAATGGGCTGAAAATAGCCAATAAAATATAGTAATTGGAGCCTTCGGCCAGGCATAGTGTGAAGCTTCCAAAAGCCAAGCCCAAAGTTCGAACCCAAAGGAGCATCCTACTTTATTATGAAAAAAACCAACGGCCTCTCGACCATAGTTTGGGTTTCCATTCCCGTCCGACCCAAACTTCCTTCGAGAGTCCGTCACCTTCTTCAAAAAGTAATCATTTTAAATTGCGACAACCTTCGGACTTTGGCCTTAGTGTGAAGGGTTGAGAGGCCGAACTCTTGGTTTCTTGCAATATGATTGGTGGAAATCGACGGCCTCTCGACCTTCGGCCATAGTGTGAAGCGCCCCTAAGTGCAAGGAATGCTAAGGGGACGTTAGCTTAAATATAGTTGACCCTGTAGTGCGAGGGGAGTTATGTATCCATAGCACTTGGTCACCCATAGATGAATGAGGCGTTGCTTCATCCACCCACTTCATCTGTCTCCATTATTTGCTGGTTCATTTAACATTCTACTGCTTTCACCACAATTGTGATTGTCATGTAGGATTCGATCATGGGTGCCATAACCTAATGCGCATGCAATGGTGCATGGCTAAGACCTTGGCCACATCATCGTTTAACTTTGACTAGGGTTTATTGGTATTAGGGAGATATGTTATATGCCCTTTTAGTAGTATTATAATGATTGTCACATAGGATAAATTCAATCATGTGTGCCCACTTATGTGTATATGATGATGTGTGGCTAAGGCCCCAACTACTTAGCTTTAACTATTGTTAAGGAGTGTTGAGGAGATATTTTAGCTTAACATCCGGTCCCCCTTGGATAAACATGGTCTTGTTTCATGTACCCATTTTCATGTGTCTCCAAACTTGTACTAGTTGTTTGTTGCTTTATTCATCATCTAACCACTTTCACCGCTACACAGTGTGATTGAGGGCCAATTTACAATATGGACCATGAAGTTGGAACATGGAAGATGGCCTTTGTCAATGGTCCGAGTTCATGGTCCGACTTCATAAAAAATAGTTTTGAAAGCCTTGGGCCCCTCACTAGGTGTAAACCGGATGTGGACCAAGAAGAATGACCATGCATCAAAAAGTGAAGGTGTTGATTTTTTTTAATACATGCCCAAAAAGGGCAATTTTGAAAAAAAATCAAGTTTGACCATTCTCTTGTCTTCTCTTGGGGTTCACTTGTCTTCACTTCTTGTTAAATGTGTTGAAGATGTGGCTTGCAAATCTTCTCCCAACAATTTTTACAAAAAATGAGCGATTCAATGTAATTTACATGTGACATGTACCTTGTGTTGTCACTACACTAAATAGGATATTTAATGTTTGATTATATTTGATGTTGTTACCATCCTACCTTGCTCAACACTAAAGTTCAATTCTTTGATAATTAGTGTTAGAAGATTTTCCATTGCGGTTCTTTTGACCACCCTGATCTACAGTCACTAAACAACTACATATTTTTGTTTTTTGTTTTGCAATTGTAATTTTTAAAAATTCAGGGCGTGTAATATACTGTTGGAAAGCTCTTGAAAAGACCTTTCCAACGGTATATTACAAGCCCTCAAATTCCAAACATTGCAGTTGGTAGAGCAAAAAAAACAAATCTACACTCAAATTCTTGAGTTCTAAATGTCCCACGTTGTTTGGTGAAACACGTGGGAGCCGGTTTAAGGGGTAGGGCAAGGTAGTAATGGTATGTCTCATGGGCTATGATATGATTAAGGCACATAGAGGGTAGATTCATACAAATTTATTAAAACATCATTTTTCTGCCATGGGCCCTTGCTTTTTCCTACCAGACCACCTCTCTTGCCTCTCTCACCGCAAAACCCGTTGGACCATGTCAGTGCATTTAGTAGGCCTTTAAAAATTATATTTTGGGGACCTCGACCTTCATGATCCCTCTGACATTTTTTCCTTAGTGTAAACCGAAGTTGTCCCATGACAATTTCAGCAGCCAATCAGCTGCCTTGCGAAGCCCTGATCCAACTTCATGGTGCATAGTGTAAACCGGCCCTGAATGTCACATATGAATCAAGCATATGTGACATTAATGTGGGTGCAATGAGTGATTAAGGTCCCGTTATATTTAACTAATGTTAAGGAGCGGTAGGCCGATATGTATACCTAACAATGTTGATGTGACATTGATAATAAACTCAACCTCGAAGTGAACCACCGTAATTAAGTTTAACTTCTCATGTCATGGACTCTTAATTATGAAGTTAGAAGACAAAATTGATTAGGTCATGAAAATCATGTGAAAATCATACTGCATATAGTTTCCATGATGCATAATTACTCCATGTGTATGCATCATGTCGGATGTGCATATGGGTGTTCATTGTGTGTAATTTACAAGTAAGGATACTTGTTGTTTTGTTTCATTCACCCAATACATGCCTCCCAACCCATAGTGGGCTATTTTTGAATGTGTCTATCGATCTTTGTCCTTCTATGTACATCCTAATGAAAGTGCAGAGTTTGCTGCATTTTTATTTCACAGTAGATCTCAAAGGTTGTGTGGTCAATGATGCAAATGTGTTCTTATTGATTGTATTTGAAAAGCATAAGAAATATTGAATTACCCCTAAAGTGTTATAAATTATACAAGGATAACAACTCAAGGTAAGTGTCCTATTTTGACCACTTATCTCAAACCAAACACCTAGATTTGAACAGTGTGCAATTAAATGGGGATCCAAGAACAAACACCAAAAAGACACGTGTTCAAACGAGATAAAATAGTGTGCTCAAAATTTGTTAATCATTATTGTCTCGACAATCAACATAATTGGGGGAGGTTATTACATGATTGTTCAATGAGAAATAAAACATGAACTCTGATAATGAATGAGATATTCATTTGAGGTCTAAAAAATTGCGTGGAAAATGGGCATGGCATCCATATGAATTCACTAATCATCTCACACTAATCGTGTGTTTTGTATCCTAGCATAACATTATTCAGATCCATAACAGTGTTCTGTGGGACTGTCAATATTATGTGAAATATTCCTCACATTCAACCTGAATGATGGAATATTTTGCAAAATATTGTCAGTCCCACAAAACATTGTTATGGATATGAATAATGTTATGTAGGGGAGGTGGGTGCAAAGCTAATAATGCATGTTTCAATAGGTCCACTTGCCTCAATGACATATATGTGTCAAGGAGTATCAAACAACATTTAGTATCAATGTGTTACTTTGTAATTTCATCGTATTTTGAACCGGTGCAAGACCTAGGTGCTTCACAAAGGGTTTGCAAATACCCGCAAAGCGTAAGTATTTTAGTCCAAGGGCAGTTTAGGCAAGTTATTGTTAAACAATTAATTAATTCTCAATATATCCATCTTGACAAATGTAATAGTTTGATAAATTCTAATTTTCTCCTTTAGAAAATGAGATTTTTTGACAACAAAAAGTTTTGAGGATTCTTAACAAATCTTCAAATAATATAATTAAGTTAGGCATAGCCATTTCTGTTAGCCGTAAGCAATTTCGCATAAGTGTAGTACAAGTGTGAAACTAGAGTGATTTTTCACATGTTTGGAAATAGATATCACAACGTTAAAAAAATTGCAATGTATTTCCAAGCTTTGAAATTGAAGTTTCGAAGGCAAGATTCTCTCCCAACCCATATTCGCAACATAGGCTGACCTATTTATGATAATTGGGAGAGGCAAATTTGAGTACAATCGATGCCCTTTTCAAAGACCCAAATCCGTGTCCTTTTAACTTACTTTTCATCATTCCGACTGTGATGGCAGCATGTGTGAAACTTCATGGTTTGGAACTTCATAGCTTTAGAGGACTCTATTATAAGATTGGGGGGGGGACAAAAATGTATATGTCTACCATAGACAAAACAACCATGGTTCTATTTTGATAGAAACAATGGTCTAAGGGCCACTTCACGCATTAGTCAAGAGCCGTGACCATGAAATTGTGAGAGCCCAAAAGAAGTGTTCAAAGGCTCTCCCAAGACACTTCCAAATCATGTAGTGTGGTCACAGGCTCTCAAGTGCAATGTGAAGTCATATGTGATTGGGCCCTCAACCAAAAGCTACTTCAATGAATTTCTATTCACGTGGGATCCTTACACATGATAGAATATAATAAATCGACAATTGTGAGATTTTGGAGTGCCATGGTCTCATGGTTTTGTGTTAAGCCTACCTCCAAGAAGTGATTTTTGAAAATAATCCAAGTGACCCTAAAACACTATCCATTTGATGCCATCTAGGAATCCATGTAGACTTTACATGCATCTAGCATTTACTTCCGTTGTTGGTCTATCAAGGGTAGTATGAAGCGAACTTGGACCGGCTCCACCTTTTCCACCAATGAGAATGTTTGAAGGCAATGGTCACGGCCCCCTTAGTCTTGTGTGTGAAGTGGTCCTAAGTGTTAATCTTAAGCTTGGTTGGTTTTGATTATATGTTTGCAAGTTCATTATAGGATATTACAGTGGAAATTTGACCACCCTACATCAATTCGGCACCCTTTGTTATACACTCCAACCTCCTTAATATCACGCATGTGGAAACCAAAGTGCACATAATAATAAGGAGGTATGCAGTGTTAACATAGATATGTCATAATAGAAAATTAGTGTAGTGTTTGACATTATGGAATAGCACAAAGTCAACATTACAATAATGACCAATAAGGACAATGATGAGAGCGCGTGGCTTGAGTTCTTTGGTAGGTTACTTTAATGTCAAAACTTGTGATATATGGGAGGGAGATTTGAACCGAGACCATCCGTTCCCTAGGGTTTAATGATACAAGAGAGGGAATGACATCAAGGAAGGTGATATTATGGAGGTGAGGGTGTAGAATGTACTTTAACATATTCAATTGGAGATTGATACATAAATTATTCTCGATGGCAACATCAATTTGAGTATAATGATCCATCCTATTCTAAGGTTAAATTTACTGCCGTGTTTTGTAACTATCCATTAATGTGAACATTTTGAGAAGGCATCAACAACACTCATTGATTGGAAAGAGTTGTGTCACAAATATCTTCAAAGCATTCCAACACTCACAACTTAGGGCCACTTCACACTATGGCCAAAGGTTGAGAGGCCGTCGATTTCCACCAATCAGATTGCAAGAAGCCAAGAATTCGGCCTCTCGACCCTTCACATTAAAGGCCAAAGTCCAAAGGCCGTCACTCTCCAAATGCCTACATGGCAATACTCTTTGACCAAGGCGATGGACTCTCGAAGGACGTTTGGGTCGGATAGGAATGGAAACCCAAATTATGGTCGAGAGGCTGTCGATTTTTTTTCATTAAAAAAAAAAGCTGACAAGATCTTGGGCATGAGATTGGAGGGGCTTTTATGAGCACGAAATAAAGTGGGATGTCCTTCTTCATTTGGACTTTGGGCTTGGCCTTCGGAGGCTTCACACTATGGCCGTCCAAGTCGAGAGGTTGTGGGAGTTCATGGCCAAAGATTTGGACTTTGGGCTTGGCCTTTGGAGGCTTCACAACATGCCCGGCCGAAGGCTCGAATTCCTATATTTTATTGGCTATTTTCAACCCATTTCTTTGGACTCTCAACAAAGTTTGGCCATTCAATCCCACGGCCTCTCGACTTGGACGGCCATAGTGCGAAGCGGCCCTCAATGTGGTTTTCCACATAGTGTACCAAGGCAATCTAGACCTTGAATTGCAACACTTCAACATCAATGGATCTACCGTATTCACTAAATATAGATCACTCTAAATACCCAAATTCACCAAAGATTTGGGAATAGGTACAATTACCTTATGCCCCCTTCCCACTTGACTTTAGTTAAGCCTAAAAGTTGGTTCTAAAAACACGGCCTTCACACCATCGACACTATCCAGTCCCGAGCCTAGTTGGCAAATGATGTGGCATGGTTTAAAAGTGGAGGTTTTAAGCCTCAAGCACCAACCCTCCCATCGGTACTTAGACATGAGGCAAGAATGTAGGACCTTTAAAAGTGTCGCCTCCAGCCCTTGTGATTGGTTGCTTTTAGTCTTAGCTATGAGGGCATGAGGAGCTTCATTAACAAAAACCGATGGTAAGATAGATGAGTAGTAAGGCATTTGGGGATGGGACAAAAACTATCCAACATTCATTGCTTGATAGATAAAACAATGAACATGTGTGAAAACTACTTAACTATAACCTACTTAAAAATCTCCGGAGCAAGTTCTTGTAGGTGCACTGGGATAGCCGGATGCTTCTGCTATAACCGAAAGAGCTTTACCTGGGTTTTAGGAAAGACTTTGGTTATTTTGTAAAGTCAGGTGGGGAAGGGGGCAATATCTACCTCGAAACCAAAGAAACCAGATGCAACATAACCTAGAAGTCAGCAAAAATGGACCTCTTACATACTCAAGGTTCTCCAAAATGCCAGGATGGGGTACATCTCAGAGGAACCCACATTGGACAGCCAGAATGTCAGCAGTGGGGTTCGAACCCACGCCCCCTTACGAAGACCAGAACTTGAGTCTGGCGCCTTAGACCACTCGGCCATGCTGACGATCTGTATTAAATTTCCCAAATCATCCGTAGCTATTCCAAAAATATATACACCTGGGTAAATTGGTGTGCGAGGAGCAATACTTTTATAGATCATCTTTGCCGCCACTCAATTTGAATTCTGGACATGAGCTCCGACGTTTGCCACAAATCATCCAACAGATCGGGCTGCCAAGGTAAAATGCAGCATCTTGTGTTCATCATCGGCGGCATGTTGACAGCGTTGCAAATCATGAGCCATTTCGAGATTGTTGGAAATAGGAGGGGAAGAAGGGAGTATATAAGTAATATCGACTAGGTTGGCGTTTGAGTGATGTCTGTGCTCGGACGTTGGCGAAGTAGATATCGAGCTAGGGTTTGGCAGACAGGGATTGGTGTTTTTTGCGGCAGTGTGCAGATCACGGACCATTGACAGGTTGGGTGTTGCAAAGAGAAGGAGAATTAGGAATGCGTAAGTGGTGAGTGGGCCATTTGAGTGATGTCTTTGCTGTGAGTATTGATCGAGTTGACGTCGACCTAGGGTTTGGCAGACAGGGGAAGGTGCTGGGGGGCTTCGATTGGTGCGTCTTGCGATTGTGTTCAAATCACGAAGCATTGACAGGTTTCTTGTTGTAAAATTTTAGGAGAACTAAGAATGTGTACTTAAATGGTGGGTGGGTCATGTGAGAGATGTCTCCGCTCGGATGATTGGCGGAGTGGATGTCGCACTAGGGTTTGGGCAGACGGGGGGGAGGTGTGAGGCGAGTTTCGATAGCGTGTTTTGCGATTGTGTGCATATCACGAGCCACTGACAGGTCGCTTGTTGCAAATTTGAGGAGAATTAGGAATGTGGAAGTGGTGAGTGGGTCATGTGAGTGACGTCTCTGCTGAGATGATCGGTGAAGTTGATATCGAGCTAGGGTTTGGCATATACAGGAGGAGGTGTAGGCGGGGTTTCGATTGGTGTGTCTTGTGAGAGTGTGCAAATCACGAACCATTCACAGGCTGCTTGTTGCAAATAGGAGATATAGGAGTGTGTAAGTGGTGAGTGGGTCATTTGAATGATGTCTGTGCTGGGATGGTTGGTGGAGCTTATACGGAGCTAGGGTTTTGTAGGAGAATCGCATTATTGGTGGCGACAGTGCTGGAAATTCAGATAGGGATTGTAATTGTGAGCCACTGAGATGTTGGAGGTAGCAGGAGAGTTTTGGACTTTACAAGTGTGTGGGAGACTTGAGGTTTATCAGTGGTGGTCTCGAGTGATGCGGATGTTGAGCTAGGATTTGGGTAGGGAGGTAGGTCCACGAGCAATTTTTAATTTTTGTTTTTGGATTTAGTGTGAATCGGATGCAGGGGAGGAGCTTGAGGTAAGAGGATTTATGTGCTCTGGAGCTGGATAGGGGGAAAAGGAAAAGGAAAAGGACCGGCAGTGTTGACGAGGCAGATTTTTGCGGAGATTTTAACTTTGTACCACTCTCCATGTGTGGATGTATAAGCTTCCCTTCATGCAAGGTGTTTCTGGTGCCTTTGCGAGGCCCATATCTGGTAAAAACTTGAAGAGACAACTCAATGAAGGGTTGTTGATCTGTTTTCGTTGACAATCAGCTCCGTGCTTGTGTAAATCTTGCATTCTGGAGTCCTCAGCAAACTTGTTAGTTCAAGTTAGTTAGCGTTGTTCACTCCATTGCTTGGGCTTTTGCAGGGCTTGAAAGAAGGAGAGACATGGATTGGGCGTGGAAGCTTTGAAGCGTCTGCTAGAGCACAATTGATGTGCAGCAGGCGTCAAGCGCTCATCCGATTTTCTGAAACCAGTCTTCGATTAGAGTGTCATGGCTGCAACCCCCTCTATTTTGTTATTTGTCATTCCAAAGGCTTCCATGCAACACAGGTATATATCTTGTTGTCTTTGACAGAGATTGAATGTATCCACTGACTATTGGGATGTTAAAGAAACCCTATGCCTGTGCAGAGAATTAATTGCATTGAGGTTTAAGGCTTAGAGTTGTACTATGTCAGAATCTGCTGTTTGACACTAGACCTACACATCTTGATGCAGACAACACCAGCTTCTCAACTCTATCAGTTGCGGAAAGGGGAGGCAGTGCACCTCACGGATGGGGATCAGTTTTACTTTATGGCCATGGAATGTCTACTTACAGTTGTTGTCACGCAATGTGACACAGGGCGAAATACAAAGCAATCATCACAATCACCTATAGTGGGAGGTACCACTATCATGAATGAGCACATGGCTGGAAAGTTTGAACCTGATATGGACCAATTTGTTGGGGAGCTTCGCCCCAACCCAGAAGATAAAATTGCTGATCAGTGTTTGTCTGAAAGAATAGATGATGATCAAGCATCAGCTCAATGTGGTATATCAGACTTCCAGACTCCCTGCCCGAAGACTGGACCTTTTTTGGGCACGAGTTATGCAGAGCGCCCTGTAGTGGATATCAATTTGTCACTTTCCGACTTGCCAGGAGATGAAATAAAGGGAATGTCTACTATGAATAGTTATCCATGTACAAAAAAACTTGGGGAAGTTGAAGGTCACTGTGAAGTTGATGACTGCAATATTCTGGACAGTGCCATTTGCAAACCACTTTGTGAAGGTGTTCCTGTTTTGGGTGTAGAGGTATGTGCACCATGCCCAATGGAAACTGCTACAGATTTAGAAGATGTAGCTCAGCCCTCATCAAATGAGGGGTGGAACCCCATAATTGAGGATCATCAGCCTGAAGCAATGGAAAAGGTGGGAGAGGCAATGGTTGAGTGTGAAGATATGTATGGTTTATATCGTGCCTCCTCACCACATGAGGTGTGCAACCCTGTAATTCAGGATCATCAGCCTGAAACAAAGGAACAGATGGGAGAGGTGAGGGTTCATTGTGAAGCTTTGGATGATGTATGGTGTGCCTCCTCATCACATGAGGTGTGCAACCGTATAATTCATCATCATCAGCCTATAGCAGAGGAACAGGTGGAAGGGGTGATGGTTGATTGTGTACCTTTGGGTGATGTAGGGCGTGCCTCCTCACTACATGAGGTGTGCAGCTCTGTATTTCAGGATCATCAGCTTAAAGCAAAGGAACAGGTGGAAGAGGTGATGATTGATTGTGAAGTTCTGTCAAGGTGGAAGGATGAAATTGAACCTGCCGGAGTTGCAAGTCATTATTCTGAGCCTGAACATAAAATCACTCATGCTAGCTCTTTAAGCAAAAATTCAGCTTCAGATCCAGCCCAAGCTGACAAAGGAAGTGGGTCAATATCTACATTGAATGATTCCAGGAATGGAATGAACAGAACTGAAGATTCAAAGGAGCATCTTGAGGAACCACAAAAGGTCAATGTTACAATTGATGTACATGACTCAGTACAATGTGCAAGTGAAGATCTGTGGCCTCTAGGACCTGTTGATGGTATGGGGCCAGTCATCGCGTCTTTGAGTGGTTATGAAGGCCTGGACAGGAGTCATCTTGTTAAGCTGATAAATACCACTGGAGCTTCATTTACAGGAGATCTCACTCAGTTCAACACACATCTGGTGAGTAATCTCTTTGAGAATGGTGAATATCCAGTCTTTCTCATCACAACCCAAATATTGTGAATACTAGAGGAGATGACCTGTGAGTACTTCTGAGTTTGTGCTGCTGTTATGCTGCAGGTCTGCTGGAAGTTTATGGGTAAGAAGTTTGATCGTGCTATGAAACTCCACACGGTGGTTGTTAATCACCATTGGTTTGAAGACTCTTTACGGGCAGGCAGGAGACTCCCTGAAGAGCCATACAAGCTTCAAAGGTACACTGAAAGGGAGGGTGGATGTTTAATTTGCATAAAGTTTAGATGATGACTTTTGACAGAACTTGTGCAAAAATAAACTGTGCAATATACTCATTGTTTAGGGTGGAATGGAAGTTGGTTTTACCTTTTCAATCCTTTAGCTACTTGAAATGAGGTTTTCTTCAGTTGAACTTTATTCCTTGCCCAAAACAACCCCTTTAATCTAACAGCCAAGATCTTGTCAATGTTTGATTTTTTTATGAAAAAAAATCAACAGCCTCTTGACCATAGTTTGGGTTTCCATTCCCGTCCGACCCAATCTTCCTTCGAGAGTCTGTTGCCTTGGTCAAAAAGTAGGCATTTTGGAGAGCGACGGGCTTTGGACTTTGGCCTCTAGTGTGAAGGGTCGAGAGGCCGAATTCTTGGCTTCTTGCAATCTGATTGGTGGAAATCGACGGCCTCTCAACCTTTGGCCATATTGTGAAGTGGCCCTTAACTTTAAAAAGAAACTTAGCTAAGGTAAAGAACTCTAGTTCTGTGAGGCAAGGGGGAGGTTTCAAAGCAGAGAGGAGGGAGCATGTGGGCATTCATTGGTTTTCATGTTGTTTGCTCTCAAGTTTCCTCTCCATAGCTCATGGTTGGGTGGTTTGTGCCACATAAACTCCTCTATACAATATTCTTATACTAGCAGACCTCTCCACTTTGAACCTTTTCAGGGATCAAGTATTTAGTTGGACTACAAATCTTTCAGACCTTAATTATAATGTTGGAATAACTAGATTCTGTGGGAAGTGCAGTGGTGAGGATGTGGGGCCTTTGCGGTGGAAAGGACCTTCCACACTCCTTGTAGCAGAAAGAGCTGAAACATCCAGCAGAGCAGGGATTGCAAAAGATCACCCTCCCTTCTTCTCAGATGGCATTGAGGATGAGATACAGGATATTATCAACCCTCAATTGAAGCACATGGCAACCTCATCAAATTTTCGAAGTGCTCCTCAGGATGAGGTACATGATGCCTACAGAAGTTCCTGGTATAGATTTTACAATGATGTGTTTTATATGGTACCTCAAGTGATGGTGAGATGATGAGGTTTGAAATGAATTGGCAGGGGAACTTTGGCAGGGACAAGGAAGGCCAGCAATTGCATCATACCCAGGGAGTGAAAACAGAGTCTGCTGAAGCAGGGTCTAGACATGTTGGAGGCAGGAAATTGCGGAATGTGGATAAAAGTATGAAGTGTCCCACTATTCTTGTGAGGGAAGATTTGGTTGGAAAGGATATGTCAGCTTATGGGTCATCCAGTAGGAGAACAGAACAATCTCATCGGAAAAGAGTTGGAGAGATTGGTGTACATATATCTGAACCCAGCCCGCTTAAGAGAGTCAGAAGGTTAAGGAAAGTGGGAGAGACTGTTGACATTAATGACAATGAGCTGGAAAGAGCAAGGCCAGGACACTTATTGGAAAGCACTGCAGATTATAACCAAGGCACCAACACAGCTGGATGTTTGCCTCAAGAAGGGAGGCATCAGACAGATGCTCGGATTTTTATAGACCTGAGTGATGATGTTGACAAATTGCAAGATGCTGGTTTAATGGGCCTTCGGGCTGTGAGCTCCAAAGGAAAAAGTTGTGAGACAACAGAGGATGCTGATGGCAAGAGGATGAAGGGCAGATGTTCACAAAGCTCCCAAGCCTCGCAATCAGAGAAAGAGATTGCATGCGCTATTTGCTTAGTTGATGCAAAATGCCCTATTGAAGGTCTCCTGCAATGTGGTCATATCTTCTGCTTCAAGTGTATATTCACATGGATTGTCCAACCGGTACTCGTCACTTTCTGGATTTGCATTGATTCTTGTTGTGTTCTAGGTGCTGTTCAATGTAGCTACATATGTTAGTTTTTAGCATGCTTAGGGCTTTGTTTGCATTTGCTGTTAATGACATATGATGTGGATAATGACAGGTAAAAAGACCAAATTGCCCACTTTGCAAAGGAGCATGTGAGTTTATAACAAGACGTGAGTGGGACCAGGCAGGTGCCCTACAAGAAACTGTGGTGGTTGTAGGTAAGTTGGAAAGTAACACAGGTGCAAGACATTCAAGAACAGTTGTAATGGTGAGTATTCTGGTCACTCTGCTAATTCATTGACATTGCACAAATCTCATTTGTTACATTTTCATTGCTAATTTCAGATTGTTCCTTTCTAGGTTTTACAAGCTGTGAGGTTTCTTATTTCAAATATATGTGGAGTTTCTGCTTTGGGTGGTTGTATTCTTCACATGCATTTTACTCCATGGTCTCAGTGCATTTGATATAGTCTTGTGGAGACTTCCACTGAGTGGTGACAAGTTTGATTCTGTTCTCAACACATCACATTTATGAGCAACTCTGGATACTTGCAGGATGCTGTCTGCATTCAGTGTGGGAATAGCGACTCAGAATCCTTGTTGCTGAGGTGTGGAACTTGTGGGGAGCGAGCTTGCCATACTTTCTGTATGGATCCTCCTGCCCCGCCACCATGGTACTGCCCTGGATGTGCCGACGGCCATCAAAGGTTTGTGCTCTTTCAAAGTAACCTCAGATGTTTTCAAGGATGAGAGTTGTTTTTGGGGGTTCTTCTTCTATGGAGCAGTTATTGCTGTTAGACCACATCTGTAAGGTTATGTTTTGCATTGAACTTAGAGAGTCCTACCCAGATGCTATAGAGCTACTCAAAATAGTTTTAGTGCACCACTATGTCCTGGATATTTGACTTGTTGGTCTATTAACATTGGTTTAGTTTGCACATTCTTATTGTCCTCTTTGCAGGTTACTAGTAGTGGTTGCTATGTGTGAGCTTCTCAGATTGTAAGTGCTGCAAGTTGGTAGTTGATTTGGTTCACCCTCTAATTATGCTGTTCTGGTGGCAGAGAATCCATGAGATTGGCTTGGAACCACTCCCTTCCTGGATCTTCCACAGGGGCCAACCACTGGTCTGATCAAGAGAGAAGGCCAGTCCGAAGGTCATCATCTCGGACACACCGGACACCCCAGCCCTATGGATTCCGACCACCTCGACCACCTTCTATGTATAGGCCATCTCTACATAGAGAGGTGATGGAGAGCATGGGGCCTGTACGCAGGAGAGCTGTTGTAGGCCAAGATTCCCTTTCTACATGGCTCAACAGGACATCAGATGTGGAGTGAACTCCTTGTTGCCTTTAATGGCTAGTGGTGAGGTTCCATCTAGTGATGTGTGCTGCTGCTCTTTGTCTAAATGCGATCCACCTCAGAATCTCTGTTGGCGGAAATGACTTAGATAGTCTAGTCAAGTTGGTGAGGTTTTCTGGAAGTTAATTCTTCTTTGCTAACTAGCAGCACCTGATCTTTCCATTCCATTATGAGGCAGTTACATCCAGCCTTGCTAGAAAAAGGACGATGAAGTCAACTGAGCGTTGACTGTCCTCATTAGCTTGTGGTTGCAGGATGTGAGTTCCAGTAGAGTTTCATACTATACTTAAGTGCATACATATATGCTAACTCTGATATAGGTGGCTGAATTAGATCTAGCATGTAGTAAAGATGAGGTTGATGATCATGTATGCATTAAAATTGGTGCTCATGAATCATATGATAATGTTATGATGGAGAATGTACCCTCCTTAGTGCTTGTGAAGGATCCAGACTGGAATCCTCTAAGCAACTAGATAATGCAAGAATGTCGTATGCAAAGGATCATCCAATTGTATGTCAGAAATGTAGTAGGAAAATGTGATGTGTGTACAGTCCCTCAGTTGGCTTCAATCTTATACATTTACTGTTCACAACAATAAAGTCATCCTGAAATGTAATGGCCGGGGAGGCTGTAAAGATCTGGGTGTACTAATCTTTGTATGAGCTTATCCCTGCTCAATGTTTGTGTGGGGGTTTGCACCTGAGGTGCCTTGCGGATCATTGATCTACCTATTTGTGAAGGGTCAGATCTGGATTGATGACGTTATGCCAATGTATGGGTTGTGATGCATGACTTGGTGAACATTGTTTGCATGAGGATGAAAGAGTGAGATGAAATCCTTCCAGCCACTTGACTTCTTGGTTGGTGGGGTCCTCCTTATAGCTGATGGGCGAGTCCTTAATTATCGGACCCATTATAGATTGGCCATTGGCTAAGGTTTAAAGTTTAGTGAGCCTAATACTTAGTGTTACATAAGTAATGCTACCCCCTGTATTTGTGAAAGAGTCTATTTGTAAAGTAGTCTGTGGCCACGACAATGTATCTATGACATTGGCGGTGAGTTTAAGTGGGCCCAGCATGTTCATTCCTACTCATGCAAATGGCTCAATGACTGGAATGGGCTTCATGACATGCATGCTTGCCTCCCTAGGATAGGTCTTCACCATGCACACTTCGTATTTGTTGCAGAATTTGGTGACATCAGTGACCATACCCAACCAGTGATAACTACCATGCATGTGCTCCAAGGTTTGTTTGATCTTAAAGTGTAAGTGTCTTGTGAATCAAGACACATGCAAGAGGGTTAGAATCTTGGGTAGTGCATCTCTGGTGGGGACCTCCAAGAATTGTGGTTGGCCATGTACATGTCACCGACAGATGAGCTTCTTGTTCAATCCCAGGTGGCTGGGGCGGTGTTAGTTCAACTTCTTCGCTACTGCGTTGCTCATGTTGGGTGGTTCTTTGCCTATACAACATGTGTATATCAGGGCTTCATAGTGTTTGCTCCGTCTTGAGCTACACATGGTCAAGGCAAGCATCCTCATTAGTAATCCAGAGGAATTGGAGTGTTAGCATTTTGAGGTCTTCATTTCTAAATCTTGGCAAGGATCAAGAAGATAATATGCATGTTCTTTGATTAGCCACAATTTCTAGCTATGGTATAGATTCAATGGACAGAATTAGTGTTGAGGAGTCATTGGTTTTTGAACGCTGCTAGGGTGGCCTCACAGTTGCGCCTGTGGAAGCCTCCCTGTCCACACTCCTCGGTCAATAAAGTGTTGATTCACATCATCATATGTGCTATAGGGCTTTGCCATGACACTCTTCATCCTGGTTAATGCGTCTATGTTACCATTCAACTTCCCTGGCTTGTACATGATTTCAAATTCATATTCTTGAAGGGTAAGGGTCCGCCTTGCTAACATGCGGGACAAATCTTTGATTGGTTGGAGGGTTTTTAGGGGGCGTGGTCCATTTGTATTGTGAATTGCGCGCCATGAATGGCCTAAAATGCTTAATCACAAATATAATGACATGTCCCTCTTTGTCAGTCACATGGTATGTTCTTCTGGACCTTGGACATTGTGCATGAGGCACAAGTCACCACGTGTTTCTTCCTTGTCAATCTTTTGGTTGAGGATGGTAGTCACGACACCTCTTGATGCGTTCATTTGTAGGAGGAATGATTGACCAAACCTTGGATGTATGTTAGAGTAGGCTGATATGACCTATGCACTACCTCCAACGTGTAGGGTCCAGGGTATAATTAGCGTACTGAGTATAGATTAGGTATGCCTATATTGAGTAGGTAGTAGACTACGCCGTATGACGGTTGTGCCCATAACTGCATTCATTACGATATATATATATATATATGGTTCTGTGCCCGATCACGGGCATCAGTAGTTATCACCATATCTTATTCTATCTATTGCTTATTCAATACAGACTCTCATAGTCTTAACATGTTATCAGTCACGATTGCTCATACACCAATGTAGACACAACTTCTTACTTTTCTCTCTCTAATCTAACAAAGCTCCGGCGCTCTGGTTTCGGCGATTCATCTTTGATAGTTTTCGAAACACCTTCTTCTTAGTAGCACTTATGCACATTTGTAGATAGCTTTGCCGATACATTTTTTCTCTCTCTCTATTTAAACAACATTCCTACCGCATTTGCTATCTACATCGGACAACGCCCTTCTCTCCGCTCTAACAAACATTCATTGTCGCAACTGTTATCTGCATTAGGCAACACTTCCTTTCTCTACTTCAGTAGCATGCTTACCGCCGCTCCTTCTCATCTTGACAAGCGCCCCTACTCATCATCTTAGCAACTCCAGTTTACTACTCTGATGGTGCATCGACCACTGATTTGCTAAGCATTCACTCCCCATTCTGATTTGCTTTTTTTCTTCTTGAAATCTCTTTTGCTTGCATATCAACATGTCACTCTAAGTCTGCACTTTATTATTATTAGCAATTTTCTCTTAAAATACCTCAAGTTAATTTCTTTGTGCATATACATATTTTGAAGTTGTTCTTATCAATATGTAGATATTCTTTTACCCTGTATATACTCTCTTATCCCCTTCATCTTTCATCCTAAGAGATTGTAGTACCCCTGCCACCAAAGTACTTATCCTAAGTATACTCTTATCTCTGTATTGTTACATCCCTGTTAACCTGCTACATCTTCTACGAGACTATTGCTGATTTTTGAAGGCATTCCCTTGTAGAATTATACTTACATTCTTTTAACTTTTAGTTGGAATCCAACACTAGTATATGTTTGAATCGATGTAGTATTTTCTGGAAAACCAGACTTATATTTTCTTCTTTATGATGCTTTTAAACAGAAAACAAGGGCCTTTCCTTTGTTCAGAAAGGATTACAACCATGTTTACTCAGAAAACTCCAATTGATACTCGTCTTCAACCCCTCTTATCTAGTCCACTTACAACTGATGGTACTAACTTTTTGGAATGGATTAATGATGCAAAAGTGGTTTTAGCCACTGAAGGTTTGACTGACTACTTATCTACGGAGACTGTGGAGGGACTCCTTGATGTTATGAAATGGCAGACCCTGCTCATCATCCGCAGACACCTTGATCCTTCCCTACGACAACAATACATTCAGATTGATGACCCTGCTGACATGTGGGCCCAACTACAAGCTAGATTTCATCATGAACAAACCATCTTTCTGCCGCAAGCCATAAATGACTGGATCAATCTGCGGGTACTAGATTTCTCGGATTTCTTATCCTTCAACTCGGAGCTGCACCGTATTACAACCCAACTCAGATTGTGCGGCGAGCAAGTTACCGAGTCCCAACTGATAGATAAGACTCTTTTAACCTTTCCTCCTGCCACTACAATTCTTGCACAGCAATATAGGAACATGAAGTTCAAAAAGCATAATCAACTAAAATCACACCTGCTCCTCGCAGAGAAACATCATCAGATCTTACTTAAAAATGTTGAATCTAGACATGCCCGGGAAATTCATGCTACAATTTTCTCTGTCCCACTTGCTGCTCACCTTTCAGAGGCCTCGCGTCGCTCACCTAAAGGATTCAAGCGCCGGCCACCTTTTAAGCAACCTAAATTTATGTCCCGGGATTAGAAACTAAGGTATGTTCCATGGAAACATTACCCACAAAGGTAGTCATCTTCCTCTTCGTCTACCTGTCATAAATGTGGTAGAAAAGGTCATTTTGCTCGTGACTGCCAAACCTCAACTTATGTAGTTGAGATGTATAGAGAGTTACAAAAACTCCGAGGGAAGAACAGAGAATCACATGTTGTCTTCATTCCCTCTCCGTCAAATACAAACGTTGAAAATTTTATGGTATTAAAGATTCCAATAACCCAAAGTTCAAAGGTCGCTCTCCTAGACAACACCTCAACTCACATAATATTGAGAAGTCTAGAATTTTTCTCTTTTCTAGCAGGTACTATAAAGTGGAATACTTGTCAAGTCACCACTATAGCTGGTCGAAATAATTTAACCTTTTAAGAAAGAGAGGCAACAATTTTATTGCCTGGAAATTTTAGCATAAAATGCAAGGGAGCCATGTATATCCCTAATGCCCCCCGGAGCCTGATCAGCTATCGGAACCTAAGGGCAAATGAAATCTACATCTTTATAGTATTAGAGAAAGATGAAGATGCGCTGGAACTGAGGCAAGGTAATATGATACTTGCCACCGCATATGTGGGAGTCGACGGCCTGTATAAGATTGCTATCAAAACAATTAGCCCCTTCTTGCTACAAGATGAGGAAGAAGTTGGATATGATGTACGGGAGAGAGGTCCTGGTACGAGAGCCCCCAACCTAGTCCAAAAAAATATAAACCTATAACTGATGGCGTCTGTCCTCTCAGATATATGGCATAAAAGGCTTGGGCACCTTTGTACCATAATATTTAGGAGGATGATTCCCCTACTAGTTGGTCACAATTTGATTGAAGCTGCAGCAAGCCAGACAACACCATGTGAAGCTTGCATCCAAGGAGAGCTAATCAAGAGACCGTCCAAGTGGTAACTTCTCACCGAATTGCCTCCACCTCTACATCGACTCCAAGGTGACATTTGTGGGCCGATCAACCCTCCTTCATGTTTATTTCATTATTTCCTTGTACTTGTAGATGCATCTGGGAGCCATTTGGAAGTAGCCTTATTGACCACCTGAAACCTTGTATTTTCCCGCATATTGGCAATATTGCTACGCTATAAAAATCATTTCATAGATCACCCTGTCAAATTTTTACGCATGGACAATGCTTTAGAGTTTAGGTCTTATGCATTTGAAGACTATTGTACCGCTTCAGGTATATCTCTCACATATTATGCACCCTATGAACACTATCAAAACGGCTTAGCCAAAGCTTTTATTAAAAAGCTTCAGTTAGTATCCCAACCCCTTCTCTTTTATACAAAACTATCTGACTCATTCTGGGGGCATGTTGTCCTGCATGCTGCAGCCCTCTTACGACTCAGACCTACCCTCTTAAACCACCAAACATCATTTGAACTTCTGGCCGGCTAGCCGCCCAATATATCCCATTTACGAGTGTTTGGCTGTCAGGTTTAGATACTTGTTCCTGAACTACAACGTAAAACCATAGGACTTCATAGACACGAGGCCATCTATCTCGGTTATGACTCTCCCAACATTATCCGTTATATGATACCAGCCACTAGAATTATCCTAAAAGCCAAGTTCGCAAACTGCAAATTTATCGAAACTATTTTTTCCACCCTGCCTCCTAATTCCTCACCTACACATGCACCCCTCACATTTACAGCTCTGGAAACCTTAACCCTGAACCCGGATCCGCGAACCTCCATCGCTGACACTGAAGTTACTAAGCTGCTCAATCTGAAAGACCTAGCAGATCAGCTCCCTGATGGCTTCTACTCGGGACCCTGTATTTTTCGCAACCCCCTGCTTGGTACTGGGAATACCTTTCCCCCAGAAACAATCAGGATCCACTTCCTTTTGCCCTCCCAAAACCCGACAGGCAACCTCTGCAACTCCTCATGTCTTCACCACCGACATCGCCCTCGAGCCACTTTCTCTTGATGTGGTGCTTTTGGGCACCCCCCCTCCGAGGGAGCCTAAAAGTACCGCACAAGCCCTTCGGTGAGGGTGGCCTGCCTTAGCAGGTGCCCGAGCCGAACCCAAATGTTATGATTTTTTATAAGTATTTAGATTTGTGGAGGGATTTGTTAATCGCGTCGTGTCCTTTCAGTAGGTAGTGCCTAGATTAATAAGTGCTTAAGAGAATTATTTATTTTTTCTAACCTAATGCCTAATCTATCCTAGTCTACGCGCAGACGCACCAACCTTGGAATCAAGGCAACCTAACCCTAACGAATAAAATAACCTTACCTTTTACCTTGGCCACCTCTAATTCTTTACTTGTTATAAATTAAATTCTCTAAACGGGGGGACCTTGATTAAATCCCACCCTCTCAACCTTCCTTCTTAATTTAGGGTTGATTAAACAAAACCTATATCATTAAGTTCATATATTATGGCATCACCGCCTACCTGTTTGGTGTACGCCCTAACCCGAACCCTTCAAGGCCCTGTGCGGGTCTCTTGAAGGTTGATTGACACTTATACCTTCCGATCTTTGCCACCGGAGGGGGTAGTATCAACCTTTTGAGTTAAGTTTCCGGTTGGTTTTTGCCCACGGGGGTTGTACAAATTATGTTGGTTATTAATTAGTTTAAAACGGTTTTGACCACGAAACTCAACTTGATGGGACCGGGGAATAGGGCAACCTGTGTGTTCAACCTGTTGCACAATCTTCAAAGGTTGGGGCCATCACCTCCAACCCTTGGGACCAACAACATGATAATGAATTCGTGGGCCATTAACCCCACCTTTCCATCAACAACATTTAGAGTGGTCGTGTCGGTGATTAATTCGACTTCACCACATACGAAACTTTCTAATGAATGTAGCTACTACCACAAAACATACCAAGGGGCCCGAAGACAATGGTGTTGGGTACTCCCTTGGCGGTCAAGTGGTCAAGCCACTGGACCTTACGAGATAGGTGAGTGGGGTTAGAGATGCATACCTTAGCCGCGCTCCCTCCAACACTAAATGGAAGGCTATGGTTAGTTAATTTACCTCAATTCTCCTCGGTTGATTTGGGCTCGATGTAGGCCGAGCAGCTACCTCCTTCCTTGCTCCACTTCCCGGGCGTCGACCTTCCCTCCTTTTTTGTAACTAGTTTGATAGTAAAACGTACCTTAGTTAATAATTAAACTATAAAGTATTTCTTTGCACTGTAATTTAGGCCTAAGCATAATATATTTACTTAGTGCACATAATTATCTTTCCAATGATGTAAAAATCACCTTAATCGGATATGAAATACAAAAGTTATGAGGGTTGGAAGTGCGAGGTCGATTCAACCGATCCTTCCAACCTACCTATCTAACTTCTAACTTCAAAAATTCATAGTGAATTCATTACGACTTGGATCTAGGCTTTCCTTATACCATTGGAAAGTTATTAACAAGTTCTAACTAGGAAAATTATGACATCAGCAGGTTAAGCCAATACAAATTCAGCAGACTCCTTGTAACATAGCAGTCAACCAGGAAGTCTTAAACTATGTATCTCGTCTTCAACAATTTCTATCTAATTCAATTCTTATTCAAATGAAACGTTCTATATAGTCATGGAAAGATATTAAAAAGATCTATTTGATAAAAATATGTGATTAACAAGTTAAGCCAAAGTGAATTCAGCAGACCCTCTGTAATGCAGCAGTCAACAAAGAATTCTCACACTATGTATCCCGTCTTCAAAAATTCATATCTAATTCAAATCATGCTCAAATCAAACGTTCTAAGCAATTTTGGAAAGCTAGACAAAAGTTCTTTTTGGGAAAAATATAACTTTTTAGAATTAACATTTTGATTGGGCTGGCAGGTCTGATCCAGCAGCCGCTACCCACATGACCACCCAGTTTTTCTTCTCCATCTTTGAAAATTCATAACTAATTGTCATCTTGACCAAATCACAAATGGGAAATGGCTATAGATAGCTATAGGAAATCTCTCTAAGAGAAAAATAATAAGTATTTTTTTCTAGCTTCTGAACTAAGCCTTCAGGACATTGGCAGCTGAGGTCTACAATACCTTTATTCGAAATTCTACAATCCAACCTACCTCTACAAAAGAAAGGAAGAATTTTGTTGGTATGTTAATAAAAACGCATTCTAACTAGGAGAGAAAGTAGAGGAGTTTCTCAAGCCCTTCTCTTAGGCCATTGAGAATGGATGCTAAAAGAATTTTTCCTAACTACCTTGAAGCAGGGCTCCGCCCAAATATTAGAAGAAGAGAGGGGAGTTGTCCATTGAGCTAGGGCTTCTCCCACTAATCAACAACTAGAGGGAGTTTTCAAGGTGGAAGGAGGGGGTTTTTAAACCCTTTCACAAAAGGGTTGGACCCCTCCGCCACCGGTGCCATTTTTCGACCTCCTCCCGAAATTTTGGCTTCGGGTTTTTCCGGTCGAGGTTGCCACCCCGTCGCCGAGGTGGCTCCAACGGGAATCTTCCAAATTCGTTCTAATTTTTTATAGCAAATTGACAAGGGGGCAAGTGGCCCCCTTGCTATTTTCCTTCAAAGTCTTCGCGCTAATTTTCCTCTCACGCCGAGCACCTCCACTTGTCTTGCGTGACCCACACTAAGTACTAAACTAACCCTTGCCTAGTTAGCTCTACTAATTTAGTCCTCTTAGCTAGTTGCTTTCACTAACTACGTTTTTTTCCCGCTAACTAGGTCTTGCCTAGATAGCTATTTTTTCCTAACTTAGCTAATTTCTATCTCTAGTTAGTTTTCATTTTTACTAACTCTACCTAAAACTAGATTTTTCCCTTCATGGGTGAAGGTCCGAAGTCCTCGGTAATTTTCCTTCCCCTTTTTGAACTAAACGCTAAATGAACTAATTTTTCTCTTAATTCGCTATCAATCCTAACTTTTAATACTAAAATCCTAACTAAAGTGACCCCACGGAGTGGTGGACCACTCTGGTGGTTCACACTTGATGACGCCAAATCCTCTCCAGAATGGCCGAAGTGGCACGTTGCTCTCGAAGCAGAATATGCTTCACTAATAAAGCATAAGATATTTGGTGAGATTTCTACTCAACTCACAAAACCACCCATTGGTCATAAGTTGATATTTTCCAAGAAATTTGACGAGCACGGCAATCTCATTAGATTCAAGGTACGCCTCGTTGCCCAGGGATTTTCGCAACGTCCAGGAGTAGATTTTGATCAAACTTACTCTCTTGTCTTGGATATCATCTCATTTCAACATCTCCTGGCCATGGCAGTTCATTTTTCTCTTGAAATCTTCTTGATGGATGTAGTGACTGCATATCTTTATGAGAACCTGGATATGCCGCTCTACATCTCCTTCCTTCCTGATTTCATCCATAAACTCCCTACTCCACCACCCGGGAAGTTTATTGGCCTAAAAATCAGCAAAGCCCTATATGGCCTTAAGAAAGCTGGCCGAATGTGGTATCATCTTCTTAGAGACTTTCTAATTTCACATGGATTCCTACATGATCTTGCATTGCCCTGCATTTTCACATTATCACAAGCTGATAAGTATGTGGTTGTAGCTGTATATGTTGATGATCTGAATCTGATTGGAACTCCATCCCTCTGTAAACATGCCGAGAAGTTACTCACAGCTCAATTTGATATGAAATTACTTGGAAAGACCTCGTTTTGCCTTGGCCTATAGATACAACATTTTTCAGATGAGTCCTCCTCCATCAACAAGCTTACATTCGTAAGCTCCTACAGTACTTTCAAATGGACCAGACACACGCTCTTGCTGCACCGATGATAGGACGAAGCCGCACCGATGACGACCCCTATCAACCTTGTTCGGAGGAGGAGGAGATCGTAGATAGACAAAAATACCTCACTGTGGTTGGAGCCTTAACTTACCCAACAACTCACACAAGACTAGACATAGCATTTGCAACTAATATTCTTGTAAGACACAGCTAGAAACCAACAACTCAACATTGGAATGGAGTCAAACATCTGCTACAATACCTATGCGGAACAGAAGACCTCAGACTCTTCTACAGAAAGGACGGAAAAGGTGAAATCACTGGATATGTAGATTCTGGTTTCAAGACTGATGAGTTATCAAGAAAGTCACAAACATGTTACATATTCATCAAGAATGGAGCACCGATTTCGTGGAGGTCGGCTAAACAGACAGTAACCGCAACCTCGACAAATTATGCTGAATTGTTAGCTTTTTATGAGGCTTCTAGAGAAGCAGTTTGGTTACGGACAATGCAAAGCATTTTGATCAAACAATATAGGATGGATTATCAGATCAAACCTACAATCATCTTCGAGGATAACGCAACCTGCGTTAATCATATGAACATTGGATTCATTAAGGTTGATAGAGTCAAGTACATCAACCCACATATCTTTGGTTACGCATAGGACCTAAATCTGGATAGATTGAAATTAAGAAGATTGAATTTGAGCATAATATAGCAGATATGCTCACTAAGGCCTTACCAACTTACAAACATAAAGCTAGTAGAAGAGGCATGAATGAAAATTCTACGTGAATTGACTTCTCCCTAGACTACACTCTTTTATTCATTGCTGGTTTTCCATTTTGGGGTTTTTACACAATGAAGTTTTTAACGAGGTAGTCCCTATAGGTCAAGGAGGAGTGTTAGAGTAGGCTGATACAACCTATGCACTACCTCCAACATGCAGGGTCCAGGGTATAATTAGCGTACTAAGTATAGATTAGGCATGCCTATACTGAGTAGGCAGTAGACTACGCCGTCTGACGGTTGTGCCCATAACTGCATTCATTACGATAAATATATATATGGTTTTGTGCCCGATCACAGGCATCAATAGTTATCACCCTATCTTATTCTGTCTATTGCTTATTTAGTACAGACTCTCATAGTCTTAACAATGTATGAGCATTGGGCTTGTACACATTGCCAACTTGAGGGCTTCAAAGGTAGTATGCTCATTCTTCATCCATCTAAACAATACACCCTTCTTGAGGAAATGGTACAAGGGCATGGCCACCAATGCAAACGCTTTGACGAACCTCATGTAATGGTTGACTTAGTCCCAAGAAGAATTGTATTCCCTCCACATTTCTTGGGACCGTAAAGTTCTCTGCCCCTACTACCTTTGCCAGGTCAAGCTTGATCTCTGTAGAGATCATATGCCCTAGGTATATTAGTATAGACATGCCAAGAAAGCATTTTTGTGGCTTGAGTTTCAGACTTGCACCAATGAGCCTTTGGAAGATGGTGTGCATGTCCTATGTGGTCTTTGAAGCTCCTGGAATGGACGTTGATGTCATCCACGTAGAACAACGCACACTGCCACCAGAGATTCCCCAACACCACATCCATCGGTCTTTGGAAAGTTTTGGTGGTGTTATACATGCCAAATGGCACTCATAAGGTCCTTCCCTGCATATGAAGCCCATCTTCTCTTTGATTCCTCATCCATTGGCACTTGCCATAATCCCATAGCAAGGTCTAGTGATGAGAAGATCACTGCTTCTTAAAGCTAGTCCAATGTTTCGTCAATTTGTGGCAACATGTAGGTGTTTTTTTCATGATGGAATTTAAACATCTATAGCCTACACAAAGCCACAAATACCATGTCTCTCTTTATGAGTAGCATGACCACAAATACCTATGGTGATTGTGAAGGTACCGTGACACCCACATCAAGCATTCATTTGACATTTGCCTGGATCACCTCTTTGTTCTTTTGGCTTTCCTGTGAGTATGACATGTTATCCCTTTGTATCTATCTTGTGCATTGCTAGCTTTGTCCTTCCTAGGTCTGTGGGTCCAAGGCTAAAGACCTCTAGATTATGAAGTAACAAGCGTGTGATGCAATTGCGTTGGTCAATTGACAAATTCTCCCTAGTTGCAATTTGGTCATACCTTCGACAACTTCTCTTTTCATTCCGGTGTGACTTCCACTATTGCTATTTTGCTTAGTAGCTTAGTCTACTTTGACACCATTTGCAATTGGTATTGAATGAAGGTTTCTAGAGTCTAGATGCCTAGATCAACCATTGGGGGTGAGGATACTAAGTCACATACCTCAGATTGGGGAAGTGCTTGAACCTTGGGCAAGGACTTCTCCTTTTCTAATCTTCAGGGCTTTTTCAAGTAAATTGGTGATGAGCAACTTCAATTATGCTATGTATGCCTTGTCGTAAATCCCTCATGCAATCAGGCAACGTTTGTTGTCCATTATGAAAAAGTTTACAACTTAATCACAATAATATGATTGCTATGAGCTTGAACCACCTGACCATAGGTGAGATACAAGATGATCCCCTTAGCTCTCTCTTATACCTCAAAGGCACTCCTAGTCTTATCCAACTTTATCCATTGTATCTAAGAGATACTTTAGAAATCTCTAGTCTTTTTGAATTTAGACTGGAGCTTTCTTATCTATATACATAGATCATTTCACCATATGATCTTTCCTCATTTTTTGGCTCAAACACAATCCTCTAACTAGAATTGTCTAATTCCCTTGATGTATCAATCCATTCTTCTAATTGAAATTCCAACTTCATCCAATCATCCATTCTTCTAGTTGGAACTGTCTAATTCCAACTAGATTAATTTATTAAGAGTTGTCTAGCTCCAATAAATAACATCCATTCACTGGGAATTGTCTGATTCCAATTCATATCTTCTAGTTAATGTTGTCTAACTACTATGAACAATTCATGGGTTGTGTAGCCCTTGTGCACCATTCTCTTTTGGGTTGTTTGACCCAATTCTTTCTTTGAAGTTGTATGTTTCCAATCACCATAGCTCACATGCTAAGTATAACAAAATATGGTTAGTATTTCTTTCTTGCATAATCCAACATTAAATCTTTTAATTCGGATATATCACAATCACAAGCATGGACTAGTTGAAGACCTCTTTGGGAGGTGCTACTCATTCTCCTAAGGCAGGGATTTCTCACACACGTAACTTTTCCTTGGGCTCTTTGAAGGAGAGGAAGTGCACCCATTCAAACCCATTTCTTGATTTCCTAATATTTTTGGTATCATGTATGTTCCTAATTCATGCTTGCATTGTGTCATTCCTAAGTTGAACTACCGTAACTTGCCCTTTGTGTTCAAGGTCATCATTCTTGTTATATGTTCAGGTGCATCATGCCTTCTCAAGCTAGTGAAGGCCCAATAGGATTTGATCACCCATCTTCACTAGTGTTTGAACGCACGAAAGACACCCCTTGCACCATAATCTCAATGTTAGCCATGCCAATAGGTGTGTGAGTGTTGCCATCCACTATGGTGTTGGGCATCTCGATGATCTTAGTTATTGCTAGTTTTATCAGACTGAATGGGACAACGGTTAAGTTGTAACATATGTCAACGATGTGGGGCCTCTTATTTCCTACCATCATGCATTATGTAACCCATGGCCTAATTTGTTTGCCTCTAGCTTGTTTATGAGACACAAAATTTAGCCATTTAAAACATCTTGACATGAAATGGATTTTTGGAATAATAAGTTTGCAAACATCAAGTTGTTGTCACATCCCAATCATTAGAGAACACTTTAGTTTAAAAAATTGTATGGTTTGACATTGGCTTTCTTAGCTGCAAGCTTGGTTTTAATTCTAGCACCACGTCTAATGCATAGGGTCGCAAATCAAAGTACATAGGTGCATGTCCAAATGTGCCACATATACTGCAAGGGTATTTTAGGTTCCGGGTTGCTTCTCTAGGTCTATGTTGCCGGATCTGTTATTTTTGTGTCGCCCATCTTATTCGATTGCAGCTACCTGATCTATGTGGGTAGGTCCAATATGGCTTGTTCCATTTCTTCTCCTTTGTTGTCGACCTCTTGCTCGGCCATTGATGCATCTGCTACTTTGGATGCTTGCATTTGCCCCACTACCTTGGGCATGAACCTCAACCATTTCTTCATATGCCTTAGTAGGGCTTCATCTGACAAATGATTGTGCACCCTAACCTCTCTCATCAATTCTGCAAGTAGGTATCTCATGAAGTGCATTCGCGCAATTCTTCTCATGGCCACGCCATTGTACCCTGTGGCCGATCTTGCATGCTTCAGAAATTTAGTGTAGTGCAAATCCAGGTGTCTCCCATGGTGTACTTTTGCATGTGTAGGTGATCCCACAAGTCGCTCTCCTGGTCCTGGGGACCTAACACTCTACGATGGTTTTTACTTCAATTCATGTAGCCTCATCCGGGAGCTGCATTTGGAGCAAATCCCTTGACTCCACATTCAACATGCTTCACAGTTGGTTCACTTAGTAGACCTCACTGGCATTATAGGCCTTTGCCATTGACTCAAATGTTTTCAAGTATTTTGAAAAATCGTCTCCTATTGTAAATCGAAAAATGTAAGGGTGCTAAGCTGCATGTCTCAACTTTTACGGCCTTCAGTTTACCCTTAGGTGAGGTTCGGGGGATGATCCCCTACGACTCGTTCCCATGGATCTCCTCAGGGTGAGCAATCATTCCAACGCATTCTCTTCTTGCTTCGTTAGCATGGTGGCCATCTAGTTGCCCTGATCTTGCCTTACTCATTGCATGGCGATCACTACGCAAGATGTTGTCGTTAATGATTACCTCTACCAACTGCTCGGGTGAGAGTATCAACAACGTTTCCCTCAAGCGCTTGAGGGCATGCATGGTCCCTGCAACATGCCGCAAATGATTATTTCCACCGCCTTTGAATTGTGCCTCATCAAATCGCTCCTCATCTCCAGCACCAACCATTCGTTAGTATTTCGTTTTCGTGTGGTAGGTTTGTAATGTCTTACCTTGAATCACCAGGCTCCCATGAACTCCCTTTCAATTGCTGTAGATCCCTTTAAGCTTGTCGCTTCTAGATCTAATTGTGCAAATGTGATTTTGTCAAACAATGCTACTTCTCTCTCAGTCCACATATGAGTCGTTTGTTCCCAACTCGTCAGTTTCAATTCTAGGCCCATTGGCTGTAGCGCTAACAACACATCCCCACATCCAAAGGTCAAGGCCACTATATAGCCTCGCAACCAATATGCCTTCATAAGCAATGGATGCATGCTCCCTGAGATCACCCGAACATCACTGGGATATATATATATATATATATCCTAAGTCTCTAGAAGCAAACTATATTCCCTCTAAATTCCTGAGTGTCTGATCATCTCTCAATGGGTACTCTTCCCTCAACTGAACTAGTCTAAACGCTATGTTTGAGCTTAGAAGCTCTACTCTGCCAAAGCCTTCGATCGATCTACCTAACCTTTGTGCCAGCGGAACCTGAATTCTCACGACCTCTAATGGGGATGCTAGTTGCTGAGCATGTCGCTCTTGTTCGTCATTACCTTGATTCGTTCGACTCACGTCAATAACACAGGTGAATTAATACTCTTGAATTTGCTAAGCTCAGATCCAATCTCTTGCAAATGATCACCAATTGCTAATAATCTTTGCTCATGCACTTCACATCTGCAGGCATTGATTCCTCTTGATGGTTGTAATGCCATGGCTTTGCTCAATGACCTTCTTAATCGATCTTGAGTGCAAATCTTTTCAACATCATGTTCATGGCAGTGTATGTCAGCTACGTCATTTTGCCAAAGTGCCCTCAAACTTCGCTTCGTTGCTAAGACAATCCGATGGCCCATCATCGTCTGATCAAGGGAACCATGAATCTCCGCCAAGATCTAGGTGCACTAATCTTTGTATGACCTTCTCCCTGCGTAATACGTGTGCAGGGCTTCACGCCTGAGGGGCTGATCACACCAACCACTTCTAGCACCATCCGTTAGCATCTCCGGCTGTAATAGTGTGAAAAGCGGTGGGCCAACATCTATTTCTCAACATAATCCCCAACAGTTTCACGTCTGGAACTGGACAAAAACTTTGGTGTGATTGGGACATGAGGGGCTGATCACATCGGCCAATCCTAACACTATCCATTGGCATCTCCGACTGTAATAGTGTGAAAAGTGGTGGGCCAGCATCTATTTCTCAACATAATCCCCAACAATTTCACGGCTGAAATCGGATGGAAAGTTTGGTGTGATCGGGCATGAGACGCCTCCCGAATCGTTGATCTACATAGTTGTGAAGGGTCGTATCTGGATTGGTGAGGCCATGCCGATGTATGGACTATGACGGATGACTTGGTGAACGTTTCTTGCACGAGGACGAAAGAGTGTGAGACGAAATCCCCCCAGCCACCTGACTTCTTAGTTGGTGGGGTCATCTTTATAGCTGGTGGGTGAGTCCTGAATTCTCGGACCCATTACAGTCTAGCCCTTTGTGAGCCCAAAAGGGTGCCCACATTTAGTCTTAGACCCTTGAAACGTTAGTTGATGCACTTTGAAGTAGCATGTTACTTCACAAAAATATAAAAAGAGTGAAATGTTAGTCTTAGAAGTACCATGTTGTAAGAGGCTAGGATGTGAGTTGTTATTGTGTTTTTACCTTCGGAAGGATTTGAGTGAATGAGGATAGGTAAGGAGAACTTGGATTGAGTAGTTAGTGAGTAGGCTAGTACAAATGGATGGAGACAACCAAAGTGACTCAAGAGGCAAGTGCATTCGAATTGGGATGAATGGAGGATCACATGGAGCGCACAAGTGGACCACCTCATCATGGCCACTTAATGGGGAAGGTCCAAGGAAGAATGCAAGGTGGAGGATAAGCAAATTCTCAAAGCACCAATCAAATCACGAGTTAAGCATCGTGGTTTGAATTAAGTGGTGAGCGACGATTTGGGAAAGTGAGGGGAGAAAGTTATGGCGGCGGAAAGCGAAGGAGGCTAAGTTTGGGTTGAAGCATCCCAAGTTTGGTAAAGTGTGGTAGGTAGAAAGCCAAGGCTAGTTAAATGTTCGAATTAGGATCCTTGTTGATCATTTGAGGGAGGAAGGCTTAGAAGATAGGATTGGCGCCTACTAAGTAGGAGGAAATCTCAAGGGCTTATCGTGAGCCTTGAGGGTGCTCACCCCCTCAAGCTTACTATATAATCCCTCATTCTTCCCTCACTCATCCTCTCTTTCCTTTGTGCTCCAAGGCACCCCACGAGTTATAAGTGTGGGTGTGGGAAGCCATATTGGAGCACATGTGTGTGCTTAGTTTTTAGTTTGAGAGCCAAGGCTTGTTAGCCTTGAAGAGGGCTTGACCTCTTGGTAGAATTAGTGTTGACGTGAAGGATTTTAAAGTTAATTCATGATTCCAATTTGTGGTACTTAAAGTTCATGTTTTGAATACACGTGGTTGCAAGTTCCATGTTTAAGAGTTGAGCACTTGAGGTTGTGATGAGTGCAAAAATATACTTGTGTGGATTAGTTAGTCTTAGTGAAGTTAGGAAATTCTCTCTCCCCCTCTCCTCTCTAGGATTTTAGGATTTTAGGATTAGAGAAGAATTGTGTGATTAGAAAGGGGTTGTTAGTAGAATTAGGAAAATTAGGTAGGAAGATTAGTTAAGGGCTTGAATAATTAGTGAGGTAGTTGGGGATTACAACTACAAAGTTGTGGGTTCATGAAAGAGCTGGGTTTATGAAGGACCTGGGTTTGTTTAGTTAGAAGCTAAGGAGCTGGGTTCATGAAGGAGCTGGGTTTATGAAGGAGCTGGGTTTATAAAAGAGCTGGGTTTGTTTAGTTAGAAGCTAAGGAGTTGGGTTCATGAAGGAGTTGGGTTTATGAAGGAGCTAGGTTTATGTAATTAGAAAGTAAAGAGATGGGTTCATGAAGGAGCTTAGTAGATAGCCTACTTAATTAGCTCATAGACAAGTAGTTAGTTACATTATGCTAGTTAGTGTTATGTGTGGCTTTCACAAGTAAATGTATTTGAGATTGACTATAGAGAATAGTGTTTTTTTTAACACTTGCATCCTCTCTTTAAAAATAAACCACGTGCACAAATTAATGGAGAATGTGGAGCACTCTCGCGATGGCAAGACAAAGGAAGCAAAGACCAAAGTTAAATCCAAGACCACTTGAAGGGTGAACCTTGCACTATGGACTCATCCAAGTCCAAATCCAATACCGCGGAGGAATGTGAGCCCAAACCCACTACTCGGACTACGGACGCTTAAGGGTGGGGGGTTTGGCCTCACATAATTGGTGCGTCTGCCGGGAGCGAAGCGGAAGGTAGTTACAAGACTTGGAGGCAACTAAGAAAAATTGGAGACACAAACTTGAGAGAAGGGAAGGAGCACCCGAAACTCGGTAAGTATTCTCTCTTTGGGTTGCATTTGAATTCATTGTATTTCAACTATTCCTTGGAATGAATTGCATTGTCAATTACGCAAATTCATTTTTGAGGAAGGAGCGCGGCGAAGGTACGTCCTCAACCTTTTTGGGGATTTGCTAAGAACTTAAAAGGAACCTATAACCGAGTAGCTCATTAAAACATTAGAGGGTAAATTCACCTTAGGACATTGAACTTTGACACTCACCTCGGGGTGAGTCTCAAAGTTTTGGGAGTTGTCATTTCATGCTCTAGATTAAATTAATATTTCACAAAGTTTATGGTGTTGTTACATTGAGTCACGATTGAGGGGAGTGCTAACTCACAGGGGGATGCGATTGCTCAAGGTATGTTTATTTCTTCAAAGTGAACTCATTAACTAATTAAGGAATGCCTTTTGTACTCGTGATTGTTGTTATCCGTTGTAGAGGGTAATTCCCGAATTGTGGATGGTGTGAGAAGTTGAAGGGTGAAGCCTCGACTTTTAACATAATCTACTCGGAAGGTCACCCCCTCACAATCGGTATTGTGGTGAGTGTTAATTTGCGGGAAGGTGCGGAGGTGATGCTCCGACTTAACCAAAAAATTAACATGAACATGCCTATCCCCTATTGGGATTCTTTCACCTAAGTGGGCTTGCAGGTTCTTTTCCTCACCTCCTAAAAAAATTATAACCACACCAAGACAAGTGAAAATATTAAGAGGGGAATTGCTAGGATTATGTGTGGTCAAGTGAGGGTCGATCGATTCTTATGGAATGCAAGATAGGACTCGCTCACAAAAACCAAGTTTGATAGTAGGACTAGAGAAATCTACTCGAAAGAGGCGGTCCTCTAAAATCAGTGATAGATTAGAACAAGATAATGTTAGAATAGAGAGTTGTTTGAACGTCGAACCTAGGACTAGGTCAATTCTAGACACCTTAGAACTTGGAGCTCAACTTGAAGAGGAGATCACTCCCTCCAAATTGAGTGGTGAAACTTCTTCGGAAAATTACACACTTAGAGAAGAATTCCCGGTAGAAGTTGATAGGGGATTGTTGAATAGTTCACCGGTCACCATGGCCGAGGAACGGGGGATGGATCCACCACCCATACCCCCAATTCCGCCCATACCTCCTATACCTCCAATAGACCCATTGGTTAGGCCAAGAGGCCTACCAATTGTGGTTCCACAAAATTTAGCGGCGATGGATATGCCATCTCATCTCCCTAAATTTTATGGGACCAAGGATGAGGACCCCTCTCGGCACATGGAACGGTATATCGAACGGTTGGCTAGCTTCCTCATAACCGACCCGGGTTATTGGTTAGTGTGGTTTCCTACCACTCTAGAGGGGGAAGCCTATGAATGGTATCGGGATCATGCCGAGGGACATTTTAGGGGATGGGAACAATTACAAAGGGAGTTTCTTAACGAATTTAGGCCGGAAGTGGGTCAAAGTACCGCATTAAGGGCATTGTCGTCATTGAAGCAAGGAAGGGAGGAAGAAATTTCGGCTTACATTAGGAGGTTTGATTTAGTGTGCACTAGATTTGTGGGTACCATGCTCAACGACGACACGCTAAAGCAATTTTTCATTCAAGGGTTTTTTAAGTCCGGAACTATTAGGGGTGTTCTAGAAAGGAATCCCTTGACCTTGGCGGATGCCAAGCGTGCGGCTAGAGATATTGAAAACTTGGATAAAGATCACGAAAGGCTATGGAGAAGGGAGGATGAATTGATCCCACAATTCATCCCCATACGCCCTAGGGTGGTAGCGGTAGAACCCGCTAAGTATGAGAACCAAATTCCATATGCCATTGTGGACACCGGCCCCCGACCTTTAGCGGTTAGGGAACCGGCACCTCTTTTGGCACTACCGGCCCCTAGAACGGATCCACACTTGGAGGAGGTTGAGAGAAGACTAGGTGCTAGCCAACTAGGATTCCAAGAGGCTATGATAAAACAAATGCAAAGCCTCACGGATCAAATGTCATTAATGATCCGGAGTCAACAACCGGGGCCTCCACCCCCGGTTGAGTCGGGTAGGCATTCTTCCGGATTATGGTGTGTCCAATGTGGCCAACCGGGCCACACGCGTCAATTTTGTAGAAGTGGACAAAACCGTGACCAAAGAGGAAACGGTAACCCACCTCAACAAAATCAACGAGGTCAAGCGCCACCTCACTATGGAAATGGAAGCAATAGAGGACCACAACCTAGAGGGCAAGGTGGCCAAAATTTAGAGAAGAAGGAATTTCATCCCTTTTGTGGAAGGTGGCACGCTCAAGGACAATGTTGGTCCGAAGGTCAAGAGTTTAATTGTAGCAATTGTGGAGGAAGTCATCCCTCGGATACGTGTCGCCAACCGGACAAAATAATTAATGTCCCTTACCCGGTGGCTAATCCACAACAACAAGCAAGGGATAATATGCGAGGTGCTAGGCCACAAGGAGTACCGGCCAATGAACTTAGGCCACCTAACTTATACTATGACCATAGTAATGCTAGGCAAACTTTTCATCCACCGGCGGGCTTGCAAACTACAACCGGTTACATTCCAATACAAAATAGACAAGGAGTTCCACCTAATGGTAGTAACGGGAGACAAGCGCCTCCAACGGATCCGGGACCATCTAACTCCCAAGATGTTAGGTTCATGGATGGAGTGTTGGAGGCCACATGTGATGACATGCTTCCTCTCCCAACGAGAATTGGAGAGGAGCAAAGTCAATGGCCTCCTCACACCAATGCTATTATATATGAGTTAGTGAAGGGTAAGGGTGTGGTTGAAGAAGCACCTGCACTAGCGGTAACTACTAGGGCTAGGAGAGGGGATGCCCCGTTGGAGGTAGGAATAGGAGAGCAAGGAAATTACTCTTCGGATGAAGAGATTAATCTCTCCGAGTTGGATAGGGTAGCTAGAAGAGCTACTAAGGATGTGGAGAGGGAAAATATAATTTTACAAGATAGGGAGAGGACTAATGCGGTACATGACTTGGATAATAGCGATGTGGGTGAATGGGAAGGACCGGGGGTTCCCGTAGACGAATTCGACGTAGTGGGTAATTCTAAGGTGGAAAGATCTACCGGGTACGACTTGTGGGCGGACCTTAGTACACTCAAGGCGGATATTACTTTCGGCCAACTATTGGAAATTTCACCCACGGCAAGGAAAACATTAAAGGAGGGAATGCCGGTACACAAGAGGATGAGGAAGGTGAAAGCTAAAATAACCGCTAGGATCCAATCACAAGGTGGAAGAGACGTGAAAGCTATAGAAATAGAAGTTGTTATAGTAGATAAGGTGGTTCCTAATGTGCTAGTCGACGGAGGGAGTAGTCTAAATATACTACCGGAGGATACTATGAAAAAATTGGGACTTGGACTCACGGGGCCTTCACCTTTGGTCATAAATATGGCAAATCAAAGTTCGACTACGCCTTTGGGGATGATCAAGGATTGTAGAATGACTACGGGAGGCGAGGAGTACTTGGTCACCTTCCATGTCATTAAAATGCACTCCAACAAGGACACCTTCCCCATTTTGCTAGGTAGGCCTTGGTTGCGGATGGCGAATGCTATGGTCAATTGGGGTGGACCTAAACCATCCATCACTTATGGTCCGGAGGGTAATAGGGTCATAGTGTCCATTGGTTCATTAGAAGGATGGATGAAGAAGGAGATGTATTTGTCATTGGAGAAGGAAATTGATGACTTAAACGAGAATGAGATTGGCAAGGCATTGGTGGGAGTCGTCCATCCCGAAGGTCAAAGGGTTGTTATAGATTCGGGCTCGGGAAGTCTAGGTCCTAATTTTTACAATTATGGGGATAATGGGGATTATGCCCAATGGCTAAGGGAGTACCCCGAGTCCGAGGTTGATGTAATGGTTACATTTCACCAAGTAGGCTTAGGGAGTGAATTTCCTAGTGTTAGTTTAGGAGAGGGCTCATTGTTGGAGCCATGTGAGGTGCTCACCGAGGAAGAGTGGGTTAGCGGTGGGTTAACACCTTGGGTAGATGACGTGGAAGAGGGTGAGGTTAGTTTAATTCATGTAGATGGGACTCAAGAGGAGGATGTGATTATTGAGTCATCGAAATTGGAGGAGCCTTTACATTTCAAGACCACGTCTACGGAGATAGTTGTAGGTCAAGATGTGAAAGATTACCCCAATGTGCCTTCCGATTGGTATCGGAACAAAGAGGAACAAGCACATGTGTCGGAAGCGGATTGGCGGTACGTGGATGTGAAATTAAAGAATGGAAAAACCCGACAAATGAAGATGGGTTCCAAATTGGGGGAGAAAGAGGTTAGGGAGTATAGCAATTTGGTGGATGAGTTTAGTGATACTTTTGCATGGTCCTACGATGAGCTTAAGGGAATTCCTAGGGAAATGGTAGAGCACCGGATTCCTTTAATTCCGGGGGCGAGGCCAATTAGACAAAAGGAGAGGAGGATGAATCCTCAATTGCAATTGTTGGTGAAAGCGGAATTGGAAAGGTTATTGAAGGCCGGGTTTATCAAGCCGGTGGAAATCACGGATTGGGTTTCTCCTATGGTCTTAGTAAAGAAAAAAAATGGGAAATTAAGGGTTTGTGTCGACTATAGGAAATTGAATTCGTGCACACAAAAGGATCACTTTCCCTTACCTTTTATCACCTTGTTGCTTGAGGAGGTTGGAGGTCATTCGCGATATACCTTTATGGATGGGTATGCGGGTTATAATCAAATTTCCATAGCCCTCCAAGATATCCATAAAACGGCTTTTACTACACCTTGGGGTACTTTTGTGTGGGTAGTGATGCCATTTGGGTTATGTAATGCCCCGGCTACTTTCCAACGATTAGTAATGTATATCTTCACCGACTTGTTGTTCAAATCCATGACCGTCTTTGTGGACGATTTTAGCACACAAAGTAATGTGGACGATCACCTACATTGTGTTAGGGAGGCATTGGTTAGGTGTAGGAAGATGAGGTTAGCATTGAACCCGGATAAGACATTTTTGGGAGTGAATAAGGGAGTGTTGTTGGGTTATGTTGTTAGTGAGAAAGGTAGAGAACCCGATCCGGATAAGATTGCGGCCATAAGCGACTTGGCAACTCCAACCAATTCCAAGGGGATCTCTAAGTTGTTAGGACATGTGGGATGGTACCGGGAACTTATTCCTAATTTTTCAAAGATAGCGGTGCCCATTACCCATTTGCTCAAAAAGGATGTCAAATTCGAGTGGACGGATGCTTGTCAAAAAGCCTTTGAGGAATTGCGGGATAGGTTGAACACCTATCCGGTGTTGATACCACCCAATTGGGGTAAACCTTTTCACGTCTATTGTGATGCTAGTAATGTGGCAATAGGGAGTGCGCTTTGTCAAGCAACGGGAGAAAAAGAGAAGGATCAACCTATAGCTTATGCGAGTAAGCAATTGACCCCCGCCGAAAGAAACTACTCTACAACGGAGAGGGAGTGCCTAGCCATGGTGTTTTCCGTTAAAAAGTTTAGGCATTACCTCATGTGCAACCCGGTTGTACTTTTTGTTGACCACATGGCTATCAAGTATCTAGTTAACAAGGCGGAGTTAAGTGGTAGGTTAGCTAGGTGGGTTTTGTTATTAGAAGAATTCGACTACACGGTGGAATATAAACCGGGTCGTATGCATTTACAAGCGGACCACTTGTCTAGGTTGTCGGAGGAGATAGGAAAAAATCCGGTAAATGATATGTTAGTAGATGATAGCCTCTTTGTGGTCACTTCTACACCGGAGTGGTATGCGGGCATAGTGGAATTTCTAACAACCCACAAGTTGCCCAAAGAGTGGACAAAAGAAGAGAGAAGGAAGGTGAGGGTAAATAGTAGGCAATTTGTTGTAGTGGGCCATAGGTTGTTTAGAAGGGGGTCCGATGGTATTTTACGACGATGCGTGTCAAAAACGGAGGTTGAAGCGATTTTAATCGCTTGCCACGATAGCGCTTGCGGCGGTCACTTCTCGGGTCAACTCACCGGGCAAAAAATACTTAGAGCGGGCTACTTTTGGCCTACACTATTTAAGGACGCCCATGACTATGTAAGGAAATGCGACGCTTGCCAACGGTATGCCCGAAACGACCTTAGAATGGAGATGCCTTTACATGTATCATTACCCTTAATTCCTTTCGAAAAATGGGGCATCGACTATGTGGGTGAGGTCCATCCCCAATCTTCAAAAGGAATGAAATATATTGTGGTGGCAACCGAGTACCTCACCAAGTGGGCGGAAGCCAAAGCGGTGAAGACCGACACGGCGGAACACGCGGCAACATTTATGTACGAAAACATAATTTCGCGGTTCGGGGTGCCGAAGATCCTAGTAAGCGATAGGGGTACTCACTTTTTGAATGACTTGATTCGAGAGATGACAGAGAAATTTAAAATTGATCACCGGAAGACTACTCCCTACCACCCACAAACCAATGGACAAACGGAAAGGGTTAACGGAATTTTGGTGAGTATACTACGCAAGACGGTTATAGACTCGAAGCGGGATTGGGATACGAAACTAACGGCGGCACTTTGGGCATACCGTACAACCTATAAGGTAACTACGCGTGCTACACCATTTTCCTTAGTCTATGGTCTTGAAGCGACACTACCAATCGAATATGAAGTCGAGTCACTTAGGGTGGCCGTGAGTACGAGACTTACCGAAAGTCAATCCTTACGAAATCGACTAACCGATTTGGAAGCACTTGACGAAGGGAGGAGAATGGCGGCTCAACATATTGAGGCAATCCAAAGAAGGAGAAAGATTACTTTCGACAAACGACATAAGAGAAGGGCCCTAACACCGGGAATGATGGTCATGATTCAAGACGCACGAAAGCTTGAATTTCCGGCGAAATTCGATGCGGTATGGTTAGGACCTTACCTTGTCTATGAGGTCTTTCCTAATAATTCAATTCAATTGGAAACGTTGAATGGTGAGCTCTTTCCTACCCGTACATCGGGAAGTAGATGTAAGGAGTACCGAGCTTGACTAGGCAACTTACCCTTGGAGCAAGAGATGTTTGGATTCATCCCCCGATGGTCGCCAATTATGTGAGCCCAAAAGGGTGCCCACATTTAGTCTTAGACCCTTGAAACGTTAGTTGATGCACTTTGAAGTAGCATGTTACTTCACAAAAATATAAAAAGAGTGAAATGTTAGTCTTAGAAGTACCATGTTGTAAGAGGCTAGGATGTGAGTTGTTATTGTGTTTTTACCTTCGGAAGGATTTGAGTGAATGAGGATAGGTAAGGAGAACTTGGATTGAGTAGTTAGTGAGTAGGCTAGTACAAATGGATGGAGACAACCAAAGTGACTCAAGAGGCAAGTGCATTCGAATTGGGATGAATGGAGGATCACATGGAGCGCACAAGTGGACCACCTCATCATGGCCACTTAATGGGGAAGGTCCAAGGAAGAATGCAAGGTGGAGGATAAGCAAATTCTCAAAGCACCAATCAAATCACGAGTTAAGCATCGTGGTTTGAATTAAGTGGTGAGCGACGATTTGGGAAAGTGAGGGGAGAAAGTTATGGCGGCGGAAAGCGAAGGAGGCTAAGTTTGGGTTGAAGCATCCCAAGTTTGGTAAAGTGTGGTAGGTAGAAAGCCAAGGCTAGTTAAATGTTCGAATTAGGATCCTTGTTGATCATTTGAGGGAGGAAGGCTTAGAAGATAGGATTGGCGCCTACTAAGTAGGAGGAAATCTCAAGGGCTTATCGTGAGCCTTGAGGGTGCTCACCCCCTCAAGCTTACTATATAATCCCTCATTCTTCCCTCACTCATCCTCTCTTTCCTTTGTGCTCCAAGGCACCCCACGAGTTATAAGTGTGGGTGTGGGAAGCCATATTGGAGCACATGTGTGTGCTTAGTTTTTAGTTTGAGAGCCAAGGCTTGTTAGCCTTGAAGAGGGCTTGACCTCTTGGTAGAATTAGTGTTGACGTGAAGGATTTTAAAGTTAATTCATGATTCCAATTTGTGGTACTTAAAGTTCATGTTTTGAATACACGTGGTTGCAAGTTCCATGTTTAAGAGTTGAGCACTTGAGGTTGTGATGAGTGCAAAAATATACTTGTGTGGATTAGTTAGTCTTAGTGAAGTTAGGAAATTCTCTCTCCCCCTCTCCTCTCTAGGATTTTAGGATTTTAGGATTAGAGAAGAATTGTGTGATTAGAAAGGGGTTGTTAGTAGAATTAGGAAAATTAGGTAGGAAGATTAGTTAAGGGCTTGAATAATTAGTGAGGTAGTTGGGGATTACAACTACAAAGTTGTGGGTTCATGAAAGAGCTGGGTTTATGAAGGACCTGGGTTTGTTTAGTTAGAAGCTAAGGAGCTGGGTTCATGAAGGAGCTGGGTTTATGAAGGAGCTGGGTTTATAAAAGAGCTGGGTTTGTTTAGTTAGAAGCTAAGGAGTTGGGTTCATGAAGGAGTTGGGTTTATGAAGGAGCTAGGTTTATGTAATTAGAAAGTAAAGAGATGGGTTCATGAAGGAGCTTAGTAGATAGCCTACTTAATTAGCTCATAGACAAGTAGTTAGTTACATTATGCTAGTTAGTGTTATGTGTGGCTTTCACAAGTAAATGTATTTGAGATTGACTATAGAGAATAGTGTTTTTTTTAACACTTGCATCCTCTCTTTAAAAATAAACCACGTGCACAAATTAATGGAGAATGTGGAGCACTCTCGCGATGGCAAGACAAAGGAAGCAAAGACCAAAGTTAAATCCAAGACCACTTGAAGGGTGAACCTTGCACTATGGACTCATCCAAGTCCAAATCCAATACCGCGGAGGAATGTGAGCCCAAACCCACTACTCGGACTACGGACGCTTAAGGGTGGGGGGTTTGGCCTCACACCCTTGGCCCTGACTTAACCCCTTTAAGATGTTGGATTCTGGAGATACGTTGTGTCGTGAGGCGTATTTTTGCAATATGTGAAGTACGTATCTGATTTAGCATACGGTCTGGAGGTTGTTTCGGCGTCGGAAAATTAGTGTAGATGGATACTGTAGTGCTGAAGACGACGCAGAAGTTCGGAGAGCATTGTCTGTTGTGTAAAAAAAACCACAAATAAAAAACGGGGAGGGTGTGCGGCGGGGTGGTCCGATGTATTTAGTGCTCTATACGGGCCAAGTATATGTAGGGAATGTATCCGAGGACGACTGTACAGTCGGTGCATCACCGGAAGGTACAGGTTCACACGCCGGAAGTGTGACCGGCTATGGCTGTCCATGTTCGGGTTCACATATCTGAACATGTACCTCGTCACCGTAGGACAAGTATGGGGCCAAAATACGTAGAAACCTCACTTCGGATGAATGTGCACTCTACACCGTGGATCTTAATTTTTTTTAAATCATGATAATTCTCCCCTACCCCATGCCAACAAATTTCGCCTTTACCATATTTGCAAAAACCATTCGATTCATACCCGAAATTGAAGAATACAGAACTTCAAGGCCATTCCTGGCCTCAACATCCCAAAGGGGTTAAGCTAAAAGTTGGTGAGCGTAATACTTACTGTTACAGAGATTGGGGTTCATAACATTACTCAGCGTTCAACTCTTGTTCCGTGGGCCCTCATAACATAACAGTGAGATGAACGAAAAGTTGTGGTGGGAAAATTCAGATTTAGACCGAATTCCCAACATCTCACTGTTATATTTTTGAGGGCCCAGGTCGTCAGTAAAGTTATGTTTGGCCTGCTCTCTTGGTTCTACTGTGGTTATTGAAAATTGCTAGGGTCCATTTTCTAGCTGCACACCCGAGGCTGCACAATTGGGTCATTGCCGCTTTGTCAATACAGTTGAGCTAAGAAAATCTTATATAACTTATTGCAAGGATGATGGGGTATTTACAAACATAAAAAACATGGTAATTTTCTTGAGACATTTGTACCTATAGTAGACATATCTATTTCCGATAACTTAAGCAATTTCGCATAAGTGTAGTACATGTGTGTCATGGGCTAAGCCCAGTTAGAAGCTCGGATGTACACTCGCTAACTCGCTAGTCTAGGATAACTTCTATTCAAAGATAGAAGTAGTCTAAAATAGATAACAAAGATAGAAATAGTCTAAGATAGATAGCTTCAGTTCAAAGATAGAATTAATCTAAAATTACTTCAGTTCAAAGATAGAACTTGAAGTTAGAGCTAGGCAGAGATTGATATATAAGTAGACACTTATTCATTGTAAACTTAATTTCTGGATCAATGTTAAATTTTACTCAGTAGTATATGTTTGTTTTGACATCTATACTCTTACATAATCCAGAAATTCTCTCTCTTTGAAGGGGCTTAATCCACCCTTGCTTTTCAAACGGCAAAACTTGGACGAGTTGATTGAGGACTTTATCCACCCTCGTAGTAACGATAGGAGACGACTACAAAACTGGGACGCAAGAGAAAGCTTTGCGAAGCTTGAAGACGTTTGGTTGAGGCGTCTCTACTTTTTGGAGATGGAGGACAGCGCGATTTTCAACGAGGAGATCTTGCAGCAGCAACAACAACAACAACAACAAGAATATACGGAGGATGACTATCGACGGGAGATTGTGAGGTTGCGTTTAGAACTTGTTGCTTCACAACAAGCTGAAAAGCAATTGGGAGGTCCATCTTCGTCACAGATGATGCCGCAATCTTTGCAACAACAGCAGTATGGAGTTACTGCTCCTACGTTGCGTAAACGATTACCGGACATCTCAAAGTTCGATGGTAGTCGGAAGAGCTACCCGATGTGGAAGGTCGAAGCTGATAACAAGCTTCGAATCGATGGGACAGTACTCGGGACACCCCAAGACCAAGCGGCGTATTTGTTCTCTAGGATGGAGGCAAAAGCACAGTTGATGGTAGTATCATTCTACCAAAACCAACCGGGTTGTGATGCAAGAACTTTTGTTCAGCATCTTGACAGCGTTTTTATCGACCCAAATGCAGCGGCGCGGGCGTTGAATAGACTTCAGGCGATAAAGCAAGGTAGAGAATCGTTTGCAACGTTTTTGCCCAAGTTTGAGAAAGAGCTTGGTGAAAGTCAACTTACCATGGTTCCTGACATGGTGAAAATTGGATATCTTCGAGGTGCTCTCAACGTGGAGATGCAACGCACGATGATTGGGCCTGTCACGTATGATCACTACGGCACTTTTGTGCATGCTTTGCTGGCAATTGGTTCTCAACTCGATTACCTTCAATATCAGAAAGGTCGTGCATCTTCGATGGCAACAACAAATCGCGTGTGGCCTGATGGAGATGAGATGGATTGGACGCCTACCGTTCAAGTAGGAAAGTTTCGAAGACGCCTGACGCCAGATGAACAAGAGAAATGCCGTCAAGAAGGTCGATGTTTTTTATGTTTGAAGCGTGGCCACCGTTCGAATGATTGTTTGTCAAAGAAGGGTGATGCCCAAGAAAAGATTAAAAAAGAAGACGCGGAGAAGACCATGAAGGTGCGCGCAGTCAAAACGAAGAGTAATGTTCTCATAGAGGAGGTCAAAGAGGTGGAGACTTCTGATTCTGAGACGGGGTCGGAAAACGAGTAGCTTCCAACAAAAGACTCAGTCGGAAGCGTTTAGGCAAGTTGTTGAAGTTGAAAAGTTGGCGTTCACATAGGAATCTTGACACGAATGGTATGTACATTGATATTTTAATCAATTCAATTTTATCCACTCGTGTTTTATGCGATTCTGGATGCCAATGCTTCACAATTGTGTCTGAGCAATTTGTTAAGAAGAATAGATGAGATTCTTCACCAATCAAACCTAGACCCCTCGAATAAGTTACAATCATAAAGGAGCAACCTATGATTCAACGCATAGCAACATTTAAAGTTGATATCAATGGTATAGAAGAAATGATTGTTGCATATGTTATTCCCGGATAAATTGACGATGTCATCTTCGGAAAAGGCTGGATGGAGCGACATGACGCTAGCATTCGACCTGCTAAAGGCGAGGTTTGCATTCGGAAGCCTTTCCAGATGATCGTCAAGACTCAACCCATTACATCGGAACCAATTCGGGAAATACATGCAGCAACAATCCGGACCTTGCAAGCTAGCGATGAACATGTACAGATTTTTACTAATAGCTTGGTTAACATTCAGAAGGCGCTCCAACAGAAGGTGTACAAGGATCCTGCGCAACATGCTCCAGACTGGTTGATGCCAGTTATTGATGCCTTCAATCGGCAAGACGCGAAGTCGTTGCCGCCACACAAGAAAAGAGTCGATCACGAAATTAATCTTGTTGAAGGGAAGACTATGTTGTTCTGCATATTTAGATGACGTGGTCATTTATAGTGATACACAAAAAGAACACCGCGACGTTGTGTTTAGGATCATTCGCAAACTTGCTGACGCAGGGCTTCAACTTGATTTTCATAAAAGTGAGTTTGAAGCTAGTGTCATTAAGTATCTTGGATATCTAGTAGAAACTGGTAAGGGATTGCGGGCTGACCCGGAGAAACTTGAAGCCATTCGGAAATGGGAGCCGCCAAAGAAGGTGAAAAAAATCCGTGGTTTTTTGGGCTTTTGCAATTATTATCGACAATTCATAGATGGATAAGTGAATATTGCATAACCATTGACTCGATTGACGCGAAAAGACCAACCTTTCAATTGGACATCGGAATGTCAACTTGCATTTGATCGGTTGAAGGAAGCTTTGGTAAATGTGCCAGTATTAGCAAAATGGACCCCAGGATTGGAAACGGCAATTGAATGTGATTCCTCTGGGTATGCGGTTGGTGGCACTTTGATGCAGAAGGTAGATGGACTTTGGCACGCGGTTGCTTATTTTTCGAAGAAGCACAGTTTAGCTAAATCCAACTATCCAATTCATGACAAGGAGATGTTAGCAGTTGTTCGTTGCATTCGTGAATGGCGTACGGAGCTTGCTGGACAACATTTTGAGGTATGGTCGGACCATCGTAATTTGGCTTATTTCCGAAAGAAGCAACATCTGGGAGAACGGCAAATGCATTGGGCTTATGAGTTGAATGACTTTAGCTTTGAGATAGTGCATAAACTTGGAAGAGAGCAAGTTCAATCAGACGCACTTTCTTGTAGCGAACAAGACACTCCCAACGATATAAATGATGATCGGATCATGAACCGACATCATCAACTATTGGAAGGAGATGGTAACGCTTTGAAAGTGGTTGCAAAATCCGCATGGATAAAAGATGGCGATGCGGATTCGGAAAAGGAAATCGCGGCCACGGAGTCAATGATGACACCACGTCCCATATGTCCATTTGCAGACGAAGAGATGATTGCGTTGTGGGATGCTGGACTCAAAACGAATCATCGATATTGGAAGATGCGAAAGGCTGTTATGGATGGCGAACGCCGACTACCAAAAGAATGGGGCCTACCGATCACAATTAGTGAATGTTCTGTAGATGAAGCCCATCGGCTACGTTGGCGTGGACGAATATGGATACCGGCGTACGAACCACTTCGAACGCGATTGATTCAGTCTATTCATGACTCACCATTGGCTGGACATCCAAGTCGTGAAGGAACACGAGACTTGCTCGCACGCGAATATACGTGGCCTGGAATGACTCAAGATGTTCGAAGATTTGTACGAAATTGTAATGTCTGTGGAAAATCTAAGATTTGGCGTGAGCAAAAGCAAGGTTTATTAAAACCTTTGCCAATTCCTGCACGGATATGGACGGAACTTTCCATCGACTTTATCATCGGCTTGCCACCAAGTAACACTTATACGAATATTTTAGTTGTGACGGACCGTTTGTCCAAATCCATCATTGCCGTGCCAATAAAGGAAATTCGTGCTATTGATGTAGCTCAAAAACTCTTAGAGCAAGTTTTTCAACATCACGGACTACCGACCGCAATCGTTTCCGACCGTGGATGTCAATTTGTGAGTATGATGTGGGGAGAAGTGTGCCGATTGCTGAAGATCACACGAAGATTGTCGACAGCCTTTCATCCAGAGACGGACGGTGCAACGGAGCGTGCCAATCAAGAGCTTGAGACATACCTTCGCATCTTCACTGCATTTGAACAAGACGATTGGGCTCTTCAGTTGCCAATAGCAATAATGGCATTGAATAATCGGGTGACGCAGTCCACAGGTATGTCAGCATTTTTTATGACTCACGGCTTTCATCAATCTCTCATGGATTTTATCATACCTAAGGAGCAAGGATCTTCTTTATCACCGGCGGAGAAGGGACGTAAGCTTGTTGAGCAATGGAGTCATAGTGCTGATATGGCGAAAACAACAATGGCGATTGCGCAAGAAAATCAAGAACGTCAATCTAACGCACGACGTTCCGTGGCCGAAGTCTTTCGTCCGGGTGACCGTGTCTGGTTGAAATTGCAGAACATCAATATAACACGGCCGATCAAGAAGCTCGATTGGATTGCCCTTCCTTATCGCGTGCTTGAATGTGTTGGTACACATGCGGTTCGTTTGAATACTCCTCCCGGTATTCATCCTGTTTTCCATGTGAGTTTGGTTAAGAAGGCAGAAGCGGATCCTTTGTCTTCTCAATTGGCACATGATAATGAGCTTGGTATTGTTTTGCACAATCCACTCGATCCTTCAGCTGCCACAACTAATAATGACGGCGAGTACGCAGTTGAACGGGTATTGCGACATCGGCGCCGAGGACGTAGTTGGCAATTACTTGTGAAATGGCTTGGGTGGCCCGAGCCCACTTGGGAACCATTACGTCATTTGCAAGATGCGGTGGCCTTGGATGATTATGAGCGCTCCTTGCGCGATGCAGGCTCAGTTGTTCCATGGGCAGATCTTCTCCTCTCTTCTTAGTTACGGAGGAGGAGGAGGAGGCATATGTCATGGGCTAAGCCCAGTTAGAAGCTCGGATGTACACTCGCTAACTCGCTAGTCTAGGATAACTTCTATTCAAAGATAGAAGTAGTCTAAAATAGATAACAAAGATAGAAATAGTCTAAGATAGATAGCTTTAGTTCAAAGATAGAATTAGTCTAAAATTACTTCAATTCAAAGATAGAACTTGAAGTTAGAGCTAGGCAGAGATTGATATATAAGTAGACACTTATTCATTGTAAACTTAATTTCTGGATCAATGTTAAATTTTACTCAGTAGTATATGTTTGTTTTGACATCTATACTCTTACAATGTGTAATATTAGAGTGATTTTCCACAAGTCTAGAAATTGATATCACAACACTCAACAAAAAAAAATCACAATGTATTTCCAAGTTTTTGAAATTACTATAAAATTTCACAGGCCAAATTCTCACCTAACTTATGTTCACATCAAAGGTGACCTATTTTTTTATAACTGGGAATGAGGTCATGGGGGTTATTGGAAATGGGTTTGTCTACTCTATGCAATAAGGTTGCCCTCAAGGTCACTTCACACATCATATTAAAGGCCCATGACCATTGCAATGTAAGAGCTTTCATTGGTCGAAAAGGCGGAGACCGTCCAAGTTCACTTCACACTAGGATGTGAAGGCCTAAAGGCCGAAAGAAAAGTTCGTCGATAAAAAGTCTATATAGAATCCTACATGGCATGTTGTGGATAAGAGTACGTGGTATGTTGGAATTTGTGTCAAACCCACCTCTAAGAGGTAAGTCTAACACAAATTCCAAAAAACCATGGCAGTGAAAAAACTTGTCAATGGTTGCTAGGGTTATCTTAATATATTTTTCTAACATTAAGTTTTCCAAGTTTGATTAGTTAAAAAGAGGTAGAGGGTCGTCTCTCCCATCTGCCCACAAGTTGAAGTGTTTGGAGCTTGTTAGTATGTGTGATTGTAGTAGATAATTTTTTTATTGAAATTTTTTTGACAATTGTTTTTCGTCAATGTCGTGTTTCTTGCAAGATGGAAGTGGTTCCAAAATCCAACAATGGAGCCAAAACTCTCCTTGGATCTCATAGAATCAATCACAATTTGGGTTGCATGGACCCTCATTGGGAAGTAGGAATTTCAACAATTTTTAATTGTTTAATGATGCTGATGTAGAATTGATTGGATCATAAATGCCACAAATATCGAAGGTAGTAGAAATACGACTATGAGAGGAAAGGCATAACAAACTATTGGAAAAGAAAACAACCTCGGTAAAAAAAAAGGTAGGGTAGTAGTTTTAAAATCGAAATGAACATTTAAGAAGAACACAAAAATTGATGAAATTGAGTTGGAAGATTCAAAAGGTGAAGATGAGGCCCTTATTAAATGACGAGATTATGAGATTGAAACCCTCATAGCCATTTGAAGTGTGATAAAAGAAGAATTTGCAAAATCGTCAAAAAAACAAAGTATGAAATAGTCTGATTATATCATTGATGTTGAAAATGCAAAAAAAATATTTAAATTGGACCAATTGGATATTTTTTGAAAGCCTTGGCCTTTGCACCTAGGACCCTCGCCCCCCTTTCTTCCATTGAGGACTTAATGGTATAAACATGCATCGAGAATTGAACTCCACATCTCTTAGTTATGGCCAAATGCCTTAGAGATATTTTGGACCACGAAGTTGAATCCATCAAATTGATAGAATTTAGAATATAATATACTTAATCCGATGGTCCTCTATTCTAAATTCTAGTGGTAATATGTGGATATGAATGAATGTTTCGATTAAAAGTCATACTCGTATAATTTTTAATTTGTGCAATTTTGGAAGAACTTGGCTCGTTGCAAGAAGAAATAGAAGGTTTTTCTAATATAATAAAAAAAAAAAAAATCTTGAGAAAAATCCCAAATCATGATAGACATGAATGTCAATACTATTAATAGATGGATATGTGCAATGGATAGCATGCAAGTATTGTCAATTAAATGCCAACAAATGCTCAAGAGGATGATAACACCACCGTATTCAAGCCACACAACAGAATTCACTTCCAATCACTATAAAAAAAACAAACAAAAATTCAATATAAGATAAAAAAAAAATCTTGAACAAATAGTTAGTAATTATTCTAGTTTGATTGCATCTTTCTAGGCTACAACAGATTTATTGAAAAATACAAATGTTCATATGACAACCTTAGTACAAAAATTATAATCAATTACTCATATGAAATTCAGTGTCCATATTTTGGAATTTAAGTTTGAATATTTTAAAGCTTTATTTATCATAATGATTTGGCTATTGTATCATATATTTTTATAGCCTCTAGTAATAAATTTTCATCTTTTTATTTTTTTTATCAAGAAAATTTCAATATCTTTATCAACCTCTTTTGTTCTTCATGCACTATTTTTTGTAACACTAATATTTATTACTTCACTTATAGTTGTTATTTCAGCTCTTATTTCTTATCTTTCTCTCAATAATTTATTTTTTATTCATCTTTTTAATTTTCTCTTGGTTTCTTCTATTTATTCTATATCAAATTTATCCTTTCCAATTATACAAATATTGTGTAGCACAACACATGTAGCAACTATATCAACCATATGCTGTAATTGTATATCAAACCCTTCTCATAATAATTCTCTTTCTTCCCTTTAGAATCCCAAAAATACATTCTATACATATACGAGTGGAAATTTACCAATTTATTTTATAACCTTAGAAACCTTTTGCACAACCTTCAAATGGATTGTAAATTTATGGCCGCATTGGATATGCACAATCTTCAATTAATTTATATGGCAAGAATTTGTCTTTTATGCAATTTCTTTCAATTTTTGTTAGTTGGAACAATGTCCAATGGTGCATACTTCTTGCTCATCCAAATTCATAATTCCAAAATACACATTTTGCATCAATTATACCTTGTAACAAAGACGAATGAAATGACTTTCAAGAGTAATAATTTTCTCCTTCAATTACAGGGGCAAGAATTAGAATGTGAAATTCATCAATTGCTCCTATAATATGAGGAATCACATGGAGGGCCTCAAATTTTTGTGTTAGATCCTTAAACCAAGTTGGGCTTAGAAATTGCACAAAATTCCCTTGCAAATAAACTCTTATCAATCTACAGAATTTTCTCACTATTTCTGAAATTGTACTTTCAGCCACCCCATATACCTCTCCTACGGTACACAAGATTTTTCCAATCGTACGCCTTTGTAATAACACAACAACTCTACTCTCAATTGAAATTGTCTCTCTCATATGTGTGTTCTTCCTTTGTACATACAGACCTAACCTCTCACAAAGAAATTTGAATGTATAATGACATATACGAATTCTTTGCTTGAACATTTTTTCCGTGAAAGAACCCAATAATAACCATTCGGTGAACCCTGCATTTCTTTCAAGTGCCCACACACTACGATCACTCATCTTCATACTCTCAAAGCAAATGCTCAAAATCAAGACATTTTCCCATCCTCCATTGAGTGCCAATGGTTGTATATCAAACACATGTTGTACAATCATGTGCAAACACCAATATAAAGCCAATGCAACAAGAATCCTCCCTCTTCTCTCAAGATGATCCATCGTGCTCTCCTTTCCTTCCTCACCAATGTAAAGTTCAAAGAGAGAGTGAAAAAAAAAAAATGAAGATATGTAAACTAATGAGGTAGGGCTGCCCCTCTTTTCTCACTAATAAAATATGCAATGGTCCCTCAACATGGTCCACTCTCACTTCACACTATGTTTCAGGGCCCGTCACTGCAAAAAATGGCTTTTGCAACACCCATAGTACGGCCTTTGGATGATAGCCAAGGGCCCCCACCATTTCATGGTCATTGCCCTTGGCTCATATGTGAAGAGGCCCTCAGACAGTTTCGTCTCTCTACTTTCATCAGTGTCTAAAACAAGCATTCATGTTACTTCATGGTTTGCAAAATCGTCTTTCAGGTATGCAAACTTTCCAATGTCCTGCTTGAAGGGAATTCTGGCCAGTTAATAAAGTGATGAATAATTATTCTCATTATTATGATTGTAGGTTCATGCCTTTTTTTGCAATTTTATTCTTCCCTTGCATGCACTCTTTGCGGTCCATGTATTTAACATTATTCTCACTGAACTCTCCACTGAGTTGTTTCAAAACAATGACATCAATATCAAGCCTTTCTGCTGCCACATAAGTTCTATTTGATTCCTCTTCCACATGGATACCAAATGCATATCCATTTAAGTTTGACATCCAGATTCTGGGGGCCCCAGATTTAGCTTTCAGCTCATCACATGCGAACTGGGTACATTATTTGGTGCAATATTTTTATACATGTCCATTCCATGTGGCAGAACTGTAACAAATGCATTTAGACCCACCACATCGCACTCTATTCTGAAGAATGATGATAATCTTAGTGGCCAACACATAAAATGGTGCAAATAAACCTCTCCCATTTCAGGAAATCTTCTTGCACAATTTCTTTAATTCACAGAACTTCTTGAAATTAATGCACTGCATGACCGTCCACAGTTCCAGAATGTGTCCAAAAGTTCTTTACATGAATTCACACTACAACCTCCTGCACCTCAGCCATTTACTGTAATTCATGAAGGTTGCTTTGAGGAGGCTTGGACACAAATCAGACTGTGCAAGCCAGGCTGCCCAAAATAATACTGCATTGAGTGAAGCAAGTAGCAAATAAATAAAAATTGGCTCCAATTTACATAGCATCTTTATTTATTCTTCAAAAGCCTGAATATCATTTCAGTTACCAGTTTTTCTCACAGAAATTAAAGGACCCAGAAGCACCAATGGCCCCAGGTATTGCTCTAGAGTGGCAAACAGTTGCCCGGTAATTGCTACAAGAATATCAACCCGGTGGCGACGTTGCAAGAGAAGCTTGCCAACAGCAGATTACCCCTACAAAATTGATCGTGTCTTCCCTGATAAAGAGGTGGTATTTTGGGTGATGGGTTTGGCATTTTCAAAGCTACACAAATAAACTCCCAAGCATACTATCATGTACTAGTGGGATTGATACCGAGGAGCATGTTGTTACCAGATGGCAAGTACACCACATTCCTACTCCTGGAGAGAGTTCCTGCAATTTCCCTCGATGCTTCGATGCGACGGAGCTCAATGATACCTCCTCCCGCATTAGCAGTAGCATCGGAGATCAGTTTCGCAGCTTCACTCTCACCCTCCGCGCGAATAATTGCTGCACGCCGTTCTTGCTCCGATTTCGCCACCACGAATCTGGACCTCTCCGCCTCCTGTTGAGCAACCTGTTTCTGCTCCACAGCCCGCGAGAATTCGGTTCCATACGACAAATGTGTGATGGCCACGTCATCAAGCAGAAGGTTGAAGTCTCGTGCACGCTTTACAAGCGCATCACGAACCATGGCAGACACTTGAGGCCTGTCTGTCAACAGCTGGTCTGCATTGAATTGTGCTACTACAGCTTTCAGAACCTCGTTCCCTATGGATGGTAACACACGTTCATCGTAATCCACTCCTAGGGTTTTGAAGATCGTTGGTAAACTCTCGGAGTCGGGTTTAGACAAAACTCGCAAGGTTAGGTTGACCATCTGGAGATCCTTGGTTCCTGTCACTGTGGTAATCGAGCGGGGACGAGTCCGAATGTCAAAAATGTAAGGGTATTGCAAAAAAGGGATCAAGAAGTGCGTTCCTTCTCCGGAAGTTTCATCCAATACCCCTCGAAACCTGTCGAACAGCACTGCCCGGTGACCGCCATCCACTGTGTAGAGCGCTGAATTCAGAGCTGTTGCTCCCACTCCCAGTGCTATTGCCACCGAGCTCAACACGTTCGCTGCCCGTGACACACTCATCTTGATAATAATTCCCTTCTCGTCACCCTCGCAGAAATAAAACCAGCTCTCAGCACTCTCTTAAAATTCGCTTTGCACTTTTCCAACAAACAAACAATCATACAAATCCACTTCGAAGCTGCTGCAAACACGAACAACGAGAATGATCACAAGCGAGAGAGCGAGACTTCCTCTCCGCTATCAGCCCCTAGGGTTTCAGAGCGTCTAGGGTTTGGGAGCGACAGAGTTCATCCATATGACTCATCCAACTCTTGGTAAATGTCAGACCTGCATACAGTCTGCCCTCTATATCTGTTAACAATGGGGAGTGGAAATTTTCTTAACACATATAGAATGTTAACACTTTAACAGAAAATAGAATATAGCAAACAAGAATATGACACTTATAAATGTAACACAAAATAAAATATTATTGTAACATTAAACAAATACAACTGATGAGTTTCAGTCCTCCATTTCCATTCCTCTAGGATGGAAGAAGGCATCTATAGAGGTTTGTTGGAGTGGTTCACAAGAAGGAGATCAATTTCTTTTTGAAAAATTTATAGCTTTTTAACCAGGTGCACAACATCACTTGACCTTTGCTCAAGATAATGATGTAAAGTTGTGAAGAGAAGACTACACATCCTTATAACACACATGGCCTATGAGTTCAGTTATGAGAGGTTTAGTGTCATCCTCTTCCTGAACAAAGGTATTAGGATTCATTGGGTTGGACATCTCCATCAATTCCTCATCAGATGATTGGTAAGGATTATTCAAGTCAAATCTAGCTTCATAGTTGATGAATTCATATGCAGTCATGTTAGATAAGATCTATGAGCTTGCTTCGCATATCACACTAACAACTCCAAAAGTGTGGTGAATTCCTACACTTCTTTTGGCAAGCCTCATGTAATGCTTGATTGGTAGCTATAACATGTAGTGTTTCAATGTGATTCCAATAATTTTGAATGGTCTAAGGAGTAACCCCATGTAGCCAAGAGTGGACAAGCATGACTATTGCTTGATACACATCAAGTTAGGAGCAACAAACTCAAGAATTTGAACATTGGTACACTATGGTTCAAGCAACTAGGGCAAATTGAGTTGATGAGACTTGGCAAGGACTTGCAATCAATCTCATGGACTTCATCATTTCTAACTGGGGTTTATTAAAGTTCTATAGTATATTCTATATTATATATTATTATATATTATAATAGTAAGTTAACATATATAGAAGGCAAATATACAATGAGGGGAGTGTCTTGCAAGACAATATTGTTTAAAGCAGAGTGTTTAAAGCAGCTATCGTATTTTTTAAAGGTTCACAAAATAGGCTTCAAATTTGTCAATGAAATTACACTTGTTCATAGTTGCACGGTAATTGGTAATATGTAATATGGAGGGGGGGGGGAGAAGTGCAAGTGCATTTTCAATGTTATTGATGTAGTTTTATTGAATACGGGTTCAAGTTGGAGTGCGATAGTCATCACATTTATCCATTGTCAACATTGTGTGAGTGAGTTCATCAAAACTTTACAATCTTTGATTTTATATTTGTTAATGAGAATAGCTCCTAACAATATGAAAATATTGGGCAAAATATGAACAAGAAACACAAGGCATTCTCAAAGATACTATAAAAAACAATAATTTTGGATCTATACCAACAAGTTTCTGCAAATCACATATTTTCCCATGAAGCATCCCTTGATGTAAGTGTTTATACATTGGAACAAATAATCATAAAGATGGCATCCCTTGATGACACCATTGTCCATTGAGAAGTAGAGAACCAATGATGGGGAGAACCGACCACTAGTTACAAATGAATCGGTTGAGTTTGAGGAATAACCGGTTGAAGTTCAAGACTTTAGCAAAATTGATGATCATTTTAGATTAATCTATGGAATATACTTCAAATTAATAAAGAAAAACTGAAAGATCACAACATGTAACTAGTTGGACTTGGAAACACTAGGAGTTTGACCGATTATGCTCCAAAATCTCACCGCACAATGCAGAGAACCAACAATCTGGCCATTTGCTTTTGAGCAATACTTTTAATGATAAGTTTTGAAGATCTCATCTTGGTATTCTACGTTTGAGTACTTACCACAACAATAGAGGTCATCATGATGAACATTCACTTTAAACAACATTATGCTACCACTTTTAAACGTGTGGCCAAAGAAATAATGGTTTTAAAATACCGGAGCATTTTTTTGGTCCACTTTACCATGCTTGCAACCCCCCCTCAATTAATCATTGGTTGTTGTATGGTTACTTCAAATAAATACTCTAGTTAAGAAAATGATCATCAAAGTGCAACATGTCACTCTTTGGGGGGAAAGGATCGTTGTCCTCACTATTATCACACTCAAAGTGCATAATAAGAACTAAAATTCTTGCATTGTCAAAACTAAGTCACGCCATGATGAATTCAAATATCACGCAACTAGAATAATTTCCCTTTCATGTACCAACTTTGGGTAGATGTTCATGGATAAAACATCGTCATAGTGTTAGTGTTAAGCCCATGCAACCAAGAGAAGTAGAGGAGATGCAAAATAGAGTACCAAAGAGCACTATAGATGTCCATGGAACATGTTGATGTGGATGTTGTATAGAGGAACAAATGCTTCAAGCATAAGAAAGAAAAACACATCATCACTTAAGCCATACACAAAATTTTCTATCCGAATACATGATCCAACTTGCAATTTTGCCTCATGTTATTGAATTTTAAGACTCTTTGACGTACCAACCAAGACAATTGTATACCCGCTTTTGTCAACTATGTTGCAATGTAAGTATCGATGTTGGGTGATTTTCCTGTAATCACAAGTTTCATACCGAGGGTGAACACTTCCTTCAAAATGCTACACCTTGTGTATCATCCGTCATCATCTACATAATCAACCACTCTTTGCATTATCGATTAAACCATCATAATTGAGGAATATAAGTGAAACAATTGGAGAAGATGAACACATAATACAAGAGACATAAGCACACACTTAATGTAACTTTGACCAAAACATCGGTTATAAGTGCACCATGTGAGCATATAATAATATAAAGTATAATATAATATAATCATTTACATAATTTTCTAACTACTTATGTATGAGACATGCTGACTAAAAATCAACTACAAACCAAATTGATTTAATCTTATCGCCTCATGTAGCCCTAGTTTTAAGCACCACATGTTCTAACCCAATCGAAGTGTCGTCGAACATATCCTGATTTTAGCACCACTTCAATCAACCCCCTTTAATGCATTGCGACACTTAACTATCCAAACACCACCTCGAAGAACCCCAATTATGTCACCCCCTCATTTAACATACTTTAATCACAATAAACTACCTTAAGCTCAACTCGGGGAGATCACTCCATTGTAGAGTTGAACAACCACGTGCGATCATTTTAGATGTAAAAAATGTAAAAAATGTAAAAATCATCACCAAAATGGGTCACAATTTTATCAATTTTTTTTCATGAGTAGATATAAATGGTACATGTTACATAGTAAAAAATGGTGACTAAATTTGATGATTTGTTTTTTTAATAAAACATACCGTTTCTAACTATAATGACGTAGAATTGAACTAAAAAAATTGCTACAATTAATGAATATGACTAAAAATTTCAAAAAAATATACAAAAGATACCATCAATGGTTGTGTATATGTAGAAAAAATATCGTAAAATTTAAAATTATTTATGACATGTAATATAGGGGTAGCAAACTTTGTTCGCACGTGGTGTTCAACTCTACAATGGAGTGATCTCCCCGAGAAGCTCAATCACAAGAAACACATGATGATGGTTGGCATGTGCACCATATTGAATATCAATTTTTCTAAGCATGCACTCCTAACAAATCAACTTGGTTTCACACCAAAAAGATCCCATTGAGGATTTGTAGCATCGATCTATTTGATATATGTGATTTTAGCAAGAGTCCCAACCAACACATACTTACACAAGACCTTTTGAACCAAGTCCAAACACACAAATTATAGTTCTAAGAAGAGGGATCAACATTACTAGAGTAAACCTCACTATAATATGCTTAATTGAGCTTAGCAATGTTAATCTCCCATTTTATGTTTTTACTTTGATCCATGAAACCATGTATCCAAACTTTGATCACAAGTTGGTGAAAAGTCTACACTCTAAAGGTACTCAAAATTTGGTAAAACAATCAATGATGGATAACTTGCAATGTGATCATAGTGACGGCCCATAGTTATGAACACATGGATTTAAAAAAAATTATGCTAAGTGTTAGACACCAATTCACACAAGAGGTGCCATTTCTAATTTCAAAATTCTCTCATAGTCTCCGAACTTTATGCAAAGGATGAGAATGCGTTATGTGTTGTGGTAACTTATGCACGACATTTGGTTATCCATCTTACTTTCATTAGCAACAATGGCCTTACCTGTTGTAAATGAGATTGTCATACTAGAAATTGACAAGGGTTGGCAAGGGTTTCAAGAACAAACATCATAACCACTATATCACTTTCTAAATATCCAAAAAGACACATGTGTTTAAAAGAGATTGGACTACATACTCAAGATTTGTTAACCATTCTAGGCTCTGAAATGAGCATGATTGGAAGGAAAGGGGGTCTTACATTATCATTTAATAAGGGGAAACAAGGACTACGATAATGAGCAAGATATTCAAACGAGCTTTGATAGGCATGAGGAAAATATCTATGGTAGTGATTCAAATTTGCTAATCATCTTGCACTAACCACGTGTTTCAAATCGTAAGAGAAATGGACACAAAGCTCAAAGTGTCCATTTTTGGATCGCTTATCTTGTAGGTGTCCAATTACCTAAGAAAAGTGGCTCCCACATAAGGTAAAATGGGCCTTAAAAGCGAAACCCCAAACATGTTGTGTAGTTTTGGGGACCTACATAAGATTACCAAGACCTTGAAGGTTGCACCCTTGCTCAAGCAAACAAACCATTTTAAACGATCCAATTCAATATAAAAATCTTATTTGGAGTTGGACCTTGCTAACACCTCACCCCACCAACCGTGTGCCTTTGAAACTCTGTAGCCTTAGCATCGATGCTTGAGTTGGGTATTGTAGAAATCACGACAAATCAAAGAAAAATGCCAAAACAATCCATAAGCAATTCCCATGCCCACAAAATAACAACATCCCATTGAGCAATGTTAAGCATGACATTACACAATAAATCAGTGATGCACTCTTGCTTAATCAAGGGCTTAGAATGAAAAAATTAAAACCATATTATATCTTGCCTTTGCCCCGAAGGTAGGGTCCGATGCTAGTGGTATAGGTCCAACACCATGGCCAAGTACATGCCCTTTACAACCCCTTATACACTCTAAACTCCGTAGTATCACACATGTGGCAACCAAAGTGCATGTGATATTACAGAGTTCTGTAGTGTTAACATGGATGCGTGATACTAGTGAATTATTGTAGCATGTGACACGATGGAATAACACAAAGTGCAACATATTAAATGGTGTGGCGTGGTCCACTCTGCTTCGCCTTCCCGGGCGCTGTGGCGGGTGCATGCACCAACATTCAACAAGTGGCATAAGAAGAAGAAGAATAAGAATAAGAAGGTGACACTCCACATATTGACACATGGCGCAATGCAAGGGTGTGGTTGACTTCTTTGGTGGTTTGCATTAATGACGAAATTCGTGATATAAGGGAGAGAAAGGTGACAATAAGGAGCGAGATTTGAACTACGCACATTTGTTCCCTAGGGTTTCGGGATATTAGAGAGTGAGTGACATTATGGAGGTTGGTATTACGGAGTTTAGGGTGTATAGCCTTACCCTAGGCCGAGCAAGCTTGTAGGCTTGTCATTGGCTAGGCCTAGACCTTGAAGAGCCAGTAGATAGACCATTGAAGAGGCCACCAACCAATGTTATCTCCTTCCAAGTGCTACCTTACTCTGGTTGAGTAGCCTTGAAGTATGGGCATCCCATGAATAAAGGTAGTATAATGTCCAAAAGATCCATGGTCCCACAAAGCATCGATGCATAACTAGTTTAGTAGGCGCACCTTTGCCGTGCTCCTTCCTCAAATTGAAATTGCATGAAATAAATACTAAATTCAAACCATACCTCTCACGAGCGCTCCGTCCTTTAATCGATCTTCACGTTTCGCCTCTCCTACCGCCTTCCAAGACTTCCGTCGCCCGCTCTCCAAGCTCCAAGCTCCAAACTCGAAACTCCCGGTGGACGCACCATTTATGTCACCAAAAATCCTCCACCCTTCGATTTCGTCCTAGCCCGAGTAGAAAAGTTTATAATGACATGTAGAGACTTCTCTCTTTGTAACCCAATATATAATTCCAATCTATCCTTGGAATATACACAACTTGATTAACACCACACTATGTAGTTTTACATTCCTTAATGTCGGACAAGGTTATATCCTTACCCTTTTCTAATGTCCACCCGGCCGCTTTGGCCACGCATGCCTTCAAAGATATCCCTCTTGTGAATCGAGTCCTTGCCGTCGACTCCACACTACTACATGAGTTTTCGCTTATTGATTCCGTGCTATCACATGTCATCGTGGTTGATTCCGTATTGGTACATGACACTTCGCTTGTGGATTCCATGAGCACATAGGCTTTAAATACAAGTATTAAAAAATACTTATATACTTATCCTTGCCCTTCCTTCTCTAAGTTTTTCTTGATGTAAATCTCTATCAATGTCTTCCTACTAAACTTCAGAATAGTATAATTCCCACCCAACTTATGTTCTTCAAGTGAAATTTGGTACACTTGTTAAGTACCTTATCAAAAATCTCCACACCAAATTTTGGCACAAACAGAGTTCATATGCAAAAGTTATGCATGAAATTCTAACTCTAACTACTTAGTATGAATGCTATGATAAAGCATCCGGTCATTAAAACTCTAATAACTTCCAACTCCTACGTCCAATCAATCTAAAATTTTGACACAAGATAGATATATAAGTTCAGAAGGTAGTGTCAAATTTTGGTATCCATATTTATAACCCTCTAAGAGATACATATTTTCAAACCTTGCTGCTTTGTTCCTAGACACCCTCCCCTTCAACTTTTAATAACTCTTTCATCCCAATGACAGAAGCTCTCAAATTTTTACCACAACTCCCATACTTTATAATAAACAATCCCTCAAATTTTCATACCCATTGAACACTTTGATCATCCATAATTGACAAATTTCTCACTATAAAGTTCTGCTCAAGTTCATAACTAATAAAACACTACAAGTAATGCACCTAGTACAATCTAGTCACTCTAAATGCCACAAGTTTAAACAAGTTTGAACTCTCTCACTTCAATATGAATCTCAATGCAACAAGTTGAAGTTTACAATCAAACTCCAAATTTCTTAAACCCAATCTACTTCTAACAAGAGGTCAATCCCTCTTCAAGGCTAAATAGCCTTGGCTCTTCTCCTAAGAACTAAGCACACACATGTGCTCCTATCTTGCTTCCCACACACCCACACTTATAACCCGTGGGGTGCTTAAGGAGCACGAAGGAAAGAGAGGATGAATGAGGGAAGAATGAGGGATTATATAGTGAGTTGAGAGGGAGAGAGGGCATAAGATAAGGATAGGGTGAGAGGATTAGAGCCTCCAATCACAACCCCTTAACCTTCTCCTTCAAGGTAGGGACTCATCCCATCCACAAGGCTCTCGATAAGCCTTCGAAATCTCCTCCTACTTTGTAGGCTCTCATCTAATCTCCTAAGCCTTCCTCCCTCAAATGATCAACAAAGATCCTAATTCAAACATTTAACTAACCTTGGCTTTCTACCTACCACACTTTACCAAGGTATGTCCTCATACTACTTAAATCCACTCCACACAAGCCTAATGCTTCAAACTTAGTTTTCTTCAAGCTTCACTCTTTTTATATTTTTGTGAATAATCATAAATCAACAAAACACTACTTGTAATGTTTTACAAGTGTTAACAACACATGTGGACATCAATTTGGGCTCACAACATAAATGACTGCACATTTGCCACATCAGAGTTGTCTTGGCACGTCACACCGGCATGGATGAAGTGGATGATGAATAACTAACCATAAATCAATATTTGGGGTCTTTGTGAGCACATTTCATCCATGAGTCATTTCAGTAATTGAACAATGACTAAATTCTTATACACATCATCCCAAATTCAGTAGGCATGTGACTCAGTCATTTACTGAGTTCTTTAGGACACGTAGTCATTGATACCATGGTTGGAATGGACAAGGTTTGTTGTAGTGCCAATTCCAGTTCCAAAAACGAGTACAAAACATTAATTTTATTACATACACTTACTCAATTGGACCTTCTATAATGTTTGCCTCTTGTGCCTTCAGAAAATTCTCCCCATTGCTGCTATCCTACCTGATCAACTCACATATTTTGATTACTTACTGCTTGCTACTACTTAAGGGGCTATGGAGGTGGTTGGTCATCCTTGCTTGTCTGTTAGGGATCTAGTGGGACTGAGAACCATGTTTTTGTTTTGTTTTTAAATCTCTTTCCTCAATTTCAATTGAATGAACAACCTACCTTTATTACACATGTGTTGGCAAATAGATTGATTAAGTCCATCACGTTTTTATCAATTTCTTTGCAAAGTAGGTGGTTCATAACATTATGCAGTTGGTGACCAAGTTGGGTGGGGGTGGGAATATGTCATGTAAGGTGTTAGAATTATATCCTATGGATGCTTGTCATTAAGTAGATTCACCTTGAAAATGAGTGAGTTTGGGTGGAGCATTGTCAGTGAATATTATAAGAACGGAACATCTGATAACAGTTGAATAATATTATGTTTCTAGCCATGACATTTCTCAAAGTGATGCAATTCGTTCTTTTCATGCCAACAAGACCTAGAGCAAAGCTCCAAAATCTGGGGTAAGTACATGGCCATTATGTGCTTACTTTTTCTTAATTTGGCACCAATTTTGAGTGGTAAGGTAGAGGGTGCTAAAATTGTGACTTCAGGCGCTAAGCTACATAATAACATTTCATTTAAATCATTTCTTTGTGGCAATTGAAAAGGGATTCCAGCTTTGAATTTCATATGTAAAAATTATAAGAGTACAAATTTTATTGGTAGATGGCTCAAAATCAATACAAGACTATGATATTAAGGTGGAGGACATTCTCAAAATTAATATGTATTTATAATGCAAGAATTTGAGGTGTTGGTTTTTTCACCCTCTACTTTATATGGCAAGAATTGTATTAAGGATCAATTTAAAAAAGACATGTGATACAATGAGATTGATCTACATGCTCCAAATATAAATACCATTCTAACTTTAATTGTTAGCACAATTGGGATGGCCTATGTAGGCATTTGATTCAAGAGAAGGAGAATCTTCTAGACAACCCATGAACAAATTGTGCATGAGAGTTAGATGGCTCTCAATAGAAGATCTTTGCGTTGGAGTTAAACAACTCCAACTAGAAGATATGTATTGGAGTTAGACAATTCCTTGCGGATGGATGTTATTCACTACACTATTTTGTCTAATTAGTGTGGGTGGGAAATTCACGTGGGTTGGAAATTAGTGTGGCCCACACTAAATTTCCAGTGTTTGCATCACTTTGGATGTAATTCGTACTGTCATCCATCCGTGTGTGTTAGGGTTCTCCGCAAACAGCCTCCGTTAGGTCTATGCGCGCAAAGTGACGAGAGCTGAGAGGGGAGGGCAGACATGATGCTTCCCCCCTGTGCAGGACTTCCTCTCTAGCTTCAACGGCTTGGTCAATCTCAGAACCCTAAGTAGCTGCTGCTTCATCGTCATCGTCGCATCAACAACACACGATGATGATTTGGTGGAGCTGAATAATTTCTTTTATTTCAAATTAGCTTCTTCTTCTTCGTTTTCTTCATTGTCGTCGGAGGAGGATGTGAAGTACTCGTCCGGCGTGGTGTAGGCGTCTTCCTCATTGTCGTCATCCATTGTAGGACAGATCGCTTGCTGCCTAAAACACAAGAAGCTCATCGCACCTCGACTCTACCTTCGCTACAACTCTTCTTTTCTTGTCCTCAATGGACACCGCAATTTTTGGATGGAATTATGAAGTTTCATCCAATCATGCTATGTGTACCGATAGTTTTTTGTTTTTGTTTTTAAAGGGTGGATTTACAAATGTATGCTGAACCTACACAAAACAAACAAGCATGTTTGCTACGAGAGGCTATGTTCTATCCAATGCCTTTGTCCTCTGGTCTAGAATTCACCTCCTACTCTACTCTACTCTAGTCTTCTAGATTCACCCTACATTTCATTCTCCACTCCCTATACATGCTCGAGTGGTGTTTCCACCACAATGCTCGAGACAAAGCCAATAAAAAATGACAATTCGGAGTGTAGCGCATCCACATCACCTTGCTTACTGGGAGGGCGGGAAAAGAGTATTTGTGAAGAAACCTTGACATTGGGCTACCTTGAGTAGCTTCTTCTTCTTCTCCAGACAGACAAGACACAAGAGAAGAGGGTACTGGAGGCCCAGGGTTTACAGAGAGTACAGACAGGGGACAAACAGACCCTTGCGAAGGTGGAGCTAGGGTTTGGAGCTCCTCGACCCTCTTCTCCCCGCAACGGACTTACCACAATCCCACGGACTCATGCTACAATCACATGCGGAGTTGCATGTGTATTCACGTCACCTGCCTTTGTTTTGAGCGGGAAATGGCGATGTTAGGGCCGTGAGAGGGTTACAAATTGAACTTCGGGATGTGGTGGTGTGAGGTTGTTGTTGTGTTTGGTGTTTGAGAGTGTGTTTTTTTGTTTTTTGTAAGAGAGCAGTGGGTTTTCGGGATTGTGGCGGGAGATTTAGCGTAAAGGGGGTTTGGTGGAAAGTTGGCAATCATGGCGGAGGCTGCCGCAGTGCATCAGTTCAACAGCATTCTTCTTGGTGGCCGTGGAGGAACCGTAAGTTTTTGTTTTTGTTTGTGTTTGCCCTTTATCTCCATTTCGCGGTCGCGTTCTATAGGTTACAGCATCGTCATATGAATATATGGTCCATGTGAAAAGGTTTATCAGCCTCTTCCTCCAGCCTTTGGATGATTCGCACTGCATTGCGAATGTTACAATGTGAAGGCATGTACCATATTCGTGTGAAGCTTTTGCAAATGTCCGATTTAATGCAGACATCACGAGAGAACATCATCTTTAGGGTTTCAGAATTCAGAAAGGCAAGCTACATCGTTAGCCTGATTGGTTTCTCCTGTTTTGATGATCGTTTATGGTTTTTGGTCCACAGAATCCAGGGCAACTCAAAATACACCCAGGCGGATTTCAATGGCGAAAAACAGGGGGTGGAAAGGTCGTGGATGTCACGACAAATGATATTACTGGGCTGAGTTGGACTCGGGTGCCCAAAGGGTTCCAGCTTGGAATCAAAATGAAAGCTGGACCCAATATTAAGTTCAATGGGTTCAGAGAACAGGTGCCACTTCTCATACCAATCAGCTTGGGGAATACTCTTTAGTGGACATGTCACAGCCAATAAAGAAATTTAAATCCTTAGAATTTGCAATGATATTTTTAGTGTAGTTATCAGACATGGACCAAGTTCGGCATGGCCACAGTTCATTTTGGTTGCTACATAAGAGTAGGGACACGAGAGGTGCTGAGGGTTTTAGATAGTGACATCGTGGCAATTGTTTCAGACCCAGAACTGGAAGTTGATGATGTTTGGAACGCTGATTCTATGAATGACTGGGGACAGGAAAATTGCTAGTTTGATGGTAGCCATTACTGTTTTGATAGATCTCATCTTATTTCTGTTGCTCCCTTTTACACTGACAAGGATTTTCCTTGAGGGTGTAGGATATGACGAGCTTAAGTACGTTCATAACGGCTCACATGGGTATCACACCTGAAGACAAGCCCCTGGCGATCAGCGGTCGGAATTGGGGTGATGCAGTCCTTGAAGGTCAGCATTTCATAAAGCCGGTCACATTCATAAAACCCCAGCCCACCAAATAACCTCAGTGGCACATAATCTTACTCAGATGATCATAATTAGAGTATCTCTGAGACTTTCCGGTTTAGATGTATGTGAGATGTGCTTCCCATCTGACCTTTGGTGTTGCATGTTGTGGTAAGTATCAATATGGAGTTGGGTGAGGACCCTGTCTGACAGCATTTCTGGGAGCTTTTTGATTAAATTTCTGTTTGGATTGTGCAGGAAACTCTCTTGCTTTCACAGTTGGTGGCAAGCATGCATTTGATGTTTCTATAGCAGATGTGTCACAGACTCAAATGCAAGGCAAGAATGAGGTCATGCTGGAATTTCATGTGGATGACACGACAGGTGCAAGTGAGGTAGGTCCATTCTTTTTTGAGTGATGCTATAAACATGTAAATTTTTGGGTGCACATTCGCCAGTATCCACTCTGTTGTTGACTAGATCTCTCAAAAGTCAGGCTAGGGAGTACAATGTGCATCCTGATGCTGTTAATGCCTAACTGTATCCCACTCTGGTTACTGCAAAACACAGTCTTGAATTGAAATGGTAATGATATGTGTATATCTCTTTCAGATTGATGTGTTTACTTTTGTTGATGGTTAGGATGTGGTTGGCATGTCCTTAGCATACTTTCCAGTGTCTTTGATTTGTATTGCTTATGCAGCTTATGGGACTGGTTTGCAGAAGGACACTCTGATGGAGTTGAGCTTCCACATTCCCACCACCAATACTACATATCTTGGCGATGAAGAACGTCCACCAGCACAGGTACTTGTCTTGTCCCTACAACAACTTATGTATGTGTACTTGTTGAACCTTGTGCATGGTGAAAAGATGTCCGTTATTTGTTGAAGGAAGCATATCTTACCAGAAGCTAAAGCATAGTGAAAGGCCAAGTAAGGAGCTAGTGACAGATTCATGGTTTTTGTAGTTCCAAGGTTCTCAATTAGGTCGTTGAAATTGATCCTGCCCAGTCCAATTCTTGGATTTTGACAGATATTTCGAGAGAAAATCCTATCTATGGGTGACGTCGGGCCTTCTGGTGCAGAAGCTGTTGCACTGTTTGAAGATGTTCACATTCTTACACCAAGGTAGTATACTTCTGTCTCTGCACATCTTAGCATTTTACAAAACTTTCATGGTGTTGTGCTCATATATCTTGTCTGTGGCAGCCTTATGTAGCTCAGTGGTGCAGAATCTGATTGCTTTATTAGTTTCTGAATTTTATTTGTGTGCTAAGATCAAATTTGCAATATGCAATCTGCTTGTACTTGCAGAGGTCGCTATAATGTGGAACTTCATCTCTCCTTTCTGCGATTACAAGGGCAGGCAAATGACTTCAAAATTCAGTACAGTAGTGTTGTTCGGCTTTTTATTTTGCCTAAGGTAAGTACATTGACTCTTTGAAAACCTCTATTGCTCCAATCATTTTATTGCTGGTGGGGATGAGGTTAAATGAATGGAACTTATAATAAGGCTTGGGGCTGTTGATCAAGATTAGACAAATCTGGTTAACTGTTATATGTTGGATGACTATAAGCAGAACTTTACGGTCTAGGTAGTTGAGATGAGTTGAGTGTGTCAATATGTTACCCTGTAGCTCTTGCACTGTGATGTTTTTGCTCTTCAATGTCTATGATGTTTGTGAACCTGTAACTGAGCTTTTCTTCACAGCAATTTTCTGAAGGCTTTCATGTGTTTGACAGAGTAACCAACCGCACACTTTTGTGGTTATCACATTGGACCCTCCTATTCGAAAAGGCCAGACCTTTTATCCACACATTGTACTGCAAGTAAGGCACTTGACTTGCTCTTACTTTGTCAGTAGATAATTGTCTGTTCATGTTGATCATTTGGTGTTAGTTTATCTAATTTGGTCACTAATCTGCTTTTGTGTCTTGTTTCTGAAAAGTTTTTTACAGATGAGCCAACGGAGTGCACTCTCTCCATGGCTGAAGAGCAATTGAATACTAAATACAAGGATCGTCTCTTACCTGCATACAAGGTATATTAATTTACATTCTAGCTCTAATTTGAAGTGGGCGAGGGATGCAATAGGCCAATTTTTTTCTTTTCCTTTTTATAATCCACATTACTCATTGTACTGTGGGATCTACCAGTATGGGGTCATAAAGATGTATAGACACATATCAGTATTTAATCAGAGATTTTATGCAAGAATTCTAAGTATTTCTCTCTAATTGATGTTATACAGGGGGAGCAATAATCTGTACACAACGAAATTAGAAACAAGTCCTTTGAGTAACAAATCAAAATGTGCTTTGGCTAGAAAGTAATCATGATCTCCATGTATGATGCTAATGTGAGTTCTTTATGATTGTAGGATTTGTTCTATGAAGTTTTCACACAGATCTTGCGAGGCCTTTCAGGGGCTAAAGTTACACGCCCTGGAAAGTTTCGGAGCAGTCAAAATGGATTTTGTGTTCGGGCTTCTCTTAAGGCCGAGGAAGGCACATTGTATCCGTTGGAGAAGAGTTTCTTTTTCCTACCCAAACCACCCACACTTATCCTTCATGATGAGGTACTCAAGTACTTGTATGGCTTCAAGTGTTTGCTTGTAAAGTCTCCACTTTAGAAAGTGTGTCTGGTATAATTATATAAATTAGATCTCTATCTGCTAGTAGATGAGAGGCAACTAAAGGATTTCTTAGTTATATCAATACAGTACTGGCTGATTGCAAGTTTCTTTGGACATTTGGAAGCACACAGAAAAATATTAATGTGCAGTCTGCTGAAAATTTCCGCTTATCAATTTTGGCCTCAGATTGTGTTGTTGTGTCTGATGAAATGATTAAGCCAGTAGGTTGTGGTGGAAGTACATTGTTGCTATGCAGAATATCAATTAGTTGCCTTTTGATTGGCAGTCATCGCATTTAAATTTCTCACTACAGAGTACTTCTAGTCCAAGAAGTATCTAGAAGTAATTGTATAGAAATTTTCATACTTTGTGATTGTCAGTGGTACATTTATGGAAGTACACCTTCTTATGCAATTATTTGGTTATTTTGGTGCAGATTGAGTATTTGGAGTTTGAGAGACATGGCGCTGCTGGTACTAGTAGCATATCATCACATTATTTTGATCTTCTTATCCGACTCAAGAGTGAGCAGGAGCTCCAGTTCCGCAACATTCAACGGAATGAGTACCATAATTTGTTCAACTTCATCAGGTATGTGACTTTCTATATACCGTAGTACCTTTACCGCTTCGCCTATTCATAGGCGAATAATTATTATGATTTCTAGTTTTAGATTTGGCAATCCCGGATTTTAAGTGAAATCGTTTTTTTCATATTAATTTTTGAGATTTAAAAAATACAATTTCCAAAAAAATTGGTTTTCTCTAAAAACAGTTTCATTAGTGCCGAAGTGGTCAAGGTACTACGGTATCTAGAATGTATGTTTGAATCTCTTTTGCCTAATTGGTTCAATCTGCTTGGATTTGACATCTCAAACTGTTTGCTGGCAGTGGAAAGAACTTGAAGATCATGAACCTGGGAGACGCACAAGGTACTAGTGGGGTTGCTGCTGCATTAGAAGGATCAGATGATGAAGGAGTGGACCCACATCTTAACCGTATTCGAAGTGCTCGTGAAAGTGGTGCTGCCCCTGGTGAAGATAGTGATGAAGAGGTTTGTTTGTGTAACCCTGAATATATGTTCCTCATACAGTTTCAAGGATCTTAGCTAAGTGGAGGATATTTGGGGGGTATCCAGCTGGGCCTTCAGTAGATACTGCCTTACCTTCGATTGCTTATTATTGATGTATTGATCTATTGTGGACAGGATGAAGACTTTGTTGCTGAGAAGGATGATGCAGGCTCTCCTACAGATGACTCAGAGGCAGAAGAACCAGATGCTAGTGATGATGCTGGAGGTGGTGGCTCTGAGGTATGGAATTTCACCTTCATATGGTCATAGTTACCTGCCATATATGGTTCTCTGCCCTGGTCCTCATACTGAATATGGCTTTGCCAGGTGTAGTTTGGACATACGGATGAGCCTGCTCTGGTTCTATTTGATCAGATGACTTGGTATATGTTTGGCATTCACTCTTGCTTAAAACTTGTTTGCACACTTGAGATAATCTATTGGGCATCAATATAACAGCTGGTTTTTTTTATACTTTCTCCCTCACTGCACCATCTACCTCAATCATCCTCTTTTTGGGTATCACTTGTAAAAAGTTTTGAAAAGTGTTCCATGACACCTGATTTTCAGGACGAGGAAGAAGAAGAGGAGAGGCCTGCCAAAAAGGAGAGAAAGAAGAAAGAAGCTGCAGTGCCAAAACCAGCTCCTAAGAAACGGAAGAAGAAAGATGATGCTGAAGAAGAAGAAGGTGGTGGTGGAAAGAAGAAGAAAAAGAAGAAGGATCCTAATGCTCCCAAACGTGCACTTAGTGCATTCATGCGCTTTCAGCTAGAAGAAAGGAAGGTGCGTACTCACTTGGCCAGCCCTCTGATGAGTTTAGGGTATAGGACATGTACATGGATGTCTTATGTTGGTAAATGGTGTCTTTTACTTGATTTTATTCTCCTGAATTAAGAAGGTTTTCCTTTGGAAACACCTTGCAGAAAATGAAGGCAGACTCAAATCAACCCTCAATGTCCTTTGGAGAACTAGGGAGATCTCTTGGTGACAAGTGGAAGAAGATGCCAGGTACATAATGCCAAATTATTTGATTGTGCTTCATGATGGTTGTATGGAAGGGCCCACCTCTTAGACAATGATATCTGTAGATGTGAATACTCCATGGGACTTAGTAGCAGACATAAGTATTGTTGATCAAAGATCAGCCACTAGTGAGCTTCTTTGTATTTACTGGCAGATAGGCCTTTGTGTATGTTATTTTTTCATCTCATGCTGTGTGTGTTGGCAGCGAGTGAGAGAGAACCTTATGAAGCTGAAGCTAAGCTTGATCAGGAGCGGTACAAAAGGGCAATGGCTGGGTACAAAAGTGGTGCAGGACAACCTGGGCCTGATGCAGGCTCTGATGATGAAGGCTCCGATGAGGAGTAACTGCTGACATTGGATTCATAATTGCAATGTGCTGAGAATGACAGTGGAGGATACAGGGATGAGGTCTATAGGTGGCCATGGATCTGCCCAAAAGGCAAGGATCTCACTCAACAACAGTCTTACATGCCTAGTTGATACGTATGGAGAAAATTTTGATTAGATAGTAGAGATTCAATTCTCTTTGTAAAAAATTGAGGAATCAGTCACTACATGAAACTTGTGAAACTTGCTGTGATATCTGGAGGAAATGCATGACATGAGAATGTTCAGGTGAGCCTTTTATTCTAAGGTTACTACAGTAGTTACTCCTGTTTTTGTGTTTCTATATATCCTTGTGGAGCCTTTAGCGACAATGACTGTCCATGTTATGTTATCAGTTTGACATCAATTCTTGCTACATACAACAGAAACAGTCTGCTCTTTCTATATATTTGTATGCATCCAAAGTGGAATTTGTATGATCTGTGCCTTCTTGAGGTTCCTGTGTGGATACCTGGCATCAATAGGATTGCTATCATTGAAGCTGCATGTGTTCAATTCAATTTGTGATCATAGTAACAGAGCTTCCAACAATGGCAACCCAAAATCCTCGACCCTGAAGAAGCCTGTACTACAGTCTTGAACGAAACTTGACCCTTGTGCTACAATGACATAATTTAAGCATATAAATGTGCTATTTATACTATATATATGTGCTAAGCTTATATAGCATATATATATATAGTATATATACATGTGTGACTGAATTTTAATTTCTTTTAGTTTTCATCATGAGCAAAGCTGCTGGGTGAATGTTCACAACACCTACTGAAAGGTAGGGTGAATTGGGGGAGGGTGAATGAGTTGATTACTATTGTAGAGGCGGGCTGTTACTATTTTTAGATAAATTAAATCCTAACTCCTGTAATTTTTCATTCGAATTTCAATCATTCATGGCAATATTTCATTACAAAAAATTTAGGATGCAGAATATGCCAAAAGAAGATGAACTGAAAGGAAGTTGGTATGAAAATACTTGTAAACTTGTCCAAGAAGAAGTGTAACTAGAAAACTTGTTCATAAGTTGTTATCTGATGAACATATCTACAAAATATCCAGGCAACTTGATGTCATCTCCATTTTATGAAGTTTTTCTTAAGGATTTTCGTTCAATATGCTGATATAAGGTGCATGACCTTATATAAAAGGTCCAACTGTATAGATGTGTTCTTTGACTTTGTGTCAACAATTTTGCTTCATGAATGTCTCACTTTATAACTCATCTTTAAAATGCATAAAACCTTAGGGATAAAAAGGGTTAATCCCACTGAATCCTATTTGAACAATTTGAAGACAACCAATCCACTTTGAAAGACCGGTAGATGGTGGACGGACAAATGGATGGATGACGTATGTTGACTTTATGGGCATTCTTGGGTCAAAAATAGGTGGCCTTGTTGCTTTCGAGAAGTGTTTAAGATAGGTTACTTGCTTCTTTGTATGGGTTATTGACAATTATCTTACACATTCAATGCATGACATGCTTTGAACATCCAAGATATGAAGAAGATGAACATTGCGTGAGCAACCAATGTCATTGGATGGATCGCAACAACCATTAAAAGAAAACTTGTCCGTTACAACCATCCATTATGGGTTTAGGCAACATAATGTTTACATAATTCATCTTGGTTGTCAACCAAAGGTTTTTGGCTTTGGTTCTTTGATAATTGGCAACTAAATTGATTGATATATGCATTTTAAAGCAAAGATTTGCAATGGAAAATTCACAATGGGCATTTGCAATGAACAATATTTCTTTCAATAAATGTTGATGTCGCCAGCAAAGGAGTCAATCCAAATGTAATTACACACTCCTAGTTCAAAGAAAAGATCAACAATGCAATTTGTTGATAGTCGTCCATTGCATGTGTGATTTAAGTGCTAATTATTTGTTTACTCATCTTCATTAGACACCTATATTTGAGTTGCATGTGGTTTTGTGTGGCTCAAAATATGATTCTAAGTTTGTAGGGAAATCTACCTAGCTCTGTTTCTGATCGTTCAAGCGCAGGTGTGCTTTCTCATTGAATTGCCTATCTCTGGAGATTTCCTCCATCCGAATCCCATGAGCAGATCAGGTGAGGGCTGGAGAGCTCAAAGTGTCCACTTAACACCTTACAACTACTTTAAACGAGTTCAGAGTTCTCACAAAGCTTCTTCCACATCCCTCCCTCCCCTCTTGCTGCCTCACAATTTTCTCAAGATGCTACCTCAAGCGGTGTCAATTTGATAAATGCTTAGGAAAATCTACCGAGCTCCATTTTCGATGGTTCAAGCGTAGGTGTGGTTCTGATTCAATTGCCTATTTCTGAATAACTCTTCCATCCGAATCTCATGAGCAGAAGAGGTTAAAGTGTCCACTTGACACCTACCTACCTTCACGAGTTTTGCAATATCCTCTGCTGACTTCCTCCCCATCCCTCCTCTTACTGCCTCATAATCCTTCTCAAGATCCTACCTGCTAGATTGGAAGCTTAAGAACTCCGAACAAGGATATACATGATTATATACCTAGATACGAAGGAGGCCGCAGACGATATAATGTCCTACTCCCGATCCATCGGTGATTCCCCGACCATATTCTTGCATGATCAGCTACCCCCTATCTAACAGACAGGTCTCTCTTGGTCATCATGAACGCCACATGGATAAGTATGGACACGTAACCCGGTCTGTCGGTCTCTCGCTGCAATTTGGTGACGTTAAACGAGAATTTTCATTCTGACAATGAATGAGATATTCATACGAGCTCCAAAAATTATAGGGAATCTGCTACACCCTCGATCCAAATTTGCTAACTATCACGACAATGAGCAGGGAGAACCGACCGCTGGTTGCAGCTGAAACGGTTGAGTTTGAGAAATAACCGGTCGAAGTTCATGACTCAGGAAAATGACTGATCCTTTTCAAGAAATCAATAGAATATACTTCAAATTAATATTTAAAAAACCGAAATATCACAACATGTAACCGGTTGGACTTGGAAACACTAGGATTTTGACCGATTGTGCCCAAAAAGTCCATGGACACTACATCTTGATCCAGATTTGCAAATCATCTCGTGGTGATCCCACGTTTTGAGATCTTAGGCAAAGTAGGTTAGTAACCATTTCAGACCTATTTACCACCTTCAGTTGGGAATTGGGATATAGAAAAGACCTGGCCCCGCCTAGCCACCTAGGCGGGCTAGGCAGCTAAGTAGGCTTACTTACTAGGTGGCTAGGCCTACTCACTAAATAACTACACTAAATAGGATATTTAGTGTTTGATTATATTTATTGTTGTTACCACTCTACCTTGCTCAACACTAATATTCAATTTTTTGATAATCAGTGTTAGAAGATATGCTAGAAGATATGCTTGAATTTTCTTTTTATCATTGTTAAAAAAAAATATTCATATCTTTACTAACACTAAATTCAAACATGTAACTTCCACATATTACCATAGTTGATATTTAGTGTTTGAGTTTACATTTAATGTTACTTACTTTCATAGGGTTATTGATATTTAGTGTATGCGTTCGAATTTAGTGTATCAAACACTAAATATCCTATTTAATGTAGTTGGCTAGGCTTACTTGCTAAGTGGCAAAGGACGACTAAGGTTGGGTAAATTCTTTATGTACTCACACATGGATTTACAACTTGAAAGCAATGTGGTTATTTCCAACTTTGCCCAACATTGTACGGTAACCGGGTCTTAAACATACATTTTCTTTTTGCACCCACTTCTTGTACTAGGATATTAAGATGCCAAACATGCAATTAGTGCGAGATGATATTAGGATCATATAATTGTGAAAAATTGGACCCTCGACCATTCGGGTAGTATATTAAGGAGGTTTTCACAACTACGACATACCATTAGGCTGCCTAATGTGGGTGTTTGACGGTGTTTTTGGGCCAAGGATTTGTGGCACTCAAGTATTTTCATTGCTAGAGCATTCTTCATTCGTCAATGATAAATTTGCCAATTTTGATACAAGCAATTTATGCGCTAAGCAATAAGATAATCCCTTATCTCGTGGGGATGATAATACATGCATGTTGGAAAATTCTAAAAACACCTAAGCTAGGACACTAGATTGTTGACTTTGCACATTTGCCACCTTGCGGTTGTGTGGGACCCTCATCCTTGCCTCTTCACATGCCACATAAACTACTTATAGGGTTTCGCCTTCCTTCTCTTCCTGTTTGTAATCGCCACACCTCTATGTAATTTGCCTTGATCCACTTCTTCATTCTTTTTTCTTTCTTTTGAGGTCTTCATACTTTTCTCAATTTTGACCATCCTTCCTCTTTGAGAGTTTCTTCATTTTATTTAGACCTTCATGTCATCTTCTCTTCAAGTTCTTCATTTGTCAATGTTTTGTTTCTCATTTTTCAAACTTTCTTTTCTTTTAGAGAGAGTTTAACTTCTTTGAGATCATTTTTTTTCTTGTTCCTTGAGATCTCATTACTCTTTTCTTCTATCATTTGTGCATTGTCTTCTTCTTTGAATTTTTTTTCTCCTTCTATTTGAAAATGTCTTATTTATGTAATCAATCACCTTTGCTAATAGCAAAGATGATTTTTTTTTGCCAATTTTTTCTTGCCTTTAGCTTACCTTGAACACACACACACACACACACACACACACACACATCCTTAGGATGTAAACAAAGATACGGTCTTGTTAGAAAGTTTGAAATGTCTAAGTATATCATATGCATTGATTTTTGGTAACATGATCCATCATATTGAATTACTACACGTGTTTGATGGGACGGTTGTGATGAATATCACAAGATGGGATATATAAGTTAAAATGATAAAATATTACAAGAAAATCAACCATATTTTATTTCATATTAATATGATTAATACATAATATTAACATAAATTATATTATGATATGATTATAACTATAATACTTTATATTAATCACAATCAAATTTTAAAAATAAGTATATTACAAATATGTTACGAATTTGTCCATGCAATTTTTTTTGAATAACCAATAATTAAAGTGGCAATTACGGCACATCATAATGACTTGCCACATGTTACACACTTGGACACCCTACATTATTCATAAAAATAGCTAAGTGGAATGCAATGCCACATATGGCCTTGGTGACAGCTTGTGGGAGATTAGGATATAGGCCTAAAGTATCTAAAGTCACATCCTAGTCCTTTCCCACTTGTCCATGGTTCATGTTGATTGGTTTGAGTTCATTAAATGTGAATTAAACCTCAACTTACCCTTTCTCTAAAGGTGGTCCAAACGGGTTTGAGGGAGGGAGGGGGTTTCGAGTACTTAAAACTTGACCCCACCTAAAATCCTAAACCTTATACCACTCAACCCCCGAATTTCCACTCCTAATATTTTCTAGTTAGTTATGTAAGGTATGCAAGACGTACTCAATTATTTTCTTTAAATTATCAGACCACCACCTCGATTTAGTGTGTGGTTAGGTGAGGATCAAAGAACATAGTACATCATATAGATATGACAATCGGGGGCCCTAATGGAGACATCAAATTACTGCATTCCAGCGTACCATCCAACATGGAAAAATGAGAGTAGCACCACGTAGTACGCACTTCAATAGCATGGTATGATATCCAAAAGTGTCTGATGTGCTTGGTGCAGTCCGAAAGGTACCACCCTCAAGCTACTCATTATAGAATTGCCACCAATTATTATTAAAGTGATTTTTCATACAAATTTTAATTATGCAAGACAATATTAATTAAATCGGGTACTTCAGTTTTAGATGCTAAATTGTTCAAGCCAACCACATAATTGTGCTTTGAGCAATCAAAACAAAACCTGGCAACAATAATTAAGTTCAATCTACATAAAAATCACCAAGATCATAGGTATATATTTTGAGTTTTAGTCATGATAAGAACTTGCCAGAGAATCAGGATTGCGATATTCAATCATGCAAAACTTACATAATCCTAGAAATAAACAAACAAATTCCTTTCACTTTATTGCAACGATTTCTTTGAATTATTTAAGCCAAAATGAATATATATATGAGATGAACATGAAAGAATCACTTTCACATAACCTATAAGGATGTCCAAAAGTTGCTAAAATCACCTAAAATAGTGTCCACACAACGTAGAATTATAATTTTGATGCAATCACACTGGACATTTTTATTATGTATTTGAGTAGAAGTATATGTAAATACCTACCTATGGACACCAACAATACATCATGAACCTTTGTATGGATTTTCCAGGGTCAAGAATGCAAGACTAAGGGAGAGAACCTTCAAATTTGTAGTAGGGGACTCTACATAATTCTCCCACCAAATCATTGGGACCTGACTATATAAACCTCCATATCACACTAGTACCTTCTTTTGTCGCTCACTCTTCTAGGCTATCCACTATAAGCTCAAGGCTCGATTATCGGAGCAAACATATATAAAGTGAACAATCTTTGATCCTTGCATTCATTTGTTGTAAGTGAATTCATCACTCATTAATATCATGAGAACGTGGGAAGGAACATGGAAGAACAAAAAGAGAACCACATGGAACATAGACCTTTATTGCACTCTATGTCACAAAATATCCATAGGTTTATTATAACTCTACTTGATATGCTTTCTAGATCCAAAATTGAAAGGATCCAAGTTCATTAATCGACATGTGAAGCTTTATAATTAACGGATGATTGTAGCTTGCTAAATCTGTGGGAGTCATGTGGGGTTGAAGAGCTTATTGTTCTAGTAAAACTTATATGTAGCACCAATTTTGGCTAGCTTTTAGTTAGGGTGGACTTTGAGGACGAAGGCGCATATTTAAGCGGAGGTATGCAACTCAAACTTAATATTTTGCATTTGCATTACAACTTTCTTTCTCTTGTACATTGCTTTGCAAGTTTTTCTTTGTAAACATGGCACCAAGGGCACGTGTCCAAAGAGTGAAAGTTGAGGGTAATGGTTTATCAAAAGAATCTGAGAAAAATCGAGTTAATACTATTTTTCTTGAGAGGAAGAGTTGGACAATTGATGATTTTGCAAAGAATCTTGGTGTGAAAGACTATGGGCTTGATATTTCGAAAGATTTAGGTGCAGCTGTAGGAATTGACAATGAAGCAATTATGGCATATTTTGGGCCTCGAGGTGACCAAGGATAGAAGCTTGATTCAAACTACTTGTCACAAGAGGATATTTGCGATTGTAGAAGATAGAGTGAGTTTGTATATGGTCATTTGCCGTCAAATGGGTTCTACTTGGCCACATTTTTGCGAGCGTGGCTATCTAAGATGAACAACCACAAAGTGAATTGGGCAAAGTTCGAATATGATGCTACAAGATGCCAGGTGACTCTAAGAAAAAATGTGGAGAACAAGAAGATGAAATTGAATCCGGTGATGCAACACCATCCTCCTCTAAAAAAAGGAGTTTCTTTGATTGAATAGATAACAAGGTATTGATTCTCCCCTTTAAATATGCACTAAAGATCTTTTGAAAGGTTTCTGTTGAGTTGCTGACTAATTTGAAGAATAACTTACAGAGTTCAAGTGTTGAAATTCCATAATTCTCTACAAGCCTCATGCCCATATCATATTGTGCTTCTGGGAAGTGATATGGTGGGGGATGATAAAGTTTACCATGATGTAGAGGTCCCAATTGATGATGAAATTTTCAATTAGCTAAACATAGCCAACTTCAGAGGTTGGAGTAGGGTTACATCTGGATCCAGGTTGTTGTGGTGAACCTGGTAAGATGGGACACTGCTTTGATTAGATTATCAAGATGTGTTATAAGTGATTTCACATTGGATGATTTTCAATCACCAATGCAATAAACCTCAGTGATCTAGCTGCAACAACTCAAGAGAGGAGGAATTTGTTGAGTCTCATTGGAGACATAGAATTTACAGTCATCATCAGCAACATTGAGAAACAATGAATGAATGACAACCTGTGAAGATTAGAACCATGTGGCGCTATACATCATTTAGGTATACTGTTGTTTGTTATTGAAGTGTCAATCTCGTTTTTTCTCTTCTTGAATCCTAAACATCAATAGAAAAACATTCTCCTTGTGCACTCAGTCTCACATTCTGGCAATTACACAATTTCATAGATAAAGTGATAGGAAAGATGTAATTGTTGTTGCTGCTCAAACAAACCAGTGTGCCCTAAAGATTGATGCACCAGTAGGAGCAATTACTTCTTTTATGGAACCAATGCACTGGCTATGGTGTGTACGAGGACCTTTAACATACATTGCAGAACTAATTTCTCGGGTTCTTTTGGATACATCCTCCATAACTAGTTGCTTATTTTAGTGGCACATATGATTGTAGCTTGTAATTCTTTTGAGTCAATATCTGAAGGTTTTATTGCTGGTGAAAGTCTCTGTATAAGGTCGATGGGTCTTAAGTAGCTTGTTTTCTAATCAGACACCTAGATTGATTGGTATGTGGTTCGGTGAGGATCAAACATCACAAAAGCATGTCTAAAAGAGATTGGATTACGTCTTCAAATATTAATAACTACTCTACACTCAATAGTGAGCACAACTGGATGGACCTATGTAAGTGAATATTCTGGCACATGATCACAGGGTTGACTTGTAATTCTTGTGCATCAAATTTGAAAGTTTTGGTTTGCTGCAAGTCTTTGAATAAGTTCAATCATGTTGTAACTGCTGCAAGCTAAGTCATCTTTGTGTGGATTGGAGGTTGCTAGATGTGATCACTTGAGAGGGGAAGGTTTTAGGCCTTTGAGTGATAGAATCAAGTTACCATCATTGAAGAACTTGCACAAAGTAATGTTGTTGCAGTAGTATTGGCCACTAGTTAATCATGTTCATGAATTGAGATTTAAAGCTTTGATCAATTGTCATCCACATAGCCATTAACAGAGCCGGAATGTGACCATTTGGGTAATGTCCTGCAACACGAAGATGTTTCAGCCTGGATGCACATGACACCATGTGACAACGAGGTTGACTTTTAGTTCTTATGGTCAAATTCTGTGATTTTGTTGCTAGTACACTCTGTAGGTGACTTTGCATAGTCTTTGTTTGTATGGATTACCAGAGCTCATTGGATGTGAGTCAAGAGGAAATTTAAATTGTACTGCTAAAAATGATAGATTCTTTTTTTCTTGTAATTTGTCAACTCGCTTGTTGATGCATTTCGAGGACCTTTAACTATAGTACGCTTGAGGACTGAGGCTAGCTTTGGCTGCTCTTGCCTAGGACATGGACATTGCGCAAGAAGATGATGGTAGTTGTTTTATAATTGGCTCCCAGTGTGCAACAATTTTTCTTCCTCACCAGTTGCCGAGGGCACGCGCTTTGCTCGCTCAAGCAGAAGAAGAGCTATCTGCAGCTACAAAGCAAACAAGCTTGAACGACGCTGAGGTGGACAATAGGCAGCGTGTGGCGGATCTTGCTGCCGAGAAGAGATTCATCGAAAGAGAAGAATCTGACATAAATTCTTCTTACTGTAAACCACATTTCATAGTACCACAAAGAAATTTCGGAGGCAGAGGAGAAAGCAAGGTCATTGGTAATGACCGCAACTCCAGAGCAACTGTAGATAGTTCGCGCCAATGTTTTAAGGATCACTGACCAGTTGAGACTAGCAGAAAGGGACTCCAACTTGCAGAAATATTTGCTTGACAGGATGCAAAGCAAATTTGAGACTACAGAGAAAAACCTGGAGGAAGAATCCACCAAGCTTGCAGAAGTGAGCTCAAAATTGATTGACTTTGATCCCGGTCAAGAGTGCAATAAGCTCTACACTTGATGTTGCTTTTGCATAAAAGAATCCTTTATCTGGATTGTTTTCAGTATGGTGTAGTCTATGGTTCAAAGATAACTGAAGCATACTCAATCGGATTCTTGTAACAACATCTTTTCCTATCCTGGGACAAATGTATATCATCACCAACATCTACTCTTTACCTATCATAGGCAACCATATTAACAACACATAGAAAATGGTCTTTACCTAGTGTACTAGGCACCATTAAAGATATGTGCCTTTACTTGTCACAATGACTTCATTCTATATAGCACTTCAACTAGAAAAGCATAAATGACCATATGCCTATCTCGGGGCAAACCCTTTACATCATATTTGTTCTTGTACTTGCATTTCTTCCTATTTAAAGCAATGCACATGGTGAACATTTACCTATCACAAACATTGTAAAAGTTGACATAAACTAGTTATTATGTATCATCAACAATATACTTTGCTTTCTAGAGGCCTACTTCTTTGGTGTAACCATGCCTTATCAAAGAACAATTTCAATGGATATTTTGTATCCAATCTCCACTACTATTACATTAATAAGATTTTATCTTGGAATAAAGATATGTATGGTGCACGTTTTTGGGTGTAATATCAATTGTAATTTATTAATCCAAACCATAGTGTAACCTGAACATTTATATATTACAACACTATAGTGCATCTAGTTTTTATCAAATTGAAATTATGAGCTTTAATATTATGTTGTACAATCTTCTATTACAAATGTAATATAACATTTCATAATGTTGTCTTTGTATAAGTCTCTATAACCACTGTGATCATATGTGTTATGTTTCTATGTTTTATTTCCTTCACCCCAAACATACGTATGAATGTTCCTACTTTAATAAAACTCTAAACACTTGAATGTAATGGTTTCCTCATTTGGAGTTTGAAAACCAAAAGGCATAGTTTTATTGGTTAAAGTAATAATGACTATATATAACATGTAAATGACTATATAACATAATCAAAATTTGAAAACACTTATTGTCTATTATATATAAATCAATGTTGACAACATGATGATCAATTATGTTTATCAAAGTTTATTCTAATTTACTTTGATTTGATAAATATTGTATAAATTATAAAGAGCACAATATATTTGTTATACATTATTTTTCCTAGTTTTATATTAATTTAAATGATTAATAAATATATTTATAAAGGGCATAATATAATTTTTTACACATTGTTTTGTTTGCACTTATTTGAAGTGGACTTCAACAATAATGTCAACCTGTATAAGAAACACTAATATAAATAATAAACATTGCTCCTTCTATTTCAAATCTTTAAAAAGAAACTAGTAAATCTTGATTTTTGTGTTGTTGTTTTTGAATATCTAATTAGTCCATAGTATAATTTTGTAATCTATTAAGTGCACGTCATAATGCATCCACATTTAAAATTAAAATTAAAATTGTATACCTATCTTCATATTTCTTTGAGTATTGCATATGCAAAGTAAACAAAATATAAGTGAAAAATACCTATATCTAGCAGAGGCACTAAAAATATATATTAGATCTAGGAAATTTAATGTTTTGATTTAACGTCCCATTATTTGATATAATATTGTATTTTATTTCAGATTGTGCAATATCCAAAATAACTGTAATGAAATTTATTTACCTATCATGTGTCTTGGATAACATATTATAACAAAGACATTTGCTTAATAGTTCTGATTCAGTATGTTATTACTATATCATTAATTTTGCCTTAAATCGGGTAAATGGGAGAAGACGCTTTGATTCGAGTAGGCTTAGGGCCACTTCACACACGAGACTGAGAGCCCGTGACCAGTACACTTCAAGCAATCTCATTGGTGGAAAAGCAGAGCCAGTCCAAGTTCGCTTCACACTACGCTTGAGGGACCAACTGAGTATGTGAATGCAAGATGGATGTAAAGTCTACATGGATTCCTACATGGCGTCGTATGGATCATGTTTCATGGTCACTTGGACTATTCTCAGGGCCACTTCATACATGAGCCAAGAGCCGTGACCTTGTAATGGTGAGGACCCTTGACTCTCATCCAAAGGCCGTACCATGGGTGTTGGGAAAGCCGTTTTATGTAGTCACGGGCCCTCAAGCATAGTGTGAAGTGAGAATTAGTTCCAGCTCAAGCATTCCTGCTGAAGTCTCGTCTACGGGACACAGCCAGTCTCAGCCGAAAGTAGATCAATAATCTATTCTGGAAGGTGATAAGCAACGCTGAGGACACGGAGGAAATAGAAATTGGAGGGCCATGTGAGACCGACGAGATAAGGAGCACAACCAGCAATTTCTAATTGTGGGTACACATATCCAACAAATTTATTTTGTAACCATCTTTTCTATGTTTAAACGACGATATATATTAAAACTGCATTGGATTCGAAGTGACTGGCTACAAAGATCCATTTTAAGCATACTGGCCATGTCAAACGCCAATTTCCACCCGAATTTATCTATTTGCAGAAAGTTGTCCACGATGTTTATTTGCGTGTATGCTTTGCAACTTCTAGTGCGCAATGCTCATTACGGATGCTTCCCTCCCTCACTGCCAATTTCCATGGTGCCCTTTCCAATCAAAACCAGTGTCCGGCAAGAGCCTAAGGCTAATACAAATGCAGCCTACAAAATTTGTGACTTAGCCTATAAAATTTTGAAAGTGTAGGACAAAGAGCCTATGGACAATTTAAAAACATAGGATATCAACCTATGTGATAAAAAACATGTAGGAAATTTTGCCTACAAATTTTTTAAAAGAGAGGATTTTAGCCATTCTTCAAATTGGGAAATTAGTTGGCCTAAGTACATATCTTTAGGCTAATACTCGGGGCTCTTGGGTGGCACATAGGCGGATATCAATAATAGCCCTGACTCCCTCCCCGCCGATCTTTACAAATACCACAGCCCAAGCCTGCAAAAATTTTGAGTTTATTTTGCAGGAAGCTATATCTTTGTGGAAGGATTCAAGAAAGTTTCGATTCTTGTTTACTAATCCTGAGAAATATCTTGCAGGAAGAGTAGAGGTTGAATCAGAAGATGGTGAGGACTTTCACCCTTAAACCCATTTGAATTTTAGCAACCTTTCATAACTTATATCAACTCTTTAAAAAAGAGTTGGTTAATCCTTGGCCTTCAAATGTGGTGAAGGGCTTAGCCAAGTTCAATTCCTGCCAAGGATACCACTTAGTACTCAAATTTTGAATTTAAAACCTACAACATTAAAAGATATGAAGGATTTTAACCTACTAAAAATTAGTTTTGAAGGCAATTGGCGGGTAACTTAAAAACTCAAAAGGTTTTCAACTTACAAAAATTTGATATTGTAGGATGGAACCTATGCCGTGAGGGAAATAGCCTATGCCCTTTTAAAGAGGTAGGCAATCAACCTTAATAACTTCAAAAACTTTTCGGACGCTGATCAAAACATCACAATGGTGGAGCTGGGAAAACTCATTGGGCGCGTGCTTGCCTCAATTGAGGGATATTTATAATCAACAATGTGACGATTCAAATTCAATCATGCAAGCAAGTCTGAACAATTAAACCTCACGATAGTAGGCCTCACGATAGTAGGGTAAGCGTATTGTTGATAGGCAACTACCTTGTAATGAGTGGTAGACAATCGGTCGAAAGATACGTCTCCATAAACTCTTTGAAAGATTAAACACATTCAATTTCTCCCAGATGAGTCACAATGATATTCACAATTTTTTATAGGTTGCTGTCACCAGCAGTACAGAAAGTTCCGGCCATCTATTCTGTTACATAAATAGCCATCTACCATTTTATGATAGTCTGCATGTTTACTAGTACAGTAGTACACCATATTCGCAATCTAGAGCTCAGCGAACAAAACTTGTTTCCTTATTTCCCGTAGTACAATGCCATCTGTTGTTTCTCGTTAATGAAAGATGAAGAACAAGCTTGAGGCAGAACCCGATCAGGAACGAAACCGAGAAAACAAAACGAAGGTAGCTCTTCTGGAAATCATTCAGACTGCCATACTCCTGCACAGATACCCAGAGTGACAAACTCCACAGTACGACCACACCTCATAATATGGACAGACACACGGAAGAGTAATACTGCTATTGAAGTCGCAGCCCCTAATGCCGATTCTGGACATACATCATATGTCAAACTCACCTTGTTCGTGAGTTCATGCAGGACCAACAACCAGCTCTTGTGGCTTCCTCATGGTCATCTTCCGGGGCAAACCAAGTGCCTTCATCATTACCTCCGCCGCATCAGGTCGAGAGCAGTGAGCAACAGCCGCACACTTGAATTGCCAATCCCAAAACTCACAACTCAGAACCCAACCATCGGAACCATCAGAGCAACTGCAGCAATGGTAAGCAGGGCCACAGTTTTCCCCATACTTCACGCATCCTAGAACTGGAGCCGGCGACAGGGTGAGCAGCAGGACCAGGAGCAGGCCTAGTGCCGCTACTTGCTTGCTGAGCTTCATGCTTTGTGTACGTCACAGTCTTCTCGCTAGATCAACGTTTGGAAGAACTGTCCGCAAATGAAAGACACACAAAACAATGATACAAGGTAGCAACATAAATAGCTACTTGATAACCATGCATGGAGAACAAGTGTCCTGATCTGGAAACCTGTGTCCTCGTGGTGTCTCACGAGGGCCCGAGGTTTGCTTGAAACATCTGCTGGCATCTTGCATGTTAATCTTGTGGGTCTCGTGGGTCATCATATTTAGTATGGGTGATCCTTCCATGAATTTTTTATTTTTGAGAGCGGAGGTATGAGCCCCGGGCCAGATCACATCTTCATTCAGCTGGGCCCGTCCCTTCACTGCAACACCATTTTAATTAAAATGAGACTTTTCAAAGTCTCATTTTGCCAATCACCTTAATAGTGTACATTAAGGTGAATAATTGCGGAGGATGTGAACGTGGTGGGGGAACACTTGTAGGGAACTTTTGATACTTTATCATGTACCCACTATGTACCCCATTGGAACTTGGCTTATGGAAACAAAGTTCCCCTTGGATTTCACCTTAAATTTCCTTTAAGGTGCCTCGAAACTTCACCTTAATTTTTTGTCTCAAAAAGGCCAAATTGTCTCATTTTAATTAAAATGGTGTTCTGCGTGGGAACTCTTCCTCGTTGGAACCAATGTGACAATACCCAGTCAAAATTACAAATACTCAAGTTCACATCACTTTCATAATTCTCAAGTTAATTGATGGAGTTCTTTCACATGCCAAAGAAGTTTAATGACTTAAATGACTGAACGTTTAACAGCTTAAGTGACCGGGTATTGTCACATTAGTTCTGAACGGGGAAGAGTTCCCACGCAGGTGCAGATAGGAAGACTGGGCAATGAAAGAGACATGGGAGGGGTGGGGCCGAGCTGAATGAAGATGTGATCTAGCCCGGGGTGATTGGAGGATTGGACGGATGGGAGAGCCATCTGGCTGGCCATTTGATTTTAACTTTGAAGAATATCAGAAGGTGCATTTCTTTTTGACGACGGAGATATGTTGGAGATGTTTTTCTAACTTATTTAGAGATTTCTTGTTAACCCCTAATAGCCTAGTGCCTTTTTTTTCAACTGCATTTATATAATAAAAAATCTACTGGATTTTGGATTATTACTAAGATTCCCAAATTGTTACTTCAGATCAGAACCATTCGTTCCAAAGAGGATTCAAAAAAGAACGTTCTAAATGTGCTATCATGGAAATCGGTCAAAAGTTCAAAAAATGTTATCATTGAGAAGTTAGAGATTTACAATTCAGGTAGCTTCTGAATACAGTGCAAAAATGGCATATGTTACCATAAATAACATCTTTTCCACCACAAAATTGCCACTGACGTGTGTAGAAATGAGAACGGAATCCAACGCATTTGAATTCATTTGATTCTGTCAAGATTGACCATACTGTGTGTATTAGAAGGTGGCACCATGCATGGAGAACAGGTATCCTGATCTGCAAAACCTGTGTCATAGTGATGTCCCACGAGGGCCTGAGGTTTGCTGAAAACATCTGCCGTCATCCTCAAAAGAGGGCCGACGCCTCTGCCCACCCCGCCCTGACAATATTTCATCACAAGTTACAGTACTGACAAGAGAACCAAGGGTTTTGGCCAATGGATGAACTTATTCATCATCTATGACAATATTTGTTCACTTATTCATAAGAAGTGTCATCTGCAAAGTTATCATAGTGACATTAAATACCATATAACACTAGATATCATATTTAGTTTAGTTCTTTTGAATGTATATGAATACTTGTGGAAATTTCTACTAATTCGGTTTATAATATTGTAATTGATGCCTTCTCTTTTCACAAGTATTCATACATATTCAAACTAATTAATAAGTGCGATCAAAACCCTCAATCCTAAACCCTTATTTAAGGGTCCTAAACCCTAAAATAAACCCTAAACTAAATCATAAATCCAATGCGCTTAACCCTTCATCAAGGGCCCTAGACCTTAAAATAAACCCTAAACTAAATCATAAATCCAATGCGCTTAACCCTTCATCAAGGGCCCTAGACCTTAAAATAAGCCCTAAACTAAATCATAAACATAAAGCCCTTAACCCTTAATTAAGGGCCATAAACCCTAAACGTTCTATTAGATTGAATTAGCTTAATTGAGCATTAATTAAAATATTAATAAATTTCACAAGTATTCATACATGCGAAAGAATTAGGCAAAGGCAATTCACACATGACAAATAAATTAGCCTAAGATTTTAAGCTCAAGTTTAAAACAACAAAGGCCCATTCAAAGGGTAAAATGTCACAAAAATCATACCAATGAAGGTTTCTATTTATTTTCTTATTTCCAAGTTAATTTTATGCTTTCCTAATATGTGCCACTTTGAGAATGGAATCCCTACCAATCACTCATATGTTATATTCAAGTGAACATATATATATAATCTTGACGAGTGGTGCATTCAATATGGTATTTGTGGCCAATGTCTTTTTGAAGTCAGGTGGGGTCGGTGGACAACCATCTTGGGTGGGGCGGGCAGAGGCGTTGACCCTCTTTTGAGGAGCCCTTAGTGACCATGGCCAGCATCTTGCATATTCAATCTCGTGGGTCTCGTGGGTCAAGATTGAGCATATTGTGTGTATTAGAAGGTGGGGAAAAACACACTTTTTAATATGTAGTTTCTGTAATATTGGCCTGCAGTGGACTTTGGTCTAGCAAACTATGAAGTTCACTCAAGGAAATGAGGTTTTGTGTGGCAGTTGGAGACCTCTTGGGTCATTCTGAGCAAGCACCTCCTAGGTCAACCCAAGCATGCCAAAATTCATTGCTTGCAATTTTATAATATTTGAACGCCCTGGAAGCTACTGTTTGGCACTATTCCCAGAACCTGGGAGGTCTTTCCAAGCACATACCTACTTCATCACCAAAAGAACACATAAATTATAGAGAATATGAGGAAGCCAGTAACTAAGGTAGAGGGTGCTAAATCCAACACCCCATCCAAAACCAACACCTATAAATGCTTCCCAATTGCCAACACTCTACAACCTTGAACCGTTACCCGGCGGTGTAGGAGTGTATGGGCCCATGGAGTGATGGTTTTAGGTGCCATTAGTGGTGCCACCTCATAGGGGCCTCCACTACTTCCATGTAGGGTAGGTAACGGGCTCCACTCTATCTCGGGTTGGTTCAAGGTGGTATTAGGGTGGCTTGTCAATGCCTATTCTAGCCATTCTATTCACAACGCCAAGGAGGTAGGCCCACAAAGCACAAAAGGGTCATTCCCCGGGATGCAAGGGGGTTGGTTCCCGGGATGCAAGGGGGTCGGTTCCCAGGGTGCAAGGTGATGGTTTTGCAAACGAACCGGGTGGGATCATGGAGGTAGCCGTGTGGCTTTGCATACCATTACTACTTGGGCTTTGATATAGTTTGGGTCTAGTACCCAACTATGTTGTGATGGTTCTAGGCAATGAAGGTAGGGTCCTCATCATATGCAAGGTTGCCATACACGGGGCCTATGGATTGGTTTAAGGAAGCTAGTAGTTTTGACTTTGAATATTCATCAAATATTCAATTGAGACTAAAAATATTTTTTCTTTCTTGATACCTATGTTTAGCCCAAAGGCTAATATGAATGTATATTTTTTATATCAACCACATAGCCATATGTATGTGCAATAGCTTAAAGTGTTGGTTTAAGCACCCTCTACCTTATGTGAAGAAACCAAACTAAGGGCCGCTTTACACCTAGAGGCTGGGACAATTTGTTGTGTAAGAGGCTTGAAATCCTCACTTGTCAAATGTTGGCCAAAAGGCTGAAATCGGCCCCCAACCCCTTTACACCTAGAGGCCGGGCCGATTTGGTGGTATGAAATTTTTAATCAAAAAATGCATGGTCTGACACAGCCCGAGCTCATTGAATTGGGTGCACCCAAAATGGAGGGCCAATTCTTGGCCTTGGGGCCAATGTCATATTTCAATAAAAAAAAACTTTTTAAAATATGACTTTTTTAGCGAACCATATCCATTGGATTATGTGGAAATTTGAACGGCTCTATGCTAGATTATGCTAGATCCGTTGGATTATGCTAGATTTATGAATCGGCCTAGCTTCTTGGCCCTAAGGCCTTTACATATGGGAAAATTGGCCCCCATTATAATCTTATTATAATGTGTAGTTGAGGCCGGCCTCCAACCCAAAAGGGGCTGAAATTTCATGCAATCGGCCTCAAGGGGAATTGGCCCGGCCTCTAGGTGTAAAGCGGCCCTAAGGTAGAGGGTGCTTAAACCAACACTTTAAGCTATTGCACATACATATGGCTACATGGTTGATATAAAAAATATATATTCATACTAGCCTTTGTTCTAAACATATGTTTAAAGAAAGAAAAAATATTTTTAGCCACAATTAGATATTTGATGAATATTCAAAGTCAAACCCACTAGCTTCCTTAAACCAATATATAGGTCCCGTGTATGACAACCTTGGATATGATGAGGACCCCCACCTTCATTGCCTAGAACCAACACAACATAGTTGGGTACTAGACCCAAGCTAGATTAAAGACCAACTAGTAATGGTGCACAAAGCCACATGGCCACCTCCATGATCCCACCTAGTTCGCTTGCAAAACCATCACCTTGCATCTTGGGTACCAACCCCCGTGTGCTTTGTGGGCCTACCTCCGTGACTTTGTGAATAGAATGGCTATAACCCCTCCCCCCTTGTAGTGTATAAAGTGGCTAGAATAGGCATTGACAAGCCACCCTAAACCCACCTTGAACCACCCCGAGATAGAGTGGAGCATGTTACCTACCCCACATGAAGGTAGTGGAGGTCGCTATGAGGTGGCGCCACTAATGGCACCTAAAAGCGTCACTCCGTGGGCCCATACACTCCTAGACCATGGGGAACGCTTCAAGGTACACCCTAAACTCCATGATAATATCAACCTCCATAATGTCACATACTCTCTAATATCCCAAAACCCTAGGTTCGGATGTTCGTAGTTCAAATCTCACTCCTTATTGTCACATTTCTCTCCCTTATATCACAAATTTTGTCATTAATGCAAACCACCAAAGAAGTCAACCCACACCCTCGCATTGCACCATGTGTACACATGTGGAGTGTCTTCTTCTTCTTCTTCTGCCACTTGTTGAATGTTGGCGCATGCATCCACCACATCGCCTGGGAAGGGCAAGTGGAGTGGACCACACTAGTGTAGGTGACAGGAGAACGAATTCAAATTGTCCTCACATCTCCTTTGTGTTATTCCATAATGTCACATGCTACACTTATTCTATAGTATCACGCATCCATGGTAATACTACAAAACTACGTAATATCATGTGCACTTTGGTTGCCACAGGTGTAATACTACGGAGCTTAGACTGTAATAAAGTGGTGGTGATTAGGAGGCGTTTATAGGTGTTGGTTTTGGGTGGGGTGTTGGTTTTAGCACCCTCTACCTTACATGATACAACAAGACCCTCATTCCAAGAAGCTCCAAGAAGCTCCAATCACACAACTGGATCCCGTTGGCCATGGGGATTGAACCCATGCTGCCACCAATTTGGCACTAAGGTAGAAATACCATAAACCGTTAAAATAAGGGTATTCGCATTGAAGATCTGGTCTGACAATCATGAGATAATTTTCCAAGATAGACGAGAAGGATTCATGAAGAATGCAAGTTGTTTCGTATTTTTCTGCCTTGTACAAAAAGTTCCACAATTTTTCAAAGTGGAAAGTTTGTCCAATCCACTTCCCGTTCACTAGGCTCTCCGCATTCCGATACAGATTATCACCTAAACCCGTTAATCATGAGTACGTTAGATCTTGCCTCCCATTGGCTACACTGCATTGAAGTTGCCGCGCCATTTAAGACATGGCACTTTCCATTATGAGGCGGTCTAGTGCACCGCTATTGGGTGGTTAACGCTTTATGGTATTTCTACCTTAGTCCCCCCTTACAAAAAATACACCAAAACTCATATGAATGCCCATGGTCAAGCAAAGACAAAATACAAACATGTGTGCATGAATGTAAAATTTGACTTAGCATCAACCACCAAATCAGGAAACAAAATTCAAAAGAGGTCATGTCCACACTAGGGCCAGTAGCTCGTCCTACATAGTACAAGAAATCCCTCTTGATAGGGAAAGTGCATCTCTTTATGAAGTTTATTACTACATGTACAATTTTTTGCCCTACTCATAGTAACGTCATTGGATGTAATGTATTGTAGTTTTGCCAATGCATACAAGACAAGAGCTCCTATCAAGATGCAAACTCTCCCACCGGTGTGGCCCAGTCATTGGTCCCAATGTGGGCTTGATATTACATTCTTTGGCTCTAGCTCTATGGAAAAGGCACCATCACCACAATCACCTCTTTATTCCATCAACCTTCTACCCGGCACCCGCATGATTAACCACCCTTAGGGCCACTTCACACATGAGCCAAGAGCCGTGACCTTGTAATGGTGAGGACCCTTGACTCTCATCCAAAGGCCGTACCATGGGTGTTGGGAAAGCCGTTTTATGTAGTCAGGGGCCTCAAGCATAGTGTGAAGTGAGAATGGACCATGTTGTGGGACCATTGCATATTTTGTTGGCGGAAAAAGAGGGGAGGATTTGGTTTAATATAATATGTTTCAAAAAAATCTCAATTTAAGAGAATTACTTGGTGGTGTTGGCTGTCCTGGAATCTATTCTGGAATCTTCCCTGAAATCTGCCCTAAAATATGTCATGCTGGAAAAAATATTAAAAAAGTCATGGTCTCCCGGAATTTTCGTCAGGCCCACCTCTTGGAGGTGGGCTTGACGCAAATTCCGGTAGACCATGCTCCCTTATCCACAACCTGCCATGTAGGACTCCATGTAGACTTTTCATCCACGAACTTTTCTTTGGGCCTTTAGGCCTTCACCTCCTAGTGTGAAGTGAACTTGGACGGTCTCCGCCTTTTCGACCAATGAGAGCTCTTACATCGCCATGGTCAGGGGCCTTCAGCCTTGTGTGTGAAGTGGCCCTTAGGGTGGCTTTTTAATGTTCATGGTTGAAGACCCATCGTTTACACTACAAAGGTGGTTGGGGTTAACCGCTGCAATCAACCACAACTACGATTCTTTTCAATCACATTTGTCTTGTGCAAATCCTTGAGGTTGTGGTTGTGGTTGATGATGGGGTCGGTCTTTTGCATCACAATCTATTATTGATTTAGGTCTCGGGCTTGAGAGAAAATTAAAGTGATTATCGTCATTGTTGGCTTTGGATTGTGGTGTTAAAGTGGTTGCCTCCTCAACTTTCCAACCGGACCTTGGCATCAAAGCTCTCTAGTGATGGCACATGAGCATGAACAACCACCCCAAGGGTGGCTGATCATGCGGAGTAGGAGGGTTGATGGGGTAAAGGGTGGTCATGGGGTGGTTAGCATGTTTTATGTCTTTTCCAAGGAAATAGAACTAAAGAAAGCAAACTACTACCACTAACACTACCACTACCATTACCACGACCACCCCTAGTGTGAACAACCCTTGAATCATGAGTCATGAAACATCACTAGAGAGCTTTGAGGCCAAGGTCCGGGGAGAAAGTTGAGGAGGCATCCACTTTAACAAGCTACAATTTAAACACAACAACAATACTAATTACTTTAATTTTCTCTAAAACCCAAGGCCTAAACCAATTCAAATTGTCATTTAAAGACTGGCCCATCATCAACCACACTAGAAGAATTCGCACAAGACAAGTGTGAATGAAAAAAAAATGTAGTTATGATTGATTGTGGTGGTTAATCACAACCACGGCCACGACCACGATCACAACCACGTCCACCTTTCTCGTGTAAACGAATCTAAATTGAACATATGCACCCTCTATTTGAGTAGTATGAGGTTAGGTGTGAATCTAAGGTGGACACCGAAAAAACACATGTATGCAAGATATTGGATTGCGTGCTCAAAACATGCTAACCATTCTAGATTTAGTAATCAACACAATTGGGGGAGATCTACATGATCAGTTAATGAGTTGGAGGCTCAAATGTTTTGAAGTTTGACAATGAATAACATATTCATATGAGCTCTACAAATTATGAGGCAAATGACTAGGGAGCCGATTTGGATTTTCTCATCATCTTGCACTAATTACATGTTTCATATTCTACAAAAAATGGATAACACTATATTAAACATTTCAGGACTTTCGGGAATTCTAAAATGTGAAAAACTCTACATTGTGCATATGGGAACAAATTTATTATACACATGAAAATGTTACGGACTTGTGAGAACGTGAGAACATTGAAGTCGGAACGCATGAATGTTGTCTACTCACATGAAATCGTGTATATGGAAACATGGGAACAACATGTGAGAACATGATAACAACATATGGGAACGTAAGAACTTTATGATTTTTAAATATGAGAGCGGAGAATTGTGGGAACTATACGGAATTCCACATTGGCCTGCATAATACGTACTGTGTCCACCTCTTCCTAGTACTATATATGGAAATTGTAATATTAATTTAAAATTTAATATGCAACACTTCACATTAGTGTGAAGGGTTTATTTTATTATTTTACGAAATAAATTTTACATTAGTATTATTTGAATTATTTAGATATTAATATAATTTATTATGAGATTTTAGTGATAGAAATCAGCTTAGAGAGAAGAGGACCTAAGTAATAAGTTTAATGACTTATTTACGGATTATTTAGGAGGATTAAAATAAATTAGATATTAAAGATGAGGGATTTAGTTGGTTTACACGAGTATTAGATCAATGGATATTTCTTTTGATCCAAAGGTCATCCCAAAAGGTTTTGATGTGAATGCACTTACGACGATTGGACGTAGCAGGGAGAGGGATAAATTGAATTTGATAGCTATAGTTAAAATCATGTCTTGATTTAATATAGATTCCTTTGATAATAGAATGTTCTATTGACAAGTGTCTTTTGATACTAATAAATTAATGGACGGATGAAAATTAATCGGATGAAAGTCCGAAGAAACTAAGATTCCAATAAATGAATTCTAAATGAATAGATTGTGAAAAATTCTCCACCAAGTCAACCGAGGCTCAAATTAATGAAGAAGCTCACCCCACTCCCTTGAGACAACCGTTTGAAGGGATTCAACTTCGACTCCAGATTACTTCAACATCATTCTTCTTTGATATTTCTTGCTTATCTCGTCTGACTTCGGACCTCCGAAGGCTAGTCCGTTCATTTGTTTCTCTTGTTCAACCCTCATCTAGGTTTCAATCTACTCTCACTTGAGTGAAATATATAGTTACTAGCTTTTATATCATAGTATGATATTATCGAGTAAAAATTATGTAAGATTAGATGGTGTGAGAAATTTAAGTAATAGTTTTAGTATTTGTGGGAGATGAAAAAATGAGCTCTCTATTCTAATAAAAAATTATTTTTTGGTATTCATTATTTGTTCAAGTATTTGACTTGTATTCTTTAATCCTTAGTCTTTAGTTAGTTTCTAGAAGATACTTGAACATTAGATAATTTTAAGTTGATAGAAGTGAATAGTTTGAAGCCCCTGGGCCGTTAGACACAGTTGATTTCAAAAGCTCACCACGGACTTTCAAAACATCTATTTTCTAGAAACTTTATATCCTTGGATAAGACTTTAAGCCCTTTTTGCAGCCAAAGTTATTTTTAAATGATCTAAAATTATGTTAAAGAGTTGTAAAGATTTTTATAAGACTAGTTAAAAAATTATCTATCTAGGAACATCTCGCTTTCAAGGTTTGCCATAGTTTTGTATAATTATTATTTGTTTTTAATTTTATATGCATAAATATATTTTAAATTTTTTTCTAGTTTAAGTACTTTCAGTTCATTTTAAATTTTAGTGTGAAGTTATAAATATTTTTATAAATCAGTTCTAAGCCTCATTTCTTTTACATGCTTTATAGAATCTCCTTAGGCTCATGAATGATCACAATAGGTTTTAGGCTACATTGGTTTACATTGTATTAATTTAAATATATTATAAGGATCTAAGTTGCTAAAATCCACGGTAACTAACCTTGAAGTGGACTTTTAGACATGTATAAGACTATCTAGATTCATTTCATTTACCAAGATTTTCAGATTTTAAAATTAATATTTAAAATTAAAAAATAGATTCAAAACCACCCTTGGCTTAAAAATCCAAAAGGATCCTACTTTATTTCACAGGTGCCCGAGGGTTAAATCTTAATTTGGGTGGGCTTAATGTGGGGAGGTCCTCGGAATCGAGAGGGTGCCCATGGACTGATACAAGGGGAGGTGTAGAGTTAGAATTTGTTTAAGAAGAGCGCATGAAGGTTCCAGATAAGATAATATATTTTTGATTTCGTTAAGCAAGATGTGGTAGAGGCTCTTGGTTCCAAAATGGTGCGCAGGGGCTCGTTTTATAATGGCTTAGTTTATCAAGTTTTCATTTGGTTAGGCTTAATATGATTTTAGGTTGGGTTCGTTTGGTAAGTTTTAATTTGGGTGGGTTTAATTTGGGGGGGTTCTCAAATCCAAGAGGGTGCCAAGGGGCTAGTTTAATGGTGACTTAGTTTATTAGGTTTTCATTTGGTTAGGCTTAATGTGATTTCAGGTTGGGTTCGTTTGTTAAGTTTTAATTTGGGTGGGCTTAATGTGTGGGGGGGGTCTCGGAACCAAATGGGTGCCTAGAAGCTAATGCAAGGGGAGGTGTAGAGTTAGATTTTGTTTAAGAGGAGCGCATAAAGGTTCCAGACAACGCAATATATTTTTGATTTCATTAAGCAAGAAATGGTAGGGGCTCTCGAATCCGAAAGGGTGCCCAAGGGTTGGTTTCATAGTGGCTTAGTTAACCAAGTTTTCATTTGGTTAGGCTTAATGTGATTTTAGGTTGGGTTCGTTTGTTAAGAGAGAGATAACCATAGACTTACGAAGGCTACTAGAGGACCAAGGAGCCGAGAACTAGAGGACCAGAGAGCTGAGAGCCGGAGGACCAGAGAACCAAGAACTGTGAGACCAAGAAGGGGCGACTGGGTTAATTTAATAGCAAAAGAAGGCAGGCCTAGACCGAATACCATGAGGGTATCGAACTTGACTCTGGGTAATGGTCTGGGTATCAGCCACTATTAACTCAAGGAATTGTGACCTCAACCAGATATTGGCCAGTCATCAACCTGGTTACCACAAGGATAGGAAGGGGCCATACAAGCCTATTCTAGTAGTAAAATCATTTAGTAAGCCTCCATTAATCAATGAGCCACTTAAAAAATGAATTTATGGATAACTTAAAGTTAGCAAGCCACACCCACAATTACAGAAAGCCACTCCAGATTAATGAATTAAGGCTACAATTGGTGAACCTTTGAGATTAGTAGTTACTTATTGAGCTTTTTTATGATTAGTAACCATGTAGCAAGCTACTTAGGATGAATAAGGCTCTATGGTAACTAATACCCACCTAGGCCGCATAGGTGAGGCAAACGGAGGTGGAAGTAAATAAGGGCCAAGAAATGACTTCTTGGTTAGCCTTAGAGATCTTCCCATACCTAGATACTACAAGAGTAGATTCTAGAAAACAATCTACCACATTTTGAATGTAGAAGAAGATGGGGATTATAGGTACTCTCTTTGAGGATTTTTGGAAGAGCCATCTTCATCTTCATAGAAGTTATGAAGATATAGTAATATAGGAGGGGGCACATGTTAGGCGCCTCCTCCCACTACATATAGAGTTAGGAATTGAGTTAGAACACCTTATTCACGACGATAGGCTACACGAGAGGTAGGTCCTTTGTATCTTCACCATTTTGAAATACAAGAGCTTCAAGCTCAACTCTTCATCTTAGTTATTCAAGGTAGAGATAAAATAATTGATAGCATAGACATCATCAAATTGATTATGTTTGAGAGAGTTGATGAGTGCCATGCATAGAAACTCACATGAGGTGAGATAGATATATGTGACGGAAATTGAGTAAGATTGAATTATATAGGACTCCCAAAAAGTGAGAAAATTATAGGAGTTGAGAGGCAATTGTGTAAGGAGTGACTTATGGAGTCATACATGTGATGAAGAAATTATAGTAATGAAAGGCAATTGTGTAAGTGTTGAAACATCATAGAGACTCACATGAGGTGAGATAGTCACATAAATTGGAAATTAAGTGAGATTGAAAATTATTTAGGACTTACAAGAAGTGAGAGAAATTTGTAAGGTAATGAAATGCAATTGTGTAATGAGAGATCATCGAAGCTCATATGAGGTGAGAATAGTTGCATTACAAAGTTGGTTAGTAGAGTTGGATACTTTAGAGTCATTGAGGAGATTAATGACGGAAGGAGGAAATTAAGAATGTCGGAATAAGAATGTATGAGTTTGCATGCAAGGACATTGATAATTGAGTTCATGTATCTTTCTAAATTGATGATTGTTATGAGTCTAAGAGTTACTAAGTTCTTGGCATGAACCAAAATTTTAATCATATTGTCCTTTGCATATCTATTTCATTCCGTTGTCATTCTTATCATAATGATTTTTGAACCTATGTTATTTATGTTTCATGAACATGATTGATTGCCTAAGGAAATTAAATATAATGAGTAATATGATTATAAAAAGTATTATGATATTAACTCTAATATGATAAGTTGAGTATATGAATATCTATCAAGATTATTATTATATTATTTCTTCTCTAGAAATAGACTATAGATGTTATAGCTGATGCTCTAATAGAATTAAGAGCTTTGCTAAAAATAAGATGTATTATATTTATAATTGGGGTTGTGATACATTGATTGCACTATAATTGGACTGAGGTTAATTATAACTGGACTAACATACATTAGAGGTTGCACTAAAAATAGATTGTAATCCAATTATAGTGAGAATTGTAATACAACTATTGTGATTGTGCTAAAAATAGACTGTATCACTTATAGTTACGGTTCCAAGTGTCATTGATATGAGAAGGGGATTATTATAAGAAGAATTAAAATTAAGAGGAGTTACTAAGTTGAGAGAGAAAAAGTTTTGGAACAAAAGGTAACTTGTAGTCACTTGAAGAAAGGATACTTGTTACTTAGTTACTTAGCTACTTGGTTCTCGGCAACTTGAAGAAGAGATACTTGTCACTTGAAGAAAGGCTACTTGGCGACTTGATGAAGGTGACGTGCAACTTGAGATACTTAGAAGAGAAAAAAAGAAGCTTGTTACTTGCCACTTACCGATCGGAAGGAGAGTTAACTTGTTACTTGGTTACTTGGCTACTTACCGAAGTAAAAGAAGAGATACTTGGTTACTTGGATACTTGGCTACTTTGGTTGCTCGGCTACTTGACGATTTGGAGGAAAAGTTAACTTGGAGACTTGGCTACTTGGTCACATAGTTACTTGGATACTTAGATAGTTGTCACCGAAAAGTAACTTGGTTACTTGGTTACTTGGTCATTTGAAGAAAGGTTACTTGTTACTAGCTACTTGGTTACTCAGCAACTTGAAGAGAATTTACTTGTTACTTGAAGAAAGGCTATTTGGTCACTTAAAGAAAAGTTACTTGTTACTAGCTACTTTGTTACTCGGCAAATTAAAGAGAAGTTACTTGCTACTGTGCGACTTGAGATACTTAGAAGAGAAGAGGTGAACTTGTTACTTGGTTACTTAGCTAGTTGTCACCAAGAAGAAAGGTTACTCGGTGACTTGAAGAAGGGTTACTTATTACTTGGTTATTTAGCTACTTGGTTACCTGGCAATTTGAAGAAAAGTTACTTGCTACTTGAAGAAAGACTACTTGGTTACTTGAAGAAGGTTACGTGCAACTTGAAAAACTTAGGAGAGAAGAGAAGACTTGTTACTTGATTATTTACTGAAGGAGAGTTAACTTGTTACATGGTTACTTGGTTATTGATTATTTACCAATTTGAGAGAAGAAGGAACTTGTTACTTGGATGTGTGAGAACGACGACATATATAGATAAATGTGTGAGCGGACGACGACATATACAGATGAATGTGTACGACATATACGGATGAATGTGTGAGCGGACGACGGCGTATACGGATGAAGGCGTGAGCAGACGACGACGTATGCGGATGAGGGCATCGAGCGGATGAAGGCGTCGAATGGATGAAGGTTGAATAGATGGAGGTCGTTGGCTCGAGAGGGCGGTGAACGAAGACTGCTAGATTTGGAGGTTTAGATAATGATAGCTAAGGTGGAATTGGTCGTAGATGCTAACCGTTAGATGTACGTACGGCTAGATCTACGGCCAGTAAGGCTTTGTTGTTGGAGGGAGGTGATCTGCAAAGGTTAGCCACAGGGGGTGCACTCCATTGTCAAGTAGAATACCACGTGCGAGACAAAAAAAATCTACTTTTTTAAAGTTGCATCACCAAAATGGATCAAAATTTTATCAAATTTTTCCATGAGTAGATATACACGGTATCTATTATATAGTAAAAAAAGGTAACCAAATTTGATGTTTTTTAAAAATAAAACATACCGTTTCTAACTAGAATGACACAGAACTGAACTAAAACAATTACTACAAAAATGAGAATGACTAAAAATTTCAAAAAAATATACCAAAGATATTATCAATGGTTATGTATATGTAGAAAAAATATCATAATTTTTAAAATTATCTATGGCATATTATATAGGAGTAGCAAACTTGTCTCATACGTGGTGGTCAACTTGACAATGGAGTGACCCCCACGTGAGGTTAGCGTAGGCTCATTCTCACTTTCTTTCACGGTTATGATACTTTCTCTCCCCCCCTCTATGTAGGAAGAGGCGCAAAGCTCCTAGAATGCTAGTAAAATGAATATTGAACAAAATGGTTTGTGGAACCTATTAATATTAAATAAAAGGATTTTTGAACCCTAGTGGATCATTATTGTACATATTCATATTTGCTGGAGCGAACTGTGTGCGGACATGTGGCTACAAGAGCAAAGGCTACAGTTAGTTGCAGTTCCAGGTTGTGGCACCATAGTAGTCCATTCATGCAGCCAATCTTGTGGGTTGTTACTTTGATTGGAGAAGCAATTGTCATCACATTCATGATTTAGGGTTCTAAGGTGTAGGGTTTGGAATTCAAGGATTGGAGGAAGCCTATGTTGGAGTTTGTGATGGAGCTTGTGAAAACTCTTTGGTTGTAAGGCAATGTTACATGCATGGAGATTATGAAATGTCTTTAAGCGTTTTATATTTCGAGAATTAAATGCACTAGTATACAAAGGGCTTGTAAAAATTCTCTCATGGGACATGTTGTAAAATCAAACATTTTACCGTATCATTGTACTCACAAAAACTGATGTATATGGTAGTCAATATATTATTTATATATCTAGAAGGTTTCATGTGCATATCAACAGCAAAATTCCTATAATTTTCCATTCCACTGTCATCAAATAAATATTGAATTGTGGAAAAATTATTTTTTTAACTTGTATAATCTATAACAATATCAAATAAATTTTGAGTTATGAAAAATATAGCTTTTTTCTCACCTGCATAATTCATAAGCTCTCCAAAGATTTTCAAAGGTTGCTACTCAGTTTAGTCTTAGGAAAAAAAAAACAATGTTTTATACCTATGAATAAAATTTGTGGTAATATTTTCTTTTAAAGTAAAATATAATATAACTTTGTTTATTCTATACCAATTATATATTTCATAAAAGTTGATTGCACAACTGGAAACATGTCCAACTTTACATTTTAAATCAAAATCCTAAAATTTCACAGAAATTCTAGTCATACAAATTCCAATAGTGTGTTACAACCTCATAGCTTTAATGGATGCATGAAAGTCCAAACCCAAAACCCAAAACCCAAAATCCTAAACCGTAGCTCACATGTCTTTTACCACCTCTACACATTAATATTATTCATACTGGGACGTTCACTCAACAAGTATTTTTAAAGTATTTGTAGCATTAAAATGAAGCTGAAAAAAATGACAAATACATTCTAAATGTAAATTTAATATAACCTATAAATTTAAAGTGCATGAAATATCTTCCACCTCTTGGCTTATCCATTCACTTTAGAAAGGAGATTCAAGGCAAGTGGGATGTGGTGAAACAAAGTCATCGAAAGAATTCACCCCCACCTCTTGAGGCAACCCTATTTAAAGGGCGTCTAATTTTTATTGTATCATATTTTATTCACCGTTTTCAGTCGTCTTATCGGTCTCAGATTCCAAAGGTCTAAATTTCTTCAGTTTGGCATCTATTTCCTGTAACTCCAACCACTTTCGACCTCGATCAACCTCATGGTCAAAGGACGTATTATTTAGTTTATTTAATAATTTTGAATAATAGTACTTCGTAAGCGGGAGTGAGTCTTATTTTTAGGAAAAATAATCTTATAGAATTTCAAAATTATATATAAAAATTATAGACATTTGTGTGAAATAGCCTTTACTTTAGTATTACTATCTTTGTAGCTTCATCCCGACTTGTTAGATTATTTATTTTTTATGAATTTTATATTCCTAGATAAATATTAAAGTTTTTTCCGGTCTAGGTAGTTTTGCTTTATTCTTAGAATCTCATATGAAATTATAGGCATTTCCGTAAGGTAGCTCACAAAAACCTCCCATCCTTATATTTTCCTTAGAATGGTTAAGAATTATTAAAGATCATATTAGTTTTTAGGCCACTTTATATTAAATTATAGTAACAAAACTATATTTAGATGGTCTAAATTGCCTACTTCATGACAAATAAGCTTGTGTAGGACTAATTAAATGTTTAATAAGGTTAACCAGGATATTTTCACTCACAAATTTTTTTAAATTTTAGAATAGTTTATTTGTAAATTACAAAAAATGCAAACCAGCCTTTGGCTTGGAAATCCAAAGGATGTTTAGATAACCTTACATCCATATCTTCTAAGTTATAAATTACATATGAAATTATAGAGTGCCTACAAATGGATATTACTATAAATTTATACATGATTAGAATAACCACTCTATTGTCATTATTGGACCACTTTTATGCATCCTCCTTGATTACACATATATTTGTTAGTTTATATCTGCAGATACATGCACAAAAGATGGACTAGTGAGAGTGATATAATAATGTCTTTGAACAAATATTTGCTTCATATCTTAATACCTATAAATGAATAATTTAGTAATTTTTATTTTTCATGTCCATGTATGGCCCAAATTGTCACATCTGGTTTGATGACTACATAATTTCCAATTCAATGTACGTGCTTATGCAATAACAAACATGAAAATAATTAGATTGAGGTACTAAAAAATATTAACAAATCATTATTAAAGCCATAGTGCTTCCAATACCTTTGCAAATATAAATTTATATTATCTAGCATTCTATTATTCATGTTGTTTTCCTAACCAATAACGATGTATTTCTTGTGAATAAGATCTTTGCAAGCACATGGTGACATTGTATGTGTTAACTTTCAAATTATTCAGGTAACATTTTGAGAAGGTACAATTATGATACAAAACTTATATTTCTAGTTACAAATTATTGAAGAGCTCATCAATTGAATATGTTATGTATTATTTGGAATCTGAAAATATTTATAAATCTCGTCAATACCAACCTATCAGGAAACAATTCATCACGATCCAATTGTATAATTTCGTATATTTTCGTAAACCAGTATTATGAAAAATATTCACTATACAGCACCTCACTATTGATATGATTTGATTTGACATATCCCTCTTAAATGGATAGTATCAAAATATGTTATGGCAACCGTGTCTTATCACATCATCCCAAAATCTTTCCACTCCCTACACAATTAACATTTGCAAAGTTAAGTTTTATTTTCTTATATTGGTTAATAATTAAAATTTAAAAATAATATAATATAAGCCATAATTATATATTTGTATAATATTATTTAACTTACTATTTGCTATAGTTATCCATTATATATTGAAATATAAAAATAAATAAAAATAAAATATAACGACTTTATAAAAATTATGAAGTAATCAGTAATTTAAAAACATACAACACATGCTATATGTTCAAGTGATGAAGAGTTAAGACTGATATTCTTCTCTATTCTAATATGTCATACTACTAGGAGTTGTTTTATATTTTAGAATCCTTTGAGAGTCCATCCATATTTTCTATTGTGACTGTAGAAAAGACATCAAATTTCTGTGAAAAACATCTTTTTAACTTAAACAATAGAAACCACTCCAATATTTAGGTGATCAAGAATATGTGACAAGCAACACATAATCCATATTTGGACCTCTTCTACCTTATAATATCCTAAAGAAGATAAGCCTTTGGGCCATCTTGCCACAAGCCCTTAAAGTTGAAGCTTCTTGGCAACTTGCATTGCAAGATTAATGTCCTTAATCTTCCCATATTGCTCTGCATATTTTATAATCGTATGCACGTACTTCTTGAATATGTATAACACTAGGATGTGCATGATATTATAAACAAGATTTTTAAGGATATCAAAATCATAAAGATCATATAATCGCCATAAAATCGTCATATTATCCATTAAACATAACTAGAAATACTAGCCTCACGGCGTACTGCATATTTATATCTCCCATTTGGTAATTAACGTCAATTAGCCAATGCTATTGTAGTATCGTTCACAATTCCATTAGCGAGGACGTACCTATGTTGTTTCATATTATCATGATAATGTACTAATCCAATGTTTGTATTTGAAATGCCTCGTCATTTTGATGTAATTTTGTGGCATTTATAACAAGAGTATCCACTCACTTTTAACCCTCCAATTTTACATTGGATTGGGTGATCTCTAGTCCAAATTGTAACCATTGCACATAATGTAATCAATTCATTAATAAGGATCAAAGAGAGTTTTTTCACCAATGGCTTCTACATGATATACATAAAAACTGAAAAGGGGATTTATTGGCAAAAAATTTAAAAACCACGTGCAAGAAAATATATGGTGGATTTTAATTAAGACACATAATATTTATATTTTTAAAATATATAAATGTGTCTTCTAACTGTGAATTTGTGATTAATATATAATATAGGTGTGATTTAATTTGTGATATTTTATTTAGATATAAAAATATAAATAAAATATATTTTTTATTTTTTATTTATAGGTTCAACATAAATTATTTGCGATTGGTGGCATTGGATGAGAAATAGGCAAAATATATGTGGACATGTCCATGGATTTGTTGAAACAATCGCCTTTGTACTGGACCAATTACTAAAGGGTTACTGGACCAATTACCAAAGATTTTGTAGGCAACTTGAATAAAACTAAGTATCTGTATATACTTTCTCATATGGCTTTGCAACATACATTCGTACTATTAATGTAATATACAAAATTTTGTGCAGTATCATATCGAATTTTCAAATCTGAAAAAAAAACATGTGAATTGTTCATCGTTGTCTGTTAAAGATAAATCTGTTGATAGTGTACTCAGTATTGGTTGTCAATGTATAGAGAACCTGCAATGCTAGATTGGTTGAAGAACAATTCCAAGAATGTTATCCAATTTCATGAGGTGAAATGTCAAGACAAAGAATTTCGTGCAGCCTGTACATGATGAGATGAATCTCATTATGCAAAAGCTAAGTGAATTTTGAGATTTAGTAAATTATTTGTGGTATTAAATTATTTCTCTTGTTTAAAACCAAGTTTTAAAACTATATGTTGTTTGAAATTCATGATGCAAATTAAATATGTCTAAGTTTCCATTTTTGTGTGTGTTGATTGCAATCATATGTACATGTGTTACTATAGATTTAGAAGTGTATTGTGAGAGATAAGCATAATCAAAATAATCTCTAGAATTCATCCACAATATAACAATGTGGTAAGCTAAAAAGACATAACAAATTATGTGGCAATTCACCTTCAAACAAAGCATTAACACATAGGTCTTGTGGCTTATCTAGGAACACCATGTTTGTAATCTATGGATATAGACCAGTGGGTGATAAATGAAAAAGTCTTCACTTACATCAATCCTTCACAACAATAGAACCCGGGTATGCAACTCCCATATTATACGCAGGGGCCATCAAATTAAAAACGGCTTAGAGGACGGCTTTTGTAAAAATTATATCAAATTATAAAAAATTAAAAGGACCAAAAAGTTGGGTGAAGACCAAATTAAATAAAATGAGATGTAGAAAAAGTTGGGTTTCATATTAATTTATTTATTAAAAACTCCACAACATATATAAAGAATTGAAACATCTATTTTTTAACCTATGCCTATGCATGATTTTAAAAGATCCTCACAAGTAGTTGCCTCCAATTAAAATTAAAATTCATTGGCAATGTTTTATTTATAATAAACAAATCTTAATTTTTTATTAAAAAGCCCAAAAAGTTGGGTAGTTTGACTTATGGTACATGTATTAAAAAAACTCATATAATTAGGCTTTTAATGCAATTTTATGCTTCAAGGAATATTCATTTCCTATATATAATTACATTTTTGGATTCCTTATTAGAAGGGCTACAAGAGTTTCCTACATGAAAACAAATTATATCACTTGAGATTGGATTAAAATGCATTATAAGTGATTATAATCAGGGGCCATATAATATGGGAGTTGCGCACCCGGGCAATAGAATTCTTCTCTTGTGTTCTACCTCACCAAAAAAACTAATGTAAACAATAAGTGTAGTTCAAATGTAGCCAATTTTTTGTTTGAATGGTGTGTGACTACTAGCTTCGGTCAAAAGATACTATGTTTACCAACATGTTTCAAGAACCAAATAAACTTCCACATAAAAAACAAATGCCCAAAATGGAATTTTGTCTTTGTTGCCTAGTTTTGATCCCTGGCACAAAAATTGTTTAGAACTCCCATTTCTTATGTTAAATATTTTCATGTAATACATTTCAATGTATGCGCCAAAAGCTCCATGAGAACTAAAAGTCTCAAAAATTTATCATCACACTCTAAACACATTTGCTTCCTCAAACTTCAAAAACAATGAAGGATTTGATTCCTCACAAGTTTACAGATAACTTTGGAGTAATTCTTTGTGATGATTGAAGCCAAGAATCCATTCAAAAACCACAAATCAAAAATCAAAAGCACTCCATCAAAAATGTACACTATCGTATCCCCTGTGAAACAAAACACTTGTGAAAATTTTGAATACATCAAGATTTAGTGAAATATGGGTGACATGAAAATTGTGGTGAAAATTGGTGTTAGAGTTGTAAGAGCACTCTAGGTTAAATTATCTAGATTATGTGGATTCATTATAAAAATAAAAATAAAAGTGAAGCACTGTTGACTTGAAGGAATGTTGATCCATGATTTGCTGCCCTAGCCCAACATATGAGAACTTGTCCAAGTTGAGAAATGAAATCCCCACTTGGAGGCTCCAACCCGCATAGAGACCAGGCCACATTCCCACATCTCCCATGTGGTTCCTCCAGGGCTCCTTGTGAGCAGCTGATCTGGGAAGAAGTTGACAATGTGGAGCCAGCCTAGCCCTAATTTTTCCAGTTGCAGAAATTCGGGTTGATACAATGTTTTTGATATTCCTGCCGCATGCATGTGAGCTCTTCTGATCTCCAGGATGGGATGGCTAGCAGTGAAGAGGATCATCCCGAGTTAGGATGCAGAACTACGGTAGGACTCTACATCATTCTGAAGCTCAGAGGGCAAATTGTACTGAAGGTGTTAGCACCTCAAGGACTGGAAATCTTTGAATGCCGTTCCACTGCGGGATGGGAAGCTCAGTGAAGGAACGTGGGAAGCAGGATTCCACGGGGTCGGTCATTAGGGAAGGATAAGCATCATCATCATCTGCAGTGAAGATGCCAATTTCCGCCATCCACCATTTTCCTTTGGAGATCAAATCGATCCCATCTGCATCACATGCACAAAGCAGATGATCTGCGAAGATTCAAGAAGTTGAAAATGTGGAGCTAGCCCTAATTGTCACAGTTGCAGAAATTCTGGTAACTACAATTTCCTTGATATTCCTGCCGCAGCATTGAGCTCTTCTCATCTCCAGGATGGAATTACTAGCAGCAGAGACCAGGATCATCCCAAGTTAGGATGCAGACCTACAGTACGACTCTACATCATTCTGAAACTCAATGGATCTCCAAAAGTAATTATAAATCAGAGGGCTGACTATACTGAAGGTGTCAGCAACTCAAGCACTGGAAATCTTGAATGTCGTTCCACTGAGGGATAGGAAGCTCAGTGGAGGAATCCGGGAAGCAGGATTCCATGGAGTCGGCCATGAGGGAAGGATAAGCAGCAGCAGCATCACGGTCGACTGCAGTGAAGATGCTAATTGTTTCCGGGTGATGATGCGTTGGTGTGTATGAAGAACTTGCAGGTGCCTCGGAGAGAATAATATCTGTGTCAAGAGTCAATATACTCTCCAGATCATCGGCCCCACTACTACTACTGCCTCCTGCTGTGAGTGCAGGTGGAATTATGGAGACCGACGAATCATCACCGGCAACATCGGCCCACGAGTTGCAAAAACTTGCTGTATCGAGATCATGTAACCGACGAAAATCTGTCGATGATGAGAATAATAAAGGTTTCAAATCTCCTGTGCAGGTTGCCCCCAAGAGCTCGGAGTCTCCATCTGCGCCTGCAGTATTCATGTTGCAGTAAATCACACTTGTTGGGGAACAAGGTCCCTTGCTGATCACTTTGAGGCCGCGGGCAGCATCTGGTTCGGGATGATCATCAAAATCAAACTTGTTTCCAGAAAGAAATTCCTCCCTCTTGACGGTCACGTTGCAATCCGAGGGTGTATGATAAAAACTCTTGACCGAATTAGTCGTCGACGACTCCTCCGCCTTCGGAATGATGGTAGCCGGGTTAGGGTTTAGAGTTACTCGTGCAGACCAGTCCGTATGATGACTAGTGATCGTCACCTGTGGCTGCTCCTTGGTTGATACTAATCCAGGCACATGAGGCCCTAGCACAGTGAAATTACGGTCAAATTTCTCCAATTTGGGGATCTCCGTATCAAATATACTATTGTTGCTCCCATGAATCGTCGTCCTGGAGCAGCTTTGAATTCTGTTTGGATGTTCTGTCTGGTCAGGAGTAGCCTGGATCGGAGGAGGAGGAGGAGGATTTACGCGGGATAAATCAAAGTTCATGTTCACGGGTTTGTGCGTGGCGGGGTCCAGTCCCAAAAGGAGCAGCTTCTTCTTCAGACGAGTGTTCCAGCAGTTCTTGATCTCATTGTCTGTCCTTCCTGGCAAATTGGCCGCGATTCGTGACCACCTGCTCAAACAAGACAGATCGATGAGGAGCAAGTTCAGTATGCAATACATCCATCCAGTCGTGAAGTATATATTCAGAGATTTCTGTAAACATCATTTACATTTTGCACAATGCAATCCTATCACATTATTTTATGACGCGGCTGACGTTGAGTTGAATACTATTCAACTTGATCATGTCACATTATCGCATTTGAAATTTAAAAGTATTCCACCCAAAATCTAAAGTGCATCCGCTTCATCGTCCTCACCAGTTGCTCCTGCCAAATTATAACACAGTTGCCCTGCTCTAATAGATTAGTATGTGTACAAGATACCCCCATAACATTCTTGAACATTCTAGCTTTGAGAATAACTTCCAAGAATCAAGGTCCTTAATTGCACCGTCCATATCGAATGCCAAGCATAGTAGGATTGCGAGCTCTCGTTAGTCGACACCTCATTGTTGCCTATATTCGGATATGAAACCTTCTGAGTCACATCTACCAGATTTCTATTGTAGGGAAGTGCCCTGAATGGAATCATTTGTAGGTTATCCGGGATTAATCCATTTGCGCTGGAGACTACATAGGCTACTCAAGATGCTTACCCCCGCCGAAGCGGTTTCATTGGATTGACAAAAATGATTAGCCTCCTTTCCATACCACTGCGAGCATTTGGCTTCAGACCATTTGTAATTTTGAAATCAGTGACCTGACCTTCAAACATTAAGTCAGACATACACATGTGCAAAAACAACTCATATCAATCTTGAGAAAACTAAGCGGCGAATTCAAGAGGGGCAAATTCAATCATACCGGTTGCCTATGGTCGCGTGAAGGTCGAGAATGAGGTTTTCCTCGGCTTCCGAGAACACTCCGCGTTTCAGATCGGGCCTCAGATAGTTCGTCCATCGCAGACGGCAGCTCTTCCCACACCGCACGAGCCCTACAATGAAGACTCCATTTAACATTTAATGCCAAGTTATGGACATCTTAGTGAAATTGACTCACCTTCGCTACTTTGAAATGGACCAAGACACGGCCAGCACACAATCAATCCCTGACTATATATTTATATACACATAGTGATCATATACGTAATTATAATAGAGGAAAATCAAACCATACCTGCAAGCTTGGGAAGAGAACGCCAGCAGCCCAGACCGTTGTCTTGGATGTAGGTCACGAGTTTTGCATCCTCTTCCGGAGTCCAAGATCCTCGCTTCACAACCACCTTGTCACAGCATGGCTTCCTCCCCATCCCTCCCTCAAAATGCTTGCTACCTCCAAAACTTCTGAATCTCAAGATGCTGCCCCCTTAAAGCGGTGTCAATTTGATAAATCGTAGGGTAATCTACCTACCTCCGTTTCCGATCGTTCAAGCGCAGGTGTGCTTTCTCATTGAATTGCCTATCTCTGGAAATTTCCTCCATCCGAATCCCATGAGCAGATCAAGTGAGGGCTGGCAGAGCTCAAAGTGTCCACTTAACACCTTACAACTACTTTAAACGAGTTCAGGGTTCTCGCAGAGCTTCTTCCACATCCCTCCCTCCCCTCTTGCTAACCCACAATCTTCTCAAGATGCTACCTCGAGCGGTGTCATTTCGATAAATGCTTAGGAAAGTTTACCGAGCTCCATTTTCAATCGTTCAAGCGCACATGTACTTCTGATTCAATTGCCTGTCCCCTAAAATCTCCTCCAACCGAATCCGCCGAATAGAAGTGAGTGCGTGGGCATTTAACACCTAACTACCTTGACAAGTTTCGCACCTGCCTCGAGTGGTGTCACTTTGATAAATCGTAGGAAAATCTACCGAGCTCCGTTTTCGATGGTTCAAGCGTTGGTGCGGTTCTGATTCAATTGCCTATTTCTGAATATTTCCTCCATCCGAATCCCATGAGCAGAAGAGGTTAAAGTGTCCACTTGACACCTACCTACCTTAACGAGTTTTGCAATATCCTCTGCTGGCTTCCTCCTCATCCCTCAACTTACTGCCTCATAATCCTTCTCAAGATGCTACCTGCTAGATTGGAAGCTTAAGAACTCCGAAAAAGGATAGACATGATTACATACCTAGATACGAAGGAGGCCGCGCAGACGATATAATGTCCTACTCCCGATTCATCGGTAATTCCCCAACCATATTCCCGCGTGATCAGCTACCCCCTATCCAACAGACAGGTCTCTCTTGGTCACCATGAACGCCACATGGATAAGTATGCACACGTAACCCGGTCGGTCGGTCTCTCGCTGCAATTCAGTGACGTTAATGCACACTTCCACCCGCCTCTTGATCAACTCGTTTCATCGAGAAACGATGATAATGGTGACGATGATATTTTCGGCAGGCAGGCCGGCCGACCAATCATCGCTGTCCGAATGATCTCATGGAGGTTTAAAGCTTTATAGACTCCGACAATCCAGTGGTAGATAAGTTGTTTTTCCTCCCGGTCCTCAAATACTGATCGTCGACTAATTCAAATTTCAACCAGCACCTAAAAAGTCCATGCCTGCTGCACATCATAAGGAGCTTAACCCTTGATCTTCTTCGTCTACTCCTAACTAGTTATTCTTCTGGAACCATCATCATCATCACCTGCCGATCGAAACTGCAGGTAAACGATTGGTCCTTGAGTTAGCACGAATTCCATTTCATGCCATCATTGCCGTTTGAGGACTTAATAACTACTAACTGAAGTTGACTCTATCTATCTATATACTGTATCTATCTATCTACGGGTGTATGAACTTGAAGGTGGAGATTTGGAGTTTGTGCAATTTGTGGCTTCCGAGCTGCTTCCGGAAGCGGGTCTCCAGCTAATTGTTGGTTGTGTGAGGGGTAACGTTATGGGAGGGTGAACAACTTCCATGCAAGCCTGGGCGTGACGGCTTCTTCAATTCAGGCCGCCATGATCGTCATCATTCCTTCTAAGTTAGCAAATGGAAAGGAGCCTGCAGATTGAATTACGCGCTTGAAGGATCGATGGCATGAGGAGGAGCAGCGGCGAAACTTGGAAGTAGGAAGGAAGGAAGGAATCGAGGGAAGGACATTCGGTTTGTCACGGGAACGAAGCTGTGAAGGAAAGCGCTTTGGGCTGTGCTTCCGAGACGCCGAACCACCCGACCCGACCGTAACTCTCGACGCCATTTTTGTCGGTTTCGTCGGCTTTTGTCGTTTTTGATGAGACAAGTGCTACTAGTAGCTCGGTCTTCTCTCAAGGGTCGTTTGTACTAGGGCTGGTAGTTGTGGTTGTAAGGTAGAAATGCCCTAAACCGTGAAAATGAGGTGATTCGCATTGAAGATATGGTCTTAAAATCATAAGATAATTTTCCAAGATAGAATAGAAGGATTCATGAAGAATGCAAGTTGTTCCATATTTTTATTCCCTGTAAAAAAAATCTACAATTTCTCAAAGTGGAAAGTTTGTCAAACCCCCTACTCGTTCACTAGATTCTCCTTGAACCAAACACAGTAATGCTCATTTCCACACAAAACATCACCTAAACCGGTTAACTCATGAGTACATTAAACTGTGATTGATGGTAGTCAAACATGATTAAATTTGGTTAAACTGATTGTACACACATATCAAGTTGCCAGCCTCACAATTAGCGGTTTCAGAAATGGCACTTCACTATTCTAACGGAAGTCTACTGCACATGTAGAGGGTAGTTCATGGTTTATGGCATTTCTACCTTAGTGGTAGTGGTAGTGGTAGTGGTTTATATATGTCCACACTAGGGTCAATCACTCATCTTGCGTAGTAGAAGTCCCTCTTGATAGGGAAAGTGCATTTCTTTTTGAAGTTTACTACTACTTGTACGGTTTTTCGTCCTACTCATAGTGACGTCATTGGATGTAACGTACCTGTAGTTTCGCCAATGCATACAAGACAAGAGCTCCTATCAAGATGGAACTCTCCCACCGGTGTGGCCCGGCCGTTGGTCCCAATGTGGGCTTGGTATTACATTCTTTGGCTCTATTTCTATGGAAAAGGCACCATCACCACAATCACCTCTTTATCCCATCAACTTTCTACTCGGCACCCACATTGTTAACCACCCTTAGGGTGGTTTTTTAATGTTCATGGCTGAAGGCCCATCATTTACACTACAAAGGTGGTTGTGGTTAACCACTACAATCAACCACAATTGTGATTCTTTTCAATCACATTTGTCTTGTGCAAATCCTTGAGGTTGTGGTTGTGATTGATGGTGGGGTCGGTCTTTTACATCACAATCTATTATTGATTTAGGTCTTGGGCTTGAGAGGAAATTAAAGTGATTATTATCCTTGTTGGCTTTGGATTGTGGTGTTAAAGTGGTTGCCTCCTCAACTTTCTCCCCGGACCTTGGCCTCAAAGCTCTCTAGTGATGGCACATGAGCACGAACAACCACCCCATGGGTGGTTGATCGTGCGGAGTAGGGGGGTCAATGGGGTAAAGGGTGGCCATGGGGGTGGTTAGCATGATTTACGTCTTTTCCAAGGAAATAAAACTAAAGAAAGTAAACCACTACCACTACCATTACTACTACCACAACCACGACCACAACCACTCCTATTGTGAATGACCCTTGAATCATGAGTCATGAAGCATCACTAGAGAGCTTTGAGGCCAAGGTCCAGAGAGAAAGTGGAGGACACATTCACTTTAACAAGCTACAATCCAAACACAACAATAATAGTAATCACTTTAATTTTCTCTAAAACCCAAGACCTAAACCAATTCAAATTGTCATTTAAAAGACTAGCCCCATGAACAACCACAACCACAACTAAAACAATTCACACAAGACAAGTGTGAATGAAAAAAAAATGTAGTCATGGTTGATTGTGGTGGTTAATCACGACCATGACCACAATCACAACCAGGTCCACCTTTGTAGTGTAAACAAGTCTAAATTGAACCTAGCAATATGTATAGGCACCCTATATTTGAGTGGTATGTGGTTAGGTGTGAATCTAAGGCGGACACCAAAAAGACACATGTTTGCAAGATATTGGACTGCATGCTCAAAACATGCTCACCATTCTAGACTCAATAGTCAACACGATTGGGTTAGATCTACATGACCACTTAATGAGTTGGAGGCTCAAATCTTCTGAAGTTTGATAATGAATAACATATTCATATGAACTCTACAAATTATGAGGCAAATGACTATGGAGCCGACTTGGATTTGCTCATCATCTTGCACTAATTACGTGTTTCATATTTTACAAGAAGTGGATGTAGAGAGGAAAAGGATCCGAATAAGGCACATCTACCTTACAAAGGTGGTTGTGGATAAGTAAATGTAGTTCAGCCCAGATGGTGGTCATCAACAAATTTGACCTCAGCTTATGACTTTAGCATTCCAACTCCAATTCTAAAACTTGAAGAATTGACAATCTTTGTGATTCCTCACAATTGCAAACCGGATGAGGCAATTTCCAATGTGATCCAATAGCCTGCCCATAAGGTAGAAATACCCAATCCGGTTAACCACCCTCTACCCGTGTACTAGACCGCCGTCATAATAGTGAAGTGCCATTTTTGAAACCGATCATGGTGAGGCGGCAACTTCAATGTGTGTACATTTAGTGTAGCCAATGGGAGTCAAGTTTAATGTACTCATGAGTTAACCGGTTTAGGTGATGTTCTGTATGGAAATGCGGATTACCGTGTTCGGTGTAAAAAGAATCTAGTGAACGAGTAGGGGGTTTGACAACTTTCCACTTTGAAAAATTGTAGAATTTTTTGTACATGGCAAAAAAGTATGAAACAACTTGCATTCTTCATGAATCCTTCTCGTCTATCTTGGAAAATTATGTCATGATTGTAAGACCATATCTTCAATGCGAATCACCTTATTTTCACGGGTTATGGTATTTCTACCTTAACACTTACCAGGTCTTCCCAGCAGTCTAGCTTATGCCCCCTGTCTATGCATACACTCGCATCAAAGTTGTTCAAACCTATAATGCCCATTCCTGCGTACTTGCTATGTACACTTATCACATCCATCCTGCCCATTGCATTGCAAGGACTGGGAAGAACCAACCACTACACTGATTATTCCAATTAGTGAGGGTTGGCTAACAGTGAGTGTGGGAAATTAGTGAAGGTGGTACAAAACTTCTTTACGCTATGAAATTAGTGTCGCAAAAAGATATAGGAAGCATTGTTCATCCCAACCCTATTCATTGAAAATATTATTCATAGTAGCACTATTCATTGAAAGTACCAGCACTTGACATTGTTCACTAAAAGTATTGGTGCTTGGCATTATTCACTGAAAGTGTTGGCACTTGGCATTATTCACTGACAAGCATGTGACACGCACTAATCACAAGCATGCACTAATTTTCTTGAAATCTATGGTAAATGAGCATGTACTGATGAATTTGGTGTCACTCAATAAGAAATTCAGCGCTTAGTAACTTTTGAGAGTTGGCTAAATAGCATGCGCTTTGGAAAGTAGTACCACCCTCACTAATCGGGATAATCAGTGTAGTTGAATTGGTTGAATTTGAGAAATAATTGGTTGAAGTTGAAGACTTCAAGAATATTATCCATTAGTTTAGAACTTTATGATTTTTTTTCTACATATACATAACCATTGATAATATCTTTTTTAATATTTTTTTGAAATTTTGAATCTATGAAATGTACGTGAAATCGATAAAGAAAAACCGAAAGATCACAATATGTAACCGGTTGGACTTGGAAATGCTAGGATTTTGACCGATTATGCCCAAAAATCTTCTTGGACATTGATTGCTTGCATTTTGTTTCCACTTGAACAGTTAATGTTGAGGCCCATATAAGGATATTATCCTCATCCATACGTTTCCAAATGACCAGTCACAAGCCCGGGTACGCAACTCCCATATTATACACAGGGGACATCGGCATTTAAACAGCTTCGAAGACGGCTTTTGTAAAAGTTATATCAAATTATGCAAAAATAAAAGGACCAAAAAGTTGGGTGAAGAAATAAAATGAGATGTAGAAAAAGTTGGGTTGCATATTTATTAAAAATTAAAAAAAATCCACAACGTATATAAGGAATTGAAACACCTATTTTCTTAACATATGCATATGCATAATTTTAAAAGATCCACACAAGTAGTTGCCTCCAACTAAAATTAAAAATCATTGGAAATATTTTAATTATGATAATAAAAATCTTAATTTTTATTAAAAAGCCCAAAAAGTTGGGTAGTTTGTCCTATGGTACATGCATTAAAGAACATATATAATTAGGTTTTTAATGCAATTATATGCTTCAAAGAATATTCATTTCCTATATATAATTAAATTTCAAGATTCCTTGTTAGAGGGGCTACAAGAGTTTTCTACATTAAAACAAATTATATCACTCGAGATTGGAGTGAAATGCATCATAAGTAATTATAATCAGGGCCATATACTACAGGAGTTGCGTACCCAGGGTTACAAGTGACTTGGAATGCGTGCTTATGGCCACACCATCTTCCTTGGCACCTTCCAGGCTCAAAGGGAATTGTCATATATGATAGGGTACCTCTCATCCATCCCAACATAAAAACTTAATCCCCTAAGGTATGTGGGTGTTATGTGGTTCCTTTCTCATGTTCTTCAACTTCCACCAATTACATTTACACAACTAAACTTGCATTGCATTAGCAAATCTACTATGAAACATGTGCAAAAATCGGATTGAAAATCAAACCTCCCCTAATTTACTCATGGTTATCAAAAGTGCATGTTTGGTGATTTCTTAACTAGATACATAGGTCCTCTCAATCATGTTCATATTGAGTGTAGAGTAGTTATTAATATTTGATGGTGTACTCCAATACCTTTTAAGCATGTGTCTTTATGATGTTTGCTCTTTGATCCTCACCAAACCACATACCAATCAAACCTAGGGGTCCAATTGAGAAGAGTAGCCACTTAAGACCCATCTACCTTATAAGTTTGTGGCATGGGTTTTTTTGGTATTTTTTAAAACTTCTTGTGAGGTCAAATTGTACCAAAAATAATAAGGTGATTTAAAAAAAAATCCCTTTAGAACCAAAATAGGGAAAGGTAAAAAAAAGTCAACCTAGCAATGTGGTTTGGCAGGTCATTGCCAACTCCGCATCAAAGATCAAATACACAACTTATGCCATCACCAACACACAAGTCATGATAGCTCCCCCCCCCTTTCTAACATGACTTCAATATTTAGGAAAAACTTGTATCCTATCGTCAACTTTAAATTTGGATAAAACTATCAAAAAGTCAAATGTCATTCTTCATTGTGCATCGTGCAGCCAACATCTAGATGCTCATAAAACTAACAAGAAAATCATAGTTTGATGGTGATTCCTCTCAAATGACTTGACTGGACCAATCCAAGGCCTTTGAAGCTACTAATATTGGTGTCAATTGAACTTTAGCAAGTAACCTCTAGGATGCATATTATTTTACAATTTCCATGTAGGATGAAAGAGAGAAAGTTTGTATGCGATAATTCCCGCATATTGGAGGCTTTCCCCATGGCAACCCAAATTAATCCATGGCCAACTAAAGAGACATGAGGGCTTCTCCTTATTGACAATTCTTCAAATATCACATCCACGGGATATACCTTCCAACACATGCACCCCATGACTTAGCATGGAGTCCATGTGAAGGCTATGTTGTGGCCACGTTATGGTTCCCGTGTCAATCACCTTTGGAAATTCATATCACTCCATGCAAGCTTGAAATTTCTTTGCGATTGAATTTAGCTTCTCCCCCGGGTAGGCCACTTAGTGCATTTTAGAAACGACATGTGGCCTAATATAAGGAGGATTAAATTCATTTGACATAAAATTTATAAACGTCTTCCACATGATTGAGGGACTATAAAAAAAATGTATAGTCCTATTGCAAATAAGGGTAGGTAGACTTTAAGTGTGGACTATTCAAGTTTTTTTTATTGATAATGTTGGGTGTTCAAGATAAGGATTCTAGGATATATGTCGAGTTGGCTTAGTTTTGCATGCATGCTTCACGATATTTGAATGAAAATTGCAACATCATATGCCCGAAAAGGATGGAAATTCCCAGTGCTCGTTATTGATCATCTTCCTTATCCTGCACTCCCACACTCTTGTTTGCCAACACCTAGGGTTTCATTTCCACTTTGTTGAGACTGGTGTTTTTTTGGGTTTGTTTTAGGGTTTACGTAACAAGGGAGGCATAGAACAATATATAGGTTGACAATGCAGTGTGGCTCGGGCTAGACTGTCATGGAGTAGGTGTGGTGTTTATGACCATACGTTCACTATTGTTGTCTTTCCACCATAAGCCTTCTTTTGTGATGCACGATGGTATTGTAATATTGAACCCTAAATTTGCAAACTTGTAAGTGACTTTAAAACTGTGCTTAATTTTTGTTGTTGTATTTTTCATTCATGTTATACTCTTGGAATGATTTGGTTCATGATGTTACAATTGTATTTTGTGTCTTTCTGAAATGTTGCACTTGTCTAGTTTTGCAATGGTATGTATTAGAGCCCTACATTGGGTGCCCAAACCCACCCATGCCCATGGGTTTTGGTGGGCATGGGTTCGATATTATTGGGCATGGCATGTATGAATCATCGTGCCTTTTTATTGCCTTGTTTTTTTTGCACCACTTTCCCAATGTGTATACTTTTGAATTATTATTTTTTAATTATGAGAAATGTAGACTACCAAAAATTGCAATAACATTGGCAATATAAATAATGGCAGGGTAGAATAAAATAGGTAATTTTAGAGAATTAAGTAATTACATAGGGCTTGTAAATCACTTTGTGGAGTAACTAGCGCTTATCTATGATAATTCCCTCTACCCCCAAGGAGGCAACCACTTTAGCACTATTATATAGGGCCAACATACAACCAACAAAGATGATATTCACTTTAATTTCCTCTTGAGTCCAAGAGCTAACCATTGGAAGTCTATTGTACTTTGGAAAATTGCCCCACCAACAATTACAACCACAAGGATTTTCACTCACAAGTGGGAATCATAAAAGCCATAGTTGTGGTTAATTTTGGTGGTACAATGACAACCACAACCACCTTCATAATAGAAATGCCCATTTAATGTAGACGTGCCTAATTTGGTTATTGATCTTAACTAGACACCTACACTTGAGTGGTATGTGGTTAGGTGTGGCTCCAAGAATGGATACCAAAAGAAACGTGTGATTAAAAAGATTCAGTTACAATCATCTCAAAATATGATAATTACTCTAGATTGAGTAGTCAACATATTACATAATTGAGGGACCTAGATAACCATTGACCGAGCATGGGGATCTACTATGATAATGAATAAGATGTTCATATGAGCTCCGAAAAGAATGAAGAAAGTGGCTACAACCTCAATTTGGATTTCCTAACCATTTTGTACTACTCGCGTGTTTCATGTCCTAGGAGAAGTGGGCTAGTTGGGAAAAGTAACCATTTAAGATCCATCTATCTTAGTGAACAATGTCAGTTTGATTTCCAAATCCTACAAGATTTTTTGAAGGGAAACTTACATAACACCCAATCCACGACTGAGGCGCCAATTCAATCATTTTGACATCTATCTATCTATCTATCTATCTATCTAACACAGTAAACTAAGAATTTATTATCATATGGTATTTTATGTCACTGTGGTGAATTTTCTAATGACGATTCTTATATACAAGTTTACAAGTATTGTCATGAATGATTGAAATTTGGATGAAATCCATGCCAAGTATTGAAACAAAGTTGGCATGTTCTGCATCCAAACATTTCTGCGATGAAATATTGTCATGGGCGATTGAAATTTAGATGAAAATTTTCTTAGTAGAGGACAATAATTGGAACATTGTAAATCTACAATGCCCAATTTGTGTTACAAGGAATGACAAGAAATGTTAGGTTTACATTTGATGTTGGTGACACTAAATACAATATTTAGTGCAGTAACTTACTAGTAGGCCCCGGCGTCTATGGAAATCAAAAGGATCCTCTAAACCCGGAACCTATTTCGGGATCCTTGGGGATACACAGCCTATTATTGCCATATCCCTTGCGGCCATATCTGGCCTGGTTGTAACGTGTTGGGAGCCGCCGAGGATGCTATCGGACGGTGCAGATGTGATCTAGGTCTAGGCCTGGTGGACCCCGATACTGCCACGTGGCCTACCGGATGGCTTTCTTAAGGAGCTAATCAACATGATTCTAGAAAGGACCCACCCGGAAAGCACCACCCAACTTCCCAGGCTTTTCCGTTGCATTTCAGCCAATATTGGAAGTGAAGGAATTTTAGTTCTTGTAGAGTCAAAGCCCTACACTAAATATTGTATTTAGGGCCACTTCACACACAAGACTGAAGGCCCGTGACCATTGCAATCTAAGAGCTCTCATTGGTCGAAAGGGCGGAGACCGTCCACTTCACACACGAAGGTGAAGGCCTAAAGGCCTAAAGAAGACTTCATGGATGAAAAGTCTACATGGAGTCCTACATGACGGACTATGGATAAGGTTTCATGGTCTCCCGGAATTTTCGTCAGACCCACCTCCAAGAGGTGAGCCTAACACAAATTCCAGGAGACTATGACTTTTTAAATATTTTTTCCAGCATGACAAATTTCAGGATAGATTCCAAAATAGATTGTAGGACAGACAAACACCACCAAGTAATTCTTTCAAATTGATAGAGTTTGAGACATATTATATTAAACCAAATCCTCCCCTCTTTTCCCACCAACAAAATATGCAATGATCCCGCAACATGGTCCATTCTCACTTCACACTATGCTTGAGAGCCCATGACTACATAAAACGGCTTTCCCAACACCCATGGTACGGCCTTTGGATGAGAATCAAGGGTCCTCACCATTACAAGGTCACGGCTCTTGGCTCATATGTGAAGTGGCCCTTAGCGTCACCAATTCTCTTAGTCTTGCTCAATGGCATTTGTAAGGTAGATGGGTCCCAAGTGGCTCGTTTTCCTTAAGTAGACCCCTCGATTTGTTTGGTGTGGGGTTTTGTGAGGATCGAAGAGTAAACATCATGAAGACACATGTTTAAAAGAGACATGACTATGTCTTCAAATATTAATAACTACTCTACACTCAATAGTGAACATGATTGGGAGGTCTTATATATCCATTTAAGAAATCAACAAACATGCACTTCCGATAAGCATAACTAATAAGAGGAGGTTTGATTTTGCAATTTGGTTTTTGTAGATGTTTCATCATGAATTTGTTAATGCAACACAAGTTTCATTGTGGTAAATAATTGGAAGAAGTTATAGAACATGAAAAACAAACCAATTAACACCCATACACCTTAAACCGCCCATGTAGTTTCACCAACACTAAATGTAAACCTACCGTTTCTTGTCATTCCTTGTAAAAAAAACAATATTGGGCATTGTAGATTACAATGTTGCAATTACTATTGCTTACTAAGTGATTTCTCATCTAAATGTCAACTATCCATGACAATATTTCAAAACATATTTGTTATGATGCAGAATATACCAAACTAAAAGTAGATGAACTAAAAGTAAGTTGTAATGACAATATTTGTAAACTTAGAAAAGTTACCATAATTACCAAATAAAATAAAATAATAATACCATGTTTAGTGTAGTTCCGCCTAAGCCATACCGGCACATGGCACCCATGCATATAAATTACAAATCTAGCAAAGATTTGCATGTTAACATGTAAGGTCTGCGGGTGTTAAGTCATTCTCCATCTTCTATTGATCACATTACGTCTTCAATCTTGTGTTGGAATAGCAAATCTATGATGAAACACCAACAAAAACCATATTCAAAACATTGACTACTCTTGATGTAGTCATGGTTATTGGAAGCACATGTTTGTTGATTTCTTAATTGACCACATAGGTCCTCCCAATTGTATTCATTGTTGAGTGTGGAGTTGTTAATACGATTTGAAGTCGTAGTCCAATCTCTTTTAGACATGTATCTTTGTGGTTTTGGGTCTTGGATCCTCACCTAAACCACACACCAATCAAATGTAGGTGTGCAATTAAGAAAAGTGGCCGAATAACACCCTCAAACCCAACAATTGGTTCAAGCATGTTTGTAGTGTGGTATGTGTCGTACCCAACATTGTTCAAGAGCAATAGGTTGTTGTTCTTTTTTTCAAAAATATATATATTTATACTCAATTTGCAAAGTTGCAGCCCTCCACATCCAAATTTGAAGTAAAGGAATTTTAGTTAGTATAGTGTAGATCATTTGTTTGGCATGTGTTGTGCCAGTGCACAACAATGATAGAATAGTTTTTGTCATTTTCTTCTCAAAAATAATTCTATGTACTTAGTTTGCAAATTCATGCCCCTCTCCATCCAAATTCCAAGTAAAGGAATTTTAGTTCTTATGGAGTAAAGCACCAGTTTAGCATGTGCGTACTAGCACATGCCACCCGTGCATACGAATTATAAATTGGCAAAGGTTTGTAAGGCTATGTGTACAATTGGTTTGAGTAGGTTTGCGGTTTGGTTCGTGTCCTACATAACATTGCTCATCAACAACATAATGTTCTCTTTTCAAAATCAATGATATGTACTAACTTTGTGGAATCTATAGCCTTATCCACCCACATTCACACATGAGTGTAACTTGATGTTTGAATCACAAGCAAATGTTCAAGAATAAGTTGCCAAGAAATCATGGGACCCACATAACATAGTGTAGCCACTAAATAGTATAATGTACTTCCACGCCACCTTTGCTTAACCTTTATGTGACACCTGAATGCCCATAGTACGTATATATGGATGGCAATGTAGGTAGGTAGATAGATAGATGTGTGAGTGGATTGGTAGGTTGCCACATGTCACTTGCTTAGGCAACCCCTACATCCATTGTCTAAGTAATGGTACAATAATTTAGGAAATGAGGTTAGTTTGTAGTAATTGAGTAGCTTTCTATAATAGGAAGAGCCTTCTCCCCATGACTTTCCTAGATCAGAGGTTATGTTTGTGCGAGGGTGAAAATAGAAATCTAGAAAAGCCAAGGGAGAAACTTTTCTTTATGTAAGTGCCAATCACATTACTTGGACGCTTCCACCCTGCTTCTACCAATCTTGAATATGAAGACGTCAACTCAATCTTAAGAACATCATCCAACATATCTATTTTAAGAACATCATCCAACACATCTATCTTAAGAACATCATTCAACATATCTATCTTGTAGATATGTTTGAGATGGCATAATTTAGATCACAATATTCAAACCCCCATAACGGGAATTATGCAATTAAACGCACTATAAAAACATAGTCAGTGAAGTTATAGCCATTTGTCATCCTATTTGGGTGGGTGATGAATGGTGAGGGTACCCTTTGGTACCCCATGAGTAACATGTAAGAGTGTCCTACCAACTCGCTACCCAAAAACCACCTAACCCCCCCCCCATCCACCTCCTTAAAGAATAAAGAATACCCTTCAAAACCCACTTGGCAAGTGCCTTTATGTTGGGATGAACCCAATGGTACCCACAATTGGCCTTAGGATATCCAAATGATAATGACAAATAGAAGGTATGCTTTCAAGAATTTGTTAGTTAGCATAATATAAAGGTTATTTGAGACATCAAGGCCTAAAATCAAGCAAGTACACATTTGTTGTTGAAAGAATACACTCATGTCTATGGGTATCGTTTTTGAAATAAGAATAGTAAGGATAAGGACAAAACCAAAAGAAAAAGAAGAAGAAAACTATTATGGGTAATAGTTTTAAAGAAAAAGAAATCAACAAGCAAGAATACACTATGGGTAGTTCCCTTGGAGGGTAATGTCAAAAAACAATCCCGATTACTCTTTAGTGGCTTATTACCTTTTTGATATGGTTACGTTCCCAACAATGGTATTTACATCTCAGCAATGCATGTAGCCAAGGTGATTTATGACTTGAACACGATCATTATAGTAGTTCAGAATTGGAAAGTTGTCTTGTCATTGAACTATAGCGACACAATGAGATAGATATAGTGAATATTTGTTCTAGTGTGAATTGTTGATTAGAGTGACGTTCGTTACTTGTCCTATAGCAACAAGTATCACATGCCACCTTCTCTGGTTGTCACCTAGTGATTGCATTGTCTTTTACATGAGTCAATGGTCAACAATGCGGGCCACACCAAATAAGATGTTTAGTGATGTAGTTTCACGGTTCACACCTACTAGAACTTCTATTGTGTTCTCAATTAGAAGCATGTATGTAAGTGGGTCTTTAAAAGTAGAATGTAGATGTTTCACTATTGATTGTTTATTCTCGCTAACCCCCTCCCCAAGTGCTTCTTCACCTTTCAAGTCACAACTTTGTTCCTTTAGCAAACTCACTTTCAACCCTCAAGGGCCTGAGCATTGAAGCATTTTCTAAGAGGCTTTTAAAAATAGCTTTCCAACTTGGGATTCTTGAGAGATATCACAACAGAGAATTTGTGAGACGACCACGATATGCTAACATCGGTAAGCTTTAAAAAATACACTTTGTTTGTTGGCCTTTCATTGTAAATTTAGAGGTTAAAACATTGAAATTTCATCATAGTCATAAATCTCATTCTTTTGATGAGGATCTTGGGTTGAAATTACGTTTACTATAAATTGGTAGGAAATTGCAAGCATAATATGATCTTGAACCCTTGCATGCATAGAAAAATAGACAAAAATCTAAGATGTATTATAAAGTGTATGTTGAAGGCTCAATTTGATTTTGGCTTTACAATTTGGAAGGTGTAGAGCTTGAATTTTGGGTCACATTGGTACGATTTGAATAAAAATAGAAAGATTTATCTATCTATCTAGATAGATAGAGAAAATATTTTTATACTAATATATTTTTGCTTAAAACTTGGTGAGATTGGATGAAAGTGCAAGATCTACAGTAATATTGAGAGAAAAATTCAAGTGAATCTCATCTAAGATGTCATAACATTATTCAGATCCATAACAATGTTCTGTGGGATTGACGATGTTCCATGGAATATTCCTCACATTCAGAATCAAGTTTTTGGATATGATAGATTATATCAATAGCTACATTTGAAATATAAAAATGAAAAGAAAAAGAAAATTCTAAGAAAACTGCAATCCTTTGAGTGTGAGAGTGCCACTTTGGAACGTTCGGTCCATTTAAGGGTCAAACTCTCATAATATTGTAAAAATTTAGTGAACACGTTGAGCTAGTACAATACTTTCGTGAATGTTCTGAGCGAAACTTTACATTCTCCCAAAGATAAGTGATGCTCATAGACTTTGAATCGTAAGGTGGATGGTCTCGAGTGGCTCATTTTCTTAATCGGACCCCTAGATTTGATTGGTATGTGGTTCACTGAGGATCAAAGAGCAAACATCATAATGACACATGTTTAAAAGAGATTGGACTATGTCTTCAAATAGTAATAACCACTCTACACTCATTAATGAACACAATTGAGAGGACCTATGTATCTAGTCAAGAAATCAACAAACATGCACTTCCGATAACCATAACTAAATAGGAGGAGGTTTGATTTTCAATCTAGTTTTTGCATATGTTTCATCATAGATTTACTACTGCAACATGAGTTTTGTTAAGTAGATCTAATTGGTAGAAGTGGGAGAACTTGACAAACAAACCAAATAACACCCGCATACTTACTTGGTCTAATAGTTTGTGGTCCATGAAAGTGAATCCAATGTCCTACTCCGAACCCCTATTATTTTGTTCCAATCATGTTGAATCATTCCACCATGGTAGCCAACACATGTACATTGTGGTGAAAGTGCATTACACCGTTAAAGGTCGGAGAAGCCCATGGTGGGCCTTGATCTTTATGTGCGGAAGCTCTAACCATTTAGGGAGAAGTGCCTTACTAGATGGATACTTTTATCTCTTTGCCCACTACTCATAGGATATGAAACACACAATTAGTGCAAGATGATTAGCAAATCCAAATCGTGCATGTAGTCATTTGTGTCATAATTTTTGGAGCTTGCATGAATAATTTATTTCTCATTCAAGTGAAAATTCTCATGTTCATTAAGTGGGCATATACCCCTTCAATCATGTCGACTACTGAGTCCAGAATGATTAGCATATTTTGAGCACACAATCCAATCTCTTTAAAACACATGTTTATTTGACGTCAATTCCTAGATCCACACCTAATCATGTACCACTCACTCAAACATAAGTATCTAAATTATCATTGTGTTCCATTTAAGACGCGTCTACGTTGAGGCTTAAACCCTCAACTTTCTAAGAGACCATAACCAAGCTTAGTAGGATCTTACAAATGACTCTTGGAAGCAAAACCCATCCAAAAAGAAGGTGTTAGGAAGGTTGACATAGGTGTCCTAGTGTTTCTCATAAAGTTTCCTTGCCTATATTCTCATTCCAATATGAAGAGGTACAACAAGAGGAGAATATCACCTATGTGCATACCAACATAAAAATGGACAACCTCATTTTCCCATGAATTTTGATTATCACTACTATTTCTTCTCTCCTTTAATATATGTTCTTGGAAATGTAGAATTTTGCATATACATAATATTCATAAGAGTGGGCCTGGCATTTAGCACGCGTTTACAGAGGAATAGTAAGTTTGGGTGGTTGGACCCGTCTTGATAGACTCCAACCTAAGGTAGATGAGGCTAATTCGGTTAGCCTCCTTAATCATACACCTATTTTTGGCTCCTAATTGGTGGTGTAGTCATTGTAATTCAGTAGGTGAGTAATACACGGTGATTTAGTCAGTGCCTTGATGATATTTGGGTTAGTCACCTTCGCAAAAGTCAAACTACACCCACCATCCTCCATAATTAGGAGTGTTATCCACCGAGCTATGACATGCTTGGTTTTTGTACACGAGGTGGCAAAATTAGGAGATGGAATGTGGTTGTGAGGTGCCGACCAACTTACATTGTGGGTATCCTATAATGAAAAGCCAATTCAATAGCATTTTATCTTACATGTGACCACTTTAGAGACATGACACAACAAATATTGGCATTAAACTTGGTATTCATTGGCAAATGCCCATGTAGAAACTACTAATGATGTCGTCCACTTACACAACATTGAACGATAAAAGAGCCCCTCCCCTAATAACACCACATTGGGAAGCATAATATCTTTCATTCCAGAGCCTAGAGCAACACCTTCCTTAACTCCAAATTTAATGATTTCAAATTCTTTGATCTTGATTCACAATTGCTAACCTACTCAAGCTTCTAATGCTCAAATTCATCAGCTAGATGTGTCCACATTAGCCTCATCTACCTTAGCTTGTGGGAGCCAATCACTAATGCTCTAAGATCGAGGCATCCATAGTCAACCAAATCCATTTAACCACTCACTAGGGTCATGTAATGCCAACATGGATTAGATCTATATTTTTTGGACGAACAGAGTTAAGATTTATGCAGTGGCGGTTTGTGATTGATTAACCTCATAAGAGTTTTAACAACTGTCATGACAAAGAATTAGCATTTAGATGAGCGGTTTTGGGTCAACCTATAGATCGAATGTGTGTGAACCCTCAAATTTACCGCTTCAAAATTTGTAGCAATTTGCATTCTCCTTAGGATATGTTCCTCTTCGCAAGAAGAATAATACCCCGCTATTACTCCTAAACAAATGCAATCTTCTCATTTTATCAGTTCTAGATGCCTCAACCTTATATGCATTTTACAGTCTTACAGATCCATCTGATGATCTCAGATATCAACTTTCCAGCACTTCAAAATATTGAGATTGTGATTGAAATGATGCAACCAGCAAGACTTACTGGTGCAGTCTGAAATGAAAGGGTTTGCATGTATTTTAGGATTCAGGCCGAATCATAGTCTAAATTTCTCAAACAAATAACAGAAGTAAGGTATAAAAAATGAAGTTGAGGAGGCAGATAAATCTAACTGCAGTCACCACAACAACCAAATTGGTTTGCAGGTGCACAGTCCAAATCAAGAACAAAGGTCTAGTTCGGAATCATCTCTAAGTTAATTATGTTTGCAGTTTGTTGCTGCTCTCTATGAAGATCTTCAATTCATGCACACCATCACCCTAATATGTAAAGTAGCAGGACGCACAATAGGGACTATTCCATTCACACAAACTTTAAGATCTTCAATTGCAACTAGGATTAACTGGCCGTAACCCAAAGCCAGCATTATATATATGCATCTACTGCAGCTGCAGGAAATTTGCAAAATCTGTTTGATACTAACCAGTGTTTCCAGCGGCATTAATTCAACTTCAGACACAGTGCTCAGTTATTAGAACCTGGAAAGGATTACAACCATGATCAAATGGGCATAATCCTAACCCAGAATTGATATCAATATGCATCTACTGCAGCTGCAGATAAATTGTAAGATTGATCTGTTTGATGTATATGAACCGGTGTGTCCAGCGATGGCAGTATTTCATATAATGTGCTCAATTAGTAGAATCTCAGCATAAATATTGTAACCCAATGTTTTATATGCATCTCTTACAACAATAGAAAAATTGCAAGATTTGTTTTATACCAACTGGTGTGTCCAACATCATCATTTCACACATTGTGCTCAATTAGAACCTGAATATTAAGGGGTGCTACACTAAATATTGTGATTAGTGTCACTTACTACTTGGAATTATGCAATGCTATAACTATTTACTGTATATCTCATTTTCTTTTCCAACAATGGTCAAATTGGTTGTTTGGACATTATAGAACATTAACATCTTTACATGGTAAGAAGTTGCATTAACGGGGATCAGATATACAATGACTCACAAAAGTACTTGGCCACTACTTGTGAATCCATTTGGCATGCAATTGTAGAGAGAGGTTAATGAAGCCGCCTCCCAAATTAATTAGGGTTAATCAACATCATTTAATGCAGTATTAGGTGGCTTCCTTTGGGTAATCCAAGTGGTACATTTTTGTGGGAGTGGTTCAAATAATCTCAAGGGTGGCCAACTACATATGTTGACAATAGTGACTTCTTCTTCCACTTGTGTTTCCATTGAGTGTATAGATCTTTGAGAGCTTCCAATAGTCTTAAGTTGAGATTCTTCACATTTCTAGCAGTCACAATGAAGAAAACAAGTTTTCATGAGCGTTCCCAAGTCATAGCATTGAGTGAGCAAGGATTTTCACAACGTTTCATAGCCGGCCATCTTCACATTCCTCGTAGCACAGTTAACCACATTCTAGTTCGGTTCAAAGAAAATGGGGAGGTGTCTAATCGTCCAAGATCTGGGAGACCACGTCTTTTGAGCATTCGGGATGAGAGACTTGCTGTGAGGACTCTCAATCAACCAAAATCAGGGACTGCGACAGCTGTAGGTCGTAGTTTGAGAGCTCAAGGTCTTTGTTTGTTTGATGAGACTATCCGTAGAAGTTTTCGGAGGCAAGGGCTTGGTGCTAGAGTGAAGAGGAAGAAACCATTGTTGACAAAGAGGCATAGGCAGAAGCGTTTATAGTGGGCGAAGGTTTCACAGGACTGTGATGTAGAAAACTGGAGTCATATCATTTGGTCAGATGAATCCAAGTTCAATGTTTTTGGTTCAGATGGCCGTCAATGGTGTTGGAGAAATCCTACAGAGCCTCTTCGTGATTGTCATGTGCAACATACAGTTAAACATGGTGGAGGTAGCATCATGGTATGGGGATGCATGAGTTGGGCAGGTGTAGGAAACCTTCACCACATTGATGGCATTATGAATTCGCAAGTTTATCTTGACATTTTACATTCGCAATTGTTGGGTACTATTGAGACAAGGTCTTGATGAGGCAGAAGTGATTTTTCAGCATGATAACGACCCAAAGCATACATATGATCTTCTACAACGATGGCTAGGTCAACATGATTTCTTTGTGATGGAGTGGCCACCACAATCTCCCGACCTAAATCGTATCGAACACTTGTGGAATGAAGTAGATAGACGCTTACGATTGTTTGGTGATCCACCCAAAAGTAGAGATGACTTGTGGGAGAAGATCCAGGTTGTTTGGCAAAACATTGAAGTAGAATTTGTGCAGAAGCTAATCTGCACAATACCAACAAGGGTGGTTGATCTTGCAGATAAGGGTGGATACACACGTTGGTAGACATGTAGTTGTTGTACATATGTAGCATTTGCTACTTACTAGCTTTTCATTTTGAGTTTTCTTTGTGTTATCATGATTTCCTACTTAATCAACATAAGTTCTTGGCCATGCTTTTTGCATACTTCTTTCAATTTCTTTTTACCATTTCGATTTTTTTTTCACAAATTTTTGATAACATGTTCTTGACAACTTGTATGATATCTATGACAAATCTTGCTTATTATTTCTCACTAGTCTAAGAGCTTTTGTCCAATTTTCACGATCACAGGCAGCGGCCAAGTACTTTTGTGAGTCACTGTAGCATTATGTAACTCCAAATAGTAAGTGACACTAAATACTATATTTAGTGTAGCATTATGAACTTACAACCTGTACCCATATCCATTTCGTTACCCAGTTGTGCAGACACAGGAAGGAAACATGTGAAAGGTGTTTAAAAAGTTGCTTGTTTCTGCATTAGATGTCTCTGGAAACTGAAAGCTTTCTCTATCCTTGGTGATTGCTGGTACTAACCTAGCTTTTGGGTCACTTACACGGTTGCCATTCAGGCTGACGTAGCCTGACATGGTGGAATTGTGCTATTTGATGCTCGAATTTGTAGCTCCAGACCCCAGGCCCACATAACCTACACCACCTGCTGAGTATTGTTATGCATTTATTACAATTTCTTGAAGTTTAATAATTCTAAATTGGTTGCAGAGCAATTGGGATTGGAGGTTAAATAGGTACCCTGAACAGAACCCTGGTTTTAAATTCTTGGAAGGCCACTTGAAACGTCATAGCTAAGATCCATTCAACATTATGGGATCCAAATGTCAATAATGGGAATGAAGGTTTAGGTACTGCATAGACCTGAATGCAATGCACCTGGAAGAGAGAATGCAAACCTGTACATCCACAAGAGAACTAAGAATACGCATAATTGATGTTGAGGTACATATCTTAAAGTTTGCAATTTCTTAATTTGAATAGTTTAGCAATTTCTGTTCATTTGCCAAAGGTAGACTTGTGCTATTTGGATACTCTCCTCTCTGCACCCACTTCTCATACAATTTGAAACATGCAATTTAGTGCAAGATGATTAGCAGATCCAAATTGTGTCCATAGTTATTTGCCTCATAATTTTTGGAGCTCACATCAAAGTCAATTAAGTGGTCATATAGGTCCTCCCAATTATATTGACTATTGCACCTAGAATGGTTAGCATATTTTGAGCACGTAATTCAATCTCTTTCAAACATATGCTTTTTCAATGTTTGTTCTTAGATCCACGAATTCCCCACAAACCACTCTAATAGAAGTGTCCAAAATATTGCTATGGTCAATTTAGGCATGTCGTGAGTTTATTTTATCTCTCTCCTTTACCTTATTTTTCTTATGAAATATAGTCTCAAAATCATAAAGAAATAAAAAGAAAAGTTGATTTAAAAAACTTAGTGAAGCTCATAGAAATTGTGTATATAGGTTGTACATTATGGCCTCAAGCCTTTTGTCACATGATAACAAACATGTTCATTTGCTTTTAAATTAAGGTCAAGGCTGCAAAGTTAATTAGGAATTTGTGAAGAAACTTGCTGAACCTATTTAAAAATTCACATCCGTACATTTGGTGTCCTGAAATAACTCGGTGAGCTCCATACAAGCATTTCTTAGTTTACATTATATGGAATTCCTCACACATCAAAGATTATGTAGCATTTCTTATCATGACCATTGAATTCATGCTAAATACATTATGGGAAACTAAAACATCTAAGCCACATAACATTATTCAGATCCATAACAATGTTTTGTGAGACTGACAATATTCCACATAATATTCCCGGATATCCCCCACATTCGGTTTGAATGTATCAACTACACGAATCTCTTTTGTAAAAACTTACTTACAATGTTTGCTTATTGAGAAGTGACAGTCCCCATGTGTATTGGGTTTTTTGTTGCATTCAACCAATGAAAAACATTCACCAGTCACATACAATACTGATATAATCATGATAAAAGGAAAAAAAACAAAGGGCAGCTCCTTGTGGCAATTTTGATTTTGATTCTCTCATAATCAATTCCTATTCCATCTATCGCCACAAAAAACAAAGTTTGATTTGCATCCCCATCTAAACCTCCAAATTTACGATTTGGACCAAAAAAATCCCATATGGGGCATGAGGGATGAAACAACACCCGCCCTTTGATGGTTCTCTCTCATATAGGTACATATATTCAACCATGAAGTGCACATCCTTAGAAGAAACTTTCCAACTAAAAATATATGGACTATTATTTTCAAAAATAGAAGAATTAAGTGCTGAGACGCAAGCCTCAAGGTGAATTTGACAAGTGACATAAATGTACCATCATAAACTTTCTGCTTAGTTTGCTGTATAGCATGATCTTCAGAAACACTGCAAGGGAAAAACAGCCAGCAGAATACACATGATATGATGCAGTTCAGAGCCAAACCAATCTGCATAAAATTTAAAGATGTTTATGAAAATTGACGAAACTGTTGTTCTAAAATTGAAAGCTACATCCACACAATTGCCACCAATATACTGTACAAAGAATATCGATTGCATCAGAAAATGTTTTTACTGTGCACATAAGGAACAAACCACAACTTGAAGAGCCAAAAGGCAATAAAGTGAATGAGTGAAAGGTACACAATCCAAATACTCATTCTTACACCAGAAACCATATGTGGGAGCTGTTACAGCAACGATTTACAGGGCCAGGTTGACCACCTAAGCACCGACCCTTATGCTTTAAATATCTAAAATATGCCTTGGCCATGCCATGAGGTAATTGATACCTGAACTTAAGGTTGCTCTTCCACCAAAGTCCTTTTAGGTTTGAATCACTTTCCAAGATGTATCTGATTGACCTATTGTAACCCTCTTGTGTAAACAAATAATATAACCAAAAAAGAAAACACCATCCATGGTGCTTTTCACATTATGTTCTTTTGTAATTAGCAGGGAAGGAAGGAAAGGGCCAAATGGCGATGAAAATTTACATGAGTGGGACCTAGCAAGACCTTGGAGTGATACAGCCACCACTCTCGTCTTGGAATCGTCTCAATTACAACACTGGATTGAACGTTGCCCATACCTTACTTGGGAGCAATTCTAAGAGGGCATCAGCTGTCTCAGGTGTAAACTTTCGTGCGAACAAAAAGCATGGCCGTTGATGGCCATTCCAAATGCATGGTACCACTGTCTTCAATTGCTGCAACACCCCACATCCTCAAAATCAAGTTGCCACCAAGGCCTCAGAAATGTAAGGTGTAAGAAATGGAAACAAAACATAATTGCACAGGATGTGAGAACAAAGACTTACCCGGCCATCACTGGTGACATGAACATGCTCCTGAATTGACTGCACATGCTCAAATTGCATGTCAGTTTAAGCCAGAAAAAGAAATTGAGCCAAACCACAACCCAATACGTACAGTGCTAACAGCTGCTGCTATTATTGAATGATTATTCCTGAAATAATGCTACGTGTGAGTCATATATGCCTTCAGACCCACTCAAATCCCACTCAAATTTCTTTACAAAATCCTCTTTCAATTGCAGCAATTCTCTCACTACCCAAGTGCCAAACTTATGAATGCCATCTACCTTAATTTTTAGTAATATCTCCTCTGTGATATCCACCTTCTCATACGCCTTGGGATGCCATTTTCCCTCGGACCAATCCACATGGGTGACTGTCCAATTGGAAAGATGGCCTGGATCCATCATCTGCAGTTGGAACAATTTCAGACACCTAAAAGACAGACCAAAGTTGGAACACCACAAAAAAGAAAAAGATTCCATAGTTATGAAGGTCGCTGGCTGCCAAACAAAACTAGGTACACCTTGATGGAAGATAAGCACGAGTTTAGTCCACTCCTTTCAAAAAATTTAAACATCAGAAAATAATGTTCTGCAAGTTTGTGAGAAATAGAAAAGTGCAGACACGTACATGCATAAATGTTTGGAGATAGTGTTCATCAGGGTAGCAATTCCTATTCTCTGGGCCAGGCTGCATCCACCATATCATCCCACAAGCAGGTGTCAGTTTTGTATCTTGTACACTGGATATGATATATTTTCCTGCACAAAATAATAACTCCAAAGCAACAAGCTTGCAGCCAGTAGACCATCACATTTTAAACTACCGCTGCCTATCTGCTTAAAGCTCACACATTTTCCTGACCAATAGAAGATTATGAAGCTATCAAAAATTGCAATGGCATTAATTGGAGAAGGTTGTAAGGTAGACAAGCCTGATTCACACAAAAATAATCTGCACACCTATATTTGAGTAGTATGTGGTTAGGTATGATACTAAGAGCCAACACCAAAGAGACATGTGTTCAAAAGAGATTCGACTATGTGCTCAAAATATGCTAGCCATTCTAGGTCTAACTTGATTGGGGGGGACCTAAAGGAAAAAATTAGGGAGCAGCACAATCTTCACTCTGCTAATGAATAAGATGTTCATATGAGCTCCAAAAATCATGAGGCAAATGGCTACGGGAATGATTATCAGCATTAATTGCCTGTTTCATATCCTACAAGAAGTGGGTGCAGAGAGAAATGTATTTCAATAACACACGTCTACCTTACACTGGACCAATTGACAATAAACCACACATACATTCAATGCTCTGGCATTACATCCAAAAAAATCATATAGATTTAGCAGGACACTTGCAAGGTACCTTGCAAAACTCCTTAAACTTGTAGTGATAAAGATGATCAGCCACAATCAGTAACGCATGTTTTCGGTTAACTGCAAACCACTGCACATGCATGTATAATAAATACAATATGAGTTGGATCTCAGTGGTATAAATTGCTTATATCTAACTGTTGAAAGAGAACTGATGCAGAACACTTATTAGACCAGTATGGACATCACTTGTTTTACAGCCATAAACCTGGTGAAATTCAGCTGAATGCTATTTCTATTTGCATGGCATACATACTTGCCTAGCATGTTCTTCATTGATTTAGCAGAGCACTGGCTTTTAGATTTCAGAGATGTGCATTGCAATTTTCAAGACCGGTCCACACCAACTCCAAGGAAATTGTAGTTGATGTATCACCATAACATTAAAATTGGCCTGCTCAGAGACCCAAATACTCTATCTGGTCCATTTAGTCTGGTTCATGTTGGGATTTAATACATGAACAATTATAAGATTAATGGGAATAGTAGGGAATAAAATATCAGATACCAGTTCTTGTGCCTTCTCTTCAGCTTCATACATATCAAGGTAAGCGGGTCTAATTTGGTTACTTTTCTTAAATGGATACCTATAATTGAGTGGTGGATTTGGGGGAGGGGGGGGGGTGCGTGACCAAGTTATGGCTCCCCTGGCCATCACCTTTGAAAATTCATATCAATTTAGGGTGGGCTCCAAAATTTTCTGCGATTGAAAATGGCTTCTCCATCCAAATTCATAGATCAGCCATAAAACTTAGAGTTCACAAATTGGAGTTATATTTCATAACAAACAGGAAAAAAGTAACCATTTAAGACCTGTCTGCCTTACTCAAGAAGGCCAACAACTATTCAGATAGGGAGGATTTACCATGTACCTGTGCCCCCTTTCTCCATTCAGTGCGTGGTACTTCTGGTGCCATTTGGCCCAGGTATCGGCCTTGTCCATGAGGCCCGGGATCATCAAAGCTAGTGTGTATGGCATGCCCACAAACCCCATTAATTCTACACCTTGGTCGTCAGCAATAGGAAAGATGAAATCGGCAATAATGTCTTAAGGAGGATGTAAAGGCAATTCTTGTTCTGAAATTATGTGGGATAAACATCATAAGGGGATATGTTCTCTTACGCTCAGCATCATTTGTCAGCTGGGATGCTGAATCTGATATAAGTCATATTAGAAAGTGACAGATTTTTCAGAAGTGTAGTGGGTCACTTTCCAAACCTCCCAATCAACTAGAACTACTCAAATTAGACAATTAAGGACTTCTACTATTCACACTTTAGCTTACACTCCTGACAAAATGTTTGTATTCTGACTAGGAGGATATAAGGGCCTTGTGTGTTGCTTAAGGTTTCCCGGTTCAGCAATTGCAGGGTAAGAATGTCAAGTTGTACTGATCCAAGTAGAGATAATGTGAAACTTAAACCATCACACATACAGTAATTCAGAGTCCAAAGCAGCAGATGAGGTCTACACTGATATTAAGGTTAAAATGTAGACGCATCTGAACACAGCAATGACTGTTGTAGTGCTCACCAATCCACAAAGCTCATGTTGGCACCCAGAAGGTAATCGTAGATGAAGGTGAAGTTGTAGAGGGGTACACATCTGCAACATCAGAAGAAAAGGCTTGAGAAGTACAACATAATGATACAAACCACCACATGTTGTTCCCAAGCATTATATCAAACTTTGTAAGTGGTCAGTTGCACTGTCTCACAATAGATTATGTTCATGAGTGTGATCAAAAATCCACATGCAGTTAGAATGGGAGCATTCGAGAATAGGGGACATACGATTCTGAAATCAAAGCAAAATACTGGTTGTCCTGATCTGTGAGTGCATTGGCAAGAAGACGCCTCTCTGCATCTACCATTTCAATTCGGCCCCAGAACACCTACACAGCCAGGAAGTTCACTTCAGTCCAATAACATTGTTTCACCCAGGAAATGCACATAAATTGGATAAGTGCGGTGGTTAGACCTTGAAGTGTTTCCACAATTCAGATACCAGACCTAATTGTTTTAGAGGATATAAAGTATGATAAAAAGTGTTGTGTGAACTAGTTTTTCTGAGTCTCAACTAGCAGGCTCTTGACCTAGGGATTGTAATGCATTGTAATCTTCGATAGACTCCTCACTTAAATAATTGTGGGCACAAGGCTGATGATGTTGATATGGTGATTCAGGAGAAGAAGACCACAAAAGTCGATAGATAGAAGTTGTTTTTAGTACCTGTTGGCTGAGTATTTCATGGTCAATGAATATGGAGCTGTTCCAAACGCTTTTGAGTTCCGCACGCCGGGAGGCATGCACATAGATAGAGTACAAGCCCAAGTGGCCCTGGCCATGGACGAGAATTACAACATGGAGTCAATTCACTTGTAAACCACTTGATTGTCCATAACATGTGCTGCCCTCCACCTTAAGCCAACCACAACACAGCACCTCCCGCCATTATTTCTATTCCACAGCCAGCTATATGGTTGCTACATAGCACATACTAGCCATGTAGTTCCCGGAAGAATCACCAAAGAATGACATATATATATATATATATATATATATATATCCTTCATGAGCAATTATTTTCAAGGAAAGCAGGATATGGGTGCAGTGAAGAATGCAGCAATACACCCAATCTAGCAATGTTGAAATCTAATTTTTACAGAATGACTTGGATATCGCCAAAGAATCGCCAAAGATTGACTTAGATATCCTTCATGACCACTTCCTCCCCATGTATTTCAAGGAAAGCAAGGTACAGGTGCAGTGAAAATGAACACCCAATCTAGTAATGTAAGTTCTTCATGAGCACTTACTCCCCATGGATTTCAAGGCAAGCAGGATATGGGGTGCCATGAAGAATGCAGCAACATTGCACCCAATCTAGCAATGTTGTAATCTAATTCCAAGCTGCGTCATGCTCTTACAATTTGCCACTAGTACATCTAGCACGTCATGAAGCCAAACCTTACCTGATAAGAGAAACACGTTCCTTAAGGCCATCTCGGAAGAAAATACGATCATTCTTGTACAGGAATGGACATCATCAAACACACACACACATTTCTACATACATACCTACATGCACAACAAGCAGAATGTTGGGCAAAGCTAACCTCAAAGAATTTCTCCCAGAGAGCTTCAAATGGTAGAGGTCCAGCAGTTAAAAACATGAATGCAATCTTTGGTTTTTGGTTTGAGGGCGTCGTCCGATCCAGAAGCAAATCTTTAGCTAGTACTCGCATGGCCAATTCCTCATCGGTTAAGGCTCTTGGTGGAGGTGTTGGGGGCTGAAATAGAGAATCTATGCAAACTTTACCGCCAAACAGATCACATGGGTTAATGTAAACAGGGGCCCTGATGTTGGTGGACGTCAGCAATAATGCAGAGAGGCTCAAAAGCCCCAGAGCTCCCAGTAGAAGCATCCATCTCTGAAGTCGCCGCTTTCGCAATCTTTCTTCACCTGATTTAGACCTAAAACTACCCAAACTATTCATCTCTTTCTGCATTTTGGAATTTGGATCCAATCCAAGGCCAACAATGGCCTAAACCTGCTGCTTAAATTGATTTACAAGGTCATCCTTCGCACCACGACAAATGCTGCAATTTATAAGGTCTTATTTTACCCCTCTCATTTCAAAGTTGGTTGATCCTCTGTCCTCTACGATGGGCCTTCCAGTCTGACCTAAATCTTCGTGAAGAAGGTGCCAATGAATCATACGAACTCATGGTAACATTTCAATTCTACCCTTGATACCTCATCCCCCAGCACATGCAAGGTCTAAAGGGAAACCACACTTCGGAGCCAGCCCATGGGTTTAAGCAAATCATTCCACCTTATCAAAGACCCACAGGCTTCATCATGTCTGTTGGACTAATTTCTACATATAGGAGATGAATGACCGATAAGATTCGAGATGAAAGACAGATCATGGTAACCAAGAAATTGGAAACCAACAACAACCGGCACCCTAACGTAAACGTTAACGTCAACCTCAAAAAAAACCCACAACCATGAATCCTCCTCCACGAAATGTAAAACCCGATCGATTACAAATCTCTCCCTCTCTCTCTCTCTCTCCGACCTCTATCAGCTCAAATTCAACCCTCCAGCGGCAGGGGAGGAGGCATTATTCAATGGACCCAAAACCCAAAACCCGAAACCCGAAACCAATCTCGTATTCTATGCCCACGCACGCGCGCGCGCGCACGCACACACACACAATTAATTGAGGCTCCCCAAAATCGATCTATCCAGAGTCAGATTGAAGAACACTCACAAACCCTCAACCCTGAACTTCAGATTCCGGGATCCCTCTCCTAAATCACCAAGGATGGTGGTGGCTCCAAAACACGGCGCAGGCACATCGCCAATGTCATGTAGCCAAAAAATAGAGCAAATCGAGGCATGGAGATTATGATAGATCGGAATAAGAAAGGAGGGAAAAAAATTAAAAGAAAAAGTTAGGTAGACAGGAAGAAGAGCTTGCCAAAAGAAAAAAGCACCTATCCTACTCTCCTGCCCTAATTCTTCAGCCTCTCCCAACCGTGCGTCACAGGCTCAACTCCAGTGGTAACTTCACACCCTCTACCATCAAACTTGTGGCGACTTTCCGAGATCGTGGCAGTGTCGGGAGGTGTTACCTCATCAAAAAAAGAAACCAATTAAGCTGGGATGCATTTCCTCGGACTCATGTAACTCCATTCTTCTTCCATTCTCTCAAGTTGTTCATTGTAAGTTAAGTGTTTGGGAAAGCAACCAACAACTCCAGTCTGCTATTCATAAGCTTGAGTTAGGCCGTGCTATGATCACCATCGTCATCATCATGTATGTAACTTCGGTAAGTTAGGTGAGTACAGGCTGCTGTGCTTCTGCTTCTGCTTCTTCTTCTTCTTCTGATCTTCTATTCTTCAGGCAATGCATCATTAAGTCAGAAGTAGTAGAAGATGATACCTCTCTCACCATTACCGCCATAGCCATGTAGGTATACTAGTACCTCACCTTACCTTACCTTACCTCCAACTCAAATCCATCCCTCCCTTTCTTATTTTTTTCCTTGGAATTTGTCCACTAGGTTTATTCCATGCACCAAGTCAACGACTACGGAACCTAAGGAATGGGGCCCTAAAGTGGGCACTTCCGACTCCACACATGATTTTGGCCGTTGGATGACTACACTAAACATTATATTTAGTGTTACCTATTCGTCTAGTTGTCTTGCTCACTACTAATTGGAAGTCGCCCGCGTGTAATGTCCCTAATACTAAACATAAACCTAACATCATTTGTTATTCCTTGTAAAAAAAAAAATTGTACCTTACAAATTTACAATGTTGCAATTATTGTAACTTATTAAGTGATTTTTCATCCAAATTTCAATCATCCATGACAATATTACATTACAAAAATGTTAGGATGCATAATATATGAAACTTTGTTTCGATTAAGTAAGTTGAGATAACAATACTTGTAAATTTATTCATAAGAAGTGTCATTATAAAAGTTGACATAGTGACATAAGATACCATATGACACTTAAGAGAATATTTAATGTACCAAACATATGAGTCCTTGGCAATCGTCTGGCATTACTGGAAGAAATGCATTGATCTGCACCAATGATAGATTTACAAACATTCCACGACATAGAACCACTTTCGAGCGGAGCATGTCAAATACATGTAGTTTAGATTTTGGACAAGAAAAAACCCAAGGGAACGCTCGTGGACGATTTAAAAGCTGACTTATGTATTCTCTAGGTGTTTTGTATCAATTTAATCAAGACTAACATAGGTTTGTTTCATGTAATTTGGAGTTTAGTTGACAATTCGCACAATTATTCATAAATAAGGGGTCTAGAGTCTCTCGACAACAACACATGCATTTGTGATAGTCACACACCTCACATTGACTACCCAATCAATAGTTTGGCAGTGAATTCACTTTAATTGGGCCTTGTGTGATGCAAAAACATAGGCACAACCATTGTCAATTGTCTTGCATAGTATATCTCTTTTCAGTCTCTTTTCCAAAGCCAAGGGCACTTTGGTGTAGTCAGTTGCCTCATATTAGTTAATCATTTTTAATGGCATTTACCAATTTCCAAGGCATAAAGGAAACTCCTCATGTTTGTCTTTTCATCTTTGGGTAGTCAATCACCTCTACTAGTTACCCTTTTGTATTCCAAGGTTGCCAAGGGTCATCAATGAACAAACCCCAAATTTTGTATCAAGGTAAACCTCTATATAGTACAATGACATTCCCCTAAACAATTCAATTGGTAGGCAACCGGAAGGTACCCGTGGTGTACCCATGGAAGGTGCCCCCCGATTCCCAACCAAATTGATTTGTTTATGCATTTTCTTAGTGGAAGGTGCCACCCGATTCCCAACCGAATTGATTTGTTTATGCATTTTATTGGTTTAGTCTTGATGGCCTAGTCGCAAGGAGGGTTGAAATGGACAAGATTTCTTCTAGTGTGCCAATTCAAGTTTCGGTATTGAAGTTGAGATGCATAAGTCATAGGAGGTCAAACTGAAGATTCTCTTTCTTTTTGAGTGATTGCATAGTCTACCCTTCCAATTGTGTTGACGGTTGCACTTAGAACAACAACTATGTTTTGAGCACATAGTCCAATCTCATTGTAACACATGTCTTTTTGGTCTCCATTCTTAAGAACAAGTCTTTCCACATAGAGTCGGTTCAATAGTTTCAGGTGTTCAAGTAAGAACAATAGCCACATAAGGCCCACACTTACATGGTGGGGGGGAGAGAGAGAGAAATAACTGCATATGAGTGTATCTCTATTCATCGTATATAAAAGCCTTGAATAAGTATAGGTATACCAATTAGTGAGGGTGGTACTAATTCAAGTCACACGCACAATCTGGCCAAATCTCAAAATTATCAATAGTTAATTTTTTTACTAAATGACACTAAATTCATGGATACATGCTCATTTACCATAGAGTTCAAGGAAATTAGTGTGTGCTTGTCAATGAATAGTGCCAAGTGTTGGGATAAACAATGCTTCCTAGATCTTTTGGTGACACTATTTTCATAGTGTAAAGGAATTCAATATCACATTCACTAATTTTCCACACTCACTAATTGGTATATTTAGTGTAGTTCTAATTGATTTGACACGGGAATAAGTTTTAAAGACCCCGTCTTCATCTAGTCCAAGTTATTTAGTATGAATTCACCACAAACCTATAGGATGTCAAGTTATTATGTTGAATGGATGAGAGCCATGCTCATACAAGATAATTTTCTTTCTTTTTGTGGTGGGTGCTTCCAAATCCACATATAATTTTGGCCATTGAATCAGCTTGGGATTCATGTCTTCCAACTAGCAATTGCATGTGAATCACACATATTGTTATTTCAAATCATATATGCGCTTCACTACTCTTGTTTGGACCATTGAAGATAAGGGCTGCTTCACGCTATGGCTGAAGGTCGTGAGGCCGTCAATTTCCACCAATCAAATTGCAAGAAACCAAGCATTCGGCCCTTCACACAAGAGGCCAAAGTCCAAAGGCTGTCGCGATTTTAAATGCCTACTTTTTGACCAAGGCGACGGACTCTCGAAGGAAGTTTGGGTCGGATGGGAATGGAAACCCAAATTATGGTTGAGAGGCCGTCGATTTTTTCTCATTAAAAAAATCAAAGATTGACAAGATCTTGGCCATTAGATTGGAGGAGTTGTTTTGGACAAGGAATAAAGTGAGATGCTCCTTCTTTCTTTGGACTTTGGGCTTGGCCTTTGGAGGCTTCACATTGTGCCCGGCTAAAGGCTCCAATTCTTGTATTTTATTGGCTATCTAATTTCAGCCCCCCCCTTTTTTTGAGACAGAAGGCTGACAAGCCAGCGCCAAAGCATAGGAGGCAGTTAACCACCTGGCAAGTTTCTGTCAAGTAGAGAGGAGATTTCATAGCCGGGAATCGAACCGCCAACCTCTTCCTTAAGATTTGGGTATCTCTCCACCATCATCCAGTAGTTTAGGGTCGTCTCGGACCTTTCAGCCCATTTCTTTGGACTCTCAACAAAGTTTGGCCATTCAATCCCACAGCCTCTCGACTTGGATGGCCATAGTGTGAAGCGGCCCTAATTCCAACATCGTATCAACATCATAAAAATAATATCCAGACTACATACTATCTGAAGGTAATTTCCTTGATGAATGCAAAATACTTGCACTTTTATGCAACAAGTAATCCCCACTGGTCCAGGAACACAAGCTCTAAGTTTCTCTGGAAGTAACTCAGATCCATAGGTTTGAAATTTGTGAAACCAATAAAGGAGACCTCACTTCCAGTTGATGTGAACTTCAGTTCTCCATAGTCCAACTCTCAAAATGTATATACTTAGGGTTGGTTTAGACTATGGTGAAGAAGTGCACTGGTGAAGAATTTTAAGGCAATGGAGCAATATAATAAGTTACAAAATGTGTTCTTCATTGGTCGGGATTTGCACTATTGTGAAAATTTCTTCATGGAAAACTTCAAGCATGGATGAACATAATGACATGATTGCCAACATAGCAACACTTCTTACTAGGGGAGTTCTCTAGAGGTCAAGTTTCTTGGGCAACTTCAAATCCTCAGACAAGAAACTTGGCCTCTGGAGAACTCCAACTTGAGCCATTTTTTTAGGGGGATTGTTAAATCAACCATGTAGTTTGTTAAAACGACCACAAAGACGCGTCGTGCGGTCACATGACCCTTCAAATTTTGATTTTATATTGCACACATGAAGAGCAGCAAGGTGCCAACTCTATATTATAATTTGTAAACTTGGCCAAAGCTTTTGTAAAAATGTATGTGGTCGTTTTGACTAATGTGCGGTCAATTTAACGATTTTGTTCTGTTTTTCTATCTTGTATGCCATACCAACCGTTGCCTCAAATAACCTTGTCTTGGGCTGAAATTCTTGACCGAGGGGTGCACTTCTTCACGGTAATCTAATCTGGCCCTTAAGGCATGAGGACCAAAGATATTTGAATGGATGAAAAAATCTACATGTCATCCTACATGGCAACAAGTGGATAACATTTCATGGTCTTCTAGATATCATATTGTACACATAAAAAAGAAGTGGGACATGCGCAAAACTAGGGGCGTAATTAAATTTCTATTGACTCCTATAAATATTATAATATTTCCATGGTGGGAACTTGAGCCTAAACATATGTAAAGTCTACATGGATTCCTACATGGCATCAAATGGATCATGTTTCATGGTCACTTGGACTATTTTCAAAAACCATCTCTTGGACACCTAACACAAAACCGGGAGACCATGGCACTTCAAAATCTTACAACCATTGATTGCTTATACTTTATTGTGTGTGAGGACCCCATATGAATAGAAATTCATTGAAACAACATTTGGTTGAGGGCCCAATCACATATGGCTTCACACTACACTTGAGGGCCCGTGACCACACTACATGATTGTGGACACATGGCTGAGTTCACGAACTTGGACACATGGTTGAGTTCCGTGTGTTTGTACTATTCTCCCCCTTTAATATGACATGTTTGGTCACACAAGAAAGTGTCGTATTATCCAAATGTTGTATTTTGCATAATATAACAATTTGGCCTCAAATGTTGTACTATCAAGGTTTTTCAAGAAAATGACCTATTTCAATGTCAAATGATATTTTGTATACACAATAAAGATACAAAAGTATGAAATAACATTCTTATTAAAGAAATATGCTCACGATGCCACACAATATGGAGTTAAAAAAAATAGTCCCATGATGATGTCTGCACCATATCACACACTATGAAAATAAGAATATATTATCTTCTGATGATGTTTGTTGATGTTGAAAATTGACACCTTGTTCAATTTATCCATAAAAATATTGCAGGTTCGTCACATCTATAATTGAAAACTCCGAACGATGCTCCATTGCAAAATTTGATAGTAGTTGGGCATATTCATAGGCTTGAGGAAGCTTGACTATTGGCCGGTCATCCACATCATTCACCTCCATTGGCTCTTCATTCAAATCTAAACCCGAATGGATTTCTCTACCCCATGCCAAATCCACCTACTCAACCATGTTGTACTATGCATCAACAATGTCCTCTCTTGCTAATTGCACATATTCTTCAGTAGGCATTTCTTCACTTCCAAGAAACAAAAAGGAAATGAGACTTGCCAATTCATTTCATGCTTCTTTCATTCTCGATTTTTGATGTTCATCATCCATGGCAAAATCAACACTCCAATCTACAAATAAAATCTTGGACATTCTTCAATTGTTTCGTATGATTTGGAGAATCGCCTCTTTCCACACTTGAGAGCACCACACCAATAGCATGCCTTACATTTAGGCACTATTTTCTTCAAGTCCTAGTGAGTAGTAGAAGAATCAAATTGTGGGGCAACCCATTCCAAAACTTCTTCTTATATTGAACTTTGAATGAAGCGGTGAAATTAAGTTAAGGGGAGTTAGCAAGGGTCGTGACATCCATGCCACTTGGTTTGCAAACCACCACACATAATTTGTTGGCAACCACCTTTTAAAACATCTTGGGCGTAGAGATTTGTATTTAATCACAAGTGTCAACTACGTTGGGCATACAATGTGTACAACAAGAGCAAGAGTGAGACGGTCCTTCTGAATTTTGGGCTCACGAACTTTTCCTTGCACTAGTGTCTTGTTTGGTTGGACACGATAAATTAAACCAATCTCATTCATATTGTAAACATCTTCCGGTGCCATAAACCAATGTGGAGGAGGTCAATGCTTACCAAATTGTGTGCAAGTTGTTTTGTGTGCAAACGTGGTCATCAACACTAAAATTGTTGAAATTATAACCGAAATGAAAAGCATCCACCACTCAAGATTGCCAAACATCTCTAGAGCCAAGAAAATGAAAAGTGACATGGGAAAATCTAGGAGTGTAATTCGGCAAGGACTGAAATTTCTACTCTAAAGAGATGTGAGATTCAAGTGTGAGGACAAATTTTCAAATCAAAAAGAGAAATCAACAACTTCAAAATTCTAGTATGTAGATCTAGCAATCCCTAAATACTCAACTTCCACCCAAATCCAAAGACTAAAAAATGCAAAGTTTGTTTTGAAACCAAGGTATAAAATCGTTTACTTTTGTTAAGTTAAATCAACCCATGGATAGATTCACCATATACTCCCCGATCCCAAGGTCGATCCTAGTGTGAGTCATGTCACATGTGCGCATTAATTACCTCTATTATATGACAAATCGGGCCTAAAAATGTCATATTACGAGCATCCTAGCAATGTCCGGGGAGAACCGGTATTTAGTGTAATGGCGGCTGGATGATTTTGTGAAAAGTCCGGTTGAATTGGGAAAGTGGAGGATGTGAAACCGGTGCTTTTAAAAAACAAACGGATTTCAACCGGCAACCATTTTGAGGAGGAGGATTTTTATCCGGATGAATTGAGAAATAGGCGGATTTCATCTGGTTTGATTCATCTAGGGCCGGATGTCATCCAGTTCTATTGATGACATGGCGGATTTTAGAATAGATGCAAAGTAATGCATGTAGGACACCCTGGCCTGTCCTCATAAAATTGGAAAAAGCGACGTCTAGGGTTTAGGTTAGCCATGTTGCCACCTTTCTTTCATTAGCAAGCGCATCAGTGAGTCTAAACTCTGAAAGTGCGCTACTGCGCCACATCCATTGTCTTCATTCTATCTGTTGTAGGCTTGTAGCAATTTGGTGAATGGCGAACAAGTGAGGCTTTTGCTTCATTATTGCATTTCATTGTTGACGGCTGGTTACAGTGGACGCTACTACCTCCTCATTCTTGATTATTTCGCTAATTCGTTGCCGCATGTCTTTCTTGCTTTTGTCGCATTTTGGTTCTACATTCCCTTTTGTAGCTCAAGCGATTTCTTCAATTTCTCACTTGCTTGCGGAAATCTCTTTGCGAGCAATTTGCTCGTCGATTGCAAAGCTAGGAAGTCGATGTCATGCGTGCTTCTTAGATCAGACACGGAGGCACTGCGATCGGGAGGCGTTGTGATCGAAGTCATTGAACAAGAGGCACTGTGATCGGGAGGCAAATTACATATTATTGTTGTATGTTCTCTGGACGTTGTTGTTGAATGGTGTATGTTGTTTGTAGATATAATTTTGCTACATTAGAAAACCGGTTTACTTATGAATGCCCAAGTTTTTGGCCGGTTGTCATTACAATGAAGAGGAAATTAACCGGCACTTGAAAAAAAATATAGAATATTGGCCGGTCCAAATTAATGGCAACAAGTTTATAACCGGTCAAATCTTGAAAAAACCGGTAGAAGTTGTGAAGGGGCGGATTTTAGCTGGTTGAGCTCAAAAGTCTCCCAAACCCTGCATCCTAGTCGTGATATCAGGGTAAATTAACACTAGAAAGTTTGGTTGAGGGGAAATGTGTCGTATTCCCAGGGTTAGACTATATTTATAAACAGATCCCAAGTTCCCGACTCCCGAATTCCAAGTCACTCACCAAGCCAGCTGCAATCATTGTGGTCTAACTTATTGCTATTCGTAGTTGCATCTCTTTATCACTTCCCTGTATTTTGGGCACTCTAATTGTGGTTTCATTACTTTCCTGTATTTTGGGCACTCTATTTTGTGGACACGTGTCACTACACTAAATAGTATATTTAGTGTTAGATACTATTCGGAGTTACTCACTCCTATATCTTTTTACTATTACTGTAAATTTTTACCAACGAAGGTCGAATTGGGTTGTTGGACATTATAGAACATTAACATCTTTATGTGGTAAAAATTTACATTAATAGTAAAAAGATATAGGAGTGAGTAATTCCGAATAGTAACTAACACTAAATATACTATTTAGTGTACTAGAAATGCGGTAGTTTCACAACATGACAATTCTACACAAAGAGACCAGAATGACACGAGCCCGTGGGCCCGAGTCATTCTGATCACTTCATGTTGAATTGTTGTGTTGTGAAACTACCACATGTCTAGTAGCATGTCCACACAATTTTGAGGTTCCAAGCACTACTAGGAAATGCGTCTCAATATGATTGCAAAATGACTATGTTTTGACTATGCATGGGCTACTTTGACCCAAGTCAAACGAGGTTTGAGTTTTCAAGTTTAGTGACGGATGTGCAGTCATCCTAGTCACTTGTCCATGTCATGCGAAACCCATGACTCGTGTCATGTCCGTCTCCCAAACCTACGGATCATTGATTAAGAATGAATCGTATCATAAAAAATTATAGCTACCAAATCATATCATGATTATAAAAAAATGCAACATATTTTGATTGGCAACTCTACCTTACTAGGTAGTACCCACACTCACTCTTTGCCAAATCAAAGAATTGAACCTTCCACCACTATGTTAGAGCTAAGTACCCTAGCCAACTTCACATCCAAGCTTACTTGATGCATAGGGATAAGAGTTTATAATTATTCGATACCATTGCCCTAAACAATTGATCTACGTTGGCCCACATTCTTCATTATCATCCACATTATTAGTGTTGCAATAACTATGTGGAACCTAGATAGGAATGTCATGCAACATTTAGTGTTTGCACAGTGATCCATGAAGATCAATCTAATGAACAAAACATGTCAACCTTACTCTAGCTCCAAATCAAGGGCTGTAAGATTTTGAAGTGTCATGGCCTTTCAATTTTGTGTTAGAGCCATCTCTTTTAGGTGGGTTTGTCACAAATCTACACTAATTTTGTATCTAGTGTCACCGATTTTATTTTGTCTAGCTCAATATTAATTGTGAACCGCCCATGTAGTACCACCAACACTAAATGTAAACCTAACATTATTTGTCATTCCTTGTCAAACAATTGGACAATGTAGATTTACAACATTTGCAATTACTGTCACTTACTAAGTGGTTTTTCATCAAAATTCTAATTATCCATGACAGTGATTCATTTAAAAAAAATGTTAGGATGCATAATATACCAAAAGTGGACGAACTAAAAGTAAATTGGGATGACAGTATTTGTAAACTTATTCATAATAAGTGTCATTAGAAAACTACCATAGTGACATAAAATACCACATGACACTAAATCAATATTCGGTGTAGTAATCCTTGACACAATATCCACTTTATGTCATGTAGAGTCCATGTAGTCTTCCATTCATTCAAACTTTCTTGAGCCTCGAAGCTTAAATGCAAAGTGGAGTGGAATGGCTGACATCAAATCGATGAGAATGAAGTATGTGCTCAAAATATAGAGACCATTCTGGAATCAATAATGGACATAGTTGAGAAGACCTACATGATAGCGCTTATATATATATATATATATATATATATATATAAAAGCTTATATAAAAGCTTATATATAGCGCTTATATATATAGCGCTTATATATATATAGCGCTTATATATATAGCGCTTATATATATATATATAAGCTTATATATATATAGCGCTTATATATATATATATATATATATATATACTACCACCTCCTGTAAATTTTCCCATCTTAACTCTTCATTGTGAACTTGATATGACAATTTGTGTGACTTGCAATTGCTTGCTCGATGAAACATCTCACCCATTGAAATTTTATGGATGTTAAATACCCGATGCTACACTAATTAACCCAATTAGTGCGTGCTACTTTCATAGTTACATGATGCAATAACGTCTTAAGGGTTCAAATTATACTAGCAAAAGTTCAATAGGTTGTTTGGACATAATAGAAATTAAATGACCCTGCTTGATAAAATATCACATTCTCATCAAATAGTTATAGCATTGCATAACTCCAAATAGTAACACACACTAATTGGGATAATTAGTTCAGAGATAAGATGAAAGTGTAGCATGAAAAAACAAACATTGTGTGTCAAAATTCATTTCAACTCATGCCCATAAATTAATTGAGCAGCACAAGGAGCACGTAGCAAACACTATACCTCGATCATAGCTACCAAACCTATGAAGTAGGTCACCGAGCCCCTTGAGACAAGCCAAACCTATTTTGATCAAGCCAAACCTACCCCGATTGACCTCCCGAAATGTTGTCAAAATGTTTTGGCTTGAAACGACAGTTGTCAAAATATTTCAACTCAAAACGAAAGTTGTAAGATGGTGTTGTCGTGAAAGTACCTTGTTTCTAATAGAAGCGACAATTCTTTAAACTTTTGCACTTCATCGTGTGATTTATAGAGCCAAGAAAAAAATCACCAAAATTTCAACAAAATTCTCCAAATCGAGAGAAATGCACATACAAAAATGAAACAATAGTAAATTCATTTGCAATCTATAGAAATTTGCAAAGTTGTTTTAAAGTTTGGGTTTTCGGTACTATTGCATTGTTAGGAGAGAATTGCCACATTATTGATCTTCTAGCAATTGAGAGTCTTCTATTAACTAAGGGTATTGTTCACCTTTTGTAAAACACTCATTACACCGCCTCGTTGGGTGGTTAGATCCTAGAATAGCCATTGTTGATTGGCCAAAGTTGACGCTTTTCATTAACTGTTCTTACATCCTTCTTACACCAACACTATGATTTGCCAAAGTGGTGCTATTTTGTACTCAATGTTGCATAGGATTAATCATTGTTAACATTGACTAACTTAATGTCCCGTCACACTCACTTGTTGACACTCTAAGGCCCAAAACCACACTAAATGTCCCAATTAGCATGTGTTACTATTCAAAGTGACGCAATACATAATGTCTTATTCGTGAATGCAAAATTGTTACTGACAAAATTTCAATAAGTTGTTCAAACATTATAAAACATAAATGACTTTGCTTGGTAAAATATAACATTCTCATTATAATGGTTATAGCATTGCATAACTCCAAATAGTAACACGCACTAATCAAGATAATCGGTGTAGCTGGACATAACATTCTTCAGATCCATTACAGTGTTCTGTGGGATTGACAATATTATGTGGAATATTCATGTATTAAGGCTGAATGTGAAGAATATTCCACCTAATATTGTATGTCCCACAAAACATTGTTATGGATCTGAATAATGTTATGGGGGTGTTAGGCGGCCACAAGCAATTTTAGGCACACATACCTTGAGTCAAATCATGTCTCTCCCATAACATTTTACAATAAGGCAAAGGTCGTTGAGTTTTTCCAAAGGGCAATATGAAGCATGGAGATTCAAATTTAGTATAAGAAGGCTCATATATGAGCATCTCAAGTCCCATCCCAAGCCTTATCCATGGGGTCCACTAAACAAAACGTTAAATACTGAAAATTTTATGCCTCGTAAATGGCATTTGGTGAAGTTAAAGCCACCATCAAAGCCCTTCTATGAAGAGAGAATTTGATTGAATTGTCCTTTAACTATGAACTCCAACTATTCACAACTATAAGAGCTCATTGAGGTTCAAACAAAGAAAATAAAAGAAGAATCAAACATCAATGTTTTTCACTAATGTGATTGCGAGTTTGTTGGCCCTATTATGTTCAAGAGTCCATTTGTTGCAAAGGTAGGGTTTGCTGCCTATCATTGATGTAGGGAGTTTTAAATACAACGTTGAAAATCCTCATTCATTGGGCTAATGGCATGTTGAAGAAGGTCATTTGGGGTTGGTGTTTTCCCCAAAACAAGTGAGAACTTTGTAACTTAATCCTTAAGGGTCCAATAAGGCCCGTTGTTGTGGTCCTCAAGATATCGTAAGGAGGTGTTTGAAATCACTTGTTGATTTTTTGAAATGTGAAAATGTATGTCTTAAATGAGCATATTCATCATATACATCATTTTGATTGGAACCTTGCATAAATGTACAGTGAATTATAGGGAAATTTGAACTCATTAACGACCTTTACTCATTACACACCATGTGTCTCTAATGACCATTGTCACAAATGACTTTGTTTTCACTTCCTCTTTTTTAATTGTCCTAAATATGAATTGAATATCTAGACCAAATAAAATATTCTTCTAATACTTGTTGAGGGTTCATTCCAATTGTCACATATCTTGTACAAGGTGGAAGCACCTAAATTGAACACAAGAGTAATATAGACACCTATACTTGAGTGGTATGTGGTTAGGCGGGGTTCTAAGAACATGCACCAAAATTACATGTGTTCAAAAGAGATTGAATTACGTGCTCATAAGATGCTAATCATTCTAAGCTCAATACTCAACATGATTGGGACGACCTATACAAGCACTTAATGAGAACAAGAATCTTCGCTTTAATAATGAGTAAAATATTCATATGAGCTCCGAAAATTATGACGCAAATAACCACATGCACAATTGGATTTGTAGCCAGTGTATATGTTTGACAAAGTTTTTGCAAGTTTTTCACTTTTGACACACAAAAACTTGCACCCAAAAAAAATGCACGTCAATTAACACGCACAATTTAGAAGTTGACACGTACTGTGACTTGTGAAGAAATAAAACACACGTCAATTTACACACTAGAAATTGAAATGACACGTATTACTAGGCAACTTAAGTACTATAAACCGCAGCTCAAGTATCCGGAAAACATAACCCATAACAGTAGGAGAACTTCCTACACTCACTTACATACTTAAGTTTAGCCTTGTTCTTGTAATTTCCTTTGTAACCAGGAAGGCTCTACAACTAAGATGGCGATTAGAGAGGTGGTGGAGGCTAAGTACAAGGCCGACAAGACCATTATTCCTGGTCTCTTGCAGATGTATTTCCACGACTATTTTGTGCAGGTATGTGAATGAACAATTTGCCCTAGTAGATCTCGAAGAGTGATGCTTTGGCTTGTTAGATATTGGGTTAATTCTGAGGCGTCTCAGCTTGACACTGGGATGATTTGAGGTAGACTTTGCATAGTGCAGAGATCCCCTTCAAATTGTGTTTAATGTACAATCCATTTTTACTTGAACTTGCTTGTAGATGTTTTACAAGAGTTGAATAAATTGAATATCAAATTTCAATATGATATGCTTGATATCACTATTTCAATTTTATCACGTCATTTTTAATCCGGGAATGGACCTATGTTTGGTCATACAAGCAAGAATTTGGGAAAATTCTTGAGGGAATCTGCAAGAAATCTTTAGTTGAGTTATGAAAGCAATATAGGAGATCATATTATCAATGTTTTGCAATTGATGGGCCCAATGAACTACAACAATTCATATTATTGGGTGCATCTTATGTGCAAAGAGTTGTTCATGCTTTGAATGTTTGTTTCCCAAACCTTCTAGTATTCAATGCAGCCAAATTTTTCAGCCCTCGTAATTATCCAAGCGATGATAGTGACTGAATTACAAATACCAACTTGTGGCTCGAAAGGATATTATTGAAGTTTCAATGCACTAAATGCACTAGAGAAGAAAGTCACATGTATAAAGGAGAACTCCTAGAATTTACGGAAACACTTCGACATGAGTGTGAGAACAAGACGATATTTGAGGCTTGGCGCATATGTGGTAGCAATTTGAAATGGCACACAAATTGGCCTAACCTTATGCAACTTTGGTAGAAAATTATACTCATTCCATCAAGTATAGCTATTTGTGAGAAAGGATTTTCCAAACAAAATGCAATCAAAAGCCACTTGGGCAATAGGTTGAACTTGAAGACCCTTGATGCTCTTATGCAAGTCTCTCTTTGTGGGCTTGAAGTGGATGCAATGGATTGGGCTACCATCTTCAACATTAGAGAAACATGCAAGACCAAAGGATACTTACGCTTGATTGATAGTTTTTTTTTGTTACAAATCAAGATTGCATTTTGATTATTCATAATATTATTTTTTCTAAATAATTGTGTAACCCAAAATTGAGGTGACATTTTAGAATAAATTATATATGTCAATTGACATTTATTTTTGTTTTTGGAAACGTCACATGACACTTTGGATTTGAAGTTGAATGTCAAATGAAATTTGTCAAACAGACACACTGTTTGCAGCAGGGCTACCTCCCGGGTAATTATAGGTTCTATTGGTCCCATGTATGGGATCCGCTTTGGTTGGGCAAAGAAGCCGCATTCATGTGGTCCATTTGGCACAAAGCAATGGCAGTGAATGAATGGAGGGCTCACACTGTGCTGGTGTCTATATCCAAACAATGTGTTTTTTGCCTTCCTAACATGAGTGAATCGGTCAAGCACAAATTTTGGGACTACATTCAAGCTAGGAGGGCATGGAGATGGGCCACGTTTATCATGCATGAACTTTGTGGAGTTAGAATTGGCAATTATGATTGTTTTGACTGGAAGCAAGCCATGTTCGGGGAGAGGATTCCCAATAAATATGGCAAAAAGATCAAAATTTGGCACCTCCTCAGGGGCATTACACTTTGGACCATTTGGATTGAACGCAACAACAAAGTGTTCAACCATGAACAATGGCACGAGTCTAAGGTTAAGCACTGCATTTGGGATGAACTCATAATTTTAGGGGGGGATAGGAATGTCCTTTGTAGGAGGAACAATCTCCACATCGAATGGAATTGGAAATGACAATGTAGGTAGGTAGTCCAACCCTCTGCTGAGGTTTGCTTGGGTGGTCTGGGGGTTGTCCTTGGCTAGTGAGGTGGGGGTGGTCCTTGGCTCGGTGGGTCCGGTGGGTTGTCCTTGGTGGGGTCGTTTTTTGTTCTCCTTACATGGCGGTGTATCGCGTCCGAGGAGTCCCACCTCCCCTTGGTGTGGGCGTGATTTCTTGGTTTTTGTGTATTTGGCGTTGGCTTTGGTGGCCTTATGTATCAAGAAAAGAAGAAGAAGAAGAAAGAACAAAAAGAAAAGAGAAGAAGAAGAAGAAGTTGGATTTGCTAATCATCATCTTAATTGCGTGTTTCATACATAACATTACTCATCTATGGATGATGCCTTTGTGGGCCCAAATTCTGTGCCAGTTATTCTCATATCGTGGGTGCTGGATTATGCCAACTAATGAACTTTAACTTGACACATGGGTCAGTGGCCACTGTCTGACACCGGCATTGCAGGTATCCAACATGAGGTGTTGGCCGGGTCATCCCCTGTCGCCGGTTAATACAAACCGGTAAGGCAAGGTTTAGTTTAGTAGCTTGAGCCACGCGGTGTTCGAAGCAAGGTGGGGTAGGTCGATCTACTTAGTGGCTCCGGTATGTTTCCCGGCCTCCATGTGTAGGCACTAGTGAGCTTCCTCCTACCGACCCAACAACAAGCACATACAAAACGGGCCACTTCACACCCGAGACTGAGAGCCCATGACCATTAAACTTCAAGCACTCTCATTGGTGGAAAACGCAGAGATGGTCCAAGTTCGCTTCACACTACGCTTGAGGGACCAACGGAGTATGTGAATGCAAGATGGATGTAAAGTCTACATGGATTCCTACATGGCATCCAATGGATCATGTTTCATGGTCACTTGGATTGTTTTCAAAACCACCTCTTGGAGGTAGGCCTACCACAAAACCGGGAGACCATTGCACCCCAAACACTCACAACCGTTGATTTATTTTTATTTTTATCATGTGCGAGGACATGCATGAATAGATATTCGTTGCAATAACATTTGGATGAGGGCCCGGATACATACGACTTCACACTACACTCGAGGGTCCGTGACCACACTACATGAGTTTGGAGGTGTCTTGGGATGGCCTTTGGACACTTTCTTTTGGGCTATCACAATTTCATGGTCACAGCTCTTGGCTTGTGTGAAGTGGCCCTAACTATAAGTAAGATATAAATACCATAAACCGTGAAAATAAGGTGATTCGCATTGAAGATATGGTCTTAAAATCATGAGATAATTTTCCAAGATAGAAGAGAAGGATTCACGAAGAATGCAAGTTGTTTCATGTTTTTATTCCCTTAAAAAAATTCTACAATTTTTCAAATTGGAAAGTTTGTCAAGCCCCCTACTCATTCACTAGATTCTCCCTAAACCGAACACGGTAATGCTCATTTCCACACAAAACATCACCTAAACCGGTTAACTCACGAGTACATTAAACTGTGATTGATGGTAGTCAAACATGACTAAATTTGACTAAACTGATTGTACACGCATATCAAGCTGCTAGCCTCGCAATTATCGGTTTCAGAAATGACACTTCACTATTTGATGGAAGTCTACTGCACGGGTAGAGGGTAGTTCATGGTTTATGGTATTTCTACCTTAGCGGACTCTGCACTGGTGCGCTCCTCCTGGCATCATGGTTGTCTTCACGTACCAGTTGTCTAGCTCTTGTGGGGCCCGGTTGCTCGTGTCAACAAATTTTTAATTTTTAAGTAACTAATACATATATGAAAATAAGTGCACACTAATGCAACTGAAGAATGTTATGTATCGTATGAGAAGTGGGTGCAAAGAGAAAAAAAGTATCCAAGTTAGGCACATCTACCTTAAACATGCCCCAACTCATAATTATAAAATAAAAACTGTTAGATCGTTTTTGTTCACAAAACGATTTCTGAACACATTCCACGAGGTCCTTGCAAGGTGAAGGCCGGGGAAGACTGGAAGTAGGTTCATTGTTGCTTCTTCTTGCATTGAAAAGCATGTCATGTATAAAAGTTTCTCTTGCTTTTTGGCAGAGTTTTGAATGACAAATATATAATACCAGAAAACGCAGTGAAGAGTGTGAATTTTGTTATCACAGAATCGCCCAGGGGAGGGTGGATTGTGAAAACCACATACGGGCTCAGACGTCCAGGGATATTTTGGGCATACGCTACTCAGGGCCACTTCACACATGAGCCAAGAGCCGTGACCTTGTAATGGTGAGGACCCTTGACTCTCATCCAGAGGCCGTACCATGGGTGTTGGGAAAGCCGTTTTATGTAGTCACGGGCCCTCAGGCATAGTGTGAAGTGAGAATGGACCATGTTGTTGGACCATTGCATATTTTGTTGGCGGAAAAAGAAGGGAGGATTTGGTTTAATATAATATGTCTCCAACTTTATCAATTTAAGAGAATTACTTGGTGGGGTTTGTCTGTCTTGGAATTTGTCCTAGAATCTATTATGGATTCTTCCTTGAAATCTACCTTGAAATTTGTCCTAAAATTTGTCATGCTAGAAAATATTAAAAAAGTCATAGTCTCCCAGAATTTTCGTCAGGCCCACCTCTTGGAGGTGGGCTTGATGCAAATTCCGGTAGACCATGCACCCTTATCCACAACCTGCCATGTAGGACTCCATGTAGACTTTTCATCCACGAACTTTTCTTTGGGCCTTCACCTCCTAGTGTGAAGTGAACTTGGACGGTCTCCTCCTTTTCGACCAATGAGAGCTCTTACATTGCCATGGTCAGGGGCCTTCAGTCTTGTGTGTGAAGTGGCCCTCAGGGCCGCTTCACACTATGGCCATCGAAGTCGAGAGGCCGTCATAACATTATTCAAATCCATAACAATGTTCTATGGGACTGACAGTATTATGCGGAATATTCCATCATTAAGGCCAAATGTGAGGAATATTCCACATAATATTGTCAGTCCCACAAAACACTGTTATGGATCTGAATAATGTTGAGTGGCCAAACTTTGTTGAGAGTCCAAAGAAATGGGCTGAAAATAGCCAATAAAATATAGTAAGTAGAGCCTTCAGTTGGGCATAGTGTGAAGCCTCCAAAGGCCAAGCCCAAAGTCCAAACCTTTGGCCATGAACTCCCACGGTCTCTCAACTTGGATGGCCATAGTGTGAAGCCTCTAAAGGCCAAGCCCAAAGTCCAAACCCAAAGGAGCATCCCACTTTATTCCTTGCCCAAAACAACCCCTCCAATCTAACGGCCAAGAGCTTGTCAATGATTGGTTGTTTTATGAAAAAAATCGACGGCCTCTCGACCATAGTTTGGGTTTCCATTCCCGTCTGACCCAAACTTCCTTTGAGAGTCCCTCGCCTTCTTCAAAAAGTAGTCATTTTAAATTGCGACGGCCTTTGGACTTTGGCTATAGTGTGAAGGGTCGAGAGGCCAAACTCTTGGTTTCTTGCAATATGATTGGTGGAAATCGACGGCCTCTTGACCTTCAGCCATAGTGTGAAGCGCCCCTCATTGGAGATCCAAGTGTTTCCAAGTCCAACTGGTTACATTTGTGACCTTTCAGTTTTTCTTTATTAGCTTGAGGCATATTCCATGGATTCCTCTAAAATGATCAGTAATTTTCCTCGAGCCTTGGACTTCAACATGCTATTTTTCAAACTCAATCGGTTCATATGAAACTTTCCGTTCATGGGCCTGGGAGAATGATCACAACACCTATCGAGGAGGAGGGCAACCAGAGGGAGGGAAGGGCGAAAACGTTGGTTAGTGGGGGATGTTAAACTCGACCCTACGAGCTAATGTTGGGGGGAGGGGTGTTAGGGGATGTGTGTGGGGGTATGGGTCTTGGTGCATCAGAGCATCCCCACTAGACTGGGCACACGCCAAATAGAGTATATAATATTTTATACCTTTGGGGAGCCCTCCATCTTGGGCAGGGCAACTCATCTTGAGTCAAAGCCCACCAAAGCCTAGGCATACCCCTGCCATAATTAAGAAGCAATCAATAAGACAATGACACCTATTATCTGACACGGGATAAAGTAGGATATCGGAGTATTTAGTATTAAAATAATATCTTGGCGGGCCGGAGGAGGGCTGCTATATGAACCATTTATGGCGGGGGAAGGTCTTTACTATACCCGGGCTGGTTCTAAATTATGGGGGGTTGGCCACTGGTGGGGCTCACTTTATGCCAGTTCCGCCACCTAAGAACCTGGGATGCCCCATTTATGGCGTTGGCATGCCCCATGCCTGGTCTAGTGGGGACGCTCTCAGGTAGCCCGACCCTCCTTCCCTGCCCAACTTGAAATTTGTCACTCTCACTACAAAGAGAGAGAACATGGTCTATTAAACCCATCTTGAGTGTTTGCATGCTCCAAAGTCCAAAATATCATAAATACCCTCAATTTTGCATCAAGTTTGAGTAATTAACTCAAGTTTATTCAACCCCAGAAAATCAGAATTGTCCAAAATCCCCTCCCCCCCCCCAAAAAAAAACAACTTGGAAACAAAAAAAATTATTCTTCCAATTTCATTAGATTCTTTATACTTACCATAAAAATTAACATGTCTTGTGTCATAAATCATTTAACATTTTTTATTATATCTTGAATATTAATTGGCACACACTAAATTCCAACCCACATGAATTTCCCACCCACACTAATTAGACAAAATAGTGTAGTTTATTTTCATCCAAATATGTAGATGAAAAAACCCACACTAAATTTTCACACTGGATGTTACAGTGTGCCACTTCAAATTATAATAATAAAATAGTGAAGTAATTGGGAATTAGTTTGGCCCACATTAATTAGACACAACAGAGTAGTTGGCACTCATTTGTAAGTTAGTCAATGAAGTCAATGAGAGGAAGAATATTGATATCAAAGTCCATGAATGCAGATGGCTTATTAAGACTAACTTACAATGCATTCCAACCTCGATTCTGTAATCTTGGTTCGTATTGCAAGTAAGGTAGCATTCAAATCCCGTAAGTTCATTTGTCTCTCCCATCAAAAATAGAAAGAAAATTGCAAGTGCATGCTTAGTACACTTAAGGCCATTTAGTATTGAAAATGAAATATGAAAATGTTGAATCAATTATCACATCCGTCAAGTCAATGAATTGATAAATTTTTAGTTGCTTTTTTTTTCACTTCCAAGTTACGGGGGCATTTTTTACGGTTTCATTTTTTGGGTTGAAACCCGAGTTAACTACTTAAACTTGATGTGGAAGTGAGGATATTTTCATGAAATCTGGGCCTTGGAGTATGCGAGCACTCAATATTGGTTAAATATTCCATGTTCTCTTTCTTTGCAGTGAGAGTGACATTTTCTTTTTTGAGACAAAAGGCCAATATGCCAGCACCAAAGCACAAGAGGTAGTTGACCACCTGGCAAGTTTCTGTCAAGTAGAGAGGAGATTTCACAGCCATGAATCGAACCGCCAACCTCTTCCTTGAGATTTGGGTATCTCTCCACCATCATCCAGTAGTTTAGGGTCGTCTCGGACCAGAGAGTGACAAATTTCAAGTTGGACACACTGGGACCCATGGCCCTCCACATCCCTTGCCACCCCCCCCTACATTGTCTTGTAGGGTTGGATTTAACGTCCCCCTGATTATTGGTGTAGAATGCAGGGATGATTGCATTTTCAAGAAATGTAACACTAAAATTGGGATTGGAAACCCCAAATTAGTCTACACCATTCATGGCATTTAAAGCCATGTATACTATTTGCAAAGGGCCTAAACTAGATGCCTAGATGTCTCAAAGTGTCACGTCCGCTAAATATCCATTTCATACTCTTTGTCAACATAAGTAACTTTTTCTAAGTGGAAAAAATCTACATCATGACATTTAGTGTAGCACATTGGGATACTTGAGATGATAGTTTCACGTTTTAGTATGCAAGGGAAGACATTATTGAGCATAAGTTAATGGCAAGTGTCATGTGTTTACATATTAATATGCAAGAGGAAGATATTCTTTAGCTTACTATGCCAAGTGTCATTTGTGTACACTTTAATCAACTTGTAGACCATTGTGTAGAATGGAGACACACCTTCTCACACTATTGAACATACTCATGCCAAGATATTAATAAGTGCACTTAAACGCTGAGTGTCATGAGGTGACACTAATGGTGAAGTTGTTGATAAATAGTGTAACAGAATGCCCCAAAATAGGGTAAGTAACAAAAATACTCATGTGACACTAAATACCATAAACAACGTAGTGAGTTACAATTGAGACGAATCAACAACCGACATGTAGGGGCAAGATTCTACTATTATCCCCTTAGTAGGTCTTAAGAAACCAAACTGACCAAGTCCAATGCGTAACGCAAACAAATCAACGAATCAAGCTTAATAAAAACACATTGTTTATAGGGGGTAAAGTCTTGTGACATCTATCGGGGGTGCACCCGGTGGTTTGTAGAGTCAAATGGGACCACACTTGTAGTTTAAATGTAGTTCAAATGATATACTCCATCATGAACATACATATATGTAGAAAACAAAATCATAGAAAGATTCGAAGTCATATAAATGACCTAAACTCAAATACATACCACATGTATCTAATCGCCATTGGTCACTTATGACATTGTGTTCGCATCCTCTTTTTAATAGTGTAAGCATAATATGGACTCGGAACCGTATGCCAAATAACATTCCACTCCATGTTCCGGGTTGTATGAATGGAAACACGCCCCCGGTCCTTTTAAGGGTAACATGAGGGTTGCTTGTTTCCTAATATTCCACGAACATATCTTTGGCTAAATCTTTCTCAAAGATGGCATGAGGCTCAAGTCACAAGCAAACACAAACACTGCGTAACCTGCAAGACAACCCAGCATATTCACAATCAAGAGCAAGTAGCTTAACTTAGGGTCACTTCAACACACGAGACTGAAGGTCCGTGCCCATTGCATCCTAAGGGCCGCTTCACACTATGGCCGTCGAAGTCGAGAGGCCGTGGGATTGAATGGCCAAGCTTTGTTGAGAGTCCAAAGAAATGGGCTGAAAATAGCCAATAAAATATAGGAATTGGGGCCTTCGGCCGGGCATAGTGTGAAGCCTCCAAAGGCCAAGCCCAAAGTCCAAACCTTTGGATGTGAACTCCCACGACCTCTCGACTTGGACAACCATAGTGTCAAGCCTCCAAAGGCCATGCCCAAAGTCCAAAGGAAGAAGGAGCATCCCACTTTATTTCCTGCTCAAAACAACCCCTATAATCTAATAACCAAGATCTTGTCAGTTTTTTTAAAAAAAATTATGAAAAATAATCGACAGCCTCTCGACCATAGTTTGGGTTTCCAGTCCTGTCCAACCCAAACTTCCTTCAAGAGTCCGTTGCCTTGGTCAAAAAGTGTTGCCATGTAGGCATTTTGAATTGTTATAGTGTCTGGAGTTTGGCCTCTAGTGTGAAAGGTCAAGAGGCCGAATTCTTGACGGCCTCTCGACCTTTGGCCATAGTGTGAAGCAGCCCTAAGATCTCTCATTGGTCGGAAAAGGCCGAGTTTGTCCAAGTTCACTTCACACAAGAAGGTGAAGGCCTAAGGGCTTAATATGTTTATGATGGATGAAAACTCTACATGGATTCCTACATGGCAAACCATAAATAACGTTTTATAATATACCAAAATTTGCGTCAAGAGGTAGGTCTAACGCAAATTCTAGCAGATCATGTTAGTGGTGAGGCCTTTGGATGAGAATGAAGGACCCTCACAATTATGTGGTTGTGGCCCTTGGCTCGTGTATGAAGTGGACCTTAGTTGTATCTTGAAGGTTTGCAATATAAGCAACAATGACTTGATATTGAACGTCCATTAGCTTCAAATTGTGGGTTTATCTTGGAAGGTGAAAAAATGCTTCATTAGCTAAAATTTCATCTAAACTTCATCTTAAGCATAATCATATAAGGTAGGACAATTGAACCCTTAAAGGATGTGGGGTCAAAATATACGGCCATATATACATTTTGTACCAGCTTCACTAAGTGCATAAATCAAGTTTTACATATTTACATGTTTGAAACCTTATTATTTACATTATCTATATGTCAAGGAGAAAATAAAAATACGCTTGTTCTAGAAATTGATGATCAAGATACAACGTATGTATTTGCATCCAAAGGCACCCATGTTGCATATTTGAAGTTCAATCTGCAATTACATCAAAGTGTTTACCTTATTCGAATAGTGCACTTGAAGAATCATTTGATTCTAGACATGGTCACTTTTGACATGATTAGCTAAAATTGAAAGTACGTAGTTCAAATACGATATTTTTTGCTTGGAGAGGCTTAGTCTGGGCCTCTTGGACGCTCAAGGATTAAGCACTTTGAATGTTCAGTCCTATTAAACATCTTCAAAACATTTATGTCACTTTTCAAAAAGTAGCAAACCCATAAGGAGGCTAATGCACTTGAGTTTATGGAATCTTGTCATCATGCAATCAAGATATCATGGTCCATGAAAGTCAAGGTTTTTTTTATTGCGATCTCTCTCTCTCTCTCTCTCTCTCTCCAACGAGATAGTTGTTTAGCATTGACTTTTGCCTCTCTTAACCAATTGAGGAGTTGCATTTTTAACTCTCAAATATTATCAATTAGAGGTATCAAATTGAGGGAAGTACATTGCTTATCTCATTTGGTGCGTGAGGTACTAATTCCCATAACATGTGTTATTTTGCCAAATCTCAAAATTAGCGAGGGTTGAATTTTTACTAAGTGATACTAAATCTAAGAATACATGCTCATTTACCATACCTTTCAAGAAAATTAATGCATGCTCTAAGGTGTTTGTAGAGTACATAATTTGTTTTGATGAACTTGAAAAGGCTTCTTCTTCGTCTTCTTCTTCTTCTTCTTCTTCTTCTTTTCAATCACTGCCATTCACTTTTGAGACATCTCCTAACACTAAGAAATTGAAGATAATTTGTATGGAGAGTTTCCAGCACTTTGGGCTCTCGAAACCCTAGATCTTTCTAGTGGTACTAATTCTATAATGTTAAGAAAATTAACATCGCCTTCACTAATTCCCACACGCATTATTAGCCCACCTCCACTAATTGGGATAATCAGGGCCACTTCACACACAAGACTGAAGGCCCATGACCATTGCAATATAAGAGCTCTCATTGGTTGAAAGGGCGGAGACCGTCCAAGTTCACTTCACACACGAAGGTGAAGGCCTAACGGCCCAAAGAAGACTTCATGGATGAAAAGTCTACTTGGAGTCCTACATGGTGGACTATGGTAAGGTTTCATGGTCTCCTGGAATTTTTGTCAGGCCCACCTCCAAGAGGTGGGCCTGACGCAAATTCTAGGAGACCATGATTTTTTAATATTTTTCCAACATGACAGATTTCAAGACAAATTACAGGGTAAATTCTAGAACAGATTCCAGGACAAACAAACACCACCAAGTAATTCTCTCAAATTGATAGAGTTGAGACATATTATATTAAACCAAATCCTCTCCTCTTTTCCCCCCAACAAAATATTCAATGGTCCCGCAACATGGTCCATTCTCACTTCAACTATGCTTGAGGGCCCATGACTACATAAAACGGCTTTCCCAACACCCATGGTACGGCTCTTGGCTCCTCACCATTACAAGGTCACGGCTCTTGGCTCATGTGTGAAGTGGCCCTCAGTGTAGTTGTCCATGTTGTGGCGAAATATGGGTGTCAGAAGTGGTTCACTAATAAAATTGATTGCTTTTGTCTTACATCTGTAGATTATCATTTATTTGTGACGGTGTACAAGTTGTTGCTTCTTGTCTAGTAGTTGGTGCATGTCACATTGGGTGATGGTCCTTAAACTCTAACACTTTTGGACACATCCATACACACGCAAGTCTCAAAAGTATGTGCATACATACATACATACATACATACATACATATGGAAAAACTACACCATTTTGTCTAATTAGTGTTGTTTAGCATTCAGAGTTACGTGTTACTATAACTTTTTACTGACGTTATTGTTTTTTACCAACTATGTGATATCATATTCTTTGATGTGCATACTAACTATTTGTGTTATTTGGATAAAAATGATACTTCTAGTACAATGTTATAGCAATGCATAACTCCAAATGGCAACCCACACTAATTAGACAAGAGTGTAGTATAAAATAGCAAAAAGTACAAACGTCACTTCCGAGTCATCTTTTCGGAAATTTTCCAGCCTAACTTATAAATTCACAAGCACAAAGTTCATGTTCCCATATAAAATTTCCTCGAGTGTGCTCATGTTATGTGTACAAAGTATGCAAAAATGCTTCACCATTAAATATCCTAGAGGCTCTGAAGGCCATAAGGAAGCGTAATTGTAAATCACAAACATGAACACAAGTTCCGATTGTACAAACATTCATTTTGTGTCCATCCACCATCAAAACCTGGTGAAAATCTATACACCAAAAGGCCGTAAAATACCTCACATACCTAATCCTACATAAAGAAATTGAATCAGCGACAAACACCCATGAGATTTGGGGCGAACCAACCCATACACTCGTTCCTTGTTGGATGCCTAAACCCTAGTCTCAAAGGAACCAGTGTACGGGTTGTTTCACCCTAGCCACACCCATGACACCTCTGCCATAACTTTATCCTCCTAACCCCTTATCCTGTGTCCCTTTTAACCCTTGTTTTTTCTCTTCATTCGTGGAGCTCACCTTCTAAAAGGAGGGCACTGCACCTTATCCAACACCATGGTTACCAATGATCAGTAGAAGGAGAATGGCTTCACGTATCTTTTCCTTTTATATTACTTTCTTTTCTTTTCTTTGTGTTCATTCATAACATTATTTAGATCCATAATAGTGTGTGGGACTGACAATATTAATAGAATTGTTAAAGGAGGTTAGTAAACAGTAATTTTTAGCAATATCAGGTTGAAGTGGCTTTTAAGTTACTTTTGGTAGTAGTATCAGAAATAGCAATTAGGGATAAGATGGTGCCGTAGTTGCAGATAAGGAGTAGAAGAGTAGTGGATAGGGTAATCCCAGTGAGTGGTTAGTATGGATTTAAAGTGATGAGGAGAAAGTACTTAAGGAGAGAGTTGTCTTTCTCTCTCTCTCTCTCTTTCATTCTTAAGGAATGTGTACTAGGATTCATATAGATAAGAGTATTGGATTGCTTGAGTAAGATACTGTTGAGTCTGAGATAAGGAACTTGTGGTTTTCTTGTAATGGTGGTTGCCTTACTTCTGGTAATTATTGTGGTGTGGAAGAGAAGTTGGCAATGGACTACTTATGTTACCAAAAGAGTCGTGTACAAGTAGCTAACGCATGGAGGGGGGTGTCTTTAGAGAAGTCTTGTGGGATAGTAGTACCAGATGTATACACTGAATGAAGGGAATGGTATTCTCTTAGTTGAGTTTTCATACTACAACATTGAGTCCTGGTAAAGAGTGGATTGTACATGGACTATGAGAGTGGTAGTATAAAAGAGAAACAATCAGGAGTGCTAAGAAGGGAGTTCGGTAGGATGTATCATCTATCTTAGTAGTAGGGTAAGTAATACGCTAACAGTAATACGGTTATAAAAACGGTTAAACCCAGTTGTGAAGTTGGGTAAAGGGAAAACTCGTGGTAGGATGTTAGAACTCTTGTAACCACGGTATTGGAGGTAGTACGGCTAAACCGGTAGATCTCAGGAAACCCGGTTAGGAACCGGTAGTGGAACCGGTAGATTTCTAGGGAACTTGGTTAGGAACCCGGTAGTGGAACCGGTAGACCCCCAAGGAACCTGGTCACGAATCCGGCAGAGAAACCGGTAGATTCCCTAGGAAACCCGGTTGAGAACCAGGTAGGGAACTTGGTCGATCCTCCGAGAATTCGGTAGGAGAATCCGGTAGGGATACTAGTCGACTCTACTGGCATAAGAGGTGTACCAACCTTAAGACCAGTAGAAGCGTGGGATACCCCAAGGAGAGGCATGGAGACTAAGATGGATGCATGGAGTGAGACATCCAACAAAAGCGGTAGCGGGCAGTACCTTAGGATGCCGGTAAGGAAAATTGGACTAAGTCTGTTCGCGTACCGGTAAGGTACTACCTGTAAGGTACTACCGGAAGTAGGGTGGTACCGATTGAACGTAGAGGGGAACCCCCTTTAACATTTGGCGACCATGCTGGGGACTGGGTAATGGACTGGGTTCCGGTAATCGTTCCTCGTCATGACACAGAGCGCTCTGTTCTCACTTACAAGATCCTTCTGGACCGACACCAACCTGCAGCCCTTATATCATTCATCCCCATTATCGCCATCGGAGAGAACGGTTGCCGCTGGGTATTGGCAAATACCTCTTATACCGGCTGGGTTCGGTACTTTGTGAGTAAACCCTTCATAGAAGGAAAACTTTGCAGTTAACAACTGGCACTCCACGGCTATGATCAGCGATCAAATGGCGGTGATGACAAGGGGGCTACGACAGCGTTTGGCTACGGTCTTGGAAACTGATCTCGTATCTGAAACAGAACAAACTCATCCGCACTCGGGACAACCGGACAAAGAAACATACTGGCGTCACGTTGACGGACCAACTCCCTCAACAGACAGCGATCGGAATTCTACACACCCATGGAAGGAATGGAACTTCAACGCACCTATCCCAGCGGCAACAACAACGGACTCTCCTCTTCTGTACATGCTTGACAAATCAAGCCACATGGAGGAAAGACGCATCAGGAAGGAGAAGAACATAAATGACATCCACGATAACGACGAGGTCAGCATCGTCAATTCTCTTGGAGGCAGCATCGGTCAGGGTCGACCAGTAGATTCAGCTCACCCCGACCCAGTGATGCATGCTACAACACCCTTCATCACAATTTCATCAACATACGACCATACCAGCACTCCCGAGGTCAGTATGAGTTTTAGTAGTGAAGAGGATGATCATCAGATAGCTTCACAGCATTCCGGTCAACAACCTATACACCCTACACGGCATCCTCCACCACCTTGGTTTACTATGGAAGACCTGTCTACTCAGGAACCCTCTCGTGGCGTTTCTTCCAGAGTTCAACAACTTCGGCAACTTCACGAATTCCAAACGATGGTGCAGCCTACGGCGACCATTCCAACACAGCAACGCCATGTAAGATTTTCTAATCTTCCAAATCTATGGGACGATGAATTTGGTTCTCACCATGCCCCCCCATATTGCACATACTGCAATCTTCCGGGTCATCGAGATACTGAGTGTTATTTTGTCAGATCCCTCATAAATGATCATCAACTAGGTTCCAAGTCGTTTCCTCACAACGACTCTTCAAAAATCCCTACTACAATTGTTCCAACTACCTCCATTATTCAAAACCCACCGATCATTCATTTCTCTAATCCTTATTATACACCACCTGTGATCCCATACAGTTCCCCACATTCTCTCCCAGGTGGTAGATACGGTTTTCAAGGGGGGATGGATAGGTCGTCATACTATCCGAATGAGAGTTATATGGGAACCATAGCTTCTCACCAAAGGGGAGAATACAATGTCCAAGGGGACAATCCAGAAGTAGCACGAAAAACGGAAAAAAGGAAGAACACCTATGGTAAGGACACCGTGCCATCACAATCACATGGATATGAATCGATGGGCGTAGAAGGAGTGAAACATTATCCAAACAGGGGACAAAACGAGGATCAGCGAAGTTTTCCAGGATTGGAGAGGAACATGGAACAACAATATACAAGAAACAAAACGGTAACAGACACAGGAGGCGGTAGAAGAGGACCACCTATCGAACCACCAGGAAAAGGACCACCAGAAGGAGGATCGGATGATGATCAAAAGGATATGGGAAGAAGAGGAGCCCAACGGAAGGAGAAGGGGAATTCGCGAGATCGAGAGGACGAATTCAGACGAGGCCAAGGAAGACCCCCTGCTGGACCACCGGGAGGAGAACCACCGGACCGAGGAACGGGAGGTGATGACGGGGAAGAAGAGGACGACAACAAGAATGACACACCACCTTGGATGCGAACCGGTTACTTTCCACCATGGTACACCACAATGCCACCACCTGTTCCGGTAACACCTACGCCCTTACCATCTCGTAAATCATTGCCATATCCACTGTATCAGTCGGGTGCAGACCCAGACGCTCATATTAGAGTGTTTAGGAAAGCTATCAAAGCGAATCGTGAAACAGAAGATGAAGAGATGATAAATCTGTTCTGTTATACATTGAGAGACAAAGAGTCAGAATGGGGAGAGAATTTTTTGAACAATTACTCAGATAGTAATTTCGAATTATTGACAAAAGCGTTTTGTAAACGCTATAGGAAAGTGCAAACAGATGAACAAGTCTATATGGCTCTCCGAAACATCAAACAAGGGGAGACAGAAACGGTAGAGTCTTATTTTGAAAGGTTAGTCAAATTGGCAAACTGTTTGCAAGACCCGCCACAGGACGCATTCCTAACTACCTTTTTCAGAACGGGTTTAAAATCATACTTACGGCTACTTACAGCTAGGGAAAAGGACTCGTTAGTAACCTTGAAAGAAGTGGCAGTATTATGCGAAGAAAATACTGCAGATTCGGATGGGCATAAAATCATTAGTGCCTTCCAACCGGAGGAGAAGAGAAAACAAATCTTAAAACCCAATGAGGAGGTGTGTGCTTGCTGCAAACGGAAGGGACACGCCATGGAAAAATGTTTTTTTAATCCAGAGAATCCGTTAAATAGACTAAAGGAGAAAACCACGGTAGCGGTTAATGAGGTAGCGGCACAATATAATCGAGGGATACCGGCAAGACCTCCATTTAGGCAGAACGACAGGCCTTTACCTTGCTACATTTGTGGTAGGACAGAACATAAGGCGTATTTTTGCCCTTACAAGGACGAGGCTCAGGCCATGTTCAGAAATAGGCAAACCCAACCACCGCAGCAGGAACCTAGGAATCCGCCTAGAGTGGAAGAAGCAAATGTCAACATGGTTCTAGCGGTAACCACTCGAAGCAAAGTGAACGAGGAGGTAGCATTCAAGGAGAAGGAACCCTTGAAGACAAAATCCCCGGAAGATTGGAAAAAGGAAGAGCAATTGAAGAATGATTTCATTCAAACTATTCATCAACTTCAGGACACACCAGTAGTCAGCCAATCCACGGAATGGATAGGGCTTCCTAAGATGGAATCACCCAAGGTAATCTTACAAGCCCCGTCTACTGAACTAAAGGAGGTATTGATGGATTTGGGATCCCAGGTCTTGGATAGTAAGTATACGCTGACATTGAAGCAATTGATGCAATTAGCTCCCGCACTGCGTGAATACTTAACAACCCCAGGTACGTCACGTCAACAAAATGCAGACCAACTTCCTGAAAGTATTGTAGCTGCGGTAGCCATTGATCATCAAATGGCAGTCATACCGGTTCAAGTCGGGAGAAACACTGTGGAGGATGTTCTTCTGGATGGAGGATCAGGTGTGAACATTATCACGGAGGATTTACGAAAGCGGTTGGGATTACCAGCCCCAAAACCTGCACCTTACAATTTAAGAATGGCAGATCAAACTACCACTAAACCGGTAGGATTGATTAGAGATGTTCGCATAGGTATCCATGGCATACCTTACACGGTGACATTTACCGTCATGAATAGTAGTGTGGTGGATGATTCCCAATCAATGTTGTTAGGAAGGCCATGGCTACGGAATGCTAAGGTTTTCCATGATTGGGGTAACAACATGGTGACCATTGAAGGGAATGGCACTACTCGGGTGATCCCAGTAACCAAGAAATTAGGACTTAATACCAGGAGACCGGAGGTGCTCATTTGCTATGACTTCCAGGAAGGGGTGACGGACGAGGAAGAAGATACCCTGTTTGAAACCGAACCTCAATTGTTTTCGATTGGCACTGTTACTCTACCCTGCTTACTGGATCATGAATCATCGAAAAACTACCCAAGCCATTTTTCACAACCAATCCTTGGGGACATTGATGTGGATGATACACCAGCACACGAAAGGGTTAAAAACCTGAAGATTGCAGGCTGGACGTTACCGGAAACAGAGCAGATTCGGCAAATCAACTTGGGAACAGAAGAAGAGCCCAAGTGTGTCAAATTGAATGCAGCTCTGGAACCAAGGTACGCAAAAGAGGCTGAGGAATTATTAAGAGAATTCAAAGACGTTTTTGCATGGTCTTATCAGGAACTCAAGGGCATTCCATCTTACATTGCGGAACATCGGATCGAGTTGGATACCTCGATGCCACCAGCTCATCAAGCATGCTACAGAATGAACCCCAATTATGCAGCCATAGTCAAACAGGACATTGACAAACTATTGGCAGCAGGATTCATTGAGCCAATAAAGGAAGCCACGTGGTTGTCCCCCATTGTGGTAGTTCCAAAGAAGAATGGGAAACTACGAATATGTGTTGATTTCCGGAAATTGAATGCCGCGACTAAGAAGGATCCTTATCCTCTTCCGTTCACCGATGAAGTCTTGGACCAGGTAGCTGGACACGATGCAATTTCCATTTGCGATGGATACTCAGGATACTACCAGATCAAAATCAGGAAGCAAGATCGTCGCCATACAGCGTTCATAACCGAATGGGGAGCCTTTTCGTGGATCAATATGCCATTTGGCTTAACTGGAGCACCATCAACATACCAACGCGTTGTGGACACCGTCTTCAAAGAATTTCTCAACAAATTCATGAAAATCTTTTTAGACGACTTCAGCATCTACAGCGACATGGATTCCCATTTGGAGAAACTGAGGCAATGTTTCGTAGCATGCCGACAGTCAGGTATCAGCCTCAATCCGGAGAAAAGTTTATTTTTTGTATTCTCTGGTATTGTGTTGGGATACATCGTCTCGAAGGAAGGAAAAATGCCCGATCCAAAAAAGGTGGAAGCATTAGTATCGATGCCCGCACCTAAAAACCCTCATGATATTCAAGTTTTTAACGGAATTGCTCAATTCTACCGTTGCTTCATCAAGAACTTCGCGTTCATCATGGCTCCAATTACCAAGCTGATGCGGCAGGCCGAAGAGTTCAAGTGGACCGAAGAATGTCAGACGGCTTTCGATCACATCAAATCCCGGTATGTCAATGCCCCAATACTAATAGTACCGCATTGGGAATTAGAGTTCCACGTTCATACGAATGCTTCTAATTTAGCAGTAGGAGCTATACTAGCACAAAATGTTAGTGGAAAATGTGATCAGCCCATAGCTTACGCCTCTAGACTGTTGAATAAGGCAAAACGAAACTACACAACTACCGAGAGGGAAGCTTTAGCTATGGTTTATGCGTTGCATAAATTTCGCCATTACCTACTGGCAAACAAGTTTGTATTTTATGTAGACCACATGGCCTTGGTACACCTTGTCAACAAACCACAGGTCTCCGGACGAATTGCTAGATGGTTACTTCTCTTTCTAGAGTACGACTTTACGGTCGTATACAAACCCGGTAGAACCCACACGGTAGCTGACGGTTTAACACGCTTAGCAAAGTCTGAACCTCCAATAGGCGTTCCGGATCAACCTACGGATGCCACATTTTTCACGATATCCGTTCCATGGGACACAGATCTCAGAACGTACTTAGCTACCGGAGAGTACCCACCTCATTTATCAGAAGAGCAAAAGCGTCGATTAACACTTCAAAGTTTCCGTTTCTTTCTGAAGGACGGGGTTTTGTTCAAACAAGGGCAAGATCTGATACCAAGGCGAGTTCTTGATCCAAGGGAAGCTAGAGCGATACTGGAACTGCTACACAAGGGGGTAGGTGGAGGACATTTGGCATCCCACATCTCGATACGAAAAATTTTGGATGCCGGCTACTGGTGGCCTACCTTACACAAAGATACTATGGAATACTGCCGTAGCTGTGACGAATGTCAAAAAATGGGAGGCCTGAATACTCGATCGATGGCCCAGTTAATTACGAACTTGCCAGTGGAACCATTCATGAAATGGGGTTTGGATTTTGTGGGACCAATTAAACCGGTAGGCAGATATACATGCAATAAGTATATCCTGGTTGCAACAGATTACGCGACCAAGTGGGTTGAGGCCAAGGCATTACGAACAAACACGGCGGTGGTCACCGCCCGCTTCATTTACGAAAACATTCTGACCCGTTTCGGTTGTCCTCTGTATCTGGTAAGTGATCAAGGGACTCATTTCATCAACGAGGCAATTCATTACCTCACGGACCATTACCTGATAAAACACCGTACATCCACAACTTACTATCCTCAAGGTAATGGCCAAGCAGAATCGTCCAACAAGTTTATTGGCACATTGCTCACTAAACTTATTAGTGACCTTCGCAACGACTGGGACGAACACTTGTCCACGGTACTGTTTGCATACCGAATTTCTTTCAAGGTAGCTACCGGTTTCTCCCCCTTCCAGCTGGTCTATGGGATGACTCCGTTAATGCCTACCGAGTACATTCTGCCTACAGTGGACAGGAATCGGGAGGAACAACCAGTACGAATCATACAAGCAAGGCACCGACAATTGGAACTGCTGGACGAATCAAGAGAACAAGCTCGACAAACTCAGACTCATCGCCAGTGGGAGCGAGCACTTTGGAGTCAGGATCACTACCGGCCTAAACAATTTCAACTCGGAGATAGAGTCCTGTGGTTCCCCAAAGGCGCCAAGGACCATCCTGGTAAGTTTAAACAACGATGGCATGGTCCATTTCGTGTGAAGTATGTCTTACCAAATAATACTGTACTACTGGTGAATGAACAGACTTTTGACCCTAAACCGGTGCTGGTAAACATTAACAAACTGAAACCCTATAGGGTCTTGGAGACATCATCCAACGGAGTGGATGAGCAGTACCCGGTAGACAAAGGAGGTACCGGTAATCTAAGTGAAACCAGTAGCAAAACCAGTAGCAAGGTTAACCTCGACCCGGTTACCCGGGACCTAGAAAGAGGTAGTAGGGGTAGCAATGGTAATAATGACGACACCATTACCCTAGACCTAGCAAGAGGTAGTGGGGGTAACAATCATAACAAAGACGGCTTCCCAGACGTGGCCAGCATGGGTGATAGGCAAGAAAAAATAGATAATATACACGTCAGAAACCTAAAAAACTTTTGCCGTCATAATAGCACGGAATATGAAGAGGCAACCCACAACGGCGGCGGAACTAATTCTGAAGCGACGTCAGTTAGTTGTCTCATTATCACGGCAGTTATGACGAGATATGAGGGGGAAAGACCCTCAGACGATCTATTTAAACCGTTCATTTTTGCAAGCACACAACGCAAGAAGTGTAAGGAAAGGGCGAAGCGCTGCAAAAATTTCAAACGCCATTCAAACCTTCAGATTTTAGCAACAGAAGCAGCAAGAAAAATGGCGAGGGAGGATGAGAGAATTATAGTCAGCGGAAGTGAGCAGAGCGGAGAGGAAGTGGTGTTGGATAGGCGGTTGAGAAGGCCGCAGAGGCAAACCAACACACCGCCGCAACCGCTACAAATGATAAGGCCAGCAACGCCGAAGAACTACGTTATTCCGGAGGAGTTCGAGATAAGGATGATGCGGAAGTTTCATCAGTGGGCAGCGATGGCAGAGGAGGATGAGTGGGCCAAGAAGGTAGGATTAGATGGGTTCAAGCATATCAGGTGGGGAAACCTGAGGAGGGATTTGGTTATAGATTTTATTAAAGGATTAGACTTATCGTTCGATAAGAAATCTATTACGTCAATAGTGAAGGGGAAGATAATCACGATCAACCAGGAGTTGATAGTAGAATTTTTGGGATTACCGCACAATTTTAGCAGCACGCAGATTCCAGGGTTTGCAGCAGATGAATGGGGCGAACAGGTATCGCACATTTCGGGAGCAAACTCGCTGACCAGGGAGGGATGGTCAGTTATCAAGTTCGCGGGACCTTACATTCCGAGGATCTACGCTATTTTACAGGCGATAGTATTCAAGAAGAAGCTCACATATGCAGCTCATAATTTAGTGAAGTGCGTATGTTTAGCAGAAGGGATGGGTAGGGAATTCAATTGGGCGGCGATTCTCTACCGGAATTTAGCGAAGGAATTAGAAAGGTTGTGCACACCGGTAAGAGTTAGGACCGGAGCGGAAACAGGACAACCCGTGTTGGTGGCCGCCCAGGTGATTGATGTGCTCCTGCGAAAATGGTTTCCGGTTACCATTTCAACACCACCCTTGTCAATCAGTGGACCAGGGCAGAGTTCGAGAGCCATCCAGGCCACGGAAGGACCGGCAGACGATGATGAAGAAACGGAGGAGGAATCGGAAGGTGAGAAGAAAAGAAGGAGAGAAGCTGCTAGGATAGCATTACGGGGGAAGAGGAAGACAACCGAAGGCGACAGTTCGAGGGGACAGAGGAAGAAGAAGAAAGCAAGCCCCGCTCCCATCGCGCAGATGCCACCCTCAACCACTCCGGTGAAGGAAAGCCCGGGGAAGGGGAAGCAGATGGTGGTTCACAAGACACCACCTTCGGGGACGAGGAAACCGCTATTCGAATCACCGGGATCGAATAGAGCAGCATTCCATTTGGAGCCGCCAAGCGAGTTGATACCAGAAGCAGCCCTAGAACAACTGGACAAGGTCTTAGGGTCGTTAAACCAGTATCAGAAGGTGGTCCAAAATGTGAGCACGGCCACAAGGGAACTTAGGGAGAAGCTGGAATTGGAGACAGCCCTAAGAATGTCGGCCGAGGAAGCTCGGGATCGTTTTCGCAACGATCAGAAGGAAGCAATCGACAATGCCTGCCAAGATATCAAGAAAAGGGCGGATCGGAATATGGCAGGGATGAGTAAGGAGGTCGTGAAGCTGCAGCAACAATTGGCCCATCGAGATAGGTTGCTGGAACAAGCTCGTGGATCCGAAGAGCAACTCAAAAGGGTCATCAATGCACGAGAAGCGGAGAAGAGGACGCTGGTAGGGCAAATGGCTGCATTAAACAGGGATGCAGACCTTGCGGAAGCAACAAGATTGGCGGTGGAAAGGGAGAAGGATTATTGGAGGTCGCAAACGGAAAGTCTCCAAACAGCGTTGCAGGCGGCGAATCAGCAAGCTGCAACTCGGGAGGCTCAATTAGGCAACCTCGAAACCGCCAATCAGAACCAACAGCGGGCAATTCAACTGCTGAACACTCGATTGACGGAGAATGAAGCTGCATTAGCGGAAGCGGTGGGCAATACAGATGGATTCCGAGCGCGTATCGCGGAGCTGGAGGAAGAATTACGAGCAAGCGCGAGGCGACGTTCGAAATCGCCAGCGGAAGGGCAGACCCAGCTCGAGATGCAAAGGGAGATCGACTGTCTGCGGGATAGGATTAGGCAGTTGGAGGAACTTGAGAGCGTGAGGGTATTGTGCAAAAACCGCTTAGAGGAATTCCACGAAGTAGTTCAGAATTATACTACTTTGTTGGCCAGGCAATTAGCGGTAGAAATGAGTGGGGAAAGGAAGAAGAAAGCTCGGGAGATTGAAGATAGTTACACTGAAATTTACCGGGAGCTTTTTGATTCCTTTAGAAGGGATGAAGCGGAATATGTTCGGCAGCTAAGAGAGTACCGCTTAGCATTTCCGGGGTTCGAAATGCCTGAAGCACCTCTTTCCGACCAGGAAGAATCAGATGACGAAGAAGCAGGTGACGAAGCTGGTCCATCGAATTCCGCACAAACCGCCCCAACTAATCCCACACCTTCTTCACCACCGGTTCGACCTCGAAGCAGAAGTCGAAGTCAACAAAGGCGCTCTCCTCGTTCTCCTAGAGCAGACCGTCGCAGTCGGAGCAAGACAAAATCTCCTCCTCCTCGACCAACAGAAATTCGGAGCCCCAGCCAGCCCCGAAGCCCGAGACCACCTTCTCAAGGTAGAAGTCAAGAGCGGCTATCAAATCCGGTAGCAGCCGGAGAAGAAGACAATTCACTCGATCCGGAAGAAGACCCAGCAATTCGACCTCCGGTGGGGGATAGGACGTCACGATCACGATCAGGGACGCCGGGACCTCGACATGGGTCACCATCTCACTATGGCAGGAGACCCACCGTGGTATCAACCGTAGATCAGGGCACATCAACAATTCCCAGACAATGAGAGGGCTGCAGAGTCTTCCGGAGCGCCTCCAAGACTGCCTTCCCAGCATAAGCCTTAGGTACCCGGTAGCAAGAACTTAGAAATTCCGAGGGCGGAATTTAGATTAGAGGGGGGGCAATGTTAAAGGAGGTTAGTAAACAGTAATTTTTAGCAATATCAGGTTGAAGTGGCTTTTAAGTTATTTTTGGTAGTAGTATCAGAAATAGCAATTAGGGATAAGATGGTGCCGTAGTTGCAGATAAGGAGTAGAAGAGTAGTGGATAGGGTAATCCCAGTGAGTGGTTAGTATGGATTTAAAGTGATGAGGAGAAAGTACTTAAGGAGAGAGTTGTCTTTCTCTCTCTCTCTCTTTCATTCTTAAGGAATGTGTACTAGGATTCATATAGATAAGAGTATTGGATTGCTTGAGTAAGATACTGTTGAGTCTGAGATAAGGAACTTGTGGTTTTCTTGTAATGGTGGTTGCCTTACTTCTGGTAATTATTGTGGTGTGGAAGAGAAGTTGGCAATGGACTACTTATGTTACCAAAAGAGTCGTGTACAAGTAGCTAACGCATGGAGGGGGGTGTCTTTAGAGAAGTCTTGTGGGATAGTAGTACCAGATGTATACACTGAATGAAGGGAATGGTATTCTCTTAGTTGAGTTTTCATACTACAACATTGAGTCCTGGTAAAGAGTGGATTGTACATGGACTATGAGAGTGGTAGTATAAAGAGAAACAGTCAGGAGTGCTAAGAAGGGAGTTCGGTAGGATGTATCATCTATCTTAGTAGTAGGGTAAGTAATACGCTAACAGTAATACGGTTATAAAAACGGTTAAACCCAGTTGTGAAGTTGGGTAAAGGGAAAACTCGTGGTAGGATGTTAGAACTCTTGTAACCACGGTATTGGAGGTAGTACGGCTAAACCGGTAGATCTCAGGAAACCCGGTTAGGAACCGGTAGTGGAACCGGTAGATTTCTAGGGAACTTGGTTAGGAACCCGGTAGTGGAACCGGTAGACCCCCAAGGAACCTGGTCACGAATCCGGCAGAGAAACCGGTAGATTCCCTAGGAAACCCGGTTGAGAACCAGGTAGGGAACTTGGTCGATCCTCCGAGAATTCGGTAGGAGAATCCGGTAGGGATACTAGTCGACTCTACTGGCATAAGAGGTGTACCAACCTTAAGACCAGTAGAAGCGTGGGATACCCCAAGGAGAGGCATGGAGACTAAGATGGATGCATGGAGTGAGACATCCAACAAAAGCGGTAGCGGGCAGTACCTTAGGATGCCGGTAAGGAAAACTGGACTAAGTCTGTTCGCGTACCGGTAAGGTACTACCTGTAAGGTACTACCTGTAAGGTACTACCGGAAGTAGGGTGGTACCGATTGAACGTAGAGGGGAACCCCCTTTAACAAGAATATTCCCTAATATTCCCCACATTCAAACTAAATGACTACGTGGAATATTGTCAATGGCACATAACACTATTATCGATCTGAATAATGTTATGTTCATACAATTTGTTCCAAATTCGTTTTGTATAGAAATGGCTTCAATGGTAATCAAGCGTTTCGTCTCATACTTGTTAAAAATGAGGATCCGCAAAAAGCCCCGGACCATCTACACCCTACTATATTAATGTGTTGGTGACAAATCGCCTATAAACTAGGCACTTAGATTTTCAAGAATAGGATTTTTCTACTACAACTTATGTAGATGTCCATGGATGGTAATCCTTAAAAGATTGATGTTTTAGAAAAGAACAAGTGGATGGAATTCCCCAAAAATTCATGTACTGTACAAGATATTATTGTAGATGAATGTAAATTTTTGTATACTTATATTTGAAAAGTTTCTTTATTCCAATTGTGATTGCCACATAACATTATTCAACTACCATCAGCCGTTCCATTCTAATAATATCAATGAGAGTGCTTCACTAGGGTATAGTCTGGAATTCTTTTTGACTAATCCCCGACCCCAACTAGTTGCAGTGACCATTGAATAATGTTATGCATGTCAACAACTTCGAATTAAATGGACCCTATATTCTAACTCACGTAGTTCTCTAAAATATCGATAGTGATCTCCCTAGGCCTCTTGGTGCCACCCATATGCAAAGTCAACCCCTTGCCCTTGGGTAACCACATCCATCACCACTTGCTCCCTTGCAAACCTCGGGCATCAATCTAAGGTCCACTCATGCAAGTGGCATTGTGGCATGCTTCATTTAGGGGCGTGACAACCAAATTCTTCCTACTTAACTCATATATTGACTTCATGGAAATCAAAATCTCCTAACATAATAAACATACTACAAGAAGAAGAAGAACTCCGGTCTCCGAAGGAGGCCAGAGTGAATAGAGTGTCTGTTCGTAGAACATCCTTGGCCACACCCTAGGGCAATGGCGTTAGATGTAAAAGGCACTCCCGGTGGGACATACTACACTGCAAACACTCACCAACTACCTCCTACATCCTTTCTCACAACAACACTTAAATGCTCAAACCACATTGTAGGTTATTTTCCTCCACCAACTAATCCTTCATAGAAACCCCCCCCCCAACTTCCCCATGCCAACTCGAGGTTGCATTCTCTATACCTTGTACGCACTAATGTGAGTGTAGAAAGGGGTATTTTGGTAAGGCAATACTATACACTGTAGAGATAGATAGATAGATAGATAGATAGATAGATAAGGGGGAGGCATTTATTTTCTCTAGTGTGTAGAAGTGGGGGAAAAAAACTTATTAAGTATTTAAAAGTAAAGGTAGATATTCAGAAGGGGGCCCTAAAGTTTAGAGGGGGGAAATGACAATAAAAGTGCATACATTATGACCTAATTGTTTGTATGATGGTAAAATTATATGCTATTATTGCCCTAGCTTCAACGACGTATGCTGCAAGGTCATCTATCATGTGTTACATCCTATGGATGAATAAAATGATTTTCTCATTGGATAGCAAAGTGGATTGTGCAAGTAATAGAAAAACCTACTATTTCCATGGTGTGTATTCGGTATACATAGTTGAGGTATTTATCACATCAACATGAAAACCTTGGTATATATACATGAGTTTATTATCTAGCATACTCTTAATTGCAAAACATATTTTTTCTTTATAAATGTCTCATATATATGGGGTTTCATTTCATTGTCACACATGCACATCTTATAGTATTCCAATGAAGAACCCACCCCTTAATCATGTCAACTACAATATTTTTATGGAACACTTCTTCCCTAAATCACTTGATCATATTGGCTTCAACTTAATTATTTCAATCCAAGGCAAAGGTACAAACCATGGGCACCTCCCCCCATCCCCAAATGATAAGCAGATGAGGATCAAGCATGAGCGATATTTAACTTCGTTCGAATGTTAACATCCAACTCTACAAATATCACCTTCTTAGACAAGGTGAAACAAACTACACATCCATAAGCCTCATAGATGGACTCTACACAAACACCCCCTATATACGAATTACAAGTACAATAGACACATTGGATGAAGATAAATCATACCACCGTCCTATGGTCCTCCAACTCCTTCAGAACCTACAAACCCACCATTTCTCACCAAAACATAATAACAACATTCTTGGCTATGGCAACAAAACTTCACAATAGTTGACATCCTCAACAACTGCATCAAGCACCCAAACTCTTTCCACCTTAGCCAACGCCTAAAAAGGCTTCCTACCAAGAAATCAATAAAGACAATGGAAGACATCACCATACTTAAAGCTATCCAAATAGTAATACATGTACTCTGGCAACCAGTGTGTATGTTTGACAAATTTCATTTGACGTTCAACTTCAAATCCAAAGTGTCACTCGACGTTTTTTTTAAAAAATGAATGTCAATTGACATCTACATTTTCTTCTATAATGTCACCTCAATGTCACATGCCTAGTAGTACGTGTCATTTCAATTTTTAAAGTGTCAATTGACGTGTGGTTTTTTCCTTCACAAGTCACACTACATGTCAAAATCTAAATTGTGTGTGTCAATTGATGTGCATTTTATTTTGTGCAAGTTTTTGCGTGTCAAATGTCAAAAGAACTTGCAAAAAACTTTGTCAAAAATACACACTGCTGGCAACCACCCATACATGGTAAGCATCTTCATCCTCTCCGGAACTCCCATACCACATATCTCACCCTCCACGGAAAAACTAAACTGGTTAAAAATAGCCATACATCCAAAACGGCGTCAAGAATGCAGTAAAACAATAAAACTCGATTTCTAGCAAAGGAAATAGTAAACTAGCTAAACATAGTCACACGTCCAAAAGGGTGTCAAGAATGTAGCAAACAACAAAACTCGATTTTTAGCAAAGGCAACCCAACTTCTATTTTTAACCAGTTTAGTTTTTCCGTGGAGGGTGAGATATGCCTCACAAACCACACTAACATAGATGGATAAGTAGACTCCATAGACACCATAGCTAAAACTGCCAAAACAAACACCAACAATCATAGAACATACATCCCTAACTTGCAAAAGCCATCACAAGTACCACAGATTATTCACCTCAACCTAAATGTAGATATATGTTGTGGAAGGAACCACTAAATATTGTATTTAGTGTCACTTACTATTTGGAATCATGCAATGCTATAACTATTTACTGTATATCTCATTTTTTTGTCAACAAAGGTCAAATTGGTTGTTTGGACATTATAGAACAATACCATCTTTACTTGGTAAAAAAAACATCAATAGTAATAAAGTAGCACTGTGTAACTCCAAATAGTAAGAAACAATCAATATCATATTTAGTGTAGTGATTGCATTGTAGGTGGTTGTGATTAAGGTTTTGCTATCACTCCGAACTAACCCAAGGAAAACAACCCATGGCACAAGGTCTCAGGAAAGATTGAGCTAGTGTCTAAAAGGATTAATGTCATGTCGGATTGAGATTCCTAATAATTATCTATGTCTTTTACTCCTTCATTCTACCTTCATTAGGCTCAATGCACACTCTTATGGTTCATTGGTGGTTTCTTAGTCGTGTGTGATTCCGTCCTATGTGTGTAGACTTCTATCACTCTAATTCCATCCACTATATCAGTTTTGAAGCTCTTTCAACTTTGGCAATAGTCTTTATGGTGGCCATTATAGTCTTCCAACGGATTTTCATCCTATTGGGGCTAGTATCTTCTTCCTTAATTAGAAGGTTCATTTAATATCATCAATTATGGATCAAATTGCGTTGCTAAAATATTCGTTCTTCTTTTTAATTCATTGCATATCCTTCCCATCAACTTATCTCATTCATGAATCATCATGTTCATATAGCATCTTGGTTGGCAATCCCTACAAACATCCAAGGTAACATACGGCCATATGGGCTATATTCTCAGTTAGCATAAAGCTCAATTAGCCTAGTTGTGGGGAGAAGATGCAACGAATTAAACAACATCTCTTATCACAACATCGATCCAAACATTGCAGCCGATCATAATCATAAGATCAACCTTTTGGCTCTTAGGGCTATTGCCTCTTGATTAAGACTATCGACAACCCTAGCCTCTCTAAACTTCTATTCTCGCACTCCCTTTACTTTAACAGGTTAGGTCATTCCCTCATGAGTTCGACTCTTCTCCCTCGCCTCACAACTCTCTTACCATTCCAACCACACTCAGACTAACTACCTTTTCTCTTGACTCACATCCCTCATAGGTTGTCAACATTCTCTTTGTTTCTCTCTCACCTCACCTCTCACAAGCTATTGGCTTTGTCTTGGCTATGGCCACTTCTTGGTTGCACAACATCTCTCATGTAAAGCATGGTTATCAAAACCTCACATGTTTGGTCTCCTTCACACTTAACTCGCTTTATCTTTCCTACATTCATCTTAAACTATTGCCTCTTGGCACATCACTCTCTTGTCTTATTCCCTCGTTGATTCTTTGACCTGCATTCAAGTTATTGCCCCAGTAATAGTGGATATTTTTATCCTCCATATTTAACTTTTCCGCCTCACATTCTACCTTCTTTAATCTTCACTCCTTTTGCATCATCTCTCATCCTTCGTGCATTGTATACTTGCTGCTTATACTATCTCCTTGCCAACCCCTTCATTATCTCATAAATCCTCTCTCAATACACATACATATGCACATGCACATTCATACACATTCAACATTGCTTTCTTCTCTTGTTCCAAAGAAATTACTTCCAATTTATGGGTGATAATTTGAGTTAATAATCACTGCATTGCCTCACATTACTCCTATCACATGTAGCAATACTATCATTCATCTTTGACTCTCGGCCGGAAACATAAACTAACATATTGTAATTAAGTCTCTTGTCTATCTCTCTATCTTGCCTATAGCTAGACCATCCTCGTTGAAAATGGCCTTCTCGCTTGCTCATGTAATAGTCTCTTATCTTCGTCTTTGGTAGACATTTATAACCTCTATGTCACGGTATGCGGCGTCGGTGACCACACCGCATCTGGAGGGATTTCATCCATTTGGATATGGATGGATGAAACCCTTGGATTTGTGGAGATGCTCCTAGGTGAGGAGTCTCCTCCTTGGCTTGGCATTCTTGCCAAGTCAAGCCTTGTGAGTGAATGTGAAGGTGTGTTGTGTATGTGTGCATTTGCTATGTTTTAGTGTTATTTGTTAGCGGTGGTTGGTACCCGAACTGTGGCGACACACGATCGTTGTTTACACGACATCTATCTTGTGTCTATTGCATGTTGTAACCATTCCTAAATGACATTCATCTGACAATAGCCTGCTACTTCCACCTTAAGTCCATAAGACCAGAAATCAAAAATTCCTATTCAAACCATAGCCCAAAATTATGCCCCACAACAACGTATGAGGGTGTGGTATAGTGTTTGTGTGGTGTATTTCTTCGTTGTTGGTTGGCAAAGGTCGATGTGTTGATATTGGAGTGAGAGAGAGGGTGTTGTACCTAAGGGAATTTTGTGTGGAAATATGGTACTAGGTTAATATGTATAATTTGTGTGTTGTTTCTTGTGGTATGTGTACTAGGGTACATGATATGGTGAGGATAATTTTAAGTTTGGTGGTATTGATTGGTAGACGTATTTAGCTTCTTGGAGGATTCGGGGTAGGTTGAGTTGGAGAGGGTGGGCAATAGACAATTTTGAGTGTTGCTTGTTTATCCAAATGCATTGTGGGATATTTGAAATAATCCATAGCTCAGATAATTTGAACTCTTCCGTAACGTTCTCAAATATTATGAGATTCAAGAGGCATGTTCCACCCAACCTTAGAGCTTATATACAAGTACCACTGGCAGTTGAGGCCACCTCCAACTGGTAGTTAAGTGGTAGTTAAATATATATTAACGAGCTCTCCCCCATGCCTTTAGGATATCTCTAAGTGCAGTTAACTAGTGGTCCCTACTTACGTGGGAGAACTACGTGTAGAACCACAGTCATCAACTAGTAGTTAACTCCCTTTACTTTTAGGACTGCTAGAGCACTCAGGGTAGTGCCTCTAGTTTTATAGTAAAGGAGTCCCAGTTGAATGAGAGGTTGTAAATAAATATAAAACAATAAATATGTAATACACGTTACACACCTCCCCACTTAGGAATGAACGTCCGCGTTCATGAATGATCCCAAATCGTAGTGCATCAAAACAAATATAGTCAAAACCACCACTAATTTAAGCGAGCCATGGGATCTGTATCTGTACCATGCTCCATGCCAATTGGCAGGGTGAAACAAGTTAATAATAACACCCCGTTTACAGGATCTTGTGCAAGCCTGAAAGAACAGAAGGCGCCTACCCCGAAGATACCTTCCGCCTCAAACGTTTTTGCGCAGCTGGGGCTTCGCGGTCACGCTTAACACCATGGCGTGTGAGCCTGTCTTCCGACTTTGCTACCGCATCCCAGTACTCCTTGAGGACTTCCACACTCAAGTTGCATTCGGGCTCCCATGAATTATGCTCAAGTGCATATCCGAGCCATTTGATAAGATAGAATTTCTTGGGGCGAGAACGAGACCCTCTATCTTCGTGTGAAAGCACGCGTTCTACTTCATAAGACGCATCTTCCTCAAAGACTGGCGGAGGGGGAGGTTGTACCCTGCCATCGGCCACATAAGGCCTAAGAAGTGACACATGAAAGACATCGTGGATCTTAAATGTATCTGGCAGTTGCACGCGGTATGCTACCACCCCTATCCTTTGCACCACCCGAAATGGGCCAATCCACCTTGGTAAAAGCTTTCGAGCTCCTGGGACCTTCAACTTAATGTTGGCAGTACTTACTAGCATTTGCTGGTCCACTTCGAACGAGACCTCTCGTCGGTTCTTGTCAGCATAGAACTTTTGTCGTTGTTGCGCAGCAATGAGATGTTTCTTGGCCTCGCCAATCACATGTGTCATATGCTCGACAAAATTCTGTGCAGCAGGGACTTGACACCTGCTGTTCCCACTAATTGGTGTCCGGGGCTGCTGACCATAGTTCAGGACAAACGGAGTATTCCGTACAGACTCTTGCCAAGAGCTATTATATGCAAATTCAACCACTGCAAGGAATTCATCCCAATCATCTTGCACTGGGTTGACATAATGCCGCAACATATCCTCCAGGATACGGTTTACCCGTTCCGTCTGCCCATCAGTTTGAGGATGGCGGTGGACATGGCCAACCTTGTCCCCAAAAGACCATGCAACGCATCCCAAAACCTACTTGTGAATCTAGCGTCCCTGTCGCTTAGAATTACCCTGGGTAGACCATGCAACTTATATACATGATCACGGAATAACCTTGCCGTACCTTCAGCAGTAACGTGTGTGGTGGTTGGCATAAAGTGGGCCATCTTGGACAACTTATCCACGCACACAAAGATGGCATCATAACCATTAGCAGATGGAGTCAATCCAGAGATAAAATCCATGCTCACTACTTCCCAATTTCTATCAGGAATCTCCAATGGTTGTAAAAGGCCTACTGGTTTAAGAGTAGGGGCCTTACTCCTTTGGCAAATCTCACAAGATTTTATATAGCTTCTGATGGACCCTTGCATCTCAGGCCACCAAAAGTTTACTCGCACCCTCTTATACGTCTTAGTTACCCCTACATGACCGCTATACATTGCATCATGATACTCACGGAGCAAAAATGACCTGATATTCGATCCTTGGAATGACACATCTGGAACCACAACCGCCTTTTCATACCACCAGATGTGATTCTCATAAACAAAATGTTTCAGATTGTGCGGGTTTGAGAACCAAGGATCAAGAGCATACCCGGCAATGATAGTTTGATATAACTTCTGATCACTGACGAACTCCGGGTACCCCTTCGGATTGTTGTCTTGCTCAACAGGATCACCTCGCCTAGCGTCTGCAGCCACCATTTGAAGGACCGAATTACTTGGAGCAGACCGCGGTGCCATCAAGGCTGGCTGGTCACCCGGGTCTAGTGGGTTCTGACTCAGAGGATCTGCCATATTAATCCTTCCTGGTCTATACACCCATCTATAGACAAAATTTTGCTCTAAGAACTCCAACCACCGAGCTTGACGCCTTGATAACGTCTGTTGTGTTTTTAAATATACCAGAGGGTTATGATCTGTGACGATCGTGCAATCTGCACCCTCTAGGTAACACCGCCAGGTTCGCATGGCGTGCACAACTGCTGCAAGTTCTTGTTCACCAGTAGTGTAATTTCTCTCAGCGGGAGAAAATTTCTTACTCTCAAAAGCAATGGGCTTACCTCCCTGAAGTAAGACGGCCCCTGCTCCGAGTAAAGAAGCGTCACTAACGACCTCAAATGGCTCCCCTAACTTGGGTAAGGTCAGAACTGGTGCATGTGTTAAAGCATACTTAACATTCTCAAAAGCGCGTTCACACTCGTCAGTCCAAATGTACTTGACTTTGCTTCGCGTAAGAGAAGTCAAAGGCGCAACCAGAGTGGAATATCCATGTATGAATCTGCGGAAGTAATTGCAAAGCCCCAAGAATGATCGTAATTGTCCGACTTCAAGAGGTCTATGCCACTTGGCCACAGTCTCAATTTTCTTAGGATCCACCTTGATGCCCTCCTTGCCAACAACATGTCCTAAATAATGCAATTCACTCTTTCCGAAATGACACTTAGACATCTTTGCATAAAACTGATTCTCTCGTAGAATTTGAAGTACTTGTGCCAAATGACTGACATGTTCCTCCTCGTTCTTTGAAAAAATTAAGATATCATCAGGATATACCAAAACAAACTTTCCAATGAACTTGTGAAAAACACGATTCATTACTCCTTGAAAAGTTGCCGGTGCATTGGTCAATCCAAAACTTAATACTTTGAATTGGTAATGACCAAACGGTGTTCTAAACGCCGTCTTAGGAGCATCCTCCTCGGATATCCTAATCTGGTGATAACCTTGTGCCAAATCAAGAGATGAAAATACTGTAGAGCCGGCTAACTGGTCAAAAAGATCATCAATACGAGGCAACGGATAACGATTCTTTACCGTTTGCTTATTAAGTGCCCGATAATCCACCACCATTCGCAGCGCTCCATCCTTTTTCTTGACGAACAAGATGGGAGACCCATAAGGCGATGAACTAGGCTCTATCCATCCCTTTGCCAAATACTCCTTGATCTGTTTCTTGGCCTCCTGCAGCTCGATAGGACTCAACCTATAGATCGGCCTAAATGGCGGCTTGCCATCTGGCTCTAAAGGAATAGTATGGGCCATTTCCCGCTCTGGAGGTAACCCTTTAGGTATGGGCTGAAAAACATCAGCATATTCCTCCAACACTGTGGCATAAGGTGTTGCCACTGTGTCCTCTATGTCGTCTCCAACCGCGGTCAACTGAACTAGGAACGACGTTGCTCCCTTCCGAATTGACCGTTTGAACTGCATGGCGGTGAGTCTATGGGGATTTGGACTCTGACATTGCACTGGGTTCACATGCAGTGTCATTTTACGGCGGCCCTTATACAACACGCAACATTCAGATGCAAAATCCAAGCGTGCCTTGTGCTGCACTAGCCAATCATTGCCCAATATCAAATCAATGCCTTCACTTAACTTTGCCACCAGGCAAGTAATTTGGCTTTGATATTGCTGTATTCTAACATGAACTTTAATCTTGCCGTCCGTTTGGACTTCATCACCATTGCCTAATACCAGTGTGTTACTGCCATTTTTCACTTTTAACCCGAAGGTCTTAGCAAAACCAGAACTCACAAAGCAATGTGATGCGGCACTATCCATTAATACAGATGCATCCTGATGAGCTACTTGCCCTGAGAAACTCATCATCAGTTGAGAAGACAGAGTGAGCTGATTCAGCACACGTGGCCTAGGTTCATCCAAATAAACATGCCACTGCACTGAGTTTGATTCAAATTGATGGACCAATTTAAATCGTGGTAAAGTTCTCTTAAGACTTTTTGCTTTACGTTTGTCAACAATAAAACAAGCACCGGTCTCATAGGGCGCTCCCTCTTTACCGTGCAAATAAGATTTCAAGAAACTTTGCAAATCATCCACTGATGGTATAATCAATGAGAACGCTCCATAAACTTTGGAGTTCACATCTAACACATCACTGAGTGGGAGTAACGGAGTTGGCAAAATAATGTCTTTATTCAAAATATCAGACACGATTACATTAAATTGCTTATTGACTAAGCCCTGAATCACTTCCAAAGCATCACTAGGCAAATCAAAAACACCCTCCGAAACTTGAACAGGTCCTGACACTAGCCCACTGCCTAAGTGTCGGACTTGTGAAAAGGCTTTTTGCCTGAATAGCTTGGACCACCAAACTACGGATACTTGCATCACTCGGTGAAGAGGATGTGCCAATCGGAAAAACCTGGGGAGGACTATCCTCCCTTGACGGTTCAGAAGTGTCCATATCCTCGATGGCCATAACATAAACACACAAAATACAATGCCAAAAATTTTGCGGGATTTTAACCACGAGTAAACAACCTACTCAGAAATCTTGCCCCAAGATTTCGACCTGATCCGATTTTCTGCCTAGGAGTTATACCCTTTTTCGTATGCTGCTCTCAAAAGAACTTCAGAATAGGATAGCTTCCTCTGACTTTCTCGAAATGACCTGAAATTTTAACTGTGACTAGAAAGACTAAACACAAATCATCTCACCAAATTTCAAGCCTATCCTATTTTCTGTCTAGGAGTTATACCCTTTTTCGTGCATAAATCTACCCAGGTTTCAGAATACTATAACTCCACCCCACTGACTTAAAACATCTTCAGATTTTAGCAGTGATCACTAAAACCAATTATTTATGACCCCCTAAAATGAACACCCTCCAGAAAAATTACCAGCATAACAACTACACAGCGGAAGTTAATAGAAACCCAAATGAAAACAAGGTACAAGAGCGCCGGCTCTGATACCAATGTAACGTTCTCAAATATTATGAGATTCAAGAGGCATGTTCCACCCAACCTTAGAGCTTATATACAAGTACCACTGGCAGTTGAGGCCACCTCCAACTGGTAGTTAAGTGGTAGTTAAATATATATTAACGAGCTCTCCCCCATGCCTTTAGGATATCTCTAAGTGCAGTTAACTAGTGGTCCCTACTTACGTGGGAGAACTACGTGTAGAACCACAGTCATCAACTAGTAGTTAACTCCCTTTACTTTTAGGACTGCTAGAGCACTCAGGGTAGTGCCTCTAGTTTTATAGTAAAGGAGTCCCAGTTGAATGAGAGGTTGTAAATAAATATAAAACAATAAATATGTAATACACGTTACATCTTCATTGATAATCAAACAAAATACACAAAGAAGGAGGATGAGGAGCCATGGATGAGTCACTAGTTGGGAACTATTCATGAGTGTTATTGTGGCCTTATTGCTCGTTGTGATGAACATATGATGCTCAAAGGAACCCCGGTGGTGCTTGAAGGTGTGCATGTGGACCTATTAGTTTGTTGGAGGTGCTTGCACCTTGTGGGAGTTGTTGGTAGAGATGTCGGAGAGAGGTTGCAAGGTTGTTGACAATACCTTACATCCTTTGGTTGGAGAAAAAGTTGAAACTCCAAGACCATGGAGCTTACTAAGGTATGTATGTTGATGGTTTGGTGCTTGAGAACTTCAGTTGCATCTCCATTCTTTAATCGGTGTTAAGGTTGATTGATGAGGCAAGTGTGGCTAGTTCATTGTCTCGCTTCTACTCCCACTCCTTCATGATCTTGATTAGTGTATGTTATGTGATGAATAAGTTGTTGGAGGTGGCATTGGGCATTGCTTCCACTTTCTCAGGAATAGTTTCTTGTGTTGGTGTTTAAACGAGTCATACAACAGTGCAGTTGGGTTCAATGCCATCAACGCTACCTCTATGAGGAATGAATCTACTCTTTAGCGTAATATGATGATGGAGCGGCTCCACCACTCCATGTATATGTTTGCATTGAGGCATTGTACATGACACTATCCGGATTGCTTGTCATATGCATGGCAAGAGCTATGTCGAAAGCTTACACCCACAATGTTGTCTTCGTTGAAGAATACTTTATTGTTTTATGATCATGATTTGAGACTCCTTGTGAAGTAGGTTGTGGGCCACTAGTGTGGTACTAATGCAAAGCTCCGATGGCTTGCCGCCCTCTTGTCTCTTGTTATTCTAACTTTGATTTTCTCCCAATCGTAGACGATTCCACATGCTAGGAGAGTGTTTCTTGCTTCTTTGGTTGCAAGTTTGAGAAATGCAAAAACCTTCATGAGCTCTAGTTTTGTCAATGTCAAGAATTTGATTTGCTTCCCATAGCAATTTTCTATGATTATTTCTTGGAAGATGGTGTGTGCGTAGTTGTCATGAAGTATGTCTCCTTTGAGGTGGAGACGGAGGTTCCTTGGTTTGGTAATGACTTGAAGTCCATTTTCCACCTTGCCCATCACCTTCTTACCATCCCCTATCTCCATCATGAATGTTTGTTTTGCCTTGAGTAGTGCAATACCATGCTTGTGGGTCAATGTTCATTTATCTTTTAAGCCTCTTAATGCACATGTCTCTTCCTCTATGAATACCTTTGAAACCCAATTCAAAGCGGGTGGTGATATGGAATCCATAAGAGAGGCCAATGTTTGCATTAACCTTCTCTTGATTTGGGAGTTGGAAAATAAATGCCTTAATGTGCAAAATTTGATAATTTCAATCGGGGAGTGCCCATATTGAGGAAGTCGACATCTAAGCAATTTTCCTTCACAATTGGCTTGTCCTTATACCGCATGATCTCCTCATATGTGGGGAAACCAAGCGACATGTGAGACATTATATCAATGTTTGGGATGGCTTCTTTGTGTCTACTTCATCCTTGTATAATTTCTATATCGTGGCATTTGCTTTTATTGGATGGTGTGGAGTGAGTGTAGAAGTGCATCTTTCTCCTCTCGCATTGTGGTTGTTGGTTGAGTCCTCTTTTCTTGGGCTTTTGTATGCGAGGGTAGGGGGTGTCCTTTAAGTGAGATTGACGGCTTCATGAGTAGTGACTGCTAGTGAGTATGTGTTTTTGTATGATTGCGAAAGTCATAGTGAGTTCCCTCCATGTTTTGGTGAGACAACTTCAAAGTCCATTTCCTAGTCTCCACTCTGGCAGTGTCTGGTGTCCTTGTGCCGCTCCCTATCTCAATGTTTGGATTTGCCTCCTGATAATCCTCTTCCATTCTTCTAGAGCATGCACCATGGGGTTTGCGTTCATAAAACTTTTTCTCTTGCTATGGGACATGATTGTAGGTGTGAGTTGTGTGCTTGGGGAGTTGTAAGCACTCCTCACATAGTCAACATCCAACTTACACCTTATAGGCAATCTTGAAATGTATGATATCCTTCAGACCATTAACTTATGAAAGATGACCAAGATAGGTTGCTTCTACTTTGCTCATTGCAACACATGTTTTTTTGGTGTGGATTTAAGAATGGACACCCAAAAAACAAGTGTTTGAAAGGGACTACATGCTCAAAACTGGTTAATTATTCTAGGCTCAATAGTCAACATAACTAGGGGAACCTACATGGTCCTTTTATGGCTCCAAGTTCTGACCTTGAAAAATCATAGCAGCACCATGTGAGATAATAAGATTTCATAGATTGTTGCTATAATCTCATCACATTCATGGATCTGAGAATACACCTAACTCTCAAATCCAAGTTAAGAATAATGGCAAACAAAAACTAACCATTCTAAGACACATCTACCTTAGGCAAGAGAGTTCAGTGTTCACACTCCAGGATAACATCATGTCAACCAGCCATTGAAGACCGGAAGGTTCTTCGTACTCCACTAACTCAACATGTCCTGACTAGTTGGCTTCGAGTTACACAATTTCTTGATCTGCTTCAGAATTTTCTTAGAGTACATTGAAATTGTCATTTCAATACCAAGCCTTCAATAAATACATGGTAAGAATCATGACATTGATTTCAAAAAGAGTGTGGTTTCACTTCCTCTTGCTAAAGATTGGAGCCCATACAAATGGAAATTGCAAATGGTAGACTCCACTGCCAATATCTCGTGCTAATGTACACTCTGCTACTTTTTTCCTGGGGATTACTATAAACAAGTTCCGCCATAGCCATATACATCTTCTTAAGTCCTTAATTATGGTAAGGAAAACACCCATGACCTCTATCCAGAGAGGTTCCTCGTCCACATCCATATGGTAGGAACTACAAAATCACCCAGGCTAAATTCATACTCTACGAATAAAAACCCAAAAGCTTTGCGCAAAGCAAAGGAAGAAAAAAGCATATAAAAAGGCACAACTTGAAACAGTATGGTGGTGGTGATTCCTCCCTCTGCTCAGCACCTACTGCTTCCAACTTCAATTTGAAGAGGCAGACCATATCCTGAGCTCGTCGGCTCTTGCAAGAGAATTTCGTCCACAATATCGATCTTCAACACTTTACGCTCTTCCACAACCGCCATCTCATTATCAGACATCAATGAGCTTAAGCTCTTCTCAAAGTTTCCCTTGACCCACGATTCAAACAAATGCTCCCCTCCTGGCTTTTTCCAGATTGAAGCCACAATGTGCTCCAGCAAGCAAAACTCGACTTCTACGCCGGCCGCACCATTTGAAGTGATGAAGCTCATGCATGCCTGGGCAAGCCGCGACAAAACCCGGGTTGCTTGCCCTTTGAAATCGTAGGGCTTAAAAATCATCGTCTCATCCACCAAGGAGTAGAACTTCAAGGTCAATCTTTTGCGGGCATCCCGAATCACCAATTCCCGATTTCGCTCATCATACTTGCACACTGCACTGTCCGCAGCACTGGTGGTTTCTTCGAGGCAGCCATCAAGATTGTTGTCCTCCCCATCCACAGCTTCTTCGTTTTCCTCAGCCGACAAATTAAGGTCCAGAGCAATGGCTCGAGCTGGGGATGCGACCTTTGTCCGCTTGTCAGGTGCTACACTATCTACAGATCCATTGCCTTTTCTCTTGGCACTCATCATCATTGACCCACTGTCGTTGAGGTCTTGGGAATTGTCTACATGCTCAACTACGGTAATCGTTGGGCCTCCTCGAAACAGAACTTTTCTTCTGTTGTTGTTAGGTGACTCAAGAGCTAATCTCATGCACGCACCACCGAGATGAGTGAGCTTCCTTTCCAAAAGCGGAAGCTCCTCCTGCTGCTGCCCCTTGGTGGTGGTGACGGACTCCTCTCTAACTCCTACTGTCATTATTATAATGGCATTACTAACACTAACTTGCCGTCCACTGGAGTCTGTGAGCTTTCCGGTCTCCATAGCCTTGGAGAGATGTAAACGGACATATTCATCAGCCTTGTCAATATCTTCCAGTAACAAGACCGACAACGGGTTTTTCTTCAGAGCCTCCACCATCCTGTCGAGTGGTGTTCGGCCCCGATACTGAATCCCATCCATGTCTTTATCCAGGTTACCCCACACACTAGACGATGAGATTCCAAACCGAATAGGTTTCCTGTCACTCCCAAACACAAGCTCAGAGAGTGTGTTTGCAATGATGCGCTTCCCCACTTGGTCTGGTCCCAAGAACAGCAGCCACGAATCGGCCTTTGCCGTCACACCCCGACATTTACCCAGGCCCGACCGTGCGTTCAAAACAGCTGTGGAAGTTGTGGCTACCGCCTCCGCTTGCCAAGAAGCCCTCTCCATCAACCCCTTGTATACATGCTTCAGCCCATCCGCAACACGTTGGTTAAACGTGGCAGGCAGTTTCGACGCCTGATTATTGTTGAAAGTAGGGTTTGATGACACAGGAGTTACTGTTTGCCCAGTCCGCATTGGGGAGAACATCGACAGCGGTGACTTTGCCATTAGGTGGTTCCCAGGTGCATTGTTGACATGGAGGGGACTCTGCCCTAATCTGCGGAGTGGAGATGCACCCTCCGATGGATCTTGTGTGCATTGCTGCTGCCGATAATGTTGATCTTGAATTCTTGGGCTCATGGATGACTTCATAAAGGGACTGGGCTTTGGCCGCCCCAACGCAAGGTCGATGCTGAATGGTGCTCCAAAACCCTCCTGCTCCGAGGTTTCGGTTGACTTGTCTTCAGGATCCTCCAACACCGAGGCAACGCTGCTGCCATCCTTTGAGGAGCTGTTTGCCGCCACAGGAGGAGAGACTCTTATACCACTCACAATTCCTGATGATGCTGTGACAGGTACTGAAACGGCTCCCCCTGCTTGTTGTAGAGTGGCTCTGCTGGCCAAAGAACTCATTGGAGGTGAGCTTCGTGCCCAATGTGAAAGTCCTGGAACAAGGCTAGGCTGGGCTGCACTGTTGGCAAGAGGTTTAGGAGTTGGGTTGATTAGAGTGGACCGCATCAGCCCTGCAAAAGAGAGCCAGAGAGACAGTTAGATGGGTTTTTATAATAGACCATTGGCAAGTGAATGGATGGTACTCAATTTCCTTTGGAAAACATCTGGGAGACATGCCAGTGAAATATTTACCCAGTACCAGGTAAAGTCCATTAAACAGACTGAAGAGACAGGCACCATGATGAAGGTGAAGCCTATTTCCATAAGAGTTGAAAGCAGACAGAAACACAGGTTTATTATGAGTAGCAATCAAACAGCACATACCGAGGGATTTGCCCGTATCAGGGATGCCTGCATTCATCCGACTCAACGGTGATGAACTGTGAGTGATATTGGCTGGAGAGGACACAGGGATGCCATGTCGAGTCCTACAAGTGTTCTGCCACTTGTGCTGGAGGTCCTGCATCTTCTGAAGGATAGACTGGGTCTTCACCTGTACATAGCCGCTCAAAATTGTTAAAACGATGAGCGCCATTTGACCAAACAATAGCTAATACCAACTCCAAAAACTTTCCCAACGTGTCTTTTCCTTAGTATATGACAAGACCGTTAAATGAATGTTCGACCTCTAAATCAGAGTCATGGGAAAAGCCGCTCCAAAGGGAGAAGAGGAGGTGACATGGTACTGGTATGTTGTTTCTTGTCTGAACTGAACCATGGTCTTCATGGTCTCTTCATGTAGACGGACAAAACAGGTTCTAGCAGAAACCAAAGAGAAGAAGTTGGAGGTCCTTACCTTCTCAGTTTTCATGTCCTTCTCCTTCTGGAGCCAAGAAGGCAAAGGGGCTGCACTCCCTTCAGTGCCCTTCCTTGGTGTGTCTGAGAAAGACTGGCTGACCTCCTGGCCAAGCAAGGTTCTCTCCTGTTCACGGACTTGATTGCACTCTGCCTCAAGCTGTGCCATGCACTGGGGACAGCAAGGTGGTCGCTGCTGCTGCCCTCCAATACTTCCTCCAACGCTTCCAGGTGGTGGCCTAACCATCATAGGTGATGTTCTTGATGTTGGAAGACCAAGTGGAGGTGAACCCAGACTCCTTGAGAACCTGTACAAAGAGGTGCACATTGTTCAACACATGGGCAACTACAAAGACATTAAAAATTTACAAACCACTTTCAACCACAATGGAGATAAACAAGTCTACAACAGTCTTGCAGAATACTAAGAAGGAACAACTAGGATACAACTCACAGACCGCACACATCCAAAACCAGCATTTGACTTATCTTCAGACTTTTTGAGAAACTGTACAAAGAGGTGCACATTTAACACACGGGCAACTACATGACCATCAAGCAAACCACCGTCAACCACAAAGAGGTGAACAAGTCTAGATCGTGCAGAACATTGAGAAGGACCAACTTCAAAACAGATCACAAAACACATGCATCCAAAACGCAACACTGACTATCTCCAGAGACTCTTTTGAGAGCCTGTCCAAAGAGGTAGATGTTCATCACATGAGCAACTACAAATGATAAAACGACTTACAAACCACTCTCAACCACAAAGATAAACACATCTAACAGCTGTCTTGCAGAATACTGAGAAGGAACAACTAGGAAACAACTCACAAAATGCATTCATCTCAAACGTAACAATGAGTTATGGTCATACAAAAAGAAGGGCCTACCTGTGGTTAGGGCCAAAATTAATGGGTGATGCAATCGACACCCGCTGAAGGCCCCACTTTGACTCCAAAGTGGGGCGGAGAGCCTGGCACTGTACATAGTTGTGTGACGAAGCAACACCAATGAACCAGAGGTGGTTGTTTTTGTGCCGGTCAAGGATACGCTCGAGCTCGACCGCTGTATGTTTCGCAGCACAATAGGTGGACGAGCCTGAAGGGTTTGGAGGCAAAGGGTCCACAAACCACTGCAAATCACCAATGTGCACAATGCAACCTCGAGGCATACACTCATCCACTTTTTTACTCAGTGCCATGTGCATTTCATCCATCTCTTGCCGTGTTCGCACCCTGAAGGATTGCAATGAAAAGTCAGGTGTGAGGATTTGAACGTTACGGAGTTCCTCAGCCACTTCCCCTGCTCGGATGAGGGATTGAAGCTGCTGCAGGACTGCATTCACACTCGCGAGGGAATCGCCTACAAGAACTGGGTTCCTCAGTGACGACGACCGCAACATGACTTCCATGGCTTGCTTGACTTCATTCTCCCGAGTTGGTGATGGTGGGAGCTCCATGATGGGTGATGGAGCCCTCACTAGCATAGAGTGTGTCCTCGGATTAAAACTCGCAAAATCAGGCACGTCAAGCACACCACCCGATTGCAGCATTGGGAACCCACCAGCCAAGGCTGTCAACTGTGTGTCCGGAAGTAATGGCCTCCCAAGAAACCCACCTACATCCACAAATACACAAACTCCATCAACAAATAAAACTCCTGCTAAACTCTCTCTCTCTCTCTCTCACACACACACACACACAGAGGAAAGGTCATTCAATCAACTCCTCCCAACACCATCAAGGCTAAGTGCACCTTCAGCAAGAGGTCAGCAAACCATCAGCAGCAGCAGAGAGAAACAAATTGCAAAAAGAAGAGGAACAAACAAGATGGTGATGAGCACCCACAAATTCGATCAACAAACAGACAGGGAAGGTCAAACAAGGAACTCCCAAGATCATCAAGGCTAGCCGCACCTTGAGCAAGAGGTCAGCAAACCATCAGCAGCTGCAGGGGTGGAGAAACAAAATTGCAAAAAGAAGAGGAACAAAAAAAATGGTGATGCTGGTGATGGTGATGGTGATAATGAGCAAGCACAATAATCACCTGTGCCAACGCCCATGCTGTAGTTGAAAACAGCCAAGTTGCCATTAGCATTGTTGTCTGGCGATGTGGGCTGCGAGCCCACCATGTCTTCGAGGTAAGATTTGACATGAGTACTCGAGAAGCCAGCCTCCTTCATCACCCGGCTGACACTGGGATCATCCAAAATGGAGATGATGAGCTGCTCTATCTCCACCTTGACAGCGAGCAAGGGCGGTTGCTGCTGTTCGGGACATCCTCGTCTCTGGTGGGCTTGAGCTCTCTTGAGGGCCGCATTCAGAGCATTGGACAGCACGGGAGGTGGCTGCGGGATGGGAGGGACGGTGGGGTTGGCCGTGAGTCGGTCCAGAGCCACTTTGAAACATAACTCCAGTGCTCTGCATTTTTCCAGTCCCCCTTGTGTGGGCGATTCCGTGTGGGATGCTGAACATGCCTGTCGCAATGGGCTGCCTGGATGTGCAAGCAGCATCGATGCAACGTGCAACGGTTGCACCTGCGAGTGGCAGCGCCCCCGCGCATCGTTTATGGCATGGTGCAGCACTTGCTGTGCTGGGAGGGTTAATGTCTGCTGCGTTGCAGCGGCCCCAGCTCGCATACTCACAAACACACAATTTCACAAAAATGCTTTTTGATCCTCTTCCCTTCCTTTCTTCACGTGAGCCTTGCACCTTCCTTTCCCTTCCACCCCTGTGAAACCACAATGGCAGATTGATTGATTCCTAACCTCGCCACCACACTCCAAGAATCTGACAATCTGGGAGAGTTTATGATATCTGCCGTGTTGATGATACTCACTCCCACTTTCCCCCAAACAAACTCACAAACAAAATTCCACTTTTGATCCTTCCTTCACTTGCCCCTACCCTTCCTTTCCCTTCCTTTCCGCCCTTGTGCAACAACAATGGCAGCTTTCTAGCCCCACCACCACACCAAGAATCTGGCAATCTGGGAAGCTTAATGATGTCTGATGGGTTGCAGCGGCCCCAGCTCACACACTCACTCTCACCTTCCCCAAACCACAAAACAAACAACTTGCACTTTCAATCCTTCCTGCACTTTCGATCCTTCCTTCACTTGCCCCTCCTCCCTTCCCTTCCCTTCCCTGCCTTTCTGACCTGCCTAAGCGGCGATCCACCCCTGTGAGACCACAATGGCAGATTTCCTAGCCTCACCGGCACACTCCAAGAATCAGGCAATCTGGGAGAGATAATGTCTGATTCAACCCCAGCTCACCTTCCCAAACCTACAAATTTGACACTTTAGGATCCTTCCTTCCTCCCTTCCCTGCCCTTCCCTTCCCTTCGGTTGGGTTGGTTTTGGTTCGCTTCGCTTCAGTTCGCACTCAGCGGCGATCCACTCCTGTGGAGACCACAATGGCAGATTCCGAGCCTCACCACCACACTCCAAGGAATCTTGCAACGAAAACTCTCAGGCGGAATGTTTGGGAGTTTTGTTCTCCATCCCAACCCACACCACCTGTTGGTGATGTACACTACCCTCCTGCTGCTGCTGCTGCTGCTGCTGCTGCTGCTGCTGCTGCTGCTGCTGCTGCTGCTGCTGCTGCTGCTGCTGTTGATTCTTCTGCTGCTGATTCTTCAAGGGATGAAGAGAGAGCTCAGAATCCTAATCCTGGCTGCGAGAGATTTTAAGGCACCACGCATTTCGGGAGCATATCTCATCAGCTCCTTTCCCAGCTTGAATCAGCTTAAAACACTCGTTGTGGGATGATCCTAAATTCCAAGCCACTATATAACCCGCTTTCCTCAACACACAGAGCTGTCATCTGTACCACCGGCGCCCTGAGCTTCATGAGAAAAGGAAAGGAGGTTAACGATAATTTTAATTTTTTTGCCCCGCGCTCAAATTCTTGCTTCAGTTGCAGTAGTAGAAGAAGCAGGACTATTTTGCATCATCGTAAAATTACATCCCAGATCCCCTGTGTCAGCATCGACATAGCCAAAAGCCCTTGCTACAACACAACAACAACAACAACAACAACAGCTCCGAAAGCTTGTTCCGTGGTGCGGAACCGACAGCAGCGTTGCAAGTGACATAACCTACCCCTAATTCCATTCCATTCCCTTTTTTCCCTGTTTTTTAAACACCCCAAATCCCCCCTCTCTGCTCAGTCGGCCGTAACTCAACCCCCACCGGTCCGTATTGCCAGAAAAAATGGAAGTAGAACTGTGTGGTCTCAAAATAGGTCACCAAGTGGAGATTCGTTGATGGAAAGGGTTAGGTGGCGGCCGCAGGCTGAGTCTGGTGAGGTCCAAATCCAGCTATGGCTTAAACTTCTTCTTCTGTATATAAATCTCACAGTACAAGGTGGAACCAAACTCCTCGCTCCCCGCCCTCACCATTCTCCGTGACCTCGACGATGATGCTGTAACTTACATCACTTAGCAAATCAATCCCACATAAACACATCTGTCACCACCACCTCTTCCGAAGATTTCAATGTCGATGAATTGCAGTAACTTCAAACATCTACTTGCAAATCTCTTCAATACTCTCCCAGGCGGTCAGTCGGTCGTTCGTGCACTGGTACTAACTGTGACTTAGCCGAGCTTGAAAAGTAAGAATCCGTCGTCTCACAAAATTCAGATGAGACTCATCGACTAGCAAAAAAAAATGTCTGTCTCTCTCTCTCTTTCTCTGTCTATCTGTGTCTCTCTGTCTCTCTGTCGTTCCCTCCGATGTAGTACTAAACTGACAACGTCCTTCCCCTCCGCTACTAAGCTCCTTCCAACTTATTCCACCCTTGAGATTGTGTATGTAAGAAAGAAAGAAGGAAAGACCGACCTCAGCCCAACTTTCAACCCTTCCTACCTTGATGAATGATATGGGGGCGAGGTCAATATTCCTGACACTCATCAAAAGTTGCAGTTTTGTCGCACTACTTACACTGCTGCAGCCTGGCACTTTCTGCACCACCACAGCAGACAAATCGGAGAAAAAGGAGAAAATGGCTACGGAAACGCAACTGCGGTGGTGGTCACTACATACTAGTGGTGGATATTGATGCCTGCCACATAAGAAAAAATCCTCACTGGATTACATCCTCCAGACTCGACCGCCCACACTCACAAATATCGTAAAGGCAGCAGCAACTAAGTTTTACATACCCTCCTCTTCTTCTTCTTCGTCTTGAGTTCTTACGATGATTTTTATCTCCTAATCTTTCTTATGTACTACCTTATTATGATGACGATGATATTACAACACTGGTGCGGGAAAAACAAAATCCCACGGTGGAGAAAGAAGTTCAACAACATCATCATCATCACCATCATCATCATTATCAACATACCATTCCCATACGGAAGCTCGCAAGCAGATAGATAGATAGATTAGATAAGTTAGATCGATCAGCCCGCTCTCTTCCGCCTCTTCCAGATACTAGGAGAGGTGGTGCAGGAGCACCTACTTGGCACAAAAGTTGTGGTACACATGTAATGTAAACCAGGTTTTTACTGCAATTCTTTCTTTCTGGGGTTGATGATGATGATGGTGAGTGCCACGTTTCATCAAAGGAAGAGCAAGGGAAGAAAAAGTGACATCTTCTTAAGCTAAGTTAAGTAACGAACGCACGAAGAAGCAGGCGGTAGCTGTCTTCTCTTTCTCTCCCTTCTGTGTGTCTGTGTCTGCGTGTGTGTGTTATTCCCCGCTGTAAGTAACTTAGCATGAAAAGCTTGAAAGTTGAGAAGTCAAATTAAAGCTTTGCAGCAACTGAAGAGCCTACCATGCCCAGTTGAAGTAAAAAATCACGTAATTATTCTTCAGTCACTTTGTCTTGGGCCTCGAGTATGTAGTGAACCTAGAATAGTATATACAGTAGTGGCAGGCTTGGCAGAGATCTAGAGATTATAAGAGCATCCGCACCCTTGCTCTGTATACCCGGCCGCACTGGCTTTTGGCAGGCCCGGGCATGACAAGCCCCCCCACCGCAACCCGGGCAACGGCTCTTTGAAGAGCGGGCTCGCCAAAATACTCCCCTGACTCGCCATTTTCCAGAGTCCGTGAGTTTCTTGGGCGCACCCAAAAGCCGGGTGTTTTTGGGGAGATTTCATTCTATTTTATTTTTTTAGCTGTTCGAAGTGTTTGTTTGGAGCGATGGTGGGCCGTGTGCGTGTGTTGAAGCATGCCGGAGTGGGAGAGTAGCTGAAGAATTCCCCCCATTCGCATGTCAGACTGCAGATTTATGGAGCGAGAGTGGGGGTCTTTCTTTTTGGCGAGTCACTCAACCCTTGTGGAGCCCTCTACTGGCCCTTTGCTGAGTGGTGGATTCAGAGCAAGAGTGCGGATGCTCTAAGAGCATCCGCACCCTTGCTCTGTATACCCGGCCGCACTGGCTTTTGGCAGGCCCGGGCATGACAAACCCCCCCACCGCAACCCGGGCAACGGCTCTTTGAAGAGCGGGCTCGCCAAAATACTCCCCTGACTCGCCATTTTCCAGAGTCCGTGAGTTTCTTGGGCGCGCCCAAAAGCCGGGTGTTTTTGGGGAGATTTCGTTCTATTTTATTTTTTTTAGCTGTTCGAAGTGTTTGTTTGGAGCGATGGTGGGCCGTGTGCGTGTGTTGAAGCATGCCGGAGTGGGAGAGTAGCTGAAGAATTCCCCCCATTCGCATGTCAGACTGCAGATTTATGGAGCGAGAGTGGGGGTCTTTCTTTTTGGCGAGTCACTCAACCCTTGTGGAGCCCTCTACTGGCCCTTTGCTGAGTGGTGGATTCAGAGCAAGAGTGCGGATGCTCTAAGTGATGTATATAAACTCTAGAGAGTCTATACCCTAGTGTGTGGGTCCAGGTTCAGTTCTAGGGCTTGGGAGGTGAATCCCACAAGTTGCGGCTGCAGGGTCTAGCACCATTTTTACATGCTTGAGCTATATATAAGTATATCTCATGGCGGTTCAGTTAGGACTAGGAATGATGACAGTGATACTCACATAATAATAAAATAATAATTAATTAGCAACAATAATATGATCAGACTCCGCTTCCTACTTAATTTCCTCCCTAATTCCTCCGATCTCTCTCTCTCATGTGGAGGCAACACACGTTCGAAAACGCCAGTTTCAAAACAAAGTTTGGTAAGCCAACGTTATAACAATTTCGACCTTGACATGTGTCTTACTTCAAGGAGCTTGGTTTCAAGGTTGGTCCCTCTTCTTTTTGGGTTAAAATTGTTGGTTTCCAACTCTGATTGGAAATCAAGATTTAAACCTCGCAAACCCACTGTCTTTTGATCGGAGTTGAAAACAAACCTTTCATACCCAATAAACGAGGGACCAAACTTAAAACCAATCTCCTTGAAATTACACACATGTCAAGTCCGAAATTGTTTTGCCTTGGCTTACCAAACTCCATTTCGGAACCTACGTTTTGGAACGTGTGTGTTTTGGCCTCCCCTTCAAGCAATGTCCGGGGAAAATTTTGGGCATAATCAATCAAGATCCTAGTGTTTCCAAGACCAACTAGTTATAAATGACATCTTTCAATTTTCTTTATTAAATTGAAAAAAATTAGAATTGGATCGGTAATTTTCTTGAAGCCTTGAATATGAACCCGTTATCACCCCAACTCAACCGGTTCATCTGTAATTAACAGTCGATGCTCCCAGTTCATTGCTCTCAGGGCCTCTCTAGATGAGTACGTAGTGTTGCTGCCTGCAGTAAGTTGGCACTACTGATCTTGTTTTGGCACTGATTTATTATGGCATTACCCCTTCCTATATCCGGGAAGAACCTGCAGGTAGTTACAGATGAACCGGTTGAGTTTTGAGAAATAACCGGTTGAAGTTGGAGACTTCAGGAAATTTACCAATCATTTCAGAGGAATCTATAGAATATACCTCAGATGAATAAAGCAAAACCGGAAGATGTGAACATGTAACCAGCTCGATTCAGAATCACTCGGATCTTGACCGACTATGCCCACAAACTTCCCGGGCACTGACCCCTTCCCTAGCTAGCTAGCCACAAAGAGCTTGATTTCCAGGCTCCTCCTCCCCGATTTGTACATATGATTGGCCCAGAGTCTTACCATATTACTTACATACATCCAGTGTTCAAGATTGAAGCCCTCATATGAGTTTCATTTTGAAGGGCTCTCAAATTTCAGCGCTTCAGTTGAAGGGCCGGTTCAAATCTAAGACGTCAATCCAAGCATATAGAAATGAAATACAAAACTCATATTAAACTTGTACATGAATTATATGGTACATGTTTCCAGTACAATGTGAAGAATCAAGTTTCAACCATCTAACTCCACTTCTTGTAGTGACAATGCCCTACGCTTGTTGGTTCTTGTGATGTGCATATTATATTGAGGACTTCAAGTGACGTCTTCATTTTCAATTTGGGGTTGTGTTTTGAAAGGTTGTTTTGAGAGAGGTATGTTTTGAAGGGCCAAATCGCATTTGAAGGGCATTGAAGACTTCAATCTTGGACATTGCATACATCCCTCATCTGCAGCTCCACCTTCGCCATTGCCACTTGCCCATGCACTTCAGCCTATCAAAGGCACGGCTCAAGTCGATCGGCTTTGTGGCATTTCAAGCATTGATTTGTAACACTTGTGATGTGTGAATAATTTATAAGTAATGTAGCCCAAATGCCCTTTCATATGCAAGTAACACCTAACGGGTTCTTTTGCCTCTTGGGTTGGCGCAATCCATTGCATACTAATGCATTGATGTGCCTTAAACCCAAGGCCATAGCGTGACATGCTCGAAGATTTTGTCTCCCCTCCAAGTGGGCGTGTCTTCCTTTTTCTTAATGCTCGGTGTTGGCTTATTGGCGTTATGTCTCACAAACAAAGAAACCGAACAAGGTCCTAATCCCATGGAAACTCTAAGGTTAAGCCTCCTAATTTGTATACATGATCGGCCATCTTTGCCACATACATTGCCGTTTTAAAACTCCACCTTCCATAGCGAGTGTGCAAGGGAGCTCCCACTTGCCCATGCACTTCAATCTACCAAAGTTGTGGCTGAAGCCAATAATTTTAGGAGAGTTTTGTGGCATTTCCTCCTACATTTGTCATGTGTGAATCATCTATAAGGTAGATGATGCTAAAACCGCCACTTTAAGCGTTGAGTGAAGCAATTCCTTTTATATTGAATAAGTTTTCATTTTTTTGTTAGTTGTTGAAAGAGGATTCCATTGCACCAATTTTTTCATTGTTTGAATTCCATATACCGGAAAAAAAAATTAAATTAAAAAATCGGCGATAGATGACCTAAAACCATCATATGAACATGATGTTAAGATGGCAAACATTCCCATAATCATTATGAACTTATTGTGCAAGATTTTCGGGTGTTGGTTGTAGGTGGGTAATGGTTTTAGCATACTCTACAATAGAAGAATGCACAACATCAATGCGCTTTCACATGCCAGTCAATGAACAAGGAGAACCGACCACTACACTAATCATTTACCATTTGCACTTACTTGTTGCTATAACTTCTTACCGAGAGTATCATTTTTTACCCAAATAACATGAGTAGTTAATATGCACATTGAAGAATAAAATTAGTAAATGACGATAATGTCAATAAAAAGTTATAGCAACACGCAATTCCGAATGGTAATCCACACCAATTAGACAAAACAATGTATTTACATATGAATTTGGTTGAGTGTGAAAAATAAGTGGTTGAAATTCAAGACTGCAAGAAAATTACCGCTCATTGTAGAGGAATCTATGAAAAACACTTCAAATTAATAAAGGGAAAACCGAAATATCAGAACATGTAACCGGTTGGAGATGGAAACACTAGGATTTTGACCGATTATGCCCAAAATTCTCCCCAGACACTGATGCCAGTATCTCCCGAGGGGTTCTTACGAGTGCCCGGGAAGGTTTTGGGCATATATAGTTGGTCAAGATCCTAGTGATTCTAAATCCAGCCGGTTACATGTTGACATCTTCCGGTTTTGCTTCGTTCATTTGAAGCATATTCTATAGATTCCTCTAAAATGATCGGTAATTCTCTTGAAGTCTCCAACTTCAATTGGTTATTTCTCAAACTCAACTGGTTCATATGTAATTAACCGCTGGTTCTCCCCGAGCCCTGGTTCTTACACCAGGGTTGTGCATTACATTGCATAAGAATACATAGGTTATAGTGTGTTCCATGCATATCTTAGGTCCATCACATGGGGTCCCAAGTTCCAAGTCCCAGTCATGTTAGCAATTCCCAACATGGAAGCAAAGTCCCAACTTTTGAGCCTCAAGAAACCATTTGAATAAGGTTAATTATCATTAAAATTGGATCTTGATTCTTTTCTACAAAAATATCCATGGGACTTGTGTTGAGCTAGCTTTTTGCTCGACCCAACTCTCAACACAAGTCCCAAGCCTCACCTCCAAAAAGTGTTGCCATGTAGGCATCCATGTCATACTTGGGACTTAGACCTTGGGATCATGTGTGAAGTGGTAAGTTCCGACTTCCATGCTCTCAACAGCGAAGATTGCATGGATTGACCTCAAGTAACTTGGGACTTAGGACTTGGGATCATGTGTGAACCAACCCTTAGTATAATCCAAGTGTGCATTTTTTATAATCCCTAGTGCAAGTTTTCTTTTGTGAATGTGATTGTAACAGAAGTTCCTTTTTAACTATGCATTGCACTCAAATTGGGGTTTGAACACTTGCATGGTGTACATTATTCCCAATAGGTCGAATATTCTCTAAGTCATATTATAAAACAACGGAGAAAGGGGTTCTTGAGAACTACACTAAATAGTCTTATTATTATGGGCTACAATAATTTTCTAGAGTCCACACTAATTTTCATAATGAAAAATAATGTGAGCCACATTAATCTTCAACCCACACTAAACTTATAGTAGAAAATTAGCATGGGCCACAATAATTGTTTTTATGTAAAAATATATATATGAGTGATTATTTTGTTTTGTGCTACTTTTGTCCGTAACTAATATTCAATGTGTTGGTCGGAAGTCTTCACGAAGACTTGGGGGAAGACATGGGGTCTTGGACCCACATTAATTGAGCTAGGACGAACCAACCCGTACACTAATATCTTGGAGGCATGGTTGCAATCATCCAACAAGGAACCAATGTATGAGTTGGTTCGCCCTCCCCTATTAATTGCACCTTGACTATAAAATTAGTGTGGTCCACACTAATTCTCCACCCACTCTAATAGGACTATTTAGTGTACTTACTTGTCACAACATATGAGTTGTGAGGCACCAACAAAAGGATCACAAGGCCATGCCACTGAATAATGGAGTAAATAGTTAATTTGGTAAACCCGCCACCCCAATGAACTTGGAAGTAGAAATGTTGAAAGAGTCATCTTATCACAACTCCCATTCATTTTATAATACGAGTGGTTGAAATCACCAATACAATAATGAAGTGGAAAGTTACAGCTATAGCAAGGTCCGGAAGTAATCAAACAATCCAAATGTCTTTTAAGATGAAACATACTACGAGGTATAGGGGAAGATGTTTGTAAAATGTTATCATCAAGTTTTTGCAAGTGATTTAGACAATGAATCATACTCCCTCTGTCCCAAAATGATTGTCCGGTTCATATGCCAGGTTGGAAATTTGAGGCTCAAAGTCAAATATTTTTGTGCCAAACTTTCTATATCAAGAAGTCTTTCAACACCGCAACTTCTAGGGGCGTTTCATAGTAGTTGCTAATTTATATTTTAGGGTCATACTTACAACTACTCGGTCAATGGTCAACGGGCCTTAATCTCGCCAAAGTTAGGAACATGGACAATCGTTTTGGGACAGAGGGAGTAACATTTCCCAATTTCATGATCCCTCACCCTAGACTGCATATTCAAACTGCCAATATCCCTATATAAATTTATTAGAATTCAGATTTTGTCATATAGTGTGGCTAAATGTAGATATTGTGTTGCGCTTCTAATTGGAGTGACCTGACACTCCACTTGCATGAGTGAATTTTGGGATAAACGCACAAGTCTTGCAAGGCAACAAGGTGATTGTCATCCATATGGATGGGTGGCTAAGTTCATAAGTGGTAATAAATAGTGCTAAGGACTACACTAACCCTCGTGAAGGCTAAGTGTGGGGGTTGTGCCAAAAGAAGCCTTAAGATGCCTCCTAGAGATTGCAATACTCTTATAAATACCTAGGAAGAAAGAAAAATGTTACTATCACCGTAGTGAAGGTATTTTCAAGGGTTGTCCAACGATGTAAAGTATCAAGGGACATCCCAATAGGACAAGGGAAACGGCATACGGAGCCCGTCAAAGTATGCAGGAGCATTAGCCACAAATGTGGTGATTGGCCTCACTTTGGGATGGACATTCCATGGTGAAGCGGAGGCCGTGCATAGAGGACCATAAGATTATATGAGTGGCAAAGGATAGTGAAGTTACAGGTTGGTGTCTTGGGACTTCCCTCACTCCCGAGACTACACTAATATTGCATTTAGCATCACTTAATATTGGGGATTACACAATGCTATATCCTTTTTATTGCATATCTCATATTTTACCATAAAATGTCAAATCAGTTGTTTGGACATTATAGAACATTAGCAACTTTACTTGGTAAAAAATTACATCAATAGTAACAAAATTAGCATTTTGTAACTCCAAATAGTAAGTGACACTTATGTATCATATCTAGTGTAGTGTGGATAGTCCCAGTGGAGCCATTTGGGTTTTTTAGCTACCTGCACTAGTATGGGCAAACCTGAAATGATGATTGAGAATCTTGAGGCTAGTGAGTGGTAATGGAAGCTTACAAGGAGTTGGGAGCATGTTCATAAGATCGAGGGTCTTAAAACTCGCAACACTCAACTCCATTGAACAAAGGGTCTAAGTTATATGCCATGTGCTCGACGCTTTAGTTTACTGAGGGAGGTTGGATTAGTTCGTGTGTGGCTTTGGTTGTGCATAATTAGTGGCATCTCAAATCTATTGAGTCCCTTTTTTATGCTAAACACGTACTCATAGCAAATATCATTCCAGTGACGACCTAAAGTCGGAATGGCTTATGCCCTTTGTGATGATCTCCAAAGTGCTCAATCATAAAAGTTTCGACCATCATTTTTGGGCATGTTCTATACACATACATTTTCCAGTTTAGATTGTGACACTAGGGTTGAACATAACACGTTCTTCACGATTGTTGTGGTGATGACAAAATAGGTGGAGGTGTAGGGATAAAAGAGGAGAGATAAAAGGAAGAGGAGAAGATAAACTGCTCGTTTACACTTAGGATGAGTTTATTATCTATTGGCTACTCTCAACTCGTCACTATATCATCCATAAAGTTGCCACCTGTCAAAATACAAACTTTGTTGTCCACACATTTATATATGTTATTTCCTAAGACCCAAGTTGCAATTGGAGAGAGGGAATTATCATATATGAGCGTATTTCTCATCCATCCAACATAGAAGCCTTGGAATAGTATGCAACCCAAAGGTCAATTTTTGATAGTTGATTTGACACATAAATTAACTTCAAAGAACCCAAATTACTTTGCACATGATCATTCAAGATGAATTGGCAACAACATTTTAATGTTAAATGGATGAGAGGTATGTACATGTAAGATAATTCTCTCTCCATTGTCATTAAGCTAGATGTATCTTAAATGGTCCCTTTTACAACTAGCTCACTTCTCATAGGATATGTATCATGCAGTTAATATGAGATAGTTAGCAAACCCATATCAAGGTTGTAGCCACTTCCTTGTAATTTTGGAGCTCAAATGAATATCATATTCAATATCAAAGTGAAGATTTCATGCTCGTTTATATGGTTATGTAGGTCCCCCCCAATTAGATTGACTATTGAGTCTAGAATGTTTATTGTATGTTTAGCATGCAATTTAATCAATTTTACAAACATGTCTTTTTGGTATATGCTTTTGGAATCACACCAGACCACAAGATATACAAGTGTCCGATCAAGATAAGTAATCAAATTGGCGTGCCTAACTTAGGTTGACCCAAGTAGAGTCCTTGGGTGATTGCCACTATCGCATTCAAGTTTCTAAGTGATTTAAGTGTTTACTAATGGCCACCAAGTGCCGAGATTACTAGTGTTGGGGCCGGGTATTTGATTTTGTTACTAACCTTCGGTTCTATTTTTGAAGACCGATTAGAAGCAAAGAACCTTTGGTTCCAAGGTTTTGAGCATTTTTCTAATAAAATAAAATCCCATCCCGGTTATTTTAGAAAGTATTGACAAAGAACCAACAATTCTTTAGAAGGTTATTTGACTAGGTCATGAGTTTTTGAGAACTACAATTCTAAAATTTAAAAATTGCCTTGATAACCAACGGGAGTTTGGTGACAATTTTAATACGCCCAACACTTGACATTACCAAAGACTGGAGTTGGGCAACCCTCAACCAATCCCTACATGCGATTTTAGCTAGCTAGTAGCTACATAAGAGTTGGAGAGCCCATAAATAATACCAAGTGGCTATGGGATGACATGATAATATCCTTGGTATTATTTGACACCATGTCGTTGTACACCAAAGTTTGAAGCTAATACCATTTACATTGATGAATTACTTGTAACTACAAGTAGAATCAACCATAAGAACCATGTGTCTAATGTCAAGTGGAGAGAGACCTTTGGACCAATACATAATGTCTTTATCATTACAATTGCAACTAAACTAGACATTGAGAGGTTTTTGAGCATGTGCAATGCTGTCAAAGTGGTCATCACCAGGTAATCACTTGGACCAAAAAACATTTTTTTGGAGCATAGGTAAGAACCAAAGTGGAGTTGTTGAAGTATTTGGGAAGAATGATAAAAATAGGCATGTGTCAAATTGCGATCACATAATTGACACGAAGCCCCTCACTTGAGAGTCAAGGCTTCTACGTAACATAAAGAAATGCATCTTTTTCTCAAGCAATCATAGAGCTCAATCCTTGATTTCATGAAATCAAGCTTGTAATGTCATGGTTGCAAAGCTGTAAGTGAGTCTCTTGATTCAAGTAGATTCTAGCATAAACTGGTTTAAGTTCACCAACATCCACATTCTACATCTTTTGCTTTGGGATCTCTTGTCATCATCCTCTCAACATTGTTTTCATACTCATTTGAAGGCCCCCATTCCCAATATTGTGATGTATATTCAATTGTAGATATCCAAATAATTTTGGAGGTCAAAGCTCAATATGTAGTAGCTTCTTCTTCCTTTGGTTTTCAACATAAATTGGTTGTTAACAAGATTCAAGGTGCGTTAGGGATTTAGGAGAGGATAAATCTAGACATGGACATGAGATTGTAAATACCAAGGTTTGTATGCAATAAATATTACTCATTTTTGAAATCCTACTCGAGGGGCCAAATCATTTATTATATTCTTATTTCCAATCACATGCGTATAGAAATATTTGATGAAAACAACAACGATGTTGCTAGTGCCAATTGTATGGATGTAATTTGGAATTCACCTTTTACAAAAAAAAATAAAAAAATGTTTACCTCAAAGCAAGCATTAAAATATGACAATACATATTTAATTTGACTTGGAACCACAACACTGTTAAACAATCATTTTACCCAGTATTCTTTTGTTTGAGTTTGTATAGGGTAATATCACCCAAATTTATTTATTATTTTTATTACAATCATCATCATCATCATCATCATCCTCATCCTCATCCTCGGGGAGATCACTCCCTTGTAAAGTTGAACAACCACGTGCGAACACTTTACATCTAAAAAATCCTACTTTTTACATAAAGCATCACCAAAATGGGTCAAAATTTTATCAATTTTTTTTCATGAGTAGATATACACGGTATCTATTATATAATAAAGAATGGTAAATAAATTTGATGATTTGTTTTTTTATAAAACATACCGTTTCTAACTAGAATGACGCATAATTGAGCTAAAAAAATTACTACAAAAATGAAGATGACTAAAAATTTCAAAAAAATATACAAAAGATACTATCAATGGTTATGTATGTGCAGGAAAAATATCATAAATTTTAAAATTATCTATGGCATTAATATAGGGGTAGCAAACTTTGTTCGCACGTGGTGTTCAACTTGACAATGGAGTGATCTCCCCGAGTCATCATCATGAAAATGATTCTTTGAAGTGAACATATAGGACTCAATTCTCAATGTCTGTCAATATTCTAATATGGTACATGTCAATATCCTAATAAATAACTCATAAACAACCTTGATATCCAAATTTAATAAATACATGTTTGACACAAATCATAAGTTTTAGATAAGTATACCAATAATGTTTGGTTTTTGTTTTATGCTACCTAAACCATATATTGTCGTCATTGGTTGGGTGAAGCATCACGGAGCCTTGAATTTGAGAATGGGAAAATGTGCTTTTTGGAGACAAAAAGGCTAAGGACCGCTTCACACTATGGCCAAAGGTCGAGTGGCCGTCAATTTCCACCAATTAGATTGCAAGAAACCATGAATTCGGCTTCTCGATCCTTCACAGAGGCCAAAGTCCAAAGGCCATTGCTCTCCAAAATGCTTACATGGTAGTACTTTTTGACCAAAGCGACAAACTCTTGAAGGAAATTTGGGTCAGACATGAATGGAAGCCCAAACTATGGTCGAGAGGCCGTCAATTTTTTTTCATGAAAAAATAAAAACTGACAAGATATGGCCGATAGATTGGAGGGGTTGTTTTGGGCATGGAATAAGGTGGGATGCTCCTTCTTCCTTTCTTCCTTCTTGGACTGTGGGCTTGGCCTTTGGAGGCTTCACACTTTGTTTGGCTGAAGGCTCCAATTCCTATATTTTATTGGCTATTTTCAGGCCATTGGACTCTCGACAAAGTTTGGCCATTCAATCCCACGGCCTCTCAACTTGGACGGCCATAGTGTGAAGCGACCCTAACAAACCAACGCCAAATATGAGCACATGAGTTAACTTAGGGTTGGTTTACACTATGGACCATGAAGTTGGACCAGGGCTCTGCAAGGCAACCGATTGGCTACTGAAGTTGTCCCATGACAACTTCGGTTTACACTAAGGAAAAAATGTCAGAGAGACCATGGAGGTCGAGGTCCCCAAAATATAATTTTTAAGGTCTAATAAATGCACTAACATGATCCAACGGGTTTTGCGGTGAGAGAGGCGGTCTGGTAGGAAAAGGCAAGGGCCCATGGCAAAAAAACGCCGTTTTAATAATTCTTTAATGAATTTACCCTCTATGTGCCTTAGTCATATCATAGCCCATGAGACATACCATTACTACCTTTCTCTACCCCTTAAACCGGCTCCCACGTGTTTCACCAAACAACGTGGGACATCTAGAACTCAAGAATTTGAGTGCAATTTTGTTTTTTTCCTCTACCAATTGCAATGTTTGGAATTTGGGGGCTTGTAATATACCATCGGAAAGGTCTTGAAAATACCTTTCCAATGGTATATTACACGCCCCGAAACTTTTTTAAATTACAGTTGAAAAATAAAATAGAAAAATATGTAGTCGTTTAGTGACTGTAGATCAGAGTGGTCAAAAGAACCGCAATGGGAAATCTTCTAACACTAATTATCAAAGAATTGAACTTTAGTGTTGAGCAAGGTAGGGTGGTAACAACATTAAATATAATCAAACACTAAATATCCTATTTAGTGTAGTGACAACACAAGGTACATGTCACATGTAAATTACATTGAACATGTACAAATTAAATCGCTCATTTTTTTTTGTAAAAATTGTTGTGAGAAGATTTGCAAGCCACATCTTCGACACATTTAACGAGAAGTGAAGACAAGTGAAGCCCAAGAGAAGACAAGAAAACGGTCAAACTTGAATTTTTTTTTCAAAATTGCCCTTTTTGGGCATGTATTAAAAAAAATCAGCACCTTCACTTTTTGGTGCATGGTCATTCTTCTTGGTCCACATTCGGTTGACACCTAGTGAGGAGCACAAGGCTCTCAAAACTAATTTTTTATGAACTCGAACCATGGAAGTTGGACCATGAACTCGGACCATTGACAAAGGCCATCTTCCATAGTCCGACTTCATGGTCCATAGTGTAAACCGCCCCTTAGTCCAAAGAATTGTATGGTCCCATATGGAGAGAAAAAATGCTAAGAAATTCTCCATCATAAGTATAAAGATCCCAATCATCTGACCTTGCAATTGAGGAGTCCCGCTTTGGGGCAATCATATGAGTCAATAGGTTAACTTGGATGTTTATTTCTAACATGTACGATACATCGTTGGAAGCACCGGCTCTAACTGATACTAACTGAGCATGCAGCCAATGTTGCATCATTCGTTCTATGTAGAGACTCATGCAGCGCATTAATTCGGAGCTTTCACGAATTTATAGATTTCGTCCACCCAATAAAATTGAAAAAATGAAATAAAAATTGGCGTCCACTGCATCATGTGCCTGTATCATTACAGGAACTGCAGTTGCGTGTATTTAATCATACAGGGAAAAGCCGTTGAAAATGCGGCCAATCTGATCCGCTCGAAGTGACTTCCCGCCACTTCGAATCCCACGTCGACGATGTGTCCAGGGCCCTCTCCAAAACTCGAGTTGCAACTCCCCTTCGAGCTCCACCTCCCCTTCCCGCCATCGCACTTGAACTTCGTCAACCTCACACGTCACCTGGTCAAGCTTGCGGATATCCTGGACGTGGTTCCCGAGGCTGTGTCGTGACCCCGCCAAGTGACTTCAAGTTGGTGTGAAAACCACTCCATTTGAGGAGCCCGTCTTCCTGCCGGCCGTTGCCACAGTGCCGTTGCGGCAGATTTTTCCTCGCCAGGACCCTTCGCCGTGCTAGGCTGTGGATGCTCTTAGCTAGTACATGTTTCATTGCTCATTAGACTTAATTAGCTAGTACATGTGTTTGGCACCTTGTTTGCAATTTCAATCAAATTCGATGAATTTAAATACAACCATTCCGCTTTTCTTAGGATTGGACACATGGAAATGAGCAGTCTAGTGGAATGTTCTTGTTTCTTATTTGGAGGTGGGAGATTTCTTGTGACCCTCATGCTAAGGATCCTTTGCAAGTTCCAACATGTCTATGTGAATCATGTTTTACCGATTTTGTGTTTTTGTTTCCTACGAGAAGTGTTAAAAATGTCCTTGTTAGACCCATGTGCCTTATGAGCACTGGATGTGCAATGTTGGTGTCCAATCCATGCACTTGAGATAGTTATTTGATCAACATGAATTGTTGCAAAACTATGTCATTATGATAGTAATAAAAGGGGGCTCTTGACATAACCCATTTGACAACTACCACTTAGGACATCTCAAAATGGTCAATTCGACACAAGGTGTGAATATTTACTTATCGTTTTATTGAAACCCATGTGATACATGTAAAATGGGATGTTTGGGAGTACAATTTTGTTCCCATAGGCCCAACCACACTTGGTTGCAAACATGTATGCCCTATTGGTGTGGGTAAAAAATGGGAAAGGAATTTTATTCGTGTTGTACTCACCTAACGAACTCGTAAAAAAAACTCTTTCAAGGAAGCATTAAACCCATGGTTCCGTCCCTCTTTGAGAGACTTCACACATTACTCTATTGAACTTGGAACTTGTGAAATTTTCATCCCCAGTCTTCTTATATGTTTTATAAACCCAATCGCGTGGTCGAATCCATGCTACTCATCAATATATGACTTAGACTATAATACTAAACTAAGTAAATGCCTCACTAGTCACTTAGTATAATTGTGAAATTCTACCTTAAGGTATGTGGGTGTTATTTGGTTTGTTTTCGTGTTCTCCAACTTCTACATATTAGATTTACACAACAAAACTCGTGTTGCAATATAAAATCTACAACAAAACATTTGCAAAACATGATTGAAAATCGGACCTCCCCTAATTTAGTTACGGTTATCGGAAGTGCATGTTTGGTTGATTTCTTCACTAGATACATAAGTCCTCCAAATTGTGTTCACTATTTAGTGTAGAGTGGTTATTCAATACTCGAAGACGTAGTCCAATCACTATTAAACACGCGTCTTTATGATGTTTGCTCTTTGATCGTCACTGAACCGCATAGCGATCAAATATAAGGGTCCGATTAGCAACTTATGACCCATCCAGTGTTTAAGATTGAAGCCCTCACATGAGTTTCATTTTGAAGGGCCCTCAAATTTCAACTCTTCAATTGAAGGGTTGGTTCAAATCCAAGACGTCAATCCAAGAATATAGAAATGAAATACAAAACTCATATTAAACTTGTGCATGAATTATATGGTACATGTTTCCAGTACAATGTGAAGAATGAAGAATCAACCATCTAACTCCACTTCTTGTAGTGACGATGCCCTACGCTTGTTGGTTCTTGTGGTGGGCAGATTACAATCGAGGACTTCAAGTGACGTCTTCATTTTCAATTTGGGGTTGCGTTTTGAAGGGCTGTTTTGAGAGAGGCATATTTTGAAGGGCCAAATCGCGTTTGAAGGGCATTGAAGCCTTCAATCTTGAACACTGGACCCATCTCTACCTCACAACTTCCGTACGCTTTATTAACCCAACCGCATTGTGCGAATCCCTGCGGCCCCGGCAAGTGGGCGATCGAGGACCGATTGTTTGTATAATAGCCCAAGCCCGTGCTTTTCCATGGCCCCGTGCGTGTTGGGTCTTTCTTCGCAGATTGATGCAATATTTTGTGCACCTTGCTTTTCACATGGGTTTGGGGGCCTTTTATAGAACCGTAGTTGTCTAGCTTCCGGCGGTCCCGCCGCGTCCCGGCCTCGTTCCTTGTAGAAATATGTGGCCGCAGAAAGGCAACAACTCGCACACTGTACATGATCCAAGCAACACCCGCGTCCAGAAATACAAGGAAAAGGGGGTTGGAGGGGAGACAACACACAAATATCTGCAGAAATAGGAGGTGCCTGAAATTAAAGAAATGCATGGCCCATCGTCATAAACCACCCACCACTAGTCGGGGGTTCGAAAGTGGGTTTGTGACGGGTGGTGGGTCAGCAAGTAGTCAAGGCCATGGCCAAGGCCCAAGAGCAGGGTTTAGGGTAGGGTAGGATGGTGCTTATAGCCTACTACAATATACAGTAGTACAGTAGTGGGAGCTTCGTATTAATTAACTAGGCTTGGTTTTTTAAGGCTCCTCCAGACACCAGGGGCAGGCTAGCTAGGGTAGGGTTGTGCTTCCAAATGTGAACTAGGTTTATGTGTTTTTTAAGGCTGCCCCAAAAACTAACCGCCCACCCCTGAGGAGTGCCCTACCCTAGTTAAGCCCCCCTGAGAGAGAGTGAGGGATGCTTTTATAAGGGGTGAGTCACAGCTTTGGCCCATGTGACAGCCCCGCCTTTGGCCCATGGGCCTGCTAAACTTTTGCCTCTTGCACATGGGCACCACATATCACCCCTTGAATGCTCTAGATTCTCTACTGCTTTCTGTCCTCCCTCCCTCTCCTTTTGGGTCTCAACCAATGCCTGCGGCCTCCTTCCCTACCCTCCTCCCTCTCCTTCTTATAAGTTCTGCCCATGCCCACAGTGTGTATTTTTTGACAAAGTTTTTGACATTTGACACGCAAAAACTTGCACAAAAATAAAATGCACGTCAATTGACACGCATAATTTAGATTTTGACATGTAGTATGACTTCAGCAAGGAAAAAACCACACGTCAATTGACACTTTAAAAATTGAAATGACATGTACTACTAGGCATGTGACATTGAGGTGACATTTTAGAATAAAATGTAGATGTCAATTGACATTCATTTTTTTCTTTTTGAAAACGTCAAGTGACACTTTGGATTTGAAGTTGAACGTCAAATGAAATTTGTCAAACATACACATTGCATGCCCATGCCCATACACTCTTCTCCCTATCAATGCATGTGGCTTGAGGTTTGCGGTGTCTACGTAAATTCATTCACTGGGAAGGGTGAAAATGCAATGACACAAAGGATTCACTTTCAGCTCCAACCAATTACATCTTAAGCCATGGCCACATTTACTGGTGGGCATAGTCAGTGGACGACTCCCACTAGCATGGGTCATTTTTTTGTCGCTTTTCACCAGGCACGGGATGTAATGTAGTTGGATTATAAGCATTTGTTGGCTAAAAGTGAACAGAAAAAAATGCCATATGTTGGTGAGAGTTGTCCACTAGCTATGCCCACCAATAAGTGTGGGTATGACATTAGAGCATAGAGCAATATTATCTACGCCACTATGTATGGATCGTAAGAGTCACATTCCAAAAATTCTTGAGTTTAGAAGTGCAAAATATCAAATGACACTTTGGGTTGGCTTTGTAGGGCCAATGTCTCTCAACTTCATTGAAAATTGCATCCTTCTCTCCCCTTCCTCCTTTTCTTCTTTTGCTACCAACCCAGAAGGTTGCCAATCTAGGGAAGTAGACTAAGTGATGTGGGCCCTTTTTGGTTTTATGAATTCACATTAATTTTTCCAAACAAAGAAAATAACAAATGAGTAAAAATGCAATGACATATCATTGTTTAGGCTCTCGCCCCTCTCTCTTTCTAAAACCGGACAATATTGACATTCTAAATAGTATGGTGGGAGATTAAAGTAAAAAAATCAATGTGGGCCACACTAATTGTCTGTTTAGGGTGGAAACAATGTGGGTCAAGACACACATATCTTTCCCTAAGTCTTCTTGAAGACTTTTGACCAACACGTACAGTAATAGTTCAAGGACAAAAGTAACTTAAACTATAAAAAATAGTCACCCACATAAAATTTAATGTTCCGCACACTAACTTTAAAGCAAAGATTTGGTGTGGGTTGACAATTAATATGGGTTCTACAAAGTTATTATTTCATTTCCATCATGATACATAAGAGGAGGATGAACTTGACATACACGTTTTGAGTGTGAAACTTAAATACTCAAAGATTAGTTATTAACAAAGGAACCAAATTTGAACCTCTCCCAACTAGCAACCCACAAAATGGCATCCACATTAACATGCCTCCAACCCAACCCAACTCAACCCAACCTCACAACCACACACATAAAGCATAATTAACACACTACCCCCTATACATCTTATAACCTCCATAGCCTCATCTACCACATCACAAAATTCCTACTTGCAAAACCCAAAGTTTAACCACACACTATTACACATGGGACACCTATTTACTCATCCTAAGATTTGGCGACATAGCCCCAAACCTAGGCCCACTATCTTCAATCCTCAAACACATGCCCATGAGCTTCAAACAAAAACAACCACAATATTCCATCAAAAACTTTACATCCCTTGTACCCGAATATGCACACCTTGTTGACTCCTTCCTACCCATTAGAAAAACACCCTTACACCCATCCCCACACACACCCAACAATTCCCACATATTATACGCCACCTACAAATCCTCCACCCGCCCTCAACACATATGACACCTACTATATAACCTAATCATTTCCATAAGCCCCATTCCAATTCAATGTAAACCTTACACTTAAAATTGGCTTCCCAACTATAAGTCTCACCATTCTAAGAAGTCTATCACTATTCCCCCTCCCATTAGATACTATTAATGCTCCTTGCCAAATAACACCAACTCTCGTAGATACACAAAACACGGATCATCTCATCCAAGACCTATATGATCACATAACACGAGCCATCTTTGAAAACAATAAACCATCACTAGCCTCCATTCAACAACACCTACTAGCATACCCAATTCGCATGTTTGAAGAAACCCTTAAAATACTAGAACCTATGGAGGTTTTTCACACAAAACACTCAACCCCACAAACATGCCACCTCCCCCAACACCAAATGCATGGAACTATGCATTCATAGACCCTATGACATGCCTCACATGGAATTACGGACACCTCAACACTAACAAGACACCCACCAACCCATAACCATCATGGAAGTCATCTCATATATAATATGCATACAATAAACATAAATTCCTAAAGAAAAATTCTCACAACATATAGAGATCCAATTCACTTCACACAAAATCATATACAACAAACACATTGGATGCTGTAACATGCCTATGATGCCCATACATACAATACGCCCCTACAAGAGGCGGATTGATCACTATGATACACAAAGCAATCGCCTTCCCTAGAAATATCACAAAAATAAATGCCAACCTAGAATTAAATCCATACCTACAAATCATCAAGTTTACAAACAAACCACCCACCCCTACCACTTGATCCATATATACATCCATCCCACGAACACGATCTACATATGATACCTCTCATACAACTAACTATTGAACAAACCCTTGCTACATACCCCACACATTTCCCATTATTAATTGGAGACTTCAACTGAAATGTCCACTTGATAGGAAGACAAATCCAACACTCTACACCCCCCCCCGGAAATGAAGACAAAGATTGGAATGCATCGCCACCAAGATGCAATGCACACCAATACCATATCGCATCTTTCACAAGACAAAGGCACTCCAAACTACACCCACACAAGCCTCGTCGATAGCTTCTACATTGCCAACTATTATCTAAACACTGACAATGTCACACAAACATCGACTTACAACTAAACTTTGATCACTTTCCAGTTTCCCTTCAACTTCCCCACAATTTATGGTGAGAAGACCCCCCCCCCCCGACAACACAAATGAACATGAAAAATCAAAAAAACGAAGTGCAACAATCCTTCTATCACTAGCCTCACTACAACAATAAAAGCAAAATACTAAACACCGTCATTCACCTAGGCATAGAATATGCATATTATGCTCCCCCCTTCTCAATCCATGACATGCATAAAATGGACAAACTCCTCATAAAACTCACAAAATCCATTTGTAATCTCCATAACATTATTTAGCCATGCGGGTCAGTTCCATGACCTTAGATTATGTCAATTATATTCCATGGGCCCCTTCGAACAAAGTGAGAATATTCATTCACTATTCGTACATTCATGTTGAACTTGGAAATTTGGGTGGAGTTATACTCCCGACACTATGCGCAGGGATTCATTGTTCATCCCAATAATATTCCCTAAAATTATTTTTCATCCCAATATTATTCTTTGAAATTACTATTCATAGCATCACTATCATTGAAAATACCAACACTATTCATATTGGCACTATTCATTATTCGTATTGGTGTTGGTTTCTTCCTATTTTCTAAGTTTCTTCCTGTGAAGGTAAGATAGTGAAGGCCCATGTCATATGCTAAATATAGAATGGAACACAACCATGCAACTGAACAATGTTATATAAACTCAAAGCGTCCCCACCATCTTCACCCCATTGCCCAAAGAAACATTTGGTGTAGAAGCCTTCTCCCTCCCTATGTACAGTACCCACCATCTTCACCCCATTGCCCAAAGAAACATTTGGTGTAGAAGCCTTCTCCCTCCCTATGTACAGTACCCACCAACAAATTTACGTTCATATTTTTGAACTCCAAGTGCCAGTGAAAAAAAAATGCAACTTTGAAAAATCATATCTTCCAATTCACAACTCCAAACTTCATGAAATTGCCACATGTTTGTTTGGAAACAAGTTAACTACATTCTAGGTGTCATTAGTATGAAAATTTGAGCCATGTGCCTAAGAAAAATTAGATTGCATTAATTGCACTCCAAGTTGTGTTTGTACCTCCTACACCATGAAGACAACATCCATTCTCCTTGAGCCAACACACTTCAAATTTTTGTGAGTTTGAGCTTTGTATATGGATCTCCAACAACCTTTCAACAAAAAACATACTTTGTTCAAGCAATATGGTAGCTTGTGGATACATTGTGTGAGTGTTTTTGGTGAGTAGTTGCAATTCTAGTGGTTTTGTTCCTTGAGCTTGCAACTTTGCACAAATAGTAGAATTGGAAGGATTCATTGCTTCTTTAGGATTTTAGTGGGCATAACATCAACTGGAAGAAAAGAATTCACTCAAATTTGTAAGTGTTGATGCTCCAATTCTCAATTCAAATGGTCTTGGATAGCTTCATGTGATGATATGGTATGGTGATGTTGTCTCGATTAATTCAAATGGTACGGTCATGATATTGAGTTCAAATGTTCTTGATTAAATTCACATGCTCTTGACTTGTTCACAATTGAGTTCGTACGGAAAGGTAGGGACTTTGTTGATGTAGTTTATGAAAGTCACTTGAGTGGCTTCTATTTCCTCCATGATCACCTTGAGACACTTATACTCATGGAAGATGGTGCCCCGGTGCATCGTAGCAAGGAATCAAGTGTTTGGAGGCAAGCGCATGGCATAAGAAAGCTTTTATGGCCCGCAAACTCTCCCGACTTAAACCCTATTGAAAACCTATGGAAGATTGTGAAAGATACTATCCAAAAGGAAGAGCTACCGCAAAACAAAGAAGAATTAGACAACACCATTCAAAGGGCATGGGAAGAGGTGTCTTTAGAGATGATTGAAGTTCTCCTTGTTAGCATGCCTCACCGTATGAAGGCAATAATCAAAGCTAATGGTGGTAGCACTAGATGGTAGATAGTTTGTCAAAAAAAATGATATATTTACATATAAATCTATAAGATTTTTGTAAATGCCTAATATATTAGTAAAGTAGATTTCATTGTCTCTCCAATGCACTTTGCGGTTTGTGATTTGGATCATTTTTGAGCAAATGGTGGCAATTTGAAATTGGAAATATGTGCCTTGTTTTTGCAGAATGACTATTGTGAACGTAAATGCCTAATATATTAGTAAAGTAGATTTCATTATCTCTCCAATGCACTTTGCGGTTTGTGATTTGGATCATTTTTGAGCAAATGGTGGCAATTTGAAATTGGAGATATGTGCCTTGTTTTTGCAGAATGATTATTGTGAACGTAAACTTGTTGGTGGGTATTGTACTCTACAACTCTATGCACTCAACCCACAAAAACATCCCACACCCCTCCCCACCCCCACAAGACTTCACCATAGAAGTACTACTCCTCATCAATGAATACATTAAAACCCTACAATGCCACCATCTGCACACAACTCTGCACATAAACAACCACCACATCCTCCTATCAAACATTTTAGACAACCTTGCCAATGGTTTATAATTTATGTTATATCCTTCAACTAAAATCAAGTTAATATGGATTTGTTATTTGTGGTAGGCATTTTAAGTTGAAGTTGAAGTTGAATACCAATCCAAAGCATCCACTCCTATCGCTTGTGCCTCACGGATTGACAAATCTTTGGAACTTTGTGTTACACCGCGCACCATATGAAAATATGGGACTATCCTAGATAGATAGATAGAAACTCCGGACCTTTTGCAAGGCCGCCATGAATAAAGTGTATGTTCGCAATATTAATGGCCCAGTGCCCACCGGACAAAGGGCCATTGGGGGACTATATGTCGCAACCCTTGCTAGCGCCCCTTAGCTATCTTGGTCGTTTCTCAATTCTAGCAAGGGTCACGAGCACTAACCCTTCGCATTCTGCCATGCGAATGGTTAGCTCCCCATCCGTGGACCCTCATAGTTCATAGGAGGGGGACCAACCCTCCTACACTTGCATTTGGGACTCTCCCCTTAATCGGTAACCAATGGTAAGATGTGGATTTCTATCCATGGAAGTCCAATCTTTAGTCGATCATCGCGTTGCCGGAGCAACACTACAACAACCCGAACCATACTAGGCAACTACAAACCCATGTTGGGCCAATGCCCATGGAGGCCGTGCCGTTTGGCCTTGGGTGGGTTTGGCCGGCCACGTCGCCTCACCCATATAAGCCTCTAGGACTCTAGGCATGGCCCCTACCCCACCGTCAAGAAACCTTTTGTCTCTCTCCTAAGAGTTGGGGCCAAGTAGACATTTTCCTTTAGCTGTTGGGGCTGGAAACCCCCAACAGCTTCAAAACACCATAACTTCCATGTGTGGTCTCTGATTCTAAGAAGCGACCACTCTATCGTCATCTATGCTTCACGTAGATGCCGATGCATTAATCACTTGCCCAATTCGGGCAAGTATTGAGGAAGTTATGCATGTTCAAACCTCAGCAGTCTCATGAGCCACTCCGAGGCCACTACTCTATCAGGGACAACGTCCCACTCAAATTGCCATATCTCCTAGCTCACGCCTTCTTGAGCATTTGAAAATCCGCACATCATAAGCTACGCATAGCTTACGGCCTTACCCTCGTGACTCCTAGTCTCCGTGGGTGGGAGGCGTTCCCAACACCCAGGGCCTTCACCCACACTAGAATCACTTGGGCCCTCTCACCAAAGGCGCCACAGGTCCTAAGTGTCACTTTGGGGTCCCCCTTGTGCCCTTGGTGTTTCGGGCACTCCTCATGGAGAGGTACATGACACTATCCCACTTTGAGGTTTTGCCCATGGTTCATGGAGTGTCATATTACTTTGCACCCAATTGAGGTAGAATCGATGAAGAAGCAAGAAAATCCAATAGAGTTACATGTCGATGATGTAGACATGATAGACTATAGGATGAGTTAGAGGTAGTTGCCAAACCTTCATGGAAGGGTAAACATAAACGTGGCAAGGCTAAAACAATACTTGCCTCACAAACCGTGTTTGTTGCACCTATCTTTAGTCTTCCCAGACCTACTCCAAGTCCATCTTCTCATAATGCATTGAAACCTCCTTCCAGTTCTCGTACTTTGCAATCTAAAAAAGGTCATGAGAAAATTGTACATACCACATCCCCTTATGGGCTAGTACATTTAGTGATGTTGGAGAATAATTCAATATTAACAATGATGGAGAATGGTGTTGATCACAACCCCTTTATGTTGAAAACATTCAAATTTGTGAAAAAGATAAGTCATTTGAAATATGGAAATACTTTTATGTACAAATTATCTTACCTTTCATAGCATTTGGCATTTTCTTGATTTTAATTTTTTGTTTATTGCCCATCTTTCTAGGTGGGAAGTGCATGGAAGAGGAAGGTTTCTTCGGGGGCTTGTGGCTTTGGAGGTTTTGATATGATCATTGCATATTTTGCCTAAAGGTCTACTAGTGCTTGGTGTTTCATCTCCTTGTTATGCAGTCCATGTTTGGAATGATCACAAGAGAAAAAACATGGAAGCTTTGTTTGAATTTGCTTCTACGTATCTCACCGATGAGGGCCCCTTGTTGTTGTTTGTCCCTAAGAAGAAAGATGTTAGGGATAATGTGAGGACTTTTGTAGCTTCTTGTGATTATTTGTTGGGGAAATATTGGTGGGGTTTTAGAGTTGGCATTATGTCCTCCACTTGACATATCTTTGTTGGTACAATGTGACTCTATGCTCTATTCCTTTCTTCATTTTCTTCTTTTCAATCTGTGTCCATTAAACACCCTAAAATGTACACTAAATGGTGATTCATGTTTTTTAGAGTCGTTGTTTTGAAATCATGTTGTTCATTTGCTCAATTCCCAAGTTCAAGTTCGTTTTCCAAAAGAATGGCGCAATGTCCAAGGTGGATGTGGAGGCATTAGACGTCTACTTCGATCTCACATTTGCAAGAACGCTACTCATGAATGGGAAAGTGCCATGGAGAGGTGCTAGGGAGAAGGACTCTGAGTCCATGCAAATTTTGATTGGGGCTTTAACAACTCTTGCATATGTTGTCTTTAATGCTCATGCATCTACATGTGGGTAATTTTAAAGTCTAGAGGTCCTCCTTTCTACTTGAAATTCATTATGGTATTGTTTGTGGCTTGCACAAATTTCTTCACTTGTGGACGTTTGAATGGCACATGCATCTATTTATGCTTGCAAACGTAGTGGCTGACATTTAGTTGCGTACGAAGAGGGCACAACAATGTTTGAAATTGTCCTATCCCCATTGCGCGATGGAGAGTCAAATGTAGTTGTTGGTGGATTTGTTTGCTAGCATGCCTCCACGGGTTCCAACAAAGAGCCTATCAAGAAGCTTGCAAGAAAAAATTCATTGAGTATGTAAGTAACACTTTATCTATGTATTGTGCCAATTTGACCTAAGTAGCTTTGTAAATGCACACTTTAAGTTTGAGCTCGATGATTATATTTTGCATAAAAAGGAAAAGCTTGAGTTCTCCTTCAAGTTCTATGGTTTTGTGTATATATGTGGGGAGGGTTGCTCATATGATAGCAACCACAACGTCACCAACTCGGGGTGATCACACCCCCTTACGTTTTGTAACCATGTGGGATAATGGGGTATTTAATGGGGGAATATTTATGCACCTCTCAATATTTTGTCCCTCCCTATTTGTAGAAAAAAGCTACTTTGACATATTTTTTAGCACCCTGTATTTATTTGTCATTGTATAGAGAGGCTAATTTTTGACACAATATTTTTTTAATAAGTTGTGCAAGTACCAAATAGTGGACGGAGTACTATAGCATTGCAAAACCAACTATGTGAGCAACAAACATTCCATACCATTCAAATTGTCATTCATTTGGTTTCAATTAGTAAAACCAATCCTAAACCATTCAAAGTACCATTCAAAACACAACCAATAGCACTTGGATACTAGTTAAAGGGTTACCAATAAACATGAAGATAACAAAATATACAAGCTGAAATAGACAAGTTGTAAACACGGATAGAACAAAACAAGAAATATAATCAGTTGTGATAAGACATGAAATTTTGCACAACTACCTAATACAAGAAAGCTAAACCAAAGAAAAAATGAACCGTGAAAGCTAAACCCTAAACCAAATACATGCGGAAAACATTGCAAAGGAAGTGGCCACTTTGCATCATCAAATTGCATGAAAGAAATCTTAGAAAATGCTCTAAAAAAATGTGAGCTTGATGATCAAGGACTGAGGTTGTGACAAAACCAAAATCAATCACATGATACAGTTGAGGGTGACGGTGGAGGTTGTCAGGTTTTAAGCATCCAGCAAGGTCCCACATGTTCAGCACCGTTGCAAAACCCAACGGCCATTGAGGAGCGCCAACACATTCCTTTTCCCAAAAAAATCCCACAACATTTTCCTCCATACTAACGCGCTTGATTCAAATTTGGACAGAAACTACACACTTCTTCATCCAAGTAGTCAAACCCATAATTATTCTATTGACCTAGTACACACTTTTAGGGGGATCTTATGTCTATGACCCTATTTTTTTCTACTGATTACTAAAATGAAGGAATTATCCACCACCCTATTTTACATATAATCATGTAGGGGACATATTTCCAATGCTATGGTAGATCTAATGAAAATATAAAATTTACCCTAAACGAATTAAATTGACTTTATTTTTTTTATCTCACGTGATTTTCTAAAATTCCCATAGTCACCTCCCCGAGGTCGCCAATTATGTGTCATAGGTAAAAGCAAATTGCTCGTAACCCTTACGTAGATGACGATGCGGATGAGTGTATTGATCTAGAAGAATAGGCTACACTATTTTATTAACAATTAGTTAGTTGTCAATGCCATCCATGGTTAATTAAATTGGATGTGATTGGGTTTTGATATGGACGGATTTGATTTAAACGAATCGATGGCTTTATTTTAGAATACCACAATTAGTGGACATTAATTAGTGTGGAATTCCATCTATGCCTAAGTAGTGGAGTTTCTTACTTCCACAATGCCTACATGGATTCGCTTCATGTGGTATGTGCTTGCATATGTATAAAGCAACAAATGTTGAATCTATCAGTGATATTTATTTTCAATCCCCTCATGCTAGCCTCGTAAGCTGTTTAATATAGCTTTAGAATTCTTTAGGATTATCGCACTATCTGTGTTGCACTAGTTCATAGACATTTAGATAGCACCCTAAACCATCCACTACATTTTTTTTGGATTGGATAATTTGTGGTTGGAGATGTGACAGTGCTTGAACCACAATTTTTTTTAAATATTATCCCAATTTGTGTACTTGGATTTGTGTGAGTAATTCTTGTTAATCCTAAACATTTGGAGCATTTGTGTACAACATTCTCAATACCTGGCATGTGATCATATTCTTATGTTAAACTCTTACATCAATTAGAAAAAATCTATTCCATGTCCTTGTGCCACTGTCTGGTTGTGGAATTTTAGAGCATAGTTGGGCATTCACTTGGAGAATTGCAATATGTTGAAACTCCCCATTCACATTGTTATGACATAAAGACCATGGTGGTGTGGATTTGGTCACCTTGGGGTTGAGTAAGTTGGTTGGTGGTTGTTGGGGTTTGATGTTTGTGAAGGTTTGGGTTCGAAACCATGTGAGATTTCTTAGGAAACTAGTGTCGCAAGATAGTGCTATCCCTTAACCGAGTCTAAATGGGGGCATCCACCTACTACTTTCATAGTTTTTGGGTTTTTTGGGGGATATTATGCAGAAAAAAATTATGCTAAAATACCATGGATATAGTGTACTAGGGTTTGTATTTTTAAGTATTTTCCCTACCCGACTGCTCATGTGTTGTCGCTCACTGCTCACCTCTCACATGATAGCACTCCCCAACACACACCTGCCCCACTCCCCCCATACTACAAAACTAAAGAACCATCGCTCATCTCCATTCTAATCATAACAAACCAACCAAAACAAACAAAAATACACATATTCATACAATGTCTACCAACAACACTCCTCCAAGATAGCAATGTCTACCCCTTCACCCATTCACAAAAATCCTATCACAAAAATCACCAAAATATGGCACACCACACACCACCACCACCACCACCCCTCACCCACCATCAACACCCCCCAAGCATTACAACCATACATCCACTAAGATATCCACCTAACCAATCTACTACACAAATGGCTCTTTCACACCCCCGGACCAACAAGAAAATGGAAATATTGCAAGTATCGGCATCTTTTAATGGAACACTTCAAGTCCACATAGCTACCAAACTACCCGGATACCCAAACATCCTTATGGCCGAACTCTATGCACTTCTACTAGCAATTGAGTACACACAAAAACACACCACCAACACATTCATATTCACAAAGGTCCTTAACAACATATATGTATTACTTAACCACATCCGACAACCATCCTCACAATACAACCACCCAGATTAGCTCCTAGTAGCACATATTATTGCAGCAATCAAAAATTCTACCCATAACATAGCCATCAGAAAAGTCAAAGCCCGCACAAATATATTTGGGGAATGACGAGGCCGATAAATTTGCCAATCTAGGTGCTGAAAAATGAAGAATCTTGGAAACCCCCTTCCACCACATAGGCCATCCATCCCCCCCCCCCATCCACCCAACATGACGGCTCAATCCAAAACCTCAAAAGATACATTGAAAGAGAATACAAAAGTGCCATTGTCTCACATGCCTCGAATACAATTACCAAATGCCCAAAATGGGCTCCAAAACACATAAATACACCAAAAATGGTCTAATCCCTTTTGGAATGCACCTTGGATTACGGATGCCCAAACAACTCAAGTCCTAAGATTCCACTATGGTAGATACTTAGTAAACTACTGGAAAAATAGGTTCTCAAACAAGACATATATGCAGTGTGCAACCTATGCCCATAAAAACAAAATGACAATTGTCTTCACTTACTCTCATGCTGCACAAATAGACACATAAACAACCTTCACACCAACTGCCACAACAAAGTAGTGCACGCATTAGCCAACACCCTCCTAGCCCACCCCACCACAAAGATGCTTCACATTCATCAATGCATGCAAATTCAAAGAAATGACTCCAAACATCACTATACTATTTTGGCTCCTCCCATGCACATGCTACCTTCCTAGATGTAAATGCCTAATCCAACAAGGTTGGAAAGTCCTAACCCCCATCATCATAACAACCGGCTTTAGAGGCTCCATACACACCACGACAATCAAAAATCTTCAAGACCTTACAATTCCCAATCCTAAAATACACAAACTTATGGAATCATTATCACAAATCATCATCCGATACCTCACACACATCATACTCAACAAAAGGAAACTCAAGAAGAAACAAGCCCTGATTCCACTAGAATAAAACCTCCCCTCCACACATTACACCTTATGATAAATTAGATACTAACCACTAACCATATGTCCACCTATTGAAAATATGCATTAAGACAACTCCAATGCCTATGACCATGCGGTCATGGGTAGTATGTTGGTGAATGGACATCGCACGTCAATGAAAATAAAACATGGATGTTCCTTATATTTCTTCTTTAATAAAGAAACCTTGAAGACCATTTTGGAGTGGCCAACAGATAAGCATTTAGGGGCTAAAGGCCACTTCATACACGAGACTGAAGGCCCGTGACCATTGCAATCTAAGAGCTCTCATTGGTCGAAAGGGCAGAGACCATCCAAGTTTATTTCACACATGAAGGTGAAGGCCTAAAGGCCCAAAGAAGACTTCATGGATGAAAAGTCTACATGGAGTCCTACATGGCGGGCTATGAATAAGGTTTCATGATCTCCCGGAATTTTTGTCAGGCCCACCTCCAAATTCCGAGACACTGTGATTTTTTTAATAAATTTTTCCAACATGACAAATTGCAGGGTAGATTCCAGGACAAACAAACACCACCAAATAATTCTCTTAAAGTGATCGAGTTTAAGACATATTATTATTGAATCAAATCCTCCCCTCTTTTTTCTGCCAACAAAATATGCAATGGTCCTGCAACATGGTCCATTCTCGCTTCACACTATGCTTGAGGGCCCGTGACTACATAAACGGCTTTCCCAACACCCATGGTATGGCCTTTGGATGAGAGTCAAGGGTCCTCACCACTACAAGGTCACGGCTCTTGGCTCATGTGTGAACTTTGAAGTGGCCCTAAGAAGAGGACCAAACAAGGCCCACATACCTTACGAAGCTATGTTACGCTATCCTACGCACCAAAAGCCCTTGGCTGTGGAGTCACATGATTGCCATGAAGCCTGGCATACATGGGACTCCCACGGCTTCAGAACGACTTTATACGTACTGATGTAATTTGACTCATAGGTGTAAGGGATCGTTGGCTTAAGATGATGTGAGAAGTATTCGAACTGATTTCACAAGCTCGGTTTCGCTCTTGACACAAATCAATTTTGCTCTTGACACAAATCGATATATAAGAGTGTAACCTATGCGGAATATGGCAGCACTGGCAACAACAAAAGGAAAGATTCAACGCAAAAAGAAACTTTAATGCTCTTGTGTGAACTACTAACGTGAACTTGAGAGCCCGTTCACTGTACAATGATCACCATCCACTGTGATGCAATGTACATTTAGGTATGTTAGCAACATGTCTTAAGACATCTAGTTTCTTTTATCTTTTGAGTGGATAATTGTGTGCAATTAGGGTTAGGTTTCATGTAGGCCGCTCACCCACCTTATTTTAGTGGAAATATAGATTACATCTGGTGAAATCTACATTCCCATTAGTATGTGGTGGGTAAGCGGCCTACTTTGACACAAAAGCAACAAACAAAATGGAATGTCATGTTATTGGTGTGTGTATGTATGTGTGTGTGTATGTAGAGAGAGAGAGAGAGAGAGAGAGAGGGCCTAATGCCTATTTTCAATACACTTTTGAACTTGTGCTAAATTTTTGAAAATTTTCAAATAATTATTGCAAAATGCTTTCATCCATATGAAGCATTTCTTTGTTCCCAATGATAAGAAGGAGCCTCTGGTCCGAGACGACCCTAAACTATTGGATGATGGTGGAGAGATACCCAACTCTTAAGGAAGAGGTTGGCGGTTCGATTCCTGGCTGTGAAATCTCCTCTCTACTTGACATAAACTTGCCAGGTGGTTAGTTGCCTCTTGTGCTTTGGCGCTGGCCTGTCAGCCTTCTGTCTCATAAAAAAAGAAAGATAAGAAGGAGCCTCACTCCTATGGTAAATAGGAAGTGCTCAAGGTTACAAAATATATGGGTCATGCATTGCCATAGCTCGGTCTTCCAGATTTGGCACAAATTCAATTGAACCTTTATTTCCTCCCAAAATATGTTTGACTTTATGAAGAACATTGTATATGTTTGGCAATGAAGCGCCCAGTCTCAAAGGAAACTACAGTATATATACCGTAGTACCATAGTAGGTTCGTCCTAAAATAATTCTAAAAATAAAAAAACGTAAAAATTAGAAAATTCTGAAGACAAAAAAACGAAAATAGAATAAATTAGTTTTTGAAATATTTTGCTATTTCTAAGCTATTTAGGGTCATTTTTACTTATTTTTCGCTAAAAAACAAAAATTGAGAAATTCAGTTTTTGAGAGGCAAACCTTATTTTTTCAAAAAAATTAAATATTCGTTCGCCAGGTGGCGAACCTGCTATGGTGTTACGGTAGTCACTTTCAGGCCGGGGATTCGTGGCACTCAAGTAAAATCATCCATGCGGATGAAAAAATGCAGGAATCATCTAATGACTATTTTTAGGCAATTTGATTCCGGAAATAGAGTCAAAGGCCCCGAATTAGTCTAGTGATGTCACATTCGAATGAATCGACCCTCAACCCCATAGGGGGGCTTTTTTTTATTGGAGCCACTTCATCCACGATATCTTGGATGGATGTTCCTTAGTGAGTGCCACGAATCCCCAGCCTCACTTTCATTTAGTGAATATGCCACCAATGGAATCTTATGAATAATAAATGTTTAATTACCTCTTGTATCACATTACCCTTCATTGAAATTCTCACATGACGGTTCAATGTGGCGGAGTGACACGTGGTTTAGGTTGAATATTGTTCGTTTTGCATGGGAGTTCCAACAGAAGAGGGGAGTTATGCCCAGTAAGTTCATGGCCCCATGGTGCAAAGCCTATTGTTGAGTATTAATACATAGAGTCCCCTAAAGTTGTGAAGCCATCATTTTCTAACGTGATGGAAAATCATGAAGAATCACACTTGTAGCCCCTCAACATACACCCTAAACTCCGTAATATCAACCTCCATAATGTCACTCACTCTCCTATATCCCGAAACCCTAGGGTCATAGTTCAAATCTCACTCCTTATTGTCACATTTCTCTCCCTTATATCACAAATTTAGTCATTAATGAAAACCACCAAAGAAGTCAACCCACACCCTCACATTGCGCCATGTGTCAATATGTGGAGTGTCACCTTCTTATTCTTATTCTTCTTCTTCATCTTATGCCACATCGCCCGGGAAGGCCAAGTGGAGTGGACCACACTACACCATTGAAATGTTGCACTTTGTGTTATTCCATAGTGTCACATGCTACACTAATTCTATAATATCACGCATCCATGTTAACACTACAAAACTCTGTAATATCACATGCACTTTGGTTGCCACAAGTGTGATACTACGGAGTTTAGAGTGTAGTTTCTATCACTAGTCTTTAGTGCACAAGCTAATTATGGCCATGTCAAAACAACATATCACCTTGGGGGCTACATATGAGTAGATGTTCACATTCTACCTATAATTATAATGTTTTAATGTTTTAATGTTTCAGTGTTTTAGAGTTGAGCATAAAATCAAAGGACTTAATAGTATTTTTTAAAGTGAGAATCTTAAAATAGAAAATTTGTGTGAAATTTATATTTTAATGCTAAAAAATGCAAAGTGCAAGTGACGGAATTCAAACATGCATGTTTTTCCTCCCAATATTTATTCCAACTATGCTATCTTTACATTCTTAAGGGAGATGATGCAAAATTTCACACTTTTATATAATCATAAAGAGCAAGGTGGGAGTGAATTGATGTTCCTCACAATGTTTCCCTCTGGGAAACAACGTGGGAAACATCAAAATCCACTCCCACCTTGTTCTTTATTATTGAGACCCTCTAGGGAACAAAATGGGAACATTGATCTACCATGTACGCCTATCATGATTATGAAACATTTGTGCAATGTAATACTTGAAGACTAAAACATTACTACTATGTAACAGTGAAACACCTAAATACTAAAGCGTTTGGAAATTACAATGGATAAAGTACCCATGCATGGTTCCTAAGCCATCGACTTGTGAATAGCTCGAGATGGCCGTAATTAGCTCATGCATTCAAGACCACTAATGGAAACTATGTTAGGGCATGTAGTCATCACATGTAGCGTGATGGAAAAAATAACGGATTTGGGTTCCTTGAAAAGAGCTAATTGTACTCAAGGTTTCGTCTCCCGATTATTGGATATAGGTCGACCTATGTTGTGAATATGGGTTGGGAGAGAATCTTGCCTTTGAAAAGTTACAGTGATTTCAAAATGGAAATAAATTGTGATGTTTAGTGAAATGTTGTGATATTGATTGCCATACTTGTGAAACAACACCCCACTATCACACATGTACTACACTTATGCAAAAATGCTTAAGTTAACAAAATTAGGTTGTCTACTTTAAGTTGTTCACAAATGACACTTGACATTGGTATGCTCAAGAATATCTTCCCTTTGCATACTAAAATGCGAACACATATACTGTGCTCGATAATATCTTCCCCTTGCATACTAAACGCAAAATTATCATCTCAAGTATGCCAATGTGCTATGCTAAATGCCATAATGTAAATATTTCTTGCAATTAAAAAGTTACTGATGTTGACAAATAGTATCAAAATGGCAATTAGCGGATGCGACACTTTGAGACATGTAGGCATCTAGTTTAGGTCCTTCATAAATAGTGTACATGACACGAAATACCATATATTGTGTAGACTACTTTGGGGTCTTTGGCCATGATGAAGGAGTCAATTATAGCTAAAAGTAGCAATTCCGGACTCTACAACATAAGGGCATGTGCACACGTTGTACACCAAACGCAAACACAAAGGGGTGCTAAATCGGGTACCATTGTTTTAGAGGGGAGTAGTCTCATTATATGTCCTGCATGTTCACTCTATATGAACTTCATAAACTATGGGTCTCATGATCAAAACTAATATCCTACATTACACAAGGGTTTACATAGAAATAGTTGAAGTTAAGATCGTATTTGGTCAAGGATTGTGAGGTATTGATATTTGATTCTTATAGAGCAGTTAAAAGTTGGGCCATTGTAGACCCAAGGTGTTCCAGTCTAAGAGAGCTTTCCGGACCCGTTGGCGTTACAATAGCGGTTGGGCATGACGCACGGGTCTAGCTCCTAGGCTAAACCCGACATTGTCCCGTTGCAGGACCATGTATTAGTAACATGTGAACATGCTCTAAATCAACGTTTTGACCCTCCTCTCCCCAGGTCCACCCTCCCCCTCAAATAGGTGTTGTGAACTTTCACCCGGGGTTAAGAAACCAAACCATGTAAACAAAGAACCTCAACAATGACTAATTTAAAATATTGTCCAATGAATAGGGGAAATAATTGGCAGTAGACAAATTGAGTGGTGTCATCTGACAAGGCACGTATGGCACTCTCAAGGCCTAAACCCTAAAACCCTAAAACCCTAATGAGATGGATTTTGGAACTGGCCCAGCTTAAGCACGGTATTCAAGTCAAATCGACTACATGTGAATGTAATTGCCATGACAGGCCTCCGGCGTCTGCTACTCCATGTATTCAACATGTGTCATTCGATGGCCAAATGTGATTTTTTTGAAATTGTCAAAACATGTAACTTATCAACAGAACATCATCATTCAGTGACATTCTAGCTGACAATACGAGATAGTCATAGTGGTATTCAATTTGCAGGATGACCTCGCACTATCGCCACTTGCCACCTACCACACTGGCACTTGTCCAACTCAGCCCAACTAGCCCCCGTGAGCTACGATGACTCATCGGAAAGTTGATGTTGATAAGGGGCCTTTTCACACCACCGGAATAAGTATTCTATGTGGCAAATAAAGAGCGGCGCTTCATTGGTTCTCGTGGGATATGTAACCATCTATCACGTGGCCAAGGCTAGTATGTAGACAGCCACCTCTTTGAGTTGGGCCCCACCCCTATCACCCTAGGTGAAAACACAAGTGAATCATGTACGTTGTAGCATGTAGATTTTCTTGTTACATGATACGATCCCGGGAATATTATTAGAGGTCTCAAATTAGGCCAAAGACATTACCTTGAGATGAATTAACCATAAACCTATGGAGGTTAGGTTTTTTCTAGAGTCCTTTACTTGATAATAGGTAGTGGTGGAGGCCCAATTCAAAGAGGTGGGCGTCTAGCCCCTGTCCCTATCACATGAGAAGAAAGCAAGGAATTGCCAACGATGAGTCATGCACACTTTATGTAAGTTGGGATCTAGGTTTAGAGTTCTATGTGGCGCATGAGGTATGTGGGTGTTATTTGGTTCCTTTTCATGTTCTCCAACTTCTACCGATTAGATTTACACAACAAAACTTGTGTTGCATTAGCAAATGTACGATGAAACATATGTGAAAACTGGATTGAAAATTGGACATCCTTTGCTTTGGTTATGGCTATCGGAAGTGCATGTTTGTTGATTTCGTAACTGGATACATAGGTCCTCCCAATTGTGTTCATTGATGAGTGTAGAGTAGTTATTAATATTTGAAGACGTAGTTCAATCTCCTTTCAAACATGTGTCTTTATGATGTTTGCTCTTTGATCCTCATTGAACCACATACCAATCAAATCTAGAGGTCCAATTAAGAAAAGTAACTGCATAACACCCGCATACTGGAATTTGCAATGGGAAGAAATGGTGTCCTCCACCCAAAGTTATTCAGAGTGATCCACGCCTTTCATCCAACGTATATTGCATAACGTCGTGTAGTTGACATCATATTGATTTTATAGTTCTTCAATTATTTGTATAATATTTCTTACATAACATTATTCAGATCCATAACAGTGTTTTGTGGGACTGACAATATTTTGTGGAATATTCCTCACATTCAGCCTGAATGATGAAATATTCCGCAGAATACTGTCAGTCCCACAAAACACTGTTATGGATATGAATAGTTTATGTATATATCACCTGAAGAAAATTATGTTAGACATTGGCCTTTGGGTGGACCTAGCCGAGCCACAATTGGCTACGAGTGACAGCAAGTCCGCCAAATGTCCATTTTCTTATACGGAATGCGTTAACATAGCAAGAGACAACCTAGCAATTCCTGGCAATAGTGCTTGGGAGCCCTTGATTTTGGTAACTAGAGAACAATCTTATTGGAGTGTTCTTTTTTCATGCCACAGAAGACTGAGAGCCTGTGACCATTGCACTTCAAGCACTTGAAAAAGGCAGAGCTGGTCCAAGTTCGCTTCACACTACACTTGAGGGACCAACGGAGTATGTGAATGCAAGATGGATGCAAAGTCTACATGGATTCCTACATGGCATCAAATGGATCATGTTTTGTGGTCACTTGGACAATTTCCAAAAACCACCTCTTGGAGGTAGGCCTAACACAAAATTGGGAGACCATGGCACTCCGAACGTTCACAACCATTGATTTGTTCTATTTCATCATGTGTGAGGACCAGTGTTTTTTTTTGGCTACAGACTCGTGGAGGGAACCAACCAAACTTGCTCCCTCCATATTTACACCACTAATCTTTGTTCCCTCCACGAGTCTGTAGCCAGAAAAAAAACACTGGTGAGGACCCACATGAATAGAACTTCATTGAAATAGAATTTGGTTGAGGGCCCGGTCACATCATGTCCGTGGGACGTAGGGTCTCAATATATGACTATATACACTATTTATATGGGCCTCAACAAGGTCAAAAGTCATATTTTATGTGCTTATGAGCTTTAAGCCTTATTTTATACATTGTCTCATGTCAATGAAAATTTCAAAATCAACTTGTACTTGACCTCGGGGGGGGGGGGTCACTCCCTCTTGTGTTATGTAACCACGTGCGTACAAAGGGTATTTTATGGGGGCTATTTGCCTCCTCATTTGGATTTTAGGGAACCCTTTAAGTAGAAAAAAACAACTTCACCAAATATTCAGCACCCTATAGGTAATTATAAAAGAAAACCTAGACTATTTAGACTAGCAGCTTAGGCCAACTTGACAACTAGGTTAGGTTTAGATTGCAAGCATATTTAGGTGTCACAATTATCGATTACAAGAATGAAGCGTTCTCAATTTTCTAACCGATCAGTGATTGGAAATAGGGTATCCTATATCACAAGTATAAGTAAAGAGAATATCCACCTAAAAATTCATAGTAATTTGGTAATTGCAAAAAGAAAATTATGAAAATTATGAAAATCTTTTTGTTTCTATTTCTCACATGGGGATTTTTTTTCTTTTTTCTTTTGATTATGCCTAACTGCATATATGCTAAATTGCTTTAACTAGTTGGGAATGGGTTGGCTACCTTAGGCAGTTGGAATTGCATTGACTTTTGAAATTGAATTAAACATACATATATTCTAGAACGCATACAAAGTGCATTTGACCTCCAAGTAAGCAGGTGCCCTGGGTTTGGTATGTGGCCCTATTGTGGGCAATTCCAACTCCACAAACAACTTGACATTTGGATGCAATTGAGTTGTAATTTGGTTGCAAAAGGTGTATGAGGTGTATATCCATGAGTGGCAAACTTTGAAGCTACACTATTTATCCCAATTAGTGTGTGTAACTATTTGAAGTTACGCAATGCAATAACGTCTTACGTAGGAGTTCAATTTTTACTAACAAAGTTCAATAGGTTGTTCGGACATTTTAGAACATAAATAACTTTGTTTGGTAACATATTACATTCTCATTAAATAGTTATAGCACTGCGTAACTTCGAATAATAACATGGACTATATGGGGTAATCAATGTAGTTCATACCTTCCAAGCGCTATTCCCTACTTGTGCTAATGAAGGTGTTGAATGTGCAATGGGGGTTATTTTTATTTATTTTCCAATGTTTTGTTTTGTTTCGTTTTTGTTTGTCCCCCCCCCCTCCTTAAAGACAATGGCAAACAAAGAACGGATGGTTGTGGTATGTAGTTGGTTTTGGAATTTCTTGATTGGTTTTCATGATAGTTTGAAAGAGGTTGGTTCTATCCTCTCCTCCTTGTTGCCCAAAGATCAATACTATAAGTGGGTGGAAGTTTAATCCACAGCCTTCAAAGGATAGAGTAGAACGGTTGTATTTGTCACGGTGGATTCCCCGGGGAGTGGACCCTTCGTTAACCCTTAAACGTCAAGGGGGGGGGGGGGGTGAGAGGGCCTCTCCCATCAGCCTATGTTTACCCCATTTCAGACTTCCATGTGATTCTTTTAGTGCGATCGGCATATATATTTAGATATGGAATTTTGAGATACACATTTTGGGGAATTTTTTTTGCAATTCCGACATGTTTTGACGCTATCTTATGGTCAAATAGTTTAGGGTCAACGAGGCCCTGATAGGGCCTCTCCAACGTTTAAGGGTTAATCTTAGTGGACTAATGTGAAATCTATGATCCTAGGGGTGAGAGATAGTGTGGAGTGCTAAAGTGTTGTTTTTCCTAGCTCAATCAAGATCCAAGTGGGAACATGACCTCAACTAAATGATGAAATGGTAATTGAGCAAGTCTACATAGGCTATTGTCTTGAGATATTAGGAAGTAGTGGTTGGAAGGACCATAGTCTGGTAGAAAGCGGTGTGCATGTTGAAATCTACACGTGTTCATTGAGGGATTTTTTAAGCTTGCATTTCTGAAGTCTCTCTCTCTCTGTGAGATTCCTATTGAGCAATATGGAAACTTTGATAAAAAATTATAACTTTGTGAAACCTTGTCTTACTGGGTCCGAGATGACCCTAAACTACTGGATGATGGTGGAGAGATACCCAAATCTCAAGGAAGAGGTTGGCAGTTCGACTCCTGGTCGTGAAATCTCCTCTCTACTTGACAGAAACGTGCCAAGTGGTCAACTGCCTCCTGTGCTTTGGCGTTGGCATGTCGGCCTTCTGTCTCAAAAAGGAAAAAAAACTTGATCTTACTGATGAGCAATTAGACTCCTTTCTTTAACAATCCATGAGTGATCCATGGTTACAAGACCATTGTTTGAAATTTTAAGTAATTGATCAGCATCCAAGGTGTTTGTACTAGATTGCCAAAGTTGTATCTCCACCTAGACGCACGATGTGATTGTAATGGAATTGGTTTGGTTGAGAATTCATCATATAACTTTGTGATATCAAACCTATGTGGGATTTTTTTGACTTTTAGTCACCTAAAATAGAGCATCAAACACAACTTATGTTCTGGGTAATCTACGTGTGATTCATCACTGCTAGTCAATTGTCTGAAGTTGGAATAAGATGCCTTGTATCTAGTTTGTATTGGGTGGCATGTGTTTGTAACCGCCCTCTGAGTGGAAGCATAATTGTAGACTGATTTATAAGCCTTTTTGGCTTCCCGGACTTTAAAATCAATTTCATTTCATTAAGAGGCAATTCATTGGTCATTGAATGACTATAGGTTAAGTCAGGATCTCTATGATTGTTATAGGGGAGATTATTTGGCATCGAGAGTTAGTTTTGGGAATGTAACTCTGAGCTATGGTCTCGGATGAGATGAGGTGTCTTGAGTTGGATTAAAATCAGTGAATGTCTTGAGCAAGAATAGGGAGATTCCTAAATTGACTGGAATTGATTAATTTGTAATTTGAGAGGGTGGAAATTGAAACTGATGAGTGATTTGGTTAAAGACCTTACACATATATTAGCAGGTTGAAGGATACATCTAAGGGCTTCTTTACACTAGAGGCGAGAAGCCGTGAGGAGAGAAATTTCAGCCAATGGGAGGCCTAGAAACCGAGAAGACCAAAGAATGTCACTTTACACCCGAAAATTTCAACCCAAGGGACGGAAGGAGGAGAAAATGACATGGACAACACTTTTGTCCTTCGTGTCAGCAAAAGTGCACATTTTTCAAGGCCCCCAAATTTTGCGTTACGCCCACCCTGAGAGGTGGGCCTGGCGCCAATCCGGGAGACCATTTGGCCAAAATTCTCACATCCAATCATTTTTATTTTTTAAGAATATTTTAGAACGGCCACTTAAAAAAATCAGCACTTTATTTTTGTGGCCCCTTCTCAGTTCACAGTGTATCCAAAGGCCATCAAGTTCAAAGGTTGGCTTCTCAACGATGAGCCATGGCCCTTGTGAGGTTTTCTCCATGGCTGCTTGCCTCTAGTGTAAAGAGGGCCTAACCTTCTTTAGACAATTGTCTGCAACATTCAAAGATTCTCTCTTGATTGTTTACCTTGGAATGACAAAGACACAGTTTGCATGAGATCGAGGTGGACCGATGCCTGCTTGAACATGAGAGAAATCTGGAATTAAGGTAGAAATACCATAAACCGTTAAAACAAGGCCATTCGCATTGAAGATCTGGTCTGACAATCATGAGATAATTTTCCAAGATAGACGAGAAGGATTCATGAAGAATGCAAGTTGTTTCATATTTTTCTGCCTTGTACAAAAAGTTCCACAATTTTTCAAAGTGGAAAGTTTGTCCAATCCACTTCCCGTTCACTAGGCTCTCTGCATTCCGATACAAATTATCACCTAAACCCGTTAATCATGAGTACGTTAGATCTTGCCTCCCATTGGCTACACTGCATTGAAGTTGCCGCGCCATTTAAGACATGGCACTTTCCATTATGAGGCGGTCTAGTACACCGCTATTGGGTGGTTAACGCTTTATGGTATTTCTACCTTAATGATAGGCAATGGTCTGATGAGTTCCTTAATAAAGTATCATGTTTTTCAGGCAGTCCCATGGCCATATAATATACAAAGGTTCAATAGTCATGCTCACTATCCCTTGATGTGGATCACATCAATAAGGGCCGCTTCACACTATGGCCGTCCAAGTCGAGAGGCCGTGGGATTGAGTGGCCAAACTTTGTTGAGTCCAAAGAAATGGGCTGAAAATACATAGCCAATAAAATATAGTAAGTGGAGCCTTCGGCTGGGCATAGTGTGAAGCTTTCAAAAGCCAAGCCCAAAGTCCAAACCCAAAGGAGCATCCTACTTTATTATGAAAAAAAACCGACGGCCTCTCGACCATAGTTTGGGTTTTCATTCCTGTCCGACCCAAACTTCCTTCGAGACTCCGTCGCCTTCGTCAAAAAGTAAGCATTTGAAATTGCGACGGCCTTTGGACTTTGGTCTTCGTGTGAAGGATCGAGAGGCCAAACTCTTGGTTTCTTGCAATACGATTGGTGAAAATCGACGGCCTCTCGACTTTCGGCCATAGTGTGAAGCGCCCCTTAGAAACGACAGGAAATATCTATGTAGTGAAGTCATTGAAGACTATATAGTCTTGGGAACACAATATTCAAAATTTTGAGAGAGTGGGATCCTCTCAAAATAATATTGTCCATTTGTCAACCTAAAAGTCATGTTAGGTTGATAAATACTAGATTATATTTCAGATGTGTAGTTTCCATTAAAATGAGAGTATGTTGAGTTGGGAAGTTGACTCATTTAGGTTGAGTCGACCTAAATGAGGACAATATGTTAGTCAATTTAGGTTGAGTCGACCTAAATGAGGACATAATGTTAGTCAATTTAGGTTGAGTCGACCTAAATGAGGAAATATGTTTGTCAATTTAGGTTGAGTCAACCTAAATGAGGACAATATGTTAGTCAATTTAGATTGAGTCGACCTAAATGAGGAAATATGTTTGTCAATTTAGGTTGAGTTGACCTAAATGAGGACAATATGTTAATCAATTTAGGTTGAGTCGACCTAAATGGTCAATTTTAGGCAGCACATCACTCCGCAATTTATGGCGGGAAATCAAATGTTATTTTTTTTCTTGAACTCTACAACTCTCCACTGGTTTTCACTTCATTCTTGGATTAATAATTTGCTTTATGTACTCTCAATTCACTGGAAAACTCTCAAAATTTTGAAAATTGTGTTTGGGGTGGAGGCTGTTGTAGAATTTAAGAGCAATTCTTTTGAGCTTCGGCAGAGAAATTGAACACAAATGAAGAATCACTAAGGTAGAAATACCATAACCCGTTAACCACCCACTAGCGGTGCACTAGACCGCCTCATAATGGTGAAGTGCCATGTCTTAAATGGAGCATGGCTCGGCGGCAACTTCAATGCAGTGTAGCCAATGAGAGGCAAGGTCTAATGTACTCATGATTAACGGGTTTAGGTGATGTTTTGTATCGAAATGCGGAGTACCTATGAACAGGAAGTGGGTTGGACAAACTTTCCACTTTGAAAAATTGTGGAATTTTTTGTACAAGGCAGAAAAATACGAAACAACTTGCATTCTTCATGAATCCTTCTCGTCTATCTTGGAAAATTATCTCATGATTGTCAGACCAGATCTTCAATACGAATCACCTTATTTTCACGGGTTATGGTATTTCTACCTTAGACTGATCACAAACTTTGCCTTTCTTCTCCCGCCCTTCCACAACCATTAGTAAATACTAGGGTAACTTTACAGTCTGTAGGTAGCCATGTGCTGGTAATTAAAAGATAAAATCAGTTAAGGAGAAGTATAGAGGTTAGAAGGAAATTTAGAGTTACGATCTACTTGGTTACCGAGTTAACCTGACTCTTTTCTAAGCACAACTGATGACTATGAAATGAAGTAACGCAAGAACAAAGGCTAAATTAAAGAATTCAAGACTATGGACTTTTAAAATGGACTATGTTTTGGTCGATTGTCATGTGCGGTGGATATTTAAACACTTGCAAGAAGAGTAGAGGTACAAAAATTATTGTTTGACAACATAATTAAAGTATTACCTTATTAAGGAAAATTGAAAACCTTGCAAGGGTAACTACATTGCATTTTCAAGTTACATTGAAAAGGCTACTTAAGACAAGGCTATTGACTACACCACGGCACCTTTGCCTTTGATAAAGAGACAAAAATGAGATGCTTTGTGCAAGAGTATTGACAATGATTATGCCTATGCTTGCGCATTGCACAAGGTCCAAGTTCACTAAACTCACTACCAAACTATTGCCTGGGTAAGTAGTGTGAGATGTGTGACTCTCACAAGAGCATGTACTATTGTTGAGAGATATCAAAATCCCTCATTTTTGAATCATTGTGTGAGTTATCAGTTTAAACCTTACATAGCCTAAAATAAACCCGTGCTTGTCTTAATTTAACTTATATGAGACACCTAGATGATATAAAATCACCTTTTAAGTCTTCCTTGAGTGTTTCCCTAGGTTTTTTCTTATCCAAAATCTATACCACAGAGAGAAACAATACCAATCTCTAGTGCTGATGTGAATGAGGAATGTTTCACCTTGATCATAGTTGTGAGCTCGTATGTAACACCAAAGCGGATTAACTACGATGCTAGACACAACGTCAATGGAGTGAATATGGTATCCTAGCCTACTATCGATATGTGACCTTAAACCGAGCTCTAGGGAACAAATTAGAAATAATGTTCCGTAGGTGGATGACATGTCCCTAGCTCAACTAACCTCACATTAATGCATTTAATAACGTGGAGGGAGAGAGAGAGAGGGGGGGAAGGAGGAGGAGGAGGAGGAAGAGGGGGAAGGAGGAGGGACTAGGGAGCCAACGCGAGAATGAGAGGTGTGGTGGGAGAGAGGAAGGTGGTCATTGAGGCCCATAGGTCTCGGTTCAAGGCACATGAGACCTTGATACAACGTGTTGGATGAGATTAGTTGTTCGTTTAGGATGTCTCTTGACATAGTAAGATCAAAGTCAGTCTACAATTCTCGAACATGTTCATAAAAGATAATTATAGAATGCTCATAAGTTGTATTAGCATCGACGTCAAACTTCTTTAGGTCTATCATAAGATACCCTAGGGAACATCTTTAAAAAATCATATTTAATTCAAAATTAATTTTAAAAATTCCCAAATTTTTGACATAGACAAATATTTCATTTTACCTTGCATGAAAAATTTTAAATCGTTCATTACCATAGAAGAGGTCATTGTGAAAATTCACCAATGTGTAGCTCTCGGTCATAGGCTAGGATACCATAGATAAAATTTCCTTGCAATAATTTGACCAACGTTTGTACCTTCAACTTACATGCCTTGGCTGCCACGAATCCTTGGCCATGAAGTGGTCTTTTGCACTTCAGCCCGATTGAGACACATGACCCACCTCGAGTGACTTTACATAGCTTAAAGCATTGTATACAAATGACACCTTTCATTGAAAGGTCTCAATGCCAAAAGTTGGAGCCTCCCTTTCACATACAATAGTAGTACCTAACCTACCTCACACTAAGTCGTCAACAACTTTCTGTTGTAGGCCGTAGTCTATTTGTCACTCCCTTATTGGGTCTAAGGTGATCTCGGTTCCGTTGCTTATCCACTCTGACATTCGACTGATTTTATTTTTCACAAATTTCGGTGATCCTTTCCCATCATATCTTAGAGCAAGCCCAGTCACCAGTGTTCAAGATTGAAGTCTTCAATGCCCTTCACACGCGATTTGGCCCTTCAAAATATACCTCTTTCAAAGCAGCCCTTCAAAACGCAACCCCAAATTGAAAATGAAGACGTCACTTGAAGTCTTCAATATAATATGCCCACCACAAGAACCAACAAGCATAGGGCATTGTCACTATAAGAAGTGAAGTTAGATGGTTGATTCTTAATTCTTCACATTGTACTAGAAACATGTACCATATAATTCATGCACAAGTTTAATATGAGTTTTGTATTTCATTTCTATATTCTTAAATTGACGTCTTGGATTTGAACGAGCCCTTCAACTGAAGAGTTGAAATTTGAGAGCCCTCAAAATGAAACTCATATGAGGGCTTCAATCTTGAACACTGCCAGTCACTCCTGGATCTGCATCCGGGAACAAAAGTGGTCTCCGTCACAAATGCAGATGCAGACCTAGGCAAAACTGCCACTCATCATGCATTGCCTTCAATACTAGCTCTTGAATTTCTTTTAAAATATCCGGTAATTTTTTTTTGAAGTCATGAACTTCAACCGGTTAATTCTCAAACTCATCTGGTTCTCATGTGATGGGTAAGTTTCTTGAACTTTGAAACCTCATCTGGTTCATCTATAACTAGCTCATACTAGAGAAAAGAAGTAGGTCAAAGGTTAAAATAATTCTTGTCATATATATGCAAGGAGGTTCACCAAGTTGTGTGTACTTTTCATCGTCTCCTCCATATACCGGCATGAGCAAGCGCTTATCCTGTATTGCATGGCAAATGAAAAAGTGCAAATGCAGGATGAGTGGGCTTGCTCTTACTACACTAAATATTGTATTTAGAGCAAACATGCCCATTTCAAATATCCCCCAATCTTACTATATAGAGTCCCCTAAAATCGTGAAGTTCCACACATATAGCCATCAATTTCTAACATGATGGAAAAAATCATGAAGAATCACACATGTAGCCTTCACATTGGGCGTGATGGGAAAAGCAAGTTAAGGTTGAGGCATCTATAATCGATCAAATAAGAGATTTTTGCATCTGTTTAGGAGGAGTAATGGAGAGGACTTATTTTTCTTACGAAGAGGAACAAATTCTAAGGAGAATGAAAAAATAAATTTCTCTTTCATGAATATGAAAATTGCTACAATTTTCAAAGCGGTAAAGCTACGGTTACACACAGTCAATCTATAGGTTAACCCATAATCGCTCATCTAAATGCTAATGCTTGAATATGACAATTGCCAAAACTCTTATGAGGGTAATCAATCACAAGTTGCTATCACATATACCTTAACTCCATTAGCCTAAAATATAGATCTCATCCATGTCGGCATTACATGACCCTAGTGAGCGGTTGAATGGACCTTGTAAACTATGGATGCCTTGATGTTAAAAGGGTAGAGATTTGGGTTTCTTGAAAAGGGCACTAATTGTACTCAAGTTTTCGTCTCCCAATTATCCGAAATAGGTTGACCTATGCTATGAATATGGGTTGGGAGAAAATCTTGCCTTTGAAACTTTACAATAGTTTCAAAACTTGAAAAATAAATTATGACTTTTTGTTGTTGTTGTTAAATGTTGTGATATCAATTTCGAAACCTATGAAAAATCACCCCAATATCACACATGTACTACACTTATGTGAAATTGCTTAAGGCATCGAAAATAGGTCTGTCTACTCTAGTGTCACTGATTCTATTTTTCTTGTTCAATATTAATTGTAAACCACCCACGTAGTGTCACCAACACTAAATGTAATCCTAACATTATTTGTCATTCCTTGAAAAGAAACTAATTGGGCATTATAGAGTTACAATGTTGTAAATACTTTCACTTACTAAGTGATTCTTCATCTGAATTTTAATCATCCATCTCAATATCCATTACAAGAATGATAGGATGCAAAATATATTAAACTTTGTTTCAATAATTGGCATGGATTTCATCTAATTTTCAATCATCCATGATAGTATTTGTAAAATTATTCACAAGAAGTGTCATTAAAAAAGTTATCTCAGTGACGTAAAATATCATATGTCACTACGTGACTATATTTAGTGTTGTTTGATCCAGAGGGAAACTAAGACATCAACAATGAGCACTAAGCACTGAGGGGTAACATATGAGTGGTGAGTGTTATTTTGTGAGCGGTGAGCTTAAAACAATGAAATCCTCATTGTTATAGGGTTTACAATGTAAATTATACACTTGTTTTGACAATTATGTTATAAGATGTGAACATTGTAGATACCATATCCCAACCCCATAAATAAAAGTGCATGAGCTTAATTTTACAAAAACAAAAACTTTTCATGGGCACAAAATTTTTTTTGCTTACACACAATGACAATCATCGAACCCTTCCAACAACAAATCCAACAACACAAACTCCATCCAAAAACAAGTTGCAAATCCTAGTCAACGATGAGGTGTTCCACGATTCCCTACAAACCCTGGGCATACTCGGCATGACCAACATCTAGCAAGACATAATAAACCTAGCAAGAAGACAAACCAAACATAGTAGTATTACGTCTCAAGTTTTCACACAAACCAGAGGATATTATATCTAGAACATTGTATTTATCCATTTCTATTCAATATTCAATGCTAACTTAGACTTACCAATTTCCCTGCTACTCATCTTTTCAACCACCCTATCATAATTATACCTACATATGTCATATTTCGTCAGCCCTTTCTTAGAACTAAGAATTTTGTAAGTTTTAGCTCTAAGAAATAAGAATAACCCTACCTATTTTTCCAAGTGATTTCTCATACTAGAATCACCTAGCATGAGTTGTTTGTTGTTGAGTTCCACCTTGGGTGAAATATAAAAGGTGTTTCGAGTAGAGCTGTGAGCCAAATTTTTGGTCATTTAGTGAAACTATGGGCAAATAGTGAAAACTTGGATGAAAAAGCATCCAAATAGATGAACATAGTTGAACCATAGGCTAGGAAGTTAGTTATAACCATTGGCATGGGCTTAGGTGCCCTAAGTTGGTTACTGTAACCATCGTCCTCTTCCCCGCCGAGCTAAGAGGGCTGGCGAGGGGGAAGAAGTCAGACATTTCGTGAATATTGTTGAGCGCAAAGTGAAACTATAGACTTGTCTCCCTCATTCTAGAGTTGTGTGAGGTTTTTCATTGTTAAACTATCTTCTAAGTAAAGCTCTGTGATCACCGCAGTGATTGCGGGACACAAGTTGCTGTGGAAGCTGATTGTTGTTTTTGATTTTGAATATACTGTATGGTCGAAGGAAGTTGAACTATTTTCTGTTGTCGCAAAGTTATGTGGATTGTGGAAGGACTGATCATTGTTGAAGTGTCAGCGTCTGTGCGAGATGTTTGTGAGTGTAGTCGAGTAAGTCAGAGTGAGAATCTGAAGGGTAATGTGAGAATTGAGAAGATTATTGCCTATTGTTGAAATTGTAAGTGATAGAGTTTGAGATTACGGAAGGAACTGAGTAAATCAAAATTCCGAGAACGAGTGTTTGAGAGTTGAGAGGGAATGAAACCAATATGAGTAGAGAATTGAATAATCTGTGAGAAGATGAGAGATACTGGAAGTGTGAGGAAGAAGTCATAAGTGAGAGAGTGAGAGCCGAATGTTCGAGTGAAAACTATTGTCTGTGTCGAGGCCTCAGTAGAGTGAGAGCGGGCTCTTGAATATAGTTGAGCGGAAGGGAATTGAGAATCCGGCGCATGAAGAGTGTCGCAGAAGAAAACTATTGTCCGAGTGAGAGGTTTCCTTAGTTCGAGAGACAAGAGTTACAGGATAAGCACGTCAATAAGGAGAATTTAAGTTGAACTATGAGCAGAAAGCCTAATTGAGACTAGAGCGTATGTAAGACCTTTGGCCGAAGAAGGTGAGGGTTGAGAGAGAAGGAGAATGTAGTAGAACTATTTTCTGTCAGCGCTTTGAGAGGAGCGATCCTGAGCGACAGAGGGTAGAGAAGTAGAACTATCGTCTAAGTGAGAGACTTCTACAATCTGAGAAATAGAAATGGAATATCGAGAATCTTACAAGTGAGGAATTGAGTCAAACTATGTGCATTGAGTGCTAATGTGTTAACCTAAAGCAAAGGGAGAGGAGGAGTGAAACAATTGCCTGAGGAGAGGTAGGACAACCCAAGAATAGAGTTCTGTGTCGATTCGAACTACCTTGTGAGCGAACCCTGAGAGAGGGAGTCAGAAGGCCGAGAGTTTAACTATTGGCGATTGTTTAGGTCTGCGATAGGCTGTGAAGAGCCGTGAGGCCAAGTGTCAGCCCATGAGTGAGAACTATGGACTATTGTTAAAGACCTATGAGAGGCAGTGAGGAAGAAGAAAGAGCATATTGTTCAGCCATATAAGATTATTGTTAAAATCAACATGTTAGGCTGATAGAAATTAAGTGTATCAAGTTAGTTAAATGAGAGAATCCCTAATCAACTGAAGTGATGAGAAATCACTTCTGATCGGTTGATTAATGAGAAAATGAGAGATTAAATTGATTAAGTATATTGAAATTAGGATAAACTTTGGATTATCAATGTGATTTAGGCATAAGTTATCCTAGAGTTAAATGGAGTTTTATATTGAGAGGTAGTCTAGAGACTAGATCTTTGAGTATGAAGTGCAAGTTAACCCGATCAACTATTGTCTTGTGTGTTACCCTGGTTGTTGTTGTTGCAGGTTGTGCAGGGCCACTAAGACTATAGCTTGACTTTGCCGATTGTTGTTAGTTGCATAAGTTGTGAGTAATGATTAAATCTTGGAATTAATAAATGAACAATTTGTCTTGCATTGAAATTAACATTGACCAATTAATGAAGGAGTTGTTGTGATTTGAAGATGCATTGGCCAATGGTTACCAAAGACAATTGTGATACACAAAGACTATTGTTCTCGAAAGACTATTGTTATACAATCTCATGACGAGATGGTTACTACTGTGACAGACACACGTACCCCACTGAAAGAAATACAGTGAGAGGAAACCTTGTGAGAAAGGAGAGTAAAGGATGGATAAGAGATGTTTTAGAGTGAAGATAGCATACCTATTGTCTGATTAATGAACTATAATGTGACAGATGCCTGTAATAGACACTAGTTAAGCCTTCCTTGAGAGTCTGTACCCTGGGTTTTCGTTTGTTCAGTCATAGCAAAAAACTAACTACAAGAGCCATTTCCTTTTTTGCCTAGAGATATAAAGCACATATTGGCCCCATATTGGTGAATTTAGGGTAGGTGTATTATAGGATATTGAAAATCAAAACATGGTAGGGCTTATCATACATTGAGGGTCCATTCACGATTGGGGTACTACTTTTGGGACAAAGGAATTAAGGACTATGTCGCATTGGATCTCGACATTTATTATGATTTACTATTATTTAATAATAAATTTCAAATAGATAAGTAAATAGGTCATAGGATTTATCAAGAAAGATATTAATTATTTTTAGATTATTACTAATCCTTTGTGAAATGAGTAGATAGGTCATAGGACTTGTAGTGAGGTCATAGGACTTGTTTGGGCCACATTGATGGCAATTTCATTATTGAAGTGTACTGTACATCGGAGGTGAATTATTTCCTATTTTGCGTCCTAGTACCTTTGTGTAAGTGTCTTGTGTCCATACATATATTTTCTTATGTCCAATTCTAATTCTAAACGTTCCTTTTTCATGTAGCCATGTTATTGTGTAATGTTGGCCATGTTTGGTGTCATATGTAAAGCTATACAATTGGTATGCAATACATTTTTAGTTCTATTGCTACACAATTGAACGATAAGTGTGAGGAAGAAACTTGGGATCATTTCAATTATTTTTTGTTGTCCTTTTCATTCCTTAATCCTAAGGTCAATAGTTCTGACAACAACCATAAATGTCCGTTAAGGAATCAAAATGATATCTTAGATAACCCTATTCCTTGTAAATTAACTTTGTCAGTGTACTCATTATGGAATATTAAATGTAGGTATGATCCAAAATATACTCCACAATATACTCCACAATACAAATCTAAACACACCAATTATGTAAAGTTGTCTGCTTTAGTCCTTTAACTGTTAGACACTCATTCTTGGTACGCCAATCATGAATGCCCCCTTGAAACAATAACAATGATGGCTTCTTATTATGGGTATGGAATGGCTATGACACCAACGACATACTACTTCTATGATTCTTGTGTTGTCCAATGTATTATATATGATTACCACAAGATTACATGAGGGCTTCCCAACCTATTGATGTAGTGTCAAGGCATGTGTTAGGAGGGCATGTCTGATATGGGTCTTGTCTAAATTGGTAGGTTAATGGAATAGGCACATACATTCATGATCATCCGTTGGAACAATGGCTTCACCCTCATTGTTAGTCACCATGTTTATTGGCCATGTAGTCAGAACACGTGGCCAATCAAAAGCATACTTTCTTGTTCTCCTTGATACCAGCACATGGTGGGTTTTATACCGTAATCCCTCTTCATTCCAGTGTATGTCAGTGTTGTAATTTTAGTCATTATCCCCAATGACTATCTGGTCCATTCTCGTTTGGGTTTGCATTTGTATTCTAGGTTCTTCCAAATTGGAAGCTCTTTGAGTGCACACATTGATAAGCCACGACAACAACTTCTTAACACACACACTATGGGAACTAAAAATTGGAATCTAAATCTCACATCGTTTTACAAATATTCTTTACAAATAATTCAAGGATAGTTTTTGAACGTTTCATAAAACCTTTATATATGTCAAAGAAGTCCTAACTATTTGACTTGGTGCCAACACTATAGTTACAATTTTTTTTGGACACATGAAAATTGGTTCAAAATTTATTAATTTTTCTAAATTCTTCAAAAATAACTCTCATAGCATTTCAAGGGTTTTCCAGGGCTTTCAAAAGTGCCCAAATCAAGGATAATTGAAAGTTATTGTCGCAGATCCAAAACTACAATTTTCAATATTTTGGACACATGAAAGTTGGTTCCAAATTGTATTTTATTTTCTATATTATTCAAAAATGACCCTTGCAATGCTTATGGGGTTTCCCAAGGCTTTGAAAGAATGCCCAAATCCTTGAAAATTGCCCTCTTGCATCCGAGACCACAATTTCCAATATTTCAGGCCTCGGACAGCTAACTAAGTGGGCAGCTATTTAGCTAGCTAAAAGCTCCAACTAGCTAAAGCTACGCAGGAATTCAATGCCTCAAAAGAACAACTAGCTAAAACTAAGTGCCATAATCTGGGCGAGGATAGTTAGCTAGTTGAAGTTAGCTAATAGCTAGCTGGAATCTGAATGTAATCTCGGTGGAATGAATGATGTCATTGCACCCAAATAATCATCTCCCAAACCCAAACTCATTGCAGCAATGATGTTTTTGAAACTAAACATGAGCTAATTCCTAATAATTCAGCAGATGTCGCTGAATCTCCAATTTGGAACACCTTGATTCCACCTCGTCCTGAATTGCCAGATGACATTGATGATTATGATAATAATGAAAATGAAGAAGAAGAAGAGGATGATGATGATGATGAAGAATATGATGATAATGACGATGATGACGAAGATGATGATCTATCACCAATGCCAGTCGAAAGTGAGGAAGCTGACTTTACATGTTGATTTTAAGCCTTTCAATCTCCCTGTGCAACAACATGAAAATACAAAGCCAACCAAGAGCAATACAATGAAATATTGTTTGGTTTCGTTTGAATGGATTTCTCTTTGGTTTAGAATGAATATGCATGTCACACAAATTTTTAGCTAGTCAAAGCTGAGTGAAAATGAGAGTTCCGGAAAAGTTAGCTAGCTAAAGCTAAGTAAGAATCTTAGGTTCAATATACCTAGCTAGCTAAAGCTAAGTGACAAATAGGGGCCCAGAAAATTTAGCTAGGTGATGCTAGTTGGCCAGCTATCCAAGGTCTGTAATATTTCAACACGTGAAAATTAGTTTGGATTTTTTATTTATTTTTTAAAAATTCTGCAAAAAATGACTCTTGCAGTGTTTCCAAGGTTTTTGTAAGGCTTTGCAAAATGCCCCAAAAACTGAAAATTATCGTCTTCAATACGAGACTACACTTTTCAATATTTTGGAAATATGAAAGTTGGTTCCAAATTGTGTATTGATGTCCTATATTCTTCAAAAATGACTCTTGTAGAGCTGCCGAGGGTTTCCCAAGGTTTTGGAAAAATGCCCAAAACTTTGAAAATTGTCCTCTTAGATCCGACACCACAATTTATAGTATTTTGGACATAAGGAAGATGGTTAAAAATTTATTCTATTTTATTTCTAAATTCTTCAAAAATAAATTTTGTTGAATTTAGAAGGATTTTCCAAGACTTAGAAAAAATTCCCCCAAAATTAAAGGCATCAACTCGAATCCAAGACCACAATTTTCAATATCTTGCATACATGAAAGTTAGTTTATAATTTTACATTAGTTTTCTAAATTTTTCAAGTATGACACTTGCAACTTCCAAGGGTTTCCCAGGGCTTTGAAAAAAGGCCCAAATATTTGAAAATTGTCCTCCAAAACCCAAGACCACAATTTTTCATATTTTGGATACATGAAGGTTGGTTCAAATTTTTTTGTTTTTAAGAATTCTTCAAAATTGATTCACAACTTTTCCAAGGGTTTTCCAAGGTTTGGAAAAATGCCCCAAAAACTCAAAGTTATCCTTTGCATAAAAGACGACACTTTTCAATATTTGGACACATGAAAGTTGGTTGAAAATTTTACGTTATTTTTGCTAAATTCTTCAAAAATGATGCTCGCAGCACTTCTGAGGGTTTTCATAGGCTTCGGGAAATGCCCAAATCTTTGAATATTGTGGTCTCGGACTCAATACTACAATTTTTATTATTTTGGACACGTGAAAGTTGGTTTTAAAATGTTACTATTTTTCTTCTAAATTCTTGAAAATTGACTCTCGCAACGTTTCCTAAGGTTTTCCAAGGCTTTGAAAAAATGCCCAAAATCTAAAAGTTATCATTTCGAATCCATGACTATAGTTTTGAAATTTTTTAACACTCCGAATTTTAGTTTATTTTTTTTATTCAAAATTTAATGGACCTCACACGCGAAACATGAGCCTCTTGTTGTGTGGGGCCGGGGCATGGATTGGTGATCAACCTTTCCAACCTCGATATTTGAATTTTTCTAGGCACCTAGAATTGGCATCTATGAGGCTTCAAAGTCTCACTACGTGTTGGAAATATAAGATTGTGATGGATTTTGAAATAATTGATAGCAAAGAAAAGATAATTAATGTTAGTTTAGTGTTTATCAATGACAATATCAATAGGATGTTTGGTATTATTATCTTAATCAAGTAGATTTATCATCTATCAGTTAGTTTGAGTTGTAAGTAGATAAATATTATTAGTAGGTGCGATCTTAAAACCAATCTCGTGTTTGTAAACATGGTGGTTGGTTGGAAAGCCAATTGGAGATGTATAACGAGGCGAAGACCTTACAAAGCAAATATGGCACGTGAGAGGATAATAGAGGTCATGTGAATGGTGACATTTGATTGGCTGGTCTAATATGGCTTTATCAACTCTACCTTTGGTTCTCCACCTCGAACTTTTTCCTTATTATTGGCCATTTCCTTAAGTTCTCTATCTCTCTCTTTAATTTTTCCTCTCTAAGTTGTTGCCCTGTTTTTTTTTCTAGTGCGGTATTTAGAGACATTAATTTTTAGTTTAGAAACATTGTGAGCATGGTCGCCTTGATGTAAGATTTTCAAAAAGCTAAGGCTCGCCCAATTTGGAGTTGGTGTATGGAGGCTATGCATGTTTGGATGAAGGGTTGTCAGTTGCCATCAGGGATTACACGTCACGTCGCGTCACGTCCTGTGACAGCGACGTGACGGCAGACCTGAAAACGTCACGTCCGTTTGGGGGGGTAAAACAGTTTACCCTGTCGTCACACAGGGTAAACTGTCGTCAACAGTGTCGACTGCTAGTGGGCAGTCGACGAGTTACAGCGACTGCTACTAGGCAGTCGACACACTGAATCGACTGCTAAAGGGCAGTCGTATAGGTGTGTCGACTGCTGACGGCAGTCGAATTTCCATGTCGACTGCTCAAGAGCAGTCGACTACCATAACTAGTCGACTGCTAATAGCAGTCGACTTGGCTTGTCGACGGCTCTTGGGCAGTCGACATGGAAATTCGACTGCTATTAGCAGTCGACGACAGGCGGGCGACTGCTTGTGAGCAGTCGTCTGCCCTTCAAGTCGACTGCTATTAGCAGTCGACTTGGACAGTCGACTGCCCAACTGCAGTCGACAACCCTCGTCGACTGCTAATAGCAGTCGACAAAGTGCGGACGACTGCTGGTGGGCAGTCGCACCCCTTCGTCGACTGCTATTAGCAGTCGACTGCCCAACTGCAGTCGACAACCCAAGTCGACTGCTAATAGCAGTCGACAAAGTGCGGACGACTGCTGGTGGGCAGTCGCACCCCTTCGTCGACTGCTATTAGCAGTTGACGAAGAAGGGCAGACGACTGCTGGTGGGCAGTCGCACCCCTTCGTCGACTGCTAATAGCAGTCGACGAAGGGATGCGACTGCTTACAAGCAGTCGTCTGCCCTTCAAGTCGACTGCTATTAGCAGTCGACGAAGACAGTCGACTGCCCAACTGCAGTCGACAACCCAAGTCGACTGCTAATAGCAGTCGACAAAGTGCGGACGACTGCTGGTGAGCAGTCGCACCCTATGGTCGACTGCTATCAGCAGTCGACTTGAATGGGTTGCGACTGCTCGTGAGCAGTCGCACCACATGGTCGACTGCTAATAGCAGTCGACGAAGGGGTGCGACTGCTCACCAGCAGTCGCGTAGAGACACCCATGGGCACGTGGCGTCCACGGGTTGGTCCAGGGGGCGTCTAATCGAAAGGACGCCTCCTTGGGGTATATATGGACCCCACTTCCCTCATTCCCTCACTCCCACCTCCCTCCATTTGGGCCTAGGTTGTTAATCAGCCCTTGCCATTTGGAGATAGAGGTGAGCTGGAGGGCTACAGGTGGACATACGTACTGAAATACGTATACGGTGCATACGATATACTGTTATTGCCTAACGTGTGTATTGCAACCCACCTACATACGGTCTACATTGTACCCCATTGCGGTTAGTTTGAACCATACCGGAAATTGTTATATGTGAACACTTATTTTGAAAGTGGTTTAAATCTAATTATGTAGTTTGAACTTTGAACGGCCTTAATTTGGTTTTAGTGGATTGGGAAAAAAATTGTGGGTGGTGGCGCTTATTTTGGAAGTGCTACCATATTAGGTTTAATTTATAGTAGGCATACAAAGCTAGGGGTTAGGGGCAACGATGGCAGACGAAGATAACTTGCCGCCGGAACCTCCACGTGGCGGGGATTTGGATCCGGGGGGGACTCCGCAAGCGAGACCGGGGTCGGCAGGCGCTAGAAGACGCGGCAATGCGCCGAGGGGCAGGCCGCAACCAATCAATTTGGAGGTGGCGCGGGACCCGAACATTCTCGCCAATCCCGGCTGGCAAAATGAGAGGGGCATGTGGTTGTATAGCACGGTCCGAAGGTACGTAGAGTGGACCCATTTGACGAGGATGTTCGTTCCTAGCGCGAATGCTGAACGGATGTCTAAACAACGCTATGGCATATGGAGGGAGGTGAGCCATCAAATATTTGGAGAACGGTGCAAGGAGGTGTGGGATTTCTTGTGGGGTGCACCGAGGGAATTTGATCGCGGGCATATGCTAATGTAGTTATGCCAAATGGTCTACGCGGAGGTAATTTTGGGAGTGGATATCGACTGGTCCACCATACCCCGCACGAGCCCGGACTTGAGGCAGGCACGCCGGGTCACGGTCATACCAAGTGCCGTGCTAGGACGGAACGCTGGCCGTCCGATTCCATTGGCATGGCAAACTCCAATGAATCCTTTGAGGGTCCGATCTTATTTTGATTTCCTTGTGGGACCAGATCATCAAATTGTGGGGACTCCACCGGCCGCCGAGTCAAACATGGACGAGCACAACATTGTCATAGGGTTGCCGGTTGAACCACCTAGCCGGCGACAAAGGGTCCACGTGACACCGCCACATGGTTCCCGGTTGGTTTGTCCTCCATCTTCGCCCGTTGATGTGGAGATGGCATCGGCGGTGCCATCCCCACCACTGGTAGTTGCCGACAACGACGTTGTGGAGGCGTTGAGGGCGGAGTTGGCAAAATGCAAATCTGACCACGAACGGGAATTGGAGATGGTCCGACGTGCACACGCCGAGGAGGTCCAAGGGTTGAAGGCCGAGATTGCACGTTTGACCGACCTTGAACTTGCGAGGGCTGATGCGCCACAACTGCCGCAAGCAATGTCTGGTAGTGATGGACAAGGGCGGGAGCCGTCGCCCACAACAAACTTGGAGGCAATGAGGGTTGATTACGACCGGGTCATTAGGAGGAACCGGTTGTTGGAGGACAACTACATGGGCATGGTCACAGCCACTATCATGTTCGCCACGCGTGAGAGGGCATTGATGGACGAGCTGACACACTATAGGGACCACGGCGAACAGTGGCCCGAACGACGGCTTCTTTTTACCTCGTGGCCGCCATTGGATTTCATGTATCCTGAGAACCTCCCGGTCGATGACGACCATTACCCCAGTATTGCGTGGACCAAGAGGCCCGAGGATGAATTCCAATGGGATACCGCAGTATCATCCCGCATCGTGATACCCCCGGCCAGACCAGCCTTGTTGTGGCCATGCGTCCCCGATTGGATCAAGGACGGGAGCATGTGCCCCATTTGTTCCAATCCTTGGGGACCCGAAGGCGCATGGATCGTTGGGTCGTGCGGTCACATGGTCCACCCGAATTGTTTGTTGCCACACATGTTGCAAACACGCCGTTGTCCTACGTGCCAAGCCCCTCTGCATCGAAGGTTGTACGAGCAATTCGGAGTGCAATGGGGAATGCCTCCCGATTTTGAATACACAATAATCCATGGTGTGCCGCCCGCAGAATACGGCGATCCTCCTGCTTATAGCTAGCGTGCACGGAGGTATTTGAAGGACCTGCGAGGCTACCCGACAAACTTCACGCCTGAAATGTACACAAGGGTTGCTCATGAGTTTTACCCCGGCTCCTCTCCTCAGGCCGTAGGTTTGAGGGCATTTTTGTACCGTGTTGTGGGTGGGCATGCCGGAGAGACGGGTGAATACGTCCCAGGTCCTCACCCCCACGGATACGTGTATGACTCCAACGGCAATGTGACAGTGGGGGTATTACCACGGGAACCGGTCCCGGGCGAGGAAACAACTTGGGATGTGGAACACGTGTTGGACACAACAAGTTTTGAGGCCGATCTGGAGAGGCAGGAGGCCGTTACACAAGAGGGTAGCTTCAATGAGGTGGACGTCCAAATCCGGATGAATGAGTGGAAATACGTCAACGGCCTTTTGGACATCCGTGACGGGGCCTCTAGCCCCACCATGCAAGACGTCCTGCGCCATCCGAATGCCGCGAGGGGGTTGCACATTGGAGACCGCGCGCGCGCTCGTGCACAAGCTGACCGGGAGACTGCGGCGCAAGAACTATGGGCCATCACCGAGAGCAGGCGTGAGGCGAGGCGCCGGACACTACGGCCACCAAATCTGAACGGTGCAAGCTCAAGCCGTGGACCCCCCATTGCATTGGATAGTGATTCGGAGCCGGATTAGGAATGTTGGCTAGTGTTTGTGAGATAGGCGTTGGACTAGGAGGCATTATTTGATACTCAATTGTACACAATGCGGGAAAAACCATGATTTTGGAAATGTTTATAAGTGAATTATTGTTCACTATCAATTTTGGGAGTAATGTACAAATGTCGCACAATGATCATTTCTTATGTTTGCCCACACAATCGGTTGCCACAAACATCCAATTAAACCATGGACTTTGCATCTACATGCATTTGCACTTGAATCAAACACGTATCGATGCAAATAACTGTGACAATGATTTCATGTGGCATGATTATAAGTTCACACCAAGCGGAAAACATCACCGCAATATTGCTGGGAATTCATATATTGCGCATTTCCAACTTACCAACATACGTAAGTATACGTGCAAGTACAAACTTGATACTACGCTCTCACCATATTCGTGGGCAAATCTTACATTGACGACCTAAGTGTGTACTCTCTATACACCCGGTATTCCTTTTGGTGCGCGGTGCACCGGTTGAACCCCCAATGAATTGCGTCATGCACCGAGTGTTTTATGGTTTGGTAGAACCTCCACAAGGTCCCATAGTTTTTTCGAAAATACAATTGATTTTTCCCCTTCGTGAGAACGTCGCTAAGGTCCTGAAACAAGTGCCATGGGAAAAGTTTTTCCTTGTAACCGATGCGGCATGCGGGCCTTTCTTGGGCGTCCAAGTATCCGCGGTGGTGACGATCAACTTGTCTCCTAGGCAGTCGAACCCAATAGAATTCAGTGAACCCTTGAATCGGACGTAAAACACTGCGCAAATCGTCCTCATTTCGAGTGTTCTCTGCAACCACCTCGGGTGTAAATTCGTCCGGTTCGTCCGGCAAGCCCCATGCGTGTCGGGGATTGTAATACATACTTCTTGACGAACCACCCGCATCCCGTATCTTGCCACTCCCAGCCATCGCAATCCTATGGATTGCCCACACCGTAGTTGATCTTGGGCAATGTACGCGACGCATACAAGGTCCTCAAAATCACTACGAGGCAAGGTGGCCTCATGGTGGGTAGCACACTTGATTTTATAGGGATATCGCAGTGTGGGCCCTCGGGTGGCATCCAATGATTTGGCAGGTTGGGTTACGGGTGTGTCTAATTAGTTGTCTAAATTAAGCTGCAAGGCAGTCGACTGCTGTGTAGCAGTCGACCATCCACAGTCGACTGCCTTGTAGCAGTCGATTTGCATAGTCGACTGCTGCACATCAGTCAACTGTGGATGGTCGACTGCTACACAGCAGTCGACTATGCAAATCGACTGCTTCATAGCAGTCGACTATGTAAATCGACTGCTGGGCAGCAGTCGATTGATAAATGCCCAGCAGTCGACTGTGGCTGGTCGACTGCTACACAACAGTCGACTGATAAAATCGACTGCTTCCTAGCAGTCGACTAAGATGGTCGACTGCTGGAAGGCAGTCATTCATCCACAGTCGACTGCCTTCCAGCAGTCGATTTTATCAGTCGACTGCTGTGTAGCAGTCGACCATCCACAGTCGGCTGCTGCCCAGCAGTCGAATATGCGAATCGACTGGGGCCCAGCAGTCGAATATGGCAATCGACTGCTGCCCAGTAGTCGAAATTAGGCGTTAGGGTTTGGGAAGAGCGTTAGCTTAGTCAAATCATGCATTAAATGCATACAATCATGACAAAGGATGCATATATATAGCAATCCAACCTCCCATTTCCCTCATTCCCAAGTTCTCCATTGGCCATAGCCTGTTTTAGCAAGCTTTGCAAACGGAGAACAAAGGGAGAAGGAGCGGAGAAGCTGCTATTTCAGGGTTGTGCCAAACATGGCACCGTCGACCATTTTACCCGGATTGACCGCGGAAATTGTGGGGGAGCACATATTGCCGAAGGTCCTAGAGCCTATTTTGGAGCCATATCACCGAGGAGAGTATGGGCGGGGGTGTGAAGTGAGGGCGAATTTTTTAACTCTCATATGTATTTTTAAATACATGGGAGTTAACAAAGCTTGGCGGGAACATTTTGGTATGGGAGAAGTCTACAATGCGTTGCGTATGTCGATTTGGGACGTAGACATACCAATGGGGCATCGATTTAGGGGCGTGAGAGGGACTTCGGAGCTCGCCGAATTGTTGCGAGCGTTCCGACTGAACCTCTTCATTGTGGAGGGCCACCTTCAACCATCCAGCCTCAGACGGTGTAACCCGCTGCTGAACCGGTTTACATGGAAGTTACTCCCACCAAAATTAGATATTCTTTCTCAATAGTCTCGTGAAGGTGTTTGCATTCTTCTGTGTCTCAATCCTAAGGTCTTTTGAAGTTTCCGCGTACTCCAAGCTTATGTGGCCTCTTCCATATTTTTGATTTATTTTCCTAAGTCTTAAAATCCTTGCACGGAACTCTTAGTCTCGGCCGGTGCGTGATAATTCTTGTTCCGCTAGCCGCTAGTAAATGTCTTGCTTTCCGCGAAGGCTTTGTAAGTTCCGTAAGCGCCGCGGGTGCTTTAATAATCTTCTAACACTCCGTAATCGCTCCGCAAATAATTCTTATTCCGCTAGCCGCGAGTAAATGTCTTGCTTTCCGCGAAGGCTTTGTAAGTTCCGTAAGCGCCGCGGGTGCTTTAATAATCTTCTAACACTCCGTAATCGCTCCGCAAATCCAATTGGAATTACTAAGGCACCGCGGGTGCCTATATGTAATTCCAATGCACCGTGGGTGCCTATGGAATTCCTAATGCACCTCGGGTGCCTATGAATTTCCTAACGCACCTCGGGTGCCTAAAAGTCCAATTGGAATTGCCAAAGCACCTCGGGTGCCTATAGGTAATTCCAATGCACCTTGGGTGCCTTTGGATTTCCTCACGTCTCAACAAAGTCCGAGGTTCGGACGCTCAAGCCTCACGTCTCAACAAAGTCCGAGGTTCGGACGCTCAAGCCTCACGTCTCAACAAAGTCCGAGGTTCGGACACTCATGTGAAATATTCGGGATGAAATGAAGTGTATTATGGCCCTCAAGTTGGCCTCTTTATATAGTGTTTCACATCTAGGTTTTTGTGGATTTTTGTAAATGTTAGCTTCAGCTAAATTTAGCACTGTATCTAAATATAGCCTGATTGAAAGGTCTTAATTCATAGAGACTAAATCTATTTAGTCTAACATGTAATTCCTACTTACATATCTTTTCATATCCCTAGCTAATGAATTGAGCATGTGCTCCTAAAACGGGAATAGGCCCGTGCCTCTTTACTTCTCGGTACAACCCTATTTCCACTAGCCATTCTTGTGCCTCCTTTAGCCGCTCGCGTTCTCCTCGGCCGCTCACGTTCCCAGGGACCGCTCCTTGTTCCCAAGGGCTACTTCACGTTCCCGATGGTCGTTGCCGTTCCCAGAGTCGTTCCCGTGCGTTTACGTTCCCGGGTACTCCTGTTCACACCACCGGCCTTCCACCGGTCCCGTTTCCACTGCCGTCCGTGAGCTCTCGTCTTCCCAGTTGCCCCAGAGCTTCTCTCTCTCGCTTTGGTTGCGGCGATGCCTCTACATTTTACTCCCCCTCCTCAGAGAAAGCATGTCCCCATGCTTTCCTGTTCGTTAGCCTGAGGTTTGCTGTGTTCACGGGGTGGAATGAGTAGGGTGCCGCTGTTGATAGTCCCAAAACGTTTCTTGGATAGAGTTGTTTGCTGCTCCTCGAATGTCTTGGTTGCGAATTGCTTGAGCTGGTTCACTGTGGTTGAAAGGTTGAGGTATTGGTGCTGATTGGCCATCTCTCAATCCATTTTGACCACTTCATAGCACACAATTACGTCCTCTACTGCAAAAACTTTATCCATAAGCCAATCTTAGACGTTCATCCGTGTTTAATAATGCTTCATCCATTCCTTGGAACTCCATTCATCGATACGCCAAAGTATGTTTCCTTTAAAAGTACTTCAGTCTTCATCCATCAACTGCTCCTCTTTGAGAGTTCATCCCTCTCATCATTTATTCAAATTGCCGTCCAATATTGCACGTCTCAAAATCACATTCATCCCTAAGCTCCTTGACTCCATCCCTTGTTGTCCATAACGAGAATCATCCGCCAGTGGCTGCACTTACGATAACTTCAGGTATTTAGCTGAAACAGCTTCATCCATTTGCTATATCCAAAACCAAACTTTATCCATCTTCTGTGAAACTTCATCCATTCTCCGTATTTGATAAAACACCATCCTTGTGTTACATTTAATACGTAGATACGGCGTCCCAAATAATCTACTTAAGAAGAAAGGTTCGCTTCTTTTAGGGCTTGTAACCCTTACTCATTCCAGGGTATCCTAATTCCATTTTTCCTAGCTTCATTTCTCTAAGTACTATTCATTTGAAATGCTCATATATCTAAGTAACATCTCTCTATATGGTAACCTATGGAAATCTCTTTCCTTTTGATAATTGTTAAATGGGTGGCTCCTAATTTTTGGGTCATTCTGCTTTTCTTAGCTTATGACGTTCTCTTCTAATTCCTTGCCTAGTCTGTGATGGGTACTCTAATGCTATCCACTATGGGTAAAACAGGGAAGGCAACTCTTTACTGGTTTACTATTCCAGTGGTCAGTCCTAGGTGAGCCTTTACCTAGGGTGTATTTTTCAAAATTTTCATCTGTGAGTTGGCTCTACCCTAATTGGTTCCAAGCCAAGTAAGGCAGGGTAGGCATGTGTTGTATTCTTGACAAGTGTTGTGGTTCCCGAATTTTCTTCCGAACTTGGTAGTAGTCCCCATTGGGATAAGGGTTGTAGTTGTATGGTATGTAGGTTGGTTTCTTTTTCTTTCTTTTGGTCATACTTTCGGAATTGTAAGGTATCCTTCTTTTGTGGTGATGGTTGAGCAAAATACCCTTCTATTAAGACCTGGTGTACTTCTAGGTCTTCTGCCTCTAAGGTTTCCTGGTCTTGGTAAGGGGTAGATTCAGTGTGTGAGATAGTTTCGCCATTTAGTTTGGGGAATGTGGTACTTTGGGGTTGGGTTTTATCATTCCTTTTATGCAAATGATTTTGCTCTGCTCGAATCTCTGCTTCTAATATGTGGCATGCCAAGATTTGTAAGGCATAGGCTTGAGTTGAGTCCGGCTCTTGATATGGTTTGAGTTTGTTCATGTTGACGCGCCCCAAGCTTTCTCCTTGTAGGGTGGTGACGTCTACTGATCCGTTGTCATAGACTTGCTTAATGAGGTATGGTCCTGCCCATCGTATTTTGAACTTGCCTGGCCCGGGTATTTTATGGCGTAGGTGCCATAAAATTCTTTGTCCGGGGTAAAATCGTATTTTGGGTACGGCCGGTAACTCGGGCTCTTCACTCCTTGGGGAGTGCTTGGATTCCTCCGTGTCTTGCATAATTCCTTCCTCCAAAGCATCATGCTGTTCGGCTTTCTTTTGGGAAGTTTTGCTTGTTCCGTGGTGACACTGCTTACAATGTGTCCTTTTCCGAGGTTGGTCATGCCTTTCTTTGCGCAATAACTGCATGTGCCTCATGTTTTCTTCTGCTTCATGTCGAGTTAAATTAATGATTTGGAGTTGTTCCATCCTTTTCTTAAGAATGGGATGTATATCCTGGCTCCTTTGTTGGTGAACGTCAGGATGTAGGTAGGCCATAGGTAACAGAGCTTCCGTCCCAAACACTAAAGAGAACGGAGTGTGTTTTGTTGTCACCTTATAGGCTGTCCTATATGCCCAAAGTGCTGCATGCAACTTGGTGTCCCAATCTGTTCGATTGGCATTAACCATTTTGGTCAGGGCGATCTTGATTACTTTGTTGGTGCTCTCAGCTTGCCCGTTAGCTTGCGGGTAATATGTTGTTGACTTTCGATGTAAAATCATAAATTCTCGAGTAAGCACTTTGATGGTGTCATTAATAAAATGACTTCCCTGATCGCTCACAAACTCCAATGGGCATCCAAACTTCGTAATTATTTCCTCAAAAAGGAATTTGGCTGTCGACTTAGCCGTATTGTCCTTTAGAGCTCTCGCTTCCACCCACTTGGTGGTGTAGTCAGTCGCTGTGATAATGTACCGATTCTTGGTACCTTTAGCTGGCGGGTTGACTGGTCCAATGAAATCCAAACCCCATTTTTGAAATACCTCAGTGGGCATTGTGGGATGTAAGGGTTGGAGGTTGGTTGAAATCTTGGGGCCAACTCTTTGACAAATATCGCATTGGGTGCAATATAAATAAACATCTCTTTTCATGGAGGGCCACCAATACAAGGCGGTCAATACCTTGTGTAGAGTAATGTTGGCTGAGAAATGCCCTCCGGCAATTCCCTCATGAGCCTCAGCAATAATGGCAGTAGTTATTGGCCCGTTCACACATATTCTCCGTAAGCCATCAGGGTTTTCTTTGATCAAGGTCCCATTGTGGGTCAACCAATACGGCCTACTACGTATTGCTATTTGTTGTCGTTGGGTGGTCGACGCCTCCGTGGTCAATCGGCCATGCCTCAAATAATCAATGAAAGGAGCTCTCCAATCAGGTTCCTCCTTGTCTTTGCTTGTGACCGTTTTGCAGTCGATCACATGTTCCGGGGATTCTCGAGGCTGACAACGCACACAGTTCTTACAGAGACGATCGATGTCTGGCGGTATCGTAGGCCACCAGTAAGGTCCTGAAGCGACCCGCGAGATCATCTCATCCATCGAGAGATGTGGGGATCTCTGTTTATGAATGTTTGTTAGCCATTTGATTCCCTCATCTTGGGAGATACACAATTTGATGTCTCCGTTTAACCTTCGGTTCAATAAGTCTTCTTCCAGGAAATAATCAGGTATTTCCTCTTTCATTATCCCCAACTCTTCTTGGAATACCAGTTCGCTTAATTCCATTGGGTGTTTGAGGTGTTGTATGATTGGTTCTCGCCAATCCTGTGTTTCCCCTTTTCTGAATGGGATGGTTCCATACTTCATAGTTTGGGAGCTTAACGTTGTCCCAAGTTGACATATCCGACATTCGTCAACTAGATGTTTCACGTCCAGAGAGATAGTTGGCCACCAATACGGGCCTTCGTGCACTTGAGTGGTTGTCTCTTCCGCAGTCAAGTGTGGTATTTGATATTCGTGTACCCGTCTTACCCAATCGACGGCGTCTCCTTTTGTGATACACATTTTCACTTCGCCATTGGGTAATTGATATTTCAAACCATCCTTGGTTTTGAAATACATCTCAGCGTTAGGGTCAAGTAATCCCATATCTTCATGGGTGTCAATAAAGTTCCAATCTTCAAAACTCTCCAGTCGTTGTATAACGGAGCGCCTCCAATCCGGCTCGGTTATCGCTTCTGGGGGCGTCGCGTCTTGACTCCCCTCGGTGTGTTTCTCTAGGGTCTCTGCTCCTCTGCAAATTTTGCAATACCTTAGATAGTTGCACACGTCATTTCCCCATGTTGGCCACCAATATGCCCCGGTGGCTATAGCCTTCCAGGTTTCTATGGCTGCCAAATGGGGTATGCTTTGCCCATGAATCTTAGCTAAGTACGTAGGTACTTGGGTCTCTGGTATACATATTTGGTTACTCTTCCCCCCTTTGCGTATCCGATGCAAAGTACCGTTGGTGAACACAAAATGCTTATGGCTTTGCTCCACCGCCCTTTTCACCTCTGGTGATAAAGCATGGTTAAAGATTTTTCCGCATGTAAGGTATTCCAAGTAGGGACGTCTCCAATCTAGGTTCTCTTCACCTAGAGTTCGTGTCTCTTTCTCCTTTGCAAGGCCTACTTGGTTGCTGCATACCGGGCATTTCCCATTGCATAAGTTCTTGATGTCAGTCCCGCACGTGGGCCACCAATATGGCCCGAACATGGATAGGTGCCATGTTGTTTCCATGCTAAGATGTTCTCCTGTAGGTATTTGTTTACCTCATGTCCGGCAATACATATCTTGATTTCCCCATTTGATAGTATTCTTTTCAATTTGCCTTCTTCGATGAAGTATTCCCGGCTCTGGCGGGCAATCTTCTTCTGTTGTCCTTTCGAGATGTGGGGCCCTTTAAGGTACCCGTAGGTGAGGTATTCTATCAATAACCTCCTCCAATCCTTGTTGTCTTGTGGTTGTGCGGCAATCGATCCGCAAATTATGTTATGGTATGGGCCTATAAATCGCTCTCGACAGGCTCGACAATCATACTCAATGTAGAATTGTATATCACTTAGCCCCATCGTGGGCCACCACCGGTTCCCGTGTAAACATCGGAGCCAAGTGGATTGATCGTTTAGGTGCGCTTTTCGATAGACATGCATTCTTGCTATATAATGCTTTATTTGGTAGTCCGCAATGCATATCTTCGCCCTTCCATTCTTTTCTAACTTCCGGAGTTTTCCTTTCTCCACTGTGAAAAACTCACTCTCTCGTATGAGCTCTTGTTGCCTTCTTTGAGTTTCCATGTCCATCTTGAACTTTCCCCGTGTCATGTATTCAACGAGGGGTGTTCTCCAATCATTGAAGGTTTCTTTGTAGGGTATTATCTCTGTCTCCTGACTAGGTTGTGAAGAGCTTCCTTCTGTTGGTAACTCTTCTCCCTGTCCTTTGCATTCAGTGCATAGCGTGATGAGTAGTGAAACATCCTCCGCTATGGTTGGCCACCAATACGGCCCTTGCAGCACCAGTTGCCTGGTGGCGTCTATCGAGAAATGTTGATTTCCCTTTATATGAATGGTCTTGATGTAACTCCTCATATATCTTCCCGGTATACATTTATTTATGATGCCGTTGTGAAACATGCGATGTAACTTCCCTTCCTTGAGTATGAAAAATCGACTGCGGTAAGCAAGCAATCTCCTTTCCTCAAGGGGTAGGGAACTCACCCATGGGGTCCCGTATGTTTGACAGGTTAGATACTGGACATATGGTGTTGTCCAATCTGGTTCCGCTTTCCCATTCAGGTCCTCTTGTGCCTCCAAAGGTTTGATAGGAAGTGGGTCATCGTCGTCCTCGGAGTCATGTGGGGTGGGGTCCCCAGTTACGTCACCTTGGTCTGATATTTTACATACTGGGCATTCATCACAATATTCCGGTACGTCTCTTCGCCGTGTAGGCCACCAATAAGGTGTGCATAATATATAGTGCCATGTAGTAGACAGATTGTAATGCACTCCGTCTTGTTCATGAGCTTCACCTATAATCTCTTCGATGATGTCCCCGGCTACGCATTCATGTATTTTGCCGGAGATACTGACACGCATGAGCTTTTCATCGTCCAAAACGAATGGTTCACTCAACTGTCTAATTTTAGTTTGTTCTTCCGGGGTAGCGAGTACGGATAATAGTTTCCCGTGTGTAAGGTACTCGATAAATGGTGCTCGCCAATTTTCAAAAGGTTGCACATGTACCATGAATAAACTCGCATCCGGGAATTGATCTTGCACCCCTGAGGGTTCCTCTCCACTTTCGATTCTGGATAAGTGGTCGGCCATGACATGACTTCTACCGGGCTTGTAGACCACTTCAAAGTCGTATTCTTGAAGCAAAAGCATCCATCTCGCAATACGCCCGGATACTACTGGTCTATTGACCAAGTATATCAACGCTTGATGGTCTACGTAGAAAACAAAATGGTTGGCCAGTAAATAGTACCTAAATTTGCCCACTGAATAAACCATTGCCAAAGCTTCGCGCTCCGTTGTGCTGTAGTTCTTCTCAGCACTGTTCAACAGTCGGCTTGCATAATGAATTGGAGAATCTCTATCTCCATGTATGTTTTGAGCCAAAACGGCTCCAATAGCTATGTTGGACGCATCACAGTGCACGTGGAAGTCCATTGTCCAATTGGGAGTTATGAGAATAGGTGTAGTTGTAAGCCTTTTCTTCACTTCTTCAAAGGCCTCCTGACAAGACTTGGTCCAAATGTACTTTTCTCCTTTCTTGAGCAATAAGTACAAGGGCCGAGTGATATCCGCATACATCCATATGAATTTGCGGTAGTAAGTGGCTTGTCCCAAGAAACTCCGGATTCCCCGTACTGTGGTTGGTGGGGGTAGTTCTTTTATGACTCCCACCTTCTTAGGGTCCACCAACAATCCTTCCTTGCATACCACATGTCCAAGGAGCCTCCCGGAATTTACACAGAAATAACATTTCTCCGGGTTCAAGCTTACTCCATTCTCACGGCATTTAATGAGACACTTCTCCAAGTGTTCAATATGGTCTTCCTTGGTGCCATATACGGTAAAGTCATCCAGAAAGACCTTCATAAATTTGTCGAGGTAATCGGCAAAGATCTTCATCATACTCCTTTGGAAGGTAGCTGGTGCACACATCAATCCAAAGGGCATCACTCGATATGCGAATGCTCCATATTCGGTGATGAAAGAGGTTTTCAGCTGGTCTTCCAGCGCGATCATAATTTGGTGTTAGCCGCTGTACCCGTCCATCAACGTGTACATTTCGTGTCCTGCAACCGCTTCCAAAATCGATTCTGTGAAAGGTAGAGGAAAAGGATCTACCTTGGTGACTGCGTTGAGTTTGCGGTAGTCGACGCACACTCGTAGTTTCCCATTCTTCTTGGGCACAATCACAATTGGTGATAACCATTCCGTTTTGTCAACGGGGTATATGAATCCTGCCTCCAAGTATTTGTCAATTTCTTCCTTGACTTTGGCGGCATAATTGGGATTCATTCTATAGCGCATTTGCCTCACAGGCTTGGCCTCTGGCTGCAACTCGATCCTGTGCTCGCATATGTGCGGAGGTATCCCTTTCATATCTTTGTATGTGAATGCGAATACGTCCTTAAATCTCAATAAGAGTCCTTTAACTTGTGCTTCATAGTCACCCAAATCCTTGGCTATCTTGACTAACTTAGGATCCTCCGGAGTACCTAAGTTCAAGTTCTTGACCAAGTCTTCATCTTCAACCGTCCATCCGGCTATCTTTTTCCCTTTGACAGCCTCTGAGGCAGGGGTACGGTCCACTACTATGTCTCCTTCTTTTGCCTTGTAAAACTGGGAGGGATATACAGGTTTCTCCTCCATAGCCTCTTGCTCCTTCTTGGTCGCTTTCCTCGACCGAGGTTTCTCGGATTTACCTCCCTGTGGTGTAGGTGTTCCATTAGTAACAATCTCCATTGTATTGCAACTTGGTTCTTTGAGCTTCCTCAAGCTCTTTAAATCGAAATCTCCCATAGGGAGTAGTTCGGGGAAGGCCTCGTAGACTATTGCTTCTTCCTCATCCGATAGTCCCATCTCCCAGTCGTAATCTTCCCAATGCAAAGGTCTCTTTGCAGGTGATAACGCTGGAGTTCTCTGGGTACTTATCTCCACCTTGTTTCCTCCTTGGGTCAAGGTCAGTTTGTTAAGGGGCCAGTCATGTTGAGCTTGAGCCTCCTTCAACCAAGGTCTTCCCAATAATAGGGAGTAACTGTCTTCGGTACTCACCATATCTATAACGGTGAGTGTCGTCCGGATTATAATTCCGCCAACATCAAGGCGTACGTTCCGGATAATTCCTTTGGGCATGACCTTCCTTTGGTCAGCCATTTTTATGGTAAATGGTGCGGGCTCTATTCTTTTGAGTCCCAATTTCTTTCTCAGCGTATCCGTGATGATGTTCACTCCTGAACCACCATCGATCAAGGCGTTTGGTACTTGCCTATTCTTCACAATTACGGATATCATGGGCATTTCTTCATCAAATGCTTTTGCCGTAACTTGATATGTTTGAGTCGGTTCTTTCGACTTCTCCTCATGTGTTAACGCCGCCATTATCCGCTTCTTGCAGTAAGGGGCTATTTCAAGTAACTGTCCAATTGATATGTTTGCTTTCGTGTGATTCATCACACTCTCCAAGATCTTATCTACCCTAGCCTGGGTAGCTGTTGGGACGCCTCCTTTCTCGGGGCTCCGTTCCGTGGGCTTCTCTGCCTCTTCATTTTCTGGGTACCAAGGTGCGAACTCCTCTGGCGTGGGTAGAGCTTCGCCCTCTTCCTCCTGTATCTCATGGATAGTCTTACTCACCTCCCGGTGGACTTCCCTATCCGCTTTCCATTCTTCATTGTTGGCTCCTATCGGCCCTTCCTCAATCACTTTGTTGCGCTCGTTATCCTCGAACGCGTCATCCCTTTCATTTTCAGAGTTCTCCTCTCTCTTTTGGTGGTCTTCTTGCTCCTCCGAGCTGCCACTACTCGAATCATCATCGTCATCACTGTCATCACTTTCACTATCCTCCTTGCCTTTCTCGGCTGCAGCCCGCTGGGCTCTCGTCATTACACAAACCGCAGGGGACACCACATTGGCTCCTACTGCCGGCTTCGTGTTTCTAAATCCACTCAACTCCTGTTGGTGTTTAATAAAATGCGGACAATCCGGCTTCCGGTGCCCCTTCTGATGACAATAAAAACACTCGTCGGGGTTGCCATCTCGCTGTGGTCCGCCAGTGAACCCAGTTCTCGGCGCTGCCTTGGTGTTGTTACTATCCATCAGGCTCCTGGTATACTCATACCTGTCATGGTTGATAGGTCCTCTGGGGCCTCCTCGGTAGGGGTATCCATCTTCCCTCCGGAAATCTTGGGTCTTGTAAGGGGAATAACCATCCCTTCTATAATCATCCTTGTAGCTGTCATTGGGCCTGTAATAAGGCCGATCATCTCTGCGATATTCATTTCCCCGGTAGGGGCCTCCCGCCTCCCGCCGGTAATCGCCTTCCCTATAAGGGGATCTCTCTTCCCTTCTAAACTCAATCCTTGGTTCAAACCGAACCCTTCGATCATTCATGTCTCGCCTAGGAGTTATCGCTCCTGGCCTTCGATTAGTTTGGGGTTGCACTTGATTTACCCCATATCTTCTCTCCCGAGGTCTCCGAGATTCATGCCGTTCATAGACACATTCACTGGTGTTATGCGTTAAGCTGTTGCAGTTGGTGCACTGCTTCATTTGACACTCCTGCACGTAGTGTCCTTCATTTCGGCATCTCCGACAGATGATGCCTGTTCGAAATTTCCTGCTCCCTAGAGCTAGTCCTTCAATCTCCTCCCTGAGGGTCTTTATGTCATCTTTGGTAGAGTCGTTTCTCTTACCCTTTGACTTTCTCTTCTTCTTCTTGCGCTCTTCTTCCGAGTCATCGCTTGAGTCGTCGCTGTCACTTTCATCGAGGAATCTTCCTTTCCTCATTTGACCTAGCTCCAATTTCCGAGCTGAGGCCTTCGCTTCGTCCAAGTCATCAGTTGGCATGAGATCAATATGCTTGGCATACTCTTTTTTGAGGCCGTTTGAGAAACCATGCCTTCTTGAAATGATTACTGGGCTGTGGATTGATCTTTGATGATTCCACCATCACCCGTTCGTAAAATTCTTCAACAGTTTCATCTTTCTTCTGCTTGAGGGATCCTAGACTCTCAATCACTTCTCCCTCAGACTTCTTGGATCTAAATCTCATCAGAAAAGCAGCTCCCAAGGAGGGCCAATCCGGAAAATGGTGCGGGCCAAATTGAGAATACCATTCTAATGCCCGTTTCTTTAAGGTAACCGGAAATAATTGTAGCTTGATCGCGTCGGTGTCTTCCTGGTTGGCAAGACAAACATTGTTAAATTCCTGCATATAAGTGTCAGGATCAGTCTTACCCTTATAGGTCGGTAAAGGAACCTTTGTTCTCCGTGGTTGCGCGGCCATGTTGGCCGGGTTAGATGGGTTGCTTCCAAAACTTGGTACTGTGTTGTTGTTAGCTGGTGGCGGGCTGACTCCGGGGGTTAATTCCAAGGTTTTGGAATTGCTTGAGTCTCTCTTCAAATTTTCTTCTTAACTCGTCAAATTCCTCTTGACTGATAGGTTTCTTCACTTCTTGGTCCGTGTTGTTTTGCGTACTTCCTCCGGAGAAACCGGAGTCTTCGTAGCTGAATTGTTCTCCAAAATTCCTTTTCAATTCCTCCCAACTCCTTCGGGTGAAAAGGTCGTCCTTGGTTGTGTTACCTTGAGGGGTTTTACCCTTATCCTGCACTTCTCCTCCCGGGGTATTCGTCCCGGTGCTTCCACTTGTACCTTTACTTCTCAAAACATAGGTCCCAAGAGGGGTACCTATTATCAAGTCATCCTCATCCTCGTTTTCTTCTTGAGTTGGGTTGTTTTCCGTTGTGTCCTTTTCTTTGTATGTTTTATCGTTACCTCCTCCTTCACTTTGACTCCTTTGGTGGATAGGTTTGGTGGTGTGGGAACCTACTGCCGGTGGCTCAGAAGTATTTCTGTTTTCTTCTACTCCTGTAGTTCTTTGACGCGTACGCCTCGCGTACCTCTCTTCTCTTTCTCTCTTCTGCTGTTCGTTCCGCTTCACGGAACTATCTCCGAAGTGCATGCGCTCCACATGCCTCCGTTCTGCTTCCTGTTCTCTTGGGGTTGGTGATGTGCTTCTCGTGCTAGATGTGTCCTCATGGTCAACCATGTACGCTACTGAGAGTGTTTCGGGATCATGTCTTGGCCGGCCTCCAGCACTGACGCCTCAATGCACCCGTACTTCACCTGTTTGCCTATGGATGATTCACTTGGAGTGAAGTTCTCCTTGCCTTGTTTCTTTTTGGGGTTGCTTCTAGTCGGACTCCTGTTTTCCCACCCTACCGTTCAAACCACCATACAGAGGTAAAAACATCTTCTTAACATACAAATCGTACAACAACCCTTCTTGCTTGTAATGGTAACCTCTATGTCTGGTTGTTCCTAGAACATAGGCGCCGATACCTTCCTTTCCGTCATTCCAAACTTTGGAGAAAATTACCGCTTGTAGTTCCTCAGGTAACTCGTCAATATTTCTTTCAAATTGTGACCGATACGTAAAACCTATCTCTTTTTCTCTAAATAGTTGCCAAATTTTATCTTCGTAGATCTTTTGCATATCCCACATAAGATCATGAAACTTCTTGGTTCCGTCCCATTTTCTCAAAGCGCTTTTACTTGTGCCATACTTTGGGTAATCCCACGGCCATTTTCCTACAGCCAAAATCTCTTGTTGTTCCGAGTTCTCTTCTTCTAATTCTTCTTCACGTCCTTGCAAAATGAATCCTCGTAGGTTGAACTGTTCGAGTCTCCGCTGCACGGCTCTTTCTATCCGGTCTTGTTTCCGCGGACCAAATGTTTCCGCCCACTTACGTTGCTCATTCGCCTCTCGTTGGCGTCTCCCGTTATATAAGTAATACAAATTCTCCATTATTGCCTGCCATCCAACTCTTTCTCCCAAAACATAATATGTTTGTAAATTCTAGCTCTAATCTAGGTAAGTGTAACGTCCATGTGGCGAATCCCCAGCATGGTCGCCAAAATGTGGAGGGCCACCTTCAACCATCCAGCCTCAGACGGTGTAACCCGCTGCTGAACCGGTTTACATGGAAGTTACTCCCACCAAAATTAGATATTCTTTCTCAATAGTCTCGTGAAGGTGTTTGCATTCTTCTGTGTCTCAATCCTAAGGTCTTTTGAAGTTTCCGCGTACTCCAAGCTTATGTGGCCTCTTCCATATTTTTGATTTATTTTCCTAAGTCTTAAAATCCTTGCACGGAACTCTTAGTCTCGGCCGGTGCGTGATAATTCTTGTTCCGCTAGCCGCTAGTAAATGTCTTGCTTTCCGCGAAGGCTTTGTAAGTTCCGTAAGCGCCGCGGGTGCTTTAATAATCTTCTAACACTCCGTAATCGCTCCGCAAATAATTCTTATTCCGCTAGCCGCGAGTAAATGTCTTGCTTTCCGCGAAGGCTTTGTAAGTTCCGTAAGCGCCGCGGGTGCTTTAATAATCTTCTAACACTCCGTAATCGCTCCGCAAATCCAATTGGAATTACTAAGGCACCGCGGGTGCCTATATGTAATTCCAATGCACCGTGGGTGCCTATGGAATTCCTAATGCACCTCGGGTGCCTATGAATTTCCTAACGCACCTCGGGTGCCTAAAAGTCCAATTGGAATTGCCAAAGCACCTCGGGTGCCTATAGGTAATTCCAATGCACCTTGGGTGCCTTTGGATTTCCTCACGTCTCAACAAAGTCCGAGGTTCGGACGCTCAAGCCTCACGTCTCAACAAAGTCCGAGGTTCGGACGCTCAAGCCTCACGTCTCAACAAAGTCCGAGGTTCGGACACTCATGTGAAATATTCGGGATGAAATGAAGTGTATTATGGCCCTCAAGTTGGCCTCTTTATATAGTGTTTCACATCTAGGTTTTTGTGGATTTTTGTAAATGTTAGCTTCAGCTAAATTTAGCACTGTATCTAAATATAGCCTGATTGAAAGGTCTTAATTCATAGAGACTAAATCTATTTAGTCTAACATGTAATTCCTACTTACATATCTTTTCATATCCCTAGCTAATGAATTGAGCATGTGCTCCTAAAACGGGAATAGGCCCGTGCCTCTTTACTTCTCGGTACAACCCTATTTCCACTAGCCATTCTTGTGCCTCCTTTAGCCGCTCGCGTTCTCCTCGGCCGCTCACGTTCCCAGGGACCGCTCCTTGTTCCCAAGGGCTACTTCACGTTCCCGATGGTCGTTGCCGTTCCCAGAGTCGTTCCCGTGCGTTTACGTTCCCGGGTACTCCTGTTCACACCACCGGCCTTCCACCGGTCCCGTTTCCACTGCCGTCCGTGAGCTCTCGTCTTCCCAGTTGCCCCAGAGCTTCTCTCTCTCGCTTTGGTTGCGGCGATGCCTCTACATTCATGTTCAGCCATACGCAACGCATTGCCATCCCAATTCGATGGCAAGTTCAGCATGCTCGGCTCAACGATATTTTCATAATGGAACTTGAATACTTGCGGGATATGCTTGTGGAGAATGGAGAATATTGGCTTCAAGTCGACAAACGTTCTGCCGAATATCGTCGATGCACCAACTTTTGGATTTGTCCTTCGGAGCGACTATTGACATTATAATTTTTCTATGTAGATGTAGCGGTTCATGTTCTATATAGTTCGCCGATTTAATCCTAGCAAACACATTGTATATGTGTTTAGGCCTAGTGGATATAATCGCACTATGTAAAAGATATGATCCGTAATGTGAAATAAAAGTGGATCGCTATTTAAACAAATGATAACTTCCTTATTAGCTACACCCGTGTGCAATATGTATGTCTAACATGTATGGGTGTACGTGCAAATTGCAATATGTATGTGTATGTGCAATATATATGTGGGTTCCCGGTATACCGTATGTTCTATATGTATGCGCTATATATATGGATGTATGTGCAATATATATATATATATATATATATATTTGGGGGTATTTGCAATATATATATATATATGTGTGTGTGTGTGGACATTAATTCCATCCTCGCCCATGACATAGGGCCTATTGGCATTACAAATCAATTCCATATGTCCTACTCCTAACCTTAGTGCACATTGGACATTCATTTCATCCTCCCACATGACATAGGGCTAGAGGTGCATTTATTTTTACTTTATCTTAAAATACACATTTAAAATGCATTTTAAAATCCTCGACAAATTTCTACGGCATTTTTAAATTTATTATTATTATAAGTTCACGACTATAGCCAATCCATGGCAATAGGGCAAATATAGACACGCTCAACTTTGACAATTGTTCCATATTACCATATAGCATTAGTACATTCAAACTCAATGGCAATGTTTGAGCCTTGAGCATTGCCAATTTGCCACACAAATTGGCAAATATTGGAATACATAACGCCCCACATGGCACATCGGACAAGTCGTGAATGGTGGTCTGCATTTACAATGTCATCATTCTTGGATCAATATTTGAGCTCGATGACCTAATCCTAGAAGAGGGGAATGTTTTCGACAATGATTTGCCATAAAGGACCTCACGGATTGATGTCTTCGATGATTTTCAATAATAAAAACATAAAAGTAGTCTTAAATATTCTTAAAATTATTTTATAATGCCGCCTCCGACCTATAGAATAAAAAATGCAACACTACATAGGGCCTATTGGCATTACAAATCATTTCCATGTGTCCTACTCCTGAGTCCTAACCTTAGTGCACATTGGACATTCATTTCCTAAACCCTACATCATACATGTAGGCTCAATTTCTAGTCAACATCCAACATACAAATTTGAAATTCACATTATTTTTTCAACAAACATACCCAAAAATAGTTATTAGAAAAATTGATCACCAATACAACTAAACCCATTGAACACCATAGGACATTTGACATTACTATAAATATTCATTCATGAAGGGGCATTATCGTTGTCTTGAGGAATAGAATTCCTTGTCCTGCGTGGCCCTCCCACAGCTACCTTTGGGGGCGGTGCTTGGTAATCACTATCATCGGGAGCTTCGCCTACGCCGGATTCATCGTCAGTGCTGGCATTGTCATCTGTTCGGGCGTCGGACTCGTGGCCATCAATTGCTGGGCCGGGAATTCGACTAAGCCGTGTGCCAGCCCTTGGCATTCTAATCGATACCATTGGTCTTGAACCCGTTGCATCCATAACGCTGTCAGTTTGTGGACGTGCAAGTGGGGTGGCCCCGGTAGTCCTCCATTCTCGCACATCCCTTTGTCGTTTTCTTTTTTGACCTCTCGTGGTCCGACCAAAGTTTGTCAATGCAATATTAGGGGGTGGCCTAGCCGGTGTGGGGCATGGGGCGCGCATGCCGATGGTGGCACCAACCAACCGGGAGCCCATGCGTGGTATTGTTGGGGCCCGACGCGCAATGTGTTGCGCCAATGTGTCATCCGAGTCGGATTCCGGTGCTCGCGCAACGGCCGGGCATTGCCCAATACCTCGCAATGGACTAGTGTTAAGGACAACATTGGACGTGCCCTCTCCGTGGGGCTCGGGAAAGGGTGGTGTAGTTTGCATGGGTTGTGCATATGTTGTCGGCACAATAGGAGTGGGCACAACATCCGTCGGTGGATGAATGGGGGAAGCATGTGGTGGGACTTCGTCCATGTCCATCCGGTTCGGAGCCGCTTCAAGAGCTTCATCCACATGTGGTTCTGCCACTACATCTTCATCCACTACGGGTTGAATGTCTACCGGTACATCGGGTATTGTAGTTGTCGGCGTAGCGGGACGCACATGCGTAGTGGAGAGAAACTCCCGACCGGCTATGTTGGCCCACATGTGAAGATCACCATCGTCCTCGGCGTCAAGTCCATCGTATGCAAACGGATCATTGTGGTTGTCAAGGCCCATATTCCCTCCACCATGTCCCCCATCGCTCTCGTTGTCCGAAGGCCCCGAGGAATCCCCGCCGGGTCCCGCGGGGGGGTCACCATTTATATCCTCGTCGGCCGAATAGTCGGAGTCTTCGGACATCATGTTCACTAGATACCATGCGGCCGAGTCCCGATCAACCCTCTCCCGTGCCAACCGTGAATTGGTATAAATGTACACCAAATTTTCGGCCCTCGCCGAACTCAACCGGTTTCTAGTCTTGTTGTGCACAAACGAATAACTACTCCAATTCCTTTCGCAAGACGAAGAGGAGCACACTTGGGCCAATATTCGCTTTGCCAAAGGAGCCAAGTGGGTGCCACCTTCGCCCACGAGGTCCCACCACTCGTGGGGTGGGATGTTGGCTTCCATGGCTAGGGGCATATTGGCGAACGCGCCCCTACGCTCTTTGAATGCTTGAAATTCGGCCACAACCCGACCGTAATGACCGTCCTTGCCCGTGGTCAACCTCCTCATGGCGTCCAAGAATCCGGATTTAACGGCCGCGTCTTCGTGGACGACGTTGTCGTCCAATAAATAAGGATTCAAGATTGCACCGGCATGGTGTAGGTCCGTGGTCATCATACGCCACCGGCTGTAGAAATCTTCTTCGGCCAAGGTAGCGAGGTTGTGTGCTAGGTTGAAAGGAAGATTCCTTAGTCTAAGCACATGTTTCTCCGAGTTCTTCATGGTCAACCAATCCTTGCCCATTGCCGGTTCAACGCCATCTAACACTCTCAATGCTTTCAACACCTCCTCCGACATGTGGCGGTAATTATCGCAACTTGTCCAAAAACTGTCGTCATTAACCGTTGTCTTGATTTGACGTGCCTCCATTGCACTTCTCCTTCGATCATCGCCTCCTCTATTTAATTTGTTCACGTAGGCGGTCCAATCGGGATGAATAACCGTTTGTTCCAAAGCATGTCTCACCTTTAGAAGCCGGTCAATCATGAGGAAGTTGGTGGCGAATCGTGTGGACCCGGGCATCTTCAAGCCCAAATTGGGCGAGTAGGTGAGGAAGACCGCCGTCGGACATTGGTGGGCCCGGATGTATTTGACAATGTCCTTCGCCTTGTCTACGACGTCCTTCGCCCATCGTTGTTTACCCCAATCCTTCAACAACAAGTTCAAACAATGCGCCGCACACCCTTGCCAATATATGTGTGGCCATTCCCGGCTAATATTGCTCGCCGCGGTTTTCATGGCCGCCGCATTATCGAAGCAAACTTGAACAACCTTTGTGGGGTCCACTCCAACGATGTAGCGTTTGACCTCGGTAGCCACGTAGGCGGCATCCTTTGTGCTACCGGTGATGTCGATGGAACCAAGGAACACGTCGCCCGCCGGACAAATTTGCATGACGTTCATCAAAGGGCGGTGGACAACATTCTCCCATCCGTCCGAACAAATAGTGCACCCATATTTGTGGATGGATGATGTTGTCTTCAACTCCACGATTTTTTGTATATTGAACCGTGCATCGTCAAGTAAACTCTTGCGCATTGCATGGTATGTTGGGGGTTTGTACATAATTCTAGCCTCGGCGGTTGCCTTAACGGCCTGGACGAACGCGGGATGGCGGACAATACTAATTGGGATATTAGCCTCATAAAAGGCTTGCGACCATTTTGTATCCAAGTCTCGTTTTGTCGAATTTTGCATCCCTTCTTTTAGTCCCATTTGCCGTTGGGAACGTCGGTGGGGTTCGGGAGTCGTCCCGGACACCAACTCCGTTGCCACTGACGGTGCGGGCGATGGTGGAGCGGTTTGGCTTCCGTTCGCGTTCGACAATGCACCGCATGACGCTTGTTGTTGGGACCCGACCACAGCTTCTCCCCCGTCCTCAACGCACTCGTCCACAAAGTCATCCGGAATTGGCGGCCACGATCCGCCGCACCTCGAAAATAAAGACTTTACAATTGGCCCTTGACGTTGACACAATGCCACCCCCCGCATCTTGCTGTCATTTTTTTGGTATCCCAAATGGGCAACCATGCGGTCCTTCCTATAAACTAATTCCAACGCGCAAAATTTGCACTCGACCTTCTTGGACGTTGGAGTCCACTCCTTGGGCACAAACCAAGGCTTCCATTCGTTTCGCGTGCCCATCCCAATATAACCTACTACCTCTCTCCACTTGCAACGAATGCCAAAAGGCAATCAAGGCCAACTAGAGCGAGGGGGAATGATGAATGCTAATGAGCGGTGAACCCTTTATAGTCCCGACGCTTGAACGTGCACTAAATATAAAAGATGCTATGATATTAAAAGTGTTTAGAGTAATCTGCTATAGGATCCATTGCAAAAGCAATTTGTTTATGTTTGGAGGGGGGAGGTCCAATGTCTGCCATTCGCAGCGGACTTCGGGGGTCAACTGCTGCTTGGCAGTCGACGTGGCAGTCGAATTCCAGGGTCGACTGCAAACTAGCAGTCGACATGGCGGTCGACTGCCACGTCGACTGCCATTCGCAGTCGACATAGGGGGTCGACTGCTGCTTGGCAGTCGACGTGGCAGTCGACTTCCAGGGTCGACTGCAAACTAGCAGTCGACATGGCAGTCGACCGCCACGTCGACTGCCATTCGCAGTCGACATCGGGGGTCGACTGCTGCTTGGAAGTCGACGTGGCAGTCGACTTCCGGGGTCGACTGCAAACTAGCAGTCGAAATGGCGGTCGACTGCCCGTCGACTGCCATTCGAAGTCGACATAGGGGGTCGACTGCTGCTTGGCAGTCGACGTGGCAGTCGACTTCCGGGGTCGACTGCAAACTAGCAGTCGACATGGCGGTCGACTGCCCGTCGACTGCCACGTCGACTGCCATTCGCAGTCGACATCGGGGGTCGACTGCTGCTTGGCAGTCGACGTGGCAGTCGACTTCCAGGGTCGACTGCAAACTAGCAGTCGACATGGCAGTCGACTGCTAAATGCAGTCGGCCCACATGTCGACTGCCACATAGCAGTCGACGCCGCGGTCGACTGCTAATTGTCGACTGCCTTATCCAGAGTCGACTGCTATCTGGCAGTCGACTGGATGGTCGACTGCCGTATAGCAGTCGACCAATCGTCGCATCCATCCTGGCCGTTGGATGATGCACGGTCCAACGGTCAGGATCCAGGGGCGCGGCGTCCGGTCGTACCGTCGGTGTGAGGCCCACCCAACCTATATATATAAGTGGGGAGGCCTCATTGACATCATTTTTCAACCACCCCTCCTCAAGCGGGACATTGGGACTAAGCATGCCTAGCATCCTTTGCCTAATGTTTTGAGAGGGCCTAGGGGGCGGTTGGAAGATTGGTTTAGGGTGCAAACTCTTGCCAATTTTGGATCCGATTTTTTGCGGTGGAGCGGTGTGAATACGGCCGTGTTTGTGAACACATTTGAGTTGTGTTTGTGAACACAATAATAGCGTGTTTTTAAACACGATGGAGGATCGAAGTTGGAGGATGCCGGAGGACGAGCCGGATGCACCCGGCAGGGTGCACAAACGGCCCCCTAAGCGGCAACGACATTCCGATGTGGGATCAGGAAGTGCTTCGGGAACGGGAGCCAATATTACCCCCCGTTCAGATACTACCGTTCCCGTCCGCCCAAATGCCGGTGCCCCTACGAGCAGCCAAGGAGGGGCTTCCGCGGCCTCAGGGTCGTCGAGTAGGAGCGGGAAACCAAGGGTAAAATTCTCGGATGCGATAACGGCAAAGGTCCACCAAGCCATAGTTGACTGGTATTTGAGGAATGGGGAGGCCGGCATCAAATTCCGTTTTTTGGAGCAGCCGAAACACAAAAGGGTTGAGATAATTAAAAGGGACATGGAGGTTGCTATTCGACAGGAAGTGGATGGCCCCGAGTTTAGCGGTGATAGGAATCTTGCGGGGTTCGATTCATGGGTGAAGAATAAGGCCCAAAATGGTATTTTCAACCTCAAGCAATTGGTTGAGAACATGTTCCCGGAGGGCGAAACAGGCGAGGTGTTGAGCCCTCGAGCTGTAAGAATCCGGGAAATATTTTTGTGGTGGGATCCCGTGGCCAAAGGATTGTCCAAGACGGCCTCCAAAATAATTCCTTGGAAGGCGGAGAAATTGGAGAAGTGGCTAAGGGTGTCGGGCCCATGCCAACTATTGTGGATTCCCGATACGGCAAATGTCGTGAGTTTGAAGAGCATAAAGAAGGTGGGGGGTTACGGGGAGGTGAGGAAGGTGAGGATCGAGGGCGACGATCGTCTCCCACCGGAGATTACGTGGGCTGAAAAGACCCCAAAGACGTCGGATAGGCAAAAAGCTCGTATCCAAGTAAGTGCGGAGGCATACGTTTTAAAGAGCACGCATCCAGGTTTTATCAAGTTTGGTTAATCAACAGTGTGTCCAATGCGGGATATACACTATGGTGGAACGGGAGCACTCTACGAGAGATGTTCATTCGGGATAGAGCCCACCGCCCAAATGCCAACATTTTGACAATGGACGCAACCGAATGGCAACTCTATGACCAAGTCCAAAAGTTCCGGGCGAAGAGGGTAAAGTTGGCTTGGGCATTGTTATGGATCATGGAGGCTTTGCACGCTGCAAATGTGCAACACAACGATCTATCCATTGACAACATTATGTTGCATTGGGAATCGGACGGGAGCCTCAAGATTGGGGTGTGCGATTGGGGATGTGCAACGCATTCGGGTGAGGATGTCCTATCGCTATGGCATGCGGAAACCGTAGAAGCGAAGGAAAAATTGAGGAAGGAGAAGTTTTGGGTGGCGCCGGAACTGTTTTACATCCAAAACATGAGACACCATGATCCCGATGTATATTACACCGCGGAGGCTGAGTGTTATGCGGTTGGCATGATTGCTCGACAACTTTGCAACGATGGTGATGACCGAATTCTCTTTGCCAATGAAGGAAGGAAAATTTGGGATGTCACTTTGAGTGCATTGACATGCGAGAACGTGTCGAACCGCATTTCATTGACCATCGCCAAACTACGGATGCAAATGCCGTTTGTGGGGTGGGATGAGCCGATAGACTGCTGGAGAACTGAGGTTAAGGATAGTGTTTAGTCTGTTTAGTTCTTTAGGCAACATCGTAGGGGTTAAGGTAGTATGCGTGTATCATTGATAAACCCTAAACCTTGTATATTTTTTATATCTTTACGATATACTTGTTTTAATACAACTCGGTTTTTTTTCCTTCTACATATCATTGTTGGCTTTAATCACATTTTTCCTAAACTACTTCCATCCATCCATATTCCACTATACCCAAACCATTAAAATTTAACCCAACAAACATATGATGTTGACTGCATTTGTCTGTTAATAGTATCAGTCGACGGCAATGGTCGACTGCTACAACTGCAGTCGACTATCTTCGTCGACGGCAACATAGCAGTCGACTATCAACCATGGTCGACTGCCAATGTAGCAGTCGATTACCATGGTCGACTGCTACATTGGCAGTCGACTACCATGGTCGACTGCTACATTTGCAGTCGACCATTGTAGTCGACTGCTAAGTTAGCAGTCGATTAAGTGGTCGACTGCCTATATAGTAGTCGACCACTTAGTCGACTGCTACATTAGCAGTCGACCATTGTAGTCGACTGCTAAGTTAGCAGTCGATTAAGTGGTCGACTGCCTATATAGCAGTCGACCACTTAGTCGACTGCTACATTAGCAGTCGACCATTGTAGTCGACTGCTAAGTTAGCAGTCGATTAAGTGGTCGACTGCCTATATAGCAGTCGACCACTTAGTCGACTGCTACATTAGCAGTCGACCATTGTAGTCGACTGCTACATTAGCAGTCGACCATTGTAGTCGACTGCTAAGTTAGCAGTCGACTACAATGGTCGACTGCTAAGTTAGCAGTCGATTAAGTGGTCGACTGCCTATATAGCAGTGGACCACTTAGTCCACTGCTACATTAGCAGTCGACCATTGTAGTCGACTGCTAAGTTAGCAGTCGATTAAGTGGTCGACTGCCTATATAGCAGTCGACCACTTAGTCGACTGCTACATTAGCAGTCGACCATTGTAGTCGACTGCTAAGTTAGCAGTCGATTAAGTGGTCGACTGCCTATATAGCAGTTGACCACTTAGTCGACTGCTACATTAGCAGTCGACCATTGTAGTCGACTGCTAAGTTAGCAGTCGATTAAGTGGTCGACTGCCTATATAGCAGTCGACCATGGTAGACGACTGCCTGTATTGATGTCGAAATAATTACTTATCCGGAAAAAAAATCCCATTAGTAAATTTTTTTTACTACAGTAACGTCCGTTTGGCGTCACACCCTGGACGTGACGCGACGTGACGGCGTCACGTCATTCGTGACGCGACGTGACGCGTTTAGGCCGCGTCACGTCCATTTGTACATCCCTGGTTGCCATCCAAGTTACAAGCACCATATTTCCGATTTCATATCTCATGGAGTACTCCAGCAAGTTATTCCAAACTTTGAGTGATTGAAAATTATATTTTTAGCTCTCCAAAATGATAAAGCATATTCAAGTTGGAACTTATATGTAGAAGTTATGTTCATTTGAATGAAGGATGTCAATTGCCATTCAAATTGAAGATGCATACTTCAAAAGACCATATTTCTTAGAGTTTTGGACGTTTTTGTGTGTTTTTGTTAAGATTTGGTGCAGGGATTACACGTCACGTCGCGTCACGTCGCGTCACGTCGCGTCACGTCCTGTGACAGCGACGTGACGGCAGACCTGAAAACGTCACGTCCGCAGGGGGGTAAATCCGGCAGTTACCCCAGGGGTAAACTGACGCGGTCAACCCCCTGGTCAACCCCCTGGTCAACTGCTAAGTCGACTGCAGATAGCAGTCGACCTAGCAGTCGACTCCAAAAAAAAAAAATTTTTAATTCCAAAAAAAATTCTGGACCGTCAGATCTTCTTGGCAAGAAGATCTGACGGTCCAGAATTTTTTTGGAATTTTTAATTTTTTCTGGCAGTCGATTGCTAATTCGACTACTATTTGCAATCGACTTAGCAGTCGACTGCAAAAAAATTAAAAAAAATTAAAACAAATTCTGGACCGTCAGATCTTCTTTTCAAGAAGATCAGACGGTCCAGAATTTTTTTTGGAATTTTTTAATTTAATGTTTTTTTGCAGTCGACTGCTAGGTCGACTGCTATTTGCAGTCGTTTGCTAAGTCGACTGCTAATAGCAGTCGACTTAGCAGTCGACTGCAAAAAAATTACTTTTGCAGTCGACCAAGACCAGTCGACTGCTATTAGCAGTCGACTAGCTGGTCGACTGCTAAAAGCAGTCGACTTCAACGAAAACCTAAAAATAAATAAAATCAAAAAATTCTAAAAAAAATCATGGACCGTTAGATCTTCAATCCAAGAAGATCTAACGGTTCAGATTTTTTAATAGATTTTTTTAATTTTTGTTTTCTGAAGTCGACTGCTCGTAGCAGTCGACTAGAGCAGTCGTCCAAAAAAGTAAAAAAAAAGTTACAAAAAATTGGTACAGTAACTTTTTTTTACCACGTCAGTGCGCGTCACGCCCTGACGTGACGTGACGTGACGGCGTCACGTCATTTGTGACGCGACGTGACGCAAAAAGGCCACGTCACGTCCATTTGCACATCCCTGATTTGGTGTGAGTGTAATTCTTGTTATTATTTTCTCAAAAATTTATTAAAATTTGAATTCCAATATGGATTGTGGTCGTGACATGTGTTTTAATGAAGATGTATTTATGCATTGAATTGTTGTGTTTGTGATTAAGTAAATTTTCTACTTTATGGTTCATTAGGTGCGTGATCTTAAATTTTTTCCGTTTTTTTTTGCATTGTATACACTGTTATCTTTATCTTAGACGGATGAATGATTATCAAATGGATGTGTATTTATTAGGTTGAAAATATACAATTTGGATGAAACTTAGGATTTGGTATAATTATATCATCTATTAAAACTCTAAGAAATATGGCCTTTTCTTGGGTTGAAATCCTTGACCGATTGGTACATTTTCTCATCGATAAGAAATTGATTGAATCATTAAAAATGAAAAAACACTGATTCAAATTGGGCCTTAGTTGTTGTTTTTTTGCCATGGGCCTCCCTTTTCCTTTTCCCCCATTGAGGAATCAGTGGTTTAGTTGTATATCGAGAATCAAATTCCCGACCTCTTGGTTATAGCCGAACGCCTTAGATGTGTTTTAGATCACGAAGTTGTTTCTATCAAGTTGATAGAATTAATGACATATTATACTTAACCCAATGGTCCTCTATTTTAAATCCCAGTGGTTGTATGTGAACATGAATAAATGTCTGGATCAAATTGCATACTCGTATGATGTACAATTTATGCAATTATGGAAAGACTAGGCTAGTTTGCAAGAAAAAAAATACAAGACTTTGCTTATAGAATATAAAAATAACAAGTGTTTAAATAAAATTTCAGATCATAATAGATGTGAATGTCAATATTATGAGCAAATGAATATGTATAATAAACATCGTATAAGTGTTATCATTCAAATGCCAACAAGTACTCAAGAAGATGATGAACACTACAATATTCAAGCCATACAATAAAATTCACCTTCAAGCACTACAAAAGACAAGGAAAAAACAATTTTCAAAACAAGATGGAATGATTTTTGTATAAATAGTTAGCAATTCTTCCAATTTAATTGCATCTTTCCATGCTACAACATATTTACTGAAAAATGTGAATGCTCATATAACAACCTTAGTATAGAAATTGTAATAATTCATTCATATTAGTTTCAGTGTCCATATCTTGGAATTCTAGGTTTGAATATTTTAGAAGCTCCATCTGCCATAATAATTTGGTCATTGCTTCATGCATTTTGTAGCCTCCAATAGTCTATCTTCATTTTTTTTCATTTTTTGGTATCGGAAAAATTTCAATACCTTTGTCAACCCCTTATGTTCTTCTTGCATTATTTTTGTAATATTGATATTTCCTACTTTACATGTAGTTGGTATTTTAGCCTTTATTTATTGTCCTTCATTCAATGATGTATCTCTATTCGTTCAATGATCTTTCAACTTTTGTTAGTTGGAACAATATCCAAGTGTGCATACTTCTTGCCCATCCAAATTTGTAGTCTCAAATTACACATTTTGTATCAACTATACCTTGTAATAAAGCCGAATAAAATTACTTTCTATAGTAATAAGTTTTCCCTCCAATTAGATGTGCAAGAATTAGAATGTGAGATCCTTCAATTGCTTCTATAATACAAGGAATCCCATGAAGGGCCTCAAATTCTTGTGCTAAAATCCTAAACCGAGTTGGACTTGGAAATTGCATAAGAGTCCCTTGCAAATGAACTCTTATGAATCTAAAAAAAATTCTCACTAATTCTGAAACTATACTTTCAGCCACCCCATATACCTCTCCTACAATACACAAGGTATTTCCAGTCCCAAGCCTTTGTAATGACATTGCAATTCTACACTCAACTGAAATTGTTTCTCTTATATGTGTATTCTTCCTCTGCAAATACGGACTAACCACTTACAAAGAAACTTGAATATTTTAGTTTCATAAAGAATTTGAAATATACGAGTTCTTTGCTTGAACATTTTTTCCCGTGAAATAACCCAATAATAACCTATCTTGAACCCTAAATTTCTCTCAAATGCCCACACACTGCAATCGCTCATCTTCATACTCTGAAAACAAATGCTCAAAATCATGATATTTTCCATTCTCCGTTGAGTGCCAATGCTTGCATATCAAGCACATGTTGCACAATCATGTGCAAACACCAATATAAAGCCAATGCAACAAGAATCCTCCTTTCAAGACGATCCATCATATTCTCCTTTCCCCCCTCACCAATATAAAATTCAAAAAGAAAGTGTAAAAAGAGTGAGAATGAAGATATGTAACTAGTGAGATAGGGTTGTCCCTCTTCACACTAATAAAATATGTGATGGTCCCTCAACGTGGTCCATTGCCACTTCACACTATGTTTGAGGGCCCGTCATTGCACACAATGGCTTTCCCCAACACCCATGGTACAACCTTTGAATGATAGTCAAGGGTCCTCACCATATCATGGTCATGGCCCTTGATTTGTGTGTGAAGTGGCCCTTAGTCTCCCCTACTACTACCCAGGTTAGGGTCAAGTGGAGAGGGGACTTAAGGGCCACTTCACACACAAGACTGAGAGCCCGTGACCATTACACTTCAAGCACTCTCATTGGTGGACAAGGTGGAGCCGGTCCAAGTTCGCTTCACACTACACTTGAGGGACCAACAGAGTATGTGAATGCAAGATGGATGCAAAGTCTACATGGATTCCTACATGGCATTGAATGGATCACGTTTCATGGTCCTTGGACTATTTTCAAAAACCACCTCTTGGAGGTAGGCCTAACCCAAAACCGGGAGACCATGGCACTCCGAATGCTCACAACCGTTGGTTTATTCTAGTTTATCATGTGTGCAAACCCACATGAATAGAAATTCATTGAAATAGCATTTGGTTGAGGGCCCGGTCACATACGACTTCACACTGCACTTGACGATCCGTGACCACACTACATGATTATGGAGGTGCCGTGGGACGGCCTTCGGACACTTTCTTTTGGGCTCTCACAATTTCATGGCCACGGCTCTTGGCTCGTGTGTGAAGTGGCCCTACGTCTGTGAAACGTTTGCATGTGATATATATATCTATATATATATATGATGATGATGATGATGTCGAGACGTGGCTGGAAGAGACACTAGCAGTCATTCAAGGGGCAGAAAGGAAAGGGGCAGGGGAGCAAGCGGGGACTCATTTGGCCTACGAAATCGACCCAAGATTGCGATGCCAAGATTTTCTGTATCTCGGAAAGGCTTTTGTGCGCCCTTTCCCATGTGACATGCCCACGATTTTTGTAGAGGGAGCGAGGTAGAAAGGTCCATAAAGCAGGCAAAAAGGCAGCCGGTACAAAATGGGAAGGGCCACACTCCCCACCTAAAATAGACATAGTTGGAAACTTGGACCAAGTTGTGCGGCTAGCTAGCTAGGAACAAGATTTTTGAAGGGCTTGTCAATTCAGTTCTATTTCACTTTCCTTCCCAAAATCAATCGGGCCGTCAGATGGTGGGCCGCTTCATGATATCCACCTCCTTCCGCAGAGGACTTCTTATTATCTACTTACCTAGCTAGCGAGCGAGCTACGACATTCCCTCCCCGTTAACTTAGGCCTCTTCCAGAACTGTTGACTTTGTGGGGCCTCCCAGGACCTCCAAAAAGCCCCTTTCCAAGTTTGGTGCCATTTTGTACGAGTTTTTTAACACCCACAAAAAGTAAGGACGTGGTGATGAAGTAATCAAGTTGGAAGTTCATGATTGCATGTATGAGTTAAAAGTAGACTGCTGTGTAAGACCGAGAGAGAAGGAAGTACAATAATAAATGTTTACTTTCTATATGGAATTACGCGACACTGTAATTGTTTACTTTACATCTCAATTTCTACATGTCAATATTGTTCGGACAATATTGATCATTAACATTTTTTACTTGGAGGAAAAATTGCATCAATCGTAGAAGGATATAGGAATGTGTCGTAGTGAGTGACACTAAATGTCATGTTGGGTTAGTGTAGTGTGTTTGGGGGACGATTGGGAGGAGGTCCCGGGAAGTTTTTGGGCATATAGAGTCGGTCAAGATCCTAGTGATTCTAAATCCAACCGGTTACATGTTCACATCTTCCGGTGTGTTCATTTGGCGTTGGCTGGTTTGGCCTTCTGTCTCAAAAAAAAAAAAAAGAAGAAGAAGAAGAAGAAAAAAGACATCTTCCGATGTGGCTTTATGCATTTGAGGTATATTCTATGGATTCCTCTAAAATGATTGGTAAATTCCTGGCGTCTTGAACTTCAACCGGTTATTTCTCGAACTCAACCGGTTATTTCTCGAACTCAACCGGTTCATCTGCAACTAACCGCCAGTTCTTCCTGGACATAGATTGGGGGAGCAAAAAGGCAGATTAGGAGTCCTAGCCAAGAGAGAATTTTCCTTGCTCCTTGCTGCAGCATGGGCTCCAAAAATATCAAAGTACAGACACATCAACTTCTGGTGGCTGAGATTGCTCCGCTCGAAATCGAGCCTGGCCAACCAGCTCATCACTCAACGAACTGCATGTGAACGTTCCCCTAACATAAATAAATAAGGGCTTTTTCTTTTCTTTTCTTTTTGGAAAAATTAGACATGTACTAAGGGCCACTTCACACATGAGCCAAGAGCCGTGACCTTGTAATGGTGAGGACCCTTGACTCTCATCCAAAGGCCGTACCATGGGTGTTGGGGAAAGCCGTTTTATGTAGTCACGGGCCCTCAAGCATAGTGTGAAGTGCGAATGGACCATGTTGCGGGACCATTGCATATTTTGTTGGCGGAAAAAGAGGGGAGGATTTGGTTCAATATAATATGTCTCAAACTTTATCAATTCAGGAGAATTACTTGGTGGTGTTTGTATGTCCTGGAATTTGTCCTAGAATCTATTATGGAATCTTCCCTGAAATCTGCCTGAAATCTGTCCTGAAATCTGTCATGTTGGAAAAAATATTAAAAAAATCATGGTCTCCCAAAATTTTCGTCAGGCCCACCTCTTGGAGGTGGGCCTGACGCAAATTCCGGGAGACCATGCACCCATATCCACAACCTGCCATGTAGGACTCCATGTAGACTTTTCATCCACAAACTTTTCTTTGGGCCTTTAGGCCTTCACCTCCTAGTGTGAAGTGAACTGGGATGGTCTCCACCTTTTCGACCAATGAGAGCTCTTACATTGCCATGGGTAGGGGCCTTCAGCCTTGTGTGTGAAGTGGCCCTAAGGGCCACTTTACACACGAGCCAAGAGTTGTGACCATGAAATTGTGAGAGCCCAAAAGAAAGTGTCCAAAGGCCGTCTCAAGACACCTCCATAATCATGTAGTGTGGTCACGGACCCTCAAGTGTAGTGTGAAGTCATATGTGACCGGGCCCTCAACCAAATGCTATTCCAATGAATTTGTATTTATGTGGGTCCTCACACACGATAAAGTAGAATAAATTAACGGTTGTGAGTGTTCGGAGTGCCATGGTCTCCTAGTTTTGGGTTAGGCCTACCTCCAAGAGGTGGTTTTTGAAAATAGTCCAAGTGACCATGAAACATGATCCATTTGATGCTATGTAGGAATTCATGTAGACTTTACATCCACCTTGCATTCACATACTCCGTTGGTCCCTCAAGCGTAGTGTGAAGCGAACTTGGACCGGCTCCGCCTTTTCCACCAATGAGAGTGCTTGAAGTGTAATGGCCACAGGCTCTCAGTCTCGTGTGTGAAGTGGCCCTAAGTTGTTGAAGCGACAGGTCAAGTGGAGGTTGCGAATCATGGGACCGACCTTACACTGTAAATACTCAAGTAGGTAGAGTACACTATTTTGTCTAATTAGTGTAGGTTACCATTCGGAGTTACTGTATGTGTCGCTATAACTTTTTACCGACACTAGCATTCTTTACCAACTAAGTTATATCATGTTCTTCGGTGTGCATACTAACTACTTATGTTATTTGCGTAAAAACGATGCTTTCAGCAAAATGTTATAGCAATGGGTAACTCCAAATGGTAACCCACACTAATTAAACAAAATAGTATAGTCTTGGTTGTGGTCCAAACCCAACTCTTCAACTATGGCATTTGCTTGTGTTTACATAATGTTGGATTGGTATCTTTTTTTTGGTACCAATCGGGTATTTATAATGCGGATTTCATAAATTTTGATACCAGTAGATTTCTTTTGGATTTTGATATCAATTGGGTCTATATACCATGCAGGAGATTTCATAGATAGGTACAATTGTCCTAGTATCAATAGGGTTTAGAACGGTATTAATCCAAATTGAAATTTGGGTGTTACAAAGGCTCTCTCACTTTGATATACCCACCAAATATCAAATCTTGATTGTTATTACAAGTTTGAAATCAAGAGTATGTTTTTTATGATAGAGGTTGATTGTTGGTATGATGTATTCACCTATAAATCAGTTTAAATACAAGTTGTCTTTGTGATTGAAGAGTGGAAACTCAATCAATTATTGTCTCTCTTAATGCTACAATTTGTGGAGTGGAGACAAACAACCTATGGATCCTAGTGCGAAGTTTGTGTAAGAGGCAACTGCCCGTTACAAATCCTCCCCCGTGTGTTAACCTTGAGGTTATATCTCAATGCATACAATAATTAGAAATAGATTAAAACCAAAGAAGGTAAACTACAACCATTGTAACCACCACCACCTATGATTTGTATTGTAGTTGATGAAATGAAGTTGATATTAGTCGTTGTCATCAAATCATTTCATCCCTCCTCAATCCTTTGCAGAGTTGAGCAAAACCTATATTACCACCGCCCACCCTGGTCCTTCTCCTCAACAACCCATATCCCACTCTTTGCTTTAGTCAAAATATGTGTGACTAATGTGGTCATTGTCACCACCTCCTTGAACCTGGACACATACCACAAACATTGTCCACACACCCCACCACACGCATGGGGCTCTTCTTTGAGAATCAGAGCCACATGGACCCCTTATAAACACCCCCTATGTACAAAGTTTAATGGAAAAAAAACTATACATATAAATCATAGACTACATACTTGTCTGATGTATGTATACAATGATTTTTAACACCAAAAGTACATTGCCTCAATCATGTATACAAAACAAGTGCAATAAAAATTTAATACATGCAAGTATTGTTTACATGCTCATAAATCGTTTTAAGCTGACAAGATCATTGAAGCAGAGGATGACACATATTGCTTTGTGGATGGATACATATTTTTTTGAGACATATAAGGTACATCCAGATGAAACAAACTCCTTTTGTGAGTAACCTTTAATAGGGGGGGGAGCTTAGTATAAACCTACCTCTACACTCTAGAGGGAAGCTAGCATGTGAATGGTGAGCAAGGAGTGGTTACTTGCGAGCAAGGAGTAGAAATTTAGTAAAAAAACATAATTTTCAAATATGTTCAAGGTTTTGTGGTTGTATTATATACTCACAAAATAAGAATGTGGGGATCGCACAAAAACAATGAAGGACCCTATTACCACATATTTCATGCAGGTTGCCAATCCACATAGTAGGCACCTTATTGAAATGACAAACACACCATTGAAATGTTAAACCCCTCATTGTGAAAGACAACCACAATGCACTTTTAGAATGCACTACATTTTCCATGGACAAACATATATGTTTATGCATCTATAATTGGGTGGCCTTGCCCCTCTCTTTCAAGGCACTAAGATTGTTCCGCCACACTTGCGAGCTCAAGAAAATGCATCGCCTCATTATAGTTGGATGTGGGTGCACAAATAAACTTGTCAGTGGCTTAGTCAACCTTGCACCAATACATGAACACACATTACAAATGCTTGCAGGATACCCATTGATCCCTCTTCCCCAATGCCATCGGAGACATTTTTGCAAAGTTAGGGCAAGTGCATTGCATAATATTTGCAATGGAAACATGGTATGTCTTCTCTTCTTTGGACACTATGGTTATGATGCCTCATATTCATGGTGGGATGACCACACCCACCACATAATACCCATCCATGCATAATGCGCTCTCCCATGTGTTTTTGTGATTTGGCAATGGCGCCACCATATTACGATGAACTACCTTCGACAACTATGTGTTCAGGTGAGCATTTGGGTTTGCAAGAACATGGAAGTGCGAGTGAGGGATAGGAAGGTTTGTCATTGTAACCAAACAATGATGTGGAACATGACCTCGCGTTGTTGCAATTGAAATCTAGTGTCCTCCAATGCAAAAACCTCCTCCCCTATAAGTGTAATGGCCTTCACTGGCCACACCTTTGGAAGATTTGGCCAATCAAACACCCAATTTTTCTTGCTCCCTTTCACGCATCAATTGATGTCATCTACGCAAAACCAAAAATATGTAGGTACTTGGTTGTTGGAATGGAACTCCTTCCATGTGTAAGTTGGTGTTGGTAATTCATGTATACCCTTCCCCACTTTAGCTTTACAAAGATGTCTAGTGTTCGCTTGCAAAGCCTGACACTCTTTCTTTGCGGACAAGGCAATTTAGAAATATGCCAATATGATTTAGGATGCTATGTTCCAACAAACAAGCGGTGTGAGAGACCACATTCTCATTGTAATTGAAGGATTCTTGTAGACCTAGTGTAGACCCTTAGCATGCCCTTGTAGACCTAGTGTTAGGAGGCAAGTCTAGTTTCCTCTTTGTAGATCCAAACAATTCAAACCCCTCCAATACATAGTTCCTTGTATTGAGATCCTTTGTGTTGGGGTATGACCTAATTACCTTTGCAAAGAGCTTGGGATCATTTGTGTATGTTGTAGCTTTGAGTTCAATGATGCTTGGTCTGGTCTTTCTCCCAGAATGCCCCCTTTTAGCCATGCACGGTAATTACTAATCACATGAATGCCTGGATCATGTTGTCCATTGTTGTCCATTGTTGCCTTGTAAAGGCATGTTATTGTATTCCCATATTGCTTCAACCACTTTTTGTGCATTGTTTATGTGAGGTTGCAAGTAGGCATCTGAATATGTTGAAAGGAATCATAGAAAAGAAAATTCAAATGAGTCTATCATTCAGTCATTGAAACATGACTTTTATATACGTGAGGACACTCACAATGAGCATGTGACCTCCCCATTGACTATAATGCTAGAATCCCAACCATACAGACAAGTTATACATGCCCTCCTTTGTGGTTGCTTGTGACGACAACCACCACGCATGAATTACATCATATTTGATATCGGCCTCTTCTATGCTCTTAGAGTCCTTGTGTTCTATACATAGTTGTTTGTGTTGATGTTGCAATAAAGGCTAGATGTGTTATTTGTATTATTTTATCTAAATTGATAGACCAATGGGAAAGGCATGTATGCTCGCGACCCTCCAATGGAGCGGATGGGTCACCATCACCATAAATCTTCCTCACAACACTCCAATTATCTTGAGCATTGTCTACCATGATACGTTTGAAGTTTATATTGGGAACATAATTCTCTAATATGACCACGTTTAGATTCTCCCAAAAAATGGTTTGGGCTTTGGCATCCTTTGATTGCATATTACAACAGGCTATTATCGAAATCTTACAATGTTTTTGTCGTAGACATGAGACGCCATTATAGTCCAATTGCAAAGTTGCTTAATATGGTCAAATATTATCCATAAATTTTCCATGTCGCCTCTGCACTGCATGCATTTTACTAGATTGACTCCACTTCTAGCAAGATCCACAAGCATTTCCAACTGTCAGGGATACATAATACAAAGATACTTGAATTAATAGATGAGAAACGAACAACAACAAGAGGGGTGAACGAGAGCTTCAAGAGATGTGTTGTCGAGACTGAAGGACTCTTCAGCCTCAACCCCTATATATACCTAAACTAAAAGAACTAAAAAGTTCCAGCAAGTTCTAGAGTAAAAGAACTAGAAGATTCTAGCAAGTTTTAAAATAAAAGGAACTAGAAGATTCTAGCAAGTTTTAAAATAAAAGGAACTAGAAGGTCCCAGCAAGTTTCAAAAGGTTCTAGTAAGTTCTAAAGGTCATGTCCTTAATATTATTCTTTCTCAAGCGACGAGTCCTAAGGGGAGTCCTAAGTTTATCCGGATAAAGTCGATGAAACTCTTGTACTAATTTAGACGCGTTCGCAAGATTCTCAGCTGGTTCCCACGTTCATTCGTTGATGTCATAACCGGTTCAGTGTACCAGATACTCCAACTTGCCCCACCTTCGTTGCGAGTCCAATACTTTTTCCATATTATATTTTTCATGATTTTCAATCTTGATACTAGGCGGTGGTTGTTGTGCTCTTCTTGGAAAAAATGACTCTCGATAACGTTCTAAAAAAGAAACATAAAAAAATGGATGTATCTTCATGAAAGTCGGCAGCTCAAGACGAAATGCCATTGGATTAATTTGCTCCTTGATGACGAATGGTCCCAATCTCCGATAATCCAACTTGTCACAAGGCCGCATGGTCTTGATATTTCGTCGAAGAAGCCATACTTTATCTCCAACTTGAAAAGTTGGTGCTTGGTTGCGAAATTTGTTTACAAATATCTTATAAGACTCTTGTGCAAGTTGCAGTTGAAGCTTCAGAACATTTTAAATTTGTGATAATTATTGTACAAAATCATCCGTTGTCAAGTTACTATTTGATGATGAACTCAATAGATTAAGCTTTGGATGGTAACTATAATTAGAATAAAATGGCGTTTGCTGAATTGAAGCATGAAGACTATTATTGTAAGCAAACTCCGCCAACGGCAAGTATGACGTCCAATTGTCTTGCTGATAGTTGATACTGCATCGTAAATATTGCTCAAAGACTTGATTAATCCGTTCTGTTTGACCATCAGTTTGAGGATGAAAAGTTGAAGAGATGTTGATATCGATTCTCAATATCTCGAAAAGAAAATTCCAAAATTTTGATATAAATTAAGTTCTCCGATCAGATATGATATCGTCTGGTAGACCATAATATCGATACACATTATCAAGAAATAATCTTGCCGTATCTTCACTTGATGAAGATTTCTTGCAAGGGACAAAGTGTGTCATCTTTATAAACTAATTCACCACAATAAAAATACTGTCAAATGAATTTGATAATGGCAAGTCTGTAATGAAGTCCATATAAACCGAAGATCATGGCCGGCGTGGAATAAACAATGGTTGTAAAAGACCATATGGGTGATGCCAAAGATTCTTGGATCTTGAACAAATGTCACAAGAGGGAACAAAAATTTTAACATCTTTTCATATTTTGGGCTATCAAAAATCTCTAGAAAAGAGTTCTAAAGTTTTGTTGTATCCGAAATAATCCGCAGCTAGGAACTTATGGCGGAATTGAAGAATTCGAAGCCGTGTCGAACCTTCTAGAATGAATAAACATTTTTCAAAGTATAACAAATCTTCTTCCACCTTAAATTTGACATTTTTTCTGAGGTGACACTTGATGTCGAGGGCTACAAGATCTCCAATGGTTGCAACGCGCACCTGATTGAGAAAGTCAACATCAGTTGGAGTTGGCATAACCGTGATGTAAAGATTAAATAGCTCTGGCTTTAATAAAGTTCGACATTTTTTATTAAATGCTACTTCTCTAGCCTTGGGCACAAGATACGATTTTCTCGATAGTGCGTCAGATAGTCCTTGTTGTTTCCCCGATCGATAAGTGATAATAAAATCAAACTGGGATAACGACATATTTCATCGAGCTTGGCGCCGATTCAAAACACGAGATCACATGAAATACTTCAAATTTTTATGATCTATATATACAATGACTGGATGTGCAGCTTCTTCCAAAAAATGACGCCACTTTTGAAAAAAATCCACGCTAGCAAAAAATTCCTTATCATGCATCTCATAATTAATCTCGGCAGCAGAAAACTTATGAAAGTAAAACGTAATTGGATGAAGTTTTTCATCCTCTCCCATCTGTGAAAGTACAACTTCCAAAGCAAAATCCAAGGAATCAGTCTTCAAATAAAATATCTTCGTAAAATCTGGGTGTACCAAAATTGGTGTGGTTGTAAATGTCCCTTTAAGATCTTGAAATATTTTCTCTATTGACGGCCCCCAATCAAGTTTGTCTTTACATTTAATCGAGTGAGTGGAATAGCCACTAGTGAATAATTATTGATGAAAATTCGATAGAAGTTAGCGAAGCCAAGGAAACATTATACGCCTCGAACCGTCTTCAAAACTTCCCAAGATACGATAACTTCCACCTTCTTTGGGTCCATCTTTAAATCTTCCGTAATTGCAATGAATCCCAAAAACTCCATCTCGGTTTGGTAAAATAAACATTTCTCTAGCTTAGCGTAAAGTCCTCGATTGCGTAATTTTTCAAAGACCAACCGAACGTGCTTCTTATGATCTTCTTCATTCTTGGAAAATATCAGAATATCATCTAAATAGATGACAATAAAGCCGTCAAGGTATTTCCGAAAAATGTCATTCACCATGTGTTGAAAAACTGCTAGAGCATTCGTAAGGCCGAAAGGCATAACATTATACTCGAAATGGCCATATCTTGTATGAAAAGTTGTATTCCATTCGTCTCCTTCCTTAATTTGTACGAGATTATAAGCACCGCGCATGTCAATCTTCGTAAAGACCTTCGTACTTCCGAGTTGTTCCAAAAGTCCAGAGATTAGAGGCAATAGATAGCAATTATTCTTTGTCACCTTGTTGAGACCTCAATAATCCACGCACATTCGTAATGAACCATCTTTCTTCTTCACAAATAAAATGGGCGCTCCAACTGGTGACTTGGAGTGGCGAATCAAGTTTTTGGCCAGATTCTCGTCAATATACTTCCGTAATGTTGCCAACTCCATTTGCGATAGGTTATAGATTGAGCCAAAAGGTGGTTGCGCTCCTTCTTCTAAAGCAATTGCATAATCGTATGGACGGTGCTCCGAAAGTAAGTCGATATTTTTTTTCAAAAACACATCTTCAAAATTCTTATACTATTCCGGAATACTAGTTGTTGAGGTCTTCTCTTTACGAGTTGGAGCCGCATAGATAACAAATGGTGTACCTTCTTTGGATGATCTTATAAACGTATGTGTTCCAATGAAGAGGGGTTTCTTCATCCGCGGTTTTCCACCATATTAGTGAACAGATTTTCTAACATGGTTACTATTTGGATGTTCCAAAGGGAAGAGGAAAGTGATCTTTCGTAATTTCCAGTCTACATATGGATTATATTTATCTAACTAGGAGATACCAAGAATAACATGGTTTGATGGAATTCTAATGATATTAAAAATAATGTGGCTACTATGGCCTTCAAATGACACTTCTAAAGGCATTGTTTCATGTGTAACATTGTCTGAGGACAAAGGTCTTCCATCTATCACTTCTACATGGACGGATTGAGATTTCTGAACTAGAGGGAATTTGTGACTTTTGACAAATTCTTCATCTAGAAAACAAGAAGATGCTCCTGAATCCAACAAAGCAACCGTTTTAAGTTTCTGAGGACCAAAAGACAAGGGAATTATAAAGCAAGGTGCATGTTGACCGAGAAGATAAAAACCTAAATGTTGTTGTGAAACTAAGCTATCCAACCGCACGATTTCTATTGTGACTGGGCATCTTTGTTTTCCTAGATTATAGCAGGATTGGTCTTAATAATACGTTGATTTGGTTTCTTTGGGCAGTTGGGAATTATGTGACCTCCTTCGCCACAATATAAACATAGTCATTTCTTCATTCTACGTTTCTTCTCTTCTCGAGTAAGATGTTTGATACGTATTGTTTCGATTTGCATATTTGCAATCTCTAAATGAGAACTCGGCTTGTGTGCTGATATGGATGGGGCTCGGGGGTAGTCATTGGTTGGAGTAGCAATATACGTGCGAACAAATGATAGGGTATTTTAAAAACATGGGGGCTAAAAATTATAAATGGACTTAAGAGTAATATAGGGTATCAAAAATGGCATTGGACATCTTTAAAATACTATAGGGTATGGAATAATAGATAATTTGGAATTATAAGTAATGCAAGCCATTTTCCTATTAACCCAAAGTAGAAATTGACATAATGATAGCATGTGAAAAAAAAAAGAATTGGAAGTAATACCCCCTATAAAATAGTGGTTGTTCGCACCTATATCCTTAACTTTTTAACACACTGCCCCCCCCCGAGGAACGGGGTCTAGCGAGTTTTCTGCTCCCTTAACAGAGTCCATGAGCTATGATCTTGGCAACGTTGGAAGAGTTGGTTGTCGCACTTGACCGCTTGACTGATTGCCTCATTGAGCGTTTGCGGGTCAGGGAGTGACAACAACAAATCCTTCATAGTATCATTCAAGCCCCAATAGAATTGGCTCATAAGTGCTGCTTCATCCCAGTTGACGTCGCACGTAAGTTGTCTAAAATCTGAGGTGTAAGCCGATGCAGAGCGTGTCTCTTACCGTAGAGACCGAATCTTCGTTGTTGCCCAACGAGTCTTGTCATGTTCTCCAAATGCTTCCGCAAAGGCCTCCAGAAAAACGTCAAAATTGTTCAATATAGGTGAATTTTTCTCAAACATGGGAGTAAACCATGATAAAGTTTGCCCTGTAAACAACGTCCCAACGAGGTTCTTTCCGTTGCGATGGTGGATCTTGAATCTGAAATAAAGCTTCTCTCTCTAGGTTGGCGGGAGATTGATGTTGTTGAAGGCCACCAATAACTCCTTCAATCGTTGTGGTCTGGATTGATAACGTGTTGATAATATTAAGGATAGCCTCTAACTTAGCCTCGACGGATTCATGTATAATAAAGTGTTGAGTCCCAGCCATTCTAAATGACGAAAATAACTGAAAATAAAATACTGACTTAGTAGAAGATAAATTACAACATCTAAACCTGGAAACCTTCAGGGAGAGGGGTTATCTACCGCTCTCACAAGAAAAACAAGACTAAAATGTCGTGATAAAATGAGATATCAGATTAAAAAGAAATTAAACTACAACCTCAAGAAAAGACCCTAACTTTGATACTCAAATGAGGTCAGTCTCGACAAACTGTCAGGGACACAGAATACAAAGATACTTGAATTAATAGATGAGAAACGAACAACAACAAGAGGGGTGAGCGAGAGCTCCAAGAGATGTATTGTCGAGACTGAAGGATTATTCAGTCTCGACCCTTATATATACCTAAACTAAAGGAACTAGAAAGTTCCAGCAAGTTCTAGAGTAAAATGAACTAGAAGGTTCTAGCAAGTTCTAAAGTAAAACGAACTAGAAGGTTCCAGCAAGTTCTAGAAAGTTCCAGTAAGTTCTAAAGGTTCTAACAAGTTCTAGAAGGTTCCAGCAAGTTCTAGAAGGTTCTAGCAATTTCTAAAAGGTTCCAGCAAGTTTTAGAAGGTTCTAGTAAGTTCTAGAGGTCATGTCCTTAACACCAACACAAAGACCTTATCATTGGATTGCTCTGGAAACCAACTGTCATGCACTTACTTGAACCTAGAGTAGTCTTTAACACAATTATACTATCCATGGATCTCAACCTACTACAAATAAAACATTTGTTAATGCCATGATTAAGGGTCATATGAACTACTAGAAGGCCACGTCAGGGACATGACCTTGGACAAAAGAGTAGCAACAAGGGCAATAACAACATCCAACGAAGGGCAGCAACCACCATCGCCATTGTCATCGCCAAACAACAACCGAATGAACGGGGAATGAGCAAGGTGAAGGCAACAGCTGAAAATGAATGAGAGACTATAAAGGCGAGGAGAACCCGACCACGGAATAAGGTGGAATATGTGCAACTTTAGGGTACCTATTCCACGGTATTAGGACAAACAAAGGGTATTAATGAGAAAACTTCAATAGATCAATACTATCATTTTGAAAAAACAAATTATGAGGATAAATAAGAATATATCATTAGAGTATAAAGTATGTAAGACTATTAATTATCATACATTAAATAGGGAGCTTTTGGCCAACTCATTCATTTTGAAGCCACCTCACCTACACCTTGAGGATTGGGAAACCACCAATTATGCTAGTAAGGAGTATTATTAATTTTGGAATATGTAGCTATCCTATAGATGGAAGTAAAATCTTAGGTGTATGAACATTCTAGAGGCTTAATGGTTACAATCATTTAAAAGAAGCTCTCATCTAGGATTGGCATAGATTGGTTGGGATCTAGATAAAAGAAGATTGGTATCTGTGAGCCCAAAAGGGTGCCCACATTTAGTCTTAGACCCTTGAAACGTTAGTTGATGCACTTTGAAGTAGCATGTTACTTCACAAAAATATAAAAAGTGAAATGTTAGTCTTAGAAGTACCATGTTGTAAGAGGCTAGGATGTGAGTTGTTATTGTGTTTTTACCTTCGGAAGGATTTGAGTGAATGAGGATAGGTAAGGAGAACTTGGATTGAGTAGTTAGTGAGTAGGCTAGTACAAATGGATGGAGACAACCAAAGTGACTCAAGAGGCAAGTGCATTCGAATTGGGATGAATGGAGGATCACATGGAGCGCACAAGTGGACCACCTCATCATGGCCACTTAATGGGGAAGGTCCAAGGAAGAATGCAAGGTGGAGGATAAGCAAATTCTCAAAGCACCAATCAAATCACGAGTTAAGCATCGTGGTTTGAATTAAGTGGTGAGCGACGATTTGGGAAAGTAAGGGGAGAAAGTTATGGCGGCGGAAAGCGAAGGAGGCTAAGTTTGGGTTGAAGCATCCCAAGTTTGGTAAAGTGTGGTAGGTAGAAAGCCAAGGCTAGTTAAATGTTCGAATTAGGATCCTTGTTGATCATTTGAGGGAGGAAGACTTAGAAGATAGGATTGGCGCCTACTAAGTAGGAGGAAATCTCAAGGGCTTATCGTGAGCCTTGAGGGTGCTCACCCCCTCAAGCTTACTATATAATCCCTCATTCTTCCCTCACTCATCCTCTCTTTTCTTCTTGCTCCCTTGGCACCTCATGTGGTGTGAGTGTGGGTGTGTGTGGAGCAAGAAAGGTGCACGTGGGGGTGCAAGGTTTCAAGGTGGAGAGCTAAGGCCAACTAGTCTTGAAGTTAGCTTTATCTTGTGTAGATGGAGTATTTGATTTGAGGCATTTAGAAATAAGTGCTTAGCTCATGTTATTTAGATTTATAGTGTTTAGATTTATGTTAGATTAAGGCACTTAGTTTTGTGTTTAGTAATTGGCCGAAGGCAGGAGCAGTTGGTTTAAGTTGTTAAGCTGGGGTTAAGTGTTGTCAGACTGAAAGGTTGCTAGAACCGGTCTGCAAGGTATGCTGAGGCAGCTGGAATCGGTTCTGCCAAGGGGGCAGCTGGGCTTATATGGGCTGGGTTAGTTTAAAGCTGCTAGTACTAGTTCACGGTGTTGGGTCAGTCTTTACAGTGCTGGGTTAATACAGCTGCTGGAAGCCTGGGAGGTATTCAGTGTGGTTACTAGTTAGCCTACAGCTGAGAATAGTTAATTGGCAGCTCAATGGGATTATTCGCAGCTGCTGGGTGTTAAGGCTAAATGCAGTTAGCCTAGGTTTAGTCGCAGCTGTTGGGGGATTGAGGCTAAATGCATACAGACCACAGCCCCTAATTAGCAGCAGCTGGGTGGGCTAAGCATGGTGAACGCAGAGCTGGACTAAGGGCTACTTCACACACGAGACTGAAAGCCGTGACCATTTCACTTCAAGCACTCTCATTGGTAGAAAAGGTGGAGCCGGCCCAAGTTCGCTTCACACTATGCTTGAGGAACCAACAGATGGCCCAAGGTTGGTGAAGGCTGCCGGTTCGAAGTCCATCAGAGCTGGGCTAAGTTTGGTGACGACTGCTGGTTTAAAGCCCAGCAGAGTTGGGTTAAGGTTGGCGAAAGATTAGGGGCATAAATATTGGGGTTAGGTAGGAGCTAGGTTAGAGATTAGGTAGGTAGTTAAGTTAGGATTTATGAAGATAGGAGGGTTAGTGTTAGAACCACATTAGGAAAATCTTATGTTGGTTGGTGGTATTAGGGAATGAGCTTGGGAGTTAATTTGGAGAGTATTTGTGGTAGAAGATGTCATGACATTAATGAGAGAAATAAGTGTTTTTTAACACTTGTATTCTTATCATGGAGTGAATTGAAGTGCTAACAGTGATGGGAAGCACCAAGGCAAGTTGTTAGCTCCACACAAGTGAAGTGGCATTGTGTCAAAAATTGGTAACTAGTGCACTGAAGACTTCCGAGCCTCATGGAATCAACAAGCCATAGCTTCAACGAGGTCACGAGCACTAGTATAGAGTCAACGGCACGGACTCCATTTAGGAGAGGGATATCCTTAAGGGCTTGTGTAGCTAAAGCGGCCGGATGGACGTTAGAAGCAAACAAAGACAACATAGCACCCGAGCATAAGGAGGTTAAAATAACATAGTTAACTTGTGCATTCTCCACATACGTATTGAAATCGTACATTGAGTTGTTAAAAGTGAAATTCCAGTTAAATCCAAGACCACTTGAAGGGTGAACCTTGCACTATGGACTCATCCAAGTCCAAATCCAATACCGCGGAGGAATGTGAGCCCAAACCCACTACTCGGACTACGGACGCTTAAGGGTGGGGGGTTTGGCCTCACAGTATCATACGAGACATAGATTTGAGTTAGAAGGAAAAGACCATGTATAGGGAGATGTTTTTGGAAAAAATACCTCTTTTCATAGCAACGAAATTATCTTAAGATTGAGTGTCAGCAACACTTGAGCTTACCTTGTATCTCTCTTCTATGAGACACTCTTTTGAGATATACTCACAATTACTTTGTATTCAAGAGTGTGATCTTTTCTTCTTTCTCAATTATTTTGTAAGTTGTTGGATGTTGAGATACTTAAGTGAATTATCAATTGAGAGGAGGCTAACCTCTTTTGAGTAAGCACTCAAGAGAGTAGTGTGAGGGTGAGATTCATGCGCTTGAGATTTTGGAAAATGATTGTAACTTTGAAACAAAATCAACATGATGATTGAGTTAACCTCGATATTTATTGAAGTTTGAGAGATCAAACAATCAATTCCATTCTCCTCGTCTTTTGTGTTGAACTCCTTAAAGACAAAAGATGTTTTCTTCATGCTTGCTTCCTCATTAAGTTGTTTCTATTAGTTTATATATATTTCAACCATTAAATACCATGGTTGTAGTCATTTGTAAAAGGCTCATAAATCTTCAAAACAAGGGCAATCCTCAAAAATAACTTCACATGTATATAAGGACACCACCAAAGACTCAAGAATGCCAAGAGAATTATCAATTCAACCTTTGTGGCGGCTAAAAACAATATAATGGTAACAATGTGTATGGAAAACCTAAAATAATACCCTATCCTCCCAAACACAACCAACCCAAGACGTTGTCACGTTGTTTGGAGCCACTCCGTGCTACCAAGTGCTCAATCAACTTTCACGTGTTGCCTTCCTTCTCTTGCCTAAGGCAATGGAGGTCCTTGTATTTTATTTTATTTTGGCACAAATTGAAAATTCAATTGCAAGAATGAACCCAAAATACAACCAACCCGAGCGCACCAGCGCAACCCGAGTGGAAATCAAGAAATAATGCTCATCTGTGGTCTATCCATCCACGTGACAATTAAGTTACTCCGGTTACAATAAGGCCTTTGAACCCCCACGTCGAATCGAATTCATTAAGGACGTCATGGTAGGCCACATCTGGAGCCTTTTCCAAATCCTTGATAGTCCATGTGGAGGTCCTTGTAATGGTGCCACCACACGACAATAAGTAGAGATATATTATGGCTAATCATCTCATGCACTCTCATCCTTCCGTCATATTAGTGTTAATTGCTACGAATGTCACAAAGGGATGGGCATTCGTCACCATACTTAACAATGAACTAAAACCCTTTTGTTGCAATGATAAATGCATTCATGTCAAGGGGGTTCAGCCACTACCAAGATATAGATTTTGGGACAATGTGCTACTCAATTTATGGTTGTTGAGTGTTTTTGCTTTTAAACTGCATTCCTTTAATTGAGTACTCAAATGCATGCAATTTACTTTGTTGCCACTATTGATTAGGTGGCTAGTGAGAAATGAGAAATTTTTCTAGAAACATTTGATTGACCTTCACATGCCCTTCTTCCGTTGTCATTGCAATTTCATTTCTCCCGAGTCCTTCATTTGCTCTCCTTTGGCTTGCGTTGGTGCATGTTGGTGTAGGGCGATCCAAGATCCCAAAGGCGAATATGAAGGAAGCTTGCTGACCTTGGACAGTTGGCCAACTAGCATCACCTAGCTAAATTTTTCAGGCCCCTATTTGTCATTTAGCCTTAGCTAGTTAGGTTCACCGAACCTAGGATTCTTACTTAGCTTTAGCTAGTTAACTTTTCCGGAACTCTCATTTTCAATTAGCTTTGACTAGCTAAAAAGTTGTGTGACATACATATTCATTCTAAACCAGAGAGAAATCCATTCAAATGAAACCAAACAACATATATTTGGTCGTATTGCTCTCGGTTGGCTTTGTATTTTCATGTTGTTGCACAAGGAAATTGAAAGGCTTAAATAGCTGCCCACTTAGTTAGTTGTCCAAGTTAGGGCTCTAATATTAAAAAATTAGTGTATATTTTAGATTCCAGCTAGCTATTAGCAAACTTCAGCTAGCTAACTTTCCTCACCCAGATTATGGCACTTAGTTTTAGCTAGCTATTCTTTTGAGGCACCGAATTCTTGCATAGCTTTAGCTAGTTGAAGCTTTTAGCTAGCTAAATAGTTGCCCACTTAGTTAACTATCCAAGATCTGGAAGCTTGCTCCAATGCATGAGAACTCAGTCTTTGAGTTGCATTTCATATCTTCCTGCAACGCCACCAACATAACATTAGTCAAGTCCATAATAGTGTTCTATGAATATTATGTGGATTATTGTTAGTCCCATAGAACATTGTTACATGTTACACTGATTCTCTATTATCACACATCCATGTTAACACCACTAACCTCCTCAATATCACGTGCACTTTGGTTGCCACATGCATGATATTAGGGAGGTTAGAGTGTATTTAGTATAATTTCCATAATGTATCGCTATAAACAGTTGAGCGTGCGAGCTAAGATGACAACCTTTGTGGAGTCAAAGTGATTGATACCACCAAGACAATTGAATCAAAGCCCAAGGAAAAGAAATGTCAATAATATGAGGTATCATGGAGGTGTCAAGATACATGGCAATGGCCACCCTTGGGCTAAAATGGTTAGAGGCTCACCTGAAAGTTTTGTTGAGATAGTTTGTTGTTTGTTTTGTAGCATTGTCGAGGTTCAAGAAGTCAGAGTGTGATAAAGCCGTATACACTTGATGAGCATGCAAGGAATTGCATGCCTTCAAAAATTTGCCAAAACTTGGTGATACAAAAGATGGATATCATGTGACCTCCAAAAATCAACACTTGAAGGTTGTTGCCACTAGTTTTATGGCTTATAGAGTCAAAATTGGACAAAATTGCATCCAATACATGTATCTTGATGTGGTTTTCACTTGTGTTTTCTTGCCTTGCATAAGCCTTCCATATTCTTGTACATAGCCTTGCCTCCCATTGCAAGTTGCAAGTTATTGATGGCCTTTCTTACAACGTCTAGGCACACAATGCCTTTCAAGGAGATTGGGCCTAGACAATTAAACAATTTGTGAATGTCTTCCATGTCCTCAAGCTAGAGCACGAGAGCTAGAAAGTGTTGCTCACATTCTCAAAAATGTTCAATTTGAGCTCCAAACATTGGAGTGACAACATGGGTTGGCTTATTGCTAGCACAAAGTGTTAAAAAATGCAAGAAAATCATTGCCGGTCTAGAAGACATCGTTACTTGCGATGAAGTCACAACAATAGACAATCGAACTATCATCAAATTAATGACATTGGTCGCTACGGACGAAATGTTAGTCCATGAAGGACTTTCATAGATGGATGGGAGCATGATTTGTGTCCTTTGGGGCAGATGACACCTCCACGTTTTAGATACCGTAACACCATAGCAGGTTCGCCACCTGGCGAACGAATATTTAATTTTTTTGAAAAAATAAGGTTCGCCTCTCAAAAACTGAATTTCTCAATTTTCGTTTTTTAGCAAAAAATAAGTAAAAATGACCCTAAATAGCTTAGAAATAGCAAAATATTTCAAAAACTAATTTATTCTATTTTCGTTTTTTTGTCTTCAGAATTTTCTAATTTTTACGTTTTTTATTTTTAGAATTATTTTAGGACGAACCTGCTATGGTACTACGGTAACATTTTAAACCTCTTGTAATTTTTTCTTCTTGTGCCTTGCTCATTTTAGTGCCTTGTCAAATGCCTTGGTGATGGTGGTAGTGTGAACACACACACAAGGGGGGGGGCTAAAGCTAGAGTCTTTAAGCTACCGCAAGTCATTGTATTGCCACACATACAAAGTGTTCAATATGTATTTCACATGGCTAACACTTACTAGTAACCTTGTTGTGCAACAAGTGTCCCACATGCCGTTATTGCTAATTTGAGAATTTGTTGCATAAGCATTTTACACAATCCCAACCCAAACAAGCACATAGACTACGCTAAATTGGTGAAGTTGATGATTACAAACAAGCTAAATTGTGATAGGGTGCTATATGTGTGATCATGGAATGATTTTTTACACCATGGGAATTGATATCACAACATTTAAGTAAAAGATTACAAATTTTTTTGAGATAATGAAATTATAGCAAATTTTCAAAGACAAGTTTCTCTCCCAATCCATATTCACAACATGGGTCAACATATTTTTGATAACTTGTAGACGAAAACTTGAGTTCAACCAGTACCCTTTTCATGGCGCTCAAATTTGACGAACTCCTCAACAACTATAACTCCTCTCTCACGTGGTCACTACCTAAATGCAACACTCCAAATTAGAGAATAACAGCTACATGTGTGAAACTTCATGACTTTAGGGGACTCTATGTATTAAGATTGGGGTGGTTATTGAAAATGTGTTTCTTAACCATAATCAATAGGATCCAAAAGTGAATGTGTTGGATGGCTTCCTTCGAGGTAGCATATAAATAAGGACTCAAAACTAGATGAAACTTCAACTGTAACTATTACCCGTTGCTCTAGCTTGCTTTTTTATATACCATACGTGATCCACATCTTATATCATTTGGACAATAGTAAAGGCTTCAATGTTGATTTGTAGTCATTTAGAAGTACTTGGCCGCATGTTATGACATTTACGACTCATAAGTTCGATCCGCACCGATGTTGACGTTCATGGACCATATTGCCATGGCTTGGAATCGTACTTATGTAGGATGTTAATAGTGACTAAGGACTAGATGTCATGAAAAATCTCATTTCTCCCATTATGCATGTTAGTACATTTATTTATTTGTTTGTTTATTTTTCTCTTTGTAATAAACAATTTGGACAACATGCATAGTTAAAAAAGTTCAATCATAGTTCCAACACCTTATATTGCTTACTAGCATTTATATAGATTATACATCCAACGAATTATGAAACCCTCTTTTGATCTTTGATGGTTTTGTAATTTGCAATCATAAAGATCTCCTTTGGTGAAAAATATAGTTAAAGTTTTGTAGGTGATAAGCAAGTTTGGCACTTTGATGTCGATATGATAATAAATTTCAGTGACACATAAGATAGTATAAAAATTATGACTAATAGCCACACATCATAGCATCACGCACCCTGTCACGGCCGCTCCCTTCCTACATTGGGGCCGAACAATGAGAGTGAACATTGAGAGGTTGTCAACATCTCTGATAACTTTATCATTTATTCATGTTATAGTGTTTTCCAAAATTCGAGTGAAGGCAGTTGTCATCCCTGGCCTAGTGTTGGCCTACACGTGGGGCCCAATGGCATAACATTATTAAGTAGTGTGCATTCATTCATGTGGGACCTGAGAATGTAACCATGGGATGCCCCAACCTAGTGCAAGGAGACTCGTATTAAGTCCGAATCTGCACTAGGTTGGGACATCTCATGGTTATATTCTCAAGGCCCACATGAACAAATGCACACTGCTTAATGTTGTTAGGGATTCAAGGCCAACAACATAATAATCACCAAACACATGTAGTTGGTGAGCTGGTGGAAGTTGCCAGTAAGTGCAACACTACGTGAACAACTATCATGCTGATGCAACTCAAAAAAAGGGAGGTGGTGGAATAAGTGGGACACAATCAAGGGTGGGAAAAATCCAACTTTTCTGGCCGATGCATTGGGTTTTTGGTTTTAATGCAAAAGACCTAATTTCTACAAATAAAACCATGGTTTTATTCCAACTACTACCATGTGTATTCCAGCTGGCAATCGTCATCAAGGGTGGGAAAACCCCAACTTTTTCTAGTTGATGCATTGGATTCTTTGTTTTAATGCAAAAACCCGAATAAAATTGAATAAAACCGGATTTTGTTGGATCTCATATGATTGGGTTTTTTTTGAAAAAAAACCCATAAAAATCCAACTGTAAAAAACCGTGTGGTGCTAGCCCTGGACACAATGCTTGTGGGATTTCCGAACCCACGTTGCAGTGCCCCACAACTTAGTAATGTTATGATGACACTTTGCTCAAGTTTGGATTAATTTGTGTTGAACTTGTTTATCACTTACCATATGTTTTACATAATATTTCATGAGGTTTAGGGCCACTCCACACATGACACTCAGGACCCGTGACCCATTGCACTTCAAGCACCCTCATTGGTGGAAACGGCAAAGCCGGTCCAAGTTCTCTTCACACTACACTCGAGGGACCAACTTAGTAAGTGAATGCAAGATGGATGTAAAGTCTACATGGATACCTACATGGCATCAAATGGATCATGTTTCATGGTCACTTGGACTATTTCCAAAGACCGCCTCTTGAAGGTAGACCCAACATAAAACCAAAAGACCACGTCACTCCGAAATCTTACAACCGTTGATTTATTCTATTCTATCACGTGTGAGGACCCCACATGAATAGAAATTCATTGAAGCAACATTTGGTTGAGGCCCCGGTCACATATGACTTCACACTGCACTTGAGGGCCTGTCACCACACTATATGATTCTAGAAGTGTGTTGGGATGGCCTTTGGACAACTTTTTTGGGGGCTCTCACAATTTAATGGTCACGGCTCTTGGCTCATGTGTGAAGTGGCCCTTACAATGAGCTTGGCTGATCCCATAGCCTCATAACATTACTCGACGCCTTCATGATGGGTATGTGGGCCATGGCTAAGATTCTAGAATATTTCGTGAGTTCAGATTGAAACCAACAAAATATTCCCAAATCTTAGCCCATGGCCCACATAACAAAACACCATGAAGGCGCTGAGTAAAGTTATGCCACACATTACGCGGCAAGCAGCTTATGATCGTGCTTGGTTTACAAGATTTCCCTCAAAGTGGGTTCCTGTTTCCAGTCACAGAAAGAAAGAGAGAGAGAGATCGAGATCCTGTAGACATGTGTCTGTCTATTTCTGGACAATGCAAACTCCTCAAATGGAAACAAGTGGCCAGTATATGCCACAAATAAATGATGTTTCAGCATATATATATATACACTTGTAAGTCAGTATACTACCTGTGACTCGTCTGTACTCTGTACTGTAGTAGTAAAAGCGGTTTGTAATTCAAGTTGCCGTACAGCTAGTCATCGGGTCCATCAGGGATGGGGCTGTATAAAACGACAAGCAAAAAATCTCTCCCAATCGATGCCAGCTTAGAGAGAAATTTCTGGGTGGGGTAGTACGTCTGTATCTCCAAAAGGTCTTTACAGGGCAATAGATTGTACTTCTTCAGTGATTTATATATATCGAGGGCCTTTTGCAGTGGCCCGATCGAGATGCTGGCGAGAGAGGGAATTTCTCGCATCCGAGTGTACCATGGAAACATTGACCCCCTAGCTAGTGTAGGTTTGTCGCCCGGCCATCTCAAACGACTTCCTTCATGTAGAGTAGGTCGGGGTCTTTGAAGCTATTCTGGTGTCAACTCCGCTAAAATAGAAACATCAGGGCTGCATGCTATTTCAGGGCTGTAATGTGGAATGGGTGTGGGGTACGTTCAAGGCTGATTTTTCACAAAGTTTTTACCCGTCCACGTCCAAAAACCTCGAATTGAAAGGCAAAAAAAATTGCAACCCGTCCCAAAACCGGCAATTTCTAAACCAACCCGTCCAAGGAAAGGTTAAAGAAAAAACAACCCGTCCCAAAACCGGTAATTTCTAAACCAACCCGTCCATGAAAAGGTTAAAGAATAAAACAAATTGATAAAGATAAACCGAAAGATGTCGGCATGTGATTGGTTGCACTTGGAAACAATAGTATCTTCCTTCAATTCTGTCAGTGTTCTGGCTTTATCTATTTTAGTTGCCACCTGCCCCATTTCGTCCACATAGTTCAGAGAAAGTTCTGATTCTCTGAGGCCCAGGTTCCCCCTCCAGCAGTGTTCAAGCTCGGCACTTCCCCCTCTAGCAGGTATTCAAGCTCTTCTTATGGGTTGTCAGTATCTTCTCTCTGTACATTCTCTCTGTATCTTCAACCAAGTTTCGAGATTGTGTTAGAACAATGATCAGGGAGATTTTTGGGCAACATAATTGGTTGAGATCCTAGTGATTGCAAGTCCAACCGGTTTAGGGTTGACAGCCTCCGGTTTTCCTTCTTTAAATTTGGGTATATTCTATAAATCCCTCTAAAATGATCAGTACATTTCTTGCAATCTTGAACTTCAACATGTTTTTTCTCAAACTCAACCGGTTCATTTGTAACTAACTGCCGGTTCTCCGCGATTATTGTTCCAGAAAGGTCCAAGATGAAAGGTGATATGGGCTTGTAGAGTTTGAGTTTTTGAATTCAGTTTTGATTTAGACTTTAGATGCTTTGATGCACATTTCATGTGCAAATATTCTAGTTGAAAACATCAATTGGAATGCAATGATGCTTGTTTGGAGAAACATGAAGGATAGGAGAATTCATCCACTTCTTTGAAGGGTAAGTAGCTTTGTTTTTAAAATTTTGAACATGTTTATAATACTAATTCTCATTCAATTACTAAGTTTACCTTCAATTATAATCTTTGACATTATGTTAAAAAGGTTTTAAATTTTGTGGTTGATGAATTAATGTATGTAGGTGAATCAAGCACTTCAAGATTGATATTTTGATTGGGTATTAGTGGTTTGATTGCATTATGCTTATATTCACATGTCATATATGACATAATGTAATTAATATTTGTACCATTTATTTTTTTGGAATAAATTAAAAAATATATATTTTTAGAACCCGTCCAAAGTGAATTTGACACGTCCCAAAACTGGTTCATTTTCTAAGAACCCGTCCACTGGAAATGTTTTTTTTTATGAACATGTCCCTAGACATGTTAGGGACCTTGTGAAAAATCACCACTGGGTACGTTTGTGTGCTATAATTCTCTTGCTCGCTCTCTCTGGAGATTCTGTTCATCCAAAGGCTGGGCCGGAGAATGACATCTCACACAAATCTCCTGTTTGCCTCTCCAGATACTTACTGGCCAAGACTTCGTGGTGTCTTCGTAAACCTATATCCATTGAGAAGGTGAAGTTGCAGTGACATGTATATGCTTTGTAGTGAACGGCCGGGGATTCGTGGCACTCAAGTAAAATCATCCATGCGGATGAAAAAAACGCAGGAATCATCTAAATGACTATTTTAAGGCAATTTGATTCCGGAAATAGAGTCAAAGGCCCTGAATTAGTCTAGTGATGTCACATTCGAATGAATCAGCCCTCAACCCCATAGGGGGGACTTTTTTTATTGGAGCCACTTCATCCACAATATCTTGGATGGATGTTCCTTAGTGAGTGCCACGAATCCCTAGCCTGTAGCGAACCAACCCGTACATTGGTTCCTTGGAGGTAAGGGTTTAGGCATCCAACAAGGAACGAGTGTATGGGTTGGTTCGCCCAAATCCTTTGTAGCCTGCAGATTTTTCTATTTAGAGATGGATTTATTACAGAAATATAGCAACTTGCATCTCTCTCTTTTTTTCTTTTTTTTTGAGACAGAAAGCCGACAGGCCTGCGCCAAAGCACAGGAGGCAGTTGACCACCTGACAAGTTTTCCGTCAAGTAGAGTGGAGATTTTACAGTCGGGATTTGAACCGCCAACCTCTTCCTTGAGATTTGGGTATCTCTCCACCATCATCCGGTAGTTTAGGGTCTAGCAACCTGCATCTCAAGTTAGTGTAATGGGGATGAAACTGCTACAATCTCGGAGGGAGTTTGTTTTCTCCAAGGGCCTTCCATCATGATGAATGAGTTTATGTAGACATCATGAAGTTTTATGAGCTCAAATACCCAGTAAATATGTACTCAAGGCCTCAATTTAGTATAGGGTCTTTTGATGTCGTAGTGGCCACAAACATTTTGACAAGGTGAAATGAAAATATAAGGGTCGATTTCTAATGCAACATTTATTGCAGTAGTCAAAATCTGTGAAACAAATTATTGATACTTCTGATCAAATTTTGGCTAGATTTTACTACTATTACTACTATCAAATTTGTCTTTTCATTTTGCGACTGCAATTATAAACTTTCGGAGGCGTGTAATATACCATTGGAAAGGCATTTTCAAGACATTTCCAACGGTATATTACATGCCCTTACATTCCTAAAATTTCAGTCGGTAAACCAAAAAAACAAATATGCGGTCGTTTAGAGACTGCAGATCAGGCTGGTCAAAAGAACCACAACCGATTTGGGTTGCGGTTCTTTTTGGCATAGTTCTCTACTAGTGATGGCAACTAAACTATAGTGCTTTTACTATGGGACACAATAGTTTTCAAGAGCCCATGCTACTCCTCATAATGAGTGTTAATGTGGGCCACATCAATCTAAGTTTTCTAGAAATTTTATGTGAGTGTTTGATTTATTTTTGTGCTACTTTTGATGTAAGGTGACCATTTGAATTTATGTAAGGTGTTGGTTGAAAGTTTTCAAGGAAGACAGAGGGAAGACATGGGGTCCTGGACCTACGTAAATTCCACCTTGACTAGAGAATTAGAGTGGCCCAAGCCAATTTTCCATCCATTGTAAGAGGACTATTTAGGGCCGCTTCACACTATGGCCGTCCAAGTCGAGAGGCCGTGGGATTGAGTGGCCAAACTTTGTTGAGAGTCCAAAGAAATGGGCTCAAAATAGTCAATAAAATATATTAAGCGAAGCCTTCGGCCGGGCATAGTGTGAAGCCTCCAAAGGCCAAACCCAAAGTCCAAACCGTTGGCCATGAACTCCCACGGCCTCTCGACTTGGACGGCCATAGTGTGAAGCCTCCAAAGGCCAAGCCCAAAGTCCAAACCCAAAGGAGCATTCCACTTTATTCCTTGCTCAAAATAACCCCACCAATCTAACGGCCAAGATCTTGTCAATGATTGGTTTTTTAATGCAAACAAACCGACGGCCTCTCGACCATAGTTTGGATTTCTATTCCTGTCCGACCCAAACTTCCTTCGAGAGTCCGTCGCCTGCTTCAAAAAGTAACCATTTTAAATTGCGACGGCCTTTGGACTTTGGCCATAGTGTGAAGGGTCGAGAGGCCGAACTCTTGGTTTCTTGCAATTTGATTGGTGGAAATTGACGGCCTCTCGACCTTCGGCCATAGTGTGAAGCGCCCCTTAGTGTACAACTTGTGTGTAAACGGCGGGGGGAGGGGTAAAGATGAAGCTGGCCCGAACCATCCAAGAGGTTGTGTGTTAATGGCCTTGGAGGTGAGACATGTGGCCCCTCGTGGCCCTCGTGGGCACTTCCAACTTCACATACAATTCTAGTTGTTGGATCAATTTAGGAACTGTCTTACGAAGTTAGCAATTACAAGTCATGAAGATTGTTGTTTTAAATTTTAAAATCAACGTAGAGATACAATATGTTTAAGAGACCCAAAACCAAATGTTACTCTCCAAACGATTACATAATCACTTCCACTTGTTCAAGTATTGAACCTAAAATGGATTTTATATTTTGAGTACATAATCCAATATTGTTGCAACCATGTCTTTTTGGTGTTTGTTCAGAGCTACAAACTTTGCCATGCACCAATTAGGTATCTAGGTGTTTGACTTGTTTGATTAAGAAGAACAACCACATAGTAAAGCCCACATGCCACTAATAGAAAGGGGTTTGAAAGCTTTTAGCAACACAATTCAAAACAACTTGATTTTAGTGTTCTCATGATTGCATGGTCCAAAACAACAATCATGATTTACTTTGGACCATGGTTGTGTCATTTTTAAGATTGTGTTGTTGAGACCCCCTTCTATCCTAAGATAGATCATGCTAAAAATTAGCCTTGAAACCTTGCACAATAGGTCCACATTGCTTATGAGACTATTTATTGCCTTCACATCGTGCTCCCATGTTGATTCTCTACCAATAAAACCTTGAACCATGTATAACAATTGCATACAAAGTTCAAATAAGACGTATGTTGGTGAGTTGGAATCCCATGTCAATTGCTCAAGTGGTGTTTTTAGATTTTAAATCAGATAGTAATATATATATACTCAATGCTTAAAGTGCCAGGTTTAGTACCATCTACTTTAGTGTACATCAATTTGATATTTCCATAACATAACTTATGAGTCAAAGACATAGGGTGGCTTAAACCCATGGCCTTAACCCAAATCCATGGGAACTTTGAGGTCAAGCGGTATAAGGCCGAAATAGCACATGGATGGGTGACCTTCCTAGCACTTGATGTTTGGTGCACCCTACCATCTATGGTCCACCCAATCATAGTGGGGGTATCCATATGAACCGGATATTTTTAACCAATCATGTGAGGACCTAGGAACTTGCCCTTAGGGGTAATAAGTGCCAGCCGATTTGTCTGTGACTTCATGCCCGTTCAAGATGTTCACCTATGAAAAGAGATAGTATTGACCAACGGGACCCCTTATTTCTCATAATGATTGTTCCAAGATTACATTTAAACTTAAACGAACTTGAAAGTGAATCAACACCATAATTTACACCAACGGCAACATTAGAGTTGTTGTTTTTTCCCTCCTTCCTTCTTGTCTTTCTTATAGTCAAGGACTTATGCATCGTCCTTGGCTTCAGTGTGTGGAAGGCAGTGATCGGGGAGATTTTGGACTTAACCGGTTGAGATCCTAGTGTTTGCAAGTCCAACCGGTTAAATGTTGACATCCTCCGGTTTTCCTTTATTAAATTGGGTTATATTCTATAAATTCCTCTAAAACGATCGGTAATTTTCCTGCAGTCTTGAACTTCAACCGGTTATTTCTCAAACTCAACCGGTTCATTTGTACCTAACTGCCGGTTCTCCCCAATCATTAGTGGAAGGGGCAATTGCTGCATGGTGAGGCATATTCTATAGATTCCTCTAGAATGGTCGACAACTTTCGTGAAGTCTTGAACCTCAACCGGTTATTTCTCAAACTCCACCGGTTCATGTGCAACTAGCAGCCGGTTCGCCCCATTCATTGGTTTAGGAGATCAAGATTCAGTCTGTGCAAGAGGCGATCCAAACACATGCTTCAATCACTCAATCGCCATACTATAAATGAATGAACAGGGCAGAAGCCACGAAATCTAGTGGAACTGTGGGAGTTGGGGAGGGGCTGGAGGACTCATGAGCAATAAGTGAACACTTTTGCTGCATCGGCACAGGAGCACGGTGCAGAAAGCTACTTACATGCTCACTCCGAGTAAGACCAGTGCTGCAAGGAGGACAGCAATTAAAGCCTAAAGCCTGGCACCAGGTATGTACCTGCAGTGTACCCCCTGTAACATTGTAGCTGCTAATAATCTACTGTAGCTAGGTTGGCAGATGCTCAAAGTCACTCGTTGGAGTATGTACTGAAGTCCAACGTAAATAATGGACCTAATTCATGCCTTTCGCAACTTGCCTCAATCTTGCTGAGTCACCCCGGGCCCGCACACTCATGTGGATAATGGATTGGTTGCCAACAATGAACAGGGAGAAGCGGCCGCTATAACTTAGTTGCAGATGAACTGGTGGAGTTTGAGAAGAAATAACTTCATCAAGACTTCAGGAGAATTACCCATCATGTGAGGAGAATCTGGAACGGAATATATCCCAAGATAAGAAGAAAAACCAGAAGAAGTCAGCATGTAACCCGGTTGGATGTGGAAACACTAGGATCTTGACTGGTAATACCCAAAAAACTCCCCGGACACTGGTTACCAAGCTTCAAACTTTCTCTGGGACGATCCATATGTGAAGACACTAAAGTATATATGGTGCTAGAGCTGTCACTTTTGAGCGCTAGCTGAGCATAGATAATTTTTATTAGATTTAGGGCCAGTTTACACTATGGACCATGAAGTCGGACCGTGGAAGATGGTGTTTTGTCCATGGTCCAAGTTCGTGGTCCGACTTCCATGGTCCGACTTCATAAAAAATTAGTTTTAAGAGCCATGGGCCCCTCACTAGGTGTAAACCGAATGTGGACCAAGAAGAATGACCATGCATCAAAAAGCGAAGGTGCTGATTTTTTTAACACATGCCCAAAAAGGCCAATTTTGAAAAAAATTCAAGTTTGACCATTCTCTTGTCTTCTCTTGGGCTTCACATTTCACTTCATGTTAAATGTGTCGAAGATGTGGCTTGCAAATCTTCTCACAACAATTTTTACGAAAAAAAAATGAGCGATTTGATTTGTACATGTTCAATGTAATTTACATGTGACATGTACCTTGTGTTGTCACTACACTAAATAGGATATTTAGTGTTTGATTATATTTAATGTTGTTACCACCCTACCTTGCTCAACACTAAAGTTCAATTCTTTGATAATTAGTGTTAGAAGATTTTCCATTGCGGTTCTTTTGACACCCTGATCTACAGTCACTAAACAACTACAGATTTTTCTTTTTCGTTTTTCAACTATAATTTTAAATTTTTGGGGCGTGTAATATACCGTTGGAAAGGTATTTTCAAGACCTTTCCAACGGTATATTACAAGCCCCCAAATTCCAAACATTGCAGTTGGTAGAGTAAAAAAACAAATCTGCACTCAAATTCTTGAGTTCTAGATGTCCCACGTTGTTTGGTGAAACACGTGGGAGCCGGTTTAAAGGGAAAAACAAGGTAGTTATGGTATGTCTCATGGGCTATGCTATGATTAAGGCACATAGAGGGTAGATTCATTAAAGAATGATTAAAATGGCATTTCTCTGCCATGGGCCCTTGCCTTTTCCTACTAGACCACCTCTCTTGCCTCTCACCGCAAAACCCGTTGGACCATGTTAGTGCATTTATTAGGCCTTAAAATTTATATTTTGGGGGCCTCGACCTCCATGGTCCCTCTGACATTTTTCCCTTACTGTAAACCGAAGTTGTCCCATGACAACTTCAACAGCCAATCAACTGACTTGCAGAGCCCTGGTCCAACTTCATGGGCCATAGTGTAAACCGGCCCTTAGAAAGTTCTAGGTTATGATCATTGTTAGCAATTGACAGGGTCTTCCAATGCGGCACCAAAGTATATCTTTTGTGCCCTATATTCACTCCTAATACATCTTCTATGACCATGTGTAACTTCTAAAATAGTTTGTACCAGAGAAGTAAAATTCATTGTCTACTACCCACAAGTTTACGGCCTCACTTACTTACAAAAAAATTCCTTTCTTTCTCTCTTTCTCTGTGACAATTGTCTCTTGGTTTTGCCCATATCCTACTCTTTTTAATCTGATGTTTCTTGGGCAAATGACCACTAAATAGATTTAATGTTGCAACTGGTCTCTAAGATTATCCTTCAGGTTTCCTATTTTCCTGTTCTTTCTCTCAGTCCTTTTTTTTCTTTTTTGAGGCAGAAGACCGACAGGCCTTCTCTCGGCCTTTTAGAACTTGACCACCTCTCATGATGTTCTACCACCTCTCAAGAAGTAGATTTAATTGGTCCAAGACGACCCTAAACTACTAAATGATGGTGGAGAGATACCCAAATTTTCAGGAAGAGGTTGGCGGTTCGATTCCCGGCTGTGAAATCTCCTCTCTACTTCACAAAAACTTGCCAGGTGGTTAACTGCCTCCTGTGCTTTGGCATTGGCGTGTCGGTCTTCTGTCTCCAAAAAAAAAGAAAAAAAGAAGAAGTAGATTTAGGGGCGGTTTACACCATGGACCATGAACTTGTCCCACGGCCATCCGAAGCTTGTGATTGGATGTTGAACTCGTCCCGGGAGCATATCGGTTTACGCCAAGCAAAAAATGTCAGAGAGCCCATAGATATTGAGGTCCCCAAAAAACAATATTTAAGGCCTATTCTATCCACTGACATGGTCCAACGGCTTTTCCGTTGGGAGGGACAAAAGAGGTGGTCTGGGAAAACCAGCCAGGGGCCCATGGCAGAAAAATGCCAAAAAAAAAATATTAATATTTTTTTTTGCCTTGTAGAAACCACTGCAGGTTACTGTTGAAATAGACTAATGGTTTAATTTCAGGGCACAGTGAAAAGGCAGTTTTGGGAAGGATTTGTTATTTCTTTTTCGTGCAGCATAGTTCTGATAGAGTGATAGAGTGAGATTTTTTTTCGCAAAAATGGAAGGATACTTTGTTGATGAGGAACCGCGTAGAGAGTCACAAGGAGAGTGGTCACAAAATTCGGAGTGGATGCAACAAGTGCCAATTCTAAATTTCAGAGAGAATCAAAATTTGATTTCCCGAATGTTGCAAGGTCCGAATTTGCTTCCCAGTACTTTTAGTGCATTTCATCCTCCTCCACTTCTGTCAATGACAATTTACAGCCAAGGAGGACAATTAGATAGTCATCAGGCATATGTTAGAGCAGAAATGTTTGAAGAAAAAGAAGAAACCGAAGGAGCAACAAAGAGCCAACTAGTAGGCAGAAAGAGGGGGCGTGTCACAAAAGAAGCAACAAAAAAATGAAGAAAGGCGACAAGAAGAATACGATTCAAATTGGCGAATCGGAAGAAGAAGAAGAAGAAGAAATGAACATAATCAAATGGAAGGATTTCGAAGTGCATCATCTGATAGCAATTCGTGGGGAGATGGACGAAGAATTCACAAAAACAGCAAACAAGCAAGATAATATATTTTTGGATTTTTTGAATTTATTGTAATATATCAATTTTTTTGTAAATTTTTTGTAAATGTTTTGTAAATTTTTATTTTTAAAATTTTTTGTAAATTTTTTGTAAATTATTTTTAAATTTTTTGGTAAAAGGTGTTGACCTTTGATGTTGGCCGTATGATGGGGCCGTAGAAGGCCTTGGCCAAAACCGTAAGCCCCTATGCCCCCCCTCCTCCCATAGGGCAGCTGCCGCGGGGGCTTCGAGTTTTGTTACTATGTTTAGTAAAAGTATGCTAGTGTGTCGTACTCGGGAATCAAGCCCGCGTCTCCTCCTTCCTAGCGTTCTCTCCTTGTTTTCCCTTACCACTACGTTACTCTGTCTATTTCGATGTCTTCATAGGTAGCATATGTCCTTATACTACACTTCTCCTATGCTGATTTTTTTCTTAGAACGTCAATTTCAACATCTTTTAGCTTTTGTTTCACAATTTTAATGTGTTTTTTTGTTGCTTGTGTAGGTGCCAACTCCTGGATCAAATTACATATTCGAATGGTCGCTGCAATCAAAGGATCCAATTGATCCTGGTTATCGTGCAAAAAAAAATACAAGACCATCTTAAAGGAATACAAAACTGATAAAAGAGCAAATGAGATTTCAGGTAGTGATAGAAAACATGAATGCAAGTGGTTTACTGAGATGGATCAATGGCATGGTAGCAGAGCGAGTGTTCACAATGAGATTCCTGCTAGTGCCACAAAATCTTGGACAGAAGATACTATTCTTTCTACCCCTACACTGTCTCAAACAACAACTTCTGCACCGCCAACACAAGAGAAGAAAAAGAAGACACAAGAGAAGATTGAAACTCTTCTAGAACAGGTTGTAGGAAATTCAGGGGTACTTCTTGCATCATTCCAGGAATCTACTGCTATCCTGAAGAATATGGACAAGAATTTTGCTGCTCTTATAGCTAAATTCTAGCTTTAATCCATTAAATCAATCTCGCTATCACTATCACTATCACTATCTGTTTCCATAATACTGGATTTTTTTCGTGGTTTATATTGTCACAAACTTTCTGCTAATGTTTCATGCATCGCTGTAGCTTCCCGCAGAAGGTTATTAGCCTTCTCATTTTCTGTCAATAAAAATAAATCTGTTTCTGCATCGTTTTCTTCATCTGCAATTGGCATATCTTCCCTAGCTAGAATCCTTCTTCGCACTTCTACAATTCCAGCTCTTTCTCCTCGTAATTCACTGTCTTCTCTTACTTCTTCCTCAATAATTCTTCTAGCCAATTTATTTTCTGCTTCAATAATCCAATCTTCTTCTATACCTTCGTTATTAACAATACATATATTGTGCAATACTATACAAGTTGCTACAATATCAGGCATATTCCTCAAAGGTACCTCAGGTCGTTTCATTATCAACCTCCATCTGCCCTTCAAAATTCCGAACGCCCTCTCTACGCACATCATTGTCGAAGACTGTATGAAATTCCAATTTGCCTCTTTCCCGGATAGCGTTGTTTTTCCACCCTTGAATGGACAATACATCCAAGGCCTTACCGGATATGCAGCATCTCCTATCAACTTGTATGGCTGGAATTTACCTCAATGCAAGCGCGTCCAATTTTTGTCATTTGAAATACTGCCCAATCGTGAAGACTTCCTGCCCATCCAAACTCATAATCCCAAAACATGCAATCTGGTTCAATAATTTCCTGCAAAATCGCTGAATGAAATGACTTCCTGCAATAATAATCTTCTCTGCCAATTATAGGAGCCAAAACAAGAATATGTGATCCATCTATCGCACCTATGATGTAAGGTATTCCGTGCAACTCCTCGAATTTCGAAGCTAAAACCCTAAACTGCGATCCACTTGGAGTTTGCACGAAAACTGGTTGAAGGTATTTTCTCACGGCTCTGCAAAATTCTCTCACTATTATGGACAATGTGCTTTTATGCACTCCATACAAATCACCTATGGTTTGCAATCCATCGCCACTACCCAACCGATGCAATACCATCGCTATCCTCTCTTGCACCGGCACCAAAACCCTAAAACGGGTATCTTCTTTCTTCAAATACGGATCCAACCTCTCACACAAAAACCTAAATGTCATATATGTCACTCGCGTTCGCTTTCTAAACTCTTTCTCCGTCCACGAACCCAATAGCAACCGGTCCACAAAACCTAACATCCTCTCTTGACTCCATATGTTCCTCTCTCTACGTCCAATGCTTTCGTAAACCATGCTCAAAATTGCAAATTTTTCCCATTCTCCTTGCAAAATCAGTGTTTGAATGCCCACAACATTCTTCACAATCATGTATAAAAATATGTACAATCCTAGTAGCACGACTAGCTTCCTCCTCCTCTCATCCATTTCGACCATACTTGCTGAATTCTAAGGTGAAAAGAAGAAAAAACTAAGTGACAAGATAAGTGAAGGCATGTGTAGGCAAGAGAAGGCAACAAAATGGTCAAACTTCATTTTTTTTCCAAAACTGCCCTTTTTGGGCTTATATTAAAAAAATCAGCACATCCACTTCTTGCCGCATGGTCATTCCTCTTGGTCCCCATTCGGTTTACACCTAGTGAGGGGCCCAACGGCTTTGTAAATCAATTTTTTAAGAACTCGGACCATGAAATGTAGACCATGAACTCGTACCGCGAAATAAGGCATCTTCCGTGGGACGAGTTCATGGTCTATGGTGTAAACCGCCCCTTAATGATACAGAGGGATTTTCTTTGACTACAGAGGGCCCTCTATGAGGAATAGTCACTCATACAAGATTCTGACTTTAAGCCACCAGACTATTGCCTTTGAGAAACCTAATTTTAAGTTGCTAAAGTTTTAAGTATGGATTTAGGTCCCTCGGCAATTTACGTCTCTGTTTTCCCTCTTGGTAATATCTTTACAGAGATAGTCTCGATCGCTGCCTCCGCCTTGGAGTAAGGATCATGTAGGAAGACACTGAGCTAGAATAACTTTCTATTGTCCCTTCTCACTTTGCATCAGCAAAAGACTCTTCTTTAAGTGGGCTCTTCTCAAAATACACCCTAAACTCCGTAATATGAACCTCCATAATGTCACTCACTCTCTAATATCTCGAACGCTAGGGAACGGATGTGCGTAGTTCAAATCTCACTCCTTATTGTCACCTTTCTCTCCCTTATATCACGAATTTTGTCATTAATGCAAACCACCAAAGAAGTCAACCCACACCCTTGCATTGTGCCATGTGTCAATATGTGGAGTGTCACCTTCTTATTCTTCTTCTTCTTCTTCTTCTTCTTATGTCACTTGTTGAATGTTGGTGCATGCATCCGCCACATCGCCTGGGAAGGTGAAGCGGAGTGAACCACAACACACCATTTACTATGTTGCACTTTGTGTTATTCCATAGTGTCACGTGCTACACTAAATCCATAGTATCATGCATCCATGTTGACACTACAAAACTCCGTAATATCACGTGCACTTTGGTTGCCACAGGTGTGATACTACGGAGTTTAGAGTGTATATCCTCTTGAAGATACTGGAACAACTCAGTCCTTACTTATAGTATCCTCAAAGCCTCTCTTTCTCTCGGTGAGAACTACAACTATAACTCCATTGAGCAGTCTGCTTATGAACATCACTCAAATAATTACATCATGTTGGCCTTAAGCTCTTTCTTGTGCCATTGTTAGAGGAAAACAAAGCATCCTCCCAATCCTCCTCAAGAGTTGGTGCTAATTCAGCTTCCTTAGATAGTGTGGGAAGTTTATGAATGAAGGGTTGGGGTTGATGGTCTAATCCAATATTGGCTATAGTAGTAGAGATATTAAAAACATATTTAATCATGCCAACACATGTCTTTTAAAGTGTCCATAGTGTGAACACAACATAACATGGTGCTCACAATATGGACACCCAAAAAGACATGTGTTCAAAAGAGATCAAATCACTTGCTCAAAATTCATGAACCATTATAGACGCAATAGTCAACATACTTTGTTTGTTTGTTTGGTTCTTTTGTTTTTGTTCTGGGGGAGGGGGGGGGAGTGGCTCTATGATCACTCAACAAATTGGAGAATCTTCATTTTGACAACATTTAAGATGTCCATATGAGCTCCAAACATTATGAGGAAATTGGCCACATGCACGATTTGGATTTGCTAATCATCTTGCACTACTTGCATGTTTCAATCCTATGAGAAGTGAATGCCAAGAGAAAAGTGTGCTTTTAAAACCTACTTACTTGAGTGCTAATGAATCAAGGTTCGACGGGGACCAACAACACGATTAACAAGGCCCAAAACAAAAGCCCCCCGACTCCCTTGATTCCATATCCCCCCCCCCTCCAAAACAAGACCACTGTCAAGAAATAAAAAGGTGCCTAAATCGAACACAACAATAATATGGACACCCATATTTGAATGGTATGTGGTTAGGTCTGGATCTAAGAACAAACACCAAAAAGACATGTGTTAAAAAAAAAACTGGACTACATGCTCAAATGCTACCCATTGTAGGCTCAAGAGTCAACATGATCGGGGAGACCTATATGACCACTTAATGAGCACAAGAATCTTCATTTTGATAATGGATGAGATATTCATACGAACTCCAAAAATTATGAGGCAAATGGGCACGGACATGGTTCAGTGTCTGGGAAGATTTTGGAGCATAGTCAGTCAAAATCCTAGTGTTCCCAAGTCCAACCAGTTACATGGTATGATCGTTCAGTTTTTCTTCATTAATTTGAGATATATTCCATAGATTCTTGTAAAATGATGTTACGTTTCTTGAAGCCTTGAACTTCAACCGGATGTTTCTCAAACTCAAACGGTTCATCCGTAACTAGCGGTCGGTTCTCCCCGTTTGGATTTGCACGAATTACGTTTTTCAAATCTTACAAGAAGTGTACAGGTGAAGAGAGAAAAGTATCCATCCACCTTTAAGTTAAAGTGTTCATTTGTGCTTCATACGAAGTTGATAGGTATGCATACTTGGCAAGAACTTGTGTGTGGGCAGGCATGGAGTCTAAGTCAAAAGCAGAGAGCACGGAGTTCTCATGATCCATCAGCCTCTGCTGCAGACTAGTACCCTTTTATTATTCTTGTACAAATTGCATTGCACCAATGAGCACCTCCACAACTCTAAGGGTCACTTTAACCCACGTATGGCCAAGGACCATGACCGTGACATGGTGAGAGCCCTTGAAACTCATTTGAAGAAGGCCGTACAATGCAAAATTAAAATAGATTTTGACATGGTCACGGGTTTCAAACGTGCCAAGTGCAAAGACATATGGGACTGGGGTTCTCAATCGGATGCTATTTCATTCTCATCCTATTCACACGGGCCCTTCGACGTAATAAATTGTAGTATAATAACAACTTGTGAGACTTTGAAGTGTCATGGGCTCCCAGTTTTGAGTTAGATCCACCTCTTTGAGGTGGGTTTGATGCACATTGCGGTAGATCATGAACCCTTGTTCATAGCGCATAGGATTACATGTAGGTTCTTCATCTATTCAAGATTCTTTGGGTTCTTAGGGTTTCAATGTCTAGCGTAAAGTGAGGTAGGCTACTCATTCCCTCACTAGTCTCGGGGGGGGGCAGTGTGTTAGAAAGTTAAGGATATAGGTGCGAACAACCACTATTTTATAGGGGGTATTACTTTCAATTCTCTTCTTTTTTTCACATGCTATCATTATGTGATTTTCTATTTTGGGTTAATAGAAAAATGGCTTGCATTACTTATAATTCCAAATTACCTATTATTCCATACACTATAGTACTTTAAAGATGTCCAGTGCCATATTTGATACCCTATATTACTCTTAAGTCCAATTATAATTTTTGGCCCCCATGTTTTTAAAATACCCTATCATTTGTTCGCACATATATTGCTACTCCAACCAATGACTACCCCCCCCCGAGTCACTAGTGCCTTGTCATTATGAAGTGGTGGATGACATCTTTAGGTTGGTAGCAAGGGGGGGAGGGGGGGCATTTCTGATGGAGGTATGAGAAGTTTGCATGTACAAAGCACCTCACCAATGCATCAAATTCTAACAAAGTCAACCTCAAGATTTTTCTGGTATTACATACTTCTAAATTTTGCAATGCTTGAAATGTGACTTCTATGAGCCATACCAAAATAAAAGGTATCACTTAGGGCCTATAGCTAATTCTTTTAGCTTACATGTCCTCTTTTGAAACAACCATCATATTCCACTAGAAGAAATCGTGTCCATTTCAACCCTTGGCCATCGCGACTTGCACCAAGAAAGTGCATAAACAATTCAATTGGTAGGCAACCGGAAGGTACCCGTGGTGTACTCATGGAAGGTGCCCCCCGATTCCCAACCGAATTGATTTGTTTATGCATTTTCTTGGTTTAGTCTTGATGGCCTAGTCGCAAGGAGGGTTGAAATGGACAAGATTTCTTCTAGTGTTCCTAGTGCACCAAATATGCCAAAGGATGTTACCATGCATAACATCCTATGCATATTTGTCTCTCTTGTTGGTATATTGATCATCCCAATTAGTGAAGGAGGGATAACAATGCATGTGGGAAATTAGTGCCCCCAAAGATCTAGGAAGTATTGTTCATCTTGACACTATTCACTAAAAATACTATTCATAGCAGCAATATTCACTGAGAATATCGACACTATTCATCCTAGCATTATTCGATGACAAACATGTGTTTGCATTTTTTTATCACTCTACAAGCACCTTAGAACAAGCATTAAATTTTGAAAAATTCATGATAAATGAGCATGTATTCATGAATTTAGTATCACTCTCTCAGGGAAGTCACTATCGAAAATTTAGATAACTATGAGAGAACAAATATAGGGTGACATTTATTCATGGTTGATAAAAATTATATATATTTTTTATACACCATAGCCTTGGAGAAATGTGAGGTAGCACATTATATATAATATAGGGTCACTTGTAATACCCAAAATTATGTTTATAGTATTTCTAAAATAGCATTATAGTAATTGGTAGGGAATTTTTTTAATTTTTAGGTTGAGTTTAGGGTAAGAAAAATTTAAGAACTAGATGAAAAATGATCAAAAATCCATCTACAAAATGGATGAACTCGTTGGATGAGGGTTATTGAGTGTACTTTTGAGGAACATTTCATTGATGTTTGTATAATTCTCTGGTTGTTCCTCCCACGCAAGACAAGAATTCTATCATCGTGCATTGACCCCTACGCATTTAAAGAGCTCTGTGGGGCCATATTTGGTGAATCTATGGTGGATTGATGGATTTGTTCTAGGCGAGAGGTTGTGGCATCTTTTGTGATGATCGTTTATCAATTTTCATGTAGGACTCATAAGTAGGCATTTCAAATTGTCTTCACACTTTGCATGATAACATGTGCAATGTTAGTGCAACTGTGTTAGTGAACACATTATGGACACTTCAGTGATGCTGGTTTGTTTTGGAATTTGTGGACTTCTTTCAATGTTTGGATGAAACAATTAAGTACGCCATTATCAATGGGCTTAGACATGTAACCAATTATGTAAATAGCATGCTTCTTGTATACACAACTTAATTTTTGTTGCGTAATGAATTCCATTTCTAATGCTATAGTACAATGCTATTGTCCACAAAGGAAAATTCAAATAAATATAAATAATGAAGGGTCTGAAATATTATGGAGATTTTAATTTATAATTACACATAAGGTGGTAAGAAATTGAAGAAAGTAGAATTATTAAAAAATATAGGGTCCACTAAAATGCAGTAAATGAGCTACATAGCCCCCCAAAAAATATGTGTTGTACGCTCATGTGTCCCCAAAGAATACACTAAGTGACTTCCCCGAGATCACTCTACAAGCACATTAAACTCTTGTTGCATGTTCCATTCATGTATACTCTTGGAATGATTTGCTTGATGTTGTTGCAGTTGTAAGTTGTCTCTTTGAAGTGCTACGCTTGCATGGTTTTCCAATGCTATGTACGCATTATGCCTTTTTGTTATCATGCCTTTTGCACCACTTTTGCAATGTGTATACTTTCAAAGTAACTACTTCTTAGTTAAAAGGAATATAGACTACCCAAAAATGCAATAACATTGGCAATATAACTAATGGTAGGGTGGAATAAAACAGGTCATTATAGAGAACCAAGTAATTATAGGGATTTGTAATTCGTGCCTTGGAGTTAAGTAGCCCTTACACAAATACCCTTCCATCACAAGTGGTGCACAAAACTCGTATAAAGTGACCTACTTGATGGTGAGGTCCAAAAAGCTTCTGCCTTTTGCGTAGTGGATGTTCTCGCAATGCCACTCCATCGGGTCCCACCTAAGGTTTTTGGGTCCGTGCTCAAAGTGTAGAGTTGTCCCCCAATTAGAGAAACTTGATTAACTTAGGGCCAATTTAGACTACGATGAAAGAAGTGCACTGGGTAGTTAAGAATTTAAGCCCAAGACAAGGTAATTTGAGGCAACGGTTGGTATGGTGGACAAGATGGATTTTTTTTAAATTTTGTAAAAAAAAACCTCAAGTTGTAGTTCTCCGGAGGCCAAGTTTCTTGTGCGAGGGTTTAAGGTTGTTCGAGAAACTTGACCTCTAGAGAACTCCCCTATCAATAAGTGTTGCCATGTTGGTAGCCATGTAATTTTTTCATTCATGCTTGAAGTTCTCCATTGGAGAAGTCTTGGTAGTATTGGAACCATGGCTAGTGAAGAACCTATTTTGTAGCCAATCACATTGCTCCATTCCCCTAAAATTCTTGACTAGTGCATTTCTTCACTGTAGTCTAACATGGTTAGCCCCTAATTTGATAATTTTTCTTTCAAGTTTTTAAAAACCTTGGCCCTTTCACATGTGAGGTTCTTCTTCTTCTCCGTCTTCTATTATTTTAAGGAGTTGAGGGTCACTTCCACTTTGCTCATATTCAATGCCTTTCGTAGTGAAATGAATATGAAAATTGCGAATCATCTTGTCATCGGCCCCACGTGAGACCACCAAATGACCTTTAAGGTATTGAGGCCTGAAAGCAACACTTTAAGAAACTTTTGCTATTTCACGAAGGTTAAGTAACTTGGAAATTTTCAAAAGAAATCCATAGTTTAGCAAATCTATACAGAGGTTACAAAAAATTAATTTGAAGAAATACATATGCAACCTACAAAAATTCTCAAAGTCATCTTAGGGAAAGAGCCTTTTACTCTCAATTAGGGGGGGTCTTATTGATGTTTAATTGTTAAGTGAGGATCACCGCAAAATCAACCTTATTGCATTTGAGGATCTTCTATGAAATGAAGATGTTGTCCCCTTTTGTGGATCACTTCGTACACCGCCTCGTTGAGTGGATAGATCCCTTATTAACCATTGTGATTGGTCAAAGTTGGTGCTCTCTGCAAAATATTCTTGCATCCTTCTTACACCGCTATTATGCATGGCCGGAGGGGGCTGTTTTCTACTTACTACTGCATATGATTAATCGCTTTTAACAATGCCTTACTTGATGCTACCGTTGGACTCACTTGTTGATGACTTAAGGATTTAAAATAGGTGTCACCAGAGGGAATATGTTACTTTAAGGCTTCAGTACTTAATCCAGTTGTGGGTTGTTTCTGAGGCACTGGTCTGACGGGGATAGAGTTAATGCTCATAACTTATTCCTTTTCTTTGGTTGTTACTTGATCTCACCATCTTGACAAATTCCTTGAGACTCTTACAATCATAATTCGAAGTGTCCCAAAGATCCCCAATGCCGAAGACATCTTCCGTACAACCATTGCAGTGTCCGGGCAGATTTTTGGGCATAATCAACCAAGATCCTAGTGTTGTTGTTGTTGATTATTTATTTTTATTTTTTTTGACAGAAGGCCGACATGCTAGCGCCAAAGCATAGGAGGCAGTTGACCACCTGGCAAGTTTCTGTCAAGTAGAGAGGAGATTCCCCAGCCGGGAATTGAACCGCCAACCTCTTCCTTGAGATTTGGGTATCTCTCCACCATCATCCAATAGTTTAGGGTCGTCTCAGACCATGATCCTAGTGTTTCCAAGAATAATCGTTTACATCTTGACATCTTTCACTTTTTCTTTCTTATTCTCAAGAATAATATGTAAATTCCTCAAAATGTATCTCTAATTTTCCCGAAGTCATGTTGGATTTGAACCGCTTATTTCTCAAACTCAACCGGTTCATCTGTAACTAACGGTCAGTTGTTTTCCATTCATTGAGCCATTGGCGTAAGGTTAGTTCCCAATCAATTTACTGACCTCATCTGTGATATGTGAGGTGAGGTGAATGGATTGCCTCTAAGGGCCACTTCACACACGACATTGAAGGCTCATGACCATTGCATTCTAAGATCTCTCATTAGGCGAAAAGGTCGAGACTCTTCAAGTTCACTAGGAAGTGAAGGCCTAAGGGCCCAAATAAATTGTCATGGATGGAAAAGTCTACATGGATTCTTACATGACGGACTATAGATAATGTTTCATGGTCTACCGGAATTTGCATCAGGCTCACCTCTAAGAGGTAGGCATGACACAAATTATGACAGACCATGTCAGAGTCAAGAGCCTTAGGCAACCAGCTAGTACCGCCTTTGAATGAGAGACAAGGGTCTTGATAATTAAATGGTCATAGCCCTTGGCTAGTGTGTGAAGTGGCACTAAGATAGATTTTCATTCTGGTTGCGAGGGGGACCTCAAGGTGAGATGATTGATGTCTAGTAAGGGTCCATGCATGGAGTCCACTTACTACCAAAAACATATCCCTATACCTACTTTTTGAATGACATTATGACCCCGGACAATATCCACTAGCTAGGGCGACCAACTACTGGCTATTATCAATGGACGTTGGCCACTAATGTAGTGTCTACTCCTTGCAAAGGGTGAAGTAGTTTTACATCTAACGTCATTGTCTTTTAGGAAGTGACCAGAGATGTTCTACAAACAAACACTCTATTCACTTTGACCTCCTTCGGAAGACCAGAGTTCTTCTTCAGGGTCCATGCCTTCTTCAAGAAAAAAAAAAGATCAAATGGCAAGTGATGCTACTTACGCTCATGGCTCTCCCAGAGAATTAATTGCCCATGGAAAACTAACTCAACCAATCTTTATGCTCTCGAGGGTAGAAGCTCCCGGACTCAACCTTTTTATCTCACTCTCGCCATCTGCTTTGATTCATGTGATCTCAGTATTGTTGTGCATATCATGTACTTGCTAATACCCCCCCCCCAAAATAATCTGAGAAGTCTATATGGTTAAACAAGAGACTGCAGTGCTCAAACTATCTATTTGTTTGTTTTTGTTTTTGTTTTTGTTTTTTTATGAGACAGAAGGTCAACAGGCCAACATCAGAGCACATGAGGCAGTTCACCACCTGGCAAGTTTTCCGTCAAGTAGAGAGGAGATTTCACAGCCGAGAATCGAACCACCAACCTCTTCCTTAAGATTTGGGTATTTCTCCACCATCATCTGGTAGTTTAGGGTCGTCTCAAACCTTAAACTATATGTTTGAATACCCACAAAACCTACATTGTTATGTGCACTTTATTGCCCCATGCTAATTTATTGACATTCCACGTTATTAATTTAAAGTATTCATTATCACAATAATGAAATGTATGATATAGATGTGGATGTATTGTGTTTTCTATACGGATGAATAGACAAAGTTATAAGTTTGCGTGATCTGATTTTGACTCAAGATCATTTTTATAGGTAAAGCGGAAACCTATTTGTGAAGGTAACCTAAGTGCACATATAAGGGCCACTTTACACTAGAGCTTGAGGGTCCTTGACATGTGCTATACAAAGTATGTGATTGGGCGAGAAATTGGAAATGGTCAAAGTTCACTCTACATCATGGGGGTTTGAAGGACCAAATAGATTTGAACAGTCTACATGGCATCCAACAGGGCACCAAGTGGATAATGTTTCATGGTTTATCGGATATCATGCTAGACCCAACAACCAAGATGGATCTAAGGTAGAGGGTGCTAAAACCAACACCCCATCCAAAACCAACACCTATAAACGCCTCCCAATTGCCAACACTCTACGACCTTGAACCGTACCTGGCGGTGTAGGAGTGTTTGGGCCCACGGAGTGACGGTTTTAGGTGCCGTTAGTGGTGCCACCTCATAGCGGCCTCCACTACCTCCATGTAGGGTAGGTAACGGGCTCCACTCTATCTCGGGTTGGTTCAAGGTGGGATTAGGGTGGCTTGTCAATGCCTATTCTAGCCATTCTATTCACAACGCCAAGGAGGTAGGCCCACAAAGCACAAAAGGGTCATTTCCCGGGATGCAAGGGGGTCGGTTCCCGGGATGCAAGGTGATGGTTTTGCAAGCGAACCGGGTGGGATCATGGAGGTAGCCGTGTGGCTTTGCGTACCATTACTACTTGGGCTTTGATGTAGTTTGGGTCTAGTACCCAACTATGTTGTGTTGGTTCTAGGCAATGAAGGTGGGGGTCCTCATCATATGCAAGGTTGCCATACATGGGGCCTATGGATTGGTTTAAGGAAGCTAGTAGTTTTGACTTTGAATATTCATCAAATATTCAATTGAGACTAAAAATATTTTTTCTTTCTTGATACCTATGTTTAGCCCAAAGGCTAATATGAATGTATATTTTTTATGGATGTATATTTTTTATATCAACCGCATAGCCATATGTGCAATAGCTTAAAGTGTTGGTTTAAGCACCCTCTACCTTAACACAAAACTAGGGACCGTGACAAGCAATGAATTGTTGTTGGCTTCTTGCAATAGAATATTTTCATGGTGGGGACTATCTACTATTTTGGATTGTCCATAAAACATGTTGTGGTTCCTCAACATGGTCCACTTTCGCTTTACACAAAGTTTGAAGGCCCATCAATTCTAAAATTTGATTTCTTTCTCCCACGGTGTAACAACCTTTGGATGAATTTCAAGGGCTCTTAAATTTTTCATGGTCGTTGCTCTTGGTTGTTGTGTAAAGGGGTCCGCAGTGTATATATGCAGTCATGTTTTGAAACCGTGATTTACTACACTAATTATCCCTATTAATGCACATTGTACTAATTCCCAAAACACACACTATTTTTCCAAGTCTCAAATTTAATGAGGGCAGAAATTTTTACTGAGTGATATTAAATTCATGCACATGCTCATTTACCATACATTTCAAGAAAATTAATGTGTCCTCTAAGGTGCTTGTAGAGTGATTAAATTTTTTTATACACAAACACATGCTTGCCATTGAATAGTGCCAAGATGAATAGTGCATGTGCTTTTAGTGAATAATGTTGGGATGAACAATGCCTCTTAGATCTTTTGGTGGCACTAATTTCATTGCAAAAAGAAATTTAGTATCACCTTCACTACTTTGATTTGGGCGAACCAACCCATACACTCGTTCCTTGTTGGATGCCTAAACCCTTGACTCCAAGGAACCAGTGTATGGGTTGTTTCACCCCAGCCCACTACTTCCCACACTCACTAGAGTTATTCGTAAGGTAAAGTGGATGAAACCATGGGTTTATGAGAATTAACACAAAGTCACCCAAGTTTTCTTAATGCTTAAATTATCATCCACAAGGAGTGGTGTCGGGCCATTAAAAACCGGCCTTCTAGGTTGTCCTACTTGGATGGGTGGGCCAAGCTAGCCTTGCATAGGCCATTCCGGGATTTAGGACAATGGGTCCCATGCACGTACCCTTTTTTAGACCCTAAAATTCACTCAAAGTTTGAGAGGTGGCCATAACATTATTTAGTTAAGTGACCAAGTTGGGTAAGGCCGGGAATATGTCATGTGAGGTGCTTGAATTATACCTTATGGACGGTTATCTAAGCATATTTAGTAGCCTGATAAACTTGGGTGACACACTATCATTGAATATTATTAGAACGGAATGGTTGATAGCAACTGAATAATGTTATGGAAAGAGGAGATCCCAAAAATTTGCACCCAACTTTCAAAATAGGTTGAGAAACACGATGAGCTAGCAAAATCATTATTGAAAGTTTTTCCAAACGAGGATCAAACCCACGATTCCATCCCTCTGTGAGGGACGTTATAGATAACTTTACTATTAGCCTTCCCTCACTAATTGGAATAATTAGTGTAGTATACAGGTCTGTAGGGCAATGAACATAGAGAACCAACCGCTAGTTACATATGAACCGGTGGAGTTTGAGAAGTAACCAATTAAAGATGAAGATCTCAGGTTAATTACCGAGCATTTTAGATAAATCTATGGAATATACCTCAAATTAGTAAAGAAAAACAGAAAGATCACAACATGTAACCGGTTAGACTTGGAAACAATAGGATCTTGATCGATTATCTCCAAAAAATCCTCCCCGGACATTGCTCTAGGGCATCACACAAGTTCTACATTGACCTCCAATTATCTCCAAATGTGATGAGTCAATAAGTTTGGTTCAATGTTTGTCTTGGAATTGGGGGTGTAGGGCCTAGGCTTTTGGGTTGGGGAGTAGGTGCACCCCAAGTACAACATTTACATTGTAATACTTTTTGCTAGGAAGAATTTGATGGGTGGTGGGAGGGATGTTGAGTCCAAGTACACCCTAAACTCCGATATATCAACCTTCATAATGTCACTCACTCTCTAATATCCCGAAACCCTAGGGAACGGATGTTCGTAGTTCAAATCTCACTCCTTATTGTCACCTTTCTCTCCCTTATATCACGAAATTTTTCATTAATGCAAACCACCAAACAAGTCAACCCACATCCTTGCATTCCGCCATGTGTCAATATCTAGAGTGTCACCTTCTTATTCTTATTATTCTTCTTTTTCTTATGCCACTTGTTGAATGTTAGTGCATGCATCCGCCACATCGCCCGGGAAGGCAAAGCGGAGTGGACCACACCACACCATTTAATATGTTGCACTTTGTGTTATTCCATAGTGTCACATGCTACACTAATTCACCAGTATCACGCATCCATGTTAACACTATAGAACTCCGTAATATCACACACACTTTGGTTGCCACACGTGTGATACTACGGAGTTTAGAGCGTACTAGAAGATAAGCTTTTCAAATTGCTTTATATGAACATGGTTCGAACCAATGTTGTAATGGTATGTTGGTCTAGCCCAATGTATAAGCATTGGTATATAGTAATGGTATGTGAGAACATACCTACCAAGGTATATTGCTTTGTAAGATTTGGGTCCATGACATACCTAGCATAGTATGTCCTCAAAATTACTTGGGTTCAAATCATTACCATTGATGACATATCTTGAGAATTGCGTAGTAGGAGTATTTAAGGTTTGACAACCTCTAATAAGTAGGAAAAAAGTTCTAGTGAATAAGTGCTTCCTCTTAGGGAGCAACAACTAGTTGGATGTGTGGGTAGGTGCACACAATATTGGTTATTATAATGAAGTTGCAAGTGGACATGATCACATGGACCAATTTGGATGGAGTAAGGTACATACTCCCCTAATATTGGGTGAGAGAATCTTAATACCAATACCATACTTATATTTAGTCTGGTTTAGAATGAATATGCATGTCACACAACTTTTTAGCTAATCGAAGTTGAGTGAAAATGAGAGTTCCGGAAAAGTTAGCTAGCTAAAGCTAAGTAAGAAACCTAGGCTTGGTGAACCTAGCTAACTAAAGCTAAGTGACAAATAGTGGCCCGGAAAATTTAGGTAGGTGATGCTAGTTGGCCAGCTGTCCAAGGTCTGTAGAATTGTTGACACTAAATATCATATTTAGTGTAGCTTCATGTTAGAGACCCAAAGTAGGGGTCGCTATTGAAACTATGTTACTTTAAGACCTCAATACCTTATAGATTTGTTGTCTATTCATCTCAAATCACCTCAAATAGACTAATTCATGGTTTTCATAGCTAATTCCGACGTCGCATCAACTCTACAAATAAACAGTAACCTCCGGGCTGCATATTATTGTCAGGAGCTTTCATGATACACTCAGAGCATCACTACCCATGAATGAAGTTGAACTGCAAAAGTTTAAACACAAAATAGAGATTCATCCAGGTTCAGTTTGGGTAGGAGGCATATGCCCCACCCACAAACTTGCTTTTGAGTCCGACTTCAAATCAATCAGGCATCGCTATTGCTTGGCGAGATAAACAAAAGGGGGAGCAAAACCACTTTACCCTCCTTGGAGGAGTATAATACTCTTGTCTTATTCTCGATTCATTGGAGTTCAGGTCAGCTTGGTGCACTAAAAACTTGCTCCGTTTTGCAGGACAATCACTACACTGAGGCTGCCCTCGGTGTTCGATTCATCCAATTTTTAGATGGGTGAGGTAATTCCAAACTAAATTGAACTACTCTACATCCTTTTTGCAGTTCAGTCCACTACTGGTGGCAATGCTCTCATACATAGTAGTTTTGTCTCTCCTGTCATTTCATGATGATTCCAAAGAAGATAATTTCAAATTTAGCCAACACACACTAATAATGAAGTAGGTCACGATCACTTTCAAATGTGCCAAATGCTTATCTTGACGTAAACAGTTGCTGATATGAAGTGGTCAGGATCGATCAGTTCTGAGGACATCCAAAAAGACTCAACTAGAAAGAGCAAAGACTCCATCTCTAGTTCCAAAGATGTGCAGTCCCCCTCGAATCTGATTCTTCTTCGAGGACGTAGACAGTTATAGACTTGCAGTTGTGAAGTGACCGGGCACAATCGCTTCCTATCAAATCCAAAGATAATGAAGATAAACTTTGGCTCCCTTCGTGAATGAAGTGTGAGTGAAGAGTCTCTTCGTCCACAGGCTACTGGACCTTTTGAGGTTGGGATCCAAAAGCATGAAAGAGCATATTCAATAGATTTAACCAAAAGTCGGGACTGATTCAAGGGTTTTTGATGGAATCTCTCATCTTTTCCATTTCCAGCACTTGTGTCAATAAATTAAGGATAAAACTAGAGTGGGAAGTCGTGTTGCTCTATTTTGGGGCAAAAGTATTTGAGAAAAATTTGAGTTCTTTCTTAAGTTTGATTTTATTTGAGGAGTACGTAAGTGGTGAGAGGGGCAAAGAGATGCATGTGCACATAGATGATGAAGAAAATGAGAAGATTCTTAGTTATATAAAGATAAAGCTCAAAAAATCCCTCCAGGACTTTCTAGTTACACTCAAACTAAGGACGATTAAGACAATTCGACCCCAATTGATCCCCATACTTTTCAATCAACTCTAATATGAACTAATATGCAAGTTAGATGGAACCTTTTCAAATGAGGTAGATAGATTTCAGTGGCCGACCAATATCACATCAATCTTGTGTGATTTGATGTTGAGTCTATAAGCGAGATTGTGATATGGAAGATTAAGGATTGCATCGGAGGTTATTTCCTGAGAAGGGAAGACAAGGTGGAGTTTGCCACTTTACCTTTTGGCATCTCCCCAATACTTACAATGGTGCACTTCCATGTGCTCCCATGTGCTAGCAAATCCGGCAAAACTCACTACACTAGATAGTCTTATTAGTGTGGGTTACTATTTGGAGTTCCATGTTGGTATAAATTCTTATGTTGATGAGCATTTTATATTTAGATAAGACAAACAACTTGAATGTACATCAAGGAACATGAAACAACTTACTTGGTAAAAAATGATGTTCTTAATCAAAAGTTATAGCAACATGTAACTCCGACTGCACTAATAGGACTACTTAGTGTAGTTGATCAGAATTTGGACCTGCTCCACATAGAAGTGTGTGCCTAAAAATTAGTATCGGTGGCCCGCACAATTATAGGAGATGGTTAAAAGGTTGATGAGGGGATACTTGACTGCTTCTCCATTTTGAAACCCAGAACTCGACTTGCATTTGAGCATAGCATTACTCAGCAATGTGGGCCCTCAGAATATACAATTAGATGTTGGGAGCTCAGTCTGAATATGAGTCTCCCTACACAACTTTCCAAGCATCCGACTATTATATATCGAGGACCAACAAAATGAGCGCTAAACGTTGAGTAATGTTATGAGCTTAGGAGGAAAAATAATAATTTTGATTTTAATAAACATGATGGTGTAGACAATGGACCCGAGCTTGTCGTATTCTAGTTTGTTTCTATTAATCAAACCTTGCCTATAATTTTCTTTTTTTCCTATATGTTGAGGTCACCTTCTGGTCAAAGGGTCTCTCAACCTTAGACAATGTAACCCGCTACTTGACCGGTTGCATGAATATCATGCCTTGTGTAAATTAGATAATTTTATGGAAACCTAAAAGTTAATCCAAGTTGTTTTTGTGTATTATCTTGCCTTATGAAGTGAGCCAGTGGAATCCCTATCCCTAGGAGCGAGGAGAATTATTCCCTTTCAAGTGTATTTTATACTCCTTCAATTCAAAGGTTACCTAGATGCATCCACCAAGGATGATCTTGTTTTACTTGTTCCTTTGTAAATCCAATACACATATATCTTATTAATTTCAAAGAGTATTATATATATATATATATATATCTTAGGAATCTCCATGGAGTAGGTGCTCAAGTCTTACAAGTTTATATTCCCCTAAGGTTCTAATGTCAAGGTTAAGAGTCTTAGAATAGAATAAATTTCTATTTCCAACATAATTTTCCACACCTAATACCAAGTGTAAATATTCTTATCAATTCCATCATTTGCAAGGAATATATCAAAATTCCTTCTATCCAATTTTGACGCCAAACATTCTCAGCCTATGTTGAAGATCCCCTCGTAAGTGCTAATTATAATCTAAGTGTATTCCCTCATTTATTTTATCCAAATTCACTTAGATTGATATGATATTATTATGATGTGAAATCCTAGTTTAATCCCAAGTATGAAGTGACAAATGATTTAGCCTACTTGACGGCCTCACACGATTCTCCTTCACTTTGACATCTCTAACGATCTGAAATTTGCAGAAAACTCTGAAAACAACACTTCAAGGCTTCAACACCTTCGGGGGTCAAGTTTTTATGTAAGATGGATAAGAAGTATGCTCATATACATCTCTCTCTCTCTCTCTCTCAAATGACATTGAAGTGTCTGCTAACTCCTCAGCACCCAAAAGTGAAGTGACTGGGATCAATCGCTTCCTAGGAAATTTCAACGGAAGGAAGAGCAGATTCAACACACCTAGTATAGATCAAACTCTAGTCAGTCGGTTTCAATAATATCGGATATTTTTCAATGAGGTAGCCAGATACGAAACTTGGTTGCAATGATCACGAAGTGGATCGATCAATCGTTTCCAAGGAAATCCAAAGGAATTTCCAGCAGACTAGCCTAGCATACATCAAGTATACTAGGCTAGTATGAAGCATGCATCGAGTATACTAGCCTAGTACGAACTTATCTTTACAAGCCGCCAGTATCCATTTGTCATGGCAGCAACCCTACCGTCAACTCAAGCTCCACCTCGAATTTAACTGGGCATTTTCCAACGATTTTGCAACAATCACAAAACAAGTAAGCTAATTGAAAAAAATTACCTCACATACTACAAGCCTCGAGGTTAATAACCATTTTCCACGTAGGTAAGTTGTAAGATTGCAATGTTTCTTTTTTTTACTGTGCTAATTCCACACTAATTATGGAGTGGAAATATTTACCACAAAGAGCCAATACCATATCCTGTATAAATTGGCACTACAAGTGTACGATACTCACAACACAAGTCGTGTGCAACTAGGCAACTTGCAAATCTATCATAACGACACGTGTTGTGGGATTGTATGCTAGTAGTATGCACTACTAGCATATGAGGCTTAGGTGCTAATAATGCATTGGTCAAAGATATATGCGAATCTACCAATATAGTAGATTTGTAGATTTTTCAATGACGTAGAATAGTTGCCCAAGATTCACATGCTCGTAGTCGTGGCTACACATTCAAAAGGATCGTTCCAAATACAAAAAACAAAACAACCAAAAAATCAGAAAAGTTCAAAGGCAAAGAAAAACAAACTTTTGATGTCACGTTGCTTGCTTTATCCATATCATAGCCAAATTTTACTCCACACTCAATTTCAAACAAGGTCACACCAACCTCAATATTTGTTCAAGCGGGGTTAGTGCTCTCTCCTGGTGCCTTTGGCTCGCTCCGCTGGCGACCGCAATAACTTTGTCTCTGTGGAATCACAAAGTCGGTGTGGGCAATATACGAGAAATAGAATGCTCAGCTTGCAATGTCCAATAACAGTGCTGGAGTAGTAAATCTATCAGCACCACAGCCAGTGGCATACGACTTCGAATCTAACGGGCCCGACCCTGTCATCTCTCGAAATAGGGGATCCCCTAACTTGGCAACAACTACGGTAGTGGCAAAACTGCCGGAAGAAGACGAACGAGCCTCTTTGACGCATGACATTAGTCCTATTCAGGTTTTGAGACTGGGGTGGACATGTATCCAACCTCAACCTATATTGTCATCAATACCATATTGAGGTATCCAGGTTAGGGTGGCCTCGATCTTACATGATGCTCACATGGGAGGGTTGCCTTTCTTATAGAGAAACGAACCACGAGCATTAACATGGTATTTTCGAGGGGACTATGAAATAATGCACATGTTCATGAGATATTCCACATAGTTGATTAATGTTATTAGCACATGTCACATATATTCTAAAGATAGGCCCTCCCCATTACATTGTATATTGAAGCTATAATGAGCTCTAAATTATGAACACATAGTCCAATCTCATCATAACATGCATCTCTTTCATGTCCGTTCTTAACTACAAGTCTTTCCATATACCATGGTACTCAAACATCGATGTCTAACTATGAAGAATGACCCAATAAGGCCCACATACCTTAATGACTATATAGCAACTTTTCAGATCTAGCCTACCCTTACTTTCAGTTCACTTTCACTATAGGCTTGGGAGGTGTTTATACTAAGTCCATTTTGCACTAGCTCCTTCCGCAACTAGTTCTAGGCCAAAAATGGTGGACAAGGCATACTAATCAAAAGACCGTTTGTTTCTTATTGTAATCAAAATTTGCCTAATCACTGACATGACAAATTTTGATTAGGCTATTAGCTTGAAGATATCACAATCTATTAAAGGATCCATCATGAACATAACTTCCGAATCAAATATGATAAATAAAATAGAAACTAGATAAAATTGTATATCAAAACGACTTCTGGCATCATCAAAAGGATCAAAACCACATTCGTAAGCTGAGTTTGTTTTTTACATGGCTTGTCCAATCGCAGGATTGGGCGCCCTGCCCTATGTTATAATGTCGTTTAGTGAAATAATAATCGTTGCTTGCTCTTAAGTTTTGATTCACAAGCCACTTTAAAATTCTCTTTAATTTGTCACTGACTTCATAAAACCCTACATTTTGAATCCTAAATCCTAAACCCTCTCACCATAAGATATCCATCAAATATTAAGATGTTACTGGTATTATAATTTTGATACCCACAAGTAGGTTCTTTATACCATTATTGATATGATGCATTCACCTATATACCGATTCCAACTTTGGTACACTAAATATTGTATTCAATGTCATATGGTGTTTCATGTCATTGTGGTAACTCTTCTATTCCCATTTCTTACGAACAAGTGTATAAGTATTGTCATCCCAGCTTACTTTTAGTTCATCCAAATGCCAATTGTTGAAATAAAGTTTGATATATTTTGCATCCCAACGTTTTTGTGATGGAATAATGTCATGGATAATTGAAATTTGGATGAAAAATCACTTAGTAAGTGACAATAATTGCAACATTGTAAATCTATAATGCCCAAAACTTTTTTTTACGGGGAATGACAAATAATGTTAGGTTTACATTTAATGTTGGCGACATTACACAAGCAATTCATGATTATTATTGAGCAAGACAAATGATATTGGTGACTCTAAGTATGATATGTAGTGTAGTTACCATAGACAAATCATTAGGTAATACTTTATGCCACTTTCACTCTTACATACCTTGGACAACTAACTAAGTGGCCAGCTATTTAATTAGCTAAAAGCTCCAACTAGCTAAAGCTACGTAGGAATTTGGTGCCTCAAAATAATAGCTAACTAAAACTGAGTGCCATAATCCGGGCGAGGAAAGGTAGCTAGCTAAAGCTAGCTAATAGCTAGCTAGAATCTGAAACATACATTATTTTTTTAATAGTAGGGCAGATCCCATATAGCAAAAACCTTGTTGTCCAACTTGACACCCACTTAGTTAGTTGTCCAAGGGATGCAGTTTAGGTTTCAATTATGGTATCTGCAATCAATTTTCTGTAGACCATTTCCAAGCTAACTCTTTTGGAAACTCTCAATTTTTACATTGAGATGTTTGTGTAGAAATCTCAATACACGTGGCACGGTCTTCACTGTTTCTAATAGTCAATAGTCACATAGGAGAATCTAGTAAGATCATTAGTGTTAGCTGCTCACCCTAAGTGGGCATTTAATTAGGAACAATCTTCTAGATTAGTTAGTCAAGCTCATAATTAGGAACAATCTTCTAGGTAGGTTAGTCAAGCTCATGGTTGGGCTCACTTGTATATAATGAGTGATGTAGCACCAGTGCCAGTTGAAAGTGAGGAAGCCAATGTATACGTGTGGATTTAAAACTTTTTAATTTCCTTGTGCAACAACATGAAAATAGAGAGGCAACCGAGAGCAATACAACCAAATATATATTGTTTGGTTTCGTTTGAATGGATTTTTCTCTGGTTTAGAATGAATATGCATGTCACACAACTTTTTAGCTAGTAGAAGCTAAGTGAAAATGAGAATTCCGGAAAATTTAGCTAGCTAAAGCTAAGTAAGAATCCTAGGTTTGGTGAACCTAGCTAGCTAAAGCTAAGTGACAAATAGGGGCCCGAAAAATTTAGCTAGGTGATGCTAGTTGGCCAGCTATCCAAGGTCTGCACTCTTATAATGCAGTTGAAAATGAGGCACACTTTGTGTTGGAGTATCCCCTATATAACCGCATCAAAAATAAGTTTCCATTACTATATGAGAATATAGTAATAGAGACCCTCAGATCTTTCTTACAATTGGACCATCAAGTTGAGATTCCTCTAATGTCACGGAGGTTGCCACACTCTACCACTTTAGAGATTTAGCCGGTTATTTGACACTATCCTGATGTACTTTTGGTCCCACTAGCCTTTTGGCTTCCCAAACTTTAAAATCAATTTCATTCATTGGATAGACCCAACTGTCAACACTAACGATGAGATTAGAATGTAGTTACAGTAAAATTGGTTACCGATCAACCTACATTAATGCAAGGTGCCTTGAAAGTTGAAAATTTGAAGGTCTGAGACGACCCTAAACTACTAGATGATGGTGGAGAGATACCTAAATCTTAAGGAAGAGGTTGGCGGTTCGATTCCCGGTTGTGAAATCTCCTCTCTACTTGACAGAAAACTTGTCAAGTGGTCAACTGCCTCCTGTGCTTTGGCGCTGGCCTGTCGGCCTCATGTCTCAAAACAAAACAAAACAAAGTGGAAACTTTGAAGGCGTGGAAAAACGAGGATTCGATTGACAGGCCCATGCAAAGTGTGAGCCTGAATCATAACTTGATTTTCAATCAGGAGCTTAATTTTCAAAGGACGAGGTGACAGTGTTATAAGTACTGGCAACTGCTGAGTCTGAGGCGGACACAAATAGCATATTGCGCTGCAAAATAGACTCTCCCTGTGGACAAATAGCATCTCTCCCATGAATAAATAATAGCAGCGTCGTTGTTGCGAATTTGAAAGTCTGGATCTATTGTGTCTCTCGCTTTTTTTGCAAGGACAGAAGTTGCTAGCACTAGTAGGAAAGGTGGTAGTAGAATGACACCGGTTGGTGTCATTCAGGACACTTCATGTTAGATTAGCGTGTCATGTAGACTCACCTTTCCAGCTAGTGTAGGGCTGCTAGATTCATTGAACGGATTTGTCACAGAGCTTGGAGTGACACCATTCATGTTGGTATGGCTCAAAAGAGTCATACTCATAACGTCTATCAAGTTTGTTTGTTTTTTTTTTTTTTTTTTTTTGGAGACAGAAGGCCAACAGGCCAACGCCAAAGCACAGGAGGTAGTTGACCACCTGGCAAGTTTTCCGTTAGGTAGAGAGGAGATTTCACAGCCGGGATTTGAACCGCCAACCTCTTCCTTGAGATTTGGGTATCCCTCCACCATCATCCGGTAGTTTAGGGTCATCTCGGACCAAACGTCTATCAAGTTTAGAAGTGTGGAAAATTAGGTGGCTCTTGAAGATAATTTCGTTCGTATGTGGTGCGTAAATGAGGTGCTTTGAAAGGGTAACTTCTTTCACCTTATATGATAATTAATTTCATTCACCCTTTAGGAAAGTCTCCTTTGTTTAGGAGTTTGATTGATTGGTGCTATGCTGCCCCCCCCCCTTCCCAAAAAAATGTTTCTAGGTTCAAGGGTGGAAGAGAGGGAATGACTGCATATGAGCGTACCTCCCATCCATCCAACATAAAAACTCGACCCCCTATAGGTTTGTGGCTAATTCATCTCGCATGACTTGAATTGGACTAATTATGCGTGTGCAACATGCCTCAAACTTGTAAAGGTGGCAACAAAGAGGCACGTTACAGTAACGTTTGAGGGCTTGTGACCATTAAAATCTTAAAGCTCTCGTTATTGGAAACGGTGAAGACCATCGCACTTCACTTTACACTAGAATTTGAGGGCCTAAGTGACCAAGGAAATTTGAATGAATGAAAACCTACATAGAGTCTTACATGGTCTACTAGATTTTGCATCTAGCAGAAAAAATGGGAGAAAAATTACATTTAAAAATTTCCCAACTTTTCAAAATTTTCAACAACTCGTCGTGTGGAAGGCCCTAGAGGAATAAGATGTCCATGAATAAGAGGAATATAAATATGAGATATATAGTGAATATATATAACATTGCATAATTCCAAATAGTAAGTGACATTAAATATCAAATTTAGTGTAGTAATCATGTGGTTATAACCTAGGACAAGGATTAATGAGCCAGTTGTAGTTAAACCAATTAGCCGCCACCGATCAAGTACTCTATGAGGCATGTTCACATGATTATAGGAATCATGTGAAAGGTACAAAATGAAGCTCAATACTATTTACACAAGTCATTGCACATCATTACTAAACATTTCAAAAACCCACACACATTCAATTCAATCACACAAAAATACTTGAGAATACCACTCAAGGAGGGGTCGAACCTCCAACCCACCTTGGGTTTGTTGCACCGGCAACCCATTGTTAGAAACTTGCATCCCCACCAAACCTATTGTTAGTGCATGTGCCTAACATGTACATTACATGCAAATATAGATTCAATCTTACATTGAAAAAACTGCTCGGGAGTGCAATGGGAATACATATCATGTTCTACTCTACCTAATCATCCTCCTCTCTTTCATAGTCTTGGTGATCTTCATCTTCATGTTATGTGATGTCCAAATCGAATTAAGCTCCAAAGCAATTCCCAAAGCCATTAGGCCCCACAAATTGCATCAAAGTATGCAATGGTTGGGTGCATTGCAAAACCCACCACTTACAATTCTCTTTGTTCCCAACCTCTGCTTTGGTAATAAAAATTATCTTCTAGGAGAATATCAAATGTCAGGTCATCTCCATTACCCCCTACCCGTGTATGGTCATTGCTAGGGTCACAAGCTTTGTCTCTGGGGCCACAAGGCTCCAAAGTTTTTAATATCCATGGACTCACATGGGATTGTTGAAGGCAACGTGCTTTCAATAGAGTGCTATTCATTGCATTAATTTGAGTGAACACAATGCATGTTCCTAGATCCAAGTATAATTTTGCAAATGATTCCCTTCTTCCTATCAACGTTTGACAATCCTATCTCCTAGAAGACTCAAGCTTGAGAGTAAGCTGCATGGCCCTTGCTCATGGAGGCCTTGCGGAAATTGACAACATCTCTTGTACTCTATAATGGTACACCTCCAATAGGTTTCAATTGCTTCCTTCCTATGGCTCTTTTAAAAGACAACTATAGCACCGGCATGGAGCCCCTTATATGACTAGTGCCCCAATAATGCCATTCTAGTTTGCACCTTCCTAGTAACTTAGAAGATGTAGTCAATCCATGATACCTACTAACAAGGTAATAATTACGTGCTCCTTTGAACTAGCTAGCACAACCATCTGACCACATGACATGTTTGGTTATATGTTCATTCTTGGATAAGACATAATCCCAATGAAGTTTGAGGCAATGTTGGATAAGTAAGTTATCATGTTTTCCATCATCATTAATGTAGTAATGATACTATGTGTCAAGGTGTTTGCTATTAGGATCCAAAGGATCAAAATCAAGATTGCAATGATTATTGATATGGACCTAATTCAAAAATTGAACCAATGCTCTTCTAGTATTTTGTTTTGTCCTTTAAATGAATAGTTCTTTGCAAAATGTGATATCATTTGACCTTCTTTGAGTAAAGAAAGACTCTTGTGGTATTTTGTTGCTTGCCAATCAAGCATTACAAAATTGTGCATAAAAAACTCTTTGAAACACGGGGGGTTCACTCCATGTAAAGTTGAACACCACGTGCGGCCAAAGTTTGCTACCCCTATATTACATGGAATAGATAAATTTAAAAATTATGATATTTTTTCTACATATACATAATCATTGATAATATCTTTTGTATAGTTTTTTGAAATTTTTAGTCATCTTCATTTTTTGTAGCAATTATTTTAGTTCAATTCTACGTCATTCTAGTTAGAAACGGTATGTTTTATTAAAAAAACATATCATCAAATTTTGTTACCATTTTTTACTATGTAATAGATACCGTGTATATCTACCCATAAAAAAAATTGATAAAATTTTGACCCATTTTGGTGATGCAACTTACCAAAAGTAGATTTTTTTTGGCCGCACGTGGTGTTCAACTTGACAATGGAGTGACCCCCCCGTGCTTTGAAATTAGGTTGGACAAAATCAAGAAAGACTTTGGGGGAGGTTTTTTTTCTCATGCGATCTAGTGACTTCCTTAGGCTTTCTATCCTTGCTTATTCCAACAACAATTTTTTCAAACTTTCACAATGTCACTAACATATCATTGTTAAATTGTTTTTCTTTTTCATACAAGGGTAAAAAGTGAAATCCACAATTATGACATTGGTCTTTTAGACATTTTAGGTATGCCATCTAGTGACTTGATCCCTAGGACAAAGAATAGAATGCCATAGCTCAGATATAGAATTGTACGTATGGCCACTTCCTTGACAAGCTACAACCCCAAAGCTAACCCACTTGCAAAGTTTTGCACAAACTTAGGGCAAGAACAATCACAAGTAGGTGTTAAACTACCATGATGAGCAAGCATTGGCCTCATATTATTCACCCCAAACTTAATTCTCTATTATCCGCATGTGATATTTGCAGCAACAAGAATTAAATTCCTTCAATTTAGAAAAAATCATGAGACCCATAGTTTCATGTGGACATGTTGCTTGAGAATGAATGTAAAAGTCAACTTGCCACAAAAACAAAAACACAGGAGAGATTAGTCGTGAGAGCGGTTGAAAGAAGCAAGTCTTGAAGTAAACTAGCAAGAATCATGTCTTGAAGTAAACCAACAAGAGTCATGTCCTAAAGTAAACCGTCAAGAATCATGTTCTGAATTAAGCTAGCAAGAGTTTTGAAGTAACACAAGAGTCTTAAAGTAATGCAACAAATGTCCTACAATAATGCAACAATCCTGAAGCAATGCAACAAAAGTCATGAAGTGATGTAAGCATCTTTAGGTAATATGACAAGAGTCCTAAGTAACAAAAAGTCACAAAGCAATGAAAGGACTCTTAGGAAGACCCTAGGAAGAATAATTGAAGGTATAGTAATAGTTCACAGGAAGGTGCAACAAACCAAGCTATGGATGCAAGATTTGTCAAGGGTTTCACATGTTCTAAAGGAAGTGCAAGACTCCAACATTTGTTGCTAGGGTTATTTATGCGGGGATGCTAGCATGTGAGCTTGTGAGCGTGAGCCTGTGAGCCTACAAATTTTCTTCCCGATTATGGTTTGTAAATACGTTGGGGACCTATGACCGTGGAGTTATATGTAAGGGTCTATAGTCAAAATGAACAACAAAAGAAAATTTTGTTATGCCAATTTGTACCAAAAAATGAACTAATATACGTTCAAATGTTGAGATAATAATAATGTAATTGGATATAATGTGTACCAGGGATGTGCAAATGGATGTGACGCGCACTGACGTGGCAAAAAAAAGTTATTGTACCAATTTTTTATAACTTTTTTGTAACTTTTTTGTAACTTTTTTGGACGACTGCTCTAGTCGACTGTTATGAGCAGTCGACTTCAGAAAACAAAAATTTAAAAAATTTAAAAAATCTATTAAAAATCTGAACCGTTAGATCTTTTTGGATTGAAAATCTAGCGGTCCATGAATTTTTTTAGAATTTTTTGATTTTTTTTAGGTTTTCCTTGAAGTCGACTGCTTTTAGCAGTCGACCAGCTAGTTGACTGCTAATAGCAGTCGACTGGTCTTGAACGACTGCAAAAGTAATTTTTTGCAGTCGACTTAGCAAACGACTGCAAATAGCAGTCGACCTAGCAGTCGACTGCAAAAAAAAATTAAAAAATTCCAAAAAAATTCTGGACCTTCAGATCTTCTTGCCATGAAGATCTGATGCTATTTGCAGTCGACTTAGCAATCGACCAGGGGGTTGACCGCGTCAGTTTACCCCTGGGGTAACTGCCGGATTTACCCCCCCGCGGACGTGACGTTTTTTGGTCAGCCGTCACGTCGCTGTCACAAAATGTTACTATCCATATGAAAAGAGGAAAACAAATTAATATGAGTGCTTACATATGAAAGAAATCATATATGCAAAGTAAAATGAAATGCAAAATAGGGTGGCCGTTAAGAACCACCCTTATGGAAGGAAACAAAATTGAAGTGTATACATGTGTAAGAAATCATATATACAAAGCAGAATGAAATCTAAAAACAATGGCCATTAACGGCCACCCTTATAGAAGGAGAAAAAATGATGAATGTAAGTGTTCGGATGTGAAAAATAGTACATATCCAAAGCAAATTGAAATACAAATAAGGACAACAAAAATGATGAATAACAATGTTTACATGTAATAGAAACTATACATTTAAAAAGAAATAAAAATAGAAAAAAACCGTTAACGGCCATTCTTATCGAAGGAATTTTTTTATGAAAATGAGTGTGTAAATGTGGAAGAAACCACATATGCAAAACAAAGTGAAATGAAAAAAGGTAGCCGTTAACGGCCACCCTTAAGAAGAAAAAAATTGAATAAGTGACTGTATACATGTGGAATAAACCACATATGCAAAACAAAGTGAAATGAAAACAAGGTGGCCATTTACGGCCACCCGTATGCAAAGAAATTTTTTTATGACAGTGAGTATTTATATGTAGAATAAAACCACATATGTAAAACAAATTAAAATTGAAAAAACAGTGGCCATTAACAACCATTCTCTTGAAAGGAAAAAAATTGATTCATTTGTGTGATTTTATTTAAAAAAAATCATATTGTTAAATGGAGACTGAAACTTTAGAAAGGGAGGTCGTCAATGGGCACCCTAAACCAAAACACAAAAATTGGCACTAAAAAAGGGTGGCCGTTAACAACTACCATTTTCGAAGAGAAAAAAAAAACTGATGTGCATCGCTATAAAATTTTAAAATTTTCATATTTATTTCCAAAAAAAATTGTGTCTATACATTATATCCTTTATAGTAACTCTTATTTTTTGGATTTTTTGGACATAATTTCAATTTAACATAAATCGCCAAATTCTACTGAAATTAAAATGGTTAACAACCACCCTTATGAAACACAAATTTCTTTGTAAAAGTGAGTGTTTATATGTGGAAGAAATCACATATGTAAAATAGAGTGACATGAAAAAAATGTGGGCGTTACCAGACACCCTTGTAAACGACAAATTATTTTGTAGAAGTGAATGTCTATGTGTGGAAGAAACCACATATGTAAAACAAAGATGATATGAAAAAAGGGTGGCCGTTAACGGCGACCCTTTTCAAAGACAAATTATTTTGTAGAAGTGAGTGTTTATGTGTGGAAGAAACCACATGTGTAAAACAAAATGAAATGAAAAAATCATGGTTGTTAACAGCCACCCTTTCAGAAGATAAATTATTTTGTAGAAGTGAGTGTTTATATGTGGATGAAATCACATATGTAAAACAAAGGTGACATGAAAAAAGGGTGGCCGTTAAAGGCCACCCTTTTAGAAGATAAATTATTTTGTAGAAGTGAGTGTTTATATGTGGATGAAATCACATATGTAAAACAAAGGTGACATGAAAAAATGGTGGCCGTTAACGGCGACCCTTTTAAAAGGCAAATTATCTTGTAGAAGTGAGTATTTATGTGTGAAAGAACCCACATATGTAAAACAAAATGAAATGAAAAAAAGGTGGCCGTTAACGGCGATCCTTGTAAAAGACAAATTATCTTGTAGAAATGAGTATTTATGTGTGAAAGAACCCACATATGTAAAACAAAATGAAATGAAAAAAGGGTGGCCGTTAACGGCCACCCTTTTAGAAGATAATTTTTTTTTTGTCAAAGTCAGCATTAATATGTGCAATAAGCCAGTTATGAAAAGAATTTGAAAAAAATGGTTCATATATGTGATGGAAGGTATCATAGAAAGGGTAGCCGTTAACGGCCACCCTTTTGGAAGGGAAAAAATGGTTCATATTTGTGATGGAAGGTATTATATAAAGGGCGGCCGTTAACGGCCACCCTTTTGAAAGAGAAAAAATGGTTCATATTTGTGATGGAAGGTATCATACAAAGGGTGGCCGTTAACGGCTACCCTTTTGGAAGAGGGAGAGAAAAGAAAATGAACGACACGTTGATCATTATAATGTTTTTTTAATTTTCATATTTAATTCCGAAAAAATTTGTGTCTATTCATTATAACATCTGTAATTACTAGAATTATTTAAAAAAAAATTGGACTTAATTTCAATTTTACATAAATCGCCAAACTCTACTAAAATTCATATGGTTAACGGCGACCTTTTTGGAAGACAATTTTTTTGTGAAAGTGAGTGTTTTTATGTGAAAGAAACCACATATATCAAACAAACTAACATGTAAAAAGGGTGGCCGTTAACGGCTACCCTTTTGGAAGAGAGAGAAAAAAAATGAAGTTCACCTTAATCGTTATAAATTTTAAAATTTTCATAGTTAATTCTGAAAAAAATTGTGTCTATTTATTATATAGTTTATAGTCACTCCAATTATTTTCAGAATTTTTGAACCTAATTTTGATTTTACATAAATTGCCAAACTCTATTGAAATTAATATGGTTAACAACGACATTTTTTGAAGACAAATTTTTGTATGAAAGTGAGTGTTTTATGTGGAAGAAACCACATACGTCAAACAAACTAACATGAAAAAAGGGTGGCCGTTAACGGCTACCCTTTTGGAAGAGAAAGAAAAAAAATGAAATTCACCTTAATCGTTATAAATTTTAAAATTTTCATATTTAATTCTGAAAAAAATTATGTCTATTTATTATATAGTTTATAGTCACTCCAATTATTTTCAGAATTTTTGGACTTAATTTTTATTTTACATAAATTGTCAAACTCTATTGAAATTAATATGATTAACAACGACCTTTCTGGAAGACAAATTTTTGTATGAAAGTGAGTGTTTTTATGTGGAAGAAACCACATATGTCAAATTAACTAACATGAAAAAAGGGTGGCCGTTAACGGCTACCCTTTTGGAAGACAGAGAAAAAAAATGAAGTTCACCTTACTTGTTATAATTTTTTTTTCATATTTAATTCCAAAAAAATTTGTGTCTATTTATTCTATTATATGTAGTCATTAAAATTAGTTTAAAATTTTTTGGTTTTTATTTCGATTTTACATAAATCGCCAAACTCTACTAAAATTAATATGGTTAACGGCGACCTTTTTGGAAGACAAATTTTTGTGTGAAAGTGAGTGTTTATGTGTGGAAGAAACCACATATGTCAAACAAACTAACATTAGAAAAGGGTGGCCGTTAACGGCTACCCTTTTGGAAGAGAGAGGGAAAAATGAAGTTCAATTTAATCGTTATAAATTTTTCAAATTTTTATATTTAATTCCGAAACAAATTGTGTCTATTTATTATATCATTTATAGTCATTCCAATTAATTTCGGAATTTTTGGAGTTAATTTCGATTTTACATAAATCGCCAAATTCTACTAAAATTAATAAGGTTTGATTTCTCCAACAAATCTTCAAATTTTGAAGACTTCGGGTTAGATTCTAAGATGTTACGATTGTTTTCTGGCTCTAAAACACACAAAATATAATCATTTTTCCCGTGGTATATATCGTTGGAATCGTATTTTTTGTGTGCACAATACGATGTACATCATATACCTTCAAATTTATTTCATTTCAAGGTTATTCTCTTACCATTTCGTTCGTACTTCATAGTACTGCCTCCAGCTCATATGGTTGTTCCTCCTCTTCATTCTGCTCATTACATCCGGAGACATTATATGATTGAGCTTCATATGTAGTGGTTTTATGTTCGAAGATACCTTCTTTTATGGCTTCACATACTATAATATATTTGTACGTCAAATTTTTTGTTATGCATGATGGATCCACTCCTATCATTCGAGGAACACGTTTATTAATTCTAGCCTTTGAACATTGTCTCTGACTTGAAATACAATAGCTACTTCTCCTCCTATTTATTTTCCTACCTTCTACTGGAGTGACCACTGCAAACAATGGACAAATGACGTTCTTTTGCATCTAAACACATTCAACTTTCCTTTCCACTACATTGTCCATTCTTAATAACATGCATTTCTCTATACTATTTCATTTTTGTTTGTGATCTTTTATATTACATGATGGTCTTCATCACTAGCCCACCTCATTACATGACTAATAGCTGTAAAAGTGTAGCCATCAACGGCTACATTTTAACGGCTACACTTAGTTTATTTAATATTCTTAAGTTATTTGTATGTATACATGCACATATTAGGTTAGTGTGCATCATAAATTATTAGTGTTAGTTCTAATATTGCCAATTGTAATAGTACAAGTTATAAAAATGCAAGTTGTAATAATATCAGTTTTAATATTACCAGTTGTAATAGTGTTAGTTTTAATAAAACCAGTTATAATATTACCAATTATAATATTACCAGTTATAATATTGTTAGTTGTCAATTCTAATAGTATCCGTTCTAATAGTGTCATTTGTAATATTACCATTTGTAATGGTGTCAGTTGTAATATTGTCATTTGTAATACTATGTATTGAAATAATGCTACTTATAATAATTGTTAGTGTCAATTGTAAATCTTGCATAAATTAATAACTTCCATACTATACAAATTATGTCACATTCCTCGTTTGGCCCACTATTTGCAAATGAAAGGTTGTATATTGTGTTGATTATAACCATTATATTTTGTTAATATCTCTTCACGCTGCATAACTTCTATTTTCAAATGATATTACAATATTTCATTCTATAGGAAATATTATATAATATTTAATATCATACAATTTCCTTTCATTTGGTTCACCTGTGGTGACAATTGCTACTCTGAGCGAATAACAATCCCACAAGATTGACTGGATGGGTATACTGCTCTAGTGTCTTCTAAGCAATGACCTTCTAATTCTTAGAATGCAAAATGTTCATGTAGGACACCAATGTAAAGTCTTATGTAGAGTTTAATGCAGAACACTAACACAAAGCCTAATGCAAAGGATTAATACAGAACATGATGCAGAGTTTTCTGCATAACACCAATGTAGAGCTTAATGCAAAGAATTAATACAGAACATAATGCAGAGTTTAATGCAGAGGATTAATACAGATCATAATATAGAGTTTAATGCAGAATACTAACACAAAGCCTAATACGGAGGATTACTGCAGAACATAATGCAGAAGACTAATATAGGGTCTAATGCAAAAAATTAATGTAGGAAATTAATGTAAAATACTAATGCAAAGGACTGATGCAGAACATTAATATAGAGCCTTATACAGAAGGCTAATGTAGAAACTAAGGCGAGCCTAATGCAAAAGAGCCTTCATACTAACTAATTGACCTAAATCTAATTTCTAACCAATAATTTCTTTTTTACTTAGACTACGAACCTTAATCCAACCGCAAGCGGTTTGGTTAATTTCCGAGGGTAGATAATAAAATATTTCTAAAAGATAATATAATTGAGAAGGTTCTACGCACACGCGCGTACTAACTTCTTCTCGGTATCCACCTATAAATTATTTTTGCTTTAACACTAGCTCAATTTGGGATAGCACCAGTCAATGTAACCACCCGGATTCGAACCCGGGTTGGTCCAGACCTAATACCAGTCTCTTAGACAACTCGCATCTACAGGTGGATGTCTCAAAATTTAATAGCAACCTATATATTGACTATTCCTACTAACTTACTACCTTATTTTTATAGACAGTGAGCCTTAATTCAAACCGTGAGTGGTTTGAATGACTCACACAATTTCAAATCCTTAAAGTTTGGCATGCTCTTTCTGGTATCAACCTTACCTGTACTGAAGTCATCGAGCTTGAAAAAATTGGATTCTGCATACAATCCAGTGTGCCTATTTTTCCTCGACGACTTCTCTCCTTATCTAGGGTATTTCAACATATTTTGTGGCCTCATCATTGACCAACACATGCCAAAAGAATCCCTTCTCTTTGGAATGGCATACAAGTTTGTCGAAGTTATAAAGCATCCACCAAAAATCACTGCAATCAGTGGGAGAGTGCAAGGAATGTAACTGGAATTATTACCGGGGTGAACCTCCTTCCTTACCCTGGACTTGGTGTTATTATCATGCTTTCATCCAAGACTGCTTCTAACGAGAAAGTTTATAACATCACACTTTGTAATTTTTCATCTTGTTCTTGTCTCCATTATGGAAGCATGAACAGCACATCCATTGGAAAGCGTGGCATGTACATAAACTGCAAACACTTCTATTACATCTTTTGTTACTTATGCAAATTGGATTTGAAGATAGACACGTTCATCCACGTTCCTATCCTTAAAATTGCCTTTAAATTATTTGTGCTATGATTTGGTCAACCCACTTTGGGATGGCCTCCCTGAACATGATATAAATTTTAAAACATGCAATAGTATCACCTTGCGAGGTTTATTTAATCTAGAATCCACGGTCATGGGTCATGTGGTAATAAATATTTTAAATATAATATAATATTTTAAAATTAAAAAATGTCGATCTTTGATTTGTTAACCAAATTTTTTTAGAAATTACATCAGTTTGAAAATTTTGAGGTTGTGGGCTCACACAATCCCTGCTCACCGCTCTTAGGCTCACGCTCGCATGCTCACATCCTAGCGTCGTTGGTTATTTATGTATAGTCAAGACTTAATGTGCTACTAAGTTCACATGCCTTGGACATTTAGGAAAATGCAAGATGAAGATGAAGATCGAAGACCTTCTTACTTTGAAAAATGACCCATACCCATGAACTAAAATTTTCTATCCAAGAATGACACAATGCAATAAAGATATAGCAATCGGGAAATGCTTGCTTGATTTTCTTCAATGTGATGTTGTGTATAAGCCTCCTTAAAATTTTAGCTAATGGTTTTGTTCACCACTTGATTTGCAATAAGGCTTACCCTAGTCTCATCTATCCACCACTTAGCGATGAGTTTCACAACTTTTGGACTCAAAGAGTTTGATCTCTTTTGTCTACTGTACACAATCCATTGTGTAGATCTTGAGATCCTAGAACTTCGAACACACCTTCAATTCCTCTTTTAGCACTTCTCCTATTCAATCCAAGTCAAGCAACCATACCTGCAACAAGGAGTGGATTCTTTGTAGAGGCTCGAAATGTGAACAATATTTGGTACCTTAAAGATAAGGCTATCCACAACTCTAGCTTTATCAATACAGAACCATGGCAAGGGTTTGACTTGAAATATGGGTTATTGCACAATGGGGAGAAAAGGATGAGAGCAACAACCGGCGACATCCAACTGAGTGAATAGGGCATTGACGTCAAGAATATATATGTTTTTGTAGAGAATTGCAACCAATGTCGACAACATTGACAAGAAGTGGATGTGGAGAAAAAGTAGAGAGCTAGGACAAGAATGAAGTGTGGAGGGGAGGCGTTGCTGGAAGCATCTCGCCGAGGAAGAGGATCTTGTCACCACTGATAGATGACCTAAAGATCAATGGCGGGAGATCTCCAGAGTTTGAAACTAGACAAAAACCACAGTTCATGCTCTCGCCTGTTGACTAGGAACATTTCAGATCCTCCAAGTCCATAAGCTCCCAGCATATATGAACGTGTGGTTGCATAAATTAGGATCCAAATCCATGAGATTTCAATATGTGAGGACTTCAAGATGTACATGAACAACATATCTACAGTGGATCGCAAAAGGAACAAAAAATATTCCAATTTAAACAATCCTGATGGATGTAGCCGAAACTCTTGGACGTTCTTGACATTTGTTGTTCCTCAAAAACAAACTTGTGTTTGTTTTGGAAATTGTAAATGATGGAACATGTTGTCTTGTTGGCCTATGTCATGTATAAGTTGCAACCAATATCATTCTCATATGGTATTCCTTTTCATTCCTGAAAAATGCAGCATGTTCTGAGACAAAGTTCTGATTCAACTTTCATGCCTCAAATGTAAAGGAATCCTCAAAATTTATGGGTGTACAATGAAAGCGACCTAAACCATGTAAAATATATAAACCACATGCTTAATGTTCTTTTGCAAGTTTTGCATCGCAATCTTGGGACATTGTGACACTTCTTTTGAGTACCTCAACCATGCATGAACCCTAAATGTTCTTGTATACTTATGTATCTCCATCATGTATACAAAATGACATTTTACATTGAAATAGGTCATTTAATTGGAAAACCCTAATAGTACGGCATTTGAAGCCAGAATGTCATATTGTCGAGAATACAACATTAAGATAGTACGAAGCTTTCTTGCGCAGTCAAACATGTCTTAATAAAGAGGGAGAACAATAACCATTCTCATAATTTTCAGAGCTTATATGAATATCTTGTTCATTATCAAAGTGAAGATTCTCATGCTCGGTAAGTGGTTACATGTGTCTCCCAAATCATGTTGACTATTGAGCCTAGACTGGTTGGCACATTCTGAAAACATAATCCAATCTCTTTGAACACATGTCTTTTTGGTGCCAGTTTTTAGACCCAACCTAACCACATGTACCACTCAAATAAAGGTGTCCAGATTATTGTTGTGTTTGATTTAGGCATGTCTACCTTGTATATATTGTGAAAGCCATAGTCTTGAGTGAGTGAAGGCCCATGTTTCATGAAGTTTCATTTATTGTTTCCAAAGCCCTTGCCGTGCAACAAGTATAGTGTGAATGATGATCTTTGGAATTGATTTTATAAAAATGCCCGGGGAAGTCACTGTCGAAAATTTAGATAACTATGAGAGAACAAATATAGGGTGACATTTATTCATGGTTGATAAAAATTATATATTTTTTTGATATACCATAGCCTTGAAGAAATGTGAGGTAGCACATTATATATAATATAGGGTCACTTGTAATACCCAAAATTATGTTTATAGTATTTCTAAAATAGCATTATAGTAATTGGTAGGGAATTTTTATTATTTTTGGTTGAGTTTAGGGTAAGAAAAATTTAAGAACTAGATGAAAAATGATCACAAATCCATCTACAAAATGGATGAACTCGTTGGATGAGGGTTATTAAGTGTACTTTTGAGGAACATTTCATTGACGTTTGTATAATTCTCTGGTTGTTCCTCCCACGCAAGACAAGAATTCTATCATCGTGCATTGACCCCTACGTGTTTAAAGAGCTCCGTGGGGCCATATTTGGTGAATCTATGGTGGATTGATGGATTTGTCCTAGACGAGAGGTTGTGGCATCTTTTGTGATGATCGTTTCTCAATTTTCACGTAGGACTCTTAAGTAGGCATTTCAAATTGTCTTCACACTTTGCATGATAACATGTGCAATGTTAATGCAACTGTGCTAGTGAACACATATGGACACTTTAATGATGCTGGTTTGTTTTGGAATTTGTGGACTTCTTTCAATGTTTGGATGAAACAATTAAGTACTCCATTATCAATGGGCTTAGACATGTAACCAATTATGTAAATAACATGCTTCTTGTATACACAGCTTAATTTCTATTGCGTGATGAATTCCATTTCTAATGCTATTGTCCATGAAGGAAAATTCAAATAAATATAAATAATGAAGGGTCTGAAATATTATGGAGATTTTAATTTATAATTACACATAGGGTGGTAAGAAATTGAAGAAAGTAGAATTATTAAAAAATATAGGGTCCACTAAAATGCAGTAAATGAGCTACATAGCCCCCCAGAAAATATGTGTTGTACGCTCATGTGTCCCTAAAGAATACACTAAGTGACTTCCCCGAGTAAAAATGTCAAAAGCAATATAGGATGCTCATAATGTATTACGACAATAAACTTAATATGCCAATCTAATAATAGTAGATACACTCAGTTCTTAACCATCAAAGACCAAGACAAACATTTTTGTCCAAGCAATCATCATTGTTTGACAATATCATCAAACACGTTTAAGTTATAATCTTATGAATTTAGGCACATGGGCAACTGAAAAATGTGAGTGAACAATCCTAACTCTACGAAGTTTCTATCCATATGGTCAAAGTTACCATAAGAGGTGCCAATTTTGTTCAATAAAAATCTGAATTAGATTGAACAAAATTAGACAATTTTGGCACGATTTTGCTTTGACCTTTAAAAGCTAAAGTGGCAGTTTGAGCACCATCTACCTTATTATGCTCTTGGTGTTATGCTATATATATAAATAATTAGTGGGGATGCAAGTAGCTTATGGACCATGATAAGAGCTGCACAACATGAGTTTACACCCTAAACTCTTTAATATCAACCTCCATAATGTCACTCACTCTCTAATATCCCGAAGCCCTAGGGAACGGATGTGCGTAGTTCAAATCTCACTCCTTATTGTCACCTTTCTCTCCCTTATATCACGAATTTTTGTAATTAATGCAAACCACCAAAGAAGTCAACCCACACCCTTGCATTGCGCCATGTGTCGATATGTGGAGTGTCACCTTCTTATTCTTCTTCTTCTTCTTATGCCGCTTGTTGAATGTTGGTGCATGCATCCGCCACATCGCCCGGGAAGGCAAAACGGAGTGGACCACACCACACCATTTAATATGTTGCACTTTGTGTTATTCCATAGTGTCACACCCTACACTAATTCACTAGAATCACGCATCCATGTTAACACTACAGAACTCCGTAATATCACGTGCACTTTGGTTGCCACAGGTGTGATACTACGGAGTTTAGAGTGCATGTTGGCATCAGAAACTGCACAAGTAGTGAACCTTTTGAGCCGATTCCAACTTGAAAGTCAAGAGCACTTATCCTCGGCCCGATCCCGGTTGTATTCATCCCCAAGTTCAATATGTTTCATGACATTTGTACAACACACGGCCCAAAGCCTTTCCCAAATTGTCATTAAGCCATTTGGCAACTTTAAACCTAAACTTTATGGAGGATGATTGTACATAAGACATGCGGACTGCAGCCATTGTAACTCGTGCGTTTCGTTCTATTGAAAAACAAATTGACGTCCTCGTCCGATCACTCGTGGCCACAAAAGAATTGTTGATGTATTCGAGAGCCCGTCTCGGGAAGAAAGCCCGGCGAGTTGCTTGATTTAGAAGGTGTGTACCCGATATAGCACCAACAAGTCCCAATTTTGTCTCTAGAGACCAAGTAAGACCGAAGTAGCCACCTAAAACTCTACGGGAAGGAGGAGCCTTCGTCATAGGTGTGAGCTTGTACACAACAATTGAACCCTCCCAAGCGTCACCCACAACGGGCGCGCACACACACACGAGTATTCGTGGTAAAATAAACCCGAGGTCGTGAGTTTCAAGGCTTGACTTTATGCCTTCTTTAGCCACCTTTCTCCTCATCATTGGGTTGCAATAGCTTTATAAAAAAATGAAAAGAAAATGATATTGTTGGTGTTCAAGCACCAACATGAATGTGAGCATGTTAATAGCTTCATATTTATGATGCAGTCCTCCCCCCCACCCCTAAAAAAGGGGGGGGGGTAAAAGCTCGTGGCACGATTTTGGCCGTTATAGAGGCCAGAGGCAAACAACTGCAATACGTACCAAGTATTGCAAGTGATAAGTAGGTTCAACACAAATTAATTCAAGATTTGAGCAAAGTGTCATGTGTCATTGTACTATTAGTTATAGCCGCCACAAAATCCCATCTGTCACCTTAAAAAAAAACAATATTTCAACACCAAAGTGCCGACCCTACTTATCACCTACGGTATGTCAGTGAGCTTGGTGCAAGTGTGTGTGTAGACACCGTTAGAGCGAATGAAATGATTAGTAAGGTATGCGGCCTATTGTGGGCACTTCCAAATTTATTGACAATTTTGCACAAGAAATTGGAACCGTCTCCTCCGATTAGCATTTGCAAACAACAAAAATTGTCATTTTGAGTTGTAGATTTGAAGCTAAGATGCAAAAGTTATGAGAGGTCAAAGTGTCTCTTTAAGTGATCGCATGGGCCCTCCCAATTGCATTATATTTTAACCTAGAATGATCTTTATGTATTGAGCACATAGTCCAATCTCATTGTCATGTGTGTCTTTTTACCATCCACTCTTAACGACGAGCCTTGCCATATACCACTCAAATGGAGGTGACCAATTAAGAAGAGTAATCACATAATTGCCGCATACATTATATAGATTTGTGACAAACATGTATGTATGCAAGCGAGTTCTATTGAAAATTTTATATATAATCAAGAGTTTCAGTTTGTGGGACCATTTACACTAGAGTGATTGGGAGCTCAAAGAGAGGAACCTTCTCATTGGCAGGAGCCTTGTACACATGCTTGTTCACTCAAATCCACTTTATACTTGACCTTTTCCCCATGCTTTACAACCCTTAGGTGACACGCGCCATGTAGAATGACTATGACAATCAATTGATTCAATCCCTAAATTACCTTCTCTCAAGAAGAATGTCACCAATTCGAGCTCCCATTTGGTGGGCCCCAAGCCAATGATCTTTTCAAGCATTCTTTGACTTGTCATGAATACTTCTTTGTTTCCCCCTTGATATCTTACTATGAGCATGGCCACTTTCCACTTGCTCATAGTATTTAGAGCTAGAATTTAGTCAAGCTCTCAATAGTTTGAGCTTTGGATGAAACCTCATCAATTCCAAGTGTTAACCTCCCAAAAAGTACGAGTTCAAGCTCTATTGTAAGGAGGGACTTGTACTTGATTGCCTCAAATGCTCAAAACCATGATGTTTTGCTCAATTCCCATACCATTAAGGTAGACGTGCCTAATTTGGTTGCTTCCCTTAATCGGACACCTATTTTTGATTGGTATATGTGGTTTGATGTGGCTCCAAAAATGGATACCCAAAAGACAAGTGTTTAAGAGAGACTGGACTGCGTGTTCAGAATTTGATAATCATTCTAAACATAATTATCAACATATATGATAATTTAATGAGCACGACAATCTTCACTTTGATAATAATATAGATAACGAGGAAAAGGGTACAAGCTCAATTTGGATTTGCTAACCATCTTGTACTAATTGCATCCTTCCTATCCTAGGAGAAGTGGGGTAGTTGGGAAAACTAACCATTTAAGACCCATCTCCCTTAAAATCTCACCACCATGTACCATAGCCCAAATTTCAAAACTTTGTCTGCTGAATTGAAACATGGCGACTCACTCAAGGGCTCCAATACAGCTCTCGCTAAAACATAAGTGTTCACGTGCCATGAAGGAGACTCATTCTTCATTAACTGCATTGAACTTATGAGAGGTGTGGCACCCACAAATAGTGCACACTACACTAAGATTAGTTGTCAATAGATCATACACTAGTGCTACAGCTGGAATGAATTAGTCTCCACCACTGCCTGAAAGAATTTCCCACCTCTTGAATCATCACCTGAGTTTTATCAGCTGTCTCTGCCAATGTAACTGTAGAGGGCGCTCTGTTTGATCTTTACTGGTGCTGGAATGTTGTTCCCATGTAGGATATAACCGGTCCCAACCAATCTAAGAATGACACGTGGCAGACTGGAGGGGAATTTTTGTCAGAGTAGAGAGATCTCTTCACACTTCAAAATCAACAAGCACAGGAAGGGTTATGGTATGTATGCCCGTCACTAACAATGAACTAACACCCACACTATCAACCAGAGTCATACATTTAACCTCCAAAGGACCAACAGACCCAAAATTGGTTCTAGATGGCTTTGTATTTTGCAATGATGTTGCGACCACTTGTACTTGGAGTGTCCATCATTGTCTTGTAAATGCCCCAATACTCTTGTAGCTTTGAATAGAGGAATACGTTCATATGTGCTCACACATACATGGGGAGGGAGTGTTATCACACAAAAGTTAGCAACATGCCTTAATCCTGAACATGTAAACTCACGTGCAATTCTCAGAGACTGTTACCCCCAACAAATTAACAATCATATGCATGTGTTCAAATATAGTCATACAAAAAATTCTCAACTGAATTAACACTTGTGAAGGACTCCCAAGGACTACCCATACAACAAACCTCATACTCAAATACAACAGTGCGCAAAAAATGGCGTGGTCCTTTAGGGCTTCAAGTGATTAAAGAGGGTCGATTTTGGGTTCATTGTTGGTTTTGGGTTCAATTGTTGCAAGGAAGTTGTTGCATCCCAAATGACATTATATCCTAGAGGTGCCAAAACTACTACATTTCTGCACACAACTTGCTAGTGTACTACTCATTCTCTATGGGTAAAATTTACAACATATAAGGTATGTGGGCCTTATGTGGTCAATCTCCTTAATCAGACACTTGTATTTGAGTGGTATATATGTGGCAAGGCTTGTAGTAAAGAAGAAACACCAGATAGACACATGACAATGCACTGCGATACGGTTTGCTCAATATGTAGATACAAGTCTAGGTTTAATAGTTAGCACAATTGGGTAGGCATGTGAGGTCACTGGAAGAGAAAGACAATCTTTGTTTCGACCTTGTATAACTCATGTCTCAACTTTGGTTCTGAAACAACTTGCAATGACAATCTTCGCAATTCGCATTTGCCAACCGGATGAGATAATTCCTGACTTGATCCAACAGCAAAAGAATCAGGAAGTTTTGGCTTTATCAAAATAAAATGTTTATGTTGACGACGAAGAAAACAATTGAGGATGGGAGGAGGGAACTGGCTACAATCTGAGACTGGCTTGCAGGGAGCTGAGGTAACTCCAGGGACTGCAGGAGGTCAAAAGGTGTGCTTTCTTCCTCTTGGAAGCAATGCATGAATCATGTATAATCTACAGGTCCAATTTGGACCAACTTTGCACTGCCTTATGAAGAAGATTGACAGCCCTCAACATATTCTATCTTCTCATTACATTTCCCTATGTCAAATGAGCCCCTTTTAAGTTCAAAATCTCATGTAACTGCCATATTCTGAGCTCCTCTCTCCTTCGTCACCTCCTGCCTCTACTGTTGAGGAACAAAAGCTAATTGCTAACAGATAGCTCACTAAACTCTCGTGTTTGTACAGGACTATGGGCCCGTGGCGCCCTGCCTTGCACCGTTCACTCAACTTGCTACTGTCAACAGCCAACTGTTTTGGAACTTTAGAATGGCAACTGCGTGACCACCCATCCATGCAATCCCCGTTCACAATTTCCAAAAATGCATACCTGACTAGTTTGGACCCACGCCATCTTGGCCTGTTGCACCCGTGCATATGAATTAATATCCAAGTCCGTCCCCGAATAATCCACTCAACATGCAGCCGCCAACAGCTGATCGTTTTGGAACTTTGGAACGGCGATTGCGGCATCGTCCACACCCACCCGCCCTTGCCGTCGGTTGCCAAAATGTATACATGATATGATATAGATAGATGAGTACAGATTCTATATCCAACAACATCATAACTCATGCTTTACTAAGCTCCGGGCCGACAACCTAAAATGCGTCATTTGCAAACCGACTGTATTCACCAACAACGGTCTGCAAATTCTACCTGCGGACTGCTCGTGGTAAACAAATTGGCTTGAAATGCTTCCCTTGAGACAGACAACCCTAATCACAACCTGAGAGCACGACACAGGTCATGGGCTCTCAAATAGTGATAATTTATGTCGATCAACAATTGGAGTGGGTGGAGTTGGTGCTATGAATACTTTTTCCTTTTTCTTTTGAGCTCTCGGTAGGGTTTAGGTCCCTCTTCCCTGCACAGATTCGCGTCGCCTTCTCCTTTGTTTGGGCTTTGATGTCCTACCGCTGCTCTTGAGGGTACTTTGTAATTTTTCTGTCCGAGGTATTCTTCGACGTACCACGGGCTCCTTGCCAACTGGAACCCCCACATCCGCCTTAACCATAGGAGCCTTAATATTATCAAGTGTTGCGTCATCCACAGTGGGGCGAACCGGAGCCAAAAGGGCCCAGGCCGGAGAATTGTTAGAATGAATAACCCATGGTGTGTGCTTGGCCGGTACCACAACTTGAAGTTGCCGATCAACTACCCACCTGGATAACAAATTTAATTTGCAAAAGGTGTCAATGAGTAATCACCTTCTTGGTGTACACTTATATAAACCCGTTGTATGTAAATTGGCATCAAAATAGTGTGCACAGGACTACCGAAACCCTAATATCATGTCTCTGATATTTCAAAACTGTCTTTGGTAAAAAGGGGAGGATGCAGCGACCATCTTATAATGTTCAATGGTACAATGATTTAAGAAGATAACACCTTGTAGAGTGGTCTTTGAGATTTCAAAATGCCAGCCACGGAAGGTGGATGTATTGAGTGGATGGGACGCGGTCTTACGAAACTAAGAAGATTCATGTATGGGAACTAAGAAGTATAACTATGACTTTTGGTCTGGGCTTAGTTGTTTCCGCATGTTGCATGCTTGGAGGTAGTGTGGAGGTTTAAACTCGTAACTTTCTATATATAAGTTCATTGGAGATCAAACTCCGAGTCATTTTGGCATGCCAAAGAAGTCCTCAAATGATTTTGGCCCCTCAATGAACCCAAATAGAATGCTCTTCATTGATATTCATACACTACCTCCGAGCATGCACCATCACAAGTGAAAAGAATTTTTTTGATTATGCATGCAAATCAAACAACCAATGGAAAATCACAGGGTACCAACTCCCGTGAAAAAGTCCCATTGAGTTAAAAGGACAACTCTACATTAGCAAATTGTGATTCGGAAACGCAAGTCAAAATTTACATTCAAAACTTGAGAGGTGGAGAATTGGCCTTACTTGGAAGGGTGCTTGTTGCGCGCGTCCGCTTCCACTCGTGCCCACCATATCAATACTTTCTTCCCACAACTACCTAAAGGCTCCACCAAAGACTCCGATTCCACAATATCGCGAACATCCAGCAACCCTACCCCATTAGCCCAGTCATCCCACATGTTTATCCACGACGGCCGACTAATGCCATTATCGTCCCAAAGAGCCTTTGCATTTATAGCAAACCCTGCCCATTCTAGCCCTTGTAATGATTTCTCTCCTCCTCTTAGCTTCCCATCCTCAGGTATATGCCACCCGGTGATATTTCCAAGAGCATTACAAACAGGTCCTTGAATTCTTGTGATGTATCCCTTAGATACATTATTTTTCTCACTTTGAGAGTCAATCACTTCAGTCTCCAATTTCAGGTCTTCCACGTAGCTGTGATCTGCTGTTTCGGAGGTAAAATTAAGATGGCCCATTCTAGTATGAATTAACATCCCTATGGAAAAAGCACCAACCCATTGGACACTTTGCACTTCATCAAAAAGTTGGAGGCTGTGAATGTTGCCTTCCTCAATAAACATCACTATTCCCTTCCATCTCTGATCTCGTATGTACCTGTTTCAAATATTAGATCATCACACGTTAGATGCAGACTTATGCTCAAATAGTTTTTTCTCTATCAATACAAGCAACTTCACTTCTTGAAGTAAATAAATTTTCTACAGGGTGACATTCAACACAGCACATTGGAGTGCTTGAGGTGATAGAGTTTTTTTTTTTTTTTTCGCAGGGGGGGGGGTGTGGTTGGGTTATTGCACATACTAATGCAAAGTGTCATGTGGTTACACTAATGGTCAAATTCTTGACCATTATTTGTAACCTAGGCAAAGGCCTCATAATAGGGCAAGTGCCACTATGTATCAGGCCAATGACACTATTTCTCATAAACAGTGTAGTCCTCCAAGGATAAAGCTTTTGAGGGTAGAATGTCAAGTTTAATCAAGAATCAAGTTTTATCGCAAGCACACCTATCAAAAGTACCTCATTTACCACAATAAAAACTATTTTAATTTCCTTCCATAGTCTTGGAAAGACAACGGTGCGTCTCAACATGAACTTGAGAAGAAAAAAGAAAAAAAAGCCTTAAGACAGCCTGAGCACCTCTGAGTGTTTCTCTAGAGTTGATTTCCTTAGCAATCCTGCATTGGGCTTCCTGCTTAATACCGAACTACAGTTTTTACGTGGAGTCTGAATGGGTCCTGACCCATGTAAGATTGCCATTTGGCCCCCAAAAAATTTAAATTCCAAGATAGTGATGTTTTGAAAGCCATTGAGGCGGGAAGCAATAATTTGGGTAGATGTGCCTAATTTGGATACTTATCTTAATTGGACATCTGTTTCTGAGTGATACGTGGTTAGGTGTGGCTCCCTAAAGAACGGATACCAAAAAGGTGTCATGTGTATTATGTGCAACAGAAATTGCAAAACGCACATGTGGAGAAGAGGTCGGTGGTCCAAGAATTCGAACTCCTAACCATCTCGTAGTAAACGCGTGTTTCATATCCTAGGAGAAGTGGGCTAGTCAGGAAAAGTAACCATTTAAGACCCATCTACCTCATATGTTGCAATTTTTCAATGAAGGCTGACTCACTATTCCATGTGTTTCATGAAGTGATAATTAAATTACACAAACAATCAATTACAATTCCCCACACATGACACACCTGAGCCCCTCGATTCGCATCCGTGTCTCCACCTTCGTCTGCTCCTCAGGGTCATAAGGCATGCCCTCATTCCAACCCAAATGCACCAACCTCTCCACCTGTGCATTTTGTAGCAACAAAGACGTTTCATTCGTCACACCCCCGGCCTCTACCACAATCCACGTCACAGGTGCCAGTACCAAAGACAAAGTGTGCAAAAGCCCTGCCACACAACAACATAACAAGTATAATTTGTTTTAAGCACGATTCATGTGTGAGGGCGTACGTTCTCTTTCTATTCGTTCTCGTGTCAAGAATTAAATCTCAAGAACCAAAGTCCTTGAGTACAATGAACAGGGAGAACCGACCGCTAGTGACAGATGAACTGGTTGAGTTTGAGAAATAACCGGTTTGAAGTTCAAGACTTCAGGAGGAATACCAATCAATTTAGAGGAATCTATGGAAGATACCTCAAATTTGTAAAGAAAAACCAAAAGATCACAACATGTAACCAGTTGGAATTGGAAACACTAGGATCTCGACCAATTATGCCCAAAAATCTCCCCGGACACTGCTTGAAGACACGCATGAATGCCAAGCATAGTCCAGTGGCATGATTAATTTAGATGGGTTTTAAACCCATTGCTTTTTCCAACTAGCCCACTTTCTCCTAGGATATGAAACATGCGCTTAGTACAACGTGTTTAGCAAATCAAAGTCAAGGCCACAGCCACTTTCGTCATAGCTTTCAGAGATCATATGAATATCTTATTCATTATCAACAGTGAAGATTCTCGTGCTCATTAAATGGTCATATAGCCCCCCCTTCCGCCCCCCCAATTATGTTGACTATTGAGCCTACAATGGCTATCATATTTTGAGCATGCAATCCAATCTCATTCAAACACGTGTCTTTTACACCAAACCACATCCCACTCACATATAGGTGTCCAATTAAGAGAACTAATCGATTTAGGCACGTCTACCTTAAGCTCTCATTGTTGATGCCTCTCTTTGGACTTGTCCAAAGCTTCTTCCATCTTTCCAAGATTTGATTGAAGAGGCGCATGAGCCCTCAATGGAATCATTCCTTAGGTTATCCAGGTTACCTATGAATTATTGCATTTGCATTGGAACCTGCATAGGCTACTTAAGAATGCTATGCAGAAATGCCAATGCAGAAAAACAATAGTAGGAAACAGATTCACGGCAACTCAAAGTACATTGAGCTGAAATGATCGAATGGAACGGCAGATACAAAAATGTGAATCAATCTGGCAAGTTGGTAAAATATGGTTAAATTTGGCTTTTTAGGAGGTTGTTGGTAAGAGTTCAAGCGTCAAATGAAATAGGTTTCACCTTATTGAGGTATGCGGGTGTTATTCGGTTACTTTTCTTAATTGAACACCTATGTTACATTTGATTGGTGTGTGGGTTAGGTGACGATCAGAGAACAAACAGCATTATAAAAGACACATGGCGTGTAGAAGATATTGGACTACGTCTTCAAATTTATCAACTACTCCACACTCATCAGTAGTAAACACAACTGGGAGGACGTATGTAATATTCAGTTCAGGAATCAACAAACGAGCACTTCCGATAACCATACCTGAATCATGGTAAATGACGTTTCACCATAGTTTTGCTGATGCAATACAACTTTTGTTGTGTAGACCTAATAGGTAGATGCTGAAGAACATCAAAAAAACAAACCGAATAACACCCACATACCTGACCTTGTAGGATTTCTTTCACACATGAGACCAACCGTATACACATACAGGTCAAAGAAGGCTGAAGTCCTGCAGTAATATCAGGGACTATCCTACCTCACATTCTGGCTGGGCAGGAAAAAAATCCTTAAAAATTAAAATTGTTTCCTTTAGGAAATTGGCCATAAGAATTTACATTTCAGCATTGTTCCGAATGATGCACTCACCAGAATATAGTGAAGTAGGGGTATTGCAAGTTCAATTTGCATTCTCCTTGATCAACCTTGCACTTGGATTTTATCGACTCAGGCTTAAAACATTCGACTTTGACCTTGTTGTTTGATCGATCCGAAGGACAAAGTTATCCGTGGGGTTGAAAGTGCTACAGTAAATTACCTTAAAAGTACAAACTGATGAATTAACCAAATGGAACAGTTACAGATGCTCTAATTAACTAATAAATAAATAATAAAAGTGAGTTTGGGATGGAAACCTGTAAGGTAAACTGCTTGAAAGGGGCGAACAAAAGTGGGGGTGACAGCAAGGATGGATCTCCGATCGGGAACTCCATGTAAGCTGTCCTGAAGGAGCTGAACTGTTCGGACCAAGCCGTAACCCATCATCATCTCCTCCGGGTTCACATGTGGCCATGGCCGGATCAAAATTTTGTGCCTGCCCACACTCACTCCCTTCTTCAGTGCAGTGGAGTTGGGTAGCTCATAGGTAACTCGCTGGGACCCTGGAACATTCCGAGCTGGCAGCCACCTGGCATTCGCCCCATACATTTGCTTCAAGTGAAGCTGATCCTGTATCATCACTCCACCACCACCTCCTGCATCAGCCTCCTCAAAAGTGAAGTCTGGCAACCTTCGGGACAGAGCGGAGTAGGATCCAGCAGGCCTCCAGAATGACACTACAATCTGGATTTCTTGTGACATTCGGAGACCAAGAATGACACATATCATACACAGAATGCAGTGTATGCACACTCTCAAGAGTGGGGTCACCACTCTACTCCTTGTTGGGCTACATGGACCGGTACTGCTTGTGGGCTCTAATATGCACACACCACTGCCCATTTTCTCCCTCAACAATATTCTAATTCGTGACATCTAGTTTGCTCCAGCTTAATATTGTCTCCATGTAGTCACCCTCGGTACTACAATAGAAACACCATGAGTCTCATTGACAACACAAAGTCTCATTCCACATAATCCACCCCCCCTACTCCTTTACTTTGTGCAACACAGAGACACCTGTAGAGAGGCGGTATTCCAATACAACCCAAAACCTTGGGAATTAGCTTTGCTCAATATTCAACTTCTTGGGACTCAGAGAATGGGTACACAGAGACACTCAAGGCTATCCTTTTGATGGCACTCAATGGTAGCCAGAGTATTGAAATGCTCCCGCAAAATAAATAATATTCCAGCAAGTGGATGTTGAAGGTTGGCAGAAGTAGCAGTAGTAGTACAGTCACTCCACTTGGTAGCCAGTGTTAAGCTATTTAAGTCATCCCCTTGTCACCATAGCCTGCTACATGTGACTTGGTTGATTTGGAGAGTCCTCCAGGTTGAATAAACACTAGAAGAGAAGGGACACCATGAGTCTCATTGACAACAAAAGTCTCACCTGACATAACCCACCCCTAACTTCCCTCCCTTTGTGCAAAACAGGCACCTTCAAGAGGGAGGTGGTAATCCAATACGACCCCAAAACCTTGGGAATTAGCTTTATACCTAATACTCAACTCTTGGGACTTGGAGGATTGGTATACAAAAGAATCACTATCGGCTATCCTTTTAATGGCGCTCAATGGAAGAGTGTTGAAATGCTCCACAATTAAAAATAATACTTCAGCAAGTGGATGTTGAAGGTTGACAGGAGTAGTAGTAGTAGTAGTACAGTCACTCCAGTTGATAGCCAGTATTGAGCTATTTAAGTACTCCCCTTGTCACCAGACCCTGCTACGTGTGACTTGAATGATTTGGAGGATCCTGCAGGTTGAATAAACACTAGAAGAGAAGAGAAGAGAAGAGACGAGAAGAGAAATCAAGTGAACTTTTTTAATATTAGGGCGCTTCCATCCGCTGCTGGCTCGGAGTATGAGTTCTCTAACTTACTACACAACTGAGTCACTCAAACTCAAACCCACAACAACCTGGGGTTGCCCATCACCCCCTGTTGCTGCTATTGGGACGAAACCACGCAAATCCACCAACAAGAGTACTAGTAGTTTGCAACAGCAGCAGAGGAAGAAAACTACTAATGATTTTTTTTCTCGGCTCCATGGGGTCCAAACTTAAACCTTGGGTCATGTACCTACTGCCAAAAAAATTAAAACTGCTACCTTGGGGCTATTAAACTTCAGCAGTGCGACAGACTAATGACTGCGTTCGCCGGAAGACGCATACCTTAGACTACACAAACAGCAACCAATTCCTCACAGACAGAGATCAACATGGACACCAACAGACACACTTAAGGATTACCCCCGCAATCATAACTTAACTTAGATTTCACCAAGATAGAGCAACAGCAAGAGAGAGACTTCGACTTGGTTGCAAGCGTGGGCTAATTTGCACTGTAACTCTCTAACTTAAGTTTCTCACTTCTTCCTCTCTTCAAGTTGAAATGAAAGCAGCTACCTTTACCTCTCCAGATGTTCCCTCAAAAGTGCAGAGTACCAACAAGTACAGAGAGACAGAGAAACAGACAGAGACAGACAGACAGACAGACTCTGGAAGTTACCAAGTTCATCAAGGCTTTCTCTTGAGTAATGCTATGATGATCAATGCAGGTCTGCTATAAAAGCTTACCCTAAGTTAGCTAAGGTCCCAATTCCTGAGTTTCTGCTGCAACTCTTACACATGACTGCGAGTGAGGCAGTGAGGGCTCAGAATTAACATTGAAGGTGGCAGAGATTTGTGCACTCAAATCCCGGGAGTAGGCTAAGCAGCTTAGCCTGAAATCCATCCACAGCTTATTAGAAGTTAGAAGTTAGAAGTTTAGAAGTTTAGCTCCCTGAGTGGCCTACCTGCTTACCTAATATGCAAAGCTTAAGGTTCTACTGTAGTGTGGACATACCAAGTCCAAAGGTAGTGGAAGTGTGCTTGAAATCAAACACTGTGGTGGACAGCATGGAGAAGGAATGGTCCTCCCAAAGGTCCCACCAGCAGCTAAGTTTCACCCTTAATTTCCTCGAAGGAACCCCACGTTCATTATTCAAGTCCAATCAGTTTAAACCGACTGTAGGTAGGTATCTTCACTTGCCAATCTTAAGTCAACAAAACGAACATATATAGCATCATCGGTAGTGACTCGTACGATCAAAACACAAGTGACAAGTAGAATCGCATACTACGAGCATACTTACCAGTGTCGGTCTAGTATCATGTTCTTATTATTGGCTCTGCCCTATATCGTGGGACAAAGGCATTGTAGAGACTACTTTTGAGTGGTAATAGGGCCTGGATAATGCATGGTAGAACTTAATAGATATAATTTGGTGACGCTCAGTGGAGACTCGATGAAATTTCCAATTTGGCATGAAACGAACTAATAATTAAACATGATTACTTTTAAAATGTCATTTTAGGACAGAGCCTCTCATGGCAAAGCCATATTCCCTTGTTTAATCCCATTATGGGCATATATATCGAAGGTTTCACAACTTTTGAATACCAACACAGTATGGGTGTTTGACAGTATTTTTTTTATACCATTCGAATCCATATATGAGAACCATGCAAAAACATTCATTTCTAAGGAAATTCGCTTTAGTATCAATATGGCTTAGATTGAGTATTGACTCGGTTATACAAAAACAAGAAAAAACCAAATTAAATCACCTTGACATACTCATCAAATATTAATATTCGATTGGTGCTACAATATTGATGCCCAAGGGTAGGTTCGTTGATATCATTATTTGAAGTTGATTATTGATACTACGCATTCACCTATACACCAAACCAACACTTGCACATACCTCTCATTCATCCAACAAAATTGTGATGAAATAGTATGTAGGTCCGAGGTTAATATTGTTCTGAGATGATTTGACACCAGAATCAACTTTGAAGACCCCGCACTAGTGTATGGTAGATGGGTCTTAAATAGTTATTGTTCCCCAAGTAGCCTAGTTCTTCTAGGCTGTGAAAGAAGCAATTAGTACGAGATGGTTAGAAAATTAAAACCAGAGCCGTAGCCACTTTACTCTTAATTTTTGGAGCTCATATGGAAGTTTTATTCAATATCAAAGTGAAGATTCTCGTGCTTAGTATATGGTCATATAGACCCCCCCCCAAAACCGCCAATTATGTTGACTATATGAGTTTAAATGGTTCTAATATTTGAGCACGTAGTCACGTGTCTTTTTTGTATCCATTCTTGGAGACACACCTAACCATAGCTCCACATACCACTCAAATGTACGTGTCATAATAAGAAAAGTAACCGAATAAGGGTTGTCTACCTCAGTGTGACACAAATGCAACCTATAAAATCGACCACAAACCTTTAGGGGGGTAGGTTTTTGACATAGATGGATCATCATGGATGAGAGGTACACTCGTATGAGGCGATTCACTCTTGCCAACAACTACACCGTATATGGTATTTAAAATCACGTACACTATTAGTGAAGGGCCTAAACTAGATGCCTAGAGGTCTCAAAGTGTCACATCTGCTAATTATCAACATGATAGTATTTGTCAACATAAGTGACTCTTTTAAGTGAATAAGTATTTACATTATGACAACAAACTTGAGATAATAGTTTTGTGTTTTACTATGCAAGGGGGAAGTTATCACTGGGCATACTCATGACAAGTGTCATGTATTTACATTTTAGTATGTAAGAAGAAGATATTCTTGAGCATACTAATGTCAAGTGTCATTTGTATACACTTTAGTTAGCTTATAGACCGTTGTGTAACATAGGCATACACCTCATAACACTATTGAAAATACTCATGACAAGATATTAGTGAGCTCACTTGAACACCAAGTGTCACGAGGTGACACTAATGTTGAAGTTGTTGATCACTAGTGTAACCTAGCATACACCTTAAAACAAAGTAAGTGACACTATATACTAAGCATGTGACCCTAAACACCATAAGCAGTGTAGCACTTGTCGAGTATGTGACAATTACTAGGTAATTACATGTGATGGATTCAATTTGGGCATGGTTTGACCTCTTGTTTTGTATGATCACTTCATTGACATTATTACACACTATGCTCTATGTAACACCATTTTAATTAAAATGAGACTTTTCAAAATCTCATTTTGCCAATCACCTTAATAGTGTACATTAAGGTGAATAATTGCGGAGGATGGGAACGTGGTGGGGGAACATAGTTTTAGTCCCATAGTTTTAGAACATGTTCCCACTATGTACCCCATTGGAACTTGGCTTATGGGAACAAAGTTTCCCTTGGATTTCACCTTAAATTTCCTTTAACGTGCCTCTAAACTTCACCTTAATTTTTTGTCTCAAAAAGGCCAAATTGTCTCATTTTAATTAAAATAGTGTTATGTTTGATTAATGGGGGATACCATTTGATGTGCCATGCTCATTAGAGTGACTTCCATGACTTGACATGTAGCAATAAGTGCTCCATACCACCTTCTCTGATTGTCACCTAGTGATTGCAATATCATTTCCGTGGGTCAATGATGAATAGTGTGGCCAATAAGATAGTATTTTACTTGGTAGCATTGTCACGTCTACAAGGGAGCCTACTTGGCGATCGCTTTGGAAGTGGTGAAACAAATTACATTGTCAAGAGAGTAGATTATGGGTGAAACACACACACATTCATCCAAATACATGCATATCCATCCTTAATTTGCAAAATTCTCATCTCATAATTCATTCTTGAAAGAACTTCATAATCACATCTATCAAATCCTTATTTTAGTTTTAAAATTTTAGTTCAAAATCTACCAATTTATTTTTTTAAATAAAATAAAATAAAATTTGCTACACTAAATTGTCCTATTTATGTGGATGGAAAATTAGAATGGAAAAATTAACATAGGCACAAGACCACCGGTCTTTCGCTAAGTCTTTATGAGGACTTCCGACCAACACCTTACATCAAAAGAAGCACAAAACAAATAATCACCCACATTAATTTTTCAGAAAAAAAAATTGTATATTATGGCACACGCTATTTTCCCACTAGAAACTTAGCGTGGAGTGAAAATTAATGTGGCCCAAGTTAATTCTCATTATGAGAATAAGTGTGAGCTCTAGAAGATTAATGTGGCCCACATCAATAAGATTGTTTAGTGTACTTGACTTTGTTGACACACGACCCCAAAAAATTGTATTGTGTGGAAAACAACTCGTAATGAGCGCGTTGAAACTCTTCAATAATTGAAGTAATTTTAAGTTGATTTAAATAACTTCTAGAAGGGAAGGGATGAAGGGACAACAATACACCATTTACACTTAATATTATGGGGTGAAATGTTAGCATGGATAAAAAGTACCATGGTCCAATATATTTTATGCATGAGTTGAAAATCAGGGTGGCTTATAAATGAAAAAAAAATCAATTTAAAGACATGGACGATTCATTTTTTTATTTATATTTTGGTAGGACATTGATATAATAGTTATCAACCCATGATAATTCACATTCTAGTAAAAAAAATGAATGTTCCTAGTTTTGAACATATGACATTTTGGGCCAAAAAATGGCATGGGTCAAGAAAAGTTATGCTGACCGAAATTATCATGATAGATGAAAATTTTAGCAAGCCACATTATTAGGTGTAAAAGATGGCCAAATGTTTGACATGTTCTAAGCAGACTTGATCATTTGGTATGGCTTTCATGTCATTGCAAATCGTGCCAAGTTGTAGAGAAATTCAAAGTTTGTCATGACCTTGTTTCTCTAAGTCATAGACCTAAAACAAATGATGTGCAAATGAACTCACTCACTTCCACAAATGTGATTAAAAATTGGGTTCACATAAATGTATGTATGTATGTATGTATGTATGTATGTGTATATGTATGTGTATGTGTGTATGTGTTTATGTGAGTGTATGTATGTACATATGTGTATTTGTTTATGTATTCTCAAAGAATTTACAATATTCAATTTACATAGAAGGATAATAATGATTGTTGAAAAAATAAGGGCGTCATATGATGACATATACATCATGCCCTTGTGCCACTACGTTACATGGAACATTTGCAGCTATCGCATACTTGTTATATATAAAATTTGAAATATTTGCACACATGTTGTTATCTTATTCACTACAAGCGTACAAGAGTCCCAAGAAATTGACATGCGTCACTGAAAACTTGTCATACGTCACTATAATAGAATCAATAAATCTACCACAATGGATAGATTTACATTGTTTTTTCCACCGACGTAGGACAATTGCATAGAACTCAAATGCCAACTTCCTTCACTTTTATGGGCACATATTATCAAGTCATGGCATGCATGCAAATAATGGGTCCGATGACCTAGTACACTCTTGTGGGGAGAAAGTTCGTGTTGGTAGTGCCACGTAACAAACCTAACAAAGGATCACCGAGCTTGCGGTGGCCCTATAGCCGAGTCCCCGAATCACGGACATTCAAACCGACTCACCGAAAAGTGTACCATTAAAGTATAAACTACCAAGTGCACAAGAGACATGGTCATTCATACGTGCCCATGTTTGAGAGATGATTTGTGCCCACCACATGATCATGTCATTCTTCTAAGTGGCAACAACTACTACACTACATATAATTGCTATTTAGTGCCACCGATTCTCTTTGTCTTGCTCAATACTAATTGTAAACCGCCCGTGTAGTGTCACCAACACTAAAATGTAAACCAAATATTATTTGTTGTTTCTTGTAACAAAAAATGAGCATTGTAGATTTACAATACCGTTATTCTTCATCCAATTTTTAATCGTTCATGACAATACTTGTAAACTTATTCATAAGAAGTGTCAATGGAAAAAGTTACCACAATGGCATAAAATGCCATATGACACTACTAAATACTACACTCTCTAAGCAATTTTTTTTTTCATTTAAAAAAAGGAAAAAACATTGAAGGTTTAATGAGTATTTGTATGTTGCTTGCACAATGCATAATGAAGAATGCATATGGTTTTTTTTTGTTTATTTATCCAAATTTTAAAGTTGATGATGGACTAATTTTTTTCCTAAAAAATTGGAGTTAGGTCATAAGGGGAGCATTGATTTGGCAATGTGTTGGTGGTGGCATAGGTTGTGTACGAGGCCAAGTTTGATGCGGGGTTGCCAGTGACATGCCATCCATGTTGCCCAGTTGACTTTCATATCCATTGTGTCAAGTTTTAGTTCTTAAGGAGGAAAAGAAAGTCACCTTATTGATTTGTTGCAATTTGACTTCATGGAGCAAAGAATCTAAGTTCTTTTTTAAACACACACACACACACACACATGCACACTTACATGTACATATTGTCTTCTAAGGGATGGTTTATGATTTGGGTTCAGGTCCAAGAAACATGGGGTTCAGAGCCTCTTTCTTTCTAGATAACCACATAGACACTCCCAATTGTGTTCACTATTGAACATGAAATGATTGATATATTTTGAGCACATAGTCCATACCATTCTATCACATGTTTTTTTGGTGTCCGTTCTTACCTACAAGCATTGCCATACATCACTTAAATACATGTGTTCGATTTACAAAAATGACTTGTTAAGAAACCCGATCCATTAGCACTAGTAACCCTTCCCAAACCAAAAGGATTTTTAGCAAAAGCTATTATATTTTAAATAATTAAAAAATTCGCTAAGGGACCCACTTCATGGCGAAAATGAAGCGATCCCAAACACATTGCACACTTGCGTGCAAAGGGGAAGTTCTTATATGTGTGGACATAATTCAACCTCCTATTTTTCAAGAATATAAGGGTTGCAGTGACCAACCTACTTGACAAACACCTTCCATTTCCCCACCATCTAAATATATTGCAGTGCCCAACCTCCTAAAATCATTATTCCTACTTGCTACAAACATCTATGCACGTGTCAGATCAAGCTCACATGTAAATGATGCTTCCTCCCCATGCTTCACATACTTAAATGGACCAATGACTCCCAATAGAAAACGATTGTGTTTTTATTATTTCTTCCTTTTCCTTTTCCTTTTCCTTTTTCCCTTTGTGTTTTTGCCCCTGTAATATTATGTATAATATTATCTAACGTGATGGTTATGGTAAGCACGGTCCTACAAACAAATACCATAAAGGACTTTCTATTCCAACACAGAAGAATTATTCTCCCTCCAACATCTGCCATGTGTCTTGTTCACATTCACCGTGACCCACTTGTATCCCACGTGGAAAGTGCATTCCGGCACATGTAAAGATGAAGTAGGGAGCCCTCTACGGTTGATCCTCTCCCGGTCATGTAAACTACATGGAAATGTTGCAAGATCATCGAGTCATTTGGCTTTTGACAATCAACAATCACCTAGCCTTTACAATTGGCATCCATATCGTACCCTAGCCCAGGTAAATGAGTACACAAAATCTTTGTATTCCCCCACACCTGTTTGGGAGCAGGCCAAGTGGTCTCCACTCACACGCTACCGCTTACACTCTTGGGTCCCACTAGTGGAGTTGCCACGACTGCAAGAAAGAGGCGGCACCCACGTCACCAAATAAGAGGTCAACCTTTGTTGTTTTACACAAAAATCATTATAAGCTCGGCCTCATCCAACATAACATTCTTTAGTTGGGGTCGGTGAGGCCAACACTTAGGGCCGCTTCACACTATGGCCGTCCGAGTCGAGAGGCTATGGGATTGAATGGCCAAACTTTGTTGAGAGTCCAAAGAAATGGGCTGAAAATAGATAATCGATAAAATATAGGAATTGGAGCCTTCAGCCGGGTATAGTGTCAAGTCTCCAAAGGTCAAGCCCAAAGTTCAAACCCATGTCCATTTGTCGGGCCCAAAACATCCCCTCCAATCTAACGGCCAAGATCTTGTCAATTTTTAATTTTTTTTCATGAAAAAAAATCGACGGCCTCTCGACCATAGTTTGGGTTTGGGTTTCCATTCCTATCCGACCCAAACTTCCTTCGAGAGTCCATCGCCTTGGTCAAAAAGTACTGCCATGTAGGCATTTTGGAGAGCGACGGCCTTTGGACTTTGGCCTCTAGTGTGAAGGGTCGAGAGGCCGAATTCTTGGTTTCTTGCAATCTGATTGGTGGAAATCGACGGCCTCTCGACCTTCGGCCATAGTGTGAAGCGGCCCTTAGTCCCGTTTACAAAAATCTCAAATAAATTGAATAATGGTTCCAATTTAGAGTGAATCTGAACACGGGGATCCTTCGACATTTCTTTAACCTTTAAGCACTCATGTAGCCCATGGGTTGCGACCTAATATTCTCATGGGGTTTGCGGCCCACTAGATAGCAATCTATGTGGATGGAAGGTATGTACTGGTTTAGGGTGTTGCCCACTATCATGTGGGCCAAAATAATATATATGAAAGCCGTTCTCCCAAGCATGTAGGATTTTATGAGGATTTGGATCTACATGTTTTGGGGAGGTGGTCCCATGAGCTACCCAATGTGTGTCAAGTGCAAATATAACCAAGTGTGACCTTTCTAGTTTGCAGCCATTTTATTTCAGCTAGGACTTTTGATTTGGGAGAGGTTCTTTTGCCCACTAGATCACTATATTCGTTAATTTGGGACTTTTTCGGCATTTTGAGACAGTTACAAATATAAGAACATGGGTAAAATCACACAGATATTGGAGAATGTTTTCCGGCCCAAAGGTTATGGAAACATGTACATAATACTATTTTGTGTTCTTTCTCAAAGCCATCTAGCCATAGTCCTTGAATGTTATTTTGGTAGTTTCTTGCAATGTAATTCAGATAAAAGCCTTCCTAAGAGATTGAAGGGACTCCATAGAATTTTTGCAAATACTTTGAAGCGGGTGTTCATATCAAGAACCCAATTAAGAACTCATATCAAGATGGTTTGGGTAGGACTACCCAAACATTAGACCATGTTGTTGTGGTCCATATATTAATTTGAGACAAGAGAAAGTCTCAAATTAACGAATATAGTGATCTAGACAAGATCATAGGTGTGCATGACTCCACCGGACAGATTCGGCAAACTTTGAGTGCATAGGTCAAAGACCTCAATCAAAGGGTAAATCTCCAAAAATGTCATGACTTGGCCCTTCAACTTTGAGGGTGACAAACTTGATATAAATTTCATCAAAAAAACCCAAAATTTTGGGAGGAGCTCACTTGACAACCATATGACATATTGTGGCCAAAATTCCAGCCTTAAAAAACATTTTCTATTTTACTACAAGACTAAAAATTCAAGCGTTGGTGTTGGACCTGCCCAAAAATGGAATGTGAACGCTTGAGCATTTAGGGGTTAAACAATGTACATTAAAGTACTTGGTATTATAAATAGTGCTTGGGCATGTCACAATGTCAACGATACTCAGTGGTGAACATTGTCGTGTCAGACATCGGCCAATCGTAGAAAGAAAACCCAATAATAGTACACTTAATATGTATGAGCCCAAAATGGTTGCTCATATTTGTTTTATGTTTAGGATCTACTTAGAATTGCATTTGGAGTGTTATTGAAACAATTAAAAGTATAAAAAGAGTGAGGCTTGGTGTGGATTTATGTTTAGGCCTTAAGCCATTTTGTGTGGCTCATTAGAAGCTTAGTGATATTAGGGAGTGTGGTGATTAAGTGAATAGTGTTTGATGAAGCAAGAGGAAGGTCCTTGGATTTAAATGTTTGAATTAGAACGTGTTCTTGTTGGTTTAGGGGGTAAGGAGTTAGTGGATAGGATAAGGTCGTACTAAGTAGGAGAAGGTTGAGGGACTTGTGGTCTTGGGTGCCCTCCCCTCCTCCTCTCTTTCTCTCTTCATTCTCTCCTCTCCCTCTCCTCTTGCTCTCTCTCTCCTCGAGAACTTCTTGAGCTCTTAGAGCTAGGAAAAAATGTGTGAATTAGGTAAGGATGTTTTAGGAAATTAGTGAAGTTAATTAGCGGAATTAGTTAGGGCCTAGGGGGGTTAACTAGTAAAGTGTGAATTAGCTAATGGTGCTGGTTCGGCAGCTGGTTAATGTTGGTTTCTGCAGCTAGCTAATGGTGCTGGTTCGGCAGCTAATGGTTTCTGTAGCAGCTAATGGTGCTGGTTCGGCAGCTGGTTAATGCTGGGTTTCTGCAGCAGCTAATGGTGCTGGTTCGGCAGCTGGTTAATGCTGGGTTTCTGCAGCTAGCTAATGGTGTTGGTTCGGCAGCTAAGGGTTTCTGCAGCTAGCTAATGGTGCTGGTTCGGCAGCTAATGGTTTCTGCAACTAGCTAACGGTGCTAGTTCGGCAGCTAAGGGTTTCTGCAGCTAGCTAATGGTCCTGGTTCGGCAGCTAATGGTTTCTGCAGCTAGCTAATGGTGCTGGTTCGGCAGCTGGTTAATGCTGGTTTCTGCAGCTAGCTAATGGTGCTAGTTCGGCAGCTGGTTAATGTTGGTTTCTGCAGCTAGCTAATGGTGCTGGTTCGGCAGCTAATGGTGTTGGTTTCTTCGAAGCTGCTGAAGAATTAAGGCCAGGCTGTGGAGGATTTTAGTTAAGGGGCTTGAGGGAACCAAGGGATATAAAGGGGGTAAAGCCCGTGGTGCCAAACTTGACGTGGTAATAGATAGTGAATCAGGTGATCACTTAATATTAGTTTAAATCATTAGTTCGTGATTAAGCTAGGAAAATAGGAATGATTGGATAGTAGGATTAGCGGTTGCATTGGGGGTGTGGATGAGATGGTGATAGCAATAGGGGGTATTATGATGGGGATAATAGAGAAGAGCGTTTGTTAACGCTTGTAATATTATCATGGAATGGATTGGTGTGCAATGATTGATGGGAATTGTAACGGAGTCTCACGAATTTGGTAACTAGAGTATGGAAACACGAATGTGATACCCATTCCCTCAACCGGACTAGGACGCTTAAGGGTGGGTGGTTTGGCCTCACAATATGATATTTAATGTCACTCACTATTTGGAATCACGCAACGCTAGATTTGTTTACCGTACATCTCATGTTTTACCAACAAAGGCCAAATTGATTGTTTGGACATTATAGAACATTAACATCTTTACTTGGTTAAAAAAAAAAGTAAAACGACATAGGAATGTGTAATTCCAAATAGTGAGTGGCACTAAATATCATATGAAGTGTAGCTAGCTAATGAATGCCATGAGTTATTTAACATGATCACAAAATAAATTGATGATAACTTGAACTCTTACATATGCCATAACATACCTTATGGAGTCCAACACGTTCCTTTTCCCAAGAACTAAGATGGGATTGTCTTGGCATAAATAAATAAATAAATAAAATGTAACGTCGGGCAGTCCGACGTGAATTTGAGCCCGTTGGCCCTACCATGCTCAAGAATTGTCTTGGCATAATAAAGGTGGGGATCCATTACTAAGTTCACTATTCCAAATCGAATCCAGTTTGTTTCTTGGAGTTATTTGCATGTCTAATCTACGGATTGTGAGAAAGAGAGCCACATGTTTGTTTGGTTGAATACATGTTATGTGTATTTGAATAGAGTGTGAGAATTAATTTATTTTTAATAATAGTAGTTCAATCACTTGGAAGAATCACGGCAAGTGCAATAAATGCCATTATTTCGATACCTTGTGGAACTACACTAAATTGTCTTATTAGTGGGGGTTACCATTTGGAGGTACGTGTTGCTATAACTTTCACCCCCGTCATCCTTTCTCACCAAGTAAGTATATCATGTTCTTTGATGTGCATACTAACTATCTATGTAGTTCGAGTAAAAAAATCATACGGTTGGTAAAATGTTATAGCAATCCGTAATTCCAAATAGTAACCCACACTATTAGGACAATTTAGTGTAGATGTTGAAATTGTAACCTTATAATTGCAAGTGAAAATTCATATCTATACATGAACTTATCAAGAAGACACATGTAGGGGTGCATCTATTTTTAATTTATTAAACATATACATTTTAATATGCATTTAAAAACACTTGGAAAATTTTGAGGCGTTTTTTTAATGTTTTTTAATTATAAGTTCACTACTACAGTTAGTCCAGGCCAGTAGGGCGAATATAGACATGTGCAACTTCGCCAATTGTTCCATATTACCATATAACATTAGTATATTCAAACTCAACAGCAGTGCTTGAGCCCTAAGCCTTGCCACACGAACTAATGAATATTGGAATACTGATTTTGCATCGAGGGACGATCCAAGCACAATCTTGGATCAATACTTGGGCGGAGAAGAGCTCGAAGAACTGATCCTGGAAGAGGAGAATGTTTTTGACAATAATTTGCCAAGGACCTCACGGATTAATGTCTTCAATGATTTGCAATAAATTAAAAAAAAATATATATATTTTAAAATGTATTCTATAATGCCGCCTCTGCCCTCTAGAATAAAAAATGCAACACTAGACACATGTTGAAGGATCTTTGGCACTAGCAAGAAGTACACATAAAGATGTAAGGTAACCGGACGCCAATTGGGAGATGTTTCATTAGTAAAAATCCCCTTGAAATTTTCTTACATTCTTTATTATTTTTTCCCTTTTGAAATTCCAAATGAAATTCATTACAAAGGAGAATTCACCCCATGCATAATGTGAGTCATTGGAGGCTCCCACTTAGGGTGTTTTATAAAACAATGAATTCAAGTGCGTGACAATGATAAGCCAACTCCCTTGTCGGTTCTTTCTCACACAAACAACTTGGCTTACCATGTTAATTTCACCAAGCCACTAGAGTTGGTAATCAAAACCTTGCAAGAGTGGTTTTTATTACTGAAGCCCCGGAGAGGTTTAGGATTTATTTATTTATTTTTACAATTTCATTTCAACAATGGAATATTCGTCTAGATCCTCACATTTCCTTTATAGAAAAATTCAAATGCTTTTATGATTTCCCAAATGTTATAATTTACATCCGCCATGGTACTCTGGTATTCTAGATGTGTTCTAGACAAATCTTGCATACTCATTAACATGTTGGAGGTTTCACTAGGAAAATTAGCTACATTGTTTATGGTAAATATTGTGGACATATTATAGTGTGACTTAACATTTGTTGCACTATAGCAGTGATCAGGGAGATTTTTGGACATAACCGGTTGAGATCCTAGTGTTTGTAAGTCCAACCGGTTACATGTTGACATCCTCCGGTTTTCCTTTATTAAATTGGGATATATTCTATAAATTCCTCTAAAATGATCGGTAATTTTCCTGCAGTCTTGAACTTCAACCGCTTATTTCTCAAACTCAACCGGTTCATTTGTAACTAACTGCCGGTTCTCCCTGATCATAGCACTATAATGTGGCCCGCTTATCACATACCATCTGTGTAGCCGAAAAGAATTCAGAGTGCCGAGAGGAAGCAGATAGAAGAGCAGTGCAACAAGAGGAACAGGGAGCCAGAGGAGCCGAGCGGCCGAGGACCGGAGCACCGAGAAGCAGCTGATCACCGAAGGAGCGGAGAGAGAGAGAGAGCCAGGTGGCAGCTGGCGAGGGACCCGGGAGGGAGAAGCCCGGAAGGAGGAAACCCGGGATGGAGAAAGCTGGGTTGATACCCAGAAGGCCGGGTATTTATGACGTGGCTCAAGGGAGCCACGGAGGCGAACGGAGAAGCAATAGACGTCGGCCACGTGGCCCGGGAACGGATTAGGCCCGGGAACGCGTCCTAGTTCTTAGGGAACGACCGGATGCCATCGGGAACGACCTTCAAGCGGCGGGAACGCGTCCTAGTACTTAGGGAACGGATGAAGACATTAGTAAGTTAGGTTAGAGATTAGTGATGATGTAGTCACTTCGTGGATGGGAGGTAAGCACTTAGTGATTATAGGAAGTGACCACTTAGTAGTTAACCAACAATGAGTGGACACGTACTTACTAACGCGTGTGGATGGAAGACAATGCCAAGGGATTTCCATCCCTTGGATGACATTAACCGCTTTAACCATCTAAGCAATGAAAGGATGAGATTTGGGATGGATGGCTCATGAATGGTAACCGAACACACCTAGGCACATCTAGGAAATTAGAAGAACATAACCAATCTTCTCCACAATAACATCTATATTTAACACGTGCAGCTCTGTAAATAGATACGTCAGACCTAAATTTAGACTGCAGCCTTAATTCAGACTAAAATTATCCCATTGAGACATTTGGCATTAGGGGCCAAATGTTTAACCGCCAATTCAACCAATCACAAGATTTCCAAGCCTATATAAAGGGGCACTACAAGGCCCTATACCACCTCATTAATCATTTCCAACATTCCTACGTGAGCGTCATCGAAGCCGGCCTTGATTTGAAGGTCCGCAAGTTTGCACGAAGCCGGCCTTGATTTGAAGGTCCGCAAGTTGCACGAAGCCGGCCTTGATTTGAAGGTCCGCAAGTTTGCACGAAGCCGGCCTTGCTTAAAGGTCCGCAAGTTCGTCTTCTTCGATCTTCAAGTCTAAAGCTCGTGTCCCAGAGGGCCCGCGAGACCACGAAACGCGAGAACGACGATCAAAGATCCCGAGATATTTTGAAGGTACTCGAAGTCGAAAGACTTCGAGTAAAAAGACCAATTGGTATCCGAGGGTCGCGAGACTGGAGGCCTGCGGCTGAGGGACCGCGAGACCGCAAAGTCAAAGACGAAGACTTAGAGATACTTGAAGATATTTGAAGATGGACGGTTTTGAGCAAGAAGACTAAAGTCTGGTAACTGGGAGCCCGCGTTGCTGAGGGCCCGCAGTGCTGAGGGACCACGTGACCATGGGAGAGGAGATTATAGACTGAAGATGTTTCTGAGGATGTGATCGGAGAGATTAGAGACCGCAATTCGTTCGGAAGATTTTGGAGGACTGAGGGCCCACGGGGCTGAAGGACCGCGAGCCCAAGACCGAAGGTCCCGCGAGTTTGAAGCCCTTTGACGACTAAGGTTTAGAGGGACTTTTCCATTGAAGTCTAAGGTACCCTTTTAGAACTAAGGAGATGTCAAGATATCAAAAGTAAAAGTTACTAAGAATTTAACAAGATCCAAAGCTCATTCTGAAGAACTAAGGAGATTGCGTAGAGATTCCAAGATCTAAGCACTCGAGAGAATAGATAGATTAGAGAAGATTCCTTCCAAGGAATTTAGAGATACTTGAAGATGAAGGATTAAAACTCTCATGAGTAAAAAATTCAAAGGGAAACCAAACAAAAGGGAACCGTAGAAGAATGAAGACATTAAGAGAACTTCAAAGCCACCATTCGAGAATAAGAGAATTTGAAGACCATCAAGTAGTCAAATCTTACATTGAAGTTATTACATTGATGGATTGATAGTATGATCGTAAACTTTGGTTAAGGATATTTGAAATTAAAATGGAATTGAAGAATGTTGGTTTTATGTTACATGGATTGCAAAAGCACTCTTTATGTTTATAACACTTAACCTTGACATTAGGATTCAGGGGAACATAAGCTTGAAAGCTTAGGCTCCTTTCTCCTTAGAAATTCATAAAGAGGAAACATCATATCACTTATTAGGAAAAATAATGTATCAGACCACCTTCAGAATTTAGAGGTTTGCGAACCACCTAATTTGGATAGGTGCACTGTCCGTGTAAACCGGTCAGCAGCGGGTTACACCGTCTAAGGCTGGAAGGTTGTAGGTGGTGACCTCCACATTTTGGCGACCATGCTGGGGATTACGCCACATGGACAAGGTGCCTAACTAAATTAGGATATCTAAATTACAAACACAACATATTTTGGGGAAAGTTGGATGGCAGAGAAACATGAATGGAGAACTTGTACTATCTATACTGTGGAAGACTCCAACAGGAATTAGATGAAAGACGCAAGTGGGCGGAAACATTTGGACCACGGAAACAGGATCGTATAGAGAAAGCGGTGCAACGGAGACTCGAACAGTTTAATCTCCGAGGATTCTACGTGCAGGGAAGCGAAGGAGGAGAAGAAGAGAACTCAAAGCAACAAGAAGTCTTAGCTTTGGGTAAGTGGCCATGGGATTATCCAAAGTATGATACCAGTCGGACAACTTTGAAGAAATGGGAAGGAACCAGGAGATTCCACGATCTCATGTGGGATATGCAGAAGATGTATGAAGACAAGGTCTGGCAATTACACCAAGAAAGAGAAATAGGATTCACGTACCGGTCACAGTTTGAGAGAAACATTGCTGAGTTACCAGAGGAGCTGCAAGCAGTAATTTTCTCTAAGGTATGGAATGACGGAAGAGAAGGAATTAGCGCCTATGTGTTAGGAGCAACGCGACATCGAGGTTACCACTACAAGCAAGAAGGTTTGTTGTACGATTTGTATGTTAGAAAGATATTCTTACCTCTGTATGGTGGTTTGCATGGTAGTGTGAGAACTTGAATTTGGAACAGGAACAAGAACAAGAACAAGAACCAAGAACTTAAATCAAGTGTCCAAGTAATCATCCATAGGCAAACAGGTGAAGTACGGGTGCATTGAGGCGACAGAGCTGAGAGAGCCGGCCAAAACCATGATCCCGAAACACTCTCAGTAGCGTACATGGTTGATCATGAGGATACATCTAGTACAAAAAGTACATCACCAACCCCAAGAGAAAGGGAAGTAGAGAGGAAGCATGTGGAGCGCATGCATTTCCAGGAAGACAGTGTGAGACGCACTAATCAACAAAAGAGAGAAAGAGAAGAAAGGTACGCTAGGCGTACGCGACAAAGAACTACAGAAAAAGAAGAAGGCAGGAATGTTTCAGAACCACCGGCAGTAGGTTCCCACACCACTGAAACCATTCACCATAGGAGTCAAAGCGAAGGAAGAGGTAACGACAAAACATACGAAGATCATAACACCACAATTGAGGATAACTTAATTCAAAGCGAGGACGACGATGACTTGATACTAGGTACCCCTCTTGGGACCTATGTTTTGAGAACAAAAGGTACAGGTAAAAACACGGGTACACATACCCCAGTAGATAAAGCGCAGGACAACACCCATCAAGAAAACACGGCCGAGGAAAATCTTTTCAACCCAAGGAGTTGGGAGAAACTGAAAAGAAATTTTGAAGAACAATTTAGCTTTGAAGACTCCGGCTTCTCCGGAGGGAGCACACAAGATAACACCGACCAAGGAGTAAAGAGACCCATCAATCAAGAAGAATTTGACGAACTACGAAGAAATTTTGAAGAGAAACTTAAGCAATTCCAAAACCTTGGAATTAACACCGGAGTCAGCCCACCACCTGCCAACAACAACAACTCACCTGGTGTTGGAAGCAACTCACCCAACCCAGTCAACATGGCCGCACAACCCCGAAGAACAAAGGTTCCCTTACCAACCTACAAGGGTAAGACGGATCCCGATACGTATATGCAAGAATTTAACAACGTGTGTCTCGCGAATCAAGAAGACACGGACGCAATCAAATTACAACTATTTCCAGTTACCTTGAAGAAGCGAGCCTTAGAATGGTACTCCCAATTTGGCCCAAACCATTTTCCGGACTGGCCAAGTTTAGGAACTGCCTTTCTTATGAGATTCAGATCAAAGAAATCGGAGGGAGAAGTCATTGAAAGCTTAGGCTCCCTCAAGCAAAAGAAAGACGAGACAGTCGAAGAATTTTATGAAAGGGTTATGGTGGAATCATCAAAGATTCACCCTCAACCTAGTAATCAATTCAAGAAAGCATGGTTCCTTAATGGGTTGAAAAAGGAATACGCTAAACACATTGACTTAATGCCGACCGATGACTTGGATGAAGCAAAAGCATCGGCACGGAAGTTGGAATTGGGACAGATGAGGAAAGGAAGATTCCTCGATGAAAGTGATAGTGAGGAGTCAAGTGATGACTCAGAGGAAGAACGGCGAAAGAAGAAAAAGAAGACAAAGAGCAAAAAGACCAACTCAACTAAAGAAGACATCAAGACTCTCAGGGAAGAGATAGAAGGACTGGCTTTGGGAAGCCGGAAATTCAGAACGGGCATAATTTGTCGGCGATGCCGAAATGAAGGGCACTACGTGCAGGAGTGTCAGATGAAGCAATGTACAAATTGCAACAGCCTAACCCATAACACAAGTGAGTGTGTTTATGAAAGGCATGAATCTCGGAGACCCCGAGATAGAAGATATGGGGTAAATCAAATACAACCCCAATCCAATCGAAGGCCCGGAGCAATAACTCCTAGGCGAGAAATGAATGAAAGAAAAGTTCGGTTTGAACCGAGGACGGAATTTAGAAGAGATGAGAGATCCCCCTTTAGGGAAGGCGATTACCGGCGGGAGGCGGGAGGCCCCTACCGGGGAAATGAATATCGCAGAGAAGAACGGCCCTACTATAGGCCCAACGATAACTACAGAGATGATTTTAGGAGGGAGGAATATTACCCCTACAAAAGCCAAGATTACCGGAGGGAAGATGGATACCCCTACCGAGGAGGCCCCAGAGGGCCTATCAACCATGACAGGTATGAATATACCCGAAGCCTGATGGATAATAACAACACCAAGGCAGCGCCGAGAACTGGGTTCACTGGCGGACCACAGCGAAATGGCAACCCCGACGAGTGTTTTTATTGTCATCAGAAGGGGCACCGGAAGCCGGATTGTCCACACTTTATTAAACATCAACAGGAGCTGAATGGATTTAAAACCACAAAGCCGGCCGTGGGAGCCAACGCGGTGTCCCCTGCGGTTTGTGTGATGACAAGGGCCCAACGGGCTGCAGCCGAGGAAGGCAAGGAGGATAGTGAGAGTAACGACAGTGATAATGACGATGATTCGAGCAGTGGCAGCTCTGAGGAGCAGGAAGACCACCAACAAAGAGATGATAACTCTGATGAAGAGAGGGGTGTTGTGCGCGAGCCGGACGCACACCTAAATGAAGATGACGAGATTGGAGAAAGGCCAATAGGAGCCAACAGTGAAGAATGGAAAGCCGATAGAGAAGTCCACCGGGAGGTGAGTAAATCTATCAAGGAGATACAGGAGGAAGAGGGCGAAGCTCTACCCACGCCAGAGGAGTTCGCACCTTGGTACCCAGAAGAAGAAAAGAAAAGGCTAGGGGAGCCCACAAATCGGAGCCCCAAGGAAGGAGGCGTCCCAAAGACTACCCAGGCAAGGGTAGATGAGATCTTAGAGAATGTGATGAATCATACAAAAGCAAATATTTCAATAGGGCAACTACTTGAGATAGCCCCCTATTGTAGGAAACGGGTAATGGCTGCCCTTACCAGCCAAGAAGGAACGTCTGAGAAACCGACCTCTACATACCAAGTGGCGGCAAAGGCATTCGATGAGGAAATGCCTATGATATCAGTAATTGTTAAGAATAGAAGAGTTCCAAACGTTTTGATTGATGGTGGTTCAGGAGTGAACATCATCACAGATACACTGAGGAGGAAGCTGGGGCTTAACAAAATAGAGCCCGCCCCATTTACCATCAAGATGGCTGACCAAAGAAAGGTCATGCCCAAAGGAATTATCCGGGATGTACGCCTTGATGTCGGCGGAATCGTGATCCGGACAACACTCACCGTCATAGACATGGTGAGCACTGAAGATAGCTACTCCCTATTATTGGGAAGACCATGGTTGAAGGAGGCACAAACACGGCATGACTGGCCCCTCAACAAATTAACTTTAACTCAAGGAGAAAATAGAGTGGAAGTAAGCACCCAAAGAACACCGGCAGTATCACCGGCCAAAAGACCCTTACATTGGGAAGATTATGACTGGGAAATGGGACTGACCGATGAAGAAGAAGCGGTAGTCTACGAAGCATTTCCAGAATTGTTACCCATGGGAGATTTCGATTTAAAAAGCTTGAAAAAACTACGAGGACCAAGCTGCAATGCAGTAGAAGTCGACCCAAAAGTGATTAGAACACAAGAAAATAAAACTGAGAAAACTCGGAAACGAAAAGCAACCAAGAAGGAACAAGAAGCAATGGAAGAGAAACCGGTGTATCCAAGCCAGTTTTACAAAGTAAAGGAAGGAGAAATAGAGATTGATCATACCCCTGCCTCAAAAGCGGTAAAAGGGAAGAGAATAGCAGGATGGACAGTTGAAGATGAAGATTTGGTCAAGTCTCTAAACTTAGGAACTCCGGAGGAACCTAAGTTGGTCAAAATAGCTAAAGACTTGGGAGAATACGAAGCAAAAGTGAAAGAGCTACTCTTAAAGTTTAAGGATGTGTTTGCTTTCACATACAAAGACATGAAGGGCATACCCCCTCATGTGTGCGAGCACAAGATTGAGCTGCAGCCGGAAGCCAAGCCGGTACGACAAATGCGTTATAGGATGAATCCTAATTACGCAGCCAAGGTGAAGGAGGAGATTGACAAGTATTTGGAAGCGGGATTCATATATCCTGTGGATAGAACAGAATGGTTATCCCCGATCGTGATTGTTGTGAGCCCAAAAGGGTGCCCACATTTAGTCTTAGACCCTTGAAACGTTAGTTGATGCACTTTGAAGTAGCATGTTACTTCACAAAAATATAAAAAGAGTGAAATGTTAGTCTTAGAAGTACCATGTTGTAAGAGGCTAGGATGTGAGTTGTTATTGTGTTTTTACCTTCGGAAGGATTTGAGTGAATGAGGATAGGTAAGGAGAACTTGGATTGAGTAGTTAGTGAGTAGGCTAGTACAAATGGATGGAGACAACCAAAGTGACTCAAGAGGCAAGTGCATTCGAATTGGGATGAATGGAGGATCACATGGAGCGCACAAGTGGACCACCTCATCATGGCCACTTAATGGGGAAGGTCCAAGGAAGAATGCAAGGTGGAGGATAAGCAAATTCTCAAAGCACCAATCAAATCACGAGTTAAGCATCGTGGTTTGAATTAAGTGGTGAGCGACGATTTGGGAAAGTAAGGGGAGAAAGTTATGGCGGCGGAAAGCGAAGGAGGCTAAGTTTGGGTTGAAGCATCCCAAGTTTGGTAAAGTGTGGTAGGTAGAAAGCCAAGGCTAGTTAAATGTTCGAATTAGGATCCTTGCTGATCATTTGAGGGAGGAAGGCTTAGAAGATAGGATTGGCGCCTACTAAGTAGGAGGAAATCTCAAGGGCTTATCGTGAGCCTTGAGGGTGCTCACCCCCTCAAACTTACTATATAATCCCTCATTCTTCCCTCACTCATCCTCTCTTTCCTTTGTGCTCCAAGGCACCCCACGAGTTATAAGTGTGGGTGTGGGAAGCCATATTGGAGCACATGTGTGTGCTTAGTTTTTAGTTTGAGAGCCAAGGCTTGTTAGCCTTGAAGAGGGCTTGACCTCTTGGTAGAATTAGTGTTGACGTGAAGGATTTTAAAGTTAATTCATGATTCCAATTTGTGGTACTTAAAGTTCATGTTTTGAATACACGTGGTTGCAAGTTCCATGTTTAAGAGTTGAGCACTTGAGGTTGTGATGAGTGCAAAAATATACTTGTGTGGATTAGTTAGTCTTAGTGAAGTTAGGAAATTCTCTCTCCCCCTCTCCTCTCTAGGATTTTAGGATTTTAGGATTAGAGAAGAATTGTGTGATTAGAAAGGGGTTGTTAGTAGAATTAGGAAAATTAGGTAGGAAGATTAGTTAAGGGCTTGAATAATTAGTGAGGTAGTTGGGGATTACAACTACAAAGTTGTGGGTTCATGAAGGAGCTGGGTTTGTTTAGTTAGAAAGTAAAGAGCTGGGTTTATGAAGGACCTGGGTTTGTTTAGTTAGAAGCTAAGGAGCTGGGTTCATGAAGGAGCTGGGTTTATGAAGGAGTTGGGTTTGTTTAGTTAGAAGCTAAGAAGTTGGGTTTATGAAGGAGCTGGGTTTATGAAGGAGCTGGGTTTATAAAGGAGCTGGGTTTGTTTAGTTAGAAGCTAAGAAGCTGGGTTTACGAAGGAGCTGGGTTTATTTAGTTAGAAGCTAAGGAGTTGGGTTCATGAAGGAGTTGGGTTTATGAAGGAGCTAGGTTTATGTAATTAGAAAGTAAAGAGATGGGTTCATGAAGGAGCTTAGTAGATAGCCTACTTAATTAGCTCATAGACAAGTAGTTAGTTACATTATGCTAGTTAGTGTTATGTGTGGCTTTCACAAGTAAATGTATTTGAGATTGACCATAGAGAATAGTGTTTTTTAACACTTGCATCCTCTCTTTAAAAATAAACCACGTGCACAAATTAATGGAGAATGTGGAGCACTCTCGCGATGGCAAGACAAAGGAAGCAAAGACCAAAGGTGCGAGGGAGAGATTGACATAAGTCACATAAGTATTTCTTAATACTTAAAGGCTTATGTACGGTATGGAGACACCAAGTGAGACCTCTTATAGTAGCGATACGGAATACACAAGTGATAGTTCAAGTGGTAGTATAGAGTCAACGGCACGGACTCCATTTAGGAGAGGGATATCCTTAAGGGCTTGTGTAGCTAAAGCGGCCGGATGGACGTTAGAAGCAAACAAAGACAAAATAGCACCCGAGCATAAGGAGGTTAAAATAACATAGTTAACTTGTGCATTCTCCACATACGTATTGAAATCGTACATTGAGTTGTTAAAAGTGAAATTCCAGTTAAATCCAAGACCACTTGAAGGGTGAACCTTGCACTATGGACTCATCCAAGTCCAAATCCAATACCGCGGAGGAATGTGAGCCCAAACCCACTACTCGGACTACGGACGCTTAAGGGTGGGGGGTTTGGCCTCACATAATTGGTGCGTCTGCCGGGAGCGAAGCGGAAGGTAGTTACAAGACTTGGAGGCGACTAGGAGACTTGGAGGCAACTAGGAAAAATTGGAGACACAAACTTGAGAGAAGGGAAGGAGCACCCGAAACTCGGTAAGTATTCTCTTTTTGGGTTACATTTGAATTCATTGTATTTCAACTATTCCTTGGAATGAATTGCATTGTCAATTACGCAAATTCATTTTTGAGGAAGGAGCGCGGCGAAGGTACGTCCTCAACCTTTTTGGGGATTTGCTAAGAACTTAAAAGGAACCTATAACCGAGTAGCTCATTAAAACATTAGAGGGTAAATTCACCTTAGGACATTGAACTTTGACACTCACCTCGGGGTGAGTCTCAAAGTTTTGGGAGTTGTCATTTCATGCTCTAGATTAAATTAATATTTCACAAAGTTTATGGTGTTGTTACATTGAGTCACGATTGAGGGGAGTGCTAACTCACAGGGGGATGCGATTGCTCAAGGTATGTTTATTTCTTCAAAGTGAACTCATTAACTAATTAAGGAATGCCTTTTGTACTCGTGATTGTTGTTATCCGTTGTAGAGGGTAATTCCCGAATTGTGGATGGTGTGAGAAGTTGAAGGGTGAAGCCTCGACTTTTAACATAATCTACTCGGAAGGTCACCCCCTCACAATCGGTATTGTGGTGAGTGTTAATTTGCGGGAAGGTGCGGAGGTGATGCTCCGACTTAACCAAAAAATTAACATGAACATGCCTATCCCCTATTGGGATTCTTTCACCTAAGTGGGCTTGCAGGTTCTTTTCCTCACCTCCTAAAAAAAATTATAACCACACCAAGACAAGTGAAAATATTAAGAGGGGAATTGCTAGGATTATGTGTGGTCAAGTGAGGGTCGATCGATTCTTATGGAATGCAAGGTGGGACTCGCTCACAAAAACCAAGTTTGATAGTAGGACTAGAGAAATCTACTCGAAAGAGGCGGTCCTCTAAAATCAGTGATAGATTAGAACAAGATAATGTTAGAATAGAGAGTTGTTTGAACGTCGAACCTAGGACTAGGTCAATTCTAGACACCTTAGAACTTGGAGCTCAACTTGAAGAGGAGATCACTCCCTCCAAATTGAGTGGTGAAACTTCTTCGGAAAATTACACACTTAGAGAAGAATTCCCGGTAGAAGTTGATAGGGGATTGTTGAATAGTTCACCGGTCACCATGGCCGAGGAACGGGGGATGGATCCACCACCCATACCCCCAATTCCGCCCATACCTCCTATACCTCCAATAGACCCATTGGTTAGGCCAAGAGGCCTACCAATTGTGGTTCCACAAAATTTAGCGGCGATGGATATGCCATCTCATCTCCCTAAATTTTATGGGACCGAGGATGAGGACCCCTCTCGGCACATGGAACGGTATATCGAACGGTTGGCTAGCTTCCTCATAACCGACCCGGGTTATTGGTTAGTGTGGTTTCCTACCACTCTAGAGGGGGAAGCCTATGAATGGTATCGGGATCATGCCGAGGGACATTTTAGGGGATGGGAACAATTACAAAGGGAGTTTCTTAACGAATTTAGGCCGGAAGTGGGTCAAAGTACCGCATTAAGGGCATTGTCGTCATTGAAGCAAGGAAGGGAGGAAGAAATTTCGGCTTACATTAGGAGGTTTGATTTAGTGTGCACTAGATTTGTGGGTACCATGCTCAACGACGACACGCTAAAGCAATTTTTCATTCAAGGGTTTTTTAAGTCCGGAACTATTAGGGGTGTTCTAGAAAGGAATCCCTTGACCTTGGCGGATGCCAAGCGTGCGGCTAGAGATATTGAAAACTTGGATAAAGATCACGAAAGGCTATGGAGAAGGGAGGATGAATTGATCCCACAATTCATCCCCATACGCCCTAGGGTGGTAGCGGTAGAACCCGCTAAGTATGAGAACCAAATTCCATATGCCATTGTGGACACCGGTCCCCGACCTTTAGCGGTTAGGGAACCGGCACCTCTTTTGGCACTACCGGCCCCTAGAACGGATCCACACTTGGAGGAGGTTGAGAGAAGACTAGGTGCTAGCCAACTAGGATTCCAAGAGGCTATGATAAAACAAATGCAAAGCCTCACGGATCAAATGTCATTAATGATCCGGAGTCAACAACCGGGGCCTCCACCCCCGGTTGAGTCGGGTAGGCATTCTTCCGGATTATGGTGTGTCCAATGTGGCCAACCGGGCCACACGCGTCAATTTTGTAGAAGTGGACAAAACCGTGACCAAAGAGGAAACGGTAACCCACCTCAACAAAATCAACGAGGTCAAGCGCCACCTCACTATGGAAATGGAAGCAATAGAGGACCACAACCTAGAGGGCAAGGTGGCCAAAATTTAGAGAAGAAGGAATTTCATCCCTTTTGTGGAAGGTGGCACGCTCAAGGACAATGTTGGTCCGAAGGTCAAGAGTTTAATTGTAGCAATTGTGGAGGAAGTCATCCCTCGGATACGTGTCGCCAACCGGACAAAATAATTAATGTCCCTTACCCGGTGGCTAATCCACAACAACAAGCAAGGGATAATATGCGAGGTGCTAGGCCACAAGGAGTACCGGCCAATGAACTTAGGCCACCTAACTTATACTATGACCATAGTAATGCTAGGCAAACTTTTCATCCACCGGCGGGCTTGCAAACTACAACCGGTTACATTCCAATACAAAATAGACAAGGAGTTCCACCTAATGGTAGTAACGGGAGACAAGCGCCTCCAACGGATCCGGGACCATCTAACTCCCAAGATGTTAGGTTCATGGATGGAGTGTTGGAGGCCACATGTGATGACATGCTTCCTCTCCCAACGAGAATTGGAGAGGAGCAAAGTCAATGGCCTCCTCACACCAATGCTATTACATATGAGTTAGTGAAGGGTAAGGGTGTGGTTGAAGAAGCACCTGCACTAGCGGTAACTACTAGGGCTAGGAGAGGGGATGCCCCGTTGGAGGTAGGAATAGGAGAGCAAGGAAATTACTCTTCGGATGAAGAGATTAATCTCTCCGAGTTGGATAGGGTAGCTAGAAGAGCTACTAAGGATGTGGAGAGGGAAAATATAATTTTACAAGATAGGGAGAGGACTAATGCGGTACATGACTTGGATAATAGCGATGTGGGTGAATGGGAAGGACCGGGGGTTCCCGTAGACGAATTCGACGTAGTGGGTAATTCTAAGGTGGAAAGATCTACCGGGTACGACTTGTGGGCGGACCTTAGTACACTCAAGGCGGATATTACTTTCGGCCAACTATTGGAAATTTCACCCACGGCAAGGAAAACATTAAAGGAGGGAATGCCGGTACACAAGAGGATGAGGAAGGTGAAAGCTAAAATAGCCGCTAGGATCCAATCACAAGGTGGAAGAGACGTGAAAGCTATAGAAATAGAAGTTGTTATAGTAGATAAGGTGGTTCCTAATGTGCTAGTCGACGGAGGGAGTAGTCTAAATATACTACCGGAGGATACTATGAAAAAATTGGGACTTGGACTCACGGGGCCTTCACCTTTGGTCATAAATATGGCAAATCAAAGTTCGACTACGCCTTTGGGGATGATCAAGAATTGTAGAATGACTACGGGAGGCGAGGAGTACTTGGTCACCTTCCATGTCATTAAAATGCACTCCAACAAGGACACCTTCCCCATTTTGCTAGGTAGGCCTTGGTTGCGGATGGCGAATGCTATGGTCAATTGGGGTGGACCTAAACCATCCATCACTTATGGTCCGGAGGGTAATAGGGTCATAGTGTCCATTGGTTCATTAGAAGGATGGATGAAGAAGGAGATGTATTTGCCATTGGAGAAGGAAATTGATGACTTAAACGAGAATGAGATTGGCAAGGCATTGGTGGGAGTCGTCCATCCCGAAGGTCAAAGGGTTGTTATAGATTCGGGCTCGGGAAGTCTAGGTCCTAATTTTTACAATTATGGGGATAATGGGGATTATGCCCAATGGCTAAGGGAGTACCCCGAGTCCGAGGTTGATGTAATGGTTACATTTCACCAAGTAGGCTTAGGGAGTGAATTTCCTAGTGTTAGTTTAGGAGAGGGCTCATTGTTGGAGCCATGTGAGGTGCTCACCGAGGAAGAGTGGGTTAGCGGTGGGTTAACACCTTGGGTAGATGACGTGGAAGAGGGTGAGGTTAGTTTAATTCATGTAGATGGGACTCAAGAGGAGGATGTGATTATTGAGTCATCGAAATTGGAGGAGCCTTTACATTTCAAGACCACGTCTACGGGGATAGTTGTAGGTCAAGATGTGAAAGATTACCCCAATGTGCCTTCCGATTGGTATCGGAACAAAGAGGAACAAGCACATGTGTCGGAAGCGGATTGGCGGTACGTGGATGTGAAATTAAAGAATGGAAAAACCCGACAAATGAAGATGGGTTCCAAATTGGGGGAGAAAGAGGTTAGGGAGTATAGCAATTTGGTGGATGAGTTTAGTGATACTTTTGCATGGTCCTACGATGAGCTTAAGGGAATTCCTAGGGAAATGGTAGAGCACCGGATTCCTTTAATTCCGGGGGCGAGGCCAATTAGACAAAAGGAGAGGAGGATGAATCCTCAATTGCAATTGTTGGTGAAAGCGGAATTGGAAAGGTTATTGAAGGCCGGGTTTATCAAGCCGGTGGAAATCACGGATTGGGTTTCTCCTATGGTCTTAGTAAAGAAAAAAAATGGGAAATTAAGGGTTTGTGTCGACTATAGGAAATTGAATTCGTGCACACAAAAGGATCACTTTGTCGAGGCCACCTTCAACCCTCAGCAAACTTAGACGGTGTAACCCGCTGCTGACCGGTTTACATGGACACTGCACTTAACTAAATTAACTTTTGAAGGTGCTTTAGTAGTCTTGAGAGTTGGTACAATTATTTCCCTTTAATGAGACTCTAAGGAGTAGGGAGCCTAAGCTTTTAAGCTTATGTTCCCCTAAATCCTAATGTCACGGTTAAGTGTTGAAAACCTCTTCATAAACCTTGAAGGAGCAAGGGGCCTTGGTTCTCAAGTTTATGTTCCCCTAAATCCTAATGTCAAGGTTAAATGTTATGAATGGAAAGAGTATTCTTTGTAATCAACAACAACATTCTTTCATTCCATTTTCAATTTCAAATCCTCAACCAAAGTTCACAATCACATTACTTTGAGTGCTTTCATTAACAATCCATTGCAATGTCTTCAAGGTGAAGGTTGACTACTTGATGGTCTTCAAAGTCTCTTATTCTTGAATGATGGCTTGAAGCCCTCTTAATGTCTTCATTCTCTTAAAGTTCCCTTTTGTCTGGTTTTCCTTTGCATTCTCTAATCACGAGAGTTTAATTCCTCATTCTCGAATACCTCTAAATTCCTTGGAAGGATCTTCTCTAATTTTCCTAATCTCTTTGAGTTCTCCGGTCTTGGATTCTTCACGAATACTCCTTAGTCTTCAAATGAGCTTTGGATTTTGTCAATCTCTTAGTATCTTGGCCTTTGATATCTTGACATCTCCTTAGCTCCACGAAGTGTCTTAGACCTTGGTTGGAAAGCTTCTTCAAGCCTTAGTCTCTAAAAGGGCCTTCGATCTTCCGGGCCTTGGTCTTGGGCTCGCGGTCCTCTGGTCCTGCGGGCCCTCAGTCTCCAAATCTTGACCCAAGCTTTTATGACTTCAAATCACTTCTAGAACCTCCGGTCTCGAAGTCTTTTAGTAAGATCTTCAAGTCTTCAAGTCTCGCGGTCCTTCAACAGAACGGGCCTTCAGTACCGCGGGCTCTCAGTAACGCGGGCTCTCAGTTCCAGAATCAGTCTTCTCGCTTGAAACCGTCCGTCTTCGAATGTCTTCAATTATCTCTAGGTCTTTGGTCTTCGTCTTCACGCCTCGTGGTCTCGTGGTCTCGTGGCCTCTCAGTCACACGGGCCTTCAATTATCGCGGGCCTTCAGCTTGAAGACCGGCGTAAAGCCAACTTGCGGACTTTCAATTCGAAAGCCGGCTTCGTGCAATTTTGCGGACCTTCAAATTAAGGCCGGCTACGTTCGATCTTGCGGACCTTTGAACCAAGGCCGGCTACATTCGATCTTGCGGACCTTTGAATTAAGGCCGGCTTCGTTCGAGCTTGCGGACCTTTTGAATCAAGGCCGGCTACATTCGATCTTGCGGACCTTTGAACCAAGGCCGGCTTCGTTGACGCTCACGTTGGATCGTTGAAATGCGTAATGAGGTGCTATAGGGGTCCGTAGTGCCCCTTTATATAGGTTTTGAAATCTTATAATTGGTTGAATTGGCGGTTAGGTTTTGAAATGTATATAATTACTAATTTGGGCACTAAATGTATTTACAGTCTAAATTCGGCCCTGTCAGATCTATTATTAGCACTGCCACGTGCTTAAATTAAATCCATTAATGGGGTACATTCGGGCATGTATTAGGTGTCTAGATGTGCCATTGGTAGTTATAACCCCTTTCATCCATTCATCCGAATTGCCTATGTTCATTAAGAGGGTGAGAGTAATATATGTTCATCCGAAAGGATTCCATCCCCCTCGGTTATGTCCTTTCATCTATTCCCCTAGACTAGTGAGTACGTGTTCACTAAGAGTACCTAGGTGTTCACTAAAAGAGAACTAGGTGTCTACTAAGTAGTCACTACATAGCTAGGTGGCTACTACTCTAATGTACTCACTTACCATCCTAGCGGGCTTGCCTCCTATCCCAAAAAGTGACTACATCATCACTAATTCCCCCTACCTACTAATCCGGCCGTTCCCTAATTACTAGGACGCGTTCCCGCCGGCGTCCCATCCGTTCCCGTGGTCTAAGTACGTTCCCGTGGTCTAAGTACGTTCCCGTGGTCTAAGTACGTTCCCGGGTCTAAGTACGTGCCACGTGGCCAACGCCCGTCGCCTCTCTTTGGCTTCAAATACCCGGCTTCCGGTTCAATTCCTCATCTACCCGGGTTTTCAGGCCCGGGTCTTCACCTGCCTCCTCGGCTCCTGCCTTTGCCCGATACCCGGCTTCTAGTTCACGGTCTCCTCGCCTTCTCCCTCCCAGCTCGTCGTCTCTCCATCTCAGCTCCCATTTGTTCGATCAACCTGGTTCCTCTTTGATGCTCCCTCTTTGCTTCCCTTTATTGGCGCTAATGCTCCTTGGTGGTATACACATTTATTTCCCCCCCAGGGAAAGAAGCATGTCCTCATGCTTCGTAATCAACACTGTGGATTGATTCTGATTGAATCGGTACTGATATGCGGAGAATAGTGCCGTTGTTGATAGCGCCAAATTGCCCTTTCGTTATGGTCATCTGTTGTTCTTCCAAGGTTTCGGAAACATAGGTCTTGAGTAGAGGTAGAGAAATTTTGATTGATTGTTCTGGGTGATGCTCTATCAACCACTGGTGTCTTCTGACTGCCTCGAAGCAGATCGTAGTGTCTTCTCTCTGCAATGCATCCGTGGCCTGCCGAAATATTGTCTGGTGGTTGTGCATGAGTTTGGTAATCTCAATCCGCTGACTATGGGTGTAAGGCCGTAATGTGGGGAGGTTGGGGTGGACATTTTGACCTTTGGCCTTCATTGCCCTGTGTTGTGCTAGGAATGCTACACTGCGTAGCATGTACCGTCTGATGAAAAATGGGGGTGATCCGGTGACTACTTCCATGATCCCTAATGGTAGCTTGATGTCACTCAGGACCCACATGAAGGTTAGGGTGTCTCTTGCTTTAGAATTAGCTTGCTCCCAAAATTTTTGGAATTGGGTCAAGCTGAGCCTGATACCCTTCTTGGGTAAAGGCAGACCACTGGTGATCAGATCTAATGCCCAGTAAGCTTTGTAATACTGCATCACCGATTCGAGAGGCTCGGTGTGCTCCAGAAGCTTGCGGTAAATTTCTGCTTTAGGGTTGAGAAGACTTGGTGGCAGACCCATCTGTCCAACGGGAGCCCCCTTCTGAATCTGATGTTGAAGTTCTTCGTTCTGTAACTGGCTTGCCTCTAACTCACGTTGCAGATCGTTCAACAATTGTTCCGCTGCTCCTGTGGCCAAGGCTTGGCGTTCTGTTCGGTCGATTGGTCGTTTGGAGCTTTGGCCAAATTCTGAATTGTCTTTGGGGTTGAAAATCGGCTCCCTCCTTGCCCTAGCTGCTCTATAATCTTCCTGTTCGGCGCGCAATTTGGTAAGTTCTTCCCCCTGTCGTTGGTGGGCTTCATGCAGCTCTCTTGTCTGCTGCCTGTGGAAAGCCACCTCTTCGGTGAATTTCTGGACCTGGTTTTTCAGGAGTGCGACTTCCTTATCCTTGGCCTCAAGTTGCTGTAAGTGAATTCCTTCTTGATTCTGAAATTTGAACAATTCTTCCTGGTCTCTGTGAGTGACAGTTTGAAGCTCTGTCTTTAACCTTTTTGTTTCTTCTTCTTTTTCTGCTAACTGGGTCTGCGTTTCAAACGCATTCTCAATGTAGAGGTCAATCAGTTCCTCTTTGCTGGCTAATTTCTCTTCCAGTCTTCCTATTTGGGAAACGAGAGACTTAACCATGTCTGTTGGTGTGGCATCGGTTTGATCCTTTACTGGTCTCCATTCCTCCTTCAAAATTGCTTCCCTCTGTACTTTATGAAACTGGTGATCTATGTTCCGCATTAACCTGTGTGGTGCTTTGCTGGCTAAAGTTGTTAGCAAGTTCTCAAGCCTCCTGTGAGCTTGACTAATCTGCTGTATAATGCTGGGAATGGCGTCGGGAACCTGCCATGGCTCCTGAGTTTCAAGAATTGTCGATTGGGAAGGGTCTTGGATTGAAGAGGTCGGTGCCGCTTGCTGGGAATTCGCCACCCGAGGTCTCACAACTTTGAATTTGCTATGAAGATTTTGGAGTGGCGCTGGTGGCACTGGTGCATCTGTGCACCTTTTCCGCTTGGGTTGGTCGTCATGATCGATCTTATCTTTGTAAAACCCTGCCTCCACCTCGTTCCGAATGTTCATTACCCCAGCTGCTTTTAAAATGAGGGTAAGATGAGGACCAATTGTGGTCCTTACCACTTTGACAGTGGTCTGTGTATGCTTCTGATGAAGCTTGATGATTTCGTCACGGAATTCTTGGTAGAACTCCCCAGCCCAATCAATGTTGTGGCCATTTAGAGCTGCTGAAATTAGTTCAGCAAAGGAAATAGAAATATGGTTTTGACTTGTGGTATTGAGGCAAAATAAAGAACTCAATATTCTCAAAGGTTTCTTGGCACCTGGAAATGTGCAATCTGATACCTTCACCGTCTCTTGTCCTTCTGCTGCATTTTTCAATGAGGGAAAGAAATCTGTCACTTCCAACTGTTTGGTGGCCGTTGTCTTGCGAGTTGTGAATTCGAAAGTATCTTGCAGCTGGGCTCGCCAATCTGATGCCAACAGTGGAAATGTAACACCTTGTACCGTGGTCATCATGGTGGGTTCCTCGAGGTTGATCAAAGCCTCCCGAATCAGGGCCTCGTGCAACACTCTCCAGGAGACTCGGGTTACAAACCCATCCAAGTTAATTTGTTTAAGAAACTTGACTTCTTCAAGCGTGAACTGGTGGTTCCTCAGAATGGCATCAACAATGAAAATGTACCGTTCTGGCTGCTCCTCTCCTTGCTTCCTCTTCATATTTGCCCAATCTGCTCCTTGCACTTCTGATGCAGCCTTGCACAATAAACCTTGGCTAATGTGCCACTTACACAGTCGAGGGTACCACCGAGAGTGAGTGGTGCTCCAACATACTGAGGTGAATGTTTGCAAACAAATGTCTTGCAAGTTTTTCCAAAACATTTGTTGCTCAGTCAGTTGTGGCTTGACTTCAAACGGACTCTCCATGGCTGCCTGCTTCTCTACGGTTGTAAGCGTTTGAGGTGGTTGGCGTAACTTCTCCCTTCAGTTTCTGCCACAACTGTTGTGTGTGTGAGAGCAAACATCTCCTGTTGCAACTCCCTTTGTGGGTTCAGCTGAACATAGCGGTTGAACCTTCTTGATTAGGGTTTGGAGATCTCCAGCTGGCTTGTTTTCTTTGGTGGTTACTCTACCACGCTGGACTTCTTGAAACAGGTAATACCCTCATCCCAAGTTCAAATTCTGCAAAGTTTGTTTAATTTACTTACTGACGTTGTTTGAGTGGGCCCTTTTTCAGGTACTGTAAGTCCTCCTCTTTTATGGGATTCCCCATTTCGGTGGGTTGAATCCCTTTTTCTTTGGGGTCCACTTGTTGGACCCCTCCAACCAAAAATAAATTGGAATTTGTATTTCTTTGTTCTGAGGCCGATTTTTGGCTTGTATCTGGGATACTCTCTTGAATAAAGCAATATTTGTTTCCGGGTTAACTCCCATGTCATTGTGAATAGTAATTGGTGAAATCTTATAATTGGTTGAATTGGCGGTTAGGTTTTGAAATGTATATAATTACTAATTTGGGCACTAAATGTATTTACAGTCTAAATTCGGCCCTGTCAGATCTATTATTAGCACTGCCACGTGCTTAAATTAAATCCATTAATGGGGTACATTCGGGCATGTATTAGGTGTCTAGATGTGCCATTGGTAGTTATAACCCCTTTCATCCATTCATCCGAATTGCCTATGTTCATTAAGAGGGTGAGAGTAATATATGTTCATCCGAAAGGATTCCATCCCCCTCGGTTATGTCCTTTCATCTATTCCCCTAGACTAGTGAGTACGTGTTCACTAAGAGTACCTAGGTGTTCACTAAAAGAGAACTAGGTGTCTACTAAGTAGTCACTACATAGCTAGGTGGCTACTACTCTAATGTACTCACTTACCATCCTAGCGGGCTTGCCTCCTATCCCAAAAAGTGACTACATCATCACTAATTCCCCCTACCTACTAATCCGGCCGTTCCCTAATTACTAGGACGCGTTCCCGCCGGCGTCCCATCCGTTCCCGTGGTCTAAGTACGTTCCCGTGGTCTAAGTACGTTCCCGTGGTCTAAGTACGTTCCCGGGTCTAAGTACGTGCCACGTGGCCAACGCCCGTCGCCTCTCTTTGGCTTCAAATACCCGGCTTCCGGTTCAATTCCTCATCTACCCGGGTTTTCAGGCCCGGGTCTTCACCTGCCTCCTCGGCTCCTGCCTTTGCCCGATACCCGGCTTCTAGTTCACGGTCTCCTCGCCTTCTCCCTCCCAGCTCGTCGTCTCTCCATCTCAGCTCCCATTTGTTCGATCAACCTGGTTCCTCTTTGATGCTCCCTCTTTGCTTCCCTTTATTGGCGCTAATGCTCCTTAGTGGTATACACACACTTCCCCTTACCTTTTATCACCTTGTTGCTTGAGGAGGTTGGAGGTCATTCGCGATATACCTTTATGGATGGGTATGCGGGTTATAATCAAATTTCCATAGCCCTCCAAGATATCCATAAAACGGCTTTTACTACACCTTGGGGTACTTTTGTGTGGGTAGTGATGCCATTTGGGTTATGTAATGCCCCGGCTACTTTCCAACGATTAGTAATGTATATCTTCACCGACTTGTTGTTCAAATCCATGACCGTCTTTGTGGACGATTTTAGCACACAAAGTAATGTGGACGATCACCTACATTGTGTTAGGGAGGCATTGGTTAGGTGTAGGAAGATGAGGTTAGCATTGAACCCGGATAAGACATTTTTGGGAGTGAATAAGGGAGTGTTGTTGGGTTATGTTGTTAGTGAGAAAGGTAGAGAACCCGATCCGGATAAGATTGCGGCCATAAGCGACTTGGCAACTCCAACCAATTCCAAGGGGATCTCTAAGTTGTTAGGACATGTGGGATGGTACCGGGAACTTATTCCTAATTTTTCAAAGATAGCGGTGCCCATTATCCATTTGCTCAAAAAGGATGTCAAATTCGAGTGGACGGATGCTTGTCAAAAAGCCTTTGAGGAATTGCGGGATAGGTTGAGCACCTATCCGGTGTTGATACCACCCAATTGGGGTAAACCTTTTCACGTCTATTGTGATGCTAGTAATGTGGCAATAGGGAGTGCGCTTTGTCAAGCAACGGGAGAAAAAGAGAAGGATCAACCTATAGCTTATGCGAGTAAGCAATTGACCCCCGCCGAAAGAAACTACTCTACAACGGAGAGGGAGTGCCTAGCCATGGTGTTTTCCGTTAAAAAGTTTAGGCATTACCTCATGTGCAACCCGGTTGTATTTTTTGTTGACCACATGGCTATCAAGTATCTAGTTAACAAGGCGGAGTTAAGTGGTAGGTTAGCTAGGTGGGTTTTGTTATTAGAAGAATTCGACTACACGGTGGAATATAAACCGGGTCGTATGCATTTACAAGCGGACCACTTGTCTAGGTTGTCGGAGGAGATAGGAAAAAATCCGGTAAATGATATGTTAGTAGATGATAGCCTCTTTGTGGTCACTTCTACACCGGAGTGGTATGCGGGCATAGTGGAATTTCTAACAACCCACAAGTTGCCCAAAGAGTGGACAAAAGAAGAGAGAAGGAAGGTGAGGGTAAATAGTAGGCAATTTGTTGTAGTGGGCCATAGGTTGTTTAGAAGGGGGTCCGATGGTATTTTACGACGATGCGTGTCAAAAACGGAGGTTGAAGCGATTTTAATCGCTTGCCACGATAGCGCTTGCGGCGGTCACTTCTCGGGTCAACTCACCGGGCAAAAAATACTTAGAGCGGGCTACTTTTGGCCTACACTATTTAAGGACGCCCATGACTATGTAAGGAAATGCGACGCTTGCCAACGGTATGCCCGAAACGACCTTAGAATGGAGATGCCTTTACATGTATCATTACCCTTAATTCCTTTCGAAAAATGGGGCATCGACTATGTGGGTGAGGTCCATCCCCAATCTTCAAAAGGAATGAAATATATTGTGGTGGCAACCGAGTACCTCACCAAGTGGGCGGAAGCCAAAGCGGTGAAGACCGACACGGCGGAACACGCGGCAACATTTATGTACGAAAACATAATTTCGCGGTTCGGGGTGCCGAAGATCCTAGTAAGCGATAGGGGTACTCACTTTTTGAATGACTTGATTCGAGAGATGACAGAGAAATTTAAAATTGATCACCGGAAGACTACTCCCTACCACCCACAAACCAATGGACAAACGGAAAGGGTTAACGGAATTTTGGTGAGTATACTACGCAAGACGGTTATAGACTCGAAGCGGGATTGGGATACGAAACTAACGGCGGCACTTTGGGCATACCGTACAACCTATAAGGTAACTACGCGTGCTACACCATTTTCCTTAGTCTATGGTCTTGAAGCGACACTACCAATCGAATATGAAGTCGAGTCACTTAGGGTGGCCGTGAGTACGAGACTTACCGAAAGTCAATCCTTACGAAATCGACTAACCGATTTGGAAGCACTTGACGAAGGGAGGAGAATGGCGGCTCAACATATTGAGGCAATCCAAAGAAGGAGAAAGATTACTTTCGACAAACGACATAAGAGAAGGGCCCTAACACCGGGAATGATGGTCATGATTCAAGACGCACGAAAGCTTGAATTTCCGGCGAAATTCGATGCAATATGGTTAGGACCTTACCTTGTCTATGAGGTCTTTCCTAATAATTCAATTCAATTGGAAACGTTGAATGGTGAGCTCTTTCCTACCCGTACATCGGGAAGTAGATGTAAGGAGTACCGAGCTTGACTAGGCAACTTACCCTTGGAGCAAGAGATGTTTGGATTCATCCCCCGATGGTCGCCAATTATGTGAGCCCAAAAGGGTGCCCACATTTAGTCTTAGACCCTTGAAACGTTAGTTGATGCACTTTGAAGTAGCATGTTACTTCACAAAAATATAAAAAGAGTGAAATGTTAGTCTTAGAAGTACCATGTTGTAAGAGGCTAGGATGTGAGTTGTTATTGTGTTTTTACCTTCGGAAGGATTTGAGTGAATGAGGATAGGTAAGGAGAACTTGGATTGAGTAGTTAGTGAGTAGGCTAGTACAAATGGATGGAGACAACCAAAGTGACTCAAGAGGCAAGTGCATTCGAATTGGGATGAATGGAGGATCACATGGAGCGCACAAGTGGACCACCTCATCATGGCCACTTAATGGGGAAGGTCCAAGGAAGAATGCAAGGTGGAGGATAAGCAAATTCTCAAAGCACCAATCAAATCACGAGTTAAGCATCGTGGTTTGAATTAAGTGGTGAGCGACGATTTGGGAAAGTAAGGGGAGAAAGTTATGGCGGCGGAAAGCGAAGGAGGCTAAGTTTGGGTTGAAGCATCCCAAGTTTGGTAAAGTGTGGTAGGTAGAAAGCCAAGGCTAGTTAAATGTTCGAATTAGGATCCTTGCTGATCATTTGAGGGAGGAAGGCTTAGAAGATAGGATTGGCGCCTACTAAGTAGGAGGAAATCTCAAGGGCTTATCGTGAGCCTTGAGGGTGCTCACCCCCTCAAGCTTACTATATAATCCCTCATTCTTCCCTCACTCATCCTCTCTTTCCTTTGTGCTCCAAGGCACCCCACGAGTTATAAGTGTGGGTGTGGGAAGCCATATTGGAGCACATGTGTGTGCTTAGTTTTTAGTTTGAGAGCCAATGCTTGTTAGCCTTGAAGAGGGCTTGACCTCTTGGTAGAATTAGTGTTGACGTGAAGGATTTTAAAGTTAATTCATGATTCCAATTTGTGGTACTTAAAGTTCATGTTTTGAATACACGTGGTTGCAAGTTCCATGTTTAAGAGTTGAGCACTTGAGGTTGTGATGAGTGCAAAAATATACTTGTGTGGATTAGTTAGTCTTAGTGAAGTTAGGAAATTCTCTCTCCCCCTCTCCTCTCTAGGATTTTAGGATTTTAGGATTAGAGAAGAATTGTGTGATTAGAAAGGGGTTGTTAGTAGAATTAGGAAAATTAGGTAGGAAGATTAGTTAAGGGCTTGAATAATTAGTGAGGTAGTTGGGGATTACAACTACAAAGTTGTGGGTTCATGAAGGAGCTGGGTTTGTTTAGTTAGAAAGTAAAGAGCTGGGTTTATGAAGGACCTGGGTTTGTTTAGTTAGAAGCTAAGGAGTTGGATTCATGAAGGAGCTGGGTTTATGAAGGAGCTGGGTTTGTTTAGTTAGAAGCTAAGAAGTTGGGTTTATGAAGGAGCTGGGTTTATGAAGGAGCTGGGTTTATAAAGGAGCTGGGTTTGTTTAGTTAGAAGCTAAGAAGCTGGGTTTACGAAGGAGCTGGGTTTATTTAGTTAGAAGCTAAGGAGTTGGGTTCATGAAGGAGTTGGGTTTATGAAGGAGCTAGGTTTATGTAATTAGAAAGTAAAGAGATGGGTTCATGAAGGAGCTTAGTAGATAGCCTACTTAATTAGCTCATAGACAAGTAGTTAGTTACATTATGCTAGTTAGTGTTATGTGTGGCTTTCACAAGTAAATGTATTTGAGATTGACCATAGAGAATAGTGTTTTTTAACACTTGCATCCTCTCTTTAAAAATAAACCACGTGCACAAATTAATGGAGAATGTGGAGCACTCTCGCGATGGCAAGACAAAGGAAGCAAAGACCAAAGGTGCGAGGGAGAGATTGACATAAGTCACATAAGTATTTCTTAATACTTAAAGGCTTATGTACGGTATGGAGACACCAAGTGAGACCTCTTATAGTAGCGATACGGAATACACAAGTGATAGTTCAAGTGGTAGTATAGAGTCAACGGCACGGACTCCATTTAGGAGAGGGATATCCTTAAGGGCTTGTGTAGCTAAAGCGGCCGGATGGACGTTAGAAGCAAACAAAGACAAAATAGCACCCGAGCATAAGGAGGTTAAAATAACATAGTTAACTTGTGCATTCTCCACATACGTATTGAAATCGTACATTGAGTTGTTAAAAGTGAAATTCCAGTTAAATCCAAGACCACTTGAAGGGTGAACCTTGCACTATGGACTCATCCAAGTCCAAATCCAATACCGCGGAGGAATGTGAGCCCAAACCCACTACTCGGACTACGGACGCTTAAGGGTGGGGGGTTTGGCCTCACATGGCCCACGCTAATTCTCTACTAGAAATTTAGCGTGGGTTGCAAACTAATGTGGCCACATTATTTCTCATTATGAAAATTAGTGTGGGCTCTAAGAAAATTACTTTGGCCCACCATAATTGAACTATTTAGTGTGTTTATGTTATTTGGGTAAAAACTAATAATCTCAATAAAATGTTATAACAATGTGTAACTCCAAATGGTAACCCACACTAATTAGACAAAATGGTGTAGTGGTCGGTTCTCCCCGTTCATTGGATCGTACATAAGTATTTAGAGTATGTAAGTTAGTCCACACTTGATTGATGAACAAGTAACTTACCCAAGCAATGAATGTGGAGAACCACCTGCTACACTAAAGAAAAAGAAAAAGCAAAAATAACGTCCATATCCAATGTCGGCATGAATGTGAGCCCGTTAGCCTTATGTCAATCATGGTTAAATGTGATGCAACCTAAGGTGTCATGCCTCCCTGGGGAGGTGGGCTCTAGTAGTAGAGTAGCTATCCCATGTTCATTGGGGGGGGACATGTGTTTGTTTATTTTCGAGTTTTCTTTTATTCAGGACCAGGTATGTGAGATATTTGATGGCGTTTTGTGTATGTTCAAGACTTAGTTCAGGAAAATTACCCATTATTGTAGAAGAATCTATGGAATATACCTCAAATTAAGATTGAAGAAAGACCGAAAGATCATAACATGTAGCCGGTTGGACTTGGAAACACTAGGATTTTGACCAATTATGCCCAAAAATCCCCCAAGACACTTTACCCAAGTGCTCATGGGGAATTACACTAAATACTCCTATTAGTGTGGGTGGAGAATTAGTGTGGAAATTAATAAAAATGGGCCACTCTAAGAGCCGTTTTTATACACAGACCAAGAGTTGTGACCACAAAAATCTAAGGGCCCTTAAAAAACCATTCAAAAATTGTACCATGGGAAAAAAAATTCCATTTTGCAATTGATGGGCCCCAAGCTTAGTGTTGAGTCAAAGTGGACCATGTTGAGGGACTACAACATATGATCAAGTTGGGGACTACAACATCATGGCTATATAATAATTCTAGGAGCCAATGAAAATTCAATTGATTGTCATGGCCCCTAGGTTTGCGTAAGACCCACCTCTTTTTTTATGGGCCTAACACAACATCTAGTCCCGGGGATGGACTTTTCATTGGAAACCTAAATAACGTGCGTGGGTCACGATGAAATTAAACCCCTATACATGAGAAGTTTATAGAGAAATACAAATGTTTACGTACTAACCGCATGCTAAAAAAATGGACTCGTGCCTTTATACTAAGCTTTTCAATTTAATGTGACAAATGCCTCCACTGCATTCACAAACTATATACATCATGAATTAAATAATCGTTCATTACATATAAAATCCACTTTCACTTTCCAATGAGAAAGTCATTGGATGTTTTTCATCCATAGCATGTAACTCACCGATTGTATCAAACAAACAAAGATAAGAGCACAATAACTTAGTTGTAATCTAGAGAGCAACACTAAAGGAAGCCCATGAGAGCTCCAAGAGTCTCTAGTTTGTAAAAACCTAGGACCCAAATGGGCCAAATGGAAACCCTAACAAGGAGATACATGGTAGTCATTGAGGACTATGACCATATGAAAACAATGGATGAAAATGTGAAGTAGACAAAACTAACACATTTATTGTCCATTTTTTCTCTAAACCTCAGGGCCCCCTTTCGTACATCTCCATTTACTTCATAAAATTAAAGAGACTTTTTAAGATGTACATACTAGAGAAAAACAATGCCTCTTCATTATTTCATACGTGGTTTGAAGAGTCCAAACATTATCCACCTGCTACCATGTAGGATTCCATGTAGAAGAATTTTCATCGATAAAATAAATATTCACCCGCATCAATTTTCTAGAAATGAAATCAATGTGGCCCGCGTTGGCTTTTATCTAGAGATTTGACATGGGTTGAAACTTAATGTGGGCTCCAAAGAACTATTGTGGCCCACACTAATAGGGTTGATTAGTGTAGCTCCTCATATCAATTCAAGCACATTTTCACTTTAAGGTAAGCGGGCCTAATTTGGTTACTTATCTTAATTGGACACCCATATTGTAGTGGCTTATGGTTAGAGCACCTCCATTTTTTCTAGCACTGCAGATGTCAAAGTGAAGGAACCTTTTGTGGACAATTAAGGAGTGTGGGAGTGGGACCACCACGGTCCGTGACTATGCTATGGTAGTGTACATTTCAACCCCGTAAATATGTCAAATACAATTTGTATATATAGGTTGTCTATTGAGCCCGTAGACCTTAAACAAGGCTTAATCTTGGTACATAGCTATCGATATTGTCGATGTCAATGACAAATTGTAAAAGTGAGATGTTCACAAAAACTTCAAAGTTTTTATGTTGGCAAGATGATAAGGTAGAGGATTCTAATTCTAACCCCATCCCAAAAACACACCCTATGTTCACCTCTTATATTCCATAACTGGAGGATATCTTAAACCCTCTAAATGTCTCCAATGCAAAGTAAGGCGGATTTGGTTGAGAAACATGATGATTTTGAGAGAATATGGGTTTGATTTTAAACGAAAGTAGGATTGGATTTTGGCAAGTGACGGGACATAGTTGGTTGGGTACCTTTTTTTTTAAAAGATGTCAGATGCAAAAGTTGAAAGGGCTAAAGGTTTTTTATTGGGTGGAGTGTCGATTTTAGTGTGGGGATGGTCTAAACAAAAAGAACGAGTGCGATTTTGGGCGATTGTCAAGGTTGCTTTGGGAACCGATGTTGGAAAAATTGTGAGTTTTTGGAGGGATTTAAGTAGCTCATGCCCATAAGTGACATCTAGAAATTGTAGTGTATGATGTAGATGTGGAAGTTATTGAGCTTTTATTTCTATCATGTTTAAGGCAATTTGGTAAGCCAATCATGCATACCAGTAATCCAAGTGGACTCCAAGAATAGGCTAAATTGGCCAGAGGGTTGGTTTAACCACTCCCTATATTATTCCCAGTCACCTATGTGGGAGAGAGGGAACTGTCGTATACGAGCACACCTCTCCATCCATCCAACATAAGAATTCAACCCCCTTTAGGTTTGTTGCTGGTTCATCTCAAACAACCTCAAGTAGACTAATTTGGGGTCTTTGAAACTAATTTCAACATCAAATACCAAAAAGGGTAACCTTCGGGCTGCATACTTATTTCATGGCTTTTACATTGGATGAATGAGAGGTACACTCGTAAAAGTTACAATAATTCCCTCTCTCTCCACTCTCGAGACCTTAAGTTTAGGCAATCATTGTGAGGGACAAACTACTTGGGAATTCCCCTACACCTTTTTATTGGGAGAATACTTTTGTTCCGGATCATGCTTTTGTTTGTTGTTTTGTTTCGATTTGGGCTTTGGGTCGTAGCCAAGGAAATGCTTGGGGCAAGGGCAAGGACTTGCAGGCTAGTAACTTAGGGGCAGAGCCTCAGAGGACTATCAATGCTAGCGCATAAAACATACTCAAATTGTTCATGAGATATTATTGTTTTTTTTTCCTGTATGCATGCATTATCACACGAGGGGTACGGACCTCTCATCCATCCAACATCAAAAACTTCATCCACCTTGGTTTGTGGCCAATTCATCTCAAATCACTTGCACAATTTTCACAAAGAGTCCTTCTAAAACCTACATTCATTTTGTTGGGAAAACTGAAACTTAGTGAGAGGTAACATTTCTTGGTTGATTTGGATAGGACAAATGACGTTGCATTTTACCAAACTACATTGTTCATGGTAAATACCGTGAACCACACTATAAACAAGGAAACCAACACTAAAACATCATGAATATTATTGTGGATGCACATTGTATTCCAAACCACATGATCTAACATTGGAGGTCTACATTGTAGGTTCCAATACTTATATTGTATGAAAATAATGTGCAGCTAAGAGATTTTTAACAAAGTGAGATCCAATTCAACCTATCCTACATGGGCAATTCCAAATACAAGATTTGAAACTTTAATTTATGATTAAAAAACAAACTCCAACAAAAACTAAAATTGGCATCTTCCCCAAATAATGCTTGCTAGATTTTATACTTCTTTACAATAGATTTTACATAAATTTTGATATTTTATGACCTCATATATAGTTTTCATTGAAACCACCTAGACGTGACATGTATGTGGAAAGATTGTTGCAAAAAATAAATCCCTCAAGTATGAGGTCCATAGCATTTCAATGCGTGATGGTGTGGAGGTCACCACCTACAACCTTCCAGCCTTAGACGGTGTAACCCGCTGCTGACCGGTTTACACGGACAGTGCACCTATCCAAATTAGGTGGTTCGCAAACCTCTAAATTCTGAAGGTGGTCTGATACATTATTTTTCCTAATAAGTGATATGATGTTTCCTCTTTATGAATTTCTAAGGAGAAAGGAGCCTAAGCTTTCAAGCTTATGTTCCCCTGAATCCTAATGTCAAGGTTAAGTGTTATAAACATAAAGAGTGCTTTTGCAATCCATGTAACTGTGAGGCCAAACCCCCCACCCTTAAGCGTCCGTAGTCCGAGTAGTGGGTTTGGGCTCACATTCCTCCGCGGTATTGGATTTGGACTTGGATGAGTCCATAGTGCAAGGTTCACCCTTCAAGTGGTCTTGGATTTAACTTTGGTCTTTGCTTCCTTTGTCTTGCCATCGCGAGAGTGCTCCACATTCTCCATTAATTTGTGCACGTGGTTTATTTTTAAAGAGAGGATGCAAGTGTTAAAAAACACTATTCTCTATAGTCAATCTCAAATACATTTACTTGTGAAAGCCACACATAACACTAACTAGCATAATGTAACTAACTACTTGTCTATGAGCTAATTAAGTAGGCTATCTACTAAGCTCCTTCATGAACCCAACTCCTTAGCTTCTAACTAAATAAACCCAGCTCCTTCGTAAACCCAGCTTCTTAGCTTCTAACTAAACAAACCCAGCTCCTTCATAAACCCAGCTCCTTCATGAACCCAACTCCTTAGCTTCTAACTAAACAAACCCAGGTCCTTCATAAACCCAGCTCTTTACTTTCTAACTAAACAAACCCAGCTCCTTCATAAACCCAGCTCCTTCATGAACCCAGCTCCTTCATAAACCCAGCTCCTTCATGAACCCACAACTTTGTAGTTGTAATCCCCAACTACCTCACTAATTATTCAAGCCCTTAACTAATCTTCCTACCTAATTTTCCTAATTCTACTAACAACCCCTTTCTAATCACACAATTCTTCTCTAATCCTAAAATCCTAAAATCCTAGAGAGGAGAGGGGGAGAGAGAATTTCCTAACTTCACTAAGACTAACTAATCCACACAAGTATATTTTTGCACTCATCACAACCTCAAGTGCTCAACTCTTAAACATGGAACTTGCAACCACGTGTATTCAAAACATGAACTTTAAGTACCACAAATTGGAATCATGAATTAACTTTAAAATCCTTCACGTCAACACTAATTCTACCAAGAGGTCAAGCCCTCTTCAAGGCTAACAAGCCTTGGCTCTCAAACTAAAAACTAAGCACACACATGTGCTCCAATATGGCTTCCCACACCCACACTTATAACTCGTGGGGTGCCTTGGAGCACAAAGGAAAGAGAGGATGAGTGAGGGAAGAATGAGGGATTATATAGTAAGTTTGAGGGGGTGAGCACCCTCAAGGCTCACGATAAGCCCTTGAGATTTCCTCCTACTTAGTAGGCGCCAATCCTATCTTCTAAGCCTTCCTCCCTCAAATGATCAACAAGGATCCTAATTCGAACATTTAACTAGCCTTGGCTTTCTACCTACCACACTTTACCAAACTTGGGATGCTTCAACCCAAACTTAGCCTCCTTCGCTTTCCGCCGCCATAACTTTCTCCCCTTACTTTCCCAAATCGTTGCTCACCACTTAATTCAAACCACGATGCTTAACTCGTGATTTGATTGGTGCTTTGAGAATTTGCTTATCCTCCACCTTGCATTCTTCCTTGGACCTTCCCCATTAAGTGGCCATGATGAGGTGGTCCACTTGTGCGCTCCATGTGATCCTCCATTCATCCCAATTCGAATGCACTTGCCTCTTGAGTCACTTTGGTTGTCTCCATCCATTTGTACTAGCCTACTCACTAACTACTCAATCCAAGTTCTCCTTACCTATCCTCATTCACTCAAATCCTTCCGAAGGTAAAAACACAATAACAACTCACATCCTAGCCTCTTACAACATGGTACTTCTAAGACTAACATTTCACTCTTTTTATATTTTTGTGAAGTAACATGCTACTTCAAAGTGCATCAACTAACGTTTCAAGGGTCTAAGACTAAATGTGGGCACCCTTTTGGGCTCACATAATTGGCGACCATCGGGGGATGAATCCAAACATCTCTTGCTCCAAGGGTAAGTTGCCTAGTCAAGCTCGGTACTCCTTACATCTACTTCCCGATGTACGGGTAGGAAAGAGCTCACCATTCAACGTTTCCAATTGAATTGAATTATTAGGAAAGACCTCATAGACAAGGTAAGGTCCTAACCATACCGCATCGAATTTCGCCGGAAATTCAAGCTTTCGTGCGTCTTGAATCATGACCATCATTCCCGGTGTTAGGGCCCTTCTCTTATGTCGTTTGTCGAAAGTAATCTTTCTCCTTCTTTGGATTGCCTCAATATGTTGAGCCGCCATTCTCCTCCCTTCGTCAAGTGCTTCCAAATCGGTTAGTCGATTTCGTAAGGATTGACTTTCGGTAAGTCTCGTACTCACGGCCACCCTAAGTGACTCGACTTCATATTCGATTGGTAGTGTCGCTTCAAGACCATAGACTAAGGAAAATGGTGTAGCACGCGTAGTTACCTTATAGGTTGTACGGTATGCCCAAAGTGCCGCCGTTAGTTTCGTATCCCAATCCCGCTTCGAGTCTATAACCGTCTTGCGTAGTATACTCACCAAAATTCCGTTAACCCTTTCCGTTTGTCCATTGGTTTGTGGGTGGTAGGGAGTAGTCTTCCGGTGATCAATTTTAAATTTCTCTGTCATCTCTCGAATCAAGTCATTCAAAAAGTGAGTACCCCTATCGCTTACTAGGATCTTCGGCACCCCGAACCGCGAAATTATGTTTTCGTACATAAATGTTGCCGCGTGTTCCGCCGTGTCGGTCTTCACCGCTTTGGCTTCCGCCCACTTGGTGAGGTACTCGGTTGCCACCACAATATATTTCATTCCTTTTGAAGATTGGGGATGGACCTCACCCACATAGTCGATGCCCCATTTTTCGAAAGGAATTAAGGGTAATGATACATGTAAAGGCATCTCCATTCTAAGGTCGTTTCGGGCATACCGTTGGCAAGCGTCGCATTTCCTTACATAGTCATGGGCGTCCTTAAATAGTGTAGGCCAAAAGTAGCCCGCTCTAAGTATTTTTTGCCCGGTGAGTTGACCCGAGAAGTGACCGCCGCAAGCGCTATCGTGGCAAGCGATTAAAATCGCTTCAACCTCCGTTTTTGACACGCATCGTCGTAAAATACCATCGGACCCCCTTCTAAACAACCTATGGCCCACTACAACAAATTGCCTACTATTTACCCTCACCTTCCTTCTCTCTTCTTTTGTCCACTCTTTGGGCAACTTGTGGGTTGTTAGAAATTCCACTATGCCCGCATACCACTCCGGTGTAGAAGTGACCACAAAGAGGCTATCATCTACTAACATATCATTTACCGGATTTTTTCCTATCTCCTCCGACAACCTAGACAAGTGGTCCGCTTGTAAATGCATACGACCCGGTTTATATTCCACCGTGTAGTCGAATTCTTCTAATAACAAAACCCACCTAGCTAACCTACCACTTAACTCCGCCTTGTTAACTAGATACTTGATAGCCATGTGGTCAACAAAAAATACAACCGGGTTGCACATGAGGTAATGCCTAAACTTTTTAACGGAAAACACCATGGCTAGGCATTCCCTCTCCGTTGTAGAGTAGTTTCTTTCGGCGGGGGTCAATTGCTTACTCGCATAAGCTATAGGTTGATCCTTCTCTTTTTCTCCCGTTGCTTGACAAAGCGCACTCCCTATTGCCACATTACTAGCATCACAATAGACGTGAAAAGGTTTACCCCAATTGGGTGGTATCAACACCGGATAGGTGCTCAACCTATCCCGCAATTCCTCAAAGGCTTTTTGACAAGCATCCGTCCACTCGAATTTGACATCCTTTTTGAGCAAATGGGTAATGGGCACCGCTATCTTTGAAAAATTAGGAATAAGTTCCCGGTACCATCCCACATGTCCTAACAACTTAGAGATCCCCTTGGAATTGGTTGGAGTTGCCAAGTCGCTTATGGCCGCAATCTTATCCGGATCGGGTTCTCTACCTTTCTCACTAACAACATAACCCAACAACACTCCCTTATTCACTCCCAAAAATGTCTTATCCGGGTTCAATGCTAACCTCATCTTCCTACACCTAACCAATGCCTCCCTAACACAATGTAGGTGATCGTCCACATTACTTTGTGTGCTAAAATCGTCCACAAAGACGGTCATGGATTTGAACAACAAGTCGGTGAAGATATACATTACTAATCGTTGGAAAGTAGCCGGGGCATTACATAACCCAAATGGCATCACTACCCACACAAAAGTACCCCAAGGTGTAGTAAAAGCCGTTTTATGGATATCTTGGAGGGCTATGGAAATTTGATTATAACCCGCATACCCATCCATAAAGGTATATCGCGAATGACCTCCAACCTCCTCAAGCAACAAGGTGATAAAAGGTAAGGGGAAGTGATCCTTTTGTGTGCACGAATTCAATTTCCTATAGTCGACACAAACCCTTAATTTCCCATTTTTTTTCTTTACTAAGACCATAGGAGAAACCCAATCCGTGATTTCCACCGGCTTGATAAACCCGGCCTTCAATAACCTTTCCAATTCCGCTTTCACCAACAATTGCAATTGAGGATTCATCCTCCTCTCCTTTTGTCTAATTGGCCTCGCCCCCGGAATTAAAGGAATCCGGTGCTCTACCATTTCCCTAGGAATTCCCTTAAGCTCATCGTAGGACCATGCAAAAGTATCACTAAACTCATCCACCAAATTGCTATACTCCCTAACCTCTTTCTCCCCCAATTTGGAACCCATCTTCATTTGTCGGGTTTTTCCATTCTTTAATTTCACATCCACGTACCGCCAATCCGCTTCCGACACATGTGCTTGTTCCTCTTTGTTCCGATACCAATCGGAAGGCACATTGGGGTAATCTTTCACATCTTGACCTACAACTATCCCCGTAGACGTGGTCTTGAAATGTAAAGGCTCCTCCAATTTCGATGACTCAATAATCACATCCTCCTCTTGAGTCCCATCTACATGAATTAAACTAACCTCACCCTCTTCCACGTCATCTACCCAAGGTGTTAACCCACCGCTAACCCACTCTTCCTCGGTGAGCACCTCACATGGCTCCAACAATGAGCCCTCTCCTAAACTAACACTAGGAAATTCACTCCCTAAGCCTACTTGGTGAAATGTAACCATTACATCAACCTCGGACTCGGGGTACTCCCTTAGCCATTGGGCATAATCCCCATTATCCCCATAATTGTAAAAATTAGGACCTAGACTTCCCGAGCCCGAATCTATAACAACCCTTTGACCTTCGGGATGGACGACTCCCACCAATGCCTTGCCAATCTCATTCTCGTTTAAGTCATCAATTTCCTTCTCCAATGGCAAATACATCTCCTTCTTCATCCATCCTTCTAATGAACCAATGGACACTATGACCCTATTACCCTCCGGACCATAAGTGATGGATGGTTTAGGTCCACCCCAATTGACCATAGCATTCGCCATCCGCAACCAAGGCCTACCTAGCAAAATGGGGAAGGTGTCCTTGTTGGAGTGCATTTTAATGACATGGAAGGTGACCAAGTACTCCTCGCCTCCCGTAGTCATTCTACAATTCTTGATCATCCCCAAAGGCGTAGTCGAACTTTGATTTGCCATATTTATGACCAAAGGTGAAGGCCCCGTGAGTCCAAGTCCCAATTTTTTCATAGTATCCTCCGGTAGTATATTTAGACTACTCCCTCCGTCGACTAGCACATTAGGAACCACCTTATCTACTATAACAACTTCTATTTCTATAGCTTTCACGTCTCTTCCACCTTGTGATTGGATCCTAGCGGCTATTTTAGCTTTCACCTTCCTCATCCTCTTGTGTACCGGCATTCCCTCCTTTAATGTTTTCCTTGCCGTGGGTGAAATTTCCAATAGTTGGCCGAAAGTAATATCCGCCTTGAGTGTACTAAGGTCCGCCCACAAGTCGTACCCGGTAGATCTTTCCACCTTAGAATTACCCACTACGTCGAATTCGTCTACGGGAACCCCCGGTCCTTCCCATTCACCCACATCGCTATTATCCAAGTCATGTACCGCATTAGTCCTCTCCCTATCTTGTAAAATTATATTTTCCCTCTCCACATCCTTAGTAGCTCTTCTAGCTACCCTATCCAACTCGGAGAGATTAATCTCTTCATCCGAAGAGTAATTTCCTTGCTCTCCTATTCCTACCTCCAACGGGGCATCCCCTCTCCTAGCCCTAGTAGTTACCGCTAGTGCAGGTGCTTCTTCAACCACACCCTTACCCTTCACTAACTCATATGTAATAGCATTGGTGTGAGGAGGCCATTGACTTTGCTCCTCTCCAATTCTCGTTGGGAGAGGAAGCATGTCATCACATGTGGCCTCCAACACTCCATCCATGAACCTAACATCTTGGGAGTTAGATGGTCCCGGATCCGTTGGAGGCGCTTGTCTCCCGTTACTACCATTAGGTGGAACTCCTTGTCTATTTTGTATTGGAATGTAACCGGTTGTAGTTTGCAAGCCCGCCGGTGGATGAAAAGTTTGCCTAGCATTACTATGGTCATAGTATAAGTTAGGTGGCCTAAGTTCATTGGCCGGTACTCCTTGTGGCCTAGCACCTCGCATATTATCCCTTGCTTGTTGTTGTGGATTAGCCACCGGGTAAGGGACATTAATTATTTTGTCCGGTTGGCGACACGTATCCGAGGGATGACTTCCTCCACAATTGCTACAATTAAACTCTTGACCTTCGGACCAACATTGTCCTTGAGCGTGCCACCTTCCACAAAAGGGATGAAATTCCTTCTTCTCTAAATTTTGGCCACCTTGCCCTCTAGGTTGTGGTCCTCTATTGCTTCCATTTCCATAGTGAGGTGGCGCTTGACCTCGTTGATTTTGTTGAGGTGGGTTACCGTTTCCTCTTTGGTCACGGTTTTGTCCACTTCTACAAAATTGACGCGTGTGGCCCGGTTGGCCACATTGGACACACCATAATCCGGAAGAATGCCTACCCGACTCAACCGGGGGTGGAGGCCCCGGTTGTTGACTCCGGATCATTAATGACATTTGATCCGTGAGGCTTTGCATTTGTTTTATCATAGCCTCTTGGAATCCTAGTTGGCTAGCACCTAGTCTTCTCTCAACCTCCTCCAAGTGTGGATCCGTTCTAGGGGCCGGTAGTGCCAAAAGAGGTGCCGGTTCCCTAACCGCTAAAGGTCGGGGACCGGTGTCCACAATGGCATATGGAATTTGGTTCTCATACTTAGCGGGTTCTACCGCTACCACCCTAGGGCGTATGGGGATGAATTGTGGGATCAATTCATCCTCCCTTCTCCATAGCCTTTCGTGATCTTTATCCAAGTTTTCAATATCTCTAGCCGCACGCTTGGCATCCGCCAAGGTCAAGGGATTCCTTTCTAGAACACCCCTAATAGTTCCGGACTTAAAAAACCCTTGAATGAAAAATTGCTTTAGCGTGTCGTCGTTGAGCATGGTACCCACAAATCTAGTGCACACTAAATCAAACCTCCTAATGTAAGCCGAAATTTCTTCCTCCCTGTGAGGCCAAAACCCCCCACCCTTAAGCGTCCGTAGTCCGAGTAGTGGGTTTGGGCTCACATTCCTCCGCGGTATTGGATTTGGACTTGGATGAGTCCATAGTGCAAGGTTCACCCTTCAAGTGGTCTTGGATTCAACTCCTTCATAAACCCAACTCCTTCATGAACCCAACTCCTTAGCTTCTAACTAAATAAACCCAGCTCCTTCATAAACCCAGCTCCTTCATGAACCCAGCTCCTTAGCTTCTAACTAAACAAACCCAGCTCCTTCATAAACCCAGCTCTTTTACTTTCTAACTAAACAAACCCAGCTCCTTCATGAACCCAGCTCCTTCATAAACCCAGCTCCTTCATGAACCCACAACTTTGTAGTTGTAATCCCCAACTACCTCACTAATTATTCAAGCCCTTAACTAATCTTCCTACCTAATTTTCCTAATTCTACTAACAACCCCTTTCTAATCACACAATTCTTCTCTAATCCTAAAATCCTAAAATCCTAGAGAGGAGAGGGGGAGAGAGAATTTCCTAACTTCACTAAGACTAACTAATCCACACAAGTATATTTTTGCACTCATCACAACCTCAAGTGCTCAACTCTTAAACATGGAACTTGCAACCACGTGTATTCAAAACATGAACTTTAAGTACCACAAATTGGAATCATGAATTAACTTTAAAATCCTTCACGTCAACACTAATTCTACCAAGAGGTCAAGCCCTCTTCAAGGCTAACAAGCCTTGGCTCTCAAACTAAAAACTAAGCACACACATGTGCTCCAATATGGCTTCCCACACCCACACTTATAACTCGTGGGGTGCCTTGGAGCACAAAGGAAAGAGAGGATGAGTGAGGGAAGAATGAGGGATTATATAGTAAGCTTGAGGGGGTGAGCACCCTCAAGGCTCACGATAAGCCCTTGAGATTTCCTCCTACTTAGTAGGCGCCAATCCTATCTTCTAAGCCTTCCTCCCTCAAATGATCAACAAGGATCCTAATTCGAACATTTAACTAGCCTTGGCTTTCTACCTACCACACTTTACCAAACTTGGGATGCTTCAACCCAAACTTAGCCTCCTTCGCTTTCCGCCGCCATAACTTTCTCCCCTTACTTTCCCAAATCGTCGCTCACCACTTAATTCAAACCACGATGCTTAACTCGTGATTTGATTGGTGCTTTGAGAATTTGCTTATCCTCCACCTTGCATTCTTCCTTGGACCTTCCCCATTAAGTGGCCATGATGAGGTGGTCCACTTGTGCGCTCCATGTGATCCTCCATTCATCCCAATTCGAATGCACTTGCCTCTTGAGTCACTTTGGTTGTCTCCATCCATTTGTACTAGCCTACTCACTAACTACTCAATCCAAGTTCTCCTTACCTATCCTCATTCACTCAAATCCTTCCGAAGGTAAAAACACAATAACAACTCACATCCTAGCCTCTTACAACATGGTACTTCTAAGACTAACATTTCACTCTTTTTATATTTTTGTGAAGTAACATGCTACTTCAAAGTGCATCAACTAACGTTTCAAGGGTCTAAGACTAAATGTGGGCACCCTTTTGGGCTCACATAATTGGCGACCATCGGGGGATGAATCCAAACATCTCTTGCTCCAAGGGTAAGTTGCCTAGTCAAGCTCGGTACTCCTTACATCTACTTCCCGATGTACGGGTAGGAAAGAGCTCACCATTCAACGTTTCCAATTGAATTGAATTATTAGGAAAGACCTCATAGACAAGGTAAGGTCCTAACCATACCGCATCGAATTTCGCCGGAAATTCAAGCTTTCGTGCGTCTTGAATCATGACCATCATTCCCGGTGTTAGGGCCCTTCTCTTATGTCGTTTGTCGAAAGTAATCTTTCTCCTTCTTTGGATTGCCTCAATATGTTGAGCCGCCATTCTCCTCCCTTCGTCAAGTGCTTCCAAATCGGTTAGTCGATTTCGTAAGGATTGACTTTCGGTAAGTCTCGTACTCACGGCCACCCTAAGTGACTCGACTTCATATTCGATTGGTAGTGTCGCTTCAAGACCATAGACTAAGGAAAATGGTGTAGCACGCGTAGTTACCTTATAGGTTGTACGGTATGCCCAAAGTGCCGCCGTTAGTTTCGTATCCCAATCCCGCTTCGAGTCTATAACCGTCTTGCGTAGTATACTCACCAAAATTCCGTTAACCCTTTCCGTTTGTCCATTGGTTTGTGGGTGGTAGGGAGTAGTCTTCCGGTGATCAATTTTAAATTTCTCTGTCATCTCTCGAATCAAGTCATTCAAAAAGTGAGTACCCCTATCGCTTACTAGGATCTTCGGCACCCCGAACCGCGAAATTATGTTTTCGTACATAAATGTTGCCGCGTGTTCCGCCGTGTCGGTCTTCACCGCTTTGGCTTCCGCCCACTTGGTGAGGTACTCGGTTGCCACCACAATATATTTCATTCCTTTTGAAGATTGGGGATGGACCTCACCCACATAGTCGATGCCCCATTTTTCGAAAGGAATTAAGGGTAATGATACATGTAAAGGCATCTCCATTCTAAGGTCGTTTCGGGCATACCGTTGGCAAGCGTCGCATTTCCTTACATAGTCATGGGCGTCCTTAAATAGTGTAGGCCAAAAGTAGCCCGCTCTAAGTATTTTTTGCCCGGTGAGTTGACCCGAGAAGTGACCGCCGCAAGCGCTATCGTGGCAAGCGATTAAAATCGCTTCAACCTCCGTTTTTGACACGCATCGTCGTAAAATACCATCGGACCCCCTTCTAAACAACCTATGGCCCACTACAACAAATTGCCTACTATTTACCCTCACCTTCCTTCTCTCTTCTTTTGTCCACTCTTTGGGCAACTTGTGGGTTGTTAGAAATTCCACTATGCCCGCATACCACTCCGGTGTAGAAGTGACCACAAAGAGGCTATCATCTACTAACATATCATTTACCGGATTTTTTCCTATCTCCTCCGACAACCTAGACAAGTGGTCCGCTTGTAAATGCATACGACCCGGTTTATATTCCACCGTGTAGTCGAATTCTTCTAATAACAAAACCCACCTAGCTAACCTACCACTTAACTCCGCCTTGTTAACTAGATACTTGATAGCCATGTGGTCAACAAAAAATACAACCGGGTTGCACATGAGGTAATGCCTAAACTTTTTAACGGAAAACACCATGGCTAGGCACTCCCTCTCCGTTGTAGAGTAGTTTCTTTCGGCGGGGGTCAATTGCTTACTCGCATAAGCTATAGGTTGATCCTTCTCTTTTTCTCCCGTTGCTTGACAAAGCGCACTCCCTATTGCCACATTACTAGCATCACAATAGACGTGAAAAGGTTTACCCCAATTGGGTGGTATCAACACCGGATAGGTGCTCAACCTATCCCGCAATTCCTCAAAGGCTTTTTGACAAGCATCCGTCCACTCGAATTTGACATCCTTTTTGAGCAAATGGATAATGGGCACCGCTATCTTTGAAAAATTAGGAATAAGTTCCCGGTACCATCCCACATGTCCTAACAACTTAGAGATCCCCTTGGAATTGGTTGGAGTTGCCAAGTCGCTTATGGCCGCAATCTTATCCGGATCGGGTTCTCTACCTTTCTCACTAACAACATAACCCAACAACACTCCCTTATTCACTCCCAAAAATGTCTTATCCGGGTTCAATGCTAACCTCATCTTCCTACACCTAACCAATGCCTCCCTAACACAATGTAGGTGATCGTCCACATTACTTTGTGTGCTAAAATCGTCCACAAAGACGGTCATGGATTTGAACAACAAGTCGGTGAAGATATACATTACTAATCGTTGGAAAGTAGCCGGGGCATTACATAACCCAAATGGCATCACTACCCACACAAAAGTACCCCAAGGTGTAGTAAAAGCCGTTTTATGGATATCTTGGAGGGCTATGGAAATTTGATTATAACCCGCATACCCATCCATAAAGGTATATCGCGAATGACCTCCAACCTCCTCAAGCAACAAGGTGATAAAAGGTAAGGGGAAGTGATCCTTTTGTGTGCACGAATTCAATTTCCTATAGTCGACACAAACCCTTAATTTCCCATTTTTTTTCTTTACTAAGACCATAGGAGAAACCCAATCCGTGATTTCCACCGGCTTGATAAACCCGGCCTTCAATAACCTTTCCAATTCCGCTTTCACCAACAATTGCAATTGAGGATTCATCCTCCTCTCCTTTTGTCTAATTGGCCTCGCCCCCGGAATTAAAGGAATCCGGTGCTCTACCATTTCCCTAGGAATTCCCTTAAGCTCATCGTAGGACCATGCAAAAGTATCACTAAACTCATCCACCAAATTGCTATACTCCCTAACCTCTTTCTCCCCCAATTTGGAACCCATCTTCATTTGTCGGGTTTTTCCATTCTTTAATTTCACATCCACGTACCGCCAATCCGCTTCCGACACATGTGCTTGTTCCTCTTTGTTCCGATACCAATCGGAAGGCACATTGGGGTAATCTTTCACATCTTGACCTACAACTATCCCCGTAGACGTGGTCTTGAAATGTAAAGGCTCCTCCAATTTCGATGACTCAATAATCACATCCTCCTCTTGAGTCCCATCTACATGAATTAAACTAACCTCACCCTCTTCCACGTCATCTACCCAAGGTGTTAACCCACCGCTAACCCACTCTTCCTCGGTGAGCACCTCACATGGCTCCAACAATGAGCCCTCTCCTAAACTAACACTAGGAAATTCACTCCCTAAGCCTACTTGGTGAAATGTAACCATTACATCAACCTCGGACTCGGGGTACTCCCTTAGCCATTGGGCATAATCCCCATTATCCCCATAATTGTAAAAATTAGGACCTAGACTTCCCGAGCCCGAATCTATAACAACCCTTTGACCTTCGGGATGGACGACTCCCACCAATGCCTTGCCAATCTCATTCTCGTTTAAGTCATCAATTTCCTTCTCCAATGGCAAATACATCTCCTTCTTCATCCATCCTTCTAATGAACCAATGGACACTATGACCCTATTACCCTCCGGACCATAAGTGATGGATGGTTTAGGTCCACCCCAATTGACCATAGCATTCGCCATCCGCAACCAAGGCCTACCTAGCAAAATGGGGAAGGTGTCCTTGTTGGAGTGCATTTTAATGACATGGAAGGTGACCAAGTACTCCTCGCCTCCCGTAGTCATTCTACAATCCTTGATCATCCCCAAAGGCGTAGTCAAACTTTGATTTGCCATATTTATGACCAAAGGTGAAGGCCCCGTGAGTCCAAGTCCCAATTTTTTCATAGTATCCTCCGGTAGTATATTTAGACTACTCCCTCCGTCGACTAGCACATTAGGAACCACCTTATCTACTATAACAACTTCTATTTCTATAGCTTTCACGTCTCTTCCACCTTGTGATTGGATCCTAGCGGCTATTTTAGCTTTCACCTTCCTCATCCTCTTGTGTACCGGCATTCCCTCCTTTAATGTTTTCCTTGCCGTGGGTGAAATTTCCAATAGTTGGCCGAAAGTAATATCCGCCTTGAGTGTACTAAGGTCCGCCCACAAGTCGTACCCGGTAGATCTTTCCACCTTAGAATTACCCACTACGTCGAATTCGTCTACGGGAACCCCCGGTCCTTCCCATTCACCCACATCGCTATTATCCAAGTCATGTACCGCATTAGTCCTCTCCCTATCTTGTAAAATTATATTTTCCCTCTCCACATCCTTAGTAGCTCTTCTAACTACCCTATCCAACTCGGAGAGATTAATCTCTTCATCCGAAGAGTAATTTCTTTGCTCTCCTATTCCTACCTCCAACGGGGCATCCCCTCTCCTAGCCCTAGTAGTTACCACTAGTGCAGGTGCTTCTTCAACCACACCCTTACCCTTCACTAACTCATATGTAATAGCATTGGTGTGAGGAGGCCATTGACTTTGCTCCTCTCCAATTCTCGTTGGGAGAGGAAGCATGTCATCACATGTGGCCTCCAACACTCCATCCATGAACCTAACATCTTGGGAGTTAGATGGTCCCGGATCCGTTGGAGGCGCTTGTCTCCCGTTACTACCATTAGGTGGAACTCCTTGTCTATTTTGTATTGGAATGTAACCGGTTGTAGTTTGCAAGCCCGCCGGTGGATGAAAAGTTTGCCTAGCATTACTATGGTCATAGTATAAGTTAGGTGGCCTAAGTTCATTGGCCGGTACTCCTTGTGGCCTAGCACCTCGCATATTATCCCTTGCTTGTTGTTGTGGATTAGCCACCGGGTAAGGGACATTAATTATTTTGTCCGGTTGGCGACACGTATCCGAGGGATGACTTCCTCCACAATTGCTACAATTAAACTCTTGACCTTCGGACCAACATTGTCCTTGAGCGTGCCACCTTCCACAAAAGGGATGAAATTCCTTCTTCTCTAAATTTTGGCCACCTTGCCCTCTAGGTTGTGGTCCTCTATTGCTTCCATTTCCATAGTGAGGTGGCGCTTGACCTCGTTGATTTTGTTGAGGTGGGTTACCGTTTCCTCTTTGGTCACGGTTTTGTCCACTTCTACAAAATTGACGCGTGTGGCCCGGTTGGCCACATTGGACACACCATAATCCGGAAGAATGCCTACCCGACTCAACCGGGGGTGGAGGCCCCGGTTGTTGACTCCGGATCATTAATGACATTTGATCCGTGAGGCTTTGCATTTGTTTTATCATAGCCTCTTGGAATCCTAGTTGGCTAGCACCTAGTCTTCTCTCAACCTCCTCCAAGTGTGGATCCGTTCTAGGGGCCGGTAGTGCCAAAAGAGGTGCCGGTTCCCTAACCGCTAAAGGTCGGGGGCCGGTGTCCACAATGGCATATGGAATTTGGTTCTCATACTTAGCGGGTTCTACCGCTACCACCCTAGGGCGTATGGGGATGAATTGTGGGATCAATTCATCCTCCCTTCTCCATAGCCTTTCGTGATCTTTATCCAAGTTTTCAATATCTCTAGCCGCACGCTTGGCATCCGCCAAGGTCAAGGGATTCCTTTCTAGAACACCCCTAATAGTTCCGGACTTAAAAAACCCTTGAATGAAAAATTGCTTTAGCGTGTCGTCGTTGAGCATGGTACCCACAAATCTAGTGCACACTAAATCAAACCTCCTAATGTAAGCCGAAATTTCTTCCTCCCTTCCTTGCTTCAATGACGACAATGCCCTTAATGCGGTACTTTGACCCACTTCCGGCCTAAATTCGTTAAGAAACTCCCTTTGTAATTGTTCCCATCCCCTAAAATGTCCCTCGGCATGATCCCGATACCATTCATAGGCTTCCCCCTCTAGAGTGGTAGGAAACCACACTAACCAATAACCCGGGTCGGTTATGAGGAAGCTAGCCAACCGTTCGATATACCGTTCCATGTGCCGAGAGGGGTCCTCATCCTTGGTCCCATAAAATTTAGGGAGATGAGATGGCATATCCATCGCCGCTAAATTTTGTGGAACCACAATTGGTAGGCCTTTTGGCCTAACCAATGGGTCTATTGGAGGTATAGGAGGTATGGGCGGAATTGGGGGTATGGGTGGTGGATCCATCCCCCGTTCCTCGGCCATGGTGACCGGTGAACTATTCAACAATCCCCTATCAACTTCTACCGGGAATTCTTCTCTAAGTGTGTAATTTTCCGAAGAAGTTTCACCACTCAATTTGGAGGGAGTGATCTCCTCTTCAAGTTGAGCTCCAAGTTCTAAGGTGTCTAGAATTGACCTAGTCCTAGGTTCGACGTTCAAACAACTCTCTATTCTAACATTATCTTGTTCTAATCTATCACTGATTTTAGAGGACCGCCTCTTTCGAGTAGATTTCTCTAGTCCTACTATCAAACTTGGTTTTTGTGAGCGAGTCCTACCTTGCATTCCATAAGAATCGATCGACCCTCACTTGACCACACATAATCCTAGCAATTCCCCTCTTAATATTTTCACTTGTCTTGGTGTGGTTATAATTTTTTTAGGAGGTGAGGAAAAGAACCTGCAAGCCCACTTAGGTGAAAGAATCCCAATAGGGGATAGGCATGTTCATGTTAATTTTTTGGTTAAGTCGGAGCATCACCTCCGCACCTTCCCGCAAATCAACACTCACCACAATACCGATTGTGAGGGGGTGACCTTCCGAGTAGATTATGTTAAAAGTCGAGGCTTCACCCTTCAACTTCTCACACCATCCACAATTCGGGAATTACCCTCTACAACGGATAACAACAATCACGAGTACAAAAGGCATTCCTTAATTAGTTAATGAGTTCACTTTGAAGAAATAAACATACCTTGAGCAATCGCATCCCCCTGTGAGTTAGCACTCCCCTCAATCGTGACTCAATGTAACAACACCATAAACTTTGTCAAATATTAATTTAATCTAGAGCATGAAATGACAACTCCCAAAACTTTGAGACTCACCCCGAAGTGAGTGTCAAAGTTCAATGTCCTAAGGTGAATTTACCCTCTAATGTTTTAATGAGCTACTCGGTTATAGGTTCCTTTTAAGTTCTTAGCAAATCCCCAAAAAGGTTGAGGACGTACCTTCGCCGCGCTCCTTCCTCAAAAATGAATTTGCGTAATTGACAATGCAATTCATTCCAAGGAATAGTTGAAATACAATGAATTCAAATGTAACCCAAAGAGAGAATACTTACCGAGTTTCGGGTGCTCCTTCCCTTCTCTCAAGTTTGTGTCTCCAATTTTTCCTAGTTGCCTCCAAGTCTCCTAGTCGCCTCCAAGTCTTGTAACTACCTTCCGCTTCGCTCCCGGCGGACGCACCAATTATGTGAGGCCAAACCCCCCACCCTTAAGCGTCCGTAGTCCGAGTAGTGGGTTTGGGCTCACATTCCTCCGCGGTATTGGATTTGGACTTGGATGAGTCCATAGTGCAAGGTTCACCCTTCAAGTGGTCTTGGATTCAACTCCTTCATAAACCCAACTCCTTCATGAACCCAACTCCTTAGCTTCTAACTAAATAAACCCAGCTCCTTCATAAACCCAGCTCCTTCATGAACCCAGCTCCTTAGCTTCTAACTAAACAAACCCAGGTCCTTCATAAACCCAGCTCTTTTACTTTCTAACTAAACAAACCCAGCTCCTTCATAAACCCAGCTCCTTCATGAACCCAGCTCCTTCATAAACCCAGCTCCTTCATGAACCCACAACTTTGTAGTTGTAATCCCCAACTACCTCACTAATTATTCAAGCCCTTAACTAATCTTCCTACCTAATTTTCCTAATTCTACTAACAACCCCTTTCTAATCACACAATTCTTCTCTAATCCTAAAATCCTAAAATCCTAGAGAGGAGAGGGGGAGAGAGAATTTCCTAACTTCACTAAGACTAACTAATCCACACAAGTATATTTTTGCACTCATCACAACCTCAAGTGCTCAACTCTTAAACATGGAACTTGCAACCACGTGTATTCAAAACATGAACTTTAAGTACCACAAATTGGAATCATGAATTAACTTTAAAATCCTTCACGTCAACACTAATTCTACCAAGAGGTCAAGCCCTCTTCAAGGCTAACAAGCCTTGGCTCTCAAACTAAAAACTAAGCACACACATGTGCTCCAATATGGCTTCCCACACCCACACTTATAACTCGTGGGGTGCCTTGGAGCACAAAGGAAAGAGAGGATGAGTGAGGGAAGAATGAGGGATTATATAGTAAGCTTGAGGGGGTGAGCACCCTCAAGGCTCACGATAAGCCCTTGAGATTTCCTCCTACTTAGTAGGCGCCAATCCTATCTTCTAAGCCTTCTTCCCTCAAATGATCAACAAGGATCCTAATTCGAACATTTAACTAGCCTTGGCTTTCTACCTACCACACTTTACCAAACTTGGGATGCTTCAACCCAAACTTAGCCTCCTTCGCTTTCCGCCGCCATAACTTTCTCCCCTTACTTTCCCAAATCGTCGCTCACCACTTAATTCAAACCACGATGCTTAACTCGTGATTTGATTGGTGCTTTGAGAATTTGCTTATCCTCCACCTTGCATTCTTCCTTGGACCTTCCCCATTAAGTGGCCATGATGAGGTGGTCCACTTGTGCGCTCCATGTGATCCTCCATTCATCCCAATTCGAATGCACTTGCCTCTTGAGTCACTTTGGTTGTCTCCATCCATTTGTACTAGCCTACTCACTAACTACTCAATCCAAGTTCTCCTTACCTATCCTCATTCACTCAAATCCTTCCGAAGGTAAAAACACAATAACAACTCACATCCTAGCCTCTTACAACATGGTACTTCTAAGACTAACATTTCACTCTTTTTATATTTTTGTGAAGTAACATGCTACTTCAAAGTGCATCAACTAACGTTTCAAGGGTTTAAGACTAAATGTGGGCACCCTTTTGGGCTCACACTCCCTTCCTTGCTTCAATGACGACAATGCCCTTAATGCGGTACTTTGACCCACTTCCGGCCTAAATTCGTTAAGAAACTCCCTTTGTAATTGTTCTCATCCCCTAAAATGTCCCTCGGCATGATCCCGATACCATTCATAGGCTTCCCCCTCTAGAGTGGTAGGAAACCACACTAACCAATAACCCGGGTCGGTTATGAGGAAGCTAGCCAACCGTTCGATATACCGTTCCATGTGCCGAGAGGGGTCCTCATCCTCGGTCCCATAAAATTTAGGGAGATGAGATGGCATATCCATCGCCGCTAAATTTTGTGGAACCACAATTGGTAGGCCTCTTGGCCTAACCAATGGGTCTATTGGAGGTATAGGAGGTATGGGCGGAATTGGGGGTATGGGTGGTGGATCCATCCCCCGTTCCTCGGCCATGGTGACCGGTGAACTATTCAACAATCCCCTATCAACTTCTACCGGGAATTCTTCTCTAAGTGTGTAATTTTCCGAAGAAGTTTCACCACTCAATTTGGAGGGAGTGATCTCCTCTTCAAGTTGAGCTCCAAGTTCTAAGGTGTCTAGAATTGACCTAGTCCTAGGTTCGACGTTCAAACAACTCTCTATTCTAACATTATCTTGTTCTAATCTATCACTGATTTTAGAGGACCGCCTCTTTCGAGTAGATTTCTCTAGTCCTACTATCAAACTTGGTTTTTGTGAGCGAGTCCCACCTTGCATTCCATAAGAATCGATCGACCCTCACTTGACCACACATAATCCTAGCAATTCCCCTCTTAATATTTTCACTTGTCTTGGTGTGGTTATAATTTTTTTTAGGAGGTGAGGAAAAGAACCTGCAAGCCCACTTAGGTGAAAGAATCCCAATAGGGGATAGGCATGTTCATGTTAATTTTTTGGTTAAGTCGGAGCATCACCTCCGCACCTTCCCGCAAATTAACACTCACCACAATACCGATTGTGAGGGGGTGACCTTCCGAGTAGATTATGTTAAAAGTCGAGGCTTCACCCTTCAACTTCTCACACCATCCACAATTCGGGAATTACCCTCTACAACGGATAACAACAATCACGAGTACAAAAGGCATTCCTTAATTAGTTAATGAGTTCACTTTGAAGAAATAAACATACCTTGAGCAATCGCATCCCCCTGTGAGTTAGCACTCCCCTCAATCGTGACTCAATGTAACAACACCATAAACTTTGTGAAATATTAATTTAATCTAGAGCATGAAATGACAACTCCCAAAACTTTGAGACTCACCCCGAGGTGAGTGTCAAAGTTCAATGTCCTAAGGTGAATTTACCCTCTAATGTTTTAATGAGCTACTCGGTTATAGGTTCCTTTTAAGTTCTTAGCAAATCCCCAAAAAGGTTGAGGACGTACCTTCGCCGCGCTCCTTCCTCAAAAATGAATTTGCGTAATTGACAATGCAATTCATTCCAAGGAATAGTTGAAATACAATGAATTCAAATGTAACCCAAAAAGAGAATACTTACCGAGTTTCGGGTGCTCCTTCCCTTCTCTCAAGTTTGTGTCTCCAATTTTTCCTAGTTGCCTCCAAGTCTCCTAGTCGCCTCCAAGTCTTGTAACTACCTTCCGCTTCGCTCCCGGCAGACGCACCAATTATGTGAGGCCAAACCCCCCACCCTTAAGCGTCCGTAGTCCGAGTAGTGGGTTTGGGCTCACATTCCTCCGCGGTATTGGATTTGGACTTGGATGAGTCCATAGTGCAAGGTTCACCCTTCAAGTGGTCTTGGATTTAACTGGAATTTCACTTTTAACAACTCAATGTACGATTTCAATACGTATGTGGAGAATGCACAAGTTAACTATGTTATTTTAACCTCCTTATGCTCGGGTGCTATTTTGTCTTTGTTTGCTTCTAACGTCCATCCGGCCGCTTTAGCTACACAAGCCCTTAAGGATATCCCTCTCCTAAATGGAGTCCGTGCCGTTGACTCTATACTACCACTTGAACTATCACTTGTGTATTCCGTATCGCTACTATAAGAGGTCTCACTTGGTGTCTCCATACCGTACATAAGCCTTTAAGTATTAAGAAATACTTATGTGACTTATGTCAATCTCTCCCTCGCACCTTTGGTCTTTGCTTCCTTTGTCTTGCCATCGCGAGAGTGCTCCACATTCTCCATTAATTTGTGCACGTGGTTTATTTTTAAAGAGAGGATGCAAGTGTTAAAAAACACTATTCTCTATGGTCAATCTCAAATACATTTACTTGTGAAAGCCACACATAACACTAACTAGCATAATGTAACTAACTACTTGTCTATGAGCTAATTAAGTAGGCTATCTACTAAGCTCCTTCATGAACCCATCTCTTTACTTTCTAATTACATAAACCTAGCTCCTTCATAAACCCAACTCCTTCATGAACCCAACTCCTTAGCTTCTAACCAAATAAACCCAGCTCCTTCGTAAACCCAGCTTCTTAGCTTCTAACTAAACAAACCCAGCTCCTTTATAAACCCAGCTCCTTCATAAACCCAGCTCCTTCATAAACCCAACTTCTTAGCTTCTAACTAAACAAACCCAGCTCCTTCATAAACCCAGCTCCTTCATGAATCCAACTCCTTAGCTTCTAACTAAACAAACCCAGGTCCTTCATAAACCCAGCTCTTTACTTTCTAACTAAACAAACCCAGCTCCTTCATGAACCCACAACTTTGTAGTTGTAATCCCCAACTACCTCACTAATTATTCAAGCCCTTAACTAATCTTCCTACCTAATTTTCCTAATTCTACTAACAACCCCTTTCTAATCACACAATTCTTCTCTAATCCTAAAATCCTAAAATCCTAGAGAGGAGAGGGGGAGAGAGAATTTCCTAACTTCACTAAGACTAACTAATCCACACAAGTATATTTTTGCACTCATCACAACCTCAAGTGCTCAACTCTTAAACATGGAACTTGCAACCACGTGTATTCAAAACATGAACTTTAAGTACCACAAATTGGAATCATGAATTAACTTTAAAATCCTTCACGTCAACACTAATTCTACCAAGAGGTCAAGCCCTCTTCAAGGCTAACAAGCCTTGGCTCTCAAACTAAAAACTAAGCACACACATGTGCTTCAATATGGCTTCCCACACCCACACTTATAACTCGTGGGGTGCCTTGGAGCACAAAGGAAAGAGAGGATGAGTGAGGGAAGAATGAGGGATTATATAGTAAGCTTGAGGGGGTGAGCACCCTCAAGGCTCACGATAAGCCCTTGAGATTTCCTCCTACTTAGTAGGCGCCAATCCTATCTTCTAAGCCTTCCTCCCTCAAATGATCAACAAGGATCCTAATTCGAACATTTAACTAGCCTTGGCTTTCTACCTACCACACTTTACCAAACTTGGGATGCTTCAACCCAAACTTAGCCTCCTTCGCTTTCCGCCGCCATAACTTTCTCCCCTTACTTCCCCAAATCGTCGCTCACCACTTAATTCAAACCACGATGCTTAACTCGTGATTTGATTGGTGCTTTGAGAATTTGCTTATCCTCCACCTTGCATTCTTCCTTGGACCTTCCCCATTAAGTGGCCATGATGAGGTGGTCCACTTGTGCGCTCCATGTGATCCTCCATTCATCCCAATTCGAATGCACTTGCCTCTTGAGTCACTTTGGTTGTCTCCATCCATTTGTACTAGCCTACTCACTAACTACTCAATCCAAGTTCTCCTTACCTATCCTCATTCACTCAAATCCTTCCGAAGGTAAAAACACAATAACAACTCACATCCTAGCCTCTTACAACATGGTACTTCTAAGACTAACATTTCACTCTTTTTATATTTTTGTGAAGTAACATGCTACTTCAAAGTGCATCAACTAACGTTTCAAGGGTCTAAGACTAAATGTGGGCACCCTTTTGGGCTCACAGGCCACAATAATCGTTTTTCTAGAGAATTAATGTGGGTGGTTATTTTATTTTGTGCTACTTTTGTCCTATAACCAATATTCAATGTGTTGGTTTCAAGTCTTCTTGAAGACTTGGGGGAAGACACCCGGGGATCTTGGACCCACGTTAATTCCACCTTGACTAGAAAATTAGTGTGGCCCACACTAATTACTTCACCCACACTAATAGGACTATTAAGCGTAGTTAGCATGCACACCAAAGAATATGATATAAGTTAGTTGGTAAGAAAATGATAATGTCAATAAAAAGTTATCGCAATACGCAACTCCACATGGTAACCCACACTAATTAGAAACAAACAGTGTAGTTACATATGAATTGGTTGAGATTGAGAAATAACCAGTTGAAGTTCAAGACTTCAGGAAAGTTACTTATCATTTTAGAGGAATCTATGGAAATTGGTGAAGAAAAACTAAGAGATCACAACATGTTCAACATGTTGGACTTGGAAACACGAGGATATTGAGTGAGGGCTGGGGCGAAACAACCTGTACACTGGTTCCTTGGAGGCAAGGGTTTAGGCATCCAACAAGGAACGAGTGTATGGGTTGGTTCGCCCAAATCACTTATCATGTAGCACCAAGCCTTGGGAACGAGGCTGGGGCGAAACAACCCGTATACTGATTCCTTGGAGGCAAGGGTTTAGGCATCCAACAAGGAACGAGTGTATGGGTTAGTTTGCCCAAATCTTAAGTGAGTGAGTAGGCTCCAAAATGAAAATCTCCCCCGACACTTTGCATGTAGGAGCTTGCTCTGCTCACAACTGGGTTGGAAGTTGGGCAGGAGAATGGACTCAGGCAGGCCAGTTTGTTTTATTATATTATATTATGTTATGTTATTGTGTGGGAATCGCCTGGCAGGCCTGCCAGGTGGGAAGGACGCCTGGCCTATATCTTGTCTTGTCAACAATTTAAGGCCCGTCCTGCCCTCACACTGTCACTAACTCTGAAGTTTTTACGGAAGGTCTTTTATTTAACCAAGCTGCTCGCAGGCGGCATGGCTGGCTAGACTAAGCATGCTCCATACCGCTTCCTGTTGTCCCAGGGAGTCTTGCCTGAACTACACTAAGGGCTGCTTCACACTATGGCCGTCCAAGTCAAGAGGCCGTGGGATTGAATGGCCAAACTTTGTTCGGAGTCCACAGAAATGGGCTGAAAATAGCCAACAAAATATAGGAATTGGAGCCTTTGGCCGGGCATAGTGTGAAGCTTCCAAAGGCCAAGTCCAAAGTCCAAAGTCAACATCCCATTTTATTCCCTGTCCAAAACAACCCCCTCCCCCCCATCTAACGGCCAAGATCTTGTCAGTTTTTTATTTTTTAATGAAAAAAAATCGATGGCCTTTCGACCATAGTTTGGGTTTCCATTTCTTTTCCGACCCAAACTTCCTTCAAGAGTCCATCGCCTTGGTCAAAAACTACTGCCATGTAGGCATTTTGGAGGGCGGCGGCTTCGGACTTTGGCCTCTAGTATGAAGGGTCGAGAGGCCGAATTCTTGGTTTCTTGCAATTTGATTGGTGGAAATCGACGGCCTCTTGGCCTTCAGCCATAGTGTGAAGCAACCCTAATTGTCCCATTCGGTGAGGGTGGTAATTCCCGAAACATGCACTATTTTGTCAAATCTCAAAGTTAGCGAGGGTTGAAATTTTTACCGAGTTATACTAAATTCATGAATACATGTTCATTTATCATACATTTCCAAATAATTAGTGCATGCTGTAAGGTGTTTGTAGAGTATATAATTGGTTTTGGTGAGCTTGAAGAGGTTTCTTCTTCTTCTTCTTCTTCTCCTTCTTTGTCTTCATCATCTTCTTCTCTTCAGTTAGTGCCACTCAATCTTGAGGCATCTCCTAACACTTAGAAACTAAAGAGAGCTTGCATTGAGAGTTTCCAACACTTTCACACTCCTGAAAATCCAGATTTTCTAGTGGCACCAGTTTCATAGTGTGAAGAAATTTAGTATTACCTTCAATGATTTCCCATGTGCACTATTAGCCCACCCTCACTAAATGGGTTAATCAATGTAGGATGGGCCCATGCCATCCTGGCCCTTTGCACCCATGCATAACAACATATTACTTTACCGTGGTTGCCTTGCCCTCACAAAACAGTGGGGAACGGCAGGGTGACAACTTTACCACCACTAGCCCACCATGTTGTTCATTGTATATGGATGTCCAATGTAGGTAATATGTATGTGGGTGTTATTTGGTTCCTTTTAAGTCATGTTCTCAAACCTCTACCAATTACATGCACACAACAAAACTTCTGTTGCACTAGCAAATCTATGATGAAGCATCACCAAAAATTGGATTGAAAAATGGAACTCCTCTTATTCGATTATGATTGTTGGAACTGTATGTTTGTTGATTCCTTACTTCAATACACATGTCCTCCCAATTTTGTTCACTATTGGGTATGTAGTAGTAAATAAAATATAAAGACGTAGTCCATTCTATTTGTAACATGTATCTTTATGATGATTATTCTCTGATCCTCGCCTAACCACACACCGATGAAGTTCAGGGTACATTTGATTAAGAAAAGTAATTGAATTGAACCCACATATCGTAATCTTAACCCTTAAAGGACACGGGGTGTGTTTATATGGATATGTGACGATTTATACGAACACCCAACAAGTATCGAATCCTATTTTATTTGGCATATGGTATTGATTCATATGTAGCATACCTTTTAAAAAGATCCATTGCAATTGCAATTGTATGTGACAATGGTGACTAGATATTCATGACTAGTATGTATTTGAGTCTACACCATTCATGGGAACTCAAATCTTCCTTTATTTCATGCTACATATAATTATGGTCCAATTGAAAAAAAAATTGTATACTATATGGTTGATTTTGTATAGAGTCACTTTTGATCTTTTTGGCTAAGAAGTTCAGTATATAAATCTTAAACCCCATGATGTTGGGTTTATGATGTTGAGAGGCCCACTTGGACGTTTAAAGGTTGACGGCAAAATTGGAGCATGCAAATGGTTCCAACTTCCCACAATCACTTTAACATGAAGCATAGTATTGTGGAGGGCATTTTATTCCATCTTTAATACACTAGAAATTTGATTTAGTGTGGCTTTGAAAAGTGATGTGCCATGTTAGTTAGGGTGATTCGTGTGACTTGTCATGTAGCATCAGGTGTCATGCGACAGCTTCTCTAGTCACCACCCAATGCTTGCAAGATGCTTAATGTCAGTCAACGATGAATAGTGTGGACCACACAAAATCAGGGTTTCAATATAATGCCAGAATATGGTTTCCATGTAGGATCCACGTGAGTGTTATCCAATGTAAGATTGACATGTGCGAACATGGGTAGGGAAAATCAATAATTTTATGTCATAATGGAGTCTTGCCCTCTATGGTATGGAGTACTTCTGGGCTTCTCTTGAGTATCAATAATCAATACAAGCATATGAGTCCTGGACAATTATCATATGACACTAGAAACTTGTCCTACGTCACTAGAAAATTTGTAAAACTATCACAATGGTAGATTTGCATTTTTCTTTCATTGACGTAGGACAATTGCCTAAGGGTAGGCTTACACTAGGGTCCAAGATCAAGAAAACTTCAAAGTCGAACAATCCTATTGGTTTAGAGCAAACTTTTGGACCCATTAGGGTTTGGGTCTAAGTATGAAATAAACAAAGTGACGTTAATGTGTCATCATCATTCTGCTAAATTACGGTAGTCGTAAATACTCCTCCTAATTTGAGAACTCAGTCTTCAAGCTTGGGTCCAATCTTGAGTCCAAAAGCAAGGCCCATTAAACAGTGTTTTGGACCCCAAGTTTCTTGGACCCGGATCGTAATGGAAATCCAACCTAACACTCATATGCTCGTAGTGATTTTATTATTTTATTATTTTTTAGAACAAATTGAAACTCGTAGTGAACTTGACATGATGGGAATTGTGAGTAGTCATGCTTACTTGATTGCCACGAACTGCAAAAGCCTCATGCGGGCCAATTGGAACTTCCCCAGAAATGACGCAAAGTGGAAAGCACGATTTATTACCAAAACCACATTATATAGGAATCTCTAGTACATGCATATTAAATACATATGAACAAACTCGGCACAACATATGATGTGGGCAGACCGAGCACGGAAAGTACACTAAATAGTCCTCTTGGTGTGGTGGAGAATTAGTGTGGGCCACACTAATTTTCTAGCCAAGGTGGAGTTAACGCGGGTCCAAGATCCCGGGCCTTTTCCTAAGTCTTCATGAAGATTTCCGACCAACACATTGAAAATTAGTTATAAGTAGCACAATCTAAAATGAATCACCCACATCAATTTTTTTTAAAAAAAAAATCAATGTGGCTCACGCTAATTTTCTAGTAAAATTTAGTATGGGTTGGAAATAACTATGGCTTACGTTAATTCTCATTATGAGAATTAGCGTGGGCTCTAGAAAAATTATTGTGGCACACAGTAATAGGACTATTCAATGTACCAAACAACTACATTGTTTATGGGTATTTAGTGTCACTTACTATTTAAAATTTTGCAATGCAACAAATTTTTACTCTTGGTCCGAGATGACCCTAAACTACTGGATGATGGTGGAGAGATACCCAAATCTTAAGGAAGAGGTTGGCGGTTCTATTCCCGGTTGTGAAATCTCCTCTCTACTTGACAGAAACTTGCCAGGTGGTTAACTGCCTCCTGTGCTTTGGCGCTGGCCTATCGGCCTTCTGTCTCAAAAAAAAAATAAAATTTTACTCTAAAATTCAAATTTTACTAGCAAAGGTTGAATGGATTGTTCGGACATTAGAGAACATAGATGACTTTATTTGGTAAAATATGATATTCTTGGGAAATACTTAAAACATTGCATAACTACAAATGTAAGTGACACTAAATGCCATAAATGGGGTAGTACCATGGAGAGCTTCATCACTATTTAATTACTAAAGACAACATGTGTCACAAAACAATTGATCGGACCCATATTAGAGTTGATGTGGCACAAAATAAACCAGGATTTGACTCACGAAATATTGAACATGCCATGGTACTATGGGAGGCGTAGAGGACCGATTTACTATGAAATAAGTTGATTCAGCTAGAAAGAGTGGCTTGAAATTTGTGCAACATTTTTCAGAGACAAAGTAGAGGAAATGATGAGGAATTGCAAGTTGTTTCATAATTTGAGTTCCATGCAAATAATTAGTTCCATTTTTTCAAAGAGGTAAGTAAGTCAAACCCCCTAATTGTATAGTAGAGTCTTCCTAACTTGAGCATCAAAATATCCTACTCTGCATACGAATGCACACAAAACAATTAACTCAATGACACCCAAAAGTGATTCCAAGTGGTGTGAAATGTTGTGAGATTGATACGACCTAGGAACTCAGGAACAAAAAGAGAACTAGAGTTGTAGAACTGCTAGTTATTGAATGTAAAAGAGCCTCGGTAGGCTCACCCAGTATATAAATATACATACCACCCTCATGGAGGTGACACAGTTGTTACAATATTTTTCTCTCTCTCTCTCTCGTTTTCTCCTCTGTCACAACACGTTATCAACATCGTTAGCTCTTTCACCATAGTTTTTTGTAGCTCTCGCTCTTGCTCTTCTTCACTCATATTCATTATCTACATCAAACTCTTCTTATCTCTATTTTTGGCTTCTACTATTATACTGTTCTGTTGTCCCAATTTTTCTAGGATTTTTGTCTATAAAAGAGTTATGTTGCCCAATTTTCTTTAGAAATTCTATCCATAGAAAGGTTATGCTGTCTACATTTCTAGTCTAGCCTTTATACTTTTCAAATCTTCTTTCAGATTGCACTCTCTCTTACCGAAATGTTGTCGAAATTCTCCTAGAAATTTTCTCCTAGAAATTCTCCTATAAATCTTATTGTTATGCTGCAAAAATTTTCTCAAAAATTTTTTAACTACCTTTTTCTTCATTAAAAAAAAAAAACTTTTAACTAACTTTTTCTTCATTTAGAACTTTTCGAGAGTCTTTGCAAGTACCTAGCTTATTTTAGCCAAACTTTTGGTCTATTTTTTTTCGCCCTTCTACAATGGCGACCTCCACTAACACTCAACCCAATAATCAACCCCGCACCCAAGCACTCATGTTTGATGCTTTGGAGGTAGATGGTAGTAACTTCTTAGAATGGAACACTGATATGATGACATATCTTGTTGCGGAGGAACTTGACGGTACTTTGGATGCGGCCACAACAGCCTTACCAGAAATGAAACCGTCATATCCTTCATCAGCCTTAATGTTTATCCGACATCACTTGGTCCCATCTCTACGTCAACAATATATAGAGGTGAAGACGCTTGCAAAACTGTGGCAACAATTGCAGGCACGCTTTGCGTACGATCAGACCTTGTACCTGCCCCAAGCACGCCACGAATGGGTGAACTTGCGTGTCATGGACTTCCCCAACTTACAAGCCTTCAACACCGAACTACATCGGTTGTGTGCATTACTCCGTCTATGTGGAGAGAATGTTTCCGACGCAGAGTTAATTGATAAGACACTCTCCACCTTTCCTCCTGCTACTATTATTCTTGCGCAGCAGTACATGAACATGCACTTCGCAACACATACGGAACTGATGTCCTATCTCCTTTCAGCTGAGAAACAGCAGGCCCTTCAACTCAAGAGCGCAGAAGTCCGACCTCCAAGGGAAGTCCATGCAACAGAAGCTGTTGTACCAGTCGCTAAAGCTACCACAAAGCCAGCTGCTGCTGCTACTACGGAGGTGCATTCAACAGAAGCAGCCAAAAGACAACCACGAGGTGGAAGGGGTCGTGATAAGGGACGAGATCACCGCTACTCCCGTGGATGCGACAACAATAAAGATGATTCCCGTTACAACAGGCGTCAAGACCGTAATTCCAACCGTGATGACCGACGTGATTCCAGAAATTCCAACCGTGATGACAGGCACATTTCTAACAGCAGATCCGATAAATCGCCACCATCTCATGGTCAATCAAGTCGGTCACGTGAATCTGGTCGGTCAAGGGATGAATGCTTCGAATGTGGACGATATGGTCACTATGCTAGGGAGTGTCGTTCTTCACAATATATTCGTGACATGTACAAAGAATTGAAGGAATTAAAAGAAGGCAAGAGAGAAGTGCATACTCTTGATGCACCTTCTTCCAATGACCTTGATGTTGAGAACTACATGGTTGTCAGGTCCAGGGATGAGTCTATGTCTGATGAAACTGCATTGTTGGATAGTGCGTCCACTCACACAATTTTAAGAGATCCGTCATTCTTCAATAATGAATGCTTAAAGGGACCCTGGCAGAGTTGTGATATAATTACAATTGCCGGAAGCCGGAACTTCAAGTTTCGGGAGGGCCGGGCAACAATAATCTTGCCTGGGGGATTCCCCCTCAGGATTCAAAGAGCTATGTTTGCTCCTGCCGCTCCCCGTAGCCTGATCAGCTACCGGGACTTGCGTGCCAACGGGATCCACCTTGCTACTAGCGGAGCAAGCGATGAAGCTGCGCTGATATTGACAAAAGATAAGCATGAAATTGCTACAATACGCGCAGGCCCAAATGGGCTTTATCCGGTTAGGATAATGGCGGACGCGCCTTAGTGTAACATGACCATGGTCCCCAAAGCACAGCTTTGGCACAGACGTCTGGGACATCCTGGCACCACGATATTCCGGAGGATGATACCAGTATTGACAGGTCACAACTTGTGTACAAGTGATGCAGAGAAGGTTGAGGATTGCACAGCTTGTATTCAGGGGAAGTATGCCAAGCACCCATCTCGCTGGCAATTACCAACGGAGCTTCCTCAACCACTTCAACGATTGCAAGGGGATATCTGTGGACCGATTAACCCCCCTTCAGGTCAGTTCCTATATTTTCTAGTCCTGGTGGACGCATCTGGAATCCACGCTGAGGTATCTTTGCTCACAACTAGGAATATGGCGTTTCCTAAACTTCTGGCTATGCTCATCAAGTTTAGGACTCATTTTCCTGATAAGCAAATAAAGACCCTTCGGATGGATAATGCCAAGGAGTTTAGGTCTCATGCTTTTGACGATTATTGCACAACAACAGGAATTGAACTAACCTATTCAGTTCCATATGAGCATGCACAAAACGGATTAGCAGAGGCGTTCATCAAGAAAGTGCAGCTTATCACTAGACCAATGCTCTTACACGCTGGGTTACCTGCATTCATGTGGGGATATGCCGTTCTGCACGCCGCTACTTTACTGAGGTTACGTCCTACCTTACTCCAGACCCAAACTTCTTTGGAACTATTGTCTGGAAGAGTGCCCAACATCAATCATTTACGTGTATTTGGTTGTCAAGTTTGGGTTCATGTTCCAAATCCGCAGATGAAGACCATTGGTGCACACAGGTTGTCAAGAATTTATGGTGGATTTGATTCCCCCAGCATCATCAAATTCCTGGTACCAAATACAGGGGTAGTTGGCAAAGCAAGGTTTGAAAACTGTAGATTTATAGAAACAATGTTTCCACCCCTACCCTCTCAGTCCAATTCGCCACCATTGGTGTTTCAAGCTCCTCAAACTATGACCATGAACCCTGATCCCCGCACTGCACTCACTGAGACTGAGGTTCAGAAGATATTACATCTTCAGAAAATTGCAGCGTTTCTACCTGATAGCTTCGAACCTGCGGAGCGAATCCTTAGAAATCCTCTTCCTGGTGTTGGAAATCCTAAGGTCCCACCCATACCTAAACCAACCAAACCACGTGTCACCAGGAAGAAGAAAGACGAAGCTGGTCCATCTACTTCTCTTCCGGAGGTTCATCATGTTGAAGCTGAGGATGAAGATCAGTATGACGTCCAAGCTTTTGTCACGAAGCTTATCAGTCTGGACCAGGATCCGGCCACACTTGATCAAGCCAGAGCCAGTCCAGATTGGCCCAAGTGGGAGGAGGCATTACAAGCTGAATACAGCTCCCTCCACAAACGTGAAGTATTTGGTGACTTAGTCCTTAACCTTCAATCCAAACCGATTGGGTACAAGCTAGTATTCACACGGAAGAGGAATGAACAAGGGCAAATAGTCAGATACAAGGTGCGTTGTGTGGCACAAGGATTCAACCAGCGTCCCGGAGTAGACTTTGATCAGACCTATTCTCCGGTTATGGATGCATCATCGTTTCGTTATTTGTTGGCTTTTGCAGTTCAGCGTACCTTAACCACAAGACTTGTTGATGTGGTCACTGCTTATCTTTATGGCGAATTGGAAGAAGACATTTATATTCGCCCGCCTCCAAATTTTCTCCAAGATACACCCACACCTCAGGAGGGCAAACATTGTGGTCTCAAATTAAGGAAGGCCTTGTATAGATTGAAGCAAGCAGGGCGCACATGGTACCACCACTTGAGACGCTTTCTCATCTCCAAAGACTTTACGTGCAATGCCGCACTTCCGTGCATCTTTGTACTTCGGAGAGATGCACATTATGTCATACTTGCTGTATATGTTGATGACATCAATTTGGTGGGTACTCAAAAGCTGTGTACTGAAGTGGAGGGACTTCTAACTATAAAGTTCGAGATGAAGCTTCTGGGGAAGACAACATTTTGCTTGAGACTACAAGTCCATCATCTTCCAGATGGTAGTATCTTACTTCATCAAGAGGCCTACACAAAGAAGTTGCTGAAGAACTTCAACATGGCTAATGCAAATCCCATCGGCGCTCCCATGATTGGTCGTAGCAAGCTTGGTGATGACCCGTACCGTCCTTGCGAGGAGGAGGAGGAAGAAGTGGATAAGACAAGGTACCTCGCAGCGGTCGGTGCATTATTATATTTGGCCACACATACAAGACCAGACATTGCTTTTGCAGTTAGTGTGCTTGCTCGTCACAACGCCAAGCCAACGCATAGACATTGGGCAGGATTCAAGCACTTGCTGAGATACCTTAGAGGCACGGAGGATCTCGGGCTTCATTACACAAAAGATGCAGAATCAGATATCGTGGGTTATGCAGACTCTGGATTCAAATAAGATGAAACCAACGATAAGTCCCAGACTGGTTATATTTTTGTTAAGAATGGTGCTCCTATTTCTTGGAAATCTGTCAAACAGACTATAACCGCGACGTCTACAAATCACGCGGAGTTGCTGGCACTACACGAGGCTGCAAGGGAAGCTGTGTGGCTGCGAACTATGGAGCAGGCGATTGCGGAACAATGTAATACTACTCGAAGCACCAACGCCACTGTCATCCACGAGGACAACGCTGCTGCTGTCGCTCAGGTTGTTACAGGTTTTATCAAAGCGGACAGAGTGAAGCATATTAGTCCTACGCTCTTTGGCTTCATGCAGGATCTCGTGGAGTCAGAGCAGGTCCAGGTAAAGAAAATTGATTCAGCACACAATGTGGCGGACATGTTGACAAAGGCGCTTCCTGGACATAAGCATCGTGAACTGGTTCGAGCTGCAGGTATGAGAACACTCCAAGAACTGAGCTGAGGGCGCACTCTTTTCTCACCTCAAGATTTTATCCCAAATGGGTTTTGCTTGAGGGAGTTTTTAACGAGGCGCACCTTCAACGTTCCTGCGGTCGAGGAGGAGTGTTGTGAGATTGATACGACCTAGGAATTCAGGAACAAAAAGAGAACTAGAGTTGTAGAACTGCTAGTTATTGAATGTAAAAGAGCCTCGGTAGGCTTACCCAGTATATAAATATACATACCACCCTCATGGAGGTGACACAGTTGTTACAATATTTTTTTCTCTCTCTCTCGTTTTCTCCTCTGTCACAACATGAAACAACATCTATCTGACCAATCACTGCATCCTTATAATGCTACCACTTTTAGAATTAGTCATTTTGGTTTCACACATGAATCCTTCTACCCATATTCTAGTGCACCAATAGTGGTCATTCACCGTTTTCGGTTTTCCTACCTTATGCATGTGGATTGTAGATACTAATGGAGCTTCATGTATTTAGCACTGCATTCCATTTTGCAAGTGTCACCTACATCCTGGAGAGGTCACTCTTTGTAAGCTATTAAGAACCACATGCAAAATAATATAGGATAAAATAAAATAAAAAGAAATGAAATTCATAAATTAATTGCATTACTATAGGGAAAAAATATCTATTTTGAATATATATCTATATCTATATAGGATATGTTTCAAAAATATTCATCAAATATATGAAACATCTCATGGATGTGCACATGGTTCATATCCCTACGGCTACAAGGGAGTTTTACCCCCCCCCCCCAAAAAAAAGGCCTACATCCAAGGCTCAGATGAGATATATGCTTCGCAGCTGAAAGCAAGAGGGAACCGTTGCATGTAGAGTGTGCTTCTCATCCATCTATGTTAAAAATATGCCCCCCTCCAATAGTTTTGTTGTTACTTTATTAAAATGTGTTCGTTTAGATTTGATTGGAATCTTTGAATTTGATTCTAATGTCAAATTTTCTCTAGAACGTAACATCCAATGTAGATACTATTTCATATGATTTTCATTAGATGAATAAGAGAAATGCTCGTATGCAACTAAGGTAGACATACCTAATTCTGACATAGCAATAATTGGACACCTATATTTGAGTGGTATATGCTTAGATGTGGATTTGAGAAGCAACACCATATATACATGTGTTTAAAAGAGATTGGGACTATGTGCTCAAAATATCCTAACCATTCTAGGCTCAATAATCAACATAATTGGGGGACCTACTTATTATCACCCAATGAGCATATGAATCTGTACTTTGATAATGAACAAGAAATTCATACGAGCTCCAAATGTTATGAGGCAAATGGCTACGGGCATGATTTGGATCCGCTAATCATCTCGTACTAATGGCGTGTTTTATATATTACCGGGAATGGGTGTGGAGAACAAAGTATCTAAATTAGGCACATCTACCTCAATTTGGACATGTGTTGTTCTGGCCATGTTTGCACTCGTGCATATGAATTGATGTCTCATGCCATCCTTGCATTGTCTTCTGAACACACTGCCCATGACAGCCGACCGTTGGGATTATGAAATGACAATTGCATCAACACCCATGTGTCCTTGTTGTTCCAAAATTCCGAAATGTGTAATAGACTAGTTTGGACCCTTGTCGTCCCGCCACACTACACTCGTGCATTTGAATTGATGTCTCATGTCATCCTTGCATTGTCTTCTAAACACACTGCCCATGACAGCCAACCGTTGGAATTATGAAATGACAATTGCATTGACACCCATGTGTCCTTGCTATTCCAAAAATCCGAAATGTGTAATAGACTAGTTTGGACCCTTGTCGTCCTGCCACGCTACACTCGTGCATATGAATTGATGTCTCAGGCCATTCCCGAACCGTTTACTCGAGATGCCGTAGTTGACGGCTGGCCGTTCTAGAACTTTGGAATGTTGACTGCGTTGTTGCCCACCCGCCCTCGCCGTAGGTTGCCTAAATGTGTATATATAATTACTCCCTATTACCGCGGCTGAGGTGGCTGGGCATTTAGTCTAACTTCCACGGTTTCCTCCTCTCCCAGCTTCTCTGTCTTCTGCACTTTACGGCTTCCTGCCCATAAAAATCAGCAGAGGCGAGAGCACAAGTTGGTTTGGGTAATCTTGATGTACTTCAAATCGATGATCCATCACTTGTTTTTCCCCCGCGTATTGTATTGTATTGCGTATGGAATGTCATTTCAGCTCTTTCATTTTGTCATTGATTCTCTTTGGAGTTTCCCATGGGATTTGCTCGCCTTCTCCCAACATTTCCCATCTAAGAGATTGAGACATCTATTTTTTTATTTTTTTTCCATCCGTGCACTTTGCATAAATTTGAGGTCATGTTGCCGTAGGAGCTGGCTGGGATCAACAGATTATAAACTCTTCTGAAGAATTGGGAAGGATGCGGACCACCCCACAAGGGAATGAATGTATGAATGTGTACATGTAGCAATAGGAGTTTTGAGATCCTGGTCATTCCAAAAAGATCTTGCTGAGTTGAATTAGGTCACATTCGAGGTAGGGAGAGAGATGTGGAATTGAATAAATTGAACATTCTGAGTAAATTTTTGCCCTTACCTTGATGTCACATTCAATGCTGATCAATATTGTCCCAAACTCCAAACTGAGTTGAGAAATCCGTGTCTGATCATTAATCACTTTCAACCCACCTCCTTTCCAATTCCTCCAATTTCTCCTTGCCTTTGGGAAGTAGTTCTCTCTCTATATTGCGCTTACTGCAATATCCATGTCGAGTCCGCTTATGTGGAACATGAAAATTATCTCAGAAATTCAAGAGCGAGAAAGATGCTGGAATTTGGAATTGGCAGCAAGGTTTACACATGACAGAATGGGCAAAATAGTTGTGTATGTCTCCATTTTCTCAATTGTGTGAGGAAAATAATGGTAATGCCTCAAAGGACTTTTTGGAGGTCCAATGTCACCACCTCATGTTCACCTGGATACACCCGCAGAAACTTTAGGTTTAGCATTTAGTCACAGATTGATATCAAGGTATAGGTAAGCATTTGGTGCTCATTGCACAAATGGCTTACGAAATGGAGAAGGTGGACCTTGTGGAACTGAATAAAATCAAGAGTACCAACAGGAGGAAGAGGTGAGAAAAACTAAACTCAGACTATTCACTATTCAATCAGTGGTTCCTGTGCGGTCCAGCTCTGACCTAATTCTTTACCTATTCTTTGCACATAATTACCTATACATGCATTTATAAACTACTCTCCAGACTGAATTTACAATGACATTTTTTGAGGCATCTCCCAAGCTAAGACTACCAACATATGTGTTGACCTAGGCAATTGTCCTACGTCAATGAAAAAACAATGTAAATCTACCACTGTGGGAGAGTTGCAGATTTTCAAGTGATGTAAGACAAGTTTCCGATGACGCAAGTCAATTGTCTAGGACTCATGTGCTTGTAGTGTAAGATGAATGAAGGATGGTTCTAAAGTTCTTTTCAAAAAACTCTGACATGCGCTTTACAATAATATTTACTCGGATTGATTCAAGTGCTATAATGAGTGTTGTAGGAAGACTCGCTACAAGCACGAGTCCTGGGCAGTTGACTTCCATCACTAAGAAATTGTCCTCTGTCACTGGAAAATGTGCAAATCTATGGTAGTGGTAGATGTGCATATTTCTCCCACAGATGAAGGACGATTGCCCATGACTCATATTTTGGTAGTGACTCTTTTAATGTTTCCTTGTATTGCTTCAATTTTGATCTATGCACCAGCTTGGCATAGACGACAAGATATGTGGACCTTATGTGGTGACTCTTCTTAATTAGACACTTGTATTTTGAATGGTATATGACAAGGTTTTGTTGTATATAATGACCACCAAATAGACACATGTTGCATTGTGATTGGACTATGTGCTCAAAATACATGCATCATTCTAGGTTAGCATCACAATCAGGAGGGCCTATGTGATCACTTAAAAAATCACAAAGAGGACCTTCAATTTGACCTCCTATATCTTTTACTTCTCAACTCCGATTATAATGAAATGCGAAATGACAAATTCTTTCTGATTTGCAATTGCTGAACAGATGAGAAAATTGCTGATTTGATCAATCGATTGATTTTTGCAGGTGGTACACAGCAGCAGAAGTGGCAACTCATTGTACAGTAACAGATTGTTGGGTTACAATAGCTGGCTGTGTATTTGACTTGACTCCTTTGTTTCCTATCAACCCTCCTACTCTAGGGGAGGTCAGTTTTCGCTGTTTAACTTAATTTGTGTTCTGGTTGCTTGAATTTCGATGTGAGATATGTGCAAAAGTGCTCTCAGAGAACTGTACTGCACAGAACTCAAACCGCTTTACAAACAAGGATCTGGTTTTTGCCAAAAAAACGAAACTAAAAACCTAGAGCTAAACATTTCTTTCACATTTGGACAGCCTCTGATATTGAATGCTGGCAAAGACATTAGTCACTGGTTTGAGCCACGGACTTATGAGGCTGATGATGAGCTCGAGGTTCGACTCTGGTACCATCCAATTTTGAGAATCAACACGTATTTTACTCCTGAGGTATGCTCTTCTGGCATCTTGCTTCAGAAGTATTTGAAAACATTTGAATGATGCAAAGGCATTCAGTCAAACCTAAAACAGACAGTCTCCCTTTCTAGACACTTTAGTATGATTTAAAGTGTTATGAGCACAAAGCATATATCTAATGGATTTCAAAAAAAAAACCCTCTTTATTTGGTGGTTGTACTATGGTTACCTTTGCAATTCAATGTGTTCAATTTATACCAAGAAAAAAAAGGCACCAAGTGGAGACATAGCATGACCTAAGTGCATAGACAACACGTCCACATGTGAGCACAAGGTGAGATGGTGGTTCACTCTAGACAAGTGAATGGAGGCTCTGATGTAAAGCTATGGACTTGACACAATTACATTTTAATGAACTATATAATAGGGCACTAGAAGCAAACATCTGATCACTTCATTCTCACAATCATGAGGTTTGAGAGAGCCATATTAGGTTACTCAAACAACACCTTGACCCATGCAAAAGGTGGAATATGACCTAGATGGGTATCACATGTGGATGACCTAAACAAGTGTAGTGGATTTTTGGAACGTTCTAACTTGAATTTTTTGGTAAAAAATTGAGATGTAATCCAAATATCATGCGCTGTGACTTTTGCATCGACTTTAAAGTCCAATTTGAGAATATATAATACATGGAATTTTATATCCATCTAAGTACCTAAACTCACAAAAGAGTCGAAATAGCTTTGGCATATTTGTTGTAGTGAATGTACATGCTTTAATCATTATAATTATGTAGGATTAATAAGAAACTTGGAATGATGGATAGGGTAGGTTTATACACATCCCACCACCAATGCCGCGATCTGATTTTAATATGGATTATTCTCCATGGTGGCAAGATGAGAAGTTTATAATTGGAAACCTCAGCTCCCGTACACAATATATCCGAATCAAGAACATTCTTCTTGACCACACATACATTATGGAGGTAAACTTTCAAGAATTTTAGAGATACTAAGTGTTGGTTCTTGTCTGTAACATAATGAAATATAGAGTAGGTACCATTCCTTTATGAATTATATGTTTTGCATGTGTTTTAGGAAGGCCATATGAACACAATAGCCAAAGTCTCTCCACATCTCACCATTATGAACTAGGTAAAAGTATCCAAAGAGTCCTCCCACAAGTTGTAATAGACACCCAACTTATCAAGCCACAGTAGCAACAAGGTCGATACAAGGTGTCTACTACAAGACAAGGCGACATGTGTCCACACTACTAACATAAGAGACCTAGGCAACTCGTCTTGTGTCGATGATGATTTTAATTATTTAATTATTTATTTGTGTTAGATTACTAAAATAATAAAGTTTACATTTTTTCAATGCCGCATGACAATTTTTACCAACACGAAATGAGTTGCCATGATTTCATGTGCATGTAGTGCCATTACCAGAGATGACCAGTCACTCATCCAAGTGGAGAGCATTTCATCCAAAACCTTTAGTTTATGTCCACGAGCAAATTGGCTATGTCCCTAGTAAACATCTTTAGTAGATGGATCTCTCGCTATTATGACAACACGTCATCCACCCTCCTCTCATTGATCATAGTCCTTAGTGTTATACACCACAACACTCACCAACTACACTATTGTGTCTAATTAGTGTGGGCCACACTAATTCCTAATAAAACACGCTAATTTCAAATTATAATTTAGAGTGGCCCACACTAATTTCAAAGGTGAAAAATTTGTGTGGGTTTTGTCGTTTCCACAATTGGATGAAACTTCATAATTCCATCCAATTGTGTTTGAAGACTTTCCCCACATTGACCTAACAGAGGTTGTTTGCAGAGAACCCTAACACACACGGATGGATGACATTACATTTTTCATCCAAAGTGACCCAAACACTTGAAATTTAGTGTGGGCCACACTAATTTCCAACCCACATGCATTTCCCACCCACACTAATTAGACACAATAGTGTAGTTTACTTAACCTCAAGGTATTCAACCACCCCCAAATCCTATTATTATACCACCCACTACCTCCATGCAAAGGCTCTTCATTCATGCTTGCGTCCACTAGGAGCCGCCGTCTATAACTATTAATCTAGTCCTTAGTGGTCAGGCCATGGCAAAGTCGTCCATTACCAATCTAAGTGTGCCTCATCGTATGCAATCAAGAATTATCATGTTAGCAATAATGGCTTAGCCTAACCACTACGTCGATGTGGCTAATTTTTATGTACATTTTCTCTTCTCTTTCATGTCAATTTCCATCTAACTTGAACAAGTGTCACTGGTCAGGTACCGAACGAAGAGACCATTTATTACATTTTGGTCCGCTACACCGAACACAATGCACATGCAGCAAGTTATGAATGGAAGGCTATCTTGGAATACAAGAAAAACACATTCATGACCTTGGATATGGACAAAACTCTTAAAGAGAACGGTGTCATTGATGAGTCCACAGAGTTTGGGACTATGGGAATGGAGCTTGATTTCTTGATCCCTGTTATACACATCCATTACACAGACGACCTTACAGTGGCATAGTTTCTTCCCAAGGTCATCTAACTTATAATGAGGAAAAGTTTTGGCATATACCTAACAGCTCAATACAAAATGCCCTCTTGTGTGCAGATTCAAACTGAGAAAAAGATCAGAGGTCCATACTACTCAGCTCTCACTAGCATTTCATAATTCAAGCAATTTAACTGAGCTAAGCAGAATCAGTACCTTTGGCATGTGGTGATAATTACTCAACCCTATAAGCTGGACTCTTTGCTGGGCTACAGACTCTTAACCTTAAGGGTCAAAGGGTGTTGTTTTTTGAAAATGAGGATGACAAAGACCCATGTATAAGATTTTGATTGCAAATATTCATGAGAAACTTCATATCAAGGTATTGTTTAATGAAATTGTGTCCCAAAACTCAAAACTAACTTACTTCAAAAGGAGGTATATAATCATGTGTAAAAATGATGGCTAGATATACTAGATTTTGTATAGAATTATAAGTTGCATTTCTTCACATACTTGATTGTATTTGCACTCTGATTCACCTTATGTTAGTGAATCTTGTTATTAGATAAAGCTCATTCAACAAAGGTTATTTTTCTAAGAAATGACTAAAAGTGAAGTTATCAACAAATTTTCAATTTTCTTGTCTTCAAAGCCCTGTCAGAGCTTTCTTCATGTTTAAAAGTGGATTGAAAATTTCAAGAGAACTGGTTCAAGCTGGCTATGATGTGCAAGAAAAGAAGAAATCAAAGAGCTCAATAACTACATTCTCTAAGCCTCCTGTATAAACAATGCCTTCTTCTGAGACATGTGACTTGCACATTAAGATACTGTAATTCAGCCAAAAGGTGAAATGAACCTGCAAATCGTTTAAAAAAAGAAATGACAAAAAGAAAAGGTCTATTTCTGTATCAACATGAGATCTCCGTTTTCAGAAATGAATATCTTTCTCAAGTTCATTGAGCCTCTCGTGAGTTCTATGTTATAAATTGTTGTTCTAATGTGCTGTGCTTGAGTGATGGAACTTGCAAACCCAGCTCAATTCAGGAATTAACTAGAAAATTAAAACATTCTAGATCCATCTGAGGGGTCACTATGAGACTGTACAGCAGTGGAATACATTCGAGCAGTATTTTGAAGAGATTACAGCTTTGAATGAATCCATGACCATCCACCATTGTGAATCGACAGCATCATCGATACTTTTTGTCCAGCCACAAACAATCACTTCTGGAACCTGCATGCCATCCAGATATTCAGATTATCATGTTGTAATATATATCTAATTAATAGATACTGTTGAATAGAGTAGGTGAAGAACTAAGGGCCCTGCACATAAAGGTTACCAACCTGTAGGGAGGGGTTAACTCTTCTAGAGGAAGTAAGGTTAGAGAGACAAGGCAACATGTTTCACATCTCAAGGGTCGTATGGACTGGCGATGATCATGGTCGTGGTAGTAATTTACTTTCTTTAGTCCTATTTCCATGGAAAAGGCATAAAAAGAGCTAACCACCCCTTGCCCCATCAACCCCCTACTCCGCATGGTTAACCATCCTTGGGGTGGTTGTTCATGCTCATGTGGCATCACTAGAGAGCTTGAAGGCCAAGGTCAAGGGTGAAAGTTGAGTAGGCAACCCCTTTAAGAATAGTGTTTTGGGGGGTGGTACCTTTGGCGACATCTCAAGGTACCATCTTCTTCATATTCGGCCTTTGAAACAGACCAGCTCTGAAACTCAGGTCTTGCAGCCAGTAATGATGCACCCTTCCATGCAGCTACAAGTGGGCTGATCAGACAAAACAAGGAGATGAAAATCGCCATCAATAAGAGGTTGAAAATGTCCTGGCACAAAGGATTTCATAACTGCTGCATTTATTAATGATTATATTATCTATGACCACTAAACGTAATCCATAACTTCAACAACCCTGAATATTTTATATATTCAACATCTTCATGATTGACTATAACAGCTGTTTTACTCAGCAATTGCGGACAATGGTAAGCCATAATGAGCAAGCCGCCAATCTTGGCCCCAGGAGTGGTCAAGCCTTGGAAGAAAATGTTGGGGTATCAAAATCTATACACTGGGAAAAATTTCTGCCCCCAATATCTTAATCAAGAGGATACATATAAAAGAGGACTGGTACTATTTTGGAAGACTCATGTCCCCAGGGCCAAAGCGGGCTAACTGAGTAGTCGTGAGTGTGGATCTTGACCCCAAAAACTTCTTAGCCTTGATTATCAGGTAAGTGGGCTTAAAACGAACACTTTTACCTCTGCACCCACTTCTCCTAGGATACTAAAACAAGCATTTAGTATGAGATGATTAGCAAACCCAAATTGAGGCTGTAGCCATTTTCTTCCTAATTTTTGGAGCTCTTGCTCAATATCAAAATAAAGACCCTCTTTCTTCTCAAATGATCATATAGGTCCCCTCAAATTAGGTTGACTATTGAACTAGAATAGTTAGCAAATTTTGAGCACATAGTCCAATCTCTTTCAAACGAATGTCTTCTTGGTGTCCATTCTCAGATCCACAACTAACCACACAATGCTCAACTATAAGTATCCAATTAACTATAGGTAACTAAATTAGGCCTGCTTACCTTAGTGATAAGCAGCCTTTAGAACCCACTGAATTCTCACATCAGGTATTAAGAGTTCATAAAAATCAACCCCTTTGACAATATGCAAATAAAACTGTATATTAACTTGCTTATTTTAAAGTGAATAGGTGGCAGGCACTAGATGAAGCAAGAAGAGAGGGTGGCCATTTACCAGTCAACAAGCTCGACGTTGATATTGTATTCATCAGGTACAAGAGGGCGAAGCTCTTCTTCTCTGCAAATAAAATCCAGATTGATTTGAGAAACTAGAACTATTACTAAACTTGTGCATCATGATCTCAGTTGAAGTTATATATACATTATTTCACATAGTAAATACATCTACATGTTATCTAATGCGACCAATTGGTAGTGCAACATTCAATGTCACACTTCGACCAACATAAGGTTGTGATAAGAAAAAACTACAAAAGGCTTCCTTAATTCTTGACTTATGGGCCTCATGTTTGAATGATTAGTGCAATAACCAACCCACAACTGGGAAATCAGCATGACATGGAATTTTATGGACATGGTAGTAATGTGGTAATATAAAGGTAAGAGAGACTTACACGCGATCTCTAAAACCAGGTAAAAGTGTGTTACCACCAGTAAGCACCACACTGTACAAGTAGAAAAATCACCAATGATTACTAAAATCTGTTAGCAATAGCAGAAGAAAACCTGTTTAGTTTCAACAATATAACTCACCTTGCTATATAACTCTTCAGAAAAACAATTACACTTCCATCAAACTTTGCAGCCTATATGACATACTAAAAAGACAAAAAATCTGAGTATTCTTTAGAACAAAGAACATGAGAAATAATTAATGAATATTGTAATTTGTACCTGCCATAAAGAAGAGCATGGATGTTGGGTTCGCAAGCATTGATTGCTCGAACAATACACTCTGCCAATCCCGCCTCATTCATCCCTGTAATATCAAAGTATTAGTCCTCAAGTATTGGTTCTTGACAAGCTTGGGTCCAACCTAATATTCCCAAGGAGAATATTTAGAGGGGAATCTACCAGGATAACACCAGTTCAACTCCAATGTTGATGAAATATCAATTGATCAGATTGCTCCTTGAACCAAAATATCTGTTGCTATATAAACAGCCAAAGAGTTTTGTTCTCATAATGCAATATCTTGAGTCCTTTGTTCAGCAGAAGACTAGTGAGATATTCATCAGTTAACCCTTAAAGGTCCAAGAGGCCCATTATAGGCCTCAAGGTGTCATGCAGAGGGGTTTAGATTACTTCTTTGATTTACATAGCTATAAGTGTGAGAAGTGACCCTACCTAAAATTAGGCCCATTTCTCACATGCATTATTACAATCAGAGGATACATATGTGTACAATGAATTATAGCGAGAACTATAGCGAGATTTTAGCTCATATAAATGACATCGAATCAAATACATACCATATATATCTAATCACCATTGTCAATATGACTTTACTTTCACATCCTCCTTTTAATAAACTGTGCTTAATATGGAATCAATACCATAGACCAACATGAATAAAAACCATACCAAGGTCAGCAGGGTGGAATAGCATCTCCGGCACCAGAAATCTCTCATTTGTCAATGTAAGTTCTTGCTGTGATGTCAATGAATTCTCATGTTAGTCAAATAGTACAAATAACATCAGCCAACATACTCTGCATGTAGGATATCCCCAAAGACTAAGGGCCACTTTACACTAGAGCTTGAGGGCCTAAGGGACCAAGTAAGCTTGAATGAATGGGAAACCAACATAAAGTCCTACATAGGATGCAATGGATAATGTTTCATGGTCTACCACATTTTGTGTCAAGCCTCCCTCTAACACAAAACCAGGAGACCATGACACTTCAAAATCTTGGAACCCTTGGTTAACTATAACTTATTTTGTAGAAGGGTTCACATCAGTAGGATGGTGATAAAATAGCATTTGGTTGAGAGCATGACCGCATATTTTTTACATCACACTTGAAGGCCCAGGACTCAACATGTTTATTTCACTGACCTAGGATGATTGTCTAGGACTCATATGTTGGTGATGGTTTCCAATCCATTATCAAAATTTTCAAACTTGTCTAGTGGAAGAAAAATCAATGGTAAGGAACCACGAATGCACTATGTATATGATGTAATGTGGCATTAAAATTGATGTGGCATGTACATTAGACTGGCCTCTATGACTTGTTTTGTGGCAACAAATGTCCTAACTTAGTGATTATAAGATCTTTTACATGGAGAGAGGGATTATTGTACACAAGCGTGCCTCTCATCCATCCAACATAAAGCATTTACACCCTATAGGTTTGTTGTCAATTTTTCCCAAATTTCAATGTCAATTTTTCCATGGTACATAATTTGGATGAGTTTCAAGGGCCTCACAATTTCATGGTCATGGCCCTTGGCCTTAGTGTAAAGTGGCCCTTAAGTAAGCTCAGCTGCTTTGCCAATACTCCACTTCAGCACAGCTCAGAGTTCATTCTTCTTAACTAGGTTGTCAAAAAAATGATAGGAGGTAAGAACTTGACTCCAACATTTTCAAAGGACTCCACACACGAATATCATACAAGTGGGCTGTGCTTAAAAAACATTGCCCGTTTAACAGAAAATGCAAAGATTAAATCACCGGCTCATCTTGTTTATTTGCAGGTGGCTGCCTTGGCTTTCGTCGACCTCCACCTTCATCGTCATGATCCTCATCATTTGAGTCATCATCATCACTACCATTACCAGCCTGGCACATCCCGATCAATTAGAATTTATCAGTTGATGATCTGAGGTAACACACTCAAATACTTCATTCCATGTCACAACCAGCTTATCATTAATTTCACTGATTCTTGCAACTCTAATGCTGCAGATGGGAAGCAAAATATGTAGACGAATCAACATTTCAACAATGCCATTTTTTCAATATGGGTCCAAATGTTCCAATTTTCTTTGCAGTTACAACCGTTTAGAACAAGTCCTTTATCTGCCAAGTTATCACAAAGCTAGATGTGGAAGCTAATGAATAAGTTAATCTTACACCACATAACTTTAAACAATATTGTTGCTTTTCACAGGTTAAATTTTATAATTACTTGAATCAGGTAAAATGCCAACTTCAACTTTGGTCTGAATTCTGGGGAGATGAAAGTATATTACTCAACCATAAACCAGAATTATCTGAGGTACATGAAGTTGGAAGGTTTTCAGAACTGTGAATTCCTCAGTGATGCCTACACAGTAATTATATTTCTAAGAACTGTATAAATCATCAACATCAGCTGTTTGCATAAACAAAACATTATTAAAAAAATATTTAAAGGAAAAAAAAAACACTATCACCCTAAGTACATTTTCAGTATCAAAGTAGCTACAATGCCAGTTTCAACAAACGTCACCACAAAGGCACTCGCAAACAAGAATGAAATGGGGTATATAAGCAGTCCTAAATATAAAATGCCCACAACCTCCAGAATTTCGTTTTTTGCTCTCATTGTAATAGAGAAACTCAGGAGAATACAAAACCCTTACCTTGTCAGGCTTTACAGGCTCAGGCTCCTTAACAAATCCTCGCTTATGTTTGATGCCATCAGGCAACACATACTGACGCTGCAGAGCATTTTTTTTACCTTTAACCCTGTAGAGCAGGAAGTCCACAAGTAAATTACTCCCAAATGCTGTGTAAATCCTAAAGGCATTTGTGAAAACAACAAAATCAAGCACAACAAATCAAGTCCTACATTATATTGATTGCTCTGCAACTCATGACAAATTGATGACCATGTTAAGAATCATAACATAATTTAAGTAGCCTATTTAGGTTCCAGTGCAAAATGGAATAATTCTTAGGTAATCCGGATGTCCTCAGAATGATTCAATTTGGGACTCAACTCTTTCAATTAAATCTTGGTAGATGGAAGAAGGCTTTGTGTCTGAAGATTTAAGGCAACAATGAGGTCTTGACTGATGAGAGCTTGCCACTTAACTATGCTCAGCATTCATGCATGTACACAAGGACTTCTAGCTCAACATGACTTTTGGTTGGGAGTAGGTTGTTTTGCATACAAGACCTTCCATGTTTGGTAACTTTTGATGCATGCTTGGAGGAAGTGTGGAGGTTTGAACAAAGAACACTTCATATTGGTCCATCTAGGGTCAAACTCACTTTGGCATGCCAAAAGTTGTTAAATTGAGTTGTTAAATTGAGTTTGGCTCTCGATGAACCAAAATAGGTTGCTCTACATTCAAACTCAAACACTACCTCCAAGCAATCACCACAAGTGGAAAGAAATTATTGATTTTGAATGCAAAGCAACCAATGGAAAATCTAGGGGACCAACTCCAGATGAAAAGTCCCATTGCGTTAAAAGGATAACTCTAATGTTTATGTTGATTGCCCTGCAACTCATGACACATTGTTCACCATGCTAAGACAAGGAAGAAGAGGTGAACCAAAGCACATAGAAACACCGCAACATATTGCAGGGTATGTGATGAAGAAACAGACCGAGCCATATTGAGGTCACGATCGATGCCCGTCGAGACAAAACATAGTTTTTCCTTCACATCCTCCATGATGTAAGTCTCATCCATGACATTCCACGCCCGATACGACACCAACTCCTTCAAGTAATTAGTGAGCGCTTTACCCCCAAGATTGATGCGCTTCGCTGAGGTCGTCACCAATTTGTTTTGGTATACAGGTGCTGCGTGTGTGAATGAAAATCCTGAATCTACAACCAAGCTGGTTTTGCCCCTCGCAAGGAGGCTAGTGGGAAATTTATACGCCTGATAAGCGTGTGTAAAAGCTGGCGAGTTCCCCACACACAGCGATTGGAACCCAAAATCCTCAAAGACGAGCTCATCTGTGGATTTCTGTATTGATGACAAGTTGAAGAGAGGCTCAACTAGCATCAATCCACAGTCTGTGGGATTGACCTGCTCACACTCCATCAAAACACAATCCAATGAGAATACTTGAAGCATTGCTCACTTATTCAGGTGCACAAATCTCGTCAGAACAAAACATGACACTAGGTTGCTTAGATTCCACATCAACCGAAGGCTGTGAAGAGACATCATCATCATCATTGTTGTTGTTGTTGTTGTTGCAGAGACCTGAACATTCAAGCCCTACGGCCAATAAATGGCCCTACATTACATTCATCATTTCTGCAGAAAGCTAAACCTTGACAAGAGCCTTGAAAATCAACTCCATCAAACACAAATCAATGAGAACACAAGCATTGCTCACTTATTCCGGCATAAAAATCTCACAAGATCATAAACACAAATCATAAACCCAGTTGCTCAGGTTCTACATTAACAAAAACATCAAACCAGAGCTGTGGAGAGACATAAAGTTTTATTTGTTGTTATTATTGGAGATACCTAAGCATCCAAGCCCTACAACCAACATATAGCCCTACACTCCATTCATTACTTCTGCAGAAAGCCAAACCTTGAGAAGAGTCTTGAATATCCACTCCATCAAACATAGTTCAACCAAAACACAAGCATTGCTCAATTATTCAGGTACAAAATTTTCTTCACAGCAAAACATCGACCCAGGGTCGTGAAGAAGAGACATCACCATTATTTCGTTGTTGTTGTTGTTATTGCAGATACCTAAACATCCAAGCCCCACATTACATTCATTATGATTTCTACAGATTGGAAGGTAAAAACCTTGAGAAGAGTCTTGAAAATGCGGTCCCAGATTTCGCGTTCGGTTTCGGGGCTGATCAAGTAACCCCTGTCCATGGGCCTCTTGATCGCGATGCTCTGGATGTCATCACATTCCTGAAGCTGGTCCGCCACCATCCATTTCTTGGCCACCCTGGGCCTCGCCAGGCAGTTAGGCACAATGGCTGTGGGTTCCACTTGCCCTGCCATGCCCGCCTTGCAAAACCCTGCCCCATTATCCAGCACCACCACCGACGAAATCATTCCCCCTCCTCCCCCTCTCGTCATTGTTGCTGCGATTCCCTATACTCTCTCGATTCCTCACACTCTGCTACACATACTTCACTCACTCCCTGTTCCTCACATCATTTTTCCCTTCCTTCTCCAAATCCCCCTGCTACCTTAATTCAACCCACGCCTGATTAACCTTTTAAGCAGATTTAACCATCTAGAAGCCGTCTACCTTAGGGTTCAGGGTTTAAGGGCCATTGTACAAGAGGAGCGCTAACTTAGAATTTAGGTCCTCCCCCCCTCGTCATTGTTGCTGCAATTCCCTACTCTCGGCCATCTCTGTTCCTTACATAATTCTTCCCTTCTCCATGCCACCTTAAACCCACAGCTGATGATTTCAACATACCCTTCCTCTTCCTCTTCCCCCTCTCCCTTTTCTTCACATGTAGAACAGAGAAATCATCTTTATCATCCGAAACACATCGAGCAGGCAGCTGTCAGCTCACTCAGCAATGTAAACAACAAATTCACATACTCTCTGATACGGTGATGGCTGCGACAACAGTGTATGGAATTTCACAATCGGGGCAAATGAAAAATTAGGCGTCGAGAGAATTGCCATAACCTCCACCACAATTTTATGTTAACTTAAACGAAGGCATGATCTCGAACGCTCGCAGGAGTGGAATTGATGATGCTTGTGTTGATTGCTTGATTAAGTTACGAACACTTTTCATCGCGCAATACACCGGCCCACCTTCCTTGTTACGTGGGGAATTGCCTGCTTTGGGTCCAGAGCATTGCAGAGCTTTCCAACAATGGAATGCACAATCCACCTCCTTGAGCCGGTTATCGGTCATAACTGGTCTTTTCATGGATGTAAATTGCAGGTTATGGATGAAATGTTGTCTGTGTGGATAGAAAACGAAAGCCTACGTAGCTGTTGGAAGTGCCCTCCACTTGGATGAGCATCCGGTTGATGGAATAGATAACCTAACCGACAAAAAGACTCCAAGAGTGGAGGAAGGAGCCATGATAGTGGCAAGTCATCCACTTCCTCGAGTTGGTAATCAATTGTAATTGGTTTCTGGAGTCATGTTGTTGATGTGGCAACATTTGAGTAGTCTGTCTAGATAGAGATTTTGAACCATATTAATTCAATCCTCTTCGTAACTTAATGAATCGGTCATTGTGGGAGCAATAAGATTCCGAAAATCAACTACATCCAATCATTTGTGTTTGGAAATTGGTTACCGGCCCCACATTACAATTGGCCATTGGCCCATAAACACCAAACACCTAATACGTAACTGAGTAGCTCATATGCATAATCTGAGATTTGTGGATGATATTGTATTTTCATGGATGAAATAGTGTAACAAGATCTAAATACCCTTTTGCTCTTAGATGAATGACCGGTTATGGAATTCAATGAGAGTTTCATGACATTCATCTACACATTATTGTAATGGGTGTCTAACGTAGGGGAATGCTCCTCAAGGCATGCATTATGGAATTTATGGTAGTGCCACCACATGTGCGATTGTCTTAACGTCTTATTGGCTAGAACTTCACAAGGAGACTAAACAATGTTATGCAACTATGTTACTGAGAGAACCTAGAAATGATGTCTATGGTTTGAATACACACCCACTTCAATTTCATATTGACACTTGTATTTATTTGGGTGTCCATACATCTCACTCCTCATAATATTACTTAGGAGGCCTAAGCTGTTCCATGGGACCTTCGGAAGATTGATCCAAATTTAGTCTGAAAGAGTTGAAGATGCTAGCATCTGACTTCATTGTGCCCAAAACTTCCAAGGGCCCCATGGAACAACTCAGGCCTCCTAAATAATGTTATGCTACAAAACACATTACATGTCCAATAAAGATGAGTAACTACTTACCTTACCTTACCTTACCTTACCTACCCCACACTACCCTACCACTTCCTTGAATCTTAATAAATAATAACAACGCCGCCTGTAAGTTAATAATAACAAATAATGGCCACGTAATATCCGGGAAAGCAAGGCCACCAACAACAACACAACAACCGAACCGAAGTCATCAAACGAAAAGGACTCCTTTTCACTACACCCATCGCGCACTCGATCTCTACCGTCCAATGGACTCCCACCCTCGGGTCTCCACCGTCAGATGGCCCCCGCCCCTGTTCAGTGCAGCCTCGCTGGAGGCTCGGCTCCTGCGTGTCAGTCAGTCAGCCTGCAAAGTAACGACGAAGCAGAAGCAAAAGCAAACCAAAGCGAAGCGAAGCATAATCGAATCTCCATCGCCCTGGGAGTTACTCAACAGATCCATGGAGAAGGAGTAGGTCAATTGTACCCTAGGCTGCGATTCCTCCATCATGTCAACTCTCTCCACGCAAATACAGCTTTTCAGCAAGCCCTGAAGTGGAATTTTCCTAAACAATTGCACAAACGGGGGTGAAGATGGCTATTTGGCGGAGAGCTTTGTGAATCGGAGGAGGGAGGGAAGAAAGAGGGGGAGGAATTGCAATTTGTGGAATTTGAGACGTTAAGGATGCGGTGACGGTGGTGGTCGGGGAGTGTTTTTGTGTATGTGTTTGTGAAATTAGGGTAAAGGTTGCGAGGAGGAAATGGAGGTGTGATGAGGTAGAGGAGGAGGCGAGGGTTTGGACAGTCTAGGGTGGGGTAAGTAGGGCAAAATATTTGATCCAAGGGTTTGCTGGTGCAATCAATCGACTCTGGTTCTTCGAGTATCGCATTAAGTTTGCAGGTACTAATTGCGGATGTAGTGTTAGCGTGTGTGTATGTGTGTGGATGTGTTTTGGTTATGGCATTCTCTCTGGTTAAATACACTGTGGTGGTCAGCCTGCTCCTCATTGCCCCGTTCTCTTGTGTGTGAGCTTTGGGATTTCGACACAGCACATTTTGGCAGCAATATAATGTATAGAGTCTTGTTTATTGTTGTCTTTCTTGGTGATCGGCTGTCGTATTCCGATGGATCACTGATCTTAATGGTGAAGTCTCTGGTTATGGAAGAGGTCATGCCGTGGAGTCGAGTACCAAACTTTGCAGGTACTAATTGCGGATGTATGTAGTGTGTGTGTTTTGGTTATGGCCTTCTCTCTGTTTTTTTTGCACTGTGGTGGTCAGCCTGCTCCCCGTTGCCCCGTTCTCTTGTGTGTGAGCTTGGGATTTCGATACAGCACATATTGGTAGCAACATAATGTACAGAGTCTTGTTTATCCTTGTACTCCGATGGATCACTGATCTGTATAGTGAAGTCACTGGTCATGGAAGAGGTTATGCCATGGACTTGAGCTACCAAGCTTGCGGGCTCGTAAGGTGGACCATGTCTCTTTGGTCAGCGGCTTAAGGATTCATAGCTGTGGCTGTGGCTGTGGCTGCTAGCAAATCATCTGGTCCTTCGAGTGATGATTATGTTCTCTGGCACATGTGCACGGAATGTTTGCTCCAGCATTTTTTTGCAAATGTGAGAGATTTGTGGGATGTCAGTCTATGACCAGAATCAGGGTTTGGATATGCAGGCTGGGGTGATGGGAGCTTTCATTTTTGTCGGTTTCAATAGTTTGTGATTTGACAGTGGCGAGTTCGGGTTAAGAGTTTGCATATTGAAGATTATGTCAGACTCATGGTGCCAACATGTGCCGGTCATTTTCTGTTTTCCATGTACTTGGATCAGATATTTATAGCTGGGGCGTGGACTCACACTCACTGTGATCAGCTCATTGACGGTTGCTCATGGAAGTGACTCACTAGTTTAAGTTTTCCGTTGAAGAGGTCAACTTTTGTCATTGTGGTGTGGTTGTTTATGTGGACTCGTTTTTGTGGCATTTGATTTTTCCTTCAGAACTCTGGATTTAACTTTGCTGGACATTCATCTGGGCTGTTAGAAATGTATCGGTTGAGAGCTGTCTATGTCTCTATTGTTGTGGAGGTTCATTGTTAGACTCTTGAATTGCCTATAATATTACTATATTCATCTGGAATTTCCTTGAAATTTCATTGACATCCTTTAGTTTGAACACATTTGCATTTTTAGTGGACTCATATATTCTATGTATCAGATCAGGCAAGATGGCGGAAGAGAAGTATAATATGAAGAATTCTGCAGTCAAGCGTATCCTACAGGAGGTCAAGGAGATGCAAAGCAGTCCCAGCCCGGAATACATGAGCCTTCCGCTTGAGGTTTTGATGATTCTACCTTCCTGTTATACATCTTTTTAGGGTCTGAATCTCCCGAAAGAAGAGTCCTTGATAATTGTGATAGACGCCAACAAACGGTCTCGCTTTGAGGCTGATGTTACCACCTTGATAGTGGAGGTTTTTATTTTGGGTAAGCTAGGACTTTGTTTGAATAGCTGTTTCTAAGGACGATGACACAAGATTGGGTTGCTCTGAAAGTGGAAACAGTAAACAAGTGGAAAGCAACCTCAACTTGCTGCAGGTAGACTGATAGTTTGTATCTGCATGACAGGATAATATCTTTGAGTGGCATTTTGCAATACGAGGACCATCAGATTCTGAATTTGAGGGTGGCATCTATCATGGTCGCATTCAGTTGCCTCCAGAGTATCCCTTCAAGCCTCCTGCCTTCATGCTTCTCACGGTATGATTTTGGTCCAGTATGATTGAGCTCTGGCAGTTTGAAGCATTTTAGGGTTTATGGTTATACTGTAAGAATTATGCTGACAGTGGTATGCATTTTTGGCAGCCAAATGGCCGCTTTGAGACGCAAACTAAAATTTGTCTGAGCATTTCCCAACATCATCCAGAGCATTGGCAACCCTCCTGGAGTGGTCAGTTTCAGTACTCTTTGTACTTTTTTGGGTTGTTTTTTTGTCATTGTCATACCCTAGTGTACTATCTCAGCATGGAGACTCTTTTGAAAGGATCAGTAGCAATATATCTAATTGAGCATTGAGTTGTAAAATTCTTTGATCTATTTAACATATGCCTATTGTATCTTTGGGGTTGTATTGCTGCGTACATTTTATTGCATTTGCAGTTTCATAAGAGATGTAGGTCGAAGTCCTTTGGAATCCATAGTATGTACCAGGCATCTGCTTATAGTCAAAATTCATTCTGGGGACAGTCTCAAGTTGCAGGCATGGAATAGACATGTTAAACCTCAAAAGTATTTTCTGCAAGAGTATTTTATTTTCTTCTTCCTGTATGCCCTGACTTGTGTGTCATGGATATTGAACAGTTCGAACTGCCCTGGTTGCATTGATAGCATTCATGCCAACAAAGCCAGATGGGGCTTTAGGGTCCTTGGATTACACCAAGGAGGAACGTCGAGCATTGGCTATCAAGTCACGATTGTCTGCCCCAAAATTTGGAAATGCAGAACGGCAAGCTTTGATTGATGAGGTATTTCTACTATTTCATCCTGCGGTACCTATATTCAACTGCTTCACAACCTAAAGTTGATACAGTGGTCGTGTCATCTGGTTTGAATCTTTATGTTCTGTTACCTTGTTTCTAAGAGACCTCTATCAATCACATATCATGCATCCAACATTGTGCAAACACCACATGAATGCCAAATGTTCACTCTGGGCCTGGGGCTTCCAGATTCACGAACACATGATGGAAAAACTGCCACCGGTTCCCGATTTGCCACTCACAAATGGGACAGGAGATGCTGGCGAGACTGAGGAACTTGGTGAGGATGCCGAGGAAGCCGAGGAGGAGGATGATGATGAGGCGGAGGAGATCCCCATGGGGGAGGAGGTTGCAAGAGACGCAGTAGTTGAGAATGTGCATGAAGTGCATGTAAATGCAAATGCAGGTCCAATTGCAGTAAGTTTTAGTGCAGGTTTTCGATTAGCGACTCGAGCTCCTCCTCCTGCTGCAGCTGCCGGTGGTGACACTGGGGGTGTTACGGTGCAAGCTCAGCAGCAAGCCCAAGCAGCAGATGTTGTGCCTGTACAACAAGCAGTTGTTGGATCTGGTGGAGGTCAGGTCAGGCCACGAGCGCAACAGCCTCCTAGTGACATGGGATTGACAATATTAGCCATTGCCCTGACAATAGCAATTCTTGCACTCTTCATCAAGAAGTTGATGAAGTCATCTGGGGTTCCAGATCATTCTCCTCTTCCTCAGCATTAAATTCTTTCTTAGTGTCTATATTTTAGGTGACCCTTCTTTTGGGCATTGTACACTTACACTTATAATTCAGAATGGCCTTTTCTCCTTAGAAGGGGATTTTCCCTCGTGCGCATCGGTGGTGGTGAGGTTCTTAAAGTTGTTCAGCTCTTAAATTGTTGACAAGGAATTTGTTGTTGACGATTTGGGAAGACTCACCCTCACCGCAATATATAGTGGTAGGGCTCTCATGAAAATATCAGCAGCTGTCCCAGATGAGACTCAGCCATAGGATGGGTTTCTAGTGTAAAAGAAAAGGTTTACATCTAGTTTATAGAAGTCTTGTGACAGTTGGTAGTGAGCTACATTTATTGCTTTAGGTTAAGCCTGCAGTGTATTTTGCATCCCTAGAAGGTGCCACATTCAGGTACAGCATTCAGGTATCTGAATGATTCTATCGGTCTTTCTTTGCAATCCTTCTTTCATTATGGAGCATGCTATTTTGGTTCTATGACGGTATGACCATGTATGGAATCCTTTGGTAAAGTACTGTTATGTGGCTGGTTGTATCTGGAGAGATTGTCAACCAGCAGACTTGATTTGGTGGATGCCCTAAAACCTTACCTTAGTTAATCATATCACCAATGTTGAATAACAAACTCACTCCAGATGTATTACCTCATGTTTTGGCCAGTTGTTACTAACTACTTTGATGAAATTGAAGAGCATTGCATTTGCACCTGATGACACAAGGCCAGCATTGAAGCCTGCTGATGTGAGTGTTTGTGCCAGAGCATTGGTAGATCTTGTGACATTGCCTAATTCGGTCACTTACCTTTATTGAACACCTATAGTCGAGTGATATGCAGTTTGGTGTGGCTCCAAGTATGGATGCCAAAGACATGTGCTCAAATTAGATTGGTCTGTGCTCAAAATATGATAACCATTTCAAACTCAATAGCCAACATAATTGGGGGATTATCCACTTTGGTAATGGATAAAACATTCATATGAACTCCAAAATCATGAGGAAAGTGGCTATGACTTTGGTTTGGATTTGCTAACCATCTTGTACTAATCGTGCATTTCATATCCTATGAGAAGTGGGCACTGAAAAACCACTTCTAAAACTGAAAAACCACTTCTAAACTGGCACTTGAAGTGGGCTACCTTATTGAGTGGCACTGAAAAACCATTTCTAAAATTTGCATGGGAAGGATTTTTATTTGTATCATACCATCAAATCATTTGCATTGGCCATGGTGATATGTCACTGTGATGGAATCCAACTGTGGCAATAGCCATGGCAGAAATGCTTGCAATGGTTTCAAGAGTATGCCAGGACTTCAAATTCGAACTTTATGAAGCTGAGAATACAAACTTGGTTGGGAGAAAATAAAACAAATAAAAGAAAAAAAAAATTGGTGGTTTTTTGGGCCCGATGTGAATGGGTGATCATTGTCTCCTACCTTGATAATGTTTTACCAAGCTCCAATGTGGGTACTTCTTCCTTTTCTTGCCAAAGGTGTAAACCATGTGTTTGTCACCAAGTTTGGTAACTTGCCCTTGTGTGGGTGGTGGTGTTAGGATGGTGTTAGGGTTACATGTTGTCAAGTTTCCTTTTGTTTAGTACTGGGTACATGAGGTATTTTATGGCTATTTTGTGAATTTGTTTCATTAAGCGTTTGCTTTTGGTTTCGGTATTTGTATTTGTTCTAGCACAGTTTAGGATTATTTATGAATTGCCCTCTGACTCATGTTGTGATGGTTATGACGGGGTTCACTTTCCAACCTAGATTTCTAAGTGTATCTATAAGTGGGTTGTATTTCGTGCGTTTCTTATTGTTGTGGTGTGTGGGAATTTGTCATGGTAGTAAGTAAATTCTATGAATTGTAGTGTGTTGTTACTTGTTTAGGATTATTGAGGGTTGACTTTTGTTGGTTGTGCCAAGTATGCATAATAGATTTGGTCTTAGTTTGGCGTGGCATGTGTGGGTTTGTTACATGAGCAAGTTAATAGCTAGTCTAGTATTGTACTGTCTTACGCTCTACCTTTGTGTTGTCCAACATTTGTGAGTGTAAATAATCTGGTGTGTTTATTTGATTGGAGTGTGCAGGTGATTTGGTGTGTGGGCTTTATTGTGTCTTGCTATCCATAGTCCTTTAAGGTATTGGTTGGTACATTATGATAGGAGGTGAGGCCATGTGAAAATTTCATTGTGTGGGCATAGCATGCATTTAAGTTTGGGTAGGTTTGGTGGCCAAAATATGTGTTTTTAATGATTACCCATATATTGTGCATATTGAAATTTGAGTGTTTGTGTTATTTGCGCAGTAGAGATGCCGTGTGCATTCCAAAGGTGATTTGAGAGTTTATGATCAACATGTTCGTTGGGGACCCACTTATCAACATCTGGGAACTTAGCTTTAGTGTTATTGAGCTCAAGACTTTTGTGTTTTTTGATTATGCATGAGTGTAGGTTACAAATCTCTCCATTGTGCATGCTAGTTGGGATTCCTATGAGGGGGGTGATGGTGGGTAGGTTTAATGTAGTGCTGTCATTTGCTAATTGGTTAGCAACTTCATTGCCTATGATGCCAGTATGTGCTGAGTCTTTTTGCTTTGTAATGTTGTGGGTACTCCACATAATTTGTTGTACTATGGATGCTATGAGGAGCTTATTGGGGTGGTGATGTTGGGATGATGGGTGCCTAATGTGGTTATTTATTAGGTATATGCTAATGAGGTTGTCTATAAGGATGATCGTATCTTGTTCGTAGGTTCTAGAGGGTGAGACGGCTATTAGGACTATGTTTAGTTCCGCTCTAAGTATGTTTTGTCATATGGGAAGTTTTTCTGTGATTTTACAAGGTCATTGAATGGGCCGTACAATCATGAGCTAGCTACATTGCCGATGCCTTGGTTGTGTGGTGGGATAAAAATATCTGTTTGTATATATGTAGTTTTGTGGGTTGTATTTTAGTGGGTTTGGGTTAGATCAAGAAGTTGGTAATTGAGGGGGGGGGGGAGTTTCTTTGGTTGTGGACACATAGGATGGATGAATGGAGGTTTTGTGGTTGCTGAGGTAGCTAGGCTATTTTGATGTTGGGTTGTATTGCATGGTGTTAGAGGGTATGGTTAGGATTGTGTGGTTATTTGGGGAAAGTAAAGTTTTGTGCATTGTCTTCTTTGTTGTGGACTATGAGTTTGGTGATTGTATTTTCGTTCTCTTGGGTTATTAGTCTAGCCTAGTGTATGGCTTCTATGGTTGTGATGAAGTTTGTTGGGTGCGATATGCCTACTCCTTCGCATTTCGATGATTTGGCCAGCTCGAGCAATCCAAAATAGATATCGTGGTTGTGTGGTGAATTATATTTGTTGAGATTTAAGGGGATGTGAGTGGGGATGAAAAGTATGAGTGTGTGATTTTGAATGTGCCTAAGAGTACGTTAATTACAGTTGGGTGTAGTGTGTGGTGGTTGTTAATGGGGTTTGGATGTTTTGGTTTTCATTTTGGTTGTATGGTTATGTATCTTTGGGTGAGCCAAAGTACTTCCGTCTCAAAATCTTGTGATGGTGGTTGTAAGAAGCCATATGGTGTGACTTATTTGGGTAAATCTTTCCCATAACCATTTTATTCTTGTGAGGGGTAAAGTGGTTATGTATGCTCTGGTGTGATTGAACATGTGTGAATCATGTCCTATGATCTGTATAGTGGGTTTGCCACCGAGAATGTCTTTGTCGGGGTTGCATTCTTTGGTGGAAGTGTTAGATTGGGGGTGTCGATTCTTGGAGCACTTGATTTGGATATGGTTGTGGGTGTGCGGCGTATCTGGTTGAGTCATGATGCTTCCTAACGAATCATTTTCTATTATGTTTACATTTAGTGTTGGTCACACTATGGGAGCAAGTACAGTTAAAACAAATAATTTAGGGTGAAGCCATAGTACCTAGTTAAGAGAATTAGCTAATTTATGAGTTAGTGGGAATTAGCTAACTAAAATTCTAGCTAACTAAAATCATGGCCACACCACCTAGTTAGGAGAATTAGCAAAGGTTCCAGCATCACCACCTACTTAAGAGAATTAGCTAACTTACAAGTTAGTGAGGATTAGCTAACCAAAATTCTAGCTAACTAAAATCATGGCCACACCATCTACCTAGTAGAATTAGCTAACAATGCAAGTTAGTGAAATCAACTACCATAGAGGGCTCTCTAATCCAACACAAAATCATTATTTTCCCCTCAAGATTTGCCACATGTCATGACCCACTTGTATCCCACATGGAAACTACATTTTGGCAGAAGAAATAGGGAGCCCTCTATGGTGTTTCATATGTGAGCTAATTGATTGCACAGTTGCACATCCCAATTACCACTAGCCAAAGGTTGACCAATTTAAGAGAGGAGCTAAGGTGGACCGACCAAAGCTTTGCTCAACTTACCCAAGTTTTGAACATGACACTATTAATTATAATACATTATAAATATGCGGCCCACACCATAATTATTAATTATACATTATGTTTCTTTTGATTAAAATATATTTAAAATAATATAATTATAAATCTATATTTCAACATTGAAAATGATATTTGAACACTATTTCATCAATTAAACAATATTCTATAATATTTAAAGTGTATGCTAATGTAAGGACGATGAAAGAAACAATATGGTCCACCTCATAGCAAAATGGAGAAGAGATGGGAAAAATGACAAGCGGGCATTCAAGACAAAACTTGGGCTACTCATTTGTAAAATTTAGTTAGCAATAGGGGTATGGATGTGTTAAGAATCTAAGATTTCTTCACACAAGCAAGGTCGCAAAAGCTAGCTAACTTCTATTTTGATAACTTTTAGTTAAACCTTAATTTTAACTAGGTGGTGCGGCCATGAGATAGATTAGCTCTCACATAGGTTAGCTACCTCATATGTTAACTATATTCGTTAATTTGAGACTTTCTCTTGTCTCAAATTAATATATGGACCACAACAACATGGTCTAATGTTTGGGTCGTCCTACCCAAACCATCTTGATATGAGTTCTTAATTGGGTTCTTGATATGAACACCCACTTCAAAGTATTTGCATCTTACAACATTCTCCAATATCTGTGTGATTTTATCCATGTTCTTATATTCATAACTGTCTCAAAATGCCAAAAAAGTCCCAAATTAACGAATATAGTGATTAATTCTCCTAACTTGGCAATGCGGGCATAACATAACTAATCTGAGTGGTTAGTTACTCAAACTGAGGCCTTTATTGGGATGTGCAACTGGACCCTAACAATGTGAGTTAGTGAAATCAACATTAGTAGAGGTGCCTATTCTTGATCATGACCCCATCGACAGTGTATAAGGCACTGGAATTTCAATAAGGCTAGATTGAATTTTGATTAGGTTGGAACCAATAAAGCCATGACATATGTTATGGTTTTGAGTGCTAAAGTGAGGAGGAATGAGCGATTAAAATGAGTAGTTATGGCAAACTCTAGACATGGGTCGTATGTTCAGGCCAACTTTTGGCTTGAAAAATTCATTATACTTTCAATTTGAGGAATAAAATTACCAAGAAATTTGTAGTCCTCTTGGGTTTCTATATTCCTACATGGGAAAAATGAGAACCACCTTATACTTCTCCAAATCTAGCGCGGAATCTCTTAAGTGATTAGTTATGGGCACCTCTACTCTAACTCATATGTGATTTAACCGATCACATGTCCACACATCCTGGTTACCACCAACCAAAGGTTGACCAATTTAAGAGAAAAGTTAAGATTGATAGACAAAAGTTTTGCTCAACTTCCCCAAGTTTTGAACATGACACTACTCATGATACATCATCATTTAGTAACACACACCATTTGTGTTTCATTATGAATAAAATAAAAGAAATGATCATAATTACAATTAAATAATATTAATGATCTAAATGTGTACTTAGAAAATATTTTAATAACATTTTATCTCTAAAATAGTAGTTTATCACTAAAACAACGTTTTATCACTAAAATAATATGTTATCACTAAAATGTTTTATTGCTAAAAGAATATTTTATTACTAAAATGTTAATCAATAGAATAATATTTTATAAATAAATAAAAATATCTTATTTAAAAGCATATGCTAATATAGGATAATGTAAGAAATAATGTGGTCCACCTCGTAGCAGAACGGAGAAGAGATGAGGAAAATGAAAGGCGGGCAACCAAGAAAAAAAACTTGGACTACTCATTTGTAAAAGTTAGTTATCATTAAGGGTATGGATGAGTTATGATTTCTTCACAAAAGAATAGTTCCAAGAGTTAGCTAACTTCTAGTTTGGTATTTTTATTTAACCTTAATTTTAACTAGGTGGTGGAACCGTGAGATAGATTAGCTCTCATATAGGTTAGTTGCCTCATATGCTACACTCAGGGTTGTCTATCCCGACGTCATGACGGTGTCGTGCCGTCATGACGTGTTGTGTCGTGACGGACCCCTCCGTCACGACACAATAGGGTCCATGTAGGGTCAACCTAGGGGGAAGCTAGTAGGGTGGGTAAAATACTTACCTTCTTGCCAAGGTGGCGTCCTATGTGGCAAAAAAGGCCGACGTGGACGTGGATATGCCTAGCGCCAGGTAAACCATTTTACCATTATGTTTATCATTCTGTTAAAATCAAAGTAGTAAAATCTGAGTAAGGAGGGTGTGGGGCGGACGGGGGACGAGGGTGGGGCGGACGGGGGCGGACGGTAGAGAACCGGGGCCGCACGACGGGGAACGGGGGCCGGACGCTGGGAACAAAGGGGCGGACGGGGTGGGCGGACGAGGGCTAGTAATTTTTTCCCCACTTTACCTCTACTTTGCTGACATGTCATCATACGTGGACATCTTACATCCTACGTGTCCGAAATGGGGTAATGTAATTACACACATAATTCGGTAAAATTCAAGTCCGTCATGATAAAGACAACATCCGGCATAATGTCGTGACGGATACGTGTCGTGACGGCACGACATTATGCCGAGATTAGCCTCCGTCACGACACAATAGACAACCCTGGCTACACTAAATATGATATTTAGTGTCAATATGGTAACTTTCCGCATGACACTTCTTATGAACAAGTTAACAAAATATTGTCATGGATGATGGATGAGTTCATCCATTGGCCAAAACCCTACCTTCTCTTGTCACCAACTTGTGATGAAATATGGTCATGGATGATTGAAATTTGGATGAAAAATCACTTGGTAAGTGACAGTAATTGCAACTCTATAAACCTATTATCCCCCAAAAAATTTACAAGGAATGACAAAGAATGGTGGGTTAACAAGTGGTGTTGGTGACACTATACCGCGGTTTACAATCATTATTGAGCAAGACAATTAGAATTGGTGACACTAAATATCATATTTAGTGTAGCTTATTCTCTTAACCGGACAATGTAGCCACAATACAACTAATTAGAGTGGTTACTAACTCTAACCGGAGCCTTAACCGAGATGTGCGGTTGGACCCTTAGGGATCATCGGGAAGTAACTTATCAAGTAAATAAGCTTGATAAGCATGGTGGGTGGTTGCCCCGTTGTGACCTAATGGGATAAGTAACCAATATTATCCAATTCTATAAAAACATTGGCTTCGCCCAGACAAACATGAAAGTTGCAGTAAAATGGTCCGAGATGACCCTAAACTACTGGATGATGGTGGAGAGATACCCAAATCTCAAGGAAGAGGTTGGCGGTTCGATTCCTGGCTATGAAATCTCCTCTCTACTTGACAGAAACTTGCCAAGTGGTCAACTACCTCCTGTGCTTTGGCATTGGCCTATCGGCCTTCTGTTTCAAAAACAAAAAACAAAAAAAAAGATGCAGTAAAAAGGTGAAACATCGTAAGAGGCAAAGCTTGTTGTAGTGGTGCCTCACAATCACAAAACAGTCTCTTGTGAATCTGCAAGAAATTGCCTATTAACTTAATATGAAATCCAGTGCACTAATAAGACCTTTTGGAACAGCTTTCAGGCACACAAGTCTGTTGCAGAGCCTGACTGGTGAAGTGAGGGCAGGCTGTTTCCGTTGAAGCAAGCTTAAGGAACACTTTACGTGAGCTTTGAACAACACCGCGTCTAAGCAATCGTTTCGCACTCATTGAAGCAGCAGCCGTCACATTGTCAGGGATAATTGAGGAGCGATCGGCGATTGGACTTTCATGGATCCTGCTGCTTCATATCACCCCGAGAAGTTCGATCCCGGGGTGCCAAGTATCTGTAAGATTTGTGGGTGTTATGTTATGCAGTTCGATTTTCCACGTTCTCCAATTTCTACCGATCAGATTTTGTCACACAACACTTGTGTTACGTTGCCGAGTTTATAATGAAGCATGAGCAACAATCGGATTGAGAATTGGATGAAGTTCACTCCCGGGGTGGCTACTTTTTCGTAAGCTATGTGCCATGTGGGTGTTATTCGGTTCATTTTTCAAGTTCTCCGACCTCTACCAATCAGATTTATGCAATGAAACTTGTGTTACAATAATGCCGTATTTATAAGGAAGCATGAGGGTGCAAGTATGGTAAAGTGGACAGCTCTTGATCCTTGCTCAGGTTTAAGTGAAAGTGATCCAAAACAATATACTAACTTTGAATTTTATGAAATAAAAATTCATAAACATTTAGAAAACATATGAATCTACAAAGCCAAGCAATTTATGTTCACAAAAAACAATTTCAAACAACGTATATGTATTTTAGAAGACGGTGCAAGTGGTGGTGCAAGTGGGTGTCACACTGTCATTGAAAAGATAATTGTCAAAAACTTGTTTAAAATACAATTACATTACATTAAATTGATTAATTTTTGAAAAAAAAATTACGATGACCTCAAGTTTATAATGAATTCAAGGAATATGAAAAGAAATTCCAAGTTCAAAATATTTAAGGTCATGAAATTTACGTTCAAAACTATATTTAGTCAGTTGCTTTTACGCGTCACTTTTGATGATAGGTTTTGAAGATCTCATATTGATATTCTATATTTGAGTACCTAACTCAACAATAGAGGTCATCATGAAAAATAATCTATTTTAAACAACATTTTGCTACTACTTATAGGCGTTTGACCAAGAAAATCATGGCTTTCATATACCGGAGCACTTTTTTGGTCCACTTTACTATGCGTGCACCCATGAGCAAGATCAGATTGAATAGAGGACCTTCCTTGATTTAGTGTTGATTATTGGAAGTGCATATTTTTAGGGTACATCCTAAGTCCCCCAAAATGTGTGTTTCATGACCTTAATTATTTGAAGTTGGATATATATATATATATATATTCATATTCCTTGAGTATTTTATAAACTTGAGGGCATCATTACAAAAATTTGCAGAAAAAAAAAATTTAATGAAATTTTATCATATTTTAAACAAATGTTAGACAATTACATGTTCAATAAACCTACTTGCACCTCAAATAATACCCTCCAAGAGCCCATGAGCTCTCCAAGAGCCTCTAGTTTGTAAGAACCTATAATCCAAATGCAAACCCTAACAAGGTGTCAAGGACATACATAGTATCCATTAAGGACAATGACCATATGACAACAATGGATGAAAACATGAATTGGATTAAATTAACATATTTGTTGTCGGATTTTTCTCTAAATCTTAAGGTCCCCTTTTGTACACCTACCTTTACTTCAGAAAATTTAACAGACTTTTTGGACGTACACATTAGAGAAAAATAATACTTGTCCCTTCTGTATATTATGTATGCTAATGCCTCAAATAATACCCCTTCTTACACTCACTTTAGTTCACATGTGGTATGAAGAGTCCATCCCCCAGGTATAGGTTCCAATTAAGATGAATAACCGAATAAGGTCCATGTACTTTAACCTCCACAACTTGGGTCAGCATCATTAGAGTTCCGTTTTGGAGCTGCTCAAATATTATAAAGAAGCATTATTCTGGATCTGCGAAGTTTGCATTATGAGCATTTTATTTAGACTACAAGTTCTAAAACATTTGCTAAGCTCTTCTTGAAGTGAAAAAAAATGAAAAATCTTAGGGGCCCTCCTATGCTTTAAAAATAACCTATTTCTAATTAGTTTTAGGAACTAAATCTTGAAGTGTGCAAACTTTTTCTAATTCAGACACAAATGGTATTACACCCTAACCTCCATAATATCACCCTCCTTAATGTCACTCCTCCTCTTATATTCCAAAATCCTAGGGAACAAATGTTCCTAGTTTCAATCTCCCTCCTTGTCAGGGATTACACGTCACGTCGCGTCACGTCGCGTCACGTCCTGTGACAGTGACGTGACGGCAAACCTGAAAACGTCACGTCCGTTTGGGGGGGGTAAAACAGTTTACCCTGTCGTCACACAGGGTAAACTGTCGTCAACAGTGTCGACTGCTAGTGGGCAGTCGACGAGTTACAGCGACTGCTACTAGGCAGTCGACACACTGAATCGACTGCTAAAGGGCAGTCGTATAGGTGTGTCGACTGCTGACGGCAGTCGAATTTCCATGTCGACTGCTCAAGAGCAGTCGACTACCATAACTAGTCGACTGCTAATAGCAGTCGACTTGGCTTGTCGACGGCTCTTGGGCAGTCGACATGGAAATTCGACTGCTATTAGCAGTCGACGACAGGCGGGCGACTGCTTGTGAGCAGTCGTCTGCCCTTCAAGTCGACTGCTATTAGCAGTCGCCTTGGACTGTCGACTGCCCAACTGCAGTCGACAACCCAAGTCGACTGCTAATAGCAGTCGACAAAGTCCGGACGACTGCTGGTGGGCAGTCGCACCCCTTCGTCGACTGCTATTAGCAGTCGACGAAGAAGGGCAGACGACTGCTAATAGCAGTCGACGAAGGGGTGCGACTGCCCACCAGCAGTCGTCTGCCCTTCTTCGTCGACTGCTATTAGCAGTCGACTGCCCAACTGCAGTCGACAACCCTCGTCGACTGCTAATAGCAGTCGACAAAGTGCGGACGACTGCTGGTGGGCAGTCGCACCCCTTCGTCGACTGCTATTAGCAGTCGACTTGGACAGTCGACTGCCCAACTGCAGTCGACAACCCAAGTCGACTGCCCAACTGCAGTCGACAACCCAAGTCGACTGCTAATAGCAGTCGACAAAGTGCGGACGACTGCCGGTGGGCAGTCGCACCCCTTCGTCGACTGCTATTAGCAGTTGACGAAGAAGGGCAGACGACTGCTGGTGGGCAGTCGCACCCCTTCGTCGACTGCTAATAGCAGTCGACGAAGGGATGCGACTGCTTACAAGCAGTCGTCTGCCCTTCAAGTCGACTGCTATTAGCAGTCGACGAAGACAGTCGACTGCCCAACTGCAGTCGACAACCCAAGTCGACTGCTAATAGCAGTCGACAAAGTGCGGACGACTGCTGGTGAGCAGTCGCACCCTATGGTCGACTGCTATCAGCAGTCGACTTGAATGGGTTGCGACTGCTCGTGAGCAGTCGCACCACATGGTCGACTGCTAATAGCAGTCGACGAAGGGGTGCGACTGCTCACGAGCAGTCGCGTAGAGACACCCATGGGCACGTGGCGTCCATGGGTTGGTCCAGGGGGCGTCTAATCGAAAGGACGCCTCCTTGGGGTATATATGGACCCCACTTCCCTCATTCCCTCACTCCCACCTCCCTCCATTTGGGCCTAGGTTGTTAATCAGCCCTTGCCATTTGGAGATAGAGGTGAGCTGGAGGGCTACAGGTGGACATACGTACTGAAATACGTATACGGTGCATACGATATATTGTTATTGCCTAACGTGTGTATTGCAACCCACCTACATACGGTCTACATTGTACCCCATTGCGGTTAGTTTGAACCATACCGGAAATTGTTATATGTGAACACTTATTTTGAAAGTGGTTTAAATCTAATTATGTAGTTTGAACTTTGAACGGCCTTAATTTGGTTTTAGTGGATTGGGAAAAAAATTGTGGGTGGTGGCGCTTATTTTGGAAGTGCTACCATATTAGGTTTAATTTATAGTAGGCATACAAAGCTAGGGGTTAGGGGCAACGATGGCAGACGAAGATAACTTGCCGCCGGAACCTCCACGTGGCGGGGATTTGGATCCGGGGGGGACTCCGCAATCGAGACCGGGGTCGGCAGGCGCTAGAAGACGCGGCAATGCGCCGAGGGGCAGGCCGCAACCAATCAATTTGGAGGTGGCGCGGGACCCGAACATTCTCGCCAATCCCGGCTGGCAAAATGAGAGGGGCATGTGGTTGTATAGCACGGTCCGAAGGTACGTAGAGTGGACCCATTTGACGAGGATGTTCGTTCCTAGCGCGAATGCTGAACGGATGTCTAGACAACGCTATGGCATATGGAGGGAGGTGAGCCATCAAATATTTGGAGAACGGTGCAAGGAGGTGTGGGATTTCTTGTGGGGTGCACCGAGGGAATTTGATCGCGGGCATATGCTAATGTGGTTATGCCAAATGGTCTACGCGGAGGTAATTTTGGGAGTGGATATCGACTGGTCCACCATACCCCGCACGAGCCCGGACTTGAGGCAGGCACGCCGGGTCACGGTCATACCAAGTGCCGTGCTAGGACGGAACGCTGGCCGTCCGATTCCATTGGCATGGCAAACTCCAATGAATCCTTTGAGGGTCCGATCTTATTTTGATTTCCTTGCGGGACCAGATCATCAAATTGTGGGGACTCCACCGGCCGCCGAGTCAAACATGGACGAGCACAACATTGCCATAGGGTTGCCGGTTGAACCACCTAGCCGGCGACAAAGGGTCCACGTGACACCGCCACATGGTTCCCGGTTGGTTTGTCCTCCATCTTCGCCCGTTGATGTGGAGATGGCATCGGCGGTGCCATCCCCACCACTGGTAGTTGCCGACAACGACGTTGTGGAGGCGTTGAGGGCGGAGTTGGCAAAATGCAAATCTGACCACGAACGGGAATTGGAGATGGTCCGACGTGCACACGCCGAGGAGGTCCAAGGGTTGAAGGCCGAGATTGCACGTTTGACCGACCTTGAACTTGCGAGGGCTGATGCGCCACAACTGCCGCAAGCAATGTCTGGTAGTGATGGACAAGGGCGGGAGCCGTCGCCCACAACAAACTTGGAGGCAATGAGGGTTGATTACGACCGGGTCATTAGGAGGAACCGGTTGTTGGAGGACGACTACATGGGCATGGTCACAGCCACTATCATGTTCGCCACGCGTGAGAGGGCATTGATGGACGAGCTGACACACTATAGGGACCACGGCGAACAGTGGCCCGAACGACGGCTTCTTTTTACCTCGTGGCCGCCATTGGATTTCATGTATCCTGAGAACCTCCCGGTCGATGACGACCATTACCCCAGTATTGCGTGGACCAAGAGGCCCGAGGATGAATTCCAATGGGATACCGCAGTATCATCCCGCATCGTGATACCCCCGGCCAGACCAGCCTTGTTGTGGCCATGCGTCCCCGATTGGATCAAGGACGGGAGCATGTGCCCCATTTGTTCCAATCCTTGGGGACCCGAAGGCGCATGGATCGTTGGGTCGTGCGGTCACATGGTCCACCCGAATTGTTTGTTGCCACACATGTTGCAAACACGCCGTTGTCCTACGTGCCAAGCCCCTCTGCATCGAAGGTTGTACGAGCAATTCGGAGTGCAATGGGGAATGCCTCCCGATTTTGAATACACAATAATCCATGGTGTGCCGCCCGCAGAATACGGCGATCCTCCTGCTTATAGCTGGCGTGCACGGAGGTATTTGAAGGACCTGCGAGGCTACCCGACAAACTTCACGCCTGAAATGTACACAAGGGTTGCTCATGAGTTTTACCCTGGCTCCTCTCCTCAGGCCGTAGGTTTGAGGGCATTTTTGTACCGTGTTGTGGGTGGGCATGCCGGAGAGACGGGTGAATACGTCCCAGGTCCTCACCCCCACGGATACGTGTATGACTCCAACGGCAATGTGACAGTGGGGGTATTACCACGGGAACCGGTCCCGGGCGAGGAAACAACTTGGGATGTGGAACACGTGTTGGACACAACAAGTTTTGAGGCCGATCTGGAGAGGCAGGAGGCCGTTACATAAGAGGGTAGCTTCAATGAGGTGGACGTCCAAATCCGGATGAATGAGTGGAAATACGTCAACGGCCTTTTGGACATCCGTGACGGGGCCTCTAGCCCCACCATGCAAGACGTCCTGTGCCATCCGAATGCCGCGAGGGGGTTGCACATTGGAGACCGCGCGCGTGCTCGTGCACAAGCTGACCGGGAGACTGCGGCGCAAGAACTATGGGCCATCACCGAGAGCAGGCGTGAGGCGAGGCGCCGGACACTACGGCCACCAAATCTGAACGGTGCAAGCTCAAGCCGCGGACCCCCCATTGCATTGGATAGTGATTCGGAGCCGGATTAGGAATGTTGGCTAGTGTTTGTGAGATAGGCGTTGGACTAGGAGGCATTATTTGATACTCAATTGTACACAATGCGGGAAAAACCATGATTTTGGAAATGTTTATAAGTGAATTATTGTTCACTATCAATTTTGGGAGTAATGTACAAGTGTCGCACAATGATCATTTCTTATGTTTGCCCACACAATCGGTTGCCACAAACATCCAATTAAACCATGGACTTTGCATCTACATGCATTTGCACTTGAATCAAACACGTATCGATGCAAATAACTGTGACAATGATTCCATGTGGCATGATTATAAGTTCACACCAAGCGGAAAACATCACCGCAATATTGTTGGGAATTCATATATTGCGCATTTCCAACTTACCAACATACGTAAGTATACGTGCAAGTACAAACTTGATACTACGCTCTCACCATATTCGTGGGCAAATCTTACATTGACGACCTAAGTGTGTACTCTCTATACACCCGGTATTCCTTTTGGTGCGCGGTGCACCGGTTGAACCCCCAATGAATTGCGTCATGCACCGAGTGTTTTATGGTTTGGTAGAACCTCCACAAGGTCCCATAGTTTTTTCGAAAATACAATTGATTTTTCCCCTTCGTGAGAACGTCGCTAAGGTCCTGAAACAAGTGCCATGGGAAAAGTTTTTCCTTGTAACCGATGCGGCATGCGGGCCTTTCTTGGGCGTCCAAGTATCCGCGGTGGTGACGATCAACTTGTCTCCTAGGCAGTCGAACCCAATAGAATTCAGTGAACCCTTGAATCGGACGTAAAACACTGCGCAAATCGTCCTCATTTCGAGTGTTCTCTGCAACCACCTCGGGTGTAAATTCGTCCGGTTCGTCCGGCAAGCCCCATGCGTGTCGGGGATTGTAATACATACTTCTTGACGAACCACCCGCATCCCGTATCTTGCCACTCCCAGCCATCGCAATCCTATGGATTGCCCACACCGTAGTTGATCTTGGGCAATGTACGCGACGCATACAAGGTCCTCAAAATCACTACGAGGCAAGGTGGCCTCATGGTGGGTAGCACACTTGATTTTATAGGGATATCGCAGTGTGGGCCCTTGGGTGGCATCCAATGATTTGGCAGGTTGGGTTACGGGTGTGTCTAATTAGTTGTCTAAATTAAGCTGCAAGGCAGTCGACTGCTGTGTAGCAGTCGACCATCCACAGTCGACTGCCTTGTAGCAGTCGATTTGCATAGTCGACTGCTGCACAGCAGTCGACTGTGGATGGTCGACTGCTACACAGCAGTCGACTATGCAAATCGACTGCTTCATAGCAGTCGACCATCCACAGTCGACTGCCTTGTAGCAGTCGATTTGCATAGTCGACTGCTGCACAGCAGTCGACTATGCAAATCGACTGCTTCATAGCAGTCGACCAGCCACAGTCGACTGCCTTGTAGCAGTCGATTTGCATAGTCGACTGCTGCACAGCAGTCGACTGTGGATGGTCGACTGCTACACAGCAGTCGACTATGCAAATCGACTGCTTCATAGCAGTCGACTATGTAAATCGACTGCTGGGCAGCAGTCGATTGATAAATGCCCAGCAGTCGACTGTGGCTGGTCGACTGCTACACAGCAGTCGACTGATAAAATCGACTGCTTCCTAGCAGTCGACTAAGATGGTCGACTGCTGGAAGGCAGTCATTCATCCACAGTCGACTGCCTTCCAGCAGTCGATTTTATCAGTCGACTGCTGTGTAGCAGTCGACCATCCACAGTCGACTGCTGCCCAGCAGTCGAATATGGCAATCGACTGCTGCCCAGCAGTCGAAATTAGGCGTTAGGGTTTGGGAAGAGCGTTAGCTTAGTCAAATCATGCATTAAATGCATACAATCATGACAAAGGATGCATATATATAGCAATCCAACCTCCCATTTCCCTCATTCCCAAGTTCTCCATTGGCCATAGCCTGTTTTAGCAAGCTTTGCAAACAGAGAACAAAGGGAGAAGGAGCGGAGAAGCTGCTATTTCAGGGTTGTGCCAAACATGGCACCGTCGACCATTTTACCCGGATTGACCGCAAAAATTGTGGGGGAGCACATATTGCCGAAGGTCCTAGAGCCTATTTTGGAGCCATATCACCGAGGAGAGTATGGGCGGGGGTGTGAAGTGAGGGCGAATTTTTTAACTCTCATATGTATTTTTAAATACATGGGAGTTAACAAAGCTTGGCGGGAACATTTTGGTATGGGAGAAGTCTACAATGCGTTGCGTATGTCGATTTGGGACGTAGACATACCAATGGGGCATCGATTTAGGGGCGTGAGAGGGACTTCGGAGCTCGCCGAATTGTTGCGAGCGTTCCGACTGAACCTCTTCATGTTCAGCCATACGCAACGCATTGCCATCCCAATTCGATGGCAAGTTCAGCATGCTCGGCTCAACGATATTTTCATAATGGAACTTGAATACTTGCGGGATATGCTTGTGGAGAATGGAGAATATTGGCTTCAAGTCGACAAACGTTCTGCCGAATATCGTCGATGCACCAACTTTTGGATTTGTCCTTCGGAGCGACTATTGACATTATAATTTTTCTATGTAGATGTAGCGGTTCATGTTCTATATAGTTCGCCGATTTAATCCTAGCAAACACATTGTATATGTGTTTAGGCCTAGTGGATATAATCGCACTATGTAAAAGATATGATCCGTAATGTGAAATAAAAGTGGATCGCTATTTAAACAAATGATAACTTCCTTATTAGCTACACCCGTGTGCAATATGTATGTCTAACATGTATGGGTGTACGTGCAAATTGCAATATGTATGTGTATGTGCAATATATATGTGGGTTCCCGGTATACCGTATGTTCTATATGTATGCGCTATATATATGGATGTATGTGCAATATATATATATTTGGGGGTATTTGCAATATATATATATATGTGTGTGTGTGTGGACATTAATTCCATCCTCGCCCATGACATAGGGCCTATTGGCATTACAAATCAATTCCATATGTCCTACTCCTAACCTTAGTGCACATTGGACATTCATTTCATCCTCCCACATGACATAGGGCTAGAGGTGCATTTATTTTTACTTTATCTTAAAATACACATTTAAAATGCATTTAAAAATCCTCGACAAATTTCTACGGCATTTTTAAATTTTTTTTATTATAAGTTCACGACTATAGCCAATCCATGGCAATAGGGCAAATATAGACACGCTCAACTTTGACAATTGTTCCATATTACCATATAGCATTAGTACATTCAAACTCAATGGCAATGTTTGAGCCTTGAGCATTGCCAATTTGCCACACAAATTGGCAAATATTGGAATACATAACGCCCCACATGGCACATCGGACAAGTCGTGAATGGTGGTCTGCATTTACAATGTCATCATTCTTGGATCAATATTTGGGCGGAGAAGAGCTCGATGACCTAATCCTAGAAGAGGGGAATGTTTTCGACAATGATTTGCCATAAAGGACCTCACGGATTGATGTCTTCGATGATTTTCAATAATAAAAACATAAAAGTAGTCTTAAATATTCTTAAAATTATTTTATAATGCCGCCTCCGACCTATAGAATAAAAAATGCAACACTACATAGGGCCTATTGGCATTACAAATCATTTCCATGTGTCCTACTCCTGAGTCCTAACCTTAGTGCACATTGGACATTCATTTCCTAAACCCTACATCATACATGTAGGCTCAATTTCTAGTCAACATCCAACATACAAATTTGAAATTCACATTATTTTTTCAACAAACATACCCAAAAATAGTTATTACAAAAATTGATCACCAATACAACTAAACCCATTGAACACCATAGGACATTTGACATTACTATAAATATTCATTCATGAAGGGGCATTATCGTTGTCTTGAGGAATAGAATTCCTTGTCCTGCGTGGCCCTCCCACAGCTACCTTTGGGGGCGGTGCTTGGTAATCACTATCATCGGGAGCTTCGCCTACGCCGGATTCATCGTCCGTGCTGGCATTGTCATCTGTTCGGGCGTCGGACTCGTGGCCATCAATTGCCGGGCCGGGAATTCGACTAAGCCGTGTGCCAGCCCTTGGCATTCTAATCGATACCATTGGTCTTGAACCCGTTGCATCCATAACGCTGTCAGTTTGTGGACGTGCAAGTGGGGTGGCCCCGGTAGTCCTCCATTCTCGCACATCCCTTTGTCGTTTTCTTTTTTGACCTCTCGTGGTCCGACCAAAGTTTGTCAATGCAATATTAGGGGGAGGCCTAGCCGGTGTGGGGCATGGGGCGCACATGCCGATGGTGGCACCAACCAACCGGGAGCCCATGCGTGGTATTGTTGGGGCCCGACGCGCAATGTGTTGCGCCAATGTGTCATCCGAGTCGGATTCCGGTGCTCGCGCAACGGCCGGGCATTGCCCAATACCTCGCAATGGACTAGTGTTAAGGACAACATTGGACGTGCCCTCTCCGTGGGGCTCGGGAAAGGGTGGTGTAGTTTGCATGGGTTGTGCATATGTTGTCGGCACAATAGGAGTGGGCACAACATCCGTCGGTGGATGAATGGGGGAAGCATGTGGTGGGACTTCGTCCATGTCCATCCGGTTCGGAGCCGCTTCAAGAGCTTCATCCACATGTGGTTCGGCCACTACATCTTCATCCACTACGGGTTGAATGTCTACCGGTACATCGGGTATTGTAGTTGTCGGCGTAGCGGGACGCACATGCGTAGTGGAGAGAAACTCCCGACCGGCTATGTTGGCCCACATGTGAAGATCACCATCGTTCTCGGCGTCAACTCCATCGTATGCAAACGGATCATTGTGGTTGTCAAGGCCCAAATTCCCTCCACCATGTCCCCCATCGCTCTCGTTGTCCGAAGGCCCCGAGGAATCCCCGCCGGGTCCCGCGGGGGGGTCACCATTTATATCCTCGTCGGCCGAATAGTCGGAGTCTTCGGACATCATGTTCACTAGATACCATGCGGCCGAGTCCCGATCAACCCTCTCCCGTGCCAACCGTGAATTGGTATAAATGTACACCAAATTTTCGGCCCTCGCCGAACTCAACCGGTTTCTAGTCTTGTTGTGCACAAACGAATAACTACTCCAATTCCTTTCGCAAGACGAAGAGGAGCACACTTGGGCCAATATTCGCTTTGCCAAAGGGGCCAAGTGGGTGCCACCTTCGCCCACGAGGTCCCACCACTCGTGGGGTGGGATGTTGGCTTCCCTGGCTAGGGGCATATTGGCGAACGCGCCCCTACGTTCTTTGAATGCTTGAAATTCGGCCACAACCCGACCGTAATGACCGTCCTTGCCCGTGGTCAACCTCCTCATGGCGTCCAAGAATCCGGATTTAACGGCCGCGTCTTCGTGGACGACGTTGTCGTCCAATAAATAAGGATTCAAGATTGCACCGGCATGGTGTAGGTCCGTGGTCATCATACGCCACCGGCTGTAGAAATCTTCTTCGGCCAAGGTAGCGAGGTTGTGTGCTAGGTTGAAAGGAGGATTCCTTAGGCTAAGCACATGTTTCTCCAAGTTCTTCATGGTCAACCAAGCCTTGCCCATTGCCGGTTCAACGCCATCAAACACTCTCAATGCTTTCAACACCTCCTCCGACATGTGGCGGTAATTATCGCAACTTGTCCAAAAACTGTCGTCATTAACCGTTGTCTTGATTTGACGTGCCTCCATTGCACTTCTCCTTCGATCATCGCCTCCTCTATTTAATTTGTTCACGTAGGCGGTCCAATCGGGATGAATAACCGTTTGTTCCAAAGCATGTCTCATCTTTAGAAGCCGGTCAATCATGAGGAAGTTGGTGGCGAATCGTGTGGACCCGGGCATCTTCAAGCCCAAATTGGGCGAGTAGGTGAGGAAGACCGCCGTCGGACATTGGTGGGCCCGGATGTATTTGACAATGTCCTTCGCCTTGTCTACGACGTCCTTCGCCCATCGTTGTTTACCCCAATCCTTCAACAACAAGTTCAAACAATGCGCCGCACACCCTTGCCAATATATGTGTGGCCATTCCCGGCTAATATTGCTCGCCGCGGTTTTCATGGCCGCCGTATTATCGAAGCAAACTTGAACAATCTTTGTGGGGTCCACTCCAACGATGTAGCGTTTGACCTCGGTAGCCACGTAGGCGGCATCCTTTGTGCTACCGGTGATGTCGATGGAACCAAGGAACACGTCGCCCGCCGGACAAATTTGCATGACGTTCATCAAAGGGCGGTGGACAACATTCTCCCATCCGTCCGAACAAATAGTGCACCCATATTTGTGGATGGATGATGTTGTCTTCAACTCCACGATTTTTTGTGTATTGAACCGTGCATCGTCAAGTAAACTCTTGCGCATTGCATGGTATGTTGGGGGTTTGTACATAATTCTAGCCTCGGCGGTTGCCTTAACGGCCTGGATGAACGCGGGATGGCGGACAATACTAATGGGGATATTAGCCTCATAAAAGGCTTGCGACCATTTTGTATCCAAGTCTCGTTTTGTCGAATTTTGCATCCCTTCTTTTAGTCCCATTTGCCGTTGGGAACGTCGGTGGGGTTCGGGAGTCGTCCCGGACACCAACTCCCTTGCCACTGACGGTGCGGGCGATGGTGGAGCGGTTTGGCTTCCGTTCGCGTTCGACAATGCACCGCATGACGCTTGTTGTTGGGACCCGACCACAGCTTCTCCCCCGTCCTCAACGCACTCGTCCACAAAGTCATCCGGAATTGGCGGCCACGATCCGCCGCACCTCGAAAATAAAGACTTTACAATCGGCCCTTGACGTTGACACAATGCCACCCCCCGCATCTTGCCGTCATTTTTTTGGTATCCCAAATGGGCAACCATGCGGTCCTTCCTATAAACTAATTCCAACGCGCAAAATTTGCACTCGACCTTCTTGGACGTTGGAGTCCACTCCTTGGGCACAAACCAAGGCTTCCATTCGTTTCGCGTGCCCATCCCAATATAACCTACTACCTCTCTCCACTTGCAACGAATGCCAAAAGGCAATCAAGGCCAACTAGAGCGAGGGGGAATGATGAATGCTAATGAGCGGTGAACCCTTTATAGTCCCGACGCTTGAACGTGCACTAAATATAAAAGATGCTATGATATTAAAAGTGTTTAGAGTAATCTGCTATAGGATCCATTGCAAAAGCAATTTGTTTATGTTTGGAGGGGGGGAGGTCCAATGTCTGCCATTCGCAGCGGACTTCGGGGGTCGACTGCTGCTTGGCAGTCGACGTGGCAGTCGACTTCCAGGGTCGACGGCAAACTAGCAGTCGACATGGCAGTCGACCGCCACGTCGACTGCCATTCGCAGTCGACATCGGGGGTCGACTGCTGCTTGGCAGTCGACGTGGCAGTCGACTTCCAGGGTCGACTGCAAACTAGCAGTCGACATGGCAGTCGACCCCCGCAGTCGACTGCTAAATGCAGTCGGCCCACACGTCGACTGCCACATAGCAGTCGACGCCGCGGTCGACTGCTAATTGTCGACTGCCTTATCCAGAGTCGACTGCTATCTGGCAGTCGACTGGATGGTCGACTGCCGTATAGCAGTCGACCAATCGTCGCATCCATCCTGGCCGTTGGATGATGCACGGTCCAACGGTCAGGATCCAGGGGCGCGGCGTCCGGTCGTACCGTCGGTGTGAGGCCCACCCAACCTATATATATAAGTGGGGAGGCCTCATTGACATCATTTTTCAACCACCCCTCCTCAAGCGGGACATTGGGACTAAGCATGCCTAGCATCCTTTGCCTAATGTTTTGAGAGGGCCTAGGGGGCGGTTGGAAGATTGGTTTAGGGTGCAAACTCTTGCCAATTTTGGATCCGATTTTTTGCGGTGGAGCGGTGTGAATACGGCCGTGTTTGTGAACACATTTGAGTTGTGTTTGTGAACACAATAATAGCGTGTTTTTAAACACGATGGAGGATCGAAGTTGGAGGATGCCGGAGGACGAGCCGGATGCACCCGGCAGGGTGCATAAACGGCCCCCTAAGCGGCAACGACATTCCGATGTGGGATCAGGAAGTGCTTCGGGAACGGGAGCCAATATTACCCCCCGTTCAGATACTACCGTTCCCGTCCGCCCAAATGCCGGTGCCCCTACGAGCAGCCAAGGAGGGGCTTCCGCGGCCTCAGGGTCGTCGAGTAGGAGCGGGAAACCAAGGGTAAAATTCTCGGATGCGATAACGGCAAAGGTCCACCAAGCCATAGTTGACTGGTATTTGAGGAATGGGGAGGCCGGCATCAAATTCCGTTTTTTGGAGCAGCCGAAACACAAAAGGGTTGAGATAATTAAAAGGGACATGGAGGTTGCTATTCGACAGGAAGTGGATGGCCCCGAGTTTAGCGGTGATAGGAATCTTGCGGGGTTCGATTCATGGGTGAAGAATAAGGCCCAAAATGGTATTTTCAACCTCAAGCAATTGGTTGAGAACATGTTCCCGGAGGGCGAAACAGGCGAGGTGTTGAGCCCTCGAGCTGTAAGAATCCGGGAAATATTTTTGTGGTGGGATCCCGTGGCCAAAGGATTGTCCAAGACGGCCTCCAAAATAATTCCTTGGAAGGCGGAGAAATTGGAGAAGTGGCTAAGGGTGTCGGGCCCATGCCAACTATTGTGGATTCCCGATACGGCAAATGTCGTGAGTTTGAAGAGCATAAAGAAGGTGGGGGGTTACGGGGAGGTGAGGAAGGTGAGGATCGAGGGCGACGATCGTCTCCCACCGGATATTACGTGGGCTGAAAAGACCCCAAAGACGTCGGATAGGCAAAAAGCTCGTATCCAAGTAAGTGCGGAGGCATGCGTTTTAAAGAGCACGCATCCAGGTTTCATCAAGTTTGGTTAATCAACAGTGTGTCCAATGCGGGCTATACACTATGGTGGAACGGGGGCACTCTACGAGAGATGTTCATTCGGGATAGAGCCCACCGCCCAAATGCCAACATTTTGACAATGGACGCAACCGAATGGCAACTCTATGAGCAAGTCCAAAAGTTCCGGGCGAAGAGGGTAAAGTTGGCTTGGGCATTGTTATGGATCATGGAGGCTTTGCACGCTGCAAATGTGCAACACAACGATCTATCCATTGACAACATTATGTTGCATTGGGAATCGGACGGGAGCCTCAAGATTGGGGTGTGCGATTGGAGATGTGCAACGCATTCGGGTGAGGATGTCCTATCGCTATGGCATGCGGAAACCGTAGAAGCGAAGGAAAAATTGAGGAAGGAGAAGTTTTGGGTGGCGCCGGAACTGTTTTACATCCAAAACAGGAGACACCATGATCCCGATGTATATTACACCGCGGAGGCTGAGTGTTATGCGGTCGGCATGATTGCTCGACAACTTTGCAACGATGGTGATGACCGAATTCTCTTTGCCAATGAAGGAAGGAAAATTTGGGATGTCACTTTGAGTGCATTGACATGCGAGAACGTGTCGAACCGCATTTCATTGACCATCGCCAAACTACGGATGCAGATGCCGTTTGTGGGGTGGGATGAGCCGATAGACTGCTGGAGAACTGAGGTTAAGGATAGTGTTTAGTCTGTTTAGTTCTTTAGGCAACATCGTAGGGGTTAAGGTAGTATGCGTGTATCATTGATAAACCCTAAACCTTGTATATTTTTTATATATTTACGATATACTTGTTTTAATACAACGCGGTTTTTTTTCCTTCTACATATCATTGTTGGCTTTAATCACATTTTTCCTAAACTACTTCCATCCATCCATATTCCACTATACCTAAACCATTAAAATTTAACCCAACAAACATATGATGTTGACTGCATTTGTCTGTTAATAGTATCAGTCGACGGCAATGGTCGACTGCTACAACTGCAGTCGACTATCTTCGTCGACGGCAACATAGCAGTCGACTATCTTCGTCGACGGCAACATAGCAGTCGACTATCAACCATGGTCGACTGCCAATGTAGCAGTCGACTACCATGGTCGACTGCTACATTGGCAGTCGACTACCATGGTCGACTGCTATACAGGCAGTCGACGGTGGTAGTCGACTGCTACATTGGCAGTCGACCAAGGTAATCGACTGCCTATATGGCAGTCGACCATGGTAATCGACTGCCTATATAGCAGTCGACGGTGGTAGTCGACTGCTACATTGGCAGTCGACTACCATGGTCGACTGCTACATTTGCAGTCGACCATTGTAGTCGACTGCTAAGTTAGCAGTCGATTAAGTGGTCGACTGCCTATATAGTAGTCGACCACTTAGTCGACTGCTACATTAGCAGTCGACCATTGTAGTCGACTGCTAAGTTAGCAGTCGATTAAGTGGTCGATTGCCTATATAGCAGTCGACCACTTAGTCGACTGCTACATTAGCAGTCGACCATTGTAGTCGACTGCTAAGTTAGCAGTCGATTAAGTGGTCGACTGCCTATATAGCAGTCGACCACTTAGTCGACTGCTACATTAGCAGTCGACTACAATGGTCGACTGCTAACTTAGCAGTCGATTAAGTGGTCGACTGCCTATATAGGCAGTCGACCACTTAGTCGACGGCTACATTAGCAGTCGACCATTGTAGTCGACTGCTAAGTTAGCAGTCGATTAAGTGGTCGACTGCCTATATAGCAGTCGACCACTTAGTCGACTGCTACATTAGCAGTCGACCATTGTAGTCGACTGCTAAGTTAGCAGTCGATTAAGTGGTCGACTACCTATATAGCAGTCGACCACTTAGTCGACTGCTACATTAGCAGTCGACCATTGTAGTCGACTGCTAAGTTAGCAGTCGACCATTGTAGTCGACTGCTAAGTTAGCAGTCGATTAAGTGGTCGACTGCCTATATAGCAGTCGACCACTTAGTCGACTGCTACATTAGCAGTCGACCATTGTAGTCGACTGCTACATTAGCAGTCGACCATTGTAGTCGACTGCTAAGTTAGCAGTCGACTACAATGGTCGACTGCCTATATAGCAGTCGACCATGGTAGACGACTGCCTGTATTGATGTCGAAATAATTACTTATCCGAAAAAAAAATCCCATTAGTAAATTTTTTTTACTACAGTAACGTCCGTTTGGCGTCACACCCTGGACGTGACGCGACGTGACGCGACGTGACGCGTTTAGGCCGCGTCACGTCCATTTGTACATCCCTGCTCCTTGTTGTCACATTTTCCTCCCATTATATCATGGGTTTTGACATTAAAAAAATCCACCAAAGAATTCAAACCACATGCTTGCACGCATCACGATGTCATTATTGCGGTGTTGACTTTGTGTTATTCCATAATGCCACACGCTACACTAATTCTCTATTATCATAATGCAATCATGTTAACACTGTAGACCTCCTTAATACCACGTGCACTTTGATTGCCACAAGCGTGATAGTAGGGAGGTGTTAGAGTGTAATGGATTCCTCTCAATGCCTTCTTCTTTTCAAGCATATTGATCCTCTTTGTGTTGTGACAAATCGCCACTTCATTAGAAGCAGCACAAGACTTGATATTATTTAGACAAAGGGAACTTCTCCAGCCTAACGTCGCCGCCAACTTGGTGATGATTGGATGAACTCAGGAAGTTAATTGCAGGCCTGCGGCTGAGCCTGCTTTCTACAAATTTGGATCATCATTTTGCTTCAATATTCTCTCACAAGCTGAAATGTAATTGAACCCCAAAATCATCAACTGCCACCTTTTGAACTAACTTAAACCCATGCATGGAAGAGAGCCGGATTCTCAGAGATTCTTACACCAAGTTGTGAAATTTTGAGACAGAAGGCCAACAGGCCAACGCCAGAGCACAGGAGGCAGTTAACCACCTGGCAAGTTTCTGTCAAGTAGAGAGGAGATTTCATAGCCGGGAATCGAACTGCCAACCTCTTCCTTACGATTTGGATATCTCTCCACCATCATCCAGTAGTTTAAGGTTGTCTCGGACCACTTGCACCAAGTTGTGATATGGAAGAAAACAAGGAAAATGGTAAGGTTTGTGACCACCATACTTATCAACATTAATTCCTTTAGAAACACGTCCATACTGGTGCCCAGCTGATAAGAATCCTGTGGAGAGTATTTATGCATGTAATAAGTAGTATATGTGGTTTGATGCATAATGATATGACTAGAGGATTTGGGAGGCTACTGAGTTAGAAACTATGAATGGGGCTCAGGTAGGTTACTCTATAGGATTTTTGTGCACCACGTGCGGTGGAGGGGTATTTGTTTAAGGGCTATTTACCTCCAAGGCACAAATTAAAAGCTTCCTATAATTACTTAATTCTCTAAAATGGCCTTTTTTTGCACCCTACCATTACTTATACTGCCCATGTTATTGCAATTTTTTGTAGTCTTCATTCTTTTTAATTAAAAAATAATAATTAAAAAATGTATGCAATGCAAAAGTGGTGGGAAAAAACATGGCAACAAAAATGCATTAGGCATACATACCATTGCAAAAACTAAGTGTAAAAACTTATCATACATGTGGAAGACTTGTGCTTACCAAAACAAATCTTAGCTTGTGCGAAATATGTGTATCCTTAACCACGTCACAAAAGAACAAGTGTCATAACATGATGCATATCATTCCAAGACCATAACTTGAATGATATCATACAATTGCAAGTGATGAAGAACACAAGGATACTTAAGCATAATGTTGTTTAAAATTTGCTTTAAAATTTGTAGTTTTACAGCCCATAGAACATAACCTTCATGCAACAAAAAAGAAGGCTTAGGGTGGAAACACAACAAGAATGAGCGTGTGTTCACAAATACAACATCTGCTCTATAAAAGTCTGACCCGAACAAACCAAAAAAAAAACACAACAACAACAACAACAACAACCATTGCAACTATGCAGAAGTCCTGTGGTTCCCTACAAATCTGAGCAGGTGAGTTTAGGATAGAAAAACAAAAGAAACCTATGTAACCATGTCCCATACCTTAGTGTCCAATCATGCACCAAAGAAACAAGTGATTTACAACAAAAAAACATACAAACGTCAAGATCTAAGAGTCTAAAATGTCAAGACCCTAAACGTTATTGTCCCAAAACTCAAACAGCCACTCTAGTGCCAATTTCTCTTAACACTATATTCGTTAATCGGAGACTTTTTGATGATTTTGAGACTATTCAAGAATGTGCTTTTCAAATTTGGACCAGTAATGAGAACATAAAAATCCCATATTGATAATGTTGGGAACAATTATTAGACATAAATGCATCAAAGTGAGCAAAAATATAAAGCATACATGAAAACATTTGCGTATGATATGAGAAATTGTTGCCAATGGAAGGGAAGATGCGGAGAATGATTGGAAATTGAATCTATTAAATGGGTTTGAAATACAAATATAATGGAAATACCATCAACGTCTTGAAGACATTCAAATAGAATAAATAACCAAGCACTACGTTCTACCCCTACATGCATTGAGGGACCAAGTAGACGTTTCTAGTCACACTTGTACGTCCCACTATTTTTTTTCGCAACCGTGTCCTTGTTTTTGGCGGCCTCCATGGCTCTGAAAATCTCCGGCCCGCGGATGTAGCCATTTTTGTAGACTGGCCCGGAATATGTGTCGTTCTTCCATATATCCGGACGCGCTCCCGAATTGTACGAAGTGGTATTGTAAGTGGAATATGAGTGCGTTTGCGAGAGGGAATGCCTTGCACTTCTCCGGAGGGCCAAACAACGATCGGACTCGGAAGATGCGGCCTTGAGGGCGTGCCTATCCAAGGAAGAAGTCGAGGAGGGCCGGCCACCAAGTGAGCGGGGAGCCGCCTGCGAAACGACGCCATGGGAAAATAAGAATAAGAATGGAGTGGGAAAAATAATGAGGGCATCCATGAAGTCTTCTTTGGGCCTTTAGGCCTTCACCTTCGTGTGTGAAGTGAACTTGGACGGTCTCCGCCCTTTCGACCAATGAGAGCTCTTAGATTGCAATGGTCACGGGCCTTCAGTCTTGTGTGTGAAGTGGCCCGCAGTACGGTGCATTGTGCACAAGATTGGCACTTGTCTTCATGAATTAGGGAATCCGTTGTCAGGAGCACCACATGGATGTTCTTGTTGTCAGATAATATACATGCATTTGGTTAATTAAATGTCCAGGGCCTTAATTACATTTGTTATTCAATGATGATGATGTTGTCAGACACGGACGACATTCCACCACCAATCATATCATATAATATACTGGCAAGAAATTCATAAGCTGCCTGCAGGCTAATGAGCCTCCACCTGGAATGGGCCTGGAATGCAAGAGACTTGCCTTGGATGATCTCTGTAACATAAGAACAACTGTTCTAGAAGAAGCAGCTGCTGCTGCAGCACAGAAAAGTCGTCACCAGTTTACTGTGCATTAATCCTCCGTAGCTTATAGCCTACTTATGCATTCATGAAAAAAAAAAGACTTTATAAACTTAGTGGGAGGAAAACTTCTTGAATCATCAATTTACTTACATGATGATTTCGGACTATTACAAAAATGGAAACCGTTACCTTTAACCTGCAGTTGTTCATTGCATTGGATGTGTAGCTACTTGGCTCAGTAACGGTCAGCTAATTGTGAAGATAAGATAGACATTCTGGAAACTGGGAAGAAGGCCCGAGCGAGCAAGTGAGCTAGCGGTACAAGTACGACGGACTTTTGGCCTGCCTTGCAATATAATCCACACCTCTGAAATCTGTCTGCAGCTAGCTGCATCTGAGTCGACTCCATAAATGCATTCATTCCTTGTGCTTCCAAGGGCTTCAAACTTCAAACTTATTATTCTTCAGTCCTTGATCTATTAGTGAATCTATCTATACAAAACTCTGATGCTTCCGCTTCACACAGATTCTTATGAGCTTATAATACTGTAACTAGCTACTTACTGAGTAGACTCGCCTCCTCCTCAACGTTTATGTCTCTAGAGCACTCCAGCTGCGGCAGATTCTGAGAAACTTGCAAATTGTGTGTTAGTCAACCACCAATATGACCGATTGTGAAAGCCAGTGCTCAGGATTCGATCCTATATATGTTGTCAACATGTTCTACGTCTTTTTGATAGAAGACTACTGCTGAGTCTGAATGAGTCGTTGCTAAACCCCAGTAAACTACTTTCAAGTCATATATTATATTATAGCCTGCGTGCCTGCCGAGAGAGCGAGCGAGTTGAGTTAGAATTAATTAGTGTTCATCATCATTGAGCATGGGAGATGAACGAAAACAAGACGATGAGGAGAAGTTTGATGATGTGCAATGTTATAATCAGACCGAATGTAGGTTGAATATCAAACCAGTTATTGTCACCCTCATGCTCTGGATGATGATGATGATGATGGTGGTGGTCAATATCCCTTGTGCTTCAGCTGATGTTGGTTTAAGAGTGGATTTCTACAACACCTCGTGTCCGGATGTGGAGGGCATCATCCTCAACGCAGTGACTGCGAAGCTCCAGGCAAGCCCCAACGCAGGAAGTGGGGTGCTTCGTCTCTTCTTCCACGATGCCTTTGTCAGTGTAAGTGATCAAGCCCTTCAAATAGAATTAGAATAAGGTTAGTGAGAGATGATTAGAAAATTCAAATGGTGCCCATAGCTTTTTATCTCATAATTTTCGGAGCTAGTATGAATATCTTATTTATTATCAAAGTGGAGAGTGTCACGATGCTCAGTAAGTGGTCTTATAGGCCCCCATCATGTTGATTATTGAGCCTATAATGGTTAAATCACTATATTCGTTAATTTGAGACTTTCTCTTGTCTCAAATTAATATATGGACCACAACAACATGGTCTAATGTTTGGGTCGTCCTACCTAAACCATCTTGATATGAGTTCTTAATTGGGTTCTTGATATGAACACCCGCTTCAAAGTATTTGCATCTTACAACATTCCCCAATATCTGTGTGATTTTATCCATGTTCTTATATTTGTAACTGTCTCAAAATGCCGAAAAAGTCCCAAATTAACGAATATAGTGATTTAAGTATTTGCTCACATGTAGTTCAATTTTTAGAGTGTGTTCTTGAATTCACACTTCACCACATACCACTTAAATGCAAGTGTCCATGTTATTGTTGTGTTTGATCTAGGCACGTCTATTTTACCTCCTGTCATTTTTTTTAGAAGAGTACAAACAACTTAATTCCAAAATATGATGATGTAAGTTTCCTCCGAGTCACCTCGAGATGTTGTTACAAAATGCTCCATACATACCACAAAGATAGCACATTATAGTGTCCCACACAATTTGTGGGAATCAATCATCACCGCCTAAAGTAGAGTAGAAATGTTGGCTTCTTGAAGAAGCAATCATGAGTAAAGAGCTTACACTCTTCACTCATGGGCTATTGCCACCTTTTGGTGGGAAGGTTATGTGACAAATGACTATCTAACAAGTTGAAATGTTTTGTGACTTTGGAAGTAGAAGAAGAGGGAGGAGGGTAGATTGTTAGGGTATGGTTAGTGGGCTGATAGTGTATGGGTTATTTAAACATGGTTGGAGATTGTAGGTCATCTTGGGTCCAAGTTGCGCGTGATGGGGGAGGCATTGCATGAGTGTAAGGTTTGGTCTTTGATTTCATGAGAGGCCAACTAGAAGCTAGATTACATCATCACCTACTTCCATTGATGCCACAAATCTTTAGTACACTACTCACTTTCCAGAACCTAGAAGGGATAGGAAAACAATTGTGGCCTCCGCCCAAAGTTTCTTTGGGTGAACCAATACATTCAAGCACATTAAACACATCCACCTCACTCATATACAATCATATTTGGACCATCAATAGTCAATACTGACTACAAAGTTCTAAATGATGTACACAATTCCTTCATAATGGAAGGGATATTAGAGAGCCAAGTTCACCCAATGGCCATAATTCACTTAGTACATTGTCTTTCATGCATGATAATTACATGAGTTACCATACCAATGGTAGATATGTTGAGCTCCTCCCCATCAATCTTGCAACCTTACAAGGCTTTTGAGTATGGATCAAATTAAAGTCTAACATCCATGCATTCCCTTCCCCATGATGATAGCACTTGATTTCCCGTGCACCCTACCACCAATGGTCCACCCAATCATAGTGGGGGTATCTGGGTGACCTGGATATTCTCAACCAACCATGTGGGAACCTAGGGGCTTGCCCTTGGGGAAGTTATATAGGTGCCCTCTAGCTTGTCTGCATTTGTTCAAGGTGTTCACCTTTGAAAGGAGGTAGTAGTCTTCAGAGGCCCTCTTACATATAAACATTTTGGGATTACATATAAACTTAGACCAATTTGAAGATGAAATAACACCATTCTTCGTGCCGGTGGCTACATCAGAGTCGTCTTGCTTGTTTGCTTTCTTTCTTCCTTTTCTTTTCCCGTAATGAATCACCCACCCTCAAAAGATGAGAGTAAACTACGCACGAAGAGACTCTTCATTCATGCTTGCTCGAAATATCTATCAATCAATCAATCAATCAATCATGATGAATCCCCATGAATTGGTATTGCAGGGATTCGATGCCTCGATTTTGTTAACATCCACAGCAGGAGGGGGCCTCACGGAGAGGGACGCGGACAAGACACTACCAGCGGAGGGGTTCGACTTGGTTGCTTGGGCCAAGAAGGCAGTGGAGGCACAATGCCCGTGCGTTGTGTCCTGTGCTGATGTTTTGGCTATGGCTACCAGAGACGCCATCGTGAAGGTCCGCCCATATTCAACATGTTTCTGTAAAATTTCTAGTCTAAGGTAGATTTGTGTTATTCAGACACTTTTCTCTTTGCACCCACTTCTTGTAGGATATGAAACACATTTGCAATTAGTGCAAGATAATTAGTAAATTCAAATATGGCCCGTACCCGTTTTGCTTCATAAGTTTTGGAGCGCATATGAATATCTTATTCACTATCATAGCAAGATTATTGTGTTCATGAAGTAGTCATATATAGTAGAGGCGCATGTTCCCAATTAGATACCCATCAGCAATCTATAGGGTACCGGAATTTTGTACAGGTTGGGACTGAATTTCGATCAGGCTAGGATTGAATTTTGATCAAGATGCGATCATATTTCAATCAAGCCAGAACCAATAGTGCCATGACACATGTCATGGTTTTGAGTGTTGTAATGAGAAGGAATGAGCGGTTATGGCAAACTCTAGACATTGGTAATTCAATTCAAGGAATGAACTTACTGAAAATTTGCAATCCTTGAATTTCTATCTTCCTACACGGGAGAAATTTGCACCGCCTTATACTTCTCTAGATCTGGCGTAGAATCTCTTAAGTGAACCGTTATGGGCGCCTCTACTCTAGGTCCTTCCCAATCATGTTGATTATTGAACCTGAAATGATTAGCATATTTATAGCATGTAATCCAATCTCTTTTAAACACATGTTGCCTTTTTGATGTCCAATCTTAAATCCACACCTAACCACATACCACTCAAATATAGGTCTCTGTTTTAATTGCCATGTTGCATTTAGGCACGCGTACCTTAAGAAGGCATGACGCACCCTTGCATGAGCAATTGAGCACCAAGTTCACAGCTTGATAGATCAAGGAAATGTACTGAAGGAGCACTAATCCTGATGTTCATAATAACAATGACACACGCAGGATAATTCACCTTCAGGAAACCAGGAGTCTGTGTGCTTTCCCCTGGTGTTGAAATTTATAAGTGGTTATATGGTTGCTAAAATCGTAACTTATGAATTCTTACAACCTACTTAGGAATATAAAAGCTTCATGCTAAGAGCCACTTTACACTATGGTCAAGGGCAGTTATCATTATGTGTGAGGGCCCGTGAAACTCAACGCCATGCCATGACAATTGAAATTGAATTTTTGTGTGGTTCACAGGCTTCTAAGTGTAATGTAAAGATATGTGTGACTAGGGTCTCAATTGAATGATGTTTCATTATCATTCTATTCATGTGGACCCTTCCACACAATAAATCTTAAGTATCAAGGTTTGTGAGATTTTAACCTACCTCTTTTGAGATGGACTCTAGCAAAATTTAATAGACCATGAAATATCATTCATTGCATGTCATATAAAATTCCATGCTTGTTTTCCATCCATTCAGACTGTTTTAGCCCTAATGTGAAGTCAAGAAGGATGGTCTTGGCCTTATCCACCAATGAGAGGTTTTATATATCATTTGGGAATCATTTGTCATGGGCCCTCAAGTTTTAGAGTAAGATTTTCCTTATTGAAGTTGGTCTTATGATGTTTCAACTAATTATTGCAGCTTGGTGGAACCCCATATCCGGTGTTGAAAGGGCGTCGAGATAGTCGAGTGTCCAATGCTGCTGATGTGGCAGGCAATTTGCCTAGTCCAACAGATGGTGTGGATAACCTCCTTGCACTCTTCATCACTAAGGGTCTTGACATCAACGACTTGGTTACTCTTTCTGGTAATATGACCTTAGTACTTTCCCAATAAAACACAACCAATTTTTATTTTTGTTGTCTGAATATCCTTCTTCTCCATGTCATTGAACTCTAAGTAGGTGAACTAGGGTAATGATAAATTCTTGATTGTCTTCATTCTAGGGCCAATTATTTTGTTTGTAAAAGCCAGTATTGGACATAACATCACTCAACCCCGTGTTAGTCTTCTCTTTCTAAAGTTTGGACATCCCGACCATTTGAATTTGATTATCTTATGTGTTCACATCCACATAGCATTAGTGGACAACATTAGCAACCTTCATAAGAGTGCTACGTGGGACCATAAATCAAATGCACTTTGATGCAAGCATCAAAAGCCATATTACAAAATATTGTGCACTTTTAAGGCTTAAAAGTGTGAAGGCTTGTAACCTTCCTAGCATTTGGCTTCCGGTACACCTGACCAATATAGTCCACCCAAGTATAGTGGGGTTTTGGGTGAACCGGCCCATGTGAGAACCTAGGGGTTTGTGCTTGGAGAAGATAGGTGCATGTTGGCTTGTTTGCACTCATTCGAGGTGTTTACATTTGAAAGAAGACAACATTCTCGAAGGACCTTCTATTGTTGTGATGTTTGTTTTGAGATGACAAATATAATTTAACTCATAGATGAAGCAACACCATAATTCACCCCATGGGCTCTCTCTCCCTCTCTCTCTCTCTCCACACACACACACAAACATGCGTTTCCCCACGCTAATTTATCAACACTATTTTGAAATACTTTTTATCACATTAACAACATACAAAAGAAATTGTTTTCTATTGTGGTTGCCATATAGATTGAGAAACGAAATTATGAGTTTTTGTATGATTATTGACCCAAGATAATTTGCATGTGGTAAAGAGGCAACCTATTCATGATGGCAATCTAATTGCATAGAACATCAGTGTAGATAGACTCACAATGGGGTGACAACTAAATTATAAGAGCTTGTCACTTGACTATGCTCGGATGTATTCCTAAAATTGAGGACCTCAATTCTTGGAGATTCATTCCTTGAGTTTAAACAGAAAGGATTAAGGCTCCAGTGTGCGGGGAGAAATTGGGTGAAACCAGTTGAGATCTAAAGCTTACCAAAACCAACTGGTTACAAACTTTCATGTTGATTTTGCTGGAAGTCTTCTTTATTATATTAGTTACATTCACTAGCTCTAGACTGCCTACAGATTTGCCTCAAGTGTTGATCATGAAGTGTTTAAGGTAAGCAGGCCATAAATGGACACTTTTTTCTCTCTGCATCCACTTCTTGTATAGTATGAACAAGCAGTGATTGTATGGTAAGATGATTAACAAATCCAAATCATGCCCATTGCCACTTTCCTCATAATGTGCAGAGTTTGTATGAATATCCTATTTAGAGTCAAAGTGAAGATTCTTGTTAATAGACGATCATATAGGTTCCCCCAACTAACATGTTGACTATAACATTTAGAATGGTTAACACATTTTGAGCATGTAGTCCAATCTCTTTCTGACACATTTATTTTTAGTGTATGTTCTTAGATTCTCACCCAACCATACACCACTCAAATAGAGGTGTCCTTTGAAGACCAATAATTGAATTAGGCACACCGCATGTCTACCTTATTATTCAACTAGCCGCTCATCTATAGCCCTATGTCGGATTTCCATGCTTGTGAAGTAGACGGGTTTGAAATGGTTATCTTTATGACTGGCCCACTTCTCCTAGGATATGATGAAACACATGAGTAGTACGAGATGGTTAGCCAATCCAAATCAAGACCATAGTGTAACTTTCCTCATAACTTTCGGAGCTCATGTGAATAACATCTTGTTCATTATCAAAGTGAAGAATCTCGTGCTCATCAAATGGTCAAATAGGTCCTTCATGAGTCGTAACTATGTTGCCTACTGAGCTTAGAGTGGTGATCATATTTTGAGCACATAGTCCAATCTATTTTTTTAACACGTGTCTTTTCGGTATCCGTTCTTTGCAGCCACACTTAACAACATACGATTCAAAAAATGAATGCTTGATCAAAATAAGTAATTGAATTAGACACATCTACCTTAAGAACAGTGTCCAGGGAGATTTTTGGGCATAATCGGTCAAAATCCTAGTGTTTCCAAGTCCAACTGGTTACATGTTGTGATCTTTCACTTTTGCTTTGATAATTTGAGGTCTACTCCACAGAGTCCTCTAAAATGATCGGTTATTTTCCTGGAGTCTTGAACTTCAATCGCTTCATCTGAAACTAGCGATCAGTCCCCATTCATTGCTTACGAACAAGCTTGCAAAAGGCTGACTTAATACTGATGTTATGTTGCAGGTGCACATACTATTGGATTCTCGCATTGCGACCAATTTATAAACCGATTGTACCCATCCACCGACCCATGTTTGGACGCTAGCTTCGCGTGTGGTCTCAAGGCCCAGTGTCCCCAATCCACATTCAACCCCAACACCCAGGTTCCCCTTGACGTCGTGAGCTCCTTTGTATTTGACAACGCCTACTACAAGGATCTCATGGTTGGGAAGGGGCTCTTGGCCTCCGATAACGCACTTCATTTGGACAACCGGACGCGGCCACAGGTGGTGGCCTTCTCCGAGCAACCGAGTGCATTCTTTGCCGCCTTTGGACGCTCGATGACCAAGCTCGGGGGCCTCGGTGTGCTCACGAATACGGAAGGCGAAATTCGAAGCGCCTCCGATTGTGGCTGTGTGAATTGATACAGCATCCCTTGATTTAGAACACTTTGTGGGTGGGAGGGATCCGTTCCTGAGAAAATTATGATGGATCATTTCTACCGAGTTAAGGCTGAATCTTGGAAACGCAGCGCACTCATGCATGCCATTTGTAACCCTCTCAATACTCAAAAGGTGAGCTCCCTAGTCTCGTAGCAATGGCAGTGAAGGTGAAACTCTCAAAGAGGATTTTGAGACACGCTGGTTTTTGAAAGCATATACTACTAGCAACCCACTTGTTGCACGTGCAACAATAACAACAATATTGTTACGTTGCATACGGTATTCATGGATGAATAAACGTTGCATATAGTGGCCATGCAATGGTGTTTTGTAGCGAGGCCAACCTTGTGAATAAAGCCAAGAGGTATACGTAGGTGCTTGTGAGGAACAAATGCATGCCAAATTAGTGAATCGACTTCCTATCCTAAAATGTGCATTCAATGGAGATTTCCAAGTGTATGTTTTGTTGTGAACATTTGTAGGGACTTTGTAGGGACTATGTAGATATTTGGATCATCTTTCAATTTCTAAGGGACAAAAATCCCAAGACCCATTATAGTCATATAGGGGCATCTAAATATGCTACCCATCTTGGTCATGCCCCGCCTTTTGCATGGGGTAAAGTGCTTCTTGAATAACATTTTATATTGTCAGCCTAACACCTCATGATTGTGAGCATGTGGGACCGCAAGTTACATCAAGTGCTTCCAATGTCTTAAACATGGTTCATTGAAGTGTAATATTGACAAAGCCGTGGCCCTACCTATGTTGGAATCTCCACTCACTTATTTATGTCATAGTGTTCTACATGATGGATTTGCCAAGTGTGCACAAAGGTCATTCTATGCCTCGACTTGGTTTTAATCTTTGGGGGGATCATTTAACATATGTTTCATGTCCAAAATATACCCTAAATTTCAGGCATCCACAATAGGTCACAAACCAAAATATGATCATATTTTGGGCACGCATTCCAATCTCTTGTCTGGGCACTAATATCCAACAAAAAGTATCCTCAACAAACAACTAGTCGCAAGGGTGCTATGCCTTGAATAAGTCCCGTAAATACTACTAGGTACATGAAAAGTCATGATTGCATTCATGTTCGCATTACTTGTCTCATAGGCCAAACTTTTGGCTCATTTCAAATACCATCTCCAAGTCCCTTCCTCCACAAGCAAGAACCAATAAGTGAAGAAAATTATTTTTCTAAAAAAAACTTAGTAGGTGCATGTTAGGGTTGTTTTGGGATGGATAGTGAAGGAGGCCTGCTCAGGCAAGTTCTGCAAAGTAAGCAGCGTCAACACCTGGCCAACCTTTTCATCCCCTAAAAATTAGATGCACACTCACAACTCGTAGTGCTATGGGTGGCATTGACCACCCACTTTGTTTTCCTTGCTCATTAGTTTAAGGCAAGTTTTTGCTCCTTTGTTCCCACCTTGTATATTCTACTCCTACCTCACCTCTTGCAATACGCTATGGGTTATGTATGCCAATCCAGGCATTAGACATGGACTAGATGGCCCACGGGAGAGGAGAGTCATCCACCTACTCAAAAGGATTGTTTTGCAATTGGTAACCGGATGATAATGTAAAACTCCCAATCCAATCCAACAACGAAAATTGTCTGAATTGGAAGTACCTATACCTTGTAAGAAAAATTTCAAACAAAAGACCCATTTGAACATGTATATTTGAAAGTCAAAGATGATAAATTCCTGCAAAAGGCAGGAACTACTCCTACCATGAAATATTCTGGTTCATCAGAAAGTTATTGTTTTCTTGGAAGAATTGGCTATGTTTTGTCGTGACCACATTAGAAGATCCGACACACAAATTACACTTTAGGGTGATTTAGGGTTTGTGGGGGGCATGTACAGCTAATTCAACCCGCGAGTTCAAACATTGGTGCACTCTCAAACACCCCTTAAATTATCAAAGTCAATTTATCCTTTTCATCAATTAGTCACAAACTCTGTGAACCATATATGTGAATTTCTGAACTTTCAAATGAGGACCACTTTCACCGTGGTCCGTTACCATAGATTCTCTTCTTGAGAAGCACAGAAAAATAACAACACATGAGCTCCGAGGGCCAACCTTGATGGTTGATCGGTCTAAAAATTGTTTTTGAGGTATTGTCATATACTCTCGCATATGCCTGAGACGTAGTAAGACTAGGCCCTCAAATAGCCAAAACGCCAAAGCAAATCAATCATCTAAGTAAAGAGCAGCATAACCCCAGCTGCACTTCTGCTGACATGGAGGTGATAATAATATGAGAGTTGGTTGAGCTAAAGTCTAAGTATGAGAAGAGAGAAGGAAAATAACTTAGCCCTAAAAACCAAGTCCAGAATGCTCTTAAAAACTCACATGAAGAAGGCTCACTGTGCCTGTACATATTGAAAATTATGAGTTTCTTTACTGATCAGTTATTTCCTCTGGTATTCTTGAAAGTTGGCATGACCTGTGGCTTTTGCATGTTCGACAGCCTCCTGCATCAACCCCAAAAAAATAAAAATAAAATAAAAATTTGTTCTGTCACTTCAAAGGTCACTTGAAAAGAAGGACGACTCCGATATCACCACCAGCCTGAATTATGGTGTTGCGTCATTTTTCGATTATATTTGATCCCAAAGCGTTACGAGAAGTAGAGGGCACCCAAGGACTACTGCCTCATTTTTCAAAGGTGAACACCTTCAATGGCAGTTATCTATCTCCCCCGAGGGCAAGCCTCTAGGTTCCCACATGGTTCATTGAAAATATCTTGTTCACCTAGATACCCCCACTATGATTGGGTGTACCAGAAATCAAGTGTTGGGAAGGTCACCCATCCAAGTTCTATTTTGGCATTGGGTGACTTAACCTCGGAGTTCCCACGGGATCCGTGTTAAGCCCTTGGGTTTGAGCCACCCCTAAAGGTCATACTACTATATATCCAATTTAGTGTGGGCCACACCATATTTCTAGTGACCTTTTTTCTCACAAATTGTTTGTTATCATGGGCCACATGGTTTACTCTGAACAGAGACCGTCAATGTGGGTCGATACTATCATAACATACAATCTAGGTGGCACTTAGACAAGAGGCTTGAAATTTAAAGAAGTTGAGCATGAATGTGACCCATGAAAAATACTAATTAATTCCAGATTTTAAAAAAAAATTAACATGCTCTTTTATGGTCTCAGGTTGCTTGAAAAGCTTGCCAATGTACTACTTTATTTGACAACTCACCGTTTGGCCAACCACCCCCTTCTGACAGACACCACATCGGAGAGTAAAATTGCCTGTATCAGTGAAATTGCGAGCCCTGAAATCACAAGAATAATCAACAAAGTGTTAAGTGCCTGAAACGAGTTCCTTATGAAAAACAAGATTGTATCAAACCTGAAACTAAAGTGAAGTAATGTAGACTTGCCTAAATCCAACGTGGCAATAAAACAGAGACCTATATTTGAGTGGTATGTGGTTAGTTGTGGATCTAAGATTGGACACCAAAAAGGCAACATGTGTTCAAAAGAGATTGGACTATGTGCTCAAAATATGCTAATCATTCTAGGTTCCATAGTGGACATGATTGGGGGGGCCTGTATGGCCATTTAATGAGCACAAGAATCTTCACTTTGATCATGAATAAGATATTCCTATGAGCTCTGAATAAAATGAGGCAAATGGCTACGGACACGATTTGGATTTGCTAACCAACTCGCACTCACTGTGTATTTCATATCCTACAAGAAGTGGGCGCAGAGAGAAAAGTATACAAATAACACACTTCTACCTTATATAAAACCATGGTATATTGAAACATGGACAAGAATAGTTTAACACACAGATAGCAATGATTTCTTGTAATGTGTGGTGAACCTTCATTGTTTTATAAATTCTAAAATTAGGGTAAGATCAATAACGAATCGAGTTCAGGGCTGAATAAACCTGTGAGCTTCTTCAACTACATCTTGAGCCAACTTTGAAGCAATGCCAATGGCCTGATTCTTGTCCTTGGTGAAAATAGTTTGGTCCACTTCCTCAGGTGCATCTGCAAATGGAGCCATCTGCAAACATAGTATTCAGTTTCAGCGTATTCCTTGTTGTTTTAAGGGATATTTTATTGGCATCACACACAGGAATAAAAATTTGCTAGAACAGATTGAAAATAAAAGTTTACAAGTTCAAACACCAGCTTACTGCAAGAGCATCATAGTGTAAGCCATCATAAATCAGCATTACTTGCTCCGAATAGCCCTTATCCTGTTGGTTGCAACAATAAAAATCAAAATTTAGGTTCTCAACATAAAGAGTTTGAAGATCAATATGAATTGCTTCAGCTACCCTCATCATACATGTGACATATTTATACCACTTTATGCAAAACAGTCTTCCAGTCGTCACATTTGCACCTAATGTACACGTGCCTAATTCCAACATAGCAATGATGTGGACACCTGTATTTGAGTCATATGTGGTTAGGTGTGGATCTAAAAACAAACACCAGAAAGACACCATGTGTTTAAAGAGATTGGACTACATGTTCAAAATGTGCTAACTTGTCTTGGCTCAAAAATCAACATCATTTGGCAACCTATATGACCACTCAATGAGCACGAGAATCTTCACTTTGATAAAAAATAAAATATTCATATGTGCTCCAAAAATTATGAGGCCTATGGCTACGAGCATGATTTGGATCTGCTAATCATCTCGCGTCAAAACAAGTGTTTCGTATTTTACTAGAAGTGGGTGCGGAGAGAAAAGTATCCGAGTTAGGCACATGTACCCTATATGTATGATTCAGGAGTACATATTCTCATGATGACAACCCCAAACCCCCACAAATTAAAACCAATCAAAAATGTGATCCTATTGTATCGTTCAGTCCTGCCCATATATAATAGACAAAATAGATTGAAACAGATGTTAATACCTGCCCATAGATATCACATCGTTTAGTCTGGATATCATATGCGGCAATTTCGCGTCCATAGTAATCACTCAGGATTGCAAGTTCTATTGCACCTGTAAACAACGACAAAAAATAATCAAAATCTGATCATTTCCGCAAGAACCAATTGCTAACCAAAGGCTTTAGCATTGTATGAAAACTAACATGGACTCACTGAAAACCTCAAGAAATGACAACAGGACAAATTGGATATCAGGACGGCATCACAAGGCTGTCACTCAAATGAACATCATATTATACAATGACGTATACCGCCTAGTGACATTAGTGTCTAGCAGAAAAACACCATCACAATTTACCAAAGGGTGGTGTTCAAGATGATTATTACGTTCAATGTTGGACAGGTATATTGGTGAATGCATGGTATCAATAATCAACATCAATAATGGTATCAAAAAACCTACCCGTGGATATCAAATTTGTAATACCAGTCAAATATTGATATTGGGTGGGTATGTCAAGGTGAGAGAATCTTCGTATATCCGAGTTATTATTGGCCGGGGATTCGTGGCACTCAAGTAAAATCATCCATGCGGATGAAAATAACGCAGGAATCATCTAAATGACTATTTTTAGGCAATTTGATTCCAGAAATAGAGTCAAAGGCCCCGAATTAGTCTAGTGATGTCACATTCGAATGAATCGGCCCTCAACCCCATAGGGGGGCTTTTTTTATTGGAGCCACTTCATCCACGATATCTTGGATGGATGTTCCTTAGTGAGTGCCACGAATCCCCAGCCGTTATTATTTGGGCCAATACCATCTATTATTTGGGCCAATACCATTCTAAACCATATTGATACTTGGGCAATTTTATCTAGGTATGAAGGTTCTTGCATGGTATGTAAACCCAAATATTATGAGAACAAAAATGGTATTGAGAACAAAAATACCGTCAAATACCCATACCCTACTAGTATCATAAAATGTGAAATCCTCATTATAGATTACCCGAATGGTATCAACAGAAGACGATACCAGACCAACCCTGGTTAAAGCTAAACCAAGTGGAATAAAATGTAATTAACTTATAATAATCGGAGTATTCTCATGTAACTATCTGTTTCGTAGTAGCACAATGTGGCACGTATTAGAAGAAAAGTAAGAAAATAGTGTAATTATTATGACATTATTCATGAATGTCAGATGTTGTTTCAACATTTTATTGGATCTACATGATAATTTTGCCTCCAAAAGTTTGCAATGATGTGCACCGATCTCCAAATTCCAAATCCTTTGATGGAGATTGATTCAACTTATGAATGTGGATAAAAATCACCTCCCCATTTGTCTGGCTTTGAAATCCATTGAACATACTCTTCGTTGGGTTTGCCCAAAATAGCTTCAGTATAAGTTGTTGGGTCACTCATCACCGCAGCTGCAATAACCTTCCATTAAAATGCATATTTAGAATCAGAACTCCACTTATACTTAAAATTCTTATAATTTTCTCTCCGCAACATAACTTGACAACAAAAGCCAAACCAGCAAAAAAGTGAAGGACTTCTACCTCGCGTAACTCGGATGCCTTGTTCCTGTCGTGCTCCATGACATACCTGAAACAAAAATTACACAAGCAAGCACTTCAGACTTGCCTCTTAATCTATCCAAATGAGGGACATAATTGGATAAAGAGACCATGATACAAGTAGAAGAACCTCAGCTTAGAGAGAGTTAAGATAGATGGGTCTGAAATGGTTAAGAAACACGTGATGAATACAAGATGGTTAGCAAATCCAAATCAAGGCCGTAGCCACTTTCCTCAAAATATTTTGGAGGTCATGAATATCTTGTTCATTATCAAAGTGAAGATTCTCATGCTCATTAAATGGTCATCTATGTCCCCCCCCAATTATGTTGACTATTGAGCCTAGAATAATTATCATATTTTAAGCACGTAGCCAAATCTCTTTTAAACACACTTCTTTTTGGTACCCGTTCTTGGAGCCACACTGAACCACATACCACTCATATATAGGTGTGCAATTAAGAAAAGTAACCACACAAGGGTGGTCTACCTTATCCTTTTAACTCACAAAGAATTTTGTTCAGGAGTTGGCAATACCCTATGATTTTCCATTCTTCATTTCACATACAATACCACTAATTTTTTTCCACTATTTGAATTTTGTGCACGTGTAATTTTTAATAGCAGATTCATGATTCATATGTTCCAGAAGAGTGGCCATTCATGATCACATGTAAAAAGCAATCCGAAAAATGAAACCCTAATACCATCAGATGTGCAAATGAAAGGGTAAATCAAAACCAGCCTAAATAACTAAATAAATAAATAAATTGATCCATGGAACATTTGATGGAGTGTCAACAAGCTCACCCAACAGCATTGAAGAGGCAGCTATTGTCAGACGGAATAACTCTTCGCAACACAACACTTCCGTCCTCCATGGTGATGATGAGCAACTTCTACCACTTTCTGCACAACAATTCCAAAGTAAGAAATTTATGATGGGTGATGATGATGTCATTTTGGAAGGAAGTTATGCCCTAACTTAAGATGAGTTTGCTGTTTTTCATACAACACCTTCCATGTTTTGTAAGTTTCCAGTGCATGCTTGGAGGTGGGTATGGAGGTTTGAACGAAGAACAATTCTATATCAGCTCATTGAGGGTCAAACTCATGTTTGTGGCATGCCAAAAAAAATTCTAGAATGAGTTGAGCCTCGATTACGAACCAGAATACATTGCTCTTCATTCAAATTTCAAACACTACCTCCAATGGAAAAATCAATCACAGTATGACCAACTCCCCACGAAAAAGTCCCAATTGAGTTGAAAGGATAGACTCTAATGTGGGAAAATGAAGACCTAAAAATGACCCATTCTTCAGGGTTAAGTGGCACCTCACCAACCCAAAATTTCTACAAACAAGTGGACGAGTTACTTAGGATTGAGCTCCACATGCTCTCCTCACAACCACATGCATGAAATAACCTCCTCCTTTTCTATGTTTCCCAGACTCATTTAGCTCCCATAGCTTCAAATTTCAAAACGTAAGCATTCTCTAGATTTGCCAGCAGACTGAAGAATCAGAATAGGCTAAAAAGTTTCACAGCTCTCAACTACAATGAAACAGGGTAAGGGTAAGGCAAGGTAAGCAAGCAAACCCAAAAGTGTTGAGAAAATTTGAGATCCAGGTAGCAACAACAAAACCTTTCAACAATAGGGTTAACCCAAAATGATGGATCGGAGCTTCCCTTTTTTCTGTGGCGAACTTTGTGGCACATTAGGTCCACACAATTTCTTTGGGAGTTTGAAGAAACCAATGATGAATCGAAGCACTGGCAACACATCAAAATTGGCCACAAAAACAAAAGCGCAAAATTTTCAAAGCACCACCAACTTCAAAGCTCCCAAGACTCCCCAACGGACACCAAACACAACCGGAATCAAAAATTAAAAATTAAAAATAAAACAAGACTAGAATCCAAATCCAAGCTTCTTGCACCTCCCCACCCTGAATTTGCAGAAACTACCAAATCGGCTCCAGTTGAAAGCTTTAGAGCCCCTGAAAAATGATCAAATTTTGACATCAAAACCCAATTCTCTTCCCAGCCACAAGGTGGTCATACCTTTACCTACCCAAAATAAATTTAAAAAATTGCCCCAAAGTGATCGGACAGCTTCAATCCACCGCAACCTCGGATGCACTTGTTTGCCAATCCCAAGACCGAGGATTTGAAAAAAAATCTGTGAGAGAAGAATAGTGTGTTGTAAGTAAATGTTGCTTCTTTTGCACCCAAGCAATCATCCAGCTCCAAATCCAACTTCTTGATTCGTGTGTAAGTTAAGGAAGTGAAGTGTGTTAGGAGTGCAATTTTGATTCAGTGCACAGGGTCCCAAAATATCGTAAAAATTCAAGCACTTTCGAATCCCAATCCACTTGTACGTATTCCTATACTGTACGTCTAGGTTAAGTATATTCCTCACATACCAGCTCAGGAATTTTGAGGTACAGTCTAACCTCGATAATGTCACTCTTGTTTATAGAACACCTTGATATTGTCACCCAAACTTCGAAACCAAATTTTCTAGTGTAAAACTCCTTCGTTATTATCCCTATCACCCTTGATAATGTCACTATTTTTTTTCAAAATATGTAGTGTAAGTGTGATAATAACAAGTAATATGGATGAAAAAAGGCCGGATGGACAACAAATTCTATGGATGACGTCGGCAACATTGAATATGGGCTTTGATGTCCAAGGCAAGCCTCTAGAGAAGCTTTCTCCATTGGAGTACGTAAACATGGAAGGTGAAGATGATTTTGAGGTGGAGTATTCTACTGAGGAGCTCGTGCAATTAGTGCAAGATGGCCAGGAGGTACATGATCCCGTAGAAGTAGACCCATGGATTGATGATAGCAATGATGTTGAGTCTAAGGTAGTGAAGTTAAGTGATGCACAAAAATTTGTTAAAGATGTTTTGAATTGTATGGGTAGTCAAGGTTCTCAAATTTTCAACACTATGGAGTTGTTAGGAATGGAAAAAAATCCATGACAAGCTCATTAGAATTGGTGTTGCACATTTAACATCAATGTCAACAAAACAATGTGATATTAGGAGCTTCTTTGTCTCTAGTGAGAGGTCTTTACCTGATCTCAATGACACATTATGATGTGCTATCTTTGTTATTCAAGCTTTTGAATTTGATTTTATATTGAAAAACATTGAATTCTCATCTTTGTTATTTTCTTTTGAACATTGTAATTTTTATTTGTTTTTCTACCTATTTCTTTGATAATATCACATTATGCATAAATCTTCCAAATGTGACATTATCAAATATGTCACACCTTGTTTATATCACACTTTTTGGTGAAACGGATGGTGTGACAGTATCAAGGTTAGACTGTAGATGGGTCTTAAGAGTTTCTGACACGCCATTAGTACGAGATGGTTAGCAAATTCAAGGCAAGGCCGTAGACATTTTTGTCTGTTTTGTCAGGGCTCATATGAACACACCCTAACCTCCGTAATATTTCCCCCCATAATGTCACTCCCTCTCTTATATCCCGAAACCCTAGGGAACGGATGTGCTCAATTTAAATCTCCCTCCTTGTTGCCACATTCCCTCCCACATGTCACGGGTTGACATTAAAGTAATCCACCAAAGAATTCAAACCACACACTCACACGCATAACGTTGTGATCATTGTAATTATTGTCATTATTACAATCTTGACTTTGTGTTAATTCATAATGTCGCATACTACACTAATTCTCTGTTACCATGTTAACACTACATACCTCTTTAATATCACATGCACTGCACCATTATTCTCAAATAATATGGACTATGAAATATTGTGGATACTAAATAGAGTGGACACCATCAATTTTCAAATGCCTTAGAGCTTGTCCACCTGTTGTCATATCCATATCCACAAATTCTCATGCATTCATCCACTTTTTGTTTCGCAGATGTGAATACGGTGCATTCACCCCCCCCCCCCCCCACACACACACACACACACATTTGTTGTACATGAGTATGCATGCAGGAAAAAACTTTATTGGTTTCATGTTGTCTTGCAAAATGACATGGTAAGGAACTCATCAATCAAAGAACCCTAGACTATTTTAGGCAAATGAGTCACCTTTAGATGGGAACTATAGCATGAATAAGGGCATTGATTGCTCATCTCGTTATGTTTGTTAAGAATTCAATGTTAATTTTTGCTTATGGAATACAAGTGGCAACAAATGGGCTCGTCTTCTTGGGGGGAAATGCATGCCCACATTCACTTTCTGCATAATGTGGATGAGGCAATGGGTGGGGCGCCTAGTGGATCTTCCAACATAAAATCTAAGTTTCCATCCATAAATAACATTTGTTATGCAGATAAGGCAACAAGTAGGCTTACTCATAGAATTGGAATGGAGGATGTATAAGAGTGCCATATCAACAACCTATCACAACATTAAGGTCTTTAGTGTTACTTGCTATTTGAAATAACACAATGCTATGAATTCTTGCCATAGATTTCAAGGGGATTTCAATGACTGTCTACAAAGGCATTATAAGATGTTTGATCATTATTGACCCTAAAATGACTTTAGTTGATGAAAACTTATGTTCTAGGTAAAACTTTATAGCATGGTGTAACTCCAAATAGTAAGTGACTCTGAATACCATAAATGGTTTAGCAGCATGATATGGCACATGGCCTGGCATGACTTAAATAATAATGAAGGTGTAATGCACACCAATGACAACCAAGTTGCCACATGACATATGCACAATCTGTTTAAACTGATGGAGTCCATGTTACATCTCAATTTGAGCACAAAATATCTCATGCCAATTGCTTTCACGACAACAGAGATGCCACACAACACATGCCCAAACTTCTTTATATTGATTGACTACACAATGCATCCTATTACAAACACCAAAAATATCTTGTATACACTACAAATTCATAAGCAAGATTTAACATTGAATTCATAATTACTATGGTCCACATTCATTTTTTTAAATGTGGACATTTTGAGTTAAAGTGTGGACCACACTATTTCAATTGAATAGTGTACCATGAACTCCATGGATAACATCACCAAAACTGACCTAATATTTGAATCCTTGCTCTTCTGTGAAAAGAACCATGTCATCTTACACCAAACTGAACAAAATCCCATGCATAACAAGCATGAAAATTTATGGAATTTGCAAGCAGCAGGATATGGTAAAATACATGAATACAATGTCAGCAGTTAAATTGAGATAGTATGTATTTCACAGATGATGCGGATGATGACATATCAGGTATCCAAAGCCTCCTGATGGAACTTGAAGAGATTAGATTGAGCACACAGTTGGTTTCCCTAGCCACCTTCGACTTAATTGTTTTGCTTGTTGTCATCATATTGCAAAATTCACCAGGAGTTCAATGCCTTGTTGATGGAGTCCTCGAGAAATGAGATTGAGCTCACAGTCGACTTTGCTAACCAGCTTAAGCCTACCTTTGCTTTATGCTCATTTGTAGGAAGCCGATACAAATATGCAAGCTTCCTTGCTGGAATTCACCCATCAAAACAATTTGGGTATCAGAAATTGGTTCAGATTTTTTTTAAGAAATTTAAAACAGTGGAGTTATCCTTTAACTAAAGTTGACATTTGGTCAGAAGTTAGTTTTTTCGCAAACAAAACTTTCATATTCAGTGAATTTGCAGTGCATGCTTGGAGGCAGTAGTGTGGAGGTTTGAGCAAAGAACAATTCTATTTTGATTTCATTGAGGGTCAAACTCGAATTGGCATGCCAAGAGGTGCTAAAATGAGCTTAACCCTCAATGAACCAACATAGGTTGCTCTTCATTCAGATTCAAACACTCATCCGAGCATGCACCACAAGTGGAAGGAATATATTGAAATTGGATGCAAAACGACAAATGGAGAATCATAAGGGAGACACTCCTAACGAAAAGTCTTATTGAGTTGAAGGATGATCCTTGATATTTTTGAAGTCAAGGACAAAGTCTGATCGTCTAAAATCATACCTGTATGACCAAGCAAGCCCTCAAGAGTGATGCCTTCAATAAAACTAACGCTCACGGCCCCATCATTTGCGCCCAGTGTCATCATCTCTCCTAAATGTTGATAACTATACAATCCACAAAAAGATGTCGTTAGGAACTACAAAACACGCGGTACACCCAAAGTGACAAGTTGCTAATCAGCTTGACTGGAATGAGTTTGGACTTGTGTTCTCTAAATTCATTAAAAAAACAAAAAATAAAACAGCAATGTCATTCAGCTTTATAGTCGCACCCTGCTTCATGCCACTCAAAAATATAGTCCAGGTTAATCTTTTCCTGAAATATTTGAAGCATTTGAAGTCCCAGAAACTGAAACTAATGTCATCATTGAAATACCCATTCAGTAGTCATAAATTTCAGCATTACCAACTTCAGAACATAGGCAATACAGGACAAATGTCATTTAGCAACAAACCGGAAGGGCAGAAGTGGGCGATTGTTGATAGCTGCCCACAGATTCCAGCCTGCATAGTCTGCTTGCTGGAAAGCAACCTACAGGACAAGAATAAACATTTTTCTTTACAATTATTTGAATATACAATCACATCTGTAGGTATCCACACAACAACCAAAACAAGAATTAACAAACACACTCCTATATAAGTAAGATATTGACTGCCTTCTGCTCTTAACCTTGTTTGGGAATGAAACCTATGCCACCTGCTCACAAAGAATAATATCTATGTTTGTCCCATACAGTAGCATAAATTATAGAGTCTCTTCGCCCACAAGCTACTACCTCAATTAAGAGGTGGACTCTTTCTAGTGGCCATAACTGGGACAACTTGATCGCCCATTGTTTGTCCCATACTAGGGTCGCCGAACCCTTCAATACCCATAACTCTTAAGATGACCAATTGACCAGGTGACCTCGATGCTGGAAACACCAAACTATGAACAATTCCTAAAAAGAACCCTACCAACTACACTGATACGTGCAATTAGGTTGCCCCACACTAATTTATTGACATTTGACACTATTTTGGATATTTACTACAACAGTATCACAATATTGTAATTATTTTGTTACTGTGATTGCCATATGGAATAAACAAAGTTTACAGAACAATCAAAATTGTGACAAGAGTCAATGAAGCATTGATCCCAACCACCCAAGCTATTGCTCAAGTGTTCATATTGTAACATACCCAAGCCAGAAAGAGGAATTACCTGAGCAGTGGTGGGCAATTGCCTGCCAGAATCATCTTTCGTGCCAGCCAAATCACCTAAAGCAAAAATACGTGGATGACCTTTCACTCGTAGCATTTCATCTGTATCGGCTTGTCCACGTCCGTTTACAGGAAAAGCCTGGTACCCAGATTGTGTTTCGGCTGGAGGAATTGAAGCTTTCGTTCCTACTGTCCAAAGCAGTAGGTCTGCCTCCAAAACCTTCCCACCACCAACATTTCTTCTACCTCTTGAAGGTGGTTGCAGCTCTAGATTCACACGTTTTGAAACAGGGGATGCACTCTCATCAATTCTGCTTATGTTTGCTACAGAATATCCCAAAACCAACTCTACATTTCTGGAAGAGAGAACCTGCATTTTCACATAGAAGATTTTCTGTCAAGCTCTTTGACATGTAAGCCAGGCGAAATCTATGCAAAATATAAACAACAATGATGGAACCAGGAAGCTGACCCAAGACAATTAAGGTAGATGGGTCTTAAACAGTAACTTTTCAAATAGCCCACTACTCCTATGATATGAAACATGCAATCAGTACAAGATGGTTAGCTGATCCAAATCGAGGCTGTAGCCACTTTCCTTATAAATAATTTTCAGAGCTCACATGAAAATCTTATTCATTATCAAAGTGATTCTCGTGCTCAGTAAATGGTCATATAGGTCCCCTCAATTATGTTGACTATTAAGCCTAGAATGGCTATCATATTTTGAGCACAAAGTCCAATCTCTTTCGGACACGTGTTTTTTTAGCACCCGTTCTTGGAGCCACACCAAACCACATGCCACTCAAATATAAGTGCCCTAATAAGAAAAGTAACCAAATAAGATTTGCCTACCTTAAACAAGACCAAACAGAGCACAACAATACTAGAACAATGTGAAGGAAGCCTACGTAGAGTAACCATATGGATACATTATCAAAGATTTAATGTATGTAGAGATGACTTACAAACACTGGTACAGCCACAAAATATACCGTCTATACGGCCTCTCATGTCTCCCCTGTGTACACATTCAACCTTAAAGATCTGGAGAGGCTCATCATGAGCCTCAAGATGTCATGCAGAGGGGTTTAAGGTCACTCATATATATTCTTAGCTTAAAGTGGCCAAAGTTATTGTGCCTAAAGTTAGCTCATTTATCATATGCAAAATGAAAAATACAAAGTTTTGAGCTCATATATATGACCTATACTTAAATATGTACCACATATTTAATCACTGTTTCATATGACTTTATAGTCACTTCCTATTTTTTAGAGTGTACTACATATGGATTCGATATAATAGACCAAATAACATATTATTTTCACTAATTGTTGTAGTTTGTACAAATCATCATGTATCCCATATAAACACACCCCTGGTCTTTAAGGGTTAAGAAAGCAAAATCCAAGGCCCTAGTGTGAAGAGCCAGAAGACACTTGTCTTGGTGCGACTTGCAAAACAACCAGTGAACCTCCATTCAACTAAACTAAGGTAGACATCCCTTATTCAGTTACTTTTCTTACTCGGTGAGTGTGGTTTCGTCAAGGTTTGGTGTGGCTCCAAGACCGGATAACAGAAAGACATGACCACGTGCTCAAAATATGATAACCATTCTGGACTCAATAGTCAACAAAATTGGGGGAACTTGAGCACGAGAATCTTCGCTTGGATAATGAATAAGATATTCATATAAGTTCCAAAACTTATGAGAAAATTGGCTATGGCCTTGATTTGAATTTGCTAACCATCACATGATGATCGCGTGTTTCTTATCCTATGAGAAGTGGGCTATTTGGAAAAAGTAACCATTTAAGACCCCCATCTACCTTATTGACATCTATTGATAGTGAGACTAAAGAATCACCTTTGAGGCTGCTTCCCTGTTGCCAGCCGGTGCTGTACCCAAGATGTCTGACCCCATGTCAACCACTTTAATGGTACCTCGATTACCAAGCCTCTCAGCTAGAGTAGCAGCAAGCTCCACTCCACAGTAGCCTGAACCTACAATGACCACCTCAATGGGTGCCGATGCTGCAGCAAACCTCTCTTTTTCCAGTTCTGCTAATCTTCTATCCACCTCCTGGAACACCGAACACCCTGTGAGAATACATCACACCTGAAAAATGACTTGACATTCTTAAGTTGTGTAGTGGCTGTTCTCCCTAGATAAGCATCTTGGAGAATATATATTATACGCGGTGAGATCCTTTTTGGCAAGGTTTTAGGTTTTAGGTTTTTGGTAGATGGGAGAAGGCTTTGTGTCCAAAGATAGGCATCAACAATGAGGTATGACCTAATGAGAGTTTGCCACTTGACAATGCTTGTAATCAATAACCATGATTCTTCAAAATTGATTCTTGATGCAGGAATAGAAAGAGAGAATCCTTACACATGCTGAAGGCTGCTCCAGTTATAATGAATCTCCAGGTTGAGGATATTTCTCATCATCACGAATCCTAGAACTAAATAGCAAGTTATTAAAGTTATCCTTTCATTCAACAGGGTTTTGGTCAGGCGTTAGCTGTTTGCATACAAAAGCCATTTTCAGTGCATGCTTGGAGTTGGTGTGTAGGTTTGAACAAAGAACATTTTATATCAGTTCATTGGTGCCAAACTCATTTTAGCACCTCCTGGCATGCCGAAATGAGTTTGGCCCTCAATGAACCGATATTGAAAGTTCTTCCTTCAAACCTTCCCACCAAAAACAACCAACTCCCAACCAAAACTCCAGTTGAATTGAAGGAGAACTCTATTTCAAGTTCAAATAATGCACAAATCAGGTGACACTGTAAAGTACGATCAAATAATCATGTGCACAAGACCTGATAATCAATCCTCAGGAACAGGAAGCTCAAATTTGATATCCATTAGGACACGAAATGCAATTGACATTTTTGAGGTAGAAAATTACAAACTGCTGTGACTAATCAGGAGTGGAGATTGATTAGTCTTATTACTCACCACCGCATCTTCAAGTGTAGAGAAAGGAATTGCAGACTCAGATGCACCTGGAACAATGTTGAGACGAGGCTCAGAACCAAGTGCCAAAACAAGCCTGGAGCCCCCTCCCCACCAAATCCCGGTTCAATACACGATCTACAATTCCACCTTAATCCAATATGTACGAGTGGATTTACACTAGGGTCCAAGACCAAAGAAATCCAAAATTGAGTGATCCTATTGGTCGAGAGCAAAATTTTGGACTCAAGGAGTTTATGCTAAGGTCCACATCCACGGTTTGAAAAAATGAGGTGGCGCTAATGTGGCTCACTTTCCTGTCAAATCTCACCGGTCCCAATCAAGAAAATACTACCGTAACACCATAGCAGGTTCGCCACCTAGCGAACGAATATTTAATTTTTTTGAAAAAATAAGGTTCGCCTCTCAAAAACTGAATTTCTCAATTTTCGTTTTTTAGCAAAAAATAAGTAAAAATGACCCTAAATAGCTTAGAAATAGCAAAATATTTCAAAAACTAATTTATTCTATTTTCGTTTTTTTGTCTTCAAAATTTTCTAATTTTTACGTTTTTTATTTTTAGAATTATTTTAGGACGAACCTGCTATTGTACTACGGTACTAGTTTGAGAAACCAATCTTGAGTCCAAAAGTAAGGTCCATTTACAGGTGTTATGGAACCCAAGTTTCTTGGACAATGACCATAATGCAGACCCACCCTAAGTTCATGTCGTGATTAGGTGGGTTAAACCCAAGGATTTAACCCAAATGCCATGTGATCTCCAAATGCCTAAGGCCAAAATAGTGCTAGGATGGGTAACCTCCCAAGCACTTGATTTCCGGTGAATCCTACCACTATGGCCCACCCAATCATAGTGGGAGTATCTAAAAGAACTGGATAATTTCAACCAACTGTGTGAGAACCTAGGGGCTTGCCCTTGGGTGAGATTACGTGCGAGTCGGGTTGTTTGTGCCCAATCAAGTGCTCACTTTGAAAGGAGGCAGTATTCTTCAAGGTCCCTCTAATTCTTGTGATGTCCAGATCAAAAGTACATATAAAATTAGACTAACTTGAAGATGAGCAAGACCATAATTCACGCCATTGGCAACATCAGACTCGTCTCTTCTTTCTTTTCATGTTGTCACTCTCCTATCTCCTGTCTTCTACCTTGCTCATAATACTAGTTGGATTTTTCAAAACTTCTAAGTTTGAAAAATCAAGCTTGCATAATTCAAAACCTCAAATTGCGGCAAAGTTGTGGGTCAGGAATCAAGTGTGCCTCAACTAACTAATTCCACAAGCCTTCAGTTACAGCAGCAGTCATGGGCAAAAGCTACGTTCTAATTACATGATCATAATGCAGGCATCTCAAAGTACTTCTAGGTCAAAGCCCAAAGAGCATGAGTCACCCATTTCTGTGCCACCAACTACAACTACACTAAGGATCTGATTTAGTGCGGCATTAAAATTGGTGTGCCATGTTAATGAGAGCGATCTTTGTAATTTGTCATGTAGCACCAAGTATCATATGACCAAGTATCCTCTCTAGTTTTCACCCAGTGATTGCAAAACAATTAATGTGAGTTGATGCTAAATACTGTGGGCCACACTAAATCAGACGTTTAGTGTACCAGTATTTTTCTCATGAAAGATTTTTTTATAAACACCTGGAATATCAACAAGTTGTGCACCTGTGCATGGGCATAAACCTTCAGGAAACAAAGGGTTGAGACCATTCTTTGAATGGCCTAACAAGAAACTGTACACAGAATAAACAAGTTTGATAACTTAGAGAAAGAAAATTACCAGTCATAGTCCACTTGCATCCCACTGCTAAGATACACCGTACCACCCGAATCTCGACCTGTGGTGGCTAAAGCTGGCTGACCATTGACGGCATTACATGGCTGGATGGATCTTACAGTATCCTGACAGAATTGGATGCTAGTGTTTGAAAGCAGGTCCTTAAATGTGGGCGCAATTTCCCAAGAATCTACTTCTGCAACAACACATACAAATGTATCAGATTTCTTGTATCCTAAAAAGACACCCAAAACACACAACCACACATTTTTACAGGGCCTTGTTATCATTTCAAATTGCAGCCATCAATAGATATGATTTCCCTATTTGGGCCATGAAAATTTTTGAAGGACATGACAAGCTGAGATACATATTTTGAAGCAGATTGCACACACAGCAACCACATAATATTTGTTATTTCTAGAGAGCATTTACAGAATTGTGAAACTCCAGAAATTGATGGCAATGTGAGAATCTCCTCGAAGGCAATGATAATGGGTGACAAAAAGCAATACTCTTTATCTTTATTTTTTTAATCAAGGTCCAAATACAACGTTGACTTAAAAAGGGCTCGAGGATATGAACGAAGTAGAACCTTTTGAGAGTAGCTCATATAATAAAGGCTTGAAAACAAATCGATCTGACTGGTCAATAAGTACAACCTGCCAAGTAGATAAGAAAGTCAGATAACAAACAGCTGTATGGACTACAAAACGATTTGGAGAAATTGATTCTAAGTAAAGGTTTATAAACGTTAGAAAAACTTTACATGATATCCATTCTAGCAAAGAGAATCTTGCAGGGAATAATGTACTCATCAATTACTCTCACAGGTGCAAGGATTTATAAGATATTGAGGGAAGTGTTAACAAATAGTATGTCAATATCTGTAGCCACTCAGTACCTGCGGTTTTTTATCTGGTGGCCAAACTAAAGATTCAAGCCGTAGTGCAGTATAAAGCCCACCAAAACCCCCTCCTAATACACATATTCTTGGCCTCTGCACACACAGAATCATTGGGAAAGTCACAAACTGAAGATTGTTTTCATATTCATGTTAGAAGGTTTTCATTACCTTTTGATTCTTCCACATGCTTCTCCACAATGATTCTGTTGCTATGACAATAGAGGTTATGATGAACCACAACTTGGTCGCAGAGCTTGACAGTGAAACCACCTGATTATACCCAGACTAAGCTCCTCATAAAGTTAACACTCTCTGAATTTCTTCATTTGGAGTTAAACTTATTGAAGTACCGAGAAATTCAATGTACGACCTATATACACAATTATCTACAAGCCTCACCAAGTCTTCCACTCATATTTCTTTATTAATGGATTCAAAACTTTATTTAGCTCATCATCTTGTGTCGAGGAGAAAATTAATATAATTTCATATGTGACACTGATGATCAAAAGCCTGAGTATTTATCCCCATCCAAGGGCCCCATGTTGTGTATTTGAAACCTCAAGAACAGTAGGTATTCAACTTTGAAAAGTGCACTTGAACTATGAGTTAACTCTAGATATGGTCACTTTTGACACAATTAACTTTAAATAGAATTATTTAGCTGAAATACATGCTTTTGTGGCATGGACATGCCCAGATTGAACCTCTCGACTGCTAAGGGTTTAAAGTTACATTGTAAGACTCCTACAACCTTCCAGTCCAAGTGGAAGGTAGTTGAGAGCTCTTTTGACCTTACCTTCCCATCAGGCCAAGCAAATGATTTAAGTCCACCATCATCTCCAACCACCACTTTGCCACCACTTGTTCCACTTTCAGTCGTCGTGCTCCCAGAAATTCCAACTGTTGATGATGTTCCTGCCTGAAGCGAAGTTATTCGGGACTGCGAAGTCGACAAAGATTGAAACAGATTTCCCCACTTTGTCTTTCTATCTCCAATTTGCATTTGTACGTAGCCAGAAGTTGAACAGCATCCCGTGTTCAAGACACATGAATTTGAGCAGACAACAGGCACCTGCTTATCACCTGCTCATGTGCACATCACAAATTTCCAACCAAGGCCACATCAGCATCTGCACCAGTGTTGGACTCATCTTCATTTATTTGACACCATTCGGGTACCTATAATGAGGATATCACATTTTTTTGGTACCAGTAGGATATAAATATTTGACAGGATTGTTGTTACAATACCATTCAGGTCTATATACCATGCAAGAACCTTCACACCTAGGTAAAATCGCCCTAGTATCACATGGTTTAGAATGGTATTGACCCAAATAAGAACTCAAGTATTCAAAGATTCTCTCACCTTGACATACCCACCAAATATACATATTTGACTGATATTACAATTTTTGATGCCCATGGGTAGGTTCTCTGATACCATTATTGATAATGATTATTGATACCATGCATTCACCAATATACCAGTCCAACATTGGTCTGCACCTACAAATATTTAACAAAATGCCATATGGACCACAGACACAAAATTCAGACATAGCGTTCTTAAGTGGGGCAGTGGGTGTTCCCCCTAGATAAGCATCTTGGAGTATACATGTGGTGAGAATCCTTTTGGCAAGGTCTTCAAGTTGAATCTTGGTAGATGGGATATGGCGTTGTCCAAAGATAGGTAGTAACAAGGCATTGACTAATGAAAGCTTGCCACTTCACTATGCTTGGCATTTATGCATGTAATCAAGGACCTTGAATCTTGGATTATTCTTGAACCTAGAATAGAAACCACGTCCTAATACATCCTTAAGAGTGCTATCAAAGTGATGTATTTCACCACACGATCTCTTTCCAACTCCATCATATCCATTTCATGCAAAAATCTAGCCTACTTAATCCACCGAGACGTTCACAAGAACTCCCAGCAGATCCCAAACCATAAACCTTAAATCATACAATAACCCATTTTAGCTGAAATAAACAACCCAAACATTCTTGGCTAAAACATGCCACACGAATTCATAACTCCCTACTGTACAATACCATCCACACATTTGATACACAGACCCCAAAAACTGCTTCAAAAATTTACACACGCAATAAGGAGAATATGGGAATTCACAGGCCTCCGGATGCACTAGTGCTGAAAAAACAGCAAACTAATACAATAATCTATGAATAACATCCTTAAGTAGCCTATTCAGGTTCTGGTGCAAATGGAATGATTCTTAGGTAATCCAGATAACCTAAGAATGATTCCATTTGGGACACACAAAGTCTTTGATTCAATCTTGGTAGGTGGAAAAAGGAGAAGGCTTTGTGTCCATAGATGGGCATCAACAACGAAGAAGGTGTCGATTATTGAGAGCGTCATGCCACTTGACTATGCTTGACATTCGTCATACATGCGCTCAAGGAGCTTCAATCTTGATAATTGATCGATTAATTCTTGAAGCTAGAGTAGGAAGACACAATTACTAAACCCCAGTTGTTACTTCATACGGAATGCTCAATTTCAAAATTGGAGTGCGGTATACAATCAGTCAGCTAAACCATACAAATTACACAATTGAGTATAAGATTCTGAAGGAATTGGATACATGCTCCAAGAAGAAAAAGGAAACCCGGTAGGATAACCCTTGATACCTGGAAGGCGACGAGGGGAAGCCAGCAGGCTGTGCATCACAGTAAGAGCCATCACCCAGTCGTGAGTCCACTCCTCCGCCTAACCTAACTTATCCTCCTCTTTCTCTCCTCGCTATCTCTCTATCCTGCCTTGCCATCAACATTCAAGTGGCACAACAACCTCCTATCCTTCCTTTGCTTTCACAATGCTGGCAGCGGCTGCATCGATGAGTAAATTGGAAGATTTGGCAATTCCAGGCTGATGAGCTGATGACAAGCGAGACACCGCAATTGGGCCCACTCACTGCCCTTCAATTTCTGGCAATTAGGTTACCTGGGAGCTGGATTGAGTAGATCCGTGGCCGTGCGTGTGAGGGAAGACGTGGCGAATGCAACCTTTTGTGTTTGGAGGAGGAATGCTGGGTCATGGCTTACGGATGGCACTATGTATACATGCCCATAAGGCAGAAAAAGGAAAACACTAGTGAATGCACTAGTCTAGGAGTGAAAATGATTGTTGTGTGGACCCAAAATGGCTAATTGTCAAAGTGGTGGCCCAACAAGGATGCAAATGCATTCCACAATACGTGGGATGCATCACACAAAGTAAGGGTAATACCTAGATTACACAAGGTAATTTGGCATGGTCTATATGGATAGATAGATAGATAGATAAAAACTCCGGACCTTTTGCAAGGCCGGCGTGAATTGAGTGTTTGTTCGTAGTGTTAATGGCCCGGTGCCCACCGGACAAAGGGCCATTGGAACAATACTACTCTCCTCTCTCGAGAATAGACACTTTAGTGACCAGTGATCAGTGAAAGTAATTACTAAAGTTGATGTTATGTGTGTTTGTATGCGTGTGTATCTATTATTACTTATTAATCATTATTATTATTTTGCGTTAATTTGCTAATTTTCTGGGGGTTTGTTTGTGTATAAATATATATATATATATATATTTTAGTCTGTGGGTATTGATTGGTTGTTTTCTATTCTTCTTTTATGTAGGAGGATAGAACCGGCATAGTGGATGGCAGAGGTGTTAATTGCTTGGAATGTGTGTTTGATGGTAGTTTCAGATAGTGAAATTTTTTTTTCAAGTTGTTTCATTGAGGGGGTATGCGTAGTTCCCCGAGCTCCGGCTGTGATGACTATGAGCGGGTCTACTTTCCACCCCTTGTGGCTAAGGTTATTTAATAGTGGTTGATATTTTAGGGTTTTATTGTTTATTGTGTTTTGTGAAAACCTGTCGTTGGTGTATGTGAATTCGATATATTGTATTGTGAGGTTGTCTGTTGGGCTCATTGGTGGGGCGCTTAGGTATGGGAGTCCTTTAATACATAATATGTCAGGTTTAAATCTTGCGTTACAGTGGCATCTTTGTTGTCCACATGTGCAAGGTAGGAGCCATGGGGGGACTGTATTTTCTTGTGGGTTGTTGTTAAATGTCCCTGCATTCATAAGGATGAAGCACCTTGATTTTTGTGATGAGAGGATGAGTTTTCTTAGTTCCCATACTGCTTTATTGTGTCTTTTGGTTCTAAGGGCATGTATATGATGTTGGTTGCATTTTAGGAGTACGTGGAGCCATGTGTCTGCGTCAAGAGAGTTACAAATTGGACATGTGTTTGATGGGTATCTTTGTATGCCAAAAAATAATTGTTTTCTAGCATTACCCATGTATTGGCTAGTACGGAATTTTAGTAGGCTCGTTTTTTGTGAGTCTGTTATTGCAGGGTTAGACCAGAAGTTATTGGATAGTTCGTTGTCTATATCGGGGTTCATTGTCCATTTGCAAATGTTGGGGAATTGTTGTGCCATTATTTCTAAATTTTTCTCACGATCGTATTTAGTGATGTATGTTTCCAGGCATCTAACAGGGCCTTTGTCGGGTCGTTTTGTGGGTCCTGGCCATATGTCTTTTTGAAACTAGTATGGTGTAGTGTGTGCAAACTCATATGTTTTGGAGGCGAATTTATATCTTTTTTTTGTGCCGCTCTTTGCAAGTATGTCTGCTTTTTCGTTTCCGTCAATATTGGTATGAGCTTTAACTTTGTATATTGTAGTAGGTTGAGTTCGGCTTTTAGCATCTCTACCATAGATGCTAGTATGGTTTTATCGGCGTGGTTGTTGTGCTGGGTTGGGTGTTTTATTTGTGTGTTGATTACATATATGCAATTGAGGCAGTTGGTGAATATGTGTGCGGGTTCGTTAGGGTATTTTGTGGTAATTATTTTTAGTGTTTTGTGGATGGCCATTAGTTCGGCTAACACTATATTCGTTAAATGGAGACTTTTTCATGATTCTGAGACTATTGAAGTATGTAAAGTCATAAACAAATGATACAAAGTACCCAAACCACAAACAAATTACATGGAAATAGATGAATTACAACCATAAAACAAACATTAATTACATGAGTCGTAGAGCATTAGAAGCACGAACAAAATCTCCAACAATAAAGACAATATTGATGCACCCAAACGTATACAATGCAAACCAAGATGGAAAATAAATATATTATATATATTGAATATCGAACACAAGGAGTAGTATTCAAGAAATAATACTAATTAAAAATTCAAACCATCAAATGTCTAGGTACTAGGAATATTAAAAATAATTTAGTGTTGATTATATGCGATAGCCTTTGCGGCCGCCTCCTTCTCTTTTGCTTTCCGTGCCTCGATGCCCCTAAAAATCTCATCTTTGCGGCTGTAACTTTTGTTCCGGACAGGGCCCATTAATCCAAGCGCATTCAAATAATTCCGTTGGGATACCGCACTATGGGAGGAGATGGAGCTTGGTGTATCGTATGTTGATGATTGCCTAACACTCCGGCGAAGCTCAAGGGAATGCTCAGATTTTGATGGCCCAACTATCATTGGAGAAGAGACCTAATATGAGGTTCGAAGGAACATACCACAAAAAGACGTTTAGGATGTGAGTCCGTAAACTTGGGTCAACGCCAAAAAATTTAGGAGCCAATGAAAGTTTCATACACAATTCCAAATAAACTACTATAAGAATGCTTAGAAAACGGAATATGAGCAAGTGATAGCGTACCTTTGTTGCGGGTTCTGAGACAGGGGTCATAGTTTTGAACGGGCCAACACTGCCATTTGCCAACTCATACATTGATGAGGAATGTCTCCCACTCCGTCGAAGTGTGAGACAACGGTCGGACTCAGACTGGCACACGGTTGAAGGAGTTGATTTGGGTTCGGTTCCGACGATACGTAGCGGGGGGGCATCGACACACGGAGGCACATCGACAGGGAGCAGGTTTGTTGCACAAGGAACGGAATCGTCGGGGTCGCCGCATGGAAAGGGAGCCTCCAAGCATAGATGTCTATTGGGAATTTGACGTACATCGTCGTCAAACCCGGACGGCGAGGTCCCTCGACGGCGTTCGAGTGCCCGTTTCTCTTTGCAAAGAGGAGAGGGCGAAGGAGCATATGTGAGGTTGACGACTCGTGCGGGCGGGCTGTCCACGACGCCGTTGTTGCCCTCAGCGTCCTTGGAATAATCAACAGCGGAGGCTGCGTCCACCGCCGAGAACTGGTAGAGTGAGGGCAATTGGAATTCGCTCACACCACAAGACAGGGAGCCGGGAGAAGATGGGGACACATAGGGGCCGTTGGTGACAGGGGACACACTTTGGGGGTGCAACTATGAGAACACATACCCATGGAAAATAGCAAGCATTAGGTACTACAACAATGTCAAGGAACATATTGGCACACGACCACAAAGTGTAGATAATCTCAAATTAAATTATTGAAAGCCGCGAGCCGGCGGATGGCCCTATATACATCTGAGTTGGGGGCAAGCGGCCCATTGCCAATAGGGTTAGTGAGGACAAAATCCGGGACGCTACCGGGGTGACGCACAAGCCTCCTAATGTAAGGACCTAGCTCATTAACTAGGAAGGTGTCATTTCTATGGCCGGTCCATGTGTCGGGGAAGACGACGGTGCCAGGGGGGTTAAGGACACTCTTGGTTGGGCTATCGTCAACAAGGAGGGTGTTGTCCGAGGTCGGCCACCACCCGTGAGGGACCCCCTCCAACCGAGGAATGCCAACCCAAAGTCTAGATTTGAGGACTTTCAAGAACTGTTGGCCCCCGCCCCCTCCGAACTTGGGCACAGGCGCACCCCTCTCATCGAACATCTCATCACACGCCTCCTGCCCTAGTACTAGGCAAGGACTTGGGAGCCCGGCAAAAAGGAACTTAACAATGGGCTCCGTGTTGTCCAAAACCATGGAGCTCCATATGACGACATGAGCAAGGTCGAGCACCTCGCGGAGAAAGGCGCGCAAGCCGGGACGGGCTCGAACGGCCTTTCGATTAACAAGGGTGTCGAGTTCCCCGTCGTAGTCCATCTCTTCCGGACTTCGGAAGGGAGTCAAAGGGGGGGATTGCTATTATGTGAGCCTAGAGCGGTGAGCGGTGAGCAGTGAGCACAAATAAATGAGCAATTTTGAAATATTTTTTCGTGAAAAATGAATATACCATGGCCTATGGCCGTGAATTTTGACACATTCTTTAAGATGAAACCTATAACCATGGGATGACCCTCAGGGCATTTGTAGATCATTCTTATCCATCTCAGCCATTGGACTATGTTGATCCTTTGTTAGAGATGTTACAAAATATACGGATCTTGAAATGTTAGATAGTTTGGGATACTCAAAACATTTAGAGAAATAATAAACATATATTAGGTGATACAATTGAATAGGAAAAATATGTTGAACACATATAGTGTACGTATATGAAAATCAAATCAAAGCCAAATCACATCCAAGTTTGACCAACTCTAATCCAAACCAAATCCAAATAAAAACAAATGCAAGTCATAAAACTAGCTATAGGTGCTAGAGATAATGTCTTCGTCTTCAGAACTACCTTCGTTGGCCTCTACATCTACATATTGCATAACACGTATATCGTATGAGCGTTTGCATCGCCTTTTAGGTGGAGATGTCGAAGCTGCCATCACCATCGCTGCGTCTGCTGCATAGCAAGGGAGAAATAGGCTGGCTGGTGGTGTAAACACCATAGGCATCGATGCAGTAAGAGATGAAGATAATGCTGGAGCTCTGCAAAGTAACTAAAGAGTAAGAAACCAAGTCGAGACCATAAAATGTAAGAAATATAACAAATTCATAAGTAAGGGAAGAACTTACTCACAAGAAGGAACGCGGTTTAGTTTTAACTTCTTCTCTGCACGATCTCCCATGCCACGCCGCACAACCTTCCTCTTCTCAACCACAGGAGCACGAATCGAGGTGGGGATAAGGGGTTCCAAAAGAGCCTTGAAGATCTCCGGGTCCTCCTCAAAGGCCAAAATGTGTCTGCCAAGAGATTGGCAGGCACGAATAGAAGCACCTGCCGTAGAAATCGAATGTCAAAACATATATATATGTGATTATGAAATACAAGATTAGATAATGAAAAAATTGTAGCAAAAAAAGATAGTAAGAAGTAAGAAGTAACATGTGGAGGCATTCCACTCAAATATAATGTCTCTAACTTTGGAGAGAGCCTCAATAAAAGACTTCATGAATTCCGGATTCTTCTCCCGAGGCCCCCGCCATGGAACACTTCCATGCATGAGTTGTGAGTCAGAACTTACAAAGCTGTAGAAGTAATCATGGTGTTCAAAATTCTCGGCAATGGAGAATTTGGATTGGACATTGCCGCTCCGAACGAATAATTGAACCCAGAAACGGGTGCACTGCCACAAGAAAATGTTCACTATTATAGAAAGTATAATAAGAAAATGGAAAAAGAATTAAAGAAAAAAATGAATGGATGATAATTAAAAGAAAAGATGAAGATGACAATTACCGTAGTGGATGGATTTCGTGGAGAAGCCAACGGAAGATCATTTATGCCCCACCAATCACACTCCAAGTGGAAGTTGTAAGTCTCCGCACATTCCTCCACATCGATAAGAACATCGCGGTCATTTGCATGGAAAATGAGAAGTGCTGCATCGTCATGCAGATAAATCTCTGCAAACTCGAAGATGGTATCAACATACTTCTCCGGTCGAACATTCCAAGGTGGAATGACTGTACTAGGTACAGAAATCTCGGGCACTGGCAAGTTCTCTGGGATGTCTGCAATGAGGAGATCAATCCCAGTGTGCTTGCATTTGTCATTAGATACACGACAGGACCTCCTTACTCCAACCTGAAGAAAAAAAATTGAATTAGAAAATAAATTGTAACATCAATGACACAATTAAAAAAAAAGTAAAAAAACGTAATATCAATGAATCAACAAAATAGAAAAAGGAGAAATTGTAGATCAAGGTTTAATGAAAGTACCCGAGAGATGAAATCATGTAACTGGGTCCAAAGCAGAGGAGGGCCATTTGGGTCTCCCAAAGAATCCATGATGGAATGCATTGAGGCATTCTGAATGAATGACTCAGAAGAGGTAGTAGGTAGTGGTATAGAAGACCTAGACAAAGTAGGCAGGCGTTGCATGCGGCTATGCACTACGTTTCGACTAGCCTCCATGTAACTCGATCCTGCAGCCTGTGAGTCCATCACAGGGTGACAGTAACCAGAAACATCACCAGGTGTATAGATATCTGAAGCAGAAGGCAAAGGAACACTGTTGGTAGCAGCCACTTTGGCAAGTGCATCTGCCACAACCCTCTCCAAAGCTGCAGCTTGTTCCTCTACATCCCTAACTACCTTATTCTTATCCGCATTTTCCTTCTCAGCCTTCTTCAAACGCTTCTTCTTTGAGGAGGTACCATCTTCTGTTGCAACATGGATCGACTGTGAGAGATCCAAGAATACATCCTCATCCTCACTATCTGGAACTGGAGGTGGAGGTGCAGTGCAAATAATGCTATTGCGGAGTTCCACCTCTTCATCCGGAGTGAAATTCATATGGCACTCCAAATACCAACCACCACCATGGAGGTGAGCAGTAGAAAACTTCTTTAACTGCACGGGTGTGAAGATGCAAAGATCTGAGGATGGTTGAATCCATGCTCCAAAGAATGGAGGGCAGTTGCTATGTCCAAGTGCATTCTTAGGCATGAGCTCTCTCTTTACATACCTACAACAAAAAAATAGAAGAAAATGAAAGTGAAGTAATTGCACATGTGATACAAAACATAAGAAATGTGTAGAGTATTGAGAATGAATAGAATTCCAAAAAAAAATGATGAAACAAAACACAAACCTGTAAAGTAGCCGCTTTATAGCGAGGTCTGCTGATGGGACATTGTCAAGCTTGGTACTTTTTAAAAAATGAGGCTTGATGTTTGGATGAAGAAAGGATAAGAATGCTTTCTCCCACAGCATGATACGCGACCTCTCAACATAATCTGAGGGCTTCAATATTCCAGGAGAGGCCTCCCAATTCACCAAAAGGTCGCCCCCCCCCCCACAAAGATCCTCAAAATGCACAATAAATATTTCCTCGAGCTATGTAGGGACAAAGGAAGAGAAAATTAGATTTAGAGTGGCATTGGTAAAAGAAAAAAGCAAAATTAAATGACAACTATGTTTGTAAATGAAAAGCGGAGGAAGTACCTGAGCCCAGAATGTAGCTCGGTTGAGCCAAGTATCCAAGATACTCTCTTTGACATCAGCAACTGGGAAGCGAAAAGATGCTCGAAGAATGGAGCCGGAGTTCCACCAGTGGAGCCAGCGCGCCTTAAAACGTGGTTCAACTGCTACAATTGCTACTTTTTGCAACTTCTCAATTGTCATTTATATTTTCTTAAAGAGGCTGAAATGAGAATTGATCTGTTTATGGAAGAAAACTAAAATTAATAAGACCCGGATAAAGAAAACCATGAATACAATGTAATTGAAAGAAAAAATGATAGAGAGAATAATGAAATTACCTCATCAAAGAAAGCCTCGCCATTCTTGGGGTTTGCAACGGCAAGATACTTTAAAAAATCCTTGGCTTTTATGGCTTTCACCATAGTGTCTGTAGCCAATGCCATAGCATCCCAAACTCCCTCGGGTGATATGTTCTCAGGTGGTGTGGTCCTGTGATATTCAGTGGCCGCATCATCGGCAGCACGAGATATATCTTGCTGAAAAATGAAAAGCAAAAGAAATTTAGAAAACAATGACAATAGGAAGATATGAGAAATGTATTATGGATGTAGTTCAAGTTTAATGAGGCAAAGGACATGTTGACAATCCTATGAGATAAAATAGTAAGGATCATGAATTGAATAGAATGACTTACTCGGTAAAGAAAAGAGATAAATACGTCAATTGTAAGAAGAAACCAGGTAGGATGCGATTTCTTCACTTTGAGACATGTATTGAACTCCTCTTCGGTAAACAGGTCCTTAAAATCGTCAAGTTGAAGTCCACCATAGTACCGAATTCGTTGTAACTTAGCAGTTAAACTAGTCTTCACGTGGTCGTGTTGGGTAGACCTGAAAAATAGAGTTGTCAGAATGAACTAAACAAGATATGGAATAGAGTAGAAATGAAAAAAATGTAAATGAAAGAAATGTGCTCACCAATTGACATCGTACATGCAATTGAGCAACAATGTAATACGTCCTTTGGGGTCGAGAACAATGCAAAACACGGAATAATGCCATAGAAGATCATCGACATGTTGAGCATTAATATGACGCCACCAAGCTGTGAACCTGTGATTCCCATCCGACACAAAAAACATCTTCCTTCGGAATGCAACATAATCGGGGTTTGACTGAAGTTGATTTTCAAAGCGTTCATTGATATCACGCCAATGAGGGTCCCAAGAAGCTATGCGCTCTTCAGTGACATTCACAGATGATAGATGGTCATAAAAAATGGATATGTACATGGCACGATCACCGTCGATGTAACCCCCCTTAAAACGTTTTTCCAAGGTAGCGACATCAACCTCTTGAATTGGTCGGACTCTTGGAAGAGGAATCATCCTACAGAGGGGGACGTAGAATCGATCCAAGGGAATGCGCATACTATCGAGAACCTTCACAAAATCAGACTTTTGGTGAAGTCTCCTTGCTTGCTCTCCTTCCTTGGAATCTCGGAGTCCAATTGGACATTTGAGAAAAGTAGAATTCTCAGAATCAGAGAGAGACAAATCCTGACATGTAATTCGTGACAATGCAAATCATGAGAAAAAACTTGGACAAGTCACATGCTTCATTGAAATCCATGTACGATAAATGAATGATACCCAAAAAATAATTTATGCCCAAAGATTATGCCACATTCATAGGAGTTAAAAAAAATTAACCTGAATGACATCAAGAACTTCAAGTTGGTCTTCAAATTGAAGGCCTTCATGCTCAAGTTGTGAATGCGTGACAACCTGCACAAAATATAAACACATTTGTAATTAAAAAAAAGACCAAGAGGCAATGTAGGGTTTTAAGAAAACCTGAAATCACTCAACGTTGGAGCTGGATAGGTCAGAAGGCATTGTAGTCTTACTGCAGAAGAGCCAGCCATTCTACACTTGAGCAGAACTACATAGCATAAGGGGGTCCGGAATGACAGAGCAAAAAAGCATTCGGTGCCGAATGCTTGCTGGACAGGGCGCGGAGGCGGACAGATGTGGGATGGACAGACAGAGTGGAGGCGGAGCAAATGAGCATTCGGCGCCGAATGCTTGCTGGACAGGGCGCGGAGGCGGACAGATGTGGGATGGACAGACAGAGTGGAGGCGGAGCAAATGAGCATTCGGCGCCGAATGCTTGATGGACAGGACGCGGAGGCGAACAGATGTGGGCTGGACAGACAGAGTGGAGGCGGAACAAAAGAGCATTCGGCGCCGAATGCTTGCTGGACAAGGCGCGGAGGCAGACAGATGCTGGCTGGTCAGACATAGCGGAGGCGGAGCAAAAAATGAAAAAATGACAAATGAAAAAAGCATTCGGCGTCGAATGCTCACTGAAAAGGGACTAGGTTTAGGGTCTAGAGCAAAAAAAATCAAAGGGGTCCGGTTTTCGGTTTTCAATCCCCGAATCCCCGAATCCCCGAATCCCCGACTCCGCGGCTTCCGCGGCTTCGCGAGCGAAGCCGCGAGAAGAAGAAGGTATTTTCAACCTACTTCCCTTGGTCACCCATCCTTGAGGTATTCCTCTCTACCGTTCCTTAACTTCCAAGTACTTAGCACCCTCCTACCATGGCTTCTAAGCCTTGAAGATGTTGAAGACTTCAAAATTTAGGACTTTGCACATCACGTCACATTTTATAACAACGATGTGCCGGCTTACCAAAAAACGTCACGTCTGTGGGGGGTAAATCCGGAAGTTACCCCAGGGGTAAACTGACGCGGTCAACCCCCTGGTCGACTGCTAAGTCGACTGCAAAATAGCAGTCGACTTAGCAAACGACTGCAAATAGTAGTCGACCTAGCAGTCGACTGCAAAAAAAATTCCAAAAATTCCAAAAAAAAATTTGGACCGTCAGATCTTCTTGGCAAGAAGATCTGACGGTCCAGAATTTTTTTTGGAATTTTTGGAATTTTTTTTGGCAGTCGATTGCTAATTCGACTACTATTAGCAGTCGACTTAGCAGTCGACTGCAAAAAACATTCCAAGAATTCCCAAAAAAATTCTGGACCGTCAGATCTTCTTGGCAAGAAGATCTGACGGTCCAAATTTTTTTTTGGAATTTTTGGAATTTTTTTTGCAGTCGACTGCAAAAAATTACTTTTGCAGTCGACCAAGACCAGTCGACTGCTATTAGCAGTCGGCTAGCTGGTCGACTGCTAAAAGCAGTCGACTTCAAGGAAAACCAAGCAAAAAAAATTCCAAAAATTCCAAAAAAAATTATGGACCGTCAGATCTTCTTGCCAAGAAGATCTGACGGTCCAGAATTGTTTTTGGAATTTTTGGAATTTTTTTTGCAATCGACTGCTAAGTCGACTGCTATTTGCAGTCGTTTGCTAAGTCGACTGCTAATAGCAGTCGACTTAGCAGTCGACTGCAAAAAATTACTTTTGCAGTCGACCAAGACCAGTCGACTGCTATTAGCAGCCGGCTAGCTGGTCGACTACTAGAAGCAGTCGTCTTCAAGGAAAACCAAAATCAAAAAAATCAAAAAATTCTAAAAAAAATCATGGACGGTTAGATCTTTAATCCAAGAAGATCTAACGGTTGAGATTTTTTAATAGATTTTTTTAATTTCGTCAAGGTGGGGAAACGAAAGTTCAAAAAAGAATGACATCGGGCCCGCCTCAAAGAGGGTTCGGCGCCGAAGCCTCATTGTGGGGCATAATTGAACCTTCTCTCACATCTAGTGGGTGCAACCTAATGTCAAGGGGAGGCACGAAAATTCAAAACAAAATGACATCGGGCCTACCCCAAAGAGGGTTCGGCGCCGAAGCCTCATTGTTGGGGCTCAATTAAGCCTTCTTCCATACCTAGTGGGTGTAACCTAATGTCAAGGGAGAGAAGAGAGACACGGAAGTTCAAAATAAAATGGCATCGGGCCCGCCCCAACGAAGGTTCGGCGCCGAAGCCTCATTTGGGGGCCCATTTGAGCCCTTTCGTGCAATTGGGGGGTACAACCTAATGTCAAGGTGGGGAGACGAAAGTTAGAAGAGGATGGCATCGGGCCCGCCTCAAAGAGGATTCGGCGCCGAACCCTCTTTGTGGGGCATAATTGAACCTTCTCCCACATCTAGTGGTTGCAACCTAATATCAAGGGGGAGACACGAAAATTCAAAACAAAATGACATCGGACCTACCTCAAAGAGGGTTCGGCGCCGAAGCCTCATTGTTGGGGCTCAATTGAGGCTTCTTCCATACCTAGTGAGTGCAATATAATGTCAAGGGAGAGAGGGGAGACACGGAAGTTCAAAACAAAATGGCATCATGCCCGCTCCAATGAAGTTTCGGCACCGAAGCCTCAATTAGGGGCCCATTTGAGCCCTTTCATGCAAGTGGGGGGTACAACCTAACGTCAAGGTGGGGAAACGAGAATTCAAAAGAAGATGGCATCGGGCCCGCCCCAACGAGGGTTCGGCGCCGAAGCCTCATTTGGGGGCCCATTTGAACCCTTTCGTGCAAGTGGGGGGTACAACCTAACGTCAAGGTGGGGAGACGAGAGTTCAAAAGAAGATGGCATCAGACCCGCCCCAACGAGGGTTCGGCGCCGAAGCCTCATTTGGGGGCCCATTTGAGCCCTTTCGTGCAAGTGGGGGGTACAACCTAACGTCAAGGTGGGGAAACGAGAGTTCAAAAGAAGATGGCATCAGGCCCGCCCCAACGAGGGTTCGGCGCCAAAGCCTCATTTGAGGGCCCATTTGAGCCCTTTCATGCAAGTGGGGGGTACAACCTAACGTCAAGGTGGGGAGACGAGAGTTCAAAAGAAGATGGCATCGGACTCGTCCCAACGAGGGTTCGGCGCGCGAAGCCTCATTTGGGGGCCCATTTGAGCCCTTTCATGCAAGTGGGGGGTACAACCTAACGTCAAGGTGGGGAGACGAGAGTTCAAAAGAAGATGGCATCGGGCCCGCCCCAACGAGGGTTCGGCGCCGAAGCCTCATTTGGGGGCCCATTTGAGCCCTTTCATGCAAGTGGGGGGTACAACCTAACGTCAAGGTGGGGAGACGAGTGTTCAAAAGAAGATGGCATCGGGCCCGCCCCAACGAGGGTTCGGCGCCGAACCCTCGTTGTGGGGGCTGAAAAATCAAATAATGAGCTATCATAACCAAACAATCTATTTTTTTGTGGAGATTTTCTTAATGTGCTCTTCGATGTTGCGGATGGAAGATGAAGCCCCCTTCCGACTATGTGATTCATTCAATTTTAGAATAGGAACTTCGAGGCCTGTAGAAAGATCAAAAAATAGATGAGAGTGCTATGATGGAGTGACTTACTGCATCTGAAGCCTTTGAGGGCGTGCTTTGTGCACAATCGTCCAGATCTTCATCGCCTTGCTTGTTCTCGTATAGTTCGTGGTCATGATTATTCATATCTTGATTGGTCTCTTGAAACTGCTCTCCACTTGCCTCCCCTACTTGCGCATCCTCTGACACGAATGCCGAATTCTGAAACATTGATCTAAATATTGTCATCTCCGAGTAATAAAATCCTACACCCCAATGACTTGATATTGGACATATCAATGATAACCCACCTTTAAATTATACTTTGATATGCTCAAAACCTAAAGAATGATCCGCAACACACCACATTATGTTGTAGGACATCAAAGATATTCTTCAACCAATAGATACTTACTTGGATTTATTTTTCACTTGACAACTCTTCTTCAAGCTCGCACTCAGACATGAATGGTTGATTGTCTCGCGATACCGCAAATCCTGATATCTCGCCTTCCAATGGATGAGTCTCAACAACAACTTCTTCCAACAAAGCACTGTCATACAAAAGTGTTTTAATTGTACTAGTAAGGTCTATGCCCGAACTTTGAAGTTGTCGCCTTGCCATTCTAGATTTGGCTAGTTGCTTTCTAGATGAATAACGAAACCCACCCCTCCGCTTCTTCTTCCTATCTCCGTTCTGCATTTGGCTCAATAGAACATCATTTACATCTCCACTATACTGCCTTCTATTGAGTCGAGGAATGTGGCAATGCCCTTAAAACAAACGTTTCTCAATAACATGCAACTGAATTTGAAATACTCAATTACGGACTCTTTCTCCATATATTAATCTTTGTTATTAATGCTAATCATCACACACATCGAATCTCAATAGTCACTTTAGTGGCATTTTCTATATTTTCATGCTCTCCATGGCCAGCTGGTGGGTACAACCCTGTAAGTTTTATATTTCCTACCTCCTCCTTCACGCTCATTCAACACTCTATTTCAAGTATGAAATAAATTATGACTATTTGAATACTTCAATTGAATGTCTATACTTTTCAAGATTGGTTGTTTTATTTAGATTGTCATATCTTTCATAAATAGAAAGGCTATCCTAGCAATCTAATTCTAGCCGTCACTAAAATAGTGGGTTCCTATTACACTTACAAGCGCCGCCAGTTTGTTCTACTTGTAAATTTGAAATCCATCATAAATAGAAGTAATTCAAACTAACATCTGCATTTGGTTCATTGTGGTTCTCCGATGAAAAGCCTTTCTTCAAACATGTATTATCTGACAATGGCAAATTTGTATAATTGAACCTGGTCCACCATATGTTGATGCTATGGATTGGACTTCAATCACAATTCTATTGTATAATTATTTCATAACGCCAATTCCTTTATTATTGGACTTACATAGTTCCAAGCAACCCACTTATCTGACACGCGCCGGCAACTTCTCTAAAATATGTCATTTTCATCAATACATGACTCTCGGCGTTTTTTTCTAATTTAAGCGCCTTTGAATCATCCTCTTTATTAATTCTAGTTTTCTATGTCTTCATGCAGTGATGTTTGCATAACCGCTTGCATGAAAATATACCTGCAGAACTCTTCGACTTAAAATCTACTCACAGCTTTCATGTTGTCCGTGTCTTCCCTTTCTCCATTACAATGGCTGATTCTCATAATCCTCCTATGGTGATAATTCGTGCTGATGGGCAAGGAGTTCCTATTTCTTTTCAAGTAGGAGCTGATGGAAAGTGCACAGTCAGTGCTCTTCGTTTGCATCTTCGTTTTCAATTTCTACAAGGATCTATGCATGTTGATGAGGATATATTTGATGTTGATTCAGGAGAACTTCTTTACACTATAGGTCAGGAGTCCTCTATGAATGATCAAGGTCAGTGTTGGATTCTGAAGTCAGGGACGTACCGAGTGTATGGGTTGAAAGATCCTCTTCAAGGTGCATCCACTGAGATCCTCACCCCTAAGGTGTCATCTACATGCACCCTACAAACACCTATGCTCCAAAAGATTAAGATTGAGCCTTGCGAACGTACCGTCCATCTTTTGAGTGATGATTCTGAAGATGAGCTCCCCACTAGATTGCCGTCTTCCAATATTCCAATCCCCAATCCTACTGTAACATGTCACGCATCGTATGACACAAATTCATCGCAAGGCAGTCGTCCAAGTACTTCTAGGCCTCCGATTCCGCCACGAATTGATGACTATGTGAGCGTTGTTGATTGTCTCAAAAAGTTAGCTGCAAGGAAAGGATCGAAGTCTATTTTGTCTAAGGTAGACTTTACCAAAATAAAAACTGAGAGAGTGGAATTCCTTCCCCCTAGGTTTGATGGCGACGTGATGTTTGAGTTACCCCCGCCAGGGAAGTATGCATCACAGTCACAAGCAAAGCTCCTTCATGGCATGGACAAACGCCATGATGGCCATGCTTGGACTCGCACCATCACCTCTAATATCAAGAATGACATGGGTTTAACATTTAGAATGTCTTCGTGCTTAGGTCATTTGCAATGCACCAACACAGCTTGTGATTATTTATCTCGTGTGCACCGGTCCTCCCAAGCTAACGAAACCGAATGGGATGGAATCTCCTTGTTCACCTTTGGAGTTGGATGTAATCCTCCAAAGGGTTCAACTATCGTGTGTAAAATCTGCAAGGTTTCTCCATCATGCTTGAATGTGTGCTTGGCTAAGATTTATTATGTTCTTGGCCATGGAAATATGACTCGTGCATGTGTGCACCTTGGAACCCATTGTCATCCTGTGAAAATTGGCGAATACAGGGATGTTGCTGAGAAAATAAAGGGCCTAATTGGTGAACAAGTAGAGAAAACTCCAACAGCAACTAATTCTGCCATTGTCCTTGAAGCGAGCAAGGAATTCCTTGGTGAGTTGCTTCTTTTTGCGGATGGATCAACGCAGGAGGAACTTGCTCTTGATGAGCTTATACCAGTGTTTGATAAGTTCAAACACATGTCTTCCCCGAGTATTCGGAATCAAGTCACGACGTTTCGGTACTTGCGACGTTTTAGAGTCATGGACAGCATCACCAAACTTAGAGGGTCTAGCTACTGGGCATTTGTCCAAGAGAACAAATCCCCTGGCCAAGGGTCCGAGTCTGACAAGGTCTTTGTTTTCAAGATGTCTGAAGTCGGGCCAGGAAGTGGAGTTGATCTTGTGACAAGAATGCAGCCGGGTGGAGATTTACAGAATGCATGGATCATGTTCGACCATGTCAAGCGTGTGAAAGACTGGACTTCCATGGCCTGCCATGTTTATGATGCTACCTATTGTCGGGTAATGACCATTGCAGTGTGTGATATGCAATCGGAAGATGTTGCCGCTCAAATCATTTTCTGGAATAACTTGAATGTTGTTGTTGCTAGACACAACGTTTCTAACGTACAATTCAAGGGCTTCATGGCAGACAGTGCACAAGCGAATTGGAATGCAATTCGTATTGTGTATGGAAGCGGTGATGCGTCAATTCCTATGGAGGACCAAGAACGTACTTGTTTGTTTCATTGGACCCAGTCATTGGAGAAACATACAAAGGCTGACATTCGGGCGGACCTGCAACCACAACATCGTCAATTGTGCATGCAATACAAGAATGCCAAGTCGTTAGAAGAGGCTGAAGAGCGGTACCTTGCTATCAGGTCATGGTGGCTTTCCTCCGGGGCAACGATTGATGAAGGGGTCGTTCGTCTTGACCTATGGTTTGCTTTCTGGCACTTCCGCTATCGCCAATGGGGTGGTTTTATGGATTTGGTAAGTTCACACTTTGCTCCGGGCCTTTTTGCTTTCAATTTCCTGTGAAGTTGTAACCTCATTCTAAATTCTATTACCATTCATTTGACATCACAGGCTCTTTCCGAGGCTGAGCTTGCTGAAATGCCTTCATGCAATTTAGCGGAGACTGTACACAATAAGTGGCTTCAACAGAGCGGTAAACGAGGTAATGACTTGTATGTGGCAACTGTCGATGATTACGTACGTGCTTTCATGCAAATGGTTGCCTACTACCAGTATTTGAATGGTGAGAGACCGGGTACTGGACCTGGAAAAGAAGAATTGCTATTGCGAGTCGCTCAACGAACCGCCCAACGTTCTGGCAACCCAAAATCGCTTCATCAAGCGCTCCGAAACATGCCCGGAGCTGAAGGTTTTTGCACTCGGGAGCCTCATCTTCAAGGTGAGGAAGTATTTCTCTCCCTTAAGCGCAAACCAGATCTTCCTCCTGGGTCGGAGTTCGACTCTCATAGACCTGACAAGATTAGCATCTCTCGCCCTCGGGTACAAACGCGAGCAGGAGGTGCAAGATTTTATGATCTCACTTCACAGGGTGACGCACAACAAGAAGCAACTGAAAACCTGCATGACAATCCAGTTCAACTAGAGACACCTCCCACAAATCCAGCCGTGGAGCATGTGAAGGTTGTACAAGAAACAACATGCAATGAACATGAATGGCACATCGCGCGACTTCCAAAGATGTCAGCAAAGGCTTGCTTCGCTCAACAGGCCATCACCAAGAAGAAATGTGTGGCACGAATTGTACAAGATGGTAAGAATACAGCTGCACCAACTTACAACGGCATCATGCACAACTATAGGAAGAATAAGCAAGAGCGCATGCAATTTTTCTTCTGCAACGACGACATTGAGAGGTGCGTGAAGGGTACTCGTCGTAAGTGGGTGGTTTCCAACCCTGCAGTTCCAGAAATTTGGCCTGTTAAGATTGGCACCAATCTCACACAGAAAGAGATACTAGACTTGGAGAACGCTGGTTTTCGATTGGCACCACGTCTGGAGCTCTCTCCAAGGAAGTTGTTTAGGGAAGAGGGATCATTGGTGGACCTGTCAGAGTACCCTACTCCGGAGTTTTCTAACGACTTTCCAAAGCGCAGATTCGGGAAGAACATCAGGCGGAATCCAAACGCACCTTCAACGAAGCACGCCAATTCCTGCGCATTTGCTCTTACTGTCATTGGGCAGATTCTGAAGGTTTCTATGGTACCAAATCCTGCCTTGGGTTGCATCATCACCTTTGAGTCCCGGAATGGTCTCAAAATTTCGCAATACTTACTTACGATTGGCCAGTTTCCCAGTTGTTCATGCCCCTTCTTCAAAGATATGTCGGGCAAAACCTTGGGAAAGCGTGGGCAATGGACAAATTGTAAGCATTTGTACTACATATTTCATGTAGTTTGTGGATTGGATAGTGAGATAGATGTTTTTATGCACGCTCCTAGTTTCAGCTTCAACGAAATTAAGCGTGTTATTCAGATGGTGCTACTAAAGCAACCAGCAACTTAGAGATGCAATTGAACCCGAGGGTTACATTGTACAATTTTTTTTGATTGAATGGAAAAGTGGTGAGACTAAAAGGGCCACCACGACGTTGTTGTTGTACATTTTTTACTACTCATTGAATCATCATTGACATTGAAAATTTCAAATGTATGTACATTTTTGTTCACATTTTGCTGCCATCCTATAGTAATAGTGGTCAAAAGTGCATGAAAAATTTCATTCCCACGGTCATAGGAGCACCCTTATTCAACGGTAATAGGTCCAAATAATTACTAAATTTGGGGGAAAATATTTTTATTTCTATTTTTGGTAAAATACCAATAAATGTTGATTATTTTATTCTTTTTTCTGCTCTCTGCTCTCCATTCACTGCTCTAGGCTCACTGCTCACCGCTCTAGGCACGCAAACTAGCTTCGTCCAGTCAAGGGGACCCTAGGGATGTGTTTGGTGTGACACAACACCCCATTGAGGTCAAATACTATGAATGGTTTACGACCGGGTTGACGTCTTCTTTCCGATGGGATGCGAGCTATCTCCGATGGACCCTGTGATTAACATTTAACTAGGACAATGTTACCATGAAAGAAAACTACGAACAACTGGCAAAGCAAAATCCCAAGGATAAGCAAAGAAACAATAGAGAACGAAATTACATCGACAACGAAGTGCAAGTAATATAGTTACAAGTAATATAGACAACGACGTGCAAGTAATATAGTTCGAAAATAATAATTTATTTCAAGGTGTAATATACATTTTGTTTTCTCTATTCACAAACTAACTCCGCGCGTAATAAATGTAAGGCCATCCGTGCAGACCGGAATCTAAACTACAAAAATGTCGCGCCAATATGGGGGTGAAGGTCGAAGGCACACTCGACATAAAGCAGGACCCATGAAGACATGCGGACGCGCGTCCGTAACCAGGGGAGGGGGAGGCAGGCAGGCAGGCCTCAAGCAAGGTTGGTTACCTCAGCATGTGGAGGCGAGGCGCCGCCATTGCCCTCCTCGTCGCGGCCCTGGTCGACTTGCGGACGCGCGTCCGTAAACTCGGGCAAGATCTCCACGTCAGTGTCCATATCTCTGGAAAGGGACTGGGACGCATGGGTGCCGACGTCGTCCTGCCCAACTTGACTTCGGCTCTGCGCGCCTTCCGTCTGGAAAGGTTGTTGGGAAGGTGTCGGGCTCTCCTGCGATTCCTCCACACGTTCAGTGTGTATCGCAGTGTCATAGCCCGACCTATCCAAATCCCTCTTGAGAACGGTGAAGCTGGTAGACTCATCCTCGGACACGGACCCCCGAAGAGGGATGGTGGAATGACCTGCAGAGTTACGGACGCGCGTCCGTAACTCGTCCACCTCACTCACAGCCGGAATCACCGTTGGGATCGACAACTGGGTGGAACCTACAGGCACCGTGTCTATGGCAGGGGCGGGAGGGTACTGAAAGTGAACAGGCGATGGAGGCACGACGAAAGGTGGCATATTTGACGTGCTGGGGGGAGGAGCGTACACCATTGGTGGTTTGGTGCTCATCTGCGCGAAAAAACCCATGAGTTGGGCGTGCATCTCTTGAGACTCTCTTCGTTGTCTTTCCAGTTCAAACTGGATTGCCTCCATCTTCATCGCGTGCTCCTGGTTGTTTTGAGAAATCCGCTGGGAGATTTCATCATTCATGCGTTTGGCCAGCTTCTCGTCCAGCTCTGCCATCGTCATGGCCTCCTTCTTCACCGAGAGAGGCCCCTCCGGAACGCCTCGCACCATATCGTACATCTTGATCTCGTCTTCGTCCTCGTCGGATATGACGACAACGTCATTGATCCCAAACTCGACATAAGGGACCTTGTTCCGGCTCCTACGATTCTCTCGGTAGACTTCGAGGCTTGGACGTGCCCTCATGTCAAGCACGTCAATGGGCGGGAGTGTTGGAGTTGAGGCGGGAGGTGTTTCTTCCTCTCCCGATGAGGCCGAGCAATCTTCTGCTCGTGAAGGTCCGGCGATGCTGCCGGACTGGAAACGGCGAGCAGGCGATTGCCGCGCAGTTGAAGGCAAACCCACTCGTGACGTAGGGGTTCCAAAAGGTGTGTCCACAGCTTCACTCGTGTCCCGTTCGCCACTTCCACCAACACCCAAGATGTACAGCCCTGTGAGTGGATCCCGCACTGCGTTGTCAGGGGGGGTTAGGGCGCGCGGCGTGTTTGAGGGACCTGCTTCAGTGTCGGAATCTGTGTCCATTGCAGCAGTCTCGCTACGGGATGCCAGGGGGTTTATGCTCTGGGCACCGAGCGTGGGGAGGATGTCCAAGATATCCATCTTGGACGCCTGCGCCCTGTGAACATCGGCTTCGTCGTAGTCAGAAGTCGCGACGAAGGAGTTCACGATGAGCCCGACCATCTGAAGGGAAACAAAGAAAAAATCAGATAGAAGACAAATAACAACTTGCGGACGCGCGTCCATAAGTAAAACAAAACCAGTATAGAACATACGGACGCGCGTCCGCAAATTCACCACATATGCAACGCGACCCGTTGTGGTGAATTTACGGATGCGCGTCCGTATATTATACATTAAGTAGGACGCAACTTACCAATGAGGCATACATGAATTTGGTGCCTCCAAACACGTTGTACACGGTGTCCCCAGGTACAGTCAAGCGTTGCAGGATCTCCAAGTAGAAATCCATTCGCAATTCAACGGCCGGATATATAGTGTACATTGTCTCCTCTATTAAATCCCTTTGGGTGGGGTGCAGACAATTCATATATCTTCTTGAAGGTTGCGTGCTTGACCGGAACCCTCCCTGTTGATGATTTCTTGCAAGTTAAAAAAATCAATTGCACCGCCCCCACTTGCTTGAACCCCCTCGCCTCCTGAACCACTGTTAGCCCTTCGGTTTTTGCCGGCACATACATGCTCACGAAAATGTCGTAGTCGGTGCTCAGAGTTTTGTTGTGGAGATCAATCACTTGAGCAGCTTTCTCGAGCTCCACAATCCACAGCCACACGTGAGGCTCACGAATGGCAGGAGAGCGATGTTTTTTGAAGGCGGAATAGAAGGGCTCGTAGAAAGGACTATCCGCCGTTCCAGATTTCCACGCTCCTGGAATCCCTCTAAAATAAAAAATGGCGAAAGGTGATCCCCTTGGATCCTCCCTCACTGTCGCTCTAGAGGCATGGTCGTCGTATGGGCTGAAACACATGGTCTTTGGCTCGACCATGCAAAACCTAGCCGCCCCTTCAAATTTAACATTTTTCTTCCTATCAAGAAAGAAAACATATATTATCTTCTCCATGTCCTCTAAAGAGGCCTTCTTCTCATTCTTCCTTGCCCTACTAGCCAAGAAAGGGGTGGCCTCTTTCACCAATGCTTTCATAGAAGCACCGTTGATATGGTAGTCCACCTTGAAGGACCTCCAGTTCTCCCAAATTATCTCCCCATCCAAATTGACGAGCTGCCTCTCCGGTACGAGCTTGCTAAGCTCCCTTACCGCCAGCGTCTTGCGCTTCCTATACTCGCACCACTTTTTGATGTGGTAGGTCGATGGCTTCATATGCCTAGGACGTTTTAGGAAGATCTTCGGGTATGGCAATGTCCTCCTAGGTGTCTCCAGCAAAATGTGTTGAGCTGCCCTGTAAAGCTCCAACTCCGTCAGTCCTTGGAGGGGTCTGAAGAACTCCCGGAGGATGGGAGGCACCTTCACCTTGGCGTCGCTACTATATGTCACCTCCGTCTCCGGGTTGACAATGTTGCCGTGGTTGTGGGAGTCAAAAACCCGACACCACATTTCCCATGTTTTGTCAGTTGATGTGATGAGCTTGAGCTCCCCTTTGAGCTCCATCACCGTCTTTGTTGCGCTGGACTTCATGTCGATGCTCGAGAACTTGGTGACTATGGCGTCATAGAAAGTCTACAGAACAAAAGAGAAGTGAAAGTAAGGGAAGGAATGCAAGCAATGTGCCACTTTACGGACGCACGTCCGTAAAGTGGATACGGCAATGAAGGAAGTCACATGAAAAATGAAGATGTTACGGACGCGCGTCCGTAACCAAGTGCAGAGCATACCTTCCATTGAGGATTCTTGACAGCAACATTCTCCCTCTCCTTCTGCGGACGGTTTAGATGCACCCAAACAGACCTTGCCGCCAATAGGTTGGCTGCCCACGACGCCTCGAATTGGCGGACTTTGTTCCCTTGATTCATGAAGCCAGATATATATGTGAGGGTATTCATGTTATCGCTGTACACAATGAAGGACTTCCAATAACGAAGATCCTTCTTGAGGGGGCTCTTCCAGGCGTCGGTCTTGAGCAAAATCTTTGCTGCAGCCTGCAGCTACACTGTGTTGCCCATCAATAACATAGAAGTCCCCTTTACGAATCTCCTCCCAGTTCTCTTTTGTGACTGGCAGCTGCGGGTCCTTGGGTGTCACGCATATGGTTTGGCGGTCCCCCTTCGGGTTATTCATGATGTTGTTCATTTGCCAAGTCACGCCGTCTTTTTCTTCTGCCCTGACGTTCATGATACTCGGCGCACCATGACATTTAAAAATGTCGACTTCAAATGTATAGAATCTTCCAAGAGGCCAACAATCCTTGGTCCTGTCGTTAAATTCTTGAAATATCTTAGTCGACAATTCAGCGTCGGGGACCTGTCCCCTTTTGAGAAGAGGCGCCACAGAAAGGGTAGAGCTCACCTCTGGGCCCTCTGTCACTCCGGAAGTGTCCATCTACGAGTGGGAACGCTTTGATTTCCTACTGCCCTTCGAAGTCTCGCTTTGAACTAGTACGCGAGACGTTCCAGAAACAGGTTTTGGGACGCGGGGGACCCGTTCTGACGTTGGAACCTTCTTCTTCTTTCCCTTACTCCCTTCTTCAATGGCTGCGTTTACCTTTGTGACATTGTTAAGAAGCCTCCCTAGCCTCTTTCCCGTCCAAGGCGCATTCAAGGCATAATCCGAGAACACGGTCGCTAAGCCAAAACATCCTGCTTCTGGACTACTTATTTCGCATTGATTTTTATTGAATGGATGGAGCAAGGAATGCAAAATAAACGTGACTCTGTCATCGTTGTTCTTCTCTAAATCTACCACAACAAAGTCACCCTGTGCTACAACGCATTCTATTTTCCAAGACGTCAGTTTTACCCAACTCTCCTCTGCATCTATGGGGACTTTTAGCTGGTAAGCGAAACGCATGACAAACAATCCATCGGCGTCTTTCTCGACAATAGTGGTCCAGTTGTCCACCACATCTTCCTTCGGCTCGTAGTGGTCGTTGGAGTTTATATCCTGGATGTCGGCAGGGTATGGTTTGGCGAGCAACTTACAGAACATCTGAATCGCATGCCTATCCCCCATCTGCAAAACACGTGTGCTTACGTAGAAGCACAAAAACGGACGTGCGTTCGTAAGTTGAAGGAATAGCACAAACTAGAATGTAAATTCAGTGACGAAAATGAATAACTAGCTCAACCTATTGAAACGGGGTGATGAAAATATTGTCAGAGTTTTAATGATTGGCAGTGTGAATGTTACGGACGCACGTCCGTAACCCAATTCTTTGTCTTGAACCCCGTAAATGTACTGAAAATGTACACCTTTGGGGTTCAAGACCGAGAATTGGGCTACTATGCATCCGCAATATTGTTTGAGTTAATTAATTACGGACGCACGTCCGTAACCCAATTCTATGTCTTGAACCCCATAAATGTACTGAAAATGTACACCTTTGGGGTTCAAGACCGAGAGTTGGGCTACTATGCATCCGCAATATTGTTTGAGTTAATTAATTACGAACGCACGTCCGTAACCCAATTCTATGTCTTGAACCCCGTAAATGTACTGAAAATGTACACCTTTGGGGTTCAAGACCGAGAGTTGGGCTACTATGCATCCGCAATATTGTTTGAGTTAATTAATTACGGACGCACATCCGTAACCCAATTCTATGTATTGAACCCCGTAAATGTATTGAAAATGTACACCTTTGGGGTTCAAGACCGAGAATTGGGCTACTATGTATCCGCAATATTGTTTTCGAGTTAATTAATTACGAACGCACGTCCGTAACCCAATTCGTTGTTTTGAACCCTGTAAATGTACTAAAAATGTACACCTTTGGGGTTCAAGACCGGGAATTGGGCTACTGTGTATCCGCAATATGGTTTGAGTTAAATGATTACGAACGCACGTCTGTAACCCAACACCCTGTATCAATTTCCGCAAGAATACGAACGCGCATCCGTAACCTTCTGGTTATTGATAGAGGGTGTAGGGTTATAGTGCTTTCGCAATAAGTATGCATATAAAATTTTGGAGGTTGAGTATTGATTTCTTTTGTGTTTATTCAGTTGATTTTGGAGTGTTCCAGGGGTTTCTTGCAGGTTACGGACGCACGTCCGTAACCTCGGACGTGGTATTATTTTCGGAGCCTTAAACCCTGACAAGGTTACGGACGCGCGTCCGTAACCTTGACCCTCAACATGACCTCAATTGACAACATGCCAAGGTTCCGGGCGCGCGTCCGTAACCTTGGCATGTTGTCACGTACCTTGGCATGTTGACACATAAGGTCATGTTCATACAGAAGGTTACGGACGCGCGTCCGTAACCTTGGCAGGGTTTAAGGGGTTGTCAAGTTACGGACGCGCGTCCGTAACCTGTGGTCTAACTGCTTCCGGAAATTGCGGGGGTGCAAGAACATACCTTTGCTGGTTTTTGGTGGAAACTCCTCTGTTGCACTAAACCTGTACACATTGCAATTGCAACATCGTCAGTCAATGACTATAGCATCTTTATGCAATTGCAATTACAGAATGCTATTCCAAAAAATGAAAAGTTGTTCAGAGAAACAAGTTCACTGCATACAATGACTACATGCAAGCACCACATGCAAACTCTAAATGCAAGCAAGGAAATGGAACTAGCAAAAAACAATAATACTAACCTGTTTTGAAAGCGCGTTCCTCACTCTCTTTACTGTAGCACCTGTGTCACAAAATGTAAACTCTCGTGTGAAAAATCGAACTCTATACTGAAAAAAGGCAAACTCTACTCTCTCTACTGCTCTCTCTATTGCTCTCACTACTGTACCACCTTTGTCGCAAAATGCCTCTGTTCTGAATAACCTAACTTAATATTGGAAAAAAAAATCTCTCTTCTGAGAAATGTCACTACTGATCTCCCTACTAATGTCACCACTACTCTCTCTCTAATGCGAAACAATGTAAGGACTTCAAAGTGGAGCACCGTAGCGATGCGGTGCAGTAAGGAGCTTGAGCAAAAGTAGAGCAAAACCTGATCTTACCAATGGCAAAAGCAAGAGGAAGAGGAAGAGCGTGAGCAAATGTAAGAGTAAGAGCAAGAGCAAGAGCAAGAGACAGAGTAAGAGCAAAGCGCAAGAGGAGCAGCAAGCGCAAGAGGAGCAGCAAGCGCAAGGGAGAGAGCACGCGCAACAGTAGGAAGGAGGGGGGAAAAAAGGAGGAGCGGAGAGAAATGAGAGAACAAGCGGGAGAGAGAAAGACAGCCCGTTTCGAATGGGCCTAGGGTTACGCACGCTGCCGTTTCGTGTCTTGTCTAGCACGACACGTGGGAGTGCTGCATTGGTAGTTGGGGTGGGATGTGATGGGATGGGAAGGGAGAGGGATTATATGGGTAGGGTTAGGGCCACTTCACACATGAGCCAAGAGCCGTGACCTTGTAATGGTGAGGACCCATGACTCTCATCCACAGGCCGTACCATAGGTGTTGGGAAAGCCGTTTTAGGTAGTCACGGGCCCTCAAGCATAGTGTGAAGTGAGAATGGACCATGTTGTGGGACCATTGCATATTTTGTTGGCGGAAAAAAAAGGGAGGATTTGGTTTAATATAATATGTCTCCAAAAAATTTCAATTTAAGAGAATTACTTGGTGGTGTTGGCTGTCCTGGAATGTGTCTTGGAATGTATTCTGGAATCTGCCCTGAAATCTGTCCTGAAATTTGTCATGTCGGAAAAAATATTAAAAAAGTCATGGTCTCCCGGAATTTTCTTCAGACCCACCTCTTGGAGGTGGGCCAGACGCAAATTTCGGTAGACCATGCTCCCTTATCCACAACCTGCCATGTAGGACTCCATTGGGATTTTTCATCCACGAACTTTTCTTTGGGCCTTTAGGCCTTCACCTCCTAGTGTGAAGTGAACTTGGATGGTCTCCGTCTTTTCGACCAATGAGAGCTCTTACATCGCCATTGTCAGGGCCTTTGGCCTTGTGTGTGAAGTGGCCCTTAGGGTTGGGATTTAACGTTTAAGTAGTCTCAATTTAGTATTAAATAAAATTATGGAACATATGACTAATTTTCCTCTAGCTCTTAGCTAATATGCTTGTAAAATCTCAAACAACCTCTATTGAACATGAGCACAAAATAATAGAAAACATTGTTCACAACCCTAATTAGCACACCAAGACGGCTCAATGTAAACCCTCAAGGCTAACATTTAGAGGTCTTTAGGAATATGGATCTTTGTTAATGGTTTCCACCAAAATCAATATGACATATCAAAGTCATATGACACATCAAATTCCAATATGAGATATCAAAGTCAGTGTTTGATCTTTGATATGATTGGCTAAAAATACATGTTGCATAGTTTTCGGGGAAAACCTAAAAATATTCATGTCGCTAATATTGTTACTTCCCAAAATAATTAACCCCTAAACAAACAAAACATGAAGCATGGTTCCAACCACTGCATGGTCCATATCTTAGACTCATTGATATACACGGGCAGGTCACTCTATATGATTTTTGTGCAACACGTACGGCGGAGAGGTATTTGTTTAGGGGCTATTTACCTCCAAGGCACGAATTAAGAGCTCCCTATAATTACTTAAATTTCTAAAATGGCATTTTTTTTGCACCCTACCGTTACTTATAATGCCGCATGTCATTGCAATGGGTATGCAATGCAAAAGTAGTGGGAAAAAGCATGGCAACAAAAGGTATAAAGAATACATACCATTGCGAAAAGCAAGTGCAAAATCTTAAGATGGAAACACAACAAGAGTGAGCGTGTGTTCACAAACACAACACCCGCTCCGTAAAAGTCCTTCACCCAAAGTCAATTTACATAAGTCTAGTGAAGACCATAAACATAGTGTACAATACTTACATGATAGTGTGAAACACTTGAAGATGAGCCGGGCTTGGTCATGAACCCTAGTATATTATGATTCGTTTAGGGTCCCAAACTTGGACAACCACCAAGCGAAGTCGAGAAGAGAGTTAGGCAAGTTAGGCTTATAATTTCATCCATTTTGGGGCAAATGATGAGCCATTTTTCATCCATCCCCTGCTTGAGCATGCGGACAAAATTGATGGACCTACTAAACATACAATGTCCTTGGATCCTTATTTTTAGCCCCTATATTATTTTTACAAAAAAGGAATGGCCCGTCTTTTATACCTATCTACCCTACTTGTAATGGGATTGTCTACTTTAATTGGACCCTTCATTATTTGGAATTCTTTTATAAATTTTATGTCAAATGAATTCAATCTTCCCTATATTATTCCGCATGTCGTTTTTATAATGCACTAAGTGACCTACCCGTGTTGATATAACATTCCATTCGGCTTGCTCTAGATTCAAATCCATAGCTTTATAAATTATTGTGTCAAGATGCAAGAAAGAAAAAAAGAAAAGAAATTCAACGAGTATGCCTTCAAAAATATAGATTCTTTGAGAAAGGCTTGCAACCACTTTCAACACCATCACTCACATCTAATCAAAATATATTTACTAGTTGTGATAAGTTTTGTTTATAAACCTAACATATTAATAAAATAATATCCAAAACTCTTTCTAAAGAGTGTCAAGATTGCGAGAAAATGGTGAAATGGGACCCTAAACCCTAAACTCCAAAGCCTAAACCCTGACCCTAAACCCTAAAAACATTTGGTATATCCAAGGTTGTGTTCACAATATTCGAATTTAGTTATTTATCAGTTCTAAAATTATAATCATTTAACAGTACCTTAAAAGGTGGTGCTTTTACTTTTGTAAGCAATGACATTGTGTGATCACATATTATTATGCAAGCAACTACCAAATTCTTGTTGCATGAGTTCCAAACCGAAAGCGGGCATATTTGTAACTCTCTTAATATAATATATTTCACAATCATAAACACTACAACTAAATCGAAGAGATATCAAGCCTCAATTGATACATTGGGCTATAGAAGGGTGTGTAAACCTATTGGAATAGCCTAAATTTGACAATTGACATAATATGCCTGAAACATAAAACTAAACACACACTAAGGTAATGTACAAGCTAACACTTATTTTACAGATGACGAATGATCATGGCTTTATATTCAAGGCTCATTATTACTAATCTCCCCTTAATCGTCAATCAATTTTCTCCTGCAAATCTTTATTATGTCAAGGTGCAAGAAAAAAAACAAGGGAAAAAAAAATTGTCAATCAAAAATGTATCTTTGAAAGATGTTGTCAACCGTTTTTTGGCTTCTTAGGCATTTAGGGGTTCAATTGTAAGCCCATCCCAAACTTTGGAACTCCCAATCTTGCATTTTGAAGCCAAACAAATCCTAAAATAGGCTTACATTTTATAATTTCCCTCTAGGATGCCCCCACTTCCATTTATTGCGTGGTCATCGTGCAATCATGATAAGCATCAAGCAAACATAGTGCGTATCATGGAAGATACCATGTGCGATGTGGGGTATTTATAGGGGCAGTAGGCGGCGGGAATCGGCTTTAGGGTTGAGTGTTTAAAAATTTATATATAATTTATCTTCGGATGCGGAGTACTACATAAGGGCTGGCCCCCCCACCGAAAGACTCTTTTTGCACTGTCTGGTGGGACGTCGTCCTCGATAGCTCTGAGAGGAGAACCCCCAGTCATAGCGGCAATGGAGAGCGATTTACGCGGTATGTCATGTCGCCAAGCGGCATCACCGCTAATACCGCCGTAAATACCGGAAGGTTATGGACGCGCGTCCGTAACCTTTACGCGTCATCATCTCTAGAGCATTAGTCGCGAGAAACTGAGTAGACCCTATCCGGTTCTTCATTTGTGTCAATGCTAGCACTGTTAGTTTACGGACGCGCGTCCGTAACCTTCATTCTGGCAGATGATCGTGTCCGAGGTCTCTGAGTACTGTCGCGTTTGTGTCAATGCAAACGCGGTATGTTTACGGACGCGCGTCCGTAACCTTCCATCTGACAGTTTCCAGTCGGTTCTCAGAGTAGAACTTTGTATCAATTCTAGCTCTGTTAGGTTACGGACGCGCGTCCGTAACCTTCCGTCTTACAGTTTCAAGTGACTTGGTTCCCTGATTAGACCTTTCTGTCAATTCCAGCGCGGTTAGGTTACGGACGCGCGTCCGTAACCATCCCTGTTAACTTCTTCTTGGTTTAGGGGTTTAACAGATCTTTGTATTAATACCATCTCGGTCAAGTTACGTACGCGCGTCCGTTACCTTCCATCTAACAGTTTCCAGTGACTCACTTCCTTGATTAGACCTTTGTGTCAATTCCAGCGCGGTTAGTATACGGACGCGCGTCCGTAACATTTCCTGTGACTACTTCATGTGACTTATTTCTTAGATTATACATTTCTTTCAATGCTATCGAGTTTACGGGCGTGCGTCCGTAAACCTGCGTTGGCCACCTACCTTTTACCATTTTTCTCTTTCACCACTATGGTTTGCTGCAATTCCTTCAACTTCAAATCAAACTGTTCTTTTGGTTGTCCCTGGCCTGAACTATACTTTCATTGCAACTTCATACCTCTATTGATGTCACTGGATCTGTGTTGCTGATCATGCTTTACGGACGCGCGTTCGTAACACTACTCTTGCTAACATTGCTTTGTTTGTCGACTGTGTAGGCGATAGCGCATTTGAGTTGTCGTCGGATCCCTCAACCTCTGATGACAAATTTGAAGACGCCATTGGTGATGCATTTCAAACCCCTATCTCCAACATTGTGGATGGAATTGGTCACAATCCCAATCCGTCCATTGAAGCGGTGTTGGATGATGATAACGATGAATATCTTCCACCGTGTCAGGGTTATTCAAGAGATCAATGGATTGGTCTTGACGTTGTCCTTGTCAATGAACATGGCGCTCCTGTTGCTGATGGTGTTTGTAGAAATACAAACCCCAAGGATTGTGTTGATGCTCTCCCCCTAGGTGATGATGACGTTGGTGTTTGCATTTTGAATTCTTTGGCACCCGCGGATGTGCCCCCGGGTTGGCGTTTCTCTCTTCGGCGTTGGCCTCACCGTAATGTCATGCACGATGGAGTAAGCTTATGGAATCAAGGACGCCGTCACAAACAAATTCAACATGCTTTGTTGGAATCCATGCGTCCTCGAAAAGGTTTCCGAAAATATGACTCTGAGCGTGTACCTCCTGCAATGTCACAACGTCGTCGTGACCATGTATTGGGAGATGGATCTATTAGATCTGTGGCAACGGTGGATTGTTGTCGGAAGAAGTGTTGCCAATTGTTTCCTCGTGATAAAATCAAATCTCTACGGCAAGAAATGTGGCTTGCGGATTTCCGAATGCGAACATCAAAGAAGCTTGAGGTTCATCGCAATATACACATGGATGGTGGAGGTCATAAGATGGTCACATTGGAAAATGTGGAAGTATGTTGTAAGGCATGGTACACCATCCATGCGGTATCGAAGGCCGACTTTTATCGGTTTCGTAATCATTCCTCTCTAGGGCGCCGTTCTTCCTTCCATGGTAACTTCGGCACAAAGAACCCTAGGGAGGCTACACGTCAGGCTGCTGCAACATTATCATCCCTTATTTTGCCCTTGGCTGATGCCATGCCCCACAAGACAAGAACTCTCCCTTCGGGAGAGAAGGTTGTTCAAATGGTTTTGCCGGCTGGAACAAAATGGAAGAACATCTTGGTGGATGTCAATGATGTTGGCCAAAGAGCGGGATGTGGGCCCATTTCTTTGTCTAAGTTGAGTATCATCAGAAGCCAACAATTTGCGGAGTATGTTACGAAAAGACCGGGTGATAAGTTTGCGCGTTGTACTGCTTGTGAAAAATACAAAGGCCTTCGAGATGCTCATCCCATTGGCACGGAATCGCACAGTAGACATCAAAGGAAGTACATCGAGCATGTCAACAACCAAGATGCACACCGCCAAGATTACTACAAGAATCGTGCACTTTCTATAATGAGGCCGAACGAGGTTTTGACTATCATTCATGACAAGATGGACCATGCCAAAACTGCTTGCCCTTGCTATGCTCGCAAAATCAAAGCCACCGATGGACTTTAGCTGTCACAGGTTCGTAAACCACAACGATGACTTATTCATTTCTGGAAGGTTACGGGCGCGCATCCGTAGCTTTGTCTTTTCTATATGTTGCTAGAAAATTTTCTCTCTCCATGCACTATTTCAAAAAAATCTTGGATGTAGTCCTCACTTCATGTTATCGTTTTTAACGCATTGTTTTATTTCTAGGTATGATCGCACATGGCCATGTGGACGTGAAGTATGCGCATTATGGTTTGGACTTCTACCCTGGAGATGCCAACCATACCGTGGGATCTTTTGCCAAACTTCTACGAGATCTTGAAAAACCACCGACGTCTTCGTCCCGTGCTCTGTTTGAGGGTGCCGGAACAACACCTCTTTATGAGGCCGTACTTGATGGGAAGGAGGTGTGTTTGAATTCATTGGCGGAACCCCCTCAACAACACGTTCCTGGAAAACAACTACCGCCGACTTTGCATGTGCAACTTGATAATTGTGCAAAGGACAACAAATGTCGATACGTTTTTTGCTTTTGGTCATTGTTCGTAGCCAAAGGAATTTTCAAGGAGGTCTTTGTTTCTTTCTTGATGGTTGGTCATACACATGATGACATTGATGCTTCATTTGGACGTTGGAGTATGAAGTTGCATGAAGAAGATTTTCCAACAATTCCACTTCTCATGAAATCGTACATGGATTTAGATAATGTACCGGTCATTCCGCATTTGATTGAAGAGGTACCTGATTTCAAGGCATTCATCAAACCATTCATTCTCAAAGGAGGCGACCGCTTAGTTGGCCATACCAAAGCTCAACAATTCCGCTTCTACATGCGCGATGATGGTATGCCGGCAATGCAATTCAAAGTTTTGTGCACGTCACCGAATTGGGGCCCAGATGAAGGAATCCTTGTTTGGCGCCGAGACGAGGATGGGAAATGTATGTTACCGGATGGGGAGCCAAAGCCTTGCAAACCCGACCCCATGAGGAATGGGCCGGAAATCATTAAGGGCATATCGGGATTCATCGAATACTGGGAAAGAGTTGTGTGAGGAAGACATCACAAGGGTTGTTCGGGATACACATGAACCACTCATCGAGTATTGGGATCGCATTCGGTCCGCTTTGCAAACGATGGATATTGATACCCGGTCAATTTTGACACAAGGGTTTTGGCCACAAAGTCGAGTGACTGTGTTGGAGTCTGACGCCATGTTCTTCAGCAATGGGGATGTCCGTGAGGAATTCGCTGCAGACGAGCATTACGTAGGCCCTGCTCGCAATCGCCCGGCTCCGTCATTTCGCGTTGGTGTTGATTGCCACGAAGGCTATATGGTCCTCGTACGTGCCGGAGACGAGGAACACCCCAAGCCCATATGGTTGGTAAAAGCATTGTCGTCGCCTAATAACTGATGCGTGCACAAACTCCATTACCCTGCATAGGTTTAAGTGAAAGGGATTAAAAATATATATACTAACTTTGAATTTTGTGAAGGAAAAGATCATAAACATTTAAAAAACACATTGATCTACAAAGCCAGGCAATTTATGTCGACCAAACTTTTTCCAAGAAAAGTCTACATAATTTAGAATATGATGCAAGTAGTGCACAAGTAGATATATATTGAACATGTACTTATCTATAAATTTTCTAAACTTTAATAAAATTACATTAAATTGATGTTTTCCTACAAAATTTTGTAATGGTGCCCTCGAGTTTATAATGAATTCAAGGAATATGAAAAAAACCTAGCTTCAAAATATTTATGGTTATGAAATCTACATCCAAAACCATATTTAGAAATTACTTTTTGAGTAGTACTTTTATTGATTAGTTTTGACGATCTCATCTTGATATTCTATATTTGAGATACCTAACACAACAATAGAGGGGAGCAGGTAAAAAATTCCAACTTAAACTACACTTTGCTACTACTTTTAAGCCTTTGACCAAAAATATTTATGGTTTTAGTATACAGAAGCATTTTTACCGTATACTTGACTGTGCTTGCTTCATGATGTTACGGGACCCACCCACATAATTAAAACATGGATTATTCTAAATGCATATTGCCAAATCATGAAAATGAATATGTAATTTAGAAACAATTCGTTTGTCATTGTAGTTGCTAAATTACATATTCAAAACCGTTGCACAAACTTCAATAGAATGTTTGAATAGTGTTGTTTCAGATTTTGAAAATTTAACATCAAAATATATAGCCAAGATATCATACAATAATGCATATATGGGGGCTCACCCACAAAGTCAATAACCAATTTATTTGCTTGTATTTGTTCAAAGCAAGTTCATATAATCTCATTTTTTTTAGTCAACTTTATATGTAGATTCTAGATAATGGAATTGCTATTATCATGCTACCGACTTTTGATGGGCGATGTCGTTAAAGAAGGTGACTTGTTGAAAAAATTGGATCTTTCTATTTACTGTTGAAATATAAGATTATTATAAAAGATTAATTTAAGTGATTATAATTCATTAAGTTTTACCATTAAAGGCTACGTGATCCATGTCATTGAGGCGTTGTGAATGGAGGGTGTGTGGTCGTGGGTAGACGACATCCAAGCCATCCATTCACAAAGTCCCATCCTACTGTCTATGAAATTGCTCGGGCAACCCGAAAAAAAACTTCCGATAAAAACTTCCAATGGATGAAATTTTGGCAAATGAAAAATCAATGTTTGCAAGATGAAAGGGTTGATTGTTCATCCCATTGCATGAAAGCATTTGTGTGGGACTTTGAAGGTTTCCAAAGGGTTCCCTAAGTTCCCAATGGACTTAGTTTGAAAACTTTCATCCAAGATTCGTCAGTGGATGGAGGTGGATATTTCATCCAACATTAAGTTTTTCAAGCTCTACCTAAGGGGAAGAAAAGCCAGAAGTTGGGCAAACATAAGAGCCTTTAGATCTCTTAGATCGTAATCGACGGCCGAGATCTTTAGTGCCTCAGTGACGTGGCTCCGTAATGCTCTGCCCAACCATTGACAATATATGATCTAGGTAGTGGCAAAATAGAATCCACTCAATTTTTGGTATATTTATTTAGAAGTTACGGTTTGATTTAGTTTCAAAGAAGTTGGAATTAAGACAATTAAGTTGACTTTTTGATGTTGAGAGTTGGATAGCCATAATTTTGACAAAATTAATATCTTTAATTATTGAAGTTTCATTAAGTAATAGCATTTGAAAAGGGTATCCAAAGGACGATGGATATCTTGGATGTTGAGAGTAATCATTGATAAATTATTATAATTTTGTAGACTACATCAATAATCCAATATATCACTGAGATGAAGTATGGGCGAATAGAAGGGTCATTGTATAAGTTGTTGCAATGAAATGACATAGTTGAAGATTCTTGGATAATCCATAATAAAATAAGCCTGGTACTACATTGTTTATGGTATTTAGTGTCAATTACTATGTGAAATTACACAAGGTTATAACTTCTCGCTATAGATTTCATTTGTTACTAACAGATGTTAAATAGATTATATAGACAATATACAACATAAATGACTTTACTTGGTGAGAAGTTGTGTTCTTGGCAAAAAGTTATAGCATTGTGCAACTCCAAATAATAAGTGACACTATATACTATAAATGGTGTAGTATACAAGGAGAGAAAAATTCCCACACACTTGTGCACTTTCTCGGGGAGATCACTCCCTTGTAAAGTTGAACAACCACGTGCGAACACTTTACATCTAAAAAATCCTACTTTTTACATAAAGCATCACCAAAATGGGTCAAAATTTTATCAATTTTTTTTCATGAGTAGATATACACGGTATCTATTACATAGTAAAAAATGGTAACTAAATTTGATGATTTGTTTTTTTAATAAAACATACCGCTTCTAACTAGAATGACGTAGAATTGAGCTAAACAAATTACTACAAAATGAAGATGACTAAAAATTTTAAAAAAAACGAAAGATACTATCAATGGTTATGTATATGCAAAAAAATATCATAAATTTTAAAATTATCTATGGCATTAATATAGGGGTAGCAAACTTTGTTCGCACGTTGTGTTCAACTTGACAATGGAGTGATCTCCCCGAGTGCACTTTATGAGAACAACATGCATTATGCACTAACAAATACAATTTAATATATTTACAACTATCCACATCCCAAAAAACAACCCATATACTAGCACACATAACATGAGTGCTAATAAAGAGATGTTACTTACCATTATCAGACACAAGTTATGTGAAGTCTCCAACTACCGCAATTATAATGCCCGAAACTTATTTATACACGATTTAGTGGGTCATGTTGACATTCCCAAACATTGGCTTTATTGAATCATCTTCTAATTTAAATTCTTTGCATGAGCAACTCAAAACATCAAAACCATTACTTACAATTATCACACTTGTGTGAAGTCTCCAACTACCACATCTATAAGGCCCAACATCATCTTCATCCCAGGATGGACTCTTCATTGAAAACCTAAATGACATGCGTGGGTCATTATGAAATTAAACCCCCTACATAAGGGAGCTTTATGAAGAAAAACAAATGGATATGTACTAATGGCAAGCTAGAAAATAGACTCATGTGTTTATGCTAAGCTTTTCAATTTAATGTGATAAATGCCTCCACTACACGTACAAATAAAATCCATGAATTAAATAGGCCTTTATTACTTATAAAATCCAATTTTATTTTCCAATGAGAAGTCATTGAACATTTTTTTCATCCATGTCATGTAACTCAATGATCGCATCAAACAACAAAGACAAAACACAATAACTTAACCACAATACAAAGAGAAAAACTCAAGGGAGCCCATGAGCGCTCCAAGAGCCTCCAGTTTGTAAAATCTAGAACCCAAATGCAAACCCTAACAAGAATGGGCAAGGTAGTTATTGAGGACAATTATCATATGACAACAATGGATGAAAATACAAATTGGATGGAATTGACACATCTATTGTCAATTAATTTACTAAACCTCAAGGCCCTTTTTGTACATTTACCTTTGCTTCAAAAGTATTAATAGCCTTTCTAAATGAACACATTAGAAAGAAAGAAAGAAAAACAACCATCTCTCCCTTATGTATACTATGTATGTTAATACCTCAATTAATACCCTTCTTACACTCACATAATACAATGTATGAAGAGTCCATGCCCCCGGGAGCTTCATCAAATCTTCTTGTCATCTGAATTCTGAAATGTACCTAGCCAAAAAGAAGCTGAATTTTTTAAAGGTTATTAGCATGGTTGAGATTTTTTAGTTCACCCAAACGACTAAACCATCTCCGACTTTAGGTTGTCAACGGGATTAATAACAAGCTCCAACATATCATTTTAAAGTGAAAATTTGGATTATTTCAATCAGCAAGATGATTATAAATAATCATAACAATTTTTTGTTTTTTTTAAATGGGGGGAGAGGGGATGTACTAAATGATGATATTTTAGTTTAATTGAGTAATGTTATTTACATTGTGAACATATGACCACATAACATATGCATCTTAAGATATGTCACAAGTATAAGAAATGATACATTTGCTAACAAAATTTTAACATGAGCTAATGTGCATTCATTTCATGAAAATTATTTTTGTGCTATTACTTTGGAAATGCTTGCATGAAGCTCAACGTCCTGAAGAGAAGATTGAGTGTATGAATGTGACCTTTTCACTTTGTTTCATTGATCTTGCTTTATAAATGTTTCACAAACTGAGCTTCCATTGTCATTTTAATAGAATTTTTTTTTAAAATGTAAAATGTCCAGCACATTATTCAGATCCATAACAATGTGGGGAACATCCGGGAATACTATGTGGAATACTGTCAATCCCACATAACATTGTTATGGATCTAAATAATGTTATGCCCCTTGGATACCAAGCGTCAAGCTTATACATCAATTGGCCTTTCATGGCAATTGCCATCACGGGGGAGGGGGGGGGGTGTAGGGTGCTAACCTCCAAGTAACTCGTATTGTAGTCCCAAAACAATTTAGGCAAATTGTTGTTAAATTATTTATTTATTCTTAAAATTGCATTTCGACATGGAATATTCGGTTAGATTCTCCAGCTTAAAAATGAGGTATGTGGATGACAAAAAATTAAAAAGACTTTCTATAATATTGAAACCACCTCCTCAAGGTTCGTGGTGTTTATGTAAACTCATCCAATGTGGATAAAGGGGCTCTAGTGTAAAAAAAAGAAGGTGCCCAACAAGGTTGAGGGTCAATCTACATTGATTAGAATCCACTAGACCAAAACATGGTTTTTAATGCTATTTCCAAAGTCAATTGCTCTTAAAATAGTCATTTAAGGACTGTAAGCGGTTCGGTGCAGTTTCACCTTCCTAAAATATGAGTTTATGTACACACCACTAATCCCTAGCCTTGAGAGAGAGAGAGAGAGAGAGAGAGAGAGAGAGAACCTTTGAATGTTGGCATGAAATGAGGGATGCTTTATCTTGATCATAGCCGCGAGCTCGTATGGGAATCTAGTACTCATTATTCATATTGAAAGCATGGCTTATTCAATTTCAAATTGCATGGTTCTCAGATCTTCACTTGTGGGACCCCCAATTAATTATACTTAACTATTGTCGGACTCACACGAATCACATATCATATAATGGGGGTGTATAACTTTCAACAAGGATTCTAAGTTGGATAATTGCACGTAGGAAAAGAGTAAAAGGTAACATCATACATGTTTTGTGGTTTATTTATCCACATGAATTGTTACTAAATTCATTTGAAATCCTTCATGCCATCAAAATACCAAGTCTTGAGCTCAACTCTTGAATTTGAGTTGTTTCCGCTCAGCTCTTGAGTTCTAATGCTCATTCATGTAGTTGATTTTAATTCCTACGATTGTGGGGAATATATTCACCTCTTGAGGCTTAGCTTTTGGTAGAAAGCTTGAGCGGAGCTTGTGTGATTACGTTGTTTGAGCAAGTGGCAAAATTTAGTCCTTAGTAGTTAGGGGTTTCAAGTTGAGCTCAACTCTTGAGAAGTGGTCGGCGATTGGATTGTGCATGTAACCATTGGTGTGTATAATTAATTGCGGTACAATACCCGTGGTATTATATCACGGTATTATACCACCCTCAAATCCATCTATATTTGTATAATTGGTATATTTGTAATACAAACTTTGCAGTTTCTTTATCATTATTTCATATGACCAATGACGATGTCTTCGATGAGGAGGAGGATTTAGAGGAAGGGTATGTCTAATTGCATGTTGTGTATAATACAAAATGGTATTATATGGTATTATACAACACACTTTTTTCCCGATGCAATTATACAAAACAATGAGGTGTGGAGAATTGCGTCATTGGGGAGCTAGATCTTGCGGTTGATGCATTGTGGGGATATTGAGAGCAGTGCAATGCATGGAACCACAACCCATCATCCATCCAAATACTTGTAAGTATGGTTTGATCCCTCACTTAAAATTATATCGTTTTTTTTGTTTTGCTTGGATGATCGTCTCTATCATGAGCTTCATTAAATGCTCATGAATATCAAGTAACATATGCATGTGGTATTATAAGGTAAGTCAATTTAGCTATGCAACCCGCATATGCATGATCCGTTTCTCTATGTGAGCTTTTGGTTGTTTGAGGTTGAAGAACTTGGGTTTATCAAGCGTCATTTTAGGTTACTCGGGTATGTATGTCTCACGGAAAGTCACAGAAAGCCAAGGTTGTGAAACACATGCGAGAGTTGGAGCACTTGTTTTGCATGCTTTCATCCTACACACAACATTTGAGGCTTACTCTCGGGTGAAGAAGAATGTAACTCAACTTGTCCCCAATATCATGCGGAAGCGTATGTAAATTGTTGGATGGAAGTTTTAAGGAACACATACCAAGAGGATACCTTGAAGGTGCGATTAAACGACGCATTGAATGAGTTGAAATCAAGGACCGCCAACGAACAAGGGTACAAGAAAGTTGTCCTTCAAAGTCACAAACTTTTGATTAGGTTGCGCTCTAACGATGGACATGCCACATGGAATATGCTTAAAGAGAAGGCAAGCTATCCTCACGGGTTCAATGTCAAAGTCATAAGAGAGCCTCACACCTTTATTAGTTGTGACCCCCAACAATTCCGGATGTAGCTAGTGCAACCTCAACGGCCGAAGTTATGAACAAGCCATTTGACCAAGGGGGAGGTGCTTGGGGCGCAATGAAAGAGCATGGTGAGCTTGGTGAAGACATGAGAGTTTGGGTACAAACCAAAGCGTTGGCGGCTTGTGTGAAAATTAGTGCATGAGAGAAGCTTCATTTCAAAATTGCTAGTCTAGAGAAGGTAAAAGACATAGGTTTGATTTCGAAGGGGAATTTGAGGGAGCAAGTGAAGGTTATTTTGGGTTTGTAGGAAGTAACAAATGGGCCCTAGCTATGTATGTTGACGTGAGCGAAGACCGTATCTTCACTCCTTGTGTGCTCATTGGACCACTCATTTTAAGGAAATCCATCTTTTCTTTACTATTGAATTTAATTCTCATAGATTGTTACGCTTTATTTTAGTGTTGTTGTGATTGTGTTGATGATTATGGTTTTAATGTTGTGTTAAATTAACTGGCACAAGAGAAAGCAATTGCCTTGGGTACTTCACTATCTCATACTTTATGTATATATGAGTGTTGAATATATACACACACACACACACACACACACACACACATATATATATATATATATATATGGGGTTATTATATAATATTTTCTTTTTCTAAAACCCTATTTTTTCTACTTCTACTTTGCCGCGGCGCATTATCTTGCACCCTTTGGTAGTTTGAACTTCATTATTTTTATTTTTATTATTATTATTTCTCACTTGAAACTTAAAATTCAACCCTATATTAATTCAAGAAATGCATGTTTTGTGTTGTTTAAAATCACCGTATGTGTTGTGTTTTAAGGCAGCCTTTATTAACATGCTTGGTAACATAAGGCAACCCATTTTCATAACACTTGGGTTGCCTTATGTTATTAAGTTTGATGATAAAGAGTGGAATACAATAATGCCAAACATTGACATGGATACAATAGGATGAACAAGAACACCAGTAAACAATACAAAAGCACTCAAGAGTTAAGGTTGTTAGGGGAACAAACAAACAAAAACACACCCCGGTAGTATATTGCACTTACAAATGCTTGCTAAAAAAAGCCAACATTTTGCATTTATAAATGCAATTTAGGGAGGGCAAATAATATGAAAAGCTGCACCATTAATGTCTCCAAAGTATCAAAACCTACACTAGCGATTTAGCTTGGTATCTACAGCTTATCAAAGCTAAGTTCATAAACCCTAAATGTCAACCTTAACAATAAGATGTACATCCCTAGGAAGATCCTCTAGAAGATTTGTACCATCCTAAACATAGTACCATGTATGTACACTCTACCCTCTCTAAGTGTTATAAATTAACAAAGAGAGGAGTAGTTTGTTTTATAACAAAGTAATAGATAACACTTGCTAGTGCATTTTTCAAGGGGGTACAAAAATGTAACACTTATGCAAAAATAACACTTAAAGAGGTAACACTTAGAAAGGGTAGACTGTAGTTCTAATAATAAAAAGTAATACACATGACATTACATGGTACCACATAGTATTTATAATGCAGCATGTGAATAGAAATGATGCTATATTACATTGAATAAATTTTCAAATTTTATTCTTGCACAAATAAATAGTATCTTGTACTAGGTCTCACACCCGGGGGTGGACTCTTTGTACCATATACAAACTAACATGAGTGTGGGAAGGGGTGTTATTTAAGGCATTAGTGTACATAATATACGCAAGGGAGAGGTATTGTTTTTCTTTATTGTGTACATCTCAAAAAGGTTTTAATTCTTTTGAAGTAAAGGTAGATATACAAAAGGGGGCCCTAAGGTTTGGAGGAAAGATTGACAATAAATATGTTAGTTTCATCCAATTCAAATTTTCATGCATTGTTGTCATATGATAATAGTCCATAATGACTACCATGTCCATTTTTGTTAGATTTTGCATTTAGGCTCTAGTTTTTATATATTGGAAGCTCTTGGAGTGCTCATGGGTGCTCTCCAGATTGTGGCTATTATTATGCTTCGAATTTTGTTCGTTCGATGCATTTGTTGAGTTGCATGCTATGGATGAGAATTTGTTCAATGGCTTTCTCATTGAAAAGTGAAAGTGGATTTTATATGTAATATAGGCTTATTTAAATCATGATTTACATTTTGTATATGCAGTGGAGGCATTTTTCACTTTCAATTGAAAAGTTTAGTATAAATAAATGAATTGATTTTCTAGCATGCCGTTACTATGTATATATTTTTCTCAATAAAATACTCATGTATATAGGGGATTTAATTTCATAGTGACCCATGCACATCATTCATGTTACCAATGAAGAGCCCACCCCCCGGGGTCTCACCCTATTTCTAATATTTTGCCAGTGAAATACATGGAACAATTGTGAAAGATGAAGCAAGAAAACAAATAAGGAAGTTGACTTTTGAGAGGTTAAGCAAGAAGTTAAGCATGAGATGAGAAGCATTGGAGGTGTATGACATTACAAACACATGTTATACAATGAAAGGGAATGTATTATTACCAAAATAGTGGTGATTGTCCCAAAGGTGTATGATAATGCAATCTAGTAACGATTGCTATAACCGTGCTCTTGAAATTCATCAACATGATCACCCATCACCTCTTGATTGAAGGCCATACACTTACGATGAAGGAAGTTGGTAAAAAACGCCACCGCTCAAAAAAAATGTTTGTACTTCATATTTTACGACATTGGACATCTTCATCAACCTCCCAAACTTCCTCGTCAAAGTGCCCCATTCAACCCAAACATGGTAGCTAACATGCATTTTGCATCCACGGCCTTATCTCGGGAGGGTGCTCAATAACACCAATGTGGCAAAGAATGAATATTTCTTCACCCGTGTGCCTTGGATCGCCTTGGAGGTACTAGAAGTTGTCATTGTCATTCTTGAAGTGAACTTTCTGATTTCGATAAAACTCGAAACATCATCAAAAGAGCTCAAATTCACGTACATGAACAAAGCCTCATGTGACACGGTAACCATATATTGTATGTTCAAAAGATCTTCTTCTTCCCATTGAACCAGTTTGACTGCTCCGGCACTTTTTCAAGGCCTTTGGATCTTAGATGAATATTCCATCAAAAATGCCAATACAACTAGGGAAATTTAGGTTGAGTTCATTGTTGATGAGGTATATAGGTGAATATATGGTATCAACAATAAACATCAATAATGATATCAAAGAACCTGACCTTGGGTGTCAAAATTGTAACATCAATCAAATATTGATATTTGGTTTGTATCTCAAGGCAAGATAACTTTTGTTTACCCGAATTATTATTTGGGTCAACTGCACCATTTTGAACTATATTGGTACTAGGATGATATTGCCCGTGTATGAAGGCTTCATTCATGGTGTGTATATCCGAATGGTATCAAATACATAAAATAAGAACCTCAAACATTCATACCCTATTGATACCAAACATTATGAAAATTTCAGACCGAAAGGTATTAAAAAAACAATTCAACATTGGTTGAGTCTTGCAAGACTAGCTCGTTGAACCACATTTGGCCGCATTATGTGTCTACAAAGAGCATGATCGATTGATGCATGTAGTGATAAAGATGACATCATCATTCAAAGCCAATTGCGACCAATTCCGCACAAAAGCATCATAGTCGGTGGCATTCTCATGTTTCATGTAGAGGATGAAGTTCAACAAACGTTGTTGTGGTGATAACTTCATGGGAAGTCCGGCAAGCTTGGACAACTTACATGTGCTTCTAGCATGAAAATTATGATGGGGACAACAAGACCACACAATCCATCTAGCCCCAATTTCCGTCAAATTGAGGTGGAGTACTGCCGCCCAAGCACGAGAGACCCAAATGTGTTGCGGACCTATTTAGGTTGGGATACAAAAAAAGGTTTTAAGTGGACAATGGACTCGGCATTTGAACCAGTATGGATAAACACGGATACTATACTTTGTGCTTGGAAGCCGCGAAAAGGGTCCAAATCGGAGACAATGACCATCCCCCAAAAGCATATTGATTTTGCCAAAGACAACTTGGCTCGTATTGCTGCCGCAGAAAATGACATTGAGAATGGAAACGAGGTTGAAGATGAAGATTGTGAATAAGAGCACAAGAGCAAACTAGGTTCATGATTGTGTTAAATAGTATGTAAAGAGCTTTATTATAGGAATTATATGGCACCATTGGGGCCAAAATTGCTTGGATTGGGCTCATTTGTTTGTAGGTTCAAAATTTTAAGAAATCTAACTAGACAAGCTATGTTTTGCATGAAATTTGCAATTGTCTACACATTGTATTGAAACAAACTTTCCCACATTGTGCTATCAAATGTCTTGTAAATGTTGAGTAGCTACATAATACATTGTGCATTTGCCAAAATAATATACTACTCCAAATGTTACATTTGGGAATGTTGTGCATGCTTTGGAATGTACCATCCTATTCAACACAACCCCTATGTTACGGATGCGCATCCAATAGTCCATAATAATAAATCCAATGGTTTTTTTTGGACTCCATAATTCTTCCCAATGTTCCCAATGTTCCCAACATTCATGGTATTGGCATCCTAAACTATGGGCCACATTTATTTTGAGACTTCCCAAAGTCTCCATTTAACGAATATAGTGTTGGCTCTAAAGCTGGTTTGTAGTCCAGGTAGTCTTTTTGATATTTGTATTTCTGATTTGGTTGGGTTGTATATCCCGTATCCCGCTTTTTCCTTCTTCCAGTGCCCTTCTTCGACTTGTTTGGGTGGGATAAATGATCCATCGGTATAATAGCTGTATTGGGGTAAAAAATTTAGTGTTGTATGTGTTTCTAAATCTGGTAGTGGTGGTATGTATGCGTGAGCTAGGTTGGTATGTGGTGGGTAGGGTAATTTGTTCCACTTGGCATTCTTATTTACGGGCGTGTTAGGGGACGTGGGTGGGGTTTTTTGTACATAGTATTGTGGTATTTGTAGGCTTTCGATTGTTGTTCTAAGTGTGTCTATTTGGTTGGGTGTGCCAAAGCTTTGGTTTTGGTGGTGAATACATAAAATGTGTATTGCTAGTGGTTCAATTCGTGGTTTATTTATGGCTTGGGGGTTTGTTGGTTCTTCGTATGTTATGGTGTCTGCCGCAAAATGGGCAATAACGTGTGTGTCTGGGAAAGGTCCCGTATATGGTGAAAAGTTTTGGTACCAGTTAGTATCCGGTATGACTACTATTGTGATGGTGTTTGGGTCATTTTTTGCTGTTAGTCGTGCCCAGTGTATTGCTTGTTGGGCCATTTATTCGTTATGTGGATGTGCGTATCCAATTCCTTTCCATTTGTATTGGAGGGCGGTACCAAGTGATCCAAAGATCTTGTCCCTTGGGAATGGGGAGTAAAATTGTGTAATTTGTGTGGGACATGTTATTGGTAAGGAAAAATATGAGTGGGAGATGTTGAATGTTGTTGTGAGAGTGTTTAGGATATTAGTTGGGAGGGTGTGATGAGATGCTTTTAGTGGGTCTTTATTTGAGGTTTTATACTTATATCGTTGATATAACCATACTACTTCGGTTTCAAATGGTTGTGTGGAGGGTACTAGCCCGTGTGTGTTGTAGGTATTTTTGTGGTGTTGTTGCCATAGCCATTTCAGTCTAGTGGTTGGGATGGTGGTGAGGTGTCTTCCTGTGTCTTCATAGATATGGGTAAGTTCGTTTTGTGTTTGTATAGTATTTCTCTTAGTAACTATGTCTTTTTCTGGGTTGCATTCTGTTACGGAGATTTGGGTGTGTGGGATTATTAAGGGCGGTGGTATGAATCTTGTGTCTTTGGGTTGTGTAGGGGTGAAGTGTGCATCTAATAAGTTTTTGTAGTATCTATGTTGGTGTTTTGTATAGTATTCTGTTAGTAGTTTGGTGTTGTGTTCGATTACTGCAGGTTGATTAGATGGAAAGAGTTCGCGTTGTGTCATCCATTTGTTATACTCTATATTATTTAGTGGTGACCATTGGTATAAGTATGTGTTGTATTTTTTGGTTATTTTGTATTTGTCTTGAGTTTCATTTAGTTTGTGGTTGAGTATGGCATGTATGGGGAATTTTCTTAGGTTATTTATTATTTTAGGGGGCGGTTTTAGTTGTTGTGGGTGTTCTAGTAATGGTGGGTGTAGTGGGCCTTCTGCTATTCTTGGTGTTAGTTCTCGATTATCTGATATGTATTGTGTTTTGAGTGTTCGAGGTTGTGTATGTCTGTGGCATAGGGTTGGGCAGTCTTGGTTGCACCTAGGGTAGCAAAAAAGTTGTTCTGCTATAATTAGTGCATTTTTTCTAATTTAATTGGGTTTTTATAGTATATTTTAAAGTCCTCTGGTGACATTAAGCTTGTGCCATTTGGTAGAGAGATATGTTTTATCTTTTGTATATTAAGGGTTAAGAGTTTATGTAGTAGTTTAAGAGCTAGTTTGGGGTTTAAGTGTGGTAGTGTTACTAAGGCACAAGCACTCTATTCTACTTCTAGTTCTGTCCTATAGAGTTGGAAGTTTTCTTCTATACTTTTGAGATGAACCCCTCCTTCTTTTTTCATAAGAAATAATGTTCGTGTGGTTGGTGATCGGGTGCAGTCTTGGTATTTGATTCTGGGTATATCTTTAGCTCCTCCATGTTTAGTTAGTATGTGTTGTGTGAGTCCTTTGTATATTATTCCTAGTCTTCCAGGGTCATTTAGTGCGTTTCTGAGTTGTTCTCCGATGCATCGTAGGTAGGCATTTTTTAGTGAGAAGGCTTCCAACCCGAAGAGGTCGTGCGGTAGTTGGGTTATTATATTTGCAGTGCATTTTGGTAGTCCACATATTGCTTTTTGGATACCGATAATCTTTTTATCTAGCTTCTTGATGGTTGGTAGGGAGTATGGGACTGCATAGAAGCTATAGGCTATGCCTGCTCTGATGACGGTGTCTACCATTTTGATTTTTTGTTTGATTGTTGCCGGACAATTTATTAATTGTTTACATTGGTCTATTATTTTGGTTGTGGTGATGTGTGTTTGGAGTTTCCATTTTAGGGAGGGTACTAATTGTATGCCTAAGTATATGTATGGTTCATTTTGGTGTAGTACCGGTAGTTGTTGATTCCTGTATTTGATGTTTTGGTCTTGGAGTTTTGCTTTGAATGTATCTGGTTTTGTATTTGATTTGTTTGGGCAACCGGTGATGGCGCATTTTTGTACCCCTAGGTCCATTCCAGCCCACTCGCAATATTTGTCTAGCTTATTCAGTTGGATTTGTAATGATTGGATGTTGTTTGTAATGGCTGCAAGATCGTCTGCGTATGCTGCCGAACTTATTGTTAGTTTAGATGTGCCAAATGTATATCCATTCTTTCCCCTTTGTAGCCATCGTAGTAATGGTTCTAAGAATATTAAAAATAGATAAGGGCTTAGCGTGTCTCCTTGTATTGTTCCTCTTTGTATGGGTATTGGTTTAGTGTTTCCGAAGTGGTCTCCGGTAAATATGGTGTTGGAGTGTGAGTAGATATTTCCTATTAAGGTTACTGCGTCTTCTGGGTATCCTAGGTCTTTTATTACAGCTAATAGCCTTGCGTGGTCTAGGGAGCCGAATGCGTTTTTAAAATCAATATATAATAGGTATATGTCTTGGTTTGTGAATCTTGCGTCTTCTAGTGCGGCTATCAGAAGTTGTAGTTGTCTCGATGTGCTTCTTTCTGCCCGAAATCCTTCTTGGCTGTCATGTAGGATTTGATGTTTTTCACCGTATGCTGATAGTATGAATGTTGGAGTGCTGGTAAAGAATTTGTAGATTGTATTTGCAAGTGCAATCGGCCTATGATTTGTCAGTTGTGAGGGGTCTCCTTTTTTATATAGCAGTATGGTTAGGCTTATTTTCCATGATGTTGGGATTTGTTGTTGTTTGTAGCAATGAGTAAAAAATAAAAAAAGTAGTGTATGGAAGTTTTTTGGCATGTTTTTTAGAATTGTGTTAGGAATTTTATCGGGTCGGGTGCTTTATTGTTTGCTAGGTTTTTTAGGCATATGTCATATGTTTCTCTATCTAGGTATTCATGTAGTGGGGTTTGTGGGTTTCCCCTTTTATCCATAACGAACCCGTCTAAGTCATGCCATGGATATTGTCTCACCCCACAAGTGCATTTTGATGTGTGTTCTGGTTGGTAGGAGCATGGTGGGACTGTGGGTCTATTATTGATGGATTGTTGGATGTGGATTTCATTGGCTATGTCTTCAAGGTTTGTAAGTATATTGTTATATCTGTCTGTGATGCAGTCTAATGGCGGTGTTTCTTGGTTTTTGAATATTTTTTTATGTATTCTTTTTGGGTTTTTTTCGTATATTTGTCTGTATTTAGATATGGCCTTTTTGATACATTCTTGGGTGTATTTTGTAGTGATTGTACGGGCTTGTACGTTAGCTGTTTTGGCAATTTTTGCTAGGGTTTTGATCCATTCTTGTTGGAGGTGTACTTGATTTGGGGGGGGAGGGATGATGGCATGTTTATGATTTTTTAGTTCTTCTATTATTGGGTGTGTTTGCCAATTTGAGGTGTTTTTTGTGAGGTAAATCATTTTCCTAATTAGATGGTAAGTGGAGAGGTGTTTTTTTCCATTTTTTTTGGGTTTTTCTTGGTAGAAACCCTCCTTGTTGTGATGTGCGATTTGTGAGTTTCGGGAGAGGTGGTACACTACAGGTTTCTTGAATTTTTTTGATATATTTTTTATTAGTTGATCTAGTTTTATACAGGTTGTTTGCCATTGATTGTCTGTCAGTTGTTCCTTTGTTAGTGTGTTGGTGATCTCATTTATTTGGAGTGCATTTTCTTCGAAGAATTCTGTTTTGAATTTTTCAATATTTTCTTGTGGGATAGGGTTTAGAATTTTTGTGTTTTGTTTGTTGTTGGTGGTGAGTGGCGGGCTAGTAGAGTATTTGGTGGTATGTGTAGGGTTACTGGTGAGTGGTCTGAATTTAGGTTATGGTCATTGTTTGTGGTGGATGTGTATGAAGCGTTATTGGGTGTTTTAATATAGTACCCATCTATTAAGCTTGTTTGGTTGTAATTTTGGCCCCCTTGTCTAGAGTATAGGCTGTTGGTGGGGATGTAAGAAAGTTGTAAACTGTCTATAAATTCACGCCATTCTATGTCCTCTGGTTGTGGCGGTGTAGTGTTGTATTCGTTTTGTCGTCCTATTAGGGCTATGTCTCTGTTAAAGTCCCCACATAGAATGTGTATGTGGTTAGGGTGTGTTGCGGTTTGTTGTGTTATATTTTGCTAAATTATTGGTATGCACCTCTGTGAGGCCAAACCCCCCACCCTTAAGCGTCCGTAGTCCGAGTAGTGGGTTTGGGCTCACATTCCTCCGCGGTATTGGATTTGGACTTGGATGAGTCCATAGTGCAAGGTTCACCCTTCAAGTGGTCTTGGATTTAACTTTGGTCTTTGCTTCCTTTGTCTTGCCATCGCGAGAGTGCTCCACATTCTCCATTAATTTGTGCACGTGGTTTATTTTTAAAGAGAGGATGCAAGTGTTAAAAAACACTATTCTCTATAGTCAATCTCAAATACATTTACTTGTGAAAGCCACACATAACACTAACTAGCATAATGTAACTAACTACTTGTCTATGAGCTAATTAAGTAGGCTATCTACTAAGCTCCTTCATGAACCCATCTCTTTACTTTCTAATTACATAAACCTAGCTCCTTCATAAACCCAACTCCTTCATGAACCCAGCTTCTTAGCTTCTAACTAAACAAACCCAGCTCCTTCATAAACCCAGCTCCTTCATGAACCCAGCTCCTTAGCTTCTAACTAAACAAACCCAGGTCCTTTATAAACCCAGCTCTTTACTTTCTAACTAAACAAACCCAGCTCCTTCATAAACCCAGCTCCTTCATGAACCCACAACTTTGTAGTTGTAATCCCCAACTACCTCACTAATTATTCAAGCCCTTAACTAATCTTCCTACCTAATTTTCCTAATTCTACTAACAACCCCTTTCTAATCACACAATTCTTCTCTAATCCTAAAATCCTAAAATCCTAGAGAGGAGAGGGGGAGAGAGAATTTCCTAACTTCACTAAGACTAACTAATCCACACAAGTATATTTTTGCACTCATCACAACCTCAAGTGCTCAACTCTTAAACATGGAACTTGCAACCACGTGTATTCAAAACATGAACTTTAAGTACCACAAATTGGAATCATGAATTAACTTTAAAATCCTTCACGTCAACACTAATTCTACCAAGAGGTCAAGCCCTCTTCAAGGCTAACAAGCCTTGGCTCTCAAACTAAAAACTAAGCACACACATGTGCTCCAATATGGCTTCCCACACCCACACTTATAACTCGTGGGGTGCCTTGGAGCACAAAGGAAAGAGAGGATGAGTGAGGGAAGAATGAGGGATTATATAGTAAGCTTGAGGGGGTGAGCACCCTCAAGGCTCACGATAAGCCCTTGAGATTTCCTCCTACTTAGTAGGCGCCAATCCTATCTTCTAAGCCTTCCTCCCTCAAATGATCAACAAGGATCCTAATTCGAACATTTAACTAGCCTTGGCTTTCTACCTACCACACTTTACCAAACTTGGGATGCTTCAACCCAAACTTAGCCTCCTTCGCTTTCCGCCGCCATAACTTTCTCCCCTTACTTTCCCAAATCGTCGCTCACCACTTAATTCAAACCACGATGCTTAACTCGTGATTTGATTGGTGCTTTGAGAATTTGCTTATCCTCCACCTTGCATTCTTCCTTGGACCTTCCCCATTAAGTGGCCATGATGAGGTGGTCCACTTGTGCGCTCCATGTGATCCTCCATTCATCCCAATTCGAATGCACTTGCCTCTTGAGTCACTTTGGTTGTCTCCATCCATTTGTACTAGCCTACTCACTAACTACTCAATCCAAGTTCTCCTTACCTATCCTCATTCACTCAAATCCTTCCGAAGGTAAAAACACAATAACAACTCACATCCTAGCCTCTTACAACATGGTACTTCTAAGACTAACATTTCACTCTTTTTATATTTTTGTGAAGTAACATGCTACTTCAAAGTGCATCAACTAACGTTTCAAGGGTCTAAGACTAAATGTGGGCACCCTTTTGGGCTCACATAATTGGCGACCATCGGGGGATGAATCCAAACATCTCTTGCTCCAAGGGTAAGTTGCCTAGTCAAGCTCGGTACTCCTTACATCTACTTCCCGATGTACGGGTAGGAAAGAGCTCACCATTCAACGTTTCCAATTGAATTGAATTATTAGGAAAGACCTCATAGACAAGGTAAGGTCCTAACCATATTGCATCGAATTTCGCCGGAAATTCAAGCTTTCGTGCGTCTTGAATCATGACCATCATTCCCGGTGTTAGGGCCCTTCTCTTATGTGGTTTGTCGAAAGTAATCTTTCTCCTTCTTTGGATTGCCTCAATATGTTGAGCCGCCATTCTCCTCCCTTCGTCAAGTGCTTCCAAATCGGTTAGTCGATTTCGTAAGGATTGACTTTCGGTAAGTCTCGTACTCACGGCCACCCTAAGTGACTCGACTTCATATTTGATTGGTAGTGTCGCTTCAAGACCATAGACTAAGGAAAATGGTGTAGCACGCGTAGTTACCTTATAGGTTGTACGGTATGCCCAAAGTGCCGCCGTTAGTTTCGTATCCCAATCCCGCTTCGAGTCTATAACTGTCTTGCGTAGTATACTCACCAAAATTCCGTTAACCCTTTCCGTTTGTCCATTGGTTTGTGGGTGGTAGGGAGTAGTCTTCCGGTGATCAATTTTAAATTTCTCTGTCATCTCTCGAATCAAGTCATTCAAAAAGTGAGTACCCCTATCGCTTACTAGGATCTTCGGCACCCCGAACCGCGAAATTATGTTTTCGTACATAAATGTTGCCGCGTGTTCCGCCGTGTCGGTCTTCACCGCTTTGGCTTCCGCCCACTTGGTGAGGTACTCGGTTGCCACCACAATATATTTCATTCCTTTTGAAGATTGGGGATGGACCTCACCCACATAGTCGATGCCCCATTTTTCGAAAGGAATTAAGGGTAATGATACATGTAAAGGCATCTCCATTCTAAGGTCGTTTCGGGCATACCGTTGGCAAGCGTCGCATTTCCTTACATAGTCATGGGCGTCCTTAAATAGTGTAGGCCAAAAGTAGCCCGCTCTAAGTATTTTTTGCCCGGTGAGTTGACCCGAGAAGTGACCGCCGCAAGCGCTATCGTGGCAAGCGATTAAAATCGCTTCAACCTCCGTTTTTGACACGCATCGTCGTAAAATACCATCGGACCCCCTTCTAAACAACCTATGGCCCACTACAACAAATTGCCTACTATTTACCCTCACCTTCCTTCTCTCTTCTTTTGTCCACTCTTTGGGCAACTTGTGGGTTGTTAGAAATTCCACTATGCCCGCATACCACTCCGGTGTAGAAGTGACCACAAAGAGGCTATCATCTACTAACATATCATTTACCGGATTTTTTCCTATCTCCTCCGACAACCTAGACAAGTGGTCCGCTTGTAAATGCATACGACCCGGTTTATATTCCACCGTGTAGTCGAATTCTTCTAATAACAAAACCCACCTAGCTAACCTACCACTTAACTCCGCCTTGTTAACTAGATACTTGATAGCCATGTGGTCAACAAAAAATACAACCGGGTTGCACATGAGGTAATGCCTAAACTTTTTAACGGAAAACACCATGGCTAGGCACTCCCTCTCCGTTGTAGAGTAGTTTCTTTCGGCGGGGGTCAATTGCTTACTCGCATAAGCTATAGGTTGATCCTTCTCTTTTTCTCCCGTTGCTTGACAAAGCGCACTCCCTATTGCCACATTACTAGCATCACAATAGACGTGAAAAGGTTTACCCCAATTGGGTGGTATCAACACCGGATAGGTGCTCAACCTATCCCGCAATTCCTCAAAGGCTTTTTGACAAGCATCCGTCCACTCGAATTTGACATCCTTTTTGAGCAAATGGGTAATGGGCACCGCTATCTTTGAAAAATTAGGAATAAGTTCCCGGTACCATCCCACATGTCCTAACAACTTAGAGATCCCCTTGGAATTGGTTGGAGTTGCCAAGTCGCTTATGGCCGCAATCTTATCCGGATCGGGTTCTCTACCTTTCTCACTAACAACATAACCCAACAACACTCCCTTATTCACTCCCAAAAATGTCTTATCCGGGTTCAATGCTAACCTCATCTTCCTACACCTAACCAATGCCTCCCTAACACAATGTAGGTGATCGTCCACATTACTTTGTGTGCTAAAATCGTCCACAAAGACGGTCATGGATTTGAACAACAAGTCGGTGAAGATATACATTACTAATCGTTGGAAAGTAGCCGGGGCATTACATAACCCAAATGGCATCACTACCCACACAAAAGTACCCCAAGGTGTAGTAAAAGCCGTTTTATGGATATCTTGGAGGGCTATGGAAATTTGATTATAACCCGCATACCCATCCATAAAGGTATATCGCGAATGACCTCCAACCTCCTCAAGCAACAAGGTGATAAAAGGTAAGGGGAAGTGATCCTTTTGTGTGCACGAATTCAATTTCCTATAGTCGACACAAACCCTTAATTTCCCATTTTTTTTCTTTACTAAGACCATAGGAGAAACCCAATCCGTGATTTCCACCGGCTTGATAAACCCGGCCTTCAATAACCTTTCCAATTCCGCTTTCACCAACAATTGCAATTGAGGATTCATCCTCCTCTCCTTTTGTCTAATTGGCCTCGCCCCCGGAATTAAAGGAATCCGGTGCTCTACCATTTCCCTAGGAATTCCCTTAAGCTCATCGTAGGACCATGCAAAAGTATCACTAAACTCATCCACCAAATTGCTATACTCCCTAACCTCTTTCTCCCCCAATTTGGAACCCATCTTCATTTGTCGGGTTTTTCCATTCTTTAATTTCACATCCACGTACCGCCAATCCGCTTCCCACACATGTGCTTGTTCCTCTTTGTTCCGATACCAATCGGAAGGCACATTGGGGTAATCTTTCACATCTTGACCTACAACTATCCCCGTAGACGTGGTCTTGAAATGTAAAGGCTCCTCCAATTTCGATGACTCAATAATCACATCCTCCTCTTGAGTCCCATCTACATGAATTAAACTAACCTCACCCTCTTCCACGTCATCTACCCAAGGTGTTAACCCACCGCTAACCCACTCTTCCTCGGTGAGCACCTCACATGGCTCCAACAATGAGCCCTCTCCTAAACTAACACTAGGAAATTCACTCCCTAAGCCTACTTGGTGAAATGTAACCATTACATCAACCTCGGACTCGGGGTACTCCCTTAGCCATTGGGCATAATCCCCATTATCCCCATAATTGTAAAAATTAGGACCTAAACTTCCCGAGCCCGAATCTATAACAACCCTTTGACCTTCGGGATGGACGACTCCCACCAATGCCTTGCCAATCTCATTCTCGTTTAAGTCATCAATTTCCTTCTCCAATGGCAAATACATCTCCTTCTTCATCCATCCTTCTAATGAACCAATGGACACTATGACCCTATTACCCTCCGGACCATAAGTGATGGATGGTTTAGGTCCACCCCAATTGACCATAGCATTCGCCATCCGCAACCAAGGCCTACCTAGCAAAATGGGGAAGGTGTCCTTGTTGGAGTGCATTTTAATGACATGGAAGGTGACCAAGTACTCCTCACCTCCCGTAGTCATTCTACAATCCTTGATCATCCCCAAAGGCGTAGTCGAACTTTGATTTGCCATATTTATGACCAAAGGTGAAGGCCCCGTGAGTCCAAGTCCCAATTTTTTCATAGTATCCTCCGGTAGTATATTTAGACTACTCCCTCCGTCGACTAGCACATTAGGAACCACCTTATCTACTATAACAACTTCTATTTCTATAGCTTTCACGTCTCTTCCACCTTGTGATTGGATCCTAGCGGCTATTTTAGCTTTCACCTTCCTCATCCTCTTGTGTACCGGCATTCCCTCCTTTAATGTTTTCCTTGCCGTGGGTGAAATTTCCAATAGTTGGCCGAAAGTAATATCCGCCTTGAGTGTACTAAGGTCCGCCCACAAGTCGTACCCGGTAGATCTTTCCACCTTAGAATTACCCACTACGTCGAATTCGTCTACGGGAACCCCCGGTCCTTCCCATTCACCCACATCGCTATTATCCAAGTCATGTACCGCATTAGTCCTCTCCCTATTTTGTAAAATTATATTTTCCCTCTCCACATCCTTAGTAGCTCTTCTAGCTACCCTATCCAACTCGGAGAGATTAATCTCTTCATCCGAAGAGTAATTTCCTTGCTCTCCTATTCCTACCTCCAACGGGGCATCCCCTCTCCTAGCCCTAGTAGTTACCGCTAGTGCAGGTGCTTCTTCAACCACACCCTTACCCTTCACTAACTCATATGTAATAGCATTGGTGTGAGGAGGCCATTGACTTTGCTCCTCTCCAATTCTCGTTGGGAGAGGAAGCATGTCATCACATGTGGCCTCCAACACTCCATCCATGAACCTAACATCTTGGGAGTTAGATGGTCCCGGATCCGTTGGAGGCGCTTGTCTCCCGTTACTACCATTAGGTGGAACTCCTTGTCTATTTTGTATTGGAATGTAACCGGTTGTAGTTTGCAAGCCCGCCGGTGGATGAAAAGTTTGCCTAGCATTACTATGGTCATAGTATAAGTTAGGTGGCCTAAGTTCATTGGCCGGTACTCCTTGTGGCCTAGCACCTCGCATATTATCCCTTGCTTGTTGTTGTGGATTAGCCACCGGGTAAGGGACATTAATTATTTTGTCCGGTTGGCGACACTTATCCGAGGGGTGACTTCCTCCACAATTGCTACAATTAAACTCTTGACCTTCGGACCAACATTGTCCTTGAGCGTGCCACCTTCCACAAAAGGGATGAAATTCCTTCCTCTCTAAATTTTGGCCACCTTGCCCTCTAGGTTGTGGTCCTCTATTGCTTCCATTTCCATAGTGAGGTGGCGCTTGACCTCGTTGATTTTGTTGAGGTGGGTTACCGTTTCCTCTTTGGTCACGGTTTTGTCCACTTCTACAAAATTGACGCGTGTGGCCCGGTTGGCCACATTGGACACACCATAATCCGGAAGAATGCCTACCCGACTCAACCGGGGGTGGAGGCCCCGGTTGTTGACTCCGGATCATTAATGACATTTGATCCGTGAGGCTTTGCATTTGTTTTATCATAGCCTCTTGGAATCCTAGTTGGCTAGCACCTAGTCTTCTCTCAACCTCCTCCAAGTGTGGATCCGTTCTAGGGGCCGGTAGTGCCAAAAGAGGTGCCGGTTCCCTAACCGCTAAAGGTCGGGGGCCGGTGTCCACAATGGCATATGGAATTTGGTTCTCATACTTAGCGGGTTCTACCGCTACCACCCTAGGGCGTATGGGGATGAATTGTGGGATCAATTCATCCTCCCTTCTCCATAGCCTTTCGTGATCTTTATCCAAGTTTTCAATATCTCTAGCCGCACGCTTGGCATCCGCCAAGGTCAAGGGATTCCTTTCTAGAACACCCCTAATAGTTCCGGACTTAAAAAACCCTTGAATGAAAAATTGCTTTAGCGTGTCGTCGTTGAGCATGGTACCCACAAATCTAGTGCACACTAAATCAAACCTCCTAATGTAAGCCGAAATTTCTTCCTCCCTTCCTTGCTTCAATGACGACAATGCCCTTAATGCGGTACTTTGACCCACTTCCGGCCTAAATTCGTTAAGAAACTCCCTTTGTAATTGTTCCCATCCCCTAAAATGTCCCTCGGCATGATCCCGATACCATTCATAGGCTTCCCCCTCTAGAGTGGTAGGAAACCACACTAACCAATAACCCGGGTCGGTTATGAGGAAGCTAGCCAACCGTTCGATATACCGTTCCATGTGCCGAGAGGGGTCCTCATCCTTGGTCCCATAAAATTTAGGGAGATGAGATGGTATATCCATCGCCGCTAAATTTTGTGGAACCACAATTGGTAGGCCTCTTGGCCTAACCAATGGGTCTATTGGAGGTATAGGAGGTATGGGCGGAATTGGGGGTATGGGTGGTGGATCCATCCCCCGTTCCTCGGCCATGGTGACCGGTGAACTATTCAACAATCCCCTATCAACTTCTACCGGGAATTCTTCTCTAAGTGTGTAATTTTCCGAAGAAGTTTCACCACTCAATTTGGAGGGAGTGATCTCCTCTTCAAGTTGAGCTCCAAGTTCTAAGGTGTCTAGAATTGACCTAGTCCTAGGTTCGACGTTCAAACAACTCTCTATTCTAACATTATCTTGTTCTAATCTATCACTGATTTTAGAGGACCGCCTCTTTCGAGTAGATTTCTCTAGTCCTACTATCAAACTTGGTTTTTGTGAGCGAGTCCTACCTTGCATTCCATAAGAATCGATCGACCCTCACTTGACCACACATAATCCTAGCAATTCCCCTCTTAATATTTTCACTTGTCTTGGTGTGGTTATAATTTTTTTAGGAGGTGAGGAAAAGAACCTGCAAGCCCACTTAGGTGAAAGAATCCCAATAGGGGATAGGCATGTTCATGTTAATTTTTTGGTTAAGTCGGAGCATCACCTCCGCACCTTCCCGCAAATTAACACTCACCACAATACCGATTGTGAGGGGGTGACCTTCCGAGTAGATTATGTTAAAAGTCGAGGCTTCACCCTTCAACTTCTCACACCATTCACAATTCGGGAATTACCCTCTACAACGGATAACAACAATCACGAGTACAAAAGGCATTCCTTAATTAGTTAATGAGTTCACTTTGAAGAAATAAACATACCTTGAGCAATCGCATCCCCCTGTGAGTTAGCACTCCCCTCAATCGTGACTCAATGTAACAACACCATAAACTTTGTGAAATATTAATTTAATCTAGAGCATGAAATGACAACTCCCAAAACTTTGAGACTCACCCCGAGGTGAGTGTCAAAGTTCGATGTCCTAAGGTGAATTTACCCTCTAATGTTTTAATGAGCTACTTGGTTATAGGTTCCTTTTAAGTTCTTAGCAAATCCCCAAAAAGGTTGAGGACGTACCTTCGCCGCGCTCCTTCCTCAAAAATGAATTTGCGTAATTGACAATGCAATTCATTCCAAGGAATAGTTGAAATACAATGAATTCAAATGTAACCCAAAGAGAGAATACTTACCGAGTTTCGGGTGCTCCTTCCCTTCTCTCAAGTTTGTGTCTCCAATTTTTCCTAGTTGCCTCCAAGTCTCCTAGTCGCCTCCAAGTCTTGTAACTACCTTCCGCTTCGCTCCCGGCGGACGCACCAATTATGTGAGGCCAAACCCCCCACCCTTAAGCGTCCGTAGTCCGAGTAGTGGGTTTGGGCTCACATTCCTCCGCGGTATTGGATTTGGACTTGGATGAGTCCATAGTGCAAGGTTCACCCTTCAAGTGGTCTTGGATTTAACTTTGGTCTTTGCTTCCTTTGTCTTGCCATCGCGAGAGTGCTCCACATTCTCCATTAATTTGTGCACGTGGTTTATTTTTAAAGAGAGGATGCAAGTGTTAAAAAACACTATTCTCTATAGTCAATCTCAAATACATTTACTTGTGAAAGCCACACATAACACTAACTAGCATAATGTAACTAACTACTTGTCTATGAGCTAATTAAGTAGGCTATCTACTAAGCTCCTTCATGAACCCATCTCTTTACTTTCTAATTACATAAACCTAGCTCCTTCATAAACCCAACTCCTTCATGAACCCAGCTTCTTAGCTTCTAACTAAACAAACCCAGCTCCTTCATAAACCCAGCTCCTTCATGAACCCAGCTCCTTAGCTTCTAACTAAACAAACCCAGGTCCTTTATAAACCCAGCTCTTTACTTTCTAACTAAACAAACCCAGCTCCTTCATAAACCCAGCTCCTTCATGAACCCACAACTTTGTAGTTGTAATCCCCAACTACCTCACTAATTATTCAAGCCCTTAACTAATCTTCCTACCTAATTTTCCTAATTCTACTAACAACCCCTTTCTAATCACACAATTCTTCTCTAATCCTAAAATCCTAAAATCCTAGAGAGGAGAGGGGGAGAGAGAATTTCCTAACTTCACTAAGACTAACTAATCCACACAAGTATATTTTTGCACTCATCACAACCTCAAGTGCTCAACTCTTAAACATGGAACTTGCAACCACGTGTATTCAAAACATGAACTTTAAGTACCACAAATTGGAATCATGAATTAACTTTAAAATCCTTCACGTCAACACTAATTCTACCAAGAGGTCAAGCCCTCTTCAAGGCTAACAAGCCTTGGCTCTCAAACTAAAAACTAAGCACACACATGTGCTCCAATATGGCTTCCCACACCCACACTTATAACTCGTGGGGTGCCTTGGAGCACAAAGGAAAGAGAGGATGAGTGAGGGAAGAATGAGGGATTATATAGTAAGCTTGAGGGGGTGAGCACCCTCAAGGCTCACGATAAGCCCTTGAGATTTCCTCCTACTTAGTAGGCGCCAATCCTATCTTCTAAGCCTTCCTCCCTCAAATGATCAACAAGGATCCTAATTCGAACATTTAACTAGCCTTGGCTTTCTACCTACCACACTTTACCAAACTTGGGATGCTTCAACCCAAACTTAGCCTCCTTCGCTTTCCGCCGCCATAACTTTCTCCCCTTACTTTCCCAAATCGTCGCTCACCACTTAATTCAAACCACGATGCTTAACTCGTGATTTGATTGGTGCTTTGAGAATTTGCTTATCCTCCACCTTGCATTCTTCCTTGGACCTTCCCCATTAAGTGGCCATGATGAGGTGGTCCACTTGTGCGCTCCATGTGATCCTCCATTCATCCCAATTCGAATGCACTTGCCTCTTGAGTCACTTTGGTTGTCTCCATCCATTTGTACTAGCCTACTCACTAACTACTCAATCCAAGTTCTCCTTACCTATCCTCATTCACTCAAATCCTTCCGAAGGTAAAAACACAATAACAACTCACATCCTAGCCTCTTACAACATGGTACTTCTAAGACTAACATTTCACTCTTTTTATATTTTTGTGAAGTAACATGCTACTTCAAAGTGCATCAACTAACGTTTCAAGGGTCTAAGACTAAATGTGGGCACCCTTTTGGGCTCACAACCTCATGTCCTCAACATGTGATGGCATGTACATGTGTATTATTAACCATGGTTGTAGGGGTTGGTTATTTATTTTAATTATTTGTAGGTATGGCGAGATCTCTGCAGGAGTAGGGTTGCAAGCTTTTAGCATTCTTTACATTGCTATGCAAACAAAATGGGATGAACCTTAATAAGTAGGCATGATAAGTCATTCATCAATTTGATTGAGCTCCCAGAGCCTTTGTTGGCGTAGCCAACAAAGTGGTTTTTGCTGAACTTCAGGCTGATCTGATGTGAGCTCGATTTGTACTTTTTGTTACCTGGGTATGCATAATCTTTGTCTATAAGTGTGAGGAGTCCGCCCCTTGTAGGTGTATATTGCCATCTTTGTTGCATACATCTTGTTAAAGTGTGTGTGTTGTTGAATAGTAGTTTGTATCTTGGGAATAGGTTTTGTATATATTTTGTAGATTTTGTTGCAGTTAATTTAGTTTCTTGGATTGTGATAATTGCCGGATTATTTGATATTAATAGGTCCAGGTTGGGTAGGGCTGTATTTAATGATGCGGCATTCCATGTGATCATATGTGTGTTGTGGTTTGTTGTTCGGGTATTTTGCGTATGTGGTGGGGGTGTATTGGGTAGCGGCGGGGGATGGGAGTATTCATGTAATGGTTCTTTGCATTTTAGTGTTTCTATGAGTAATTTTTCTGGTAAAAATGGGAATTTGTTTTTTAGTGTAATTAGGTTTATGTCTTGATTATTTTGTTTGATAAATTTGTATATTTCTTTATGGATGGTGTTAGGTGGGTTAATAATGTTTGGTTTGTTTGTACAAATTGTGTATATGGGTGTGTGGTTATGATGTGTCTTTCTGGTGGGTTTTGTAGTAGGGTCATTCGTTCTAAAATTATTGAGGTCCAGGGTTGTCTATTGTGTCGTGACGGAGGCTTATCCCGGCATAATGTCGTGCCGTCACGACACGTATCCGTCACGACATTATGCCGGATTATGCCGGATGCTGTCTTTATCCTGCCGGACTTGAATTTTACCGATTTTTTTGTGTAATTACATTACCCAATTTCGGACACGTAGGATTTACATTGTCCACGTGTGACGACATGTCAGCAAAGTAAAGGGAAAGTGGGGAAAATTCTACTAGCGCCCGTCCGCCCCCCCGTCCGCCCCCGTTCCCAATCCCCGTTCCCACCCGTCCGCCCTCGTTCCCAATCCCCGTTCCACCCCGTCCGCTCCCGTACCCAAACCCCGTCCGCTCCCGTTCCCAACCTCCGTCTGCCCACGTCCCCCGCCCCGCTCCCAACCCGTCCGCTCCCCCGTCCGCCCCCCCCGTCCGCTCCCCCCCCTCCGTCCGCTCCCCCGTCCGCCCCCCCGTCCGCCCCCCCGTCCGCCCCCCCGTCCGCTCCCCCCACCTCCGTCCGCTCACCCGTCCGCTCCACCGTCCGCCCCCCCGTCCGCTCCCCCGTCCGCCCCCCCTCCGTCCGCTCCCCCCCCTCCGTCCGCTCCCCCGTCCGCCCCCCCCTCCGTCCGCTCCCCCGTCCACCCCCCCGTCCGCTCCCCCCCCCCCTCCGTCCGCTCCCCCGTCCGCTCCCCCGTCCGCTCCCCCCCCTCCGTCCGCTCCCCCGTCCGCACCCCCGTCCGCTCCCACCCCTTCCGTCCGCTCCCCCGTCCGATTCGAACACTATAAATTGAGGGTGCAAGGTGCCATTTTTGCCTCCACTGACATAGTGTGTCTCAAGTCTTTTGATTCTCCTTTGAGGAGTGAGGATTGAATGCGTGAGACCCGAATGCAGAGTATACTTTGTCCAATCTAGTGTCTGTGAATTAGGGTTGCCCTCGTGGCACTCTTGAACAGGACCTAGTATGCGATCAAAGTGACTTGCTCTAACTTGTTTGTATTTGCAGGTTTTGTTGAAGTCATGCCACGCCGAAACGATGCATGGGATCATTGGTACGAGGATAAGGGGAGGGTTCCCGGTAAATCACAAAGGCAGGTTAAATGTAGGTTTTGCCCGTTCGTCATATCTTACCGAGGAGATAGAATGTTGGCCCACCTTGGTTATAGACCTCATGTAGGGGGTGCTTCTGATGTTTCCACATGTAGGATGGTACCCCCGCATATTAGGGCCTTGTTTGAACATTGCGGAGGCATTGTGCCCTTACATGTAGGCATTGTAAATGAGGACTCTCTGGTGGCAGATATTGTACCTTTGGAGCCTATTATAGCGGGCTCCGTAATTAGTGAAACAGAGCCTTTGCTTATGTCCCAAACCACTCAACATTCTGATGTTGTGATATATGGCACTCCTCCTCGTGAACTACGTCAACTCAACATAACGGAGGGGTTCAATGTGTCAACAAAACAACTCCTCGATAGAGCATGGGCAACGGCTTTTTATGAAGCTAACATTCCTTTCAACATTGTGAGACATCCTGCATTTGTTCATGCTGTGCGTGAAACTGCCCGTCATCGAATGCCAGCCTACACACCACCATCGTACAATGCCATCCGTACGAAGTTGTTAACTGATATAAAGGTTGACCTAGATAGGCAAGTGAAGGAGAAGCTGGGGAATTCCGTTGAAAAATACGGTGTTACAATATGTTGTGATGGATGGGACAACGTGCAAAACCGACCTCTCCTAAACGTTCTTCAATGTGGCACAAAGGGAGACGTTTTCTTGGGTACCATTGACACCACGGGAAATCACAAGGATCATGTCTACGTTGCTGCTCAAATTCAACCATTTGTGGAAAAGGTTGGTCGACATAATGTGGTCCAAGTTTGCACCGACAATGCCCCAGTTATGGCCTCCGCTGCTCGCGACTTGATTCGAGCAAATCCCGATCTATATTTTCAAGGATGTGCTGCACATTGCCTAGATCTCCTCTTAGAAGATTGGGGGAAGGAGGAATGGGTGAAAAAATTGGTAAAAAAATCCCGCCATATTTGTGTATTTGTTAAAAACCATCATGCTTCTCAAGCTATATTCCGGAGGTTGTCACCAAATCTCTCACTCCGCCTACCTGTAGAGACCCGTTTTGCTACGAACTTCATCATGATTGAACGTCTTCTCCAAGTACGCAATGCTTTGGAAAGAATGGTGGTTGATGAGGATTGGATCACTCTAATGCGTGATATGAGGAGGAGATCTGGCACCTCTTACATGAAGGGCTCTGTTGTGCGAAGCTTTATACGTTCTGATGGATTCTGGAACACGTGCGAAAATTTCTTGTATATGGTGATCCCGGTTGTTAAAGCTCTTCGTGTATTTGACGGCAAGGCGCCTGCAATGGGAATGGCTTGGAGGGTCATGCATGATTTACAAACCCATATTCGTGGATTCAGTAAACCTCCATTTCGCTTAAGCCCTGAGCTTGCTGCAAATGCTATGGTAACGTTTCAAAATAGATGGAGGTTGATGTTGAATGATCTACACTGGGCTGGAGCGATGTTAAATCCGCTTCTACGTGGTTGGGCCCCACTCCATGAGGATGACAATTCGAGGACAATCCTAAATCGAGTTCTTCGCAGGCTTGCTCAAGATGAGGACACTTATGTCCAAATCCTCCACCAGTACCAAGATTTTCTTGAAAATCGAGGGCCTTTTGCTGATTCTACTGACCCGAGCGTGCATGCCGCACCTCTCCATGAATGGTGGGATGCAATGGGAGGTGGAGCTAAAGCCCTCCAAACAATAGCAAGACGTATCCTTGCACAAGTATGTTCCGCATCCGCATGTGAACGCAATTGGAGCATGTATTCATACGTTCACAACAAGAGTCGCAATCACTTGAAGCATAGTCGTGCTGAGGACCTCGTCTACATATATACCAATAGTAGGCTCATTCGACATCGGAGGGGCCCAAGACCTGCTCAATGGTACGAATTGAATGAGGTCCATTCTGACGATGACCTTGACGAAGAAGATGACAACGAAGATGACGTGGATCCAACTGATAGGGCTGGAAATGATGAAGACAACAATGTTGATGACATCGACTTTGATTTGGATGACCTCGATTCCGAGAATCATGGTTCAGAAGATGAGGATGGCAATGGTAGTGATGGAAACCTTGGGGTGTTTGAGTTTGATGAACCGGATGTCCCCCAACATAACGACGGAATGCATGACGATCATGAGGGGTCTATTGGAAGACCGCATGTTGAAACTCTCCACACTGGAGAAGGGTGTGGGAACACACGGACACCAAAAGTTCCGGATAGGCGCTTTTCAGTGCCTAATCCGGTCTGTCCGGATGATCCGAGTATCGTCCAGGGATTCTGTGAAGTGCAGGATGTCAAGGACCCTCTTTTCCTGCTCGAAAGTCGACCACCGGCCGGATCTGCTTTCCGGATCCGGATGGCCCTTTGGAAGTCCTTATCCCGGGACTTGCCTTCCGGATTGAACCTCTACCAATAAGTCTTACTCCTACATAACTCTCTCCTCAATATCTACCTACCTATATCCTACCTCCAATGATGATTGGGTTCATCCGGCGAAGACGTCCCTGTATGGTCAGAATCCGGATTCTCTCACAACCAGTCCGGATCGGCCTAATCTTTCCTGGTAGGTCACACAGAGAACTCGGATGGTGAACCGGAACTACAACGACAGAAAGGTCAAGATTCGTCCGGAGATCTGTCAATCCGGGATAACTGGGCGATCCGTACCACTTTCCGGATTGTCCCGCCCAAGGACAGTGAGACCTCTTCAGAAGGTCGGATGGCGTAAGTCCGGCACCTCCCTGATCTTACCCAGTCCTAACGACGGCTATCTCACATGGGCGTTACCCAGACATCCGGAATAATGAGGTTTCCTTCCCACTACACACCGGAGAGATCCTCCGGACCGGAATCCTAACCGTTCCGGTTTCTCTCCTCCTTCCGACAGACCGATCCGGCTATAGCGAACTTAGGCTCTACTAAGTCTGAGATAACTGGGCGATCCGTACCACTTTCCGGATTGTCCCGCCCAAGGACAGTGAGACCTCTTCAGAAGATCGGATGGCGTAAGTCCGGCACCTCCCTGATCTTACCCAGTCCTAACAACGGCTATCTCACATGGGCGTTACCCAGACATCCGGAATCGTGAGGTTTCCTTCCCACTACACTCAGAAAGGAGCCATAGTACTGCAGTCGGATCCGATCCGGGTTTCCTCTCCTTTGCTCTATCCGTACTTCCTACTCATTCATTCCCTCTAGATCTGCAACATTCTCCTAACAGTCCGTGCACAAAACAAGTCAGAATAGATTGAGAACTAGAGCTTTATTGAGTGGGAAGCAACACAATACAACAATGGAGAAGGGAACCCTTCTCCTGTCCCTTATTCAGCCTTAAGTAGAGGCTGTAATCCCTAACTGAAGGTGGCGGCGAAGTTGGCCGCCCTCAGAAAACCCCTAACTGCGAGAAATCCGGAACTTCGCCCTTTGTGGAAATTCCGGATCTCGATCCGCTTTTTGCGCTGACAGAATTTTGAATTACAAGTTCGCCAAAAGTCAAAATCTGCCTATTCCTGCTTTTCCTAATTCTGATCTAACTACAGCTGTCTGCCTAAGCCTACCCTAGCTGGTGCGATGCTTTTTCGAAGCCGTCCCACCTTGGATTGGCCTGCTGGCCCACTGATTCCGGACACCTGTCTGGCCTGCTGGCCCACTGATTCCGGACCTGTCTGACCTGCTGGCCCACTGATTCCGGACACCTGTCTGACCTGCTGGCCCACTGATTCCGGACACTTGTCTGACCTGCTGGCCCACTGATTCCGGACACCTCCACCTAAGGTCAAGTGGTAACCGTTTTAACGGTCCGGACACTCCAGACCGGATCGTTCCCAAACGGTCTTCCCAAGCTAATTTCTGGCCTGGTCAAAGTCTCCGTTTTAACCATTTTAACGCGTAAGGCGGATGCCTAGAACCTTATTTTCTAAAACAACTAACCTACCCTAGGAAACCCTACTTTAATAACAATCTCAGGGTATTATCCGGATATTAACCCGGTTCGGAAGCCAATCCGTACTTCCGTGGATTTTCGGACTCCCACAAAGGGTTTCCATCTGACCATAATGTTGCTATGGGGGCAAGTGAGAATGTGGGAATTGAAGTAGATTCCTTGCAACATCGGAGCGATTCTCTTTCATTTGGTGAAGGCGACAATGTACTACCCGTAAATGAGCCAACGCACGTTCAACATGATCCACTTCCAACCCGAGTACATTCTGAATCCATGGATGCCTCCCTCATATCCAACCATCGTATAGAAGATCCAACGCCCAATGTTCCTGAAATGCCTACAACTCGATTCCGTGCTCTTCAAAGGATTGCATCCACCTCTACGGTGCAATTGCATGCACAAGGTCAACATCGTCCTCTCACTCGAAGTATTGCCAATACTTCTAGATTGGGTGTTTCACGTGCAACTGCGGTGGGTGCTACTTTGGTTGCTATGCACAATGTTTCAAGAAATGTTACTATAGAGGCGCCACGTCGTCCTTCTGTACGACGACATGTTGTTGAGAACATACCAATTGCAATTCCACCCGCGTCTGTTTCACTTCCACACAGTCAATCCAATGGAAGAGGTGGTCTTGGAGTTGGAGGCGGAAGTACAACGGGGGATGCTTTTATAGATGGAAGTAGAGATGAAGTGCACTCAAGTCGTGGTACGGGTGGAGGGCGCCAGAGAACTACGAGAGGTGTCAAACGTACTAGGAAGAGGTATCAGGGACGATCGCTTCCGTTTACCGCTGAAGACTACAATGAAGATGAGGGTAGACCACATCTAGATGAAAATGGCATACAGGATGCAGATGGCTCCCGGCCGACCAAGAGGATAATTTTCTCACAACGTGACCGAGAGTTGCATCTTCGAAGCGCGACTCCCCAAACGGATGATGATTTCAGCACAGACGAGTCTGAAGAGGACCCAAGATGTGTCGAAGCAAATGATCCTACAGTACGGATTCGAACGTAATGGTTTTGCACAAATGTGTTCTTTCGGTGCTCCCACGTACTCCCATAATTTATTACTTCCGTCAAAATTGATACAAGTTACAACCTTAGGGCCTTCGGTAAGACATTTAGACCACAAAGCGAACGTTACGTTCGAAGTTGTATCATTTTATTATAGTAATAAAATTATTTATTGCATGTTTTTTAAAATTATTTATTGCATATTTATATAATTATATCTTTATGTGGTATTCAATATTGACTATGTAGTCAATAGTACTTTTGGTTAGACTATCATATGAATTACAAATATTCAAGTGAGTTTTTAAAAGTTTCGAATAACATTAAAACATGTGACATCCATATGCTATCTTTTACACGATCTTAGAAATGACAATTTGTCGGTAACTCCTCTTTATATTACATATTCTTTGAACATGAAATATGTTCAATGTGTACAAAGTCTTCCTCCGTTCCTATACAACTTTCTAAACATGCTACAAAAATGCCTAATCCGAATCTGAATCGAGGTCTATTGCAGCTGAAGTAGATCCTCGTCGTGCTCGTGATGATTCCCCGGCTTCCATCATTCGCGTGGTTTCACGGGTGAGATATGGACGACTTCCAGGAGATAGTGGAGTGGCATTACGTGGTCTAGGCCCCCCATTTAGCCATCTCAATACCGCATCATCCGTAACTCTATTCAAGAGTGCTTCAACTGCCTCCAACTGCGTTCTGTGTTTGTGGTACGACTGCTCTAAGTGCGCTTCAAAATGGGAATCCCGTTCCATGGGCATCTCATGTGCATCTTCTTCCAACTCATGTTCCGATATTGATAGTTCACCACTTGCATTGTAAAAAGGAGGTTGAATGCCTCTCCGTAATTGCATGGTTGTCGCATCCCAATGCCAACCAAAAGTTTGGTACAAAAATCTTTTCATGCCATGGTTTGGGGGCTTGTTGGGAAACAACTCGTCTGCAACATACAAAATTTTACGTGAATTTTGTGTCCATTCGCCATCTTTGTTATCGTTCCAAAGTTCAACCGTTGCACGATTGAATAACCAATTCCACTCAACAGAAGTCCCATCAAACTCGCAAAGGTTGAAGGGATAGTCCGTTGGCCTTACCACCCAGTCCTTAGGCATGTAATCCCGAAGGCCAAATTGGAGGTACAAACGAGGGTGGAAGGGTGATCTGCAATGGGGACATTGCCGTCTCCTGATCATTGTCACTATCAGACATTGTGGATGGAATTGGCCCCCACACGATCCAACTTGAAAGCATCCCTCTGGGCCAAATGGACTGCCGCAAATCCCACACACGGATCCGTCGAAGACCATTGGATGTGGACCCGGCCATAACAACTCACCCCTCATGCTGTATGGATATTCATGCACTTGGGTCACATCCCAATGGTGATCGGAGTCGATCAGTTGCCGCCAATCCAAGCTCCCGTTAGGCAATTTCAAGTCATCCTCATCATCCCACCTACTAGGGTACATATGTTCTTGATCTGGCCATGACGTGAGCATCAAGTTCCGCAATCTATGATTGCGGTTCCATTCTCGCTGGATGCTCTCAAATTCAGCTTCATATTGACGAGCCTTGGCCATAGAAAGCAATGTCCCTGTCCTCATATTGGTTCGCTCCACGATCGCATCCGATAGAAATTTCCTCAACCTTGCATTCTGCTCCTCCAGTGTGCCAATCTTGGATTCGTGATCGACAACCACTTCATTGACCACTTGAAGTTGTTGTTGCATGTCCACCACCTCCTTTTGCAAAGCCTCCATCTTTCCTTGCATTACTTCATTCCTCGTACATACGTCCGCTGCTTGTGACTTTGCAATCATGGCCTCCTGTAAAGATGTATCCCTCTCTGCTTCCAAAGACTGGATGTTAATTGGTGTACTACTTGAACTGCCAGCCTCCCCCATCGTAAGTGTTGCAAGTCGATTTTCCAGCTCGAGAATCCTTGCTTTATACTCACGAATTTCCTCGGCATGTTGCTGGCGCAATGCCTCCATTCTGCTCTCCATCATGTCCGCACCAAGTTGACGAGGGTTTACCTCGTTTAGGGCCTCGTTAACCACATGGTTAACCAGCTCGTTAACCACATCGACATTTACCTCCATGCCCTCCTCATCCATATGCTCAAACGCCTCCTCGATGGCCATCTCCACGTCATTGGCTGGTCGTTTGCGAGTACGTGGTTTTTTTGGTTCCCGACCTTCTGGAATTGGTGCCCCAGGCTCATCCACTAGTTTAGGATTCTTCCTGAACCACTCCGGAACGGGAGTGTATGGAATATCCGGAACTGTGCATTTAGTGAATGCAATTCCAATACCCCCAAATTTTTGATCATGCAGAGCACCCAAACTTGACCAATCCACCCTAACTCGCAACACGTGCTCCGCATACATCATACACGCCACCGACTTTGGAATTGCACTCTTGGGCCATCTATCCAAATTGGAGATTCTTCTAAGTATCGTTAGGAATCTCCATTTTGCCTCCACGTCTTCAAGCTGCGTATAGCTCGCATTGACGGCCTTGCAATGTCGCTCGTGACAATGTCTTGGCCACAACCGATCAAAGTGAGGGAAGCCCACGTACTGCATTGCAGTCTTCGCTGACCACGGTTGTGGTACATTCTCCCAACCTACCCTGGCTTTTTGGGAGGGATCATCGTAAACATTCCACTCCAAATCAGCGGCCTTGCGTCCATGTCCTCTGGAACACCCAGAACTAGATCCTCCACTTGCACTTGCCATGTCTCCAGTTCCTCCACTTGCCATGTCTGAAAATTGGAGTTTCTAATTCTAATTCCACCCAAATTGGAGTTTCTAATTCTAATCTAGAACTCTACTTTTTAAAATACTAATTGCACTTCATAATAGTGCTACAAAATATCCAAGCATACACTTCAAAATAGTGTTGCTGTGGAATTAGTTCAAAAATGTCCCTAAAAATTAAAGTTCAACTATTCGGCACACCCTTCGAGCACCCCGCTACCGGCGCTCACGCAGAGGCCAGTTGACTGGGCGCGTCATAAGGAATATGCCAAATAACGGCCACGTGGATCTGCCAAAACCGGCCACAACCTGCCAAAAGTAGTGTAAAAGGATCCCAAAAAAGGGATCCTTAACTCCTCCAAGAGCCCCGTTACCCCGCACTCTGTGTTAGAGGAGGGTTGTCTGGGCGCCCAGAAGGAGTGGAGTAAGGTATGTAAGTGGTCCCCTCCACTTATATACCCCCGTCCGCCCCTCCATCCGCTCCCGCGTCCCCACCCGTTCGCACCCGTTCGCACCCGTTCGCACCCGTCCGCACCCGTTCCTGCCCGTCCGCCCCAGAGTCCCCCCCCGTCCGCCCCAGAGTCCCCCCCCGTCCGCACCCGTTCCCTCCCGTCCGCCCCCAGCGTTCCCCCCCGTCCGCACCCGTTCCCTCCCGTCCGCTCCCACGCTCCCCTCCGTACGCTCCAGCGTTCCCATCCCGTCCGCTCCTCGTTCCCACCCATCCGCTCCTTGTTCCCCACCCGTCCGCCCCGCGTTCCCTCCCGTCCGCGCCACCGTTCCCCTGCCGTCCGCTCCGCGTTCCCCTGCCGTTAGTTCCCCCCGTCCGCCCCCTGTTCCCCTCCCGTCCGCTCCATGTTCGCGGACGGGAGGGAACGCGGGTCGGACGGGTGGGGAACGCTGAGCGGACGGGTGGGAACGAGGAGCGGACGGTGGGGAACGAGGAGCGGACGGAGGGAACGCGGGGCGGACGGGTGGGGAACGCTGAGCGGACGGATGGGAACGAGGAGCGGACGGTAGGGAACGAGGAGCGGACGGAGGGAACGTGGCGCGGACGGGAGGGGAACGGGGCGGACGGGTGGGGAACGTGGACCGGACGGGGGGGAACGGATGAAAGATGGAACGATTAGCGGACGGGTGGGGAACGCGGAGTGGACGGGAGGGAACGGGGCGGCAGGGGAACAGCGTAGAATTGCGACCACATATGAATTGGACTTCATATGAATTTTTTAGAGCCAAAAAACGGACACTATAGTCACCATCTATAAATGTTAACCCTCGGGAGTGGATCAAAGTGCGATTGAGCGGCCCAACTTTGTTGAGAGTCCAAAAAAATGAACCCTAAATAGCCAATAAAATATAGTAAGGGTAGCCTTAGTTGGGCATAGTGTGAAGCCTCCAAAGGCCAAGCCCAAAAGTCCAAACTCAAAGGAGCATGCCACTTTATTACTTGCTCAAAATAACCCCTCCAATCTAACGGCCAAGATCTTGTCAATGATTGATTATTATAATGAAAAAAATGTAGGCATCGAAAAAAAAAGCAGGTGGGTTCGTTGGAAAGCTAGGAACCTAAACCCTCAAACCATGTATGGAAACACTTCTACATGAGTGTGAGAACAAATCAATGGCACATATGTGGTAGTAATTTGGAATGACGTAGGGTTTAGGGTTTAGGGGTTTAGGGTTTAGGGTTTATGAACCACTAAGGTTGAAGCACAAATTAATGATTTATTGAAGGAAAGTGCATTCGGATGGGTGACATCGGTTATGAAACCATATGAACCACTAAGGTTGAAGCACAAATTAATGATTTATTGAAGGAAAGTGCATTCGGATGGGTGACATCGGTTATGAAACCATATGAACCACTAAGGTTGAAGCACAAATTAATGATTTATTGAAGGAAAGTGCATTCGGATGGGTGACATCGGTTATGAAACCATATGAACCACTATGATTGAAGCACAAATTGGTGATTTGTTGAATGAGTGGATAACTAATCAAATATGGAAAGTTCAAAGAGGTATCAAAGAGGTTTCCAATGCGGATGTCGGAAGATTTTTTCAAAAGTGTACATTTTTAACCTAACCAACTTTATTTTTATTCCGATTGCGTTGACTTTATCTTACTAACGAGAATTGGATCCTCTACATATTGGATTACATCAATTATTGGTCATGGTCATCAAGTCCTTAGAGGTCAATATATAAGTAGATCATTGAGACTCATACATATAACGAAGGTAGAGTATCATGGATAGGATGGGAAAGGGGAGAGTCATGTTTGAGGGTGTAGAATGCGATGAGGAGATACACAATTTAGACGATCCCCATATTCCATTCAATGCAACACCCGAGCGTGAGAGAGATGAGAGAAGTGCTAGGGATCGATTTCGTGATGAGTATGTCATGACTCCCTTCTCACAATCTACAAAAGCTTGGAGGATGAGGGCGGCGGAGGAACAACGACGATATGCAGACAACTTTGAGATCGATGCGGTGGAGAAGGACCACACACAATGCGTGGGTGGAGATCTAAATGATCTAATTGATTTGTATGCGGATATTTTGGAGAAGCCCGGGGATGTGGATGTGGATGTGGATGTGGATGTGGATGTGGATGTGGATGTGGATGTGGAGGAGACTTCAATCGACATTGAAATAGTCAAGGTAGCGGGGGAATCTTCAAAGACTATGTCTATTCGTAAGAAGAGGAGAGGATTGTCGCCTCATCGGCTACCATTGAAGGAACGGATGAAAGACCGAACGATTAGCTATTTTGATTTACTTCAGCCGAATCCTCTTCCAAAAATGGAGCCTCGCCGGAAGCCAGGAGCATCTACGAGGTTGGGATGACGGAATGAAGTGGAATATTATAGTTTGCATGGTTTGTTCATGTATATGATTAATAAAGGGCATTTGTAACGTTGTCGCAATAATAAAGTTATGACTTGTATAATATGTTGTACCACTTCTATGATTTATTTATTTATTTTTAATTCACCAACCGAACAGTTTCTGTTGAGATAAACAAGCACAAAGCAATATGAAACTATGCATCCACTTCTCAGTTCCAAGAGAAATTTTTTTAACCACTTTACGTTCACCCTTAGTTGATTATTGTTATTTTAGTATACTTTATTATGTGGATGGGGGACTATTATGTAGAGGACTTTTATTGCATATTCTTGTAGAGGACTTCATTACCTATCCATGGATACCAAGAACTCATTTTTTGGACTTCATATGAATTTTTGAGAGCCAAAAAACCGAGACTATGTCCAAACTTCCAAAAAAAAGTGATTGTGAATTATATAAATATAAATATAAGCAATTGTGAAGTATGTGTGCAATATGTGTGGAGTACAAGAAAGAACATTTAGAGATGTTTAGGATCACGTGTACAACCGATATAACTATTGCAACATTGTGCTCAACTTTAGTTAACTAGATATAACTATAGTTGACTACATTTTGTGGCATACCAAAATTAGAATAAATATAGGTAATTGCATTTTGACAAGACATATCACGAACAACTATAGTTAATTTGAACTTAGCACATGGATGTGATAACAACGATGTGAAAGAATGATGTGGCCTCACGAGAGGCGAGAACCTTGGTTAGTCTCCCATAGACTTCTTCTCGATTATGAAGCAAAAATCCTCATGGAGTATGAACATTGTACTAAGATCCATAAACCTCATACAATATACAAGTTGCGTATGAAAAAATGATGGCTTTATTTACATCTCCAACGGTTACAAAATTGGTATGATCCAAAATTGCTGCAAGGAAAAAAAAAAAAACTATTTTGCAGTGTCACGGAAGCACATTGTCGGGTTAACCATGTTGTATGGAGGCGACTTCAACATGTTCACTACGTGTGTGATGGTTGACCTTTCCGCTGGATTGGGCTTCGTCAATGCATCCAATGCTATCTCAAACCGCATCTTCAAGCCATTTGGATCACTGTTTAGCTGAAACAACGAGGAAGTCGAATCCCTGGCATAAATCTTCTTTGCCAAAGCACCCACTGAGAAGGACTCCGAGAGAAACGTGTGCCTATGTTTCCGAGCCATCCTCACCGGAGAGGTAGATGTTCCACGCTGCCCTCGTACATGGAATAATTCTGGACCAGCACAGTTGTATTTTATGCGGTGCTTGTTCATCTCATCCACTGATTCTTTTCCATAGTTGGAGGGTGCGTCTTCATCTCCCCATGATGCCATCCCCCAATCACACACACCAATGAAAACCGTGTTCTCACGGTCTTGTGGGAAATGCAGCATGACATTGTTGGGATTAAGGTCATTGTGCAACACGTCATGCTTGTGCACTACATCCACAATGCACATTAGAGCCCATGCCAAATAAGCTCGATGCCTTCGATATACAACCAACCGTTTCCGTGCTTCAAAGTCTGCCCCAGGCATTTGAAGGATTGTGCGCTCGTGGGTTTCCGGAACTTGGTGGTCATAGACCCTCATGTTCTTCAAGGAGCCTCCATTCCACCACATCGAATAGGATTCGTATGTTTTCGGGTGGAGGTATTGTAGTTTGATTATCCCAGGATGATCTACTGGGCATGCCAATGCTTCAACCGAACGCTCCTTTCGGTTCTCCAGACTATTCGTGGCCTTCATGGTCTTCCCAGCCCACTCTATCCAGTTAGGGATGAATGATGCTCCATGAATTGTGACTCTCCGCACCACTCCGAAGGTCCCTTGGAAGATTTCCCTATCCAAGGGTTTGATCTCCACATTCCTAGACAACCATATGACACCCTGCCGGCCCTGAGTGGCAATGTTGTCTGCCAGCTGCCTGTCAATAAAAACGGGAAGGTTGCGGGCGGATGTGCCTTTTGCTGCTATTACGCCTCTTTTCCAATTCTCTAGCTTAATGTACAGCTCGGACCTCCTCCCACCACTACTTCCCTCTCCAGGATGCATAGCCTCATATGACATCGTTGGATTGTAGATTGCTTCCACAGTTTGTTTTTCAATCCATGTGTTCCAATCGCTCATGCCCCTAGCTTCCTCAAACTCCGGTCCAGACGTGGCTTCCGTGAGAATAAGCATCAACTCGTTCCTCGCCAACTCTAAACCCTTTGTACCATCATTGAGGTATTTTTTCTCCAAATAAACCATGTTGTTACTTCTAAACCAATCCAACAACACGATCCTGCAATGATTTTGAGCCTCATCGGTCCGCGGGTCGCGTTTGCCTCTATGTTTCCTTTTCTTTGATTGCGAACCCGATGCCGCGGACCCGTCCTCCGTCCCTTCCGAAACTGCTGGGCGTTTTAATCCCCGTCTTTCAGTCTGCTCCGAACCCTGAGGTACATCACGTGCAGGGCTCTCCGGTCTTGATGTCCGCCGTGTCGGAGATTGTGGTGGCACGTTCTCCGAACGAGCTGGTGCATGTATTTCTGTGGAACTGCCTGAGCTTGGTCCCCTTCCAGTTCTCCCTCTATGTCCACTGTTTCCCCGACTCCCACGTGTTCCACGGCTTCCCCGTGTTTGGTTGCCTCCCGAATGACCAACAGCCAAGAACTCTTCGTCAAACTGAAAGGGATCTGGACGTGGTGGACGTGCTGCAGTACTTCCACTTCCAGGATCGCTTCCCGTACCCTCGGCAGTATTCGCCGATGCATTGCCTACGAGCCAAGCACGGTGCACCCTCAAATCCTCGTTCTCGTAAGGAGCAATGCCCTCCCCCTCCATCGTGATAAAAATCACGTGAATAAGTGAGTGTGAAAATCTCTCGTGATAAAAATCACGGGAGCGAGTGAATCTGAAAAAAAAATTGCGAGGGTTCCCCCACAATTTGCCCTGCCCTCCCAAACCCCTTGAGACCCGCGCGGTGATGCTGTCCTTTGGGACGCAACAAGGTCTCGGGTCCCTATGTGGTGGGAGGAGAGGAAAGTGGTAGGAACTAAAGCCTCACGGCTTTATATAGGCAACGAGGAGCCCAATCATTATGGGATCCCGGTCGGAATTAGGGTTTAGGGTACGAAAACGACGTATGGGGAACGTGGGAACTAGGGGCGGACGGGCGGGAACTAGGGGGCGGACGGAGGGAACGTGGGGGCGGACGGAGGGAACGAGGAGCAGACGGGTGGGGAACGCGATAGGGAACTCGGGCGGACGGGAGGGAACGAGGCGCGGACGGGAGGGGAACGGGCGGACGGAGGGAACGTGGCGGACGGAGGGAACGTGGAGCGGACGTGAAGGGAACTCGATAGGGAACGCGGGCGGACGGAAGGGATCGGAAAGCGGACGGGAGGGAACGCGGAGCGGACGTAGGGGAACTCCGAGCGGACGGGGGGAACGCGGGGCGGACGGGGGGAACGCGGGGCGGACGGGAGGGAACGGGTGCGGACAGGATGGGAACGGGGTACGGACGACGGGGAACGTGTGGCGGACGGAGGGAACGTGGAGCGGACGTGAGGGAACGCGTTCGGACGGGAGAGGAACGTGGGGCGGACGGGAGGGAACGAGGAGCGGACGGTGGGGAACGTGTGGCGGACGGAGGGTAGCGGACGGGAGGGAACGCGGGGTGGACGGGTGGGACGGGTGGGACGCCCCACCCCCCCCCCCTCTCCCGTCCGCTCCACCCCCCTCCCCCGTCCGCTCCATCCCCCTCCTCCGTCCGCTCCACCCCCATCCACCGTCCGCACCACCCCCCCGTCCGTCCGCTCCACCCCCCTTCCCCGTCCGCACCACCCCCCTTCCCCGTCCGCCCCACACCCTCCTTAGTAATATTTTATTACTTTGATTTTAACACAATGATAAACACAATGGCAAAATGGTCTACGTGGCAGGGGAAATATGCACATCCACGTCGACGTTTTCTGCCACATAGGACGCCACCTTGGCAAGAAGGTAAGTATTTTACCCACCCTAGTCGGCTCCCCCTATGTTGACCCTACGTGGACCCTATTGTGTCGTGACGGAGGGGTCCGTCACGACACGACACGTCGTGACGGCACGACACCGTCACAACGGCGGGATAGACAACCCTGTTGAGGTCCAGTCCGGTGTTGGTATTTGTATTAGTAGTTGGTCACACGTTTCTAAGACTGGGCTAATTGTGGTAATGAGTGCATATAGTATTCTTGGTGGTGGGTGATGTTAGTTTTGATAGATGTATTTTGAAAGATGTGGGTATTTTGTGGTTGTGTCTTGGTGTTTTGGATGTGTCAAATTTATGATAGGAGAGAATTGTTTTGCTAGGTGTTGATATTCTGGTTGTAATTTTATTGCACACGGTATAAAATACATTTTGCATCTATTTTTATGTGTAGGTGGGTGTGTTTGTAGTATATTTGGCATGGGTCCCGGGTTGGTTTCAATGTCTCCGCTTAGTATAAGTAGGAGGTGTGGTGGGAATGTTTTGTAACAAGATTCTTTTTGTTTGTGGCTTGTGGTTTGGGGGCTATGTTTCAGGGAGGTGTTGTTTGTGATGTGGATTGAGTGTTTTCTTTTGTGTGGCTTATCTTGGTGTTTGTTGTTGCTTACATTGGGTATTATCATGTATGGGTTTATGTAATGTTTATTTAAGGTTTTATTATTCTTATCTTGGTTTTGGGCGAGGCCGGGAGGCCGAGCCTGTTTTAGGTGTTTTGGGGCTTTGGTGTGTATTTTAGCTTTTTGTGTGTTTTGGTGTTTGTTATATGTAAAGGGTGGTGTGGTGGTTCTAAATTTGTTGTTATTTTTGTGTTTTAATTTTGTGTAGAGTTTATTAGTTTTTTATTTTTGTTTGTTTGTTGAGTATATTAATGTTGGGAGTGTTTCTATCTTTCTTTTCTTGAGATTTATATGGGGTTTTGGGTATTTGTTTTTGGTTATGTGAGGATGTTTTTTGGTTTTGTTTTGGATGTTTTCTTGTTTTGAATCTTTTGTTGTAGTTTGTTGTTTTTTGGTGAGGCTTTGTGATGTTTTGTTTTTTGTTTTTGGGTGGAAGCATTTAGAAATGCTTTTTTATTTCTTTCCTTATTCATTCTTTTAGCATTTAACAACGCTATTGGGGTGAGAGGGTTTAGGGTGGGAGGTTTCGCCATTGTTATGGGGTTGTTTTTCTTCACATGTTTGACGGGTTGCCACGGGGGGGTCACTCCATTGTCGAGTGAATACCACGTGCGAGACAAAAAAATTTACTTTTTCCTAAAAACATCACCAAAATGGGTCAAAATTTTATCAAATTTTTTTCTTGTGTAGATATACACGGTATCTATTACATAGTAAAAAATGGTAACCAAATTTGATGATCTGTTTTTTTAATAAAACATACCGTTTCTAACTAGAATGATGCAGAATTGAACGAAAAAATTTACTACAAAAAATGAAGATGACTAAAAATTTCAAAAAAATATACAAAAGATGTTATCAATGGTTATGTATATGTAGAAAAAAAATCATAATTTAAAACAAATTCTATGGCATATAATATAGGGTAGCAAAATTGTCTCGCACGTGGTATTCACTCGACAATGGAGTGACCCCCCCGTGCGGGTTGCTTGGCGGGGGTGGGAGTGCTAAGAGTTCGGAGTCTTCTTCACTACCTGTGAGTGTCATCGAGATTATTTTGGAAAATTCCGCCATTTGTTTTTTCATGACTTCTTGTAAGTTGGAGTTGAGCCTCTTGGCGTAGGTGTTTGTGGTGGTGATGATATCTTCTCTTTGGATTGCCAATTCTTCTTTGAACTCGATTGTGAGCTCCGCCTTTAGTTCCTTCTTTAATTCGAGTTTCAACTCATTGATGTCATCTTTCTCGGCTCTTGGTTTCTTCTTTTGGTTGCTTGGTGCATTTTGGATAGCCTCTATGGTGTTTACTAGGGCGGAGTTGATGTCACAAAACCCAAATTGCTTTTGTTGCTCTTCTGATGGAGGTAGTGTTCCCTCTAAGCTCTTTGGGTGTGGGGTAAAGGTAACATGTGAGTTGTGGATTTTGTGTGTTTTGTTGACAAATTGGTGGTAGACTGTAGGGTTGAGGCATTCTATGTTGACTGCTCCACTATGTAGGTTCTCTCTTTGCTTTGGGAAGAAGCTAGAGGAGACGTTCTTGGGTCCCATAATTTCCTTGATCTCATGTAGTGTCTCCTCTATAGTCTTTGTTAGTTTTAATCCTTGCAGTACAAACATTAAGCAATTTTTTTTGGCGAGTTGGGTTGGGGTAAGTCTCTCACCCGTTTTGATTGTGGTTGGGATGATTTCATTGCGGAAAGTGGCTTTGAATTGCACGATTTTTTCCGCTTGTGTGGGCGTTGGTGCTACCAGCCATGCCCATGTTTCGATAGTGTTCTTTTGTACTCCTGTGATCTCCAATTCTTGTCCTCTTTTGAAGCTTTCTTCCAGTACTTCTTTGTAAAGCCCATGTCCCGTTACATTCCCTAGTGAAGGGCTACTAATCTTCACTGAGAGTAGGTTGTTTCTGGCTATGGTATTATAGCTCTTGCAAACTTTCCCTACTGTCTTGACCTCATCAAGGGTGAGGATAAAGGGTCTAGTGCCATGGAGTAGATTTATGCCATCAACTTCCGGATGTTTCAAGTGAAGTTTGATGGTACCTGCCCAATGCCTTGTGGAACTGTTCTTGCAAAGGATTGCAATGGGTTCCGCTATCTTGGTTCCTAGTGAGATTTTCATCTCCTTCAACCTTGCTTGTGTTAGTGTCAAAATTTCCTCATGGGTGCATTGGCGAGTTGGTTTTTGGAAATGGATGGCTACATGATAGTCATGGGATAGCCCCGTGTCCGGGTTGGTTTCTATTTCAAATGGGAGTTGGGTTAAGTTGAAGTGTTGCCCTGCTATGCCATCTGAGCGGGTTATTGGAAAACAAGTTTGACCAACATGAGGGTAGGAGAATACCGATGTTAGGAGCTCTTTTGCTTCTTTTTCTGATACGCCATTCTTCATGAGGGTGTGGATGGGAGTTGGTATGAAGCTCTTCGGTGCTCCTTCCTCAATTGCTAGTTTCTCCATCACCTCGAATCCAAGCCAAAAGTGTCGCGTTGGTGGGGATTTTTCCTTGGGTGCTGGTTTGTTCTTCTTTTCCGTTGATGACGTTCTGCTACCTTCACTCCTCTTCATCCCTTGTGGTGGAGAGTTTGACTCCCGCATTACGAAGTCTAGGTCAGCTGTGAGGTCTCTTGCGGCACCTCGGTTTCCTCCTTGTCCCGTCATCCTATTTCTGCAATTTTTCACCTCACTTGGTGTTACTTGGTTGGGTTTGGTTGATATGGTAGGGGTTATTAGCCATTGTAGTTGTTTTGAGGGGGTGACATGATGCACTTGTTTTAGAGTATGAACATATCTAGCATGTATGCAACATTGTACGTAATTTTGTTTTTTTGTTTTTATGGGGTTATGATGTTTTAGTCTTACATTACTCCTTATTTGGTTTCTACTCACCCTCCAATTTACTGAGTTTATAGAGGTATATTTTGTTTGTTGCTTTGTAGGTTTTTTAAGGTGTTGTGTTTCGTTTGATCCTAGTATGTATTGGTTGGTAGTTGAGGCCTTTTTTTTGGTTTTATCGGAGAGCCACCCCTTTCCATATACGCGCGTATATGGGCTTTGTAGGGGTGGATGTTCCGATTTACTTGGTATTATGTATGGGTTTGGGTTGTAAATGGTTAGTATACTATTAGAAGTGATGTGGTTTTGTGTCTTAGTTAGTACTAATAGTTTTTTTGAGCTAGGTATGAGGATTTTTGTTTTTTTTACATCGTCCTTAGTCCATGTCCTTCTATGTGTATGTGTACGTATACTTTGTGTAGATGATTTTTCTGGTATGCTTAGCTTTGTGTGTGGAGTTGGGTTTGCACTATCATGGATACTTGTAATGATATATGAGGTTTGAGTATAAATTTGCCCTGGCTCTTTTTTGGTTATGACTGGGGTTTTGCTAATATCCTCGATGGTCCACCTCTTTCCATATACGCGTGTATATGGGCTTTTTAGAGGTGGATGTTTCGATTTGCTTATGAGTTTGTTTTTATGTTGTGGCAGTATAACTTTGTTAAATTTCCTATCTACTGAATTGATAAATGCAGCATTTTGGTAAGAGTTAGAAAACTTACATGTTATGCTGGTTATGTGTGTCGTTATGGCGAGCTCTTCTTTGTGTGATTTGGGGCAGTTTGCTGGTTGCTTGCGTTGGTGGTGTTGTGATAGGTGGGGTGAGCTTGAGCCACTAGTGTTCACGGTAATGCTGGCTTGGCAGTTTTCGGCAATCTGGCAGTGTGTTGTTTCACGCTTACAAACTGGTGTCAGTTTCTAGCTCCTTCTAGCCCTCCCAGCTCATTCAGTTTAGGGCTTTGAGGTTTGTGTCGTGTGGTCACGTTTACTGCCAGCCTTCCCAAATATGCTTTGCGAGCTTCCCTTCACCCGGAGTTAATCCCCTCTGGATCGGAATCACCCTCAGCACTGGATTAGTCCCGGGCTTGGGACACCGTGAAGCTCAAGCGGATGGTCAGAGTGTGGTCGAAAGGGGGGCAGCCGATGTCTTTGGCGGTTGCAGTCCTCGTACTTCCGGTGCCAGTGTTCGGCGATCTGCACAGGGTTCGAATTCGGGGTCGTCTGGAGTGTCGGGTTGCCTGAGTTGCTGCCAAGGCTGCGTGCCACTGTCTGCAGCTGCAACACTCTATAGGCACTTCGATCCACCACTACGTCCCAGGATGTCTTACCTGTTATCTCATACACTCTACCCCGTTTACAGTACTGCTATCAAACCACTAAGCATCTTGCTAGCACAACTGCCGATTTGCGAGCGCTTCCGCAGGTGAAGCGAACCTCACCTGAAATCCTCGCAAATGGGGTGGAATCACCCTTCGTATGTGGATCTGTTCTGTCCTGGTATACCATGTGCTTCTGCATACGATCTTAGTAAGTTTGATAGGAGGTTCGATCAGAGTTCCTACTGTGTAGTCTACTGTAGCTCGAGTGTGGTGTTGCCGAACTTCTTGGAGTGATGGCTGTCCGAGATTGTCTGGCTTGTTGCCGAGGTTGTGGATCTGTCTTCGTTATGCCGATCTGTGCACTTTTGCGATCTAAGGCTTGGGACCAAGCTGTTTGATCTGCAAGTGTATCGATCTATTTGACCTACCCATACTACACTCGGATCTGTACTTGAACCACAATCGGAACTTGCAAGCACTGTAGCCCGTGCTTCAATCTGAGCTTGAAAACACCGTAACCCTTACTACAACCCGTACTACAATCAGATCCGACAAGCACTGTAACTACTTTGTAAGCATTTTGTAAATCCTTGTTAGTAATCACCTACTCTGAGTATGATGTAAGCGTGTGTTAGTCGTTAAGACTGATCTCTCCGTCTTGCAAGCCCTGGATCTGGTATGAGAACACACCTTTCCCTGCAAACAGATCGATTAGTCTACTTAGACCTGCAAGCATTATTCGTTACTCAGTGTACCCGCACTCGAGCTATTCGATCTGCTCTCACGATCTCCGCCCGATCTGGAACCGCCTACCGCGCCTGCCACCCCTTCGATCTCACTCTGTTCAGGCTTCAGTGGAAGCGGAGTCACCCTGGACGCTGCAACCCTTCGCACCCCTAGCTTGAGCGGCCGCTGCTCACCACCCTCACCTTCACAGCTCTCAGAGCGCCATCAGTCCTCCCCCGGTCTATATGGACATAATAGTAAGTGGTTGTTAAATTGGTGTAAGATGCAATATTTTCCAACAAAAATGGAGTTGGATCACAAAGGAGGAGTTGTCATGGTTGATATGTTTGCGACAACATGGTTTGCGTACATGAGATTTTATGCCAAGTTGGCACTAACCCACCAAACCACGTTGTTGGCTTTTTGGACCCATTTTTCTAAAAAAAAATTATGAAGGGAAAAGGAAAAGGAAAAAAAAAAAAAAAAAAACAATCCACGATGCCATGTCCCAAGGACCTTGTTGGCAAAATCTCAAAATTTTGGATTTACATGTCGGCCCTTGTTATTGGGTGTGTATGGCGACGAACATCATTCTGTAATAAGCCACCTCCTTATATGCCATAATTGTCCATTGGGGATCACGGTAAGGACAATGAACAGGGAAATTTGACCACTACTGTTCTCCCTCTTTAGTATGACATGTTTGGGAAACACAAAAAATGTCGTATTATCGAGGTGTCGTCTTCTCGGTAATATGACAAATGGCGTGAAATTGTTGTACTATCGAGGGAATACAAAAACATAAGCAATATGAGCTTAAAAATATATACAACGAGTTTAAGCAATACACATTGTATGAAATAATAACTTATAACTCCAAACAAATTCAAATATTCTCAAGAACTCTTGAAATAGGAGTTCAAAGATCTTTGGTGTTGCCTACCCATGTTAGCAATTGTCATCTTATCTAAATTCCTTACTAGCTTTTGAAAACTAATAATCTCATTAACACCAAAATGTAAAGAGTTGTCTAATAAGAAATTGGAAAACAATGATGCATGACATTTAGCATCACTAAGCTCTACTGTAGGTGGAGCAACATCATCCACATCTACTGAATGTAGATCAACATTAAGATCAAAGCCTTGTGCATAATTGATTCCCAAAGCAACATCCACCAACTCATCAGTACTCAATTCTAGCTCAATAATCTTTCCCCCTTCCATCTAAATGTAAGTCTTGATTGACATCTCATCATCACCCAATCGCAACTTTGAAACCAGAGCACCAAGTTCATTTGATTCTTCTTGCATTCTATTCTTCTCCCTTTCATCAACTAGGGCAAAATCAACATTCCATGTTGCAGGTAATATACGCGCCATCCTCCAACAACACATGACTATTTGTGCATCCAACTCACTCCATACTTCGTAACTCCACATGATAGCATGTCTGATGATGGACACCACCTTCCTTAAGTCCTTCAATGTAGCATCATCATATTGTGATAAAACCCACTGCAAAAGTTTCTTCTTGTACTGAATTTTGAAAGATGCTATTATACCTTGATCCAAAGGTTGAACTACGCTCAATTCCAAGGCTGAAAAACCACGAGACTTACCAACTTTGGCAAAGCTAACAACATGTGAAGGTGCATTATCCAAAATCATAATCACCTTTCGATTTTGGCCTTTGAACTGATTGTTGAGCTGCAAAATCCAAGCTTCAAATATATCCCCTTCATCCAAGTTGTTTTATTTGAGTGCCACCGAACATACTCATGAGGTTGCCACCTTCCAAAGCATTGTGGTTGTTTAGACGTATAAATCACAAGCAACTTCAACTTATCAGTCCCAGTTGAATTAATAGCAAGAGCAAGTGTTACACACTCCTTCTATAACTTCCGACCCTTCACCTTCCCGTGTGCTAATGTTTTATTGGGATGTTCTCTAAAATACAATCCAGTCTCATCCATGTTGTAAACATCTTTAAGCTCATAATTTGACAAAAGAATAAGAAGGAGGCCACTCTAACCCTAACCAAGTCCATTCTACACTAGTAACCCTAATTATCATTAAGTTCCCAAATGATAAGTGAAGTTCCCAAGTAGTTCCCAAGTGGAAATGAATGTATTTTAGATGTACATAACATAGATGAAAGGAATTTTAGCATTAATTACCTCTTCAATATGACCAAACGGAGATTCTAAATGTCGTATTATCGAGTGTCGTAGTCATATAAAAAAGGGAGTTTTGAGCCAAAAAGTTTGGTCGTGCAAAAATGTGTTGTAATATTGAGGGTGTGGTATTAACGAGGTTAGACTGTAATTACAGGTGAACCGGTTGAGTGGGAGAAACAACCGGTTCAAATTCAAGACTTCAAGAAAATAACTGATCCATTTAGAGAAGTTTACAGAATATTCCTCAATTTAATAAAGGGAAACTAAAAGACGTCAACACGTAGCCCGCTGACTTGGAAACACTAGGATTCTTCCTATTATGCCCAAAAATCTCTTTGGACATTGCAGTAGGACATTCTTTTTCTTTTTCTTTTGAGACAGAAGACCAACATGCCAACGCCAAAGCACAGGAAGCAGGTGACCACCTGACAAGTTTTCCGTCAAGTAGAGAGGAGATTTCACAACTGGAATCGAACTGCCAACCTCTTCCTTGAGATTTGGGTATCTCTCCACCATCATCTTGTAGTTTAGGGTCATCTCAGACCGTAGTAGGACATTGTCACCAAAAATCCTCCACCCTTCGATTTCGTCCTAGCCCGAGTGGAAAAGTTTATAATGACATGTAGAGACTTCTCTCTTTGTAACCTAATATATAATTCCAATCTACCCTTGAAATATACACAACTTGATTAACACCACACTATGTAGTTTTACATTCCTTAATGTCGGACAAGGTTATATCCTTAGCCTTTTCTAATGTCCATCCGGCCGCTTTGGCCACGCATGCCTTCAAAGATATCCCTCTTGTGAATCGAGTCCTTGCCGTCGACTCCACACTACTACATGAGTTCTCGCTTATTGATTCCGTGCTATCACATGTCATCGTGGTTGATTCCGTATTGGTACATGACACTTCGCTTGTGGATTCCATGAGCACATAGGCTTTAAATACAAGTATTAAAAAATACTTATATACTTATCCTTGCCCTTCCTTCTCTAAGTTCTTCTTGATATAAATCTCTATCAATGTCTTCCTACTAAACTTCAGAATAGTATAACTCCCACCCAACTTATGTTCTTCAAGTAAAATTTGGTACACTTGTTAAGTACCTTATCAAAAATCTCCACACCAAATTTTGGCACAAACAGAGTTCATATGCAAAAGTTATGCATGAAATTCTAACTCTAACTACTTAGTATGAATGCTGTGATAAAGCATCCGGTCATTAAAACTCTAATAACTTCCAACTCCTACGTCCAATCAATCTAAAATTTTGACACAAGATAGATATATAAGTTCAGAAGGTAGTGTCAAATTTTGGTATCCATATCTATAACCCTCTAAGAGATACATATTTTCAAACCTTGCTGCTTTGTTCCTAGACACCCTCCCCTTCAACTTTTAATAACTCTTTCATCCCAATGACTGAAGCTCTCAAATTTTTACAACAACTCCCATATTTTATAATAAACAATCCCTCAAATTTTCATACCCATTGAACACTCTGATCATCCATAATTGACAAATCTCTCACTATAAAGTTCTGCTCAAGTTCATAACTAATAAAACACTACAAGTAATGCACCTAGTACAATCTAGTCACTCTAAATGCCACAAGTTTAAACAAGTTTGAACTCTCTCACTTCAATATGAATCTCAATGCAACAAGTTGAAGTTTATAATCAAACTCCAAATTCCTTAAACCCAATCTACTTCTAACAAGAGGTCAATCCCTCTTCAAGGCTAAATAACCTTGGCTCTTCTCCTAAGAACTAAGCACACACATGTGCTCCTATCTTGCTTCCCACACACCCACACTTATAACCCGTGGGGTGCTTAAGGAGCACGAAGGAAAGAGAGGATGAGTGAGGGAAGAATGAGGGATTATATAGTGAGTTGAGAGGGAGAGAGGGCATGAGATAAGGATAGGGTGAGAGGATTAGAGCCTCCAATCACAACCCCTTAACCTTCTCCTTCTAAGTAGGGACTCATCCTATCCACAAGGCTCTCGATAAGCCTTCAAAATCTCCTCCTACTTTGTAGGCTCTCATCTAATCTCCTAAGCCTTCCTCCCTCAAATGATCAACAAAGATCTTAATTCAAACATTTAACTAACCTTGGCTTTCTACCTACCACACTTTACCAAGGTATGTCTTCATACTACTTAAATCCACTCCACACAAGCCTAATGCTTCAAACTTAGCTTTCTTCAAGCTTCACTCTTTTTATATTTTTGTGAATAATCATAAATCACCAAAACACTACTTGTAATGTTTTACAAGTGTTAACAACACATGTGGACATCAATTTGGGCTCACAGACATTCTCTGTAACAACATGTGAGACGTCGATGACTTGCCACCTATTCACAACCTCACATCTAGAACCACAATTACAGAAATAGGATATCATTAAAGGGTTAAGTACACTAAATATTGTATTTAGTGTCATATGGTATTTTATGATACTGTGTTAATCTTTCTAATGACACTTCACATGAATAACTTTGTAAGTATTGTCATGGATGATTGAATTTTGGATGAAATCTATGTTAATTATCGAAACAAAATTTGGTATGTTGCCACTTAAACCGATGGTCATTGCCCAACACCACACCACTATTGACTCCGCACTACTCAACTCCAAACTTCAAATTACACACTCATACTTCTCCTTGACTCTTTTATGCCCCCACATCCCTTACCACATTCCGTACCCCCTTCCCCTGAAATAATATCTTTGGATCCACTGGCTCCAAATACTCACACCATTGGAACGGTGTTGGACTGGCATTTCCCCCGCATGTTGAGGACCGAAAAGCAGTAAAATAGGCCCAAATTGCAGCATATCACTCTAAAAACAAGAATCACTATCCTTCTAATACTTAACTACATCTAGTAACAAATCATTGACTCTATATATGTCCCCCACACAGATATCCAAATATCATCAAAGCAACACCCTCAAGTATCCCACCACCCTACAAATTTCATTATCTCCACATATCTCCTCCACCACCCACACGCCATCTCCCAGACACTTCCAACATGTAGCTGGAAAAAAAACCCAAACATCAACCATTCTCACATTCACACCCCCACTTGCCCACCCTCCAAGCCTTCAAGTTCTGAACACTTTCAAGCTCCAAACCTCGAAACTCCAAGTCTCCAAGATCCAATCTCCTCTAGAAATTCAAGCTTCAAAATCCGAAAGACTCCCTTGCCTCTCACATCCCTCTTATAACATAAAACCCTCGGTGGCTAGGGTTTCAGACCCATAGACAACTAGATGCAGCCGCCACATGGTACCCTAGCCTTTGTTTACCTTCTTCCACTATTTGATTCCGTTTATCAATCAATTCCCTGTAACCTTCAACCTTAAAAATCTTATTCCGTACTTTTAATTATTCTACATGACCTTTGTATAATCCAAATCATTAAAAAGCAATAAATAATTCCTCATAATTCAATAAAACTTCATAATCTAAATTTCAGACACCTTTTGTAATTTATTACATATAACTACTAGATTATCCCCTAAATAAAATGAAACCAAATTTAATCTACACTTGAGTTTCATATTGAAGTTGGTTCACATCATGAGAATGGGGTATAGAGTATACGCTCCACCAAACAACACCCAGCTTGCCCTCTGCTTAGTAGGATGCCAAAATGCCCTTCATGCGGAACTTATGACTTTACACAAAGCCACCACATTACTACACCCCACCTCACAACCTACGTCTTGATTGATAGCATTGTCTTGATGTGCCTCCTAAACACTCCTCCATAGCCCATAGACACCATCCCGGCAAATTTCTTCTACATGACATCCTTAGACAAATACAATCTCAAACCCACCTAGTACATATCCTCAAAGTCCGATCACACACATGCATCCAAGGCAACGACGTCGCTGACAACCTCGCTAAGTCCAATGCCAAAGCTTCCCTGACATCCCTTACGACAACACCATTCATATTTACCACCCCTACCCCACTACTTGCATAGTAAAAACTTCTAGAAAGGCCCCATCCAAAACCTCAACACATAACTTCCCCTCTTTAACAAACAACATCTCATCCAAGAAGTTACCCCCCCCCCCATCCAACCCTTCATAAGTGGGTCAACAACACCTCATTAAACCACAAACTCTCCAACATTTTTTGGGACAACTCCACCATCCCAATTCTCACATCACACAAACACTCAAATATTGCAATGCTCGGTACAAGGGCAACTATTGCAACACTTATTTTGACCCCAAAAATTCCCCTCCCAACTCTGCTCATTCCCCCCCGTGCGTGCGCATGCACGCAAAGGATCCCACATCGACATGTGGCCCAATGTCTAGCAAATTGCAACCACCCTATCTTAAGGGCTTACACGTTGATAGGCATCGTAAGGGTCTCAAACACATTCGACAACTCTCCCATCAATGGTAAATCTCACTCACTGCTATCATCACCACTAGCAATTGGCGAATTCAACCACTTATTGTCTTAACAACCAATCAACAAGGAGGGGTTCACACTTCCACCCTCAAAATCTTATGGACTTCTTCAAACTTCCCTCTAGGCACATCAAAACAATGCAAACCCAACTACACACCACTACTATTCGCTGCCTCTTTGCCATCATCCTTGACAAAAGCAAATTTGAAACCTAGCTTTGCAACATTCCCTAGAAGTGTTCCTCCCACTATATCCCCCCCCCCAACTCCTCTCATCCCCATCTGGAAAATTTATTGGTTATGTTTGATCTTGTCATTTACATAAAGTCCACCACTGAGAGGTGACAATAGCCCACACGCAAAGTGACTCTTAATTCACGCTTGCCTCCATTTGAGGGCGGCATTTCTATCTATTTATCATCAATTAATTATTATTATTACCTATTAGTGAATGTAGGGGTTATTCCAATTTGTGTGTAATTCTCTTCAACTATTGTGTACAACATATGATTGCTATTAGAAATATTTATTTAAAAAAAATCTTGTAAAAAGACTAGGATTCACATAGGGTCTCAATATGAATTGGGGTTTTTTTCTCTTATTGGGACACTTGAGCATAAACCATCAAGTTTTTCCTATTGGTCATTAGTTCCATGAAAACCAAGAGGAGGAAGGACCACTTGTAACTTAGGTGAACTTGAATTGAAATGTGAATGGTTTGCCTATAGCAAGTAAGGAAAATAACTCCCAAGTAAGTTAGTCATCAACACTTAGATGCTTGAGAATGAAAGGTTGGCTGCCAATGTAACATGCTTGGCTACTAAGAAATGTCCACTACTTTGTTGCTTCAAAGAAAATAAAAATCTATTGCTTTGTAACTATTGTTGTACTCAAGCAATGGACGACTCATAAGTGCCCATTCAAAACTTGGTACATTAGAACTAGCATCTCCCTTCCATGCCAAAAAACTCGACATTCAAAAATTATATAAAGAATTGGGAGTGTTCACAATAGTGCCACATACCTTAAGGTTTGCAAGTGTTATTAGGCTACTTTTTTAGTCAGACACCTATATTTGATTGGTTTGTGGTTAGGTGAGAATCAAAGAACATTGTAAAGACACATGTTTAAAAGAGATCGGATTAGTCTTCAAATTTAATTAACTACTCCACACTCAATGGTGAACACAATTGGGAGCACCTATGTATTCAATTACAGAACCAACGAATGTGCACTTTCATTAACCGTAACTAAATCAAAGGAGGTTCAATTTTCAAACGATTGTTACTAATGTTTCATCATAGATTTGCTAATGCAACTCAAATATCAAGACAGGTTGAAGATGTAAACATGTTCCATTCCAGATGGAGAAGAAGAAAACTGATTTAATAACACCCACATACATTACACAAGAACACATAAGTCAAGTTATTGATGATCTTGGCCCTTCAATATCCACCAGTGAAACTTCAGAAGATTCCAGAGCGCACTATGTTGGGTACAATGCGTAAAAGTGACAATAGCCAGACACCAACCACCTGCCAACCACATGGCTAGATGGTCCTCTAAGTTAATTGTTACATGCTAAGTACTAATACATTCTCCAATTACCCATTTAGTACATTCAAGAGTGTTCAAAACACTTACCATGTTTGGTCAGGAAGAAGTGGGAAATTGGGCTTCTGGTTACACAACACTTGAAGCAAGAATCCGTCTCACCACAGATGACAATATATCCCACGACACATTTCCAAATTTTCGGTTCACATGTTCTGCAATGAAATGAAATGAAACTGATTTGAAAAGTCCAGGAAGCCAAAAGGCTTGTAGGACTAAACATGCTAATTCCCTAGAGTAGTGGAGTGCAGTGGAATCCGTGAGATAGAGGCTAATAGAGGCTAACATCAAACTTGATGGTCCAACTGCAAGACTTGAGACTCCCTAGTACTACATTCCAAATAGTGAAGAAAACTTATCTCTAATATAGTTGTACAAGGGACATTCCAACACAACATGTGCCTATTTCAGCTACATCAAAAGATCACAAGTGGCATAATCTATTTATCTCTAGGGATTGTCATAATTGACCACCCGCCAATTTCAATGGCAATAATATTTTTGTCAAATATTCTCCAAACACCTCATTCAAGAAAATTTGAGTCTTCAAATCAGCACACTTTTTTAACACATGTTAGGAAACACCCACTAACTGAATAGCTATTAGACAATAGAAAGGAAGCTACTACACATGCACAGAGAGCTTCCAGATTAAGAAGCTTTCTCAGTCACATGTAGTCTGTTTATCTACAAAATCAAACATTTGAACTCAATTCATTGTTCAGATGCTTAGAACATACAGAATGAATTGGCATTGTAATGATACACGAACCACCGTATACAATGGGTTTGTCGTGCTCATCCGAGAACCATATAAGTGCCAATCTAAAAGTGAGCAATAGCTCACATTGTTAAGACCTGTATCTCTAAGGGAATATGCTGCCTAAAGTTGGCTGTCAAAAATTTTGTACATGACAATTGTGAGACATCTATCCTATGCTGATGTCCTATAGGTCACTCTCAACAGTTACATTGTGCCTTGGGCACATGGAACCCAAATAGTGAAACTCAAACAATCTTCGATTCGCAATGAAGCACCTCCTCCAAGCACATCATCTCCACAGATTGAAACTGTAATAGTGCGTCACCTAGGTTCCCAATATTTGCTCGCAGATTTCTTGTAAGAAGGTTGAAGGAGCCCCATTGTAGGCTCCAAAGGATGTTCCTGTGGACGCAAGCATGGCGTCTTAGGCTGTGCTCTTGAGCTTTCACTATGCCACTAGTTGCATAGCAAGGTCTACAGTATGTATCCTAACAACCTTTTACCTCATGAGCACCCAAAGATTGGACATAAATTTGCGATTCGGAAAGCCCACGTCACCAGCAAGTCGTTGGAACATGTGAACCTTCTTAAAGCAAAAGAAATTTTTAAATTCTAGACAACCATTGTTCTCATTCACCTGTAACAGCGAACTGATCAATCACATAGTTTTCTAAAAACCGTAAATCTAACTCAACAAAAAGCAGGAAAACAAAGAAGGCAATAGCACGGAATGCCTGCAGCACAGTAGGACATACAGGAGAAGTCACAATAAACTACTCAAAAGACATCATCTCTGAGAGGAAAACCTTTGATATCATTAAATCAGATTACAAAATGAAGGGCAAGGCAGTGTACATCCTGAGCTGACAATTACAAAGTCTGAGTAAGTACTGTCCAACCATAATCGACTTTGTACAAAATGGGATCAGCTTTCATCAGACAATTCTGTGAAGTGCCCTTCTGATTCTCTACCACATTGTCACCCATTCAGTGGAATTCTCTATTCAAACTAAAGGAATCTAGTCCCAACCAAAGTTCTCTTCAAAGGAATGCACCTATCATCCTCAAATGGAAGTCTAAGATTACAATTACTGCAGCGTTCCTGATACTTTAAACGCAAGCTCAAAAGAGGCTAGAAGTTGCGGTGATTGTATACGAGGATATAAAAGCCGCTGTGACTAAATTCAAAAAAAATCAGCTATCGGCCATCATTCGAAGTGAAAGTGTCAGCAAAGCCATGGGGCCTCAAAGGAAGACTTGCCTTAGTATCATCCATGTCCCCAGACATAGACGTGTCTTCAAATTCCTGCCATTGCTTCAAAGCTTGGGGAAGGGAAAGGTCCAAATCGATTCCCCCACTACCCTCTCCATCGAACTTTGCAGGTTTCCATTGCTCCACGAGAGGAGCTAAGACATTCACCGCATGGCCCATATCTGGACGCTGATAAGGCTCCCGAGCGGTGCAGTGTCCAGCTAGTTCTGACACAATGGTCAGGCTTTTCAAGGTCTCTTCAGTGACAGTAATACTTTGATCAATGGCATTGACAAAGTTCTCAGTATTTGTGTTCATCCGTCTAAACCAGGTGACAAGATGCATGTTCTCCTCTGATTGAGTCTCATCTAGTGCTCGTCTTCCTGTCATCAACTCCATTAGCACCACACCAAAACTGAAAACATCTGCTTTTGTAGTCACCCGACCTGTCACTGCCACAGAAATAACAAGCACTGTCAGGTAATGCACAATTTGAGATGACAGACTAAGGATGAAAGTCAAAGCAAGAAAGTCCTCATTTGGCTGCTACCAACTTGTTCTCACAGGAAATGTGTGAAGGAGACAGAAGTCTGCTGACACAGATTTAGTCCTCAATAGCAAAAGACTAACATTGCTAGACAAAAGAAATTGCAATCACTGAAAACAGAACCACCAACTAACAACTATAGACCATTGTACAAGGAAGAGAAACAGGCAGTTTTTATTTGTGACATATAGTTACCTGCATATTCCGGAGCAAGATATCCAAAAGTACCCGCCAGTCTTGTCTCAACAGAGAATTTCCCATCAGGAGCTAACTTCACAAGACCAAAATCTGACACCTTAGCTCGTAAATCATCTCCCAGCAAGATATTTGAAGGCTTTAAGTCTCGGTGAATAAAACTCTTGTGCGCTAGACCATGCAGATACTCCAATCCACGTGCCACATCGAGGGCAATGATCAACCTCTTTGTCCAATCCAGGGGCTTGATTCCAAGTACTTTGTGTTCAAAGAGATGTTGTGCAAGTGTGCCCTGAGGCATGTACTCGTACACAAGAAGCCTCTCATTACCATCTGCACAGTACCCTAAGAGGGCCACCAGATGACGATGTCTCACTTTTGTTAATACTGCAATCTCCGACTGGAATTCATTAAGCCCCTTGTTGCTCACAACAGATGCTTCCATTCTCTTCACTGCTATGGCTGTGCCATCCTCCAGAACACCTTTGTAGACAACTCCAAAGCCTCCCTTCCCAAGCACATTTTTCTCAGCAAAATTATCGGTTACTTGTCGCAAGACTTCAATAGAAATAACTAGGCTGCCTGCCTCAACCACCTGGATACATAACAGTTCAATCAGCCATAGTGTTCGCGGCCTTAGCTACTAGATGCAAGAAAAATTGCCTTCCTATTATTTAAAGTAAAAATATCATGTGCCAAAATGTCCTTCCAGGAGTTCCAAATGTAACACACAGTGATCTGCTAATGCATTTCATTTGTTGAAGAGCCTGCTCCCTAAATAATGAGAACCACCAAGTTTGGAGCACAAATAGTAAGTCAGTGGCAATTACACTTGGCTCCATCACTAGGGCATCCTTAGGAAATGCATACAATAAAAGACCAACAGTGTATACATCCTGTAACACATCACTCCACCCCGCAACCCCTGTTTTTGAACGGGATTATCTTTAGATACATATAAGACATCTGAGAACAATTTAAAAAAAATTGCATTGAGGCCAACACTGATAATTCATTATGTACACTCTGGTTCGCAAAATCCAATCTAAAATACCTAAGACTTCTCAATACAATAAATGGATGAATTACACAATGTCATGCAAAGAAGTGCATATACCTGCACTTCACTCGGACCACTGTGATATCTTCCATTCGAGGTTGTCCCATTCACTTGTTCTGAATTGTTCTGATTCACCACAATCTTCACAACCTCAGGATCAGATCCTGAATCGCGAGGGTGGACCAAGACAGTGTTTGGATTCTGCACCCTCAGGAATCTGGTCTTCTTCCTCCTACAGATGCAGAATGCCACAAGCCCAGCGAAGGCAAGTAGAACTATGCCTCCAACAATGCCACCAACGATAGCACCAACAGGTGTTGAAGACGATTTCGAAGATGCTCCAGCTCCTGTTCCATTGGTTGGGGAGCTGGTGGAACTAGGAGAGCTTGTAGAACCTGGTGTACTAGCAGGAGAGGGTGGTGTGGATGCATTAGGAGGGGAAGCAGTAGGAGGCAGAGTAACCCCTAAAAACGGGTTTCCAGTGCTCTTGACAGTTACAGAAGCTGGGAACGCTGGAACTGGGCCAGAGAGGTTGTTGTTACTGACGTCCAAGGATGTTAGCTGCTTGAGGTTCAAAAGAGTATCTGGGATAGACCCAGTAAAATTGTTGCTGCCTAAGAGAATGGACTTGAGAGAAGTGATGTTTCCCAGGAAAGGAGAAATTGTCCCCACAAGCCCACTAGATGCGAGAGACATGGAGACTATGGATGTGCCAGAACATGCAATACCTTTCCACACACATGGGTCTGTACCTACCCAACCCTGTGAAAGAATCTCGGGGTACCCGCCAGCTTTCAGAAATTCAATTAGAGCTGTGATTTGGACTGAGCAAGGTGTTCCATCAGTGGTACAGAAATCAGCACTATCGGAAGTAAAAGTACCAGCCGCAAACGCAGGAAACTGACCAGTAAAATAATTCCCATTCAAAACCACACTCGTGAGAGGAAGTTTAGCAAGTCCAAGAGGAATCTGGCCAACAAGAAGGTTGTTATTAAGCCGCAAGTCAGACAGGGCCAAAGCGTTAACAAGCCCATCAGGTATAGGGCCTGTAATTTGGTTGACATGCAGCCATAAAAGCTTGAGTGCTGGCATCGACGCCACTACAGACATAGTCCCACCGATATTTTGGTTATTCAGCTGCAGCACCTCAATGTTGGAGCTGGCCAACGAAGCAGGTAATGCTTGGATGTTGTTGTAAGCAGCCAAGAGGTTTCTCAAGCTTGGCATTGTGTAAACAAAGTCTGGAATTGAGTTGAGGTTGGTTGATGTCATAGATAAATTCGACAGCACAATGGAACTAGTTATGTCTTGAGGGATTGTCCATCCCCCTGTCCCATTCAGACCAATGTTGGTATCAATATTCAAGTTCTGTAGGGCTGGCAAGTTCGTGAAAAAATCATACGGGATGGTCGTGAAGTTATTGTCGCCTAAAGAGACACTCTGCAGATTAACCATGCCATTCAACGACGGCATCGCCCCTGTAAATCCATTGTAGTTAAGCTCCAGAATCGTCAAGTCCGTGAGCTGGTTGATATCGCTCGTCACTGTTCCCCCAAGACTCTTAGCTCGCAGCCTTAACCCAACAACATTGCCGGCCGAACATTGTATGTTGTCCCAAAGGCAAGGATTGGTCCCGGTCCAGGAGCTCAGGACGCTTTGATTAGTAACACCTTTCTTAAAGTTATTCAACACTGTCAGGTCATTAACTCCTGCTTCTACTACAGCGGCAAGTATGAACAGAGCAGCAAACACTGCAATACGGAGACCAAAGCTCCCCCATCCTTCTTGGCATTTCATAGCGGACTATCCTTAGCGTTTCCTTCACACAAATAAGACCTCCAACAGCCCGCCTCCTTTCCTCCCGTTCTCTACACACCAGGGAAATCCTTACTCTTAACTTACGCCTCCTCTCATCAATCACTTCTTAGGGCAAAAACTCTCTTCAACGTAGTCAATGGTGCAAAATCCGTAAAACTAACAGCAATCGGCGGCCCTGTCTTCGGAAGAAAATTCCTCCAATTTCTCTCTTGCTTGCCGTCTTTGCATTACCTCAACAGGAAGTAGCCCTCTATTCTGTTGCAGCAGGAGTTTCCTAAATAATAGGACCCTGCGATGAGCCGCGTAACGATGCTTCAACTGCAATACTCAAGCAATGCATATGATAAGCGACATGTAAAGCTCGATGTGCGCACTCAAACGTAAGACTTTCTTCAACGTAGGCAAATGGTGCTATTTCACAAATACCGCAAAGTCTTAGAAACTAACAGCATTTGGCGGCCCTGTCTTATTAGAAAGAAAAATTCTCCAATTTCTCTCTTGCTTGTGCTCTTTGCATTACCTCAACAAGAAGTCGTCCTCTACTCTGTGGATACTTGAGAGCCGCTAACCATGCATCGTCTTCCGCACAAGTTTCCTATATAGCAGTATACCGCCGTGAGCCCCGCAACGATGCTTCAACTGCAGTACTCACGCCATGCATATGATAAAGTGACATGTAAAGCCTCGATGTAATGTGCGCACTCCTTGCGTGCTCATATGACCAAATGCTCTTCACTCCACTTCTAATGAGCCTGTATCCATGGTATTAACAGCCAAGAGCATCCAACAGCTGCCTCCAACGCTCATAAGTAGCCAGCAGCATTGTTCCACAACTCCACTTGAAAATAACAGGAAATCTCTGTTAAAGAATCATCAGCACAAGTTCCGTGGCAAAGGAACAACAACAACGCACTTCCGCTTACCAACCACTACCCAACAAACAACTAACCGCAATCTCCTAAGGTGCCCCAGGAGCTCGCATCCAGAGCGAGCGAGAAAGCAATCCCGCCCGGCCTACAGCATTGACAAATGTCAAACGCCTTCAACGTCAGGCTTTGTCTCCAAGGTTCCGCCAATGCTAAGACATAGAAATTAATAAAAGAACTAAAACCAGAAATCGAGAAGCGCGCGCGCGCAACGACCACCAAGCACTAATAAGCTACCAAACCGTGGCTGCCAGCGAAGGCCTTGCCGCGGCTGCAGCTCGCATTAAGCATTCAACGTCTTTTGTCTTCGAGCTTCAGGTAATGCTACAAAAGAGGGAGAAACAAAAAGAAGTATTGAAAGCAGATATCACAGTGGCGAGGGCGGAGCAGCGAGCAGCGTGAAGTCGGTCCAGAAGGGAAGGAAAGGAGGACGGATGGAAAGAAGGTTGCTAACAAAATGCGGCACAGAAAACGGTAACGGCGAGCTTAATCGATGGCTGGGAGGTGGGAATGAGCAGAAGCCAGCATCCATGGAGGTCATGAGCCAGAGCATGAAAAGCTCGCATTGAAAATGTCCAGGAAAATCGGCCACTGGCCCCCGCGCCCCGGATGGATGCGAGATACAAGAGACGAGGAGCTGAAGCGAGAGTTCTTAGTTTAGAGTGCGAGCGCAAGCAACGCAACGCAAGGCAAGCACACGAAAGCAGGATGAGGCGCCGCTAAGTGAACGCGGCCTTCACCGGGTGCACCGGTGGAAGCCAGCCGGAGGGATCCAAACCTCCACCGCTTGGACCGGTGAATGCCAGTACCGGGCGCACGCTCCCCCCCCGTCTAGGTGGCCAGCCCCACCGGCTATTACCGTCACTTACTTCTCATCATCCATAATAAAAGCCTACCTCCTAAGCTAGATGGGGCTTAAGGTATGGGGGTGTTATTTGGCTCGTTCTCATGTTTCTCCAACTTCTACCAATTAGGTATACACAACAAACCGCATTAGCAAATCTACGATAAAACACATGCAAAAACCAGATAGAAAATCGAACCTCCCCTAATTTAGTTATGGTTATCAAACGTGCATGTTTGTTGATTTCTTAACCAGATAGATAGGACCTCCCATTTTGGATTTCAAGATTACATTTTTTTTGGATCCACAAATGTGATTTATTAAGATTACAACTATAATCCGTGGAATTGCATGAGCTCCCTTGTTGTTACTATGATTTTTTGAAGTCGAAATTGTTGAAGCCATCTCTCTCTCTCTCTCTCTCTCTCTCTCTCTCTCTCTCTCGTATTGAGCCTATAACGGTTAACAACTATGACCACATAGTCTAAACTATTTCAAATATAGGTCATTTTGGCATACATTCTAAGATACACACTTAACAACATACCACTCAAATATAGATGTCCAATTATTGAGTAAACATATTAGGCCACAATTACCGTATAGGTTTGTGGCCACTTTATTTCCTTTTGTGCTTTGCTACGCCAATTCATAATTTTGAAACTAATTCCAATCTCAGTTTATCTTAAAAAAATCACCTCCAACCTATATATTACTTTAAGGCATTTTGGAGATGAATGAGAGGTATGCTTGTTTGCAATGTCCACCTAAACTCATTCATTGGGAGGCTAAAAATATTACTAATTGGTGTGGGTTACTATTTGGAGTTGTGCATTGCTATAACATTTTACCGAGAGCCGTTTTGTTACCCAAATAACCTAAGTACACTAAATACCATATTTAGTGTCATATGGTATTTCATGTCACTGTGGCAACTTTCCGGATGACACTTCTTATGGATAAGTTTACAAATACCATCGTGGATGATGGATGAGTTCATCCATTGGCCAAAAACCCTACCCTTCTCTTGTCAGCAACTTGTGATGAAATATTGTCACAGATGATTGAAATTTGGAATGAAAAATCACTTGGTAAGTGACACTAATTGTGACATCGTAAACCTATAATCCCCCAAAAAAAATTTACAAGGAACGAGAAATAATGATAGGTTACAAGGTACACTACACAGGCGGTTTGCAATTACGATTGAGCAAGTTGACAAGTAGAATTGGTGGCACTAATTGTGCAATAAATAGTGTGGTAGTGGTGGGGCCCAGTGGGCGGGGAATCAAGGAGGGGAGGGGAGGGTGACCGGTGGGGCCAGTGGTGACGCCAGCCATGTGGGCGGGACCCACCGGGCGTGGTCAATTCCAGGCTTAGCTGGAACCAGCAGTGGGCCTGGCGTGGCCTGGCCTCTCATGACTCAACGTGGTTTTCTGTCTCACTAAGATTCTGCCACCACTCTTCTACACCATTATACATGTACTAACTCCAGTGAATTAGGGCGGCTTCCCACTATGGCCGTCCAAGTCGAGAGGCCGTGGGATTGAGGGCCGGTGCACACTATGGACGATGAAGACGGACCATGGAAGAGGGCCTTTTCTTTTTCTTTTTCTTTTTCTTTTTTTTGAGACAGAAGGTTGACATGCCAGTGCCAAAGCACAAGAGGCAGTTAACCACCTGGCAAGTTTCTATCAAGTAGAGAGGAGATTTCACAGCCGGGAATCGAACCGCCAACCTCTTCCTTAAGATTTGGGTATCTCTCCACCATCATCCAGTAGTTTAGGGTCATCTCGGACCAAGAAGAGGGCCTTTTTCAATGGTCCAAGTTCATGGTCCAATTTCTATGGTCCGACTTCTTAAAAAAAAAAATTCGAAAGCCTTGGGCCCCTCACTAGGTGTGAACCGAATGTGGACCAAGAAGAATTACCATGCACCTAAGAGTGAATGTGCTGATTTTTTTAATACATGGGCAGTTCTGAAAAAAAATTCAAGTTTGACCATTCTCTTGTCTTCTCTTGGGCTTCACTTGTCTTCACTTCTTGTTAAATGTGTCGAAGACGTGGCTTGCAAATCTTCTCACAAAAAAAATTACAAAAAATGAGCGATTTAATTTGTACGTGTTCAATGTCATTTACATGTGACATGTACCTTGTGTTGTCACTACACTAAATAGGATATTTAGTGTTTGATTATATTTAATGTTGTTACCACCCTACCTTGCTCAACACTAATTTTCAATTCTTTGATAATTAGTGTTAGAAGATTTGCTAGAAGATATGTTGGAATTCTCCTTTTATCATTTTTTTTCATATCCTTACTAACACTGTATTCAAACATGTAACTTCCACATATGACCATAGTTGATATTTAGTGTTTGAGTTTACTTACTTACTTTCATAGGGTTATTGATATTTAATGTATACATTTGTATTTAGTGTATCAAACACTAAATATCCTATTTAGTATAGTAGAAAACTATGCGAAAAAGAACCACAATCGTTTTTTCATTTATGGTTCTTTTGACCACCCTGATCTACAGTCGCTAAACGACTACAGATTTTTCTTTTTCATTTTGCAACTGTAATTTTTAAAAGTTTCGGGGCGTGTAATATACCGTTGGAATGGTATTTTCAAGACCTTTCCAACGGTATATTACAAGCCTCCAAATTCCAAACATTTCAGTTGGTAAACCAAAAAAACAAATCTGCACTTGAATTCTTGAGTTCTAGATGTCCCACGTTGTTTGATGAAACACGTGGGAGCAGGTTTAAAGGGTAGACCATGGAAGAAATGGTATGTCTCATTGGTTATGATATGATCAAGGCACATAGAGGGCGGACTTGCTTCTCAAGATTCATTACATCATATAGATGTTGAAAAGAAGGCCTTTTGAGCCTTACTTAGCGGGAAGAGTTGTACATAAAGCCCCCGAAAAAATATTAATTAAAAATTATTATAACGGTTTTTCTCTGCCATGGACCCTTGCCTTTTCCTACCAAACCACCTTGCTTGCCTCTCTCACCGCAAAACCCATTGGACCATGTCAGTGCATTTATTGGCCTTAAAAATTGTATTTTGGGGACCTTGACCTCCGGGCCAGTTTACACTATGGACCAGGAAATTGTCCCAGGGCGTTGTAAGAGCATTGATTGGCTGTTGAACTCGTCTCGGGACCACTTCAGTTTACATGAAGAAAAAAATGGCAAAGGGACCATGAAGGTCGAGTCCCCAAAATACAATTTTTAAGGCCTAATAAATGCATTGACATGGTACAACGGGTTTTGCGGTGAGAGAGGCAAGAGAGGTAATTTGGTAGGAAAATGCAAGGGCCCATGGCATAGAAATGCCGTTTGAATAAAAATTTAATGAATTTTTTTGGGGGGTTGTACATGATATGGCAGCTATCCTTCATTACAAAATAATGTTATAATTCAAAAAACTAGTATAACATCTAAATCCAAAAGAATAGCAAAACGTTAAATTAACTCAAATCAATCAAATGTTAAACAAAAAAATAAAATGGCAAAACATCAAAACTAATAGAACATTAAATTAAATTAAACCAGTATTATATTATATTATATTATATTAGAAAAATAAATTAAAAATAAATTAGTATAATATTAAATAACATGAACACAATAAAAATACAAATTAAAGTAAACAATAAGACATCAAACATGAGATGAACTAAAATTTGTATATAAGGGTGTTGTATTCAACAGGCTCTTATTTGTCTTCTGAACCAATTGTGGCTTTGTGTAGTAGTGTATGAATTTTTTTGGCAATAATGGAAGGATATACTGCAGATGAAAAGTCACATATAGAGTCACAAGGAGAGTGATCATAAAGTTTACAATAGATAGAAGACATGAGAATTCCAATTTTTAGGAGTAAACAATCGTCTATTTCTGAAATGTTGCATGTTCCTAATCTGTTCCCCTCTCTTTCTAGTGTATTTCGTCATCCACCAATGTTTAATTTTTTGGAAGGTCGACAAAGCATTCTGAAATAGCAATAGGGACAATAATAACAACGACAAGAGTAATAACACAACATGCTCATCAGAAGAAAAGAAGGCGAATAACAAAAAAAACCAAAGAAAACAAATAAGGATATCATTAAGGTTGGTAAATCCGAAGAAAAAGAAGAGACAGCAAAGACAAAATAGAGGGACTTTGAGGCGCATCACCTTATTGCTATTCAAAGCGAGATAGACGAAGAATTTACCAAAATTGTAAACAAATAAGGTAAATATTTTTAATATAAATTATTTTTTTAAGCATCAATAAATTTTTTTAACAAAAATAAATTATTATTATTAAATAATATGTATTTTTATCAAATATAAATTGAATGAGGTTGAATGCAAATGCATGAAGTTGTATGTGGCCGTATGTGGGCCGTATGATGAGGCCGTAGAAGATCTTAGCGGAGGGGGGCTTCGATATTTGTCTTTTCCTTGCGCACGTGTAAGGTTCCGAATCCATGTCGGTTCAAATAAAACTTCCACTGGCCCAATTGGTTAACCGCTAATTTTTTTAACTTATTTCGTTCAATATGGTTTCTCTAATGTATATTATGTGGTTATACCATAAATATTGTATTTACATATTAACAATTTTTTTACAAATCATGTCTGTTTTTGTAGACCAAATCTTATGTTTATATTTCAGGTATATTTTTACAGTTTATTGTTGTTATCTGTAGGTGTAAACTGTTGGATCAAATTACACATTCACTTGGTAGTTGTAATCAAAGATTTTAATCATTCATAGTTTTCCAATAAACAGAATACAAATGCAATTTGAAATAATACAGGTCTAACAAGAGGACAATTGAAGTTTTTGGATCAGATAAAACATAAAAACATAAATGGTTTCAAAAATTTGATGAATGGCATAGTGGCAGACCAAGTGTATGTAATCAAATTCCAACAAGTACAACGAAATCATTTCTAGAAGATGTTATTCCATTTACACCTATACCCTGTCAAACAACATTAATTGTTACACCAACAACATGTAGATCACAAAACAAGAAAAAAAACTTTAAAAAAAGATCGAAAGTTTATTGGAACAAGTTGTCGGCAATTCTGGAAGTTTTCTTGCATCATTCCAGGAATCTATCAATTTTCTCAAAAATATAGGCAAATTTTTTGCAACTCTCTTAGGTAAATTTTAGTTATTGCTTTACTATATCATTGTCATTGTTGCTATTTATATCTAGTATACCATATCTATATCGTATTTTGTACTATCACAAATTCTTTGCTAGTAAATTATGCATAACCGTGGCTACCCTTAGAAGGTTATTTGCCTTCTCATTTTTCCTCAATAAAAAATATATATATTTCCACATCATTTATCTCTCCTGGAATTGAAGCATCTACCCTAACCAAAATCCCGCTCTTTCTCCCCGCAGTTCACTTTCTTTTCATAATTCTCCCTTAATATCTCTTGTAGCTAGCTTGTTTTCTGCTTTTACAATCTAATCCTCTTCGATCCCTTCATTGTTTATAATACATAAATTGTGCAACATCATATACGTAGCAATATCTGGCATATTCCTCAATGGTACCTCCGATCGCTTCATTATCAACCTCCATCTATCCTTCAATATACCAAATGTCTTTTCTACATACAATCTAGTTGAAGACTGGATAAAATTCTAGTTTGTCTTTTTCCCGGACAATGCAGTCTTCCCACCTTTAAACGGACAGTTTATCTAAGGCCTCACCGAATACGCAGCATCTCCGACAACTTTATTCGACTGTAATTTTCTTTCTATACATGCTCATATGATTCTCGTTACCTGAAAATACATTCCAATTATGTAGACTTCATGTCCATCCGAATTTATAATCCCATAACATACCATCTTATTCAACAATCCTTTGTAAAATTATTGAGTAGAATGATTTCCTACAGTAACAATTTTTTCTGCCGACTACCGGAGTTTAAACAGGAATATGCGAACCGTCTATTGCAGCTATAACGTACGGTATACCATGCAGTTGTTTAAACCTTCTAACTGAAACCCTAAATTGTGATTCATCCGGAGTTTGTACAAAAACTGGCTACAAATGTTTTCTAACAGCCCAACAAAATTCCCTCACTGTTTTTAATAAGGTGCTCTTATGAACTCCATACAAGTCTCCTATGTTTTGCAGTCCATTGCCGCTATCTAACCTATGCAATGACATTGCTACCCTCTCTTGTACCGATACAACAACTCTAAAACGGGTTTCCTCTTTCTTCAAATACGGGCCCAACCTCTCACACAAAAATACGAAAGTATTATATTTCACTCGAGTTCGCTTCCTAAACTCTCTCTCCGTCCACGATCCCAACAACAAGTGTTCTACAAATCCGGACATCCGTTCTTGACTCTATATGCTTCTCTCTCTATGTCCCATACTCTTATAAACCAAGCTCAAAATTGCAACCTTCTCTCACTCTCCTTGCAAAAACAATGTTTAAATGTCCACAACATGCTTCACAAACATGTACAAAAACATGTATAATCCTAAAAGCAAAACAAGTCTCCTCCTCCTCTCCTCCATTGCAACCATGCTTGCTGAAATTCAAAGTGAATATAAGCAAAAACAAGAAGTGAGGTCAAGACAAGACTATTGAAGCCAAGAGAATGGTCAAAGTTGATTTTTTTTTAAATTGCCTTTTTTGTGTATATATTAAAAAAATCAACACCTTCATTTTTTGGTCCATGGTCTTTCCTCTTGGTCCACATTCGGTTTACACCTAGTGAGGGGCCCAAGCCTCTCAAAAGTATTTTTTATGAAGTCGGACCATGGAAGCCGGACCATGAACTCAGCCCATTGACGAAGGCCATCTTCCATGGTCCGACTTCATGGTCCATAGTGTAAACCGGCCCTTATATGCGCTAACTCCCTTAAGTCATATGATATGTGCAAGAGGCACGTAATTTAAAACACCTACTTAAGGTATGTAGATGGGTCTTTAAGTGGCTTGTTTTCTTAATCGGTCCACCTACATTTGATTGGTATGTGGTTTGGTGAGGATCAAAGAGCAAACATCACAAAGATACATGTTTAAGAGAGATTGAACTACGTTCTCAAACATTGAAAACTACTCTACACTCAACAATGAACACAATTGGGAGGACCTATGTATCCAGTTGAGACATCAACAAACATGCACATTCCAATAACCATAATTGAATCGAAGAGGGTCCGGTTTTTGCAGATGTTTCGACATAGATTTGCTAATGCAACACATGTTTTTCTGTGTAAATCTAATCGATAGAAGTTGGAGAACATGAAAAACAAACCAAACAACACCTAAACACCTTATGCCATTTTGTGACTTGATGCAATAATGAGTATGAAGATTAGGTTATATTAAGGTAGATGGACCTTAAATGGTTATTTTGTTTATTAACTCACTTCTCCTAGGATATGAAACACGCAATCAACACAAAATGGTAGCATATGCAAATCGAGGCCACAACCACTTTCCTGACAATATTCGGAGCTCATTTGAATATCTAATTTACTATTTAAGTAAAAAGGATTGTGCTCGTTAACTAGTCTCATGGGTCCCCCCCAACCCCATTATGTCGACTATTGCATCTACAATGGTTCAAGATTTTGAGCACGTACTCCAATCTCCCTTAACACACATATATTTGTTGTATCCATTCATGGAGCCACACCGAACCACATACCACTCAACTATAGGCATCCAATTAAGACAAGCAACCAAATTAGATTTGTCTTTCTTAGTGTGGAAACATATCTCCGCCACTTTGTCTGTTTAGATTGCATGGAATTGTCCACCTCCAGTGAGTTTGGTTTCATAACACTGACCGAGGGGGCAATAGTAAAAACTTGCCTCCTATAGGTTGGTTGTTGATTCCCAATAGACACATTCACTGGACTAAATTGGGGTCACCTTGATAAGAAACAACAGCCTTTGGGCTCCACATTAGTAAATCAATGTTTTGACCTCCCCTTCCCCCAATTCACCCTCCCCCTGGTAGGTGTTATGAACACTCACCCATCTTCAATACCATGAAATTTCATTTTTTACTCTTTTACTGTGTGAATTTGTTGGTCGAAGGTTTTGTGTAGTGTTTGTATTGTTATGAAGGAACTCAACTCTCCTTTGTTTACTCATCTTAATTGGACACCAATAGGTGAGTTGTTTGTGGTTTGGTGCAGATCTAAGAACAAACATCAAGAAGATTTGTGTTCGAATGTGATTGGATTACATGTTTAGAAACTGTAAATTTTATTCTAGGTTCAATAAACAACATGATTGGGGACTATACAATCATTCAACGAGGAAGAGAAAGTATTTACTTTGATAGTGAATCACATGTCCCCGTGAGCTCCAAAAATTACGAGCAAAATGTTTGTGTCGTTGATTTGAATTCGTCAATCACCTCATGCTAATCGCTTATTTAGTGTCTTAGGACATGTGGGGTGCAAAGCTTGAAATATTCATTCTAGGCCCACTTACCTTGAGCCCCGACCCCATGCATGGTGGCTATCCTAAACTCAATGGTGGCAAGGGAGCGCAATTGGATAACATTACCCAACCCAAACGTCTTAACTCCAGCGCGGAGTTCGATGCGGCTCCGATGCGGCTCCGGGGAGGTTCGGATGCCAGCTCCGGTGGGTTCGGGTGGGTTGGGGCAAAAATTGCCCCCTATTTTTTTGATTGGGTGGGGCCTTGCTTGATCTCATAAGGGGCCTCCTAGAGTAATTTGGGGCCGTAGAACCCAAATTTAGCCAAAAAAAACCAAAAAAGTCATCAAGGGGCCAAAACGGGGAGGGCCAGAAAAATGGACCCACCGGAGCTGACATCCGAACCTCCCCGGAGCCGCATCGGAGCCGCATCGGAGCCGCATCGAACTCCGCGCCGGAGTTAAGACGTTTGGGTTGGGTAATGTTAGGGAGCGCAATTGATGTCTAAATAGGATGTTGCTCGATCTCGGGGGGGGGGGGTCACTCCCTCTTTAATTAATGCATACACGTGCGCTCATGACCTATTTATTGGGGGGCTATTTACCTTGCATAAAATATTATAAGGTATGGTATTTTTCAAAATGAAGGTAAATGCTTGTATTTTAATACACCCTATCAGTAATTATAAATTTTTGGGGGAATCATTTTAAAATACCCTATTTTACTTATATTGCCAAAGAAAATTGGAAAGAGGATTGCAATTCAAACAACGCGTTGAAATTTTCCCTCCCGGCATGTAGGTAGAGAACATTAACTCCACGTTGGTTGAGTAACGTTCAAGCCAGCTAGCCTATGAAGTCATCCATGCAAGCTTTTTCAACAAAAAATTACCTCTTTTCATCCATTAGCACATGCCCTACCCTAGACCCGCTACCCCTAGTAATTGTTTCCACGCTATTTTACATGTATTGACTAGATAAAAGAGGCCATTATATGTGATGGTATTTTACATGTAAACATGTTTCACTATTTAAAAACCCCCTATATTATATGTACATTTTTTGCAAAATTTATCTACAATGAATATATTAGACCCTAGTTTTTATCGCACGTTGTTTCTACGATTTTTGCTAGTGACCCCCCCGAGTGCTTGATACCTATTGCCGAAAACTTGACACAGTCACCTTCACCGGCTTTCGCTCATTTTTCTAACAAGTTTCTTAATATTGTAGAGGGCTCTCTATTCCGACAAAATTGAATGATTCTCCCTTCAATTTTGCCACGTGTCATACTCACATTGACTAAGACCCACTTGTATCCCATGTGGAAATTACATTCCAGCACTCGTAAAGATGAAATAGATTGCCTTGTGCAATAAACCAAGGTCCAACAATTGTGTGAGGTTGTCATGCCTCTATAGACACACAATGTCAACATAGGAGCCAAGGAGTGAAGGCAAGTCTTGGTACTCTTATCTCACTCCCGCACATTTGCTATGTCCTTCCCTACTTGTATAAGGTACGTGGGTCTTATTTGATCCATTTTTCATGTTCTCCAACTCCTACCAATTAGATTTACACAATAATAAACGTGTTGCATTAGCAAATCTACGATGAAACATCTGCAAAAATTGGGTTGAAAATCAGACCTCTCTTTATTTATTTATGATTATCGAGGTGCATATTTGTTGATTTCTTAACTGGATACATAAGTCCTCCCAATTGTCTTCACTATTGAGTGTCAAGTAGCTAATAATATTTGAAGATGTACTCCAATCATTTTTCAACATGTGTCTTTATGATGTTTGCTCTTTGATCCTCACCAAACCACATACCAATCAAATCTAGAGGTCTGATTAAGAAAACAAGCCACTTAAGACCCATCTACCTTATATCAAATTCATCATAGAAGTTGTGATTAGAAGCATGTTTAAAGAACTAAGCAGGCAGAAAACCAAGTTATTCCTAGGCCCGTTCAACTTGTGGTGTCAGCCAAATTCGGTTATGTTTCTATATTTTATTATGCAATAATAAAACTAATTTCATGAGAATAGAGTGTGGAATCCACAAACACTAGATGCATGTGAGATGCTTATGCCCCCCTAATATAAATGACTTGACTTTAAATTGCTTCATTTATCATGTGTAAACAAAACACAAAACTTGTATAAATCTTGCAAATGTGGTTTCCATGACATTGTTTTAATGGTTTCATGGCATCCATCGAGAAAAAACCATGTTCAATAAGCTTTAATCTATGAAACAATGAATCTTGCACCAATGTAGTAGGAGTATATGAAGCTTGGTAGGTTGCGTTGTTCACACTAAAATTTCATGTGTATATAGCGAATTTGCCCAAAACCAAGCACTGAGTACTTAGGGCCACTTCACACACAAGACAGAGAGCCCGTGACCATTGCATTTCAAGCACTCTCATTGGTATAAAAGGCGGAGCCGATCCAAGTTTGCTTCCCACTACGCTTGAGGGACCAATGGAGTATGTGAATGCAAGATTGGTGTAAAGTCTACATGGATTCCTACATGGCATCAATTGGATCATGTTTCATGGTCACTTGGACTATTTTCAAAAACTACCTCTTGGAGGTAGGCCTAACACAAAACCGGGAGACCACGGCACTCCGAATGCTCACAGCCGTTGCTTCATTCTATTTTATCATGTGTGAGGACCTGCATGAATAGAAATTCATTGAAATAGCATTTGGTTGAGGGCCTGGTCACATATGACTTCACACTACACCTGAGGGTCCATGACCACACTACATGATTTTGGAGGTGTGTTGGGACGGCCTTTGGACACTTTCTTTTGGGCTCTCACAATTTTATGGTCACGGCTCTTGGCTCGTGTGTGAAGTGGCCCTTACACGAGTTTATCGAACATCAGAAAGTCAAGATGTTTAACACTCTAGTACCTCATTATTTTTGGACACACACAATAAATGGATTTGCTTTTTCTAAAACATCAATAAAGGAAGGCTACAAAGTATGGATACCAAGTTTGACTATCCAAATATAGTAAGTGTATCTAATAGCTGGTCAAGAACATCGGTGCCTGTGAACGCCTCCAAAGTCGAAACTCTTCATGTTGACTTAAATTGCTTGCAAAGCGACCATATTGTGGTTGGAAGGTTGTTTTTGTTATCTTCATAAAAACACATCCAACCCACTGTCATTTGGAATATGTTGGGCAAGTGGCAAACATGGAAACTCACCTTTAGCACACCAATGAGTACCAACATCCTCTAGAATGACAATCTGAACAAACATGAAACATAACTTTACTACGCAAATAGACGATTAGTCTCTTTCCAAAGAAAGAGGCTGCAATTAACAACCTACTAATTATGGGATTAAAGGAGCATTGTGCTAGCCCAACACCTAGTCCCATGCAACACAACAAAGGAGTTGAGTAATGTAACGAACCTTCTTAAACACAAGTAGCGTTTTCTTGTTTTTTGTTGTGTGTGTGTGTGTGTGTGTGTGTGTGTGTGTTTCTTTTCAGTTTAACCTACCTAATCCATCAGAACTTCCCGTATAACAAGGCGAAGCATCTAAATGGGTCATCCCAATGTACTGAAGAAAACAACAGTCATTAACCATGTTCTGCAACTTTCTAAATGATAGAAAATAAATGCTTCAGTCGTGAAGTATCCTCAATTGTGTAGTCTCGATATTCTCAAATTATACAATGTTTAATTACATCCATGTGTTACATGCTTCCCAAATGGACACAAGGGTGACTAGGAAATCTTGATGTCTATGTAAACTCGTTCATTGGGAAGGTAGAAACATAGCGAATCGATTTATAGGATGGATAGACCTTGCTTTAGATTATTCGACTCTAAAAATAGTCCATATATATTAAATTAGGTTAATGCAATTCAATTGAAATGAATTTGTCCTCAACATGTAGAGGGGTTGTTTTTCAATGGATCCCTTTCATCCATGATGGATGAGTTTACATAGATGTCACAACCTCAACCTAAAGTAGTTATGTAATACAAATGTTGCCATCACCATGGGCCAAGTGGCATGGTTGACGTAAACCATGTTCCCTCTTAAACCACACACTAGCTTATCATAGGCTTCGTGGGATAGGCCATGCAGAGTTGTCACAAAGGTAGAACAAGTTCATTGTGAAGAAATATTGTTATGGATGATTGAAATTTGGATGAAAAAACCACTTGGTAACTGACAATAATTACAACACTGTAAATCTGTAATCCCCCCAAAAAATTACAAGGAATGACAAATAATGTTGGGTTAACATTTAGTGTTGGTGACACTACACCGCGGTTTACAATTAGTATTGAGCAACACAATTAGAATTGGTGACACTAAATATCATAGTTAGTGTATTTCTCTATATTTAGAGCCAACTAAGATAGCAACACCTTGAACCAAGAAGATAAGGTATTTGCAATACATGCGGTAGGCGTATGAATTGAAAAAGAATCCCAAGTAGAAAATATAAGATAAGGTGTACTGCAAGTTCTTTCCCCCAATGTTGAAGTGATTATAATTTTTTGAAGTGAACATTTGTGTCATGGTCCAAATCGTTGGGGTGGGGGGGGGGGGTGTGTGTTCACATGGTGAACATTCTTATATTCAAAATGTACTTAGTATGCAATATTTTAGGGTGTTGCTGTTGGGTAGGGTGTTGATTTTAGCACCCTCTACCTCAGTGCAAGCTGGCTCCTTCATAATTATGATTTATTGCAAAAATTCAAGAAGGAGAACAATTTTTTTGGTTTAAGGTCAATGCATCCATAGTCAACAAGGTCCATTTAACCGCTCACTAGGGTCATGCAATGCCAACATGGATGAGATCTATATTTTTAGGCCTAAAAAATATAGGGTTTAGGGTTTAGGGTTTAGAGTTCATGTGGCGGCGGCTTGTGATTTATTACTCTCATAAGAGTACCGACAACTGTCGTAGCCAAGAATTAGCATGTAGGCAAGCGGTATGGGCTAATCTATATTTGATTGTGTGTTCCCTAAACTTGATTGCTTCAAATTTTGTAACAAATTCCAAATTCATTGCATTTTTGCATAGCACTACTCAGTTCACGAGATGTGTTGAGTTGCCCTGCGTTTAGTTTGAAGGCAAGGGCATTGGGATTCCAATATCCCGAGGCTTTAATTCTCGAATTTGTTGCGGGACCCATGAACCCATCTCACCAACTGAGTAATGTTTATGCCTTAGAATATGTTCCTCTTTGCAAGAAAAAGAATTTCCCGCTATTACTCCTCCTAAACAAATGCAAACTCTTATTTTTATCAATTGTCGATGCCTCAATTTTATCATTGCATCAAGTGTAGCGGCTTGAATTCCACCATTGCGGCTGCGTTGTGTAAATAAATATAGATAAATAGACGCGTTGACTCGTAAGGAAGCAACCTTTATCTGACTCATGTTCTGATGGGCCTGCAAGGCGGCCACACAAATAACTTAGATAAATAAATAAATAACTAAGAATGCCATGCACCATCATTTTATATCCGTGGACCTAGTTTTGTTCATTAAAGGCCACTTCACATGCAAGCCAAGAGCCGTGACCATGAAATTGTGAGAGCCCAAAAGAAAGTGTCCAAAGGCCGTCCCAACACACCTCCACAATCATGCAGTGTGGTCACGGACCCTCAAGTGCAATGTGAAGTCATATGTGACTGGACCCTCAACTAAATGCTATTTCAATGAATTTCTATTCATGCGGGTCTTCACACATGTTAAAATAGAATAAAGAAACGGTTGTGAACGCTTGGAGTGCCATGGTCTCCCGGTTTTGTGTTAGGCCTACCTCCGAGTTGGTCCCTCAAGCGTACTGTGAAGTGAACTTGGACCGGCTCCGCCTTTTCCACGAATGAGAGTGCTTGAAGTGCAATGGTCACGGGCACTCAGTCTCGTGTGTAAAGTGGCCCTAAGAACCAATGAGTACAAGTCAATACTACCTTCGTTATTATCATTTATTGCAACAATTCAACATGGACTCGTGCACCAACAGCAGTGGCTCCAATGAACGGGGAGAACCTACTGCCACACTAATTATGATATTTAGTGTCACTTACTGTTTGGAGTTACACAATGCTATATATTTCTAGTATTGATGTAATATTCTACCAATTATAGTCGTTATTGATCTATAATGTCCAAACCACCAATTTGACATTTGTTGGCAAAGATGAGATATACAATAAGTAGATATAACGTTGCATAATTATAAATAGTAGGTGACACTAAATATCATATTTAGTGTAGTTACACATGAACCGGTGGAGTGTAGAAAATAACCAATTGAAGCTCAAGACTTCAGGAAAACTACCCATCATTTTAGAATAATATATGGAATATACCTCGAGTTCATAAAGATAAAGTGAAAGATCACAACATGTTAATATCCGGTTGGACTTGGAAACACGATTTGGGCGAACCAACCCATACACTCGTTCCTTGTTGGATGCCTAAAACCTTGCCTCCAAGGAACCAATGTATGGGTTGTTTCGCCCCAGCATGGAAACACTAGGATTTTGACTAATTATGCTGAAAAATCTACCCGAACACTGAGTGGCTTGAAATTTGTCATCAAGGTTGCATTGTGTAAATTGATAGATAGATAGATAAATACACGACTTCATGTGGAAACAACCCTAAATGTATCTTATGTTCTAATAGGCCTTGCACGGAGGTCACAAAAGTACAAGAAGGATGGCCATGCAACATAACTATAACTATATGTGTATGGGTGCAAGCATGGTAAAGTGGACAACTCCTATCCTTGCCTAGTGTTAAGTGAAAGTGATTCAAAACAATACATTAAGTTTGAATCTTATGAGAAAAAAATCATTGACATTTAACAAAACATATCATTCTACAAAGTCAAGCAATTTATGATGACAAAAACAATTCCAAGAAAAGTCTACATATTTTAGAAGACAGTGCAAGTGGTGTGCAAGTGGGTGATATTGACCAAGCAAATGTCTTAAACTTGTTGAAAATATGATAAAACTACATTAAATTAATGATTTTCTATAAATTTATGTGATGATACAGTCAAGTGGATAATGAATTCAAGAAACACGAAAAATTCCAACTTTAAAATATTTAAGGCCATGAAATCTACATCCAAAACCAAATTCAACCATTTGCTTCTGAGCATCACTTTTAATGATAGGTTTTGAAGATCTCAACTTAATATTTTGTATTTGAGAATTAAACACAATAATAGAGTCATCATGAAAACAAGTAAAAGTGAAACAACACTTTGCTACTACTTTTAGGCCTTTGACCATAAAAATGATGGTTTTAGCATACCACTATGCTATTCTGGTCCACTTTACCATGCTTGCACCCATATCTATCTATCTATCTATCTATCTATCTTTATGTATACATGCTCATTTACTGTTTATTTCAAGAAAATTAGGGCTCTCTCTCTCTTTCTCTCAGCCAAATAAGATAGGAGTGTGGAGTGACATGTTGTTGTTGTTTGGCATCAAACACACAAATGTGTCGGAGATATAACAGGCTGGCACATGGGATGTGGAAGTTGAAGTTCTTGAGGGCGGAGAAAAAATGGACTCATACGTTATGGCATAACTTATGTTAAGCCATGGGAGTCATTTGCTAACGTCACACACACTTACCAGTATGTGTGGGCATGACATTACCTACTATTCCGATTGCATTTTTTAAAGGGAGGATAAAAATAAAATGCTAAAGGTGTAATACTAGGATGTTATGACTCGATGATCTGGTGAAGAAGTCAATTGGGTGAATATTCTATTTGTCAAATTGGAATCTTCATATTTTGAATTACATTACAAACTTCCAATTGTGTAATTATCACATTAAAACAAGAATACACTAAATAGTCCTATTAGTGTAGGTGGGGAAATGGTGTGGCAATGATTAGTGTGGGCCATAATAATGTTCTCATCAAAGTGGAATTAACGTGGGTCCAAGATCCTGGGTCTTCCCCTAAGTGTTCATGAAGACTTCTGACTAACACATTGAATATTTGTTATAGGACAAAAGTAGTATAAATTTGAATAATCATTTACATTGATTTTCTAGAAATAACAATTAATATGGTCCACGATGGTTTTCTACTAGAATTTAGTGTGGTTGAAAACTTATGTGGCCCACTTTAATTCTCATTATGCAAAGTAGCATGGGCTCTAGAGAATTATTGTGGCCCACAATAATAGGACTTTTCAGTGTAGTGGCCTAGTATAAAAGATTGTGTTATTTCATGTGATAATATCTCTAAAAATAAAACTATACGAACCCCCCTTTACAACTAGACAAGTTCAAACTGTAACTTAGATTGAAAGCTTGAAGAAAGTAGGCTTCTCGTTGGGCATAGAACCTCTTATGCATGCTTGCTCATTGAATCCAATTTACCCTTGAGCTTTCCACTTCTATCACAACAATACTCATAGAGGTTATTTTGTTCTCTTTCCAATTTGGGAGTAACATATGGTTTGTTTGGTCTCAGAGGCTGAATTTGATAAGCAACTCAACCGATGTCCAACCATGCGCCTAACCGGTGATTCTAGTTTCAAAGAGTATAAGAAAACTTGATTGGAGGAAAGGGCAATTAACTATTATGTTTATAAAATGAGTAGGTTACCATGAAACATTGTTAGGTGTGTGGTTGGCACATAGCCAAAGAGTTGTTTGCCACAACATGGGAATGGAGCCCTAGATTCAAACTAACATGGGTGGACTATCCGCACTCAAACACATTATTTGAGAATAATTGAGGGGATTAGTTGGGCCTGCATAACAACATACATTGTTTGTGTAATGTTATGAAGCTTGGACTTCTACTAAGCTAGATGATGCCTTCATGGATCTCATATGGAACATCTATGTCAAGCTCTCCCTTAAAATTATCACTATATTCGTTAATTTGAGATTTTCTCTTGTCTCAAATTAATATATGGACCACAACAACATGGTCTAATGTTTGGGTCGTCCTACCCAAACCATCTTGATATGAGTTCTTAATTGGGTTCTTGATATGAACACCCACTTCAAAGTATTTGCATCTTACAACATTCTCCAATATCTGTGTGATTTTATCCATGTTCTTATATTTGTAACTGTCTCAAAATGCTGAAAAAGTCCCAAATTAACGAATATAGTGATAATTGTAAGATACTTTATGAAATCGCTTAAGAATGTCAAGAGTTTGAGCTCTCATTTTGTGCTCCCCAAACCCATAGGTTCTCAAGCAATTTTTATGGCCTTTGTTTTCTTTCACCCCCCCAACACGCACACAATATCAAGCATCTAAGCTTGCCAAATCTAAGTATCGAACTCTCAAAAGCTTTGCAAGTTGCGAGTTCGAAAATTTTGGTAGATTATTGATGGGACTAGATGGGACGCAAGCCTCCAACATGTACATGCACTTAGGGCCACTTCACACACGAGCCAAGAGCCGTGACCATAAAATTGTGAGAGCCCAAAAGAAAGTGTCCAAAGGCCGTCCCAACACACCTCCAAAATCATGCAGTGTGGTCACGGACCCTCAAGTGTAGTGTGAAGTCATATGTCACCGAACCCTCAACCAAATGCTATTTCAATGAATTTATATTCATGCGGGTCCTCACACATGATCAAATAGAATAACTCAACGGTTGTGAACGTTCGGAGTGCCATGGTCTTCCGGTTCTGTGTTAGGCCTACTTCCATGAGGTGGTTTTTGAAGATAGTCCAAGTGACCATGAAACATGATCCATTCAATAGAGTTATCCTTTAACTCAACCGGAGTTTTAGTAGGGAGTTGGTTGTTTCGCATGCAAAACTTTCCATGTTCGGTAAGTTTAGGGTGCATGGCCACCAAAACGAGTTTGGTACCCAAAGGACCAATGTGGAATGTCCCTCTTTCAAGCCTCCGCATTGATTCCAAGCATGCACCCTAAACTTACCGAACATGGAAAGTTTTGCATGCGAAACAACCAACTCCCTACTAAAACTCCGGTTGAGTTAAAGGATAACTCTAATGCCATGTAGGAATCCATGTAGACTTTACATCCATCTTGCATTCACATGCTCCCTTGGTCCCTCAAGCATAGTGTGAAGCGAACTTGGACCGGCTCCGGCTTTTCCACCAATGAGAGTGCTTGAAGTGTAATTGTCATGGGCTCTCTGTCTCGTGTGTGAAGTGGCCCTAAAATTGGACAAACAAGCAAAAGCCAGTGGCCCCACATGATGACACTTGCCTCCTCATCCACACGAGGCCACCTTCTTTTCTTTTTTTGAGACAGAAGGCCAACATGCCAACGCCAAAGCACAAGAGGTAGTTGACCACCTGGCAAGTTTTCCGTCAAGTAGAGAGGAGATTTCAGAGCCGGGAATCGAACCGCCAACCTCTTCCTTGAGATTTGGGTATCTCTCCACCATCATCCAATAGTTTAGGGTCATCTTGGACCATACACAAGGCCACCTTCACGTCAGCAAAAATGCCAAAGATTGTTTTCCCCCAATCTTTTGCCTCCCTGCCTGCAGTCGAGAATTGCGGATGAACACACATGTCGCCAACTAATTACTTACAACCACACACTCATATGACCACAAAGCATGTGACCCGCGTCACCGAGGACTTGTCCTACACCGTTGGGAAATCTGCAAATCTACCATGGTCATAGATTTATGTTATTTTTTTAAATCATCGACAGAGGACGATTTCCTAGGACTTTGTATGCTAAGTTAGTAGATCCAGCCTTTCATATCAAGGACGCAGCAGCAGCAGCAGCTGCCGCCCCCTTCTGTAACTTAGGGCGGTGGAACTTAACCCTAATAAGTCAGCTTGAATCAAATCCCAAGGTCCCGGAGTCAGTGGCCGCAAGTGGTGTGGAAGGACATGCTCGCCAATTGTTGTTGGATCCAAAATGGTTTGGTGGTTACGAATTCAACTGGGTTCATTGACAACCTCAACCCTTGCAGATCCAAACTCATGCTTGGTTAGGCTACTGAGCCTTGGATTAACCTATTAGTGCTCCCGTTTCGTAAAAACAACATGTGAGATTCGACGAAGAGCCTGGATTTTTGGGTTGTCCTTGCCGCTATGAAATTGGAAATTAACAAGAATCTGGAGCTTGTAGGAAGATTTGTTGTTGTTGTTTTTTTTTCTTCTTTTTTTGAGACAGAAGGCCGACAGGCCAACGCCAATGCACGGGAGGCAGTTAACCACCTGGCAAGTTTCTGTCAAGTAGAGAGGAGATTTCACAGCCGGGAATCGAACCGCCAACCTCTTTCTTAAGATTTGGGTATCTCTCCACCATCATCCAATAGTTAAGGGTCGTCTCGGACATGTAGGAAGAGTTGTGGGTGGCTCAGTTTCCCGAAAATTCACGGGCCCACTATACTCACTACTATGCTGATGAACCCATTCAGGGAGGGTGGGTTAATAGTGTGCGTGGGAAGTTAGTGAAGGTGACGCTAAATTTTTGCACGCCCTAAAATTAGTGTTACCAGGAGATCTAGGGTTTTTGGGAGTCCACAGTGATAAGTGTTAGAAATTTTTCATGCAAGCTCTTTTCGTTTTTTAGTGTTAGGAGTTGCTTCATGAGTAGTGGTGCCGATTGGAAAGAAGAAGAAGCAGTCTCTTTGACCTCACCAAAACAAATTATGCAATCTACAAATATCTTAGATCACACACTAATTTTCTTGAAATGTATCGTACATGAACATGTATCCATGAATTTAGTATCACTTAGTAAAAAATTCAGCCTTCACTAATTTTGAAATTTGGCAAAATAGTGCATGATTTGGGAATTAGTACCACATGCACTAAATGGGATTATCAGTGTAGCGAGGGTTGAACAATATTATGTATCATACACAATTTTTTTTGAAGTGAAATGCAAATATAAATTGTGATGAAACTTTTGGGTATATAATGATAGTCCGTTGGAGATATATATTGTGTTGCGATGCGTTCCTTGACACCCACATAAAATAACTTGGTAATCGTGTGGTGAGCACGAGCATAACATTCTTTAGCTAGGGGGTTGGGGTTGGTAGGGGCGGCACCTTAATCCCAAAAATTCTAACATCTCCCAAGTGAAATGCAAATAAGTCTCTAGTCTCATAATAAACACGAGACGGAGTTCCAAGATAATGGCCGGTAGGGATAAGTGACCGTGCTCTATTCATGAAGTAGGTGGTGCTAAAGTATATTGGTGATCGTTGATTTACCGGACCCAAATTCTACTCCATGTTACCAATGAGTGCCATGTGTTCGAGATGAGGAGAAGGACTTATCACATATACAAGCGTACCATCAACCACCCAACATAAAATACCAACCCCTACGTGTTTGTGACCGAACCATCTCAAATGACTTGGATTAAACTAATTTGGGGTCTTTTTAAGCTAATTGTGGTGTCCAATCGACTAGAAATAATAACCTTCAGGTTGTGTTTAAGGGCTTATGCATCGGATGAATGAGAGGTATGCTCATATATCAGAATTTCTTCTCTTGATCAAATACTAGCTAGGAATAGCAATAGAACAAGAACATAACACTCTTGAGCCTACTCCCCTCTACACCCTTTCAAATGGGGGGAGGGTATGTAGTAGGCTTGCATCGTTGCCATGATTTGTTCGTTTATGCTCACTGAGATTCTAGTCACTTGCTCACCATGCCAACAACCCACATGGGGTCCCAACATGCATGTAGGTGATTGCCAAGGCTGGGCGAACCAACCCGTATATTGGTACCTTACCGGGGAGGGCGAACGGCTGGGGATTCGTGGCACTCACTTAAAATCAACCATCCTAGATATCGTGGATGAAGTGGCTCCAATACAAAAAGACCCCCTATGGGGTTGAGGCCCGATTCATTCGAATGTGACATCACTAGACATCCGGTAAGGTACCAATGTACGGGTCGGTTCGCCCTGGCCGTGATTGCCATGCATTGTTGGGTAAATATTTATTAACTTATCCTACTCAAGATAGGTAAACCAAGTCAGTGGCCACCCTATTGCCGGTGCACCTATGCAAAGTGAACAATACTCTTGGTGAGTAATGTTCACCGTGTAAGAGTGGTCCAACATAAAACATGTATTATACTCTCAAACTCCTTGACCCTAGGGTGTAGCACCGTAGTGATGAGTAATGATAGTGAGTGTGTCCGTTGACGAGGTTGTGAAATTTTCCCACAACATTAGTCAATTGTGAGAGCATATACCATGGGCGCGAGTTTCCAATTGAAATAATGCCTATGGGGAGCCTCAGATGAGCCCTCTAGAATTTAAGTTTTAAGATTTCAATATCCATTCACTAGGTAGGTCTGAGATGACCCTAAACTACCGGGTGATAGTGGAGAGTAAACCAAACGGAGTGGTTGGCGGTTCGATTATTGGCTGTGAAATTGTCTCTCTACTTGACGGAAAAACTAGCCAGGCGGTCAAGCGCCTCTTGTTTTCCAAAATAAAATATAAAATATATCCATTCACCACGACACAGTTCTACCTACCTCCTTGCAAGTGATTTGGGCAAACCAACCCATACACTCGTTCCTTGTTGGATGCCTAAACCTTGCCTCCAAGGAACCAGTGTACGGGTTGTTTTGCCCCAGCCCTTGCAAGCTAGGACATGCCAACCTAAGGTTATTACTCTACTCCAATTCTAATAGTGGCCTAACCCGGATTGGTTAAATGTTGTCTCCAAGTTTGTTTGTTTTATTTTTGAGACAGAAGGCCGACATGCCAGTGCCAAAGCACAGGAAGCAATTGGCCACCTGACAAGTTTATGTCAAGTAGAGAGGAGATTTCACAGCCGGGAATCGAACCGCCAACCTCTTCCTTGAGATTTGGGTATATCTCCACTATCATCCAAGCTTCAAGGTTCAACAAAACTCTGCAAATTTGTTGGCCAAGCTTGCGTCATGGGGTCGTAGACTATTTGCTCGACATGCAGTGTCGTTGGTTGCCCTAAGCCTCCCTCAGGCATGAACATCGGGCCACCTAGAAACTATTGGAAGTTGGCTCCATTTTCTAATTCCGATGCCGGAAAAGGAAATCCGGGGTGTGATGGTAGGCATTTAAATTAATGTTAAGGAAGAGCGAACACATACTTAGTAGCTTTTTTTTTCCTTCCCCCTGATAAGATTGTAGCAGGGGTTTTTTTTTTTTTTTTTTTTTTGGAGACAGAAGGCCGACAGGCCAACACCAAAGCACAAGAGGCAGTTGACCACCTAGCAAGTTTTCCGTCAGGTAGAGAGGAGATTTCACAGCCGGGATTCGAACCGCCAACCTCTTCCTTGAGATTTGGGTATCCCTCCACCATCATCCGGTAGTTTAGGGTCGTCTCGGACCATAAGATTGTAGCAGTGCCTGGGAAGTTTTTGGGCATATATGGTCGGTCAAGATCCTAGTGATTCTAAATCCAGCAGGCTACATGTTGACATCTTCCAGTTTTGCTTTATTAACATGAGGTATATTCTATAGATTCCTCTAAAATGATCAGTCATTCTCCTGAAGTCTCCAACTTCAACCAGTTATTTCTCAAACTCAACCAGTTCTTCCTGGACATAGGATTGTCGTGCACGTGTCAACATACATGGAGATAGGCTGACGAGGTAAGGGATGAACATGGATAATTGGCTACTGCAATGATTCTCCTATTTAGTGCTTGTGGTGCTACACCGTTTAGGGATTTAGGGCCCTAACATTACCAAGCCCAATGATATTTATTGAGTTCCGGAAATCGAGGCCTTGCAGTCGGACGTCAGAAGTGACCATAGTACTAGCGAACACTGCTGAACAGGGCCTCCAAATATGGGAAGTCGGTCCCATCCCCTCCCGGGCTGCAGTGCCAGCCTGTACTCGTCTCTGCCACGCTAGCAGCCACATAGGCCACCCGTCCGACTGGACAGCTGCATCCCACCTCCTGAGGTAACAATCAACCTCCCATCATGAGCCCATGCTTTGCATCATGCCATCGTACTAGATGGAGTATCATGTGGACCATGACCCACATCCATCGATGGGTGGTAACCTAATCACCCTCGGGGATTGTGCTCTTCATACTTTTAAAAAACCTCCCTTCAGCCACCCTGCATGATTCTTTGTAACCTGCTCCTTCAATAGACACTCCGGATTTCTGCCGCAATGGAGTGTGATGCGATTGCAGCAATGATGGAGTGAAGGGTCTAGGGAGATCGCACTATGGAGCGTTTGCTTTCGAACACAGTGGTTATAGCGAAAGTGAGTGACATCACTTCACATTTTTTTTCAAACCTCCAATCAACCATCGTTTGTGACGCATGAAGTGATGCGATTGCAGAATGATGTGGAGAAGCTTTGTGGGTAAGATTACCTCACCAACACTTCTTTTTAGAGCTCCATTGTTGCTATACTTGTGATTGATCGTAACCTAGACACTTACCAAAGAGTCCAGAAGTTTGCCGCAATGGAGTGTGTTGCATGCAGTGATGCGAAGGCAACAATGATGTAGTGAAGCTATACGGACAAAATGACCTTGGCGAGTGCTCAACCCACACAGGGTCGTTACAATCACCCTTCCTGACTGCGTTTTCCTAATATCTTTTAAGATCTACATTCAACCATGTTTCATGATTGATTGAGACCTGCTTTTACTATGCAGTCCACATTTAGGTTGTAATCGATTGTCTTGCATGAAGTGATGCGACTACAACAATGATGTTGTGATGCTATACATGCAAGATCTTCTCATAATGATTGCCGTGCTATGAATGTATTTCCTTCCTCATTCTTCCAGTCATTCTAGTCATGTTATACATCACATAATTGCAATCCCTAACTTTCAATACCACATTAGGTTGATTGAACTCCTGACTACGACTACAACGGTGCGGAGGTCCTTGTAGTATCCTAGGATTTGTGCACGGTACTTTTGGCGCAACATGACTGACGAAGTAAAAATTTGAACATATAGAGCATGATCTGGCAGATCTGTGACCATAGTGCCGGAAACGGGTTTGTGGAGCATTTCCACCTGATATGTGGATATTGTCATTGGAGGTATAGGGCCTAAATGGGATCCTTTGTAACTGATGTCGTTGTTCTATCCCCTATTGAATTGTATAGCGAAGTCCATGTTCTCGTACATGAGAGCATGGCACGGAACCAACACTTTGCCCGCTGCAAGATATGGAGCCCTCGTACGAGTCTACATACCAGGAGGTACACAAGGCGGAGTTTCACCGGATCCGCAGTTTAGTTCAAACTCCAAACATAGGCATTTTTATGCACACTGATCTTACGTGGGCAAGCCACGTGCGGGTGAAAGGGAGGAGGACCGATCCCAAGACTCTTGCTCCAGTGTCGGTTGCGTACATACCTTGGGCAAGAGTCGAGGATTTTGTCAAAGGTGAGGAGGCGCACAGTGAGGCTCCCTGCAAATTTGTTTGCCAGGGTACTCCATCAAACGAAAAGGGGAAACTGACGTTCCCTCGGTGAAACAACTACTTTGCCGTCATCATGTGTGTTTGAAACATGTAATTTGAATTTCATTGTGCGTGTTCCAATGTTACAATATCATGCTATATTCCTCCCCTGTTATATATGATTTTCACGTCCACCATCTGTTGTTCTCCCCATCCCTGAGTGACATGTATCACTGTCAATATGGACCAAATGACAATGCCTCACACATACTAGTGTTTACAAATGACATGTACCAGAAGAAACGAAAACTCGACGTGAAGGGCAAATACATTCCAAATGAAAAGGGGCACACAGATCCACGCACATCCACGATGATGTGAGGATTGGGGCAATGAAGGGGATGTCAGTGTGGATTTGTTGTCAAGCGATTGTACCTAGAGCCTACAGTGGCAGAAATAACATACAATTAGATGAAGCATGTCAACCTCAAAGGGTTCTTCTGCCATGGTGCTACAAAAACTGGGCATAAGAGCAGATTCTCAAGCCATCTGTCGCCACATGTTCTGGAATTCATCATGAGACATTTGCGATTGGATTTGTCTATCCCACAGATAATGGGCAAACATAGGAAACGCTTCATGGAAGTGTGCGAGAGAGGCGAGGAGCTGACCCGGGACCTCTTCATTTCTGAGCAAGACATTCGTAATGTCATTGGCTGCCTTGCAATAGAGACCTACAAACGCGACAACAATGACGCAAAATTTGTGCGCATGTGGGTGCAAGAACATCCTTTTCTTGTATTCTACTACAAAGAATCAGGTGTACACATTCGCGGAGCTATCACATGGGACAATATTCCGTTCACAATAGGCATCCAGACATCTTGGCAACAAGATATGATGCTCAAGCATGGGCACAATAAAGCCGTCTCCATCGATGCCACGTTTGCAACTAATGAGAACAAGGTTTGTGCCTATAAATGTTCCTACACCAACATGTTACAAACCAACTATGTTAAGTACTTTACCGCAAACATAACGTTTTGTTCTCTTTGTTGTTGCAGTTTCCACTGTACACCTTGATGGTCTTTGATGACTGGCTGAATGGAGTACATGTGGCGTACATTGTCACTTCTAGTCCCAAGCAACCCGATCTTGATCCCTGGATGAAGGCGCTTGCAAAAAAATTGCTGTTGGTACAAAAAATTGGATGTCGAATGCATTCATTACAGATTGTGCACAGGCTTAAATTTGAGGCTTGTAATGTGTATGGTCTGGAGTGAAAGTATTCATGTGCCTCTAGCATGTTCGTCGCGCATGGCTGACACAAGCGGTAGCAAAAATAAAAGATCATGCCATTTGGGCTGCTGTGCTAAAGGGGCTGGTCCATATTATGTACAACATAAAGTGTTCTCATAGATAAAATGGGGCCTTGGGCTATTCGGCAATTGAATGTTCTTATGGATAGCTTCCATGTTGTGCGCAAATTTTGGGTTTATTTCAACAAACAATGGGCAGACAAGAGCCATATGTGAGTTGTGGGGCATCGTAACCTGTCATATGTGGGCCACGATATAAATGCAACAATTGAAAGGTATCACTCTAACCTTAAAGCCATCTTGCGTGCATCAAAAGGTAGAGCGCATGGACGTCGCTTAAACTAGGTCATATACGAGTTCACAGGGGAAATTCTCTTCCACTACTGGTACCAAATAATAAGGAAACAACACGGGTTTGTCTCCAACTTGAAACAAGAGCAATTTGTTATAAATGTAATGTTGAAAACGAGAGAAATTTCTGACAGTTGTATCACTCTCCCTATTGCAAATGATGGTCCAGCATTGGTAACGTCGAAGACCAACCCAACTAAATTGTACTCTGTGTACATCCCAGACTGTGAGTGGAATTGTTGTCACGGACGTACTTGGGCAAAACTTCCAGTACTTCAGAAAGAACTTAATACGAATAACTGAAAAGAGTGAAGATGAGGGTTTGGCACAAGCATACTAGAAATATTTTGGAATGTATTAAAAAGAGTCCAGGATACAAGAACTGAGAGAGTCACGACGAAGACCTACGAGCTAGGCGGCTAGAATGAGTTGTCGAGACTGAAAAACTCTTCATTCTCGACTCCTATATATACTGGAGGTCCCTGACCAACTTGGAAGTTTCCTAAGAACCTTCTAACAACTAGGAAGCTGCTTGAGGACCTTCCTCAAGCTTCGAAATTACTTGAAAAACTTCCAGCAACTAAGAAGTTGCTTAAGCTCTTTCCATGAGCTTCTAGAAGATTCCACTAGTTTCTAGATATTTTCCTAAGTTTTTAAAACCTTCCAACTTAGACTTGCTCTAATTATGTCCGTGACAATTGTTGTGATTGCGTGTGGCACTAAAGAGGAACATATGTAAACATCAGATTGAAGTCCTTATGATACTCCATCCTAACCTTGTAGAATGAACAATTACACGTTGTTGTGGATTTCTTGCAAGCACATCTAAGGGGGTCGTGGTAACATATTCGATCCTGTTGTTCATTTTCAGAGGATTGTACTGATACCGGGGCACCGTGCCCTACCCATGCGCTATGACGTGCTAGTGGTAGTCAATGTCTCATACAATCTAGGGAAGACATGGAAAAATGGGCGTGAGGCCTTATAGACGAGTTTATGGACGCTACCACTGGCGATAGTTTTTTGTTGAAACACCTCATGACTGACTTGCTCGTCGTCCGAGGGAAACAACAAACATTGTTGGTTCAAATTAAACATGGATTGGTGGAGCCATCCCATACGGAAGTGCACTTCCGGCCCAATGAAGATGGGAGCAACGTGTCTCTCAAGCGTAGAAAAGACTTCCTGGAATGCCGTAAGTAGATAGGTTAAGTCCGTCAAACGTGATATAACGTGCACATGTTACATGGTCGTCCCCAAAATTGGAATAAAAACATGCTTTCGTTGACAAGAGCATGATTTTATTGTATCCCAACACCTACATTTGAGCACCCATGAGAGATGTTTGGTCTGCTTTCCGCTCACATGGGTGTATTCCCTATGTCCTTTATACCTATTCAACGCTGTCACTCAGAAGTTGGATTCATTCCCCGTATGCAACTGAGTGAACAAAATGCTGCCAATGTTATAGATGTTACACATTGTACACATGATCCTTGGGTGTAGATGGTATGGGAAGGGTTAGCTATTCACTATTACTAACCCTGGTTTTCTCTTGTATCCCCACCCTAACACTATTCATGAATAAGTCCACGGTGCCAACTATATATGTTTTGCGGTTGTAACATGACCCTAATTTGAAACGTTCGTGCTTGTGCCTAGAGGATCTGTATCTTGGACGGCTAGCTGTTGTGTGGCATATACGACGGCTTCCTGTGCAATTTGCAAAACCTCAACAAATGTGTTGACTTCCGTGACTTCAGGCGGCACGACAATTTGGGGTGTGCCCACAACATCAAGTTCTTCGCCCAAATTTCAAGCTGTAGCCAATGCAGGGGTGGGATTAGGAGACACCGAATCTTGCCAGTCAAAATCTAGTTGACTGGGCAAGTCTTGCAGAGTCCTTTCTTGGGTCATCGGTATGTGGAATGTCGGTCCGATTTGCATTTCTCCATTTGCAGAGGAGGAGTCCATTGTGCCATGTGTGGAATGTGGCAGGGGCTGCACATCCCCCAAGGCCTTTGCCTTGCCCAAATTGTCATCGCTTTCATGAAAGGCCTGTTGCACCTCGCCACGTTCATCAGGTTCATGCCCATTGTGTCATGGTGGATGGACTTCAGAGTGCTCGCAACGCTCTCGCACAATATTTTCTACAATATTTTGGAGCTCGTACATGTACTTGCTATGCTCCAGCGGGGGGACCATGACATCTGCCAAAGCATACATACATTGGTATAATTAATGTGAATACCTTAGGAAGGGATTTTTGAAGTAGAACATCATGTAACATATGGAATTGCCAAAAAATACTTGGGTTCGCAAAGACATATCCGATGTCCAGGTCCTCTCGATGCAGTAGCCAACGTTTGTAACATGTGAAGGGGGACGAAAAGGCAAGGGAATGATCACGAATCACCCAGGCATTGAGCCACGTTTGCCTGTCGTAAAAGGCCATGTCTTGGACTGCCTTGAATTACGCCACATGCGCAACTCTGCCCACCATTCAAGGGTGGCATTTATTAAATCCCTCGTAGCACCATCCACTCCTGCAACCCACTGCTCATGCGAATCCACTGGCTTGGCGCCTACAAACATGAGGAAACCTTCCTCTTTCAAGTAGGTGGTTGCCAGGTGCCCCGCACGCGAACCATCCCCATCGACTTTTTGTGCGAGCTTTGACCATTCCGTAACATTGGCAATAGTTGAGCCATTGGAAGGGTGTGATACCAGAAGGGGCAACAGGCTATGATATTTAAGGAAACAACGAAGAAGAAGGACTGACCAAGGCACACAATAAACCCTCTGAACATGGGATTGTAGCAAGAGCAGAGCATGCACATCCCAAGCTTCAACAACTGAGTGATACAAAGGGTATGGGGGTCTGAAGTTGACATAGAGAGGATTAGCTACAAACGAAGAATAGAGCGGGTGCCAACCCCAAGTGGCTTGCAGCAAGCATAGGTAATGCTCGTCATCCTACTCTTTCATTGCCCTGGCAATGGCCTCAGTGACCTTAGCCTGGCGGTCGTCATCCCATTGTTTTCGTTGTTTCATCACCTCTCGCATGACAAGAGTGTGTTCGACATACTTCAGAAGAGCACTGATTTCAGCAGCCATAGCGGCAACGTCATGGACCTTGCTGACAATGGCGACAACAGTTTGTGTGATTAGGGGTCCCACGTTTGGTCTGGCCTGCATCACCATCGGCCATCACATGTTTCAAAGACATTGTCTTCCATCATCCATGCCACAGAGATAAAACGTGCAGCAAAGAGGCTCGGCACGATGGCTACATGACACAATGACGACATTGCGGAATGTTACAAAAATAATCCTAGAATAACAAACATTGCAAAGAAAGCATGGGTGCAAGAGGAGAAGGCCCAGGTTGTACCTGATGAGAAGGAGAGTAAAATCTACCATAGGCTGCAAACAACTTGTCCATGAACGACGGGTCATTCTACCACTTCTCAACCTCCTCCTAGAATGCATGAAATTCACCGCACTCCAAATCAAATTTGAACAAACCACATGCCATCAAATGGAACAAACCTGGGGTTGTATTGGGGGCCTCATAACTGGTTTGGGAATGTCCATCTTCACGGGCGCATGCGCCACACTTACAGCTTTCACGTAGAAAGCTTGTCGATCCTTTCGGAGCCCCAAAGCCATATCATGTAAACTTGTCAAAGTCTGCATAGGAGAGACCGGGGTAACATGTGCCATAGGGGAAATAACCGGCGCATGTGAAGCTGGAGTAGGAGGAGGCAAAATGGCAACCCTCTCTGGGGAGGGGTTGCGGGATTAGATAGGTGTAACACGGATGGGGTGGAGAGGCGGTCCTCGGTGGACACCACTTGCACTCGCAGGACATGCGCTTCGTGGCAGGAAGCGCACTTGAAAGCCAAGTGTCATGATGTGAACCTCCAGAGTGGTCCACCACTCCGTGGGATCACTTTTAGTTAGAATTTTAGCATTAGAAGTTAGAATTAATAAAGAATTAGGGAAAAATTAATTCAATTAGCATTTTGGCCCAAAAAAGGAAGGTGAATTACCGAGGACCTCGGGCCTTCACCCGTGAAAGGGAAAAAATTTCATTTAGGTAGAGTTAGTCAAAATGGAAACTAACTATTGGTAAAAATTAGGTAAGTTAAGGAAAAATAGCTAACTAGGTAAGAGCCTAGTTAGCGGGGGAAAATTGTAACTAGTGAAAGCAATTAGCTAAAAAGATTAAATTAGTAGAGGCTAGATAAACAAGGGTTAGTTTATTAGTTAGTGTGAATCACGCAAGCCAAGTAGAGATGCTCGGCGTAAGAAGACAAATTAACATGAAGACTTTGAAGAAAAATAGCAAGGGGGCCACTTGCCCCTTTGTCAACTTGATGGCGAAAATTAAAACGAATTAGAAGGATTCCCGTTAAAGCCACCTCGGCGACGGGGTGACAACCTTGACCGAGAAAACCCCCGAGCCAAAATTTCGGGAGGGGTTCGAAGGATGGAACTGGTAGCGGAGGGGTCCAACCATTTTTTGAAAGAGTTTAAAAATCCCCTCCCCCAACTTGAAAACTCTCTCTTCTCTTCGACTAGTGGGCGAAGTCCTACCTCTAAGTAGTTAGAAAGAAACTCTCTCAATTTTTTAGAATTTGGGCGAAGCCCTACTTCAATGTAGTTAGAAAAAAAATTTCTCTTGTATGTTTCTAGTAGTAAGGTTTGAGAAAAAAACTCTTCCCTACCTTCTCTTAGCTAGATTGTGTGTTTTTGAACACACAAAAATTTCCTTCTTCCATAAGGTAGGTTAGAATGCAAATCAAATATGGAGGCAATGCAAACCTTAGCCGTTAATGGCCTGAATGCTTAGGTTCCTAGAAATCTAATAATGTGAATTAAATGAATTAATTATAATAAGGCTAAGATTGCAGTGCACTAAATTGAAGTTTAACCGCAATCAAGTTAGCTTCAAGGACGGAGACAAGATCAACGTCCGGAAGGTGGAACAATACGGGGAGGTGGCGGCTCGGCCGACATCAAGCCCAATCGAACGAGGAGCATTGAGGTAAGCCGCTAACCCTAGCTTTTCATTTAGGATTGGAGGGAGCGCGGCTAAGGTACGTATTTTTATACCTACTCACCTATCTCGTAAGGTCAAGTGGTTTGACCACTTGACCGCCAAAGGGGTATCCAAATCCATTGTTTTTGGGGCCCCTTGGTATGTTTATGATAGTAACTTTGATTATTAGAAAGTTTCGTATGTGGTGAAGTCGGATTAATCACCGACACGACCACTCTGAATGTTGTTGATGGAAATGTGGGGTTAATGGCCCATGAATCCATTATTATGTTGTTGGCCCCAAGGATTGAAGGTGATGGCTCCAACCCTTGAAGATTATGCAACATGTTGAACACATATGTTGTCTTATTCCCGAGTCCCATCAAGTTGAAATTTTATGGTCAAACCGTGTTAAATTAATTAATAACCAACAAAATCCGTACAACCTCCATGGGCGAAAACCAACCGGGAACTGAACTCGGAGGATTGATACTACCCTTCCGGTGGCAAAGATCGGAAGGTGCAAGTGTCAATCAACCTTCAAGAGACCCGCACAGGGCCTTGAAGGGTTCGAGTTAGGGTGTGCGTCAAACAAGTAAGTGATGATGTCATAATTTATGAACTTAGTAATATAGGCTCTGTTCAATCAACTAATAAACTAAGAATGAAGGTTGAGAGGGTGGAACTTAATTAAGGTCCCCCCGCTTAGAGAATTTAATTCATAAGAGGTAAAGAATTATGTGTGGCCCAAGGTAAGAGGTAAGGTTATTTCATTCATTAGAGTTAGATTGCCTTGACCCCAAGGCTGGTGCGTCTGCACTTAGACTATGATAGATTCGGCATTAGGTTAGGGAAAATTAATGTAGCTTAGATAATTATCTTAGGCATTTAAAATCTAGGCACAACCTACCAAAAGGACACGGCGTGATTATCAAATTCCTCCTCAAAACTAAACACTCGTAAAAGATCATAACATCCGGGTTTGGCTTAGGCACCTGCTAAGGCAGGCTACCCTCACCGAAGGGCTTGTGCGGTACTTTTAGGCTCCCTCGGAGGGGGGTGCCCAAAAACACCACACATGATGTGACACTAATGGCGAAGTTGTTGGTCTTTAGTGTAACATAGGATACACATCAAAATAGATTAAGTGGCATTAGTACACATGTGACACCAAAATACCATAAATGGTGTAGTTCCGGGAACTGACACTATTTAGCCAAATCTCAAAATTAATGAGGGTTGAAATTTTCACCGAGTGATATTGAATTCATCAATACGTATTCATTTACCATACATTTAAAAAAAATTAGTGTGTTGTCTAAGATGCTTTGAAGCTTGAGGTCGCAACTCTGATAATCATATTCGATGGTGTAGCAACAACTTCAGGTGTTGTAAAATGGTATGGTATCATTGTTACTCATCAAAATCAAGCAGAACAATGCCAAAAGCACTTTGAGCATGCTTTTGTGGCCCAAAACCCTAGATCTTATTGTGGCACTAATTTCATAGCACATAGAAATTTTAATACCATCTTTACTAATTTCCCACACTCACTATTAACCGGCCCTCACTGAATGGGATGGCCAATGTAGTTATAGATCGACCGGTTCGTTCTCCCAAAGTACGAGTTCAGAATCAAAACTCTGGGAAACGATCAGAACCATGTTTTGAGGAGAAAACGATTACTATTATAAGTTGAAGATGGAATAAGGGGAGCCGCCTTTCTAAGAACAAGCAGTTCATAATAAAGAGACAAGGATAGCGACCAAGTTCAGTTGGCTCACGATTCTCCATGTTCATAGGGAAGTATAATCGAATGAAGTAAATAGAGAACATGCAAGTGAGGTGGCAATCTGCCTATGTGGCAGTGAATGAGGGAGAGCACATGGGGTGGCCGCAAAAGATGGTGGGGGGGGGTTCTCCCCCTCATGTCACTGAGGTGTTGTGAACGCCTCCCTTGTGGTTGCGCGCTAGGAAGATCTCAGCCGTTGATTGCGATCTAAGATATCTAAAGGTTCCTATGTTGCCCCAGTTTGTGGCTTCTCTTCCCCTTGGTAGAGCTTGAAAAATTTCACGTTGGATGAAATCTCCACCTCCATCCACTTATGAATCTAGGATGAAAATTTTCAAACTCAATCTTTCATTAAGGACTCGTGAAAGAGATGGTGCCAGCGGGGGAAATCGAACTCCCACCTCTTCCTTCCTAAAGTTAGAGCCAAGGGAGTTCATCCGTTGAAATTTCATCTGTTGGAAGTTTTTTTACGGGCTGCCCGAGCAGTTTCGTAGACCGTAGGATGGGGCGCCGTGAATAGATGGCTTGGATGTGGTCTGCCCACGAAACCACACCCTCCATTCACAACGCCTCAGTGACATGGGGCTCCCCCAACCGCCTTAGGGTGAGTTTCCATGTGGGCCGCTCGCCCACTAGATTCTAGATAATAGTGGGTCGGAGGTGTTCACATGTAGTTAAGCACAACCCGCCAACCAACCACATTCTAGGGGTTCACTAGAATGTGGAGGGCCATGGATATGGGTCGTTAGATTTCTATGCGCCCACTAAAGAATCTTCTACCTACAAGTGTCTCAAGAGAACCAGTGTTAGTCTAGAACTCCATCCTTGATAACCGGGAGGAAGAGGCTAGTAGGTGGGCCAATATTTGAGAAGATGGGAGTAGCTAGTTGGCACATACGAACCCTACCCCACCAAATTCCCTCCACATTTGCATGGGTTTGCACTTATTCACACTAGAATATGGTGGGCAAGCAACCTACATGGAAACTCACCCTTACCCTTACACATCAACCATGCCCATGAAGTTGTCTCATGTCAAAGGGCATTTTCCCATCATCACACTTCCATGATCCGATTTCTAAAAGCCTTTAGGCTCCTAACTAGGTTTAAATCGAACGTGGACCATGAGAAGTGACCATGCACCAAAAAATGGATGTGTTTTTTTTAATATATGTCCACAAAGGGCAATTTTGGGAATTTTCTTCATATTTGACCTTCTGCCCTTCTTCTTCCCTTCTTTCCTCATAACTATGGAAACGTTTGGCACCCAAAAAATACTTCTAAAAATAAAACAACATTTGTCTGCCCTGGTCCATTGACATTTGCAATGAGAGAACCTCTTTTGCCTCTCTCATTGCAAAACTTGTTGGACCATGACAGTGGATAATGTAGCCATGAAAATAGGCCTTTTGGGGACCTCAAGTTCCATGGTCACTCTAAGTTTTTTTTCTTGATGTAAACCAAAGTGGTCCTGGGACGAGTTCAATGGCAAATGATACATTTTAGAGGAGCATGGGATGACTTCATGGTCCATGATGTAAATAACCCTTAAGTGCCAAGTCACTTGAGGTCAATTCATGAAATTTCAGCCGTTGAAAGCATGGAAGTTGGGATTATCACTTCACATGGGGTCCCGAGTTCTAAGTCCCAAGTATGACATGGATGCCTACATGACCACACTTTTTAGAGGCAAGACTTGGGACTTGTGGTGAGAGTTGGCTCGAGTAAAAAGCTAAACCCAACTCTTAACACAAGTCTTGAGAATTAATTTGCATAAAATAATCAACACCCAACTTTGATGAATATAAACCATATTTTAATGGTTTCTTGAAGCACAAAAGTTGGGACTTTTCCTCCATGTTCGGGCTTGCTAACATGAGTGGACTTGGGACTTGGGACCCCATGTGAACCGACTGTAATTATACATATATTATGGATCATCCTACCTGGACACTGCACTATTTTGTCTAATTAGTGTGGGTGACCGTTTGGAGTTACGTGGTGCTATAACTATTCACCAAAAATCGTAATTTTTTTACCAACTAAGTTATATCATATTTTTCGATGTGAACACTAACTACACTAAATATGATAATCAGTGTCACCAATTCTAATTGTCTTGCTCAATACTACTTGTAAACCGCGGTAGTGTCACCAACACCAAATGGTAACCCAACATTATTTGTCATTCCTTGTAAAAGTTTGGGGGGATTATAGATGTAAAGTGTTGCAACTCCTGTCACTTACCAAGTGACTTTTCATCCAGATTTCAAGCATCCATGACAATATTTCATCACAAGTTGCTGACAGGGAGAAGGTAGGGGTTTTGGCCAATGGATGAACTCATCCATCATCCATGACAAACAAGTATTTGTAAACCTATCCATAAGAAGTGTCATCCGAAAAGTTACCAGAGTGACATTAAATACCATATGACACTAAATACCACATTTAGTGCACTTATGATTCTCTCAGTGAAATGAAACCGCAATACGTAACTCCAAATGATAACACTAATTAGGATTTGGGCGAACCAACCCATACACTCGTTCCTTGTTGGATGCCTAAACCCTGGCTGGGGCGAAAACAACATGTACACTGGTTCCTTGGAGGCAAGGGTTTAGGGCTAGGGCGAACCGACCCATACATTGGTACCTTACCGGATGTCTAGTGATGTCACATTTGAATGAATCAGCCCTCAACCTCATAGGGGGTCTTTTTGTATTGGAGCCACTTCATCCACGATATGTAGGATGGTTGATTTTAAGTGAGTGCCACGAATCCCCAGCCGTTCGCCCTCCCCGGTAAGGTACGGATATATGGGTTGGTTCGCCCCAGCCAGGGTTTAGGCATCCAACAAGGAACGAGTGTATCTTATGGGTTGGTTCGCCCAAATCCTTAAACCCTTGCCTCCAAGGAACCAATGTACGGGTTGTTTTGTCCCAGCCCACTAATTAGACAAAACAGTGTCATATTGACACATCATTCATTCATAAATAAAGTATAGCGTAATGGTATGTTACTAATAAATGACGACCCAATGAGTGAACTCCACGTCACCCTCCCTACTTTGGAGGGGGGGTGGTGGAGCATTGATGGTTCCAAAAGTGGGAGGAGGGGAGTGAAGGCCCCCTTCACCCTATATTAAGAGCCCGCCCCGTACTTATTTGCTATCTGCATTCTGCTACTTGGGAATTGGAGGGAGCTGGAAAGTACACCAAACTCCTATATACTATAAATACCCTAATGAATGTCTTGGCAATCATCAGAAAGAGAATGACGGAATTGCCATACCGTAGCATTATTTTATAATTGGTTTTATGAAAATTTAGGTGAATGGGATCTCGGTGCATTAAGAAACACATTTTTAGGTGCAACTATGATATCCTCCTCCATAACATTGGTCAACGTGGGAGTTGAGCTATACTTCTTGGGGGTGTTCATAACATGGACCACGAAGTTGTCCCATCTCATAGGGGCACTTTTCACGGTCACACTTCCATGGTCACGTTTCTCAAGAAAAGTAAGGTTAAAGCTTTTTGGGCCCCTCACTAGGTGTACACCGAACGTGAACCAAGAGGAGTGACGATTTGGGCAAACGAACCCATACACTCGTTCCTTGTTGGATGCCTAAACCCTTGCCTCCAAGGGACCAGTGTACGGGTTGTTTCACCCCAGCCGCGGAGTGACCATGGACCAAAGATAGATATGTTGATTTTTCAATAATATGTCCGAAAAAGGCAGTTTTGGGATTTATTTATTTATTTTCATGTTTTACTTCTCCCCTTCTTCTTCCCCTCTTTTTCCATAACTACAGCAACATTTGACAAGGGGGAAATTTTCAAAAATTGTAACAGCATTCCTTTGCCATGGTCCCCTGATTTTTGTAGCAAGAGAACCTCTTTTGCCTCTCTCACTGCAAAACCTGTTGGACAATGACAATGAATAAAGTAGGTATGAAAATAGGCTTTTGTGGATCTCAAGTTCCATGGTCACTCTTACATGTTTTCCTTGAAGTAAACCGAAGTGGTCTTGGGACGAGTTCAACGGCCAATCACATATTTTAGGGAAGCAAGGGAGGCCCCCTCAAATTGGTTCATGTGACAAGAGGGGATGGGAGAGAAATTGAGGTACGATTCAACTCTTATGGCGCCAGTCACCAACCCCTCCTCCTAAATATAACATGTAGTGGGTAAATAGAAAATAGGAAATGGGAAGTGGTGATGTTTTGGTTGTGTTGCCAGCTCATGTGAGGGTGTTGACTCCAATTGATGGTTGCCACTGCAATGCAAACTTTGCACGAATAACAAAAGTGTCTGGTGAAATAGTCTTTGGCGTTCTTGTAAATATGGCCTTCATGCCACATCAATTGTTCAATTTTAAGTTATGGACATGCTTTGGTATTCAAGAATTGTTTTGCACATATGTAGTGAAAACATGAGATGATTTACGTACTCCAATTGCAAGGTGGCTAGCCCATTGTGATTTGCAGATATGGGCATCAAAATTTGTGGAGATACAAAACTATTGAGTTGTTTCCAGCTAGTGGAGCACACATGCATTTCACTCGTTTCCCAAGTGAATTCGATTGGTCACTATGTTTTTCGGGGTAAAAAATGATGTCATCATGTGCACCCACTCCTTCAATTTTTATGATATAAAATTCAAATGGGTATTTCATGCCCATTTTTTCCTTGAAAATATTTCATCTTCTAGGTTTCAAGATCCTATAGAAATATCATGCTTTAACCTCAAAACTTTTCCATGGAAACTCATAACCAATATGAGCGAAATGCACTGAAAACAACCATTTCATAGGCTTGGGAATTTAGGGGTGAACTACACCAAAGTTGATTCCTATTGTGACTAACACCAATATTTTGATGTTCATAAATGTCTATAATATTTAGAGTAATACAATAGTAATTGTGATATGAAACCAAATTCATTAAACAAACTCACATAACTCCATGTGTATCCACATGTCAATAAGGGATATTGACTCTATCTTACTAACCACAAAGTCACACTATGTTTGCAAAAGGTTGCATTATTGAACCTATTTAGTGTAGTAGCCCCCCCCCACCCCATAGACACGGGGGGGGGGGGGAGAGGGAGACTCTTCATACCACATCACTATATTCGTTAATTTTGGACTTTTTCAGCATTTTGAGACAGTTACAAATATAAGAACATGGATAAAATCACACAGATATTGGAGAATGTTGTAAGATGCAAATACTTTGAAGTGGGTGTTCATATCAAGAACCCAATCAAGAACTCATATCAAGATGGTTTAGGTAGGACGACCCAAACATTAGACCATGTTGTTGTGGTCCATATAATAATTTGAGACAAGAGAAAGTCTCAAATTAACGAATATAGTGATCCACGTATGAACTAACTTAGTATAAGAAGGGTATTGCTTGTAACATCATCGTACATAATATATAAAATGGGGGTTTTCTAGTGTGTACATATACCAAAGCTATTGACAATTTAAAAGTAGAGGTAGATGTACAAAAGGGGGCCCTAATTGCTAAATAAAAAATTGATTATAGATGTGCGAGTTTCATCTAATTTATGTTTTCAACCATTGTTGGTATTGATTATCGTTCATGATAACTACGATGTCCATTCTTGTTAGGATTTGTTTTTTGGTATTCTAGGTTTTTCCAAATTGGAGGCTCTTCGAGTGCACTTCAATTATGCTCTTAGGATTGTGCCATTGTCATGGGGGAGCATCTACATCTACAAGGACTTCAACTACCAAGACTTCGCATTTTGGAAGGGTGTAGAGAATGCGTCCTAAATTTTGGTAATAGGTGATAGAATATGAAGAACCTATTGAACTAGTGGCCCGTTGTTTGCATATGGAGATAGGGTTATGTTGGTATGGGATTCAAATTGATCAAAGTGGACTTTTGACTTAGCTGCTCATATGATGGTACATCTAGACATTATTATCATCCTAGCTTTAATTGTGTATGTTTTAGAGTCAAATTGTAATAAATTACATCCCATGGATGAAAATTTGTTTTGTAAATATCTCAATGAAATGCAAAAGTGAATTATAAGTGTAATAAAGACCTATTTGTTTCATGAATTGCATTTTGTATATGTAGTAGAGGTATTTATAAAATTAAATTGAAATCCTTAGTACAAATACACAAGTCTATTATCTATCATACCATTATTATGTATGCAATTGTTTATCTCCACATTTCTTGTATATTGGGGGTTTATTTCATAGTCATTCACACGCTTCAATTAGGATTTTAGTGAAGAGTCCACCCTTGGGGTAGTAGCCAAATTCAGTAAAATTGTGCATAAAGTGATCAGAAATTCCAAGATACTATATTGACAAAATACAAGGACTTTGATTTGGAATCACCCATGGTCTTTTTCAATGAGAACCAAAACTACTTTTGAATTCATCTTCCATCCTTAATTATGGCTCTATTGCATGACCTTTTTTTCACAACAAAATGTGACTCGCATTTCACGGTGCCTATGTATTTGTGCTCATTAAAATCCAAATTTTTATTTTAATCCAAAAAATTCCATCTTTGCATAAATGTGAGAGACACATTTTGCTCAAACCTCCCAAGTTACTTCATGTTTGCAAATTCTCCCTAGTTTCATCACCACTATGTATTGCGTTGGGATTATGCCTTATGGTTGGTCCAAAAGGCATGTGTCTTCTAGACAATATGTTTTTGCATGCCCCAACCCACCTCTCCAACAATGTGCAAAAAAAATTTATCGCCCCCCCCCCCCCCAAAACAAGGTAGCCAAAAATAAAAGCTACCAACTAATGACATGTCAAGCAAGCTGGTCAATTCATTTTGATTAAGGATGGTGCACCCTATCAAAATCCTTTGAAAACATGGTAGGAGGCTTGCAAATGATGCTATATTTTATCCTTTACATGTAAGTACGTACAAGTTAGCCTTCAACAAGTGTTTACAATTGGGAGAGCGAAAGAATCAATCATTAGAGTGTAATAAGCACATCTCCATGCCATGTCAACAACAATACATGAAGCCCTCACTTTGACTAACATGGCCAAAGTGGTGCCAACAAAGTTGCAAAACCAAAACTACGGTTTGGAAAAGCCTTGCACCCTAAAATGAACCGTAGCACGCTAGAAGACAATTACAAAGTGAAATGCATGAGACTGCAAATTAGAGACCAACACACTTTTCTTTTCTTTTTTTTCTTTTTTTTAAGTTCTCTAAACTAGACGACCACCTTTTGTGCAACTACTTTCACGTTAAAATTATCAATGATCTTTTTTAATTTTACATGCTAGAGAAAACCGATTCCTTTCCCCTTTTGCATATTACATGCTTTAATACCTCAATAATACCCCTTTTTAGTTATGTTAGTTTATACATAGGATGAGGACTGCCCCCCCCCCCAACATGACTTTCATTAGAACTTTGTTTGGATGACAATTGCAAGTTGTTGGAGAGGTTTCATACTTTTGGAAGAGGCCCGTACAAGGTACGTGGAGACTAGACTATAAGTGAAAGTGCATGCTATGGGTATCGTAGCAAAGGGGAGTTCATGGTTGAGTGGATTCAAAGGTGGGGTGTGTTTGACTTGAAAAGGTTATTGGTTGGTGTGGTAGGTCAAGGGGAGGGTATATGGGGAGTGCTTGCAAGAAGATTCATGGTCCTCTACAAGAAGCTATTCAAGGTGACCGAGGATAAATTTGTATATGCTACCATTATGCATTTTGTCATTAAGGACATGTGTGTAATGTATCCCTAAGATGATGATACATCACTCACATGTATCCCTAATGTATTCCCAACAAGTTTTAAGATGACATTGGAGGTGTTGTTGGGAGTTCAACTTATATATTGTAAGAACTCAATGAGGCACTTTGTGTCGCAACCCTTGCTAGCTCCCCTTAACAATCTTGGTTATTTTTCCAACTCTAGCAAGGATTACGAGCGCTAACCCTTCACATTCCGCCATGCGAATGGTTAGCTCCTCATACCACGGACCTTATAGTTCCTAGGAGGGGAACCAACCCTCCTACTTTGCTTTCGGGACTCACCCCTTAATCGGTAACCAATTCTTAGACGTGGACTTCCATCCATGAAAGTCCAATTTTATGTTGATTATCGCGTTGCTATAGCAACACTACAACAACCCGAGCCATACAAGACAACTATGCCTTCACATTGGGCCAATGCCCATGGAGGCCATGCCATTCAGCCTCGGGTGGGTTCGGCCACACCACCTCACCCATATAAGCCTCTAGGACTCTAGGCAGGGCCCCTATCCCACCGTCAAAGTAACCTTTTGCCTCTCCCAATACTTGGGGCCAAGTAGACATTTTCCCTTAGCCGCTGGGGCTGGAAGCCCCCAACATCTTTAGAACCCCATAACTTCTTCGTACGATCTCTGATGCTAACAATCAACCACTCCACGGGATGCCGATGGACTACTCACTTGCCCCATTCGGGCAATATTGAGGAAGTTATGCCTGTTCAAAGCTTTGCAGTCTTGGGAGCCACTCACAGGCCACTGCTGTACCAAGGCGCTGTCCCGAGACAACGCCCCACTCAAATTGCCATATCTCCTAGCTCACACCTCCGATTGAGGTGTTCTTGAGCATTCTAGAATAGGCACGCCATAAGCTACGCACAGCTTATGGCCTCACCCTTGTGCCTCCTAGTCTCCATGGGTGGGAGGCGTTCCCAATGCCCGGGGCCCTCACCCACACTAGGATCACTTGGGCCCTCTCACCAACGGCGCCACAAGTCCCAGGTGTCACTCCGGGGTCCCCCTTGTGCCCATGGTGTTTCGGGCACTCCTCATGGAGAGGTACGCGACACTTTGTTTGAGGCCTCCATTTTGCGGAAGGGAAAAAATGACATCATGGAAAGCATATACTATAAACGACACAATAAGCATATGTAGATATGATGTTTTCTTTTGAAGATGGCTTGTAGTGCTATGCATCATCTCTTAGAATGTTTGTAAGGTGTTTGTGAAGCGTTACTTCCAACTGAGACTTGTCAATATGACGATCCTAGGTAGGTGAATGAAGAGTTAGGTTTGCTTGTATGGGAAGGGGAGGCCTTTGTATATCATTTGGGAGGTACGTAAAGTGCTAGAGGACTTTACGAGGGAGTTTACTGACATGAATGGCTTATGTGATTGCGCATTTAAAGAGGTTGAGGTTGGGTCTAGTGTAGTTATCTAGATGTGAGATTCTAGACTTGCTTATTTAAGATAAACTAGTCTACTTCGGTTAACTTCCTAAATCAAACACTTATTTTTGGCTTTTAATCAGCAGTATAGTTGCCCTGATTCGGTGGATGAGTGATATGTGTTGATTTAGCTATCACATTGATGATATTTGGGTTAGTCACCGTCGCAAAAATGAAACTACATCCTTCATCTTCCATAATTAGTAGATTTATCCACTCACCCCTAACACGTTTGATTTTGGTGGGCGAGCTGGGCTATGAGGTGCCAACCAACTTGTTTTGCAATTATTCCATAATGAAAAGCCAATTCAACAACATTTTCTTTTACATGTGACTACTTTAGAGACATGATACAATCAATATTGACATTACACTTGGATTTTATTGGCAAATGACCCATGTAGAATCTACTAGTGATGTTGTCCACTTACACAACATTGAATGATGGAAGAGTTCCCCCCTATAACACCATATTGGGAAATAGATAATCTTTGATTCCAAAGCTTAAACCAACACCTTCCTTATCTCCAATTTCAATGATTTCAATTTCTTTGGTCATGATTCATAGTTGCTAACTTGCTCAAGCTTCTAATGCTCAATTCCATTGGCTGGAGGCTCAAGATTCCACATGGATGAAGGTGTCCACATTAGCCTCATCTACCTTATATGTGCATCGGTGCCCGAGAGGAGAAGGGCATCGTGGGCACCTCCTGGTATGTATTGGATTTGTGGACATGGCAACCAGAAGAACCTCATTCTAGCCATAAAAGAAAAGGTTTTCAAGAAGCAATGATAGATAAAGGATTGATGGTGTCACCTTTGGATGGTTATTTGGAGTATTGGAATAAACATTGTGGGTCCAAAGTAGGGTCCTCTTATGTAGAGGAGTTGGTATATATGGTTACTTCCAAAATTAATGCGACACCCTTTACAAACACACAAACTTGACATTTTCTCGGGAATGGAAAAAACTTACGTCACGTGGTGCTAACATGGTCTAGATATAAGGGGCGGTTTACACCATAGACCATGAACTCGTCCCACGGAAGATGCCTTATTCCGCGGTACAAGTTCATGGTCTACATTTCATGGTCCGAGTTCTTAAAAAATCGATTTACAAAGCCATTGGGCCCCTCACTAGGTGTAAACCGAATGTGGACCAAGAAGAATGACCATGCACCAAAAAGTGAAGGTGCTGATTTTTTTAATACATGCCCAAAAAGGGCAATTTTGAAAAAAAAATCAAGTTTGTCCATTCTCTTGTCTTCTCTTGGGCTTCACTTGTCTTCACTTCTTGTTAAATGTGTTGAAGATGTGGCTTGCAAATCTTCTCACAACAATTTTTACAAAAAAATGAGCAATTTAATTTGTACATGTTCAATGTAATTTACATGTGACATGTACCTTGCGTTGTCATTACACTAAATAGGATATTTAGTGTTTGATTATATTTAATGTTGTTACCACCCTACCTTGCTCAACACTAAAGTTCAATTCTTTGATAATTAGTGTTAGAAGATTTCCCATTGCGGTTCTTTTGACCACCCTGATCTGCAGTCACTAAACATCTACAAATTTTTTCTTTTTTGTTTTTCAACTGTAATTTTAAATTTTTTGGGGGCGTGTAATATACCGTTGGAAAGGTATGTTACAAGCCCCAAAATTCCAAATATTGCAGTTGGTAGAGCAAAAATAGTGTTAATTAGTGTTAGAAGATTTCCCATTGCGGTTCTTTTGACCACCCTGATCTGCAGTCACTAAACAACTACAGATTTTTCTTTTTTGTTTTTCAACTGTAATTTTAAATTTTGGGGGCGTGTAATATACCGTTGGAAAGGTATTTTCAAGACCTTTCCAATGGTATATTACAAGCCCCAAAATTCCAAATATTGCAGTTGGTAGAGCAGAAAAACAAATCTGCACTCAAATTCTTGAGTTCTAGATGTCCCACGTTGTTTGGTGAAACATGTGGGAGCCGGTATAAGGGGAAAAACAAGGTAGTGCTGGTATGTCTCATGGGCTATGCTATGATTAAGGCACATAGAGGGTAGGTTTGTTAAAGAATTATTAAAATGGTGATTCTCTGCCATGGGCCCTTGCCTTTTCCTACCAGACCACCTCTCTTGCCTCTCTCAACGAAAAACCCGTTGGACCATGTCAGTGCATTTATTACGCTTTAAAAATTATATTTTGGGGACCTCGACCTCCGTGGTCCCTCTGCCATTTTTTCTCTAGTGTAAACCGAAGTTGTCCCAGGACGAGTTCAGCAGCCAATCAACGCTCTTACATCGCCGTGGGACAACTTCATGGTCCATAGTGTAAACCGCCCCTAAGTACGTAGCTAGCCTTACGTCGATTCCCATGGTGATCGAACTCACATGCCCAACAATAAATGGTAAAAAAACATGAGTTTGGGGTGTTGTATTACTTTCGGGACTCTTCAAATTTGTTGGATTTCGGGAGCAATCCACGTTATAGTATGCAATAACTCACTGGTTAACACTTTTGTCATTGCATTCACGAGGTCCTTGGTTCAATTCCCCCTTCCATCATGCCCAAAACTTTCTTAGAAATTCATGCACACGTTATTGTCCTCTGTATTGAACAACAAAGTTGTCGTACAATAGCTGGGAAACTAAAAACACTACCATCAACAATTAGTTACACCATTTTGGGGCTACGGAGAACCTGGAAGATAAGGGAAGGTCAAGGGATCCACGCATTCTTAGTGAGAGGGATGATCGTTACTTGGCACGATTGGTGCAAACAAAAGAGCATAGTGTTGTAGTAAAATGTTAGAGGGTTCTTTCAGAGGTTTTAGATAGCATAACTTCCCTTAACACAATAAGAAGAGCACTAAAGTGCTAAGGACTACAACCTATAGTAAGAAGAAGAAAAGATCTCTCCTTCTGGATTGTCACAAACAATTAAGGCATGGGAAAAATAGATAAGGATTGGATGGAGGAGCAATGGAGGAAAGTCGTATTCTTAGATGAAAGTAAATTCAACATTGTGGGGTCTGATGGTCGAGAGTGGTGTTGGAAGAGGCTTGGGGAACCCCTAAGCAATCATGTGGTTAATGAGATTATGAAGCACTGAGGAGGGAGCATCATGGTTGGGGGTTGCATGAGTTGGGAGGGCATTGGGGAGCTAACCATAATCAAAGGACAAATGACTAGCGAGCATTATTAGAACATCTTATAGGACAACCTGAGCATGTCAGTTGTGAAGTTCGGAAACAAACAGACGAATGGGTGTTTCAAAATGATAACAACCCAAAGCATACCAACAGACCAATAGTCACAAGGTTCAACGAGCATGCAATCATAGTGTTGCTACGGAGTCCACAATCCCCCGATATGCTTCCTATCAAACACCTTTGGAACAACGTGGACTGGTGCCTCTGACTTTGTAGAGACCTTTCCACTAGGAAGGATGGCCTTTGGAAAAAGCTATACAAGGGATGGAACAACCAAGAGGAACAACTATATATGCAATAACATTATTAGAACATCTTATAGGACAACCTGAGCATGTCAGTTGTGAAGTTCGGAAACAAACGGACGAATGGGTGTTTCAAAATGATAACAACCCAAAGCATACCAACAGACCAATAGTCACAAGGTTCAACGAGCACGCAATCATAGTGTTGCTACGGAGTCCACAATCCCCCGATATGCTTCCTATCAAACACCTTTGGAACGACGTGGACCGGTGCCTTTGACTTTGTAGAGACCTTTCCACTAGGAAGGATGGCCTTTGGAAAAAGCTATACAAGGGATGGAACAACCAAGAGGAACAACTATATATGCAATAACATTATTTAGCTAATGAGTTGTGTTCAGTTGCCTTGTCTTCAAATTCGATTTGGAACACTAGGATGTTGGCATCCAGAAGCTTTATGCTCAAATCTACAATAGGGCACATGAACACAACTCATCAAATGAGTAATATCACTATATTCGTTAATTTGAGACTTTCTCTTGTCTCAAATTAATATATGGACCACAACAACATGGTCTAATGTTTGGGTAGTCCTACCCAAACCATCTTGATATGAGTTCTTAATTGGGTTCTTGATATGAACACCCGCTTCAAAGTATTTGCAAAAATTCTATGGAGTCCCTTCAATCTCTTAGGAAGGCTTTTATCTGAATTACATTGCAAGAAACTACCAAATAACATTCAAGGACTATGGCTAGATGGCTTTGAGAAAGAACACAAAATAGTATTACGTACATGTTTCCATAACCTTTGGGCCGGAAAACATTCTCCAATATCTGTGTGATTTTACCCATGTTCTTATATTTGTAACTGTCTCAAAATGCCGAAAAAGTCCCAAATTAACGAATATAGTGATTAATGTTATGTCTCAAACTTCTACCGATTAAATTTACACAACGAAACTTGTATTACATTAGCAAATCTACGACCCCCCCTCAATTGTAATTACTAGTGAATGTGGAGTAGTTGTAGTCCGATCTCTTCTAAGTAAATGCCTTTATGGTGTTTGCTAATCAATCCTCGCCTAACCCCACACACCAATCAAATCTAGGTGTCCGAGTAAAAAAGGTAACTGTATGACACCCTGACATAAATACCTAGTGTGGCAGTGTTTGGGCAATGGCCGGGGAGATTTTTGGACATATGTTATTTGGGCAAGATCCTGGTGTTCCCAAGTCCAGCCGGTTGGTTGCCTGTTGTGATCTTCCGGATTTCATTCATTACTTTGAGAGATATATATATATATTCTATAGATTCTTCTAAACCGTTGGTTAAAGTTTCCTGGAGTGGTGAACTTCAACCGGTTAACTTATATCTCAAACTCAACCAGTTCAGCTGCGACTAAGTTAGTGATCAGTTTCTCTGGTTTTGGGCAGGCAATTTTCCCCCTAAACCCGCCTTAACTTCAGGGATTTCATGGAATTCATTAATTATAGACGACCGAGCACTTAACTTAACTTAAACTTACACCAAAACTCACGAGTGTCCCCTCTGCCATCAAACCCTGACCTGGCCTGACTTGACTCTTCTCCACTCGGGCCTCCACAGCTTCAGCTAATAAGTTGCAGGAACAAGAACATGCGGCTACCTGGATTTATTGAAGCTTTATCAGAGTGAGAGGTAGTAGGGTAGTGGTGATTAGTACCATCAGAGGCATCCTGATAATAAGCTGACTTAATCTGCCACCAAAAGTACTTTATGTACCCTCAACGAACGGAATGAATGAATGAATGCGGAGAACCGACCGCAAGTTAGGGCCGGTGTCGTGTAGAGAAGTTTGCTAGGGGAAAACACAGAGTTTCTAGCTGGAACTACACTATTGTGTCTAATTAGTGTGGGTGGGAAATGCACGTGGGTTGGAAATTAGTGTGGCCCACACTAAATTTCAAGTGTTTGGGTCACTTTGGATGAAAAATGTAATGTCATCCATCTGTGTATGTTAGGGTTCTCCGCAAACAACCTCCGTTAGGTCAATGTGGGGAAAGTCTTCAAACACAATTGGATGGAATTATGAAGTTTCATCCAATTGTGGAAACGACAAAACCCACACAAATTTCTCACCTTTGAAATTAGTGTGGGCCACTCTAAATTATAATTTGAAATTAGCGTGTTTTATTAGGAATTAGTGTGGCCCACACTAATTAGACACAATAGTGTAGTGTAAGCCAATGATGGGGGAAAATCAAAACTTTAAACCCAAAACTCTAGAAGGAAACATGGGGGAGAGAAACTGAGAGAGGATATACGTTGGGAGAGGAAGACTTCCCCCCCTTTTATATATCCACTCACATTTTAGACAACTATATAACTTTAAACTACTAACTTCATACAACTTGCTATCTTTAGACAACTCTCTAACTTTAAATACCTAACTTTTAGACAACTCATTATCTTTAGACAACTTTCTAACTTTAAACAACTAACTCTAGACAACTCATTTATTTTGGACAACTAGGTGATCACTCCTAACTTTCCCTATTACGTTCCTTCCTATGAAAACAAACCAAAATAACAATGCCATATTTTTTTATATCATGTAAGAATTTGCCTCATGACACTGGTTTACACCATGGACCATGAAATCGGACCATGGAAGATGGCCTTTTTCCATGGTCCGACTTGATGGTCCAACTTCCATGGTCCGATTTCTTAAAAAATGAATTTACAAAGCCTTTGGGTCCCTCACTAGGTGTAAATCGAATGTGGATCAAGAGGGATGACCATGCACCTAAAAGTGAATGTGCTGATTTTTTAAAATATATGCCCAAATAGGGCAGTTTTGAAAAAATTTATCAAGTTTGATCATTCTCTTCTCTTCTCTTGGGCTTCATCTTCTCTTCTCCAAAAAACATTTCATTAAAAATAAAATTATAACATCATTTCTCTGCAATGGGCCCTTGCCTTTTTCTATTAGAGCACTTCTTTTGCCTCTCCCACTGCAAAACCCGTTGGACCATGTCAGTGGATAATGTAGGCCTTGAAATATGTCCTTGGAGGACCTTGAACTCCATGGTCAATTTGACATTTTTTCCTTGGTGTAAACCGAAGTGGTTGCAGGATGAGCTCAACATCCAATTGCATATTTTACAGGGCCTTGGGACGATTTCATGGTCCATGGTGTAAACCAACCTTACTTACAAATAAACCGGTTAGGGTTGAGTTATAACCAATTGAAGTTCAAGACTTGAGGAAAATTACCTATCATTTTAGAGGAATCTAAAGAATATACCTCAAACGAATAAAGAAACCCTAAAGATGTCAACATGCAACCGGTTGGACTTGGAAATTCTAGGACCTTGATCGATTCTACCTATAAACCTCCTCGGACATTGAATCAGTTGAGTTTGAGAAATAGCCGGTTGAAGTTGAAAGACTTTAGGAAAATTACTGATCCTTTAAGAGGAATTTGAGGAATTAATAAAGAGAAACTGAACATTTACAACAAGTAACCGGTTGGACTTGGAAACACGAGGATTTTGACCAATTATGCCCAAAACTCTCCCCGTACACTACCTTCGACTTTGAAATGCCTCCTATAGCATTTTGTGGCCAAGGGTAATTTAGGGTAAAGTTTTGTGGCACCGAAGTTACGATGGAGACAGGTGAAAACAAAGAGAGAAACGTTGGACCGTAGCCCGGGATATTCATTGTAAGCCAAATCGGCCATTGAATTGGGGTTAGACCCCAATTTTGGTGCATCCTAAAGAAATATTATACTCAAGTTACATTAAGTGAAATGTAATGGATGATATCATGTTATGATTTTATTCATCTTGATTAGAGATATTTAAAATATTATGAGTGGTCGGAGGTATCAATGATGACATGTTATTTGAAAGTTTCTATAAGGTTCATATAAAAATGGGTCTATTGGAGGGAAGCCGGAATGGAGAGAGCATAGCGTCCTCGGGAGGTGTTGGAGGTAAGGAGGAGAGAGGCACGGTAGAAGCGGCATCCTTGTTGCTCCCTTGACTCCTCTCCCCCCATCCACCCACCTCCTCGAGGCCCGAAAGGCCACCTTAGACGGCACCACAACACCTTATAAACCCTCTAGTCCTCGCACAACACCCATCTCTTCACAAACGCAGTTTGATCCCACAGCCAGTAACGCCGGACTCCAAGCTAGAGTAACGCCAGAAGGAGAGGCGACCACAGCAGACGAAGAAGCCACAACCGAGGAAGTCGTAAGCTCACATCAACAGCAACAGCAACAAGGAGGCCACCTGCGAGGAGGCACCAGAACCGCAACCACAACTTTAGCAGACTTAGACCCAAAAGCGCTAGCCGAGGTAGTAGCAGCCACAGCTCCGAAGAAGACAAACCCCACACCGAAGCACCACCGAAGAAGACACGGCCACATCACCGAAGCAGACACAGAAGAAACTAACGACACCACTGCCCGGGAAGTTTTTGGGCATAGTCAGGTCAAGATTCTAGTGATTCTAGATCCAGCTGGCTACATGTTGACATCTTCAGGTTTTGCTTTCATTCAGTTGAGCAAACGACACTAGATCTATCAGATCTAACCAGATTACCTGATACTTTTGTTTGAGAGAAGGGTGAAAATACCCGTAGCCTAGAGAGATTTGAAGCAAAAGTGAATCGCAGAAGCAAGAGCGAAACTCTGAGAGGACTTCGAGGAAAAAGCCCACCGAAACAGTTACTCGGTACTTTAGAATCTGAGAGAAAATTAGCCGTTCAAAATCATCATAGTTATAGATCGGGGACCCCTTTCAGTGCCGCCCCCAAATTTCATGACCCTGCTTGACAAACTTGAACGTCCACTTCGTCGACCAACCAGCCAGTGATCGGGGAGATTTTTTGGGAATAATCGGTGCAGATCCTAGTATTTCCAAGTCTAACCTAACACTTCGACGACCAACCAGCTAGTGATCGAGGAGATTTTGTGGGATAATCGGTGCAAATCCTAGTATTTCCAAGTCTAACCTGACATTTCGACGACCAACCAACTAGTGATCGGGGAGATTTTTTGGGCATAATCAATGGAGATCTTAGTACCTGCAAGTCTAACCGGTACATGCTAACACTGCGACGACCAACCAGCCAATGATCGGGGAGATTTTTTGGGCATAATCGGTGCAGATCCTAGTATCTGCAAGCCTAACCGGTACATGTTGACACTTCGTCGACCAACCAGCCAGTGATCGGGGAGTTTTTTGCGCATAATCGGTGCAGATCCTAGTATTTGCAAGTCTAACCGGTACATGTTGACATCCTTCGGCTTCCTTATAATAATTTGAGGACGCAACTCTTGAGTGAAGCAACAAATTGTCGCCAAAGCTGTGGAGAAGGCATGCGCCGCCGACCGCCGCCGACCGCCGCCGACTGCTTTCTGCTGCCAGTGTGAACTGCTGGGAGCTATCAAGGTAAAGTTTCTAACCACCCATCAATTATATAGGTGTACTTAGAAAACACTCACTTAGTAAGATAGTCACCCACATTGGAGCATCTCTCACATAGTGCACACACATACACATAAATTCACAAACAAAAATCTCATTTCATTAAAGTAGCCCTTCACTTAGATTGCACACACATAATAGCCCATTAGGCACATAGCATTTTGTCAATTCCTAGAAGTAGAAGTAGGCTAGTTAGTTAGAAATGAAGGTTGCTTATGCAACTAACATTACTCTTGTCCTTTGGCTCATAGCCACCTCATATTGGATAATCTCCCATGGTGTAAACTCACACACATCACATGCTTGCTTTCTCCCAAAAATCAATATCCAAGATGGCCCACAACTTAATTTGTGGAATGGATTTGAAATAGGGGTGATAAACTTTGCTCTTTCTCCACAACAACTATGTCACTTACTTAAACATTGTACTTGTAACAGAATGTCTACATCCGCAAATGTTGCTGCCACCACTAGGAAATTGTTTGAACAAAAAAGTGATAATATGGACATAATATTGAATGGTCAAAAACGGCAAGTTGGTGTTATGGTTGTGTCCAGTCAAAAGAAGGCAAAGGGCAAAGAAATTATGCCCCAACGCCCCCCCTTTTGGCTTGGATACCACGCACTAAATGCACTTGCATGTGAAAATGGTGAACCATTAGAACCAACACTCTCCGTTAGTGAACTTGTCAAATTCGGGATGGTACATGATGAGGCATTGGAACACCTAGAGGCAGTCCCCTCCTTTCCATACATTCCCCAAGAAGCTTGGCCTTCTAAGAGAATAGATGGAAAAGAGGGTGGGCATTTCAATCTCACCCAAGTCCCCTTTGATGTAGAGGTGGATGAGGGAGGATTTGCCCTAGACTATCAAGTAGCTATAACATTTGAGTTGTGTGACCGGAATTTGTCAAGAGATGAAATACTTGCAAAAACGGAGGCTAGATTGAAAATTATGAACATTGAATTAGGAGAAATGCTAGGAGAACCGATAGCTATCCTCTGTTTTCATGGCTCTAAGAGGTGGAGTGGTACAATCAAACTCCACCTCAAAAACCCAATGAAAGATGCCAATAACCTTCTACAAGGTATAAGGTCATTTATCCTCAAATTGGATAATATAACCTATTGTAGAGGAAAGGTCTTTAAATCATTTGATTCAATAGCCATTGCAAGCTTACTATCCGTCAAAATCTCTAGCCCAACACTGAAAGACAAAAAATGGTTTCAACTCCATGAAGAGATTGTAAAGGATAGTTTCAAACGAGGATATGAGTTTGAAATTACCAATGTGCAAAAAAACGATAGTGCAGAATTTGCATGGATTAAAACACCATCTCCGGACCAAGCTAAGAAAATCAAAACTTACAAGATTTCATTCTTCAATGAAATCATGGAAGTTAACTTTGTTAGCACCGAAAAACTCTCTGAGGATGATAAGGCTAGAAAGAATGCGGTGGTTTTAATTGCAAAAAACCTAAACAAAACCAAAACAACCACAGCCTTAGAAGAGGGTATAAAGAAACTTTTTGGAGAGGAAAATGTAGCGGGTATCTTCTTTAGATTGGAAAAAGGAAAACATGTAGGATCATGCAATGTGCAATGTCTAAATGCGGCAGTCTATAAGAAATACGTGAAACAAAACCATCCGATTCTTGGGAAATACGTGGAATTTTCACCCCACCCTAAGAGTCTAGATGGAATTGACGCTCCTTCCCCGCTAGAACTTACTAGACTTGGGTTTGCCGATGTTAACACTGCACTGGCCAACACAATTCAAGCCTTGGAGAATGCTCCCTCAAAAGGCTACACAAAGGCGGACCTGAGCAAAATGGTAGAAGAGGCGGTTAACAAAGGAGCAGTGGTAATTCGGAAAGAAATGAGCCTCCTCAAAGAAGAAATTGTAGAAGAAGCAAAAATATATGCAGACAAAGTCCAAGCAGAGTCAAACCGCAACTCAAGAATACAAATTGCACTCCTCCAAAAACAAATGCGCATCACACTGGAAACTTGTGAGCCCAAATTGATGTCCACATGTGTTGTTAATACTTGTAAAACATTACAAGTAGTGTTTTGGTGATTTATGATTATTCACAAAAATATAAAAAGAGTGAAGCTTGAAGAAAGCTAAGTTTGAAGCATTAGGCTTGTGTGGAGTGGATTTAAGTAGTATGAGGACATACCTTGGTAAAGTGTGGTAGGTAGAAAGCCAAGGTTAGTTAAATGTTTGAATTAGGATCTTTGTTGATCATTTGAGGGAGGAAGGCTTAGGAGATTAGATGAGAGCCTATAAAGCAGGAGGAGATTTCGAAGGCTTATCGAGAGCCTTGTGGATGGGATGAGTCCCTACTTAGAAGGAGAAGGTTAAGGGGTTGTGATTGGAGGCTCTAATCCTCTCACCCTATCCTTATCTCATGCCCTCTCTCCCTCTCAACTCACTATATAATCCTTCATTATTCCCTCACTCATCCTCTCTTTCCTTCGTGCTCCTTAAGCACCCCACGGGTTATAAGTGTGGGTGTGTGGGAAGCAAGATAGGAGCACATGTGTGTGCTTAGTTCTTAGGAGAAGAGCCAAGGCTATTTAGCCTTGAAGAGGGATTGACCTCTTGTTAGAAGTAGATTGGGTTTAAGGAATTTGGAGTTTGATTATAAACTTCAACTTGTTGCATTGAGATTCATATTGAAGTGAGAGAGTTCAAACTTGTTTAAACTTGTGGCATTTAGAGTGACTAGATTGTACTAGGTGCATTACTTGTAGTGTTTTATTAGTTATAAACTTGAGCAGAACTTTATAGTGAGAGATTTGTCAATTATAGATGATCAGAGTGTTCAATGGGTATGAAAATTTGAGGGATTGTTTATTATAAAGTATGGGAGTTGTGGTAAAAATTTGAGAGCTTCAGTCATTGGGATGAAAGAGTTATTAAAAGTTGAAGGGGAGGTTGTCTAAGAACAAAACAACAAGGTTTGAAAATATGTATCTCTTAGAGGGTTATAGATATGGATACCAAAATTTGACACTACCTTTTGAACTTATATATCTATCTTGTGTCAAAATTTTAGATTGATTGGACGTAGGAGTTGGAAGTTATTAGAGTTTTAATGACCGGATGCTTTATCACAGCATTCATACTAAGTAGTTAGAGTTAGAATTTCATGCATAACTTTTGCATATGAACTTTGTTTGTGCCAAAATTTGGTGTGGAGATTTTTGATAAGGTACTTAACAAGTGTACCAAATTTCACTTGAAGAACATAAGTTGGGTGGGAGTTATACTATTCTGAAGTTTAGTAGGAAGACATTGATAGAGATTTACATCAAGAAGAACTTAGAGAAGGAAGGGCAAGGATAAGTATATAAGTATTTTTTAATACTTGTATTTAAAGCCTATGTGCTCATGGAATCCACAAGCGAAGTATCATGTACCAATACGGAATCAACCACGATGACATGTGATAGCACGGAATCAATAAGCGAGAACTCATGTAGTAGTGTGGAGTCGACGGCAAGGACTCGATTCACAAGAGGGATATCTTTGAAGGCATGCGTGGCCAAAGCGGCCGGGTGGACATTAGAAAAGGCTAAATATATAACCTTGCCCGACATTAAGGAATGTAAAACTACATAGTGTGGTGTTAATCAAGTTGTGTATATTCCAAGGGTAGATTGGAATTATATATTGGGTTACAAAGAGAGAAGTCTCTACATGTCATTATAAACTTTTCCACTCGGGCTAGGACGAAACCGAAGGGTGGAGGATTTTTGGTGACAAAACTCTCCAAGCCGATCACCCCGACACATCCGAAATAGAAGGTAACATGGATACGTCAAACTAATTTTGACATACGTAGCGACAAGAAAACATAATGCAATAAAAGTATATTTATATACAAAAAATAACAAAGCCCAATACAAATACCGTATAGTATTATTAAATATTACACAAAAAATATACAAAAATACATATTGAATACAAACAAAATAAACATAGTATTTATCAATACTATCCCAAAAATACAAATAAATAACATACAAATCAAAATCAAAACTAAGTTACTTACAGAAGACATTAAAAATAACATACAAATAAGGAACCAACCTTTAATACACAACAAGAAGAAACACACACAAACAAACACACACACAAAAATAAAAAGACAATACACAACAAAAACCAAATTACTAAATACCAAATACACCATAAAGCACCAAACAAAGCACCGAACGGCCTCGGCCTACCGGCCGCGCCACAAAATAAAACAAACAAAACACTCACACTACCACAACTTCTATCACACCTTTTTTATAAACACAATATTCATACAAAAACAAACCAAACACACACACTACTCCTCCAAATATACACAAAATCCAATACATGCCCTACCCAACCTATTTACCACAAGCAAATATATACTAATAAAATATTATAAACTAAATAAAAGAAATTCAAAAAGCAAACAACACCAAGGATACCACTTCGTTAATAAACTAGCGTTATTACAATGCGGAGACATTGAAACCAACCCAGGGCCAATGCCAGATGTATTGCGTATACACCCAACGATACACAAACAAAAAACTAGAACCTACTTCATCCCTAACACAATTAAACTTCACCCGGAATACCAACACCTCGCAAACATGTTTGCTCCTATATTAAAAAATGATCACCCATCGCACCAACAATCAATTTTGACGTTCCCACACCTACACCAATACATACAAACGATAAACCACTCACCTTTACCCCATATACTATATGCCATTATTACAACAATTAGCCCTTCAATAAATACATGCAATAATATACTAGCTCAACCTAACATCTATCACTTTAACATAGAATGGACTAACACACTCATAAACAAGTTAGCCAGCCTTAACAACCCTCCAGAAAGGCATATCCGTACCCAACACCCCTATACCAAATTTGTCACAACACACCAAGACATAATACAACCCCATGACTCGATAAATAAAAAATTATATAATTTCATATACAGCCAGGAAACGCCGCCAACCCGAACTGAAATCCAAAACAAATTTCTTTTTTTGCCAGATAAACTAATACATGAATCCCTTCGATGCTTTGAAACATTAAATGAATACTCCCACCCGCCACCACCCCCAAACATCCCCACATAAACAACAAGAATAAACATCAGCACCAACCAAGAAACAAACATAATAACCTGGAATGTAGCATCACTTAACACAGCCTTACCCAACCTACACAGCCTCATTACCCACACACAAACAAACACAGCAATCATTGTTATTCAAGAGACCAAACTCACAGCAACAAAATCCACAAAATACATCCAAAACTTATTCCCCCAATATAAACTCATATTTAATAACACACACGCAATCACAAGGTGTCTTCATCAAAGAATGCCTTACACACAAAGAAGGGGTGGACTGCTTACACTCATACACAACAAATATGCCTTCCCCGGGAATATCACCAAAATTCCAACGCCTGTAAACATCTCATCGTATCTCCAAATAATACGAATAAACAATCAACCACTACAACCATGGCTAATTATCCACATGTACATGCCCACACACATAGAGGATATCCAACTCATTCCTAACATTAAAGCCACAATCACCGATCAAATCACCGCCCACCCAAATCACATATATAATCTGTGCGGGGACTTTAACCGTGATATTGCACTTATAGGTAGACAAAACGACAATCTTAATACACCACCACAAGATATAGATATACAATGGAAAACCTTTACTACATCTCTAAACTTAGAATATATCCCAACAAATACCACATTCTCAAGACAGGGTGGCAACAACTATACATCCACCAGCCTGATCGATGGCTTCTATATTAACTCACAAGATAATGGCAGATACTCCTCTACAACAAACACCCATATGGACCTAAACTCAAACCACTACCCAATCACCCTGCATATACCACACAACGCATTACTAGCAAGACCCATACCCCAAAACAACAATACGCATACTAGGATTCTAAACCCGATACCACCTGACAACTTGGGAAAGTTTAATACTAAGTTTTTTGAAGAAAACACCACGCAAATTGACACCCTAATCATCCTCCTTGAAAATCACGACCATCTCACATGCACCCAATGGGAAGAGGCATGCGCTACATTAGACAACATAATAGAAAAAAATTCAAAAACTATAGAAGAAACATGTAGTGCAACCCCAATACAACAACTTACAAATCGCACAGCCCAACAAGGTGGCTTCCTACCGCGCAAACTAGCTAAACAATGGAAAAAACACCTAACTACATATCACCTTATCAGGAAAACTATATACATTACAAAAAATGACCCGAACTGGCAAACGCACCCAATACTAACTGAAATACGTAACCACCAACATATAACCACCAAATACGTAACCACCAAATCCCCCACCCTCCAACAACAAACACCTCGCTAAACGTATGGATAGACGAAATAGCAGCTATCGCAAAAACCGCCAATAAACAAGCTAGAAACATAACCACCAAATATACTAAAAATTGCATACTAAAAGAAATATCCAAATATAGACAACTATACGAAAAGAGCCCTAAGAAAGTAAATAGGAAAGTATTCAAAAACTCCGAAACCTCACCGCTTGACTCCATCACGGATAGACAAAACAACATTCTAACCAACCCTGAAGACATCGCAAAAGAAATTTACATACAACAATCCATTAGTAACCGCCCCACAGTTCCCACTTGCCACCACCAACCAAGACACCCACAACATTGTACATGTAGTGTTAGACAATACCCATGGCACGACCTTGACGGCTTTACCATAGACCAACGAGGAGAACCTCGAATCCCACTCCATACATACTTTGATCAAGCAACATATGATCTGTGTCTCAAAAACCTCGGTAATAATAAAGCCCCTGGCCCTGACAAAATTCCCAACTCAATTCTAAAAAACATGCCATCACGTTTCCACAAACTATTGTTTTTATTTTTCAAACACTGCTATAAAGAGAAACAAATCCCTGCATCATGGAAAACTAGCCTCACAGTTCTACTTTACAAAAAAAAGGATCCATCACAACTAACGAACCATAGACCTATCGCTCTAGCTAACACCATATACAAACTTTACACAAGCACATTGACATCTATCCTCTCTGCCTACGGAGAAAAACACCAAACACTACATGATAGTCAAGAAGGATTTAGAGCAGAAAGATGAACATCCAGACAACTCCAAGTACTTATTGCTGCATTAGAAGATGCAAGATTCACAAACCAAGACATCTACATTCTCTACATAGACTTCAAAAATGCCTTTGGATCCATTGACCACGCAAGACTCCTAGCCATAATGAAAGACCTCGGATACCCAAATGATGCCATAAAACTAATTGGGAACATATACTCACAATCCACTACTATATTCACTGGAGTACATTTTGGTAAAACACGGCCTATCCCCATTCAAAGAGGAACAATACAAGGAGATACTCTAAGCCCATACCTATTCCTCATATTTCTAGAACCCCTCCTTAGATGGTTACAACAAGGAAATAACGGATACACATTCGGAACCTCTAAAGTAAAAATCTCCTCAACAGCATATGCCGACGACTTAGCAATCATTGCTAACAAACTAAAATCCCTACAAATACAACTCAACAAACTTGACAAATTTTGTGAATGAGCCGGCATGGACCTTGGGATCCCCAAATGCGCAGTAACTGGATGCCCAAACAAATCCAAACTGAGCCCCATAGCATTCAAAGTCCATATTCAAGCCACCAATATACACTACAGAAACGAACCTATTTCAGTGTTAAATCAAAACGAGCCATATACATATCTTGGAATAAACCTAGTCCCCTCACTAAAATGGAAAACACAAATACACACCACCACCACCAAAGTCGTAAAACAATGCAAAGAACTAGTAGCCTGCCCAGCCACTATGCAACAAAAAATTAATATGGCAGACACAGTCATACGGGCTGGAATTGCATACAGCTTCTACGCCGTACCATATTCCTTACCTGATATCAAAAAATTGGACAAAAAGATTATCGCCCTTCACAAAACAATATGCGGAATTCCAAAATGCACATCAAACATAGCCACGCAACTCCCTCACAATCTATTTGGAATAGAAGCCTTCTCACTTAAAAATGCCTACCTACGATGTATCGGTGAACAACTACAACATGCCCTTAATGACACAGGAAGACAAGGGAAAATTTACAATGGACTACTACAATCTATATTAGCAAAATTTGGTGGCTCTGAAGTAATACCTCGCATCAAATATCACCACTGTGTCCGCTCACCTATAACTAGAACACTATTCCTACTAAAAAAAGAAGCTGGAGTCCACTTAAAAAGTACAATGGACAATTTCCTATTAAACACTTCCCCACTCGAAAATATTTGGATGACAGAAGCACAAAACATCCACGGCCTAAACCCTCAAACATCGCTTAAACTACTACAAAAGTTACTAATGCACAATATACTTAGGCTAGAGCAAATTACTCTACCCAATGGCCTTAATATGATGAGTCCAACCGATTTTAGAAACTATCATTCTAGCCCCACCAAACTAATTAAAAGTGCACTAAACATTGCTCAACAACTATTCTGCCACCCATCCTGTCCCCCGCAATGCCGACAACCGTGCCCTCATCACCGTCCCCCAAGAACACTAAAAGACAAATACATTATAATAAATCACTTCATTCTTCCTAGACAACCCGAACCCCCAGTACACCCCCCAAATCCACCCCACCCGCACCAACCCCCACCAAGAAACGTCTTTAATAACCCTAAACAATTCCCTATCTACATCATCCTTGATCATAAACAACGACACTACACTGACTCCAATGGGATAAAGAGAAATGATACATCATATCTATGCCAATGGATAATAAGAAACAATAACACATACAAAAAATGGCGAACCCAAAGAGACTTATTCCCTTGGTACGACACTAATACATGTACCCATAACATTGAACTATTAACTCAATACTATACCAAAAAACAACACAAACATTTCTCAAACCTAATAAATGCCCACTTCGCTATAGAACAACAACGTGATACAAGATATGTTGCCCCCGCCACAATTATACCAATGGCACATATCTCTATCTACGAATGCAACCCCGAGAGTGATATATTCCAATCCATACCCAGACACACATATCATTGCCCACTTTGCCGCAAATACCATTACATACGAAGAACCCACTATACCACCAGAATTAAACATACCTAGAAAAGAACCTTCCTCGATACAAATATTTTGCATACACCACCAAAATAACACCATAGGGACCCACGACCAATTAAACCAACTCACCTATATAGCAAACAATCTCTCAATACAACAACTACACACCCAAATTGCCACACACACTCCCCCAGGCACCCTTGTCAATGCTAGTAAAAAATGGTCCAAACTCAATTACCCAAATACCCCTTTACTCAATGTAACACCTATACCTCAACTACCTAACTATCAAACTAACTTACCACTAAAATTCCACCCACAATTTAGCTACTACACCGATGGCTCATTCAAAAAACCTAAAGAAATCCTCCCAGGAACATGGAGAAGAGAAAAAGCAGGATATGGCATCTATAGTCCTAAAGGGCTTAGCATCTCCAAAAGACTACATGGTCATCAAAATATCCTACGTGCAGAAATGATTGCTATCCATGAAACACTGCGAATTATTAATAACCAATACCCAAACGAACCCGCATACATATTTACTGATAGTCTAAACGTACTATATCTACTAAACACACAAATTAAACACCCCACTCTACATAATAGTCACCCCGACCAAGTCACACTCGCCTCCATGGTCCGACTGCTTCAAAACCGATCCCAACCTATCACACTATACAAAATAAGGGCACATATCAACATAGACGGTAACGAACAAGCGGATAAACTAGCAAAAGAAGGCCTAGGCCTACCTCGCGAAAACGCTATACATCCATTCGAACATGCCCACACTATACCATACTACTATCAAAAAGACGAATGGCCCTCCATGATAGACACACCAGACAAAGGCCCCGTTAGATTCCTAGAAAAACAAATTATAAAATACGATAGAATAAAAAACCTAGAACCTATGGCCACACACACCCCTAATATCTATAAATGGACAGGAAATACAAACATCGACAAAGAACTCTCCAATGAATTCTGGAACAACCCTAATATTACAGACAAACAAAAATCTTGCCTCATCAAATTTCGTACGGGAACCTACATGGGCCACGCCAGAAAACAACTCTTCTTTGACAGGCAAAGATACCCTACCATTACTTGTCCTATCTGCAACTCATATGAACCAGACACGTGGCTACACGTACTACTTACATGTAGACAACAACATATACACTCACTTCACGTTAAAAGACATAACAAAGCTGTATGGGAAATAAGAAAAATGCTAATATCGTCCGAAAAATCCATATGTTACACTCTCATGAACGCTGGTACATTCAATAACAACCCCCAAGAAAACACAGTCCCTAACTGGTTATTACCATGTACATGTGGAACCCAAAGATGCCATTGTAACGCCCGATTTAGACCCGACATCCTCTGCGTTAAAGGGTTGCCATACCAAAACGAACCACCCACAAATATTGACCAAAATCTTATCATACAATTCATTGAATTCACATACTGTAACGACAGATTCTCACCAGAAACACTCGAAGCTAAAGCTAACAAATATAGACCCTTAATAGAAAACATAGCCGCCAGAGGCTGGAAAATTGACCCGATCATCGTTATTACGGCAGGCGCTAGAGCTGCAACACACACCCCATCAATGAAAATACTTGAAGACAAATTCAAACTACCTATGTCAGCCATTCGAAATACCTTTAAAAACATAAACACCATTGCCATACAATATGCCATGTCCATCCTCCTCCACAAAAGAAGATTAGAAAATAATCAACCTTTACCTCAATTACAAGACCCCCCTAGTCAACAAATAAATAAATAAATAATCAATAAACACTAAAAATATAATAATTAAAAACCACATTAGTATATATCGGCAACAGGCACAATTCCCCCTGCCATGTGAAAGACATACTGCTAGGTGACATAAACATCACACTCCCAATACTTACGCAAACACACTCACCAAAATCTAAAACACCAAGAGTTAAAACCTTGCACCAAACAAATCCAAGACTAACCAGTCCTTATTGGGTACTGGTTCTATCTGTTACTGGTTACTTGTGACTATAGTGTCTACTCTCGAAAGGGGGAAGTAGTTCTATACCTCTATTCCTTTGTCCAGTGGACATAGGTCTAGGGGTGGAACGAACAGACACTTCATTCACATCGGCCTCCTAACGGAGACCGAAGTTTCTCTTCTTTTTGGGTCTATTGTTTACTTGTCTAAGACCCATGAATATCTATAGTTCATGATTGTGTGATAATCATCAATTGGCAACAACATGTAGAATTGGCCAACACTTGTGAAAACGTTGGAAATCCCTTGTATTTGAGAATAGGTTAAGAGCTTGGGGAGATCACTCCCTCTTTAATTGATGCATACACGTGCGCTCAGGACCTATTTATCGGGGGGCTATTTACCTTGTAGAAAAGATTTTAAGGTATGGTATTTTTCAAAATAAAGGTAAATGCTTGTATTTTAATACACCCCATCAATAATTATTAAATTTTTGGGGAATCATTTTAAAATACCCTATTTTACTTATACTGCATTTTTTTCCTTATGCCCCAAGTAACCAATTTTTTTGACTTTACCCCAATTTTCTTTTCTCGAAGCCCAACTGTTGTCCATTTTTTTTCTTACACCGTATTTTGTTTCTTACACCCCATTTTTGTTTCTTACCTAATGAGCCTCTCATCCCAGACTACCGAGACCCCTCCAACTTCGCCATTTGTTTTTCTGCGGTGCCCGGTGACCAACGGTCCTAGGGCAGCCTAAAGAAAAAAAAACGAGATTTTCTCTTTTCTTTTGGAAAGAACATTGCAATTCAAACAGAACGTTGAAATTTTCCTCCCTGGCACATGGGTAGAGACCATTAACTCCACATTGGATACGTTGATTTAGTAACGTTCAAGCTAGTCAGCCTGCGAAATCATCCATCCAATCTTTTTCTATAAAAAATTACCTCTTTTCATCCGCTAGCACATACCCTACCCTACACCCACTACCCCTAGTAATTGTTTCCACGCTATTTTACATGTACTGACTAGATAAAAGACGCCATTATATGTCATGGTATTTTACATGTAAACATGTTTCACTATTTTAAAACCCCCTATATTATATGTACGTTTTTTTGCAAAATTTACCTACAATGAATATATTGGACCCTATTTTTTTATCGCACGTTGTTTCTACGATTTTTGCCAATGATCTCCCCGAGGTTAAGAGAAATCAAATTTGATTATGAAAATAGCACCACAAGCCTCGAGTTTAAATGGTAAGATTAACTTAATATGAACAAACTATAAAACTATAAAGGGCAAGGGTTTACCATATCATCTAATATGGTTGCCACAAATCCTAAGTTGCCTTTTGTGCCAAGCTATGAACATCAAAGTTAGTTGCAATGTTCTTTGTAAATAATTATAGATGTAGCTAAAGGGAAACTCTATTGCAATGTTTATAATACATAGTTCTATCTACACTATTTGCAAAATGGGTACATTGTGTTATCATCAACCCTTAAATGTCATGTCCAACTCTTGCAAATGAGATGTCAAGATGACCCTATTTGTCAACACAAATCATTCTAGAATTACAAATTATTGTAGAATTTGAAATTTGGTGTCACAAGTGAGAATGGAGGAGGAGTGAGGTTGTATCTTAAGGGTGACCCACCACATCATGTGGAGCTCCTCTCTATGTTCATTGTAATATCAAGACAAATTAGAACATTAATATAATTCAATATTACAATGTTAGTTTGTAAATTTGCATTTACTAAGAAGATTTGCATACTATCAACCTATAATAAGGAAGTTAACATTACCCAATTAGTGATTTCACCAACACTACCAGTCCGTAAATTCACGTTTAGTCAAATTCACCTACCTTAGTTCTTGTTGTGAAATTAATTGTAAACCTCTTGACAATAACACATATTTAAGTAAATTTGGACTAAGTCCGAGTCTATAATTATAGCATGTTGTATTCTATCATAGGATCCTAAATAGGATTGTGTGGAAAGATCCTTCTAATAGAATATGTATGGTTGATAATGACAATATTATAATAGTTTTTTTGATTGTATCTTCACTAATCAAGATTTATCTCTATATATGAAGCATAAAAATAGACATATGGTTTATTCATCATATTTTAATAGCATAAATTTCAAGTAATCACTAAGGATTCACACATCTTCCATGAAAATTAGGTAAATCAAAAGTGTATCGTAGGATCCTATGATAGAATTGAAGCAACCAAAAAGCAACCAAGAAGCAATAACTTGGAAAAGAGACGAAGCCGCCTATGCTGAGATCTCCATTCCTTGGACAATCAGCAGGGAAGGCTAAAAAAAGTTACTACATTGTAGCAAAAAGAAGAAGTAAAGTTCAGATTTTGAATAAACATACATAGATTCACTTAAACACATCATCAATTAGTTTAGCTAATACACATGCTTGAATGTAGGGTGAGTGACATTATATACCATAAATTGTTTACACTAAATAGTTGATTTACTTTGGCATCACAATTGGAATGCCATGTTGATATGAGTGGTCTTCGTGGCTTGTCCTATACACCAAATATCACATGACACCCTCTCTAATGGCCACCCAAGGTTACAATATAATTACCGTGGGCTGACGATGAATAGTGTGGGCCGAGCTAAATCCCACCTTTGATAACTTGTAGTGATGTCAGGATAACTAGTTGACAATTCTTAGCTGAGGTACAGGGGATTAACTTTCCATAAGCATTAAAAACCAATCATCCGGCATCGGAGAGAGGGACTTATCGCATACGAACGTACCTCTCATCCATCCAACATAAAAGCCTTGAAAGTAGTATGCAGCCCGTACAATTCCATTATTCATTCATTGACACGGGATTCATAATTTTTTTTAAATCATGAATTTAGTCTTGTCAAGTAGTCACTCGAGATGATTCGACCACAAACCTATAGGGGTCGAGTGTGTATGTTGGATGGATAAGAGGTACACTCATATACAATGCCTTGGAGTCCTCTCACCTCCCGTTTCCATTTGATCGAAAGGGAAATCTTGAAGGCCGTGTCGAGTGTGATTTTGTTGCATGTGATGGTGTGGTAAATTTCAATAATTTACGAGAAGCCCACATGCGGGGGTGTGGTAAAAATCAATAATTTACGAGAAGCTCACATGCCGGGATGTGGAAAATGTCCTTGTGTGTCCAGAGGTATGTTGGACACCAGCAATGAAGTTCGGACACACAATGTTTTCAGTACTTGGGGAGTTGAAGGGTTCAAAACCCCCCGCCTTTTTGTGAGAGAGCAAAAGTACTCGTTGAGAGGGACAAATATTGAAGGGTTTATTTACTTTTAGACGAATACTTTTTTTACTAGGGCATTGATTCGAGAACAGTAGATTCTTAAGAGGTTCAATCCATTCAGATTTAACCCCTCAAGGCCAAAGCAAAATCTCTTCAAAATCGCCTAACATAATTTAGTTCAAAATGGCATTTCTTATGATAGATTTGACCGCAAAGATGGAAACTTTGTAAAGTTAGAAGGAATCACATAAATTCTTAGCCATACGTGTGTCCAAAATCCGAAGATTATAATGTGAACGTGTCTATTGGTATTAAAGAAAACGCCTGCCTCGGCTTTTAAGGGTCAAAACAATATGTACTGTGTTCTTTGGGAGGGAGGGAGCTTAGGCAACACAAAGTTCACGGCCAATGGGAAGAGAGTTGGTGAGAGAACTTATGTATGTTGATTGGAACGGGGGCTTATCTAGGTGCTCAACAAGTGCCTCTCCCCCCACCCCCAAAAGCAAGCACATGCTCACTAAAGGTGGTGCTCACCATCAAATCCTACCTTCAAGAAATACTTCTGGATGTTGTCAATGATGATATCTTCTTCAACTTTTGATCGATTTTTACAAACAAATCTAGTCTATATTGTATAGCTTCCAAAGCTCTATCTATAGTCACCAATAGTGCCTTCCAACTCTTAGCCATTTGGGAGTAATGATCCTTCCAAGATCCACTTAATTTTTATGCCAAATTTTGGTGTTTTATGCCTTGGTTCTTGGACTTAGGAAGTGAGATTGAGCTTTTTTGAGTTGACATTCTCCATAACATTCATTTTTATACCCTACTCACAAGTAGAAGTAAACAATTGAGAATATAGCAATGGGTGGAGACTTGAAAGCAGTTGTGTTGCCAACACAAGATGGGACTTCATGTTGAATAAGTATCATAACAATTTAGGCCCCATGTACACTTGTGAGGTTGAGGATTTGGAGATCGAGAGTTTGAAGAAATGATCCTTCTCATTGGTGAGAGCAAGCCTCTTACTAATGCGTGTCCACTCAAGTCACTTTACATTCTCATGGAGGTTGCTTAGAAATATGGAGAGTTTGCTCTTATTTTGTGGATCCCAAGCCAACGAGTTTGCAAGCATGCTTTGGCTTGTCATGAATTTCCCTTTGCATAAGACTCAATTCTATTTGTTTTTTGAAAAATTGGATCATCTTTTCTTTGACCCGGCAAGATGGTGGTGGCCCGAAGTTACACCTTTCTTGGCGTACTCGGCCAAGCTTGGCATCACTTGGATCACTACCCAAGTGGCTCTTAGAAAATCAATCCGATATAAGTGGTGGAATGGAATTCCACCTTTCACTTCCCTTAGATGGAACATCATTTGGCATAAACACAAGGCATAGAAGGAAGTAGCCTTCCTTTGGTCAGTTATTCACAAGGCGGTGGCGGTGAACAAATGGCGTGGACAGATCTCAATGGAGATTGACAAAGTTTGTCCTCATTGTGGTTAAAGAGTCGTGGAATTACTAGAGCACATGTCCTTCAATTGTCCATTAGCTCGACAAATGTAGCGCCATTTGGCTAACATCATTTGGCAACTCTTTGTGAAAATCAGTAACCTTGGCCCTTGGGAGTCCTTTTCAAGGATGCAATGCCTTTTTGATCAACCATTCGATAGATCCTCAAAACCTTTTAGTAGAGTTTGGTTCTTCTTGAGAAGTGGTCTCTTGTGTATCATTTGGCGTCACCGAAATGATTTGATTTTCAATGTAGTCCGTGGCCTCTGGAAAAGACGTACCAAATGGTCTGAAATTCTTTTACTTGATTATGGTAGACTTGAGTGACAACGGACTCTCCATGACATGGAAAAAGCTCCGGACGTTGCCTATGAGGACAATCTTAATGAATTTGACTCGGTGTGTGGAGGAACTATCTTTTGACAGCGATGGCAATGCTGCAGCCATGGCAAATAAACGTTGGATGACCTCTTCGAAGGGGAAAACCAATGGCAATGAGTGCATTAGAAAGAAATCTTCTCACAAAACATCCTCAACCTAGATTGCTACTGTCCAAATCAAGAATGCATTTGTGCCTGTAATCAATGTAACCCATGGAAACATTGTGCTTGTAATGATGAAAACTAAAACAGTAGTTGTCCCTATTACACACCATACCCAAATTGTAGGCACAGGTGTGGCTGTCCAAACCAGACGGTGCCCCTAGTTGTAACCAACACAACTGTAGACAACATGGATGATGCAACCTTTACAATAGTCATTCACAATGCGTTCCCACCACTTGGTGGAATGACAATGTTGACCACCAATTTATATGGACAAGACCACATGATCGTGGACCATGTAACCAACTTCCGGGCCGTCGATGATGTTGTGGACATTGTGTTGGAAGATGCCCTTGGAGAGGTAGGTTCTAATTGGCATGTTTCACAAAAAGGTTTGCATCGACCACCACCAAGGAACATGGCAACAAAGCAGGGGAAAAACAAGGAAGCGTTTCAAATTAAAGTGGCGCCCACAACTGCCCGAGTTTGGTTCACAACGGAGGCTAAGTCCATGGTCACTCAACAATTTGCCTTGCCAAGTTACCTGCCTCTTGTCGCAATGGCTGGCCTTGTAAAGTTTTGTGTTTTATGTTCTCTGTTTACAATTGGGAATTAGACAACCTTGTAGGATTCAACAAGATGCTTGTAGAGTATAGGGACTTGTCACTATTCAATGGCAACTACACTATGTGGCTTGACAACAAGTTTTGTGTTGCATATGGAGCTTGGACTTTCTACGACAAGGTGGGTATCCCCTCCCCTGTTTATTGGTTACAATGCTCACAATCATTTTGGATGAATGGCATTGTCATTGTGGTCAAAAATCACAAGCTGTAGTCAAAATTTGCACATTAATCCTACTCTTTACATTGTCAAATGTGTCAGGACATAATAACCATTATGAATGTTCCACATTCTTCACATTATGTCGTCCCTTCTTTCTTCGGTATCCCATCCCCTCAAAATTCATGAATACAATGATAGCAATGATTTCTCCTTGTGGTAAGAAATTCATGCGCTATTGTTACTATGTGAGCATGGTTACTTCATGTACGTATAACCAATAAGCAATTGAGGACTATTGCAATGGGATGCAATACTCATCATGGGTCTTGGTCTTCACATTGTCAATTGTGTCAGAACTCTTTGCCTTTACAACCAATGAACTGCTTCACAAAGATTTGCATTCCTCATCCCAACCATATAGTTGTAACTAGTATGGATGTGCCACATTGTTCCCATCCCCTTCATTCCTTGTTCAGTTTCCCAACTCTTTAGTTTTTCTAGTTATAATGTTAGTAGTGATTTCATTGCTACACAATTGTCATTGCAATTACAATTTCATTTCTTATGATGGTAACTTCATGTACATGTAACCAATAAACATTCCCATCCACCATCTTCCTTCTTGAGTATGCCCTCCCTTAAGTTCTTCATGGGTATCCCATCCTTCCTTCTCCCTGGTTATAATGTTTTCGGTTGCATTCGATTGTCATTGTGTTCACAATTTCATGGTCTCTAGTTGAAATGTGCGCATGGTTACACAATGTAAATGTATCCACTATGCAAGTAGATGCAGCCAAGGTGGGGCGCAATATTTGTCTTGGTTCTTGGTCTTCGCATTTTCAATTATGTCATAACTCCCTACCTATACAGATAATGTATGAGAAGTAAATTTCTTTACAAAACATTGCATACCTCCTCTCCCCCCTATTATTGTAGGTAGTACGTAGGTTTCCCCAGGCAATGTGTTTTAATATACATGCTTGGTTGGGTATTTTGGTGGTTTATTGTGTAGGGTGCAAAGGGCACCACGGGCACATAAAATCCAACTGCAATGTAGTTAGTTGCAAGAATAAAGAACCAGATTACATGGGACCAAGAATTCAATGACTTGGTTACATACGTGAACTACTGCCAAAAGTGCCGCACAATGGAGGTCATGACAAATTACATTGATGACAAGCGCCAAAGACAAATACAAGATATAGTAACCGTGAACTCTAGGCGTTTGAGGCTTTAGTTTGCCTGCATGGAAAGTTAGACTTGGGGATGGCATCTCCTCTTCATTTTTACGGCATGCTTGAACCTACAAGAGGTTTTGCCATTGTACCCGTGAAAGCATACTCGGGATGAAGCGATGCAAGTTGCAACCGCGCTTAAGTTTTTGGCTCATGTGCCTAGGATTTGCCCGGTTCCATGGGGGGCACTCAATTTAAAATGTATATGAGGGTGAGGGGCCTCCACCCTATCATAGGTGGCGATTGACGAATGCTGCTAGAGTGGAGCACACATGGGATGACATCTTCTCCGTGGGTGGTTACAAAAGAGATGTTGGCTTTGGAGAGATTTGTTATGTTTGCAAAGGCACAGGAGTCCATGTGGCCAGAGGATTGGCACACGTAGGTGGAGGAACAGTTCTCAGTTCTTCCCTCACCCAACGAGGAGTGCCAAGAGTTTAAGTTTGTGGTATGGGAAAGCTAGCCCCCCTTCCCCCCATTAATGGGTTTTTGCACTCCTTCTTTGCTCCATTAACTAATTTGCCGCTAGTCACGTCCAAGCCTTGCAAAACACCTCTTGATCCTTCCTTAGAATGTTCCTTCAACGCATAATACCCTAAAACTTATGTTTAAGGCTTGAAAGTATGCTCTAAACAATACCAACGAACTCACATTTTTGGCCTAATCGGCCAACTTCTAGAGGTCGTTTCCACAAACTAAGCTTGGATTTGGCATCTCTAACCTTCTACAAACCTATGGTAGAGGTTTTCGGGTCATTATGACCACTTTCATATTTCTGACCAGCTGACGTTTGAGGTTAGATCAGCCAACTTCTGGACGTGGTTTTTGCAAATTGAGCCTGAGTTTGACCTCTCAAACATTCTACCAGCCTATGGTAGAGTTTTTGGGCCATTCTGACCACTTTCATATTTTCGACCAGCTGACATTTTTGGTTAGATCGGCCAACTTCTGGAGGCGGTTTTTGCAAACCGAATTCGGATATGACCTCTCTAACATTCTACCAACCTATGGTACAATTTTCGGGTCATTCTGACCACTTTCATATTGCTGACCGGCTAGCATTTTCGGTTAGTTTGGCCAACTTTGAGAGGTAGGTAGTTTTCGCAAACCAAGTCCGGATTTGACCTCTCTAACATTCTACCAACCTACAATAGAGTTTTAGGTTCATTCTGACCACTTGCTCTAGACGTCCTCCCATGAGCGTCACGTTCGTGCATACCCACCTTCTCTACTTCCTAATGCATTCCTAGGTAATATTTCACAAGTTGTCCAATGCACACTTTCAGTAACACATTGAACACCTTCGTCTTGTCAACACTCACTACTAGAAAAACAGAGTCCAAATTAACAAAATATTAACATTTTTTTGTTAATTTGGACACTGTAACGTCCATTTTTACAAATTTTTGTTAATTGTACCCAAATTAACAAAAATTTGTCATTCTTTTTTGTTGATTTGGATAGTGCAATTACCATATCGGGAATCTTTTTGAATCTTTTGATAAAGTTTTGAATTATTAAAAATATTTATAAACCTTTAAAAATCTTCAATATACAATGTAGATTTAAGAATAAGTACACAATTCGGTGCTTATTAAAGTCAGCAGAATCAAATTTGTCAACTTTTTCTAGTTAGAAGTTTTTCCAAATTTTTTTTTTACTAGGTCTGAATCGCCTCTGAAGTCTGCTGATTTAAAAAAGAAAGAAACCCGAAAAGCTAGTTAAGTAGATTCTAAATTCCATATATATCACTTGTGAGTGGTTGGTGCGTTGGCAAGAGCATTGGCCTCTAACCACGAGGTCTCCGGTTCGAACCCGGAAGGCCTCACTTTCCGTATGGCCATTGTGACGTGGCAAACGGGTGTCCCCCCATGTGGCAGTTGGATTGTTGGACACGTGGCACTGCCCTAGATGATGAAATCAACACTTTTTTGTTAAAAAATGAAACACTGTTTTGTTAAACTTTGACATTTTTTTGTTAAAAATTTAACAGTTTTGTGTTAAAAAATACCCAAATTAACACGTCCTAATCAACAAAAAAAATCAACACTTTTGTGTTGAGTTTTGTTAAATTGGTCACTGTTTTTTTCTACTAGTGACTAAGGACTATATTAGCTTACAAAAAGAGTAGTAGTAGGAGAATAATCATGAGTCTACTCTTTAAATCATTGTTTCAACATTTTACTACTTGTTTTCCAGGACTGCCACATATTTTCAAGACGCTACCCATCCAGATCTAGAACTCACAAGCATACACACCCTCTCTAAGAGTGTAAGCAATCTTCGCACATGTGACCTAAGAAAACAACTACCTACTAGGTGGGTCAATTTGGTAGGTTGCCACCCCGACAAAACACTACAACTAGTTGTCTTGACGCATTTTTGTCTTCTGTCCAGTTCATGACCAATTGGCACACTGAGGTCATAAAAAATGGTCAACTAGTAAAAGACTCACAATGCCATTTTAATAACTTTGGACCTACAAGTCATTTTCTGACCAATTAAGTTACTAAGATCAAATAATTACCACTTATTGAATAGACTGTTCAATAATAAAACAGTAAAAAACCCACTAGTGGATGTTCCAACAACTAATTGTATTAAGGACATATTTAACATCAAATAATAAATTGGTACTTTTTGCCCCTTCGATAATTTGTGACCAACTAGTCAGTTTTCACGGGTTGGTTTACTAAGGATATTTATAATCTTAAAATACAATGCTTAATTCTACCTTAACACCCCCCCCAAAAAAAAACCCTTAGAAAGAAGGCCGAAGAGGAAGCCTTCACAGGGAAAAGAACGTTACAGTAGACAAAGGAAGGCGCATTTCTAGAGGAGCCAACAATTAAGTTTCATGGCCCAAATAATGTGAGGGTTATATTGGTCTGAGATGACCTTAAACTACCGGGTGATAGCGGAGAGGTACCCGTTTCCAAATGGAGAGGTTGGCGGTTCGATTCTTGCTGTGAAATCTTCTCTCTACTTGATGGAATAAAGTAGGTAGGTAGGAAGCCAAGAGCCCACCCACCGCAAGGTAGGTAGTAAACCCCATCCTTCGCCAAGAGGATTCTTGAGCAAGGGTAGGGCCAACGGGCTCAAATTCACGTCGGAATGCTTGACGTTTCAATTTATTTATTTATTTAAGGGTTATATATCATGTGAGGCTCGAAAGTGGGTGCACTGTGAAGAGCGAAAATTGTCCATATAAGGCCCGCTAAGCTTAGATGGCTATGAGTGGCCCTTTCGTGTGTAGGAGTGTTGGGTACTTATAGTAGAGGCACCTATTCCCAATCAGGACCCCATTGGCAATCTATAGGGTACCATAATTTTGGTAAGGCTGGGACTAAATTTCAATATGGCTAGGAAATATCGATTAGGCCGGAACCAATAGTGCCATGCACATGTCCTAGTTTTGAGTGCTAAAGTGAGGAGGAATGAGCGGTTAAAATGAGTGGTTATGATAGACTCTAGACATTAATAATATGTTCGGGCTAACTTTTGGCTTCAAAATTCATAGTAACTTCAATTTAAGGAAATAAAATTACCGTAAAATTTACAATCCCCCTTATTTCTATCTTCCTAAGTTCCTACAGAAGAAAATTTAGCACTGCCTTATACTCTCCAGATCTGGCGCAGAATCTCTGAAGTGATCAGTTATAGGCGCCTCTACCTTATATTCTGGAGCTTACTACAGTCAAGACTCTATAAATGTTACAGGTCGGGAGTAGCAAAAAAATAACATATATAGAATTATAACAAGTAACACTTATAGAATTCATACCGATGATTAATAACATTTATAGAAATAACACTTAAAATTTCCAAAAATGAAGAACATAACGTTTTATAAAAATAAAAAATGAAAGTACAAATGATAATACATAATTCAACTAAACTAATTGAAAGATATAATCTATATAGTAGTAACTTGATGAGATTCTTCCAACTAGACTAACCGAAAGAAAGAGTCTATAGTAGTCTGACGAGAAGCTTCCAAATGATGAGATGAAACTTCCTTTTGGAGCCCTTGAATGCTCCTGATGTGTGATAGGACATCATTTGGTCTTTGTTCAAAGTATTTCTTCAAAGTCTCTAGAGAACGCTCAACAACACTCTATCCTACAACTTCTTCTACCACATCAACCATAACCTCATCAACATCAATTTCTTGATGTTCTGAGGAATACATATCCAAAAACTCCTCATCGGTAGGTTCATAGGGGTTGTTTAAATCAAACTCCATCTCATAATTGAGGTATTCATGAGCAAACTAGCCAACTAGCAAACTAGCACCCAACAAGCACCCCAACTCCCAAACCTTCTATGTATGCCATCTCCTCTCCCAAATTGCTTGAAAGTGCACAAGGAGGAAGGATCTCTAAATAAGAGAGAATATTTGACTTGTTCGCAAAGAATATGGGATAAATGTGATTACATGTTTAAAATGTATGCTCTCATATATTATTACCTTGATTTTTCTCAAAATTAACACTTATAGAGGTGCAATTAACAATGAAGGGAGTAGAGCATGTTATAACACTTAACACATAACACTCACTAGTCTTACCAATTGTGTTTTTGTAGGGGAGTAAAATTTTCTTAACATATATGAAATTATAACGCTTATAGGGGTAACACTTATAGAGTCTTGACTGTAGTAAGCAGCAGATAGCAGAATTATGTGAGACTAAAATTGGACACAGAAAAGTCTGGCATGTTGTGCACCAAATTCGACCTTTGGAAAGTATCAGACCTGGACTCAAAGCCTAAACCTGGACTCAAAAGTCCGAACCAGGTTCAAAAGCCAGGCTTATGAAAGATACTGAAGTTCGGGCCTGTGTACTTGGAGATTTTGGGCACAATTGGTCAAGATCCAAGTGTTTCCAAGTCCAACCGGTGACATGTTGATATCTCTCAGTTTTTAAAAATTACTTTTATGGTACAGAGAGTAGAGGCGCCCATGACTGATCACTTAAGAGATTTTGCGCCAGATCTTGAGAAGTATAAGACAGTTCAAAAATTTCTCATGTAGGAAGATAGAAATCAAGATGACTGCAATGATTTTGGTAATTTTATTCCTTAAATTGAAACTGCTGCAAATTTTCAAAGCCAAAAGTTGACTCGAACATATTACCAATGTCTAGAGTGTGTCCTAACTGCTCATTTTGACCGCTCATTCCTTCTCACTTTAGCACTCAAAACCAAGCCGTCTATCATGACACTATTGGTTCCGGCCTGATTGAAATTCAGTCCTAAGCTTGATCAAAATTCCGGTACCCTGTAGATTGCCGATGGAGTCCTGATCGAGAATAGGTGCCTCTAAGATACTATAGATTTCTTGAAAATAGTTAAACGATTCGCCTGAAGTTTTGAACTGGAACTCATCATTTCTCAAAGTCAAGCAGCCCATCTGTAACTAGCAATCGGATCTCCCCATTCACAGGTTAGGGCTCTTCGTCTCCTGCAGTGAAGATCAGGGAGCATACCCATTCTTCACATTTACATACTAGATTGTTCTGCCAAGATTCCTTTCAAGACTCTTGTGATGCAGTATTGCAATGTTGTCATCCCAGTTGAAGGGAGCGAAATACAACCTAACATTCTAAAGCAGTGGAAGTTTGGTTTGCTCACTTGATGGCCCCAATGATAAATATCTGCAATGGAAGCTTGGGTGAAGGTAGGTCGTCAAGCGGCGGCGAAGTGTTGAGGGTGGGCATTATCTGACAATTGTGCATTGTCAGACGTTTGGTAGCCTTAGTGGATACATTGTGAGTTGGAAGCAAGGCTGGCACCACGCGGTTTTTAACAGTTGGGTTTTTCATAGTTTAAAAAAAAAATTCCAATCACTTGAGGTCCAGCAAAATTTGGTTTTATTCGGTTTTATTGTAAATAAGTTGAGATTCTAGGGCAGAGGGCCCAATGTCCGCCAATGGCATTGCTGAGTGCCGAGTGCTGGAATAAAACCATGGTTTTATTCGCAGAAATCAGATTTTTGGCATTAAAACCAAAAACCCAATGCATCGGTTGGAAAAAGTTGGGGTTTTTCCACCCTTGGTTGGAAGACATTGGTTTGCGCTCAGGGTGGCAACACATGTAGAAGAAGCAGAGGTCACCGGCTTAAGAAGAGGAATTGAAGCTGAAATTTATAATACAAAGATTTATAATAAACTTACTGTAAATTATAATGAGAGATTTGAAGAAAAGAGCTGCACCCACTAATTCTAATAAGTTATAAATGACATTTGGCTTACCATGAGATTGACTTGAAACTTAGAAATGCTCGATCCATTTGAAGTTGTTACCTGAGTTCTATGGGATTTTGATATACACCTACAATCATTCAGCTAGGTAGAGCACACATAAACTTTGGAATGTGATGGATTATTACGACATTGGCCGGCAGCGTAGATGTAAATCAATATTCATTTGCAAGTCCAAAGTTACAGTATAATTTTTAATGTAATATATGAAATGGACTTACACATGCCATTGTAGATTAATCGTCATCTTCAACCTCCATAGTGCCATTTTGAAAAGCAGAGACAAGTTAGAGACACCATAATCATCTATATAATGATATAATGTTTATTTGTGAAGGTTGGCTTGACTAGGATCTACAAGGCGTTTAAACCATAATTGAAGGGAAAAGAAACTAACGAACATAACTTGCGAAGGTACATAAAGGAGATACACCTATGAAGTCAACTCTAAAGTTTTACAAGAGAAACAATTTGGGAACAATTTCATCATGTTTAGAGGTAATGAATCATGAGAACTTAAAATATCTCATGTTTTCTTCATGAGATGATTCAGGCAAAATGTGTGTTGTTGTTGTTGTTTATGCTTCAATTAGGGACCCATCTATTGCTCAAGCAATGCCCATTTCCCCCACTCACACACAACACCAACAACACGAACATTAGTGCAAGCCCTAAACCCTGCCCTAAGTCCCCCTAGAAGATACTCTTTTTAGAAATGCTTAAGAATTTTTAGATTTTTTAATATAAAAATGTATGCATTCTAAGATAGAAAAAATATAACGGGGGGGGGGGCTTCTGGACGGTGATCCCTACATAAGCAAAACTACTTATAATAGGTTCAAAAATAAATTTGAAAGGTCCAAAACTTTTCTAATTTGAACATTTATGGTGTCATTAGATTCCTCTCAATGTCCTCTTTATGTACGTGTTGTTTGTCTCTACATAACAAAAAATCGTAAACTCTTAGATCCATTAGAAAGGAATAATGAGTTGTTTTGAAAGAAGAGTTGCCACCTTGGAGGTTTGTGGAAGGGGCTAGATGGGTTGGGGGTGATGAAGGCTTCCCGGCAAGTATGTGACTACTTTCATCTAATTTAACATGCAACAACTAGTTCTTGGATGTAGGTTAGCCATAGGTGATTTACAAATGCATGTGAAATCGAAGACGAAGAAAAACTTATTTCAAGTGAAGTGCGCGTCAGTTGAAACTCTTTGAATGGATTCGAGGATGTGGTTCAAGAGATTATATTTGTGGAGGAGCACTTCAAAGCACTGTAGAATGTTATGACAATGTGGTAAACATGAGGGCCATACCACAAAACTGAAAATGGACGATCTCTAAAAATAAAACACATTTTCTCGTTTACTACAGAAGGATAGTTGTTTAGAGGACCGTTCCAAAGCTTACAGGTGAAAAGCATGAAGGCAAAATCTTGAGTCCCTTGGCCATGACATTATATGGAAGGGCCCGTAGATTTGCCCTCATATCATACTAACGTTTATCATATTGGCATGATAGACATCCAATATGTGTATGCTACATATATGTGATATACATCTCTCTACAAGATGATTTATAGTAAGATTGTGTAAGACGATAGCATTTCCTATTCAAGAAAAGGTGCACAAAATACGATGACATCCTCTACAGTGCTTAGATTATGTCTAAAGGTATGACCAAGTATACTACTAAGGTCACTATTGGAATCCGTAGGAGATGTGCTCGAGGTTGTATATTGGTTGTATAAAACTGAAAGGAATGACTATCTAGCTTGTCCCACGAGGGAGGAGCACCTAGAAGCTTCACAATGAAATGAAACTCACAATGTTCTGGCTGATAGTAGCCTTGTCTTATGGTACAAACAACTATTAAGCGCCCTGTGCAATGGAACTCGCTAAGGCTAAGGACGAAGGTGGATGTGTGTGATTTGGGTGCTTGTCTCTTAGGACCTATCTCTTGTAGGATACAGAACCTGCAATTAATGCGAGATGATAAGCAAATCCAAACGTACCCGCAGCCACTTGCCTCCGAAATTCCAGATCTCCTATGGAAATATTTTTCATTATCAAAGTGAAGATTCCCGTGCTCATTAAGTGGTCATATAAGCTCTCCCAACCATGTTGACTATTGACCCTAGATAGTAAAGCATATTGTGAGCACGTAGTCCAATCTCTTTGAAACACGTGTGTTTGGTGTCCGTTCTTAGTTCATACACTTCACCACATACCACTCAAATATAGGTGTCCAGATGATTGCTATGTTCGATTTGGGCACATCTACCGTAAGGTCCAACAACGAAAGTGGATGTGATGACTGCCTGATGAAGCAGACAACTTTGTATATGTTAGAGACACCCAAGAATCTCATTCGTTGGTATTGAAACTCAATCCCACACTAATTAAGAGCCATGCTACTGACATAGTTCCGCCTACATCCCTAATATTATAGGAAGTGTCAATCCTGAAAGTCAGGTCTTACATATTCCACTCCTGCTATAATATACGCAACATAACATTATTAAGCAATGTGTGTTCGTTCATGTGGGCCTTGAGAATATAACCTTTAGATTAAGTGAATATGCACTAAGTTGGTGCATCCCATGGTTATATTCTCAAGGCCCACATGAACAAACACACACTTCTTAATAATGTTACGAAAGACGTAGAGAAATAAACATGTTGAGTGACATGCATTTCAACTCGATCTGCAAGGAGTAAACACAACTACATGGAGATCTCACATTGATTACACTATGCAAACCATATGTACCGAAGCTTATAATGGTGGCATAACATTTGCAGATGTTGGATGTACAAACATTGCCCTTATGCTTAAGCATAAGGTATGTAGGTGTTATTCGGTTGCTTTTCTTAATTGAACCCCTATACTTGATTGGTGTGTGGTTACGCAAGGATTAGAGAACAAACACCATAAAGACACATGATGTTTAAAAGAGATTGAACTACATCTTCAAATTTTTTTCACTAATCTGCACCCCAGTAATGAACACAATTGGGAGGACCTATGCTTTTACTCAAGGAATTAACAAAGATACACTTCCGATAACCATAACTAATTCAAGAGAGGTCCGAATTTGCCATCCAAGATTTGCAGATGCTTCATTGTAGACTTGCTCATGCAACACAAGTTTCATTGTGTAAATCTAATAGTAGAAGTTGGAGAACGTGAAAAACGAACCAAACAACACCCACATACCTTAGTCTCAGTACATTTTCCATGGTGGTTGCAAATGAGACTCCGATCAAGTATGTTGTCCACTTTGCTTACAATGTACTCTCTGCCTATCAACAATTTTAATTCCGTAGATGCCCCCTGCGTAGGCTAGTTCATTCAGTCCAGGAATTAGCGAAGGGTATGGTAACCTGGCCTATGACCGAGAGCTACACATTGGTGAATTTTCACAATGACCTCTTCTATGGTAATGAACGATTTAAAATTTTTCATGCAAGGTAAAATGAAATATTTGTCTATTTCAAAAATTTGGAAATTTTTAAAATTAATTTTGAATTAGATATGATTTTTTAAAGATGTTCCCTAGGGTATGTTATGATAGACCTAAAGGAGTTTGACGTCAATGCTAATACAACTTATGAGCATTCTATAATTATCCACAAGCAAGTAAGAGGTTGTAAGAAATCCAACATTACTAAGCCGTAGACTGACTTTGACCTTACTATGTCAAGAGACATCCTAAACGAAGAACTAATCTCATCCAACACGTTGTGGCAAGGTCTCATGTGCCTTGAACCGAGACCTATGGGCCTCCTCCTCCTTCCTCCTTCCCCCTCTCTCTCCTCCCCTCTCTCTCTCCCTCCACGTCATTAAATGCATTAATGTGAGGTTAGTTGAGCTAGGGACATGTCATCCACCTAGGGAACATTATTTCTAATTTGTTCCCTAGAGCTCGGTTTAAGGTCAGCTCTCGGTCATAGGCCAGGTTACCATAAATTGAGAACAGAGAAATGGCATAGGGCTCAATTGAAAGAGCAGGTGTGGGAGATCGAAAGCGTAACCAATGATATAAATCTTCCTTAAGGCCTTCAAAATTGGATAACGTAACCCTAAACACCTTTAGCATACTCATACTGGTTGTGTAATCTCTTTTAATATTGGAACATATGATATCTTTATCAAACTCCAAGTTATTTTGTGTCAAGAAGAATAACCTTGCAAGACAACAATCTATCACTATCCACCCAAAAAGTTGCATCGTAGTCAACATTCACGTTGTTCACAAAATATTGTATGTATAAGAGGACTCCAAAAGCATTTAGGGGTTTGACCCGACTTAGATTGAACTCAACTAGTAAACTTCATCATGTATCCTCTTCCGTCTTTCCTCATCTTCCAAGCCTACTAATCTAAAGTGTTGGGTGTGGCTGCTTGACTACACTGATTATGGTAAATTTTGTGGCCTCTATTGAGATTGCTTCCACACTCAAAATATTGAGGATAACACTTTGGGTGCACACTCTTTACAAACTCACAATCTAAGGTCAAAACATCAAAGGTCCACGTTGAAATTTATATTATTTCTATTGGATTGATAAAATTGTACAACTAAAACATAAAGGGAAGGAGGTGGTACATCACGGGGGCATGGCAAGTTTAACTAGGGTTGCACATTATTTTCTTGCATGATGATGTATAATGTGGACCACACTATAGAGCTGCACATGAAAATTCAAACAATATATATACTCACATTATTTATCATATCAATGTAACTAATGAAAACGTGCCTAATTCCAACTTGTCAATAATATGGGCACCTATATCTGAGTGGTATGTGGTTGAGTGTATGAAATAAGAATGGACACCAAAAACACAAGTTTCAAAGAGATTGGACTACGTGCTCAAAATATGCTAACTATTCTAGGTTCGATAGTCAACATAGTGGGGGGACCTGTATGACCACTTAGTGAGCAAAAGAAACTTCACTTGGATAATAAAATAAATATTCACAAGGGCTTTGAAAATTATGAGACAAATGGCTAAAAGCACGATTTGGATTTGCTAATCATCTTGTCCTAATTGCATGTTTCATATCTTACCGGAAGTGGGTGCAGAGAGAAAAAAGTATCCGAATTAAGCACGTCTACGTTGAGCGGAGCGCATTCATCTCATTGTGATATTTTGGAGACCATCAACACTGCTTTTATGAGTCGCCAGGTTATCCACCAGCTCTCAACTCTCCATCCTTCTCCGCTTTCTTTTTCCTCATCTCGTTCTTCCCGTCTGCACGCGCTGTCTTGGACTTGAAGTTTATAGAATAGTTTGCAGGGGTTTGCCCTAGTTTGGTCTGCTCCAGTTTCCTCTTCTGCTCTTGATCACCCTTACACAGGCCCCAACTGCCGCACCACGTCAAGAATTTCTTCATCTTTATGTCCCCCCCTAAAATTGATGCAAGATGAGTTTTTGACAGCTCCCGGCCTGTCTAACTATAAAGGCATCTTCCTGAAAAAATCAGCTAATAATTCTAATTAACCTCACGAGACACCGTAGCTCCATTGAATTATCCAGTCAATCGACAACGCTCAATAATCTAGATGGTGGCGTCCCTGCTTATTGCTATATTGCCTCCCGCATGTCCATCATGCTACATCTCCTGTTTCCATCCCCAAAACCAAAAGTTATGAGTTGATAAGTTGAGGCAAATGAGGAAATTGTGTCAAAGAACCAAGTAACAATTAGCTTGCTAAGCTCCTCCTATGGAAGCTCTTGATGGGCCTCTCTGATGTAAGTATCAAAGGAGCGAAGTGTAGAAACTTACATACGGAACCTCAAGATGATCAAGTTCCTCAAGTACTTGGCAGTGCTAACCAAGCTCTTTGACCGGGTCCCTAAGAACTATCTTTCTATTTCCATCTGGCCAAATACACGTAGCAGTCCGTTAATCCCAATGCAATCTACACACTTTCTCCTCATTTGTGTGGGTACTTACAATAAAGTGCCATCAAATTGGGGTGGACTATTTTAATTGATGGTTCCTGGTGAAATAGAGTGTCTTAGTATAATTGCATGCGTCACTACGTGGGCATCCTCACCACTGTTTATAACCATTCCTTGCAAATTGTGTTGCATGCCACCGCTCTCAAAAGTGAACAATGTCTCTAAATATCTTAAGACTGCTTTTGGCGTCTTGATGCTACCACTGGTGGACGTGAATATTTTTTTTCTTCTGAAGTCCACATTAAATAATGTATTGTAAGTTTGAAACTCCACGTTAGATTATGAAATGTAGTAGATTGCACGCTACCCTCCTTTCTTACTTTTTGTAGAGTACTATATGGTGTTTTGGTAGAATGTGCACAACATCAAATGAAGCTAACTAAAAAATTAGTAATAAGAACTTGAAATTAGAAAACCCACACTAAAGAGAAGAAAGAGTTGTAGTTACTCAATGGCTAGTCCTATCCCTCTCCACAAGGGGAAGTAGGTCTTAAACGTTCACTTTTAGCTCTGCACCCACTTCTTGTAGCATATGGAACAAGCAAGTAAATGCAAGATTATCAACAAATTTATATCATGGATGTATCCATTTTCTTCATAATGTTCAAAGCTCTTATGAATATCTTAAATATCATCATCATGCAAATTGCGTTTCTCATAAAATGATCATATAGTTCCCTGCAATTGTGTTGATTATTGAGCCTAAAAAATTTAACAAATTTTGAGCACGTAGACCAACTCTTTTAAGGACATGTTTCTTTGGTGTCCATTCTTAGATCCACCCCTAACCACACACACCATTGAAAATATAGATGAGGAACCAAATTACGCCCACTTACCTTAACAGAGATTGGTGGAGGGTCAGTCCATTGTTGAAGTTTGTGCAAGACTAGCAAGTTTCCATTGCAAGACAAATGATGAAAATAACACCGGCTAGCTCGAGAAAACACTGGCCTGCATGGGTTTGGGCCCTCATGAAAGTTGGAACAAAGAAAACCGCTTTGACAATCCTCTTCAACGAGGACTAATTGGGTGTCTCATCTTAAATGGACACCTATATATGAGGGATGTATGGTTGGGTGCGATAGTCTAAGAGTGGGCACCAAAAAAGAGATCGGATTACATGCCTAAAATTTGTTAACCATTCTAGATGCAATAGGGAACATAATTGGGGGGACCCAGGCATGTGACCATTTAATTACTCAAAGAATTTTCACTGTGATAATGAATAGGAGGTTCATACGAGCTCCAAGCATGATGAGGGAAGTGGGTACGGGCCGGATTGGGTATTCTTCTTAATTGTACACCTATAATTGAAGGGTACCGCGATATGGAAAGGCTAGTAGTTAAAAACGGACACACAAAAAAAACACGTATTACAATGAGACTGGACTACACCATGATTCCAGCTAGTTCGATAGTTAAGTTAACTTCGATCATAACTCAGAGCGTTGACTCCATTGTGTAATATAACTTTTGCATCTCAACCCTGGTTTAAAAACTTGACATGACAATCTTTGTAAATTTTCCATTGCAAATAGACCGGGATGATTCCTGATCCGATCCAGTAGCCAAAATTGTTGTTGTCATTGGAAGTGCACACCACAGGGCCACACACCTTAAACCTGATGAACTGGTGACCAATACTGATGAACCGGCCACCAACTTCTGATCTTTTGTGGGATAAATCGGTTGAATGTAGAGATCCACAAATTGCGTGCACCACACAAGAGCAGGCCTTCACAATAAAGAATTAAATATTTTTGCCCTCCACCTGTATCCAGTCACCGATTGAGTAACAGTTCATCTTACGACAAGTTATAACTATAAACATCTACCTATATGATCATGGAGAGTTCAATACGACCCAGTGTCAGTTGGGTTCATTTACTGGCCTATTCATTCACGTAGGACTCATGAGTAGTACTTGTACAGGGAATTGAAGCATACCGCAAACATAGGATACTACGGTATGCGGGTGTTTTTTCGGTCACTTTCTTAACCGGACACCCATATTTGATTGGTGTGGCGAGGAGCAAAGAACAAACACCATAAAGGGACATGATGTTTATAAGAGATTGGACTGCTTCTTCAGTATCTATTAACTGCTCCACACTCGATAGTGAACACAATTGGGAGGACCTACGTATGCAGTCAAGGAATCAATAAACATGCACTTCCATTAATCATGAGTAAATCAGGGGAGTCCGTTTTCCAACATAATTTGGTGATGTTTCATCGAAGATTTGCTAATGCAACAGAAATGTGAAGATGTAAAATCCAATCAGTTGAAGACCAAGAACAAGAAAAACTTACCAAATGACACCCGCGTACCTTATATCTAAATTTGAAACTGTCGGGAGCTGCGGTGAGTGATCGAATCGACAAAGGGTTGGCTGTGGACAACATCAACATCGGTGCACAGCAAACAAACACAATATATAACCAAGGGAAGGCTGGAAGGCAGACTGCCTCATATCCATAAGTGAGTGAGCGATTGATTGAGTGGTGCTCCGATTTTGAGAATTTTGGACAAAGAAATCAATTACCTATTGCTAGCGATCGCGGTGGGTAACGACAAACTCATGGACACTTTTCCGGGCTTCGAGTGTCTGCATGAAAATTCTACAAAGAGACACACCTTTCTCAATTTGGTGTCGACACGCAAATATGACCCATCGACATGTGCAATGAGGTGTTTGGCGACAAACTTTTAATTCTTGTCAGTATTCTTCGTTTTGATACAATTGAGAGCTGCTCATTTAGACTGACCAGTCATACGATAGTTGGACGGACTACTAAGCCCACCAAGGAATGCGGATCCTATTGTGGGCACTTTTCAACTCCTTGGACGACCTCTTCGGCTGTTGGATTGGAGTGGGAATTGCTTCATTCAGTTAGCGATTGTGAATCGTGAAGATTTTCATTTCAAGTTTCAAAATCGGAATTCAGATGCAGAAGTTATAAGTGGTCAAAATATTTCTATTTAAAAGATAACATAGACTTCCAATTTTGTTAGCTATTGAACTTAGAATGGTGTTTATATTTCAACACTATGTGTTTCAACATCATCAACACAAGTGTCTATTTGGTGTCCGTTGTCAACAACAAGTCTTACCATATACCACCACTAGTAGAAAACTATGCCCAGAAAATACGCAGCCGAAATAGCCATAGAATAAATGAAATTTAAAAATTTGGGAGCGTGTAATATACCGTTGGAAAGGTATTTTCAAGACCTTTCCAACGGTATATTACACACCCCCAAATGTTTAAAATTTCACTCGCTAAACAAAAAAACAAATCTGCAGTTGTTTAGTGACTGCAGGTCAGGCTGGTCAAAAGAACCGCAGCCGAAATCGGCTGCGGTTCTTTTTGGCATAGTTTTCTACTAGTGCACTCAAATATAGGTGTCCTATTAAAGAAGAGTGTCCACATAAGCTTCACACACCTTTTGGATTGGGGATTATCATGTCAACTCTATTGTAGGCATTGTGTGGTGCTATAAGCTCCCAAAGGACCTAGGGGGTGCACCTTTCATAACACGTATGAGTATACGTGAGTGTACAAAAGGGATATTAATTTGAACTTTTCCGTATTATGTATGCTACACATATTGTAACTTGTAATCATGTACATGTACGGAAGACCTCTGGAAAATATACAACATATGTACTTGTATGATTAGACATGGATCAATGATTCTAGTGCACAAGGTGGTGACAAGGAAAATTATAGTGTTGGAGAAGACAATTCAAACATGTGCAAGGATGTTGTCATAGAGAAGGAATTGATCTAGTTGTAGGTTGAAAATGATTTACATGAAGATATGGAGTTGCAAAGTGAACTTTGACATGCCTTGGATGTTCTAATTGATAAACATGAAAATGTTGAAATGCCTTCTCAATCTAATGTAAAGTCCATTGTGGCTTATGTAGAGGTAGGGGAGTCTAGGATATTGAAAAGCACACTTGTTAGTCAATTGAATGGCAATCCACCTTTATCTAAAGATCAATTGGCTCGGATTAATGTTGGCATATTATATATGAAGCCTAAATTCCTTGCCGCCGCAAATCATGTTACTATGTTAAATATTGGTTGTGATTGTGGAGTGTGTTTTTTGAACACACTTGAAGCTAGAAATTTTCAGAAAAAAAACGTGGTAGACCCTAAAAAATTAGCTCCAATTAAGGTTTGGTTTGTTGGGAGGGTTATAGGATATCTAGAGAAATTGGTAATTGTTGGGTGGAGTATAGAGATCCAATTGACTTGATGGACCCTCCATCAAACATGGAGATTTGTTTATGTTGGTAAACAAAAGAGCCAACAATAAGTGGGCTTATGATCTTACAAATCATTTGATGGTAGAGTTAGAAAATAATTGCATTAGCTTCTATGACATATATTATAGGCTTAAATGCTTATGAGTTACATCCAAAAGATGAAAATGTCTTCAACGAGTTTATTATTGAATGCTAGGGTTCTTTATTATAAATATGATAGGGGTTCATTATTAATTAAAGGTATATTTGTATATTTATGTTAATGACTACATGTAAATGTAATTTTTTATATATATATATATATATATAGACACACACACACATATTCATCACTTGCATATTTATCATTGAATTTGTATGTGTATTGCTTGATTTCAAACAAAAAAAAGTTGTATATAGGGGGTTTTTGGAGTATGTTGTGAACGCACATGGCTCTTCGGGCCAAGGGATTATGTTCATTACCTTTTCTTAATACAAGATTAGGACCATCTTCGGTACTTATGCTCTTGGCTCAACATGCGAGCTATATTGAAATCTAGACTAAACATTCGACTAAACATTTAGAGTAATCAAGTTATCCATTGATTTAACTCTATGGGATTTCAAATCAAAACATTACTCAGGTGATGAGTATTCGTGGGCCCCGCAATAGATTCAAGAATAAAGCCTCTAGATGCAGGAATTCCAATGCTTTAGGCTGAATCTGTAGTTAGGGCAGTTGAACACAACTCATTAACTGAGTAATGTTATGTGGATGAGATGGTGATGGGTTATTGATCGAGATGGTCTACATAGTGACATTAATTAAATCAATGATTCCCAATGTTAGATTGTTCTGGCATGAATACATTTTCAAACGAGTGTTGCTCTAAGGGCCACTTCACACACAAAGCCATGACCATGCAACTATGAGGGCCCTTGATTCTCATCCAAAGGCCGTACCGCCTAGATGGTCTATTGGAATCTGTATCAAGCAAACTTTGGAACATTATTTATAGTCTGGCATGTAGACTTTTCATCCATGATAGTTTCTTCGGGCCCTTAAGCCTTCACCTTCTAGTTTAAAGTGAACCTGGATGGTCTCAGCCTTTTCAACCAATGGGATCTTAGAAAGTAATGGTCACGGGCCTTCAGTCTTGTGTGTGAAGTGGCCCTAAGGGCCGGTTCACACAAGGTCCCAAGTCCCAAGTCCCAATTCACTTGAGGTCAATCCGTGCAATCTCAATTGTTGAGAGCATGGAAGTTGAGACTCAACATTGCACACAGGGTCCCAAATCTTAAAGACCAGGTATGACATGGATGCCTACATGGCAATACTTTTCAGAGGTGAGGCTCGGGCCTTGTGTTGAGAGTTGGGTCGAGCAAAAAACTAGACCCAACTCTCAACAAAAGTCTCAAGATTTTTTTTCTTCTAAACTAATCAAAATCTAACTTTAATGGATATTAACCATACTTAATGGTTTCTAGACGCTCAAAAGTTGGGACTTGGGACCCCATATGAACCAGCCCTAAGTTAGTCACAGGGAGAATGCATGTTCAGTGTTAACGAAGTCCCACCACGAAGATGGCGGACATGAGTAAAATAGAAAGTTAGTGTGACTCATCACTTGCATGCAAAATCATAGAGTAGTCCTGAGTGGCAAATTTTAGAGTGGGATGCTAGTTGGTATGTATGCTGGAATATAAATGGGCATATGAGGGCCCCTTTTCCACTAGAGAGGTTGAGAGCTTGACAGAAGGGACCTTCTCATTGGTGGGGAACCTGCTACGTGTGCTTGTGCACTCAAGTCTACTTTACACTTGAGCTTTAACTCGAGAGCTTGAATCTTACAATGCTTAGACGGCACATTGATGGGTCCCATGTGGAGCAACTATGACAAGCTCTCGGTCAAAATCCTAAGCTACCTCCATGAGGTAGGTTAGAAATGCTGAGGGTTTGAACTCTTGTTTTGTGGGTCCCAAGCCAAAGACTTGTCATGGATGCTCCTTTGTTCAGTGGCATTCCCTCTTGACATCATGGGCAATGTACACTTGCAAAAATTATTTAGAGCTTGAAAAATGGTGAAGCTCTCAATATAGTTTGAGTTTTGAATGGGAAGTTTGTCAACTCCAAGTATCAAACTCCCGAAACTTGCAAGTTCAAGCTCTTAACTCAAGCTCTAGTGTAAATGGGACTTGATGAGATGCATGTCCAGATTTCTTCAAAAACTGGGTGTGTCACCAGGTGTATAGGTGCAGCTCATCATTGCTCCAATTCGAACCTTCCCTGTCATGCTCGCCACATGTATGTACACTGAAACTACCACAACGGAATTACGGATTATATCCAGCTGCTGAAATATCCCAGGGCCGGGCCCTGTCTCAACTGGAATATAAAGCTGCATCGGATCAGAGTGGGACTGAAAAAACATCACTTGCTGAGGAGAAGTAGAGGTATTGAAGTGGGCGCTGCACTTTCAGCTTTAATTGTCTTGGCAAGTCACTAACAGCAGTCCAACACCTAAGGCCATCAGGTAGATTGCTTGCAGACTTTGACAGAATCTGATGCTCTTCAATATTTCACATTACGTAACACCCACCTGTGTTACCCTTGTTGAAGTACCTCTTTTGTACTGTCAATCGGCATTGTGGGTACATGAAATACATTGTTGATGATGTCACTACAATGGTTGTGCAAGAATCCTGCAGTAAAGAACTTTTGCACATTAGCAGAGTGTAAAGCGGCATGTAATTAACAACGCACGTTAGTTTCAGATGCACCCATAAAGATTGTGTGCAAATTCTAGGTTCTTGGGTTAATGTAAGCTATACATAGATTGCCACTTCTTAATGATACAACAATGTTACCCTTGTTGAAGTACCTCTTTACACTGTCAATAGGCACTGCGTACATGAGATTCATTGTTGATAATGTCAATGGAATGGTTGTGAGAATCCTGCAGTGAATAACTTTTGCACATTAGTAGAGGGTAAGGCGGCATGTTCATCACAATGCATGTTAGTTTCAGACGTACCCATGAATATTATGTCCAAATTCTGGGTTGCGGCCTTCCATCAACCATCTCCTCTCCTTAGCAGCACTTTTCTCCTCTCCAAATGCAGTTGCATCATGTCGGGTTCTTAACGATTAGCATTGTGGTTTTGACTGGCTTTGAGTTGCAGATTTGGTTCGGCCATATAACACATCATTGTCAGGAGGCAGCTTTAGAGCAGTGGTTTCACAGAGAAATGGGGCGCTTAATCCAGTACCCTGTGTTCATGACTGCCTTAGTCGCAATCTGTCTGGCTTCGTCGCTGATGGTAGAGACATCATCGGACATGGTGACTACTGGACGTAAACTGATGCAGGTTTGCATCCAGGATTTTGTACAGTGCAACACCCCTGCAACAAGTGATGACAAAACAAATTGCAATGGCTGGTGCAAAAATTGCCATGCTTCAATCGCCACTGGAAAATGCCAGAAATCCTACAACGGCACCTGCCTGTCCAATGGCATGTGCAACTGCGTTGGTAATCTCCCATGTTGAGAGCTCACCTGCAAAACAAAGCATGCATCAAAGTCGAACCAGTTATTGTTCCCAAATGTCAACTTACAAGTGTTCTCTTCTATTGAAAATCACAAGCATCAGAAATACACGTGGATGTTTTACAATGTTGGAGAATATTTAATGATATGCCTCACTAATAAAATTAAGCAAGGGTAGAGTGGTCCCAGACTCTGTGACAGCATCTGTAATCTCCTGTGTTGGATCAACTGCAAAACATGCATCAAAGTTAAACCGACTACAGTTCCCAATTGTCAACTCACGTTTGTTCTCTTAAATTGAGAATCACAGGCATCAGACATGACAGAAGAGATACACATGGATGTCCAACAATGTTGCAGAGTATTTAATGACATGCCTCATTAATCAAATTAAGGAAGGGTACAGTGTGAAATGAAATGTCGTCGAGAGCATACCTAGTAGTGAGTATCTCTGGAAGCTGTCATGTTTTGAGGTGTTCTTTACTACCAGACTCAATCTCTTAACTCGGGAGAACTGAACTTCAAGTTTATCAACTTACAATAATGACAAGGAGTTGCCTTTATCTTCCCCCCAATCGCAAGAAGATATTCAAAGAAGGAACAATATCACATTCTCAACTGAGTTGTACCCAAAAGGAAAGGAAAAAATTGATGTTGTACACTAACATCTTTGCTAACATGTTCAAACACTGTCTCATAATATTATCCTTATCCTTTCAAGAGTTGATGAGTGGTTTCATATGTCTATATATAATATTCATCACATTTGATGGCACAGTGCAGTCTCTCCGCTGTAAGAACCATGTCACAATTGTGAGTACACCAAAGTGAAGGAATTACTCCTCACACAATCCGACCCTGGATCCTATATAACTTATCACCAAGACATGGCTTGAGTGAAGATCTTATTCATGGTAGATTGTAAACAAGGGATGGTGTCAACTGTTGATCCACAGCACCCACTATATCCATTGCAGATCCGACTACATTTTCTCTCTTCATTTCTTGATTCCTAAATTTCCAATACTGCAAAATTTGGGACAACAAAGGTGTCACAACTTAGAAATCCGGTTAATCCTGTTTAAAACTTTCATGAAGCTTCGGGTTCTACAGCACTCATTGCCGCCTGCACATTTAAAACAGTAATATGTCACTGTCAGATGTGATCAATAATTTACAAAATCAGCTGTCACAGGCTGCAGATATTTAATGGTCTCTTTACACAGTAGGCATTGATCTGCCTCCTAAGAAATTTTCAGATTCCTACTGCGAGATGATGACCTATTTAGCTGCAGCAGGACACCTTGTAACAGCAGCTAACTGTGGCTCCAGCAGAGATAGAAGTCTCAGAATCGTCATGTCAATATACCCTTTCAGTAAGAGCAAGAGGATCAAACTTTTATGAGGGTTTCCCTAAGCAGCCATAAGATTTTTTCTGACCTTAATGCTCGGAAGTCATCCAGATGATCAAGCCTCGCTATGAAACTAAACTAATGCAATGCTGCATCTGTGATTTTCAGCTCAGAAGGATGCGGACCAAACTGAGTCAACCCTAAATTGATCACAGATTTCAATCCACCTCTGAAAGTGTGCTTGTGACAACAATTAAACTGCAAAAAGTAAACATTGACTTTAGACTCCTGGCTGCTTGAAAGCATCCAGAAGATGGTATTGGAGGTTCATTACCTGCAGTGAGGCCTGTGAGGGTAATGTTCCTGAAAGAGATGACTTGCGTTCTGCTTGCAATGACCGACAAAGAGCCTCCAGTTTCTCTTTCTGGTTTGTGCTGGTGTACAACTGCTTCTTTAGAGATGTCCTCTGCAGGACCATAGATGAAATTGCATACTAAGAAGTCAATAGCCCATCAATAGATGTGCTGACTATTAACAAGAAAAGCACATATCCAATATATGTTAGAAACATTGGTTCTTTCTGTTAGAGTTGTTTCTCTGGTATGTCACTAGGCAAGAGGATGCAAGACAAGAAGATATACCTCCTCAAGAAGCTCAATGATGGAGACATCTGATTTTTCTGTCTTCTTTTTAAGAGTCAAGTTCTCTTTCTCTAATTTCTTGATAGTTTTGGACATCTGTCCAAAAACGAATGGTTAGTGAGTCCACAAATACACTTGAATCAGTGTAAGGCAGATCATTTATAGAAATGAGGCAAAGGTAAGCACGCTATGGTGGTCTTGCTGTCTAGATTCCGAAGCAGTAATGCTGTTCAAAGCAAAACTAACTACTGTATCCAGCAAAAACAATTCTTCACCGCTTCACATCTGTGTACATTGATAGTACCTTTTCCATTTCTTTCTTGAAAGTAGCAAACACCTCGTTGCTCTTTGTCAGTGTTTCCTGAGAAATAACCATTTCAACATGAAATGCAAGGATGCTAGAGAACTTTCCAGGAAAATGGAACTTGCATGTGAATGTGAAGAATAGTAGATAATTTATGACATAACATTTGTTAGAAGAAACAGAAAATGTGCACTCAAAACAAACAACAGACTGTCATATCATCAGATGTAGTCCCCAACAGCTAAAGATTTCTTCATGAGTTAAAAAGTTTTCTGAGATATTCTCTCATCACAAGATTCCGGTATGGTGCACAACAATAGAAATGCACCTAAGCTACAGATTTGAAAGAAAGGAAAATATCTGATGCAAATACATGCCTGAAACTGCTCAAATTTGTCACCATAAAGAGCTAGTTGAGCTCTTAGATCTTGTTCAGTTTGCAGCTGATGAGCGATTTGATTATTATACAGACGCGCCTTGGCTTCCTCTTGTGCAAATAATTCTTCTTGCTGCTTCAGCTTCACCTCAGCAAGTTGCTGTTCCAGCGCCTTGGTCCTAAGCTGAAGGACAAGCAATTGCAGTGAATTGCAGATAACCAACTACAGGTCCTCAAATGCAATTCCGCTACATATCTCCAAGGAGTAAAGAGGAAGAGCATCTCTCTTTGTTAGAATTAATTAGTGATTAATTGCTTACAAAAAAAGGATCATAGCCATACCTGATGGCTAAACTGCTGGTCCCTGATCTCATATTGCTGGGTCAGAGCCTTGAGCTTGTCTCGTAATCTACAAGTCAAAGTGGGGACAGAGCTAAGAGCATGTCCAGAAAAGCATCCAGCACATTGAAGCCATTGTCTTAATCTATTTGCAATGGTGTTTCACATTAACTGTAAAGTTTAGTCACTATGTTTTATTTGCAGTAATGGAGAGAAATTATGGTCAAGTAGCTAACAATGCTGATTTATTATCTCCACACCATTATAAAAGCATATATAGCAGTTATCATTCAAATGTAAACTACAGATAAAAATCATACTGTACTTACAGCTTAGATAATAACTGAACCTAATTTTGACCTGATATGTACATGATATCACATGTAAGCAAGCTCGTTGCACCCATATGAATCCACTAAAATGAATAGGAAGAGCATCATAAGTAGTGAAAAGAATTGCACTAGTTACATAACATAAAACTGATGGGTTACTAAAGACAGCAAGAGTCATACAGTTCATTCTCCTTAATCTGTTGGAGCCTCTCGTCACCTTGTTCTTCCAACTTACTTGTGATGTCCTGGTGCCCATCAGTTGCCCCATGACTAGTTAGCTTAAGCCAATGTACAGGATGTTAGCCAGGTTCAAAAAAATTATCACCTGAAGAACATGCCCTCAACACAGGCTCATTCACTACATAGAGTCATGTGGTTGCTTGATAGACACTATGCGAATGGCAGAGGAAAATCACAACTTGTATTAGCTTCTGAAGTAGTGGTAAGCTGAGGATTTTCTACAGCAAATTTTAATATGCATCTTAATTTTGTGGCCTCCAGAACAACACACTATTATACCAGAAAATGTAAATCCCTCCTAACTCTGGAATCTGGAGACAAAAATGTGAGTGCTGGAAACACTTGAACTGCCATAAGGTACAGAGAAAGGCCAATTCTCTAATATTCAATTTCTTAAGTAGTTCTGATGTGATACTTAAGAAGTACCATACATATAACCAATTTCAATCAGATAACTTAACAGAGAAGCACTTTCAAAGGGTGAGGAGTAGCAAGAACTTGAAGAATCAGTAACCTTGATCGAATTATGAAATTTCGTGGAAAGCTCTTGGCGTTTCATCTGCTCATCCATAGAAGTTCTCTTACTGTCATCCTGTACCCAACATGCAACTTTGAGTATAGCAGATTTACATAATACTCCATTTCATCAGCCACATAAATTACCAGGATAATAAAACAGTATGTGATCATCATCACACTCGTATAGCTCTAATAGATTCAAGGCTATCCAATTGAAAAATCTCAGGACTTTCTTACAAGAAGCATCTTATTTTGTCTTTGCAGCTCTCGACAAAGTGACTCCAGTTTCTGCCGCAGCGTACTAACTTTGGTGTACTCTCCATAAACTGTAGCAGCATTGGGGTGTATTAGAAGGGAAACATAGCAGCACAATCACTACTCAAAAGCGAAACTGAGTAAAGAGAAATGCATGATTATCCCTGGTTGGACTGACAGACATGGCCATTTTAGAGACAGAAAAGTGTCAAGTGTGAGACTTCAAGAGGCTTCTCAAGAAGTATGTTCACTACAAGTGGCACAAAATGATACATTCTTCAGTATAACAGAAACTGAAAATATTAAAAATATAAAATTATGAAAATTCAGTCCTGCCACCAAAGAACATTCTTCAAACTTCACTCAACACCTACTTGTGTCTTTTTCTTTATTGATCTGCTCATACTTTCGCCGCAGAGGTAGTACCTCCTTCTCCAACAGTTTAGTCTCTGATACCTGTATTGGATCCAATTTTTACAATCAACCCTTGAAAAATATTCAAAATAATGCAAATAGCACAGAAAGATCAAAAGCTGCTCTTGGTGCACAGGATGTATAGCATCCAGAAAACCATAGCATAGGAAGTTTGAAGACCTGCTGTAAGTACTTTGTATTCAATAGCCACAGTTTCTCATCTGAGGTTTTGTCTGTTCCATCCAGCAGTGCTCGCACCTCCTTCACTTGCTTCTTTCTCGCTCTAGCTGTCAACCAAAGTCACCCAAGAGCTTGAACCGGTGACACTCAAAATTGCTTCCAGCAACTCCTCATACTAAACACCAATGTTATAATCAAGAATACATAGCTTGTAAATACAAGGCCAAGGCTCTATGAAGGTGGACTCTATCGAGTGTAAACATGTTTGGCATACCCTGAAGCTCAACTATAGAAGCACAATAATAACTCAAAATAGAAATTCAGAGTATACTTGCCTCGTTTTGACTCTTCATCGTCACCTTTAGAGAACCCTGTGTTTGCAACCTCTAATTGAGCAATCTTAGATTCCAGAATGTCTTGTAATGGTCCATCATTTGTACTTGAATCCCTTCGAAGTGTAGCTGCAAGAAGATGACTAGCCTGAGAGCTTGATGGCCTATCACTATCATCAACGTCACTATCTGTGCCACTATCTCCATCTCCTTCGATACCTTCTCCATTGCTTTTATCTTCCGTGTTAGTGTTGTCAACACCAAATAATAATGGTCCTTTCACTACAGGAGTTGCTTCTGAATCGGATAATGGTACCGGAAAACGTCGAGACTTTTCTGCTGATTTGTTCACAGTGGTTGCAGAAATCAAGTCTGCAGGAAAATTGCTGAGAGGTGGTGGAAACTCATCGTCTTTGGCTTCAGATAATTTTGGAGAGATAAGCAACTCTGAAGGACATTTTAGACCATGCTCTGTTTCAGGCAAGGATGACTGAAACCTTAGCTCATCAGCTTGGCCTCCATGAATAAAGGAAGATCCTGATGACATATGTTGCAGTTCGATAGCACTGATTTCAGGAAGATCTGTGTCCTCTTCTAGTAGGATGGAGCTTTCAGAGGCGTTGCCTCGGCTTCTCTCTGCAAAATCTGAAGATGTTGTCAAAGGTATACCAGGGAAACTTTCTGAAACTGAGAAACCATCAGGAAGTGACTGGGCTCCGGGAAGATGGCTGACTATTTCTTGTACTGACTCTGTAACTCCGCCTTCAGGTGAGGTAGCCATAGTGGAATCCATTTGATTTCCTGGGAAAAAAAGCCAAGAGCAACAACGTGAGATTTTAGAAAGCACTTCACTTACTGCTCAACAAAGTCTACACAACATGCTGCATCAGTCTAAAACAGAATATAAACCCGCACTTCTTGTAGGAGTAGACAAAAGAAGTGGCATACTAAAAAGACGTCTGCTAGATTCTATGACACTGCTACATATTAAACTTCCGAAAACGAGAGTTTCTGCTAAAAGAACATGTACAATTATTGAGTAGACCATTTCTTGGAGCCTACACATACAGCTGCAATAGAAAAACCTGGAATTCTTGTAAGGAACAGGTAAAAGAAACCTTGTCACTGTGCTCTCCAAGGGTGATTATACAGTATCTAATTCTGAACATTTTTAAGAAGTGGCATATGAAGAAGACGCCTTATAGAATTTATTTACTGCGATCATATTAAACTTCCGGAACAAGACAACACTAAGGCAGTTAGAGTTGCTTGTATGAGAACATGTAAAATAGTGGAGTGAACCATTTCTTGGAGCCTACACATACAGCTACAAAAGAAACACTCCCAGCCACGGCTTGGGATCAATTCTTACAGCGGAAAGAGCTCAATGCAGGTTTCGGCTCTATGTAAATATAATTAAAGCCATAAGGACTCAAGAATCTGATGACGTAGGTGATAAAAGAACTAACCTAGTCCCTGTCATAACAATTTCGCGAGTACGCTGAGAATGCTATCCCTGATCTCACTGAAACTTGGAGTTAGACTAAAACAACATTTCGTGAAAGTATTCGAGGATAGGATTTACAAAGCCCCTGGCGTCAGTGGCGGATTCACAACACAACGCTAATTTGCTTGTGGGCTGTTCGACCTAAACAGCTCAAACAGAGGATAACAACAGAAGGTGCTCAAGATGGCACTTCGTACCAATGCAGGGACACGCACCATAGGTAACCAATGCAGGAGGCAAAGGCAATCGAGTGACAAAAGACGACCGCGGAGAGGGCGGAGCGCAAAGTGTCTAAGCAGGCAGTGTCCTGAGGAATAACAGAGTGTTCTAATCAATCGTTCTCCGCAATACACACATTGAATTGAGGTATGAACAGAGAAACCTCGGATAATCTCAACGAGGTGAAATTGCCTATGTTATGAAATATTCTGCAATGGATGATAAATTTTTACCAAAACATCACCGTCTCGAGATGACGTCCTAAGTGTCAGATGCATACAATTTGGAAGTGGCACCAGATCACGCAAGCCAACAACTCTTAGAATAACAGTGCAAAACATGATACAGGGAAGAGGCACCAATTCAGAGCAGAAATTAAAATAAATCACTGAGAATTTTAAGAACATGCTGGAAAAATAATTATTACTTACAAGACCATCACAATTGAGAGCTGCGAGTGAATTTTGAGCCCGAACAGAGCCGATTTCGTTCAGAATTAGGATAGAAGAAAAAGAGGAAAAAAATATATCCTCACCTCAGTTGGAAAAAGAAAAGAAAACCTCCGCAGGGATCAGCGTTCTGATGAGAAGCGCGATGAGCGATGGCGCTTGCGAGCCAGAGCCTTGGACGAAGTTCGGAGCAAGGAAGTTCGGAGAGATGGCGCTTGGGATAGTTACCGATGGTCGGTGATCATCGACCACTGGTCCCAGGGAGATATCACACTTTCTGTGTACCGTCCGCTGGACTTAAACCGGGCATGCGGAAGCTTATGACCTTCATGCATGGTCTATAAGGTTATTCCTTGCCACAACATAGCTTCGGCACTTTTTTGACTGCAAGGTGTCCAATAATCTTTCCGCACTGCTACGTAGGTGTCTATTTTTCCTGCCACGTTATAATGTATGTCAGTGACACGAAGATCGAAGCAGTTGGCACACATTGGAGCAACTTAGCATTCCATTTCCTCCGTGCTGCTCAAGAAGTGCTTCAGTAAGCTTAATTTTCTTCATTTTCTCAATTTTCTCACTCTGGTAAAGTCTTCCATTGCTGATGATTTAAATGTTCTCCACGACTTTTTGAGCCCCTGGAATCATCGCACAGATCGAAATGAATGTTAGGGTTTGGGTTTTATAGTCCGGAATTTGGTCTACAAGGTTTGGAGATTGAGAGGCATTGTAATCTTAGTGAGTGTGGTGTGGTTTGGATGGCAGGAACGAAGTGATTTAGCAGGTTTGGCAGCTTGAACCGCCGGATCAGTTTGAGGTAAGCCAATGCATGAAGGTTTGGGAGGAATCAACTTCTTGGCTTGACTTCTGTGTTGGTTTTCTTCCTCGTGAAACTAAATCCCGCACACATCTCTCTGAGTTGTTGCAAACGTAGTCTTCCGATGACGATGACCTGCATATATGTTATACTACCTACATGATCTTGCAACATGAAAATCTTCTCTGGACTGATGGAGACACTGTTGCTGCGTCTTTGACCAGTTTTAGGAGTCAATCTTTAATCTCATCAGTAATAGGTAGTGCAATTTATGACGCATTGTATTTTTCTGCAACTGTCACCTGCATCCAGCTTGATCGGCAGAGCTCTTAGTGCCTGTATGTATGATTGTTGTGGCTGGAATTGAGTTTACTTGTAAAAACCCTTTGGTTCTATGATTAGTGTCTATGACTGCTGCTTGTTGACAGAATATCAGCTCCAAAACAAATAGTGTCATTGTCTCTAATAAGTACCACCAGGCACTAGAGTTATCCTCTAACTCAATATGAGTTTTGGTTGGAAGTTGGTTGTCTTGTAAACAACACTTTTCATGTTTGGAGGTAGTGGAGATTTGACCGAAGTACATTCTATATCGATTCATTGAGGTGCCAAGAGGTGCTAAAGTGGCTTTGGCCCTCAATGCACCGAAATAAGCTGCTCTTTATTCAAACTCAAACACTACCTCCAAGCATGCACCACAAGTGGAGAGAAATAATTGATATTGTATGCAAAACAACCAGTGGAAATTCATAGGGACCAACTTTAGACGAAAAGTCTTATTGAGTTAAAGGATAACTCTACTATCCTGTTGAACTGCAACCCCTGTTCTGCTTTTCCACACCTCCAAACAATGGAGTTTGATGGTATGGGGCAAGGATACCTTTGGGTCTATAATTAGGGTTTATGACTGCTGCTTGACAGGATATTAGCTCAAAAAACACATTATAGGTTCAAGGACAAAGGGACCCTCATTGTCTTCAACAAGGAATACCAGCCACTACAATTATTCTTTAACTCAATGGACTTTTGGTTGGGAGTTGGTTGTTTTTGCATACAACACCTTCCATGTTTAGTGACTTCGGTGCATACTCAAAGGTCGTGTGGAGGTTTTGAACATAAGCATTCTATCTTGGTTCAATGAGGGCACGCTCATTTTGACATGCTAAATGAGTTTGCCCCTCAATGAACCAAAATAGGTTGCTCTTCATTCAAACTCAAATACAACCTCCGAGGATGCACCATAAGTGGAAAGAAGAAATTGATTTTGTATAAAGAACAACTGATGAGAAATCGTAGGGAACCAATTCTTGACGAAAAGTCCCCTTTACTGTTTCTCCAAATTTGCTTGCAACCCCTCTTCTGCTTTCTACCTCCATATATACATTGATCTATCCTACCTCTGACAGTTGTACTGTTTGTACACCATAGCTATGGCAGAACCAGAAAAGCAAAAAGAGGAAGGTGAAGAGAGTGAGAAAATGGAGGAGGTGCCCCCTCCACCACCCCCAGAGCCAGAGAAACTAGGCGAATTTTCTGTGTGGGCTATGCCCAACCACTATGATCCAACTCTGCACTTGGCTATGACACAGCTGAAGGAAATGTATGAGGGCCCAGAATTCGAGCCTCATGTGACTGTTATGGGTGCTTATACTGCTCTTCCATCACAAGCCGAGAAATGCCTCAAGGAGCTGTGTGCCTCCATTTTACCCTTTACCCTCAAGATCAAGAAAGTGGGATGTGGCAACACTTTTCACCAATGCGTGTACCTCCTGATGGACCCTACTGAAGAGGTTCCTCTGCATCCTCACCCTCTTTTCTTTCTTGGGTCTTGAGTAAGGCTGGTTGCCATGTGTTTAGAAAGGTAGAGGTTTCCATTGTCAAGTGTGCACACATTGTTGTGAATTTTAAGTCCTTGAAGAAACGTACACAATACAGTCATCCTCTACCTCAACATAACTCCAGAACATGGGTTTGAATTCTGTAAGAGATGGCCTTCCTTTCAATTACAATGCTTGCTTTAAAAGTTTGGTCAGGAATTGGAGGTAGTGTGGAGGTTTGAACAAAGAACATTTTGTATCGGTTCATTGAAAGACAAAATCATTTTGGCACACCAGTTGCCTTTCATTCAAATTCAAACTCTACAGCCAGCATGCACCAGAAGTGGAAAGAAATTATTGATATTGTATGTAAGACAACCAATGGAATGCCATAGGGGACCAATTCTCAACAAAAAGTCCCATTGAGTTAAGAATAGCTCTAATATTCCCCATCCTTTGATTGATGAGGTATAATAGTATTTGACTCCTCGGATTTGTCTTCCTCCTCTCTCTATCTTTAGAGGAAGTTGCCCCATACTGCCTTGCATTCTCCATTCACGATCACAGAGCTATTGGGTCTTCATGAATTTCAATGCTGGTGGCTATGTTGCATGATATTGCATTGTGAAGTGTAGATCTATTGTGTCATCTGCTCATCTGGTGTGCCTGATTACTGATCATTGCAAGTAAATCTGGGGCATGGACTGAGAAAGTTCTGATGCATTGTGTGGTCAAGGTAATTTTTTCTGGAACAATACTCAATGCGGGATAAGGAAACTTGGACATTTCAAGTTCAGGCGGTAATGGATTTTTCAGATGTTGTAATTGGACATATTTGATGGAGTTGAGAATTTCACAAAACCTAGGGTTTGAATGGAATTTTATGCATTTCAGAAGACCTGTTTTGAAAGGACTTGATTTGCTGGTATGTGTGCAGCTTGTCAATGCACATATCAAGGCATTAGGCTGCTTTGGTCAATTAACGGAGGGAAGCGACCCCACCAAACTTAGAGAAAGTAAGCAATTCTTATCCAAGATTTTTGGGATAGAATCACATGTTTCTAACTTCTAAGATTCTTGGGAGGACCAATGGTTGGGGTTTTGTTAAGGACCTGGTCTGCTTCTAGATCCTACATCAAAATTTGCATGCATTGGAAAGGCTCGACATCAAGTGTGTGCATCTTATTCTTCCATGAGGGAATTTGAACAGTTTGTTATTGACAAGTCGTTTGGGTCTTTGGCTTTTTGTTCTATTGAGGGCATTGGGAACAGTGAGTTTTAATATGAGAGCATAGGAGAGCCACATTCAAACTAGGATTTAAGAACATCAATTAGAGCTATTGAGTTCTAATCTTTAAATGCCACTGAGAAAAATAATATATGGCCGAGGATTCTACTCAGAATCTATATGCCACAAAGTAGAGGAAGAGAAATTGTTGTTTACTTGTTCTCCTTTTTGTTTGAGCCTCCATCTGTATTATTTTCAGTAGTGAATGTGCATTCTATAGATGGAATCAGTGACAGGTGGCAACTGGTCATTGCTATGGGTAAGTTAGTTGAGGTGGTGGTCTGATTCTTTGACACTACTTTAAGGTTAAAGTTAACTATAGCTTATTGTTCAGTTATGAGGTCACTGAACAACTTCTAACTGCAGTTTCTTTAGTCCTGGTGCTTATGACGTCCAAAAAATTGTTACCAAATGTTCATTGCAACAGATTTTATTCTGATTATTACATTCTCAACAAAGTTTCAAGTTAAGCGTGGAATCTGATATTAATAGCATATATCATGCATAAGTTAAGAACTCATAATTCACTCACAATACTTGAAATTATCAGGACGCACTTTTTTCAGTTCATAAGTGCCAAAATTTGTAAGGAATGGCTGAGACAAACATAGAACTACAGCATGCATGCCCAGGGTTCTCAATAATCATAAGGTTGTGATGTTTCTTTGTCATGACCATCTCGTCATCCTTGTCATTGTTTGTTGTTTCTCTTGACTTCATCTGTGTTGCAATCAGGATCACATGAATGTTGGGTTTTGCAGGTTACATGCCACATATGAGTCTTTTATATGCAAACATGTCAGATGAAGATCTGGATCTGGCAAAAGCAAAGGTGGAAGCAGAGCATGGGAAACTCTTGATTGGCAAGGAGTACAAGGTTACTCACTTGACTCTCTATCTCACTGACGTGGCTGATGAATCTTGTAAATCATGGAAAAAGATAGCTGAATTTCCATTGAGAAAACCTGACAAGCCAAGTTGGGCTGAATAATTGATTGTTATGTCACCAGCATATGGAAGCTTAAACATCCTGGGGTGACAAGAGTTCATGAATGTATATTAAATATAGTTGAGGTATTGCAAAGCACATTGCTCAAAACGTTTTGATTATATAGCAATCACGTTCACAGTGGTGTGCTTATGATTCTCTTGTTAAACACTGACCATGCCAACTGGTATGTTTGGCCAATTCAACCTGCATGTTTATCTAGTTCATTTAACTTCAATATTGCACTACCAATTTCTCATAGGTAGCCTATCTACCAGGTGGATAATAATGAGAGCCAAATTGATTTTGTGAAGCTTCCCAAATCAGTTGCTCTTATTATTGTCGACCAAAGACTAGTTCCAATGACCTACAGTGACCTGAATAATAGTTATATAAGTTATGCATGAGCATTTCAAACAGAATGAGTAGGTTTTGTACTTTGTTTATGAAAAAGGTTGGCAGCAGAGATGACGACTTGGAAATGTGCTCTTATCAAATGCCACAGCACCCGAGAAAGAGAATAATGTGACGAATCTTCAGTTTTTAGCCAATTTCAATCTGCTTTGCATGCGATGTTCGCGCTTGCTTGATTCTGCATGCCGCTTTTTAACTTACCACCAGAATATTATATATATGTAGATTTACCTTTGCAGGAAATGTGGCCGACGGTATTTAGAATCTTTTGTTCTTGACCTGTAGTTCCGAGTTTGATGGGATGCTGCCAAATTACCACTAAACGAATGCCTATTTGTCAGTCATGGGCCAATGGCCGACCTACCATCACAGTGACACTTCCATCGTGAAAGGATACTCAAGGCACACTTTCATGTGCTGGCCAAGTCAGCAAATGCCACAAATTTGACCCTCCATACATATGGAAGTGTGCTTAATGTTTGTCCGGATCTGGCATGATTGTAGGGATGTTTCAGAGGGGTTGTTGATGGCATCTCTATTCTGGAACTGGAAATTGGCTTTGATGTGAGCAAATTATAATTGTTGTGCACAAACTTGTTGGTTTGAGTTTGAGATTGCAGTATTTTGTACCAAAGCTTTTGATTGATGCTCACCTTTTTTTCTTCTTCCATTGAAACACTCCGAGTTTTTATTATTTTTAGATTTGTTTTCATTATTTGTAAATTTTGAGGTATAATGTGAATAGATCCGCTTATTCAAAAATGGATAAACAAGATAATGATCACATTTTGATTTGCATGTTTCACAATGAAGCATATTTAATCTTTCATATGTTGACCTCTTCACTCCACATGGAAGTGCTCAGCCAACAAAATTTAGTGAGATCCTGTCCAAAGCTTTCCCGATGTTTTAAGCTTGTATTCTTATCTTCTTTACTGGAACAGCCAGCACATGAAAATGTGCCCTTACCATGTGTGGAAGTTGGAGTATGTTCCTGAAATTGAATCATCATTTAGGTTTGCTAACCTCGAAACTAGCAGGGTTTGGTTGGTTAGCGACATGTTCAGGGTTCCATAGCCTGAGTCTAAGCAAGGAGACAAGCTCAAAAGGCGGTGGGCTGAAAATTCAAAGGCTGGTCCACCTTGAATATTGTGCATGTTTTGGCTAAAGTGAGAGTGCAAGTGCACAGAAACTCTCACGTAAATGTCCAGGAAAGAGTAGAGTTCGAGTTTCACTAACAATAGAACACCCCCTCCCTATTAACTGCCGCTATCTATAGAAAATATGGTGGTAGACCCAATTATAGAACACGGTGTTACGGGTTTTATACTCTTCGTCAAGTATACTTTGCTTTAGCAATGGGGTCCACAAGCTCTTTGGTAAATGTATAATTTTTTGCCCTGTTTGGTAAGCATGCAAATCAAAAGTCTGTTGTATTTTTTAAACTTTTAAAGTCTAAGCACAACCGTAACATTATTCAGATCCACAATAGTGTTCTGTGGGACTGATAGTATTCTATGGAATATTCCATCATTCAGGCTGAATGTGAGGAATATTTTGCAGAATATTGTCAGTCCCATAGAACATTGTTATGGATCTGAATAATGTTATGACCCTCTTGAATGATTATTTATGCAAAAAATTGTGCATTAAAGGTTGAGAGATGTGTAGAGTTAGATGCTAGCAAATCAAACTCAACAAAAAACCTGCCCATCTGCCATAAAATTCCCAACTCAAGTTGGGTTTGCTTAGAGCTGTAGCTTACAAATCTACCTCTCATTCATCCCACATAAAAACTTTAAATAGTATGTAGCTTGGAGGTTACTTGTTTGAGTTGATTTGGCACCAAAATTAGGTTTAAAGACTCCGAATTAGTCTAGTTCAAGTCATTTGAGATTAATTGGCAACAAACATATAAAAGGTCAAGTTTTGATGTTGGATGGATGAGAGGTATGCTCGTATGTGATAACTCCCTCTCGCCCTAGTTCCTAGTATGGCAACTTAACCCTTAATGTGAAGAAGACCCTAACAAAAATTTTGAAACAAGAAAAATGTGAATTTCTTGTTGTAACTTTTATTTGTCATTCCTTGGAGAAATAACCCTTATTGGATTACTTTTATGCTTCTAGTGATGTTCTCCGATTAAAGAAATATGTTGAACATTAACATGCAAATATAATAAAGCGCATTGTACATAATAGAACATAATGTTTTTATGTAGTGTCTATAATTTTTAGCCACCAATTTTGTATATCATGGTATTTTTTCAAATATAATGATTTACATGGATGAGTTCTTAGGACACAATTTCATCATATAATGTCTTTATGTGATCTTTTAATGAGTATTTATAATTAAAGTCTTAGTACACATGAATTTGTGCCATGCCAAGATATTAAATTTAGAGTTCAACCATATGGATGTCACTTTCATATGCTTTATAACAAGCTTTCATTTTTGTGTGAATGACATTTGAATATTGATAGTTAGCATACAAAAGTCATCTCACCTGAAGGAAAGTCCCGGTGACCTTAAAGGCTTAGTGATAGTCTATTCACAATTTTAGTTATAAATATATTTTGCTTGTAAAAGTACTATTCTTCTCACTTCAACTCTAAACATCTTTATACATGTTTGCACTCTCCTAGTTAGTCTTGACACATAAATTTACATATTCTTGGGACACGTACACAATTTTAATTGAAAACCACATTATGTGTAATTATGAAGGGTTGATCAAGCTTCAAAGTTATACTTAGGCAAGGGTGTATGAAGTTCCCATGGGATCAACACATTGACGTCATTTTCAATCCAAAGATAATACTCCACTTTGTGAGGTGTTTTCTCTATAACCTTGTGTAACATGTGGAGTTAAGACCAACGTGCTTTTTTTCTTGAGCCATCAATACCCGATATTGGACAATACAAGATACTATGGCTCGTGATCATGGCTAATGGCCCAAGTTCCAAAAATTGCCCTCAAAATATATATTGATACCAACATCACCACCCCCCCCCCAACCACTAACTTGTCATGTCCGAGCCCTATGTCCACTACTTGCTAAGTCCATTGCAAGTTGGCTACCACCATTCCTAATCCTTGGAATGATGTTGTTAGAGGACCAAGAATGTCCCGTTTATTGTTATTATAATAAGATGTTAGTGGGATATCAATGTTGGTTCACGATCTCTTTGTCTCTAGTGGGACTCAAGTTTCACCCCAATAAGATTAGATGTAGACTACTCATATAACATTACTAAGAAGCTAGATGATGGTCTCTTTCCAAAGAAAGTGACTACAATCACAGAAGCTCTGATAATTTACAGTTACTTGTTGAAACTCTATAATACACAACATGAGTGCTCCCCATAAACATGATATCCCGAAATTAAAGGAGAATTGTCCTTTCTGGATACATGGTCCCATGGAATGTAACCAACAAGTTTAGTAAATGTTATGCAATAACGGAAAGGCCCGTGTATATATTATGTCTAGTGAGACTAATTGCAGTATGCTCATGAAGATCAATTTGGGTTGGCGAAGAGAATGAGAAGGACATGACACCCTAGAACGCTATCCAACAAAGCACAATGTACAATACATATACACAAGGTCACTTGAGCTTGAAAATTGAACTATTTCTATTGGTGGAAGGTATTTCAATAGCACACTTGGTCTCGATTGATTTATCATGTATGCATATTATCCCTAATGCTAATATGCCTACATGATTGAACTTTGACATCCGGACATGAGACCTTTATGAAGATTTTGCAAAAGTTCTTGTGCTCATGTTCACAACAACCCTAAGTCATGATAGCTACTTAGAATTTACGATCAAAGGGTCTCAAATATTCGTCCCAGCTCCCAAACCATTGGGGTTTTCAAACATCCTTTTAGTAGGTAAAATTGACTGTGTAGTGAGGCCTAGGCTTTCAACTGTGCCACCTTGTCAACTTGGTGCCATAAATGACCACTTCAAATTCATGATTGGACATCCTTATCTACGTTCCTTCAAGCTCTCTACCTATGTATCTCATGCATCAAGAAACTCATTGTATCCATGCAAGGCCGACTAATTTATAAATGGTGGACTTTAAGATACAAAATCAATCATCTCAAAGGGAGGGAGAGAGAGAGATATTGTATCAAGTTGTCTAAGTTCAACTTGATGCATTCATCTATTCTAGTTTGAACTGTCTAATTCCAACTTGATGCATTCATCTAACCTTCTATTTGGAATTGTCTAATTCCAACTAGATTCATTCATTAAGAGTTGTCTAACTTCAATGAATAACATCCATCCGGTGGGAGTTGTCTAACTCCAACACAAAGATCTTTGATCAGGAGCTCTCTAACTCCCTTGCACAATTCCTTCATGAGTTGTCTAGCCCTTATGCACCATTCTCTCTTGGGTTGTCTGACCCAATTCTTTCTTTGGAGTTGTCTGACTCCAATCATCGTCTACTCACATGCTAAGTATAGCAAAATATAGTTAATCCTTCTTTCATACATAATCCAACATCAAATCTTTTAATCCGGTACATCACAATGACACTAAATATCATATGTATTGTAGTTATAGATGATTTGACTCTCGAAATAACACAAAAGGCCCTAAATTAATGCAAGCAAATTCAATTTGGCCCTCAACTTGGGAAAGAAGAAATCAATGGATAAGAGCGTATCTCTTATCCATCCAACATAAAAACTTGATCCCCTATAGGTTTAACTTGGACTTAAACTTGGATTATAAGTTCAAATGACTTGGACTTGACTAATTTCGGGTTTGTGAAAGTGATTCCGGAGTCAAAATCAACTAAAAATAATAAACTTTGGGTTGCATATTATTTCATGGCTTTCATGTTGGATGAATGAGCGGCAGATTAATATATGATGATTCCCTCTCTCCCTCAACTTGTAGGGGAGTTGTTTTTGTTAGGGCCCCTTCATCCACTATGGATGAGTTTTACACTTTAAACTTTGTGATATCGACCTCCTTAATGTCACTCCTTCTCCTGTATTATGAAACCCTAGGGAATGGATGTTCTCAGTTTATATCTCACTCCTTAAATATCACGTTTCTCTCCCATGTATCGTGGATTTTGACATTTTAAAAAAACCGCCAAAGAATTTAAACCACACGCTCACACGCCTCACGTTGTCATCATTATAATTAATGTCATATTGCAATGTTGACTTTATGATATTCCATAATCTCACATGCTGCCTAATTCTCTTTTATCACGCCTCCATCTTAACACTACATAACTCCTTATTATCACTTGCCCTTTGGTTGCCACAAGAGTGATATTACGGAGTCTACGTGTACATTAGGATAGGAACCCAAAGCGGCCAAGGATTCGTGGCACTCACTTGAAATCATCCATGTGGATGAAAAAAACGCAGGAATCATCTAAATGACTATTTTTAGGCAAGTTGATTCCGAAAATAGAGTCAAAGGCCCCGAATTAGTCTAGTGATGTCACATTCGAATGAATCGGCCCTCAACCCCCATAGGGGGGCTTTTTTTATTGGAGCCACTTCATCCACGATATCTAGGATGGATGATTTTAAGTGAGTGCCACGAATCCCCAGCCTCGATGGACAGCCTTATACTTAGTGTGGCCCACCGTATATACCAGGAAATACGGTAGAATACGGTAGTGTTAGTTAAACTTTGTCATGGATGCGGCCATGATAGAAGTGAAGTCCTACTCGGCTCATGTCTTGTGCGTCGCTCTCTCTCCGCTCAGGCTTCCCTGCGAAGCACTCGCTCTCTCCGCCCGGACTTCTCTGCGGAACTCTCTCACAGCTCCAATCTATGTAAGCATTTCAGCCTTGCCGCAACCTTACATATCGGCGTGTGTTTTTTCTCAATGTTATGATCCAGTGTGGTGCAATATAGTGTTCGCGAATTTGAAGGGGAGAGTTCTCTCATAGCTCCAATATATGTACTAAGCATTTCAATCTTGCCGCAACATTACATGTCGACGTGTGCGTCTTCGCGATTTTTCAATCTAGTGTGGTGCAATAAAGTGTTTGCGAATTTCAAGAGGAGTGTCCTCTCACAGCTCCAACACATGTTAGTATATCAATCTTGCCGCAACATTTACATTTATTCGGCGTGTGTGTCTTCTCAATGTTACGATCCAGTGTGGCGCAAGATAGTGATTGCGACTTTGAAAGGAGATTTCTTAAACATCTCTAATATATGTATGTATATCAATCCTGCCTTAACCTTGCGTATCGATATGTGTTTCTTCTCCAAGTTATGATCCAGTTTCGTGTAAGATAGTGTTTGCGATTCTGAATGAAGAGTTCTCTCACAGCTCCAATATATGTGAGTATTTCAATCTTGTCGCAACCTTACATTTCGACTTGTGTCTCTTCTCGAAGTTGTAATCCAGTGTAGTGCAAGATATTGTTTGCGAGTCTGAGAGAAGAGTTCTCTCACAGCTCCATATATGTAGGCCATTCAATCTTGTCGCAATCCGTATTTCGAGGTGTGTTATATGCAAGATAGTGTTTGCGATTTGGAGAGAAGAGTTTTGGTTTAGGTGGCGATGATTCTGTGGATGTGAGCAAGTGCTCTTGTAGAGGGAAGCTCTCAGAGTTGCTTTGAGTTCGGCCTGTGGTTCTTTCCTGAGTGTTGTCGTCAGGCTTGTGTGTTCCATTTTTCCCTTGAAAGTGTTTTGGTTGTTGTAACGGAAAGCTTCTGAAAGCTTGAGGTCGTTTGAACATAAGATTCAGGCCGGACATATCTTGAGGTTCACGATAGCCTCGTTACGGTTGTCCTTCATGCAGGTGTCTCTCTGCATTTCATGCATCTCCGAGGTCGCTGTGGTATGAGGTCTTGCCTGTGCGCGCGCTTTTGTGCTTTACTGTCCTGGTTCGTCCGAAGATTTGCCAAACCTAAGGACACTAACGCCCTGCAGCCTTGAACATGAAGTGAGGAATCCTGTCAACTCTTTATTTCTCCTACGTTCTTGTGCAATTGAGAGAATCGTCAGTCATATTTCGCAATTCCTTCAGCTTAAGGTCGCGAAGCTTGGAGTCATTTACGCGTTAGTAGACAAGACATATATATATGGCTGGTGCTCTCATTCTTCCTTCTTTTCCATAGTTCGTTGCTGGTCCTTTAACGAGGGAGTGTGCTCCGCGAGGAGTTGGAAGGACCTTGCATTCGTATGGAGTGCTCCTGATCTGCTTCTCCCAACTGCTATTATACAATGGCGGAGCACTTAGGTTAGACAGATCATTATCGAAGGGCATTCCATAGAAATAGTTAGCAGACATTCTCCAAGAGCAGACAGAAATTCTCGCTTGGAATGGCTCGTCGGCTCTGCTCATGTGGAGAAGTGACAGACAGAATGCGAGAGAAAGAGCGGTTGCTGGTCACAAATAGCAAAGAAAGTGTAGTCCCTTCGTAGTTTCTGTCTGCTTTGAAAGCGAGAAATGAGAATTAGAGAGAGACATATTAACATGATTGAAATGTAACGAGAGATGTAGCCCCCGTCATACCGCTCAATCTCTTCACATATAAATAGTGGATTCCTCTAGGTTGAAAGTCTTTCAACTGCACACTTTTTTCAATCCAATAAAGGTATTTTAACCTACAAAGTGGACTTATGATGTTCGGATTGGTAAATAGTGTGATTCACACTATTATCTGTTCCTTTAGTTACTTGTTATTGGCCTCTTCAGATCTACACTCCCCCAGGTTTTAAGTCTTGGAAGTGATCGATATATCAGTGAGCTTCCAACCAACCAGCTCTCGTGTCCCCCTCTTTAATTTAAATCCTACATTGTTTTTCAATCAACTTGTTTCAAGAGGTTTATTGTATTGAAGATGTTTGAAATGTTGGACGATTGTCGTTAGTCCAATTTTTTTTTGTGACCCTTGTGGGGTTGTTTATCCTAGTATTTTTCTACAAGATCTTGATGAAAAAAAGTTGACAAGCATCAAGTCTTGTTGGTTGTCGACTACATCATTGTAGACACAAGTATAATGTGGTTAGTCTTGGGGGTTTGTGCTTTAGTTGGAGGGACAACACGGATGTAATCCTTCTAGATGAAATGGGTGTTGGCAAGGTTGTTCAATCAGTCTCTACGTTTGGTAATCTGCAAGTGTGTATTTGAGTCCATAGTGGATCATATAATGATATAGACTATTTAGTTGTTGTGTTGGTGTTGTGACCAACTTTTATCCTTGACGGCTTCGTCTTAGAGATACTATGCATAAAGATTTCATAAATGTCATATGTTGTAGATTGGAGTCTTCAAGGGAATTTGAAATGATTTGCGCTCTGAAAATGAGGTGTGAGATATGTATTCTTTGATCTTTGATGCATTATCCGCTTTATAAAATTTCCACCCATCCAATTTGGGCAACCATTTCCTCGACAACGGCTCTTTAGTGCAAATATATGTAGTTGCTATCACAGACAATGAGCAAGTTCAATGCCAATTCTTGTGGCCATATAGACTTCTCATGTAGTTTATCTCTCGGCAAGATTGGGCACTACATTCATCTACACACTATGAGTGTCAAAACAATTGTCCGCATGTAATTTTAACCTTGTCAAACACAAGTTGCTACCTTTGTCAAGTTTCGTCATTGCATGTCGCCATCAACGTTAATGCAAGCTGAAAATAAATATTGTCTCTCATTTTCTATGGAGTGAAGTATGTATACTTGGTTTATATTTCAACACATGTGCAGGGGCTTTCATTTTCTTGTTTTTGGCTTGGCAAGCCTTTCATTGTTCTTGGCTCAAGAAGTCATGTTGCAAGTTGTTGACCTTTGCTTCTTTGTGGAAGTGGTTATAAGAAGCATGTTGTCAGATTTGAATTGTGGCTTGTTCTTGTCTTTCATTGTAGCAAGTGCTATCAACGGGCCATGTTCAAACTAGGAGAATTTTGTACTAATATGCTAAACTCGATCATGGCTAATTATTATGTAATTCATGTCAAAAAAAAGTTTGTGGTAAGTGTTTTAAATCATCCATTTTAATACAACATAGTTTGATCTCTATATGGTTGGATATCTTTGTAGATTTTATATTGCGCCTAAGGATAAAGACCACCATGTGTACATTCTGAGGTTGTTTGTGGAATATTGAAACCTCTTTATTGTGTTGCTATGTGCAGGCTATCTTGAGTACCAAAATATAAGTGTACATGTATAATAATAATAAAAAGACAGTGTGCACAATGACTTGTATTTGAGCTTCAAAACTTTGAAGTTAACATTTTTCACAGCGTGTCATCGAGTGTGAACTATGGCGGGTATGGTTTTCTTCCCCCAACTGGTTGATAACATGTGTTTCAAGGGCACACTTGCGTTTTAAGTAACCTAGGTTACAATTCTTACATTTTATGGAGGTGGAAATTATGTCAATAATTGACGTGCTATAAATGTCTTTTGTGTCAAATCATTCTTGTCCATCCTTTGCATTAGCATTCCAAATAGCCAAACATAGTTGAATTATTGCATTTGTATACTATATGTACCATTGTCTTGTCCTTATACAACCCAACATTTGAAACTGCCAATCTAAGAAGCAATCCATTTATGCAGGTTGGTTGAACAATTCCCATGCCAGTTGTAGTGACTTCCAAATTCCAAAAACTGGAACATGGCTTGACATTTTGTGGGCATGGATCAAGGCATCCGTATCAAATACATGCTTGAGACACTACCTCTTGTCACTTATTTCATTGTCTATATGTTTAGCATTGTTTTCATCGATGACCTACAGATACGTCATGTTAACGAGGAATTCTGGAAGGGTAGTAAAATTGGGAAATCAATACAAGGTGATGTTAATATTGACTTTTCTATTGGCAATAGGTTGGTCATCATTGTGTGGTTGGAAAATCTACGAATCATATCACAACAATTGGTCAAGTGTGCCATTCAATGAGTATTTCTATGCCTCAACACAAGCTTTGATATGGTGGACTTTGGTTGCCATGTTTTGTTTTGAGCGATGGCAAGCACTATCCCAATATACAACATTGCTTCGAGTATGTTGGGCACTCCATTGTACAAGTTTTTCTATTTGTGAGGGCTACTCAATTATTGAACGTTTGTTAGCAAAGCAGACAAGGCTCCCCCTGACATCTTTCTATAATCTATTGGGTTTATTTACAATCCTTGGTTGTTTAAGTCTCTTTGCTATTTCTTTGTCTGGAAAGACATGGTTTTCAATTACCATTGAGGACTTAAGAGAGCCACTGCTTGGAGGACCTGTAAACTCCACGACGGATGGAAAGAAAGAGGAAGTCACTTGGTATTGCAAAGCAGGGATTCTTAGCAGGATTACATTTATATGGTTAAATCCACTTTTGCTTACTGGAAGTAAACGAATTTTGCAGTTCGATGACATTCCCAATATGGGGCCAGATGACTCTGCTGACGTTGTTCATGAAAGACTTGAATCCAATTGGGACCTCCAAAATGGAAGCGTTAAATCTCTTACATGGGCACTAGCCACAACTTTTTGGCCACTTTTTACGATCAATGGAATTTTGGCATTGGTCAAACTTTGTGTGATGTATGCAGGCCCACTTTTAATACAACATTTTATCAACTTTGCAGCAAATCCTTCCAGAACATGGCAAGAAGGTGTCAAATTGGCGCTTATTCTTTTTCTTGCTAAATCTATTGAGGTCTTAGTTGACCACCAGTACAACTTTTTGTCACAAAAGCTTGGTCTAAGTGTTCACGCAGCCTTGGTAGCATCTGTCTACCGCAAGGGCCTCCGTCTTACAAGTGCAGCATGCCAAAAGCATGGGGTAGGGAGAATTGTGAACCACATGTCTGTGGACGTGCCAGAGATAGCTGATGTTTTTGTTCAGGTAAACTTCTATTTTGAAGCATCTACATTTTTTCTTGGTTTTTTAGCTATCAATTTATTCTACATTCATATTACAATTTAGAACCTATAATGTTCAAACTCACATCTTAAGGTGCAAATTCATTTCTCTATCATGTTGGATGTTAGACAAAACCACATCAAAAGATGTTGGATTCACATTTAGAGGACTGCACCTAGACAAACATGCTTTGATAGGTAATACAATTGTGAACCTAGTACTCAAGAATGTGCAATAGCTTGAATTTGGAATATTCAATTTCTTGTACATGCCTCCTCAAGCTCATATATTGAAAGTCGTGAAATGAATTGTCTAATAGAATCATTTTGTAATTCCCTTTTAATTGGTTCCCTCTTCATTTTTTATTTTTTTATTTTTTAATATTTTTGCAACATTTGTTTGGTTAAGTTCCAACCTCTTCATCACCAATTTCTTCATCAAAACATTGTTGTTATGCAGGCCCATGACCTTTGGGTATTACCAATCCAAATCGGCCTTGCATTGGCAATTCTCTACAGTGTCGTTGGCCTTGCAACTCTCACAGGTCTGGCAACTATGGTTGCAATAATGGTCATTTGCACTCTCATTGCTCATAAGTTGCAATCCTATACAATGAAGACAATGGCTTGCAAAGATGCTCGAATAAAAGTGACAAATGAAGCTATTAATAATATGAAAATTATCAAACTTCAAGCTTGGCAAGACAAGTTCCTTCAGAAGGTGAGATTGCATTCATTGCTTGCACATGAGCTTTACTTTCAATTTAACGTCTCCAAATTGATTTGATTTTTGAAAAACTTACACATGTAATTTACTTACCGTATGGTAATGTTTTCTCATGATTCTATGGAGTTGTAAGGGGAGTTTGATGAAATTAGTATCAAGTGGAGAGACGCTCAAAACCGCTTGTTGTTTCAAGTACAATGTGCTCTTAAAACAATTCTATGATTTTGAAGAAAACTTTGGATTGTTTGACCTTCTTGTGTTTGATGATAGGTGAAAAATGCCCGAGTCGCAGAGCGTGGGTGGATTACAAAGTCAATGTATATTACCGCCATGTCCATCTTTATGTTATGGCTCTCACCTTTGGCAGTCTCTGTTTTTACTTTCGGATCTTGCTTGGTGTTGAATATCAACCTTACTACTGGAAGAGTTTTTACGGCACTCTCAACTTTTCGTATATTGCAAGATCCTCTTAGAGCATTTCCGCAAACCATGTTGCAAGTTAGTCAAGCGCTAGTAGCTTTGAGGCGCTTACTAGAATATTTCCAAGGTGATGAAGTGAAGTTGGAATCCATTGAAAGATTGCTTGAAGGAGAAGATTATGCAGTCATTGTGAAGGTAAGCAGTTGTCCAATCTTTTAATTGGAGGTGAGATTTTTTTGTCATAGGCCTTTCCTAGGCACATGCATCTACGTGAGAAAGTGAACATTAGAAAGATCATAGAACTTTAAATTTTCATAAATCACCAACTTAAGGTTGGAAGAGCATTCACAAAGCTATGTCCAAATTCATTGATGATTGGGAGGTGCAGAGTGGATACTTTAAATGGGATTCAAACTCTGAATGCCCTACACTTAGAAACATCAACTTGGAGGTCAAATGTGGCACATTGGTAGCTATCGTTGGAACTGTGGGCTCAGGAAAATCCGCCCTTCTTGGTTGCATCCTTGGAGAATTGGAGAAGGTTGTTGGGCAGGTTCGTACTTGTAGACTCCCATCAGATATTGCTTATTGGTTTGTAGTTTTGATTCTTTTTGTAGCTCTTACATGCCAATGGATCATCGTGTTATGTTGTCCAAACAAATTATGATCCTACAACTTAACCAATGAAAATGAATGTTTTCAGTGCCACTAAAATGCATTGGTCGCATTGCAATCAACCCAATTTGTATTGTAATATGTAGGTACGAGTGAGTGGACAATTGGCATATGTTTCTCAGTCAGCTTGGATACAAAATGGAACCATTCAAACCAACATCCTATTCGGGAGGCCAATGAATAAAGCATTATACAAGGAGACACTCCGGGTGTGTTCACTACAAAGTGATCTAGCTCGTTTACCTTATGGTGATCAAACAGAAATAGGTGAACGTGGGATCAATCTTAGTGGTGGTCAAAAGCAACGAATTCAATTGGCAAGAGCTTTATACCAAGAAGCAGACATCTACATATTGGATGATATTTTTAGTGCCGTGGATGCACACACCGGAACGAAGCTTTTTAAAGTATGAGCATTCTCACCCTATTCTCATTATGTCCTTTGTTTTCATGTTAACACAATTAGAGATATACACAATGAAATATTATTTGCATGAATATTTGCAACAATTCTAGTTGATTGATTCCCTTGATTATGCATCATTATTGTGAGACATCAATAATCATGTTAACTACCCTTATCATGATACTTGCAGGAATGTCTTCAGGGGACTTTGGCTAGCAAAACGGTGTTTCTAGTGACACACCAAGTTGAATTCCTTCATAGTGTTGATCTCATTATGGTGAGTATTCATGTCATATTTGAGACGTTGTTTCTTAAGATCACTAAACGCTGAACATTCCCACTATACACTAGACACAAAGCAAAGTACGGTATACATGCTGTAATCTTGTGATATTAGTTTATATAATTTTAAAACTAGTGAGTTCCAAAAAACGATACACAAATATATTTTACCTATTTTCTTTTTAAAGGTTATGCGTGATGGAGAAATAGTGCAATCAGGAAGACATGAGGAACTTGTGGAGCTTGGCCTTGATTTTGGGGCCCTGGTGGATGCTCACAATCAATCCCTTGAGATGGTTGAAACTCAATATGGACGCATTGATAATGACAACACTAGTTGTGCATCGTCAATGTCATCATTGAATGGATTCCATCTTGCATTGTCTCCTCAAACATCTAGCCCATTGGCTACTCAGCTACAAGATTTAGGGCTTACTCTTCAGTCTCGCAAATCTTCGGAACATACAGTGCTCAACGGTGGCTTATCCCGACAAACATCAGAGAATCTCAATATGAGTTCCTATGAAGAGAGCGGTTAGTATGTCTAACGTGTGTCTTTCCTTCCAAAAAAATGGGAGTAACACTTAACCTCTAATACAAATACATGTGTACTTTATAGCGAGCATTACATAGATCTTCACTCAAAAATATTTGGTAGTTACTTCTAAAAGTTTATGAAATATTAGACATGTGCACCTTCTTAACCATATTTCAATTGTTTGGATTGCTTGAGATGTCGATTATCCTTGGATACAGAGGAATTTCTACCCATTGATAGAGTCTAGTTGATAAAATTAAAATTGTGAAGTGATGACATTTGACTTCAGGTTCAGCAACACTCATTAATGACGAAGAGCGTGCCAGAGGACAAGTGACATTTAGGATATATTGGGCCTATTGCACCAAAGTCTTCAAGGGTGGCCATGTTGTTGCTCTTATTCTAATTCAAATATGTTGGCAAGGGTTGCAAATTGCATCTGATTTTTGGTTGGCTAACTCCACATCAACCCAAAAAACCTTCCAACCTAAGAGGTTCATCACAGTGTATGGAGAATTGGCTTTTGGAAGTGGCATATTTGTCTTGATACGATCACTTTTGATTTCCTTAGTTGGGCTACAAACGGCTCAAAAATTCTTCGTAGAGATGATTGAAAGTGTTTTTGATGCACCTATGTCATTTTTTGATACAACACCAACTGGTAGAATTTTGAGCCGGGTAAGATATCTAGACTTTGGAAGCAAGACTCACATAATTTGCACTTGATTGCATATTCCATATAGTATTTGAAGGGTTGCACTAGTTACAAAGATCCACAATATTTCCTTTCATTTTCTTTTGCTATGAAACACATTCATTCTATTATTGTTTGAAAACATTCACTGAGCTAATTTGTGTGAACGTAACATGCCAAGTTGTTCCTCAACAACCTTGTTAGTCCATGAATCTTGGTTGAGAACTCTATATACAAATACAAAAGATAATGACAAAGTAGGTACAAGGATTTGATAATTAGCTTTTGCATAGGATCCCACATCTTTGGAGAATTCTTAGGGCTTGGAGAAAAAGTTTATTTTCTTAGAACTAGTTCACAAAGATTTTCTACCTGTTTGTGAGCTGACATCAAATTTTGCAAGTGCAGTCCTCAAGGGATCAAATGATCGTGGATTTCAACATTCCTTTCAATTATGGCACATTTTTGGCTCTTGTTTTTCAACTTATTGGAGCTCTATATGTAACTGTTCACATAACATGGCAAATTCTATTCATAATATTGCCCCTCGTTATATTGTACGTGCAATATCAGGTACTTTGGCTTTCTTTTCCTTGATTAATCTTGTGATTGGCTAAATGTGTTTGATATTTACACAAAGGTTTTTACTTTCATTTGCATCCGTATGTGGCTCATAATGATTTTTCAATGTTGTTGTTAAAATATCCACAAATTTAAGCTACTCTAGTCTATCATCTATAGAGTAGAGAGGTTTTGGTTTGTGGTTAATACAATTATAACTTCTTGTAACAAAAAGTTAAATTGGAGATAAGGGGTTTTATTCTAAGATAGCTTGACGTATGGGGAGAAAAAATGATTGAACAATTCAATGCAAAATTCACCATAGTTTTTCAAAACTAGCATGACATGTGACCCTTGATCTCAACATTTGATGCTTGAAACAAATAGGTGCTCCAACACACTAAGAGTACAAAACTAAGTTGATGGTGCAATCTTCAATCTTCCAACTTTTTGACGATTCATGTTTTGATGCAGAGGTATTTCATTGCTAGCTCACGTGAATTGACAAGATTGGAATCAATAAGTGATGCCCCCATTATACATCACTTCTCAGAGACAATGTATGGATTGTCCACCATACGAGCTTTTGGTCACCAAGAGAGATTTGTCCAAACAAACATACAGAAACTTAATACCAATTTAAGCATTAGTTTCCATAACCGGGGCGCTAATGAATGGCTTGGCTTTCGATTGGAAAGCATAGGTACTGCTATCTTGTGTTCGTCTGCTTTGTTGCTCATTCTACTTCCAAGTAGTCTCATTCAACCCGGTAAGGACCTTCCTTGCTTCCAAGCTGCAAATATACATACTCAAGTCTCAATTTTGTTTTACACCAGTATATGTATCATTAATTATTGGGTTTGACCACTAAGATTAGAGCTACCAAAAGACATTGTGTTTTTTGATTTGCAATTATGAATAGTCCTTTACACCCCGGGGAAGTCACTCCATTGGTCAAGTTGACGCCATGTGCGATAAAAGTGAATCTACTTTTTCTAAAGGCATCACCAAAATGGGTCAAATTTTATCAATTTTTTTTCTCTAGTAGATATATATGGTATCTATTACATAGTAAAAAACTGTAACCAAATTTGATGATCTCTTTTTTGTATAAAACATACCGTTTCTAACTAGAATGACGCAGAATTGAACTAAAACAATTACTACAAAAAATACAGATGACTAAAATATAAAAATTTCGAAAAAATATAAAAAAGATATTATCAATGGTTTTGTATCTCTAGTAAAAATATCATCATTTTAAAAATTATTTATGACATATAATATAGGAGTAGCAAACTTTTATTGCACGTAGTGGCCTAATGTGCATGGAGTGACTTCCCCGGGCTTTACACCCACTATTGATGCAGGAAGGGTTGCCTTCTTTATTAGATACTGAAAGTATCGTTTGGTGCCCCTTTACAGAATTGGTGGGACTCTCATTATCATATGGAATGGCACTCAATTCGTGCTTATTCTTCATGACGTGGGCTATGGGAACTATTGAGCAGAACATGATTGCCGTGGAGAGAATCCAACAATACACTAGTCTCTCTAGTGAGGGCTCTTTCCTCATTAAAGATCAAAGGCCTACAAATGGATGGCCACTACGGGGTGAATTGGTTGTACAAGGTCTCAAGGTGGGCTTTCCCCAAACTTAATTCATTTCGACGGTTCAAAAGTAGACACAACCTTTGTGTTTGTTTCTACGTGTTGAGGTGACCAACATCAGTATGCTAAGGATAAAACATCAACCTTTGCTCATGTAAATCTTGAATATTATAGCATCGCAAACAATCTTTTCCTCTATGTAATTCACTGAATTTACCAGTTTGCCCCTTTTTGTATGGATTTGTAGATGAGGTACCGACCAGAGACACCATTAGTGTTGAAAGGCCTTACCTTTACAATCAAAGGTGGGGAGAAATTAGGGGTAGTCGGAAGGACAGGGAGTGGGAAAACATCATTAATTCATGCCCTTTTTCGACTAGTTGAACCTGCTGGTGGACGAATCCTTATTGATGGTCTTGATATAAGTACAATTGGGTTGAATGATTTGCGGTCTAGACTCAACATCATTCCTCAAGAGCCTACCCTTTTTGAAGGAACTGTGCGGAGTAACATAGACCCTCTGGAGGAACATCAAGATGTTGATATTTGGGAGGTAAGCGCTCAACATGCATAGCCTATACTATGAAGAGAAGAATTATTGTCATTTAAAATTATTTCCACCTAGTTCGAGAGAATCCATAGATGGAAGAGTTGCATTCTTGAAGACTTCCTTATACTTGAGACAACATAAGCATGATTTCAAGAATGCAAATCTTCCAATGCCCTATGTTTTCTTTCATAAGATGTTGTCAATGTAACTTCTATGCAGGTGTTGGAGAAATGTCAATTGGCTGACACTATTAAACAAAAAGAAGAGAAGTTGGATGCTCCAGGTATGCAAAGCTTTTGAGACTCTAGGTTGTAACCTTGTTTGTTTGGCCAAACAAAAAATTTCATAAACAAACAATGTGTCATATGCCTCAGTGTTGAATGTCTGTCAATGTCCATGATGATGTCAAGGGGGCCAATAAACTGTAGAATATTTTTTATAGTCCAAATGGCCAAACAAAATGCATAATGTATTGGCATGTTTGTACCAAGTTTTATTGATCAAACAATCATGATGGCTTTGTATGAGTGATTGAGCAGTGGCCGAAAACGGAGGCAATTGGAGCATGGGGCAAAGGCAACTCTTTTGTCTTGGTAGAGCACTCTTGAAGAGAAGTCGTATTCTTGTATTGGATGAAGCCACAGCATCGGTTGACACCAAAACTGATGCAATTCTTCGAAGAATTATCAAGATGGAGTTTGCACATTGTACAGTTTTAAGCATTGCACATCGGATGCCAAGTGTGATGGATAGTGACAAAGTCCTTGTTTTAGATGATGGTGAGTACTATTTTCAATCATGTAAGTTTTTTTTCATTCCATTGACTATTGAATGCAAAATGATGGTACATTCTATGTACTCATCCTTTTTAGTTAGTTACATTATTAAACAAAACAAAATGTTGACAAATTTTGAGGTGTATCATGTTATCTTCTTGTCACATAACCCCATAAGGAGGTAACTTGATGTGCATTCTCAAGTCAATCTTGGATTTTTTTTCTTTCAACCTCTCAACTTCAATCTAAAGAACAATAGACATCTATAGGGACATTGTACACTCAAAAGGGGTATGTCAACAACTTGCCAAATGAGATTCTTCTGCAAAAAAATTAGATCAATTTTAATCTTGCTATTTTTTAACAAAAACCAATTGTAAGTGCCAATATTGATCAAGATTTTGAGAAAATGCTATGGTGGTAAAATGTAGGGCACATGAAGGAATTTGGTGCGCCCGGAGTCCTCCTTGAGAACCCATCATCTTTATTTTCATTGTTGGTCCAAGAATATTGGAACCGCTCAAATTGTTCACACGACATTGTTGGAATGAGCAGTTTTGCTTGCATGTAAAGGTCACCGAGTATTACTTTTATGTCCAAAAAATCAAAAGTCATTTTTAGCACAAGATATCCTTGGAAAACACCTCTTGACCAACTTTGTCATGCTCCAAAGTCCATTTTCTTACACCATGCTTTTAGAGGAAAGAAGAATGTTTGTTTTCAAGTATGTGAGCCCTCTATCCATTGAGATTTCAATCCACTTACTCTACATGTTACAATTGAGCATTGGGTATCCAATCCAAGTTATTAACATCAACATCTAAAAATGTGAAAGCAAGAATTGAAAATCATCATCATGAAATATGCAAGGTGGAAGGTGGTGATTTGTGGGTGACCTAGGTAGGTGTTAGCTAGTTTCATGTCTGTCGTGGTGGTGTTGGATTATTTTTGTACACCTTTATGTTATGGGATGACATTTTTGTGACACATTGTTTGTAACAAAGGGAGGGATGCTTCAAGGTTGCAAATGAATGATTCCTATAAGTTCTTAAAATTTTGCTATGAAGATAATGGGGGGTACGAGTGATATATGTGTATGACGTTGCCATGGGGCATTGAAGGGAGCCCCTAGCCTTTGGCCAATTTGTTTGTGATATCAACGCCATGGATTCTAGTGTGTCAATGGAACTCAAAGTCTAGCTCCAACACCACCACGACAAATGCGAGACTCATTGCAAGGTGCAAGTTCCACTCAAAGTCAAACTTGCAACAAGTGGAACATTGAGTTGAACTCCTGCAAACTTTGAGTGGAACATGTTGCAAGTTTGGATGAGTGGAATTCATGCAAATTTTGGGTGTTCAAGCTCGCCTTCACTCCACCATCCTCCTCATTGAGGGTTTATAAACCCACAACCCTCTCCCCACACACCTATTATCCCTTATCAAACTTCACTTCATTGAATTCATTTTTGCCTTTACCGATTCCCATAAACCTCGGTCCAAAGAAACATTGACAAATCTAACCCCTTCTAAGAACATAAACATGTACATGGAGATATAATTAAGTTGTCATAGAGGTGACTATGACGTAAAACTCTTGTTATGGGATATCATGTGTGAATGAGGCATTCATAGCTCTAGTAAATGTAGTGAGGAAATCCTCAAAAGCTTCTCTCGTGACTTCCTTGGAAATGTCTTTATGTTATAAAAAAAGCTATAAAAATCATGATGTATTCGATTCAAATCTTTCATTTTGGTGAAGCATGTAATACTAATGACAAAAACATTCGACCTAAATTTGTAAGTAGTATGATATGTCTAATATTTGGTCTCAAAGTTATATTCTTAAACTTTCGTCATACTCTAAAGTTTTATTTGTATCTTTTTACATATATTACAACATACTTGTCTCAAATAGCAAGTTTGCAATAATATGTGAGATATATTATCTGAAGGTTTTTCAAGCTTGTCTAGCTCATATAACACATGTAATCATACAAAAGCTATGATTTGGAAATGGCAATCATTTTGCAAAAAATTGTGTATTTGAACTACATGCTTCCATTGTTAATAATGCAATTGTGTCAAGAGTGACTCTTTGAAATCAACTCATTTTTCAAGTGCACTTTTCAATTTGGTTATGTTTCTCATTGACGATGCGCTAAATAAAGCTCCAACTCATAAACACTTTTAACTTATTTCATGACTTTGACAAGGCTTGTAGAAATTATGTATATTGAGCCTCTTTAATTTTTAAGTTACCTTAGAGGAAGGCTTCACATTCACATGACAAACACCTCTAAACACTTTAGAGGTGAATTTTAACAAAGTATGTGCCCAATGTTCTCATTATCATCAATTTAAAGGTGCTCTCTCCCTTCTAAACTCTTCCACCCCATTCAAATGTGCAACTTATTGAGGGAAGAGTTTCAACACCTCTATAAGGGAATCAATTATCAATATCTCATAATCTTTGACTAAACATAATATTAGCTTCAATACTTACTATCTAGAGCTTTGTGTATTGTAAGATATCAATTTTGGTTGTGAGACCTACAACTTGAAGTGATTATAAAGAGTGAATGTGTAGAACATAGAGAGGGACATCTCTACTCTAAACTAAAGTTACTTGATTCAACACCGCTTTGTGTGAGCGCATGTTGTACAATGTGTGGTGATGCTCTTAGGTTCTTCCCTCCAAAATAAACTTTCTTATACAAAGGGCTTGACATGGCATTGGCTATCAAGTGTAAGGTAGAAAATTCTTATTCAGTTATTTTTCTTATCGAGACACCTATATTGGATTGGTATGTGGTTTAGTGTGGCTCCAAGAACGGATACCAAAAAGACATGTGTTTAAAAGAGATTGATTTGCATGCTCAAAATATGATAACCATTCTAGACTCAATGTCAACAAAATGGGGGGGGGATCTTCACTTTGATAATGAATAAGTGATCCCCTTGATTTTAAGATAGATAGTCCTTATTCAACAATGTTTCTTATTAAGACACCTATTTTTGAGTGGTATGTGGTTAGGTGTGGATCCAAGAATGGATACGAAAACGACATGTTTCTAAAAGAGATTATCTACTACGTGATAACCATTTTACATTCAATAGTCAAAATAATTGGGGGAGACCTGTATGACCATTTAATGAGCATGAGAATCTTCAATTTGATAATGAATAAGATATTCATATACAAGGTCCAAAAATTATGAGGGAAGTGGTTACGGCTTTCCATCTTGTACTAATCACATGTTTCATATCCCATAAGAAGTGGCCTAAGGAAAAAAAAACACAACCATTTAGGACCCACTTGTCAAGCCTTTGTTTAGGACCCATCTACCTTATACAAAGGCTTGACAAAGTGGGGGCTACGTAAGGTAGACACACTTGATTCGGTTACTTATCTTAATCAAAAACCTATATTTGAGTGGTATGTGGTTGAGTGTGGCTTCAAGAATGTATACCAAAAAGACACATGTTTAAAAGAGATTGGACAATGTGCTCGAAATATGATAACCATTCTAGACTCAATAGTCAACATAATTGAAGGGACCTATATGACCATTTCACGAGCATGAGAATCTTCACTTTGATAATGATCAAGATATCCGTGTGAGCTCTGAAAACTACAAGGAAAGTGGCTGGGGCCTCAATTTGGATTTGCTAAGGTAGAGGGTGCTAAAACCAACACCCCACCCAAATATCAGCACCCTTAAATCTTGCATAATAAGTACATATTGATTATGAGAATGTTCACCATGTGAACTTCAAGCCCCCCCCTAATGGTTTTGGGTGCCAACATAGTTTTCACTTCAAATATTTATAATCATTTCAATATCGGGGGACAAATAAAAAGTTGTAGTACACATGTCTCTTATTTTCTACATGGGAATATATTTTTACGGTTCATATGGCTACCACATGTATGCCAAATACCTTACCCTCTTGATTTAAGGTGCTACTACATTAGGGTCAGTTCATGCAGGGTCCCAAGTCACTTGAGGTCAATCCGTGCAATCTCAACCGTTGAGAGCATGGAAGTTGGGACTTACCACTTCACATGGGGCCCAAGTCCTAAGTCCCAAGTATGACATGGATGCCTACATGGCAACACTTTTTGGAGATGAGACTTGGGACTTGTGTTGAGGATTGGGTCGAGCAAACAACTAGACCCAGCTCTTAACCCAAGTCCCGCAAATATTTTTACATAAAAAAATCAAGATCCAACTTTCAACTTTAATGATAATTAACCACATTTTAATGGTTGCTTGATGCTCAAAAGTTGGGACTTTGCCTCCATGTTGGGACTTGCTAACGTGAGTGGGACTCGGGAACCCATGTGAACCGGGCCTCAATCATCTCGTACTAATCGTGTGTTTCGTATCCAAGGAGAAGTGGGCTAGTTGGAAAAGGTAACCATTTAAGACCCATCTAAGTTAAGTCACCTTAACTTATCGAGTGTGGTCCTGCTCCTGCTGCGCCACTTCCGCTCCCGCACTTCCCTCGCTCCTTTCAAATCACAAACTTCAACTTCAACTTCTCAACCGGCTCCTCGCCAGCGCCATTGCCCATTCTATTCCATTTCGGGAACTCTTCTTCTGAGTCCCGGGTCAAACCTAGTTGTGGTACGCACTGTCCGGGAGATCTTCCATTCCGGTCATGGTACTCGTACTAAACTACTGTCCCAGTCTCCGAGAGTAGCCAGATCGTCCTCACTTTCCTTCGCGCGCTCTAAGTGAAGTGACGTTAGCATTGTTATGGATCGAAAGCTTCGAATGTGTTGTTCTTCGATCCGTTAGCTCGGGGCAAGGAAACAAACAAGCTCGGGTAAGCTTAAGCATTTGGCCGTGAGCAGGTGAGGTGGAGACTAGTTTACTTAGTGCAGTTAAGATTAAGTTAGGAGGAGGAGGAGGAGGAGGAGCCATGGAAGCGGAGACCTCACCTTTGCCACGGCCTCTGCCACGGCCTCTGCCACGAGAGGTGACCACCCAACCCTCCCTTAGTGTATGTAGAATTGTGTGGGGAAAATGTAGGTATCCAGGTAACTATGGGAGTGGGGTCTGTTTATGTTTGTGATTTGCTATCAAAGGATCTGCAGGATTTTCAAATGTTGTGGGAATGGCATCTGAGGTTGAGTGAGGTATCATTTTATTTATTTATTACAAAAAAAATCCTTGGTAGAGCTTGACCCCCTTCCATCCGTTCTTCAACGCTTGTGAAACATTGTGAAACCTGCAACATTGTTTCCAGATGAGTATTTTAGTACGCATCCTCTTATGAGCTCTCAACCTATGACAGTGAGCTATTCTAAACTAGAACCATTACAGAGCAATCACTTTGCAATATGTGTGAGCAGCAAAAGTGTTGGGCTCCTTGAGACAGCAAGGTTTTCAAATGTTGTGAGAGTGGCGTTTGACCTTGAACTTATCTGTGGTTGGGTGGGTTATCATTTTTGAAAAATGTAGCCTTGGTAAGACTTCTCCCTCCCTCCTTTCCTTCTTCAACGCTTGTGAGATATTGTTTGTCGAACATGCAACAATGTACACAGGCACAACAACCTGCATCGTGTTGCTTTCACAGTGAGCTTCTTAAATTAGAACTACTACAGAGTAAACACTTTACGCCGTGTGGCTCCTTGGTACAGCAGAATTTTCAAATGTTGTGGGAATGGCGTTGGACCTTGAACTTGATCTGTGGTTGGCTGGGTTGTTATTTTTGGAAAATGTAAACCTGATAACGCATGTCCACCCTCCTAGAAGCCCACCCTCTAATGGACTAAGAACAGGGATATTGTACACAGGCACAACAACCTGCATCGTGTTACTTTCACATGAGTGTTATAGTAGGCATCCTCTTATGAGCCCTCAACCTATTTGACAGTGAGCTATTTAAAATTAGAACCATTACAAAGAAAACACTTTGCAATATGTGTGAGAAGCAACACTGTTGAGCTCCTCGGGACAGCAGAGTTTTCAAGTGTTGTGGTAATGGCATTTGACCTTAAACTTGGTCTGTGGTTGGGTGGGTTACAATTTTTGAAAAATATAACCTTTGTAAAGCTTGTCCCTCCCTTCTTCCCTTCAACGCTTGTGAAACCTGCAACATTGCAATTTAACCCCTGCTACTTTTCTCTCCACCCACGTTCTAAGGGCTATTGGACTGCAGGATGAGGAATTGGTTAGCAGACACCAAATAGAGGGATCGTTTCGCATATTGGACTTTGATGGGCAGGACAATTTTCTTATGATACTTGACCTGTCACTTGGTGGGTTATCACTTTGGAAAAAATGTAACCCTGGTAACGCATGCCCCAACCTGCATCATTTTGCTTTTACATGAGTGGTGTAGGCATCCTCTTATGAGCTCTCAACCTACTTGACAATGACATATTTTAGGTTAGTACCACTTACATAGTAAATACCTCGCAAATAGAGAGAGAGAGAGAGAGAGAGAGAGAGAGAGAGAGAGACTTAAATAGAGACTTGAATAGCATTTCTTGCTCTCCCCCCCATGCGCATAACTTTCCTATTTGGAACAGACACCAAAGAACTCCAGGTGATGGCCTAAGTGGGATATAAGCAAGTAATTCCCTCCAGAACAAGCTCTTGGCGGCAGTTGCTATAGCAGGGGATGTGTTGGGCAGGCTTTTCAAATGTTGTGGGAATGGCATTGGACCTTGAACTTGATCTGTTGTTGGGTGGCTTGTCATTTTTGGAAAATGTGAACCTGGTAACGCATGTCCCACCTAGAAGCCCACTCTCCAACAGACCGAGAACAGAGACATTGTACAACAACCTGCATCATGTTGCTTTCACATGAGTGTTTTAGGCATCCTCTTATGAGCTCTCGAACTACTTGAGAATGAGTTATTTTAAACGAGAATCACTACTTGTGAAAGAGAGATTGACCAACATGCACTTAGTGCCCTTGCTAAAACCTCCCCACCCACGCGCATGCCTTGCCTATTTGGAACAGGGCATCTGTGTTGAGGTTTTAAGGACTGCAGGATGAGTAAGTGGTTACTAAACTCCAAATAGAATGAACATTTGGCACATTGGACACTTTGGGTGGGCCACCATTTCCACTCTTTTCACTAAACCCTAATGCCAAGTGCTTTTATGGCTTTGCCTTCTTTCACAAACCTCTACCCTCACTATCATCTTCTCCTCCTTAACATTATCTGCTCACTTAATATATGTCATCTGATTAAAGATGAGTATCTATGCCAAAATTAACCAATTAGTACATTGTATAGAGGCAGTCTCTATAGCCTAGTTCTTGATTCTGGAGCTAACACAATTTGAAGATTTTTAGTAAATGAAGAGATTTGTCTTGTTTTTTAAGGTATTCTCCATCAAACATTGGTCTGCGAGGTTAGAAATGCATCTGTACTACATCTGTCACCTTCTTCAGTGGCATGAGCCATAGTGAGACATGGTGAATTAATCACCTTGTCATGTATGAGTCTCAAATGTGTAAGTGCTGTCATGGTTCTTGTAGACCCTTCTGCAAAATACAATGTTTCCAAGGAATCTATTTCTCATCAGGTCAGGGTCTGTAGTCGGTAACAAATCTTCATGAGAAAATTAAGTGCCAAGAGTGCTAACTTTAGCCTGATGACTTGAATGGATGGTTTAATTGGTACAGGGCTCTGATGTTAACCAAGGAGCTGAAGGAATTGGTGGAAAAGGAGGAGAGACACCCACATTGCAAAAGGGATTAGACGCCATTGCTTCATCTTTGTCTCTTCTAGGTGACACTCTTGGAACTGCGATTGAGGTATGTGTTGAGTTTCTAATCCTTAATATTCACAATTAGGGCACTTTACACCATAGCCAAGGGCTGTGACTATCAAACTGTAAGGGTTCTTGAAACTCATCCAAAGGCCATATCATGGAAATTGAAATCGAGTTTTCTGTAGTCACGGGCCTTCAAGTGTAGTGTAAGGATACATGCAACCGGGCTTTCAACTGAATGCTATTTCATTACCATCCTATTGGTGTGGACCCTTCTACACAATAAATTATATGAAATCAAGGGTTCTGAGATTTTATAATGTCGTGGTCTCCTGGTTTTGTGCTCGACCCAACTCCTTGAGGTGGGCTTGATGCAAAATCAGATAGACCATGAAACATTCTCCATTACATGTGGGTCTTCTATGCACTTCAAACTTCCTTGGTCCCTTGGGCCCTCTAGTGTAATGTGAAGTGGGATGAACTCAACATTCTCTACTAATGAAAGATCTAATATTTTAACAGTTATGGGCCCTCAAGTTCTCCTGTTATCATTGACAAAATTTGTTGGACTAATAATAAAGGGCGTGCAGGAAGGATTAAATATGGTGGAGGGTAAATCAACCGAGGTTTCTACTCCAGAACTACGATCTTCGGCTCTACGGAAAAGTGTACCCCTTTGGAAGAAATCTCCCTCAGTGAGTCCGCGCGTTTCCATGCGCAAGTCCGTGGAGAAGCCAGGTGGACCTCCACCCAAACCCGAAGGGACAGGCCCAACAGGCCTACCTGGAGATATGCAACTGAAGGCTTCTCGTGATGTAATGACATCAACCATTCCTTTTCTAAAACTCTTTCTTATACAGTTCTGCAGCTTTTTATTTTCGGTTGTGTTCCTCACTTCATAGTCTGTAATAAAAACGTGAAAGCTTTACGAGGCCTTTGTTTAAAACCTGCAACCTAGATGGTCTATCTTAATAGTTTTAGGTTCAACTAAGACACTGGATGGACCTACATCCTAAACCCTAAATGCATTTCTTAGTGTCTTAGTTGCATCATAAAGAAATGCATTTGATGGTACTTACATGGATAAGTATGGCACTAAAATGGCTGCAATGTAGTAGATGCACAAATCCCATGGAGAGAGCTAGATGTTTTCCTGAGTAGAAGATAGCAAGGCATTACAGTTATCCTTAAACTCAATAAAACTCTTCATTGAGACTTGGTCCCCTATGATTTCCCATTGGTTGTTTTGCATGCAAAGGCAATAATTTCCTTCCACTTGTGGTGCATTCTTGGAGGTGATGTTTGAATTTGAATGAAGAGCAACCTATTTTGGTTTCATTGAGGGCCAAACTCATTTTAGCACCTCTCGGCATGCCAAAATGAGTTTGACCCTTAATGAAATTGAAATAAAATGCTGTACATTTGAACTTCCACACTACCTCTGAGCGTGCACCAAAAGCTGACAGAGGTGTTGCATGCAAAACAACCATCTCCTAATCAAAATTCCCACAGAAACATTTGTAGTTGATATTGTGTGCACTGTCTAGTGACTGGAAACATCATAAAATTTGAATTTAGTATATAGGGTCTAATAATTGCTGGTCACTGACATTTAGCTTTCCATATACAACTGAACTAAAGTGACTCACACGTGACTTATGGAGGGTGGTTAGGAAAAGGATGGTTTCTCACATACCTCTATGGGTGGGGTATGTACAGGTGGCCATGGCCATGGCATCAAAGGCAAAGATGCTTCTACGGGAGCTGAAAACTGTAAGAGGTGACTTAACCTTTTTAAGAGATCGATGTGCACAACTTGAAGAAGAGAACCGGAGGCTTCGGGACAGTGTTGTCAAAGGCACAAGGCCAGATGAAGATGATCTTGTAAGATAATTTAAACTACCAATTTTAGACCTTCAGTTCTGTCAATAGTGACATATGCTTCCACAAGATGTGTTGATAACCGCTGTTAATTGGATATAGCAATAATCTGGACACCTATATGCGAATGGGTATGTAGTTAGGTGTGGGTCTAAGAATGGACACTAAAAGACATGTGCTTTAAAGAGACTGGACTGTGCTCAAAACATGTTAAAACATTCTACGTTCAGTAGTCAACAGAAATTGGGTACCTAAATAAACATTTAATGAGCATGAGAATTTTCACATTGATATTGAATAAGATATTCATATGAGCCTAAAACATTATGAGAAAATCGGCTATGGGCTTGACTTGGATTTGCTAACCATCTCACACTAATTGTCTATTTCATACACTACGAGAAGTGGGTGCAGGAAGAAAAGTTTCCGACTAAAACTGGTCAACCCAATGTTCATGGACTGCCCATGTGCAGATGTAATTCAAATTTCTTAATGGAGAAGTAAAAACAACTATCTTTAGAAGTTATCTAGAGTGTTGCACTGAGTTATCTCTACTGAAGTTTTGAAGGCTAGTATTTAATATAAACATGATGTTTAATTTATTGAGCTGTATTCATTTCTGCAGGTGAGGATTCAGCTTGAAACGCTGCTTGCGGAGAAACAACGCTTGCAACAGGAGAATGCAAATTATGCACGGGAAAATCAGTTTTTGCATGAGGTTGTGGAGTACCACCAAATCGAGTTCAATGAGGATGCATTGAGCATGGATGACCAAGAGGTTGGGTTGGACATGAACTATGACGAGGTTGACCAGATTGTGAATATGTGATTAAACAAGGAAATTGTATCAAAGAAAATTCATTAATTTCCACAGCAGGGGGTGGTGCATCAGACTAAATTCTTACACTACAGTAGTTCATAACAGTAGGATACCATCAATCAAAGCAAGTGACTTACTTCCATGAGACTAAACCGTAAGTGATTTGAGGTTAGCAATTGCATTTAACAGAGGATAGACTCAACTAATTTGGCAAGGTGATTGACTGGTGCAACACATTTTCATGACCACAAACCTGCTATGCAACCGTGCCTTCCCATGTACTCATCCTCTAATTTTGCAGACAAGCTCCTGTTATTATTATGTTGAGATGGCTGCAATTGATTGTGCAAGGGAAAGCTTTTAACCAACTTGAACTGTATAGTACAGTACATAGTTAACCCATCATAGGACAAGCGTTTCTTAGTGTACTAGTTGCCCTTTTCTGAATGTTATGCACTTTTGTCCCTAATTGGGAAACAACTATAGACCACTCAATTTCCAGTGCCCGTGCCTTGTTTGTGACCTGAAGTCTTACATTTTCCTGTGTCAATATAACCTTAGATCTTGATGTGAAACTCTGCAAAAAGAATGCGGTTTCTAAGTTATATAAATAGAAATATAACACCATGTGAATTTGAACACATCAAATGATGGATGGGAGTGTCCTACTGCATAAGATTGCTTTGTTTTTACAAAGTTGCGAAGGCAATGGGTATGCTACTGTTGTGTGACCTGAATTCTTGTATGAATTGGAGAGGTGGGTCTATTCAACTATGTAGTAGAGATCCCTTTGAAAAGCTCAGACCTTCAAAAATATTTAGACCACTATAAGGTTTGTTACGATGTACATTTCATGATTGATTTCCCTCTACACCATACCAAGATGACGAATATAAATTTGAATCTAGCAATGATGAGATATGGAGACCAAGTTATGCTGGTCAGAATCCACAACCCAAGTTTTTATAATACAAGCACACCACTGGTCCTTTCATCGGGCTTTACTGCACCTCAAATAATAAACTCTTCATTGACATTGGTTGATTGTCAACTATTCCAATCTCTAGAGATAAAAGATTATACCACTTCTACTATGATGACGATGTAGTTCGAATTAAAGCACACTTTGTGTTGGAGTGTCCCCTCTACAATTCCATTAGAGATAGGCTTCCTACCCTATTTCATAATGTAATACTAGGTAATCTCAAGTCTTTCTTCCACCTAACCATCAAATTGATATCAACCTCCATCTTATTGAGGCCATTGCACTCCATTACTTGGGAATTAGCCACTTTGACACTATCTTCATGTACAGAGAGAGTGAGAGTATAACGTTGGAGAGGTTAATTCCAATCTCAATAGAGCCCGTTGACCAACTATCAAATTAAGACGTAAGTCTTAATGGGTGATAGAGGGCTTAATGCCTACCTTTCGGTAGGTGGGCAATAGAAAGTGAAATGGGGTGTTTTTGGGTTTAAATGGTTTTAAGTGTGGAGAATGCGGGCTTGGTTTTTTTGTCAAGTTTTCATTTATTAAGAATGAGATAGGCAAGGTACTTAATGGCATTATTCTGAATTGTTTGCATGAGCTTTGTATATGGGGCATGGGAATATGAAGGTCTTTGGGTTGATCGATGGTTGATTTGTGGATAGCCCCGTGGATATCCGCAGTGATGGGTATAAGGGTAGGGGTAGTCCAACTTTGTTGTTGAATTGCGGTTAGTAGAGGGCATATTTGGCTTGTTTAGTTTAGATGGCTTCAAAAGAAAACAATCATTAGAATGTGTAAATTCAAAAAACATGATTAAGAGATGAGGTGATGGGGAGAAAGGGGGAGTGTCCTCAAGGGAGGAGCCAAATATACAAAGATTGTTAGGACGGAGGTGGGCTAAGCAAGTGCATTTGTGTGCATAGCATGAGCATGGGAGGAGCCATTGTGTTGTCTAGGTGCCTGGGATAGCATGATAAAGGGTGTAGCAGCAAGTATGTGGGTGACTTTTGAATGTGGACACAACGGCATGGGCTGCTTTATTGTGTCAATTAGTACAAAGATTATTAAGGTGGGGGTTGGAACACATTGAGAGTAGATGTAACCAAGTATTGTTTTGTGATAGTGGACAAAGGAGGCATTGTGGAGTTATGTTATGCTTTAGAATGATGTGTTTATGTAGTTTCCCATATATTGTCTGTATCAAAATATTAGCAATTAAGAGAGTTGAGCGTTGGTGAGTGTAGAGGAGGACCAAAGTTCATTTGACCATGGGTGATGTGGGTCGTTGTTAGTGAGCCATTTGTGAACACATGGGAATTTATTAATTGCTTTGTATTTAAGGAGGTCTTGGTGTTTAAATTTAAATTTTTGCTTAAGGTTTCTAATGGACCCGTCATGTTGTGTAGAGGTATGATGGCTTGCTAGTCAACATGGTGTGGATGTCCTATGGGATGGAAGGGATGTGTTAGATAATGGCTTTTAGAGCACCATGTTTGGCAAGTTTATTAGCTTCATCATTGCCTTTGATTTGAGTGTGAGCTCTGATTTTTGGATAGTGATGAGGTGGGTGGATTGTGTGATGTGAAATAGGATAGTAGCAATAAGGTGTTTGTCAAGGTGATTATGTTGAGATGAGGGGTTTCGGTGGTGGTAATTAAGAAGGTAAATGCTATTAAAAATATTTGTAAAAATGAAGACAAGGCGTGTGGATTTTTGAGTGTGTTCAACTACAAGGAGTTATGCATAAAGTTTGGCACAGAGGATATTTGGGTTGCCTAGTAGTTTGGCTAATAGGGCAAGATGGTTGGGGTTGTAGACCCTTGAGCTTGCAATATTACTAGTGCCTTTGTCATTTGGGGAGTATATGAACCATCCCTATAATAGTTGTGTGGTGGGGGATATCGCAGAGGGAGGGGGGTGGTATGAAAGGGAGGGAGTGGGAGTGGGAGTGGGGTGATGGTGGGGGGAAGGTGGGGTGGGATGGGGGTTTGTATCCATGACCTAGAAGTCTTTATTGGTAGTGTGGTAGAGTGCCTTTCCCTTAGAGAGGAATTTTAGACATTCATCATAGGTGGCTTTATTAAAGGAAAAGCGGATATGGTGAAGAGGGGGGCCACGAGGTTGAAGGATAAATATGCGACCATTGTGCCATGGGTAGTGGCGAACTTCACAAGTACATGTGATTGGGTGATTTGGTTGATGAAGGCATAGAGGGGCTTGTTGTTTAAATGGTTGTTGTTGGGTTTTATATAGTTCCGAGGAAATGACAGAAGGTATGGTAATAATGTTGCCATATGGACCCATAAGGCTATCTAAAGAAGTAGGTATTTGTGTAGAGAATATTTTTATGATGTTAACCGGATATTTTAGAAGTACCAAAGGTAAAAGTATTTTACTAGCATTATGGGCAAAGTTTACTTCGGAAGGGTTCACATTAGGGAAAGATAAAGATTGGTCATTGATATGTCACCAAAATCCCTAGTGGGAGAGCAATTTTGAATCGGATATTTAAAGGCATGAGAATTTAGTCCAAGGTCAATCTAAGTGTGACCAATTTTCTTATTTGGAAGCTAATGTTTGTAGGACTCCTTGTGCGGCATATCGACTGTACTTGTACTTCTTTGTTGTGGCAAAGTCATACTAATGCAAAGTTCTTTGATCTCCTCTACCGAGTCGTGGGTGTATGTGCTAATCTCTTTCGATTCGTGTACACACTCATTCATAGTATTACCGAGCCCTTGACATATGGATAGACTGCGACTTGGTGTGGAGAGGTGGCGGAATTTTTAGATAGCTTCATGACAGTTTCGTGCGGTGTGTTTTGTAACAATCTGGCGGGCCTCCAGTTAGGCATTTTTGACAAGTAAAGATAAGCGGCTTGCCAATGTGAAATTTCTAATTGGTGGGAGGGGAACATTGGAAAGGGTAGAAAGGGGAGTGACATGGATGGGTGAATGGACCAAGAAGGGAGTGGGATATGTATTGAGGCTTGTAGTGCAATGTTAATTGTGTAATATATGTTGAGGTGATTTATCCAAAGTTTCTTGGAGCGTTTGGGGAGGTAAACCGTCTTGTGCAACTGCTCAAGGTGTGCAGAGGGACGGAGAAGAGGTAGTGGGGGAAAGTCTACAGTGTGGTTGAGGAGATGAATTTGTTTTTGTTTGTTCCAGTAGGTGTAAGTAGGAATATTTTCACATACTGTATATGCGATGTCCTTGTGTTCCTTGGTGACATTGGCATTAATAGGGGTTGTCACACCTCTTTCTTCCCATTCTCAATCTTCAGAGAATGGGGACGTGGCACGCTCTCCTTGAAAGGCGGAGGCCCATTCTCTGAAGATTGAGAATGAAGAATGGAGAAAACTTCTTGTGTGAAAGTTTTACCGCAAAGCTTCTATTTTTCACCTGGGGTCGCTTCTTTCACCGCTGGAGGTGCTTCTTGCACCGCTTCTTACCACATGTTGACTCACGGGTAATTCCCATTCTCCATTCTCCATTCTCCACGGGCCACAATAGGGGTGTCACACCTTTCTCCATGGAGAAGCTATCCTATTGGCTCCTCTTTTTCCTCATTCTCCATTCTCCATTCTCCGAGGAGGTGTGACAACCCCTATTGGCTTGTCCGAAGGTGATGGAGGTAATCCTATGAGGATGGAGAAGTTTTCTAATGGTGATGGTAACTTGTTCCTGGTTGAACTTTGTGTTGACTCTTTTCACAATAATTGTTAGGGCCAGGTGCTTGGCTTGTGCATCAGCTACGGATTCACCTAGAGCTAACAACAGGGGAGCATTGATGTTAAGTCATTCCTGGGTAAAGATGGTTGGCCTTTGCAGCAGTTTGTTTTTACCATTCTCTGAGAGTAGGGTCACAAACGCAGTCTTTATCAACACTTGGTTTGCTGAAGTGGCAAATTTTGAGGAGTATATCGAGCTTGTAATTCTATTGAAGAAGTGCGGCCACGAAGCTGCTGGTGGAGTGGCCAACCAAGGAGGAGCCTCTTAGTTTGAGTTTTAGGTGTATAGAGGAGGAAAGGATGCCGTGGCCTTTTTTGATTTTGGCTCAAGTTAGGAGGCCATTAAGATTGAGGATGAATGCTCTATGTCCCCACAGGAGGGGGGGGGGGGGGGCGGCATCTAATTGTGGGTTAGAGATCTATCCTAATAAGACCAGTGAAGAATTTTTCATGGTGTGGCCTTGAGTAGACAAATGCACAAACTGGGTTGGAGTGGGCAAAAAATGAGAGCTATGTTCATGAGTTTGAACTGGGCATTGGCGAGGGCTTCAATCTGGTCGACATGGATGGTGAAGCTGGTATCAAATCTAGCCTAAAGTTGCCACTGTGGTGAGAGGTGAGTCTTTTTATCCAATTCGTGGAAGCTAGGGAGTTGTGTGAAGTGAAAAGACTGTCTGGATGCTCTATTAGGTTCAATGCATGGATATGCACTCATGGAACAAGGGGAAAATAATTATGGCATGTCTGGATTTGGTGGGGTTCATCTAGGGAATTGCCAAAAATTCTAAGCTCTTCAATAGAACAATTATCTCGTATTGGTTCAATATTCAGTTGTGCATGTAGTTCTTGAAGAAAATTGTAACCAAACCAAAAATGTTCATCTAGGTTAGGAGGGGGTACTTCAAGTTGAGATTGATGAGTGTTGAAGGAAAAAAAAAGGGTTGCAAGGTAGAGGAAGGATGAGGGTGTGTATGTAATTGTAGTTGATTTGTTGAAGAGCTATGGTGGGAAGCATGGATTTTGCTGGTGATGATGTGTGATTAGGTGCAGAGAGAAAGGTGGGTGATTGCTGATGCTAGAGAATTGGCGTGGAAGAGGTGGCTTCGTCCATTGAGTGGTTTGTTGCGGGAGTATTAGGATTGTGGGAAAAACTGCATGCGCATTTGCCAGCTGAAAGGGTATCCGTGTCTACAAATATTTTGCCATTGGAAGACGTGGTCTTCAATGAAGCCTCGGGGGCTGCACTCCTCTTATATCTTACACGTGCGCTCAAGACCTATTTATCAGGGGGCTATTTACCTTGCAGAAAAGATTATAAGGTATGGTATTTTTCAAAATGAAGGTAAGTGCCTATATTTTAATACGCCCTATCAATAATTATAACACCCAAGTAACCAATTTTTTTGACTATACCCCATTAGAGAACATTAACTCCACATTGGATACGTTGGTTCAGTAATGTTCAAGCCATCCAGCCTGCAAAGTCATCCATCCAAGCTTTTTCAATAGAAAATTACCTCTTTTCATCCACTAGCACAAACCCTACCCTAGACCCGCTACCCCTAGTAATTGTTTCCACGTTATTTTACATGTACTGACTAGATAAAAGAGGCCATTATATGTGATGGTATTTTACATGTAAACATGTTTCACTATTTTAAACCCCCTATATTATATGTACGATTTTTGAAAAATTAATCTACAATGAATATATTAGACCCTATTTTTATCGCACGTTGTTTCTACGATTTTTGCCAGTGCCCCCCCCCCGAGAATGAAGCATATTCAAAATGTCCAAGGGGAGGGGGATGTAGGGTGGGACTAATTGGGTGTTAGGGATGATGGGTGAAAAATACCTTGAAGGGCAAGGGCAAAGCCAAGATTTTGACCTAGGGGGGGCTGACCTCATAATATGGAAATATCCAATGTATATTTTATTCTCAATTTTCAATAGGTGGTCAAATTTTATTATTTATTGAGAGATTTGGACTTGTCGAGTGACATCTCCATAAATTTTTTTTGATAATGTCGTTAATATCCAAAGCTTTGGCAACAGGAGCAAAGCCAAAGGGGGACTTTCCTTCAATGTCAGGGGGGCTGAGCCCCCCCCCTTTGGCTTTGCCCCTGTTGAAAGGTTGGAGAGGGCGTGGAAACATGGAGGTGTCTATGAATCTACCCAGGGCATAGGGTTGACATGAGGAGAGAGGGGCTATTGGGAGGATTGACATTGGATCTAGTGGGATTTGTGGTTATCCATGGAGCACGTGGGAGAAGATTGCCCTGAATGGACTGTCAGTGGAAGAGACACCATGGCGGAGGCAAATGAGGGTGGCTAAACCTATGAGGCGAGAACATGTAAGCATTATTAGTGGGTTGCCATTTTAGTAAGGAGTTGATGGGTGATTTTGATGCATAAGGAAGTATCCAGATGGTATGGGAAGAAGAGAGAAATGGAGAAGACTATGTGTGTGAATGTACAAAGTAATTTGGCAACTTACAAATGCAAAGTAATGGAAAGGTGGGGCAACTAATGCCTTGGTGTAGAGTGAGTTGATAAGATCAATACCTAGGAGAAGGAGAAGGAGAAGGAGTGTTGGGTGAAGCACTTACTTGTTTGGAGGAGGGTTGCGAATGAAGTTGTGGGAGTTGAGTCCGATGTAATGAGGGGAAGGGTTTGGTGGACGAGAGAAGAGATAAGTGAGGAGATTATGTTGGAGGATAAGGGGGAGGGTGTGATGGGGTGATAAATTAGGTAGAGAGCCATAAGGAAGGGTGGGTGAGAGCATGGGAGGTGGATTCTTCATACCATGTATGAACTAATGTGAGTGTAAGAAGGGGTATGATTTGAGGCATTAGCATACATAGTATACATAAAGGAGGGGTGTTATATTTCTCTACTGTGTACATTTGAAGAGTCTACAAAAAAATTGAAATAAAGGTCGATGTACAAAAGGGGGCATAAGGTTTAGAGCAAAAATTAACAATAAACGTGTTAGTTTCATCCAATTCACATTTTTATTCATTGTTGTCATATGGTAATAATCCTCAATGGCTACCTTGTCCAATATTCTTGTTAAAGTTTGTATTCTGGGTTTCTGGGTTTTTTACAAACTGGAGGCTCTTGGAGCACTCATGGGCTCCCTTGAGTTTGCTCTCCAGATTGTGGCTAACTTATTGTGCTCTCATCTTTTTTTATTTGATGCAATTGTTGATATACGTGCTATGGATGAAAAATGCTCAATGACCTTCTCATCGGAAAGTGAGTGGAGTTTATATGTAAAAAAGGCATATTTAAATTAATGATTTATATTTCATGAATCTAGAGGAGGCATTTATCACATTAAATTGCAAAGCTTAGTATAAATACACAAGTCCGTTTTCTAGCTTGCCGTTAGTATGTATGGATTTGTTTTTCTCTATAAACTTCTCGTATGTAGGGAGTTTAATTTCATAGCGACCCACGCGCGTCATTTAGGTTTCCAATGAAGAGTCCACCCCTCATGGGTGAGAGGTGGTAGTGATTACAAGAGGGATTAGTGCTAGGGTTATGGAGGTGGGTTTGGAGAGCTTGGGACATGGTGGTGAGCAAGTGAGGAGGTTGTGGATGTGCAGGATTTTTTGAAGTTGGTTTGTTGGAAGTATGGGGGGAATGTTTTGATGTAGGTGGCAGTGATTGGGGAGATTTTTGGGCATAATCTGTTGAGATCCTAGTGTTTGCAAGTCCAATCGGTTACATGTTGACAGCCTTCGGTTTTCCTTTATTAAATTGGGGTATATTCTATAAATTCCTCTAAAATGATCGGTAATTTTCCTGCAGTCTTGAACGTCAACCGGTTATTTCTCAAACTCAACCGGTTCATCTGTAACTAACTGCCGGTTCTCTCCGATCATAGGTAGGTGGCTGTTGTGTGTGTGCAGGAAGAGGTGAAGGAGTGGTGCATTTGAATGTGGGTTTCTGTAACGTGGCCAAGTGGGTGAGGGAGATTGAGAAAAGTGGGAAGTGGGAGGCTGAAGTTGAAGATTGCGGGATACGGAGCTGGAGATGTTCGGAAAGGAATGAAGATTTGTGGCAGTTAGGTACAGAGCAGTGTGGATAGATCCTGGTAGGTAGTTACGGGTGTAATGTAGGATTCCAAAATGTTGGATTGGGTAGGTGGGAAATGATGCTTGTAATAAAATCATATGAATAAAGGTGTTGGTATGTTGTGTTTGTGATTTGAGAACTTGTATGGTGTTGTATGGTGGATGGGGTGAGCAGGTTGAGATGGGTAGATGTGGTGTTGGTATGCATATAATATGTGGGAAATTGTTGGTAGGTTAATCAAAAAGCATGCTTACCAAATTAAGTAAGCCTAATCGATTATAGAATGTACTTACTGAAATTACAATTAATTGCATATGAATACTTGTGAAAGTAGACGGCATTACCTAAAATATCATAATATATACATACTAAATCAACACACTAATTTCAGTGTCATTTTAGAATGACAAAGACAATTTCAAATGGTAAGTCACAAAATTTATAACCTCAATGTTGATGAGGATTTCGTAATGTTTTTGACCTTCAAGTTAATTACGTGCTTCATTGATGGTTTCACTTCCGGAATGAAATCCCAATCAATTGGAAGTGCACATATATATTGGATTTTAGACCTTGAAGGTGAAGTGCACTCAATATGGGATTTGTAGTGAAGCGGCCATGCCCAGCCATGCCCACACACATTAGTGTTCCGGCGTTGCAGTGTTCCAGCAACTCGGGTTCGGGACACTGCACAGTGTCCCGGGCGCCAGCGAGTTACAACCATATTTGTTACCCTGGGGAGGTAAAATGGGCCAGGCACCACCGCGGGGCCTGCGTGCCACGGTGACCATGCGCGAACCAATTGTGCATTACTACAGGGGATTTAGCCTTCTCCATAGCATGATGGGTAAGGAAGTAGATTTGTATGCAAGTAACGGTAGGTGGTATCCGTTATCTGGTATAGATAGCAAGCTGTGAGGATTGCAAATAGGATGCAATAGATCCGAGGTTGCATCATGCATGGATGACTAGCGACAAAGATTACCTGCAATTAGCATCCATGGGGTAGTTGCGGCATGCTTCTGACGAAGGCGGAGCTCTCCCACCTCTCCCATGAAAGATATTTCCATCCTAATGTGCTTCTAAGTTAGTCCTATGAACTTTTTGGGTTTCCTTTTTTTTTGAGATAGAAGGTCGACAGGCCAACGCCAAAGCACATGAGGCAGTTAACCACCTAGCAAGTTTTTGTCAAGTAGAGAGGAGATTTCACAGCCGGGAATCGAACCGCCAACCTCTTCCTTAAGATTTGGGTATCTCTCCACCATCATCTAGTAGTTTAGGGTCATCTCGGACCTACTTTTTGGGTTTCTCGACTCCGAAATCCATTGCATTGCATTGTACCATCACAGTGAATGGATGGCGAAGCTAAATCCCAAAAATAGAGGTTTCATTCTTGTCTGATGGCGTCACAGATCAAGGGCCATGCCATATTCCCTCAAAGGAGAGGTGCTTGTGCGATAAGAGGCTGGTAATCTTATATTTTTTTCCATTTTGGTATCACGTAGGATGCTAGAATTGTTTATGTAGTCATCAAGATTTATGAGGCAGATGGGTCTTAACTGGCTCATTTTCTTAATTGGACCCTATATTGATTGGTATGTGGTTCGGTGAGGATCAAAGAGCAAACGTCATAAAAGACACATGTTTCAAAGTGATTGGGACTACGTCTACAAATATTAATAACTACTCTACACTCAATAATGAATACAATCGGGAGGACCTATGCATTCGATCAAGAAACTAACGAGCATGCACTTCCGATGACCATAACTCAATCAGGGGAGGGTTGATTTTCAATCCAGTTTTTGCATATGTTCCATCGTAGATTTGCTAATGCAACACAGGTTTTGTTGTGTAAATCTAATCGGTAGAAGTTGGAGTACATGAATGAGGAACCAAATAACACCCACATGCCTTAAGTAGTGTGGGCCAAAAAAGAGTTCTCCTTGCATTCTTGAAGGCTACCTATTCCACCAAACCCATATTGAATGCACATCAATACCCATACGTTTGATTATGCTTCATTAGCTTGAAGGTGTATAAATACTTGTAGAAATTTACTTGTTTAAAGGAGAAGACAATAGTCAAAATTTACAAGACACATTATCTAAAATTAGAAATTTATTTTAAGCATAGTTTTTAAATAAGAAAGGCACTTTCAAATGGCAAGTCACAAATTATCACCTCAATGCTAATGAGGAATTTTTCATATCTTTAACTTCCAAGCTAATCACATGCTTTATTGACAATTTCACTTCGGGAATTAAATCCAAATCAATTGCTTATTTACTAAGTGAAAGTGAACATATATATATATTGGATTTTGGATCTTGAAGTCGACATGCACTCAATATGGATTTTGTGGACTAGGCAGCCTTCACGAATGCAAGGACAACTCTTTTTTGAAGTTGGGCGGGGCAGGAAACATTTTTCAGTCGAGTTCAAAACAATATTTTATGGGGTTGCCCAAGGTTTGCAAGTCGCAGGCCCCGACCCTAATCCTATCATGGGACCCCTTCTTTAAAAGCTCGTTGGGGATGCTTTAGCATCCGGCCATATGCATACATAAGCTTAGGTGCCATTCTTGCTTCTTGTCTCAAATGGGACACCTCACACTTGGACTCATGTACCAACACATGGTACCACTAAATAGCAGATGCTCCCGAATCCTTTAACCTCGTGTGTTCGGGCCAAGTGTCCCATTAAGGACCAACTTTTAAGGCCTGTTCCTGCAGGGCCCAGGTAAACTCAATTCATTCTCTTTCTCTCTCCAAGAAGGCGGCGCTCGCTCGCTTGGGCTTCTAAACGCCAGCCAAGTGTTTCTCTTCTCATCTAACCAACACTTCTTACAACATGTATACATGTGGCGAGGATCAATTTTCACCTTCATAATAACACATGTTCTATAAAAACCACGTTTCTTCGCACTCGCTACAAGCACGAGACTTGGGCAACGCGTCCACCGTCGGTGAAATCTACAATTTAACTATATGTAGCTACACTGTTTTTTGCATTTAGTGTTGTGTTACATTTAATGTTGTTACTATTCATTTACCTGCAACACTATCTACCAACCACTTGACAAATAGTGTCCCCTGCGCCGCCACCTTCTCTACCTTGGCTGCGTTACCTAAAACTCTGCGTTACCCTAAAACACAAAACATAAAAATATTATAACACTAATTGTGGAGATGTAAAAATTTGAACATGGCCAAATTTTACATTAGTTCATAATTAGTATATAGGTTGGCATTTAGTGTATGCAACATTAAGGGCGTCACTGGCATTTAGTGTTGTGGTTCGTAATTACTGTTGCTAACACTAAATGCAAAAAACAGTGTAGTGATAGATTTACAAAATTTTGGGTGACGCAGGGACAATTCTCATTACCATAGGTTGTGTTGTCCAAGTCTCATATGTTTGTAGTGGCTAATTATGACAACTTTTGTGGGCATAGTGTGTCACTATGAGTGTATGAGTCCTAGGAAAATGTCATGTGTCAGTGGGAAAATGATGCAAATTTACCATTGTGATGTAGGACAAGTTTCTAGTGACGCAGGATAATTGGCTAGGACTCATTTGCTTGTAGTGTGCATGGTGTGACTTGCCCTTCGCACCCTATAGTATGGCCCACAATATACACCATCACGTATGAAAACAACATGCAATGCTAGTTACACTAAAAATCTTCGACCATGTTTTGATTTTTCATGTTTTAGTTGTGGGGAAAGTGTCAATTGAAAGCAAATGAAAATGTGAATCCAAAGACTAAAACTCATTTTCCAAGTTCAGGATTGGAGCAAGGAACATCGAAATATAGTGATTCCTCAAGGTAGATGCACCTGATCTTGAATCATCATTGTGTCAAAATAGTTGAGAGTTAGGAAGTGATCTTAGTGTCTTTATAAATAGCACGAGAAGTTCTACAAAAATAATTATTATTTGTTCGTGCATAACAAACGAAAATTGGAGGAAATATCATCATTTGTTTCTTGGACCCCCGATGTTATATAGTGTGGGTTGGTAAATAATGTGCTACCTACAATATGTTTCCTAACCTTTTTAGTGTGGATATGTCGTTAATAGTGTGACCCACCGTAGTCACTATAAGCAATGTAGTTTCCCGAATGTTAAGTTACTACTCCACCCACTCTTTGCTTTCAATCGTGGTGGACCCATAGGCTGCAACAGGGGATCTTGACTGAATGAATAATAAGGAAATTGAACGAGTCCATATCATGCGCTTTTTAGTATGTACTCCAATTTCTCAAATTATTCCAACGCATTTCTTTTGAGATGTTCTTTGCAACACGTCATATATAAGGTAGAAATACCATAAACCGTGAAAATAAGGTGATTTGCATTGAGGATATGGTCTTAAAATCATGAGATAATTTCCAAGATAGAAGAGAAGGATTCATGAAGAATGCAAGTTGTTTCATATTTTTATTCCCTGTAAAAAAAATTCTACAATTTTTCAAAGTGGAAAGTTTGTCAAACCCCCTACTCGTTCACTAGATTCTCCTTAAACCGAACACGGTAATGCTCATTTCCACACAGAACATCACCTAAAACCGGTTAACTCATGAGTACATTAAACTGTGATCAATGGTAGTCAAACATGACTAAATTTGGCTAAAGTGACTATACATGCATATCAAGTTGTCAGCTTCGCAATTATTGGTTTCAAAAATGGCACTTCACTATTCTGATGGAAATCTACTGCACAGGTAGAGGGTAGTTCACGGTTTATGGTATTTCTATCGTATGCCACTTCCCTTAGTCGTTTCACAGTGGTTTAGGGAGTGCGAAGTTCACCTATTATAATCTACCACTTCCCTTAGTAGTTTCACCGAGGTTAACTTACCGGTCCACCCTTTTGCATGCAATTGTGGTGGACCCATCTGCAAGTTGATCCGCACTTTACAATCAAATAAACGTCGGACTTATAAAGCACATGCACTCCATTACCTCAAGTTAGTCCAAACCAACACTTTTAGGATTTTGCAAAGTGGTTTTAGTGCTATTATTGGCAACGTAGGTCCCTCTAAAAGGGCCATGGCTAGACACCCACCTCTTTGACATGGGCCCCCACCAACATTATCAAGGTTAATGGGGTTCAGTGAAATCCCAACCCCCATATATTTATGGTTGATTTATTCCAAGTGGGTTGTTCTGGACTAATTTGAGGCATTTGACGTCAATTGCGGGGTCAAATCGTCTAGAAGGAAACAAAACAAAAATCATGCTCTAGTATAATTGACCACATTACAGTTTCACCTTGGGTAATGTTGGGTGGGGTGGGGGGGCCACTAAAAAAGGTGGGTGTAGTTTAGGTTTTTGTTGTGGGTTAAAACAAAATAACAACAACCCAAGGTACTAAATCTCAAGAAAAGTGGTTTAGTGTCTATAAGGATTAATGTCACATTGGTTTAAGGAATTCCATAACAATCCAAGGTTCTTTCTTTCAACCTTCCCATTGGTAAGGTCCATCACTCATTGCTTTCCGTCTTAAGATTCAATCATGTGTCTTTCAATCGTGCGCGAGTCTGTCCTATCTAACAACTCCTAAAAACTTAATGACATGCTTCTACGTCAATCGTGAAGCTCTTCTAGCTTTGACAATTGCCTTTTGTGTTGGTCATAGTCTTCTAATGGATTTTCATCCGTTTGGGTTAGTAATATTTTCCTTAATTCAAGTGAACTCAAATTGAATCCAAACACAAATCGAATTGCCTCTTCCTTTCCTTTATCTTCAATTTTCTCTAATTGGAGATTTCACATACTTCTTATCCTTAATTGCCACACAACACATAGTGGCTCACTCTATTTCTACAATAACTTCAAAACAAACATATATATATGGGGCATAGCCATTTAATCAGAAGGTGGCTAGCCTTAATTCTTAGCTTAACCTAATACAAATCATCACAAAATTTGTTGATAATCGTATCAAGGTATATTCCTCCTTGATTCGACTTCTCATTGACCAAACATCATCGTGATTATTACTCCTCTCATTGTCCCATCACCTATCATAGGCATCACATCACTTCTATTCAAACACTTATCGCCCTCACAAATGTATGGTAATCTCTTCTCCTTGTTGTTCATCATTTATTTGCCTCGCTACCATGTTCCTTTTACATGATGTCTATAGCCAATTTCGGCTTTGTTTATATCATAATTTGATTATCACCACTTTGGTTCGCTTGAGCAACTCATCTCACATTTTGATTACTCCAATCATTGGACTCACATACATACTTTCTTTGTTTCACTCCACATTCTACCTTCTCTTAAGTAGGCAAGACTACAAACTAATCAAGTGCATGGCTATTTGGACTACAATGTCATTCATGCAAATTACAACCATTCACATCACATTTGAAAAGCAAGACCAACGAAACTTGCTAAAGGTCTTAATGTCATTTCTATGTTGATGTATCAGTTTTTATTTCCCTATCACATGCAACAATATCACTCATTCTTAATTCTATCAAATCTCGAGCATCACACTTGATTCCTCAATGCTCTTGCTTATGGCCTATCTACTAATTCATTTACTAAGTATATTTCTACTTGCTATAAGGCTATAGCGAGAAAAAAAATTGTATTGGGTGTCTAGCTAGCATGGCCTTACAAAGGTGTTTTGGGTTGGCCTCCATTTGAATCGGATAAGATCCTTTGAAAGTGTGGTAAAGTTATCCAACTTGCAAGAGTAAAATAATGTGTCAATGTGTAATACCATTTTTCTGGCCATAGCCTGGTAGTAAGAAAGAAAAAACTTTTTTTTATGATGAAGTAACTAAAATGATAGATGAAAGTTAGTTTAGGATGAAATCAGAAGGCTATAGCCCGAGGAAAGTAGTTTTAGGAGTTGCAACCGCCGGGAGCTCCGAGCTTGATAAGTGGGCTATCGGCAAGGAGAAGACACTTCTCGTTATATCTACTGAGGCCATAGCCGTGGAGAGTTAGGCTATAGGCAAGAGAGTTAGAATCGAATGTATTAGCTTTTGAGTAGGAGTAGAGTCGGAGCATCACCGCCTGTGATAGGGGGATGCAGACAAACAAGATGGAATCAAAATTGATTGAGTAACATACTTATGTTATGGATATGAGTCTGGCAATAGTCTGTGACCGAAGTGCATGGTCGAGCGAGTACATATCAGGAAGATGTATGAATCCAGTGAGTGGAGGGATGCAAAGCGAGTGAAGTAAGTAAGTCAAGTGTGAGAGGTTGTTGAGTAAATGTTGGTGTTACCGTAATTCAATGATCAAAGTATATTGAGATTAAAAGAAGTAGCTTGAAGAAGGCACTGCCGTAGTTCTGAGAGCCGGAACGAAATCAAGAAACAACAACGAAGGCTATAGCCATGGTTGGGGAAAATCTAAGAGTAACTGCTAATTGGAGAGAAACATAAGCATAATGTGAAGCATAATCAAGAGAGAAGCTCTCAAAGGAGAGAGACTGACTATAGCCTAAGTAGAAATCATTGCAAGGGCCATAGTCTGTAGCACGGTTAGGATGCCAGGAGCATTGTGGTGAGAAATTGAAGAAGAGTTTGTAAGAAATTTGGACTATCGCCTAAGAGTGAAACAAGATATGGGCCATAGCCAAGAATGTCATAAGATGGCCAATATTGTAAAGATAGGAGAATCAATGCAAACATGAGTGATCCTCAGAGACGGCTAAGTCACCCTAATGCACAACAGAGAGATAAATTCTATGGAGAGCCGAGAGACAGAAACAGAGAGCCGAAAGCCGAGAGTTTGGTGCGGCCATAGCCGAGTGTCGAGAGCACGCCCTACCAGATTATAGCCTGTGAGGGATGAAACTGGTAGAGACTGAGAGGCTGAGAGGAAAGGAGGGAGACGTCTTAAGTAACTACCTGAACTGAAGTGAGGAAGTAGTTCAGAGTGATCATTACCCGGACAGACAAGAAGTTGAGAGAGAGTGACGAGATATGATGGAAATTAGGATATCATGATGATGTTGAGTCGACAAGTAATCTAATCCACAAAGAGCGTGTTTTGATATGATTAGGAATGAGAAAGATAGGGTTTGATGTGAAAGGAATTAGGCTAGCCGTCGAAGTAGATTGTATGGGAATCTAATGGCTATAGCCTATAAGTTATGTGATTATGTAAGAATGTTGCAGGAATCGAAGCAAGCCGGTGTGTGTTATGTGACAATGAAGATTACGAGATAAGTAAATTTTAATTATAATCAATAAATGGTAAATGAGATAAAGTGAAGGAACAAATTCTTTGAGCAATGCAATTTGAATTATGATTGATGGCATTAAGCGATTATTTAATTAAGGAAGAAGATACTAACCCCAATAGGATGAAAATCCATTGGAAGACTATTGCCAAGATCCGAAAAGACTATTGCCAAAGCTTTTGAGCTTCACGACGGAATTAGAAAGTGTGAAACTAGAGTGATAGGAGTCGTCAAATAGGACAGACCCACACACGACTCAAAGCACCAATGAAACATAAGAGTGGAGATTAAGTCTGAGAAAGAGGAAATAAAGGAGTAAAAGACCTAGATTGTTATTAGAACCTTAATCCAATGTGACATTAATCCTTATAGACACTAGCTCAGTCTTCCCTGTGACCTAGTTCCTTGGGTTGTTGTTTTTTAAGTGATAGCAAAAAACTAACTACACAATGACTCTATATATTTTGACTCTCTATGTTGACTTTAGTATACATGACCTAATGATAGGCATTTGCATGAGTGTGGATTTAGGGGTTGTTTACATTATGGACCATGAAGTCATCCCTTGCTCCCCTAAATATGTGATTGGTCATTGGATTTATTCCAAGACCAATAGATCCTATACCAACAAGATCGAACAATTTAGATTTTATTTTTCTAATATGTCGTTTGGAAGTTTTTTCTTAGAAATCAATTGCTAGTAGTAGTTAACTAGAGCAGTCAACCAAAAAGAATTATTACTACTGAAATCATTACTGTAGTAGAAAAAATTACCATGTCACGTCCATTTGCATATCCCTAATCTTATTTGGATTCAAAGCTTTATTTGTAGATGACCAAAACCAACACGGGATTTTGATGTTAAGGTGATGACATTCTTAGTATCAGTATGTGCTCATTTGTGCATGATTTTTGGATATTTAAATTTCGTATGCAATAGATGCTAAACCATCTACCTTAGCTAGACTTCCTTAGCATCAAGGACTTTAAACAATCTAAATGTGAAGCATACTTGAAGCAACCTTTGTCATCGTCACAACATTAAAACATTGTTGTTTTATGCAAGTCAACTTATGACTTGCTATTGCATCTAGCAACAGCCAACTATCCCAATTTCTAGGGACAACAAATTGTAGCAGAATGTAATTGTAAATGAAGCACAATTTGTGTTGGATTATCACCTTTACAACACTTTTAGAGAGGTTTACTTTCCTATTTCAGAATGTAGTGCGAGGTAGCCTCAAATTTTCCTACCAACTTGATGCTGTTGGTTGTAACCTCATAGAGGACATTGTACCCCAGTACTCTATGGAGTTAGCCTTCTGACTCCACCTCGATGTACTTCTAAACCCATAACCCTTTTAGCTTCTTGGACTTGAAATGAACATCATGTCATTCTATTGTATGAGGGTGTTACTTCAGTTTAGAATTTTGGGAGGGGGCGTGTTTAGGACATGCTTCCCATAAGCCAATGGGAATAGTCCTTAATGACTCCCTTGTCCATTCTTGTTAGGGTTTGCATTTGGGTTATAGGACAAGCTAGAGGCTATTGGCGTGCTCATGGCTCCCTTGAGTTTTGCTCTCTAGATTTTGCTCTTGTCTTTGTTTGTTTAATGCAATCATTGAGTTACATGCTATGGATGATAAAATGTTCAATGACTTTCTCATTAGAGAGTGAACATGGATTTTACATGTAATGAAGGCATATTTGTTTCATGATTTGTATTTTGTATATGTAGTGGAGGCATTTAACACATTAAATTTTAAAACTTAGTATAAATACACGAGTCCATTTTCTAGCCTGCCATTGGTGCGTGCACATTTATTTTTCTCTATAACCTTCTCGTAGATAGGGACCCATGCATGTCATTTAGGTTTCCAATGAAGTGTCCACCCCCCAGGACTCAACATGTGTTTTGGAACCCGAGCTTGTTGGACCCTGACCCTAGTGTAAATGCACCCTAAACCTCAAGGCCACTTCACACATGAGCCAGGGGTTGTGACCATGTAACTATGAGAACCCTTGATTCTCATCCAAAGATTGTACCATAGACACGGTCTGCCATAATTTGCATAAGACCTACCTCTTGGAGGTGGGTCTGACACACATTCCGACAAACCATGAAACATTATTTGTAGTATGTCATGTAAAAATCCATGTACACATTTCACCCATGATAATGTCTTTGGGCAGTTAGGCCTTCACCTTCTACATTAATCTCCCGCTTAAGTGCGCACCCGTTTAAGTACGCATCCCAGTTAAGTGCGCAATTTTTTTTGACAAAAATCAGGGTTCATATCTTATTTTTTGAACATGTCATGCAAAGTCATTTTCCGTGAATGCATGAATTTTTTGAGCTTGACATTCAATGTCAATTTGTTAATGTTTCGTTAAAACTTCCCAAACAATCATCGCAGTTCATCATACATTTGTACAACTTCTGTTTGAACATTAGAGCAAAGCAATTGGTCGAGGACAATGTTGTGTAGAGCTTCAAAGCCTTTGAAGTCAGTAGCACTTTGAGATTCAACAAATGTCTCGATAGGCTCTTGCAAAAACTGATTCGTTGCAATATGTTCTCCCGATTGTCCCAGACTTTCCGGATGGCGCCTTCACTGACTTCATACTCCCGCCCCAACGCCTACTTGCTCAGCGCGTTCGGCTTGCTCAACTTTTGCAATGATTTCACATCGCTAGGCTTCGGTCAAGCGGGTTGCCTCAGGTTTCATCCGTTTCCCATTGCGATTAATTGAATCAAAAGGCCTAGAAAGCGATATGAGTAAAGTACGCACCTACCAACTAAGCGCGCACCAACATCTCTGGTTCAAAGTGCATACTTAAGCGGGAGATTACTGTAGTGTGAAGTGAACTCAGACGGTCTTGACCTTTCCCGACCAATGAGAGGTCTTAGAATACAATGGTCACGGGCCTTCAGTCTGGTGTGTGATGTCACGGCTCAGTTTCAGCTTTGGCCATAACATAAGTGGCAAGTGTAGTGCTGGTAGAAGGCCAGAGTCTCAAGCCATGGAGGGGCTGCAGGGTGGAATTATGTTGTTTGTTTAGCTGTTAAGATAGTGGTATCTAACTTATCTGCGAGTCGATTTGTTGGAGTTACCCCACGGGTGCCAAGTGGAAGTCTCCAAAGATCGGGGGCTGCCAGGTGGGCTTGGTTTCAACTCCTGTTCTCGCTACCTGAGATGAGAGCAGGTGTCCAGTTCTTAACTTAGTTTTGGTTTGGCACTGCCATTCTGCTGTAAACAGCAGGAGCAGGAGGACTGGAGGATCGTATAAGGTACTACGGCGGCGTTCCCTCCCTTCAAGCCACTCTCGATCACAGCTAACTTAGACTCATCTCAGCTAACGTAGAGATACCTAAAACGCTGAATGACCACTACTGTAGTGGTGCACTAGACTAGGGGTATAATGATTCTTGTGCGGACCCAAAATGGCTAATTGGAAAAGTGGTGGCCCGCACTGCTAGATGGGATGCAATGATTGACCGGATAAGTGTTGTTTCACACCACTTGCGATCACTTTTGGATGCCATTAAGTTAACCGTTTTGTGTGTCTTTGTATGCAGAGTAGAGTATTTTGATGTTTAGATTAGGGAGACTCCATTATACAAGTAGGGGGTTTCACTTACTTGCCTCTTTGAAAAAATGTAACTAATTATTTACAAGGAATAAATTACAAAACAACTTGCATTCCTCATCATTTCCTCTTCTCCATCTTTGAAAAACATTGCACATTATTTCAAGCCACTCGTTCTAGCTGAATCAACTTATTTTCACGGGTTATGGTATTTCTACCTTAGGGATTGGTGGTGTCTACATAAACTCATCCGCTGCGAGGGTGAAAATGCAGTGAATCATTTTATAACATGCAAATGATTATCTCAACATAATTTGGATCAACAAATAGAGCCAAAGACCCCAAATTAGTTTACTGTTGTCAAATCGGAATGAATCAGCCCTCAATTTTGTGCGGGACCCTTTTCTTTACTGGAGCCCCTTCATCCATGATGGATGAGTTTATCATACATAGACGCCACGAATCCCAAGCCATCACACTTGGCTTCTCCAATTGTCCCAATACCCAAGAACCAGCAATGCTTGCCTGCCCACGACAACTAACTCATTACATCCGAGTCTTTCCATTCTGACTACTAGAACGCTTATTAGGGAAAAAAACTCATTGTCCATCCAATTGTTTTTATATTTAGATATGGAGAATTCTAGGTCACTGACCAGTTCTACACTCTAGCATCCCTAATATCATGCCCGTGGCAACCAAAGTGCAGGTGATATTAAGGAGGTATGTAGTGTTAACATGGATGCATGATAATAGAGAATTAGTGTAGCATGTGACATTATGGAATAACACAAAGTCGACACTACAATAATGACAACGTGATGCATTGTTCTAATGTCGAAACCTATGATATATGGGGGGTAAATGTGACAACAAGGAGGGATATTTAAACTGAGCACATCCGTTCCCTAGAGTTGCGGGATATAAGAGAGGTAGTGACATTACGGAGGGTAACGTTACACAGGTTAGAGTGTAACACACTGAAAACACGCTCCACTCAACAATCGAGTTAGAAGAATCAACCATAAAGAATGGGGATGAACTAGGGGATTGAAATCCTCAAGAGTAGTAAGCAATTCCACATAAGTGTACTACAAGTGTGATAACTGGAAAGCATATGCCCGGGGGGGGTGGGGCGAAACAACCCATACACTGGTTCCTTGGAGGCAAGGGTTTAGGTGTCCAACAAGGAACGAGTGTATGGGTTGGTTCGCCCAAATCCTCTGTGTAACTAACCGCCGCTTCTCCCCGAGCATAGGTTTCCATAGACACCATGTCGAATCCCTGCAAGCCTCGTGGTAATTCCCCAAAGGCACAAATGCGCACGTTTGGGGAGGCAGGCTGGTGCATCTGCTTTTGAGCCTCTTTTGGCATCTTGGTGGTCGGCACTATCACGCTGTGCGATTGCTTATTTGGACTGGACTAGAAGAAGTTTACTTAGGCCAAGATGCAACACGAAGCCCCCAGTCAAACGTAACATTGGGGGGCGAAACCTTGTGCGACGTGTTCAATCTATCTCAATCCTAAGTGTTGTTGAAAAACACAAGGAGATGGCTCTAATAGCTTCGTGGTGCCTATGCACATCATTGTAACTCACAGTGAGCATTGGGAAGGTAAAAACATAGCGGGCAATGGGCTTCAGTGAGGATAAATTGACCCTCGACTTTTTCTTCTTTATTTCGGGGATTCTTTTCAGCCATAAAACATAAGTTTATGCAAAGGCCATTTAACCCGGCATGTCCAATATATCTCAATCCCGAGGGTTGTTGGACCCACATGAGGAGCTGACTCTACTAGCTTCATGGTGTCTATGTAAACTCATTCCATTGGAAAGGTGAAAACATAGCAAGCATTGGGCTCCAGCTGGAATAAATTAACCCCTGATATTGGGAGGGGGGTCTTTTCTACTAAAGTTTTTTTAGTCATAATGGATAAGTTTATCTAAATGCCATTCAACTTGAGTTGGATGAGGTGTTCATGCACAAGAGCATGTTGGGTTTGTCATGTCTAGATAAACTCATCCATTACGAAGGTGAGAACGGGAAAGAGCTATTCTGTAACCTATATTCCAGGCGTCCACAATACTTAAGCGCTTTTACCTCAGAGCATGTTCAATGGTTCTTCATACAACACCCCGCAAGGGAACAATGTCGGGTTTAGCTTGCGAGTTGGACCCAATGGTCGGGGAAAACCGACGGCTAGTTCATTATCAGCCGATGGATTTTGCCTCATGGCCGGTCCAAATTTCCAACCATCGGATGCCAATCCGACAATAAATTCAATCCTCCGGCAATTAGCCAATGGACTAGAAAATTTCCCGGAAATGTAGCCGATTCTTCTTGTGAGTTACTGGATTTCAGCCGGAAAAAGTATTCAAATACTGGCCGATACCCGGGAAATGGTAACCAATACCCTCCCGGTCGTGAGCATGGATATCTACGTGATCAGGGCTTCGAACGGTCGTGAGCATGGATATCTAAGTGGTCAGGGCTTCGAATGGCAAGTCGAGGGATGCAGGCCAGGTGCCCAGGTCAGGGTTTCGAACGGCAAGTTGGCAACCTGCGGCGCCTCCATCCTCCGCGGCTCCGCATTCACTCTCGTGCGCCGCTCGCTTCGTCATCTGCACACTGCTCCGCCTCCGCCTCCATCCTTCGCCAACCTGCTTGTTGCTCGCATCCAATTTGGTCACATTTTGCTCGAAGAGCGGATTTCCTGCACAACCTTCTGCGAATCTGCTCTCAAAACTTCATCGGAGTATCAGATCTGGTAATTCATGTCTCCCTGATTGCCTCAAATGCCTGCAATTCATAACCAGCTTTGTTAAGCCTGAAGATCACTGTTCCTCCCAATGGACTAAGATCATTGTTCCTCCCAAATCGAAGTAAGGTCGGGGATCCAACCGGGGGTCGCTATTTGTATAGCAATCCAGAGCGCTATTTGTCTGGGGCATCAAATGATGCACTTGAGGAAGTACCCTAAACCTTAAACTTTTTGAATTATGCAACCTTTTCATGGCCAAATCCAATTGGTTCTATGAAGAATTGGGGGATCCTTGGCCTTCAACGGGTGAAGGCATTGCTAGGTTCAATTCCTGCCAAGGATATTAACTCTTCAAATTTAAAGTTTTGAACATGCTTTTCTTTTCACTTATTCAAGATTTTGTACTAAGAAATGATTTCTAATAACTTTTCATACATTTTTAAACAATTAGTGCCGATATGAATTCCATTTAATCGGATATTGGCCAATGAAAATATGAAAATGTAGGCAATTGGCCGATTGATTTTACAAAAGACCGGCTCTTGCCGATGTAAATTGGAAAAAAATCCGACCCTTTGTATCAACTACCGGCAATTAGCCACTAAGGCTTCAAAAACTTCCCGAACTCTGGTTGGACCCATGCATCATGCCTAATCGCTATAGTTTTGTTGGCAAGATCCGGAAAACCCTCTTGGGCTGGAATAGCTTGGGTATATTGTGGCCAAACTTTCAACGCCTTTATAAGAGAACCGATCATCAAAATCTCAACATTCTTTGACCAAATTCAATTTTAGCTTCAACTATTTCTATGTCAAGCCCCGTGTATCGTAAGATATTAGACTTGATCACGAGACCCACGAATTATGAAGCTCCTACAGAGTGAACGTATGGAACATGTAATGAGACTACTCCCCTCTAAATTAATGTTACCCAATTTAGCAATCTTTTGTGTTAGAGCATTGCCACCAATAGTGGACTGAACTGCAAAACGGATGAAGAGTAGGTCACTTCAGTTTGGAATTGCCCCACCCATCTGAAAATCGGATGAACTGAACACCAAGGGCAACCTCAGTGCAGTGATTGTCCTGCAAAACATAGCAAGTTTTCAATGCACCAAGCTGACTTGAACTCCAATGAATTGAGAATAAGACAAGAGTATTATACTCCTCCAAGACTTACTTCCTAGTAAAAAACGTACCCCGAGAGAAAAAAACAGAGGGTAAAGTGATTTTGCCTTGCTGATGCTTTCCTCCTCCTCCTCCTTGATGGTGTTGATGTCGATCCTCTGAACACAACCAGATCAGGGTTCATGGAGAACCGGTGGTTAGTTACATATGAACCGGTTGAGTTTGAAGTTCAATACTTCAAGAAAATTACCGAACATTATCCCGTAATTTAGAGGATATACTTTAAATTACAAAAGAAAAACCAAAAGATGTGAACATGTCGCTAGTTGGACTTGGAAACTCTAGGGTCTCAATCGATTATGCCCAAAAATCTTCTAGCACAATGTTTGGGAGTTGTTATTGTACATATGGCAACATTTACGTGTTGACTTTTTACCTGGTTTGAGGGTGCCCGTTGAAGTCGGACTCAAAAGCGAGTTTGTGGGTGGACTCCAATGAATCTCTATTTTGTATTTAAACTTTTGCAGTTCAGCTTCAACATGGGTGGTGATGCTTTGAGCGTTTGCTGTACAATGTGCGATCGTGCTCTTATCACCACCTCAACACCGCAAAGAAATGGAAGTAAAAAGAATAAGAAAAGGGTGATGGAGGAGACTTGGGTGACAGTTTTTCTAGTTGGAGAAGGAACTACGAGGTGGAGTCACAGGTGGTCAAAAGGCGAAAGGGGAGTTCCATTAAGGGCGACATGTGTAAAAGGGACATGAAGTGGGGAAAAGAGCATTCGTAACCCCAGCCAGTTGATGATGAGTCACACCCAAAAAGAGCACTAGGAGGGAGTGGTAGGCCCCGGAAAAAGAGAAAAAGAGAAGGAGCACTCGCTGCAATAGAGTTTCCACCCGATTTATTACAATTCAATCCGATCAACTTGCATGTGATTTGTGTGCTCTTTTGAGACTCCTCGCCTTGTGAGAGTATCCTGTAGATACTTGAGGAAAATATCTCAGCACAGATATTTTGGAGCTTATATATAGCTAGACCTGTTTCCCCTCCTTTATTTATAGTGTCCATATCCGGCAAACTTCACATCATCATGATTGTCTCATGCGGTAATTAGACGGGAAGTTGCCATTTGTACACACACAACAAACTTGGAACAAAGCCAAGTGGACACATGCAAGCATTGACTCTTCTAGTTCTTACGTACCTTTTATATGTCTTTGGAAATGTGGCCGGTGAAACTTAAATTATCGCCCAATGTCCACGTTTCTCTGTGAACTTTCAACGTTGGAGTCTGGACACACAAGTAGACGAGCCACAGGCATTTGTCTTGCGTCACTACAAAATTCGTTGCAAATCTACCAGGGTGCTAGATTTGTACATACACAAACTTGGAACAAAGCCAAGTGAACACATCCAACCACAAACTCTCTAGTTCTAAGCTACTTATGTCTGGGAATGTGGCGAAGCGCCCCACAAGCAAGCCAACAATAGTTTTGTTGCGAATGTCCACGTTTATCTGTGAGCTTTCAAGCTTTGGACTTTGAACACTTCAAGCATAGGAGGCATGCCATGCAATCATTCTACATCACCGGAAGATTGTCCCTACGTCACTAAGAAATTGAAAATCCCCATGGTGCTAAGCTTTCATATTTCTTTCACCGACACAAGATGATAGTTGAGGACTTATATGTTGGTAAGATAGACGTGCCTAACTGAACATCTAAGAATTGGCACCTAAAAGGCACGTGTATAAAACATATTGGACTACATGCTCAAAAATATGCTAATTATTATGGGTTCAATAGTCGACATGGTTGAGGGGACCTATATGACCACTTAATGAGAACAAGAATGTTGACTTTCGTATTGAATAAGATATTCATATGAGCTCTAGAAAATTATGATGCAAATGGCTACGGGCACGATTTGGATTTGCTCATCATCCTGCACTAATTGTGTGTTTTACATCCTACAAGAAGTGGGTGCAGAGAGGAAAGTATCCATCTAAGGCACGTCTACCTTCATGGGAGTAAGGACACACATCTTCCATGTCCCAATCATTCCAACCAAGCAAAATAAGCTTCATGTTCGCCGACATTGATAAAATTTCACAAGTATCTTCGAGCATCTTGTTGGTCGAGCATTTGCATGCGGAGTAGGGGGGCAAATATATGAAACTTTGGGCAAGGTTTGAATAATAAGAATATGCCACTCCAAAACCATTTACACAGTGTAACTTACAAGAATCTTGGGTCCACACCAACATGTTTATGAAAATTGTTTTCTTTCCAGTCAACTAAAAGTCAATCCAGTCTCCATTATGAATGCCAAACTCTCCGTCACTTTATCGAGTACCGTGAACAACCCCCAGTATCTTATAGCATGCCCACACTTACTGGTGTGGGCAACCAACGAACTGGTTTTACTAGCATGGGCCGTTTTTAGAGTTGGTTTAGCCAATGAGAGCCATTGAATGTAACTAGTGATGATAGGAATCATTCATTGGTGGCATGCACTAGTGTGTGGGTTTCCAGCAAACCATGTCAGAGTCAAGGGCCTTTGACAACTAGTATAGCCTCTGGATGAGAGTCAAGGGCCCTCACAATTTCATGGTCATGGCATTTGGCTAGTGTGTGAAGTGACCCTTCCTATACTATTACTAAGCTCCTTGGTTGTGTTCCGGGGGACCATGTATCATGCAAGCATAATTCTCGAATTTCGGAATTCCACATTTATGGGGAGCATTGATGATATATGCTATAGAGTTTGCAACAATTATTAGAGTTTTTTAATCACAACTTCTTTCTTTAGAAAGAGACCATCATCTAGTTGCTTAGTGATGTTGTGACAATTCAACATATTGAACGTAGACAAGTTACAACTACCATAACATTACACAACTCCGTTAGAATTGGATATCACATGATTCTCCTTTAATTACGGGATGCCATGTTTATGAGGAGCACTTATGTTGTGTATTGTGAACTTTTCGACAAGAAATTGTAAATTATCGGAGTTTTTAAATTGCAACCGAGTTTTTCTTTGGAAAGAGACTATCGTGTAGCTACTTGATAGTGTTGTGCAACAAGGTATGCATGTGGCCCTATAAGTTATTTTTGGAAATATCCAACTAGAGAGAGAGAGAGATTATTGCATACGAACATACAGTCACAAACAAAACTGAGTACAACTCTGACTCACTTCCATTTGAAAAATCATACCATAAGCATGAGTGGGCAAGATCCAAGTGCATTCAAATGAAAGTTGTAGTACATGATGTACTACATAGTGCCAAAAAGCTTGAAGTGGATTTTAATTAGGGTGTGAAAGATATAAAATGTCAAAATTGGCTCTTAAATACTCAGTATTGTTTGAAATTGTCTAGAAAGCCTTCAAAACATACAAGACTTCGAACGAAGCCAAACTTTTGGCATGTTGCCTCTATGGTAGTGTCAAGCATCATGTTAAACATGCATGTGTCCTTTATCAATGGAAATCGACATTTGTATGCTTCCAATAAAATTCAAATTGTCAAAAAAATAGATAAATTACATTAGAATGGCATTTGACAATCTTTCATGGAATTGATGGCATGGGGTTGTAGTGGACATCATAAAAGACCTCCAAGTACTAATATGGGCCATTGTTGTGTCTATTTCAACTTGTATTTGAAATTTTTCAATATTAAAAAAATCCTTTATAATCTAAGCTTCTTTTAATGGAATATTATGATTTTTTCTTTTCAAAATTTATTTATGTTCCAATATCGATTGATGTAAGCTTTCTATCCACCACATTTGTTTCACTTGTCTGCGTTTATGTATAGGGATTTTGATAAAATAACTAAAGTCGTGTTTTACTCCTTTTGCAAATTTTATACTATTTTTTTTTAAATTGATACTAATATTACACATAGCATTATTCAAATCCATAATAGTGTTTTGTGGGACTGACAATGTTCCATAGAATATTCTCCACATTCAATCGGAATGTGGGAATATTCCATGGAATAATGTCAGTCCCACAAAACATTGTTATGGATCTGAATAATGTTATGCAAGCTTTTGAAGGTTTGAAATTATTGTAAATTTTCAAAGGCGCAAGATTCTCTCCCAACCCATATTCACAAGATAGGTCAACCTATTTCCGATGATTGGGTGATGGAAAACTTGAGTACAATTAGTGCCCTTTTCAAGGAACCCAAATCCGTGTCCTACTTTTTCCATCACACCAAACGTGAAGGCCACATGTGTGATTCTTCATGACTTTTCCCATCACATTAGAAAATGACGGCAACATGTGTGGAACTTCACGACTTTAGGGGACTTTGTGTATTAAGATTGCCGGGGGGGGGGGTATTGGAAATGGTTTGTCTACTCTATGCCAACTACACAAATTATCCCAATCAATGTGTGTTACTATTCGGAGCGACGCAATGCCATAAACATTCAATGAGAATGTAATATTTTACCAAGCAAAAATACTTCTGTTCTATAATGTTCAAACAACCTATTGAACTTTTGTTAGTAAAAATTGAACTCCCAAGTAAGACGTTATTGCACTCCGTAATTTTGAATAGTAACACACACTAATTGGGATAACCAGTGAACTTAAACTGGCAATTCCCACTCCTAGAGAGTGTAAATATGTTGCAGATCTCGCGAAGCACCATGCGCAGAGTTATCTCCATATTACCTTGGATTTAAGCATCAGTATTATCATTTCACTACGTAGTAGTCTAAAGGTCTACCAACCAGGTGTTAACAAAGTACGTTATGTCTTGTATTTAGTGTCATATGGACGCTTCTGATGAATAAGTTCACAAGTATTGTCATGGAGGATTGAAGTTTGGATGAAATTCATGAAAAGTTTATTGTGAATCATTTCAATTTGGATGAAAAATCAACTTAATAAGTGACAGTTTTTGCAACATTAATTGTAAATCTACAATGCCCCAAATAAAAGTCTCACAAGGAATAACAGAGGACGTTATGTTTGCAATCCAGTGTTGGTGACCTAACACTGGTGATTTACAATTAGTATTCAGCAAGACATATAGAACTGGTGACACCAACACTAAACGTGAACCTATCATTATTAGTCATTTCTTGTATACAACAATGTAGGGCATCATGGATTTTACAATGTTACAATTTCCGTCACTTACTAAGTGATTTTTGCACCCAATTTTTTAATCATCCATCACAAAAAATTCATTACATAATTGCTAGGATGTAGAATACACCAAACTTTGTTTCAATAATTGGCATGAATTTCATTCAAATTTCAATCATCCACGACAGTACTTGTAAACTTATTCATCAGAAGTGGCATTCGAAAAGCTACCATAGCGGCATAAAATACCATGCACACTAATTACAATATTTTGTGTACATATAATCATATTGATTTAGGGTTAGTTCTTAATGTTAACTTAGGGCCGATTCACCCGGGCTCCTAAGTCCTAAGTGCCAAGTCACTTGAAGTCAATCCGTGCAAGTCATGTGAAGTCTCAGTCATTGGAAGTTGGGACTTACCACTTCACACGGGTCCCAAGTCCTAAGTCCCAAGTATGACATGGTTGCCTACATAGCAACACTTTTTAAAAGATGAGGCTTGGGACTTGTTGGGACTTTGCCTCCATGTTGGCACTTGCTAACATGAGTGGGACTTGGGACTTGGGACTTGAAACTCCATGTGAACCGGCCCTTAGGGCAAGCCCACTCATCCTGCATCTGCATCCACATTTGCACTTTACATCCGCAGATGCAAGAGAGTGATTCAAGGGTTGATCACATTGGCCCCTACTGGCACCATCCATTGGCATCTTCGGCTGTAATAATGTGAAAAGTGGTGGGCCAACATCAATTTCTCAACATGATCCCCATCAACTCCATGACTGAAACTGGACGGAAAATTTTGGTGTGATCAGGGCATGAGGGGTTGATCGCACCAGCCAGTTCAGACACCATCCGTCGGCATCTCCGGCCGTAATAGTGTGGAAAGTGGTGGGCCAACATCTATTTCTCAACACAATCCCCCATCAATTCCACAGCTAGAACCGGACGGAAATTTTTGGTGTGATCAGGGCATGAGTTACCCGTGTATGTGTCGCAAGTATTTGGATGCTTTTGTTTAGTGTACTTCTTACTACTGCTCAGTTGTGGTGGGTGAGTTAGTTTTTTTGCGTGTTTTTTCCCTTTTAACTCTTTTGGTCTGGAGCCTTCCTGAGTTATTACCTTTTACTGGCCCTTGAGCAGTAAAAAGCAGCACCGGTGCCTTGTTATTTATTTATAGGCGTGCAGCAGTAAAAGGGTGGCGAAAAGCCCCCTTCCCAGCAGGCGGGGCATTGAAGAGGGAGACGAGGCGGTGGGAGAAACGGCGGGGGCGGGGCCGGAGGTGTCGGGGGAGTCCATCGAGGCGGCAGAAGAGAAGAGAGCAGCGCAGCGCAGCAGAAAGAGAGGCTGATGAGGCGAGAAGCGAGCAGAGAAACAGGAAGAGTGGCGATGACGCAGCTGGTCGGCGGTGAGTCTCCGACATCCTCATTGCCAGGCAATTCCTCTTGCCGCCTTACCGCCGCATGTAGTAGTCGTCTACATGCCCTCCGCCGGCCCACATACAATCTACCTGCCAGCTACGCCCCCCCCCCCCTGCCCCACCTCGCATCCATCTTCCTTCCTTCCCAAGATTCCACTAAGGTACATGGATGGCTCTTAAACAGTTACCTTTCCCAATTAGCCCACTCTCTCCCAAGGTTGGCACCACACGGTTTTTTACAGTTGGGTTTTTCATAGTTTAAAAAAAGAAAAAGAACCCCAATCATCTGAGGCATAACATTATTCAGATCCATAACAGTGTTCTGTGGGACTGACAATATTATGCAGAATATTCTAGCATTCAGGCTGAATGTGAAGAATATTCTACAAAATATTGTCAGTCCCACAAAACATTGTTATGGATCTGAATAATGTTCCGGGCCCAACAAAATTTGGTTTTATTGCAGATAAGTTGAGATTATAGGGCAGAGGGCCCAATGTCCGCCAATGGTGGTGTCGATTGCCAAGTGCTAGAATAATACCATGGTTTTATTCGTAGAAATCAGGTTTTTTTGCATTAAAACCAAAAACCCAATGCATCGGACGGGAAAAGTTGGGTTTTTCCCACCCTTGTTCTCTCCTAGGATATGATGAAAGACCACGCGATCATTGTAGAGCACTCTCCATTAGGACACACAAAGAATATGTTGTCTCTCCTCAAATGTTTGCATTCGTTAAGACCCACTTGTGTTCCATGTGGAAAACTACATTTTGGCACATGTAAAGATGAACTGGAGAGCCCTCTACGGTAGTACGAGAGGGTTAGCAAATCCAAATCAAGGCCATAGCCCTTTTCTCATCATATTTTTTTTCAGAGCTCACGTGAATGTTTTATTTATTACCAAAGTGAAGATTCTTGTGCTCATTGAATGGTCATATAGGTCCCTCCAATTAGGTTGACTATGGAGCCTAGAATGGTTACCATATTTTGAGCATGTAGTCCAATCTCTTTTGACACACATGTCTTTTTGGTATTCGTTCTTGCAATCACACCTAAGCATTAACTACTCAAACATAGGTGTCCGGTTAAAATAAGTAACCAAACTAGGCACATCTACCTTATGTAGTTCCCAACTTCCATTGCTTCTTTAGTCCCCCATCCCAACCCCCGACCACCGAGATGCCAAACCCTAGCTAACTCCATCTCACTCAATCCAAAATGTGCACAAACCCAATGAAACTCATCCCAACAATCACTCCATCTTGCACACATCATCACCAAACTAATATAAAACCCACCAACCATTAACGAGAACATGTTTTGTTTGGAACCTTATAGCACTACAACAAAACAACATGGGTTTACATCACACACATCCAAAATGGTTCACAAACCAAATGAAATTGATCCCATTTGGTCCATCTTGCACACATATCATAATCCAATTCCCACTATCATTATGTTATAATTGACTCAAAATTAACAAGAGCCTTATTTTGTCTACAAAAATAGATTAAAAATAAATAAATAAAGAAAGAAAACATAACATAACATCACATGAGTCTAAATGACACAATCCAAAATGTGCACAAATTCAATGAAATTGGTCCCCAAGCACCCATGAAAATGGAGTATTCCATCATGACCCTTGTGAGCCAGTCTAAAGGACATGATGTCATTTTGGATCATGTTATTTAGACCCATGGTTTTCTTGTAGTGCTAGCCACTCTCACATGGGAGTAGTGGTGCACTCAGGGGGGGGGGTTATGTCCTTAGACATATTAATTTTTTGAGTTTGGCACAAAATTATATTTTATTAAAGTAGAAAATAAACTACTAGTATAAAACCTTGACTATTTCATCTTTGTGAAATATATGAAACCCAACAACCAAACTTCAACAACCAAATTGGTTGACATTTACTTATCCATGTAGCTCCCTACATAAAGTAAGCACAAAGTTGTTGGTAACAAAACACATATGTACAAGCTTTTGATGATATAAAATATTGGTCAAAAAATCAAAGGTAGAAGAATGGTTCAGAATTTAGGAACTTACATGTATATCATATCGTCATATCATTGAATAGGGTTGATTCGTTGGTCCTTCATATATCCTCATAACAATATGACATTATCCCACACACTTTCATCAAGAAGAATACCCGCCAATGAAATCCGCATCAATGCATCAAGTGTATATAATGCCAAACTAGCTCGTAGATGGCTCTTGATCATGTTTTGCTCGGAGAAACCTCTCTCACACATTGTTGTACTAGAAGGGATTACTAGCACTCCTTACAATAGTTGGTGTAAGCCTCGCCAATTGGTGAACCACTCACGAGTCAAGGTTGCCAAGTCCCATTCGCTTCATTAGTTGTCCCCTTTGATTACCACCTCACACCATGAATTTGTAGCACAACCAAAGGATCTTGTGAACACTCCTTCATTAAGTTATTAATTTTTTGTCTATAGTTTGATGATCGACCCACTCACGTGTAGGCCTTGTGAGCAAAATTATCTAACACCAATAGCTTTGGTTTATCTCCAGCTACCAAAGTCTCCTTGTCTATGACGAGGGAAAGTGGGCCATGTGAGAAAGGTTGGCCACGGATGGTGAGAATATTGTGAATTCAACTAGGGTAGGTAGGTCGTAAATGGACAATTTTCTCTCCACCCCCATTTCTTGTAGGATATGAAACACACAATTAGTGCAAGATGACTAGCAAACCCAAACCATGCCCGTAGCCACTTTCCTCAAAAATTCAAAGCTTGTGTGAATATCCAATTTATTGTCAAAGTGAAGATTCTTTGAGTAATTAAATGGCCATGTAGGTCCCCCCCAATTTATGTTGCTTATTGCGTCTAGAAAAGTCAACAAATTTCAAAGACGTTGGCAATTTCTTTCCACCATGTGGTTTTTTGGTGTTCATTCTTGGGTTCTCACCCAACCATACACCAATAAAATATAAGGGATGCATGTGTTGTTATGTTACTTTTTAATAATCAAACACCTATACTTGATTGGTGTGTGGTTCAATGAGAATGAAAGAACAAACACCAAAAGACATATGTGGAAAAAAGATTGTACACTTAAATTATCTATCCCACACTCGAATGGTGAACACAATTGCGAGGACTTATGTAGTCCCATAAGGAATCAACAAACATGCACATTTGAAAATCAAAGGAGGTCTGATTTTCAATCCGATACACGCTTATGCGTCGGAGCTGATTTGCCATGCAACTCAAGTTTTGTTAAGTAAACCTACTCGATGGAAGTCAACCGCTATTGTACAGTTGATAGGCCCTAGAAAGCCCTACCATGCTCAAATAACTTTGGTATATTGTGGCCCAACTTTCAACTCCTTTATAAGACAATCAACTATCAATACATAGCAAACTTTGATCAAATAGAATCTTAGCTTTCATCTATTTCTATGTAAAGCCTTGTGTATTGGAAGATATTAGTTTTGATCACGAGCTCCCAATTTATGCAGCTCGTATAGAATGAATATATGAGACATATAATGAGACTACTCCCCTCTATGATAATGTTACCCGATCTCCAACCCCTTTGTGTTAGCGGTTGGTGTACAATGTGTGATCATGCTCTTTAAGATTGGAGCTTGGACTCTCTTCCTTTACTCCTCTTCCTTGTGGGGCCATATGATTGAAGGCAAGGCAGCTGTTGGGATCTCAGCAAAGGGCTCGGGGGGTGTGGTACATACACATGGAATTGACAGAGATTTTAGATTTGGGTGTTTTTACTGGACATCCGAAATGCTTGCCACTTTTGGTACCTTCTCCTCCAGGCAACACTTTTCAAGGTCGCTGTCAATCGTAAAGGGAGGGAGGTTGTTACACGAAGTCAAGTGAACCATACGGGTGGATGATGACTACTACGTTTAATACGGTCCGGACCAGTCATCAGTCCGCAGAAGAGCTCCACCCCAAAAGCGCCCACGTGATTTACTATACTAATTAGCCTAATACCCCTCGCAGAATTAGCCTAATACCCCTCGCAGCCTCGTCAGGCTAAAAAAGCAAGCGGGTAACCCACTGCCACCGGTGGTGTTCAGAACAATGTTCATTGGGGGGTAAGAAGGGGGTGAATGCCATGATGCCAGTATGTGTGGATTTTGGTTTAGGTTTTGGAAGAGGGAGGGGGGCCAGCCTGGCAGGCAGTCAGGCTTAAGGCTTATGGGTTATGGCGATGATTAGTGGAGTAGGGTTTCGAAGGGCAGGGGGAGATATGGGGGTCGACTGGTTTCAGGATTTGAATGGTGTGAAAGCGCTTTCGTAGAAATTGAACGTGAGAGCGCCAGGTGGCGGCTGCCACTTGGGGATACTAATGGGGACTGGAGGCACCAGAGCAGTGAGAAAATAACAAGGGGAAGAAGGAGGAGGAGGAGAAGAAGAAGAAAGCGCAGCAGGTAGTGTAAACTCTGCTCTTTATCGCTCCCTCCCTTCCACAAATCCGTCTCAGACGCTCTCAGTTTCTCTTAACCCGCTCGCACTCGAGGGATCGCGTCGAGATTGCGCGTCTTTTGAGCTATCAATCGCGACATTTGGCCGTGTGTGGACGTAGTGGCAGCCGTTCGAGCCAAACGTGGCAGCAGAGTGGAGGAATTGCTTGCTTTCTTCGCACATCGATGCGGTAGCGCTTCTCTGCTGTTTATGTGAGCTTGTCTAACTCGACCTTATCATTGTTTCCTAGTACTAAATCCATGTGCCGCCAGATCTTTTACTTGTTGTCCAAATTTTGTATCGAAAAGTGTGGAAGGCAGTTAGTGGCAATTGCTTGCGAAAATCGGCGATTGTGATGACATCAATCGGATGATGATATCCTCAAAATTTGGATGATGATCTCTTGTCCTTTACATTTTCCTTCTTTCTGCAGCGGTTGCAGCCAAGAGGCAGGGAGATCAGTATTGGTTTGGGGTATGAGTGAGTGAGTGAGTGAGTTTCTGGCTGATCACTCAAACCAGAGCTTTGGAGTGTCAAATACGTGTGTCAAGAGTAGGGTGACGACTTATTCTGATGTTGAAGTACCCCCTAGTCAATGGCCAACAGATTGATTGCTTTATCGAGTCGAATAGATGCAATATTGGCTTGTGTCTTTTTATGTCGTACTCTTTCTTACTTGGGGGGGACTGCCACGCGACACGGCTCCTTTCTGTTTCTTACAGAATCTTCCCTCACTGCAGAAAAGAGATGTTTTAGGTTTTGTCGAGGACGAAGAGTACCTGTTTGTCACGAGTCATCTGCATAAATCGGTACATGTGAAGTGATGACAGTTCTGGAGTAATTAGATTGACACTCGTAGAATCTGCAGATTCCTTCCTTCAGTACCATGTCTCTTTTTGATTGTATAATCCATGTAAAGTACTACATGTTTCGTACGTAAGTAGGTATATATGTAGGATAAATTTGTTGCAGTCGTCGAAGTCAAGGAGAAACGGATACGCGGGGAGTCGTTGAGTAGGTTTTTAGAGCTGTTTTAGATTAGTGATCGTTACCAGAAGCTGGAATAAGTTTTGTTCGGGTTTAATTGCTAATGTATTTAGGAGTTTCAAAAGAGGGGACACAGGCAAGGAGGGCTGGGTATTGCAAAACACATTTATTACAAAATATCATGTCGAGGGATTTTGTACAGTCTTGTGAGTAGATATTTTTGCGCTGTGACACTGGCTTTTGCAGCGTATTGATTAACCGAATTCCTGCAGCTTGCAAAAAAGCTGCTTTAGGGTCGGAGCCATCAAAACTGTGTGGCCATGCGTATCCGCAAGCAATCGAGGGGCCATGCATCATCACGGATGGGGGAGGCCAGCTCTGTACTTCCAGAACCTGCTGGTCTCCCGAGCAGAGAGCAGCAGCAGGAGGTGGATTTGAGCTCGAGGGGAGTGAAAGAGAAGCATCATCATCAAAGTGAAGAAGAAGCTGAAGAGACGACTAGCTCGGGAGTTATGAAAGAAGAGAGGGGATATGAGAGGAGGGGGAGTGGAGGAGTACTAATAGGAGAGGCGGAGGTTGGAATCTCTAGAGGTGGCTCTGGATCTCGTTCTTCATCATTTACATGGTTGGATAAGCTACGGCATACCAAAGGCTTCACTGCAAGGGAGCCTTACGGCAATCTAGATGAGTTTGTAAGCTCACTCGCCAGGAGGGACTCAAGCTCGGGAGATCATATAGAAGCTCAGCAGCATGTGGATGATGTTGTTGGTGGAGGAGATAGTAGTAGCTTGAGTCTTAGTGTGATTGAAGTTAACCTGAATGCGGCCGCGAAGCTAATGAGAGATAATTCTGTTGCTTCGCAATCGAGTTCCAAGCCAGCAGCAGCAGCTGGTAATATTATTCAAGCTGTTGCAGGAAAAGCCCCTAGCCCTGCTATGATTTCATGCCACGATAGTTCAGTGTCCACTCTACATGGTTCAGTAAAAGAAAAAATTAATTCTCGGCTGCAAAGCGATGCGAGCCTCCCGATGCGAGGGAAAAACATTGAGGTTGAACTTGAAAACCCTGCGGAGAAACCCTCCGAAGGTGCTGCTGGTTGCAGCGAGAATGTCGATGACCCCGGGAATTCGGCTCTCAGCTTCCATGTGAAGAATTGGAAAAGAAAACAAGAGGAGCCGAGACAGCTTTTGAAATCCTCAGAATCTTCCGGGGAGGATGCAAGTAGCTCTTGGAAGCTGGACGCCTCAGACCGAAGTGATAGTTCTTCTGAAGAGAATGAACTTGATTCTAAATCGATCGCCCAAGGACACCTTTCAGGTTTCACTCACGCAATGCTCATTTTTTTTTGAATCGATCCATGTCATTTCATTTCCTTCTTATGCTCTCTTCTTCTTCTTCTTCTTCTCCTTTTGTATTAGTTCAGTGGCAAGATGAACCCTAGCCAATGCTGGCAATCAATGCGTTTACATTGTCCCCGACGCAGGTAAAAGTTCTATGAAGGAAAAGCACGAAGCCCGCGCTTCGAGGATGAGGGGAGGATTTTCCTTCTCTCTTGCCACCAAGGAAATTAATACAGAGCTGGGCTGTACTAGCAATCTTCCAGTAAGTTTGGCTTTTCCTCTGCGCCTCTCTTATTTGTGCTTATTGAAAGTGGCGTTGGTTTCGCTCTGCTGCAAGGTGTATCTAATCTGGAGAGTATGTTGACGCAACGAGATCAGTACGAAAATGCTATTTACAACTCTCCGATTGCCTTGGTCAAAGTGGCCAGCTGAGACTCAACCCGCAATTACTCCGTCAGTTCTCACATTCGTATTCATGCAACAGTTGAGGCAGATAAAATGTGAAATCTCTCACAAGAAACTCTCTCTATAAATTCCTTGAGTAATTGTACTACGTAGGTGAGTCCTCTTCGGCGCTTTTCGTAATACCTTTGAATGCATTTATAAGAATCAGCATAATCATCAGCATAAATGTATCGAGATGGCAGTTTGTTACGAGATATGTATCTGCTTCCCTGTTGATTTATCCAAGTTAAGAATCAATATCCCTAATACTTTGATATCAGCTCAATAAGTCTTCCTTAAGATATGTCTCTACAATCTGGTTGAAGATGATGTCGTGCTTGGATGAGGACGAGCTGTGCTCTGCTATTTCATATCGCCAGCCTTCTCAAATGATTGTTATGCTGCAGGGCAAGGTAACCGTGAGGAGTAATTAGATGCATGTAGAAGTGAAGTAAAATGGTAGAAAATCTTTTTAGGTTAAACTTTAGGGTGCACAGGATTTCAGCACACTTTCTGCGACGTCGTCATATTTGGGAGCTTATGCAGTCCCCAGTGGCGTGCAAGATGCAGCATATTAATCTATGGTTAGAATGCTGTATGCAGAGCTGCAATACATGTGCCCTGGTGGAGATTCTCTTTCTGGCATGGTTGCAGGAGGAATCTGGACATGGAAAAACCTTTTGCATGCATTGAAAATTTCATGCAGTAAGGATTTTAAGTCCCCATATGTATTTCCACAGCTAGCTCTGGAGTGTTTCCATTATGCCGATCTTTTCCTTTCCTGCATTTTAGCTTCACTCGGTGTTTTCCATCTCTTTGAACCTGTACTAGCACATGGCGTTAGGTGTTGTGGCACAGTACTCCCTGCTTGCCCCAGCTGGTCGTACGATGTTTGTCCTGCATGACATGAGGTTAGCTTAAGCATAATATCTGGTAAGACATATTCATTTTCCTCAGTGTGATCGGATGGATCATCATCATCATCATCATCATCATATATTGCCTGTTTCCGTAAGAGCTACTGTGGCATTCATCATCTTTACAAAATGGCTTCTACTTTGTTCGCCACCTCCCTTTGTAATTCTACTGATAATTTTACGCCTCGAATGTTTCAGACTGCTGACCCCACAGACACGAAACTGAAGGGGGTTCAACAAGACAACATTCAGACCTCTCCACCAGGGATGCAACGAAGGTGTGTTCCAACTCTTGACTCTTTTCTCGTTCGCCTCCGTCAATGTTATAGAGATAAATGTTTAATGTTTATTTGCAAAGAGAACTCTGGTCTTAGTCTACGATACAACGGCTCTTTGTGGTATTGTGCTTTTTCCTTACTAATCCATTCTCTTGCTACTTGAATGACTCATTGCATTCCCGTTGGCTGTAGAATGGCATCCGGGACAATGGGCGACCAAAACTCCTTTGCTGTTCTGTGGATCTGCACTAGCGCTACTTCTTTCTTGTTGTAACAAAAGTGTATATATTTGCCTCTCATGTGGATATTTTGTATACTTAGGGGGATTGTTGGTCTTGTTGGTTGCACAGGTCTAGCAGGAACAGAAGAGTTTCCTCATCTACTGGTAGGAGTCATTACTCGTCTTCGTAACGTTTGTGACTCACAAACTGAGCACCAAATCCTGGTGTGATCCCATCTGGTTGTCTAAACAGGACTGGAATTTTACCTATTTGTGACCGTTATTGTTACCGTCTACTGCCACCCTAAATGTTTGTCACCGTTTTTACGGAGAATCATCAGCACGCTCAAACCCTACTTACTTGTCTCTCTCTTCCGTTTCGTCATTAGTATGAAATTGTTAGGTTTGCAAACTATTTTCGATCAAAGGCCTTAATCTTCTTCATCTGTCAGGTGAACAACAACAGCCGGCTGCCATCATAGCCGCCTCTCTAGCGCAAGATCATCCAGCAAATCAGCCGAAAGAGAGCCTTCTCTTCTCATTGTACACAGTGTTTTCACAAGCGGGCAGGGCGGGCCTTACGACACGGGAGGCAGTGTCCAACATCTTACAGCAGGCTCTCGGTGGCCTTGAGGAAGGTAGTCTCGAATCTCGGAGGCAGGTGACCAAGGTCTTGCGTAGCTCCCCTTACTTCATCGAACTGCAAGAGGCCAAATTTGCTCTGTGCAGTGCAATGGTGGAGGGCGAGCAGGATGCAGACGGCGAGGACTCGATGCGAAGCTCAGAAGAAGAAGAGGAGACATCTGACAAAAGCAAAGGCCGGGCAAAGCCAGGTCACCATCATCAGCAGCAGCAGCAGCAGGATGGAGGTTCTTCGAAGTCATTCAAGAGGAAGAAGTCCAAACACAGAGTAGAACAATCAAATGTTGAAGGCCAGTCTAAGCGGGTCGTCAATGTTGAGAGTGAAGACCTAAAAGTGATCGAGAATCGACTTAAGAGTGAGAGGAAGCGAAAGCGTGTAGCCGGAGACTCTCCAGAGCGAGATACTGATGACCACGACAGACCTGTGAAGAGTGGAAGGCCGAAGAAACTGAAATACATGAAACAGGAGAATATTGAAGAGCTTGGTAACCAGTGTAACAGGACGGATGGCAAGGGTTGGACTTGCCCTTTGCTTGCTAAACCTGGATACCAGCTCTGTGATCACCATCTTGACAAGCTGCGTTGCAAACCTGGAAGTAGGTCGAAGAAGAAACTGGCGGCTGCGGCTGCCGCAGCGGCAGAGGAGGAGGATGGACTACTACAAGCTCAAGCTCACTCTGAACCTCAAATGGTGCGAAGAAAGACTCGCACCAGCAGATCAGCTTTACCGATGGACGAAGATGAAGTAGTATGAACAGCGGACACAGCTGGGCACGAATTCACCACAACTCTTTGAGGTACTACACCCAAAACTCTCGAAGAACCCTGGGGTTATTATCATCAACAACTCATCAAGTTGGACAAGCATCCGAGTCTGCGATCGCCCCTACAACACTCGCAGTGGTCAACCATTTCCTACAAATTTTTGATGACACAGATTCTTCATCATGCGAATTGTTTGTTGTTTGTTGTTATCATGTGAAGTTTGAGATTTTGCGGGGGGAAAGCCGTTGCGTGATTGTGGAGATCCGAGGATGAACAGAGGCAGGCAGGCAGACAGGCAGGCAGGCAATCCTGTAGATCTACCTTCATACATTTTATGTTTTCAGAATCACATGTGGTAGGAGACAAAAAACATTCAACAACTGAAGCTACTGATAGGACTGATGAGTAATGCCTCAACAGTAGCCATCATTTTTTGACTACAGGATGTGCTCCTTTACTCGAAGTTAATCGCCACACTCTGATAGCATGGCATCTGTCAATTCAATATTTGCTTGTGCAGATATATAGGGCTTGTGCCTCTCTGCAAGTCTAGGATCTCCAGCCACAATTGATCAAAGTCTATCCTAAGTAGTCAATTTGTAAAATGTCCATATAATTAGCTGAGAAAAATGTGTCGCGGTAAGTTAAGTCATAGCTGTTCAAATTGCAATTCCAAGGCAGTCTGATGATCAAAGATCAATCAAACTGCGTGTTACAACCAAACATGATACACATCTAACCTCCGGGCAATCAAGAAATGGTGAATAAAATGTGTCAGACAAGCGCAAATGGGTTCTGATAGAAAGCTTCTACATCTGCTCACTTTTGACCAGTACTTAGAGCATACCTTAAACCAAACACTATGTGCCACTTTATACACTTGTAATCCCTAAATGTAAGATTGCGGTACATAGTGTTAGGGTTAGTTTCAATATTATTGGTCTCAAGTATACATGTATCTTGGTATATGGGCACGCCACTCCCATTTTTAAAGATGTTGGGCTTGATCAGAATTTACAACAAATTCTTCAAAACAGAAACAATGATTTGTGCACGACTCACTGCACTGCAAATCAAAGTGATCAAAGCTATTTACAACATTATCTATAAACAAGAACTACAACCGTGAGCATCCATATAAATTCAAATTATAAGGAAATTGGTTTTCAATATACTTGCAGATGGTCTGTTCAAAGAACACCTATACTTGATTTACTGACCATAATTTGTCAAATTGAGAGTTTGTAAAGGGATGGTTTTCACATACTAAATTCAAATCGTTCAACCACTACATATTGCAATCATGCAACAAGCCTCTTAGTCCAATTAAAATACAGCTCGCTGACATGATCATGGGTAGTAACCCATCCATGACACAATGGTAACATATAACTACTGCTTTGCATCATTGAACATAAGTGACATGGGTAATGAGATACATAAGCATGAAACTTCTGTGTAGAAACCTATCATTTCACAGAAAACGCTTTTAGAAGCAGAAAAATGGGAAAACCTTGAAGCCATATGAATTGCCAGAAAAACTATCAAGTACCTAAAATAGGACGCAATGTATGGAGTTCCTCTCCAAAAACACAACCAAGCCCTACACCATTCAACTTAATCATAGCAAGAATCATCTATAACTGTAAACACAGTAAGTCATGTCAACAGTTATATCTTAGTCCTTTCAAACCATGAATGAGAACTCTCAGATGAACGAAAATCGGGTCCTTGAAAAACAAGGATCAATGAAAAGCGAGTTGTTCATACTATGTGAAAAGGAAGGTAGTTATATACACATCAGTTCCAAGAAATATATTCAATAATGCAATGTGCGTATACAAAATTTTGAAAACTACCATTCGCTGCTTTAAAAAGGATTTTAAAAAAATACAAGAGTCGATTAGATCAAATACATGAGGTCCTCAACGCTGCATGAAAAGTCCAGGTTTAACAATGTCATCTACACTCACATCTGTAAACAAATCATATCCACTGTTGAAAAAATCAAATTTTTGAAAAATATTGGATTATCATTTCATCTCAGACAACCATTTCGCCCTGGATTAGGTATAGACATTGAACTTGAGCAACAACATTCAGAAAAAAATACTCAAAAAACATGAATAAATTTTGAATTTTGAATTTCCATGGCTTTGAAAACAAGATACATCTCTCTCGCTCTCCCTTGCAGACCGAACAATTCCTGATTTTAAAATGGCGTAAGATATCAAAGCTTTGGAAGCATCCCTTAAGCACGACCAACAGCCCACACCCGGATATGACCGTCGGTGTATCCACTGTATAGAGTGCTCCCATCTGCACTCCAGCTCAAACTGACGCAGTATGGAACCTGCAATGGAAATCTCAAGCAAGTTAGTGACATTGCCTCTCAAACCCTATCCCAGGATCAGTGTACAAATCATCTTTTACCAAAGCTAGCATTGGTTTCCACTGTCTGACGACATTACATTAATATATACATGGCTCTTCTTCTCCAATCCTTCAAGCAAGATTATGCAATATTTGTTTTTGCCTTTCATCAAGAAGGAAAATACAGGGGAAGATTTTGTTTCCCGGCTACTCTCTTGATTGTGAAGGTCGAAGGTCCTAATTATCCCGCCTCATAATTCTCATGTGCACAATTATCACTAATATATGAAGCCCGGCATTGCATTTTTTCGTAATCATCTCGGGTAGTAGTTTCTCATTCTCGGGATAACAAAATAGGGTTTGTCTTTGAAGGATGGTTGGAAATCCAGAACATCTTGATTATTGTAAGAATCTAAGTGGATATTTTCATCTTCGAGTCACCAACGTGACACGAAAATGAAAGCTTGAGCAAGACCAACTGATTGGGACTGACCATCTTAATAACATAGTTGGCCCTCATATTTATGTATTGAAAAGCTGATATTAAGATGTGGGATGTAAAACTAGAGAGAAAGATCAGCTTTCCAAAAACAAATTAAGACGGCCATGTACTCCCTCATCAGGTGTACTAAACCAGCACTTACAACCTTAACAACCCCTGCTAGTATTTCAGGTCACAAAATCCACTAGTAAAGCTTTTCACATCAGGAATTAACCAACAAATCAATAGCAGCCCCTACTCTCTAAGGGGAACAAGTACAAATGTGGTGATTCTGACTTCCAGTAAAACATGGAGGAACATCTACTCAATACCGCACGTGTTAAGGGTAAAACCCAGAGCCTCGACTTTCAGATAGAATTCTAAAAGCAGAAAGTGTCCCCTGATTCAACAATGTGTGTACTTAGAAATGTGTAATCCGAGTTTTCTTATATTGACCCTAATTAGCATTTTCTCTGATATAACTTCAGCACAAACGATTGTGCTCAAAAATCTTAACAATAGAAAAAAATCCCATCTTCTGCAGTCCTTTGCTACCAAAGGACTGATGGACTTTGCATCAAGTTGGAAAAACATTGGCAACACATGTGACTGAAACACTTTCTATTGATTGAGAATTATAATTGGTGAAGGGTACCTGTGCCTTCTTGCTAACAAACTGGAACTCAGGGCGCAACTCATCAACAATGCTCTTGCTTTCCAGGTCCCATATTTTGATGCACGACTGAGTGGCAGCGCACAACCAGTATCGGTTGGGGCTGAAGGTGAGAGCGTGTATGATGTCACCTGCATCCAAAGAGTACAACCTCTTCCCTTCTGCCAAATCCCACAACATAGCCACACCATCCTTGCCACCGCTAGCACATAGGGAGCCATCAGGGGAGACAGTCACAGTGTTAATGTACCCGGTGTGTCCCGCCAAAGTAGTGCGAATCTTGCAGTTGGTGAGGTTCCAGACCTTGACAACCTTGTCCCATCCACCCGACACTATGATAGGGTTAGCAGTCACGGGTGAGAATCGAACGCAGCTCACCCATCCGGTATGGGCATCCACATCCTGAATAGTGTATTTGCACTCCCCCAATGTGTTCCACAGCTTAATAGTCTTGTCACGTGATCCAGACACAATCTGTCGGTTGTCCACTGAAAACGCCACACTCAGCACATCCTTGGTGTGTCCAATGAACCGCCTGGTCGTCGTTCCGGTGTTCAAGTCCCACAGACGGAGGGTTCCATCCCACGAGCCTGACAATGCGAACTGTCCGTCGGATGAAATCACCACATCCTGGACGAAGTGTGCGTGCCCTGTCAACCTGCGGCGTGCGTACCCGTAGTTGCCCTCCTCGCGCGTTAGCGTCCACACGATGATGCTCTTGTCGCGGGAGGAAGAGAGGATTAGGTCAGGGTTGTCCAACGGGCATGCAATGGCTGTTACCCAGTTGGCGTGCCCCTTGAGTGTGCCCCGCAGCACCAGAGTCTCGGCCATGGCGTTTGGATTTTCGATCCCGCTGCGACGAGGCAGCGCAGGAGTGCGGACGAGCGGCAGCGTAGAAGGGAGCCGCTGAAAGAGAACGAGCCTTCCCTCTCCCCTCCGTCTTCCACCCTGCCCCACCCCCACTCCGAGCCTCTCCCAGCCCTAGCACCCGAGCCTCTGCCCCGGCTTCGGTCCTCTGCTTCGGTCTCCGCCTCTTTTGCCAACCCCCAAGGCTGTTTGCAACTTTGCTCATTCTCGCAACTCTTGGAGGATTTAATATACTTAACTTAACGTGGTGAGAGATATATACTTATTGTGTGTTAGTGATATGGCTTTCATTAACATGAGGTGTGTGGATATTATTCAGTTTTTTTTTCATGTTCTCTAACTTCTATCGATTTGATTTACACAATAAATGTTTTGTCGCATTAGCAAATCTCCAATGAAGCATCAGCAAAAATCAGGTTGATAATTGGATCTCTCCTTATTTAGATATGGCTATTGGAAGTGCATGTTTGTCAATTTGTTAAATGGATGCACATGTGCTCTCAATTGTGTTCACTATAAGTAATTCACAAACTTGGAGACGTTGTCCAATTTGAAACTCGCTAAATCACACGCCAATCAAGTTTAGACATTAATTAGAAAAGTACCCGAATAATACCCGCATACCTTAGTGATAGGGCATCCAATAACATGAGCTAGTGTTTGTTTTTTTTTGCAGTGCACAGTATTACGTCTATGGGCAGTGCATTTTGTCGTTATGGAGTATACCCGTGACATCATCATTGGTAGAATGTGCTAGTATGAGTAAGGGTTGCTTCACATTATGGCCGTCCAAGTCGAGAGGCCGTGCGATTGAATGGCCAAACTTTGTTGAGAGTCCAAAGAAATGGGCTGAAAATAGCCAATAAAATATAGGAATTAAAGCCTTCAGTTAGGCACAATGTGAAGCCTTCAAAAACCAAGCCCAAAGTCCAAAGCCATACCTAAGGAAGAAAGAGCATCCCACTTTATTCCATGCCCAAAACAACTCCTCCAATCTAACGGCCAAGATCTTGTAAGTTTTTGTATTTTCTATGAAAAAGAATCGACAACCTCTCGACCATAGTTTGGGGTTCCATTCCTATCCGACCCAAACTTCCTTCAAGAGTTCGTCGCCTTGATCAGAAAGTATTGTCATGTAGGCATTTTGGAGAGTGACAGCCTTTGGACTTTGACCTCTAGTGTGAAGGGTTGAGGGGCCGAATTCTTGGTTTCTTGCAATCTGATTGGTGGAAATCAACAGCCTCTCGACCTTCGGCCATAGTGTGAAGCGGCCTTGATAGGGCTTTCCATAACATGATGTTTGGCTTTTGCAGTGCATGGCATTACACCTCTAGGAAGTGCATTGTATCATCATGAATGCACTCATGATTTCTATCAGTTTAAGCAGGGTAAAGGCCTTTGTGGATTACTTTTACAAAAATCTCGGGCTCGTGGCCTTTACTTTCCATAAATCACTCCTCTTAGGGCCACTTCACACACAAGGCTGAAGGCCCCTGACCATGGCAATGTAAGAGCTCTCATTGGTCGAAAAGAGGGAGACCGTCCAAGTTCACTTCACACTAGGAGGTGAAGGCCTAAAGGCCCAAAGAAAAGTTCACGGATGAAAAGTCTACATGGAGTCCTACATGGCAGGTTGTGGATAAGGGTGCATGGTCTACTGGAATTTGCGTCAAGCCCACCTCTAAGAGGTGGGCCTAACGCAAATTATGGGAGACCATGATTTTTTTAATATTTTTTCCAGCATGACAAATTTCAGGACAAATTTCATGGCAAATTTCACGGAGAGGTTCCAGAATCATTTCCAGGACAGACAAACACCACCAAATAATTCTCTTAAATTTATAAAGTTTGAGACATATTATATTAAACCAAATCCTCCCCTCTTTTTCCGCCAAACAAAATGTGCAATGGCCCTGCAACATGGTCCATTCTCACTTCACACTATGCTTGAGGGCGCGTGACTACATAAAATGGCGTTCCCAACACCCATGGTACGGCCTTTGGATGAGAGTCAAGGGTCCTCACCATTACAAGGTCACGGCTCTTGGCTCATGTGTGAAATGGCCCTTAGGGGCCTTACCTTACACGTAAGATAAATATGTTTTCCCCCTAATTTTATTAAGATTTTTTCTTTGATAAGCACTATCTTCCCTTTCGAGTGAAGGACATTCCACCTGTGCAGAATGCCATGTCAACCAATGTGGGAACCGGTGCTCATGGGTCCTTGGTCACTACACTAAACATACCAATTAGTGATGTGGGAAATTAGAGGGCGGGGAATTAGTGAAGGTGATATTAAATATTCCTTTTCATTGTGAATTATTGCCATCAAAAGATCTAAGAAACATTGTTCATTTCAGCACTTGGCACTATTCACTTTAAGTAGCAGCATTTGGCATTATTCACTAAAGTACCAACACTTAGCACTAATCGCTAAAAGTATCGGCACTTGGCACTATTCATTCACAAGCATGTGGCACACACTAATTTTCTTCAAATCTATGATCCCATACACTGCCTTCTCAAGATTAATTGGGTTCGAGGATAATTTTCACTACATCTTTGCCTATCTATTCACTCACCTTGTGCACTCATTGTATGTCTTAGGGTAGGTTCACATGTGGTCCCAAGTCCCAAGTCCCACTCATGTCAGCAAGTCCCAACATGGAGGCAAAGTTCCAACTCTTGAGCCTCAATAAACAATTAAAACATGGTTTAAACCCATTAAAGTCGTGTTTATTATTTAATGCAAATTTTTTTTGGAGGGGACTTGTGTTGAGAGTTGGGTCTAGTTTTTTGCTTGACCGAACTCCGAACACAAGTCCTGACCCTCAACTCTCAAAAGTGTTGCCATGTAGACATTCATATCATACTTGGGACTTGGGACCATGTGTGAAGTGATAAGTCCCGACTTCCATGCTCTCAATGGCAAAAGATTGCATGGATTGACCTCAAGTGAACTGGGGCTTAGGACTTGGGATCCCGTGTGAACGGCATTTATATTCCAACTCACAAGAGTTGAATGAAGCACTCCATGGACCAAATTTTAAGGTGTGGGGAACCAACAATCTCCATGCATCCACTTCCGACCAACCCCTCAATACTATGGCTCCCATGTAGATCTTGGGAAGAGTGCCCCATGACTCAAACGTCTCAACATGTCAAACAATGCTTCCCACAACCATGGATATCGTAGAAGACCACTACACTAAATAGGATTTAATGTTTGATTATAGTTAATGTTGTTACCAGTCTACCCTGCTCAACACTAGTTTTCAATTCCTTGACAATCAGTGTTAGACATACTGTAAATGTGCCACTACCTTCCATGTTGCCACCTCCCTTATTATATCTTTTTCTTTCATATCCTTACTAACGCTAAATTCAAACATGTAACTTCCACATATTACCATAGTTAATATTTAGTGTTTGAGTTTACATTTAATGTTACTAACTTCCATGGGATTATTGATATTTAGTGTATGCGTTCATGTTTAGTGTATCAAACACTAACTATCCTATTTAGTGTAGCTTGTAGAATTGATTCTATTGGATATTGTGGTCTTGGATCAACAACCCTTGTTGGCAACTTATAAGGTCTTGTCAAAACCTCCTCATTGAGATAAATTGTGTGCCTAGGAATTTGAGGATTTGATTAGTCCGGAGAGTTAGGTCCGAGTAAGTTAAACATGGATTAAAACATATCCAAGTTATCGGATTGCACTCCAAAACCATGTATATTCTGTAATAGGTTCATATACTCTATCACATATACATAATTATCTTGGTGATACATGTACCAAATTTGAAAGAAAGAATACATTTTGATGAATTATTGAGTTATAATTATTTGAAAATTAATATATAGAGCGTTCCAACTTTTTATTATATTGCATTCTTTTGATAGAATAGAGAAATTTATTTCTAACAACTCTTCTTTGGAGATCAACACCATTTGAGAATTGAAGTCAACATTATTTTTTTTATGAATATAACAATTATGTTGGGAAATTTGTTCACCGGTTGGCTATGAGCTCAATGGAGAACCATAAGCAACATGGTAAACTCAATTTTGTTTTCCGAAACATCATTATAAAGTAAACCTTCCACACTTCCTCTCTCCCCCCCCCAAAAAAAAAATAATAACAATAAAAATCTCTTCTCAAAAGGACCTCCGACTATGCTCTTAGGATGTGTTCTTTAGCTTTGTAACAACAAGTTTGCTTCATGAATGTTTCATAAAAGCAAGCTTGCAAAGCGCACTTTATAAGGGTAGTTCATGATGAACACGTGGCCAACTAGTTTGCACACATGTTGTGAACATGTCGGGATTGTGTCAAAGGGTGGTTTGCACTTGTGTGACCGGATCCCTCGTTGGTTAGGGGACGCTTTAAAAAAGACCACATGAGCACAATGAAGGATTGTTGATCAATATAGCTTGGTGAATCGACGCAAAATGGATGATTGTCATGGGGAGAATGATTTTGTGGACGCAATGACTTTGTTAGAAGCATGAGCCTAGGAGAGGGGTCACTAATTGAGGTTGTTTGGTGCAGATTCTTAGCTCTCAAAGCTTGCCTTTTTGTTGCTCATGGGCGTTTGGAATCAAAGATTGATAACAACCAACGAACGAGGGGGTGGAGATAAGGTGCACCAAGGCATCGGAGAATCGCCCGAGCTCTCATACAATTGATGTGCTCAATGCATGTTAGTCCTATTCTCTTTATCCTTTCATCTTGGCAGTGTGCAATTTAAGGCATTTCGCCAATGTGAGGACAAAATTTTGATGATGTCAAACCTACAACCTCGCACTTGGTAGGACCATGTCTAGGCGCTCCCAATTTTGGGTTCAGCCGAATCTTTATTGCAAAGTCTAGAGGGTCAAAAGCTAGATTGTGCCAAGGTTGCAATGGAAAATAATATGCCGAATCCTTCATATGCGGTCACTAAAGTTTGAAATATTGAGGCCACAAACTGCAATGCAATTTTTGATGGAATTCTTGGGTTGAGCAACAATTTGGTAATGCAATTTAGTAGGAACTTAACATGAATTCAATTCCTACATAGATATTGCAAAAGTTTGGAATCTATAAGGGTGAAGTTCCAAAGTGCAAGTGTTTTTGGACTGTTAGTATGGATGGTATCGAATTGTTTGAATGCTAGAGATGTTTAGTGTTTGACATGATCATGAACTTGAGTTTTGATACCATGGTATGTTGGGTTCAAATTCTCTTGGATTTGAACGTGAGTTTTCAAATTAGATGCTCACATTGTTATGAGAATCTATGATTGTAGACGAGTTTGGCATTGATGGGATCCAAGAGCATGTCATGAGTGGCTTGAAATCCAAGCCTTTTGGAAGTCTTGGGATGCAACAAATTTGAAGAACTAATGCAACAATATGTTTGAGTTGTGACAATATGTGGAGTTTGTTAAAATCAACAATACACTATGGAATATTTTGAATGATTGTGAAAGTTGTGGCTTCTTGTAGTGAATGTTGTGTCTCTATGCACACACAATGCTCTTTCAAAATGTCATCATCAAACATTGTGAAGCCATCAAATCCTTGTTGTCGAGTTCAATTCATGTAGCTTCTTGCTTGTGTAAAGGGTTATTTGTTTTTTAATATAATTTTTATATGCATCAACAAATCATTCAAAAATTGGTTGTGTGATAGATGAAAGGAATTCAGAGCGAGGAGTCCATTCTCGAGTCTCAAGCGCAAAGACCATGATAAATGGAATTTTGGAGCTAGGTTTATCGGTGCAAGTGACAAATGAGGCAAGAGATTGATAAAATGAGAATTATGCCATGGCAAGCCACATGAGCCAACACGTGGAGCATATTACTACTTGATTGCATCCCAAAACTACAAAGAGGTTGTGCCATATGAGTAGCCCAGGGTTGTCTATTGTGTCGTGACGGAGGCTTATCCCGGCATAATGTCGTGCCGTCACGACACGTATCCGTCACGACATTATGCCGGATTATGCCGGATGCTGTCTTTATCCTGCCGGACTTGAATTTTACCGATTTTTTTGTGTAATTACATTACCCAATTTCGGACACGTAGGATTTACATTGTCCACATGTGACGACATGTCAGCAAAGTAAAGGGAAAGTGGGGAAAATTCTACTAGCGCCCGTCCGCCCCCCCGTCCGCCCCCGTTCCCAATCCCCGTTCCCACCCGTCCGCCCTCGTTCCCAATCCCCGTTCCACCCCGTCCGCTCCCGTACCCAAACCCCGTCCGCTCCCGTACCCAAACCCCGTCCGCTCCCGTACCCAAACCCCGTCCGCTCCCGTTCCCAACCTCCGTCTGCCCACGTTCCCAATCCCCGTTCCACCCCGTCCGCTCCCGTACCCAAACCCCGTCCGCTCCCGTTCCCAACCTCCGTCTGCCCACGTCCCCCGCCCCGCTCCCAACCCGTCCGCTCCCCCCCCCTCCGTCCGCTCCCCCGTCCGCCCCCCCGTCCGCTCCCCCCACCTCCGTCCGCTCACCCGTCCGCTCCACCGTCCGCCCCCCCCCCCCCGTCCGCCCCCCCCCCCCCGTCCGCTCCCCCCCGTCCGCCCCCCCCCCCCGTCCGCCCCCCCCCCCCCGTCCGCTCCCCCCCCCTCCGTCCGCTCCCCCGTCCGCTCCCCCCCCTCCGTCCGCTCCCCCGTCCGCACCCCCGTCCGCTCCCCCGTCCGCACCCCCGTCCGCTCCCACCCCTTCCGTCCGTTCCCCCGTCCGATTCGAACACTATAAATTGAGGGTGCAAGGTGCCATTTTTGCCTCCACTGACATAGTGTGTCTCAAGTCTTTTGATTCTCCTTTGAGGAGTGAGGATTGAATGCGTGAGACCCGAATGCAGAGTATACTTTGTCCAATCTAGTGTCTGTGAATTAGGGTTGCCCTCGTGGCACTCTTGAACAGGACCTAGTATGCGATCAAAGTGACTTGCTCTAACTTGTTTGTATTTGCAGGTTTTGTTGAAGTCATGCCACGCCGAAACGATGCATGGGATCATTGGTACGAGGATAAGGGGAGGGTTCTCGGTAAATCACAAAGGCAGGTTAAATGTAGGTTTTGCCCGTTCGTCATATCTTACCGAGGAGATAGAATGTTGGCCCACCTTGGTTATAGACCTCATGTAGGGGGTGCTTCTGATGTTTCCACATGTAGGATGGTACCCCCGCATATTAGGGCCTTGTTTGAACATTGCGGAGGCATTGTGCCCTTACATGTAGGCATTGTAAATGAGGACTCTCTGGTGGCAGATATTGTACCTTTGGAGCCTATTATAGCGGGCTCCGTAATTAGTGAAACAGAGCCTTTGCTTATGTCCCAAACCACTCAACATTCTGATGTTGTGATATATGGCACTCCTCCTCGTGAACTACGTCAACTCAACATAACGGAGGGGTTCAATGTGTCAACAAAACAACTCCTCGATAGAGCATGGGCAACGGCTTTTTATGAAGCTAACATTCCTTTCAACATTGTGAGACATCCTGCATTTGTTCATGCTGTGCGTGAAACTGCCCGTCATCAAATGCCAGCCTACACACCACCATCGTACAATGCCATCCGTACGAAGTTGTTAACTGATATAAAGGTTGACCTAGATAGGCAAGTGAAGGAGAAGCTGGGGAATTCCGTTGAAAAATACGGTGTTACAATATGTTGTGATGGATGGGACAACGTGCAAAACCGACCTCTCCTAAACGTTCTTCAATGTGGCACAAAGGGAGACGTTTTCTTGGGTACCATTGACACCACGGGAAATCACAAGGATCATGTCTACGTTGCTGCTCAAATTCAACCATTTGTGGAAAAGGTTGGTCGACATAATGTGGTCCAAGTTTGCACCGACAATGCCCCAGTTATGGCCTCCGCTGCTCGCGACTTGATTCGAGCAAATCCCGATCTATATTTTCAAGGATGTGCTGCACATTGCCTAGATCTCCTCTTAGAAGATTGGGGGAAGGAGGAATGGGTGAAAAAATTGGTAAAAAAATCCCGCCATATTTGTGTATTTGTTAAAAACCATCATGCTTCTCAAGCTATATTCCGGAGGTTGTCACCAAATCTCTCACTCCGCCTACCTGTAGAGACCCGTTTTGCTACGAACTTCATCATGATTGAACGTCTTCTCCAAGTACGCAATGCTTTGGAAAGAATGGTGGTTGATGAGGATTGGATCACTCTAATGCGTGATATGAGGAGGAGATCTGGCACCTCTTACATGAAGGGCTCTGTTGTGCGAAGCTTTATACGTTCTGATGGATTCTGGAACACGTGCGAAAATTTCTTGTATATGGTGATCCCGGTTGTTAAAGCTCTTCGTGTATTTGACGGCAAGGCGCCTGCAATGGGAATGGCTTGGAGGGTCATGCATGATTTACAAACCCATATTCGTGGATTCAGTAAACCTCCATTTCGCTTAAGCCCTGAGCTTGCTGCAAATGCTATGGTAACGTTTCAAAATAGATGGAGGTTGATGTTGAATGATCTACACTGGGCTGGAGCGATGTTAAATCCGCTTCTACGTGGTTGGGCCCCACTCCATGAGGATGACAATTCGAGGACAATCCTAAATCGAGTTCTTCGCAGGCTTGCTCAAGATGAGGACACTTATGTCCAAATCCTCCACCAGTACCAAGATTTTCTTGAAAATCGAGGGCCTTTTGCTGATTCTACTGACCCGAGCGTGCATGCCGCACCTCTCCATGAATGGTGGGATGCAATGGGAGGTGGAGCTAAAGCCCTCCAAACAATAGCAAGACGTATCCTTGCACAAGTATGTTCCGCATCCGCATGTGAACGCAATTGGAGCATGTATTCATACGTTCACAACAAGAGTCGCAATCGCTTGAAGCATAGTCGTGCTGAGGACCTCGTCTACATATATACCAACAGTAGGCTCATTCGACATCGGAGGGGCCCAAGACCTGCTCAATGGTACGAATTGAATGAGGTCCATTCTGACGATGACCTTGACGAAGAAGATGACAACGAAGATGACGTGGATCCAACTGATAGGGCTGGAAATGATGAAGACAACAATGTTGATGACATCGACTTTGATTTGGATGACCTCGATTTCGAGAATCATGGTTCAGAAGATGAGGATGGCAATGGTAGTGATGGAAACCTTGGGGTGTTTGAGTTTGATGAACCGGATGTCCCCCAACATAACGACGGAATGCATGACGATCATGAGGGGTCTATTGGAAGACCGCATGTTGAAACTCTCCACACTGGAGAAGGGTTTCCATCTGACCATAATGTTGCTATGGGGGCAAGTGAGAATGTGGGAATTGAAGTAGATTCCTTGCAACATCGGAGCGATTCTCTTTCATTTGGTGAAGGCGACAATGTACTACCCGTAAATGAGCCAACGCACGTTCAACATGATCCACTTCCAACCCGAGTACATTTTGAATCCATGGATGCCTCCCTCATATCCAACCATCGTATAGAAGATCCAACGCCCAATGTTCCTGAAATGCCTACAACTCGATTCCGTGCTCTTCAAAGGATTGCATCCACCTCTACGGTGCAATTGCATGCACAAGGTCAACATCGTCCTCTCACTCGAAGTATTGCCAATACTTCTAGATTGGGTGTTTCACGTGCAACTGCGGTGGGTGCTACTTTGGTTGCTATGCACAATGTTTCAAGAAATGTTACTATAGAGGCGCCACGTCGTCCTTCTGTACGACGACATGTTGTTGAGAACATACCAATTGCAATTCCACCCGCGTCTGTTTCACTTCCACACAGTCAATCCAATGGAAGAGGTGGTCTTGGAGTTGGAGGCGGAAGTACAACGGGGGATGCTTTTATAGATGGAAGTAGAGATGAAGTGCACTCAAGTCGTGGTACGGGTGGAGGGCGCCAGAGAACTACGAGAGGTGTCAAACGTACTAGGAAGAGGTATCAGGGACGATCGCTTCCGTTTACTGCTGAAGACTACAATGAAGATGAGGGTAGACCACATCTAGATGAAAATGGCATACATGATGCAGATGGCTCCCGGCCGACCAAGAGGATAATTTTCTCACAACGTGACCGAGAGTTGCATCTTCGAAGCGCGACTCCCCAAACGGATGATGATTTCAGCACAGACGAGTCTGAAGAGGACCCAAGATGTGTCGAAGCAAATGATCCTACAGTACGGATTGGAACGTAATGGTTTTGCACAAATGTGTTCTTTCGGTGCTCCCACGTACTCCCATAATTTATTACTTCCGTCAAAATTGATACAAGTTACAACCTTAGGGCCTTCGGTAAGACATTTAGACCACAAAGCGAACGTTACGTTCGAAGTTGTATCATTTTATTATAGTAATAAAATTATTTATTGCATGTTTTTTAAAATTATTTATTGCATATTTATATAATTATATCTTTATGTGGTATTCAATATTGACTATGTAGTCAATAGTACTTTTGGTTAGACTATCATATGAATTACAAATATTCAAGTGAGTTTTTAAAAGTTTCGAATAACATTAAAACATGTGACATCCATATGCTATCTTTTACACGATCTTAAAAATGACAACTTGTCGGTAACTCCTCTTTATATTACATATTCTTTGAACATGAAATATGTTCAATGTGTACAAAGTCTTCCTCCGTTCCTATACAACTTTCTAAACATGCTACAAAAATGCCTAATCCGAATCTGAATCGAGGTCTATTGCAGCTGAAATAGATCCTCGTCGTGCTCGTGATGATTCCCCGGCTTCCATCATTCGCGTGGTTTCACGGGTGAGATATGGACGACTTCCAGGAGACAGTGGAGTGGCATTACGTGGTCTAGGCCCCCCATTTAGCCATCTCAATACCGCATCATCCGTAACTCTATTCAAGAGTGCTTCAACTGCCTCCAACTGCGTTCTGTGTTTGTGGTACGACTGCTCTAAGTGCGCTTCAAAATGGGAATCCCGTTCCATGGGTATCTCATGTGCATCTTCTTCCAACTCATGCTCCGATATTGATAGTTCACCACTTGCATTGTAAAAAAGAGGTTGAATGCCTCTCCGTTATTGCATGGTTGTCGCATCCCAATGCCAACCAAAAGTTTGGTACAAAAATCTTTTCATGCCATGGTTTGGGGGCTTGTTGGGAAACAACTCGTCTGCAACATACAAAATTTGACGTGGATTTTGTGTCCATTCGCCATCTTTGTTATCGTTCCAAAGTTCAACCGTTGCACGATTGAATAACCAATTCCACTCAACAGAAGTCCCATCAAACTCGCAAAGGTTGAAGGGATAGTCCGTTGGCCTTACCACCCAGTCCTTAGGCATGTAATCCCGAAGGCCAAATTGGAGGTACAAACGAGGGTGGAAGGGTGATCTGCAATGGGGACATTGCCGTCTCCTGATCATTGTCACTATCAGACATTGTGGATGGAATTGGCCCCCACACGATCCAACTTGAAAGCATCCCTCTGGGCCAAATGGACTGCCGCAAATCCCACACACGGATCCGTCGAAGACCATTGGATGTGGACCCGGCCATAACAACTCACCCCTCATGCTGTATGGATATTCATGCACTTGGGTCACATCCCAATGGTGATCGGAGTCGATCAGTTGCCGCCAATCCAAGCTCCCGTTAGGCAATTTCAAGTCATCCTCATCATCCCACCTACTAGGGTACATATGTTCTTGATCTGGCCATGACGTGAGCATCAAGTTCCGCAATCTATGATTGCGGTTCCATTCTCGCTGGATGCTCTCAAATTCAGCTTCATATTGACGAGCCTTGGCCATAGAAAGCAATGTCCCTGTCCTCATATTGGTTCGCTCCACGATCGCATCCGATAGAAATTTCCTCAACCTTGCATTCTGCTCCTCCAGTGTGCCAATCTTGGATTCGTGATCGACAACCACTTCATTGACCACTTGAAGTTGTTGTTGCATGTCCACCACCTCCTTTTGCAAAGCCTCCATCTTTCCTTGCATTACTTCATTCCTCGTACATACGTCCGCTGCTTGTGACTTTGCAATCATGGCCTCCTGTAAAGATGTATCCCTCTCTGCTTCCAAAGACTGGATGTTAATTGGTGTACTACTTGAACTGCCAGCCTCCCCCATCGTAAGTGTTGCAAGTCGATTTTCCAGCTCGAGAATCCTTGCTTTATACTCACGAATTTCCTCGGCATGTTGCTGGCGCAATGCCTCCATTCTGCTCTCCATCATGTCCGCACCAAGTTGACGAGGGTTTACCTCGTTTAGGGCCTCGTTAACCACCTGGTTAACCAGCTCGTTAACCACATCGACATTTACCTCCATGCCCTCCTCATCCATATGCTCAAACGCCTCCTCGATGGCCATCTCCACGTCATTGGCTGGTCGTTTGCGAGTACGTGGTTTTTTTGGTTCCCGACCTTCTGGAATTGGTGCCCCAGGCTCATCCACTAGTTTAGGATTCTTCCTGAACCACTCCGGAACGGGAGTGTATGGAATATCCGGAACTGTGCATTTAGTGAATGCAATTCCAATACCCCCAAATTTTTGATCATGCAGAGTACCCAAACTTGACCAATCCACCCTAACTCGCAACACGTGCTCCGCATACATCATACACGCCACCGACTTTGGAATTGCACTCTTGGGCCATCTATCCAAATTGGAGATTCTTCTAAGTATCGTTAGGAATCTCCATTTTGCCTCCACGTCTTCAAGCTGCGTATAGCTCGCATTGACGGCCTTGCAATGTCGCTCGTGACAATGTCTTGGCCACAACCGATCAAAGTGAGGGAAGCCCACGTACTGCATTGCAGTCTTCGCTGACCACGGTTGTGGTACATTCTCCCAACCTACCCTGGCTTTTTGGGAGGGATCATCGTAAACATTCCACTCCAAATCAGCGGCCTTGCGTCCATGTCCTCTGGAACACCCAGAACTAGATCCTCCACTTGCACTTGCCATGTCTCCAGTTCCTCCACTTGCCATGTCTGAAAATTGGAGTTTCTAATTCTAATTCCACCCAAATTGGAGTTTCTAATTCTAATCTAGAACTCTATTTTTTAAAATACTAATTGCACTTCATAATAGTGCTACAAAATATCCAAGCATATACTTCAAAATAGTGTTGCTGTGGAATTAGTTCAAAAATGTCCCTAAAAATTAAAGTTCAACTATTCGGCACACCCTTCGAGCACCCCGCTACCGGCGCTCACGCAGAGGCCAGTTGACTGGGCGCGTCACAAGGAATATGCCAAATAACGGCCACGTGGATCTGCCAAAACCGGCCACAACCTGCCAAAAGTAGTGTAAAAGGATCCCAAAAAAGGGATCCTTAACTCCTCCGAGAGCCCCGCTACCCCGCACTCTGTGTTAGAGGAGGGTTGTCTGGGCGCCCAGAAGGAGTGGAGTAAGGTATGTAAGTGGTCCCCTCCACTTATATACCCCCGTCCGCCCCTCCATCCGCTCCCGCGTCCCCACCCGTTCGCACCCGTTCGCACCCGTTCACACCCGTCCGCACCCGTTCCCTCCCGTCCGCCCCAGAGTCCCCCCCCCCGTCCGCACCCGTTCCCTCCCGTCCGCCCCCAGCGTTCCCCCCCGTCCGCTCCCACGCTCCCCTCCGTACGCTCCTCTCCATACGCTCCAGCGTTCCCATCCCGTCCGCTCCTCGTTCCCACCCGTCCGCTCCTCGTTCCCACCCGTCCGCTCCTCGTTCCCATCCCGTCCGCTCCTCGTTCCCACCCATCCGCTCCTTGTTCCCCACCCGTCCGCCCCGCGTTCCCTCCCGTCCGCGCCACCGTTCCCCTGCCGTCCGCTCCGCGTTCCCCTGCCGTCCGCTCCGCGTTCCCCTTCCGTCCGCTCCGCGTTCCCCTGCCGTCCGCTCTGCGTTCCCTACGTCCGCTCCGCGTTCCCCTGCCGTCAGTTCCCCCCGTCCGCCCCCTGTTCCCCTCCCGTCCGCTCCATGTTCGCAGACGGGAGGGAACGCGGGTCGGACGGGTGGGGAACGCTGAGCGGACGGATGGGAACGAGGAGCGGACGGTGGGGAACGAGGAGCGGACGGAGGGAACGTGGCGCGGACGGGAGGGGAACGGGGCGGACGGGTGGGGAACGTGGACCGGACGGGGGGGAACGGATGAAAGATGGAACGATTAGCGGACGGGTGGGGAACGCGGAGTGGACGGGAGGGAACGGGGCGGCAGGGGAACAGCGTAGAATTGCGACCACATATGAATTGGACTTCATATGAATTTTTTAGAGCCAAAAAACGGACACTATAGTCACCATCTATAAATGTTAACCCTCGGGAGTGGATCAAAGTGCGATTGAACGGCCCAACTTTGTTGAGAGTCCAAAGAAATGAACCCTAAATAGCCAATAAAATATAGTAAGGGTAGCCTTAGTTGGGCATAGTGTGAAGCCTCCAAAGGCCAAGCCCAAAAGTCCAAACTCAAAGGAGCATGCCACTTTATTACTTGCTCAAAATAACCCCTCCAATCTAACGGCCAAGATCTTGTCAATGATTGATTATTATAATGAAAAAATGTAGGCATCGAAAAAAAAAGCAGGTGGGTTCGTTGGAAAGCTAGGAACCTAAACCCTCAAACCATGTATGGAAACACTTCTACATGAGTGTGAGAACAAATCAATGGCACATATGTGGTAGTAATTTGGAATGACGTAGGGTTTAGGGTTTAGGGGTTTAGGGTTTAGGGTTTATGAACCACTAAGGTTGAAGCACAAATTAATGATTTATTGAAGGAAAGTGCATTCGGATGGGTGACATCGGTTATGAAACCATATGAACCACTAAGGTTGAAGCACAAATTAATGATTTATTGAAGGAAAGTGCATTCGGATGGGTGACATCGGTTATGAAACCATATGAACCACTAAGGTTGAAGCACAAATTAATGATTTATTGAAGGAAAGTGCATTCGGATGGGTGACATCGGTTATAAAACCATATGAACCACTAAGGTTGAAGCACAAATTAATGATTTATTGAAGGAAAGTGCATTCGGATGGGTGACATCGGTTATGAAACCATATGAACCACTAAGGTTGAAGCACAAATTAATGATTTATTGAAGGAAAGTGCATTCGGATGGGTGACATCGGTTATGAAACCATATGAACCACTATGATTGAAGCACAAATTGGTGATTTGTTGAATGAGTGGATAACTAATCAAATATGGAAAGTTCAAAGAGGTATCAAAGAGGTTTCCAATGCGGATGTCGGAAGATTTTTTCAAAAGTGTACATTTTTAACCTAACCAACTTTATTTTTATTCCGATTGCGTTGACTTTATCTTACTAACGAGAATTGGATCCTCTACATATTGGATTACATCAATTATTGGTCATGGTCATCAAGTCCTTAGAGGTCAATATATAAGTAGATCATTGAGACTCATACATATAACGAAGGTAGAGTATCATGGATAGGATGGGAAAGGGGAGAGTCATGTTTGAGGGTGTAGAATGCGATGAGGAGATACACAATTTAGACGATCCCCATATTCCATTCAATGCAACACCCGAGCGTGAGAGAGATGAGAGAAGTGCTAGGGATCGATTTCGTGATGAGTATGTCATGACTCCCTTCTCACAATCTACACAAGCTTGGAGGATGAGGGCGGCGGAGGAACAACGACGATATGCAGACAACTTTGAGATCGATGCGGTGGAGAAGGACCACACACAATGCGTGGGTGGAGATCTAAATGATCTAATTGATTTGTATGCGGATATTTTGGAGAAGCCCGGGGATGTGGATGTGGATGTGGATGTGGAGGAGACTTCAATCGACATTGAAATAGTCAAGGTAGCGGGGGAATCTTCAAAGACTATGTCTATTCGTAAGAAGAGGAGAGGATTGTCGCCTCATCGGCTACCATTGAAGGAACGGATGAAAGACCGAACGATTAGCTATTTTGATTTACTTCAGCCGAATCCTCTTCCAAAAATGGAGCCTCGCCGGAAGCCAGGAGCATCTACGAGGTTGGGATGACGGAATGAAGTGGAATATTATAGTTTGCATGGTTTGTTCATGTATATGATTAATAAAGGGCATTTGTAACGTTGTCGCAATAATAAAGTTATGACTTGTATGATATGTTGTACCACTTCTATGATTTATTTATTTATTTTTATTTCACCAACCGAACAGTTTCTGTTGAGATAAACAAGCACAAAGCAATATGAAACTATGCATCCACTTCTCAGTTCCAAGAGAAATTTTTTTAACCACTTTACGTTCACCCTTAGTTGATTATTGTTATTTTAGTGTACTTTATTATGTGGATGGGGGACTATTATGTAGAGGACTTTTATTGCATATTCCTGTAGAGGACTTCATTACCTATCCATGGATACCAAGAACTCATTTTTTGAACTTCATATGAATTTTTGAGAGCCAAAAAACCGAGACTATGTCCAAACTTCCAAAAAAAAGTGATTGTGAATTATATAAATATAAATATAAGCAATTGTGAAGTATGTGTGCAATATGTGTGGAGTACAAGAAAGAACATTTAGAGATGTTTAGGATCACGTGTACAACCGATATAACTATTGCAACATTGTGCTCAACTTTAGTTAACTAGATATAACTATAGTTGACTACATTTTGTGGCATACCAAAATTAGAATAAATATAGGTAATTGCATTTTGACAAGACATATCACGAACAACTATAGTTAATTTGAACTTAGCACATGGATGTGATAACAACGATGTGAAAGAATGATGTGGCCTCACGAGAGGCGAGAACCTTGGTTAGTCTCCCATAGACTTCTTCTCGATTATGAAGCAAAAATCCTCATGGAGTATGAACATTGCACTAAGATCCATAAACCTCATACAATATACAAGTTGTGTATGAAAAAATGATGGCTTTATTTACATCTCCAACGGTTACAAAATTGGTATGATCCAAAATTGCTGCAAGGAAAAAAAAAAACTATTTTGCAGTGTCACGGAAGCACATTGTCGGGTTAACCATGTTGTATGGAGGCGACTTCAACATGTTCACTACGTGTGTGATGGTTGACCTTTCCGCTGGATTGGGCTTCGTCAATGCATCCAATGCTATCTCAAACCGCATCTTCAAGCCATTTGGATCACTGTTTAGCTGAAACAACGAGGAAGTCGAATCCCTGGCATAAATCTTCTTTGCCAAAGCACCCACTGAGAAGGACTCCGAGAGAAACGTGTGCCTATGTTTCCGAGCCATCCTCACCGGAGAGGTAGATGTTCCACGCTGCCCTCGTACATGGAATAATTCTGGACCAGCACAGTTGTATTTTATGCGGTGCTTGTTCATCTCATCCACTGATTATTTTCCATAGTTGGAGGGTGCGTCTTCATCTCCCCATGATGCCATCCCCCAATCACACACACCAATGAAAACCGTGTTCTCACGGTCTTGTGGGAAATGCAGCATGACATTGTTGGGATTAAGGTCATTGTGCAACACGTCATGCTTGTGCACTACATCCACAATGCACATTAGAGCCCATGCCAAATAAGCTCGATGCCTTCGATATACAACCAACCGTTTCCGTGCTTCAAAGTCTGCCCCAGGCATTTGAAGGATTGTGCGCTCGTGGGTTTCCGGAACTTGGTGGTCATAGACCCTCATGTTCTTCAAGGAGCCTCCATTCCACCACATCGAATAGGATTCGTATGTTTTCGGGTGGAGGTATTGTAGCTTGATTATCCCATGATGATCTACTGGGCATGCCAATGCTTCAACCGAACGCTCCTTTCGGTTCTCCAGACTATTCGTGGCCTTCATGGTCTTCCCAGCCCACTCTATCCAGTTAGGGATGAATGATGCTCCATGAATTGTGACTCTCCGCACCACTCCGAAGGTCCCTTGGAAGATTTCCCTATCCAAGGGTTTGATCTCCACATTCCTAGGCAACCATATGACACCCTGCCGGCCCTGAGTGGCAATGTTGTCTGCCAGCTGCCTGTCAATAAAAACGGGAAGGTTGCGGGCGGATGTGCCTTTTGCTGCTATTACGCCTCTTTTCCAATTCTCTAGCTTAATGTACAGCTCGGACCTCCTCCCACCACTACTTCCCTCTCCAGGATGCATAGCCTCATATGACATCGTTGGATTGTAGATTGCTTCCACAGTTTGTTTTTCAATCCATGTGTTCCAATCGCTCATGCCCCTAGCTTCCTCAAACTCCGGTCCAGACGTGGCTTCCGTGAGAATAAGCATCAACTCGTTCCTCGCCAACTCTAAACCCTTTGTACCATCATTGAGGTATTTTTTCTCCAAATAAACCATGTTGTTACTTCTAAACCAATCCAACAACACGATCCTGCAATGATTTTGAGCCTCATCGGTCCGCGGGTCGCGTTTGCCTCTATGTTTCATTTTCTTTGATTGCGAACCCGATGCCGCGGACCCGTCCTCCGTCCCTTCCGAAACTGCTGGGCGTTTTAATCCCCGTCTTTCAGTCTGCTCCGAACCCTGAGGTACATCACGTGCAGGGCTCTCCGGTCTTGATGTCCGCCGTGTCGGAGATTGTGGTGGCACGTTCTCCGAACGAGCCGGTGCATGTATTTCTGTGGAACTGCCTGAGCTTGGTCCCCTTCCAGTTCTCCCTCTATGTCCACTGTTTCCCCGACTCCCACGTGTTCCACGGCTTCCCCGTGTTTGGTTGCCTCCCGAATGACCAACAGCCAAGAACTCTTCGTCAAACTGAAAGGGATCTGGACGTGGTGGACGTGCTGCAGTACTTCCACTTCCAGGATCGCTTCCCGTACCCTCGGCAGTATTCGCCGATGCATTGCCTACGAGCCAAGCACGGTGCACCCTCAAATCCTCGTTCTCGTAAGGAGCAATGCCCTCCCCCTCCATCGTGATAAAAATCACGTGAGTGAGTGAATCTGAAAATGAGTCGTGATAAAAATCACGTGAATAAGTGAGTGTGAAAATCTCTCGTGATAAAAATCACGGGAGCGAGTGAATCTGAAAAAAAAATTGCGAGGGTTCCCCCACAATTTGCCCTGCCCTCCCAAACCCCTTGAGACCCGCGCGGTGATGCTGTCCTTTGGGACGCAACAAGGTCTCGGGTCCCTATGTGGTGGGAGGAGAGGAAAGTGGTAGGAACTAAAGCCTCACGGCTTTATATAGGCAACGAGGAGCCCAATCATTATGGGATCCCGGTCGGAATTAGGGTTTAGGGTACGAAAACGACGTATGGGGAACGTGGGAACTAGGGGCGGACGGGCGGGAACTAGGGGGCGGACGGAGGGAACGTGGGGGCGGACGGAGGGAACGAGGAGCAGACGGGTGGGGAACGCGATAGGGAACTCGGGCGGACGGGAGGGAACGAGGCGCGGACGGGAGGGGAACGGGCGGACGGAGGGAACGTGGCGGACGGAGGGAACGTGGAGCGGACGTGAAGGGAACTCGATAGGGAACGCGGGCGGACGGAAGGGATCGGAAAGCGGACGGGAGGGAACGCGGAGCGGACGTAGGGGAACTCCGAGCGGACGGAGGGAACGCGGGGCGGACGGGGGGAACGCGGGGCGGACGGGGGGAACGCGGGGCGGACGGGGGGAACGCGGGGCGGACGGGAGGGAACGGGTGCGGACAGGATGGGAACGGGGTACGGACGACGGGGAACGTGTGGCGGACGGAGGGAACGTGGAGCGGACGTGAGGGAACGCGTTCGGACGGGAGAGGAACGTGGGGCGGACGGGAGGGAACGAGGAGCGGACGGTGGGGAACGTGTGGCGGACGGAGGGTAGCGGACGGGAGGGAACGCGGGGTGGATGGGTGGGACGGGTGGGACGCCCCACCCCCCCCCTCTCCCGTCCGCTCCACCCCCGTCCGTCCGCCCCACCCCCCCTCCCCCGTCCGCTCCACCCCCCCCGTCCGTCCGCTCCACCCCCCCGTCCGTCCGCTCCACCCCCGTCCGTCCGCCCCACCCCCCCTCTCCCGTCCGCTCCACCCCCCTCCCCCGTCCGCTCCATCCCCCTCCTCCGTCCGCCCCTCCCCTCCTCCGTCCGCCCCTCCCCTCCTCCGTCCGCCCCACCCCCCCCCCTCTCCCGTCCGCTCCACCCCCGTCCGTCCGCCCCACCCCCTTCCCCCGTCCGCTCCACACCCCCGTCCGTCCGCTCCACCCCCATCCACCGTCCGCACCACCCCCCCGTCCGTCCGCTCCACCCCCCTTCCCCGTCCGCACCACCCCCCTTCCCCGTCCGCCCCACCCGTCCGCCCCCGTCCGCCCCACACCCTCCTTAGTAATATTTTATTACTTTGATTTTAACACAATGATAAACACAATGGCAAAATGGTCTACGTGGCAGGGGAAATATGCACATCCACGTCGACGTTTTCTGCCACATAGGACGCCACCTTGGCAATAAGGTAAGTATTTTACCCACCCTAGTCGGCTCCCCCTATGTTGACCCTACGTGGACCCTATTGTGTCGTGACGGAGGGGTCCGTCACGACACGACACGTCGTGACGGCACGACACCGTCACAACGGCGGGATAGACAACCCTGGAGTAGCCTCACCGCAATGGGCACACATTTATCTGAAATAGACACATGATCCCTCTAGATTTATGCAACTTCTCACAAATGGTCCTGAATTCATGCACTCTATCATAATTTATGCATAATGCCTCTGAACCCCAATTGATTGCATTATGGGTTTGGGGCATCCAAAGAGATGATTGTTGACCACACAACACAAAATTCAACGAGCATAGGCTAAAATTGGTGCGATGTGTGAAAAGGTCGCCAAGGAATCACTTCAATCCCACCTCTGCTTGAGCACTTTAACATGTGTCCATATTTGGGAAGGGGATATTGCTTCATGATCTGAATTGTGATGAGTTTCGACAACTTTTGCACTAGCTTTCAAGCTCTCAAGCCGAAGGTCTGAAGCTCAAATACGATCCGTTGCCATCTTCATCAGCGAGCGCGAACTAGATATTTAAATATGTGAATGCGTTGTCCATGCTGTAATAATGAAGTATATGATGCGAAGTGCCAAAATTCACAGCCATATAACTACTTTGCCTTGATAGTGTGAACAAACACTTCAGCTGACAACTTCCCCATCTTGACCAAAACCCAAGTTTTCATGTTGGGCAGAGGATCCAGTCAGGTGATGGTTCTGGTAACCAAAATGTTGAGTGCGGCAAGGCCCTAGCTTATCTTGATGATACACAAAACCTTGGGGATGATAAGGGTTAAAGGGAGTTCAAGTTTAGTGCTCCAACAACACTACATTCCATGGGATGGACTACCAACACATGCCACTTGAAACCCCGGTTGGATCATCTTATTCAACAAGATCTATGCATTTGGCTAATTACTCATGACTAGCTTGAATTTCCAAGCTATTGCCAACTTGGCCATCATGATTGCCCCCAAGGTTATTGAATTGCATTGCTTTTGAGGACCGACCTTTGGGACCACTAGGTTGGGCCCAAGTGGAAGGGAAGAAAAGTGTGTAACCCCAATAACTTTTTGACTCTAAGTATATCCCTACCACACGTAGTTTCTACTCTAGTAGGTATGAACACCTCAACACGTTAAATGTCTAAGGTCTTCCAGAATGCACTAGACAGTTTACTTTTGATACTTTTATGTTATCAAATTCATGCAATTTGTACCATAAACAAGTAGAAATAACACATGCTTATATATGGTATATATATGTAAAGAATTAATATATATATATATGCACACCATTTTGTAAAAGTTATATAATAATTATTATTCCCCAAACTATCATGGTTTATGGAGCATTAAATTTCAAGTATAATTAAATAAGTGTGGCTCGTAAATTTCCAACAAATGATCATTGGTATAGACCAATATATTGTTATGATGATGTCATATGTTTATTTAAATTACCATCAATAATATCCTAATTCCATAGTATACATCGTCTTACTTAAATTTTAAAATGTACAATCTATTAGGTAACTCACCAAATCTATATCTTGAAAAGTATTATAATTATAAAAAACATTCCAAGGAACACAAATATGTATAGTCAAGAGAGAATCAAGAATTAACACTGTGTTTTGTAATGAGAGTGCATGTGACACGAGTGGCCATCCAAAAATTGCCTTAAGTTGAAAACCATTTGAAATTATGATATACTCTTGCAATTATTATCAAAATTCTCCAATTAAAATGAAGCATCCATGTGATAATATCCATTGATCATGATTTTGAGTATTCAAATAGGTCGAGGCACCCATAGTTGACCAAGTCCATTTAATTGCTCGCTAGGGTATTTGTAATGCCAACATGGATGAGATTTGTTTTTGGTTTATATTTTTTGAATGAATGGAGTCAAGGTTTATGTGGTGGTGGCTTGTGATTAATTACCCTCATAAGAGTTTTGACAATTGTTGTAGCCAATATTTAGCATTTAGACGAGCGGTTAAGGGTTACCCATTAAATTGACTATGTGTCCGAGTAAACTTCATTGTTTCAAAATTAGTAGCAATTTCCATATTCATGAATTTTTTTTTTCATTCTCCTTAGAATATGTTTCTCCTAGCAAGAAAAATAATCCACCCCTTTTACTCCTAAATATATGCAAACTCTCCTATTTGTTGGTTATAGATGGCTCAACCTTACATAAGATCTTCAACATGTAATCGATATATAGGTATCTAGCTATCTATCTATCTATATAAAAAGTTACAACCATCTTACAAGTGTCATTTTTATAACTTTTTTTTTCTAGAAACAAGGAGAAAAAAAACCTTTCACCAAAATATACAAAAAAATTGGGCTAGAAAGGGGTTGTTTTTATCATGGGCCATGAAGTTGTCCCTTGCTCCCCTAAAATTTGTGATTGGTTGTTGAAGTCGTCCCAAGATCACTTCAGTTCACATCAAAAAAAATTCTCATACTAACCATGGACCTTGAAGTCCCCAAATGCCTATTTTAAGGAATACACTGTCCAATGTCGTGGTCCAACGGGTTTTGTGGTGATAGAGGCAATAGAGGTTCTCTCATTGCAAAAGTTAGGGGACCATGGCAGAGAAATGTTGTCTTAAAATTTATTTATTTATTTGGAAAAAATGTTATTGTAGTTAAAAGGACTAAAGGGAGGAAGAAGGGGGAGAAAGAAAGAATGGAAAAAAAATCCAAAATTGCTCTTTATTGGTATATATTAAAAGAATAAGCACATCCACTTTTTGGTGCATGGTCACTCCTCGTGGTCTATGTTTGGTTTACACCTAGTGAGGGGCCGAAAGCCTTTAAGAATTGTCTTTTTTCTTTTTTCTTCTTCAGATGTGTGACCATGAAATGTGACCTAGTGTGACCCTTTGATGTGGAACAACTTTATGGTCCATGATGTAAACGTGTCCGAAATGTTAAGCAACCCCACATGTATATACAATAACAACGGAGATGTTCTTACCATGCATCAAACAACAATTGGGCTGGCAAACTTAAAACGATCACAAAATTGTTATAAAATTTGAACTACATTGTATATGTTGCCCCACTTGTGTAGCTCACATCTCAACGAGATTGGGAAGTATTGATCTTAAAAATGGAAAAGAAAATATAAAATTTATAATATCACAAAATAGCAAGTACACAACATTTTGTTAAACCTATTGAAATAACATGGCAATCAAGTTTGAAGGAATATAATTGTAATTATTTACAAGGCCGGGATGTGTGGGAGAGAGAGACAACTTTAAAGCTAATTAATGTGTTGCTCATCTTCCGGTTGGTCTAAGTTTATTTGCAATCATGGAAATGATCTGTCATGAGAATTAAAACACTCGTAAAGATGTGAACCCCCATAGTGGTCCACCACTCCGCGGGGTCACTTTTAGTTAGGATTTTAGCATTAGAAGTTAGAATTGATAGAGAACTAGAAAAAAATTAGTTCAATTAGCGTTTAGCTCAAAAAGGGGAAGGTGAATTACCGAAGGCGTCGGACCTTCACCGGTGAAGGGAAAAAACCTAGTTTAGGTAGAATTAGTCAAAATGAAAACTAACTAGGGATAGAAATTAGCTAAGTTAGGAAAAATGGCTAGCTAGGAAAGAACCTAGTTAGCAGGAAGAAGTGATAGCTAGTAAAACAACTAGCTAAGAGGATTAAATTAGTAAAGGCTAGCTAAGCAAATGTTAGTTTATTAGTTAGTGTGGGTCACGCAAGACAAGTGGAGATGCTCGGCGTGAGAACACAAATTAGTGTGAAGAAGAAAAATAGCAAGGGGGTTACTTGCCCCTTGTCCCTTTTGCCAATTTAATGGCGAAAATTAGAAAAAATTAGAAGGATTCTGTTAGAGCCACCTCGACGAAATGATGGCAACTTCAACTGGGAAAACCTCCGAACCAAAATTTCGGCAGAGGGACGAAGAATGGAACCGATGGCGGAGGGGTCCAACCTTTTTTGAGAGGATTTAAAAATCCCCTCCTCCTACCTTGAAAACTTCCTCTATTCTCCGACTAGTGGACGAAGTCCTACCTCTAAGTAGTTAGACAAACTCCTTGATCTTTCTAGAATTTGGACGAAATCCTTCTCCAATGTAATTAGACAAATTATTTCTTATTATTGATTAGTGGGCGAAGCCATACATCTATGTAGTTAGAAAGAAATCCACTATTTTTTCCGACTAGTGGATGAAATCCTATCTCTATGTAGCTAGGAATAATATTTCTTTTGCATGTCTCTAGTAGTAAGATTTGGGAAAAATTCCCCCTTACCTTCTCCTACTTAGAATGTGTATTTGCGAACACATAAGATTTTCTTCTTCTTAAGGGTAGATTAAAATGCAAGTCAAAAATTGAGGTATTGCAGACCTTAGCCGCTGATGGCCTGAATATTTAGGTTACCATCTGGAACCAAAATTTAGTATTCTTTTTCTTGTAGAAATTTTTTATAGTTATTCATAGTCGGTTTCCATTTGTAATTTGGTTGAGATAGAAATTAGTTATGATTTTCCAAAGTTGGGGCAAAAACTAGGATGTTTATTTAAGTAACGGCTGCTGGATCAGACATGTTGATTTTATCAAAACATCAATCTAAGAGATATAATTTGTCCAAGTATAGCTTTTGTCTAGCTTTCCAAGGCTATTCAAAACATGTGATTAGAGTGAATAATGAATTAGTTATGAATTTTAAAAGGTGGGGTACATAATTTGAGTATTTCTCGTTGACTGCTATATTATAGGGAGACTGTTAGATCCATCTCGGCTCATCTTACCAATCTCATTTTTTTTATAGATATTTTTGATAGTTTTTCAGAGTTATTTAGAACATATCATTTGAGTGAGTAATGAATTAGATATGGATTTCCAAAAGTGGAATACATAATTTGAGTATTTCTAGTTGACTGTTGTATTACATGGAAACTGTTAGATCCATCTTAGCTTATCTTGCTAATCTTGTATTTGTTTTCTATAGATTTTTTTGATAGCTTTCCAAGGTTGTTTAGAATATGTGATTTGAATGAATAATGAATTAGATATGGATTTTTAAAGGTACAATACATAGTTTGAGCCCTTCTAGTTGATTATTGCATTACAGAGAAATTGTTAGATCCATCTCAGCTTACCTTACTAGTTTTTTTTATAGATCTTTTTTATAGCTTTCCAATGATATATGACAAACTCTAATCCGAATAATAACAAATTAACTATGGATTTTTGAAGTTGCATGATTAATTAAATAGACACCGTGCTTCCAAACTTGTTAATTTTTGTAAATTTTATCCAATTAAAGTGAATTTTAGGTCTTTAGAAAGCTAATTATGTGTACTAAGTGAATTAATTATGATGAGGCTAAGATTACAGTGTATTAAAATGATGTTTTAACCACAACCAAGTTAGCTCCAAGGAGAGAGACAAAATCAACGTCCGGGAAGTGGAGTAAAGCGAAGAGGTAGTGACTCGGTCTACATCGAGCCCAATCGAACGAGGAACATTGAGGTAAATCATCTAATCCTAGCTTTCCATTTAGGATTGGAAGGAGCACGGCCAAGGTACACATTTCTAACCTACTCACCTATCTTATAAGGTCAAGTGGTTTGACCACTTGACCGCCAAGGGGGGTATCCAACTCCATTATTTTTGGGGCCCTTGGTATGTTTGTGGTAGTAACTTTGATTATTATAAAATTCCGTATGTGGTGAAGGCGGGTTAAATAACCGACACTACTATTTTGAATGTTGTTGGTAAAAAGGTAGAATTAATGACCCACAAATTCACTATTATGTTGTTGGTCCAATAGATTGGGAGTTATGGCCCCAATCCATGAAGATTGTACAACAAGTTGAACCTATAGATCGCCCTTCACCCCGGTCCCATTAAGTTGTATTTTTGTGGTTCGTCCATTATAAACACACTTAACAATAATAAAACCTAAAAAACATATCATGAATCCTTGTTGGCAAAAAGTCCGAATCGAAAAACTTAATTCGGTAGGGTGACACCATCCTTCGGACCGTTGAAGTTCGAAGGGTTTGAGTTGTCACTCGACCTTCAAGGGACCTACACGAAGCCCTAGAAGGTTCCGAGCTAAGGGGTGCACCAACCAGATGAGGGATAATGCCTAATGTATGAACATAGTAAGTTAAAATGTGTGAACAAAATTAATTTAATAAGAAAGGAGTTTTGTAAAGGGTGGGACTTAAGCCAAGTCCCCCCGCTTAGGAAATTTAAATACAACTAAGTAAGGAAATAAGAAGGGATGGAATGGTCGATTAATTGTTGTTATTCCGTCCATTGAACTAGGGGTGATATAAGTCACACTCGGTTGGTATATACCCTAGCCATTTCATTTTATAGGTTAGGATTGCTTTGGTTCCAAGGCTGGTGCATCTGCGCTTAGACTAGGTTGTAGGTCTAGGTTAGGACTAGGTATAAAATGATTAGTGAAGCTTATAGTGACAATGATCAAAACTAATGCCAACTTCCGGAGGTACTACAACGCAAATTTAATTCCCCTCCAAAATCTAAGTACTCAACTTATACACCTACCATCCGGGTTCGGCTTAGGGACCTGCAAGTGCAGGCCACCCGCACCGAAGGGCTTGTCTGACACTTTTAGGCTCCCTCAGAGGGGGATGGCCTAAAAGAGCCACAAAATACTACTTCATTCTAAGTGCCACTTCACACACGAGCCGAGAGCCGTGACCATGAAATTGTGAGAGCCCTGAAGAAAGTGTCCAAAGGCTATTCCAAGACACCTCCAAAATCATGTAGTCTGGTCATGAACCCTCAGTGTAGTGTGAAGTCATGTGTGGCCGGACCATCAACCAATTGTTGTTTCAATGAATTTCTATTCATGCGGGTCCTCACACATGATAAAATAGAATAAATCAACGGTTGTGAGCTTTCGGAGTGCCATGGTCTCCCGGTTTTGTGTTAGGCCTACCTCCAAAAGGTGGAATTTGAAAACAATCCAAGTGACCATGAAACATGATCCATTCGATGCCATGTAGGAATCCATGTAGAATTTACATCCATCTTGCATTCACATATTATGTTGGACCCTCAAGCGCAGCGTGAAGAGAACATGGACTAGCTCCGCCTTTTCCACCAATGAGAGTGCTTGAAGTGTAATGGTCACGGGCTCTCAGTCTCGTGTGTGAAGTGGCCCTAAACTCCATCTACCAGTCATTGTCCAACTTCATTCCATATATTCAAGTTGGAGTTGTCTCACTTCAACATCTTTCATTTTGAACTATCTAGTTTTCATGCACATATCATTCTAATAATTGGGTCGTCTAACCTTTGTGCACAATTTATTCATGGTTTGTCTAACCCTTGTGTTTAATTCATTCGTGAGTTGTTTACTCTTGTACACAATTTTTCCCTATGGAGTTGTTTCACTTCAATCATCATCACCTCACATGCTAAGTACAACAAAGCACGATTAGTCATCATTCCCCATTAATCAACCAACCAATTAATTGAACCAAGACATCACTAAGGTACATCACGACTGGATGGTGGGGTATTACGCAAATAAGAGCCAACATGGAGGGTTGGCTTGTAATAACATTAAGACTTCCCCAAAAGGCCCTATCATGTGTAAAGCTTAGGTGAAGGTTCAACTGTTGGATGTAGAAATGAGATCAACAGTCAAGATTGGTTACAAGATAGTAGAGCCCTACATTGGGTGCCCATGCCCATGCCCATGCCCATGCCCAAACCCACCCATGCCCATGGGTTTTGGGTGGGCATGGGTTCGATATTATTGTTCATGGGTGGGCATGGGTGGGCATTATTTCCCTGCATTGTTTCCCTGCATCCCTACATCCAACTCCAAATCGGAGTCAAACTTCTCAGATGCAGGGAATACGCTAACCAAGAAGCGCTCCGCGCTAAAGCCAACAACAATGAACGACCTTTTATTTGTCCGATCCAACCAAGACTTGGTGTAGGCATGTAATACACATCACACAATTTTTGAATACATTGGCGCAATTTTAATAGCATGGGTGGGCATGGGTGGGCACATGTCGTGCTATGGTGGGCATGGGTGGGCACAGGTCATGCTATGGGTGGGCATGGGTGGGCACAAGTCATGCTATGGGTGGCATGGGTGGGCATGGGTGGGCATAGGTCGATGCTGATAGTTATGGTTTGGGTATGGGTACAAATTTGAAGGAAAATGTCGGGCTCTACAAGATAGTATATTGTCATATTTTATGGTTGAAATTTTTGGGACATAATGTGCCCCACCTTTAACATACAAAAATATATGTTATGGTTTTACATGATATATAATGCCAAAGAGTGGAGGCTTTGTGTAAATAAAGGTCCGGCTAGAGGACATGAGCCCAAGGTTCTTATTCATGCAATGGCATTGTTGTGCTTAAAGTGCCATAAATATTTTCTATGTCCATGCTAGATGAATTTATTCCATTCAGAATATGCTATATGTGACGGAATAAATGTGTTTTATAAGGTCCCATCATGGAACATTATGCGGTATGAGACCCCGCCTCAAATGCTTGCTAGAAAACGTTGGAGGCTTTACATATAGGGGAAGGTTGTGAGGAGAGGGTTTCATGAAAATGCTAGGCCCTCTGCTTGAGAGGGCCCAACATTTTTAGATCGCCCAACACGAGGGAGGTTCGCATGAGATTTACATGGCATGGTGTATTTCACCCTCCCCCCCCCCAACTCCTCCACAATGCCCTACCCTAAACACAAGTCAAAAATTGAAGGCTTGCCAATTAATAGAATGAATTGTTTTGAGCTAGACAATTGACCGTGAGCCGGGCCCACCTAGTGTTTTTTGTGTTTGATTTCTTTTTCAAGATTTCAAGAGATTGGCACGAGAAACAAAGGTAAGACGACTCTAGTGTTGCCACCAACATGTATTATGGTATTGCAACATTCGTGAGTTGGTCTAAACCTATATGTAATCCTGAAATGGGCATTACGAGAATTAGAGTGCCCCCAATGACTATTGCCCCTTCAAAGGAGAACACCTTGAACCAACAAGGACAAATGGACCGACATCTATGTCTCTCATGGGCAAGCCCCTAGGTTCCCACATGGTTGGTTGAAAATATTTAGTACACTTGGATACTCCCACTATGATTGGGTGGGTCATACATGGTAGGGTGCACTGGAAATCAAATGCTAGGAAGGTCACCCATATGAATACTATTTCGGCTTAATGCGTCTTAAGCTTAGAGTTCCCATGGGATCTAGGTCAAGGCCTTGGGTTTAAGCCACCTTTTAATTGGCACTAACTATATCTATGTAATGTATTCACATATGAATGACCCTTCAAATTCCCACCCAAATTTTGTAAAGTCCATTCCATATGATGATTTATCCACTTAAATATTTTATGGATTTTTGTTGGACAATATCATCCATGGAATCACATGAAAACAATCACATGAGTCTCCTTATTGGGCACTTCAAAGCAAAAGCCACAAAAACAAGTGAGCACAAACACCCACGTCAACATACACATATGAGCATGCTTTAGTTATAAAAATAAAATAAAATATAACATGCTATAAATTTCTTCTTTATTGTGTCCTCTTTCAATCCTCGGTTATGGACAACTATGGAGTTCTTTCCAAACATGAAAAAATAACTAGTGACACCATTGTTGGCATCCTCGTTTCTTGCCTACAATGACGAGGAGATTGTTGTTGCAACAACAACACATCCCTTGCCTAGCTGTGAAGTTGTGAGGGGAACCAAACCATGAACCTCAATGGAAGAGGGCATCTGATGATGTTGTTGTCGACCCTTTGCCGCGGACTGGACTAGAATGATGCTGCAAACGGCTATCAGAGGCCTCACTACTAGCAACACCAATTGCAATGTTTTCTTGCAGCCACCGCTCTTGCATACCTTGGAGCACACAATCCCTCCTTCACCTTCTAAGCCAACATCATCGTCGTCATCATCATCATCATCATGAAGACTCGCGTCAATGTCACATTCCTCCACCGGTTGAGCAGAATTTGTTGCACATAAAAATACCGCATGTTGAAGACCCTATAAATAGTATCACAAAACATGTTAGAAATGTCTTCCATTTTGATATTGTGAGGATTCACCATGATCCTCCAAATCGACGCGGCCCTTCTCACATCCATCATATTAGACCTCAAAGGAATGACCCACATGGGATTTGGGAAGAATTGCCCACTCTTACTGTGACATACCCTAGTGGTACTTTGATTAAGAGATTTATTGATTGGAAAGAAAAAAAATGATAACTTACCATGCTTTGTTGTATTTAGCATGTGAGCAGATGGGGATTGGAGTCAAACAACTCCAGAGGAAGAAATGGGCTAGACAACCCATGGACATAGTATGTACGGGAGTTAGACAGCTCCCGATGGAAGATCTTTGCGTTGGAGGTAGACAACTCCAACTGGGAGTTAGACCTCTCCCTGTGGAAGATCTTTGTGTTGGAGTTAGACAACTCCAACTAGAAGAAAGGATGGATGAATTAAGTTGGAGTTAGATAACTCCAACTATAAGAAAGGATGGATGAATCAAGTTGGAATTAGACAGTTCCAACTAGAAGAAGGGATGGATGAATCCAGTTGGAATGAGACAGTTCCAACTGGAGGAATGTGATTGAGCTAGAAAATGGAAGAAGGTTCTAGAGGAACCAAAGATAGAAGATTCATAGTAGAACTAAAGATAGAACTATGAATAAAGTACTTTTATTATATGTGGAAATAGAAGTAAAAGTAGTGCCTTTGGCATATAAGAAAGAGCTCGGGGGAGGAGAGGGGATCTATCTTTTGTCTCCCTCCTATGGTTGGGTGGTTCGAGCTTGTAAGAAACACAATTGTATTTGCAGCAAGAAAGTTTTTATAATACATTGGAAGTTCACAGTTGTATTCGAAGTGTAATTGTTTTTGCATTGAGGTACGTGACACTTACACATGTGAAACAATGTCCCCATAAGACTCACCTCCAAATGCTTCTTCATGAGAAACCTTGCCCATTGATGATCATGTTGTTGTTATGAAAAAAATTGACCTGATTATTGAGACCCACCTTCCCAAATTTTGCATACTTCATTTTCCTTTCGTTCATATCCTTGGCAAAGACATTGAAATGAACAAACTCAAAATGATCCGCCCCACAATCCTTCATGCAATAACCAACCGTCCCCAAAAACATGTGCAATCCCTCATCTCTCAACTTCTTGCAAGAATCAACATGCCCCGTAGGTGGAATTTGATCCCATCCCAAAGCCACCTTATTTTTTTTGTTCAGAATTGGCAAACTACTAGAAATACCATTTATAAATGCTTGTGAATCAATACCCTACCTTTCCCAACAATGTACAAACTGGCGATGCAATGATCTTTGTAAACCTCCTTAAATTCACCAAAAGCCACCGTCAATGTCCATTGCACCAATTGATGTGGTCACAAAGGCTTCAAGGTATCTCAACTCTGCACAAATGCGCTTTTGTGCTTTGTCGTATAAATAACGATCGTGTATCACTGCAACTCGAGTACCAACCACCACTAACAAATAACACTAAAATATAGCAAAGACACACATACACAACACACCTTCACAGAGAAGGAAGAGAGTCAAAGATTAGTAAAAGCTCTAGTTCTCTCTTCAAATGCACACAACAAATCAAATTATCTCTCACTCCACCACGGGAGAATCCAAGAGTGTAAGTAAGGAGAGAAAAACTCAAGATTTTATTGCAAAAATATGCAATTTTCACCTCACACATGTTCTCTCCACACACTCACTCACAATACTTGACTTGGCAAGAATGCCAAGCCAAGGAGGAGACTCCTGACCTAGGAGTATCTTCCCAACTTTGAGGGTTTCATCCATCCAAATCTAAATGGATGAAATCCTTCCAAATGCGGTGTGGTCGCCGACATCGCATACCGTGACAGATGTTGTGTAAATAATGATCGTATGTCACTACAACTCGAGTACCAACCACCATTAATAAATAACACTAAAACATAGCAAAGGCATACATACACAACACACCTTCACATGCCTCCCATCAGCTGACTATGGAGCCCCGCTAAGCAGCTAGGATATGGATAATGAAAAATGGCTCCGCTACTAACTAGAGTGGTGAATGTCATTCCAAAGAACTGTAGGTTGGATGCAGTGTGAGCCCCATCCTTAATCGCCTCTGATGTTTGGTCATCAGATTCCAAAGAATTAATTCCACCACCTCGCGTTCTATCACGTTCCTAAGCTATAACTCCTCATATTACATTTGGGCAAACACAACATGGTGAAAACCACACATGATCATTGAGTACGACTGGTGGAAGCACCAGATACCGAAGATCCTCGACAGCGAGGACAATTCCACTGTCCAGATGGTAAAGAAATCAAGGGTGGCCTCATACATGTCATGTGCCAACCACGTTGACACTGATCACATAAGAACATAGTAGCCGTTCATTTCTTCTCCCCACACACAAAACACGGAAGATCCTCTGGCACAATGGCTAATTCAAGATGAACTGTACTTTCAATGGGTAGATGACATGGGGCACAATTTTTGGGATGCTCGCGACATTCTTTGCCATCCTTGCCTTCCAACAACAACAAACCACTCGGCAACACCTCCTTCATCCGAAGGATAGTGCGCCCCATCCTACCATCCAATGTTGTAGGCGCCTCACGTTGGAGATAAACATAATCCCCTTGCCGAAATCTCTGCAACTGAGGTCGGTAAACATCACTGCGAAATGCAATGCGTGTCATGGTGTTGAGCAATGGACAAATTTTCCATAGCCATAGGCATGGCCATCTGGAAGAATTGAGCTCGTTCCTGCAAACACTCTGCCAAAATGTTTGGGTCATCCAAGTCTACAACATGAGCTAGTTTTTTCCCGAATAGAACTCGAAAGTATATGCTCACGTCCATACAACAACTGATACGGGTTGTAGAACGCCAATGAGGCATGCCTACTAAATCGATAGCCCATAGCAATTCAAGGCAACATAAGGTCCCAATCCCGATGGCTCCCCCAAAGTAATCCATTGTGGAGGTCATCCTCAACCCTCAACCTTGGACGGTGTAACCCATTGCTGAACCGGTTTATATGGAAGTCACTCCCACCAAAATTAGATTGCTCTAGGTTTTCATTTCTATGAAGGTTATTGCACGTATACTAACATTGATACTTAGATTTGTGACTCATTCCTTTTGATGTTCTTTTGGATTCTCAAAGAATAAATGTCATGGGTTTGCAAATTTATGTTCCCCTAAATCCTAATGTCAAGGTTAAGTGTTTTGGAATGGAATATATTCCTATATTCAATACCACTTACTCCTATATCTTTCATGGTTTGAATGACTTGTAAAACATTCTTATTCCATTCCAAATCCAAGAATGTATAGTTACGAGTACCAAGTACTTTGTAATCCAAGCATACTCCTTCGCTAATGCAAATTTATTAGAAAACATTTGTTTATGGAAATATGTATTTTTCATTCATTCATCAAGTACATATTACTTTCATGGAATCTTATGTCAAGGTAGTCATGTATGTTTCAATTCTCACATATGGTCAATGTCCCTATATTCTCTACGTAATATTCTTATCTATCCACAATCCTCTTAGATTGATGAAATGAGATCTTAATTGAGTATGTTTGTGTGGCGGTGGTGATGTAGATGCCTCTGGCGTTTCCTCTTATGAGTTCATGTCCGCCCGGTATGCTTCTCCCGTCATTCGGTACTTAGGCCGGTCCTTAACTCCACAGGTGCTCGGGTATCTTTTGTGGGTAGATACCCCTTTTCTCAATTCCAAGTTTTATGAATTTGTTGGAGCTATGTTGCCCCTTTTGTATTTTCTTTGTATTTGTGGAAATTCCATCCGCCAATCTTTTGTTTGATTTTTCCTATCTTACTACACTTGATTGACCCTTCCGGTTGTTTGGGCATTCCTCAAGTTCCTTTTAGAGTCTATGTAATTTTCCCTTGAAATGGGTTCCGGTATCCTTTGTATATTTTCTCTAATTTTGTCCAATTTCCAAAATCTTTTGGACTCAAAAAAGTCTCTTTTTAATTCTCTTTGGAATTCACTTTGTTTGCCATTTTTCAGGCCTTGAGTTGTTCTTGTCCTCCCGCGGCTTAGAATCCAATTCGCTTGAGGTTTACGAGTCCTTTGATTTCCAAAGGTTTCTCGTCTAGCGTTAAAAGTTTCCAAGTTCGCTTTGAGGTTTACGAGTCCTTTGATCTCCAAAGGTTTCTCGTCTAGCCTCCGAAAAGCTTTCAAGAGTAATTCTAAAGGTAGCTTGACACTCACGTTGGTTTGTTCGGTAGCAAATGTGGTGTGATAGGTGCCCTAAGTCCCCTTCTTATATAGGGTCTAGGTTCTATAGATTTCTTGATTGGGTGGTTATGCCTCTTTCCCTTATTACCAAATGTTCCAATTCCTTAATTTAGACTCGGAATTTTTTGACAGTCTAGATTTAGGTCGACTGATCTATTTATGGTAATTGACACATGTTTAATACACATGTAGCCTTGAGGGACATGCAGTTGATTCTAACCACATGCCTAGATGTGCCGGGATGGTTGGATGTGTCTCCCAACATCTCATTCCATTACTTCCATCCAAAGTGGTTACGGAGGTTGAGTCCATTCAACCGGGTAGTCATCCCCGGTTCTAAAAAGTTCATCTACTTAAGTTCATCTATCTAGGTTCATCTACCCTTACTTACTATTTGGTCCTAAGTTGACTCTTTGTGTTACTATTTTTCTTGTTTCCATGTTCACTCCTTGTTCCCGAGCCGCTCCACGTTCCCTCGTCGAGTTCCCGGTCTGCTCCGCGTTCCCTCGTCGAGTTCCCGGTTCCCGTGCCGGCCCTTGGTCACTTCGCATGCTTGGTCATTTCGCAGGGCTTGGTCACTTCACATGGCTCCCTATCTTCTCCCCCGTCCTTGGGCCCTCAGTTCTAGCTCGCCCTCAGTCACCTCTCCAGTTCTCTTCCCCCCTCGTGGCCGGTGCGGTGTTGGAAACTCCCCGATGTCGGCTCTCGCTGGCTCTTGATCTCTTGGTGGCTCTACATCCATATATCCTCAAGCCACGCTTGGTTGTTCGAACAACCCGTTCAACCAAGCCATCCGCCTCTGGATGATCCGGTGAGGTGGTATGGTGATCTATAAGAGCTTTAGTGCACAAGTCCTCAAAAACACCAAGGAACTCCCTTCCCTGGTCTATCAATACCTCAACCGGTGCTCCAAAACATGCCAACACACGATCTAAAAAGGTTGCCGCATCCAACTCTGTAGAGTTTTGGGGTAGAGCGACAAGCTCAATCCACTTGCTAAAATGCTCCACCATCGCCAACACGTACTCCCGGGGAAGTCACTCCATTGGTCAAGTTGACGCCATGTGCGATAAAAGTGAATATATTTTTTCTAAAGGCATCACCAAAATGGGTCAAATTTTATCAATTTTTTTTTCTCTAGTAGATATATATGGTATCTATTACATAGTAAAAAATGGTAACCAAATTTGATGATCTTTTTTTTGTATAAAACATACCGTTTCTAACTAGAATGACGCAGAATTGAACTAAAACAATTACTACAAAAATGAAGATGACTAAAAATTTCGAAAATAAAATAAAAAAGATATTATCAATGGTTTTGTATCTCTAGTAAAAATATCATCATTTTAAAAATTATTTATGACATATAATATAGGGGTAGCAAACTTTTATTGCACGTAGTGGCCTAATGTGCATGGAGTGACTTCCCCGGGCACGTACTTTGCTCCACGTGGTGTGACAACCAACGGTCCTGCAAAATCTAGTGACCAATGGTAGCCCAATCCCATGATAGATAAGGGTTGTAATTGAGGTAACAAGGTGTTGAAACTAGACTTGACCCGGTCACAAACTTCACACCTCCCGAGATAAACAACCACATGTTGATACATGCCAGTCCACCAATATTGGCCACGCAACATCGAATGTGTCCTGCGTATGCCAAAATGGCCAAGTTCCTCGTGCACTTGCCGCACTAAAGAGGCCCTTTGATATGGTCTAGGGACAATACGCCTTGTTCCACCCGATCACAATAAAAATAACAAACCATTTTCCCAATGGAACCTTGTTATTCGATGTCCAATCCTATCCCTTTCCATCGTCGAGATAGACAAGGAAAATGTCCCCTGCTGAAGCTTATGCAATATGGGAAGATCCTCCCATATATCCACAATAGTTTGAGGTCGATCAGTCTCATCATTCGAGCCTTGAATCGGAACCTCAACAACACCATAAAACAAAATGAGATAAGGAACTGCGTGCCAATCTGGAATGTCCTCTCGATCACAATCCCCATGCCATCTAGTTCTGGTCAAGTCCTCATCTGAAGGACTTGGATTGCGTACGGTGTACTATCTCAAAGTCATACTCTTGGAGCAAAAAAATCCATTTGGCGAGCTTACAAGTAAGCTTATCCGACTCCATGAGCCATTGTAAAGGTTGATGGTCAATCACTAAAGTAGAGTGCTAACCATAGAGATATGGCCGGAAATGGGCAATAGCCTATACTGCTGCCAACGTTTTCCCCTCATAGGACGAAAAATTGGTCTCCGCACTATTGTTGCTTTGCAAAGTATAAACAACAACATACTCCCGACCAAAATCATCCTTCTAAGTGAGGATAACTTCCAAACCCAATGAATTTCAGTTTGTATACAACTGGAAAGATTTGGAGACATCAGGACGTCGAAGCACTAGAGCCGTACCCAATCTCTACTTCAATATCTTGAATGTTTGTTGCTGCTCACGACCCCAAGTCCAAGGTTGGTCCTTACTCGTGAGAATGGTGAGAGGCTTGGCGATCAAGCTAAAGTTCTTGACGAATCGTCGATAGTAATTCGCCAAGCCCAAAAAAATACAAAATTTCAGTACATCGATCGACGTCGGGACCTTCTACAAGGCATCCACCTTAGCTTGCTGCACCCCAAGACCTCTTGGAACAAATGACCTAGATATGCCAGTCGGTCATGGAAAAACTTGCACTTGCCATGGTGTAAGCGCAATCCCCACCGCTGCAACCGTTCAAAAACGGCTTGCAGATGCCCCATATGCTCATGTGGTATTCTCTTGAAGATGATCACATCATTTATGTAACACCAAGCAAAGGGCAAGCCAAAGAGGACCTGGTCCATCACTCTCTTAAACTCAGTAGGTGCATTTTTCAGGCCAAATGGAAGAAATTTCCAATGGTACAATTGATCCTTCCCATCCCATCAACTCCCTAGAATGCAATTTTCACTTGATCTCCCACAAGTAATGGGAGTTGGTGATAGTCGGATCTCAAGTCCAAGGTGCTAAAGACTTGAAAAAACCCGATGGCATTGAACAACTCCTCCGGGATTGGCATGGGATATTGATCTAACTTAGTCTTCCGGTTAATTGGACAGTAATCCCCGTACATCCACTTCTCCGTCCAATTGCTAAAGATATTCTTCTTCGATGACATAACTGTAGCACAAACATACTCCATGTTGGAAAGTTTGATCAGCCTTGCCGCCAAGAGTTCTCGGCAACGAGCTTAGACGCCAATCCTCTCGGGGGCACTGAGCCTATAAGGTCTCCGCAAAATATAATGGTTGTCCTCCAGCTGAATGTGGATGGGTTTTCTTTTGTAACGTTCGAGATCCTGAAGGCTGAAAGTAAAACACCTACAATACGAGCTAATGAACGCTCATACCTTCCATATCTTAGCACCAGTGAGATGAGGGCCTAATTCCAATGGCCAATCATCAAAATTTGTGGTCTCCCTATTCACCAAAAGGGAATCACCTGGTATTGGCACAGACTCTAACTGCTACTCAGAGGAGGGGGCATTAACCATGCCCCCAACCTTAATGCCAATGGCAAAGTTTGGCCTCTCTTCATCACCACCAACATGTGATGATGAAGCCACCACCGAAGGCGGAGGATTGAATGAAACCATTCGTGGGAATATCCACTATGCTTCCCCCCTCCTATACTCGGAATCCAAAGCAACATAAATCTATTGAGCTCGAAACTCCTTTATCACCTACTGCTCGAATCAAGAGATTCGTTCAGCTTTTACAATCATGGCTTCGATTCCCTCCTCCATGGATGTGGACCGCTGTGCCCCCTGACAAGAGTCCTCTGTCCCCAGAGACAACAACTGGTCACCACGATGCCTTCGCAATGCAAGGCATAAATCAACAATCCACACCATGGTGTTAAGATCCATGGCTTGGCCCAACACGAACCATTGTTGGCTTTTAGAAAAGGCCAGGAGTTGCCGTGGTTCCGGTTGGGAATCCCATGGCACGGTCCCGTTCGTCGGCAAAGGGTTCGTGATGGGTTTTGGTGTAATCATCCCACACCATACCATGCCCATGATCGCGGAATGCGAATGATTGTGGAAAATTCATATAGGTGAAAAAGACCCTCCGTGGTGCCCCCACTTTGTTGACCAATGCCAATGGAGGTAAATCATCTCGAACAACCGGCAAAGAGGTCCGGTTTGGATCCAAAATGTCATCCACCTTCTGATCCAAAGATGCAAAAAATGATGCAGCTAACGTTGATACCGGTGCAAGGTTGGTCCAAAGCCACCGAGCGCGGTGAAAATACGAACCAAATCCCGCGACATCCACAAAAATGGAATCTCCAAAGTGTTGACAAACATAATGTTTGCCCTCAAACACCTTATCATAAGAGTCTCCCAACAGAGGTACATTCTCGAATATGTATCCTAGAGGGGAAGATTGGTGGGCAAACCACCACTGCATGAGCCGGATGAGGTCCTAGAAAAAGCTAGACATGGGATCCTCTAAACTTCGGCCTGCTCCAGTACGTGAGTGGCCCTGGCATGACCATCCGCAATCACCAGATCTACATGCTCCAACCTTCGTAAATCTTCCTCACTGATAAGTGTAACATCACGAGGAAGACGTCCAAAACACCCACGGATGGCAGTCGGGTGTAGCTGTTGTGGGTACAACACCATCAACTAATGTAAATGGTGACTTGCCACACGGGTGGATATATGACTGTTGTCAACATAAATGTACTATCAAACGGTGAGGCCAACCTCCAACATGGCCGCCAATCCTATCCCGATGCCCCCAAACACACTGTAAGAAAACTGCGTTTTTGGAAATGTTTTTGGAAAATACAGATAATTTTAGGTGACATCCAATAGAACATCTAAATGTTACGTTGGATGTCATTATGGATATTTGGATGTTATATTGGATGTTACATAAAATCGTCTGCATTTTCCAAAAACATCTCCAAAAACATAGTTTTTTTATAGTGATAGTTCTACCAAAATGATTTCCTAGTCTGGCGGACGCCACAAAATGGGATGTGCCAATGCCGATGGGGCATCCGGTATGACCGGTGTCGTAGAACCGAGAGAGAGGACAATGTCCTCACACCTCCAAAATAGCTCGGTGGAACCGCACTAGGGAAGAAGAAGATCCTTGGGATGGCGCACCAATACACCCTTAGGTGTCATATCCTGTTGATCGTCCATATTTCCCATGAATGCTAGTGGCTCCTCCAATAATGCGGAACCATAGGGCAATGTGTCAACAATAGTACCGCATCCAAAAACCATGGATAAAGATGCTATGGTCGCGGCCGCCGCGAATGCCACATGAATAAGTTCCTTATGGTTGTTCCCAACCGACCAACCTAGTCGGATCCAAGCCTCCTCAGTCCAGTTGTCCAAGCCAAAACCGAGGGGGTAGAGTGTTTGCTGACCAACTAAAATATCGTAGTTGGTTACATCCGTCACCGCACACTTGAGAAAAAAAAGGTGCGGGTAGATCTCCAGGCTTCACTCGGAAGCTAAGCTGTAATGGCTCCCAAGTATAACCAGTGGCCTGCTCCACATAGCCAATAGAAGTGACGATGGTAAATGAACAAGGAGCCAAGTCGTCGGCCGTCAACCATAATTCTTGGGCAAGCCTTTTGATGATCATAACTGGTTGTGTCCCCGAATCCATCATCACATACTTGGGTTCAATATAAATAGCATTGGCCCCAGCCCGACTGACCACCAAAATGCCGGTATCATTCACCATACGCACGACGCCGGGTCGAATGTCATGGTGCTCGTCAGCAGGTTTAATAGTTACATCAGACAAATAAGCTTTTTCCGTGAATTCTGGTGAGTCATAAAATGTGGTCGGTTCCCTGTCATTTGAGGTGTGTGCGTCAAAATATATAATTGCCTCTGATGCAAGCCTCACTCGCCGTTTGGTCGCTTCCTCGGGATCCTCAGAGACAAGGAAGTCTGCGGTGGCTTGAGCCACAGTCAGAGAAGACAATGATGCATTGCCTTCCAAAATCCTATCTATTAGGTGAAAAACCTTAGCCGGTTGGATGCCGAGTGACGACCACTCTATCGCTATGAACAAAGGTGTGTGCAACACCTTGGATGCCAACGTATGCACCATGTCGATAATCGGATTCGAAGATTCCATGCTCGAATTACGACCACTGACATATTAGACAGCATCTAACCCAATCCAAAAGATAATGACAACCGTGCCTTACCAATTTGATCCACAGGACCAATGTCTTGAGCTCATAAGCGCGCAACACACTTCCCTATAGCTAAAGATATGGTTCGTGATACGGATTGAGCACGTGTTACGGCTGCTGAACTCACCACCTCCCCCGAAGCTCCGAACATATAATAATCCGGAGTGAAAGAGCTGGCCTGAGCTTCGGATGGAGCTGGTGATTCCAAGATTTGGCCAAATGGAAGCCAAATTCTTGAACTTCTTCTCCAAGGTGCCAATCTTTGCATCCAACGTCTTTTGCTGTTCGGAAGAATCGCGTTTTTCTGGATGGAGAGCTAAGCAATTTTCCACCATATGATTGTTTCGTCCACAGTGGGAACACTTCAACTACTTTAGTAAATATTTACCAGCCTTCTTCGTTGAATCCTTAGAGGGGACAACTGGCTTCCACTTCGGCTTGTCCACGGTTGGTATTCTTTTGTTTCGAAGGACAATCCTTCTTAGCGTGGCCCGACTGCCCATAAGACCAACAATATAAGGTCTTATCCCCCTTTTATTTATGCCAATCTGCAGCCGCGACCGAAGTCTTCCGGGATTTGCTAGAATCCACTAGCAAGGACATCAAGTCAGTGACATCGTTCTGACACAAAGCATGATCACACTACTCCACAATGGCGAATGCCTCATCGAGAGTTGTCCGACCACCATAATTCATGATGATTTTAGGTAGTGTTAAGTCAAGGAGGCGTTTGTCAATCTTTAACAAAAACACCTTTACTAACTGATTCTCTGCGAAAACACCTCCAAATTCCTTGATAAACCTCGCCAACCTCGTGTACATGGTACAAACTGTATCATTTTTTTTCCGCATGAAGTTTTGAATCCGCCGCATTTGATCCTAACGAAAACCTCCGTATTCCTCCTCCAAGTGAAGATGGAATTCCTATAGAGGATCAAAATCTAACGGAACCCTTAAAGAGGCTAATGCCGTCTGGGTAATCTGGGTATAACAAGAGAGTGGAAAGATCGGACTCGAGGTACTCGTGGATGCGGAAGCAGAAACGTTCTTTTTAGGTTCACCAGCGAAAATGCCCTCCATATTCACTATAATGACGCCCTCCATTTATTCCGTTTTAACTACAGAAGCAGCCAATGAGTTGGAAGCTGCACCTTCTTTCAAAATGGAAACCAACTTTACTCGAGTCTCCCAGTACCGCTCCACTTGGCACAACTTCATCCAATGAGCATCTTTCACTGTTCATAAGTCTGAAGCGTTTCGTGCTCCAAATATTGGGACAAAAACTCGAACGCGTACCAGTCATTAAAATTGGTATTGCATTGACGTTTCTCCCTCATTCATGTCCTAAACCTAATTTTTAAATTTTGCAAGAAAATAGTCTTTGCTTGACTAGAAAATCGGTTCCGGATGTCTCTTCACATCTCCTCCTCTACATCGTCAAAAGATCCCATCCAAAAAACAAAAGACCGAGTAGCAATTTCTTATGCTGAAATAGGCTAAAAAGCCTCGTCGGGTGCTACGATTGGTTCAACGTCCGAAAGGCCAGAGGATCGACCTTCCGATGCTCCTTCTAAAGACTAAGAACGATAATGTTGGTTCCGAATCGTAACCATAAATTTACAATGAATCCGGTCACTGAAGCCAATTACATGCATTAATCTAGTGTTAAGGTAAAAGAGAACAATGCCAAAGACAACTTGCACTTGCAACCACTACCAGTCTTATGATCTGTTGGTCATTAATCTAGCCTCACCGTTAGGGAATACAAACATCGCCCACTTGGTGCACATACAAGGATCCCGTCGGTCATCACTCCGACCTTACCTACACAATACCCTATCATAAACTAGTACAATACATAATGAGGCAATGTTGGCAACTTCTAGTAACATAGCCCGCCACAAGAAAAGGTACCACAATGAAATATGGAAAACAATACAATGGCAGCATTGGATCCTCTTCCCCAAACAATATTTAAGCAAAAATAAAAATTGACCGCGCACAACCGACACTCGCTTGTGGTTGGTGGTGAAACGTGAAATATCCTTGTTGCTGTAAAAAAAATTTGCACATAAGTACATCTCTCATCTCCCCACTATAACATAAAAACTCCCTCCCCACATAAATCCCTGGAATCTGTGTTGCTAAACACAATTCGATCTTAACAATTATGTTATTAGGTCGAATGGTGATTCCATGTGCCAAACAATTCTTAGTTGCAATCCCTCGGCAATCCCATATACATATCCCTAAATGAATCCTAAGAATTCAAGTATGTGATTGTTTAAGTATCTTCTCCTTATTTTTCTTATAAACAAAAGAAAATGGAAACCCCCACTTATGCCAAATACCTCCTCCAATTTGATGTGGAGGAAAAATAAGCCAACTGACCGTTCGCCGCAATCCTACGCCCTCCGTGTATTCCCAGATGCTCCGCAAACTCTCTTTGCGATGCCCCACGTCTTCCGAAACCCCAAACGCCTTAATGTTTCATAAGGTGTTTGTGAACACCGGTATCAGATTGTCTTCGAGCCCCCACTTTGTTCTTGATTAATGAAAACCACCTTAGCAAAAATGCTTTTGCGAAAATATATCTTTCATAACCCAAGAATGTACCTTGAAATAAGGTTTTGAACGCCCTCCACCCAATATATTGTACGGCATGAATTTATTTATTGTATTTGTTTTTGTCACCAGTCTTATTTGGTTAACAAAAATAAATAAATAAATAAAATCAAATAGTCTCCTCCCCCAAGGTGTTGCTGGTCCCACAGCTGTTGCCGTAGTTGTACCCTGCTGTAGTAGGAGGGGTAGACTAGAGGGGCGGGGGTAGGCTGGGGTCCTAGGGAACTAGTAGGCAAGTAGGGGGAATGGGAGGGGGGAAAGAAGGAGGGGGGATAGGCAAGGGGATAGGGGGATAGGTAGGGGAGGCTGGGGGAGGGGCTGCCAGCCTGCCATCGTCCGCCGTGGCGTGCCACAGGTTGATGCCGCATGCCGCCACAGCTAGGAACTGCCGGAGCCGACCAGGGGCTTCAGCTCCCGGAGTCGGCTCCTTCTCTCTTCATTTTTAATTTTATTATTATTTATAAACAAAATTTGTGAGTAAATTTGTACTTGAGTTGGAATCAAGACTGCTCTTTCAAAGCTCAATGACGCAAATTTAATCTTGAATGCGAACAAATAATTAGAAATTCTGTGGAAAATTCAATGAATCCTAACTACAATTCACCTTGATGTGCCATTCACAAGCAAACATTCTTCTTCTTGTTGCTCCGACAATCTGCGGTGTTCTTCGTTCCGACATTCTAGAACTTCGTCACTCTTTGCCTTCACGCGCTCCCTTGCGTGTTAAACCTCAAGAATAAAGAAGAAAAAAAGAAAAATGATGCATTCTTGCCCAATGATAAGGAAGAGAGTCAAGGACTAGTAAGAGCCCTAGTTCTCTCTTCAAATGCACACAACAAATCAAGTTATCCCTCACTCCACCACGGGAGAATCCAAGAGTGTAAGTAAAGGGAGAAAAACTCCAAATTTTATCGCAAAAACATACAACCTTCACCTCACACAAGCTCTCTCCACACACTCACTCACAAGGCTTGACTTGGCAAGAATGCCAAGCCAAAAAGGAGGCTCCTGATCTATGAGCATTTTCTCAACTCCGAGGGTTTCATCCATCCAAATCTAAATGGATGAAATCCTCCCGGATGCGGTGTGGTCGCCGACGCCGCATATTGTGACAACTTGTCCACAAGTTGTAGGTCACAATCTCGGAGCCATCTCCACAATATTCACTTCACTCGTCCCAATATGTAGTAAACAAATCCAATAGTGTTTATGAGGATACAACGACCACACTATACATTTTGAAATACCTACAATGCTCAAATTATCATGCAACTGACAACAACGTGTCACATCAGACATGCGTTTTAGCATAAAATAATAAAGAACTATTTTGACAGGGCATTATCCCACATAACACCCTTGGGAACTTATAAACACATGACCTTGGCCCAACGGTGTGGGCGCCACAACCTTGCTACCTTCCAAATCCCCCTCCCACCACTTTGAGCCTCTTGTCACATGGACCCACAAAACTTCATGAAATCCCCCCATGGCATTAAGGTAGATGAGGCTAATTTGGTTAGCTTCCTAAATTAAACACACGTTTTTGGCTCTTAATCGGCGGTACATTCAATCTAATTCAGTGGGTGAGTAGTACATGGTGATATACCGCCCGCCTTGATGATATTTGGGTTAGTCACCTTTGCAAAAATCAAACTACACCCACCATCCTCCATAATCAGGAGTGCTATCCATTGAGCTATGACACGCTAATTTTTGTGCGGGAGGTGGACAAATTAGGAGGCATCATGTGGTTGTGAGGTGTAGACAAACTTGCATTGTGGGTATTCTATAATGAAAAGCTAATTTAACAACAATTTATCGTACATGTGACCACTTCAGAGACATGACATAATCAATATTGACATTAAACTTGGTTTTCATAGGCAAATAACTCATGTAGAATTTGCTAATGATGTTATCCACTTACACAACATTGAACGATAAAAGTGTTCCCCCTACAACATTACATTGGAAACTAAAGAATCTTTGATTTTGGAGTCTAAATCGACACCTTCCTCAACTCTGATTTCAACGATTTTAAATTCTTTGGTCCTCATTTGCAATTTATAGCATGCTCAAGCTTCTAATGCTCGAATCCATACGTTGGATGATTCCATAGAGCTAGAGGTGTCCACATTAGCCTCATCTACCTCATTGCTTTCTCCAATATAACCAAGCTGGCAAATTCGGCTAATGCTTGGAAAGACACACTACTGTACTGTATTTGTTTTCTATAGAATGCTACGTAGTTAAAAAAACACTGGGTCACCCAATGAGCATTATTACCTTGTACATAGAAAATGGCGGTGGAGATGTCGTTTAACTATAAATCGAACATCAATTCCACCGGTAAAGAGTAGGTACCTATCTACGAGCAGCCCGTTCCCGCTAGTTCCCATAGAATGTTACCCGTAAGAGAATCTGGATTTTGGAGAACGGGGCCCCCGCCCGCGATGCGAACGGTTCCCGGCCCGCGTTGGTCCACACCGCACACTGCCCCCATCCCCGGCCCGGCCCCGCTACCCTCCTGGTGCCTTCTCCAGGGGTAGGGTTTCGCTCCGCAACGAAGACACACAAAGACCAAGAGAGAGAGAGGGAGAGAGAAAGGGGGAGAGAGAGAGTGAGAGAGAGAGAGAAAGGGAGAGAGAGACAGACACGCACACAGAAGAGGGCCAGCGTTCCGCTGCTTGACACGCACACAGACAGACAGGTTAACCTTGGAACCAAGTTACATCGTCGCGACAACAACAACAACAAAGACTCGTGCAGGCCAAGGATTCGTCCGACAGCGAGGAAACCTAAGCGGTCTCCTAAGCAGAGGTATACGCGAGGGACTTCGGGCAATTCAATCGCGTGCGTGGGAAAGGAATTGGGCTTCTCGGTGACGTGTGCGCATCGGGCTAGGGTTTCTGTGTGCGCGGTGTTGCTACGGTGGTGTTTTGTTTAGGGCCTTGCGGAGGAAGGGAATTAGGCGTCGGGCAGGATGACTGTGGTTGCGGCACCCCCGGAAGTACGTATTCCCTTGTGCCTTGTTCGCTCTTGCTACTGGTGGTTTTTGACGATGCTTTGTTTGTGGAGGTTTTTGACAACCTTTGGAGATTCCGGTGCTTCGGTGGTTGTTTGGTTGGAGTTGGCTGTGAGGCTGATGATGATGATGTCCGTGGTGTTTTTGGTGTGTGTATGTGGCAGGAGGATGATGATATGTTGGTCCCTCCTCAAGATTTCAATGACGGCATAGAACCGATGGAAGGTGTGTCAGAATTCGGATCCGTTTGGCATGCAATCATCATGAGTTTAGATTAGACCTAGCAGTTGGGAGGCACTTTTGGAGGGATTTTTCTTGTTGTCCAATTTCGTGATCCTTCGCAATTGATGATTAGGTTGGCATCCTCAGTGAAGGTGTTGATGAGAATTCGTTTCTTTCGTGGTTGAAAGGATTTTATGCAATTGGCATTGTTAGAGCATGTGTTGCTGCTATATGGTCCCGGATATAGCCTAGACTAGGCAGGTGGTTCTAGTACGGAGTTCTTCAAGAGTATGCGAGTATGGAGAATTCCTTCATCCGTGATGCATCCTCTCTTTAAGGCATGGAGGTTGTCAAGGGCGGAGTTGTCTTTTGGCAGGGCATTTTAGCTTTAATACTCTGTCATTAGAATTGTTGCTCCCGTACCTTTTCATCTTCGGATTTGTTTGCAGTCATCTTCTGCTCTCTTCCTACAACAGGCTTGATGATTGCTTGCAGTGGAGGATCAATTCATGTTACTGACGGTGAGGTATTTCTGCAGTTGTAGGTCAAGGAGAGGGTGTGGCCACTGTGGAGAATCAGCTGGTGGATGATCCACAAACTGGAAAATTCACATGGACAATAGAGAACTTCTCGAAGATTAATTTGAGAAAGCATTACTCTGAAACATTCACTGTTGGTGGATACAAATGGTATGGATGCTATTCTCCTCCAATTCTGTTTGATTTCAGAATCTAGGGGGCTATTACATGCAATTTTGGAAGAGTGAGAAACTCAGATGGGAATGCTGATTGTTTCTGCAGGCGTGTGCTTTTGTTCCCCAAGGGGAACAATGTGGATCACCTGTCAGTATACTTAGATGTTGCAGATTCTGCGCAACTACCTTATGGTTGGAGCAGATTTGCACACTTCAACCTGGCTGTTGCTAACCAATATGATCCAAAGTCGACTGTAAAGAAGGGTAAGCCTTTATCATAAGATCTGCTGTCATGAAGGTCCTAGCCAATTTTATTTCTACATTATACAAATTGTGTTGTCTGCTTGAATACGGTTTTTGTAGTGCCGGCAGTATCTCAAAGAGGCCTTTGAGTAGGTCAAACCTTTGAAGCCAGGTTTGGTGGAGCATAAAGTATGCGTTACTTAGATGTAGTTGCTTGAGGACAAAGTAAATGCAAGCCAATGGTTGCTCTTCTAATGGTTATTTATCACATTATATACTAGAATTTAATTTATGCTTTCATATGTATTTCTTGTTGTTCAACCTTACATGATACTAACAAGAATATGCGGTACATCTTTCTTAAAAATATGTTAACTGCGGGCTGTTCCAAAATTTGGATCTATATCATCCAATTTCTTTTCTCCCTTGCATTCCTACAGCTATTTTGCAGAGATGTGCTTGTGCATGGCTTTAAGTTTAGGTCTGAATGTTGCACCCTTCTGTTTTGCAGATACTCAACATCAGTTCAATGTACGTGAAAGTGACTGGGGATTCACATCATTTATGCCACTACAAGATTTATATGATCCATCCCGAGGCTTCTTGGTTAATGATACTCTTGTTGTAGAAGCTGATGTCAATGTGCGCAAGGTAGTGGATTATTGGGCATATGATTCAAAGAAGGAGACGGGCTTTGTGGGTTTGAAAAATCAAGGAGCAACGTGCTACATGAACTCTCTTCTTCAAACTTTATACCATCTACCCTATTTTCGAAAGGTTCTTCCAAATTTCACTGACCTTTCTGTTGTTTCCTCTGTACTGTTCTGTTCTTTACTCTTTCTTGACAATGATAGCCATGCTGCTCATTTTATTCAGATGTATGGTAAGTTGTGAACCCCGTCACTTTTAAGGCTTTTTGTTTACGGAGTCCATGAGGGTTCTTCTGCAATGATTAGTTGCAGCCAAGCTCAAAAGGCGCCAGTCACATACCCTGACATATTTATGGCTATATATTCTCTGCCAAGCTATCAAAGTGGTTGCTTATTATCAAAATGGTCACTTTTATCAATGCACTGTAGCCTATTGACAGGAACTTTGAAAGACTGTACTGCTAGCTGATCTGTCATTGTTGATTTTACTGCATGCAGGCTGTATATCATATGCCAACCACTGAAAATGATGCGCCTTCCAATAGCATTCCCTTGGCTCTTCAAAGCTTGTTTTACAAAATACAGTACAGTGACACAAGTGTTGCAACTAAGGATTTGACCAAATCATTTGGTTGGGATAGCTATGACTCCTTCATGCAACATGATGTTCAGGAGCTTAACCGAGTGCTATGTGAGAAACTGGAAGACAAAATGAAGGTAGGTGAATTTACTAGATTATTATCTAGAAGTATAGAATTTCTTCCTTTCAATGTTCGTTATTCATGTTTGTGTTGATCCACCCAGCAGCTCACATTTGACTTGACTTTGGGGTTGGATACTTCATGACAGTGTAAATTGTTTGTTTTTCCTTGATTATGTACAGGGAACTGCTGTTGAGGGGACGATCCAGCAACTTTTTGAAGGACACCATATGAACTACATTGAATGCATCAATGTTGACTACAAATCAACTCGGAAGGAGTCATTTTATGGTATGTTTATCAAAATTTTGGATATGGAAGAGTATGCAAGCAAAATAAAATTTCAATCTATTGTCAATTCGTTTTGAAAGGACTCAAGTTGGTGAGTTGGCAGTTTTATTTTTTTTATAAAGAAAAGTATATTCCTAGCTCCGGCTAGACCCTGGATTTTCTGGAATTAGTTCTATTGTTGTGTCTGGATGGGATTGCAGCATGTGAAATGGGGATTTACATTGAGAACAGCATAAGTGGTAATGGGATATAATCTTTTGTTTGCAGATCTACAATTGGATGTCAAGGGATGCAAGGATGTGTATGAGTCTTTTGACAAGTATGTTGAAGTCGAAAGGCTAGAAGGCGAAAACAAGTATCATGCCGAGCAGTTTGGATTGCAGGTATACATTATTTAGTTAATGCTTGCTTTTGTGACAATACCAGCTTACAATCATTTCAATTTCTGTAGGGAGTTTGTAAGACGTCACTCTATGCATGTCGGCCATTAATGGTCTGTGGACTATTTAGTCATCATGTTTGCTTTAAGAGGTAGAGGCAGGTTAATTTGGAACCTGCTCTGTCTCATCAACATGCAAACCTTTCCATGTAGCTGATGCACTTCTTACTTGGGAATATCTCCCTTCTTGTATATTGTGTTGACATCAAATTCTTTAGTAGCAACCTCTTATTTTACTCTATAGTGTTGACATTGTATCTTCTCTGGGAAAAGGATGCTGTTATGCAAATATGGATTCTAAAATTGGAATGTTTGACGTGTGATGCAGGATGCCAAAAAAGGAGTTCTGTTCATTGACTTTCCCCCTGTCCTTCAACTTCAGTTGAAACGGTTTGAGTATGACTTTATGCGAGACACAATGGTCAAGGTAATCTGGAATATTCTGGAGATTTTTTAAGCATGCTTCTCCATAGACTGCATTCTTCTTAGGTCCACACATAATTCCTAGGTCTTGATTCTGGTAATAAATTGGTACCCCTTGTGTTTTTTCAAGAATTCATAACGTTCTACTCTTAATTTTGTCCAGTGTTAGGGTTGGTGTATTCTTCTTGCTAAGAATGACTTTTTGAAAGATATCGAGTCATTGAGGCTTGTGTGCAGCTGGCATCTCCACATTGCCCCCATCTCCCAAACCCCCTTTTTGGAGATCCCTGTGCAGGCAACTGTTCTGAAGACCAGTGTGGACCAGATTATTTTATATCTCCAGACTGGGCATCTAATAATTGAATTGGATGAGAGAATTTGTGCTGTCTAATTACTCAACTTAATGCAATACATTGTTCCTCTGCAGATCAATGATCGGTACGAGTTCCCATTGCAACTCGACTTGGACAGAGAGAATGGAAAGTATCTGTCCCCAGATGCAGACAAAAGTGTACGGAACCTGTACACTCTGCACAGGTTTGTTTCTCTGGAACATATTGTTGGTCAGGTGACACGAGGATCAATGCGTAAAATGTGTGGGTTTTTCTGTTGTGAGAGAGGTGAGATTGACCCTGTAAACTTCCTTTGGTAGCTGCCACTTCTTCCTGCCCATGCAGGAGTAGTGCTATCACTGTAGTTGTTGATAAATTATGCTCTAAGACTTGTTATTACCTGTGACAGCGTGCTTGTTCACAGTGGTGGAGTGCATGGTGGCCATTATTATGCTTTCATCAGGCCCACACTCTCTGATCAGTGGTAAGTTTTCCTGAATTGTGGTCACTTGTTGGCTTGGTTTGCCAAGTGGTTGGAAAAGCAAGTAAAAGGCTTGTATTCATGAAATGTCATTATTTGGCATATTAGAGTAGGTTTGCATCTTTAGAATAATTCAAAAGCTACATATGCTTACATGTGGTTTTGGCATATTATCTATGTTGTGAACAATTTGGACTTATGCAATGTCCTTCTCAATGTATGATCCTAAGCACCTGTGTGAAGGAACTGTTTATGATCCTTATTGGGACCAATGATAAAGAAAATTATGTTTTGTTCTGTTCTTAATAGGTTCAAGTTTGACGATGAGCGAGTCACTAAGGAGGAGCTCAAACGAGCCCTTGAGGAGCAGTATGGGGGGGAGGAAGAGGTAAAAGCATCGATGGTTGCTTCTGTTACTTCATGTGTATATCTTTAGCTTATATAAGCTAATTGTATGGTTTATGAAGTTTGGGAATCATATTACAACTTTTTATTGAACTTGTCAACAACAATTTATTTCACTTTGAATTTTGATAGTATATCAAGTATACTGTTGGATAGTCTGGGTGGTCATGAGGTACTTGCAATGTGTTCTCACCCACGTTTGGTGGTTGTTGTGCTACGCAGCTCCCACAAACCAATCCAGGCTTCAATAACACACCTTTCAAGTTCACCAAATATTCAAATGCATACATGTTAGTATACATCAGAGAAGCTGACAAGGATAAAATTGTCTGCAATGTTGATGAGAAGGACATTGCAGAACATCTACAGGTAAATGATGTTTCTGTTTAAGATCAAAATTGATGGTTTCCATCTAATGTAATTTGGTACCCTGCAGTGGTCTATCCACTCGTGTGTGATAATAAGGTCAACAGTAGAAAGAGGTACTATACATTGTGCAATTTTAAAATTACTTAATCTTATTGAAGATTGTGATAGAGCTTATTTAGGATGCTTGCCTATTGATAGAGTTATCTTTGATATGATCTTCAGATACGGTTGAAGAAGGAGCAGGAGGAGAAAGAAAGGAAGAGGAAAGAAAAGGCAGAAGCCCACCTGTACACAATTATCAAGGTGAGACAGTGAGAATCTTGGTGTGCATAATATGGTGGTTCTTAGTATTTTTTTGTTTTTGTGTCAAGAAGGGTTGAAAGTCTTCTTTCAAAGGATCATATTGAAGGCATGTGCACCATGTTAAACTAACTACATTAGTACTGTTTTTTGTCAAGCTTCCAAGGCTTGGCATTCTGGTAGAACTGCATAAAGCTATACCATGTTATTTTTCCAGGTTGGGCGAGATGAAGACCTTCAAAACCAGATAGGGAAGGACATTCATTTTGATCTGGTTGATCATGACAAAGTTCGCAGCTTCCGAATACAGAAGCAGACTCCGTTCACTATGTTCAAGGTTTGCGATAGTCATTTTTGCTGCAGTCCCTGGTTCAACATGATTATTTTCCGAGCAATGTGCATTACATCTGGATGACTGTTACTCCTTTTACATCTGGTATGGAATGCATATGCAAATGCAAATGCAAATGTAATGTTGCTTATTGAGTCCTAAAGATTTTGCATACTACCGCAGGAAGAAGTGGCCAAAGAACTTGGCATTCCTGTTGAGTGCCAGAGATTTTGGCTTTGGGCAAAGCGGCAGAATCACACCTATCGTCCAAATAGGCCTTTGACTGAGCAAGAGGAAGCTCAAACTGTAAGCTTCCTGTTTCAGCTAATTAAAGTTGGTGTTTGGAGTGTGGAGTGAATTGCAGATTTAGTTACTTTACAAAATTGGCATTGTGTGTGTGTGCCTCTTGAAGTTAATTTCAATTACAGTAGGGAATCATGTTCTCTCAGCTCTCATATAGGCCATTTCACCTGCTAGCATTTTAGACAAGAGTGAGATCATTATGAAGCAAGAGGACTCTCCCTCTAGATATTCCACTGTAGCTGCTATCTAATAGGTTTTTTCTCCAACATGTCTTTACTGAATTTTGATTTGCACCATGTTTTCCAGGTTGGTCACTTGAGAGAGGCATCCAACAAAGCTCATAATGCGGAGCTGAAATTATTTTTGGAAGTGCAGCGTGTTGGAGGGGTACATTTTCTACCAGTGAATTCCACCAAATTCACCATCCCCTTGGATTATGAATTGTCAAATTTGACAAGTGATGTATGTATGGACTTCGTCTCTGCATCTTCGCTAATTACAAACCAATTGCAGGTTTTGATGTCGTATTTATCTGTTTGCAATCTTGAGCAGGATCCAGCTCCAGTTCCCCCTGCTCTGAAGACCAAAGAGGACGTTCTCTTATTTTTCAAGCTTTATAATCCTGAGAAGGAGGAACTGAAGTGATTTCTCTTCCTCATTTTTTGAATGTGTTGAGATTGTAGTTCTCAAAATAATAAACTCTCTAGATGTGTTTACTTTCATCTCAAAAGAAAGTGTTGATCAAATGTGATAATTTTAGATACTGAGAGAACCTGAGTCTTTTGATATTTCTGGTTTTGACCAGCTGGAGGGGTTGCTCTATGCAGATATGTTGGCAGATCTTTTGTAAAGGCAAGTGGCAGACCGTTGGAGATCCTGGAGAAGTTGAATGAAATGGCTGGTTTTGCAACCAACGAGGAGATCCAGTTATATGAGGTATATATGTTTGTCTCTAGAAATTACATCGGTGCATTTTGAGGTTGGGGGTCCTGGTGGTTTTCTGGGTGCTGCCCACTAGTTTTCAGATGTTGTTTTTGAAATCCTTCAACCCATATTTGATGATAGTTATGCGGACAACTTGAATTATCTGACATTGATTAGGTTTTTGTGGATTTCACATTTGTAGATCTGTTTGATAGTTATTTTTCCTAAGGAATTTTGGCATGATTGTGCTGATTTTTGTTCCAGTCACATGCTGGATTGTTTCACTTGATAGCTTATCATGTTATTTCATATGGGTGCAGGAGATCAAGTTTGAGCCAAATGTCATGTGTGAGCACATTGACAAGAAATCAACTTTTAAAGCTAGTCAGGTGAGTGTCTAATATTCATTGCAAATTTCTGGGCTGGAACAAAATAGTCTTGTGTTTATGCTTTCTGAGTATGTTTGAGTGCTTGTTTTGTCACTTACGGGCTGGGTCATTGTGCAGCTGGAGGATGGTGACATCATCTGCTACCAGAAAGCTCTGACTAGAGAGGAGGAGGAGTCATTGCGCTATCCTGATGTTCCGTCTTTCCTGGAGTACGTTCGCAATCGGCAGGTAGTGTTCTTTTTCAAGAATACTTCTTGGATGAAGTTGTAATTCGAGCTTTCATTGCTCAGATAACAAACTACCAACTAAATAGATAGATTGTATTATCCAAACCCATGCCTAACTAGGTCTTGCTCTTTTGTGTGCTGCCATTCTGTAATGCCTTTGTTTATCCAGGTAGTACATTTCCGGCGACTGGAGAAACCCAAAGAAGATGAGTTCTGTTTGGAGCTGTGAGTCCCTTGTTAAACTACCTCTGAAAATTGACAAATATGTTTATTTGCTTAATTGGATGTTTGGTTTGAATGATTTTAATGTTTCAATTTTCTACTATGTCTGTACGTCTACATTGAGTTGGCCGTGTGCATGTGCTGCTTGTTGTGGAACACATTGAAATAGTATGGTACCTTGGCTGCTTCAACTCTTACACACTGTCTATTGCTAGTATTTGGGTTGACTGTATTATTAATGATAGAAATTTCTATCATTAGTGCCATTTTGTTTTCAGTCATGCCCCATGAAAGCCCACCAAGGTATTGCAGTATTGTATAAGAGTGTTTCTTGCTTAGTCCTTGAGTGCATAGAATGGTGTGAGTGTCTTCTGTATATAAGGGGATCCGTGGCCTAAACTGAAATCTTTTGATAGATAAATCTTCTTAGAGGGTTCTTATTCATATACTTAAGTTCTTTCAGGTCAAAGCAGCATACATATGATGATGTTGTTGAGAGGGTAGCACTGCAACTTGGTCTTGAGGATGCTTCAAAAATTAGGCTTACATCACACAATTGCTACTCTCAACAACCAAAGCCTCAGCCTATCAAGTACCGTGGAGTAGAACGATTGAGTGATATGCTTGTGCATTACAATCAGGTATCATAATGTCATCTACTATCCTTTCCTTGAAGCTTCTCTTGTCTAATGAATCAGGTATCATAATGTCCTGCTGTGTCTTCAGTGTAAGCTAATAGTGGGTTATGGCTGGTGTATGAGCAGACGTCTGACATCCTTTACTTTGAGACCTTGGATTTGCCACTTCCTGAGCTCCAGGGATTGAAGACACTCAAGGTTGCTTTTCATAATGCAAAGACAGAGGAGGTATGTGAAACAATGGTTCTTTACAATGGTGCAGTATAGTGTAAGTTCTGCAAATTGTGTTCATTTTATGGGATTTATTGACTGCCATCTATCATTCTTCCTCTAAATTTTGAACATTCTTGTGGGCATTTACAGCTGTCTGTGCACAATATTAGACTTCCAAAGCAGAGTACTGTTGGTGATGTCATCAATGAACTCAAGGGCAAGGTAAGATTAGTTCTTCCACTTGTCCGTATTTTATATTTTATATTGACTCAGCATTATGTAATTCCTGCATCAGGAATATTGAGCCCTGTTTTGGAGAATGTTTAAACACTTTAATTTGTGTATGCAGGTGGAGCTCTCTAATGCAAAGGCTGAGCTGAGAATCCTTGAAGTGTTTTACCATAAAATCTACAAGGTAACATGCATTAATTTGAGACAATCGTATTGATTTGAGGATTCATTTAAATATTATTCTACCTTCTCTAACTGTTGTACTCTTGGAATGGTGACAGAGGTGAAATTTATGGTTATTTTGTGGATGTTATCCGGTTGCTATTAAGTCTTGGTTTGGTCTCTGGACTCTAGCTGTGTTGATTTCCTTTTTGCATATGATGACACTATATTTCATATTGTTCGGCAGATCTTTCCTCTGAATGAAAAAATTGAGAACATCAATGATCAATATTGGACACTACGAGCAGAGGAGGTAACATTTTCCTTGCTTTTGGTTGTGGTTACAAAATGCACTGTATTTGGTTCTATTTAGGCCAACCAGTCTGTCTTTATATAAGCTCTTAATTTATGAAACACCTTGTAATATTATATGTCAGTGTCCACATCAAATTCTCAATGGAGATGGCTGTGAACTATTTGCAAGGAAGTTTTGCTGTAAATGTAGTGGTTATTTATTATTTATTAATTAGTGTCCTTGTGCTTGTCTCAGAATGATTGTCGTTGTTGAATTGAAGTAATTTATCAGTGGTTGATGAAAAAGTCACATTTAATTATGCCTTGGGATTTCCTGCAGATACCGGATGAAGAGAAAGATCTGGGTCCTCAAGATCGTCTGATTCATGTGTACCATTTCACGCGAGATGCTTCACAAAATCATATGGTAACAGTTGGTTTTTTATTTTTTTATTTTTATTTGATTTTCCTGAGATATTGCTGATTTCATATGTCAAATTTTGTGGTCATGAATGTCTGGACTCCACATTGCACTAGCCATTCTTCAGGCACCCATGTAATTCTATTAGCTAATCATGGAGAAGGTTAATTGCTTGAATTACCATGAGGATCTTGCATATGTATTTGAATGTAAGAATGAGATACAGTACTCTTCATTCCAGGTGCAAAATTTTGGAGAACCATTTTTCTTAGTGGTTCGGGAGAATGAGACTTTGACAGAAGTGAAACAGCGCATTCAGAAGAAGCTAATGATATCTGATGATGAGTTTTCAAAGGTTAGTGTTGATCAGCATTTAACTTATGGTATTTTAAATTGCTTTGTCTCTACATGGGTCTTTTTCATGACTGCATGGGATTATGATGCTTCGAAGAAGTCTTCTTGGTACCTTGTGCGTTAGGAGGAGGTTCAGAAAGAGGGAATTATTGTGGGGCTAAAACATCTAACAACTTCTCTTTCACCTCAAAAAGCAAATAATGTTGGTTACCAGATTTATCGACATTCAAAAATGATGGCTTCTTCCTGCCCCCAGAAGCTAATCCCAACTCATGGTTCTATGTAGAGGTTAATTTGTGATGATCAAGTACATCTATCATTTGATTTGTTCTGGTCTCAATGTGGAAACCTCTCCTGTTATTTTTGTAGAGTGTCGGTGCAGTGCACTTCATAGTTCTGACATAAGGGGTTGACTCTTATTGTGCAGTGGAAGTTTGCATTCCTTTCTTTGGGGCGGCCTGAGTATCTACAAGAAGTTGATGTAGTTGCAAGCCGGTTTCAGGTGGGTGGGGTGATGGGATCTACAGGCAGCAGTGTCCTACATCTTTTAATTGCAGTGTTTCGATTTTTTTTAATGTTTCAGCTGCAGGATTATGTTTTCTCTACTAGTGCATTTTGACTGCATAAATGAAAGGTGAAATAAATTTTGATGTTCTGTGCAACAGAAACGAGACACGTATGGTGCCTGGGAGCATTACTTGGGGCTTGAGCATGCTGACAGTGCCCCAAAGAGATCACATACTGCCAATCAGGTGTGTATATGCTGCTTCTTATTCCTTATATCAAGAGTTGGTGGCAGTCAATCTTTGTTCTTGAAATGTGATAGGTTCAGTGTTAGTTTGCATCAACTCTTTCAGGACCTAGTGTATACATCATATTAGAGCCCGACATTTTCCTTCGAATTTGTACCCATGCCCACCCATACCCATCAGCAACGACCTATGCCCACCCATAGCATGACCCGTGCCCACCCATGCTATTAAAATTGCCGCCAATGTATTAAAAAATTGTGTAATGTGCATTACCCGCCTACACCAAGTCTTGGCCCACCCATGCCCACCCATGCCCAATAATATCGAACCCATGCCCACCCAAAACCCATGGGCATGGGTGGGTTTGGGCATGGGTGGGTTTGGGCATGGGCATGGGCATGGGTATGGGCACCCAATGTAGGGCTCTGCATCATATGTTATGATTTCTACAACCTCCAACAAGTACTGATATAATGATTTATATGGTCTATGATGTTGAACCCATATTTAGCACAACCTATTCAAATGAGTAAGTGAAAATAATGTCATATGTGACAACATTGATTACATATATGTGTTGTGTATATGTGGTATGGTATACAAGCTCAATTGCCCCTATTAGTTAATTTACATATATCTTTGCTCTAATTTGAATAACACAAATGATAAATGGGATAATTTTAGATAGGGACACTTATGAAACTTTCAGCAAATGTATATCAAGTAAGCTCAAACCCTCCGAATCATGGGTCTCTTGGACCTTTAAGGGTTAAGTGGTTGCCAAGTATATACAGTACTAAGTATATGGAATTATACTGATGTTGGTGGTGTTTCTGCAGAACCGACATAACTTTGAGAAGCCTGTAAAAATCTACAATTAAGGGCCTGCATTGGAGAAAGGCAGGAAAGCTTGGGTTGGGGTTTTGGTTCACCGTTCAAGCCAATTTACTTGCAGTAGGCAGATAATGTGTGGCCAGATGTGCAATAATCTGGCAGGAGGAAAGCAGGAAGTCCAGGACGGAAAGGAAGTTCTGTGCAGGGGCTTATTATCCTGCTTCACTTTTATAGTGTTCATGTTTTTGCCACCTGGCCTTATTCTTCATACCTATGCCTTGTGGCCTGGGTGCCTGGTTTTATATGGAATTCCTGACGATTTTCTGTTGTGCTGCACGATCTGCAGACTGAACCAGCTTTCTGCCTAGAGTAAATGTGCTCGACAGAAACTCTTCCATTTGTTGTTTTCACCTGAGGCCATTGCACTGTTCTGCAATAGTGGCCTTGGTGAAGATACTCATAGTGTCTATTGTAGAGTTTTTGTTTTTCAATTTCCCCCCTTCCAGTCCACCGTACTGTTTTGCACATTTTAGGTGCAGGCTGGCTTCGTCGTACTCACCATTCAGTCCTACATCCCCTTAACTTTTCCTCCTCATCTTCCTTCGCTCTATCCAAGCTTGGCACTCGGAACTCATTAGTGGGAACACTTTGTATATGGTCTTGGTGTTAGGATGCACATGGATGCAAGCAAGCAAGCATTCACAGCTCAGCCTATGTGTTAAAAGTGACATGCTTGTGTATAAGTTGATTCGGTTATTTTAATGACTAGAAAGCTCACTTCATGTTTACTTTCTCTTTTGTGCTGTACCTTGGTCTACGTATATTATTGTGGCTTTAGTTATTTCCAATATTCTGTGCTGCGCTCAGCATTCTTGGCTATTTGCTTTCAGCTCTTGTGTGCCGAATTCCTATCACTTCCATCACAAATAGAAAGTCCTTGTCCTGGTCCTTGTCCGAGGAACCATTACAACAGGATGGAATTTTTTCACAAATTATCATAAGAGTGAAGATGTGGGACTTGTGGCAGCTTTATATGTACGGCTGAACTCGGCAAGGATTCTAATAAGAGTTGAATGCTTTATTTTTATGGGTCTTACTCATCAAACACCAGCATAATTCATGTAGATATCTATACTACCTGAACATGGCGGCTTGCATTGCAATGAACATGTGACACCACATTTGCAGACAACCATGGAAATTGGTGTTCACATCTATCTATGCGGGACCCATATAGATGTTGCTGTGAATCAATATTAAGATGAATGCGGACAATACTGTGGGAATAACACTATGGGTGCACATTATTTCCTAATCCGCAATATTTGACATCAAGTTCTGTGTAGTGTCACAACTTCTAATTAATTTGTTATATGTGTATTTACAATATTACTGGAAATTTGACGACTTCTAGTAATAATACATTAAATAGATCAAAGTATTAAATTTATGACCCGGAAATGTTGAAGTACTAGGATTCTAACATATTGATGCCTTAGACCAGAAACATGATGTCTAAAGACCAGTGGATATTGATCATACAGTCCAACCTTGATACGTGTTACCCCTGTGTTAAAATTGCACGTTTGTGCTCCCCTCCAAAACATTAAAAAATACACTAGTAAGTGTTGACTGCTAAGAGAATTTATAAAAATCATGCATCCCTCTTTAATGAATTCACCTTGGTAAGTGTTAATTTGGAGAAAAGTGAAGTTATGAAATTTTATGACTTGGATGAAATTGATAGAAACCCTAACCCTAAACCCTTCTACCTTACTAGAACAATTGGCATTGGCACTTGTAGAGAGTGAAAGTGCACTCATTATGAATGCACATGAGTTCATCAATTATGAATAAGAATTTGATCTAAACAATCTCCACATAAATATTGAGGAGGAAATTAAAGGTATGCTTGATGAAAGAGATGATGCAACTGATAATGAACCCATTGAAGAAGTTGACAATGTCCAAATTAGTGATGTGGTGGTAAATGGATTAGGATTGACAAATATTTGATCACAAACCTATTAATGTGACACCTCTCATCTAGAGCATTTGAACACTTCAAATGGAAATAGGATCTTGGCATGCACAAGAATGTCATTAATCTATTGTAGATTCATTTCTCCATTCCGCTTAGATGTATGATGAAATTCATATCTTATGTATTTTCATCCTTTATTCATATAAGTGTTAATGTTTTCAATTCCAAAGCCACATAAGTGTTACAAATTGTCTATGTTACCCTTGATAAGTGTTAAAGTGTGAATACCACATAAATGTTACAAAAATATGGATGATGTGTTCTTGAGTTGATGGATTGTTTGAACACCTAAATCTATGAAACCATGTGTAACAGAGATCCACAATCACATCTACGAGCATTTCCTTTGGATGTGCGGTTATCCTCTCGGTGGTCCTCTTTACATTTTGTGAGAACAATTGATCGCTTTATTCGACCACAAGAATGAACAACAAACGATCCACTTAGAGACCTAGAAATGCAAAGACCCATGGCCCTCAAAAATAAGGAGATCGACAGGTACAGACAATTTCAAAGTTTGGGGACGTAGGTAGTTACCAAAGATGGACTGGTTTATAGGTGAACCCATGGGTATTCATACTCAACATCAAGGTGAGAGAGTCTTTGTATACCCAAGTTATTATTTGTCAGGTCAATATCACTATAAATCATATTGATACTAGGGCTATTTTGTTTAGGTATGAAGGTTCCCGCATGGTATATAGACACTAATGCTATTGGAAACACAATACTATTGATCAAATACTCATATTCAACTCATTATAGGTAATTGAATGATATATATATATATATATAAGATGACGCCAAACTAACACTGGTACATGCTCATGTGTTGGGTTTATTCAAAATCAAATAAGCAAAGACAAAAACGTGCCACTTAGAATTTGACCTAAGCAAGGAAGATCTTTGATTTTCTTGAACAATTAAATTAAACATTCCTTGTCCATATGTAATTGGAGCAAGCAAGAGCATAGTGGAAGGAGAGATCCCATCCCAAGTTGAATTCAAGTTTCTAGAACATTGTGCAACTCATTTCCAAATCATTTTTTTTCCTCAAGTCAAATCCAAAGCATGTTTATATCCTTTGCATATACATTTCAAGACAATTCAAACAAGTGACATACACCCATGTTTTCTGACCACTTCAGTTTGACAAACTCACTCAAAACCTGCAAGAAAATTTGGGATAAACCTCATCATCACATTAAGTAGTTGCACAATTAATGACCCAACAATTGAAGTAAAACATGAATACCGATAACTTGCATTTTTGTGCACACACATGCACAAATTGCATTGCAATGGCTAATGTCAACTTCACCATTGACTTAACCCACATTGTGAGCATACTTGTGGACAATATATTTCATTTAAAACACAATAGACTCCAAAAATGGATTATAGAAAATTTTGTTGTGATACTTACCATAGATTATAAGTATAATAATAATTAGGAACCTACCAAACTGGCGGTGGACCGCAAATCTTGAAGTGTGCATTGTCTGGCAAGTTGTGTCAAAGATTAGACAATCAAAGATCTCATGTCAATGTCCAATCTCATCCATCCCCAAGATGGATCAAATTGGCCTAATAACCTAAAAATAGAGAAATAAATAATAAATAAAATCCAGGACGTGTCAGTCCAATCCAAGGTTGGCTTGGATCGAACTGGCATGGACACTGGGGTGGACCGGCATGGACAAGATGTCCGGTTTGGGGTAGATCAGTGAGGATGATACTTAGTGTAAATTTGCGTGGACTTGATGAGACTAGAGAGGGCTAGACCTCGGACCCATACTAAGCAATTTGGTGGGCAAAGGTCACCATCACTAGAAGAAATCGTGTCCATTTCAACCCTTGGCCATCGCGACTCGCACCAAGAAAATGCATAAACAATTCAATTGGCAGGCAACCGGAAGGTACCTGTGGTGTACCCATGGAAGCTGCCCCCCGATTCCCAACCGAATTGATTTGTTTATGCATTTTCTTAGTGGAAGATGCCACCCGATTCCCAACCGAATTGATTTGTTTATGCATTTTCTTGGTTTAGTCTTGATGGCCTAGTCGCAAGGAGGGTTGAAATGGACAAGATTTCTTCTAGTGCATTAAGAAGTTCAAATAGTGCAAGTTGGGGCATTTTTATTGCGAGGTTTTTAATTTTTGTCAATGGAAAAATATGAAAATACTGAGAATATTGCAGTGATGTCATCTGATGTAACACGTGACACTTGTCTATTTAAGGAAGGAAGATGGTGCCATATGAGGATACTTACATGTGGTATAGTTCTAAAGTTAGATAAATCAAGGTTTTTTTTGGTTGTCTTTGGGTCAATATGTGATAATTCCCCATCCATACTGTTGTGTCACGTGGGTTTTCACCTCTACCAATTATTCAAAGGAATTTGCAATATAGTAGGCGTTCCAAATATTGAGGACATATTAATCCCCATTTGTTGATTCACAACCAGCATTGATCTTGCTTAGAAGTCAGGTTCAGTTCCTATAAGTATGGTTTGAAAAGAGGGAGACTTGCAGATTTTCCCATTCTCCAACCTCTCTCTTGTTCTCTCTCCATGGCTAATCATGGAGTGTGTTACATGCATCATGGGTTACATGAATTATTAATTTAGTTTTGTCGTCAATTTGTGATGGAAAAATCATGGCTAATCATAGAGGACGTTACTAGTATGATCTACCCAAACTTTAATGAAAACTTTATGAGAAGCTCAAGAATAAGTCACAAAATCCCATATCCAAGTCAAAGTAGTCAATCATTTCAGAGTCTAGATAAAGAGGCTCTTCATTCATGCTTACTCCAAAAGGAGCTTGCTAATCAGTGTATCTATCTGTCTATCTATGTGAGCGGAACCTAGTGAAGATGAAAGGAAGCATAGGGAAGTATCAACACAAATACTAGGCATCTCAGGTACCAATAATGTTTGCAAATACTGTGGCTGTGTGGCCGCAGGATCAATCTTTTGCATTAAAAAAGTTTTGATCCAAAGTCACAGTGAATAGCAACTTGTCTACAACCTTCTTTGCAGTTTCTGACATTGAGAACATGTGCACTCTTTGTCCACAAAACATTCCAAGTGTTGAGCATCTGCTTATTGCTGACTTACCATACATGTGGAGAATGGAGGCATTTTGTGTATTTCTGGCCAACCAAAATTAATGTGTACTGTACGCCCATCCAAGTTTGATACTCTACAGAAAATTCGGTTGGCCTGTGGAGGTAAGACAGCGATGCCACATTCGGCTGTTTGGGTCGACATTCCGGGCATATTGTATGACTTCGAGAATCGGAAGCAATGCATAATGGTTGTTGCACAAGCCAACTGTGATGCCGCTATAGCCTGCAAATGCTCCGTGAACCTGTGCAAATCAAACTGTCAAACAAAGTAACTTTGACAGTAAAGTTATCTATAAAGTCTTCATGTCCAAGTGAAGGTGAGTTTGCTGAAAGGTGAGTTTGAGAGCTTATCCATAAAGTGACCCAAGTTTTATTTGGGTTCAAATTAACATGCTTTTAAAGAGTTGGGCCAAGTTATAAGAAATCAGCTTTTAACTTGTGATACGGGGATCGGTGGACCAAGCTATATTTTCATAGGCCGATCTAGGATTTAAGGTGGCGGGCTTCATGGATCACACCTTATTTTAGACCTTATGCTCTCCAAGATTTTTCTATTGAAAGAGGAAGTCCAATGAGTTTCACCCATGTTTCAAACGTAGGCCTCACCACACGACGCCCTGATGAGCTCTAACTAGAGAAGACCTTCAAAGATCCCTCTTTGAGAGACTTTGGGGATAATTCTATTATATTCACATTTCAACAAAATTTTATAGATGTTGTGATACTAAATGGATCAGTTTCATAGATGCTTTTAGATTTTGACAAAGAGAGCATGTTGCAATTCCATTTTAGCAAGAATGCAAGGACCGGCATTGTCATGGAGATATGTGTCAATTGGTAGGAGGGTTTGAAGAATGTAAGTGGCATATTATGACCAATTATAATGATTATTGAAGGTTATCAAAGTTGCTTACTGCATTTTGTCCAAGAACTGCACAAAGGATGCTGTCTGATGCATTAGCCCGGCATGCACGGATCATGTAGGTTGGATCAATGTACTTCACATCGGCAGGCATTCCTATTTCTTTGAAGTGCCTCCTCACCTGAATTTATATAAATTATAGACTACACTGAGACTTGGAACCAATCCAATCAATTAAGTACTTGTTGGAGAAACTCAAGGTGGAGGGGGGGGGGAACCAAGCCCTCCACTAGAAATTGCGGTATGATAAAAACATAGGATCTCATTCAATGTTTAAATGGATGAATTATAAAAGTTTGAAAATTGTAGGGTATTTGAGATTCTGTTTTGAGGATATAGTAAATATATTCCAATAACATTCATATAAATGCAAATATCCCATGAAAATGTGCATTACTTCATACACCCCCAAAAAATACTCCTTCATCTCAAGTGGTTCATGCCTCTAAAAGGAGTGACCCCCCCCCCCCTAAAAAAAAACAACTCAACATTTCATCAGATTTTGAAGTTTCTCAAGTTGCACTATAATGTTTTTTGGTTAAAACATTATAGTGAGCTTTTGTGCATGTAGTGAGAGAATCATGGAAGTTTGTTTTAGCATGACAAATTGGGTATCTCCTACACTAGGGTTAAATTTTGAGAAGCGGTTGGGCATATGAGAGTAGGTATGTTGGAATGGTCTCCACCACCTCCTTCAAAATACAACTGATTTGACTCTTGTCTATAAATGCTCAATTAATTACATCATCTAAGTGCCCTACCATTATTATACCTCTTTGGTCAAATGAACACCAATGTCCGCAAGTATAGGGTTGCCAGATGCATCCGTACCCTCCTCCTTTATCAACAACTCCTGCTTAAATACATATACAATGTAAGAAAGTGGAATTTTCACTAAAGGTAGATAAAGTTATTGTTGATTTATTGTTGCCAAGAGCCCTCTATCATAGTCCTAAGGAAGTATATAAGTAGACCACTAACCTGACCAGCGCCTTCAGCAACACAAAGAACAGCTCGGCCTTGGGTTTCCACTAGAAATTGGATATGGTGCAACACCCCAGTAGGCCCATCTAGGCGAAATGGAACCTACATCCACAAATGTGAACCTCGATTTATTTCTTAAATTGGCATCACAAAATCATGGGAGTCTTAGGCCCCCCTTTCTATACTAGAGATGTTGAGAGCTCAAAGATTGAGAACTTTCTCATTGGTGGATACTAAGAAACTCTTACATATGCTTTGTTCACTCAAGTCCACTTTACACTTGAGAGCTTCAACTTATTATTGGACTTGCAACGCTTAGATGACACCTTAATGGATCCCATGTGGAACAACTACAACAAGCTCTTAGTCATTATGGACAAGCTCTTGGTCAAAGTCCTAAGTTACCTACATGAGTTTGAACTCTCATTTTCTTGGACCCATGCCATCGGTCTTTCAAACATTCTTTGGCTTGTCATGAAATTTCCTTTGCAGTGTCATTGCCCCCTTGATATCTCACTTTAAACACACCACATTACACGTGCTCAAACTATTGAGAGCTTGAAGATTGGTTGAGCTCTCAATAGTTTGAGCTTTGGATGAAAGTTTGTCAACTCCGAATATTAAACTCCCAAAAATTGCAAGCTGAGAGCTGCTCTCAACTCAAGCTTGAGTGTAAAGGGAACCCTGTAAAGGATGTGAAAATTGAGGATAGTCTTCGTTCAAATGTATAGTGTGGGGTTGGAAGTGTAAATTGCCACAATGTTCATGGAAAGGTTATAATATGTGTTGTGATGATGATACCTCTGGTATCAAACAGACATCCACTTGACCGCTTGCAAGGGATGCATGCATGGCAATGAACCCGCTTTGGCGGCCCATCAACTTCACAATTCCAATCCCATTGTAGGCACTATTTGCCTGCAGAGCAAAATTATTATCATGACTTAAACACCTATGATGATTTGCACATCAAAAGAACATAATGGACTTTGAGTAAATTTTCTAGGGTGGCTGAAACCCAACACCTTGACCCGAATGACATAGGAATTACAAGGTTGAGTCGCCTAAGGTCAGAATACTACTCAGATGGGTGGCCTTCCTAGCACTTGAATTCTAGTGCACCCTACCACCAATGGTTCACCTAGCCATAGTGGGGATATTTCAACCAACCATGTGGGAACCTAGGGGCTTGTCTTTGGGGGAGATAGGTGCAGGCCGGCTTGTCCATGTTCGTTCAAGGTTTATCACTTTTGAAAGGAGGCAGTAGTCTTCGGGGGCCCTCTAATTCTCGCGATGCTCAGTTTTGGATTACAAATAGACATAGACCATCTTGAAGATGAAACAACACCACAAGTCACACCAATGGCAACATTGGAGTCATCTTTAGTTTTTCATTCTTTCTTCTGAATCATTCAGTGTGCAGATATACTTAATAATGCGACATCAATTGAGGCCTGAGGAAATTTGGTACCTCAATATGTGCAGCATTGATGGCATTCTGTGCCTCTTCAACTGCAGTATCAAATCCAAATGTCCTATCCATCAGCAATATGTCATTATCTATTGTCTTGGGCACCCCAACAACTGATACCTTCAACTTGCGCTTCCGGCACTGGATCCAATTACTTCAACATGTTAAATTGATAGTTGATGCAAGACCTTTCTCCTCTATGTAGACTTTATTTTTGTTCCTGCACCTTCCACACTACTAAGTGCATTGACTAATTACCTCATTGTGGATGGCATTTGCACCTGCATGTGTTCCATTGCCTCCCAACACAAAGAGCATATTGATGTGCTTTTCCTGCAAACCAAAGATCGTAGATTTGTTTGGATAAGCTTGCCTATCCTTGGGAGCCACTAAAGCTCAAGCACATATTCCCGGGGGGTCACTATCAGTCACTTGAATTTGAGGTGCAATTAAAGGTAGGGTCTTCTTCAATGCTCCATAGTCTTAAAAAAGGAGTTTCATTTTGAGAATATACTATGCATATTTCAAGACTTTCATGAAATTCCCCCGGAAAGTATCCTTTTATCTCATGTGGTTCATATATCTACAAGGGAATGAACTTCCCAAGGAGCATTACATCTTAATATTGAAGGGATGATTGTCAACTAACCTCCAAGTTGTCAACAATTTGAGAGGTCTCTGCACCTCCTCTTGAGATGCCCAATAAACTACCACCCGCTAAATGGATGTTTTGCACCAAATGCCTTGTCAACTGACCCACCAAACATCATTAGGTCCAAAAATTCACATGTGCTTGAGATTAGTCAATAGGGTATGTGACTTCAGTTAATATTCATTTTGATGTGAGTTTGTCAAAATCAAAAAAAAAATGTTGTCAGGAGAATCAAATCCTTTGGTCATTATGTCTTTCGGAGGATGGAAGAAAAGATGGAGGTGACATACATGAATTTCTTGCAAAGTTTTCTCCAAAAATCCTCGATAGCCGTATGTGACGCCTCGGATATGCTTGACTCCATAGACTTCTAGAGTCATGACAATCTAGACAATAACAACATTCTTCCTTTCAACTACTTTAGTACCTCATAAGTAATTAGGCAATAAAATGGACATTACGAACTAGGTAATGGATACAAGGAGCCCTGCCATGGGTTGTAATATGTGTCCAACTTACCAAGATACGATAGCGCTAACATAGGTACTAGGTGCTTGCTACAGCCAATGGCAAGACAACATATGTGCATTTCCGGATGTAGTGGTTAGGCCATGGCAGGTCATCAAATACAGATGATAATATGCCTCCTCATATCCAGTCAGGAATAATCATGTCAGCAAGTTTGCTTGGCCTACCACTACGAAGAAATAACCTTCTCTAGCCCAAAGTACATGGCACCATGCTCAATTTACTTAGTACAATAATAACTGTTCGACTATCAATCCAGTGCCACACAATATTCTCTGCTGAAGTTTGGATTGCAGAATAAAATTTACAATTCTCTGTGATTTTTGTAGAGACTAAGAAACTCATTGCAAGCATTGACAGACTGAGTTTGGACCTGTCGAATTACGTCATTGAGACCAGGGCAAAGCCCTCCACAGGTTACAATTGCTGCTCTGACCTCCTGAGGATCAAAGTAGATTTTTGATCTAGGTCCTGCCCTTGGGACCCTGCACATACAATCACAAAAACATTCCAGATCACCCACAAAAGATCATGAGGGGAAGAACTTACATGGATTGCTAAAGACAGTTTTATCATGAGTCACAATGTGTGAAATTACAAGGATTTCTGAGTGTTACCATTGTTGCACAAATTTACAAGAATTGTCAAGAGGTCCAGCTCCCGGTGATGCAGGTTTTGTGTACTTTATGACCTGGGAATTCAGTGCAAGGTGGCCACTGAAAAATTATCAACAACGAATATATTGTATTAAACTCAACCTTCAGCAGAACTTGCAAAATCCTTTCCACATCACTGAAGGCAAACTACGAGGGAAGGTTTATAAGGATTCAATGTGTATCAAGCTCAGTTCTGACTGACTGGCTGACTGTTGTTTCAAACAGTGGTAATCGTAGCGATTGTAAAGTGTCCTGTGAGAATTAAAGAATGTTTAGAGTTCAAAGACTTCGATGGCATTGTCAAACTATGTCCTGTATCTACCATTTTTTAAATGTTGAAGATACTCAGTACCTTGAGAAGAACTTGGTCATCGTCGTGCACATATATCTTATTCAGTGCATCCAATTGCCCAGCACTTGCCCCTTTCTCTGGCAGTGAACAACTGCAGACAACTTTATAAATATTTCCTGAACAACTATCACAAATCTCCTAATGGAATGGCTCGATCGAGTCTAATTATTGCCTTGTATGACACGCGACAATTGTCGTAGTTGCTCCTTTATAAGGTTAACTCAATATCAACAACAATGCTGTACTGCAGAGCTTCTGCCGAATTAATTGGTCTTCTAGACATGAGAAGCTTACAGTAAGTTATTTAATATAATCGAGTTTAGAGCAACTCCTATTATCACTAGAAGACGATTCTCTCAATCCTAAGCTTTCTATTTTTTTTGGGGGGCACAAGACCGCATGCTCATTCCACCCACAAATCCTTATCGCCCACCGATTTTTGAGAGAGGCAGCCCTCTAAACCCCTTCCAACCCTCAAGAATTGAGGGTCGAAGTACATGAGAGACTCGTCTCTCTCCCAATATATTTGGTGGGCAGTGAAGACTTCTGATATGTATGGACTTTATGCGTGAGACGAGCATGCTCATGCATTGGCCCTAAAAGCTTTGTAAGCCTATGGCTATTGAGAAAACCGATTTTGAGGCTGTAGTGACTGACTGACTGTTGTTTAAAGATTGCTCAGAGCTCAAAAACTTTGATGGAATTCTCAAACTGAGGTATTCTTTTTTGTCATGTATCTATCAATTTATATTAATTTTTGAAGATCCTGGGTACCTTGAGAAGGACATGATCTTTGATCCCAAGCAAGTATATCACACTCAACATCACATGTAAACTGAGGACACTAAAGGGATTGAAAAAAATGCACCTGCTCTGGATACAGAATGTGGATGGCCGAGGTGGAATGTCCAGAACATCAGTAATATGAGGCAACTTGAACCTCTCCCCAAATTGTTGATCGTCGATATCTGGGTAGTCTTCCTTGGAGCTCAGGTTTCTCTTCTCACACATGCCATGGTCACTGCTCATTGCCCTGCCTCTGTTGATCACCTTCTCTGTCCTTGTGGACTTAAAACACACAAGATGATCCATTTCATGATTCGAAGAGCCCCTGTTTTCTCTCTGCTTTTGCAACATAGTCATTGCTGGCTTTGGAAAGAAATGCACAGGAATTGGTGCCGACTTTGGACACATTATGGGAGAATTATACCAAAACATATGAGGTGATGAAGATTTGACAGCCTGAGCGAGCGTCGAGGAATTGCCAATTGGTAGAGGCAACATCGGTGGCATTGTGATTTCGCAATATTTAGGTTAGAAATGATTGTGCTTCTGAGCCTGCAGCTGAACTGATTTCTTACCCCTCGTGCTAGTTCATACAGACGAAAAGCCTATGGTTGAATGGTTTGAGTAAACTGTGTTGCATTCATACCCAAACATGTAAGTGATGAAGATGACGGACTATGTGAGAATAGGGCAACGATGGACACATGTGGATGTAATTTGGCTTATACGAGAGTCTTCTTGTATGTTCTTGTAGAATATGACCTAATTAACACTTATCTTTGTGACTGTGCCTCACATGACACAATTAAAATCCGGTTTATGTGTTTTGAGCCTGACTTCGATCCCTCGACGGTTTACCGAGTTCTTTAGCCCTTCTTTGTGCACGTATATAAGAGGATTTTCCTCACTCGGATTCCATATCCGAGTTTTCCACTATTTAGGTCAGAAATGATTGTGTCTCTAAACCACCTGCAGCTGAGCTGATTTCTTATCCCTCCTGCTAATTCACACAGACGAAAAGCCTACGGTTGAATGGTTTGGGTATATTGTACTACATTCATTCCCAGACGTTTAAGAAGATGACGGACTATGTGAGAATAGGGCAACGATGTCTACCCAAGACATGTGAATGTACTTTGGCTTAACACGACCATCTTCTTGTATATTCTTCTAGAATATGACCTAATTAGCACTTAACTTTGAGATGTGCCTCGCATGACACACTTAACATCCTGTTTTTGTGTTTTTGAGCCTCATATTGATCCGACATGTTACTGATCTTTAGTCTTTCTTTGGGCACGTATAGAAGAGGATTCTTCACCTCACTACCTCGCTGGGATTCCATATCCGTGAATTCAATCAACAGACCCTTCTCTAATTGTCATACGTGACTCCCTCCTACATATATTCACTGTGACAAGTTTTCCTTTCTCCATTCCAAGTTAATATCTGCCCATATGTGTCACCTGTGATAATTTCTGGAGAATGAACAGGAATCACCCAATGTTTGTTACTCCTAAGGCAAAATTTCACGATTCCCTATTCTACACAGGTCGATGTAAAAGACGAGTCAAGGGAACAACAAATCCATACCTCAACTATATATGATATACATGCCCTCCCAAGAACTACCAGGGTATCAGGTCCTATGACCGTGGCACTTGTAATCCCGTGTGAACATGTGACCTGATTTTTATAGGATAACTTAGACCTCTCTTCATTGATATTTCAAGTGCATGAAACTAAACATTTGAAGAGACAAACCCCTCATCGTTTTCCAGAGTCTGAATGTAACCAACCCTACGTTTGTTTTGGTGTGTGAATTGCAGGATTCGAGTGCAGAAGTTGTCGAGTTTCTTAGAATGGTAGTTTGGAAACCCTAAAGTGTGAGAAAAAAGGAAGGGCTATGGCTGAGCAGAGATGGTAAAGGATTGAACAGGAGATAGAGAAACGGCGGACATGGCAGAAATGGCAACTGATTAAGCAATTTGATGACCTTGAAGAATAACTACAGGTATGATCGTCCCTGCCTGTAACGAAACAGCATACAGATGATTCTCTAATTTGGAAATCTATCAATGGATAGAAAACCCTTGCATGATAGCATTATCAGCTTTATCATAAAAAAAAATTAACTACCTCTAAATGATGTAGGGTATGTTGTTCAATATGTTATTTTGTCCTTGCAATTCATCAACACCACTGTGCTTAACATCTCTCTTAGGAAGTTTGGAAGCTACTTTGATTGGTGAATAGGTTACGAATTTACTTGAATACTCCTTCCGAACTAAGACTTCGATCTGAGCTAATTTTTCAGGATGAGAATGAGCCATCCCAATTGTTCTGAATATGGAGATTTCTCATACATATGTCTCAACTTCTTGGTCTTGATGGTACAGGTGTGACAAAAATCAGAAAGGATGTGTCTTTATGATGTTTGTTCTTTGATCCTCAGCTAACCACATTCCAATCAAATATAGGTGTCCGATTAAGAAAAGTAACCGATTAACACCCGCATACCTTATGTGCATTCAAAAACAATATGAAACACAAGTGTCTTGGTTGCAATTTACACGCAAGGTTCCCTTAGTGAGTAGTTATTTCCAGATACTCACATGCACAGTTGGGATAAGAGAAAATTGGCATGATTTTCTCATATTCAATGTAATCACTTTTAGGATAGATTTTTCTTGCTATCATGTATGCAATGATAATAATGACAAACAGAAAGGCTGATCATGATGAAATTCATTGTTTATTCTTGCAAATTGTGTGCAGGATAATCAAGTTTCACTTATCGCTTTCAGCAGCTTCACCTAATGCTCTAATCTTTGAGAAATTGGATTGCGGTACTAAAATTGCAGTCTTCCTTGCAAAAGGATTGTATTAGCCTCTACATTCTGTGGTTCCCTTTTTCCATATCTTCATCTCAATAAGTTCCTTGTACACTGTATTTGTTGTGTAGTCATGTGCATCCATGGAGCTTGCACGAGTTGTTGCTTGAGGAGGCTTGCAGATTCTATGAATCAATCAGCTGTTTGGAAGAAGAAAATAACATCTTGATTTGTTGGATCTAAATTATCCACTGTCCCCTGTCTTGGGTTCATTTACTTCAAAGAATTTCCAAATTGTGTCATCAGTGAAGCTTTTCCATTGTTGAGCACAATTGTTGATAAATTGAATCTGTGCTTTGGCACAACAACCTGTTCCATGTACCTTGGATCATTCCATGCCAGGATCGTTCTAGGAAACATATGGAGCTAATCTCGAATTGTTATGAATTTTCAAAGTCTGCTGACACCCTGACCCATAAGAAAGTCACATAGGTCCCCCAATTATGCTGACTATCGAGCCTCAATTGGTCAACAAATTTTCAGCACGTACTCCAATCTCTTTCAAACACATTGTGCTAGAAACAAGAACTGATGCTTGGAATGGATCTGAAGATAGTATGTTGTAATAGATTCCCCTGAAGACCGTAACACGTCTAAAGGTCTTTTGTGAGCCTTCATCAATTAAAATTTGTTTTGGAGCTGCATCTTAAGGTATGTATGTGGATGTTATTTGGTTTTTTTTTCATGCTCTCTAACTTCTACTGATTAGATTTACAATAAAACTTGTTTGTTGCATTAGCAAATCTACGACACAGCATCAGTAAATATCAAATTGGAATTTGGACCTCCCCTTATTTAGCGTTGGTTATTTGCATGTTTGTTGATTATTTAACCAAATATATAGGGTTCTACCAATTGTGTTCACTATTGAGTGTGGCGTCACTACAAGCATATGTGTCCTAAGCAACTCATCTTATGTGGGTGAAAATCATCTTGCATTCTTGAATTTTTCTTAAATCTAGCATTCTAGTAGATTTGCAAGAAACTCACCAACGCCAGATGAGTTGCCTAGGTCTCATGTGCTCGTAGTGTGTATATAACAAAATTTAAAGACGTACTCCAATCTCTTTTAAGCATGTGTCTTTATGGCATTTGTTCTTTGATTCTCACCAAATCATACACCCTTCCAAAATAGGAGTCTGATTAAGAAAAGCAACGGAGTAACACATGCATACCTTAGAGTCCTACTTCTAACTTACCTGCATTTGAAGACTCATGTGGGATTGAGGTTAACCCCTAAATGCCCAAAAAGACAAAAAGTGGTTGCAAGCGTTTTTCAAAGTTTTATCTCTCAAGGCAAACTTTTCTCTTTTCTTGTTTTTTTCTAATTGCACCTTGACATAATAAAGTTATGCACCATCTAGAGCAAACGGATCGAAAGTTTATATCAATGGTTCTAAGATATGGACCTTGAAGTAGTTGGAACCCTTAATTTTGTCTTTGTTACAAAATTAGCAATTTTGGGAAAGTAACAATGTCAATGACATTAATAGATTGGTTTTTCCCACCAATTTATGCAACTCAAATCATATAAACTTTAGCCAATCATATAAAATATCAAGTGATTTTGATACATCTTGGAATTTTTATTATTTTCTGAAGGAGAATGCTTGTCAAATGATTTGGTGGAGACCAAGGATAAAGATCCATATTCCAACCGCATAGATGTGATTTAAAATTAACTTCCTAAAACTTTCTCTTGTATGCCAGCACAACATAAAGTTTCTAATTCATGCTTTATAGTACATCTTTCATTCAAGCTAAAACCTTAGTGTGAAGTACCAGAATCTTCATGTCCTACTAGTAATATATATATATATATATATATATATATAAAAGAACATGTACACGTGACCCAATGATTATGACAAAGATACCTATAAGGTAAATGGATCCTAAGTGGCTCATTTTCTTAATCGGACCCCTATATTGATTGGTATGTGGTTTGGTGAGGATCAAAGAGCAAACATCACAAAGACACTTGTTTAAAAGAGATTGGAGTACGTCTTCAAATATTAAGAACTACTCTATGCTCAATAGTGAACACAATTGGGAGAACCTATGTATCCAATTAAAAAAATCAACAAACATGCACTTCCAACAACCATAACTAAATCATGGGAGATCTGAATATCAATCCGGTGTTTGCATATGATTCACCGTAAACCCTAATACAACCCGAATTTTGTTTTGTAAATCTAATCGGTAGAAGTTGGGGAACATGAAAACGGTACCAAACAACACCCACAAGACTTAAGCCACACACCACATGATCATCATAACTTGAAGGTGCTTGACTAAAGTGGTCTCAGCAAGGTCCTTTCACAAGCTTAGGATACATGACATCTATGTAAATTGATTTATCTTGGGTGAACGGACTATAGTAAAGAAACAAGTCCCTTACAAGGTTGAGGGCCAATTTGTTCCAACTAGATTCCACTAGAGTAATTTGAAGTTTCTAATGTTATTTATGAAGTCATATCATCTAAAAAAACATGCACAACTATAGCATAATTCACATGCTTTCACCTCTGCAACAGACAAGTTTATGCAAGACACCACAATTCCCTAGCCCATTTCACATGGTTGGTAATGTTTTGGGGGGGGTATTGTTTTATTATTACAGCAAATCGTAGGCCAAGTCTTGGTGTTAAGATTCTAGTATAGATTGAAAAATATCCGCATCTTGGAGCCCCTTTCAGTTTGAATCTAAAGGGGGATGGTGACAGGGTTTACTTAGTATGGGACAAAGTCAAATTTAACACGGATCTACTTCACTTCACATGAGAGTTGGCTAGAATCCACTCCTCTCCACTCCACTTGAATCAGGCTAGGGCTAGACGCCCACCTCTTTGAGATGGGCCCCCACCACTATTACCCGAGTTGAGAACGCAATTGATTCTATTATAAATAAGTTCTTTTTTAGACAATTTGACTCCGAAACTAGTATTAGAGATCCTTGAATTAGTTTAGAAGTAACCACTAGAAATGAATTAACCAAATCTTGTGGTCATGATTCGCAATTACTAACATGCTCAAGCTTCTGATGCTCAAGTTCATCAGTTGGACGATTCCTCAGAGCTGGAGGTGTCCACATTAGCCTTGTCTACCTGAGCCGTCAGTTCTCCCATTCATTGTTCTTGAACATGGAGTTCCAAGTTGAGTACCAGCTCAATTGTGTTACAGAATGTGATGTTTGCAACTGGACCGGGGTGTCTGTTTTAGCGTCCTTGTGTGGCTATGATAGCACCATGCAGCGTCAGAGTTACTGGAAGTTAAGATACATCACCTTGTGAGCCAGGAATGGGACGGATGTATGGTCACATGAAAGTATACCTCCCAAGTGATCGAATTAATTAATGTAGTAGTATGTGTACAGCTTGGGGTCGTAAGTTTCGAGTACTTCAAATACGACAGTGTACCTGGAAATCGACTTACAAATCAGATTGGCAACAAGACCTGAGATCGAGGTGGCATCATCAACTTTAAAACTCAACTAACTTTCTTGCTGTACTCCAGCTCCCCACATTGATTTCCCCCATCAATGCCCGTATTTTCCATGCTCCAAACATCCTTGTCCCACAGTATATACTCAAGGAGCCTCTCACTCGCTTGTCCCCAGTCGCGAGTCAGTGAACAGGGAGAATCGACTGCTACATATTTACAGATGAACTGGTTGAGTTTGATGAGAAATGACCAGTTGAAGTTCAAGACTTCAGGAAAATCACCCATCATTTTAGGGGAATCTATGGAATATACCTTATGTTAATAAAGAAGAGTCCAAAAGATCACAACATGTACTAACCGGTTGGAACTTGGGATCACTAGGAATCACTTGTCCCAAGTCACGAGTCAGTGAACAGGGAGAACTGACTGCTACATATTTGCAGATGAACTGGTTGAGTTTGATGAGAAATGACCGGTTGAAGTTCAAGACTTCAGGAAAAATCACCCATCATTTTAGGGGAATCTATGGAATATACCTTATGTTAATAAAGAAGAGTCCGAAAGATCACAACATGTACTAACCGGTTGGGACTTGGGATCACTAGGAATCACTTGTCCCAAGTCACGAGTCAGTGAACAGGGAGAACTGACTGCTACATATTTGCAGATGAACTGGTTGAGTTTGATGAGAAATGACCGGTTGAAGTTCAAGACTTCAGGAAAAATCACCCATCATTTTAGGGGAATCTATGGAATATACCTTATGTTAATAAAGAAGAGTCCGAAAGATCACAACATGTGCTAACCGGTTGGGACTTGGGATCACTAGGAATCACTTGTCCCAAGTCACGAGTCAGTGAACAGGGAGAACTGACTGCTACATAGTTACAGATGAACTGGTTGAGTTTGAGAAATAACCGGTTGAAATTCAAGACTTCAGGAAAATCACCCATCATTTTAGGAGAATCTATGGAATATACCTTACGTTAATGAAGAAGAGTCCGAAAGATCACAACATGTGCTAACCGGTTGGGACTTGGGATCACTAGGATTTTGACCAAGTAAGCCCAAAAACATCACCGTACACTAGCGTGACCCAATCAGGTTTTCATTTTGAAAGGAATTAACTTACTTATGTATCACCTCAAGTCAACTTAAACTAGTTGTTTTCCTCGTGACTGCCGCGCAAAGCACTTTCTTTCTGCTCAAAGCTGCCATCTGATTGAGTGGGATAAGCAACTTCTGGTTAACAACGTAATTAATTCCAATGTCGGTCTGGTACATAGGCGTCAGGTGAATGCAAAGCATCAATAATCAACATCAACCAATATAAAAGAACCTGCCTGTGCGTGTCAAAATTGTAACACTACACTGAATGATGTATTTAGTGTCACCGATTCTATTCGTCTTGCTCAATACTATCTGTAAACCGTCCGTGTAGTGTCACCAACACTAAATGTTAACCTAGTATTATTTGTCAATCCTTGTTAAAGAAAAACAAACTGGCATCATGGGTTTACAATGTTGTAATTATCGCCGCTTAACAATATATTTTTCATCCAATTTTTTTATCATCCATGACAATATTTCATCACAAAAATGTTAGAATGCAATATATATATCAGACTTTTGTTTCAATAATTGGCATGGATTGCATCCAATTTTCAGTCATCCGTGATGTTACATGTAGACATATCCATAAGAAGTGTCATTCGGAAGGTTACCACAAAGGCGTAAAGTACCATATGACACTAAACATAATATTTAGTGTGCTCAAATAGTGATACTCTCAAATACCGTGCGCATCTCAAGGTGAGGGAATCGTTGTATACCCGAGTTATTATTTGGGTCCATAGCATTCTAATCTATGTTGAAACTAGTGTGATTTCATCTAGGTGTGAAGGTTCTTGTATGGTATATAGACCCGAGTGGCATTGAGAACACAAATACGGTCAAATATCCACACCCTATTGGTATCTAAAAATGTGAAATCCTCATTGTAGATATTTGAATGGTGTCAGAAAAAGGGAATACTAGATTGACATTGGTTAATACTAATGTTGGTCCAGTGTGTAGGTGAATGCATGGTATTGATAATTGAATCAATAAAGGTAACAAAGTACCTACTGTTGGGCATCAAAATGATAATACCTGACATATATTGATATTTGGTGGGTACTTCAAAGCAAGATAATCTTTTACACATGAGTTGTCATTTGGGTCTATCCCAATTTCAACCAAACTGATACCATGGTGGAATTTCCTAGGTGTGAATGCTCTTGCATGGTATACATACCCGAATGGTATCGGAAACAAATTACCATCAATTTTTCATAACCCTTCTACACCGTTTATGGTATTTAGTGTCACATGTGTATTAGTATCACTTACCCTCTTTTGAGGCGTATGGTAGGTTCATTAATCATCAACAACTTCATCATTCATGTCACCTCATGTCACCTCATGTCACTTGACATTCAAAGTGTGCTTACTAATATCTTGGCATGGGTATGTTCATAAGTGTTATGATGTGTATGCCTATGTTACACAATGGTCTGCAAGTTGACTAAGTGTACACAAATGACACTTGACATTAGTATGCTCAAGAATATCTTCCTTTTACATACTAAAACAGAAAACAATTACCTCAAGTATTCCAATGTGCTACGCTAAATGTCATATATAAATAAAATTTTATTTAAATTTTACTTATGATGACAAATAGTATCATATTGATAATTAGCGAATGTGACAATTTGAAACCTCTAGACATCTAGTTTAGGCCCTTCACAAACAGTGTGCATAACACTGAATTCCGTAAACGATGTAGTCTCAGAAAGGTGAAATCCTCATTGTCAATACTTGAATGTTATAAAAAATATGAAAATATAAAGCCTCATATCCAAGGTCAAATGTACATATTCAAAAGAAAATCATTGCATGCTATCTATGAGTTTGACTTTAAGTATTGAGGGAACATTTACCTTGACTTCAAATCAGAAAGCTCGAACTTATCTCATTTTTTCATTTGGATTTGGCAGTGCATTCATGTAGTTTTTATTTTGCTATCAAACTTCCACATATGTTGATGAGTTCAAAGTGGCCATATTATGGTCCGAGACGACCTTAAACTACCGGATGATGGTGGAGGGATACCCAAATCTCAAGGAAGAGGTTGGCGGTTCGAATCCCGGCTGTGAAATCTCCTCTCTACCTGACGGAAAACTTGCCAGGTGGTCAACTACCTCATGTGCTTTGGCGTTGGCATGTCGGCCTTCTGTCTCAAAAAATAAAATAAAAATAAAAGTGGCCATATTAGGTGCGTTTACCTCAGACAAACAAGCATGTGACCTATTTGCATATTGCAGGCGTAATGGGTGCTTTGAGTGATACCGGGTTGGACTTTATGGTGTTTTGGCGCATGAAGAGGAATGAAAAAAATAAAATAGTGAATTGTAGCTAACACTATTTTTGGGTTTGTAAAATGTGCAATAAACTCGTGTTGTTCCACGATTGACATCATTGTAAGTTCCAAATAAAAGTTTAAGCGATTAAGATTCAGCAACGGCAACATACATGCTAGATAACAAATATGATTTTCTCATGGGATTCAAATAGGTTCCAACCAATGTAGGAATGACAAGATTAAGAAGAGCCCTCTACAATATCACACGTTCGGGTTTGAACTGAGAATAATTATGACTGGATTTAATTTCCATGTCATCTTCTAGGAAGTCTCAATCAAACCACATGATGACATGGTGGCACTTTTGGCCCAGGTTGTAGGGTAAGGGTTGCTTTCCATGCAGGCCGCTCGCCCATCAGATTTTAGCAGAAACGTAGATTCCACCGGATGGAATCTATATTTCCTCTAGAATCTGGTGGGCGAGCGGCTTACATAGAAACTAACCCTAAGGGCAACTTCACACACAAGACTGAGAGCCCATGATCATTACACTTCAAGCACTCTCATTGGTGGAAAAGGTAGAGCCGGTCCAAGTTCGCTTTACACTATGCTTGAGGGACCAACGGAGTATGTGAATGCAAGATGGATGTAAAGTCTACATGAATTCTTACACGGCATCAAATGGATCATGTTTCATGGTCACTTGGACTATTTTCAAAAACCACCTCCTGGAGGTAGGCCTAACACAAAACCGGGAGACCATGGCACTTCGAATGCTCACTACCGTTGGTTTATTCTATTTTATCATGTGTGAGAACCCACATGAATTGACATTCATTGAAATAGCATTTGATTGAAGGGCTGGTCACATATGACTGCACACTACACTTGAGGGTCCGTGACCATACTACATGATTTTGGAGGTGTGTTGGGACGGCCTTTGGACACTTTCTTGTGGGCTCTCACAATTTCATGGTCACGGCTCTTGGCTCGTGTGTGAAGTGGCTTCAAGTACTTACAGAAAGCAGCCTGCCCAGGTTATAAAGTGATTCAGATAGTTGGTGTGTTGGGTAAGGTAAATCCAGGTGAAGGGCACGAGCATTTCAGCAACTGAGTGGGTCCGAGTACAGTCCTACTAATATAATAAATAAGTGGATCTTACCATTGTGACCCTACACCTTCCAACATAAAGTTCAAACATGCTTCATAACTTGAACTTAACAGCTTCACTTGATTATCATGCCAAAGGACCCTCTGGTTTGTGGCAATCCTAATTCGGACGTAGTCAAGTTAGGTTAACCTAGGTCCGAGACGACCCTAAACTACTGGATGATGGTGGAGAGATACTCAAATCTCAAGGAAGAGGTTGGCGGTTCGATTCCCGGCTGTGAAATCTCCTTTCTACTTGATGGAAAACTTGTCAGGTGGTCAACTGTCTCCTGTGCTTTGGCGTTGGCATGTCGGCCTTCTGTCTCAAACAAAAAAACAAGAAGAAGAAGAAGAAGAAGTTAGGTTAACCGGCCCAATATAAGTATATGTAAGCTAGTACACTAAATATTGTAATTAGTATCATGTAGTGCCATGTAGTGCCACCAACACTAAATGTTAACCTAACATTATTTCTCATTCCTTGTACGAAATTTGGGCATTGTAGATTTACAATGTGGCAAGAACTGTCACTTACTAATTAAAATTTCCCAAATTTCAACCCTTCATTACAGAGATGTTAGGATGCGAAATGTACCAAACTTTTGTTCAGTAAAAGTAGATTGAGATGACAATACTTGTAAACATATTCATAAGAGTTGTCTTTAGAAATCTTATCACATTGACATAAAATACCATATGACACTAAATACAATTTTTAGTGTAGTATGGCCCCGTGCCATTCCATCACTTTGCACATGTACATGACACATCACTCCCCCACCTTCTCATGAACGATAAGGAACAGTGGGACAACGACCTCAACAACATCACCAGCATGTCTTACATTGTATATGGATGTGGCCCTATTATGATAACATTGCTCATAGTAGCCCTTATGCTACGTGGGACCAAGAATCACCTGGGCGATATGCCCCCATTATTCTCATGGTGAACCATTCAAATAATATACTCATCCAGAGTATTGTAGCATTCATTAACAACTGGATGTGGGAAGGTTATGATTATCGAGCTCACATGATATGTCTGGTCCAATTGTGCTTGGCTCTGTGTTATCATGGCCCATATTCGGTCCAACACTACATTGAACAATCTTATTTTTGTGGGTGGAAAATTAGTGTGGGCCACTCTAGTTCTCTAGTCACGATAGAATTAACATGGGTCCAAGACCCCAGATCTTCCCCTCAACCTTCCTCGAGACTTTCGACCAACACCTTCCAACAAATAAAATAGTCACCTTCCATCAAAAGTATCACAAATTGGTGTAGGTTCACCCACGTTGATTTTATGGAAAAACAATTATTGTGGCCATGTTAACTTTATACTAGAAAATGAGCATGGATTGAAATTGATGTAGTCTCATTGTGACAGTTAGCATGGGCTTTAGGAAATTATTATGGCCCACAATAATAGGACTCTCTAGTGTGCCTATATGGTACCGGTTTATAATATTAATGTGTTTTGTAGCCACTAGACTCTACAGTGTCATGGTTTGTTATCAAAAGTTTACTACTCAAATAAGCAAGGGTGCAACAATAACATGATGAGTAATTTTATATGATTGTGGGTATTACTCCCAATTGTATAACATTCTTCAACAAATAATGCATGTTCATAACATTACTCAACACCCATCGTTTGTTTAGTGGGCCCTTGGAATATAGCAGTTAGATGCTCAAAAAGCTAAGCATGAGACTCAACTTTCCGAGCATCCAATTGTTATGTTCCTAGGGCTCGCTGAACAAACAATAGGTGCTAAGTAATGTTATGTTTGCTTGCTAAACCAAGTCCCAATATGTTATTGTTATGCCAACATGACAATCCGAGAACATTAAATGATTTCGGGTCACTACCTTCCTAACTTCATTGTATATGTCCTAAGTTAGATCATCGTGGCACATGCCTTGTCTTGGATTGGCAACTAATCATGTGTACCTTGTGCCTAAGGAATATGTTCAACATGCTACTAGAATCTTGCATAAAGCCCATGACCTCGTGAACCATGAAATTCCTTCCCACCCCATTTCATATTAAGTCTTAATTTGAGGGCCAAAGCATGGTAAAGTGACCAAGAAAAGTAATTTGCCCTTTTGCTCTAATACAATTTTCATACATAGTAAGGGAAGTAGGCTCAATTCTATTCAAAATGTCATTTCAAGATCATGGAGCCCTCCAATGGGTTTGAACCAAAAATAGTACAAATTTTGTGCCTCATTAGTATGATGGAGATACATATGACGTAGATCCTAAATTGGGTAATGGATTTGAGTTAAAACCTACTTCATTTCAAAAATTGTTATGATTTGTGTGTATAGTTCAAGTACTTGGCACGGTCATATTGTATGTTAGTGCGCCACAAATTTTGAAGCAAAATACATTTTCTTAAGGTCTACTTCACCCTACTCTTCAAAAAAGAAAAATTATGGAGGTAGATTCTACAAACTTTGGAATCTACTTCTATGGATGTAAATCGTGTAATTTGCAAACATTTTTATGAAAACATTGTGACCCCTCTTATTAGTAACTTCAATATAAACCATTATAATTGTTTAGAGTAATATATCTAAGAAATGTGGCTATTTGTGCCTCTAAACTGACAAGGTACAACTTTTGTTCACTTTGCAATGCTTTGGCCCTTGAATAAACATTCAAATATTGCTCGTGGGATGCCCAAATATAAGGGATGAGGTGTAGGCCCCACTAAACCTAGCCCCCAGCTTAAGATTATTAAGATTGCACAAACAATATTGATTGCCAAACCAAATTAGGAGTTATCTCATAAAGTTAACAATTACGATGTATTAATAAAATTATAATTATCCATAAAGTAAGAATCTATGGATTTAAACTCCAAGTGAGTTTGAGAGTGCATCAGTGACGATATCTAATCTGGTCCAAAGGCCCAAAACTATCGATGGCATTGGAAATGCCCACAATACTAGGGCCATGTACTGGATCATCCCCTCTTTTGTTGTGAGCTTGCAGAATTCAATTTTTTTAATAAAACCATCAGTCACGGTTCGTGAGACTAAGGGCCACTTCACACATGAGCCAAGAGCCGTGACCATGAAATTGTGAGAGCCCAAAAGAAAGTGGCCAAAGGCCGTCTCAAGACACCTCCAAAATCATGTAGTGTGGTCACGGATCCTCCAGTGTAGTGTGGAGTCATTTGTGACCGAACCCTCGACCAAATGCTATTTCAATGAATGTCTATTCATGTGGGTCCTCACACATGATAAAATAGAATAAACCAACGGTTGTGAGCGTTTGGAGTGCCAGGTCTCCCAGTTTTGTGTTGGACCTACATCCAGAGGTAGTTTTTGAAAATAGTCCAAGTGACCATGAAACATGATCCATCCGATGCCATGTAGGAATCCGTGTAGACTTTACATCCATCTTGCATTCACTTACATACTCCGTTGGTCCCTCAAGCGTAGTGTGAAGCGAACTTGACCAGCTCCGCCTTTTCCACCAATGAGAGTACTTGAAGTGTACTGGTCACGGGCTCTCAGTCTCATGTGTGAAGTGGCCCTCAAAGCATGGGAGCATGAATACCTAGGTGAAGTGCCAAAGCCGAGTTGAAATAGCAAAGGAGGGGAATTTGTTGCGTGACCCTTGCCATTCACTTGAAGGAAATTTCATTTGACGGAAGCCTGCAAATATATTACATACAAATGTAGGTTTAAATCTTGTCTACGAGATTTCCATTGTTGGGTTTCAAATATGTACACTCGATATTTAATCTCTGTAGTTTTTCAAAGGGCCTCCATGAATATGACTGTTCCTTCACCTAATAAGACGTATCCAACTACTAGCTTAGCTACATACCCACCTCCCCTCAAACTCTTTATGCTTATCACAACAATAAGCCCATACATAACATTATTCAGATCCATATCAGCGTTATGTGGGACTGACAGTATTCTATGGAATATTCCTTTATATTTCCCACATTCAAACTGAATGTGGGAAATATCAAGGAATATTCCGCAGAATACTGTCAGTCCCATAGAACGATGATATGGATCTGAATAATGTTATGTACCCCACAATTTGCAATGAACAACTACATTAAATATGATATTTAGTGTCACCAATTTTAATTGTCTTGCTCAATACTAATCGTAAACCGCATTGTAGTGTCACCAACACTAAATGTTAACCCAACATTATTTGTCACTGCTTGTACTTTTATTTTTATTGGTGGGGATTATAGATTTACAGTGTTGTAATTATTGTCACTTACCAAGTGGTTTTTCATATAAATTTCAATCACACATGACAATATTTCATCACAAGTTGTTGACAAGAGAAGGTAGGGTTTTGGCCAATGGATGAACTCATCCATCCTCCATGACAATATTTGTTCACTTATTCGTAAGAATTGTCATCCAAAAAGTTACCATAGTGACATTAAACACCAGGTGACACTAAATATGGTATTTAGTGTAGTTCATGGTCTACATTCACGGAGCCTAACCCTTCTTAGATGCCTACAAAACCTACCCACCCACAACAACATTACTTAGGCCCTTGCAACCCACTGCACACCACTGTACTAAGAACAAACACAACCCATCCACTCAAAATAGCACCAACCACAACAAAACAAAATAACAGACAATCACCACAACAACCTTACAACAAGTATGCAACATGGTATTTGTGAAAACATCACATGGCACATGAAAATGCCACAAATGTTGTTTTCTTGAATACAAGGAAGGCTAGGTTGAATTGGTCTTTGGAGGCAACTTTTGCCAACTACATATGAATGTATTTACAAAATGCTAGTAACATGTGCAAGTGATAACGAGGAAAGAAGACTCTTGAATAAATGTGACAATGCTCGAGAATTTGTAAACAAAGTTGGTAATGACGCACATTTGAATGACAAAAAGTTCCAAATATATACATATATTCTAATAATAGAATATTGTGAAGAATTCGCTTGTACAATGCACATGTTCTTTATTGTTACTTCAAATACTCTAGTTAGCAATCAAAACATAACATTCATGATATGAAAAGACTTATTCTTTACTCTATAAACTTGTAACATAGGTGCCCTTACAAAATTAGTTTAAAAATGCAATTTTTTCCAAAGTTCAAGGTGCACTCCACAATACTAGAAAATGAATCAGCCTTGAAAAAAAATGTCACATGTGAATGCGATGTTTTCACACATACTATGTTTATACACACATCATCCACCACGACAACATTCCCACGAATAACACAACACCCACCACTACAATGATAGACCTAACATTCTCAAGGCATCCTCAAACTTACGGCACATTACATGGAACACGTGACATAAAAGTTCTAGCTTACCATGTATCCGATGATTCCTACACACCTTCCAAAAATGAACCACATATAATTATGATACAAGAAACTAAACTCCACAAACACAAATCCACCACATACATAGATAAAGGATTTCAAGACTAGAAGGTCGTATACAACAATGCCAACAATACCTTCGCACAAAGGCAAAGCCCCTATGCCCCTGTACACCCCATTCCGAGGCGGCATACTAACAATGATCCATAAATCCATCTACTCTAACGAAAACATCACTACAATCCCCAAGTCCAGCTAACATATCTCTATACCTACAAGCCATCAAAATTGTCAGTTAGCCCATCACACCCCACTCAATACTACAATGTTACAAGCCTACACATGAAGACGACATACACCTCATTCAAGAACTCCAAGGCCAAATCGTAATCCTAAAAACCCACCACCTTAACCATCATACCATACAAGCATGTAACTTGAACATAGACATATCATTCCAAGGTAGAACAACCGAGTCTTCCTCAACAATGAGACCAATACATAAAACTACAACTAGTCCCTAATTAAGAAAGCATCTCAATACAAAGAGGCTCTAAATACACCTCAACAAGTTTCACAAACAAATTCTACACCAACCACCCACTCTACAACCACCTCACATGCAACACACAAATTCATCACAACCAAAATCTTAACCACTACCCAATATACCTACAACTAGGCCCCAACAACATCATTACTAAATGGACGCAACCGCAAATACAAACCCACGAATTATCTACCCCATCCCTCCTAAAAACTTACAATAAAACTAGAAACAATGATCTAGAAGTAAATAAATTCGCAATAGACAACATCACAAATGACCTCCATTTTGCCATCATCATAATACCCAAATGGGAACAAATACAAAATAAATTTTAAGGAAATCATAAACTCCTTAATCAATGCATTGAAGAAACATGCATGTTAACCCTCCCCCCCCCCCCTTAACCATCAAAGCCAAAGCACAAGGTAGCTTCCTACGCACCCAATAAAATAAATAAATTAAAAAAAACCAAACCAAACAAAAGACATGGAAACAACAACTTAAGCTCCATCACAACATTTGTGGAACCATACCATCCATCCACACAAACTACAATAAACTTAAGGAAAACCATCACACACTATAAAACACTAATAAACAAGAACCCAAAATGATCCATAATAAATTCAACTCATCCTCCACCTTGCCACTAGATTGCCTAAAAGACCATAACTTCAACTTATTAACAAACCCAATAACCATACCAACAACATACATAGAGCCCAATACATGTCATTCAAAAAACAAGCCCATGTTTGCCAAGATACCAAAACATCCACAGAGCATAGCTACATGTCATACTACTAGCCATAAAAGCCATATAAACAACTATGGAGTGCTATCATGTGAGCGGTGAGTGATGAGCGTAAGTTGTGAGCGGCAAGGGACGCAAAATATTTGGAGATACCTTCACTAGCATCCTATAACCATGGTATTTTGGCATAAATATTGACATTATTGTTTATAATAATATGAGTGGGTAGTTAACACAAAGTGCAATCAACTCTATGAACGGCTTACCTTAATTCTAAAATCAACAACTACAAGCTCGGGATGAGGGTTTGGAAATGATTTTTAATATTGTCATTAGATTCAACATTCAATATCTTAAACACAAATGCAACCACATTCCAAGTATTGAACGTGCTCTAGACTATATTTCTAGAATTCACGTAGGTTTGAGAATGAATTGATAGACACATTGTGGAAACTTTAGAAACTTAAGTTTTTGGGCATAGATGGAAGTATAAGAGGAAATTGCTCACGCATATCAATGTCCATAATCTAATCAATACATTCAATGTCCATGCATAGAAGCTCTGTAATTGCTCCTATTGTCTTTCATTCCCTCCTCCTCCTCTTTGTCACTAATATGTTGAATACACTCCTCTGCCTTGACATCTACAAATGCTAGGTTGCGACAATCATAACCTAACGACCTACTACAATGTGACAATTTAGGGTTGCAGCCACAACCTTGTGACCGCCTTTGAATGTAATGGGAGAAATATGAAATTAGGAGGGAATATTACATTTTTCATTTTCTACAAAACAAAATTTGAAAACTTATTATTGGAAAAACAATATGTTGAATGACTTCAAAATTGAACAAACATGGAACAAATGTCGAACATATGTACTCCATCGGAATTTTGTGAGAACTTCCCAAATATGTTCCTCTTCATCAAGGGAGACCATCTTTGTCATTGAGGCATTACCGTGAGGTGAGGGTGTATTATTGTATGATGGTGCCAAGATGACATCAAACATGACAAAATCTCTCAAATGCGATGAAGTAGTGTTATTACATGCATGAATAGTTGCAGGTGCAATCCACATAGATATAGAGATTATATTCAATGTCTGAAATCAAAAAAATTGGATCTTTTGCTCGTCCATTTCTCCATAACACATTTACTTTCATAATTTGTGTTATGTAGTAGTGCGATTGAAGGAGGCCGTTAGCAAGTCAACTAGAATTCCCTCTACTACTCATGTTAGCTACCCTTCTAGTTGTATTATCGAGGTGTCATCTTCTCATTAATATGACAAATGGCGTAAAGTTGTCATATTATTGAGGGAATACAAAAACATAAGTGATACGAGCTTAAAAATATATACAACCAATTTAAGCAATATATATGGTATGAAATAATAACTTATAACTCCAAACAAATACAAATGTTCTCAAGAACTCTTAAAATAAGAGTCCAAAGATCTTTGGTGTTGCCTACCCAAGTTAGCAACTATCATCTTATCTAAATTCCCTACTAACTTTTCAAAACTAATAATTTCATTAACACCAAACTATAAAGAGTTCTCTAATAAGAAACTAAACAACAATGATGCATGATGTTTAGCATCAAGATACTGGTGATACTATATCACCCGTGTACAAGGCAACGTACTAGGTAGGGGGCCACTCTAACCCTAATTGTGACCATTCTACACTAGTAACCCTAATTATCATTAAGTTCCCAATGATAAGTGAAGTTCCCAAGTAGTTCCCAAGTGAAAATGGATGTATTCTAGATGCACATAACATACATGAAAGGAATTTTAGCATTAACTGCCTCTTTAATACGACAAAACATGGATTCTAAATGTCGCATTATCGAGTGTCGTAGTCGTATAAGAGAGGGAGTTTTGAACTAAAAAGTTTGGTCTTGCAAAAATGTGTTGTAATATCGAGGGTGTCATCTGAATGAGTGTCGTATTAACGAGGTTATAGTGTACTTCCCACCCCTTGATATTGGTCAAGATTCATATGTGTACTGCCTCATAATTTGACCTACTTATGATCATATCGCTTTACTAGTTATATGATACACCCTCTTATTCTTGTAATGTTATAACCCTCCGACATTTGAATATTCACTTCTGCCCTTATTGATTTACCATATTTACTTTGAGCTTCCTAACTTAGTCTATAAAGACCAAGATTACCGCATTACACTATGAGGGTGGGTCCTAGCCAATAATGATATTGATGTGTTGGCCAACTTAGTCCTCTTAACTCTAATCTTGATGCCATAGATGCTTCTTGCTATTAGGGAAATTAAAGGCAAGACATTCATAAGTCTTGGCTCTCCAAGACTTTTTGGCATTGATTTGTTGCACAATGACAAGCAATACTACAACCACAATCAAGTTAGGAGTCCCTTCAACCCCAATACTAATATTCCAAGGACCAACACCATAACATTCATTAGCAAGATTGTACACCACAAAACTCCACCACTCTCTTTACTGCTCACCTGCATTTACACTTTCTAAGTAGGTACTAGGATTTGTGGCCTAAGAAACCCTCATATCACTTTCCAAACCACCACCTCTTATATGTCATCCTAAGATTTACAATCACCACTCTTATACTTATCCTTCATAAATCTTCTCCTTCACTGATAGTTGTGGTTGCCTCCTTAGTAAAGCACAACCCCTTGCCATAGGAGCCTGTGTTGAAGCATTGAACTTTTTATTTATTAATCATCATATTACCCCATCCAATTGAACTCTATCCCCGTACTTATATAAAATGTTTGAAAATACTAAAAAAAATTTGTACCAAATTTAAGATTACCAAAATCTTGATATTTGTAGTACCGGCAACATCATAATATTATTCAGATGCATAACAATGTTCCGTGGGATTGACAATATTATGTGGAATATTCCTCACATTCAGCCTGAATGATGGAATATTTTGTAGGAATATTGTCAGTCCCACATAACATTGTTATGGATATGAATAATGTTATGATGGATGCCAATTTCAAATTTTGGGTTATTTTTTAGTGCAATTCCAAAGCCTTAGGGTGCGATGCAACAGTCATTTACAAAGCATTTGGGGGAAAATAATGAATTTTGAAAGAAAAAATTTGAAAATGACCAAAAATGTTGAGATTTGTATCCTCGGCACCAAGGATACAAGCTTCAATTTTATGGTCATTTTTCAAAGTAACTTTTAAAGCCTTACAAAGCACATACAACACCATTTCCAAAACATTTAAGAAAAAAAGTAAAAAAAATTTAAAAAAATTTGAGCCAACTTCAAGGTTACAAAATGTGGATATTTGTATCTTGGCACCGAGTTTACAAATTCCATTCTTTGGAGATTTTTCAAGCTCGCCTTGAAAGCCCTCAAACACAATGCGAGGCCCAATTATAAGCATTTGAGAGAAACAAAAGATATTTTGAGCCAACTTTAAAGTTACCAAAATGTTGATATTTGTACCCTTGGATCCAAGGGTGCAACTTTCAAGTTGTTGGAGATTGTTCAAAATCATTTCGAAAGCCATGGGAAGCACTACAAGGGTTATTTGTGAAGCATTTGAGAGAAACAAATGAAATTGTGACTAAATTAAAGTTACCAAAATTTTGATATTTGAACCCTCAAAATCAAGGGTACAAATTTCACTTCTTTGGAGATTTCTCAAAGTACTTTTGAAAGCCCTAGGAAACATTGTAAGGGCCATTTGTAACGCATTTGAGAAAATAAAAGAAATTATGTCCAAAATTAAAAGTTGCCAAATGTTGATATTTGTACCCTTGGATCCAAGTGTACAAATTTCACTTTTTTGGATATTTCTCAAAGTCACTTCAAAAGCCATGTAACACACTTCAAGGGCCATTTGCAAAGCATTTGAGAAAAATAACATAAATTTGAACGAAAATAATAGTTAACAAAATGTTGATATTTATATCGTCGACACCTAGTTTGAAAGTTTTGGTTCCTTTAGATTTTTATTGAAGGTGACTTCCAAAGCCATAGGGAGTGTTGTGGAGGTTGTTTCCAAAGCAACTGAGGAATTTGACTTAAATGTCAAACCAAGTTTAATTGCCAATTGTATCCTTGGCATTAAGGTGAGAATTTGTAATCTTTTGGGTTTCATTCAAAGCAATTTCCAATCTCTTGTAAAGTTTTGTTGGGACCATTTGTAAAGAATTTTTGAAATTATGTTGAAATCCAAGTTTAGGGTCCTCAAAATGTTGAATTTTTTATTTTGCATAAGGACATTGACTTCAATTTTTTGGGGCAACATCAAGTGAAATGTTGGGTGCCACCAAGAGAATGAGAATGGTGATCCCTACATTAAATTTTAGATATTCGTGTCAAGTAATCCATGAAAGTGGATTGTAACGTGAATTTTTTTTATAGATATAATGTTTAAATTGTAGCCATAGAGGATCACGAATGTAAATGTTTTCCAGGTGTCTGCCAACACCAACAAAATCACAGGTAATTGTTGTTGCAAATTTAACACAAAAATCTTGCAAGGATTAGATGTACACAATACAATGAAGGATGTTGAAACATAATGCCATATCACTCTATGTTGGTGGTTGTATTCTAGTCTGCCCACAAAGGAAGGCTTCTACAAATTTTCAAAACAATTGAGATTGTGGCCTTTCTGTTACAGACAATGAATTGGTTGCATGCTCTTGGTAGGTTCCTATGGAGGACAACTAATATGTGTTGTGGTATACAAATACGTTAAGTGAATATTTGTTTGGGGGTATTATGTGCAAGATCTTGATTTGAATGCACCCAATTATTATGCATAACACCATTTTTTTAATCAATTTCAATGATCTTATAACTACTTAGACAGTGTAGGAGATGTAAATTTATAGCACACTCACATTATTGCAAAGTTTTCTTTTATTTACTAATGATTGTTGTTGTTCCCAAACATATGTGTTTGTATCCAGCAACCCAACATAACATACCCAAAGTACATACACTACAATCTAGTAGCTAAGGCTCCTATTAAAAATTTGGCTTACAAAGTATACACATGGGAGGCATTTATTTCACCTAGTTTTATACAAATCAATAGGGTGCTATGATTTTTTGGGGGGAGGCCAGTATGCTCTTTGGTGGGCATTGATGTCCATGATGTATGTGAGGAGGAGTTATTCTTTATTATAATTTGTTGTATTCTACAAATATAATGGCTTTTGAGAATTTTAAAGTAGAGGTAAATGTGCAAATCACAATCCTAAAAATTAGACAAAATTTGACAATATTTTTGTTTACGGTATGACTTAAACAATCATTTGTTGGTAAATATAGACCTAGCTTCAATGACACATGTTGTATGATCAAATTATCATGATTTTTTTTTGGCACAAATTGAAAATTCCATTTCAAATTCAAATTATCATGAGTTACATCACATGGGTGAAAATTTCTTTAAAACATTTCTCAAATTTGAAAGCAAAAGTGTATTGGGGATGAGGAATTTAATTTGTGAGCAAACCTTGGGATGAAATATTTCATCTAGAACATGTGTGGTTCCAACTGGATAAACATGAGGGTACTATCATCACGTCAAATGTTTGTATTTATCCTAAACATCCCTTAATTACGTTCTCATATACAAGTTTCATTTAATTCAAATACCCACCCCACCATCCAATACTCCAAGACAACATGGCACAATCCAAATGCACAAATTGCAGAGCATATGAACAAATGAGAGTAAAACACTTACAACATATGCCACGATGGGGAAGAAATGCCAATGGGTTACACTACAAACACATGTGTTTGATGTATTCACATGTCTATACAAGGTTGACTACATGATGGCGAACACCTTTGTGTATGTGGGTACAACTTTAAACTACAACAAGGTCATTCGCATCATACCCGCATTATATAGGGTTGCCACTATTGCGGACCTTGGACAACTTTCAAAATAACTATAATTAAGTAGATTTTTTCAGTACATTTTAAGAAACAACTATAGTTAACTAGAAAATTTCCAAGTATTATTATATATTCAAAGAAGCTCACCTCTTGATTTGCTTTAGTTGAGGGTCTTTAATATGCTTGGGCCACTGAGGATCATCAAGAAACGCCTTTATACAATCACTCATAGTGTTGGGCTTCATAACAACCTTCATGTACACCACCAACACAAATAACACACTAGTGACACTATAACACTACAACAAAATTTCGTGAACAGGCTACGCTCAACTTTAGTTAACTAGATATAACTATAGTTAACTAGATTTTTGGCAAACCGAATTTAAAACAACTATAGTTAACTACATTTTTGGTAGGTCAGATCGCGAACAACTATAGTTAGGAAATGCAACTAGTTAACTAATAGTTGAATTAGTTGGCTAGTTATCCAAGGTCTGAATTATTGTCAGGCATTAATAGTTAATAATGTATAATTAGGATGTGATGTTAGTACAATGTTAATACATAGTTTTATGAATTTCAATATATGTAGGTAATTGGAGTTATTTTCAAGGCCCATTTACTAATATTCAAGCTACAGTTCATATTAAGGCTTATTCCTAGGTCTACATATGCTAGGTTGATTACTTGATAATAGACCCCTTAACAAGATGGAGAGCATGAATTCCACAATAATAGGGTTCATTTCTCAAATGTTAAATGTCCCCTTGCATTCCATTTATAACCAAACTATTTGAATTTCAAGGAATATGTTCTAAAAATCAAAACTTATATCTCATGTTATTGCTCACTGCTCTCCGCTCACATCCTAGCTTCCTTTACAAATGACCCAACTAGACAGCAATATCCTCACGGATAGCCTCAATAGCATAAACACAATCAATAACCGCATAAGATTCCCATTGTCACAACACCACCACCCAAACAAAGTACTAACATGAGCCATAGTGCAAGAAATATACCAAACTTTAAAATAAAATAAAAATAAAAACTGACACCAGAATAACCGGAAACAAATAGCATACAACCCGCTAGCAACCCCGTATTGGCTAACAAACGTACCATCTACACACAATGGAACAATCTGAAACCTCCACACCTTCACCAACCAAGACCACAAAAATCATGAAACCACCATAGCTACACAAATGACAAGTGGCTATCTAACGAACAAATCAACCATAAGGGTGAATGGATGGTTGAGTGGACCACTTTTCTTGTCACATCCATTTTTCAGGATACCTCTTTGTATTGTAAGTTGAAAATCTACCTAATAAATCCTTTTGAAACTTTGGGCATAGCTTGTTAACTTAAGTGTCTTTACAAATAAAATTTTGTCTTTAAATTTTTTCCTATAAATAAAGAATGTGGGACTTTTAAAGTAACACTATGGACTATGGTCACCAATAAATAATTTTATGAATGTAGCTTTTTCAATAAGTATATGATTACATTATTATGGTAGTGACTCACTATGTGTTGTAGTATAGATAGAATAGTTTGGAGCTAAAGCATTTCTAATAATATTGCTATTAAAATGATAGTTATGGACTTTTGAAGAGGCTGAATGTGGTTATATTTTTGGAAGTCCATAATAGGATCAAAATAGAGGTTTGCGGAGGCAAGTTTTTTTATGAGTGTTAAGATCTATAAGCTTTAGGTGGGCTTCTATTTAGAAATACTTAATTGTCTTTAGAATTATTTATATATTTAAAGCAAATTTTCATCAGTTTTTCAAAATATTATAACTAAATATAAAATGAAGGTATTACAATTTTTTCTTTTGATTTGAGTTTTATATACTTCAAAGAGTTTGTGTAAAATAAATTTAAAAATAATCAATTGCATATACAAAAGATGGATATGGACTTCTATGGAGGTACATGGTCCGCTATTGGTCCACTCAACCATGCATCCACCCATAAGCCATTTAACTTCTTATGGAAAGCACCTAGTATCACATATGCACAAATTACCAAGATGTTCTGATTTATGTATGCACAATATACAATCTATCCTCGTTAATACGACACTCGTTTATATGACACCCTCGATATTACAACACATTTAGAATCTCGGTTTTATCATATTAAAGAGGTAGTTAATGCTAAAATTCCTTTCATCTATGTTATGTACATCTAAAGTACATCCATTTTTGCTTGGGAACTACTTGGAAACTTCATTTATCATTGGGAACTTAATGATAATTAGGGTTACTAGTGTAGAATGGACACGGTTAGGGTTAGAGTGGCCTCTTGCCTAGTATGTTGCCCTATACACGGGTAATATAGTATCACCAATATCTTGATGCTAAACGTCATAAATATCTTGATGCATCATTGTTGTCTAGTTTCCTCGGGGAGATCACTCCATTGTAGAGTTGAACACCACGTGCGAACAAAGTTTGCTACCCCTATATTACATGTCATAAATAATTTTAAATTTTACGATATTTTTTCTACATATACACAACCATTGATGGTATCGTTTGTATATTTTTTTGAAATTTTTAGTCTTATTCATTAATTGTAGCAATTTTTTTAGTTCAATTCTGCGTCATTCTAGTTAGAAACGGTATGTTTTATTAAAAAAACAAATCATCAAATTTAGTCACCATTTTTTACTATGTAACATGTACCATTTATATCTACTCATGAAAAAAAATTGATAAAATTGTGACCCATTTTGGTGATGATTTTTACATTTTTTACATTTTTTACATCTAAAATGATCGCACGTGGTTGTTCAACTCTACAATGGAGTGATCTCCCCGAGCTAGTTTCTTATTAGAGAACTCTTTATATTTTGGTGTTAATGAAATTATTAGTTTTCAAAAGTTAGTAGGGAATTTAGATAAGATGATAGTTGCTAACTTGGGTAGGCAACACCAGAGATCTTTGGATTTCTATTTCAAGAGTTCTTGAGAATATTTGTATTTGTTTGGAGTTATAAGTTATTATTTCATACCATCTATATTGCTTAAACTCATTGTATATATTTTTAAGCTCATATTACTTATGTTTTTGTATTCCCTCAATAATATGACAAGTTTACGCCATTTGTCATATTAATGAGAAGACGACACCTCAATAATATGATTTTTTGCGTTTCTCAAATGTATCATACTAAAGAGGGAGAACAATAAGGGTAACCACCAAATAAATATATTTTGGATGCCCACACACACAAACCCTGAGTGCACATTATGCCCCAACAACGACAAAGACACGTAGCCACATCTCCTCTCCAAATGCACAAATCAATATATCAAAAGTTTGCAAATAGCTTAGCACAACAAAGCAGTGCACCTCATAGTATAGCCACTACATGCCAACAAATTTACAAGGTTCTTCACCTTAGCCAACATTGGAATCATCATTGATCAACCCCCCAACCCAACCATACCCAACTGACTACTACCATGCACATGCTTCAACACCGCATGCCAATGCATGGCAAAACTAAGGCCCAACATCCTATGCATAATAGGAGCCCTGAAACATAGTCAAACACCTTTCAACCCCACCCCTTCGTATACAATACAACTCATAAAATTCAAATATTGCCATGACCAATTTTCTAGAAACAACCATTGAGACCAAACATAGAAAGTATGACCCACTAATAGACGCCCTTAAACAATGTTGCTAGAAAATAAACCCTATAATGGCCATCATGATGAGAGTACAAGGGGCCATTTACGAACACTCACTAGCAAAACTAGAAAAATTAAATATTCCTAAATCCACAATCTATAACTATACGAAATCCTTACTTTAAAATGTTATAAAATATCTCATGTACTTATCCTTAACAAATGAAAATTAGACAAAAAAAAAACAAGCATTGATAACCCCCCCCCCCATCTAACTCACCACCTAACTAATCGATTACTAAATGATATATTTAACTTGGACCCATAGGGCCCATCTTCTGGAAGGAAGGCCATACACCTTATCTTGTAGCTTGGTAAGGAGAAGTACGATGGGCTCATATTCATGTCGATATCTTCTTCTTCTTCTTCTTTTCTTTTTCTTTTGACAATTCATTAGCATTCATTCTGTTTTAAAGTGTCAATTTTGGAGCATTGCTAACTTATTCTTGTACTACATTGTTCATGGTATTTAATGTCATATGTGTAATAGTGTCACTTACCTTATTCTGAGTTGTATCTTAGGTTACACTAATGATCAACAACTTCATCATTAATGTCAACTCATGATACTTGGCATTCAAGTGCGTTTACTAATATCTTAGCATGAGTTTGTTAAGTAGTGTTATGAGGCGCATGTCTATGTTACATAGTGGTCTACAAGTTGACTTATAGGCCACGCACACATATTGGTGGTGGGCAGCAATGAATTGGCGAACTTCGTTCATTGCTGCTGGTAAGTGTGGGCCTATGTCCGGGGAGAACTGGCGGTTAGCTCAATGGCACCCAAACACGATAGTAAGTGGTGTGAGATAGCACCTATCCGCCCAATCATTGCATCCTTCTCATGCCACCATTTTTACAATTAGTCATTTTGGGTCCACATAAGCATCATTCTACCCCTACTCTAGTGCATCAACAGTGGTCATTCACCGTTTTTGATTTGTGTACCTTAAGTTACAAAGATGGACCGGTGAGTTTGAGAAATAACCGGTTGAACACGACCTCACAAAACTTATCAATCATTCTAGAGGAATATAGAGAATATTCCTCAAATTAATAAAGAAAACCGAAAGTGCACACAACATGTAACCAATCGGACTTGGAAATAATAGAATTTTAACCAATCATGCCAAAAAATCTCCGTGGACACCTAGTTATAGAGGGATATGAATTGGTGGCCTCTATGTAAACTCACTCATTGCGAAGGTGAAAACGTAGTGAATTATCTCGCGCGAAATTATCTAATACTGCGGAATTATCTTGAGCAAAATTATCTGATAGTGCGAAATTATCTCGTGCATTAGTGTCAGCCATAAACCTCCACCCTTCGCGTCTGAAGTCCGAGTGGAAGTCTATGGCTCACATGTCTTTGTTAACTCTTATACTGGAAACTCCATACTCATACTCCAATGAGTTCAAATACAAAACACACTCTTTTTATTAAACCCCATAGGGCATTAGCATTGAAAAATACTCATGCACCTGTGATGCTTTTACACACAATTATGCTAGTATCCTACTCCTGTTCTAATCCCCTTCACAGTGTGTGCCATTTCAATTGCTTAGTCCAATTCGCGGCTTTTTAGAGGCTCTTCCTCTCACATCCTAAGTTAATTGAGGTTCAACCTAACTGCACTACCCCTTGCTCCAACCCCCTGCCTAGCCACCTCACTAGTAACCTTGATTCCGAGAACTCCTCAAATTTGGGCCATAAACTGCGCACCCCTCCGAAGCTTGCCTCTAGCTTCCAGAACCTCAAACATGACTTCCAGCCTCTGGAACACTTTAGCATTGCTGGTCCCTACTCCCAGAGTGCCAAATCCTTCTGAGCTCGCCCTAGAGGCTGCTGGATCCCAGTGCCGAATCCTTCCGAGCTCGCCCTCGAGGTTGCTGGATCCCAGTGCCGAATCCTTCTGAGCTCGCCCTCGAGGCTGTTGGATCCCAGTGCCGAATCCTTCTGAGCTCGCCCTCGAGGCTGCTGGATCCCAATGCCGAATCCTTCTGAGCTCGCCCTCGAGCTGCTGGATCCCAGTGCCGAATCCTTATGAGCTCGCCCTCGAGGCTGTTGGATCCCAGTGCCGAATCCTTCTCAGCTCGCCCTCGAGGTTGCTCTCTGATCCTCTCCCCTGTCCCCTAGCCTCCTCCGAAGTCTCTCAATGTGTGCTTGTCCCGAGCCTCTGAGGGCCTCCCCCTGGATCCGAGAATTTCGAGGCCCTATCCATCCACGAGATGACCCAGCCTTAAACCATCCCTTGCTCATCCCAAAACAAACAATAACTTAAAACTAAAACCCACAACTCTCACAAAATCCCCACCCACATTCTAACAAAGCAAATCCAAATCTCAACCTAATCATTAACTAACAATTCAACTGGTCTTTCAAGTCTCAATTCCAACGCTAACCCCACTCAACTCTTCAATCTTAAGTCTAATCTAAATGTAAAAGCTTCACTCTTTTTATACTTTTGAGTAATTGAAGAAATGTCAAGGTTGAGTTTTAATAAACTTTTGCGGTTAAAACCACATGTGGGCACCATATTGGGCTCACAATTAGTGAACGAACGAGTGGCAGGACGGATGCGCCCAGTCGCTGCCATTGCTATAAAGTGAATTAAAAGTTCAACCCTGCTGGTGGGAGTCGCCGACTGACCTCACCACCAGTAGGTGTGCGGGGGCTATTAGTGTACACAAATGACACTTGACATTAGTATGCTCAAGAATATCTTCCTCTTGCATACTAAAATGGAAACATATGACACTTGCCATTAGTATGCTTGTGAGGCCAAACCCCCCACCCTTAAGCGTCCGTAGTCCGAGTAGTGGGTTTGGGCTCACATTCCTCCGCGGTATTGGATTTGGACTTGGATGAGTCCATAGTGCAAGGTTCACCCTTCAAGTGGTCTTGGATTTAACTGGAATTTCACTTTTAACAACTCAATGTACGATTTCAATACGTATGTGGAGAATGCACAAGTTAACTATGTTATTTTAACCTCCTTATGCTCGGGTGCTATTTTGTCTTTGTTTGCTTCTAACGTCCATCCGGCCGCTTTAGCTACACAAGCCCTTAAGGATATCCCTCTCCTAAATGGAGTCCGTGCCGTTGACTCTATACTACCACTTGAACTATCACTTGTGTATTCCGTATCGCTACTATAAGAGGTCTCACTTGGTGTCTCCATACCGTACATAAGCCTTTAAGTATTAAGAAATACTTATGTGACTTATGTCAATCTCTCCCTCGCACCTTTGGTCTTTGCTTCCTTTGTCTTGCCATCGCGAGAGTGCTCCACATTCTCCATTAATTTGTGCACGTGGTTTATTTTTAAAGAGAGGATGCAAGTGTTAAAAAACACTATTCTCTATAGTCAATCTCAAATACATTTACTTGTGAAAGCCACACATAACACTAACTAGCATAATGTAACTAACTACTTGTCTATGAGCTAATTAAGTAGGCTATCTACTAAGCTCCTTCATGAACCCATCTCTTTACTTTCTAATTACATAAACCTAGCTCCTTCATAAACCCAACTCCTTCATGAACCCAACTCCTTAGCTTCTAACTAAATAAACCCAGCTCCTTCGTAAACCCAGCTTCTTAGCTTCTAACTAAACAAACCCAGCTCCTTTATAAACCCAGCTCCTTCATAAACCCAGCTCCTTCATAAACCCAGCTTCTTAGCTTCTAACTAAACAAACCCAGCTCCTTCATAAACCCAGCTCCTTCATAAACCCAGCTTCTTAGCTTCTAACTAAACAAACCCAGCTCCTTCATAAACCCAGCTCCTTCATGAACCCACAACTTTGTAGTTGTAATCCCCAACTACCTCACTAATTATTCAAGCCCTTAACTAATCTTCCTACCTAATTTTCCTAATTCTACTAACAACCCCTTTCTAATCACACAATTCTTCTCTAATCCTAAAATCCTAAAATCCTAGAGAGGAGAGGGGGAGAGAGAATTTCCTAACTTCACTAAGACTAACTAATCCACACAAGTATATTTTTGCACTCATCACAACCTCAAGTGCTCAACTCTTAAACATGGAACTTGCAACCACGTGTATTCAAAACATGAACTTTAAGTACCACAAATTGGAATCATGAATTAACTTTAAAATCCTTCACGTCAACACTAATTCTACCAAGAGGTCAAGCCCTCTTCAAGGCTAACAAGCCTTGGCTCTCAAACTAAAAACTAAGCACACACATGTGCTCCAATATGGCTTCCCACACCCACACTTATAACTCGTGGGGTGCCTTGGAGCACAAAGGAAAGAGAGGATGAGTGAGGGAAGAATGAGGGATTATATAGTAAGCTTGAGGGGGTGAGCACCCTCAAGGCTCACGATAAGCCCTTGAGATTTCCTCCTACTTAGTAGGCGCCAATCCTATCTTCTAAGCCTTCCTCCCTCAAATGATCAACAAGGATCCTAATTCGAACATTTAACTAGCCTTGGCTTTCTACCTACCACACTTTACCAAACTTGGGATGCTTCAACCCAAACTTAGCCTCCTTCGCTTTCCGCCGCCATAACTTTCTCCCCTTACTTTCCCAAATCGTTGCTCACCACTTAATTCAAACCACGATGCTTAACTCGTGATTTGATTGGTGCTTTGAGAATTTGCTTATCCTCCACCTTGCATTCTTCCTTGGACCTTCCCCATTAAGTGGCCATGATGAGGTGGTCCACTTGTGCGCTCCATGTGATCCTCCATTCATCCCAATTCGAATGCACTTGCCTCTTGAGTCACTTTGGTTGTCTCCATCCATTTGTACTAGCCTACTCACTAACTACTCAATCCAAGTTCTCCTTACCTATCCTCATTCACTCAAATCCTTCCGAAGGTAAAAACACAATAACAACTCACATCCTAGCCTCTTACAACATGGTACTTCTAAGACTAACATTTCACTCTTTTTATATTTTTGTGAAGTAACATGCTACTTCAAAGTGCATCAACTAACGTTTCAAGGGTCTAAGACTAAATGTGGGCACCCTTTTGGGCTCACAATGCTCAATAATATTTTCCCCTTGCATACTAAAAAGCAAAATCAACATCTCAAATATCCCGATGTGCTATGCTAAATGTCATAATGTAAGTATTTGTTCACTTTAAGAAGTCATTTATGTTTGACAAATAATACTTTGTTGGCAATTAACGGACACGACACTTTGAGACCTCTAGGCATCTAGTTTAGGGCCTTTGCAAATAGTGTGTGTGACACTAAACACCATAAACGGTGTAGTGTAGTTGGAACTTTGCTAACAGTCCCCCACTAACTTATGTTGTTCATGTGAAATTTAAACATTGATTAGCGGAGTGAAGACTTGTTCTAAATTTGGATAGAAAGACCAACAAGGGGGCAAGAGTGAAGCTCCCCACCAATCTAGCTTTCAAGCCAACCCCAACGGCAAGAGGGAATCGTCAAAATCCAAGTGCACATCTCATCCATCCAATATAAGAACATGATTCATTATATGTTTGTGGCTAATTCATCTCAAATGACTCAGTCGATAACAATTTGAGGTTGATTGTGGTGTCAAATAAACTTTCAAAAATGAAGTGGTGTCGGTGTGGCTTTATTTTCCTATCAAATATTGGTAGGTACGACTCCTCACTGAAGAAAAGAACTCCTCCTAGTTTGAAAAACCAATCTTCACATCTCAATTCAATCTTGGATCCAAAAACATGGTCTAATTCAATGATCGGGGAGAACCGGCAATTAGTTACAGATGAACCGGTTGAGTTTGAGAAATAACCTGTTGAAGTTGAAGACAACAGGAAAATTACCGATCATTTTAGAGGAATTTATAGAATATACCCCAATTTAATAAAGGAAACCGGAGGATGTCAACATGTAACCGGTTGGACTTGCAAACACTAGGATCTCAACCGATTATGTCCAAAAATCTCCCCGATCACTGGTCTAATTGTGTTATGAACCTCAAGTTCTTGGACTTGGACCCTCATGTAAACCCACCCTAAGCTACAAATGAAGTAAATGTAGAAAAGGGTTAAATATTCCGAGTACCAAGACGGCTATTCCCAACATCAAGGAGGATTCTACTTCGATGATTTTGTAGTGAAGGCCCTTCAAGGGCTCATTGATGGTGGTGATAGGTAAGGTTTGGAGATAGGGTAGGGGACACAAATCGAACACCATTAAGATACTCACCTTAACTTATTAGACTAATAATACGCCCCATTGCGTGCTACTACTACTTCACGTGGAAATAATTGTAGAGAGGGTTAACTACCCTACGGTAAGGTGGCCTTTGTAGGTGCCGGCCACTACAAATAAGTGTAGATTCAAAACATGCAGAGGTAGTTGATTGGGTCCCGGGCCAGTCATGCATGTATCGGAATATCCGATTTGTGAATGATGGGACCAAGAGGGGGTACACTAAGGGCCACTTCACACACGAGCCAAGAGCCGTGACCATGAAATTGTGAGAGCCCAAAAGAGAGTGTCCAAAGGCTGTCCCAAGACGCCTCCAAAACCATGTAGTGTGGTCACGGATCCTCAAGTGTAGTGTGCAGCCATATGTGACCGAGCCCTCAACTAAATGTTATTTCAATGAATTTGTATTCATGCGGGTCCTCACACATGATAAAATAGAATAAATCAATGGTTGTGAGCGTTCAGAGTGCCATGGTCTCCCGGTTTTGTGTTAGGCTTACCTCCAAGAGGTGGTTCTTGAAAATAGTCCAAGTGACCATGAAACATGATCCATTTGATGCCATGTAGGAATCCATGTAGACTTTACATCCATCTTGCATTCACATACTCCGTTGGTCCCTCTAGCGTAGTGTGAAGCGAACTTGGACTGGCTCCGCCTTTTCCACCAATGAGAGTGCTTGAAGTGTAATGGTCATTGGCTCTCAGTCTCGTGTGTGACACGGCCCTAATAGAGTTATCCATAAAGTAAAGCACATGAAACCATGGGACCCAAAACCCTGCGTTTATAAGAATTAATACAAAATCACCCAAATTTTCTTAATGCTTAAATGTCTATACACAAAGAGTGGTGTCAAGCTATCAAAAACCGGTTCTTAGCTTGTCATGCTAGGGTGGGTTAGCTAAGCTAGCCTTGCATAGGCCGATTTGGGATAGGACAACAGGGTTCACGCACATACCCTATTCTAGATCCTAAAATTCTCTCAAAATTTGAGAGATGAAAAGAGCATGTCCCAAAAATTTCACCCACCTTTCAAAATAGGCTCTGATACATGACAAGCTAATGAGCTCTTAATAGAAGGTAATCTCAAAGAAGGATCAAACCCACGGTTTTGTCCCCCTTTGCAGGACTTTACGACTAACTCTAATATGTGTTTTGTTTGTACCATGTGGTGCAAATGGGAAATTGTTTTGGGAGTTAAATAACATATATACTTGTAGAGTATCCTACAATTTTGATGAGCATATATAGCATTTTGTTATTGCATTTCAACTTGAACTCTACTTTTAAAAATAAATATTAGGTTCAAAGATCACAAATATTTTTCATCTTGTGTTCTTCTAATACCTCACAATATCACTTGTGCCTTTCATCCCTTCCTACTCTCAAGGGCTCCACATGCTTATCTCACAAAAAGGGAAATCGTCATGGAGCCACATCGTCAGTGTTCAAGATTGAAGTCTTCAATGCCCTTCAAACACGATTTGGCCCTTCAAATATATACCTCTCTCAAAACAACCCTTCAAATGCAACCCCAATTGAATATGAAGACGTCACTTGAAGTCCTCGATATAATCTTCCTGTCACAAGAACCAACAAGCATAGGGTATTGTCACTAAAAGAAATAGAGTTAGATGGTTGATTCTTAATTCTTCACGTTGTACTGGAAACATGTACCATATAATTCATGCACAAGTTTAATATGAGTTTTGTATTTCATTTCTATATTCTTGGATTGAGGTCTTGGATTTGAACCAACCCTTCAATTGAAGGGCTGAAATTTGAGAGCCCTTCAAAATGAAACTCATATGAGGGCTTCAACCTTGAACACTGCACATCGTGTCTTCATCTAGGCCCCCCAATTTGTATGGAGATTCTTTGAATTTCAAGAATAGATAGGTGCAAGTCTCATTTAAATGTGTTTTAATTCTAAGGGAAATGATGCTTTGAAGTTTTTTGAGGCTCGTAGAAGGACACTGACTTAAGAGTTGAAGAAGCAAGCAAATTTCATGTCCAAGGTGTTGCCATTGCAAGGATCGACTAATTTTAATAATTTGGGCAACGTTTGGAACAATAAATGTTTCAAAATTGGCATTGATACTCATTGTGACAATATCTCATCGTCTGGTCAATGAACTTCAACCACCTCTTGAGTAGGCTCCATATTTAAATATTCAAATCCTCGTATGTATGTATGTATGTATGTATGTATGTATGTATGTATTATAAACATATGTTATTTTTGAATGTTTTTCTTGAATTGCCTCGTCTATCAACATCATCCGAACTCTAAAAAAAACAAGATCTTCATTAGTTGCTCCAACTTGAGAACTTCAACTTTGCAACCGTTGGATTTTTTTTCAAATTTTGTTGAAACAAAGAGATTTCTCTTCCTCTTCTCTTCCATTTATTCATGATGGAGTTGGTTTCCATGTACAAGTGTTTGATCATGTTTGGTGATAGTGGGTTGAACTGCTATTTGACATCAAGGGTCCATTATGAAAGTTCCAAGTTCATTGGTATGCGCATGTGGGCAATGACACGCTAAGATAAGGGGACCTTAAACACTTCCAAAGCTTGCATCTAGTTGTTGTAGGGTATGGAACATGTAATTAATGCGAGATGATTATCAAATATGAATTATGTTGACTATTGTGTCTAAAATGGTCAACAAGTCTTGAACACATTATTTAATCTCTTTAAAACACATATGTATTTTTTTTTGTGTTTGTTCTTATATCCACTTAAACATAGGTTTAGGGTAAGTAACTGAATTAGACCCACTTACCTTACCAATACACAAGTTCGGTCATGTCCAAGATTTCAACATCCGTAAGTAATGTCCAAAGTATTGAAAGTGCATAAAAATGTCTAAGTCCACATGTTTAAACCTTCGAATATTCTAACTAAGATGCATTGGTCCTACTAAAGAATTTAGACATCGGGGGGGGGGAACCTTCCTAAGTACACTAAACATTGTATTTAGTGTCATCAATTCTACTTGTCTTGCTCAATACTACACTAACTCTCACCCTCCACGGAAAAACCAAACTGGTTAAAAATAGAAGCTGGGTTGACTTTGCTAAAAATCGTGTTTTATTGGTTGTTGCATTCTTGACGCCCTTTTGGACGCGTGGCTATGTTTAGCCAATTTACTTTTTCCTTTGTTAGAAATCGAGTTTTATTGTTTTACTACATTCTTGATGCCCTTTTGGATGCATGCTATTTTTAACCAGTTTGGTTTTTCCGTGGAGGGTGAGAACTATGATATTCAGTGTCATATGGTATTTAATATCACTATGGTAACTTTTTGGATGACACTTCTTATGAATAAGTTGAACAAATATTGTCACGGATGATGGATGAGTTCATCTATTGGCCAAAATCCTACTTTCTCTTGTCAGCAGCTTGTGATGAAACATTGTCATGTGTGATTGAAATTTGGATGAAAATCATCTGGTAAGTGACTGTAATTGCAACACTATAAATCTATAATCCCAGGGAAAATTTACAAGGGTTACTAAGGTTACTTAATGAAAATTTACTTAAAATTGCTAGAAATGACTCTACCATAAACTAGCACTTTACCATATGCACTATACCAATCGGAGCATGCATGTATGTAGGATGAAATATTAGGGGTATTGAAGCTTGCACAAATGACATGGAATTGAAACATACCACATGTATCTAATTACCATTATGACATATGGTTTTATTTTCACTTCCTCTTTCTAATTAGTTGTGCTAAAATTGATTCAATACCATAGATCACATAAGATATTTCTTCCATACTTGTTGTGGTGTCGTATAAATTGTCATGTATCATGTATGAACACCCCATGTGCTTTAAAGGTTAATCACAATTGTAAAGGGATGTTTTTTCTTAACACAAATGGATGAAAGGTACACAAATCTTCAACAATTCCATCTCGCCCATAAATTCTCATCCTGCAACTTGTTAGAGCGTCCGGGGTGTGATCCAATGTTGTGTGGGTAAATGGGTTCAATTGTTTTATTATATAATGGAGCATGCATGGTGAGGACATCGCCCTTCCACCATGCCTCATATATGGCAAGGCATGCATTGTTGCATAATATTCCAATTACAGTAGTCAGATGTCGACTATGACAAGTTGAGCAAACGGCACAATGATGGTCCGGGACATATCCACGAGCGCGACAAATCGGGATAGATAAACTCATACTAGTATATCAATTAAAATACATGTATGAAAAATCACCCACCCAGATGATGTCACATCCATTAACACCATCAATACCCACTTGATAACATTGCAAAAGCCCATGTTACCACCTATACACTTAGGTTTCCTAACTTTTTATACGAATGACTTGATGAGCACCAAAATTCAAGTATTTTTTCATTATCCTCAACCAATGGTGTATGGAAACATGATACCGCACAACACTCATGTGACCACAATGAATCACACAGTGTTGTGACTTAGAAATCATGTTCGAAATCGAGATATAATTCATATATTTTGGGTTGCATAGCTTCCAAATCAACTTGTAAAAGGCCAATCCAACGAGGCAATTGACATATGAATTGGAGCACTCCAAACGCCCGTACTTGCCAAAGTGTTGGCAATCACCCACCCTAACTCTCTTATATTGCAATATACCACAAGGTTCAAGTAAAACAATATTTACTTTAATCCACTTGGAAAAGGTGAATTGAGATAAACTAAGTATTTACATTAGGTTCATATCACATGTGCATTTCTACTCCGATTCCAATGATTAAAATGACAATCTTTATGATCGAAATTTGTAAACTAGGCTACACGATTCTTAAACCGATCCACAAGGCCAAAATTATCTGCAGAGTTGGAAATGCCGGCTATAGCGCCACAAACTTAGGCCCAAACCACACGGGAGGAAACTTCCATGAACGGCCGTGAGTTGGATGAATAGCATTGGTTCAAATGAGCAAGTGGTTGCCACATGAGAGGAAGTATGGGGAGTGGGCAACAATGACTTTTTAGCTTTGGATTTTGCTTTGGGTTTAGGGTTGGGATCTACTTGGCAATAAAGTAGAGTGACATGGCACAATAAATGTAGTTCAACACTTCCGGGCAATGTTTTTTTTTTTGGCTACAACTTCGTCATGTGTACCAACCAAACTTGCTCCCTCCAGATTTACACCACTAATCTTTGTTCCCTCCACGAGGTTGTAGCCAAAAAAAAAACACTGCTTTCGGGCACTAGTGCCCGGAATTCCACAGTTTAAGGAGAAAAACAAGGAAAAGGAGACTTTTCAAAAGCAAAGTGCCATGTTGGAGGAAGTTGTGAAACTTCCTCTGGCTCTCGTGTGGCAAGGGCCTTAATCCTCTCTAGTTTTTAAGTTGTGAGCATGCAGAATTCAAGTCAAGGTGCATGAGAAAAGCATGGGAGCAAGAATAGGACCCATGAGTTGAAAGAGCAAAGGAGGTTGATTTTGTTACTTGAACTCTTTGGCCCCTTTTGCTTGAAGGAAACCTACTATGTAATGTGAGGTCTGCAAATAATAGAGTCATTTTTTATGAGACTTAACACAAAGTCACCCCCGGGCCAATTTTCTTAATGCTTAAATTAGCACACACAAAGAGTGGTGTTGGGTTATTACAAACCAACTTTCTAAGGGTGAGTTTCCATGTAGGTTGCTCAGTCACGAGATTCTAGTGGGAATAAGGACAAATACAAATGGAATCTAGTGGGGTGGTGTCATATATGCAAACCAACTATTGCTATTTAGAGTGTTTGATGTTTGTATAGTCTAACCTTGATAATGTCACACCATCCGTTTCACCAAAAAGTATGATATAAACAAGGTGTGACATATTTGATAATGTCACATTTGGAAGATTTATGCATAATGTGATATTATCAAAGAAATAGGTAGAAAAACAAATAAAAATTACAATGTTCAAAAGAAAATAACAAAGATGAGAATTCAATGTTTTTAAATATAAAATCAATTCAAAAGCTTGAATAACAAAGATAGCACATCATAATGTGTCATTGAGATCAGGTAAAGACCTCTCACTAGAGACAAAGAAGCTCCTAATGTCACATTGTTTTGTTGACATTGATGTTAAATGTGCAACACCAATTCTAATGAGCTTGTCATGGATTTTTTTTCCATTCCTAACAACTCCATAGTGTTGAAAATTTGAGAACCTTGACTAGCCATACAATTCAAAACATCTTTAACAGATTTTCGTGCATCACTTAACTTCACTACCTTAGACTCAACATCATTGCTATCATCAATCCATGGGTCTACTTCTATGGGATCATGTACCTCCTGCCCATCTTGCACTAATTGCACAAGCTCCTCAATAAAATACTCCACCTCAAAATCATCTTCACCTTCCATGTTTACGTACTCCAATGGAGAAAGCTTCTCTAGAGGCTTGCCTTGGACATCAAAGCCCAAATTCAATGTTGCCGACATCATCCATAGAATTTGTTGTCCATCCGGCCTTTTTTCATTCATATTACTTGTTATTATCACACTTACACTACAAATTTTGGAAAAAAATAGTGACATTATCAAGGGTGATAGGGATAATAACGAGGGAGTTTTACACTAGAAAATTTGGTTTCGAAGTTTTGGGTGACAATATCAAGGTGTTCTATAAACAAGAGTGACATTATCGAGGTTAGACTGTATGTGTCAACCAATTATTGTTATTTCAAGTGTTTAGTGGGCACATGGAAATCTAACGGCCCAAGGACACGGCCCTCCACATTCTAGTAGGCCAAAATGTGGTTGGTTGGTTGGTTGCCTTTGTTTATCTACATGAGAACACCTCCAATCCACTATTATCTAGACTCCAATGGGCGAGCGGCCTACATGGAAACTCACCCTAAGCTTGTCCTACTAGAATGGGTGGGCCAAACTAGCCTTACATAGGCTGATCCGGGAATTCAGACAATAGGTCCCATGCGCATACACTATTCTAGATCTTAAAATTCTCTCAAAGTTTGAGAAGTGGAAAGAGGAAGTCCTAAAAGTTTCGCACAACTTTCAAAACAGGCTCCAATACATGACAAACTAAGGAGGTCTTATTAGAAAGTTTTCTCTAAGAAGGATCAAACCCACAGTTTTGTCCCTCTTTGAGGGACTTTACAAATAACTCTAATACACATGTAATTTCTAGAATTGCCCACAATATGACCACATGATTGCCTTGCTTACACGGGATTCTCTTCTTCCAACGCTTCAATGAGTCCGAGGATTGGACATGGTGTGTTTTTTCAAAGTTTTGCTCCTTTTCGTTCAAGGTGCGTGAGAAAGGTACGAATAGGAGACTCACAAAAGTTGAGTTGAAGAGCAAAGGAGGTTGATTTGGAATAGGTAATGCACTTCCCCGAATTCGTTACTGAACGTAAAGGCCCAAGGATGAATTTTAACGCTTTGATTGGTTGAGAATCATAATGCCCTACCCAACATTGTAATGCACTCCAAAATACATGGGGTATATTACACAAAGTAATGCAATCTCATAATACAAAAAGAAGATTTGGCACGGGTCTTTACGTTGCTTGAAGAATATGTAAGGTAAGTGCGCCAACGACCGAACGCAACCCACGGACCGCACACCCACTGCGCAAATTTCAATCATGAGAACTCCCAAGGGAACTTCGGTACCATCACTATCAGGTGTTTTATTACAGGTACCGCACGGTGTGTGGTGAAGGGTTCAATAAGCTTTTGAGATCCACCTGTGTATGTATGGATTCAATTTGTGATAGCTTTCACAAATCATAATATCTTTTAATTTTATTTTCTGTAGGAGAATCCCCACTTCACAATCAACAATCCTTCAAAATTTGGAATGATTTAAGCTTGTAAATTATTATTTACAAGGATTTGAAGATTGACCGTGCGGTCATTGGCACACTTACCTTACCTAATATAAAGTGTGCAATTAATACAATTGCAACTTCTAGAATTGCCCATAATAGGACCACATATATATATATATGAGATTCTCTTACTTACACAAGATTCTCTTCTCCCCATTGCTTCAACAAGTTGGAGGATTGCACACGTTATGTCTTCAAGTTTTTTTCTCTGTATTTTTGCTCAAGGTGCGTGAGGAAAGCATGGGATCGAGAATATGAGACTTGCAAGAGCCGAGTTGAAAGAGCAAGGAGGTTAACTTGGTTGCTTTGAAACAAGAAACTGACCAAATGTGACGTGTGCAATCTATGCAAATATAGTTACTAGAATTGCCCACAATAGAACCACAAGCATTCCTCACTTACACAAGATTCTCTTTCTCATGTCATTTCAACGACGTGGAAGACTGGGCATGCTTACGTTCTTCAAAATTTGCTCTATTTTGCTCGAGGTGCACGAGAAAAGCATGGGATCAAGGATACGAGACTTGCAAGAGTTGAGTAAGTTGCTCGAAGGAAAGCTTACTTAGGGGTTGTTTACACCATGGACCATGAAGTCTTCCCAAGGCCATGTAAGAGCGTTGATTGGTTGTTGAACTCGTCCTAGGACCACTTCGGTTTACACTGAGGGAAAAATGTCAGAGTGATCATGGAGGTTGAGGTCCCCAAAAGACATATTTTAAGGCCTACATAATCCACTGACATGGTCCAACGGGTTTTGCGGTGAGAGAGGCAAAAGAGGTGGTGGGCCCATGATAGAGAAATGCTCTTATAATAAAATTTTAATGAACTTTTATGGGAGGGCTTTATATACAACTCTTCCCACTGGGGTAAGGCTCACACAAGGCACACTTTTTAGCATCTATGTGTTGTAATAGAATCTTGAGAAGCAAGTCTACCCTCTATGTGCCTTGATCATATCATAGCCCACGAGACATGCCATTTCTTCCTTGCCCTACCCCTTGAACCGGATCCCACATGTTTCACCAAACAACGTGGGACATCTAGAACTCAAGAATTCAAGTACATATGGTGAAGCGGGTTGCAAATAATGCTCGATGTACAACACAAGGTACACGTCACATGTAAATTACATTGAACATGTACAAATTAAATCGCTCATTTTTTGTTGTAAAAATCGTTGTAAGAAGATTTGCAAGCCACATCTTCGACACATTTCACAAGAAGCGAAGACAAGTGAAGCCCAAGAGAAGACAAGAGAATGGTCAAACTTGACTTTTTTTTCAAAATTGCCTTTTTTGGACATATATTAAAAAAATCAGCACATTCACTTTTTGGTGTATGGTCATTCTTCTTGGTCCACATCCAGCTTACACCTAGTGAGGGGCCCAAACGGTTTGTAAATTGATTTTTGAAGAAATCGGACCATGAAAATTGGACCATCAAGTCAGACCATGGAAAAAGGCTATCTTCCATGGTCCGACTTCATGGTCCATGGTGTAAACTGGCCCTTATGTGAAATGTGCAAATATAATGCAAAAGTAATTTCTAGATTCGCCCACAATAATATGACCACGTAACATACATACCTACCTCACTTAACCCATAAAGGCCAAAACAAAATCTTCTTGAATCTCATCCAAAGCAGAAGCTGATCACAGGAAAATCAACAGCTCTTATTTGACCAGTGGGAATGAAGCGCTCTATCAAGTTAAGAGTGTTCACACGCAATTTTCCAACTGTGGTTCAAGTGTTCAAGTCATCAAACTTATGATCAGCAAATGGGGCAGAGGTGGCTGCCCAAGACAAAAAAAACTGTCCACCTCAACCTCTGTAGGGGATAAATGACTTCTTAACTTACATGGGATTCTCTTTCTCCTGGGTGTCCGTCCGCTGCTTCAACAAGTCGGAGGATTGGACATGTTGTGGTGCTTGAAAGTGTGTTTTGCTTTTGCTCTCTCTCTCTCTCTAGCTCGTGTGCACATGATTGACGCGGTGACAACTACCCTTAACCATATATACGACAAAATTTATTCTTCGTACCACCTGCCCTGCTGCCCCTGCCTGCCCAGGTGGATTAGGGTACTTCTCCTGTTCTGCCACTTCCATGATGTGTGTGTGCACAGACGGGGACAATTCACCCGCCACACGAGAGAAGAGGAGAGGAAAGGAGAGGAGACGAGAGGAGATTCCAAGCCACTTTGAAGCCTTGGGAACGATAAACGGGGGGAGCCGACTGCGATTAGGGCGAACCAACCCATACGCTCGTTCCTTGTTGGATGCCTAAACCCTTGCCTCCAAGGAATCAGTGTACGGGTTGTTTCCTCCCAGCTAGCCGACTGATGAGGTAGAGAAACGGAGAACGGTGAATATTATGCCCCCTTCCCACCCGACTTTACCAAATAACCGGAGTCTTTCCTAAAACCCAGGGAAAGCTTTCTCGGTCATAGTGGAGGCATCCGGCTATCCCAATGCACCTACAAGAACTTGCTCCAGAGGTTGTCGAGTAGGTTTTAGTTAAGTAGTTTTCACACATGTTCGTTGTTTTATCTACCAAGCAATGACATGTTGGATAGTTTTTGTCCCCATCCCCAAATGCCTTACTACTCATCTACCTTACCATCAATTTTTGTTAATGGAGCTCCTCGTGCCCTCATAGCTAAGACTAAAAGCAACCAATCACAAGGGCGGGAGGCAACACTTTTAAAGGTCTTGCATTCTTGCCTTGTGCCTAGGTGCTGATGGGAGGGTCGGTGCTTGAGGCTTAAAACCTCCACTTTTAAACCATGCCGCATCATTTGCCAACTAGGCTCGGGACTAGATAGTGTCAATGGTGTGAAGGCCATGTCTTTATAACCAACATTTAGGCTTAGCTAAAGTCAAGTGGGAAGAGGGCATTAGCTGATTCGGCGAGAAAGAGTGGCTTGGGATTTGTGCAATCTTTTTCCACATATGGAGTAGAGGAAATGATGAGGAATGCAAGTTGTTTCGTAATTTTGTTCCTTGTAAATGATTAGTTAGATTTTCTCAAAGGAGCAAGTAAGTCAAACATCTTAATTGTGTAATAGAGTCTCCTTAATTTGAGCATTAAAATATCACACTTTGCATATAAATGGTCACAAAATGGCTAACTCAATGACACCCAAAAGTGATCCCAAGTGGTGTGAAACATGACCTATGACCAATTATTGCATCCGGCCTATTATTGCATCCTTTGCATGCCACTGCTTTTACAATTAGCCATTTTGGGTCCACACAAGGATCATTCTACTCCTAGTCCAGAGCACCAGTTGTGATTATTCATTGTTTTTCGTTTTTCTCCCTTAGTTACAAATGAACCAGTTGAGTTTGAGAAATAACCGGCTGAAATTCAAGACTTTAGCAAAAATAATGATTAATTTAGAAGAATCTATATAATATACCTTGAGTTAATAAAGAAAAACTAATTAATCACAACATGAAACCAGTTGGACTTGGAAACACTAGGATTTTGACTGAGTATGCCCAACAATCTTCGCAAACACTCCTTTGGAAGAACAAACTAAATTATTGTCCCAACTAAGCTAGACAACTCTTATTTGGTTACATTTCTTATTAGAACACTAGTCTATATTTTGGTACAAAAGACATGTGCTTAAATGAGATTGGACAAAGTGTTCAAAATACGATAAGCGTTATAAATTCTATAGTCAACATATTTGGGGAGACGGGACTTATGTGACCATTTAAGCTCCAGAAATCATCAAGAAAGTGGCTACAACCTCAATTTGGATTTGTTAACCATCTCATATTCATCTTGTGTTTCATATCCTAGGAGATGTGGGCTAGTTGGGAAAAGTGACCATTTTGAGACCCATGTGCCTTCCCCTCTTTCTTCTCTTTAGCGTGAGCACTTGAATAAGATGGGTGGGGTGTGTGTCATTCAAGCATGGGGATGTAAAACCCGTGGTTGTCAAATAACGGCGAGCTTTCAAATATGTGGATAGAAAGAAGATGATCGGGTTTAGTAAAAGAGTTGGTTTGAAATAATAATGCCCACATTGGAAAGAAGAAAATAATGTAATGTTCACTTTACGGTGTTTTGGTGTAGCGAGGAGAGGCCCACACACAAGGTAAGGTAGATGTGTGTTAATCTACTCTCCGAATAATGGAATATCTATCTTCAAGATGGAATTCCCCAAAGGGTGGACTCTCCATGCCACATACAAACCAATGTGAGTGTACAAAGGGGTATTTTTTGAGGCATTAGTGTACATAAAGGAGAGGCATATTGTTTTTTTCTTTCTTTCTCTAGTATGAATGTTTAAAAATGCTATTACGGATTTTGATGCAGAGGCACTTGTGCAAAAGGGGTTCCTAAGGTTTAGATGTACTAGCTTCATCCAAATTGCCTTATTTCATCCAATGACGTGTCCTTTAGTGTCAAATTATTATATGTTATATCCTATGGATGACAAAAATTTCATTGACTTTCTCACTGGATAGTGAAAGTGGATTGTATATCTAATGAAGACATGATTATTTCATGATTTATAATTTGTGTAGGTAGTGGAGACATTTATCACGTTAAGTTGAAAAGCCTAGTATAAATACATGAGTCCATTTGCTAGCATGTTGTTAGTACATATAAAATTTCTAATTCTCTATGAATTTAATGTATACAGGGGGTTTTATTTCATATATAGTCGCCCACGCACATCATTTATGTTTTCAATAGAGTTCACCCCCCTTGGACTGAATTATGGTAGTTAAAACGATTAAGTGTTTGCTCACATTTCACAAGGTGCATCCAATCTAGAAAACCGGTCTTTGATAGCATGACACCACTATGTGTGTGTTTTTAAATAGCGTCAATAGGAATCAATTGATTTTGTGTTGATTATAATAAACTCATGGTTTGTAACTAAATCCATGGTTTCATCTGCTTTACTTTACAAATAACTTTGATGTTTGGGATAGAAACATGTCTTATTTATGCCAACCCTAACAAGTCATCGTCGTATTTCTCTTTGTGGCGCAACTGTGAGCACGACCGACCTTGCATACATTTATGCCCATTAAAAAGTGGAACTTTGGCCATCTCTCTTGAAAGATTACCTCCACCTCGAGGATTTTCACAAATATGAATGTGAATTGTACTTGAAGCAACCATTGACTCCACCACAATGCAAGATCATTGTTGCCTACCACACCCCAAACCATAAACTTGCCATTGAAAATGGACGATGGATGACTATCCCCATCTCTAGAGATACTAGACTATGTCACTTTTGCTCCTATAATGGAGTTGAAAATGAGGCATATTCCATGTTGGAGTGTTCCATTAGAGTTAAGTTTCCATCACTATTTGAGAACATAGTTCAAGGAGCCTCAAGTCTTTCTTTCAATTAGACCATCAAGTTGGCATTAGCCTCTATCTCATGGAGGCTACCACACTCTGCCACTCTAGAGAATTAGTTGGTTTGAAACCATCATGATGTACTTTTAGTCCCATTAGTCTTTTTGTCTTCCCGGACTTTAGAATCAATTTCATTTCATTGGACCAATTTGGGAATCGTCTCCTCCACTTTGTATATATGAATCATAAAGATTCACATTTCCAGTTTTGGAACAAATGCAGAAATCACAAGTGTTCAAAAGTGAACATTCTTTTATCAATTATATGATCGTGTAGACCTCTCTAATTGTCTTCACTCTTGGTCTAGTGAAATAAAATGAATGACATTGATTTTAGAGTCCGGGAAGCCAAAATGCCAATGGGACTAAAAGTACATCGGGATGGTTTCAAACCAGCTAATTCCCTAGAGTGGCAGAGTGCAGTAGCCTCTGTGAGATAGAGACTAATGCCAACTTGATGATCCAATTGGAAGAAAGACTTGAGGCTCCCTAATACTGCATTCTTAAATATTGATGGAAACTTATCTTTAATGGGGTTATATAGGGACACTCCACCATGAAATGTGCCTCATTTTCAACTCCATTATAGGAGCAAAAGTGACATAGTCTAGTATCTCTAGAGATAGGACTAGTTGTCCATCGTCCAATTTCAATGGCAAGTCTATGGTTTAAGGTGTGGTAGGCAACAATGATCTTGCATTGTGGTGGAGTCAATGGATGCTTCATTTATAGTTCACATTCTTATTTGATAAAATCCTCGAGGTGGAGGTAATCTAGTTTCTTCCATGAGAATTGGAAAGAGTTATGCTCTTCAACAAGAATAGCTCCTTAATATCATCATATGTTATTTTTGATGTGGTTGGGTTGTTGTGGGTTTCCCAATGAGATAGATCCCATGATGCCTTCCACATGGTTGTCGATTTGTGCCAAGTGTTAAATCCTTGTTTGGCCATGTTTCAAGAGCATGAGGTTGCTTGACCAACTAGCCAAGAGGAGGGTAGGTGAGCGAGTTGTTGTTGAGATCCCATGGTGAGCTTAAGAGCATGTGATTCTATGGGGAGTTTTCCAAATTTGGCCAACAAAACATGATAGGTTGTTGAAGAATGTACTTTGACTTGAGACATCATATGTATTTTCTTGCCCTTCTCAAAAGCCTTTTGATGAGAGTTTTTCAAGTCTCCTCTCCAAATTTTAGTGCCAAATGTAAACGTCAGAACCACAAGATCCTTGAATAGATGGGGTTTGGATTCCCAACATGCGACTCCGACTACTGCTTCTTTCCTTAAAGTGCCCATCAAGGCTTTCATACCTACAATTCTTCGCCTTTTACTTGATGGCTCAAAGTGGCCAAATGAATGAATATTGATCCCAAGATGTTTATATTCATAGATTATCTCAATTTGGCCCTTGCCTAGGTTAAATTCCCCTAGGTTGAATTTCCTTTCTTACAACTAAAGATCATGATTTTGGTCTTAGATTAATTGACATCAAGGCTAAAAAAAGTGAAAAACTCATATAGCTTGTTTTGATGTCTTTGGAAGCTTGATCTTGATTTAGAGAACATAACACCATCGTCAACATGGAGAAGAATGGCAACTACCGTATTGAATAAACATGGAGAGTCGTCATTGATCTCATCCAAATGATATCTTTAATGTGAGTAAATATTCCCAATCTCATTGTGACACATGTCTTTTAGGTGTTCATTCTCAACTACAAGCCTTGCCATATACCATGCAAATATAGGCATCCAATAAAGAACATTGACCACATAGGACAAACTTACCTTACACTTTTTATGTTAGTATGTTGATGTCTAGTGCAAGGCTCTGGTTGCGTCATATAAAATACTATGAGACACATGTGAAGGTTTTGGATTCAGCAATCTCAACAACCAATAGCTCGCACTAAATAGTCCTACTAGTGTGTGCCAGATTATTTCTATAGAACCAACATTTACAATCCACACCAAAGTAGTGTGAGCCACATTAATTGTTTTCCTTGGAATTTGATGTGGGTGGATAGTTTAGTTTATGTAAGGTGTTGGTTGGAGGTCTGAAGCAGGATTGAGGGAAGGTTACAAGAGAGAGAGAAGAAACGTTGACCTTCGTGGGATTACAAGATATAACCTTCCTTACTAGCCATTGAGTGCTCGGGTCCCTTGGATCTTGATGATAGTCCATGTTGCCTCACCTCTTAGACATTCAATTTGGGCTGGGGCGAACCAACCCCTATATTCGTACCTTACCGGGGAGGGCGAACGGCTAGGGATTCGTGGCACTCACTTAAAATCAACCATCCTACATATCGTGGATGAAGTGGCTCCAATACAAAAAGACCCCCTATGGGGTTGAGGGCCGATTCATTCGAATGTGACATCACTAGACATCCGGTAAGGTACCAATGTATGGGTCGGTTCGCCCTGGCCTTCAATTTGTCAGGAACGTTTCCAACAGACTTTTACGAACTGATCAAGAAGTCATGGGATTGTTATGAGTGTTATAGTTTGTTATCTCACATTTTGACATCTTCCCGTTTACTCTTAAACACAAAATCCTTAGCTCCATCTTTTTAGTTTGATATGTCCAACACAAAATCACCCTTACAGATTTATATGATATGATATTTCATTGAACCCTTATTCCTTACAAACTTTTACAAACTGTTTAGGAATTCACATGGTTGTTAGTGTAGGATAAGTCCCTTTAACGAGGGACTTATGGTTTCAGGTTTCCTTACATGAGAGCGGTGCCTAAGTGCCAGAAGTGAGAATCAAGGAAAATTCCGAGTGAAAGTGAGTCATTGTTTGTAAAAACCTCCCATTCCTTTTTTAGAGTCTAGACTACCATACCATAACATTATTCGATAACATATCATACCATAACATACCATAACATAACTTATCAACTGCTCAATTCTAATAACATTGTTTCATTCGAGTTTTTTTAGCTTGATTATGTCGGTGTAGTGTTTTGTTGTGAGAATAAACAAAATAGAATTTCAAATAGAATTTGACTTATTTCCGACCCCACCCAACATACATACTCAGCTCAATTATGTTATAACTGGGATCTAGGGTGCAGAATCACACAAAAAGAACATCTAGTGGTTACAAAGGCAATCCCGTAACTCAAGGTCGTGCTTTATAATAACCTCCTCCAAATAACAAAGAAAATAAAATTTTTGGAGGTTTTATGGAATGATATAGTGTGTATTTTTACCGCTCGCGAAAAATGACACCTCAGCTTTTACCCTAATTCAGCAATTTATGTTTGAGCTCAGTCTCCCGGAACCCCAATCCGGGAACCCGGCTTCCGGAAATGACATGAGTGGGGCACCGGAGGAGGCAACTTGGCAAAGAAGAAAGTGGTCGACCAGTGCCATCCGTCCACGTGGACAGTGGGGGTGGCCATTATATCCTCATAGTGTGAAACGTACCGTTGGTGTACCTTCACGCGTGACCATTAATGAGTGCCCACCCGGTCATTCCAAATTTGGCGGCGGATATTCGTAACTCACTAGTATCTAACTAGTCCGTTATCCACCCGCTACCACCGGTCGCCCTAACCGTCCACCACGGGTTCCCGGCGGTCTACCCAGCAGAAACCCGCTACCACCGATCGCCAACCCGCGTCGCCGCAGGGACCAACACATCACGACCGGCTAATACCGGTGGAGGATGGTTTACATTCTCCTTTTGGCTGATTCCTGGCAAGCGCTCTCTTGTAGGTAGCGAATCACGGGGTCAGAAATCTAGGAAAATCTGAGATTGTTGCGGTGGAAGATCTACATTTGAAGCTGATGTTTGAGTCAAGTGTACCCGAGAGGTAGATTTGGGTTAGGTCAGGGGTTTCGGGCGGGAGCGACCTCGTCGAAGCGGATTGAAGAATTTGGAAGTGACGAGGTTTTGGTTTGTGATGATGCGACGCGATGCGATGCTGTGGTTTTTCGGAACGGATTTGGGAAGCCCAAATTAAGTGTTGGGTTTTGGGGTTAATGTGAAGATTTGGGAAGAGAAGAATGTCACCGTGTGTGAGTTTCAACCATTTCCATTTCCACCATTTCAACCAGTTTCCTCCTGGCCTTTCATTGATGACCCGGTTTCACGCAATTCGTGTGCGATTTGCTAATTTTAGCTCCCCGCACGAGGACTTCGCACTTAATGAGGTGCCCATTGAACCCGGCCTTTTGAGTAAGTTGATGAGCAAGGGGATGTGAGTTGAAGGAACCGAGGTTTCGAGGTGTTTGGATGCTCAGCCTAATTGCGGGTACGGAATTGGAGAAAGGTTTTGAGAGGTTGTTTCGATTGCCAGACTGCATGTGGATACGAGGCAACCAATCTTGGGTGGGAAGGATTTTGCCAGCTGCAGCCGATTCTTAACAATACCAAAGTATTTTCCTGCATCGATCCTCGGTAGGCCGACATTTGGGTGGTTTTTGCTATTTCTTTGGCTTGATCGTGTAACTCACCGAGCACACAGAACCGCAGTATTGCAAGCTCCTCAACCCTCAAGGTGGGAAATTGTTTCCAGTTTCTGTGCTTGTTAGAAGGGGCAGAGTATGTAGCTTCGAGTTGGGTTACGTCTCCAGTATCAAAGAAGAAGTTCTGAGCGAGTCGGTGATAAAAGCGAGGGTTTTGGTAAAACAAAGGCGAGGGCCATATGTGCATATACTGTCATCATATCCACCCCTAGCCTTGTTGGGAATTCGACATGAAACTTTGTTATTCTTTGGTACGATCGTGTCACACCGAATCGCAGTTATTGCAAACTACTCAATCCCCAAGTTGGAAAATTGTGTCCAGTTTCTGTGCATGTTAGAAGGGCGAAGTTGCAAAGAAGTGGGTTACGGTATCAAAGAAGTTCTGAGTGAGTGGGTGATATAAGTGAGGGTTTTTGTAAAATGGAGGCGAGGGATGTGTGTGTGTATGTACACTCAGTTAACCCTAGCCTTGTTGGGAATTCGACAAGAAACTTTGTGCATTTCGGTGGTTTTGCTATTCTTTAGTACGATCGTGTAGCACCGAACTGCAGTTATCTCAAGCTACTAAAGCTACTCATACCCGGAGGTGGAAAATTGTGTTCAGTTCCTGTGCATGTTAGAAGGTGTGAAGTAGGTTCGAGTTGGGTTTTATCTCCAGGAACAAAGGAGAAGTGCTGAGCGAGTCGGCGATTGAAGTGTGGGGTGTAATGGAGGCGAGGGCCATGTGTGTATGTACACTCATTAATATCCAACCCTAGCCTTGTAGGGAATTTGACATTCGAACAAGAAGAAACTTTGTACATTTGGGTGGTTTTGGTTATTCTTCGGTTGATCCGAGCACACCGAACCGCAGTTATTGCAACCTCCTCAATCGCCAAGGTGGAAAATTGTTTCCAGTTTCTGTGCATGTTAGAAGGGCAAAATATCTTTGAGTTGGTTGTTCTCTTCAGTAACAATGAAGTTTTGAGCGAGTCAGTGATAAAAGTGAGGGTTTTGATAAAATGGAGGCGAAGATTTTGAGTATGTAAACTCATCCAACCCTAGCCTTGTTTGGGAATTCGACAAGAAACTTTGTGCATTTGGGAAGAAACTCTGTTATACTTTGGTATGATCGTGTAACACCGAACCCCAGTTATTGCAAGCTACTCAATCCCTAGGTGGGAAATTGCGTCCACTTTCTTTGCATGTTAGAACGGGCGAAGTAGCAAAGAAGTGGGTCATGTGTCTCCAGTATCAAAGATGTTCCGAGCGAGTTGGCGAAAAGGGTGAGGGTTTTGGTATAATAGAGAGGAGGGCTATTTGTATATACTCTCATCATATCCAACCCTAGCCTTGTTGGGAATTCGACATTCAAGTCTCGAGGTGTCGAAAAAGAAGGAACTTTTGTGCATGCGTGTTGAAATTTGTAACAAATGACGACATACTCCGATCTCTTTCTTCATTCCCATAGGGCTTTGCGGAATGTGAGACCGGTGTCTGTCACCCGCTTCACCTTCTTCACCAATTAATCCTCTAATTTAGTTTCAGTTTCAGCCAGAGTCTGGGTTATAAGCATTGAGTTGTCGGTGTGCACGGGGCTAGGTAAATGAATCTGGAGGATGATATCGTCGCTCGAGGTTAGGGAAATGATCAATGAAAAATATGATCAGGGGCATAGTTTGCTTTTTTCAGATTTTGGTACTTCAAATTTTCTGCTGACCAATTGTAAGGTTCCAAGCTTGATAGTGTTAGTCCTTGGTTTCGGGTCATGAGGAATAATTTAAGTACCCCAGAAAAGTGTTGGTGAGGTGCTCCCTCATGTGTTCATCGTGTTAATGTCGTAGATACTTGGCATCGGGTAGGTATGAGCTTTTAGGTTTTTACTATATGCAGCCTCGTCTATTGTGTTTTTAGAGTTTTTTTGGGTTTTATTATCAAGTTGTTTCATCTGAAAAAAGATAGTGGTTTCTTATGCAGGAATGCAAAAATGTGGACTTTAGTGAAAGGGTCTCTCTATAAATAGGTGGCGGGAAGGCAAAGGGGCGGATGGTGTGGAGCTGCTTTTCGAGCTGAGGTATGTGTGTGCTTCGGGGATTCTAATATCACATACTCTGTATTGCCATTGAATATGTGTAGAGTTTTTTCAAAGAGGAACATCGACTTTTCTATGATATAGTTTTAGAAGTGTATCACATATTTACACAAAGGGGAAAACAGGAGAAAGGGGGATTATTTTTTTGGTTGTAGCTGCATTTGTACATGGTGATGGATAGTTGATTAACTGGTATCAATTGGATGTACAACATTGAAACCCAAGTCTGTCTGTGGCAGTGGGTTACAGTGACAGCATTTCATTAGATCGAAGAGACTTCTGAAATTACACATGGTACAATAAACAGCAACAAGCCAGTGTTTTGCTGTAATTAGGGTTCAAACCAATTTTCATCATCTGGATCCTGCCACAATGTGGAGGCGAGGTTTGATGGATACAGCTTTGTAAGGTTCCTCCATATTTGTTTTGGGAGGTATCAGGCACAATGTTCTGCAGGTTATTTAGAATGATGCAGGTCCTACTGCCCACATAGAGTACTCCTGTGTGTAAGGGCACATTATGGAATTTGAATACTGATTTATTAACATCCTCTTTGGCAGAGAATATTCACAGCTGTATAATCTTATCTTGTTATGTTGGTTTTACAGGAGTGTTTAAGGAGTGGAACTTTTGCAGCCAGTTAAAGTGTTAGCCCTGGCCAGACACAATTGAAAGATTTGACAGCCTTTTTCTGAGGTTGCCTAAAATGCTTGGTATACTTCCTTCCATTTTGAAATGCAAATCATGGTGATATGCTTGAGAAAACTTCCTCCTTTATTAAGACAGAATGTTTGGTGGTGACACATTTTTGTACAACAAAATGATATATAAAATGAAATTTATTTAAATGTACAGTAAACCCACTACCAGTCTTACAAAGGTCAGAAATCCAGGGCATGAGGAAGTCACTGGAGTCTGGTTTATTGGCAAGCTTCTGGTGATATGCTTGAGGCAATAAGAGTTATCATCTCACGCTTTTGGTTGGCACCTTCCTTGTGCACTAAGTTTTCGGTGCATGCTTGGAGGTAGCGTGGAGGACTTTTAAAAAGAGGTCATTTTATAACAGTTCATAGAGGTCAAACTTAGTTTGGTATGCCAAGTGGTGCTAAATTGAGTTTGGCCTCCATGAAGAACTGAAATAGGTTGCTCTTCAATCAAATTCAAACACTACCTCTGAGCATGCACCGCAAGTGGAAAGAAATTGTTGTTTTTGTATGCAAAACAACCAGTGCAAAACCATAGTGCTCCAACTCCTTACGGAAAGTCCCATCAAGTTAAAGGATAATTTGAATACCTCCCCCAATTATCAAGGCATAATGTTTGTTGATGACATATTTTTTATTTCCTACACAGAATGCGTAGCACCGTCACACCAAACATACTGGAACAAGTGGGTTGAGTAAATGGAGGGTGGAGGAGAAGAGGAATTTGTAGTTGCACACCGGTGGACGCGAGCGGAAACTGTGGTTCTGGTGAATGCATTAAAAGCTAGGGAGGAAGAGGCTCATGATGTGGCCTCCAAAAGTGCGGTTGGCACCGCAAGTGACAAGTGGGAATGGGTATCGAAGTTCTGTCGCAGCCATGGTGTTCCACGCTCGAGTGCTCAATGCAATAGCAGGTGGAGCAAGGGACTCTACCTCGACTACCGTAAGGTGCGAGACTGGCAGAGGAAGAAGGGAGTGGAATCCTATTGGAAGATGAAAGAGAGGAAAAGGAGAGAGAACAAGCTGCCTGGTGCACTGGATGAAGAAGTTTACAGTATCTTGGTTTCATTTCTCGACCCAGATTTGAAGCAAACTGGAACCCCGGAGTCAGAGGTAGATAGTGATCGACCCTTACAGCTTGTGTCAACGGTTCCAGTAATGGACAAGGAGCCTCCCGAAAGTAGCCATCAACAAGCAGGCCCTTCTGTTCCTGGTGCTGATGCTGGTGCGTCTCCTCTTCAAGACTCTGGTGAGTTTCCTGCTTTCAATTTGAGCACTTTGTCATTCTTCTCATTTAAGTAATGGATTAGTATCTGGTGGAACGCCCAATTTTGGAACATGGTATGCAAGAAATAGAGTATTTGGTCTTGATTGGTGCAAGTAATAGACCAAGAGAGGTGTTCTGTAAGATGATATGTTGCAGTTTGAGTGGAAACTTGCTGGGTTATTCTGGTGCTGTTCCTCTTCATGATCCTGTTCTGTTCCAGACTCATTTCACGCCTTCAATCTGATTTAAGAAACAGGAGGTCTTTTGTCATTCTTCTCATTTCAAGTAATGGATTATTGTGTGGTGTGCAAGAAAGTAGAGGATTTGGTCTTGATAGGCTTAAGTAGTAGAGCAAGAGGGGGTGTTCTGTAAGCAAATTATATTACAGTGGGCTGAATTATTCTGGGTTGTGCAGGATAGCTTACTGCTACTGATTTACGTAGTTTTGTCTAGGAGTTTCTTGTTTTTCAAAGGATGAAGTCATTACCACAGTGCCGTACAAAGTGTCTTAATCAACAATTTATTCAGTGCAATTTTCCCTTTTCCATTTCCTACAAAAATCAAAGCCTGCCCATGGTTTGTGGCAGAGAGGTCTTTGCAACTCTTGGTTTTATCCAGTCAAAGAGAACTAATTGTTTCTGGTATGCGTTGTTCAGATGGAGGAGGATCAATGTCAGATTTTGCCCGTCTTCAGGCTAGAGGGACCGGGGGAGAGTCGTTGCATGGTCCTAAATCTCAAAGTGGAGGTTAGTTTCAGTAATTATGCCACATCTATTTATATGGTGCACCACATCTATTTGGATTTCTTCTTTGGTAGATCCCCTTCCTCCTTCCTGCTGACAATTTGACTGCATGTTTCTATGTGTTTTTTAGGATCACCTGAAGATGATAAGTTTCCAGCTGCCCCTGGACACAAAAGGAAACGAGCTTCCATAGCTCCTGTAGGTGCAATACCAGCTATGATGGTTGGTGCTGATGGTAGAGTCATCCATGTTGTTGACACTAGTAAAGAACCAAGCATGGAACCTATCAAGCCAATCCATTTCAATGTTCCACCTGTTATAGACGGCACCAGATCTGATGAAAGACCAGCGAGCATTGCTGAAAGGACTTCAAGGTCTGATTGGGATGTGCAGCAAAGTTTGTCAGCTCTTGAGGCACGGTTGGGGGCCCAGAATGAGGCTGTGTGGTCACGGATACGCATGTTGAATGAACAGGTTTGTAATCTTCTAATACGACCTAGTTAACTTGCTGGTCTAAGATAATTTGTTTCTGAACCTGTTCATCTTCCATCAACTATTTCCAAAGTCAAATTTTATTATTATGATATTTGCAATTCCTTAGATGCATTCTGTCCCACAGGTGTACTCTCAGTTTGCCTTACCATTTGTAACTGGTTTGGCCAGGTAGTGCAAGTGGTGGACATGAGCAATCAACGCCTGCAAGGGCAGCTTCAATCTCTCTTCACCCAGATTCGAATGCAACTTCAGGTGGACCAGCCTACTTCCTACTATTTAATGTTTGATGTTCATAAATAATTTGCACACTGTTTTGCTGTGAATTGGCTTCTCAAAGTGTGGGCAATCCAAATTTGTAAGGTACCTTATGTGGTCACTCTTCTTAATCGAACATCTATGGATGAGTGGTATATGGCAAGGCTTGTAGTTACTAATGTGCACCAAAAAGACTCTTGTGATGAGATTAGACGATATGCTCAAAACATATTAACCATTCTAGGTTCAATAGTTAACATCGGACTTGGGAGAGCATACGTGACACTTAAATAGAGAAAGAGAGAATCTCCACTTTGACATATGTCTTTTGCATCTCAACTCCAACTTTGGAACTTGAAATGACAGTCTTCAGGGTTTATCGCAATTGCTAACTGGATGAGACAATTTGCTGATCCGATCCAACAGCCAAAATAGGGCCACAATATGTTATGTGCTCATGTGAAGATGTGTTGTGTTTGTCAGGTGATCAGTGCGCAAATGCAAGCACAAGTGCATGAGTCGACACGGGCTGTTCAAGCAGAGCTTCAAACGCTCCTGCAGGCGCACTCTGATCAGGTCTATAGCCAACTTCAATTACATTACTCGGTTATGGGGTCTCATGTTTTGGGCCAACCTCTGCTGCTGCCAAAGGACAGGCCTACTATGACTACTACTACTGCTACTACTACTACTACTATGCAGAACGGGAGTTGGGAACCCGAGCGGGTTCCGAGACCATCGCCACCTGAAATTCAAGTTGACTTTTCAAAACTACCTGTCCCACCACTCCAGCCGATGCCGATACCGAGCATTCGGGATAAAGAAAGGAGCGTCCGCCAAAAAATTGGAGAGCATCAACATGTCTCGGAAGGGTTACCTGCTCCTCCTCCAAGGACGAATCGGCTTCTCCCCCACATTTCTGATGTTCAAAAGGTCGAAAATGTAGCACCTTGTCATCAAACGCGACTCCTCCCACATATTCATGACGTAGATAGAATATTAAGGCAACAACAACAGGCAATGCCAGCTCCATCGCCTAGCTGGAACGAGACGTCATTTGTGATTAGTGAGCTCGATCGCGTTTTGGGACACAACCGGCCACTTAATATTCCCATTGTTCCACCATCAGCCGCACCCAGTCCGGGAGGCCCCACGAAATGCACGTATGTTGTAAATGAAAGTGATCGATTGTTAAGACAACGGCATCCTCCGGGTGGAGATGTGAAAATAGAAAAAACTACTACTTCGGTAAGCCCATCCTCAGTGGGTTTAAATGACCTGGGACGAGGGTTAAGTGGACATTTTCATAAAGAAGTCGACATGACGGGGTTAAGGCACGGGTGGCAGCAGCAGCAGCAGGAGGGTCCAATCCATGGGGCAGTGTTAGCCCTGCCCAGGGTTTTGCGGACTCTTAACCCTAACCCAACTACAGAAACTTCAAGTGACCCAGATGCGGACCCCAACAGCACCCAGCCAGCTAGCAGTGACACTGTGGATGGGGAAGAAACACAAGATTCTGGGCAGGACATGGGCGCTTCGTCTGAAAAGGCGAGTAGTAATCACTCAGTTCGGGAGTCGCAAGTACGACCACCTGTTGTTGATAACCTTCCTCGTGTCTAAAACAATCTCGTTTTGAGCTGAGGTTTCGTTCCGTGAAGAAATATAGTACAATCATGTTCCTGACAATTATAGTTTGATGTTTTTGTCAATCAGGTAACAGTTTATTCTGGACCTTCTGATACTTTTGTACACCAAAATTTCGGGGCAGTCTTGCTTATTTAAAATCACAAGTTGATCCACTTGTGGTGCATTGTAGTTGTGCAATCTCAACTTACACCTTCAGTCTTGTGGTAGTCACAACTTTACTTCCAGTGGGTTGTTATATGCCACACAAAATTTGTGACAATTTGTGGTTCTAGTAGTTTAGTTTCCTTGAATTACTGCTCTCAATAATAATACCTCCACCTTCGTTTCCAAACTCAATAAACATCTATCAATAATCAGTAATTTGGGTAACTTTAGTGCTTTATCATGGGATATCAGAGCATCCGAGGCTTAAATTGGGTTGCCTTACATGGTGCGCGCGCTCGTGTGTGTGTGTGTGTGTTAAATCTCAAATTGTTATATATTATCAAAGTCACTGACAATGAGCCACATGAGTCACATAGGTTCCCCCAATTATGTTGACTATTGAGCTTAGAATGGTTATCAAATTTGAACATGTAGTCCAATCTCTTGTAAACACATCTTTTGGGTGATCTATTCTTAGATCTGCACCTAACTACCCACCACTCAAATACATGTGTTTGGTTAAAGTAAGTAACCAAATTAGGCCTGCTTACGTTACCCACATGCTAGATTGACAATGCACCCAATTTAAAGGTATCACATGGGCTCTTGGTATATCATGACATGTGGCTTACATAAATGTTGACAATGGTTAGATGTTCATTGTTGATTTTGGAGGAAATAATTGTCACCTCCCTGCAAGGTATTGTGAGAATATACTACAATCTGAACATACTCAACCATGTGAGGAACATGACAAAGTCCTCGACTTACAATGAACTAGATATTGCATGCAAGGACCCTTGTTATGATTGGTAGCATGGCAACACATGTATAATATCAAACATAGCAATCACAATGTCATGCAGAGAGCTTGCTATGGTTTATAATCGCCATGCTTGTGTCCAACGAGGACATGATGTGTCTGTGAGAATTGAGGGATCAATGCTATGAATTGTACAGTACATGGATTGTGACTCACATTGCAATGCCAGAAGAGAACTTGGATATTGTAGGGGTCATAGATGGTATTTAGTTGCCATCACCCCCGGCTAGGGCTGGACAGCTCAAATATGAAAGAGAGGGAAATGGTTCCACTCCATAAGGGAATCAATATTCGTCATCTCAAAACAGTGAGCCCTTATACTTTGTCCAATAGCACAGCACATTGTATGTCTTATGCTTTAGGACTACCTCCACTAACCAAAATATATTACGTACACTGATCGATTTTAGTAGATCTTGTGAATAACAAATTATAGTGAAGTATATTGAAAATTTCAAAATGAAGACAATTTGACATGTAGAGAGGGCATCTAACATTCTCTAAGCTTGCATCTACCCTCGTATTCCTAGTTTCTGTGCCCAAAACCAGCTCAGAGATTTGATCAGAAACATGATACCAAACGACCAGCTTCTTCACAAGTTTGCCTTTTCATTCCAACACGAAATTCACCAAGCAAAGTGTGGGACACAAATCAACGGCAATCTTGTGACAAACAAGACAAAAAGTTGTCCTGGTTAAGAATCAACAGGAAAGAATGGTAGCTTAAAGAATGTTTATATGAATGTAATACAAGACGCATCATCCGCCATATGTACATACTCACTTCTGGCTTCAAGTCAGAGAGAACCATGAAGGGTTTTGCTTGCTTACTGGTTTCCGTCACACTATTGTTCCTGTAAAATGGGTGCAGAATGAATATGTGGTTGAATGTGGAGGGGCACTATACCTATACATAAGTAGTTTGTCTAAATCACAAGTCCTGAGTTGCTCAATCTGGGCCGCAACAAACTTATGGCGACAAGGTATCTAATAAGGAGATCCCAAAACGGACACCGAAATGAGGATGTCACGTCTTGTTGAAGATGCCTCAAATTTCTTGCCTTCAACATTCTTCAATGGAACAGAATGGATTGATTTCCACATGCCCAGATTCTTCTGTGACTTCCAGTAGTGCTGGGTATATACGAATCTACACAAAAAAAGGTTGATCGGTTATTTGGGTCAAGGTATGAATCTGACAGCCCCTCAGGTTTCGTAGTGGTCAGGCCAAGTGAGTCTGCTGATGTGTCTGTTCCTAAATGAGGCACATTATCACTTGTAATTGATGACCTGCCATGGCATGACTACTATGTCTGCTAAATGACATGTGACACCCTGCCATTGGCTGTAGTAGGCATCCGATACCTAATGGTCAGGCCAAAGCGGTTTTGTTGATGTGTCTATTTGTAGTCGGATATGAGACACATTATCACCTGTAATTGATGGCCTTGCCATAGTGTGACCACTACATCTGATAATGGACACATGTCGACCTGCCATTGGCTTATATTTGGCACCCGATACCTACCTTGCTTCTACCTCCTCTTATCCATCACCATCAGTGTGGCAGTAAACACTTGTAATGCTGCTTTGGGTGCGCATCAAGGGCAAGTTGGAGTGCCGATTCGGCTCCCAAGGCTTGACGAAATAGCGCATCGTACAATACACCTATAAAAGCCGCAAGGTCCTTCTCTTCCACTTCTTGGCGCTCCATTCGCCCCTCTTGGCGCTCGAAATCACTGTCCTCCCAGTCACTCTCTGGGCTATTGGGTTCGTCTTCTGAATCCTCGTCGTCAGCAATCACAAACCTTCCTTCACTTGATTCATCAGCCTCCCTCCTCCGTACAGGTGTGATATCGCCACCACTCGCGGTCTGGGTGTCTGTTTCGATCGAAGAAACAATCACTGCTTTCGCTCCTGCGTCCAAGAATGCTTTAACCAAACTGCCAGGTGGGCCTTGTCGTCCTGTGCAGAACACAAGACGGTCTCTCCAGGCACCCACCTGTGCCAATCAAATACCACATATTTTGTAAGTATCAACTATGGAGGTTTAGATGTTCAGAGAAAAACTTTAAAGATTGAGAGAACCAGTGAACCACCAAATAAGAATAAAGAGAGATAGTTAATCCAAAGCTTTCACAGTTACATGCCAATTATGGATTTGTCTGTTATGAAGGTGGGTAGAAATGGTGTGACGAGTTAAAAGGGCTAGAAATTACATAATTAAAAGACATAATTCAACTTAACTCACCATCCAGCGTACGTCATCTGGAGTAAGGTGAACATCTGCAAGTGTTCTGCGGAACATATAGGCGCCGACCTCCTGACCATCTGCTAAGACCTGCAACAGGATTTTCATCTCAGTAGTAGATACCACCTAAGATAGATCTTATGCCATAGCAAAGTGAGACTTTATAAACTAAAATATTGGAATTAAGAATATCCATTGTCATATTATAGTTGCATGCTAAGAGTACAGCTCCACATACATGGCCCCTAAATCAGCTCCCCCACTGTTTGCAATTGGGGGTTTAGAAAACTAAACAAGAAGAAAACCTGTGTATGGCGGCCCATGAAGCGATATAGTGTTCCACCCATGATGAATCTTGGAAACCTAGCCACCAGATCTGAAAGGTTTGAGAAGTGCGAAAGCCGAGCAGGCCGCCTTCCAAACGATCCCAGTCGCATGCTCCCAATCACATTTTGCAAAAATTCTGATGCTATTTCACCTGGTTCTGCTACTGCCAATATATCACTCCTCCAGCTGCTCATTTCAAAGATAAGGAAAATAAAAGCAAAATCAGACATTACTTTTGATTCACAATTAATCTTTGTCACAAAATGCTGGAGTTCCTTCTCTGAAACCGAGAGGCCACTTTACACTAGAGATTGAGGGTCTGTGACCAATGAACTCCAAAATCGCTCATTGGTGGAAATGTTAAGATCATCCCACTTCACTTTACACTAGAGCTCGAGGGCCCAAGGGACCAAGGAAGCTAAAATAAATGTAAAATCCACAATTAAACCTTCTATGGCATGTAGTGTACTCAAGAGGTGGGTTCAATACAAAACTAGGAGATCATGACACTTCAAAATCTCCCAATCCTTAATTTCTTAACTTATTGTGTGGAAGGGCCTACAGAAATGGGATGGCAATGAAATAGCATTCGGTTGGGAGCCTCGTCGCGTCTGTCTTTACACTACACTTGAAGGCCCATGACCGCACAAGAATGTAAATTCAATTGTCCATGGTACAGCCTTCAAATGAGTTTCAAGGGCCCTCACAATCTCATGGTCACATACCTTGGCCGTAATGTAAAGTGGCCTTAATACCTGAGAGTTCATACTGAAAAGAAGCTGACGATTGAAGTTGGAGTACAAGGTACGAAGCAGGCAACAAGGCACATAAACAGATGAAATATGTTACAGACATGTCAACATCATTAGACGTGTAGAGTGTAAAACAACTGCATAGCTCACATAGAGGAAAAATTCATGAGGAAATAACACACCACAACAACATAAATGTCTGCATAAAGGTGGATTAAATCCAAGGCCTTAACCCGGATCCCATGGAACTCCAAGGTTAAGCCGCCTAAGGTTGGAATAGCACTTGGATAAGTGACCTTCCTAGCACTTCATTCCAATGCACCCTACCACATATAGTCCACCCAATCATAGTGGAGGTATCCTGGTTAACCATATGTTTTCAACCAACCATATAGGAACCTAGGGGCTTGCCCTTGGGGGAGATAGGTGCTGGTCCACTTGTCCGTGCCCGTTCAAGGTGTTCACCTTCGAAAGGAGCCAGTAGTCTTTGAGGGTCCTCTAATTCTCATGATGCCCATTTCGGGATTACATATAGACTCAGACCAACTCGAAGATGAAGCAACACCATAACTCATGCCGGTGGCAACATCGGAGTCATCTTTCTTCTTTTGTGCATAACAAAGGCAATTAAGGAGAGAGGAAGGAATAAAACCCACCTCAGGATCATGCCCGTGATGTCGCTATGAAGTGCTAGGTGAACTACACCTACTTGAGGAGATCCTTGTAGCTTTTCTTGCAGAGCCGCAACAGGAGACGCAAGCAGCCGTGGTCCCAAGGGAGGTGACCATGGGGGAGAGTGAGGGCCTTTCAGCAAGCCATGGTCATTGAGGCTAAGAGGGGGAGGCATCCCATCATTTGCAAAAGACTTCAGTCCAAGGTCAGGACTGTAGAGCAAAGGACTTCCTGGCATGCCTGGACCAAGCAGGGGAGAAGCAAATGGTGTGACATTATTGTTCACTGACGAGGAAACAAGTGGAGATGGTTTTCCGTAATGAAATGACTCGATTTTAAGTCCATGGCGTCCACAAAAAGCCTCCAAAATGCGTGTGTGTCTCCATGGCTTGAGGAGCTCAGGGCTGCGGCATCCCTCCACTAGTAACACACGTCGCCTCCACCCAATTCCTGCCACCGTCTCCTCTCCTGCCATTATTAATCCATACTGAGGCTTGTGAGAAACTCTGAACAAGTTGTAACACTCACAAAAATAGACAATTATTTGCCTCATTGCATCTGAAAAATTGAGAAAAGGCCATATCTCAAAGTTTAGGTACAACATAGCAGGACCAAAGTTCTGAGGACAGACCTTGATAAAGCTGAAACTGAGAGTTGAGAAACAAGCTTCATGGTGAATTGTTCAAGAAGTGGAAGGATGCACAAGTTTAAAGTTTTTGTGGAAACAGAGAACAGACACGTGATTGAATGGATAGAATCCTAACCCATGACCATTTCTTAGAGGAGATTTGATAACACTAGTTTGCCAACAAGCAATTATTAGTGGAAGAGTCATCAGAGACTCTATATAACGAACTGCAAGAAATAGATTAGAATAGGGGTTCCTACAGACAATAACACCACTTATCCATCATTTCGTAACAAATATATGTACCCTTGAATCAAGTCACAGAACAAAATAGTGGGGTGGCTTGTAGAACTCATCATAGATTAGTACAGAGTGACTATAAGCCCGCAAATGTGCAATAGAAAACCTTTGCCAGTTTGTGGGCCTTTTCGAACCCCCCGTGTAGGGCGACTTCTGTCTAGCCAGAGGTCTTCCTCCTGTTGAAGTGGAGCAATAGCATCACATGCAGCCTGAAAGACAGCAGCATTTGCATCTACATATTCTTGTGTGCATGCCTCCAATTTTAACCAGACTGCAGGATCCGTCTCGTCCAACTCCATCCCGCATCTTTCATCAACTGCACAGACAACGCTGGCCTATTCAGGAGGCCTCTCATTGTGTGCCCACTTATATCCCATTCTTATCATGACTGAGTTTGAAAAATTTGGCAGAACCAGATCAATTAGAAGAAGAACTTACACTAAATTGTCCTATAAGTGTGAGCCACAGTAATTCAATTGACCCCAATTTAATTTTCAGCCCACACCAAATCTCGAGAATAAATTAGTGTGGGCCACATAAATTGTTTTTGTATAGAATTGTTGTGGGTGACTATGTAAATTTATGCTACTTTTTTCCGTGAACTACTACTCAATAACTCACTATGAGAGGTGAAAGATGTTGGTCTGAATTCTCTAGAAGACTTAGGAGTAGGCCTGGGGTCTTGAGCCCACATTCATTTTCCACCCACACTAAGAGGACAATTAGTGTAGCTTCCACCTACAAAGAGTTCTTACAAATTACTTCTCTAATTGACCAATGCTCACACGAAACAACATAGTGGTCAGGCCAAGAGATTTTTCTGACGTGTCTATTCCTGATGGGCTATGAGGAAACACATTATCACCCACCCTGCCATGGCCTGACCAATACATCCGGTAATGGACATGTGTCGCCCTGCCATCGGCTGTAGTAGGCACCCGGTAACTACACTGCCACTACCATGGCTTGGTGGGTTTGGCGCCTACTACAGGCCATGACAGGGCTCCTCACATCCATTACCCAATTGGTTTAGACTAAGAAAAGAAATGATAATTATTCAAGAAGTGCAATGCATAAACATGGAAGTTCTAGATTTTCTTACTTGGATTGAAGCGGAAGTACTGAAGATTTGGAAGCATGGGCAGAAGTGTGTCAAGAGCCTCTTCTACTCTCTCCACAGAACATGCACTTTCAATCAGCACCTGACCAGTATCCAGGTACCGCCATCCTCCTTTCCCTCGGGCCTTCAGAAAGCACACTCAAGTCATTTAGTGCTTCCATTACATCAGTATTGATGAATACACATTGACAAGGTGACGTCGATTCAGAGATGACTATGAACAGAAGTTTACACTCAAAAATGGATAAGCGCCAATTGTGTTTCATACGAGTATGTGCAAAATCAAGTAAGCATCAAGAGGAGATTTAATAACTGTCTGTTACACAACCACTTCATTTCATTCTCAAAACAAAAACGTCGACTCGTACAATGTTCCTTGAATTTCTTCTTCCAAACATGGAGAGTCCAGGAATACTGCACATACAAGCAACTAGAAAAGACTGGAGTAAGTGCTTACCTTAGTGGGGAGATTTCCACACCCTATTGAAATGAGGCAATCAATAGGAGTATCTGGCCAGATAAGCTGCGCTTCCCGTATTGCAATAATGGTGGGATTGTTTGCTACAATTGCACCATCTTGCCACCGATTTGACTCTGGGTACACAAGTGATGCATGTCACAAAATTTCCCGAGATGAATCTTCGAGCAACCTTTTGCATCATAATTGTAAAATCAAATCTTCTATTTAAGACTGATGGATGACCTCCAGCCACATGGATTTGCAGGTTCTCAATTACATGCATGACTGCCAAGGATAGTCAAGTGGCAAGCTCTCATTTGTCAACCCTCGTTGTTACCTATCTTTGGAAAAAGACTTTCCCACCTACCAAAAAGAATCTCACTGAGAATATATCTAGGGAGAACATCACAAACTTCCGGAGGCAAAATTATCATGTAGACCCAGTAAAGTGTTGAAATAACATCTTGAATTTATGTATAACATTGTAAATATCACATGGTTTTCTTATTTTATTTTATTATGTGCCATATTATGCTACTGTGAAGCAAATAGTTTAATGCATATATTTTAAGATTTTAAAATTATACACCACTAGGTATAGTTTTGAAGTAATAATTGTATAATACACCACCATTTGAAATTTTGTAATGAACAACCCCTACACCACTTAGGAATAATATGAAATGTTAGGAAAAGCACCCATACCATTTGAAAAGTCGTCAAGATAATACGGAGCTGCTGACGAGGCCCGAATTGCTTCCCATATTTGATGTTTACAGCTGCCTATAAATGCTGCTCTTCGTGGGCCGACCTGGGTTGTGAGTGGGCTAGCTGTAGCAGGAGTTCCAGAAATTGAGGCTGCTGGGCCATCATTTGTCCAGGGTGCTGTCTCAGGTGTTCCAGGTGGATACTGTATAAACAATTATCAAATTAATTCCTATTTCACCAACACAATTATGAGTGTCGACCAGTGTTGGACTGGGATCACCCTTTTTCAAGGGTATATATATATATATATATTGATACCATTTGGGTATATATACCATGCAAGCACCTTCAGACCTCAATAAACCTACCCTAGTATCAACATGGTATTAGGATGGTATGGACCCAAATAAAATCTCAGGTATCCAAAGAGTTTCTCATCTTGTGATACCTACCAAGTATCAAAATTTGAACGGTATTACAGTTTTGATGATATCGGTTGGGTAGGTTCTTTGATACCATTCTTAACATTGTGTATTGATACCATGCATTCATCTTCATACCAGTCTCAACATTGGTGTCAACATGTCAACTACCCTGCTCCAGCATTGATGTATGCCAAAAAATCGCAATAGCTGTCAATCATGGATGCTTCGACTGATATTCTGACCCAAACCTGGTGCCCTTCGTGAAAGAGCGATGTGGTTTATCCAAGCACACCACTGATATTGAAAAGTGCCCCTCATATGACATCATGAGCTGTTGATTGTTCTAGGACATTCCTATCCAAAATAAGCTTAGATGTCCACTCTAAACGTAGACATAATTTTGATACTATTCACATTCCCTTAATGTGGAGGAAAGCCATTTCACAATAGCTCATAAATAAAAGATGTACCTGGTAATTGCGGAAGACAAATGGCTGAGCAGGAGTCACACTGACAAGTGTAGATACCACAAAGACTTTAGGAACTCCCTTTACTGCTGATTCAACTAGCAGGTCCCCTTCCTCGTCTGCGCACATTTCCTTCAGCAAGCGCTCAAATTGTTCTGCATTGTGCTGTTTAATTATCAAACATAAGGTTAAATTTAGCCTTGATTGTAGTAACACAAACACTCATAAGAAGACTGATTAATTTGATCAGGAGATAACAACAATTTCCAGGAAAATACCCTACCTTTGAACCATGTACCACAACTCGGAAATTCTGAGAAGAACTCTTGTAGAGCTGATCAAGTTTCTCACGCCATGTTGCTGCCTCATTATCTTTTGGAATTGGTTCAGCAAACACCAGCTTACCTGGATACACACCTCACTCATTTCAAAATATAAACAAAATCCATTCTTCACTGCATGCAACAGATAATAACCCTCCCGAGACTTGAAAGTTTCTGTTGGATAACTGTAAACCTTTAATTTTCTTATATATGAAAAGGCCACTTTAAAAACCATACCACTGCAGAAGTTAAGAATTCCAGAATAAGGAGTGCATGACTGCCCTATAAAGAGTTATCATTCTGACCAAAGATCAATTTATGTTCTTGCAACCTTGAATTGGTTTGATTTCCTGGCCCAATAAAAATGACAAGACTCTGCCTACTTGATGACAACATAAGGGCATGGAGCACCAGTTCCAAATCAATCAAAGAGGAGGAAACTCACTCATTTAAAACATCTGCATGTACAAAGTAGCAAAAGAAATGGTGACAGGTAGAAGTGATTATGATCGTAACCTAACGTCTTATATATCTCTTCACACTGGTCAAGGTCCATAAGTTTGATTCCTAACGCGACTGCAAGCATGCCACCAGTGGAAGTTCCACAAATAAGATCAAACATCTCATGGATACGCCGTCCGGTGCCCTGTTCAATGTTCCTCAGCATTTGTACAGTTGCCATTCCCCTCATGCCCCCACCATCCATTGATAAAATGCGCAACCCTCGCTTGGACACGGGCCGGCCTCGAACTGCTCGCCGCAGATATTCATTTTCACCTGCAAACTAACATAAAGAGGTTTACATTCACTCACAACTTTAGAAAGCACCTTTCAGAAATACACAAAGGAGCCCAATGTTGGGCAGGTGTTTGATTTTGTTAATAACCTCGGGTTCCAGTTTTTTAGCAACAAATTGGAATCAAAGAACCTCTGGATCCAGGGTTTTGGAAACCTTCAAAATAAAGAACCTCCAACAGCCCTGGTTAAAAAAAAATTAATTCTTTAAGAACCAGCAGTTTGCATGGAAGAACCAGCTAAGCAATGGTGGTTTTTAAAAAGGTTATTTGACCGGTTGTGATTTCTCAGAACAGAGGAAATGAACAAATCCGGTTATTTGACATTTTAAGAACCACAGCTTATGAATTTAAAGAACTGCCATGCTAATCAGGTTGGTGGCAATTCTGACACCTGCTCAATATTGAAAGAAATGTTATGCATAAGAATCTAAATTGAGATATTTTGCAGCTTCTCAAGAAAAATTACCCAGCAGAAAAATAATACCCCAGTTGGTGATGTGCATACCTAGTATAGCCAAGGCTCGAGCCGAAGCTTTACAAACAGTGGCATTAGTACCCGAAGATTGTCGCAATAGAAGATCCCGCAGGCTCTCTGATGCAACTAAAGTTCGCCGGTTCTCCCAACAGAATGCCAAGTTCCCTACTGTCAGAAGAGCTTGGCGTTGAACCTGCTAATCCAAAGTTGGGTACATCAGCCAACCACTTCACAAATTTCTGGACACAAAGTTATTATGTCAAATCAATCATATACTGAAATAACATAATAATTTTCTAAGCATCTCGTGATAATACATGATGTTTGTGTTGCATCTGTTATGAGTCAGATTATGATTGAAAAGCATCTTACATTAAAATAATACAATAATTATAGCATAATTACATTATAAACTACTAGGTGTAATTTTTAGTAATAATTCCACATCTGGAAGTTTGTGATGCAGCTTAAATTGAAAAAAAGGAAGCTATCAGTTCTCTTCCAGGACATCCCTCCCTCAGGGGTTGCAAGGTTGTCATCAAGACTGATCCCTAATTATTAAGGATAGTAATGGAGGAACATGGCAATGCTGGTGCTTGTCATATTTATACAGTACAATTCCAGTGACCTTGTGACATACCCTTCCTCAGTTGATATTGAATCAGATTTGGACACTGCAAGAAGCTTCATCCTCTTAAACAAAGATGAAGGAAGAGATTCACAACAAATATCAGGACATTGAACTACCCAATAAAAATAACCGCAAAAAAGACACGTGCAATCAATATGTCAATCCAATGTATGTTCAGGAACAAGCTAATACAAAAGAAACATTTACTTGAGCCACCTATGACCTATTGTTCAAATAAATAACAAAATCCCAACAGATGTGGACATTAAATAGGTTTGGTGAGAAGTGCTCATGTTGCATAAAACAAACCTCGCAACTCTTATGTACGCACAGTATCTTAAGCCGCTTCAATATTTCCTTCGTGAGCAATCGGGTTGCAACGGCATCAGAGGTGAAGGCGAGATTCATCAAAACCTGAAGAACTGAAATAAGCAGCTCCTCTGCACTGCTTGTATTCCGTAACACCATCTCAATAGCTTGCACTAAATCAGCTCGCATTAACCGCACCCCCACTGCTCCATCTACAGCTAGGGATGCCAAAGCTATGCAGGCTTGGTCAACCTTCACAAACCCAGGACCCACATTGCTTATTCTTCTTTAAGTGAAAATCCTTCCCAAGTGCAATGCAAGCGTAGTAGAGAAATAATAGAAACAAAAGAGAGATCACTATGAGAATTAAAAAATCTGGATAGATATGGAGTCTGATAGAATGAGGTCAGCTGGTGAATAACAACTGACCACATGAGGGTTGTCACTGAGCATCATGCTCAGAAGTTGACGAAGAGCACTCTCATCCTTGCCAATAGCAGCCCGATTGCTGTCATCTTGTGACATTTTTGCCAAAGCGGAGGCAAGTAGTGGGTGTTGACAAGATGAGAATCGAAATATAAGGGCAAAGAACACACTCAGCTTGTGCTTGGAAGCAACAAAGTAGGAAGTTGTTTCAGCCTGCAGCCAATTGAACATCATTGAAAAAAGTGGCCACCAATTGGAAACTATCCGTTTGGAACAACTGTATCACAGATAATGAATGGAAATTCTGCTGGTTCACTTCATAATGATATTGACAAAGGAAAAAATGTTTTAAAGCTGGGCTCTTCGATTATACCTCAATTTCCACCTTGATAGAGGAGAGAGCTTGATCTCCTTCAATGCGAACATTAGCCAGTGATAAATGCCTCAAGTTGCTACAAGGTACAATTTCAGGCAGGAACTCCAGAGGGTTGCCAAACAGCCGCAAAACTCGTAATTTTGACATGGCCCTGGTTGCACAACCCCCAGCAAAAACCTGCACTAAGATTCCTGCTTCTTACATACATCACAACTAAGTCTCACTGGCTTTCAATTCAATGCTATTCAAAAGCATAAGGACCCAACCTCTCCTGGCTAGTAAATTACTGTAAAAGTACTGATTGGCACTTTCTATATTACACTACAAAATTCTTCCAAACATCAGCATTAACACAGATTCCACCTGTCCACTTCCAGCATTTCACTGTGGAGTAGGTCACCTGAAATCTAGAAGAGGGCGCACAAGCTTGTTATGTTCGAGTGAGAGCTCCACTAACTCAATGCACTGCCGAAGTTCCGCTGCAGGCAATGTACTATGTAAGACGGAAACTTCAGAGGCTCCAATTAATCAAGGTATGTCGTCCAAAAGAAAATATGGAAACATAAGAAGGAATACATATGTTTAACGAGCAGCTAACTTGGATAACAGAATCATCTTTTTAATCTGCAAAACATCTTAGAAAATCTACGTGATGCGGAGCAAATAATTTGCATAACTTTTCAGACCTCTGAGAATAGGAAACGAAGATGAAGAGCATGTACCTGGAACTGAGATGAGTGTATTGTGGTCACACTGGAGAACTTGAAGGCGGGTAAGGTGGCCAACCTCTGGAGGCAAGAGCGTGATCTTGTTGTTGTCAAGGTACAGTTTCTCCAGCATAGGCAGCTTCATCAGTTCTGAAGGTACAGCCTGCAAGTTTCCCAATGAATGTGTTTCAAAAAACTCAGGTCATCAGAGATGCTGTGTAAACCACATAGTGGATGGGAGAATTCAAAGGGCAAATTCAACAGATGTAATTGACATAAAGGGCCACATTGAGGGTTCAGAAGAGTTTGTGTAGGGAACTCAGGTGAGGAAGCAGCTAGAAAGATTGAGATGGAGATAGATCAATAGTTTTGAATGGAACCACATTGTAGAGGATTCAATAAGAGCAAACTCAAGAGATGTACTTGACATAAAGAGCAAAACACTGAGGGTTGAAAATATTTTTGTGGAGGAAATTACGGTGAGGAAGCAGCTGGAAAGATTGAGAACGGAAATAGATCGATAATTTTGCGTGTATCCCAGAAGCTCCTCTGTAACACTGGCTCTTGCAATGGGCTCCGGAACAAGAACTCTTGTCAACACACCCAGTCCATCTCCAGATGGCCCCGACCCCACAGTTCTTGTTAAAGAAACCACTTTAAGAAGCTCTCGTTGTTTGTGAACCAGCAAATTGAGGTGCACCTTCTTCTTTTCACTTGGAAGATCCTCCTCCTCCTCCCCCTCCTCTTGTTGTTGTGCTACAACTCCAATGTTGACCTGAATTTCATCATGTGGGGCGGGCAGGGTGACCATCAGCTGAGATTGCAGCTTCAGGAACACTTGGTCTTCATCGTCACCAGCAGACCAGTCAAGCACAACTCGATACTTGCAAGAGGACAGCAGGTCAGCCACAATGTCAGGCTTCAATGGTTGTCCGTTCTTTAGTAATTCCGGCTTAGGAGATTGAGATATCTCCTGGTCCCCGAACCCCAGAGTCAGGTGGAACGCATCCACCTGCCTCTTCCAGCCTACCCAAGACATTTCTATGTGATGGTTTCTGTGCAGGAGAGGCTACATTCAGAAACTCGAAGCTGATAATGATGATGATGATGATGACGATGACGATGATGATGATGATGAAGACAGGGTTAAGTCCTCAGAAATCACAAATGAGAAGAAGAAGCCTGCAGTGATTGACGACATATCAGTGACGATATGGCCCCTGAATTACTCCTAATGTCTGTAGACCCTTGTTCCAAATTTACATTGGAGCAGAAAAAGTGAGAGTTCTCGAATCCAAGTTCATGCACATGCTTGTCGTCCTTCCTGTTCAAATGTTAACCACAATTCACAATGTTAACCCAAGATTTTGTGATGATGGTTCCAGTGCAGGAGAGACTACATTCAGATCTTCGAAGTTGATGATGATGACGATGATGAAGACAGGGTTAAGTCCCCAGAAATCACAAATGATGAGAAGCAGCCAGCACCGATTAACGACACATCAGCGAGAAAATGAACCTGAAAAGCTCCCAATGTCTGTAGATCTTGTTCAAAATTCACATTGGAGCACTAGGAGTGAGTGTTCTCGAAGCCAAGTTTATCACGGATATGCTCGTCGTCCTTCCCCAAATGCTCAAATGTTAACCATAATAACTGCTGATCACATTGGCGAAGTGATTAATGCCTCCAGTAACAACATTGCACAGGTTTCGATCTCCTTCGACCGCCAGCTGAAGAAGAGGTCCGGTTTCGTACTTTTGCTGAGGGTTTGTTTTGCTCTGCTTAGATGCCGTGGACCTAACCCTGCCCATGCGATCTGCTGATCTACATGCAGGAGCAACAAACTCTCTCAGTTTTCACAACAAAATTCTCTACCACTTTCGTATCTGGTTCCACTCCCGCAAATTTCCACAACTAACTCCAACAAGAGTAGATGGGAACCAGAGAAGTTACTAAAAATCCCTGCAATTCAGACGTAACCGACGATCTTAAGACCTGCATTGACCTCTCCTACCAAAAACAGAAATCTTTCAGCCGAAATTTGTCTTCTGAAGACGATGTAATCAATCACAGGCATGTGATCTACTACTGCACATGGTTGAGCAGTGAATAGCCTAAACCTGACCCTAATTCTCAATTATCAATGGGTCATCACAAGGGCCGGATCAAGTTCAGAATTTGTTGTTCAGAAAACAAAAATTCGCTCTCTGTCAATGACAGATAGATCCAAATTCTGCAACACCCTAGACTCCAAAAGACCCTATTTTGCCCACCATGTCCTTGGAATTTGAAACATGACCTTAAATTGTAGGTAGTCGGATCGTAATGTAGCTCCAATACGCCTAGTTACTTGACCAACTACGACACGCCCATCAAGAGTAGCTCGCGGGACAGGATCATGCACTCATCATCATCATAAAGGCTAACGTCATCTATGAATCAACAATGAGAAGTAGTCCTTTGCACCGAGGCTCTTGGTCACTTGCGCCCAATTATGGGAGCAATAATAAGTAAAAGCTCCACAGAGAAAATTGGCAGGCTTCATAGGTGAATCATTATGATTGCCTCCGCGAGATCTACCACACTCCACTTTACTTACCTACATCAGATGGACTTGGGGAAAAGCCAACAATAGTAGGGAGAGAGGACTCGCAAGGAATTGGCCCACGTGGACAGACAGACAGACAGGCAGGAGGGGAGGTAAAACTTGAACTTAGCTGCATATTAAGTATGCCTAAATGTATGTATGTACCTGTCCTAAAAACCCAACCCAACATCATCAACAACAACAAGCTGGATTGGAGAATTCCTCCTTCGTCCCCATCAATCCAGAGCGATCTCTTCTGTGTCCTCTTCCTTGCAATTGCAATGAACATCCCGATTGTAACTGTATCAGAAGCCACACCAACCTATCATTTGAAACCACGACCCATGCGCTAACCCGGTAATTCTTGATGAGAAGGAGAGGCGGTCGAAGGAAGACGTTGCGTGGAGGACCGAGATCTCTAAAAGAAAATAAAGATATAGGTTAGGCGATGTATGGAAGCAGTAAGTTATGTGAGACAACATCAACATGAGCATGTAGAGAGAGACCTTGGCAACGCAGGAAAGGAGGGTCAAAGGTGTCAGAGAGGGGGGTTTCCCAACGACGCAATCCCTAGCCTACAAAACAGTAACATCATCAAAACAGTGGCCGGAGGCATAGATAGTTCTTACAGACACACCACATTGAACAAACAGAGAAGAGAATGAAGAGGGGTTCAACCCAACCGGGCCTCCCGAGACTCCATAGTTTACTGACCTGTGGGTTAATTATTTAAGCCTTTTAATTATCTTTCCGTCATAGCCTAGCCTAGTTTTAGACGGTAACCCTTTGAGTTGTAGGTATACACCACTCACACATGGTGAACATCTCAGAACATCAAGGACCCTCCCGCAAGTTAGGGAGCCACCTTTTTGTGCAATTTAACATCGGACGACATCTGATTGTGGTGTTCTGCACAGTCCTTGCGCGATTTGAAACGTTTGACAATTCTCAAAATTGTGAGTGCCATGTGAGGGGTTAGTATTTGTTCAGTGATTTTATTTAATTAAGTTTCCATAGCCATGCCTAGGTTTAGATGGTAACTCTATGAGCAGTACAATAGTAGCACTTGACTTTCACTTTATCATCACAACCTGAGTAACCTAATAAGCTTAGGCCCTTCCACGATCTCTACTTTCTTAGGTTTTGGAAAAGTGGGTAGTGGACTTTTTCATGTGCAATGAGAGAGGCAGAAGTTTTCAGTTGGTAGGTACTATGTATGTAAGTCAGTGCATTGAAACTTAATTATTCAAGGATGATAAATTGACATTGAAACAGGGTTAAGTAAGTAGTAGGTATGTCATGACCATTGAATGTGTGTGACGAAAGTGACGACTCACTCATCACCACTGCACTGTAGTTTCCTATTTTGTGTGGTGCGCTTTAAGTATTTTACTGAGGCAGGCCCGGTGGCAGTGCAGTGGCAACTTACTTTCATTCGTCATTTGTTAATTTAGTTATATATATATATAAATAATAAAATCTGTGAGAAAGAAAGGAGAGGGGTTCTATTTTGGGCGCAGCGGTCTCGAGGTGGCAAAGAGTGTTGTCGTCCATCTCTCTCTCGCCTACACTTTCGTGTTAGGTGGTGGCACTGCTGCGGATTGGTAGCAGGTTCCAAAGTCGCCCACCATCACACCATCTCCAATAGGTTCGGTAGGTCTGTTGCAACGAAGTTTCTATCATCGTCACATCGCTGCTGCCACTACTTGTGGTGCTGCGATTTCATTTCACAGATACTTACAAGTGGGTGGACGTGGAAGTGAAGAAAGCAAGCTACTAAGTAAGCTTCCGGGACAGAGAGGGTTAGTTGTAGTGCCATTTCTCGGATCTGAGGAAAAAGGTGGGGCGATCGCTCCAACAGGACGGAAAGGTGTGATCTCAAAGCTAAGACGCAGTTGGAGGTCCAAGGATTCGTCAAGCAGAGATTGAGCAGTTTGGAAACCAGTATTACGGTGTGCAGGGTTAAGTTAAGCAGGTTGCAATACTCTCGTGGAATTGGAGAGAGAGAGAGAGAGAGAGGTGGTTGACCGCGAAGATGGATTCCTCGCATGGAGGGGATTACCGACCCTTTCGCCAAATCACTCGAGATCGTAAGATTCAATCCTTACTTACTCCCTTGGGTTGCACATGTGTTACTTGCATGGAGCCAACCTTGTATGTATGCAGGTATATGTTGGAAATTGAAACTGGGGGGTATTAGATTGTTGTTGGATATATAAAATTCTTAGGTAAACATGTATATCTACGCCACGATCTTCCTGGACTTTGTACGGAGCTTCAAGTTGGGGCTAAGTTCTCAAAACTGGATTTCCTCGAAGACTTATATCCTACAGAGACCATCATTTCATTTTCTGGCATTTGATTCTTCTATCTCGCGAGGTTGGCGCAGGAAGGGGCGGAAGTTAATGTGGTTGAAAACTTATCGGAGACAGTAGTTTGCCCGTCCCTGAAATTTCTCTTCGAGTTTTCCTACAAATTCCCATCAGTAATCTGCACTTTTCTCTCGTTGGGTCATGTTGAATTGCCTATCCCCATTAACAAGGAAGAATTTTGTTGGTAATCTGCTTTTGCTGGCATTGCAGTGGCCACGAACTAATTTATCTCTGGAATTAGGTCTTCACTCTCGATCTGCAAGTTGAATCAAGATAGTTTGTCTCTAAAATGTCGTTGGAAATGGAAGTTTAGTTTGTTTGCTTTCATATGAAATTTTTGCAGTTAATGCATTCAGATTTGTCTCGAATATAGAGCACGGGAACTAGGTGGCAGTATCGAACCTGTAACTCCCGGATTCTGAACTATATTGCATGTTGTCCGGCGATAATAATATTGTAAGTAGCAGATTCCGATGTAGTAAGATGGAATATTCTATGAACAACAACCCCGCTTCATTTCTGTGATGGAAAGTTTGGAATGCCAAGTTTAGTAATTGCCAATGTTGTGTTGCATCTAGGTTGGCATGAAATTAACTCTTTGAAATGACTTGAGAAATGCTGTCATGTTAAGGGAGAGAACTCATATCGACACTTGTGATAGTTGAAGTTGTTAGTCACATTTTTTAATATCCAAGTGCCACACGCTTGAGGTTCATGTGCCAATTCATAGATTTGGCTTCACATTCAGTTGTTTGTATGATTAGAATCTTTTTGCGTACTTTTGGCTTTTCTGAGAAACTACATGTATATTGCATGAAGTTTGATGCATGCTTGGTTATTTTGGCATCTAGGTATCTTCTTTTCCTAATTAAACTTGGCCTAGATATGCAGACAAGTCTCAGACTATTGTTCTTATGCACAATGTTTGATTTGAAAAAGTCTTCAAATATTGGACTTGAGAAGTTATTCAGGTCTTTATGAGATTGGGTAGAATGACTGACTATATCCACATGTTTTTTCCGAGGTGTAATCCTGGTACTTCAGCTTTCCTCCGATTTCTTTCAGGGTTTTTATTTACTTAATTTTTTACTAGGTTCCTACCTATCCCTCATGCGATGACAAAAATAAGTGACAATTATGTGCAGGGCTTTTGCAAGAGATGTTACACACAGCCAGGACTGGCAAGGCATCAGCTGAATGGAAGGTGGGTAATTGAGTGTCCTTCCTTTCACTTCCACAATCTTGTCTAAAATATGCAGGTGTTATTAGGTTGGTTTTTCATGTTCTCAATCTTCTATTTATCAGATTTGTGTACCATAACTTGTGTTGCATTAGGAAATCTAAGATGAAGCATCAGCAAAAATCAGATTTTAAATCTGACCTCCTCTGATTTATTTATGATTATCAGAAGTGAATGTGTGCCAATTTAAAAAATGAAAACATAGTTCTCCCCAATTCTGTTGACTATTGATCAAATTTATCATCCCAAAGGTTAATAACTTTTGAGGAAATAGTTCAATCTGTTTTATATGTGTGTCTTTCATCCACACCTAAACGACACCATTTAAATATAGGTGGCTGACTAAGAAAACTGACAGAATTAGGCTGCATACCTTATGCCCAACCTGTAAACTCAAACAAAGTGGTTTCTGGTTCTTCATGTGGATTAAATTAGTGGATGAATGATCAGAGCAATTAATCCTCTCCCATGTGAAGGATGGAGATTAACTCAGTATACATGAGCCTCCATTTCTGTGCTACTTTTATAGCTTGTAGATGTAGGCAGGGTTTTTCTGAGCTTTTAAATGTGGTTATCAAATTGTGTGGGAGAGCGATCTTAGGCAGGGGGTGTGGGGGATGAAGTTGCCCCTTCAAGTTTTAAGAAAAAAAATCAAAATGGGAAGTTTTTGGTTTTCGGGAGAAGCTTCCGCAATTTGGTCACTTGTCACGGACAAAATTCCAAAGAACAAATTAAGCTTGAACAAGAGTTTCAAACAAATTTTAAGGTTTTCTCTCTTTATTCTCTTTTTCTTTTTTTGTGTCTCAACAAGCTTGAGAACGAGCATCACTCTCATCATGTATCCTCCTGAGTATGGAGATGTTAATATTAATTGCCACATGTTTAATATGTTACATGTACGGAAGTTTAATCTCCTGTTTATTGAGCTTCTAGTGACCATTGTCTTAAATTCTGTTTGTCTCTAAATAACAAGGCTAGGTGATGTGCCTCAACTTATCTTCTATGATGCCACCTTCCTTGAATTTGATGTTTTTGTAGAATGTTATTCTTAAATTTATGGTATTCCCTTACCTCCTACTTTTTCTGGGTTGTATCTTGAAGAGGATTTTGGTTACTTGCAGGTTCTGATCATGGATGAAGTGACCGTGAAAGTCATGTCATGTTCATGCAAGATGGCAGATATCACAGATGAAGGCATTTCACGTAAGTACTAGTTATTTTCTTTAAGATTTTACAAGCATTATATTCTTCACTCTCCTTAATACATAAGGTTCTTTTAGAAAAAATGTAAAGCTCCGGAATGTGAGGCTGTCTGTTGTGCTATATCCCAGTAATCAAGAGGTTTTCACCAAATTAGATGGCAAATACATAGCCCCAATGCAATCCAAAGGGCATTTAATTTTCTGCCCTAAGACAGGAACAGGGTCAACAAAACTACATATGAACCAATAGCTCATTTGTAATTCAGGCAAATGTCCTTATCATCCAAACATTATTCTATACTCAGCAGTATAATATTTATTTTTTATAGTCAATGAAATCGATGCCTCATATATATGTGCAGCGCTCTTTTTGTTTCATGGATTTTTTATGTCATTTTGAAATCTTTAACTTTGATGCAGAATTATGTTTTGTGTTTCTGATAGTTTTTGAACCCACTAACTACCAGATGCTCTTTTTCTGGAACAGTTGTAGAGGACTTAAACAAGCGCAGGCAGCCTCTTCCTGCTCTTGATGCAGTCTACTTCATTCAGCCTTCCCATGATAGGTGACCTCATTTACTTTGTTGTTTTGATTTGTCGTAATTAATTTTTCAAAACTTTGATTAAAAGCATCAAAGTGAATTCAATGATATTTTTAATATCATTGAAACTGGAGTGATTTTCTTTCTTTTTGCAGCGTGCGAAAGTTCATCCAAGACATGTCAGGGAAAGCACCTCTATACAAGAAGTGAGCCCTTTTTCCCTTCACCTTTGTCTTCAGCATGGCAGAATCTATACATTGACGTAATTACTAGTACACAGTTTCTATTTTGTACACTTACGTAACTTTTGTCTTCATTGTCAACTATGCCAAGTGGATCAATATGGAATGTGGAGCATGTATAAAAAATGAAATGAATAGTCAAGTTTCCTGGAAATTGTGTGCCTTCTGTACCTCTTAATGCACTCATATGACTTCATCATTTTGAGAATTTCCGTTTGATCTGTTGATCTATCTGCAGGGCTTATGTGTTTTTTAGCTCACCTATCAACCGCAACCTGCTTCAAGCTATTAAGGGTGACCAATCAGTTCTGTCGAGAATAGCAGCACTTAGAGAGGTGAAGAGTCTGCTACTTGAAACTTGCCATATTTCATACATGTTTTGATTATGGAGGGGGGTTTTGTATTGAGCAGTTCTAAAGTTTCATTCACAGTCCAAACCCGCAAGTAGTATATATTCCTTATAATTCTGCTATGTACTGAGAACTCTGGCTTTTGTGCAGATGAATCTGGAGTATTTGACAATTGATACCCAGGTATGCCTTTCCTTAGGTGGTTTAGTTGTTTGTACCAATGTTGGACCGGTCTATAGTTGAAAGCATGGTACCAATACACAATACTTAATTCAGGTACTCAAGAATCTACTTGACTGGTATCAAAATTGTAATACCCATCAGACACTGATACTCTGTGGGTATGACAAGTTGGTTTAGGGTTTTTGTATACCTGAGTTATTAGAGGGTCAATATAATTCTAGTACCATATGGATATGAAGGCTCTTGGATGGTATAGACCCGAATAGTTTCAAAACTAAAAATATCTTGAAATATATGTACCCTACTGTTATCAAAAAATGGATTTTTTTTGCTATATACCCGGGTGGTATCAGAGAAGGTTATAGGAATCCTGTGAAAGCTATAGATGTGGACATTTTTATGCCAGCTTCAAGGCCCCCTTTCAAAGGGGCTTGTGAGTTCATTCAACATAAACTTGGGGTTTAGGAGCCAATGAGACTGCTTGGAAGGCAGTTTCGATGTTATATGTCAAAGAATCATCAGTGGGTTTAGGGCTTAGTGGTTGTTTTCATTCTGACATAATATCCAGTCATAAAAATATGTTCCAAAAATATGGACAATGAGGTGGTGGTACCTGGGTTTTTTATTGATTGGGACTTCGCACTATGCAGGGGTTTACTACAGATAATGACCATGCCTTGGAGCAGCTATTTGGAGAGCACAGCGAAGGCACTCGTGATTATGATGCCTGCATTGATATTATAGCAGCAAGGCTCTCTACTGTATTTGCATCTTTGAAAGTATTGTCATCAATCAACTTCCAACTTTATGTTAACCTTCTGTTCGTATTTTAGTCCAATGCTCAAATGTCTAGGTGAGCGGGCCTTTCATGGTCACATTTTCCAATCGGACAGCTATATTTGAGTGGTGTGGTTAGGTGTGGATGTAAAACGGACATTAAATTGGGCATGTGTTTAAAGAGATGTGCTCAAAATATGTCAACCATTCTAGGCTCAATAGTCAACCTAATTGGGGGCCCTATATTACCATTAATGTTCACAAGAATTTTCATGTTGACAACGAATAAGATATTCATCTGAGCTTTGAAAATCATGAGGAAATTGGCTACAGATGTGATTTCGAATTGGCAATCATCTCACACTATTTGCGGGTTTCACAACCTCTGAGAAGTGGGTGCAGAGCTTAAAATGACCATTTAACATCCTCTTAGCTTTATTCCTTGTGGTGATCTTGAGGGGGGGTTTGTAGTGTGTCATGTTTGTCTTAGATTATGGTCGAGGTTACATTTGACACACTGGTATTGCAGATGTGGAAGGTTTATATGAGATTTGCTCTATATTTTGACTTTTGTGCACTCACTTTTACTGCACTATTTGCGGGTGTACTAAAGCAATATGAAGGCGTAAATAGTGAGATTCTTTATTCTTGAATGGGAATCTACATACCATTCCAGATTTTCTGCCATCAGAAGTGTCACGGTGTTGGTAACAATATCTTGTTCACAGGAACTTGTTGATACAACGCTTTGTCATATTGGATCTTATCCTTATTTCTTTTCTTTTCATGGTCTAGGAATTCCCTTATGTGCGATATCGTGCGGCTAGGTCAGCTTCCGATGCTTCCGCAACCACAACAGCTCGTGAGCTTGTGCCAACAAAAGTTGCCGCATCACTTTGGGACAAGCTTATGAAGTACAAATCCTCTCTGCTCAACTTCCCACAACTTGAGACCTGTGACCTTGTCATTGTGGACAGGTCCATTGACCCGGTATGTTTAATATATTTTTCTCTACAAACTCTTCTCTCTGCTATATAAATAGATTACTTCTGACATGCTCATGCGGATATTAGGTTAAGGTCAAAGTGCATATATATATTATTTATATATGATTTGTCAGTAGAACTAAACGGTTAATTGCAGCAGCTGAATGACTTACACATTTGTATTTCACTGCTTCACATGTAGATATACTTATTATTATGCAAATAAATTGAAGTTAGTCTAATCTATGAACCTTCCAGAATGTTGTTGGTGGAGGCTTCCAAGATCAACAGACCTCTCTTTCTGAAACAATGTATTTGATTTGTTCCCATCATGCTTTAAACAACTTTTACCATGTCTGGTACAACTCTGTTTGAATGATACTGCTCTTGAACACCTACCTACCTCGTATTTTTAAAAGTTGCCTCCGACAAGAGAGGTAAAGCTTTTCTAAGAAATTGGGTGTCACACAGGTTGCTTCAGTCATCCATGAGTGGACATATGATGCCATGTGTCACGATCTCCTGCGCATGGAAGGCAATAAGTATACCTATGAGGTAGGTTACTTCAATCTTTTAATGTAAATATGATTTCATCACTTGTTGGGGTTAATTATAAAATTCAATTATAAATGTTAATTTTGAACTTTCATATGAGGTCTAGTAATAAGGACCTTGTGGGTGTGTTTATACGGGAAATGTGATGATTTGTACGAACCTCCAACAATTAATGAAGTAATATTTATTTGGTCTATGGTATTGAACCCATATTTAGCACAACCTTAGAGTAAGAGGAAGTGGAATTAAAGTCAGATGTGACAACGGTAATTAGATAGGTATGCGCAGTATGTATTGAGGCCTTAGTCATTTGTACGAGCTCAAGTTGCCCTTTGAATTGTTATACATATATGTATGCTCTGATTGGAATAATGCATATGATAAATGGAATAATTTTGGATAGGGTCACTTTTGACATTTCTAATTAAAATTATCGAGAGGTATTTTTAAACCTCCCTATGACATCTTGAGGCCCAGACTGAGCCTCTTGGACATTAAAGGTTTAATCTGGTTTAGGGTGATGGATCTTCTTTAGGGTGATTTGACTCTTGGAGGTTGAATACTTGGTGGGGCATCAAATGTAGAGAGCTGGTATTTGTTATTTTCTGATCTTTTTGCTTGTTATGTGCAGATAGTGAATGGAACTAAGAAGGAACGCAAAGAGGTGCTGCTAGAGGAGCATGACCCCATCTGGGTGGAGATGCGTGATCTATTCATAGCTGATGTATGTACCACTTACTTTTATTTTTCACATACACTATTATATTAGAAATTGGTTGTTTCAAAAAATAACTTCTGGACAAATGTTGGAACAGGCATTTATTCGCATTACGGATAAGATGTCGGCCTTCACAAACAAGAACAAAGCTGCTCAAATCAAATTGGGGACAAGGTATGTTGATGGAGATTTTCTGTTGTATGTTTTCTGCTTTGTTGTAGGATATCCCTGGATGGTTGTATTTTTCAGTGTGCTTTAATGTAGAGCTCCAGTAGTTCTTGTTTGTAGTAGTTCAAGTATTCTAGAGTAACATTCTTCAAGATTTTTCAGATAACTAGCAATATCTATTGATTAGATGTGAAACAGCACTTATTTCAGAGAGGCTGCTTTTGAAATAGGGAAGGGCAGGAACTATCAACAAGAGATATGCAGAAGTTGGTCCAGGCTCTCCCCCAATATCGAGATCAAATTGATAAGCTCAGCCTCCACATTCATGTGAGTCAAACTGAAGATTTATAGACTTCAGAATGTTGGAAGTCTGATCTTGATTCAAAGTAGGCCCACATTATGGCTTCAAGAAAATAATCACTATTGGCTAAATCAATCAAATAGAAATTTTTAGGTGGCATATTATTGAGTGTGCCTGCTATTGACACATGACAAATGATCACTTGCACCACTTATGGCACATATCCTTATCCATTTTCCAGTTGAGTACCTAAACAAGAACTTTTTCTGGTGTAGATTGCTACAGTGTTGAATAACAAAGCCAAGGAAGATGGGTTGAGCGACATAGGCAATGTGGAGCAGGACTTTGTTTATGGTGATGCAACTACCAAGGAGCTAATCAATATTTTGAATGCCCATCCGGTTTGATTACTTATCACACATCCTCCTTCCAACAGCATGTTAGTGTATTTCAAATTGGTTGTTATCTGTAGAGCTGATTTCTGGGAAATTTTCTTCACTAGCTTCTCTTCTGCATTAGAGTTATCCTGTAATTCACTGGGATTTTTTGTTGGGAATTGGTCCTCTCTGATTTTCCTTTCGTTGTTTTGCATACAAGGTCAATAATTTTTGTCCATTTGTGGTGTATGCTTGGAGGTAGTGATTGAATTCGAATGAAGAGCAACCTATTTCAGTACATTGAGGGGCAAACTCTTGGCATGCCAAAATGAGTTTGACCCTGGATGAACGATGTAGAATGTTTTTCACTCAAACCTCCACATTACTTTCAAGCGTGCACTGAAAACTCACCAAACATGGAAGGTGTTGTATGCAAAACAACCAACTCTCAACCAAAAGTCATGTTGAATCAAAGGATAACTCTATTGTATGGGTAACCCAGCTGTTAAGTAACTGAAAAGGGGTCAACATTACCGCTGCCAATCTTTTTCTCTATTTGGACTCTTGAAAGTTTGAAAGTTTTCATCATGGAATGACTGGTACAAATCTGGGCTTGTTCCAGGAAATGAGTTCTGAAAACAAGTTGCGGCTCCTGATGATATATGCAGCTACGCATCCTGAAAAGTTGGATGCAACTAAGCGGAGTCAATGGCAGAAGGTGTTTAAATTCTTATCTTTGCATTTGAATTTGATAGGAGATAATGTTGTTTCTGATTTAGATAGGTTAGGTATAAATATGTGTGAGTGATGTCCCACTGATTATTTTTCCTGTCTGGCGTGTATTGTACAGTTGGCCAAATTAACGGACGACGAAATGAGTGCTGTAAATAATTTGGAATTTTTGGGAGTACAAGCACCTAAAAAGCAAACATCTGGAGTTGAAAAGTTTGCACTGAAATTTGGTGCACGCAAGGTACGCAGGACATTTCATGGATACAGGGTAGCCACTATGTTTTGTTAAAGAGCTACATGATTGATTTGCTATATACAAACTTTGTTGTTGCAAGAGAACATCGTTCATCATGTATTGAAACAGCATATTGATGTATGCAGGCAAAACGACCAGCAAGAAAGGCAAAAGAACAAGATGAGGAGAGTTGGCAGCTTTCACGATTCTATCCATTAATTCAGGTATCCCAAATCTTGAGTTTGTATGGTATCCAGTATTGTTTTTGGGATGACTTAACAATAGGTCAGGAGGCTGACTCACCTTGTAATTTTCTTCATGTTTGTTTTCACAAAGATTTTCACAAACACAAAAGGTTGGGCCACACTAAGTTTTAGCCATTTAGCACTAAGTGGTTTCCTACCACTTTGGTTTACATCAAGTGACACATCATCATTTGCCTCATAAGACTTGATAGGAACTCCAACATTAAGGTAGACTGGTGTTAATCCAACACCCCCAAAATGTAATCCCTATATTTGAGTGATGTGTGGTTTGGTGTGGAATTAAGATTGGACATCAAAAAGGCATCGTGTGTTTAAAAGCGACTGGACTATGTGGTCAAAAAATGTTGTTAGCTTTTTAGGTGCACCACTTAGATTTACCCTAAACCCTAAACTTTCTAGGTTCAGTAGTCAACACAATTGGGGTTAACCTATATGACCATTTAATGAGCACAAGAATCTTCACTTTGATAATGATTAAGATATACATATGAGCTCCGAAAACTATGAGGAAAATAATTTACGGGCACCACTTAGATTTGGTAATCATCTTGTACTAAATTCCATGTCTCATATCCTACAAGAAGTGGGTGCAGGGAGACAAACTGTCCAACCAAGGCCCACAAACCTTAGGTGTGGACGTGATGTATGTTTTTTATTTTCTAGCACTGTGTTGTGACCAAAGTATTTGTTCCATTCGCGCAGGATGTGGTAGAGGAAATAGACAAGGGAACTCTTTCAAGGGAAGAGTATCCTTATGTGAAAGACCCCGCAGGTAGTTCAGGCCACCATTCTTCATCCTCACCCTCGTCACGCCCACCCGTGAATCCTGCCTCTAAACCCTCCGTTATTTCTAAACGTACAGTAGGCAGGAGTGGGGGTACCACCTGGGCATCCAAGGGGCGTGTGCCATCAGACGACGGCTACTCGAGGTCTATCACTACACTCTTTCCTCCCTCTAGTGAGGGCTTTATTATTTCAAACTTTTGTCACTAATTTAGTTGGCTTGATTTGATGTGGTGCAAACTATAGTAGAAGACAACATTATTCTACAAAATAGAGAATTTTGTATAGTGTGCAAGATATTACATCTTACAAACTAATGTGGGCTTACTATACTAAAGATAATCCAAAATGCAATGTTCAAGCACTGTTGAGATTTTAAAAAACAATGTTCACTTTGAGAGTTGTGGCAGCACAGTGTGCAGAGTGATAGTTAAAACAATGCTGGCAGAAGCCCATGCAATGACGCATGTGAACGGCATTTATTTTAGTAGGCCACATCATAGCACAAATATATTTTAGTAGGCCACCCTAATTTAATGTCACATTATCAAAGCACCCACACTAAAGATGTTTTAAAACTTTCTTCCACTGGGTTAGGATGGACCGAGGTAGTGTTCTAATAGCACCTACATTTTCCTTCAACCTATAACCTTAAGCCTTACATTTTTTAGGGATTGTACTACCATGACTCGGGATAAATGGGCCCAATATTTAGTTTTTGTGCTTTTAATTACTTAGTAGAGTTATCACCATGTAGAGTTAAACTCAACATGGTGGACTTTTGGTTGGGAGTTAGTTGTTTTGCATACAACACCTTCCATGTTTGGTAAATTTGTGGGGCATGCTTGGAGGTAGTGTGGAGGCATGAACAAGGAATAGTCTTACATTGGTTCGTTCAAGGTCAGACTCATTTTGGCATGCCAAGAGGTGCTAAAGTGAGGTTAGCCCTCAAGGAACCAAAATAGGTTGCTCTTCATTGAAATTCAAACACTACCTCCAAGCATGCACCACAACTGGAGAGAAATTTTTGATTTTATATGCAAATCAATCAATGGAAAATCAGAGGTCCAACTCTCGATAAAAAGTCCTATTGAGTTATGGGATAACTTCTAATGTTAGGTTGCAGGATTTATATAGTGTCAGCAAATCATCTTTTCTTACATTGTGCCGTAATCTGTGATTGAGTGCAGTGATTCAGTTCTGAGGACTGCTACCAGTGATCCAAAAATCAATGGCAGGCGGTTGTTTGTTTTTATTATAGGAGGCATGACTCGATCTGAGGTGAGTCATTCATTGACACGAAGTTGCTCAAAAACACCTAGTACTGACCACACTGAGAGACCTGCCATGGCAAGAAAGGCCTCGGATAATGCTAGTTGGTGAAGTGGTGACCTTGGTGTTTAATTTAATAGAAGCAAAAAAATGCTGCCACATATGTTAAGGACCTGACATTGACATTGGCTTCACTGCAGCTACGAGTAGCACATAAGCTCACTCCACAGTTGAGACGAGAGGTCGTACTTGGCTCCACAAATGTTGACGACCCCCACCAATTTATCCAGGTACTTGTTCTATCATACCAGTGACCCTAGTTTGTCAACAAATAAATATCAAAATATGAAATGTGAAAACATGTGAAGTCTTGAGCTATGAGGATATATTCTTTGATGTATGATCAACAAACTACATGCAATGCTGTGTTGTGTCTCTTTTTCAGTTGGATGTTGCCTATTTTCAAAATACATTTCTTGTGAATCTTGAAGTAATATCTATGCAATGCTTCCATCCTGATAAATAAATGTTTTGTCCCTCTTTCTATGAATATGAAACCCCTTGATCTTTTATGTTTGCTCACTTTGCATGTGTTCCACTGTCACTTGTTGCTTGATACAACTTGGGACACTTATATGGATTCCTATGGAAATGGTAGCTTAAACCCAAGGGAAGTCTGAGGTTAAGCCGCCTAAGTAAGGAATAGTATATGAATGGGTGACTTTCCTAGCACTTGATTTCTGGTGCACCCTACTGCCTATTTTCCACCCAATCATATTGGGGATAAACGGGTGAACCGGATATATTTCACCAACCTGTGGGAAATCAGAGGCCTGCCCTTGGGGAAGATAGGTGCCAGCCCACTTGTCTCTGCCTGTTCAAGGTGTTCACCTTCTAAAGGTGGCAGTAGTCTTTGGGGGCCCTCTAATTCTTGTAATGCCCGTTTTGGGATTACAAATATACTTAACCAACTTGAAATTAGGCAACCCAATAATTCACACTGGTGGCAGCGTCAGAGTTGTCTTTCTTTATTTCCGAATTTTAATGCCATGAAATCTAGAAAGTTGGACCTGCATAATGGTTGCAAATTTCCCTGGGCATGGCAGGTGTGAGCATTGTTCAAAGAGTTGCAAGATATCTAATGCTTGAACGGTTTGTTTGGGTTGCAGAAAATGAAGAATTTGAGCAAATTAGAAATGCTTGATTTTTAGCAGACGAGAGTGGGGCCTTGCATCATGAAGAAGTTTTATTACTGCCACCACAAGAGACTGAAGTCAGGGAATAGTAGTCATACCATCTTATGATGTGCATTTATCACACATTTGGTTGTCCCTTTGTAGAGTTTGGAGATTTTTCCAATTCAGGTTTGTACTTTTGAACATTAGTTATGAATTTGTACACCAAGGTTCGACGGATTATGCATCATGTAGGATAAAGAAGTTGTCATGGTCACATGTTTGAGGTGCCTCAATGGCGGTGTTCCGGCTCCCATCGTGTTCATTGATTGATTGATTTCAATCCAACATCAAGGATATGGGATTAGCAGCACTAGGATTGTTTGGAGAGAATTTTACCTTGTAAAAATACTCTGGGTGTCTGTTGTCCACCTGATCATCACAGTGCTATATTTTCAGAGTAAAATAGTTAATCAAACTGTCAAGCCAAATTTCCACTGATGTGTGTTGGACTGCATCCACATGATTTCAACCCTTCATATTCTCAAGATATTAATATCTATTATACACCTGAAGTTTGTAGATGTCTCAGACCGGAACATTTCTGAGAGGGGGGTTTCTTTCTGGTGAGAGTCTCCCACACTCCCTTCTTTAGGTGGACTAATTTTAAATTGACTTACAAAAGAAAGTTGTGAAGGATGCATTTTAGACTACATACTGTACATACAGTTGGGATTTGTGGTGGCAAGCAACATCGTTATTGCAGCATATTCTTTCCAAAAAAATAAACCCCTAAGGTCAACCTGAAGTAAAATGATTTGAACTTTGGTTTGATGGGCTAAAATCATGGGCTGTATAACATGGTTGCGCTTTAACCCTTAACCATGTTTTACCAAGGCTGTTCAAGTTAATCTCAGTTATACAACTTTCATTAAACATTTCTGAAATGCCTTCAAACCATGTTGTAGATAGGTTAGTTTTGAGCTTCAAGCCTGAATTTCACTACAAGCCAAATTAATTGAAGCAACACCAAGGACAAACTTCAACCTCAAAATTTGTGTCCCATTTCATGTGTCTCTTGGAATTGTAGAGGTTATTCTATCCATGACAATATTTTAATAATAAGTCTTTTTCCAATTATACATCTAAATTTCTTGATAAAAACTTGGGAGAAATATGAAATAGGTATAGCAAAAACCCCTAGTTATGGTCATTTCTTCATTGCATGATATGAATATGGCAACATAAAAATTAGGCACCACTACACAAGGACATGGGGGTATTATTGTATTTATTAGGAAGCCTATTTGTCCATGGGTCTCACATCCCCTTCCATTCACATGGACATACATATGTGGATTAGGATCCACAAGGATATAGGTCTCTACACGGATATCTATATTGGCATATGCCACTTCTCACCTTCTAGCGCCAAAAGCTACAAATCTACAACTACATACCCTTACATTCTTCTTTTCACCGAGTTTGTTTCTTATCAATCTTTAGAAGAGGTTTTTCTAGTAGGTGATTTCAATGCTCAACCTAGTTCTCACCAAGGACAAGACTTCCATCTTGATGTCAATGGCATCAACTTGCTAGAGGTTCCTAGACCACACTGGCTACAAGAGTTTGAAGACATTGGCCATTATAATGCTTTATGTTGTTTTTTAGTAGAATTTTTGTCTTTCTTCTGCTCTAGGATTCTTAATGGGGTAAATAAGTTATGTCAAAATTTCACTTGTTTCTTTAGTATGGGTGGGCATGGTGTAGCCCATTATCTCATAGGTTATCCTACCTCCCTTTGCAATTCTAACTTTGGTTTCTCTATAGTTAGTGAACAACCTGATTTAGACCATAGTCATCTCTTCAAAATATGTCAAAAGTGTAGGATTGAGGCTTCTAGCCTTGTCTAGTCAATGTCAAGTGCTTCGTTCCAATCCTAAGATGGCAAACCAATATGTTCTAAATGAACTCACTTATATGCGAGGCAAGACCTACACTTGATTAGATGCAGACGCTTGAATTTGGTTAGACTTGATATTACATGCGGCTCAACCAATCTTATCTAAAAAGAAAGGTGGCAAACAAAGAGGCAGACCATCCAACACATGGTTCAATAATGATTGTTGAGAGGTGAGGCAAAACTACCATATTGTGTTAAACCCTAGTTGATTGGTCAGTAATGATTTCAATAATAGCTTTCAAAAAATATTGCATGATGATTTGGCATAAGAAATGCTCTTACTTGAAGCGCAAACAAAAGGAATAACATCTTTTGCTGAAAAGGGACTCAAATTTTATTTGGAATGAGCTTTGAAGAAAAACACAATTCAACCCTCCCATTTATGCCACAAGAAGCTAGAGATTATTGCACAACATATTACATCTTAGGACAAGGTATCAATGATTTTTTATTTTTTATATTTTTATTTTCATAGAAGAGATTTAGCAATTTGCAAAGTAGAAGATATTCATAGGCTGCAACCTAAGTTTTTGAAATGGGTTGCAAATGATCTATGTGAGTCAGTCATGATATTATTTAATTTATTGACTAGAGAAGATTTCCGAGCTTTCATGGAATACCAACATTATTCAAATGATCTTCAAATCCAGCAAAAGAAACACCCTAGAGAACCACATGATCATAAATCTAGGAACTATCTTTAGCAAGCTCTATGGCTCCCTTTAAAAAAAAAAGTTAATGGGCGGAATTGAAAGGGGTCAGAGCAAGAGGACAAGCAAGTTTTAGGGAAGGTAGATCTCTTTTGGACCACATCCTTACATTATGTACTTTAATTGAACAGGTATTTAAAGGTCAATGTCTTTATTCATGTTTTGTTCATTTCAAAAAAACTTTTGACACGGTTCCACGTGGCAAGTGTTGGGAACGCTTCCAACTTTGGGAACGCCTCCAATGCGTACCACTTCATTGACAACAAGTTGTAAAAGTGATGTATATGACAATCTATGCAAAAGTGCAAATTAACAAGAGTCACATGGTGAAGTAATGTTGGACATTAGTGTTAAACAAGGATGTTTCCACCAAACTATTTGGCTTATATATTGATGAACTTGAAACATATTCGGTCAAGATCGACTGGGATTCTCCATGGTTATTTAATACGGTGGTTGCCATTCTTTTCCATGCTGATGATGTTTTTATGTTCTCTAAATCCAGATCATGCTTACAAAGACTTCTGAACAAGGTATATGAGTTTTTCCACTTCTTTTTGCCTAGGTGTCAATTAATCTAGGACCAAAATCATGATCTTTAGCTATAACAAAGGAAATTAAACCAAGAGGCATTGAACCTAGGCAAGGACCAAATTGAGATAACCCATGAATATAAATACATTGGGATTGATTTTTATTCATATGGCCACTTTGAGCCATCAAGTAAATGGCGAAGAATTGTTGGTTTGAAAGCCTTCATGGGCAATTTAAAGAAAGAAGCAGTAGTTGGAGTCACATGTCGGCAACTCAAACCTCATCTACTTAAGGCTTTGGTGCTTCCAACTTGCACATATGGCATTGAAATTTGGGGAGGTGACTTGAGAAACTCTCATTGGAAGGTTTTTGAGAAGGGCATGAAGATACATATGTTGTCTCACGTCAAAGCGCATTCTTTGACAACCTATCATATTGTGCTAGCCAAATTTGGAGAACTTCCCATGAAATTATACGCTTCTATGCTTATTGTGGGTTTTCAACACCAGTTTGCCCACCTACCCTCCTCTTGGTTAGTCAATCAAGCAACTTTGCTTTCCTGACATCTTGTCGAACAAGGGGTTGACACTTGACACAAATCAACAACCATGTGGAAGGCATCATGGGGAGTATCTCATTGGAAAACATATGAAATCCCAATGACATCAAAAATCACATTAGAAGGAGGCTTTTCTTGTTAAAGAGTGGAACTCTTTCCATCTCTTGGGGAAGAAACTAGACTACCTCCACCTCAAGAACTTTCTCAAATACGAATGTGAATTGTACTTGAAGCAACCATTGAATACCCACACAATGCAAGATCATTGTTGCTTACTACACCTCGAATCATAAACTTGTCATTGAAACTGGGCGGTGGTCGACTATCCCTATCTCTAGAGCTAATAGATATTGTCGCTTTTGCTCTTATAATGTAGTTGAAAATGAGGCACACTTTGTATTGGAGTGTCCCCTATATAAATCCATTAGAGATAAGCTTCAATCACTATTTGAGAAGGTAGTATTAGGAAGTCTCAAGTCTTTCTTTCAATTAACTAGTAGAAAACTATGCCCAAAAAAACCGCAGTTGATATCGGTTGTGGTTCTTTTGACCAGCTTGATCTGCAGTCACTAAACGACTACAAATTTTTCCTTTTCATTTTGCGACTGCAATTTTAAATTATTTGGAGAGTGTAATATATATACTGCTGGAAATGTATTATATGAGTTGTTTATGAACACCTATAATGAAAGTCGTATACATGGATTAATAACATGTCAAGATAGTAGCAAATTGCATTACTTTCATGACTTTCTCACCCCTTGCCCCCCTTGCAATCGTATGCATGATAATCTTGTGTCAAATGGCAATGAACTTGAGATCTAAGTTTATATCTACATATTTCAGCTCTTGGTCTGATTTTGAGCACATCAAAAGTCCATGAGACCAATGATGCACATAAAACTTTGATACAAGTAAGATTGTTGCCTTTGACGATATTTGGGATCTCCCAAAAAATCCATTCTTACTTTGCCCTTTTGTTTGATGAAGTTGAGGCTCACCTGACAGACTTTGAAATTCTCTACATTTTGAAGTGCTCAATATTTGATTTCCATTAGCAAAGACTTGACCTAGAAATTCTTGTTCGAGACTCTGATGTCAAAAGCAGTAGAAGAAGTGCATCGATCCAATCATAGTATCGAGATGCTACTACATGCGCTTGGAAACAAAGGGAAGGACGGCCTAGGCTCATTCGAACCTTCTTGAGATTCTCTACCGGAAGTGTTTGTGTTGGTTGTTTGATAGGATTGAGGGTAAATTGCCGGCTGAAGTTTATAATTTATGACTAATTCATAATGAATGAGAAAGTCCACACCAATAATAGCTTTTAAACAATTGGTGTGGTTCAAAAGTTGACCAAACACTACAATAATTGTATATTTGCAAGTATTGTAGACCGTGTAACTAAAATCTTCTTTGTAATTACTGTGGCTTTTGTATGGTCCAAATAGTGCATGACCCACATTAAATTATGGTATCTTAAGGTGAAGTTCTTGTCCACTTAAATTCAACTGTAGGAACTATTGCTGTGATTTGTGGATATCCTAGGGGAAAAATTTACTAAATTATTATCTCAAGCACACTCCAAGTAACACGTGGCAAAGACATGCTTGTAGATTCCCATCTTAGTGAAGGTTTTATGATTTAATAATATTTCTCACCTACTTTTATATTATATGTACATCAAAAAGCACAAACTTAACATTACTAAGCACTGTGTGTTCATTTTGTGGGCCATAACTATGGGATGCACAAACCTTGCACATGGAGACCTAGATCTAGATTGAGCTCCCGACATCCCATGGTAATATTCCCAGGGCCCACAATTGCTTAGTAACATTATCGACTCACGGTTCAAGTGCTTGGATTTTGGGAAAGATTTGTCATGAGAAGATGCTTCTACAAAGGTTTGGCTAAAAGCTCACCTCAATCTCCAAGAGCATGTAAAAGCTAACCTCATCGAAGCTAAGCCCATCAAAGAACTTTTAGACTTCTACATGTAATGTGCTGGATAATTGAAATATTGGGTCAAATCTACTTTGACTCGAGGTGTGAATCCGTAGATTAAAGTATTAGGATGTTAATTAAACACTAGTCTTTTGACGAGGCTCATAGATAAGAACGGACACTGGAAAGACACATGTTACAATGTTATTGGAATATGTGTTCAAAATGAGGATATCATTCTAAGTTCATCAATTAACACCATTGGGAAGACTTGTGACTAAAAGACAAAAGGCATCTTCACTTTCATCTCTTACAATTGTTACATCTCAAGTCCGATTTTAACACTTGGAACAACAATCTTCATGATTCACAAATACTAACCAAATGAGGCAAATTGTAATCTCATCCAACGGCCAAGAGTAATAGTGGAGTTAGAAGTGTTTGTTATAGGCCCAACTACCTGAAGCTGCTTACTGTTCTTATTAGAGAGAAGTGCAACCACATCTTTCTTAAAATGTTTAATATTACCACTTCTACATAACATTATTCAGATCCATAACAATGTTCTTTGGGACTGACAATATTCCATGGAATATTCCTCACATTCAACCTAAATGATGGAATACTCTTCAAAATACTGTCAGTCCCACATAACATTGTTATGGATCTGAATAATGTTATGTATTGATATTTGGATAGTAACAACTAACCCATGCAAGAAAATGGGCACAAAAGTCCTTTGTGTGCTTCATGGAGTAGGTACACATGACCACACTTACTCTTTCATTGCCCCTAAGGTATGTGGGTGCTATTTGGTTCGTTTTTCATGTGATTTAGATTCTACTAATTAGATTTACACAACAAAACTCGTGTTGTAATAGCAAATTTACAATGAAACATCTGCAAAATCGGGCCTCCCCTAATTTAGTTTTGGTTATCATATTTGCTTGTTTGTTGATTTCTTAACTGGACACATAGATCCTACCAAACGTATTCACTATTGAGGTAGAGTACTTATTAATATCTGAAGATGTAGTCTAATCTCCTTTAAACATGTGTCTTTCATGATGTTTGCTCTTTGATCCTCACCAAACCACATACCAATCAAATGTAGGGGTCTGATTAAGAAAACAAGCCACGTAAGACCCATCTACCTTAGTGCGTGCCCCTCGGGGAGATCACTGGCGAAAATCGTAGAAACAACGTGCGATAAAAAATAGGGTCCAATATATTCATTGTAGGTAAATTTTGCAAAAAGAGTACATATAATATAGGGGGTTTTTAAATAATGAAACATGTTTACATGTAAAATACCATGACATATAATGGCCTCTTTTATCTAGTCAGTACATGTAAAATAGCTTGGAAACAATTACTAGGGGTAGCGGGTGTAGGGTAGGGTCTATGCTAGTGGATGAAAAGTGGTCTATGTTGTGGTAGTGTGCTTGTTACTTAAATGTTTAGAGAGCAATTTAGGGTGGTCTTCAGGTCCTTAAAGAAGGTTGGGTAGTCAATATCCCATACTTTGATTTCTAGATGGTAATATGTGAATGGCGGTTTCTGAGTGTGCTCAAAATGACATAGAAAGCCAGTTGTTTGGAGAAGCTAATTTATTGCTTTATGACCAAGCTTTTTGTAGGTTGCTTGTGGGCATACATTCGAATTGTGGGATACTTACTTGATGGAATGAAAAGCAACTCAAGATTACCTTAGGTCATTAAGGAAGTTTGTGCATCCAAAATGCCATGCTTTGGTTTGTCAGTGGTGATATATAAACGTGTGTTGGAATCGTGTGTTGGAAAAAAAATGGGGTGTAAGAAAAAATATGGACAACAGTTGGGCTCCGAGAAAAAAATTTGGGGTAAAGTCAAAAAAATTGGTTACTTGGGGTATAAGGAAAAAAATGGCAGTATAAGTAAAATAGGGTATTTTTAAATGATTCCTCCAAAAATTTATAATTACCAATAGGGTGTATTAAAATACAAGCATTTACCTTTATTTTGAAAAATACCATACCTTAAAATCTTTTCTGCAAGATAAATAGCCCCCCGATAAATAGGTCTTGAGCGCACGTGTATGCATCAATTAAAGAGGGAGTGATCTCCCCGAGGCGTGCCCCCCCCTCATTTTTTTTAAAGCCAAACTAAGCTTATGACATCCACATGGGATGTGAATGGATCTCGACCAATTATTGTGAGGATGATTTGTAAAAACATAACTTTGTTAAGCCCCAATGAGAGGGACCCCTTCCCCTGAAGTAAAGTCTAACCCCAGTAATATGACACCTCAATTACACGATGCATTTCTTATTGACCAAACTTTCTAGTGTTAATTTACCCCAATATTACAACTACAACGCTCATAATACGACATTTTAGGCCCGATTAGTCATATAATATAGGTAATTAATGTGCACATGTGGTTGGACCTACACTAAGGATCTGCCTTGGGATCATTATGAAGTTGTTGATTTCTCTTCGTGATGTGAAATTTGTCCTCACACCCGAATCCCACATTTCTTCAGATTGGAAATTCCAATCCTCACCGACTTATACTCATAGATTTGCCCATGCCACTCTTCAATTTCTTGTAACTGGAGATTACAACAGTCTTGAGTGGCGGATGCTTTCAATTCGGTTATAATTTCAACAATTTTGGTGGTGATGACCACATTTGCACACAAAACATCTTGCACACAATTTGGTAATTGCTAACCTCCTCTGCATTGGTTATGGACATTGTGCCAATGTCCGGGAAGATTTGGAGCATAATCAGTCAAGATCCTAGTGTTTCCAAGTCCAACCAGTCACATGTTGTGATCTTTTGGTTACATGTTGTGTTCCTGGCTAGTGCACCAAAACAAAACCCACATATTCGAATATGATTTCAACAATTTTGGCGTTGATGACCATGTCTACGCACAAAATAGCTTGCACATAATTTGGTGAGCACCGACCTCCTCTGCATTGCAAAAATTGTTGATGCAGAGTACAACATGGTTGAGTTGGTGGATTTGACATGGGGTAGAGAAATCCATTTGGGTTTAGATTTGAATGAAGAGCCAATGGAGCGGAATGATGTGGATGTCTAGCCAACACCATTAGTCAAGCTTCCTCAAGCCCATGAGTATGCCGAATCACTATCAAATTTTACAATGGAGCATTCATCGGACTTTTCAGTTGTAGATGTGATGAACATGCAATCTTTTATAGATAAATTGAACAAGATGTTAATTTCCAACATAAATAAACATCACCAGAAGATGATAGATTCTTACTTTCGAAGTGTGTGTGATATGGTGAAGACATCATCATGGGACTAAATTTTATTCTTTAAAGTTCTCCATGTTGTGTGACAATTGTGAGCATATTTCTTCAATACAAATGTTCTTTCGTACTTATGTATCTTCATCATGTATACAAAATAACATTTTACATTGAAATATGCCATTTGCTTGAAAAACCTTGATAGTACGACATTTGCGGCCAAAATATGCAAAACACGACATTTGGATAATACGACACTTCCTTGCTCAACCAATCTGTCACGTGAGATGACATCGGGGGCTAAGTTACGTCAAATTAGGAGTAAATGGACTCCATTAGGAGTCCATGTGTGTTTGGATGAGTGATGGACTCCATTAGGAGTCCAAGTTAGTTATTCATCCACCTCCTGGATGAAATCCACATAGACGGGAGGTATGTGTGGAGGGGAAGGCATCTTGACTTGCCATTGTTGTCAAGTCAAGTCTTATGAGTGTTTTGAGAGAGAGAGAGCTTGTTGTTGCTATCTTGTGGCTATGGTGTAGTAGATCATGAGTAAAGCCTTTGCATTCTTTCTCCATCACTTGCACTCTTGGATTCTCCCTTCGTGGAGTGAGAGATAGCTTGACTCTTGTGTGTGAATTTCAGAGTTTCTTAAGCTTTGTAAGGAGACTTCTTAGTTTCTTGAGCTTGGAGAGAGAAACCCTCATAACTTGACAACAATTTCTTTGAATTTTTCAATTTTAGTTTGTATTTTGAGTTCAAATGGCCAAGAACTCATGAGCAACTGAGTAATACATGTGTTTAGAGGCTTAGTTTGCAATTCATTATAGCTTGCAAGACAAATCTTGCAAGGAATCTCCTTATCTCTTTCTTTCTCTCTTCACCTTCTTGAGAGAACAAAACCAACAAAGAAAATTTATTATTATTATAATAGTTAGTTGTTGGCAACTTGCAAACTTCCGCTTGCAAGCTTAGGAGGTTGGAGGCCAAAATCCAACAATTATTTCTTGCGATTTGCAAGAAGAAAAAATTTTCCGATTTGTTTTTTTTTTAATTTTTGGGAGAGAGCTTCAAGAGCTCCCTCTCGGAGCCTCCCGGAGCTCCTGGACTCTCTGTCCGGGGCGCAGGCCGGGCGCGGCGGCGCCAGCTGGAGGGCGGCGAGGGGGGGCCAACCCCCCCAGGTAAGCCTTTATTTTTATTTTTATTTTATTTTTTTATTTTTTATTTTTTTATTTTTTTTACTTGTTGTTTTACTTTTTAGTTTTACATTTTTAGTTTTATTTTGTTTACTTTTTACTGTTTTGACTTTGACTTGTAACTTTTACTCCCTAGATTCTCGCAAAAAGTTTTTTCCTTTTTTACTTTTACTTTTTTTACTTTTACATTTTAGCTTTTGAGTTTTCAATTTAACTTTTACATTCGACTTTTTACATTTTGATTTTGACTTTTGATTTTTCCTTTTCACTTGCTACATTTTACTTTTCACCATTTTACTTTAATTTTTAGGTTTTTGTTTTTACATTTTTACTTTCACCTTTCAAACTTGGCATTTAATTTCACAAACTTTGAGGTTCAAATTTGGGGGCATACTAGCTCCGATTGGAGTGAAATTTGAGCCTATCTTGTGTGAAATTTGCCAAGGAATCCAATGGCGTAATTGGATTGTTGATTGGAATTCAAAATCATTGCTGAAATTATTAATTTTCAACGCTAATTTTTGTTTTTGGGAGCAAATTAACTCCGAACGGAGTGAAATTTGAGCCTAATTTGTGTGAAATCTTCCTAGGAGTCCATTGGTGCAATTAGTTTGTTGATTGGAGTCCATAATCACCTTGGAAATGAGCATTTTCAACGCTGATTTTTAATTTTAATTACCAATCTCAAACCTTTACACAATTTTGGAATTCTGGAGGCATAAATAAACACTTGGCATTTGGCACGGGATTGCCATTTAGATAGCCCGCAACAGGTGCAAGTTGCCCATTACCTTGTAGATAGTTGCAGGTACTCAAGTAATTATTTTATGGTGCAAACTAGGAGCCGATATTATCGATCTCCATCACCAGATTACTTGGAGGACGTGCATACCACAAATCTTGAGCCAGAGGTAGATACCAACGAGGTTTTTGAGCCTATTTCAGCGTTGGACACTACTAGTAGGCTTCGGATTTGGAGTGTCGGCACGTTCGACGAAATGGAGGACGATCACCACGGTTCAGTGCGTGATCGATTCTCAGGTCGAGCTGGGGGCATTTCCTTGCCCGATTGGAAACTCCGGTTTCGTACCTGGATTAAGGAGAAACGTCAAAGGTCTTCCAATTTCAATGATTGGTATGCCTTTGAACTTCTGCCTCAGCATTTGGAGTATGAGGCACTCCAAACTTATGAACGCTGGACAGAAGGTCATCAGTGACAATTTCGGGAGGTGGAGCAGTATTGGGAGGCCCGGGTTGAGCTTATTTCAGCCCTTAAAGATGGGGCGGTTGCCACCTTAGCTCCACCTACCTTAAAGGAGGAGGTACCACTGGAGGAGTCTAAGGACAAAGAATTGGCACTTGGACCAATAGTGGCTGGCAGTAATACGGCTACCCTTTCACGGATGGCACGTGCTACACAGGCATCATTGACGGCTGTTGGTCCACCACCTCCATTTAATCCTCTTGCTGAATTTGTCGCACATTTGGAGGTGGAGTATGGTGGGTTTAGGCGAGACCAGATGCAGCGCATCCAGAATTTCCACCGGAAGAAGGATGATACTCCACGGACCATGTACACGCGACTCACGCGATTTGCTGTTGAGTCGGGAGGTGTTTTCGCTGAAAGCCAGCTTGTCAAATTTTTTTTGTCTAAGATTGATAAGCGGCTACTTGAGTTGGCATCACCTCGGATTATCCTAGACTACGAAGACAAAGTTACGCTTGCACAAGCGTTTGCCGTGGTTGAGAGATGTGATCGGGCTCTCTGTCAACACGATGCCATGGATATGGTATCTTGGATGACAGAGACTAGCAAATAAAAAAGAATTGTCACAGCTACTAGTAATTTAGCTGAGACTCAACCTGTTAAGGAGCAAAAGATTTTGCATTGTTGGGATTGTGGAGAAGCTGGTCATTCAAAGAATGATGCCAATTGTCCCAAGAAAAAAAAAACCAGCCTTTGGAAAAATTAAAACAAAAGATAGAACCGGTAAAGGCGGGGGAAAATTCTAAGAGGAGGCAATTGAAATGTAACCATTGTGGCGGCACTAACCACGATGTGGATCATTGTTTCCAACTTCATCCTGAGATGCGGCCTGCCAATTATGTGACTGGCAAATCTTCACGGGAGCAGACTCTTGAGGCTAAGGTTGCAGAGCTTGAGCAAAAGCTCAAATCTTCTGCATCTTTTGCTCAAATTTCTGAGCCGCATGCAGGTGTTGGCACTTCGGGTTCTGACATGTATATATTTGGAGCATCTGGAGAGGTGGTAGCTGCAGCTTCTACTCGCGCACAAACATTGGCAAATTCAGTGGCTTCCACAAGTGCTGGTAGCAACGAGGCTTTACGTCCTCGCCATATCGGTCCAGCAGACCAGGTTGGTCAAGCACGGCTACCTCTATCATTTGGATTGGTGGACACTACTACTGCTGTTGGAGCTAAAAACTTTTTACCTTTGAGAGATGGGGATTCCATTTCAAAAGACATTATGTAGGTATTGGCACATAAAATTCTCCATATGCCAATTTTCTCGGGTTCGGAGTTGATGGCTCCGAATTTCAAACCTGCTGGAGTTTTTCATTTAGCTGGGAGAATATTAGAAGGCAAGGCGGATTTGCCATTCCTTCAAGTATCCCAAGCTGTTGTTGACGTGCCTGTGGTTGAGGAGGTGGAGGACTTAGCCAATTTGCGAGCAAACCTTGCAGATGCGGCAATCATTGCTTTTGGTAAGCACACTGATATTCCTCCTCCAATAATTCCATCAATGGACACGTCTTTTTCACATTGTGCAGCAGGAGCAGCATATCTTGCAGATGTTTTTGCAAGATCTGCTCGAAAGCGGCATAATTTATAACCTGGAGTTGTACGTCTGGTGAACGACAAAGCTTTGTTTGTCGTGTCACGCACGGATAATCCCGCTATTCGTGCTACACCACTGAGAGTTATGATGGATTCTAGTGCTCAACCGGTTATGATTGGCAAAAGACCTGCTGACAGTCGGGGGTTGATGCCAGCAAATTTAGATCCTTGTCCATTCACAATTGTGACTTCAGTGGGGGGCATTGAACGTGCAACAGGTTACACCAAGGCACCTCTCCGTTTGATTTTTAACGTGGGGGCAGGACCTACCTACACTCATTTGACAATGAAGTGTGTTGTTACTAATGCAACCAACTATAATATACTAGTTGGTCAGCAGGCTCTTTATCCACTTGGCTTTGGTTTGGATAATTGGACTGAGGAGGCGTGGATTAGACCGGGATGGTCTACTGGTGATGACAGGAAGGTATTTATTCCTGTAGCATTTGTAGCTACTTCTATGACTATGGTTGCGGAGGCAATGTTTGGTTGTAGTGGTTTAGTTTCAGACTTGCCTTGTTCACCAATTTTGTTGGAAGAAACATTGGCCTACACTTGTAATATAGCAGAGCAACAAATTTTGCCATGTATCGAAATTCATGCTCGACATTTCAAGAATCCATCTCCACCATGGCGTACTCTTAAGGAGTTATCTGACCATTGTCGATATATTGTAGCGGATTTAGAGCTTGGGGAGACACCTCCAATATCATCCTCATTTTTTTTTGCCCAACCCATTCGTTGGCAACCGTCACCTGAAGGTATTGTCCTTGTAGAAATTTTTGGGGCCATTGGCACAGGTTTGGCTGCAGTATTGGAGGCTGGGATTACAGTTAGGCGGTATATTCATGTGGATAATGGATATGCAGCCAATAGAGCCGTTCGACACCACATCCAACAATTGTTGTTGAGGTATCCCACACAATTGTCAGCCTCTGTTATTCATGGATGTTGTGGTCAACTCCCTCAAGACGTCACTATGATTAGTGATGAGGATTTGATTATTGCAGGATGGCCTTATCAAGGTCATTCGCGTGCAGGAACTGGCCAAGGTTTGGATGACCCTAGGTCTAGTTTGTTTGCGGATTTGATGCGATTGACACAATGGTGGTTTGGCCACCAATCAACTCCGCCAGGGTATATTTTGGAAAATGTGTCATTATTGGATGATACACGGCACAAAGTGGTGAAGGATGGTGAGTACATTAACCAACTTCTGGGTACTCCAACATTTCTAGATGTTGCATCCTTGGGATCCTTTGCTCACCGGCCTTGTTGGTTTTGGACCAATTTGGTATCACCTCAGGTGCTTTCAGCGGTAGTCGCTCGAATTCCTCGGCTTATGAATCGCAAGGTGGATGACATCTTAGATGATCATCGTGTTTCTTTGGCAGTTACCAAGGATGACACCTTGCCACTTGCAGTAATTAACAAGGTGGAAATTCCGCGAGGTGTACTACCGACTTTTATGACATATCCAAGGTCTTTTGCATTTCGATCTCGTGGACCAGGCATGGTTTGGAATTCCAAATCCCAAACTCACGATGAACTTACGGCAGATGAACGGGAACGAGCCATGGGTTTTCCTATAGGTACCACTACTGCTCACGGGCTTCAAGAAGGTCAGAGACGTTTTCTATTGGGACAAGCTATGGATCTTAATAGCATGGTGTGGATTATTGGAATTTGTCTTGTTGCTCAACAATATTTTCATGACCAATTGCTTACTCTGAGGGCAGAGGACAATGGTCAGGGGGCAATGGAGCTGCAATCCAAATTTCACATGGAGGTCAATGATGCTGAGGCATTATTTTCTTTGAAGCAGCATGCTGCAGAAGAGCTTCGAGCTCAACGTGTTTTTGTTGCTTTGGCCCAAGATTTTGGTATGTCTGATTGTAGTGAAGATGATACGCATTTGATTTCAAGTGCAGATGATGGGGACAAAGGTGTTGCCCTCTCCACGGACTAGCAATCACAGGCTGTGTTGGCACTAAGTGGCAATACTTCTATGAAGAAGAAAACCACGGAGTTTGACAATTGGCCAATTAAAGTGGGACCAAAACTTACTGGTGCCGAAGCACGAAAGGTACGGGCATTTATTCGCTCTTACCGTAATTGTTTTGCCTTTAGTCTTCATGATCTTGAAGGATTTAAAGGTAAACATGTTCGTATTCAACTCGAGGACGACCATCCTATTTTCAGACAGCCGTACAGACTTAGTATATCTGAAAAGTTGGATGTTCAAATTCGATGTCAAGAATTATTGGCAGCGGAATTGATTGAACTCTCCAATGGAGAGTATGCTTGTGTCACGGTTATGCCTTCAAAGAAAGATATCTTTGGCAACTGGACGGAAAAACGGATGTGTGGTGATTATCGTCCAGTCAACCGCAAGACCAAGTCGGATTGATACCCAATGCCGATGCCAGAGGAGTTGTTTGATGCATTGGAATTTGCTAGAATCTTCAGCACTCTGGATTTGAGGTCTGGTTATCATCAATTATCTTTGTTGTTGGATGATCAGGTGAAGACCGCATTTTGGAGAATTGATAAAGATGGCAAGGATCAACTTTATCATTAGAAATTTTTGTCATTTGGTCTCAAAAATGCACCAGCTGAATTTCAGCGAGTGATGGACCAATTATTGGCTGGTTTACCGTTTGCTAGATGTTACATTGATGATGTTATCATCTTTAGTAATAGTCCACATGATCATGTGAGACATTTGCAAACGGTATTTGAACGACTACAACGGTGGGGACTCCGTTTACATCATGACAAATGTAAGTTTTTCCATGATCAATTGCCCTATTTAGGCTACTTGATTGTTCCTGGCGGTCTTGGTGTGCAACAGGCGAAGGTGGATGCTTTGCACAAAATTCCCGCACCTAGTGATGTACCACGATTTCGGACATTTCTAGGATTGACAAATTATTATAGAAGGCTTGTCAAAAACTTTAGTTTGATTGCCAAACCTCTTACTATTCTTACGGGGGAAGACCAACCATGGATTTGGAGTCGGGAACAACAACAAGCATTTGATACATTGAAGCATAGGCTCGGTTCAGCGCCAGTGCTTCGACGCCCGGATGTGTCTAGAGCTTTTCAATTGTACACGGATTGGAGTGCAGTGGGATTGGGAGCGGTGTTGACACAGAAATATGAAGAAGAAAAGGAATGTGTGGTGGCTTATGCATCTAGAAGCAATAATAGTGCTGAATCTAATTATTCTTCTTATGAAGACGAGGCCTTGGGGGCCGTTTGGGCCATTGCACATTTTTTACCTTATTTATATGGGAAAAAATTTACTTTGGTGACTTATCATTAGCCTTTGAAATGGCTTATGGAATCAGATAAACTCATCGGGAAACTTGCTAGGTGGGCATTATTACTTCAAGAATATGACTTTGAAGTTGTCCACCGAGCAGGAATTGCCAACTTGGATGTAGACGGATTGTCTTGCAATCCAAGTCCTTCAGATGAGGATTTAACTGGAGCCATGTGGCATGGAGATTGTGATCGTGAGGCGGTGCCGGGTTGGCATGCTGCCACATATCTTACAATTATGCCAGGATTGGCTGCTGAGATCCTTGTGGAACACCAAGATGAGGAGATTGATAAATCTCTCATTGTTAGTGATGTGTGGGAAGACCATGCGGTTTTGCACAAACTTCAACAAGGAACATATTCCCTTGGACTATCCGCTATGGAGCGAGATAGAGTTAGTCACCGAATAACAAGGTTTCGTTGGACAAATGACTTGTTATTTCGTGTGTGGCCAAACGGAACGAGACGCATCGTTCCAAGGCCAGATCAAAGAGTTTCTTTAGTGCGGCAAGTGCACGAGGAGCTTGGACATTTTGGAGTGCGAAGGACACACTCTATGTTGCGCAACCAATATTGGTGGACTGATATGTATCAACAGGTTGCCACTTATGTTTCCCGGTGTGAAGTATGTGACCGAGTTAGGTCAAGTTTTAATACTTTATCACCTCAACTGCAGCCTTTACCTATTATGGGCTTGGGATATCGTTGGTCTTTGGATTTTGCCGGACCACTTACTGTCACTCCACGTGGGGCAAAGTATGTACTTGTAATGGTGGAGCATTTTAGTAAGTGGATTGAACTCGTGGCTCTTCTCCAAAATTCCTCAGAATTGGCAACTATGGCATTTCTTGATCGAGTTTTGGCACGGTTTGGAGCACCTGCAGAGGTGTTGACGGATCAAGGGAGAGAATTTCTTGGATCTTTCGAGGCTTTGTGTACCAAGGCTTTAATTGATCATCGAATAACCTCCAGAGATCACCCTGAGGCAGATGGCTTAGCTGAACGAGTTGTTCAGACTGTCAAGCGCGGTTTGCGGAAGTATGGGTTGCTTCATGGCAACCATCGCGATTGGGACTTGATGTTACCATGGATAGCAATGGGTTATCGTTTCAGCAGGCAAGCATCTTTGGCATCTTATAGTCCTTACCAACTCTTGTATGGTCGGAAGCCAATTTTACCTAGCTTTGTGCGAGAGAAATTGGCTCCTGTAGTAAACTTGGATGATCCAGATGTTTGGGCTCAATGTCTTCATGATCGAGCAGAGTTCTTTCAGAAGGCCATGCCTATGGCCATGGAGAACTTAAATATAGCTCAACATCGTGATACATTACGGTATGTCCGAATCCGCAGTGGAGCTTATCGACCTTAGGTTCGTAGATTTTCCAAGGGGGATTATGTTTACTTGCAACGGGAGGCGCCTACAACATTGGATGTCAAGGCTGGGCACACAATTTTGCAGGTAAAAGATGTTCTACCAAGTGGTATATAATTACTTGAAGGCAAGGATGGACATGAATGTCGCGAGCATTCAAAGAATTGTGCTCCATGTCACCTTCCCATCGACGGCTCTGTGCATCCCGAGTTGGCAGTTGTACCACAGGGCCTACCTTGTTATGTGTGTGGAGAGAAGAAAGGAGCTGCAACAATGTTATTGTGCGACCAATGTCAACGTGGATGGCACATGGCATGTTTGACACCTCCCATTTTGACTATTCCTTCTGGCAATTAGGTTTGTCCTCGTTGTCGGAAATCCTCCCACTCCATGGCCGTTAATGGTCATGATTGAGGACTTTGTGGATGTTTGCCACATGTCTTAGTGGTGAAGTTGTTATCTAGTTGGTCGGTAGTTTTATGGGATTGAAAATCACATTGGGAGAGTTATCAAAGAATTCAACATAAATTGTTGAAGGCGATTAAGGATGGGGCTCACATTGCACCCAGCCTACAGTTCTTGGGTTACCTCCTCAACCATGAGTTTAATTCCTTAGATTACCACTACACCAACATGAATATGTACAGATGTAGCAACAACTTTATCATGTTCAACACCTCTACCGATGAGTGTGTTTGTTCCTAGCTGATTGGAGGGACTCCTTATCTGCTAGGGAGGGCACTTGAAGGTGTGGTTGTTTAGCATATTAGTTTGATATGTTTATTTTACTATTTGATGTTGATGATGACACTCGATCTGTTGTGTTTAACGATTTTAGTTTACACGACAGCTGTCACGTGAGGTGACATCGGGGGCTAAGTTACGTCAAATTAGGAGTAAATGGACTCCATTAGGAGTCCATGTGTGTTTGGATGAGTGATGGACTCCATTAGGAGTCCAAGTTAGTTATTCATCCACCTCCTGGATGAAATCCACATAGACGGGAGGTATGTGTGGAGGGGAAGGCATCTTGACTTGCCATTGTTGTCAAGTCAAGTCTTATGAGCGTTTTGAGAGAGAGAGAGCTTGTTGTTGCTATCTTGTGGCTATGGTGTAGTAGATCATGAGTAAAGCCTTTGCATTCTTTCTCCATCACTTGCACTCTTGGATTCTCCCTTCATGGAGTGAGAGATAGCTTGACTCTTGTGTGTGAATTTCAGAGTTTCTTAAGCTTTGTAAGGAGACTTCTTAGTTTCTTGAGCTTGGAGAGAGAAACCCTCATCTTGAAGGTGTGGTCGTTTAGCATATTAGTTTGATATGTTTATTTTAGTATTTGATGTTGATGATGACACTCAATCTGTTGTGTTTAACGATCTTAGTTTACACGACAAATCGTGTCATATTAGAGGAGGAGAACAATAACACGATGGGTCTTATTCCCAAGAAAAATGACCATCTTCACCAACTCAGAGCTAAATCTTGGAAATATAGCCCATTCATGCTATTTAGATTCCTATTTATGCCTACACTTAAAGAGGTGAATTCCTTACTATCTTGACAATGTTAACAATGTTACATGTTTTGAAAATATTTTGCATGTTAGTCTCCTTGGGGGGTGGATTTTCCATACCACGTATGAACTAACGTGAGTGTAAGAAGGTTAGCGTATATAGTATACATAAGGGAGAGGTATTATTTTTCTCTAAGTGTGTACTTTTACAAGGTTATTAAGAATGTTGAAGTAAAGGTAGATGACCAAAAGGGGGCCTTTAGGGTTTAAAGAAAACTTGACAATAGATGTGCTAGTTCCATCCAAATTACATTTTCATCCATTGTTGTCATATGGTAATAGTCCTCAATGACTACCTTGTCCATTCTTGTTGGGTTTGCATTTGGGTTCTGGGTTTTTACAAGCTGAAGGCTCACGGAGCGCTCGTGGGCTCCCTTGAGTTTTTCTCTTTGGATTGTGGCTAAGTTATTGTGTTTTTGTCTTTGTTTCCTTGATGCAATCGTTGAGTTACATGCTATGGATGAAAAAAATGTTCAATGGTTTTCTTATTGGAAAGTGAAAGTGGATTTTATATGTAATAATAGCTCATTTATTTTAAGATTTATATTTTGTATATGTAGTGGAGGCATTTATTGCATAACATTGAAGCTCAATATAAATACATGAGTTTATTTTCTAGCATGTCTATATACACTTGTTTTTTCTCTATAAACTTCTCGTATATAGGGGGTCTCATATAAATGACGTGACATGTGCACGTCGTTTAGGTTTCCAATGAAAAGCCCACCCCCCGGGTTAGTCCCTCATTGGTCGTCGAACTTGAAACATTTAAAATGTTGAGATACCTACCTAGTCACGGGGGGGTCACTCTATAGGATTTTTGTGCACCACGTGCGGCGGAGGGGCATTTGTTTAGGGGCTATTTACCTCCAAGGCATGAATTAAAAGCTCCCTATAATTAATTAATTTTCTAAAATGGCCTATTTTTTGCACCCTACCATTACTTATAATGCCCATGTCATTGCAATTTTTTGTAGTCTACATTCCTTTTAATTAAAAATAATAATTAAAAAGTGCATGCAATGCCAAAGTGGTGGAAAAAAACATGGCAAGAAAAGGGTATAAAGAATACCTACAAGAATCTACCTACAAGATGTTGAGATTGCATGATGAGGGAGAGCTTGGAGCGATCAAAGATGGAAGTTGGATTGAAGGCAACGTCACCATGATCTCGCAAAAAGATCGCAAAATAAAGAAAACTGAATAGTTGGGCAAATATGGCAAGGACAACATGCAAATAACAAAGACTCCAACATTGAATAAAACGTGTGTTCTACGAAGAAGTGGTACTGGAAATGAACATACATGTTGGAGATGATGATGTCGGAGTAGAGAAGTCACCGAAAAATGAGAAGCCACATGAAAAATGAAAAATAAGAGGCCACCAAGAGAAGGGAGAGAAGCCACCGAGAGATGTCGGGAAGAGAGTTAGGGTTAGAAGCCACCAAGAGGTGTCAGGAAGAGAGTTAGGGTTAGGCTTACAATTTCATCCATTTTCGGGTAAATGATGAGTCATTTTTCATCCATCCCTCATGAGGCATGTGTACAAAATTGATTCTACTAAACATACATCCTAGGATCCTTATTTTCAACCCCTATATTATTGTTACAAAAAAGGAATGGCCCATATTTTATACCTATCTATCTTACTTGTAATGGGATTGTCTACTTTTAATGAACCCTTCATTATTTGGAATTCTTTTATAAATTTTATGTCAAACAAATTTAATTCTCCCTATATTATGCCACACGTCGTTTTTAAAATGCACTAAGTGATGTCTGGACATGTACAACATTGCCAATTGTAACACGGTATACAGTGTCCTCCTTGAAGACAATGTTGATTAACATCTCAAACCCTGAATATGGAATGGCAATGATTCCAACCACATGATAACCATCCATGAATCCAACGCTCTCCTATTTGTTTTTGTGATCCGCTATCAGTGATACTAAATTGTGACACGCTGTCTTCCTGAACCTAGAAGTTGGATGGACGTTTAGATTTGGTGGCACACAAAATTGCAACCGAGGGATGGGGAGGGCCGCAATTGTTGATAGCCTATAACGAGGTGAAAGTACCTCCCTCTATTGCAATGGAAATCCAACATCCTCAAGCACCAACACCTCCTTCCTTGATAGATTGATACCTACCTTCACTGGCTATGTGCTTGGTATTATATGCCAGTCCAGCACATACTTCTTTTTGTTGCCACTCACACAACGTTTGATGTTGTTAGGCAAAACCAAAACTTGTAATGCTTCTTCATACCCAAGTACATAGGAGCCAAGGTGATGTGTTTGCAAGTTCCAACTTTGGCATTGCATAAAATCCTTGTATTGGCTTGCATCACCCAACTTTTTTGGCAAAATTGGGTGGCAATTGTACAATGTGCCATTGGGAAGTAAGACAATCAGTTTCTAATGTTGCCATGGTATGAGCCACACCATGCTCTATAGATTTCAAGGACTTTTCTATGCATGTCATTTCTACCCTAGTGTTAGGGCGAGGAATCAAGTAGTTCAATTTATTAGGTTGATGTAAGTCGCAATCAACACCTGGTGGTAGATCAAACTTTTGTTTCATAAATACGAATAACTCCAACCCTTCCAATGTACAATCCCTTGTATTAAGACCTTATGTACCCCCATATGACTTCATGGCATCTGCTAGCAGCTTGGGGGTCTCTACACCTAACAGTAGCCTTCAATTTCAACGACATAGAATCTAGGCCTTTACCAGTGGAACCACCTTTTAACCACGACCTATAATTGGCATGAATGCATGAATGCACTAATCATATCATTCATTGTTGTTTCATAAAAGCAAGTGATCTTGTTGTCAGACTGTTGGAGCTACTTGTTGTGCACAGTATCTACGGGAATATATGGGCATTTCTGCATGTTCATCTATAGTCATGTCCTGCAAACACCACACAATTTGTAGTAGATTGTATATGTATCTTAGACACTAAAAATTAAGGAACATTTCATAGTGGAGTTTGATAATGCACTTACATGAATCATATGACCACCCTATTGCTTTCAACAGAAGTGCCAAAATCCCAACTTCTCGGAAAGTCTGAGAATGTTTCCTTCTATGGCAACTCCAGACGACAACCACCATGAACAAATTACATAATATTTAGTTTCAATGTTGTCTATTATTTTCACATCTTTGTAATCCTTGCATAGATGTTTGTTCCAAAATTGCAAAGAAGCTTTGATATACTTCTACGTCACCTTATTCAAGTTTGCAAACCAATGGAAAGGCATGAGAACTCACGACCTACCATTGGTAGACTTGTGTCACCCTCCCCATAGATCTTCATGACCACATTCCAATTAGCATGAGCATTGTCTGCCATAAAGCCCTCGAAGTTTACACTTGACACTTCATTCCCTGCCATGATAGAATTCAAGTTTTCCTAGAAGATAGTCACGGGGAGGTCACTCCATTGTAAAGTTGAACAACCACGTGGACAAACACTTTACATGTAAAAATCCTACTTTTTACATAAAGCATCACCAAAATGGGTCAAAATTTTATCAATTTTTTTCATGAGTAGATATACACGGTACCTATTACATAGTAAAAAATGGTAACTAAATTTGATGATTTGTTTTCTTTTATAAAACATATTGTTTCTAACTAGAATGACGCAAAATTGAACTAAAATTTTACTAAAATCAAATTAAGATGACTAAAAATTTCAAAAAAAAATACAAAAGATACTATCAATGTTTATGTATATGTAGAAAAAATATCATAAATTCTAAAATTATCTATGGCATGTAATATAGGGGTAACAAACATTGTTTGCACGTGGTGTTCAACTTGACAATGGAGTGACCTCCCCATGAAGATAGTCTATGTTGCGCCATCTTTGAATTGCATGTCACAACACACAATCATCAAGACCTTACAATATTTGCTATTGTACACAAGACACACCAAGGTGGTCTAGTCCTTCAAACGTTTGACATGATCAAACACTATCCACGAATTCTTAAAACTCTTGCCGACTTGCATCCGCTTCACAAAATCCACATCACTCCCCGGAAGGTCTACTAACATTTTAAAGAAAAACATTGTGTCTTTTGATTGTTTGGGGAACCTGCTATCATGGATGTATTTGAATTCCGAATGGTCTTTCAACGCCATAATACTATCCATCGTATTCATTCCACTACAAACAATATGCTCTGAACCGGAAATAAAGTTACAACAATTTTGTGAGGCAAGAATGTTGAATTTATCCATAATCACCTCTAGGGATGAACATGCCAGGTGATGTCTTTTTTAATGGAGAGTTTAGGAGGTAGGTTGCTAAGAATTGTTTGCTCGCCACCATTTCAATAGCAAAGTTTTTGGCAGTGGGTGTTTTCATGACCTCCTTGACAATGCACTGGTAAGCAATGTCTAGTGATTCATGATATGTACCATTTGACACAGGATGTTCATAAATGCCAAGATGTATACATGCCCTCAACTTCCAAGGGGATGTGAAGTGGATATATATTATGCAAGCATAATACAATGCAATGCACACTTGTGCAAAACACATGCCTTACATTCCAATCTTAATTTCTTTGGGGCCACATCTCCCACACAAAATGGAGTAGGAGTCGATTTGGTCCATTTGGCACAGTTGTGAACACCTCCACTGCAATACATGTAATGACAATATTTGTTTGTGCACCGTAGATGACTGGCGCAAGAAGAAGGCATGAAGGAGAATCCAAAATCATTTTGAATATTTGTTGTTTTTCTTGTGCACCTAAGGTGTCGGTCACACATCTTGTCCATGTCATCCATAAAACGGACATACATGCAAGGAACACCCATTGATACATGGGGCAACACAAAATCCAACAAATCTTCCAAAATACCCACATGACCATCATCTTCAAGAGGCAAAGTGAAATGTACAAACGATCCAAGAGCTCGGATGGTAGCCATGATGAATCATTTGATTTGAGATATGAGAAGAATCACCAAATGACGTATATGTATTTTGTTGACCAGTTCTTGTTGATTGTGACAAAGTGTCCAACTAGGGGCCCACCCAATAATACGATGCTAGGTTTTAAATATTCAAGAAAAGAAGATAATTATCACCAAATCTATTTACTAAATATAGGTTTAGGGAAAAGGACAACATACACTCGTAAGCAATATATTTGAACCATGGACTTCTTATAGAATATGAGTTTATTAAATGTCAATGAAGCATACCCACATGTCCAACAACTAGAAACTTATGTTTTTCTCACGTCATAAAACATGACACATTGGCAAGAAAGCTCTTTGGAGCGTCTCATGTGTCTCTCCATCAAAAATTGAGTTAGTGTATCCCTTCCTATTCTTCAAATGCAAGTACTAGAACATGTGACACCAAGAAAAAGACAAAGAAGACAGAGGGCCTTCAAGTACTCTAGTGCAAAACAATTAAAAAGGTCCAAAATGAAAAGACAATTGTGCAGGATATCAAAGAGCGATATTGAGGGCACCACACATGAACTCAATTTTGACAGAAAAGGAGAAGAAGAAAAAGATGCCCATTACGACGTCCAAGGATGCTCTCAACCTCAAATCTTTGGTAGTAATATAATCAAAAGAGTAAGCAATACAACAAGAGAATCCTCAGGTAGTGAAAGGAAAGATGTCACACAAACACCCAAAAAAAGTACGATTTTATTGTCCTTTGGATTTTTTTTTATAATTCCCACATGCTTTGCGAGGTAAGCCAAGGAATTAGATTTGTAATTATGGTATGCGCTATAGGTACGTGGTGGGCTCTGCATGAGGTGGATGAAGAAAAAGGTAAGGAGGATGTAGGGTTTCCTCAAATGATTTCCTTCTTCAAATCCTAACCATGCTTAATATCCATCATCTATGTTGAAGGTGCTCATGGGGGTTGGAGGAGGAAAAGAAGAGAGAATGGAGGATGGGGATAGAAATGTGGAGGTGGGTGAAGGAGAGGGACGGGATGGGATGGAGACTAAGGGAACAATGGACGGTGGAGGCACCATGGACAAAGAGGTAGGCGGCAAGGAGGCTCTTGGTGGCGAAGAGGAAGCCAACGGCGAGGCATTTGTACGGCAATGGAGGTTATCAGAGCAGCCAACAACGGTCCGGCTGCCATGACCACAATGGAAGTGGCCACAACCATAGAGGTAAGGTGGATTTTTTTCTATGCCTGGCAAGGTGGGGGTGGGGGTGGGGGTTAAGGGCCACCCCTTGCCCATATTGAGATCCACATTGTAGCAAGCAAGAGCCTTGGCAAGGTGGGGGTATAGGTTAAGGGCCACTCCTTGCCCATATTAGGATCAACATTGTAGCAAGCGAGAGCCTTGGCAAGGTGGGGGTGTGGATTAAGGGTTACCCCCTACCCACTTTAGGATCCCCATTAGCAAATAAGAGCCTTGGAAATGCACAAAAGGGATTCAAATAATTTTTTTATCCCAAAAATGAGTACCAAGGTTCCGAGGTACTTGTTTTGGGATTTCAGTGATTATTTCAAATCTCATTTTTGTATGTTTTTTTTCATTTTGCTTCAAGCTTGGGTTTTTGAATGTTTGAGCTTGGCCAAAATGCTTGTGTGTGGCCATTTCAGAATCTCAAATTGGTGTGCACTAGGGTTGGGGTTGGGTTGAGATTTCCCCCCCCCCATGGGGAGGTCACTCCATTGTCAAGTTGAAAACCACGTGCAAACAAAAAAAATCTACTTTTTCTAAGTTGCATCACCAAAATGGGTCAAAATTTTATCAATTTTTTTAATGAGTAGATATACACGGTATCTATTACATAGTAAAAAATGATAACCAAATTTGATGATCTTTTTTTTTATAGAACATACCGTTTCTAACTAGAATGATGTAGAATTGAACTAAAACAATTACTACAAAAATGAACATGACTACAAATTTCAAAATTAAAAATTAAAATATTATCAATGGTTATGTATATGTAGAAAAACTATCATAATTTTTGAAATTATCTATGGCATATAATATAGGGGTAGCAAACTTTGTTTGCACGTGGTTTTCAACTTGACAATGGAGTGACCTCCCCGTGTCCCCCCCCCCCCCCGCCCAACACACACACATATTGAAATCTTGGCCTTGTGGGATTGCGGGTTAAGGGCCACCCCCTGCCCATATTAGGATCCACATTGTAGCAAGCAAGAGCTTTGGAAAGGTGGGGGTGTGGGTTAAGGGCCACTCCTTGCCCACATTAGTATTCCCATTCCAACAAGTAAGAGCCTTGGAAATGAAGAAATGGGTTTGAGAATAATCGTTGAAATCCCAAAATATAGTACCAAGGTTCCTTGGTACTATTTTCTAACAGTTCAACAATTATTTTCAATCCCATTTTTTTGGGGTTTTTTTTGGTGTTTTGCTTCAAGCTTGGATTTTTCATGTGTACTAAGGTATTTTATTTCATGTTCTAGGAGGACGGCATCATCCAAGCACTCCCAAATGGCTTATTTCAATGAGTAGGGTGCATTTACAAAATCAAGTGACATCAACAAAGTATTTGCAAATGGTATTGCAATCAAGCGAGTTATTTATAGGTTGTCAATTTATTGGTTTATCCTTCTTCCTTACTTTTATCAACATGTGCCTTGTAATTTATGTTGTATCCTCCAACTACATTCAAGTTGATATGTATTGTTTGTTTATGGTAGGTATTTTAACTTGGAGTTGTTGCTAGTAGATGCCATCTCCCTTGGATCCATGCCTGCCTCCTTTGCATCATGGATTGACACATCTTTGGTACTTTGTATTCTCACCGTAAACCATATTGAAATTTGGGATTATCCCACTTTGAGGGATTGTCCATGGTTTGTTGAGTGCCATATTATTTTTCATCCAGCTAAGGAGGAGGAGATAAGGATGAAGGCAAACCTAATAGAGTTACATGCGGATGATGTAGACATGATAGACTCTGAGGATAAGGTGAACGTAGTTGCCAAACTTGTAAGGAAGGGCAAACGTAAACGACTCTATAAGACTGACGAGGCTAAAACAACATCTGCTTCACAAACCGTGGTCGTTGCACCAACTCCTAGTCCTTACGGACCCACTCCTAGTTCTCTTCACAAAATGCATATGTACCTCCATCCAGTTCTCGTACTTTGTAATCTCAAAAAGTTCCCGAAAATATTGTAAGTAGCGCATCCCCTCTTGGACTAGGTATTGTAGTGATGGTGGAGAAAACTTCAATATCAACGATGATGGAGAAAGGTGCCAATGAGAAACCGCTTATGTTGAAAACATTCGAGTTTGTCAAAAAGGTAAGTAACTTGAAATATGGCAATACTTTCATTTTAAAATGTATTTTCTTTATTTCCTTTGGTGTTGTGCTCAAGTTTAATTTTTTTGGTCAACATTTGTAGGTGGGAAGTGCACTCAAGAGGAAGGTTTCTTCGGAGGTTTATACCTTTGGAGGTTTCAATCTTGGAAAATTTTATAGAACATGCTGAATATTTAACATGTGCTTTGCATATGTTTGAGGAAGTGGATGTGGAATTTATCAACAATATTAAATTTATTTTCCATCCCCTCATACCAAACTTCTAGTTGTTGAATTTAATAGTAGAGTTACGCACTCATTACAATTATTGCACTTTGTTTATGAGCCCCACTTAGTTTATTGTGTATAAATATGTCCTTAATTATTCTAATATCCCATAGTTATAGGATACTAGTGGGCCTAATACCAAAAAAAGTTCCTCCCTCACTGCTCACATGAATAGCAATCCCTTATCATGAGTTATGCAAGCCTTGATGAAACACTAGTCTTATGCAAACACCTAAAATTGAGTGGTATATGGCAGCACCACACATTGCACATGCCTAGCAAATTGTTTCTAGACATTGTTTACATCCCTTCTACATAAAAGGAGCCACATGCAAGTAAATGCACTAGTAGAAAACATGGTAAAAAAGAACCGCAGTCGTTTTCCCATTGCATACCTTTCCAACGGTGTATTACACACCCCGAAATTTTTTAAATTTTAGTCGGTAAATCAAAAAAACAAATCTGCAGTCGTTTAGTGACTGCAGATCAGGGTGGTCAAAAGAACCGCAATGGGAAAACGACTGCGGTTCTTTTTTACCATGTTTTCTACTAGTGATGGGACCACCAATACCCACACCCGCCCTTTCCATCCAAATATGTAAATGTGTATTCACACATGAATGATAGAATCTACATTAACCAAGCAATCGAAACAAAACTTGATAAATACGATCCCCTAATAGAAGCAATTAGAGCACATGGTAGAAACTTAACCCCCTCATGTTCATTACCACAAGGTAATATGGGCCATACACACAAGAGGCATCATCTTCCTAGCAACCCTACACATCCCCCCATCAATAATCAACAATACGATGAAAGCAATACACCAAATAGCCATCAAATACCTTACATATGTTGTGTTAAACAAATGAAAGCTAGACAGCAAGCAAATTGTGGTGCTCCCTCCCATATAGGGATATTTGATACTATAACAAGACACTTAAACATGGCCCACTAGTCATCACTTCAACCTCTTATAACTTTTGCATTTCAATCTCGATTTGCTACTTGGAACAACAATCTTCGTGATTCACAATTGCTAACTGCATGAGACAATATGTGATCTCATCCAACGGTGAAGAGTGCATGTGGAATTGGATGTTATAGGCCCACATACCTTAATATATTTTGTTGCTTTCCAACCATATTGTCTCGGGAGGACAACTACTTATTCCCCCGGACAATGCAATGAACTCGTATTTTTGTTTGTTCCAACCATATTTTCTTGGGAGAAGAAATTCTTTCGAAGGACTCACTGCTCATTGGCATTTTTTGTGACTCCTTCTTGAGCCATTTTCGCCTCATATGTGAGCATGGGCCTTTTTGGGATCTCATAGCCGACACACGAAGAAAGTAACGCGAGATTGAATTTTGGCTCTCATGAAGTTCTCAACTCCTTCCATCCGGACATACTACAAAGTAAGTCCATAAAAATCCTCCACCATTCCATTTTCAAGATTTGGATGAGGGGGATGACCTTTCACACTCAATTAGAGCCACTATTTATATAGAAATTCCATTTCACAACCTTTGAGGGAATGATAATACCATTCGTCCCGGGCGGTTTAGGCAAACCATTGTGAAATGATTTATGTATTTCCAAGATTATGTTTTCACATAGAATATTCCAATAGATTCCCATGTTCTTTACAAAGACAAGGTTTTGGCGACAAAAAATTTCAACTTTTTTTAACAAACCCAAATCATATATTTAATGCCAAAACCACCATAGTACTATGATATTGGGGGGAAAACCTTGTAGTTGACACATGGATATGCATAACTATATTGTTTTTTCTCTATTTTAATATCTATGAAATCTCCTTAAGAGGTGAAGTTACTCTTAAAGGCATACTCTTAATACCTAAACCATTGTCACTTTTGAACCCAAAATATAGAGATAAAGCACCCCATGATTCTCAACCAAGTGGGCATGAGATTGCCAACCAAAAAAAGAATAGATCCAACAATGTTTTGGAGCCAATGTGTGTACAAACATTAGTGAGAGTGGCCCTCCACGAGGTGCCTCATGATATCGGATTATGTATCTATGGCTTATAAAAGTGTCAAGGAATCTCTCTTTCACCTCACGTTTACACCGTTAAACCCGACCACACGATTGGTCGCTTTTGGAAAAGGGAACATGGAAATAGGTATGTACATACTTTCCAAAGTGGGCTCGTTTGGCACTACAACTTTATGGCACGGCATGACATGCTCTCTAGCCTATATATGCTACCACATGAGTGAGCGCTTTGTGTAACCGTAAGGAATATTTGCGACATATTATCCTTGGAAACAATATCTTCTAGCTCAACCACTTAAAATCGGAGATGACAACTTGGAAGATGAGCAATGTCAACCTTTCAAAGTCATGTAAAAGAGAATATTATGTGGAAAGAAAAACAGGTTTAAGATGAGTGCATCTTTCATGACCTATGTGACCTCTACTTTAGCAAGTAAATCAAGGGATGTTGTACATGCTATGCATCTTGAGATCATAGGTCATGATGGGTGCCACTCATTTAAGTCAAAAGACTTAGCCTTAGTTGTGTAAAAGAAAATATTTGAAAAGAAACTGAGTCTAAGATGAGTGCATCTATTATGATGACTTGTGCGACCTATAACATTGCAAAATTTGCCTTCATTCTAAGAAGTAAATCCAGGCGAATGTGGGGTGATTGTACATGCTCTTCATTTTAAGACCATAGTTTATGATGGTGCCCTTCACTTTAGGCAAAATATCCAGCCTTAAGACTTCCCACATAGTCATGTAAAAGAGAGTAGGTCAAGAAAATGAGTATAAGACAAGTGCATCTAACAAAACCCATGTGATCTATAATGTAGCAAATGCCTTCATTCTTGAAAGTAAATCTTGGGGGTTCCACTTTTCATATCACATACAAACTAACGTGATGTAAAAACGGGTATTATTTGAGAAATAAGCATGCATACTTTACAAAAGGGGGAGTGTTAAAAAAACAATTTATTCATTCTCTAGTAGGATTGTGGTCAAATTGGTTATTCTTACTGGATTGCCAGTTACCTCGTCTAGTACTATCCACAGTCCTTCCGATTTGGGCGAACCAACCCATACACTCGTTCCTTGTTGGATGCCTAAACCCTTGCCTCCAAGGAACCAGTGTACAGGTTGTTTCGCCCGAGCCCAGTCCTTCCTCGATTTGGGCGAACCAACCCATACACTCGTTCCTTGTTGGATGCTTAAACACTTGCCTCCAAAGAACCAGTGTACAGGTTGTTTCGCCCCGGCCATCCTTCCTCTACCAAGATTATATCCCTTCTAGCTACCTCCACTATTTCTTACTTCCATTTCCTAGTCTACCATGAAGACCTCACCAAGGTTAAAAGAGGTAACACAATTACAACCCCAAAGGGGACGCCGGATCAAGTCGACCCTCTACGGAGGCCTTGACCCAACGGGACAAGATGCAAGCATCAGCCCAACAGCAACTCGTTGCGGGAGGAGGAGGCCAGATCGGCCAAAGGAAATGAGAAAAGAAAAAAGGGGAGAGACATTCCCACGCAGACCCCCGGGGGAAAACGCGGGAGATCCCGGGAGAGGTGACACCCGTCGCCCCACCGCAAAGCAAGGGGGGCGGGAGAGAAAGCAAGTGGGTTGCCCAGGCAGACGCCGGAGCGCCGCTTGCAGGTGATCCAGCTCTGATGGGCGAAGGACTCGCGCCGGTGGGCTCGCGCAGGCGTGTGAAGCATTGCGTGTAGGCGGGTTCGCGCGCCGGTGGGTTCGTGGACGCAGGAGCGTTGCGCACATGCGGGTTCGCGCAGTTGGGCGCAGGAGCGTCACGCGCTGGAGGTTTGGTGCACAGAGGCTTCTGAAGATGGGCTGCGCCTACCATGTTTGATCCAACGGGGAACTATTCGTATAGTAGGTGAAGATTGTGCTCATCCAGCTCAGTTTCGAAATTGTAACGGGCTTCGCCCAAGTTGGCCGCCCATCGAAATACCCCCCATAGGGGACCGGGGGGTGGAACACCTGTGGCGCGAAAGAGTTGCATACAATCTTCCTTGGTCAGGATGCGCGAAGCCCCTGGCGGGGAGAGGAGTGCAAGTTTTCTTTCCGCGGTCACCTGCCTCACCATTTCGTCCACTTCTTGTGCAACTCTCACATTGAAAACCTCTTCGGTAAGGCCAAGGCGTTGTAACTTGAACCTGTCCGGGTTCGGTTGAGGTGCGTTCTCGACAGTAGCTTTAAATCGATCCAATGGAGACCTCTTGGAAGGGGCTGGTGGCATCAATGTGACACGCGCAGGGGTAGTGTATGCTCGCGAGGATGCCGCGCTGGTGAGCGGATCGCAGCATGGGCCTCCCAATGGATGCTCATGATTGGATGGCGAGTAGACATCGCTTCGCGCCGGCACTTCCAGATCTCATTTGTCGAGTTGGATCTGATCGTTTGGACTCTCGCCCGACGAGGGGTGGGGGTCATCATTACCTTGAGTAGGAGAGGGTGATTGCGCTTTTCCGCCCCGTGTGAGAGGACCGAAGCGACATCTGACTTTAGGCCGGCTTTGGGGCCCTCCCTTGTCATCATTCCGTTGCTGTACCACTGTTGTGGTCCTATCTTTGAGAATAACTTGGCTCATCGGTGTTGCATGTCGCCGTGTATTGTCAATTTCCCTTAGCAGTTCTTCAATCTCTACCCCATTCAAAAGTGTCTCCTCTCGAGAGGTTGAGGGGAAGGAGATCAAGACTCGTGTAGGTGTTGTCAGGTTTGGTTCTTGTTGGGTAGTTGGAGAGTGTTCCTGCTGTCGCACTCCTCTTTGATTAGCTGGTCCGAATTTGCACTTGATCTTGGGGCGGCTCTTTGGGTTTTCCTCCAGCATGGGCTTGCCCTTTTGCCAACCTTCTCCCTGAAGCGTATCGTGTAGCGCCCGCCTTGTGTCACTAATTCCTCGCGTGCTCAGAGGATTGTGTAGGCCTCGTTGTGAGTGATTACCATCCTCTTCACTGTCCTCTTGCGATTCACTTTCAGTGCAGTAAGGGGATGCATCGTCAAGTGTGTTTTTCTCTGTAAGTGGTCTTCTCCATTTAATTGGGCGTGGGCGTCGGTGATCGGGTGCATTGTGTGGCCCAACTCTACTACCCTTGGGATGTACCGTTGTCCTTCTCTTCAGTTCCTGTGGGGCAAGTGGTGTTCGCCGAAAATTCTTGTTCGATGGGTGAAGTAGCTGGCGAGGGCAACGTTTCTTTGGACGACTTGTCGGTCTGTGCTCAACGCAGGTTCCTTCTCGCTCTAGGGGTTGGTTCTCCTTTGGTAAGTGAATGATGTTTTCCTACAGGGTCTGGCTTGTCGTGTTAGCCGATTGGGTTGTATATCTACAGTGGGTTGTGTATTTGCAGTGGGCTGGTGGTGCGTGGATTGAGCACTATCTCCTCTGGAGGTGTGGGCTTGCTGTGTGGCTACCTGTGTGACTGATGGGGAGGATGGGTGGTGTATTGATGTAGAGTGGGAGGGTTCTGTTGGTATATGGGTTTCCTCGCTCCTGCTCCTTGTGGGTGGTCGCCAGTTCGCCCCAATTCCTTGGAGGAAATCGTTGACTTGGTTGGAGAAGTTTGCCCCTGCGGCGAATTCTGCTTCGGGGTCCGGGGATGGAGAAAGTCGATTGATACGGATGGGAGGTAAGTTCCAGGCTCCTAAGTCTCTCGGAAGGAATTCCTGATGGGGTGTGATGTTCCACTTGATCTCCATGCCATTAGGTTTGCCAAAGATGTTAGCGGCAGTCCATATCTTTTTGAAGCATGCTATCACTTCTTGTCGTTTTTCTTCATTCCTTTTGTGACGAAAGAGCTCTTTGTATGCTTCCATCGCGCAGTAAATTGTGTTTCTCCATGCATGCCATAATACCGCCCCCAGTTGGAATGTCTCATCCTGGAATGCATGTGCTACTCTATGACACCAAATGGACCATAGTAATTGGGCATGAAGTATATCCCATGGAGTGTTCGAATTGATAGTAAATGTTGCTGCCATGTCCCACTATAAGTCTTCTTTCACACTAGGGCCTGGGGGATCTATCATTAGCCCTCGACTAATGTCCAACCAAGAGAAGTACGCTGGTTGTAGCCCCGCTGCTTGACGGGTATTGCGAAATAGTTCCCATACCTTGGTAACTTTCGGGCAATCCCGGAATGCGTGCTGCAATGTTTCCTTATCCTGATTCAGACAAAGTTGACACTCGCTCGACAGGCCGATGCGCTCCCACCACACTCCTACAAGCAAGCCTTCTGTTAACACCAGCCACTGCATTGTGGATACTTTCCGTGGAAGGTATGGGTGCCAAATTCTGTTGAAGAATTTGGCGCGGGCCTTACTGTTAAAACCTGTTGTTTCCAATTCAGCATCTACACTCATCTGGTGGTTATCTTGTCTAAGTGCTACCATGTATCCTCTTTTGGTAGTGTAATTCAAAATCGTGGTGTTTGCCATCATTCCTATTCTTCTCCATTGCCATTCTTTTGGATCCCATTCTATGTTGCACAACCAATCCGTACCCCATAGCCATAGTGCATGTTCTTGTTCGGGCTCTTCCCTGGGATTGTAATCTACCACTGCACGTTTCGGGCCCCCACTGAGAACTATTCTAACTTCTCGAGTTCCCGCAGGTAGGGGGTCGTGCTGACTTATGAGCCGGAGCTGTTCCGATGGGTCTCTGTAGTAAGTTGTGGCTTGCGGTGGATTGGTGTGTTGAAGGTGATAGATCGTGTTAATAGAGCCATCTTCTTCTTTTCTGGCGAGCCACTGTCCGACTGTAGGTGCAAGCATGGGAGTTGCATCCCATGGGATGCTTTGAACAACTCGGGCATATAGAGGAGGTGCAACGCGGGTTCGTCGTAAGCATAAGAGTTCTCCAAAGGTTTTCCAACCATGCCCATCTGGTCTAGAGATATCCTTCAATGTTCGGTATTCCTTTTATGCCCACCATAGCATGTTGGAGCGCGGCTCTGTGCCCCATTTGATCCCTAATTCATTCGTGAGGAAGTGGTTGCCATACAATGGTTGTCGTGCTATTTCAGCCCAACTTGTGGGTCTTGTTGTTCTAACCCTGATTGTATGGTGCTCCAGGCCTTCATAACTCCCTGCCACATTGTTGACCCTTGTTTGACCTGTTTGGTGGCGTTCATAATCCAATTGGCAAAGGTTGGCCATCTTCCTCGCCTGGACTGTTTGGTTTGCGCCACTCGGTATCTTACTAGTACCTTCCAAGGTTCATATCCTTCTAACATGCCTCGAGTCAAGAGTTTCACTAGTAGCGTTGATGCTTGCCATTGTGGGTCTAGAATTTTGACTCCTCCTCGTATGATGGGTAAGACAGCTGTGGCCCATTTCACCCTGGCCCTGGCGCACGATTCTTTCTTGCCTGACCACATGTAGTTACGAACTGTCGCTCTTGCTAACTTGAGTGCATTGCCAGAAAGATCAGTGCAGGATGTCAGGTACCAAATGGATGAGAGGACTACCTGGTTACATACCATGATGCGTCCTGCTAAGGAGAGTTGTTGCCCTGACCATTTAAGTAAGTGTTTTCTGATTTGGCTTAGCATCTTGCCATCCTTCTATTTTTGTGAAATATGCAAGCCAAATGGGTATCCTAGATATCGAGTAACTTCCCCTGGTAGCAGCCATTTAAGGCCGGCCTCCTCTCCCCATTGCCATGTCCGTTCATGATGTGCTATCCAAAGTGCAATTGATTTGTGCAGGTTTAGCTTCGCCCCTGAAGCTGCTCCAAATCGTGTAATAACTGCCAACGCTCTATCCAGGTTGTCCCGGGTCCCCTCCAGAAAGAGCATTGTATCGTCTGCAAACATTTGGTTAGTGATGGTGGGTCTTGTCTAGTAAGCGAAGGCCTTGGACTCTGCATTCCTCATTTTGTAGCATTTGTCCTAGTACGTCGACCGTGAGCAGGAAGAGGTATGGAGCAAGGGGGCATCCTTGCCTCACTGATCTTTGTAATGCAAATGTTTTTGTTTGTTCACCATTAACAATGATGGATGCCGAGGCGTTCAAGTTCAAAGACATCACTTGTTGAATCCAGATGTGGTTGAAGCCCATTCTCTCCATGGTCTGTTGCAAGAAAGTCCAATTAACTCTGTCATAGGCTTTCTCGAAGTCAAGCAGCAACATGTTGAGTTCCTGTTTGTTTTCAAGGGCCCACTCGATTGTTTCGAACGCTAGGAAAATATTGTCTAGGATACATCGATTTGGGACAAATCTCGTTTGAGATGGTAGGATCCAATGGTGTAAGAGAGGCTTCATTCTGTTGGCATATACTTTGGCTACGACTTTGTATAAGGTGTTGAGTAAGGATATGGGCCTCAAATTCTGTATTTTGAGTCGGTCCTCATTTTTGGGCAGCAATGCTATTTTGCTAATATTGAGTTCCTCTGCTATGAAGGATTGGCTAATAGTTTTAGATACAAAGTTGAAGATGTCGAATTCGATGTCATCCCACAGCTCTTGATAGAATTCGGCTGGTATTGAGTCTACCCCAGGGGATTTTCCTAGTGGTAGTTGTTTCATCGCTTCTGCTACCTTTTCCATCGTTAGGGGCTTGAAGAATTCATCGTTGTATTCATCAGTGACCATTTGCTTCAGGTATCTAAAACACTCTTCTCTCGCTTCATTGTTGTTGTCCACCTGCTCGTCTTTTGCATACAGTTGTTCATAGAATGCGAGGATGTGGGACTCGAATTCAGCCTGGGTGGAAATGATTTTGTTGCCTTCTACCATTTGGGTGATTGTTGTGGCCCTTCTTGGACCACTGTGATGTTCGAAGAATTCTTTGGTGCATCTGTCACCCACCCTTGCCCATTTGGATAATATTGCGCTCTCTTGAAATTGGAATTTTTGTTGTCATACTTCATGTAGCGCTACTTGTGCATCGTTGAGCTTGTCCCTTGCTTCTCGTGATCCCCAGTTGTGTTGAAGTTCGGCTTTCGCTGCAATGATATCTTCAAACTAGGCTAGGTATGTTTCTTTCCACTTTTTTCTTTGTCTTTTGGTCAATGCCGCAAATTTTAGGCGAATGGTTGTGTTGGCAACTACCATCTTCGCATTCCAACTTTCCAGCATTGCATCTTCCATCATGCCTTTCCAAGTTGCTAGTAGAATGGTTTTACTCTCTGTGTTTTTGAGGAGGCCTTTGTTGAAAAAGGGGGTTGGTTTTCTCCGTTGTTTGTCGTCATTGAAGTGGAGTAAGACCCCCGCGTGGTCAGAGATGTCCGGGAGAGTTGGAAGGATCTCAGTAGTACCCCCAATGTTTTCTATGATGGTGTCAGCCATAAACCCCCACCTCTTTGCGTCTGTGGTCCAGGTGGAGGTCCATGGCTCACATGTCCTAGCTAGCCCCTTAGTTTCGGGAACCTTGTGTGATGTACTGCTGCAGCATACTCATGTAATGCAGTGATGCAGAACCTCCAGTGATGCAGAAACCTCCAGTGATGCAGAAATCTTATGTAATGCAGTGATGTAGAAATCTTATGTAGTGCAGTGATGCAGAAATCTTATGTAATGCAGTAATGTAGAAATCTTCTGTGATGCAGTGACCTCCTGTGATGCAATATGCAGAAACTTCTTATGATGCAGTGAGGCAGAAAACTCATGTGATGCACTGCTGCAGAATACTCCTATGATGCATTTATGCAGAGTTTTCACATAAAACACCGCTGCAGAGTCTGGTACAAAATCTAATACAGAGGACTGCTGCATGACATAATACAGAAGATTAAGATGAGGACTAATGCAAGATATAATGTAAGAACTAATGCAAGGACTATTGAAGTGAAAGATGAAGCAACAACTTGTATGCTCATGAACTTAGGATCTTAAGATTAATGTCACTAGACAATCAACACAACTCCTTAATAGGGTTCAAAAACCCTGTCATTCAACATTCATAGGGCTCATAAACCCTTTTATCTAACCTTCCTCTTGCTACACTTCTACACACTCCTTGCATCTACCTACCTAAAAAGAGAGGAAAAAGAGATAGATCGTCTTAACCACAAGAAAAAAGAAGTACAAGTGACCTCATGAGAGCCTTGAACTAGTGAGAGAGATCCTAGTGCAAGAGGTCCTAGTGCAAGCAATCCTAATGTGTAAGCTCCTAGTGCAAGAGATCCTAATGTGTGAGAGGAGTCCTAGTGGAAGAAGTCCTAGTGTGAGAGAGAGGAGCCCAAGTGCGAGAGAGAGAATGAGCCTCCGTGCTCTCCTCCAAGGGACTACCCCCTCCAACCACCAAGCATCCTCAACCGTAGATCAAGTCATACCTACATCTAATGGTTGGCATCCACGGCCTCCATCATCTTAACCCTTGATCAAACACCGAGATCCAACGGTTGGTATCCGCGGCCGTCACAACCCTAGCCACCTTCCTCCAACCCCTAGATCCAACGGTCTTCGCTCGCCAACCTAGATCTGACGGCCTTCATCCGCCCTGATCTCATCCGCTTTACGTCATCCTCCGTTCATCGCCATCCTTCGTTCGTCTCTGTCCGTCTGCTATCATTCGCAGCAGTGCACTGTCCTCCGCTGTCATTCGAATGTCATTCACTACCCTTCTCTGTCATTCGCAGTCATTCGCCATTCTCCATTGTCTTCCACTGTCAAACGCTGACTTCCACTGTCATTCACTGTCCTTCGTTGTCATTCACAGTCATACAGTTGTCATTCACTGTCAAACGGTTGTCATTCGCTGTCATTCGGAGTCCTCCACTGTCTTCCTTCAAACTAACTAATTGTCCTAACATGATTTCTACCCACTAACTTCCTCTACTCCAATCCCAACACAACAACCGCTCATCCCCTCAAACTAAATCGTAAACTTAAACACAAAAGCTTCACTCTTTTTATAATTTTGAGTCCTTGAACAATTGTCAAAGACAAGTTTTACGGAACTTAAGGGTTAACACCACATGTGAGCATCATATTTGGCTCACAGATGGATGGGACATAGATCCTGTCAATTCTGGATTGTATCATGGTCTCATCGTTGTGTGCATTTGTCCAGGTGAATGCTTTGTCGGATTGCTTGAAGAAAGCTCCCAGGTTAAAGGCATCCCGGACCCCCAGCCTTGTGAGTAGTTTGTTCCAGGCTTCTAGTTCTTTAATGCTAATACCGGTTTTAGTTGAGCCCCCCTGTTTGTCTCGATCGTTCTCAATATTGGTGAAGTCTCAGGACTGCTAGTACCCAATCTGCTTCAGGGAGCTCTACTTGTGACAGGTGGTTCCACAACATTGCTCTTGGGCCCATGTGGCTGAATCCATACACATTGATGATGCCTAAATGGAGGTGTGGGCTGAGTTGTAGGACAATGTATTGTGCTCATCCTGGGTAAAGAACGCCGTGGTGTGTAAGGGAAGTTGCCATTTTTTTTGAGAGGACTATGCATGTTCCGCCTTTGAACCGGGCAGTTTGTGTAGAGAATGCGCCTTCATTCCACAGGATGGTACCTTGTTTGAATTCCACAAAACATGCTTGTTTGATGCACGCGGCTTCGGGTATTTTTGTTTCTTGGAGGAGTAAAATATTTGTCGTTGGTGTTATTTGTTTGAAAAGTTGTTTGATTTCTTGCCTTTTCCTTCGGCCTATAAAACCCTGTCCCAGACCCCTTGCGTTCTAGGTGGCTATGGTGAGTGTGTCACCTTTCATGTAGGGATGTAGGTTTTTAAGAGGAGCAAGCTTCCTCCTCCTGCAACACCGAAAATGGGTTTTGTGTTATTGCTGGTGAGGTCTGGTTTGGGGGATGGGCACCGAGGTTTTGATTTCCTGCCATCCTTTGCCAGTGAGAGCTTATATCTTGTGTCCTCTGTCCTGCTAGTGCCTCTTTGATCTCTGAGGGGATTGGCCTCCACCCGAAGTTCCTTCCTTTTCTAATTTTGATTTTGTGTTCCGGTACTGCGACACTGACGTATAATGTGCAGAGATTTTCTCCCTTGCTTTGGTCGACTGTCCACTTGTAGTACCATCTCCTTTGAGACCACTTTTGAAATGGTGAGGAAAGGTGGTTGTTGAATATAAAAACCTTGTGTAGTGCCTGCGATACTTCATTGACCACATGTTGTCTGGCGCGTGTTGTTGTCTAGGGGATTCCAGCTAGCAGCTTTGCGATCTGAACAGAAGCTATTGTGGTGAAGGGGGGGAGCTCTGGTCCACTAGGTACTCCGTCTGGTTGTCCTTTTTGGTAAGAAATGGTATGACTCGGAGTAGCTTGTGATGTGATTGTGGTATGCTTGGCATGCCAATTGCCGACCAGAAGTCTTCTGCAAGTCGGCCTATTCGGTATCCTTGCCTCGTGATAGGGGCGGAGTCTGAGTGCTCGTGGATTTGTGGTCTTGTTTTTTCCTTGCCTCTTTTGCTGATGGTTTCATTCGCCAAATGAAGGTAGGCGGTGGAGTCCCTGGTGTCGGCCGATATGTAGACCGAATGGAGTTGGTGGGGCTTGCTCCGGATGTTGTGGGTAGTTTCAGGAAGTTTATTTCATCAGGTTCAAGAGTAGAGTGGGGTTTATCTACAAGGTCTGGTTTCGGTTGCATGTCTGTGGGAGGAGCTGTTTGTGGGGTGGGTTCTACTATTGGTGTTGTCTCCACGTGTGCCTGAGGTTCCACAAGGGGATCCACCGCTTCCGTTGGTGGGGGCGTTTGGTCTCGGGGGGCTTGGTTTCTATGTCTTTGCGGTGGTACTATGTTCCTTGATGGCAGTTGTCGTTTCCTCATTTTGAATTTTCTCTTGGGGCAGTGGCGGACTTGATGGTCCCGCGAGCGGCACCTTCCACACTGGTTAGGCACACTACTAGAAAAACAGAGTCCAAATTAACAAAATATTAACAATTTTTTGTTAATTTGGACACTGTAACGTCCATTTTTACAAATTTTTGTTAATTGTACCCAAATTAACAAAAATTTGTCATTCTTTTTTGTTGATTTGGATAGTGCAATTACCATATCGGGAATCTTTTTGAATCTTTTGATAAAGTTTTGAATTATTAAAAATATTTATAAACCTTTAAAAATCTTCAATATACAATGTAGATTTAAGAATAAGTACACAATTCGGTGCTTATTAAAGTCAGCAGACTTCAGAGGCGATTCAGACCTAGTAAAAAAAAAATTTTGGAAAAACTTCTAACTAAAAAAAGTTGACAAATTTGATTTGTCAACTTTTTCTAGTTAAAAGTTTTCCCAAAAAAAAAATTTTACTAGGTCTGAATCGCCTCTGAAGTCTGCTGATTTTTTTTAAAAAAAGGAAGAAACCCAAAAAGCTAGTTAAGTAGATTCTAAATTCCATATATATCACTTGTGAGTGGTTGGTGCGTTGGCAAGAGCGTTGGCCTCTAACCACGAGGTCTCCGGTTCGAACCCGGAAGGCCTCACTTTCCGTATGGCCATTGTGATGTGGCAAACGGGTGTCCCCCCATGTGGCAGTTGGATTATTGAACAAGTGGCCCTGCCCTAGATGATGAAATCAACATTTTTTTGTTAAAAAATGAAACACTGTTTTGTTAAACTTTGACACTTTTTTGTTAAAAAATTAACAGTTTTGTGTTAAAAAATACCCAAATTAACACGTCCTAATCAACAAAAAAAATCAACACTTTTGTGTTGAGTTTTGTTAAATTGGTCACTGTTTTTTTCTACTAGTGGCAGGCCATTATATTCCAATGTGTACTCAACTACTCCCTCCCCGTCTAGTCTTGGGATTACTACTGTGTGCGGGAGTGTGTTGAGATCCCGAACTAGTAATCTGATGCGTGGGCCAAATAGTTTGGCCCTATAAGCCTCTAAGTTATCTATTGCTATGACCTGGCCAATTTGCTCGCCTATCGTTTTGAGGAAAGTTTCATCTCTCAGGATTTGGCACAAGTCTACTATCTATACCCAGACTGGGTAGTCTAGCCAATCCTTCGCATGTGGTGACTTTGAGTCGAAGTGCGGCCGCTAGCTGGAGAAGGAGATTGTTGCCATTTCGCAGGTGAGCTCCGCTTAAGTGAGTGCGTGAATCATGCCTTCCGGTAAGTTGAAAGTGACCTCAAACATATTGTTAGCTTTAAGTGAAAGAAGTGTAAGATGTGGGAGTCCGAAAATCCACGGAAGTCCGGATTGGCTTCCAAACCGGATTAATACCCGGATAATACCCTGGGATTGTTGTTAAAGTAGGGTTCCCAAGGGTAGGTTAGTTGTTTTAGGAAATAAGGTTCTAGGCATCCGCCTTACGCATTAAAATGGTTAAAACGGACTCTTTGACCAAGCTGGAACCGGACCAAAAATACCGTGAGATAACTGTCAAATCCGGAAAAGCCGGAATGATGACAACCATACATGAATAAAACGGTTACCACCTGACCCCAGGTGGAGGGGTGTTCGGAATTAGTGGGCCAGCAGGTCAGACAGGTGTCCGGAATCAGTGGGCCAGCAGGCCAATCCAAGGCAAGGACGGCTTCAAAAAAGCATTGCACCACTTGATTTAGAGTTAGGCGTGCAGCTGTAGGTAGAACAGAATTAGGAAAGGCAGGAATAGGCTGATTTTGACTGTGGCAAACCTGTAATTCAAAATTTGGTCAGCGCAAAAAGCGGATCGAGATCCGGAAATTCCGCGAAGGGTGAAGTTCCGGATTTCTCGCAGTTAGGGATTTTTTGAGGGCGGCCAACTTCGCCGCCACCTTCAGTTAGGGATTACAGTCTCTACTTAAGGGTGAATAAGGAGCAGGAGAAGGGTTCCCTTCTTCATTGTTGTATTTTGTCGCTCCCCACTCAATAAAGCTCTAGTTCTCAATCTATTCTGACTTGTTTTGTGCACGGACTGTTAGGAGAATGTTGCAGATCTAGAGGAAATGAATGAGTAGGAAGTACGGATAGAACAAAAGAGAGGAAACCCGGATCGGATCCGACTGCAGTACTATGGATCCTTTCTGAGTGTAGTGGGAAGGAAACCTCATTATTCCGGATGTCTGGGTAACGCCCATGTGAGATAGCCGTCGTTAGGACTGGGTAAGATCAGGGAGGTGCCGGACTTACGCCATCCGACCTTCTGAAGAGGTCTCACTGCCCTTGGGCGGGGCAATCCGGAAAGTGGTACAGATTGCCCAGTTATCTCAGATTTAGTAGAGCCTAAGTTCGCTGTAGCCGGATCGGTCTGTCGGAAGGAGGAGAGAAACCGGAACGGTTAGGATTCCAGTCCGGAGGATCTTTCTGGCGTGTAATGGGAAGGAAACCTCATTATTCCGGATGCCTGGGTAACGTCCATGTGAGATAGCCGTCGTTAGGACTGGGTAAGATCCGGGAGGTGCCGGACTTACGCCATCCGATCTTCTAAAGAGGTCTCACTGCCCTTGGGCGGGGCAATCCGGAAAGTGGCACGGATCGCCCAGTTATCCCGGATTAACAGATCTCCGGACGAATCTTGACCTTTCTGTCGTTGTAGTTCCGGCGCACCATCCGGATCCTCTGTGTGACCTGCCAGGAAAGATTAGGCCGATCCGGACTGGTTGTGAGAGAATCCGGATTCTGGCCATACAGGGACGTCTTCACCGGATGAACCAAATCATCATTGGAGGTAGGATGTAGGTAGGCAGATATTGAGGAAAGAGGCATGTAGGAGTAAGACTAAATTAGAGAGGTTCAATCCGGAAGGCAAGTCCCGGGACAAGGACTTCCAAAGGGCCATCCGGATCCGGAAAGCAAATCCGGCCGGTGGTCGATTTTCGAGCAGGAAAAGAGGGTCCTTGACATCCTGCACTTCACAGAATCCCTGGACGATACTCGGATCATCCGGACAGACTGGATTAGGCATTGAAAAACGCCTATCCGGAAACTTTTGGTGTTCGTGTGCTCCCACATAAGAGATGGGTGTAGGGTTTCCCGGGCCCAGGCCGTAAGTGCTTTGAGCCCGGGGTGCTTACCGTGGATCCTTCCAAGGATGGTTAGGTCTGCTTTGGCGGCGCATGTTGATCGCAGTGATGCGAGTAGCTCCTCTGGTACGGTGATGACTAACTTGCGACTGGTGTCTGGATTCAGTGCCGTGCCAGTTTGTGGGTTGCGCGCCATGGCGCTGTGTATTGGTGGAGCGAAGGTTTGTATCTAGGGCGAGTCAGTCGATCTGGCTGCTGGCTTCGAAGGGTTGTCCACTCCTACCTGCGCTGTTGATCTGCTACAAGCGATGTGAGCTGGTGCGGTTGGTTGTGGCGACTTGGGTCAAAACCCTTGCGGCCGTCCTCCACTTCTTTGTAACTCCAAATGATGCAGTTGTGCCCAACTTGGTGATTTGAGAGTTCGGTAGAAGCGCCCTTCCTTCAACAATCGCATGGTAGCAACGTCGATCCGTGATACCTCTCTTCCTGCAAGAAATTCTACATTCTGAAAAAACCGGACCTCACCCGGTTTTCACGGAGCTCCCCCTCAGTCCGAGTCCCAAGCGAGAATCGAGTCAGCCATTTCTTAGTCTACTGGTACCTGGTTTTGCCATTTACACGGTTCCACTCTTATTACCATTACTCTCTACCAATACCCGGTTTTGCCATTCACACAATATGCCCTACTTACACAGGTTTTATGTTGTTTCCATAATTTCATATCCTTGCACTATCCAACTCAGTAACAACACTAACCTACTATACAAAGAATCCTATTCGGGTCGAAGAACACATGCTTCCTCTAACCCCATGTCTTCCATTACCAACTATTCAAACTCCATCCTTTGATCCTTCTACCTAGCATCCACAGTCCTCAACCTTCAACCTACACACCCACATATGAAGTCTCACTTTACCTCGCCATACAATATGCTATGTCCATAATTTTACACAAAAGGAGGATAGAAAACAACGAACCACTACCAATAGACACATAACTACCATAGCAACCCCAAATATCCACCAACCAATAAATAATTAGGATTACAAAAGAATAAATGCCAACACTGGCTAAGGAACTGTCACAACTTACGGTAGGGGCTAGTGGCTATAGGATACAACTTTCTTGCCAAGTAACTCACACAGCAAATGCCAAGTCACTCACATCACAATACAATGCTCATACAAGGCCATCGGGGATTGAACCCGGACCACTAAACATGTGATGCTACAATGAACCACTGAGAAGTCTTATGACTCGGCGGCCACCTCACGAAGAAAAATGATCATATACCCCTGCAACACCACAACCACACTAACCCCACTACTACAATGATCATCCAGTCACTCAGTTCTCATGGTCACTTTGGTCACCCTGGTTATTATAGTGCCCACTCCGAGAGGGGTTAGTAGTCATGCACCACTGATATTATGTCGAGTGGACATAATACCAAGGGTGGGTTGAACATGCATTTCAATCACACTAATCCCACTAAGGTCAACGTTCTCTCTCTCTCTCTCTCTTCACACCTTAGCATAAATAACTTTATGCTTCCTACATTCTACAATCCAACATTCATACATTCACCTACGAGCAAGACAAGTCACTACTTCACATAATTTTCACAAGGTGATAACCTCTCACAAATTACTTCATCAAATGGGCACGCCCAAAACACACTTGGTTCCTTGCTTAAATAGCCTTTTAGGCCAAATCAAAACCTTCCAAATCTTATCCTCCTCTCAACCACTCATTCAAATTTGTGGTCTTTCTTGACATAACTTTCCATCTTATCCCCCTACCTTAATCCTCCAAACACTTAGATATAATCCTACTTACTTAATCGTACTAGTCTTCTTCTATCGTGGTAAAACTAATCCTTACCATCAACATGGAGGTATTGATTTTCTCTATTGCCTGTGAACAAAAAAGGCTACTTTAAATTTAAAATAGAGAGGTAGATGTACAAAAGGGTCCCTTAAGTTTAGATTTTTTTGTTGGCAATAGACGTTTGTTGTAGGACTATATTATTATAACTCATATCCTATGCATCAAAAAACCTTCAATAACTTCCTTAATGAAATGTGAAAGTGCATTGTATACATAAGCACTTGACATGTTTTTGTTCATAATCTATATTTTGTCTATGTAGTGAAGGTGTTAATCACATTAAATTGAGAATCTTAGTGTAAATACATGAGTCTATCAGCTAGTGTATCATGAGTACATATGCTTTTTGTTTTCTCTCTATAAAGCTCTTGTATATATAAGGGATTATATTTCAAAGACTTTAGATTTCCCATGAAGTGTGGCGTTCCCCCCCCCAAAAAAAAACATATATATATTAATGAATGAATGAATAAATCTAGGGTAGTTGCACATGCTATCTAATTTAAGATTATAAGTTCATGATGGATGTCACTCACCTTAGCCGTACACTTAAGTACACTAAATATGATATTTAGTGTCACTTACTATTTGGAATTATGCAACGTTGTAATTGTTTGTTGTACATCTCATTTATTTTACCAACAAAGGTCGAATTGGTTGTTGGACAGTACAAAACATTAACATCTTTACGTGGTAAGAAATTACATAGATATATTTTTTTTGAGACAGAAGGCCGACAGGCCAGCGCCAAAGCACAGGAGGCAGCTAACCACCTGGCAAGTTTCTGTCAAGTGGAGAGGAGATTTCACAGCTGGGAATCGAACTGCCAACCTCTTCCTTAAGATTTGGGTATCTCCACCATCATCCAGTAGTTTAGGGTCGTCTCGGACCATAATTACATAGATAATAAAAAAGATATAGGAATGCGTAACTCCGAATAGTAAGTGACAACTAAATACCATATTTAGTGTAGTACCTAGAGTAGCCTTATGGACAAAAGTAGTGGCTGAAGACTTGCGATCCCATTGTCCACGAGAATGATTCCCATAGCTTTGATAGAGCATCGTTATCCTTGGGATTCAATACCCAAACTCAAGTCCCCCTCCATCTACAAACAAGAGAAGAACCAAAAGGAAAGATTCCCAAACTCGCAAGGTCATGATCACTTTGTAGAGACGATTTGTCAATTCATGACCTGGTGTGAGGGGTGGGGCCTCGGAAAGGGGGTGTTGTGTTTTCTCACCCTCTCCATTTTCCCTTCACTTTCTTAAAGGGAGTCAATGGGGAATACTCCAAGTGACGAGCAAGCGAGCCTCGTGATAGGTGATGGACTCCTTTTTTTTTACTAGTGGTCCTCGCGTGGGCCCAAGCCCATTAAGAATATTATGTTTGTGGCCACCAAGGGGATGGGATACTTATGATGGGAAGGTGAGAACTTTGTGGTGTCGCCATGTGAGGGTGCGATAACCGTTTTCCCAAGGCGGTTTGTCTTTACACAAAGGAAATGAGCATAAGGTAAGGTAGAAATACCATAAACTGTGAACTACCCTCTACCCATGCAGTGTACTTCCTTCATAATAGTGAAGTGTCATTTTTGAAACCGATAATTGCGAGGTTGGCAGCTTGATATGTGTGTATAGTCGGTTTAGCCAAATTTAGTCATGTTTGACTATCATCCATCATATTTTAATGTACTCATGAGCTAACCGGTTTAGGTGATGTTCAGTGTGGAAATGAGCATTACCGTGCTGGGTTTTAGTGAACGAGTAGGGGGTTTGACGAACTTTCCACTTTGAAAAATTGTAGAATTTTTTTATAGGAAATAAAAATATGAAACAACTTGCATTCTTCATGAATCCTTCTCTTCTATCTTGGAAAATTATATCATGATTTTGAGACCATGTCTTCAATGTGAATCACCTTATTTTCACGGTTTATGGTATTTCTACTGGTGAGCACGCTAAAATCAAATCTCATGGTTCAAAACCAACATTGGTTTAAAACAATAGGTACATATTAATTATGGGACTATCCACAACTTTAACATCAAGTTCCCATGTTGGTTTTCAGTTGGGCTATCTACCAATAAATTCTTGAATCTTATATAACTTTTACATACATAGATTAAACAAAACATATTTTGATGCATGAGCTAATGATCAATTGCTAATGAGAGTCACTTTAAGATAATTGAATTTTATAATAATGTATATGCTTGACGATTAAAGTGACGGTTTGTAGTAACATCTACCTTAGAGTAAGCTTAATGGATCAGCTCAAGTAACCTTTCACATGAGATTCGTCCTTGAGGACATAGGCAAAGGGTTTTCTTTTATATGTGGAATGTCAAACACAAAGACCGATGCATTACAGTTTAAAATAAATTAAATCCAAACACAAATCATGCATCCAATATCCCAACATACTTATTTGATAGCCCACAATACATCATGTAATTTTCTTTCATTATGAAGCAAATTTGGTAGTGGAGATTTACATAAACATCGACAATTTCTTTGAGTATAGTTGGTATGCAAATCTACAACTACAAAGAGATCATTCAGAACTCCCGATATAAGTTGGCAAGTGTATACCCATGCACTACCAACATATGAATCTTACGTAATCGTCTTTTGGTAGATTTGCATATTTTCCAGTGATGTAGGACAAATGCCCAAGGCCATCAAGCTGATAGTGATGCTTAACTTTCTTCTAGGCTTATCACATAGTTTATGTGAATGATCATTGCGCACACTTCATATCATGGCTCTTTTATCAACTACAATAACATCAATAAGAACAAAATGAAAAAAAAAAAAAAAAAAATTATATATATATATATATATATATATATATATATATATATATATATATATATATATATATATATATATATATATATATATATATATATATATATATATATATATATATAGAGAGAGAGAGAGAGAGAGAGAGAGAGAGAGAGAGAGAGAGAGAGAGAGTCCATTTTTGCTCTAATGCCTCACCCTCCTAGTTTCGGTGACTACTTACATATGAAAGCATCATGTGCATTCCCTTGTACATATCATATCGAACTAGAGTTGTATATATAAGGTAGATATTGTATCTTCTAATTTGAATCTCGATCTTGGTGTATTGAGTATATTGGGTGTTGTATTAATTAGGGGGGGGCACAAGGCAACCAAAAAATAAACAAGCACAAAACTGACATGTAGGCATTTCATACATTGGTAAAAACTTTGTTGCATACAAAAATCAAGTACAAAAGTGGCTCAAAAGGCCTCCTCGTTGGACACGTCATGCAATCCCCTCACTGCAACATAGAGGGGCATTTTGTTAGTGCCCACGCTGGAGTTGTTGCCACAGGTAGTAGCCTTGGACTGGATGCCGGTTTGATGCCCTTGGCCCCCAAGCACGAAACTGTGGCCCAATCCTATCATGTGCAAGCACCAAAGGTCCAGCTTCTACGTCAAGGCAACTAACAGACTCAAACTGCATGCAAACCCTCCACAATGCCCTCATGGGCATCCCCCTCCAACCACTTGTGTTTTAGATTTGCGACATCCACATCCAAATCCACAACACAAGCATGACCAAAAAACACGATTGTTTTCTCTCTCTTCATCGCAATGGCCATGAGCTAATTCTTGAGACTTGAAGTACCTCATGTTTGACGCCCTTAATATGGTATCAAAGAAGACATTAGCAATGTTCTTCATTTTGATATCATGGGGATTCATCATGATCTTCCATATCGGTGCGGCCCTCCTAACATCCATACCCATGGACCACATTGAAGTCGGATTCGGGTAAAATTGGCCACTCCTGCACATGTGAAATAAAGTGCCGGGGAGAGTGGCACCCAAATGCTTCTTCATACGAAAATGAGCCCATTGATGGGCCCTTTGCAATATATTGCTATGCAAAAGGCTCACACAACTGTTCTAACCGACCTTCCCAAACTTTGCATACTCCAATTCCATGTCATTCATGTCATATGCCAAAACATTATGGTGTACAACTCAAAATGCTCCTCCCCGTTATCTTTCATGAAACACCCAACCAAACCCAAGAAGGTATGCAAACCCTCATCCTCAACCTCTTGCATGAGACAACATGACCTGTCAGAGGACACTCATCCCAACCCAAACAAACCTTGATTTTCTTGTTCACACTGGAAGACTACTAAATTCCCCTTCATGATCATTTGGAAATGTTTGTGTGTCAATGCAATGCCACAATCCACATAGCACAAACTCACCATGGATTCCTCCTCAATGAACTTCCTCAATTTCGCAAGAAGTCCAATGTCGGTATCCATACCACCTACCGCAACTGTAATAAACACTTCAAAGTACTGAAGAGAAAAACAAATCCTCTCTTGAGCTTGAGAGTGTGCAAACTCATGCACCCTTGGAGCCATGACATAAATTGAAGCATGCACTTAAAGGGACACTGAAACATGAGGGAGCAGAAAGTTTGTTTGCAGACGTTGTAGACCACTGCTCGGGAAGAACCGGCGGTTAGTTAATGATGAACCGGTTGAGGGGTTGATCACACCGGCCAGTTCTAGCACCATCCGTTGGCATGTCCGGCTGTAATAGTGTGAAAAGTGGTGGGCCAACATCTATTTCTCAACATAATCCCCAGCAATTTCACGGTTGGAACCGGACGGAAAGTTTGGTGTGATTAGGGCATGAGTTTGAGAAATAACCGGTTCAAGTTTGAGACTTCAGGAGAATTACCGATCATTTTAGAGGAATCTATAGAATATACCCCAAATGAATAAAGCAAAACCAGAAGATGTCAACATGTAACTAGCTGGATTTAGAATCACTAGGATTTTTTTTGTGAGACAGAAGGCTGACAGGCCAACGCCAAAGCACAGGAGGCAGTTGACCACCTGGCAAGTTTTCCGTCAAGTAGAGAGGAGATTTCACAGCCAATCACTAGGATCTTGACCGACTATATATGCCCCAAAAACTTCCCGGGCAGTGTTGTAGAAGTTGCCGAGGACAAGTGCACCGCGACCAGCAACAACATGCTAAAATGGGAGCCGCCTTCCATTTCTAACTGCAGCTACAAACTACAGTTGCCCCAATCCGAATTGCTCCCCTCACACCAGCTGCCCACTTCCCTCACCCGTCCCTGTAATACAAAAAGTTTGTCTACATAGGGATACATGAAGCACATTAGAAAACAAATCTATTCAATTCAACTTTTTTATCCTCATGGATGGGTCATTCTATAGGATTTTTGTGCACCATGTGCGGAGGGGTATTTGTTTAGGGGCTATTTACTTTCAGGGCATGAATTAAAGGCTCCGTATAATTACTTAATAACTTAATTTTCTAAAAAAACTTATTTGTTTGCATCCTACCATTACTTATAATTCCCGTGGCATTGCAATTCATTGTGATGCATATTCCTTACAAGTAATAAAAGGTAATTCATGTCCATACATAGCATTGCATACATACTATTGCAAACATGGTTTCTAAAGTCATGAACTTCAAAGGGATTTCAAGCAAAACACAATCACATCACACTTGCATATTATACACAACCATATCAACAAATAAAATATCATACATCATATGCATTACAAAATAATGTAAAATAGTGCAGGTGTATTCACCAAAACAAATAAATGATTATGTGCTAAAAAACACAACACCTACTTCAAAGGAATTTGCGCACAAGCACAAACCTTGTATATGATCCCTATACATTTCTCTCGGTCACAAACTTTTCCAGCTCCTCTACATCAATCCTATCTAGTGTGTATACTTCATTGGGAGCATTGTAGCTCATGGCCATAGTAGAATTAATGCAATCCACATCAATTCATTTGCTAACGGTGTGATCATATTTGAAATTGTTACGGCCCAATTGTTTTTTATAATATGCAACATTACTTTAATATGCAAATTATGAGGATTTCACCTCCTAGATTCTTTGAATCAAGCCACAAGGTTAATTAGATGCCTTAGCCCCAAACTTATGCCCATTACGCCGCTTCATGGCCTGCACCCTCCCAACCCACCACGAACCCTCATTTGCTCCAAACAAAATGTTAGTAGCATTTGCAAGTCTATTGGCACTAGTTGGCTTAGTGCATGCTTACAAACATATCATACTAAACATAAATCATACCCTAGGATCCTAAGCTTCAAGCCTTATATTAGTTCTACTAAAAGGTTATGGCCCACATTTTATCTATCTACTTTACTTATAATCAGATTGTCTATTTTTTAAGGACCCTTCATTATTTGTAATTCCTTTATAATTTTAATTTCAAATGAATTTAATCCTCCCTATATTTTGCTGCCCGTCATTTGTAAAATGCACTAAGTGACCCACCCGTGTCCATCTTGCAACAACATATCTAACATCTTATGCCAATACTATTGTGCCTATATTACAAAGAATCATTTGATATTGTCTTAAGTGATATTCTTGAATGTGTCATTGTCATATTTGGCCTCTATAACATTAAGTAACAAGCCCGGAATGACCTTCTCAAAAGAGCATCAAACCGGCGCGTGCCGATTTGATGCTCTTTCAAGAGTAAAGGTAGTGCTACCTTTGAGTTTTACTTAGATTAATTTTAATCTATTTGGATAGTTACTTTCAATGCTTAGAATTAATTATGTCGGTTTCTAGGACAAAACTAATGCCAAGTGGTGGTAAAGGTTCTAATCTAGGCTAAATTACGATCTAGACAAATATAATTAGCTATAAAGCAACATGAAAGTTGGTGAGGTCAAAAAGGTAGTTGCACTTTTTGGAAAAGTCTCCCGACACCCGTACTGGAAACCTTTTTGATACCTTTTTGAAGCTATTATATTTGATTAATTATCCGTTCATTCACCCTTGCTTTGCAAGCTTTTCCCTTCTTGTTGAGGTAGTATTGCGGGTACTCAAAGGGTACCCTCCTAACATTGTTACTTAATGTTATGTCTTTATTTGAATATAAATTTTTTATGTGGATAGTGTTAATAAATGTTTGTGTCTCGGTGCTCATACAACCTTGACTTAACAAATTCATGTCGCACTTGCCATAACATTTTTCAATGACCATTGTTGGCTCACTTTTTATACTTAGCATGTTGTATCACTACATATGGCTACCAAAAACTATCATATTGTTACGTCCCACTCTGCCTAAAGAAGCTTCCAATAAAAAAACAACTTGGCATTCAAGTCACACAATAATAAGCTTTACTTTTCTTCAGGCAAGCTTCCACTTTATCTCAAGACTAGTTTTGCTCCAAAATTTTAAAAGCCTTCAAGGAAAAACCCTTTGTTGGCAAACTGCCATTGATACATCAAGCCTTCAAGGCACCAACAAACACCTACAAACAACAAAAACTTGAAGAGATTAAGGCAAGAGTGTGCTGATTTGGAAGATGACCACCTCCAAACAACTCTAAAATGGCTTTTTTTACACTAAACTCCTCAAAAAATTTATTTTAGCTCCATATGGTCATTAGATAGCCATATTGACTAGGCTACCTAGAAATTGGTCCTTATTGAGACTTGAGCAAACTATTAACCAACCAGCCACCAAATGGCGTGACAGTTGTCGTATCACTACAAATCGCTACCAAAAACTATCGTATAGTTGTACGTCTCACTCATACCTTAAGAAAATTTCAATACAAAACAATTTGACATTCAAGGGACACAATTGCCCTCTAGTCGAGTACCATACCCTCGTAACTTAGCCATCAATTGAGAAAAAATCAGAGTTTACATAATTAACGCAACGTCTACCAAACCCTTTGTAGAATTGGCATGCCTTAGGAGACCTTTAGTAGGCTAGTGTCCATTGCCAACTTGAACCAATTATGATTGAAGGGGTAAGTTGAGTGCATTTGAGCCCTATCTTCAATCACTTCCAATGCCTTTGGACTCCAATTACTCTTCATTGGAATGTGAATATCAACTCCCACCGCTCATTCTACAACATCAGATGTTGTAAAAGTAATAAGTCCTCCACCCATTGAAGAAAATCACCCACACCTTCTTGACCAAGATATGTAAAACGATCATGACATTGTTCATTGTATTGTTCCTTGTTTCTTAACATTATTCTTTGTATAGTTTACTTTTTATAGTAAATTATGGTCATCTCCATTTCGAGCGGAGACATTATTCAATTACATGTGAGTTGATGCAGACATTTGGGAGCTAGGTGTCGGTTCCACTAAAGCCATCCCCCAAACTAAAAAATGTTATGTTCAACAAAAGAACCTTAAATGTAACAAACCTCCCACAGGTTTGCCACCAACATTCACAATAACAATTATCAATAAAAATGATGAGTTGAAAAACTCAATTTATTTTCTTTGCAACATTTAATTACAATCATAGACCAATTAGATCTTGGTCTAAGCTCAACCACCCGACCATAGGAAAGAGACAAAAGGTTCCTCTCTCCTCCTCTGAGCTTCCTCTTATGCCAAAGGCACTACTTTTACTTTCTATTTCCAAATATAGTAAAAGTATTCTATTCATAGTTCTACCAATAGTTTCACTATGAATCTTCTATCTTTGGTTCTTCTAGAACCTTCTTCCATCTTTTAACTCAATTACATTCTTCTGGTTGGAACTGTCTAATTCCAACTTGATTCATCCATCCCTTCTTTTAGTTGGAACTGTCTAATTCCAACTTGATTCATCCATCCAATCTTCTAGTTGGAACTGTCTAATTTTAACTTGACTTTTTCATCCATTATTATATTTAGAACTGTCTAATTCCAGTGTACCTCATCGAGAGCTGTCTAACTCATGTGCACATGTCCTCAATCTTGAATGGTCTAATTCCAATGCACTAAATGTGGAGTTGTCTAACTCCAATGCACATATAGTCAATTTGGAGTTGTCTAGCTCCAATCCATCCATCTTCAACTGGGAGTTGTCTTGCTCCCATCATCCTCTGCTCACCCACTGGCACATGTGGTTAGAATATTCAATCATCCATCAATATTTCCAGTAACATTACACTAACCTTCAAGAAGGACATGAATAGATGCCATGTTACTGGCAAAATGAGGCAATCCCAAGTTGAATAGGTACCTACTTCCTTGCACTTACTTGACTTGAGAACTTTGCTCCTCCCTTCCCAAGGTTACCCAAACTAAGCTACATCTATTAAGTCTAGTTGTGTGGAAATCTAGTCAATATGCACACTATGAAAGTTTCTTGCAATGGAGGTCAATCAAATAGTCCTACCACATGGTTATTATCAACAACTCACAACCACCTCCCCTGCCCCCCCCCCTCCCCCCCGCGCGGTCTCCAAGTCAATAGGCAATATAAGCTATACAAATACACAGAGGAGGAGGTCACATCCAAATCAGCACACCCAACTTCATACCAAAAGTGGAAACTCCACACCAGTATGTGCAATTAGGTTGCCTTTGCGAATAGGTTGCTTCTCTACCCATGCAAATTAAGGTGGACCAAAAACATATCACAAAACTTAGAACTTTGTTTACTCATCCACATAACAATCACAATAAAAATAAATAAAAAATAAAAGCATTGTATTATAATACCATGGTATTAGGTATACAAAATAGTGTGCAATGTCGATATGTTAATGTGAGGCAAACCTAATTGCACACATCAGTGTAGTTCTTGCACCTAGTGCTTGCTTAGGCCCTTGCTTAGTGCTTGCGCAAATTGCATACTACCTTCTTAAAGTGAAACGTGTACTCAGTAGTCTACAAATATGTGAAATTAAATTACTGCATGGTATGTGTTTTTTGGCTACAACCGCATGCACCAATCTCAAAAAACATGGACACTCCAAACTCATGTTGCACATGTCATTGGAAATAAGTTTATGAGGAATTGGCAATTGCAGGGTACCATTGTAACACGCTAAAGTTATTTGTAAAGTAAAGCAGATGAAACTATGGGTTTAGTCCCAAATCTTAAGTTTAGGAGAATTAACACAAAGTCATCCAAGTTTTCTTAATGCTTATATTATCAAACACAAAGAGTTGTGTTGGGTTATTCAAAACTAGCTTTCTAGCTTGTTCTACTAGAACGGGTGGGCCAAGCTAGCCTTGCATAAGTCGATCCATGATGTAGGACAACATGTCCCATGGATATACCCTATTTTTCGATTCTAAACTTTCTTATAAAGCTTTTGAGATGGCAAGAGGAGGTCCCAAAAGTTTCACCCAACTTTCAAAATAGGTTCAAATACACGATGAGCTAATAGAGTTATCCACTAATCCCCGTAAACACATGTTGAGTTGGGGGAGTTAGGGAAATCACCCGTTGGTAACCAAAAAGTTAGCTCGTCAACAACATCTAAAACAAACACGGACCCATACTCATTTCAAGGTGTGAGATACCTTCAAAAATGCGTTTGACTCTGGGTTTACCAAACAGAGCGGGCCCATCAAGGTTTTGAAACCGGGTCTAGTTGAAGCCCGGCTTCTATATGTGGCGGTGTCTCAACCCTTGCTAGCGCCCCTTAACAATCTTGGTCGGTTTTTCAATTCTAGCAAGGATTACGAGCGCTAACCCTTCGCATTCCGCCATGCGAGTGGTTAGCTCCCCATACCGTTGACCTTATAGTTCATAGGAGGGCGACCAACCCTCCTACTCTTTCATTCGGGACTCACCCCTTAATCGGTAACCAATTCTTAGATGTGGACTTCCATCCATGGAAGTCCAATCTTATGTTGATCATCATGTTACCGGAGCAACACTACAACAACCCGAGCCATACTAGGCAACTATACCCTTACATTGGGCCAATGCCCATGGAGGCCGTGCCGTTCGGCCTCGGGTGGGTTCGGCCGCACCACCTCGCCCATATAAGCCTTTAGGACTCTAGGCAGGACCCCTACCCCACCGTCAAGTAACCTTTTGTCTCTCTCCCAACACTTGGGGCCAAGTAGACATTTTTCCTTAGCCGTTGGGGCTGAAAACCCCCAACAGCTTTAGAACCCCATAACTTCCTCATATGATCTCTGATGTTCACATCTAACAACTCCATTGTCATCTATGTTTCATGTAGATGCCGATGGACTACTCACTTGCCCCATTTGGGCAAGTATTGAGGAAGTTATGCCTATTCAAAGCTTTGCAGTCCCAGGAGCCACTCCCAGGCCATTGTTGTTCTAGGGCGCTGTCCCAGGATAGCGCCCCACTCAAATTGCCATATCTTCTAGCTCACACCTCCAATTGAGGTGTTCTTGAGCATTCTAGAATTGGCACACCATAAGCTACGCATAGCTTATGGCCTCACCCTCATGCCTCCTAGTCTTCGTGGGTAGGAGGCGTTCCCAACGCCCGGGGCCTTCACCCACACTAGGATCACTTGGGCCCTCTCACCAACGGCGCCACAAGTCCTGGGTGTCACTCCGGGGTCCCCCTTGTGCCTATGTTGTTTCGGGCACTCCTCATGGAGAGGTACGCGACAGCAAGGGTCTGTCGTGTAAACTAAGATCGTTAAACACAACAGATCGAGTGTCGTCATCAACATCAATTAGCAAAATAAACATAGCAAACTAATATGCTAAACAACCACCTCTTCAAGATGAGGGTTTCTCTCTCCAAGCTCAAGAAACTAAGAAGTCTCCTTACAAAGCTTATGCCGCTCTCGAAACATCTGCAAGATATGCTGCACCTGCTGCATAATATGAAAAAGACGTGTCCATTGATGGAATTATTGGAGGAGGAATATCAGTGTGCTTACCAAAAGCAATGATTGCCGCATCCGCAAGGTTTGCTCGCAAATTGGCTAAGTCCTCCACCTCCTCAGCCACAGGCACGTCAACAACAGCTTGGGATACTTGAAGGGATGGCAAATCCGCCTTGCCTTCTAACATTCTCCCAGCTAAATGAAAAACTCCAGCAGGTTTGAAATCCGGAGCCATCAACTCCGAACCCGAGAAAATTGGCATATGGAGAATTTTATGTGCCAATACCTGCATAACGTCCTTTGAAATGGAATCCCCATCTCTCAAAGGTAAAGAGTTTTTAGCCCCAATAGCAGTAGTAGTGTCTACCAATCCAAATGATAGAGGTAGTCGTGTTTGACCAACCTGGTCTGCTGGACCGACATGGCGAGGACGTGAAGCCTCGTTGCTACCAACACTTGTAGAAGCCACTGAATTTGCCAATGTCTGTGCGCGGGTAGAAGCTACAGCTACCACCTCTCCAGATGCTCCGAACATATACATGTCAGAACCGGAAATGCCAACAACTGCATGCGGCTCAGAAATTTGAGCAAAAGATGCAGAAGATTTGAGCTTTTGCCCAAGCTCCGCAACCTTAGCCTCAAGAGTCTGCTCCCGTGAAGATTTGCCAGTCACATAACTGGCAGGCCGCCTCTCATGATGAAGTTGGAAACAATGATCCACATCGTGGTTAGTGCCGCCACAATGGTTACATTTCAATTGCCTCTTCTTAGAATTTTCCCCCGTCTTTACCGGTTCTATCTTTTGTTTTATTTTTCCCAAAGGCTGGTTTTTCTTCTTCTTGGGACAATTGGCATCATTCTTCGAATGATCAGCTTCTTCACAACCCCAACAATACAAAATCTTTTGCTCCTTAACAGGTTGAGTCTCAGCTAAACTACTAGTAGCTGTGACAATTCTTTTTGATTTGCTAGTCTCTGTCATCCAAGATACCATATCCGTGGCATCATGTTGACAGAGAGCCCGATCACATCTCTCAACCACGGCAAATGCTTGTGCAAGCGTAGCGCTGCCTTCGTAGTCCAGGATAATCCGAGGTGATGCCAACTCAAGTAGCCGCTTATCAATCTTAGACAAGAAGATTTTGACAAGCTGGCTCTCAGCGAAAACACCTCCCGACTCAACAGCAAATCGCGCGAGTCGCGTGTACATGGTCCGTGGAGTGTCATCCTTCTCCCGGCAAAAATCTTGGATGCGCTGCATCTGGTCTCGCCTAAACCCACCATACTCCACCTCCAAATGTGCGACAAATTCAGCAAGAGGATTAAATGGAGGTGGTGGACCAACAGCCGTCAATGCTACCTGTGTAGCACGTGCCATCCGTGAAAGGGTAGCCGTGCTACTGCTAGCCACTATTGGCCCAAGTGCCAGTTCTTTGTCCTTAGACTCCTCCAGTGGTTCCTCCTCCTTCAAGGTGGGTGGAGCTAAGGTGGCAACCGCCCCATCTTTAAGGGCTGAAATAAGCTCAACCCGGGCCTCCCAATACTGCTCCACCTCCCGAAGTTGTCGCTGATGACCTTCTGTCCAGCGTTCATAAGTTTGGAGTGCCTCATACTCCAAATGTTGAGGCAGAAGTTCAAAGGCATACCAATCATTGAAATTGGAAGACCTTTGACGTTTCTCCTTAATCCAGGTACGAAACCGGAGTTTCCAATCGGGCAAGGAAATGCCCCCAGCTCGACCTGAGAATCGATCACGCACTGAACCGTGGTGATCGTCCTCCATATCGTCGAACGTGCCGACACTCCAAATCCGAAGCCTACTAGTAGTGTCCAACGCCGAAATAGGCTCAAAAGCCTCGTTGGTATCTACCTCTGGCTCAAGATTTGTGGTATGCACGTCCTCCAAGTAATCTGGTGATGGAGATCGATAATATCGGCTCCTAGTTTGCACCATAAAATAATTACTTGAATACCTGCAACTATCTACAAGGTAATGGGCAACTTGCACCTGTTGCGGGCTATCTAAATGGCAATCCCTTGCCAAATGCCAAATGTTTAATTTATGCCCCCAGAATTCCAAAATTGTACAAAGGTTTGAGATTGGTAATTAAAATCAAAAATCAGCGTTGAAAATACTCATTTCCAAGGTGATTATGGACTCCAATCAACAAACTAATTGCACCAATGGACTCCTAGGAAGATTTCACACAAATTAGGCTCAAATTTCACTCCGTTCGGAGTTAATTTGCTCCCAAAAACAAAAATCAGCGTTGAAATTAATAATTTCAGCAATGATTTTGAATTCCAATCAACAATCCAATTACACCATTGGATTCCTTGGCAAATTTCACACAAGATAGGCTCAAATTTCACTCCAATCGGAGCTAGTATGCCCCCAAATTTGAACCTCAAAGTTTGTGAAATTAAATGCCAAGTTTGAAAGGTGAAAGTAAAAATGTAAAAACAAAAACCTAAAAGTTAAAGTAAAAAGGTGAAAAGTAAAACGTAGCAAGTGAAAAGGAAAAATCAAAATGTAAAAATTCAAATGTAAAAGTTAAATTGAAAACTCAAAATCTAATCTAAAAGTAAATAAAGTAAAAAGTAAAAGTAAAAATGAACTTTTGCGAGAATCAAAAAATTAAAAGTCAAAGTCAAGACAGTAAAAGTAAAAAAGTAAAAAAGTAAAAAATAAAACTAAAAATGTAAAACTAAAAAGTAAAACAACAAGTAAAAACTTTTAAAATTAAATAAATAACAATAAAAATAAAAATAAAAATAAATAAAAGACTTACCTGGGGGGGTTGGACCCCCCGCTGCCCTTCAGCTGGCCGCCGCGCACTGCTTGCGCCCGGCCCGGATTCAGAATCAAATTCCAGGGGGCTCCGGGAGGGAGCTCTTGAAGCTCTCTCCCAAAAATTAAAAAAACAAATTGGAAATTTTCTTCTTGCAAATTGCAAGAAATAATTGTTGGATTTTGGCCTTCAACCTCCTAAGCTTGCAAGCAGAAGTTTGCAAGTTGCCAACAACTATAATAATAATAATAATAATAAATTTGTTGGTTTTGTTCTCTCAAGAAGGTGAAGAGAGTAAGAAAGAGATAAGGAGATTCCTTGCAAAATTTGTCTTGCAAGCTATAATGAATTGCAAACTAAGCCTCTAAACACATGTATTACTCAGTTGCTCATGAGTTCTTGGCCATTTGAACTCAAAATACAAACTAAAATTGAAAAATTCAAGAAATTGTTGTCAAGTATGAGGGTTTCTCTCTCCAAGCTCAAGAAACTAAGAAGTCTCCTTACAAAGCTTAAGAAACTCTGAAATTCACACACAAAAGTCAAGCTATCTCTCACTCCACGAAGGGAGAATCCAAGAGTGCAAGTGATGGAGAAAGAATGCAAAGGCTTTACTCATGATCTACTACACCATAGCCACAAGATAGCAACAACAAGCTCTCTCTCTCAAAACACACTCACAAGACTTGACTTGATAACAATGGCAAGTCAAGATGCCTTCCTCTCCACACAACCCCCCGTCTATGTGGATTTCATCCATGGAGTGGATGAACAACTAACTAGGACTCCTAATGGAGTCCATTTACTCCTAATTTGACGTGACTTAGCCCCCGATGTCACCTCACGTGACAGGTCGAAGTTGTGTTCCTTGTGACCTAGCCCAGTTTGTTGTGGTTCATGCGAGGAGGAGGAACGCTAAGTGCTGCGAGGACGAAGAACGTTGAGTGCTAGGAGGAGGAGGAGCGTTGAGTGATGCGGTGATGGCTTACAATCGCAACTCCTTCATGCAAAATGAGCAAATATGATGTTTTAGGGTTTTTTCTTGAAAGACCTCTATGCTTGCCTGCAATTGCAGCTCCTTATACAAACAAACACTTTGTGTAGTGTGATCTTTGGTCACCAAAATGAGCAGATTTGATGTTTTAACATTTTTTCTTGAAAGACCTCTATGCTTCCTTACAATCCCAGCTCCTTATCCAAACAAGCTCTTTGTGTGATGTGATCTTGGGCTTCCAAAATGAGCACATCCGATGTTTTAGGAGTTTTTCTTGACAGACCTCTATATTTGCTTACAATCATAGCCCTTTATGCAAGCAAGCACTTTGTGTAGTGTGATCTTTGGTTGTCAAAATGAGCAAAATTAATCCGATGTTTTAGGGTTTTTCCTTGAAAGACCTCTATGCTTCCTTACAATCCCAACTCTTTATGCAAGTAAACTCTTTGTATGATGTGATTTTAGGTTTCTAAAATGAGCAAATTTGATGTTTTGGGAGCTTTCTTGAAACACCTCTATACTTCTTTACAATTCCAACTCCTTATACAAGCAAGCTCTTTGAGTGATGTGAGTGATGTGAATAACAAAAAGGCTGATTTTATATTTTTTGTTATTTTATGATGTTTGAGTAGCATAAAGCAATGTTTTGCATCAAATTACTTGACATGAGGTTGTAGCTTGATATAATGGTTGATTTTGCATTTTTTCATGTTATTTTATTATGTTTGAGTAACATATTGTATGATTTTGTATCAAATGATTTGATATGAGGTTGTACGTTTGACATAAAGGCTGATTTTGCATTTCTCATATCATTTTATGGTGTTTGAGTAATATAAAGTATGAATTTACATCAAATGACTTGATATGAGGTTGTATGCTTGACATAAAGGTTGATTTTGCATTTCTTTGGCAAATTAAGGTTGCATGTGTCACATAGAAGCCGATGTTGCATGTGTTGTATAAAGACTGAATTTGCATGCATTGAGTATTGTGAGTATGTTTGTGTCGCATGTTTTGGCTATGAGTGTCTTGAATTGAGGTTATGTTTATGAGGTTGTGTGAGCACATATGTTGATTTTCCAATGCTTGCCTAAAATTAGCTCGAAAATCTTCATATGAGGTTGTGTGATGAGCATATAGGGCATGTGTTGTATAAAGTGATACAACAAAGATGAAGATAAAGACCATAATCATGAAGTTTAGCACACCCAAATGAAATTGTAATTGTAACTCTTTGGTTGCATGAACTTATGTCCGAGTTTTAGTATGGCATAAGCAATCCAAATTCAAGAAGAAATGGATTACCATAGTACGCAAACTAATCACACAAAATATACTAATTTCACACCCTTAACCTGATTTGTCATATATGAACGTTAATTTGTTAATGGGAATCTTGGTTTTATCATCGGGAACTCCTCCGAACCTTGAAATCCTACAGAAGCCACAAGAAACACCCTTGGGTATTGTGGACCGGAGTGATATCATGTGGGAACGCCCATAATTAGGCTATGCCGTCCCCTCGTGATGACATCAGTCGACGACGTCACCTTCAAATCACGGCCACCAAGCACGGGTCTAAATATGGGAACCAAACAACCCATCATGGCCCACGACCTTGCCTCACCTTGGATTTTCAAGGGTCAACTGTCCATTTATTTGGTCAACCCTAACTAGGCATAATTATCGGTTAATTATCAAACTGATGACTCCCGGCTGAACTCCATCTCAAACACATGATTAGTTGGCGGATAACTCTAATGAGCTCTTAAAAGAAAGTTTTTGCAAAGAATGATCAAACCTAAGGTTAAGTCCCTCTTTGAGGGACTTTATTGACAACTCTATAATAACAAATGCTTTACCCCTAAGGCCTTACAACGTTCATAAGTGGCAAAGTGCGTAGGAGGCTACCATAACATTACTAAGTGATCAACACACGTTCTCATTTTGGTTAAATTGTCATGGAGCCGATGTACTTAGATTGTTGTAGGTGATGAGCATGTTCGGCACTTTGGTGTTGATACCGTAACACCATAGCAGGTTCGCCACCTGGCGAACGAATATTTAATTTTTTTGAAAAAATAAGGTTCGCCTCTCAAAAATTGAATTTCTCAATTTTTGTTTTTTAGCAAAAAATAAGTAAAAATGACCCTAAATAGCTTAGAAATAGCAAAATATTTCAAAAACTAATTTATTCTATTTTCGTTTTTTTGTCTTCAGAATTTTCTAATTTTTACGTTTTTTTATTTTTAGAATTATTTTAGGACGAACCTGCTATGGTACTACGGTATGCTAATTTCTTGACATGACACATGGGATTATGTAGATGTTATAACTAATAAATTAATAAAAAGACATGTGGCACTTTGCTAAAAAAAATTGAGTTGATTTGTGTCAAATATGCTTATCACATGCTTACCACTACAATATGCCATACCGCTTATTTTCAACATGATTTTAGTTTATGTGAGGAAATTTGAAGAAGGTGTTTTAGATAAAAGAATGTCTTGCATCAGTTGACTAATGTTATGATGATAAAATTGAACAAGACTAAAAAATTGGCACTCTTTTTTTGGAGCTCTTGCTAATTGAGTTGATGAGTTCATGCCCTAAGAAAACATGGGTTAATGATCCTTAAAACCCCGCATAACATCATTCAATCCATAACAGTGTTCTGTATTCTCCACATGCAGTTTGAATGTGGAAAATATTCTGTGGAATATTGTCAATCCCACATAACATTGTTATGGATCTGAATATTGTTATGCGGTCGTGAAAATATAGTTAGTTGGGAAGAGACAAAAAAAGAAACGGTGCATGAAAGCACACTAAATTCTACGCGACTATGCTATCCACTCCCACATGTGAGGGCCACTTGTGGATTGTATGTAAGAGCTCAGGTCAATTGCATGGTAATTGTAGCAGTTTGACACGTAACGTCTCTTATTCACCTTACGGCTTGGTTTCCGGCCACCTAGCACGGCGGCCGATATTGGTAACTTACTAAGTCAGTAGTAAGCTACGCTGGTAAGTTAGCCAAGCCAAAAGGCGGCTGCCTACAAGAAGGCTCTCCTGCGGCTCGTGCAGTGAAGCCACCCCACAGCGTGTACCCCATACGTACATTTGTGCGCGTCATATGTACGCGTTGAGTAGATTTTGCAGCTCTGGTCAGGTCACCTCGACTCCGTTCTCTCTCTCTCTTGCACTCTGTGGAGCGGGAGAGGGGATTCCGAGCTCCGAATTCCGAACGAGGAATTGAGCGATCGAGAGCGCGTCAGAATTTCTTCTGTGAGCTCGCCGTTGGATTTGTACGAGAGATATTTTCTGTTTCGAAGCATTTGGTGATGGCGTCCCGCATTGCGGAGGATGTGGCTAAGGCCAGAGAGCTTTTGGAAGTGCATGGCCTGGAGGTGGGGGACGACTTGCCTTCCGATTACGAAGAAGACGCTGCTGCGAAGATGAAAGCTCCCAGACGGTGTGGAATTCTTGTGCACCCTACTTCGCTACCTGGGAACCATGCCATCGGGGAGTTTGGTCTGGAAGCACGCAAGTTTCTAGACTGGCTGCACGAGAGCGGGTGCAGCGTATGGCAACTTCTCCCCCTCGGTCCACCTGGAGACTTCGACATGTCGCCATACTTCGGAACCGATGCGAATTGTGGTAACACTCTTCTTCTCTCGCTCCAGGAGCTCGTTGAGGATGGATTGTTAGAAGAGCAAGACGTTCCGAAGGCAGTACCAGTGGGGAGAATGGATGGGAACCTTGCCAAGGAGCTAAAGTTCCCAGCTCTAGCCAAGGCAAGCCAAAACCTAGTGAGCAGCTCTGGTTGGATTAAGGAGGAGTTCGAGAGTTTCAAGAGGGACCCGAAGATTGCCGTGTGGCTGGAGGATTCCGCATTGTTCAAAGCCATTGAGAAGGATCACGGCCACAAGGTGTGGTGGGAGTGGCCAGTGGAGCTTCGAGACAGGCATGTTGAAGCTCTGGAGGAGGTTAAGAGAGAGAAGCATGAATTCATCGAGCAGTTCATGGCGGCACAGTTTCTGTTCCAGCGTCAATGGCAGGGAATTCATAAGTATGCAAACTTTCTGGGGATTAATATTGTAGGCGACATGGCTATCTATGTGGGGCCACATAGCACCGATGTTTGGGCACATAGAACCATGTTCGAACTTGATCCTAACACAGGCATTCCAACTGTTTTGAGTGGAGTCCCAGCCGACGGCTTTTGCACAGAGGGTCAGCTATGGGGTAGCCCGCTCTACAACTGGAAAGAGATGGCAAAAGATGGCTACCGATGGTGGATCAACCGGATGCTACGTGCTTATGACCTGTATGATGAGTTTCGCATCGACCACTTCCGGGGGTTGGCAGGCTACTGGGCCATCCAAAATGGCTCCAAGAGTGCATTGGATGGGAAATGGCGACTCGGACCTCGCATGGACTTCTTTAACGCAATTGAGAATGGTGTGGGGCAGTTAACCATCATGGCTGAGGATTTAGGGATCATTACCAAGGATGTGGTGGCTCTTCGGAAACAAATCCAGGCACCGGGGATGGTTGTTCTCCAGTTTGCCTTCAATGGCAAACCCGCTAACATCCACCTTCCACATAACCACGAGATCGATCTGGTTGTATACACGGGAACGCATGACAACGAGACCATCCAGGGATGGTGGAACCGAACTGATGATGTTGAAAAAGCAAGGGTGCGTGAGTACTATCGGTTCGAAGGTGACCGAGATGTGCACTGGGAATTGATCAGGAGCGCCATGGCCTCCGTGGGACAGACTGCCATCATTCCCTTGCAAGATGTGCTGGGGTTAGGCAATGAGTGCCGAATGAATGATCCGGGCACCACGGCTTGGAACTGGCAATGGCGGATTGGAGGCCCTGATTCTTTCTCCAAGCTTGAGGTGGAGAAGAAACGCCTCATGTCGTTGATCAAGCATTTCAATCGCATCCCCCCAAAGAAAAAGGTACATACTGTCAAAGCATTCCCGTGATTCTCCCAAACACATCCCGCTGAAATATGCCTCGTTGTGATTATGTACACGACGCTATGATGATTCTTCGTTGTTACGGTAAGTACAGCAACATATTCATAGCAATCCTTGGAGTGCTCATATATTATGCTCTTTGGTGTGTGCTCTCTCTCTTCCCGAGAGTGCTCTGTCTCTCTCTCTGTTCCTGAGAGTGCTCTAGGAACAATGTTACCCGTAGCGGGCGCATGTAGTCTCCTCGTGGGATTTAACTAGGTGTCAGCTAATGTAGAAATAACACGTTGAAATATTTGCCAGGACAAGAAATACTTAGGCCGTCACTATCTGTGAAGAGCAATTTCTTTAGTCCGGCAAGCACTCAAGCAAGCAATGCCGGAGTGATCTGATATCTTGCTCTTCGCTGTGCAACATTACCGTAGTCTCCACGTTGGATTCAAGTAGGTATCAGCCAATATAGGAATGACATGCGGCAATAGGAATAATAATTCTCATTGGATTCCGGTACTATCAGTGAAGAGCAATGCAAGCAAGCAATGCTGGAGTGCTGCAGTATTGTGCTCTTTGCTGAGCTCGCTCTCTCGCTCCAGGAACGAGATTAGCGTGGAGACCGAAGACACCACGTGTAGTCTCCACGTGGGATTCATGAAGGTCTGGCCACTGTAGGAACGACATGTGGCAATATTGGGTTAGAAGAAATAATTATTTTCTGTCTGAACAGAGAGACAGATAGAGACACAGAGCCCTCTATGGAACCGAACAGAGTAGACACATGGATTCAGATCAGTCTTGGCTTTTTAAATGCGACTAGCCAGCATGTAGCATCACTGTGTTTAGGAAGAGAGTAGGGATAACCGAGTAGAGTAATTCAAATCAATTGAAAATCCGAAGAAAAAAATGCGGAGGGCATCTTATTTTGATGCTTGCTGGCACATGGCTCCATTGTGTCGAGTATTTGAGTAGTTTACCCTATTTTTGGCAAGGTATGTGGGCCTATGTGGGCTCATGTGTTAATCAGATGCCTATATTTTGAGTGGTATATGGGCAAGCCTTCTACTGAAGTTAACACAGACCTCAAAAAGATACATGTTGCAATGAGATTCGATTATCTGCACAAAATACGTGAATTATTCTAGTTTCCTAAGCAATGGAGAGGGCCTATGCAATCATCACTTTGAATCGAATCTTTGAACTCTTGTAACTTTTGCATCTCAACATTGATTTTGGAACTGACAATCTGTGCAATTTGCAATTGCTAACTGGATGGGAAAATGTGTGAGCTAATCCCACAACCAAAATTGTCTTTGAAGTTTGGAAGTGCCCACACTAGGGCCACATATCTTAACCCTTAAATGCTCAAGCAACCCGAAATGGGTCGCCACCTAATATTCTACTGGGTTTGCGACCCACTAGGTGGCAATCTACGTGGATGGAAAGGCATCAACTATTGGCACTATCAACAATTTCTGAGATTGTCAGGGAAATACACTGAGCTATTTTGAAACATGGTTCAAGTGAGGACCATTGTATCAACTTTGGGTCTTAGATTATGCAACCGGCATGTGAATGAATTACGAGGAATCTTGTAGCCATTGTGGTGTAATTAAAAAAAACTCATTCAAGCTATGCCTCAAAGCAGAGATTTGGAACATTCACTATACTAAATAATCATCACGATTGAATAGCCTAATCTCACTTGCATCTACAAACCTTTCCTTCAGATTTACAGATATTATAAAATCAGATTCTGAGCCTGGATGCTCCTTACAAATATGGTCTTCTGTGACCTCCCCAATATCACGCTCCACCACAAAATGTGACGCGTTCACAAAGTCTGCAGGAAGAAATTGCATGTCCATTGTGATACTCTTGTCTTGTGGAACCTTCATCATCACAGATGTTATGCAAATCATCAGGGTAATCCAGAGATCCACCTCTATGCATTACAACAATGTACTAGATATTGTACACAAGGAGCCCTGCTACAACGTGTAGCAAGAAGACACAAGTATGATATAGGGTGTAGTGTTGATCATGCCATGACGATCACATGCTACAGTTTGCATTCATTGTGCACATCTCCAATGAGGATATAAGACATCAGCTAGATATAAGAGATCAGCTAGATCTAAGAAGGTCAGCGCTAGTGTTGGGCGGGTATTCAAATTGGCACCAAACCCCTGTTGATTATCAGGGCGGTTCTTTGAATTCATAATTGTGGTTCTCAATTTTCAAATAACCAAACTTGAATCATAACCGTGGTTCTTAGAAAATAAAAACCCAATCAAATAACCTTCTAAAGATCTGCCGGTTCTTCGTCGGTTCTTTCATGAAAACCACTGGGTCTTTGGATCTTTTCAAATAACCAGGACTGAAGGACTTTTAATTGTGAAAACTTTTACAACCCTAGAACCAAAGGTTCTTTGCTTCTAATTTGCCTTCAAAAACCAGGATCGGAGGTTTTTTTATTGTAAAAACTTTCAATATCCTGGAACCGAAGGTTCTTTGCTTCTAATTTGCCTTCAAAAACCAAGAGTGGAGGGTTTTTTTTATTGTAAAAACTTTCAAAACCTTGGAACAGAAGGTTCTTTGCTTCTAATTTGTCTTTGAAAATCGGAACTAGATAGTAACAAAATCAAATACCCGCCCAACATTGGTCAATGTCACACTTAGGATTATAGAGAACTTTGAATACTTTCCAGGACAATAATTATGCTTGTCCCGTGTACAATGGGTGCAACTTCCACATTTTCAAGCCTTGTTGTGACATATGTGAGCAAAAGATTTAAAAGCTAGGTAGCAACGAGGTAGATATTGGGTGCCTACTACAACTGATGCAAAATAACTTATGTCCATTAATAGATGTAATGGTCAAGTCATGACAAAGTCATCAATTGTGAATGATAATGTGCGTCCTTGTATCCAATTAGGAATAAACACGTCACCCAAATTGCTTGGGCTTGACCATGCTATTAACATATTGTATCCATGCAGGCTAGAGCTTGAGAATATGAGTACCACAATGTTGCTTTGATTTAGACTTGCATTACATTATAGCTTAATGTATAAAGCCATTAGACGAAAACACATTCAAAGAAATTTATAAAAATAGATCCAATTATACCTGAGCCTTAATTGCAGTTCTTTTCCTCTCTTCCTGATCCATGTGAAGAGTGTCATGTCTGCCTAAGAAATCCTTTGGCTCTTCCCTTGTCTGTATGATAGAATTGTGAACCACAGAACTAGGCTCTTTGATTGGCACTTGAACCTCAGAACACATGGGTTTTTTTAGACCTCGAATGACCTGCACAACACAATCAACATTTGCAAACAAGAGTTATCTCAAAGGGCTGACACAAGACACTCTACCGAGCTCAAACAAACTCCTAGTTTGATTCCTCTTTGAGATACTTTGCAGATAACTCTATAGTATGCCCGTTGATCCACCTATTCATACAATTAACTGCAAATAGAAAAATTATACACATGGGCCAACAACAATTGGGAATATCTCTTGAACTCACATATGTGCCTCCAAATTTTCTGTAGCAGACAAGTAAGTCCCCTTCCTTGAGCTTATGACAGTCCACAAACATACCTGGACACATGCACAACATGTTGAAGTTCCACAAACAATCAAGTTAGAAGAGATGCACCTCAACCATAAAACTAGGAATCAACAAATCGAGAAACAACATTTCTATCTGGGACTGTGATGAGGAAGAATGGGTGAGTCATTACTACTGCATAGCTCAGACATGCCCATTAGGTGTAGGTAGACATGCCTAATTCGGTTACTTATCTCAATCGACACTATTTTATAGTGGTATGTGGTTAGGTGTGGCTCCAAGAATAAATATCAAAAAGACTTCCGTTTAACAAAAGATTGGATTACATTCTCAAAATATGATAACAATTCTAAGTTCAATAGTCAACAAAATTGGAGGGAACTATATGTCAAGCATTTAATTAGCACAAAAATCTTCACTTTGATCACAAATAAGATATTCATATGAGCTCCAAAAGTTATGAGGAAAATGGCTATGGCCTCAACTTGGAGTTGCTAACCATCATCTCTCCCTAATCATGTGTTTAATATCCTAGGAGAAGTGGGCTAGTAAAAAAAAGTAACCATTTAAGACCCATCTACCTTATGTCAGATAGGTAAACCAAAGCTTATGTGGTTCACAATGTCATGATAATGGCAACAGACTAGTAGTTTGAGATTTGAGATTAGAGGCTAATTACCGATATTTTCAAGTAAATACATTCGACTCTTGTTGTTAGACCAGAACCTGCCATCACCCAAATTACCCTGGTTACAATGATTCCCAGGCATACATTATTGACAGCCTTTAATTTAATTTTATTATTATTCTAATGATGGAGTGTGGTGTTTAAGCTTTCTGCTGCTGGTGATGCATATATGCATGATGAGAGTTGCATACATGTGTCACATGGATAACATAAAACCATTAAAAATAAAATAAAATAAAGTTATACACCAAATAGCTAAAAATAAATCACAACCCTAGTCCTCGACAAAAAAAACTAGATAACAAACAAGTACTACATATTCCTTACATAGGGACCCCTCCTAATATATAGTAAATCTTATCATGTAACAAGGGCACTCTTGAGTAGGTCAGGTCAACGGGCTCAAATTTACATTGGTAAATCAACTCCAATGTTTATTTTTCTTTTCTTTTTCTTTGGATAGCATACAACTAGAATATTGTACCTTGATTGGTTTATTTGAAAATTCGAACCCATGTTGAAATTGATCAAGAAATTCATGCACACCCATGGAAGACATACCTATACCGTACAGCCCAACATCTGCCAGTTTGATAGTCCTCCAAAAGGAGTGGAATTCCAACACTATTAGTTAGACTTGGCAAATGCCTTTCAGCATCCTTCTGCACCAACGCCATCCCAAATTTATATAAGCTATTGAAATGCACAAGAAACACCCGCTACCTAATCCTAAAAGAGATCTTTGTAAAAACAATTCTCATAGATGCAAAGTACAATATTCAAATCCTAATCAATCCTAATATGAAGTGCATCACAGATCTACAATGTTGATGAATCAACCCAAAATTTCCAATCACCAACCTCAAAAATCATGTTTTTTTGTAAATATGGTGTTGATAACATATATATATATATATATATATATATATGGGGCTTATCTTACAATATGGTCTTTCACTAGTCGGTAAAGAGAGACTCTTAAGTTGTTGACTTTGTAATACTTGCCTTTGGCAACACTATACGTCCCAAATTGTTCACGTCGCTAGCCCGCAACTCCTTGTGAAACAAAAATGCACAATCCTGCAAAATACTAGGAACTTCAACGATTTATTATCATATCACAGTAGATGTAACACTACAAACCGTAAAGACCGGCTTACAAATGACTGCTAAAAAGATATGAACAATCCCATGCCTACAAGTCAGTCCATTTAAAGACTTTCTTTGTGCAAATATATTCCTGAGCTGATTTCAAAACTCTATTATCTTCTGTTTTCTTTATTTGAATACCATCACCAAGAATGCAAACTCAAACACAAGATCAAATGGGCTGATTGGAGTCTCACATCTCTGTCATTAGCCAAGCCAAGTCTTCTATACCAATTGTTTGCTTCTATACGTGAAAGAGTTTGGTCACCCTTGAAACTCTGGTGTAAGTTGAATCACTAGACTGAATTGGTGCCTAATAGCAACAAAATGCATGCATTTCTCAGGACTTTCATGACTTTATCATCATCTCTTGTGCAGTGAGAATGTCAATTATTTCTTCACTTGAATACCATCATCGCCAAGTTTGCAACCTCAAACACAGATCAAAACGTGCAGATTGAAGTCTCACATGTCTGTCATCAGCGGAGCCCGGATCATATCCTTGCCAATTTCCTCCAATCCCTGCTCCCTCTCCGCCTGTCGTCCTTCTCCGCCAAGCTGTCGATGATGGTGAGTAATCTTCCAAACGAGGGCGGGGCGGATTGTTGTGTCTTCTCTGACGAGCCAGTCGGGCCTTCCGAAGAGCCCTTATGTACACCGCTTGGTTTGTGGTTTGAGCTAGAACAGTAACGTCATGCATTTACAAATTTGTGAGTTGGTTTTGATGACGATTATGATGCAAGCTCTTCATAGGATTCTTCAAAATTAGGGCATAACAACAAATTATGAGCTATGAGAATCCTGCACCAAAGCACGTTCATCAATCATTCCTTGGGCATCTCAAACCACAAAATTTATTTACCATCAAGTCGATGCGGTGCAGGAAGGAAATTAAATTAGGATTTCTCCCTCCACCGCCACTCATGATCATTTCCCCCTTCTCAACTCTTCCGTTTCCTTACCAAACTGTACAAGTAATTGCGGAGCGAACCAAGAATTAGATAGTTGTGGAAACCTATGGTATAAGAGACTCAGTCAACAGACATACCGAGAGAAAACTTATGTCATTCAGGAACCATCATTTTTGTTTTCTCGTACATCCCGAAGACCACTCTATGTATAAAGATCACGCCCGAAACTCCCCGGACTCATCTCATAACACTGCATAGGATTATTTTTAAGAGAAAAGTCTTCCCAGATATCTTCACCAGAGATGTCATGTAAGACTTGGTTGAAATCCACCTCGCTTGACCATGATGCGCCATAGCCAATGGCAGGCATTTGAGCCATCGTCCGAAACTATTTCTAAGTGAAAGAAAACAGCATGAGTCGCTTCCATCCTCCTCCTTTTTAGCCCAGTTGTTTATGTGGATTTAGCTGAGAAAGATGATGGCAGACCTGCATCTGCAACCACTTTGTCCCTACTTCGCTCAAATCTGCAAAGCTACATGAATAAGACAGAAAATCTTCTTGCCTTGCAATTGCAGAGAAACGAGGTCGGTCGGTCATTACCAGTAATTGGATAGGGGATACGCTCCTCTTCGGGGTGTGCATTTAAGTTGTCGGAAAAGCCAGGGAGAGCATGCTCCACCGATGATGATGCATTGAGCGTGCCAGATAGACACTCTAACCTTTCCGCAATCGAGTTGGCACTCATCCGTTCTTTGGCCCATAGTTTAATGTGAGAGAGCAAGACTTGCAAACCTTGGTCACCGCCACCTAGCCTTTGAATGGTCTGTGTGAGTGACCTAGCGTCGATTTTCACACACCGCAATAAGTCTCGTGTGTATTTTTCCAGTGTCACCGTTGGCACCGTAGCTGGTGCGTTACCTGCCATACATTATTCTTTTCAAAACACTGAAAAAATCTTACCCGCGAGGTGGATCATTTGCAAATATCAATCCACTGGAGGTTTAGTATGCAGGCAACTATATGGCCAAGATTTAGACACAATCGAGCTTTAAAGGTTGTAAGCACTCATTACGATGTCAGGAACTTAGGTCATTATTTGTAACTACAGAAAAACTACAGGAAACGACCGAGAGGAACTGGACGCAATGGGAATCATGAACCTGGTGACATTGCTGGATTTCTTGGTGACATCCACTTTTCAATTTCTTGAAGTGAAATCTTGGCCGGGTGGCGTGACTCTAAGATTTTGTTGCTATTCTTGTCATATGATCACCATGATAGCTTTAGGCATGTTAATCTGCATCCGACACCTGAAATAGTCTGGAGAAACCACGGGCCGCGAATTAATGTGCAGTTTACGCCATCATCGCACGAAATAAAATGATCCATGTCCATAGCCTCTGCTACATCTGAGTCTTCAACATATCACCATTAGATTCTCTTCTAAATTTACATTACTCGCTCTAGAGCTAGACTCTGTAGTACTATACTAATTGACGACTGATGAATCGTTCTGCAAATTAAACTTTGCTGCAAATGTCTGCCAGGCTGAGCTTCATCAAGAGTACAAATCAATCCAACAGGGCCGTGTTGACTCTTAAATCTTGTTGCTATTCTTTCCACATCACCATAGTAGCCTCAAGGCTGTTCTGTAGTTTACATCATCGTCGCATGAAGCAAAGTTAATGCATATTGTCCATAGCTTGTGCTACTTACATATCGTCAACAAATTACCATTATATTCTCTCTCTCTCTCTCTCTCTCTCTCTCTCTCTGCAAACCTACAATAGTAAATTACAAATGTATGCACATCACGATATACTCCAAGAATGGTGATGATTCTGTTGCAAATCTCAATGCACCTGTAAGCTTTTGATCTCATCAGATACTCAATCGAATGAAAATCAGATCCACAAATCCCAAAGTCCAAGTTCCTGCCTAAATTCATGCCCTTCACAAGAGGAGGTGAGTTTAAGAATCGCCAAGAGCTGCACCGAGAACCCTCCAGCTTGTGTAGATGCTTCTGATGCTTGATGGGCCCACATCAAAAGCAAAGTGTAAGTTAAAATTAAGGTAACGGGGGGCCTTAAATATTCAGTCACTCATCTTAAACGGACACCCAGTATAAATATAATATTTGGGTGGTGTGGATTTAGGAATGCCGCCCCAACACCAAACAAGGCACCATGTGTCTCAAAGAGATTGGACTTTGTGTTCAAAAGCTTGTTAACCATTCTGAAGGTTCGATAGTCAAACATGCACTGATAACTGAGATGACCTAAATGATTGTTCAATAAGAAAGAGAATCTTCACTTTGACGATTGATAAGATTGCCATATGAGCTCCGAAAATTTATGAGAAATTTGGTTATGGTTGATGACTACGAGAAGTGGGTGCAGACTAAAAGTGTTTTTTATTCAAAGCCCGCTTACCTTAACCTCTAACTTCCCAAGCAACCCACTTTTGGTTGATGGGTAATTTTTCCTACATTAACCCCACCCAACTCATTCATCCACAATCAAAATAACTATAAACATCAAGCCAGCATGCATATCTACCCATAGACACATGAGCCGTGTAATTTGGAGATGATTAGAATGTGGAAAAAAAAATGTCAAAGTAGGAAGTGGTCATGTTTTTCTTGTGTTGGGAGCTCATGTGACGGTGTTGACTCCAATCAATGGGTTGCCACTCCAATGCAAACTCTACATGAACATCAATGATGTTTATTCTTGTAAAAGTGAAATATTTTTTATGTTCATGTAAACATAGCCTTTGTGCTCACATTGACTATTCAATTTAACATTTGGACGCTCTCTGATTTTTAGGGAATTCTTTACATATATGTATGGATTCTTTAGAAATATGGAACAATTTACATACTCCAAACACAAGGTGGCTAGCCCATTGAAGTATACACATTTATGGCATGAGAATTTGTGGAGGTGCTCAACTATTGAGTTGTTCCCATTTAGTGGATCACACAAACATTCTGATTTACAGTGTTGCATTTTTCTGTGTAATTTTATAGATTTTTGTAATTATAGATTTACAGTGTTGCATTTTTCTGGGCATTATAGATTTACAGTGTTGCAATCTGAATGACTGAAATTTGGATGGAGATTTGCTTAGTAAGTAACAATAACAATTGCAACACTGTAAATCTATAATGCCCAGAAAAATTTACAAAGAATGACAAATAACGTTAGGCTTAAGGCCACTTCACACACGAGACTGAGAGCCCGTGACCATTACACTTCAAGCACTCTCATTGGTGGAAAAGGCGGAGCTGGTCCAAGTTTGCTTCACACTACGCTTGAGGGACCAACGGAGTATGTGAATGCAAGATGGATGTAAAGTCTACATGAATTCCTACATGGCATCGAATGGATCATGTTTCATGGTCTCTTGGACTATTTTCAAAAACCACCTCTTGGAGGTAGGCCTAACACAAAACCAGGAGACCATGGCACTCCGAACGCTCACAACTGTTGGTTCACTCTATTTTATCATGTGTGAGGACCCGCATAAACAGAAATTCATTGAAATAGCATTTGGTTGAGGGCCCGGTCACATATGACTTCACACTACACTTGAGGATCCATGACCACACTACATGATTTTGGAGGTGTCTTGGGATGGCCTTTGGACACTTTCCTTTGGTCACGGCTTCTTGGTTCATGTGTGAAGTGACCCTTACATTTAGTGATGGTGACACTACATGGGCGGTTTACAATTAGTATCAAGCAAGAGAAATAAAATTGGTGACACTAAATACAATATGTAGTGGAGCAAGGTGGCCACACACCTGAGCAGTGATTGGGGAGATTTTTGGGCATAACTGGTTGAGATCCTAGTGTTTGCAAGTCCAACCGGTTACATGTTGACATCCTCCAGGTTTCCTTTATTAAATTAGGGTATATTCTATAAATTCCTCTAAAATGATCGATAATTTTCCTCCAGTCTTGAACTTTAACTCGTTAATTCTCAAACTCAACCGGTTCATCTGTAACTAACTGCAGGTTCTCCCCGATCATAGAGCCTGAGTCCTTTGTTCCCAAAAACAAATTTAAAAAATGATGATACTTCAATTAAAGCCCACTGTACTAGAAGTAACTACTGACATAGCAAAGGCGGTGGGGGAAAAGGCAAGGGCCACCTGGCAACTTGAGAGGGATGCATGCCATGCTGTCAGTGAATTGGCAGGCTTAGCTGGCGGCCATGCCACTTCCCTAAAGTTTCACAAGCCCCAATGTGGCTGCAGAGCATTTTTCAACACATACATTCCTCAAGATAACAAACATTGTTAATCTCTTACATTTGTTTCGTGCGGCCGGGTCTAGACTCTAGATACAATGGAGGGGGGGAACCGGCTGCTACACTAAGGGTGAGTTTCCATGTAGGCCGCTCACCCGCTAGATTCTAGAAAATAGTGGGTCGGAGGTGTTTGCAATGAGAGCCCTACATTGGGTGCCCATATCCATGCCCATGCCCAAACCCACCCATGCCCATGGGTTTTGGGTGGGCATGGGTTCGATATTATTGGGCATGGGTGGGCATGGGTGGGCAAGGGTGGGCATGGGCATGGGTGGGCCAAGACTTGGTGTAGGCGGGTAATACACATTACACAATTTTTGAATACATTGGCGGCAATTTTAATAGCATGGGTGGGCATGGGTGGGCACGGGTCATGCTATGGGTGGGCATGGGTGGGCATAGGTCGTTGCTGATGGGTATGGGTGGGTATGGGTACAAATTCGAAGGAAAATGTCGGGCTCCGGTTTGCATGTACTTGAGTGCAAGCCGTCATCCAACCACATTCTGGCGGCCCGCTAGAATATGGAGGGCCGTGGACACGGGCTGCTAGACTTCCATGCATTCATTAAAGAATCTTCAACCTACAAGTGCCGGTCACCGAAGGTGTTGAAGACCGGTTTAGAAGGAGGATGAAGTTCGTAGGTGGGCTCGGATTTGAGAAGATGGGAGTAGCTTGGCACATACAAACCCTACTCCATTAGATTCCCTCTACATTTGGGTGGGTTTGGCCTTATATACACTAGAATGTGGTGGGCGGGCGGCCTACATGGAAACTCACCCTAAATAGTCCTATTAGGGTGGGTGGATATAATTAGCATAGGCCACACTAATTTTCTAGTTAAGGTGGAATTTTTGTGGGTTTGAGACCCCAGATCTTTCCCTAAGTCTTCATGAAGATTTCTAACCAACAAATTGAATATTAGTTAAAGGACGAAAGTAGCACAATATAAAATAATCACCCACACTAATCTCCTACTATAAATTTAGTGTGGGTTGAAAATTTTATGTGGCCCATGTTAATTCTTGTTATGAAAATTAGCATGAGCTCTAGAAAATTATTGTGGGCCATAGTAATAGGACTATTTAGTGTAATTACAAATGAACTAGTTGAGTTGGAGAAATAACCGGTTGAAGTTCAAGACTTCATGAAAATTACCCATCATTTTAGAGGAATTTATGAAATATACCTCAATTTAATAAAGAAAACCAAAAGATGCCCATATGCAACTAGTTGGACTTGAAAATACTTGGATATCAACTGATTATACCCATAAATCTCCTTAGACACTAGCTAGATACCCAACTATTTGAGTTGGGCCCCCACCAACATTACCAAAGGTGAAAACATGGTCAATTATATTGTATCATATTTTTTCTTTTTAAGACGAAGCGGTCCCAAAATAGTATTAAAGGCCCCAAATTAATCTACAAGATTCTATGGGCATTAGGTTTTACTAGAGTCCCAAGTCTACCTTGGTATTGTTGGGGGCCCAACTCAAAGGGATGGGTGTCTAGCCCTGGGTTATCGTTTGGAGTTACATGTTGCTCTCGGGGAGATCACTCCTTGTAAGTTAAGATATACACATGAGTTAACATGATATTTGATATGGGGCTATTCACCTTAATCATTATATTTTAAACGACCATATTTTTATATTAAAATCTACAAAAGGTGTATTTAGGATACCCTATGGTTTGATTTAAATTCCTTGATGTTATGAATTACAAATGAGGGTATTTTGTTCATAAAATTTAGGGGTGCATTTAAGGATATGTGGTCTTTGCATTCTCAACATTTTCTAATGTTTTCTCATGCTTTGTTCCGCCAATGTGGTTCCTAAGGTTAGCTTCAAGGTTTTTTTGGGAGGACATAACTGAAAGAAATCCCCATAGTAAGTGCATTGAACCAAAAGCTCTTAACTTCAGCACAATCAGGGTCCCTAACCACCACAAAAGGAACATGGTCCGAAAATACACTACAATTAACACTCTCTACAATTTTGACATCCACATTGATCATTACATTGTGATCTGCAATAGTTAATATGACTATCTTACCTTTGGGCATAGCCAACTAAGGGTGGTTACAAAAATCTACACCCTTCCTTCTACACCAACTACTTATGTGTCCATTAGACATTATATGGCTCTTGCAGAAATTTGAAAATAATTTAGAAGCGATGATTTTGTATGACCACCACTCCCACCCCCAAAATCCTTACAACATTCCTCACAATAAACCTTTACAACCCCAGCCCCGTCTTGATCCCAAAACTCGATGGACTAGTCGTGATCTTCAAGGGAAATATGTTGAATTTCATTCCTCGATTTCTCCTCCCTTTAAAATACAATTCCATATCCTCTTTAGGAATGAAAAGAGATTTTAACCCACTAACCCTACATCAAGCTACTAGATTTATGGGGGTTCCCTCAACAACAACATCCTCGCAAGCAACAACCTTGACTTATGTGGCCTCAGATGGAGCTGATTCAAAGACATAGGACTTACCACAAACATGACGACACTTTGAAACATCAACATAATCAAACTCCACGGGAATGACGTGCATCTCTGGCAAGATGGTGTTAAGTTTCTCAAGCTTCACTTTAATCATGACTTTGTCTTCCACATCCCAAAACAGGAACAACCAATCTATAGCGCCAACGTCTTCCAACATGAGTATGAGGTCAGTGTAAGACTCACCCTCGTTTGCAATAATCAGGCCAATCGTCTTCACATCGCTCCATCGTGCTCTAACAAAAAGAGTTTAACCATCAACGACATTACACACCCTATACCCTAAACCACCAACATTCAAAAACAATCAGCATATTAGAATCTTGCGCGTTGTTCATATAACCCTAAACCAACACAAAATAGAACAAAAACATAAAATGCACTTGTAGATTGATGGCCGACGAAATCTGCAATTGTTCATACAACCACCACAAAATCTTTGCCTAAGAAAAGCAAAGGAAAGCTACAAAAAAGGAATGCAAGGCCCAAGTTGTACGCTAACTGCACGCAATAGCAACAAACCACCGGCCCACGGTAAGTTTCAAAAAATACATGAAAGGCCCAAGCCAAACCCTACCCCCACGCAACTAACTCAGATCGCCAGTTCGCTATGCAAACGTAAGCTGCAAAGGAGAATTGCAATGCCCAATCCAAACCCTAGCTGCACCCAACATCAACGGATCACCGGCCCAAGGTAAGCTGCAAAGAAAAAATGGAAGGCCCAAGCCAAACCCTACCCCCGCGCAACTAACTCAAATCACTAGTTTCGCTAGGCAAAAGGTAAGCTGCAAATGAGAATTGCAATGCCCAACCCAACCCCTAGCCACACACAACTGAAACGGACGAGATTTGCAAAAAATCCAAACCAAAGCCCTCTCACGGGGGGTGACTTAGTGCATTTTAAAAACGATGTGCGGCATAATATAGGGAGGATTAAATTCGTTTGACATAAAAATTATAAAAGAATTCCAAATAATGAAGGGTCCATTAAAAGTAGATAATTCCATTACAAATAAGATAGATAGGTATAAAATATGGGCCATTCCCTTTTAGTAAAAATAATATAGGGGTTGAAAATAAGGATCCTAGGATGTATGTTTAGTAGAATCAATTTTGTACGCATGCCTCACGAGGGATGGATGAAAAATGACTCATCGTTTACCCAAAAATGGATGAAATTGTAAGCCTAACCCTAACTCTCTTCCCGACACCTCTCAATGGCTTCTCTCCCTTCTCTTGGTGGCCTTTCATTATTCATTTTTCTTGTGGCTTCTCATTTTTCAGGCATCATCATCTCCAAGTGATAGTGAATTGCGTTTAGATATGCAGTGATAGTGAACATCAACAAGGTAAAGGCACATCATCGCATTGTAGGAAGGTCGCAATCTGGGAGCCTATGATTTGTCACATATTCACCTATTTGTTGAGTTTCGGATCATGGGTGTGAGCGATTCTTAGTTTTCCTGTGGGAGGTTGTTGAGATGTAAGTATGAGGAAAATATGAGCTTCAGGCTAAACTAATTTCTTTCGACCAGGGGGGGAGCTTATGTGTAGATTTTTCTTCTGTGGAAAGCAGGTGTCTTTTATCGAAGTAAATTTCCCTTCTGATGTGTTGTAAACTCACAAAGCTTTTTGCCTCTACCTCTGAGACTATTAGATTCGCCCTCTTCTGTGTTGAGCTTCAGTTCGAAATTAATGAATTTTTGGGTCGGTACAAACTTTCTGCAACCTAGTACTAGATTTTTGTACTATTATTTGCTTGAGAATGCGCCCTTGTTCGGACAGTACTCTGGAGGAACACGTTCCTATGCTTCCTATATTACAAATCCTGGTATATTAAAGAACACTATGTACTACTGGGGTCAAAAATGTTCTGACTCGATGCTCAATATGGAAACATACTACAGATTGCCAACAGATTTTTAGAAATGAATTATTTCGCTGGAGGAGATTCCAAGTGCAACATGATAATTTCAGAGAGCTGGAATGATCGGTGTAGTACGCCAGAGTAATGTAGAATTAAGGGATCCATTTTGAGTTGTTTATTGTTTAAATATTTTTAGGGTTTCAGAGTTCATCCACATACTAAAGGGGTTGTTTGTTTGTTGATATCTAATGTTGTGCAAAAATGACAGGAGAGAGTAATGTGCCAATGCATGTATAATTGCTATCAAGATATTGACAAGTAAGCTAACCTCCATCCTTCCGTTCCTCTTCAGAATTTTTTTCTAGCATTTGCAAACTGCATTTAGATCTACAAATTGATATTGTTGTGGTCAATGGTTCCATATCACAAAGATTCACTATAGAATATGAACGTTTTGCCATCTTGGGTTAAAATATAGTTGAGGCTCATCCAAGTTTTGAGAGTGACAGATACTTCCTCAAAGAAACCTCTTGGTTTCCATTATCTAAGTACATAGCACACTCCAGATTTGCATCATGCCTGTGCTTCGCCATGTCCTGTTTGAAATCCCAACACTGGTAAATTTGTTCTCTTGGACATCATGTACTGTGCCTCACAACTCAGGCCTGAATCTGCAATGTTGCATGAAAACACTATGTTGTTCATGTTTTCATGAAGTTACCCACATTAGCCTACATTCACTCAACAACCACTCCCATAAAATCAAGCTAGGGAGTCCAGTTATACCTAAACTCAATTAGGTAGTCATTCATCAATCAAGCATTTTGCAAGAGTTTGTGAAAAGAGCTTTAGAATCTGTTCAATAGTGTGGGTTAATTGCCTTAAAGTTTAAGCTCTGGTCAAAATGTGGAAATTGCAGTGACAACTGTCTAAAACCCATCATCATCATGCTTATAGTCTTGATAATTTCAGAGAGTTGGAATGATCGGTGTAGTACGCCAGAGCAATGTAGAATTAAGGGATCCATTTTGAGTTGTTTATTGTTTAAATATTTTAGGGTTTCAAAGTTCAATGATCGCTTTTGTGCAGTTAGAAGGAGAACTGGATCTGAGAAGGGGAAGGGAGTTTAGATACTGCGTCCACAGGTAATCCTTTGTATTTTTTTCTCCTGGAATGTTAACACAAATGCCCATATGCATGTGTTTTTATATAAAAAATCTTCTCTTGATGGTGTAGGTGTTAGGAAGGTGGATAATATTTAGGGTGGGTATATATTGATGCAAACCTTAATGTTAACCCAAGGAAAACTTTGAGTTCAATTGATATTATTGATTGAGAGCAAAAATTTGGACCTTAGGAGTTTACACTAGGCTTGGAGTCCAAAGTATGAATGAATGAAGTGGTGTTCATGTGGCAACATTTTCCTGCTAAATCTTGTTGGGCTCAACTTAAGACAATACCACTCCTAGTTTGAGAAACCAATCCTCAAGCTTGGGTCTAATTTCGAGTCCAAAAGTAAGGACCTCTAATGTAGCCAACTGCAAGGAGCTTCTTACTTTGGTTGCCATGAGATTGATTCAATAATGGATTGTAGGGTCCCTCTTATTCAAAATTATTACCCTTTTGGTCTGTGTTTGCAATCACTTGAGGTCGAACTCCGAAAAAAATTGGGCACTATATTGGCAGGTGGTATGTTAGGTCACACAATTAATTATCAAGTTTTGTACTTTGACCCATAATTTGTGGCAATGGCTGATTGTACAAATAGTCACCCACTCAATCAAGCCTTTTTTTGTTTTGTTTTGCAAGGCAGAAAGGGCTGAAAAGCAAGCAAAAGCTCAGCAGTAGGCCTACATTTTCTTCTCCTGTTATTAATTACTGACTTTTACCAAAACTAATACTTAATTCTGGCTAAACATTGTATATGAAGAATTTATAGTACCTTCCCATCCTGGCGGTAAGATACCTCTTCTCATATTCGTTATTCACAGATAGCATCCTCTTCTTTTATGTACCTTAATCTTGGTGGTTCAATTGCACAACTTCAACCTCTTGCATGCTACTTGGATCCTGATTCTGACGAATGATTTGCTAATATCATCTACATCTCAATGTGTTAGACCGGTGGAATTTAAGATTGCATTCTAGTTCATGGTGGGTGGGTAGGGTGCAGGCTATGCGGCGGCGCAATGGAAAACAATTTGGGGTACATAGGCAAGCGGTTGACCTCCTTGCTCGAACGGAGGAATCAGGGAGGAGAAATCCTAATAATCCCCACATCGAAGTAATGTTGCAATATTATAGAAAGCATCCAAGCCATAACAAATATAAGTGTGATCACACGGATAGCAAATGGATCGATGTAGATTGCATTATATCTATGGTAACCATGAGCTACAATTCTACAAATGAAGTGCATACTCTAGATAGGAATGATTCAGAGCAATTGTCCAAGTTTGTAATAGAACGAACTATATAAGATTCATGGCCAAGCTTGGTGTGTTTCACACTATATGGTTTTGGTCTTTACTAGTATGTAAATTGATTTTGAATGAAGAATTTTTATGGAGCGGGTGTTGTGTTTGTGAACACACATTCAATTTTGTTGTGTTTGTAAACACACATTCAATCTTGTTGTGTTCCATCCTAAGTCTTCTTGTTGTGTTTTCACTTTAAGTTTTTTGTACTTGGTTTTTGCAATGCTATGTATTTTTTATACGTTTTTGTTGCCATGCTTTTTCCCACCACTTTTGCATTGCATACATTTGTAAATTAATTTTTTTAATTAAAAGGAATATAGACTATAAAAAATTACAATGACATGGGCATTATAAGTAATGGTAGGGTACAAAAAATAGGCCATTTTAGAAATTTATGTAATTATAGGGAGCTTTTAATTCGTGCCTTGGAGGTAAATAGCCCCTAAACAAATACCCCTCCGCCGCACATGATACATGAAAATCCTATAGAGTGCCCCCCCCTTAATCTATCAAAGGCTCATGTATTCCCACATCGGAAGGAATTCTAGATAATAAAAATTATACATTGAATATTTTAGACATTCAATAAATTAAAATTTAAAATTTAAAGTAAATTTAAAATTGTATAAACATAAAAAATAAATAAATAAAACATAAACACTATTGTTGTATAATTTAAAACGTATCCTCAACAATGACTTTCACATATAGTATGTAGCCTTGATCGAAGATAAAATGTTAAGAGCATTGATGTTAATATAGACGACTACATTTATTGAAGTAAATTTTGTGAAAAAACACCAAGGACAAAAATTATTACCTATCTCTTATGCAACACCACTGGTCACAAAACCATAAAAACATGTTAGGTCGTGACATTTACAAAGTAGAAACTGCATATTTAAATTATGTTATTTGAATCTACAGTTTCTAAATTAAATTAAATAGCATAATTTATGCCTAAAATAAATTTAAATATCTTAAATATGATAATCTAATGATAATTTTATTATATTTTAAATTATATATATTTTTAAATGATTCAAATCTATCTATATAAAGTATTAAATCATTATTAGATTGATAATATATTAAAAAAATATACTAACCTCTTATTTAAGTCTACATGTACGTCCACGTTGTCAAAAAGACTTAGTACAACAAGAAAATTAGATATATAATCTGAATTTTACTAACCGATTTGCTTAAAATTTATTTTAAATCTATGGTTTCAAATCAATTTATTAATTCAATGGCTCAAACTTGTTTTTTATATTGTGGTCTATAATAAACTAGGATTAGAACGTAGTGGCTTAATATTATTGGTTGTACTAAATTTATAGATCATGTCGTGCCTCTAATAAAATGAAATAATCTAAACCTACCTGCTTTGTAGAAAAAAGTCTTTTGGACTACCTTGTATAAGTTTTGTCTTGTCATGACGTTTTGTTTTATATACGGTGGTCTGTGTTGGCCGCCGCTGGATTTTTCTTTTGTTTTAGATTAGATTTTTGTTTCCAAAATTATTCCAAATCATTTTCAATAGAGGTTCTGAAATATTTAAAAAAAATGCAATTATTTTGTTGACTTACACAAAAAAATCCGTTGTTTAGTTGCTTTCTAGATTTGTTTTTATTTTAACCTATTCTAAGTGAATACATTTTTCATCTTTTAGCGTTGGTTTTATTTTTGAAGCTTTTATAATAAATGTTAAATAGAAAAAATATTTATCTAAATTGATAAAAAATAAGCTAAGTAGATTTTTAATGTAGTGTTACTTTAGCTTTGAAAAGAGCATCAAACCGGCATGTGCCGGTTTAACGCTCTTTTGAGAAGGTCAATTCGAAGCCACTAAATAATATTATGTAGTATGTATTTTTTATCTTTAGTAAAAAACACTTAACTTGGTTTGAGTCGACGTCTTTCACTACCACAAACGGTGGTATCTCAAAATATGATTTTGTATTGACTATCCTCATAAATCAGATTTTTTTATTAGGCATTTATGATCTTCAATTATGAGAATTAAAACTTTTCTTCCTTTTTCAAGACCAGATTATGGATAATTTTTCTACTCAATACCCTTACGGCGACAATAATTTTTGGCGTAACGAACATTCAAGATGTGATTTTTTTAAGATTACAAAATTTCATTACTCCAATCTTTGTATGATCACCTAAATTTCCAGCAAAAAAATTTTTACGTTCTTCACACCACACCTTAACAATCGTCATTCCGTTCTGATCCTATGACTTCACATATTCAGATGTGATCCTCCAATATAATGTGAGCAAGGTATTTCCTCAATTTATCCTCAGCCTTTGTGTACCACTCAATGAAGTATTTGGAAATCACTTTTACACTGAAAATGGAACGTATTATTTATGTACGACCAATTCGAGAAATAAATGCAGGATTCTATTGCAAATTGTCTTCATCTAGAATTACTACCGAATCGCAATCTGAAAATTTGGATTTTCCAGTGTTTATTGAATTGAACACTATAGAAGCATCTCCAACACGATGACGCTTCACCAACCTCTCTCTGTTAATTGAATCTTGAATCACATATACATTTGACAGAATAGTGTTCAACCTCTTTAACTTCACTCTGATTCTTGAATATCTCTCAATGTCCCAAAATTGAAATTGCCACTCCAAAACAATATTATCTTGAAGGTAGTCCCATTAATTGGCATACGTCCAATCCAATTCGACATTAACAGGACCAACATATTTAGAAAAGTCCCCTTCAATTTTAGTCGCAAAATCTTTTGTAAAAAAAACTAATGTAGGCTTGGCCATAACCTTAAATCCTTGCACATCAACAATAAATTTAGTAAAAATAACTCCAACCCTAAATATTGCAAAAAATTAAAAAGAAACAAGCAAGGCATGCAACCTAAAACACAAACATATGATTTGAAACATACAGTTCAACAACCCTACAACCAATCACACCAAAAGAAATAAAGGGAAATATGGGGGCTCAAAAAAACCCCACTTCGGTTCAACTGAAGTCATCTAGCCAAATATTTAAAATAATAATATTTTTAAACAATTTAAAAAAATTAAAATTGTTGTTTGACTTGGAAGATTGTCTGCCATCAGGTTTCAAATCAGGTGTATGTACAAGAGTCATGGTTTCCATATTCAGAGCACAATGAGGATTGTAGATTTTAGTATTTAGGGTTTAGTGCATTTAGGTGAAGTAGCAACAACAACATGAAGTTTTAGATCGAAGTTTCTGATAAAAAAACATATTCAATATATGCAAGAGTAGGTTAAATAGAAAAGATTAAGGTTGATGAGATTTGAGTGTAAATTTCCTCTTTAACTCCTATTTACTTCTACTACTTACAAGATCACAACCTAGTAGAGGATGATTCCTTGGTACCACATAAAGGTAATTCTAATTGCCACCGAAGGTGCAACTTGTATTACATAATGCATATCTCTCACTCACTACTTTCAAAACTTCCACACACTATTGTTTTCTTCTTTCAAAAAGGGCCAACATGACTTCTGCACCTATCTCGATGGAAACATTACAGTCCCACTGTAACTACATGACAGACTTACTAGACATCACTATACCTCACTAGAATGAGTTAGAACCTTCACCCAAAGCCACTTGATTCAAAGCCACTTAATACTCCAAGAACTTTCAAGATTGCCAATCAATTTAGAGGAGTTTAGAGAGCATACCTCAAGATAATAAAGAAAAACCGAGAGATGTCAGCATGTAACCGGTTGGGCTTGAGAACACCAGTATTTCAACTCGAGCACTTATGGATCAACAAAGATGTCGAGCTTCCACTCACTTCTCAACTTCGCAATGACCTCAAGATAGTAAAGGAAAAAACCGAGAGATGTCAACATGTAACCGGTTGGGCTTGAGAACACTAGTATTTCAACTGGAGCACTTATGGATGAACAAAGATGTCGATCTTCCACTCACTTCTCAACTTCGCAATGACCTCAAGATAGTAAAGAAAAAAACCGAGAGATGTCAGCATGTAACCAGTTGGGCTTTAGAACACTAGTATTTCAACTGGAGCACTTATGGATGAACAAAGATGTTGAGCTTCCCCTCACTTCTCAGCTTCTCAACTTCGCAATGACCTTGTTGTGCATACAACACTCTACTTGGTGATGAACCTTGGTTGTTGTGTTGCCTCATAGTTTCTGTCACAATCTAGATTACGACAACTTCCGATCTTCTTCTGGCCTTCTTCTCCTCTTCTTTTGATCTCTAAGGTTAGTTAGAGTTGGATCTAGATTTCGAGAGCTTGCATATCAACTTTGACCATCCAACCTTCTTCTCTTCTTCTTTTGATTTCCAAGGTCGGGTAGGGTTCGATCTAGACTTTGAGAGCTTGTAGATCAACTGTGGCCTGGGTTTGAGAACTTGCAGATCAACTTCGACCTAGATTTCGAGAGCTTGTAGATCCGTGATCTTATGAGAAGCCCAACACCTTGTGGCACCGAGAGTCAGGTTGAGTTGAGATCTTCTGATCTTCTTCGACCTTCTTCTTCTCTCCTTGAGCTGAGTTTGACGTTCTCCCAATCTCAAAGGTCAGGTTGAGTTTGACCTAAAGTACAAGAGCAAGTGAGCACAACGAGCAAGTCGGCACAACGCCTAAACCCTAAACCTCTGAAGCACATGAGCGAGCGAGCATAGTGAGCGAGTGTTCCTAAACCGAAGTAGAGTGAGCATAGTGAGCGAGTGTTCCTAAACCGAAGTAGAGCGAGCATAGCGAGCGAGTGTTCCTAAACCGAAGTAGAGCGAGCAAGCATTCAGTCAAGAGAGATTGCGGCGGCCGATTAGAGGAGGAAACAAAAACTTTAAGGATGAAAATGAAAAACTGAGCTCAACGTTACTGAGCTCAACAACCCCTTATAAAACCTTAAGATTGTCTCTTCCATGCTTGTATGATGCTCTATACTACCCTAATACCCTGCAAATAGTTCCTACTACCCTGATACCTTGTCTATGGTTCTTGAACCCCCCAAGAAACCCTAAAAAAGCCAGCCAACCCTTCCATCGCTAGATGACGATACTTTTCATCCAAAGACGATTGTTTCAACAAATCCATCCATATGTTTACATACATTTTGCTTATTTCTCATCCAATGCCACCAATGGTAGATGATTTATGTTGAACCTATAAATTTAAAAAAATTAAACTTATTTAATAATAATAAAATATCACAACTTAAACCACACTGTACATTATATATATTTTCCAAATTCATATTTAGAGGATGCTATTGTATATCTAAAAAAATTGTAAAAATTATGTATCTTGAATAAAATCCACCTTACATTTTCTCGCACCTGGTTTTCTATATTTTCGCCAATGCCCACCCCTAGGCCAAAAGTTGGCCTGAACATATTACCGATGTCTAGAGTCTACCATAATTACTCATTTAAACTGCTCATTCCTCCTCATCTTAGCACTCAAAACCAAAGACATATGTCATGGCACAATTGGTTCCGGTCTGATCAAAATTGAGTCCTAGCATGATTGAAATTAAATCCCAGCTTGATTGAAGTTACAGTGCCCTATAGATTACCAATGGGATCCTGGAGTATGAGTTTACTTGGATGATAAGGGATGGCAGTTGTTGGAGGATCATAGATTCTTCACCAAGATTGGTTTCTCTCTATTGGATGCCACTGTATTACACCGTTTATGGTATTTGTTGTCACATGTGTAATAATGCCACTTATCCTATTTTGAGATGTATGCTAGGTTACATTAATGATTAACAACTTCATCATAAGTTATCACCTCATGACACTTGTCATTCAAGTGCACTTACTAACATCTTGGCATGGGAATTTTTAATAGTGTTTTGAGGTGCATCCCTATGTTAAAGTTTGAATATTACACTAGCTACATCATCCCATGGTTATATTCTCTGGGTCCACATGAACGAATGCATACTCCTTAATAATATTATGTCGATATTGGCGGAGTAATGATATGACTGTAGTGGCAGGCCAGTAGGCATAGAGCAACGTCTTAATGTAGTCTAATTAGAGACATTTGATGGTCCCATCTGTTAGTTGATTTTATAATATTCAAACACATATGAAACCGACTGCATATTTTCTGTATGTTAGTTTGCAATACCTTAAAAACCACAATCACTCAGTTGCCTCTTCTTTCAAAATGGGTACACAACCAAGACAATGAGTAATGTTAAGCATCATTTCCTTTCTGATGGGTGACTTAGTATACAACTACATAGTTGGACAATGTTATGCAACACTTAAAGTGGGTGCCACTAGGAAATGGGGTAAGTGACAACTAATGAAATAAAGAATGTACTAAATTCAGTCATGTTTTGAACGAGATCATCATAAATGAATATAAATTTGCTGAAATGGGGAAAATTTTAAAATGAATGGTTTTTTTTTTGACAGCTTTTGTTTTAAAGTTTAGGTACGAATTTAGCCAAGTTTATTTATTTATTTTAAAAATTTATCCTTTTGGCTATATTACTTAGTGGCCCTACATGGACACAAATGCACCCTAAGATGGTCATATAAATTTTTTTCTAGCCACAATGCATCTACTGAAGATGCCCCTTTTATCCACTTCCCTCCAGGTAGGTTCGAAGTCGGCTCGGCATGTGGTCCGGGATCTGGATAACGCGCGGGACCCGCTTCCACGATGCCTCGGGACATCCGAACCCGGGGGCTCGGAAGGATTGCGGGCCACACAGAAACTCAGCTGCAGCTATGGCGGATTGGCTTCAAAGACGATGGCGAAGCTCATGGCAGCGATGGACTGAGGATTCTCGAAAGAACGCAACACTCCAATTCCTGTTTCAGTGCTTCGGAGGATACCTGTGAGATTTTTTCTACTAAAATTCGGTTTTATATGAGACGAGATACTGAGTAGCAAATAAATTAGGGTTAGAGGGATTTGAGTATCGATGGCGTGCACGGGGAATTGCCTCGGTGTGGTGACGACTCCCACCGTGAGGCATCTGTATCCCTTTTCCTTTAGTTCGAAGAAAGTTATGCTTCGGTCGGTTGTGAAGCTTCGGGGCGTTCGGGGAGGCGGAGTTTTGAGCTCCAAACGGATGATTGCCATGGCCAGTCAAGAATCTGGAACTTCAACTGGTACGTTTCTCCTACCTTATTCGCTCTTGCAAACCTTGTGATGATGAACTAAGCGAAAGAAAGAAATAAAGGTGACTCAGATGCCGACACGCGTGAATTATGGTGTTGCTTCATCTTCAAGTTGCTCTAAGTGTATATATATGTAATCTCGAAACGGGCAGCACGAGAATTAGAAGAGCCCAAAGCCTATTGCCTCCTTTCAAAGGTGAACACGTTGCCAAGCCGATAAGCATTATCTGCCCCAAGGGCAAGCCCTTAGGTTCCCACATGGTTGGATGAAAATATCATGTTCATCTGGATGCCCCCATGTGGTGTGCAAATCTCTTGATCACGAACTAAGTGAAAGAAAGAAAGATGACTCCAATGTTGCTTCCGACGTGTGAATAACGGTTTTATATCATCTCCGAGCTGGTCTAAGTCTATATAATCCCGAAATGGGCATCACGAGAGAGGGCCTCCGAAGACTAATGCCTCCTTTCAAATGGGAACACTGAAAATGAACATGGAGAGGCCGGCCTGCACCTATCTCCCCCAAGGGCAAGCCCCTAGGTTCCCACATGCTGCACCGAAAATATCCGCTTCACCTGATACCCCAGTGTGATTTGGGTGGAGCACGGGAAATCAAGTGTTAGGAAGGTCACCCCATCCGAGCACTATTCCGGCCTTAGGCGGCTTAATTTTGGAGTTCTCATTTGGGTTAAGGCCTTGGGATCAAGCTACCCTGAATTAGTTAATCAAGATAAACTAATTCAGCTCAGGAACACTGTATGAGTATGCATTTCATGTGCAAGTAGGGCATTGATGGAAGGTTGAGCAATTCACCGATGGCGATTGGCAGAACTCATCCTGATGATAATGCTGGTGACTTCAACAACAATGACATCATTGTAACAGGTTCTACGCCTGCAGATACGCAAATGCCAACTAGCGCCATGGATGCAGTGAACACAGGATTGACTCTCTTCTCCAAAGGCAGGGTACAACATGGCATTTGCTCCTGCTTTGTCTCCTTCCTCTTTCCAATCTCATGGACTGCATGTTGCATGCATTCTGAAATCAGGGTCACTCATATTGCACATGTCATGAATAAAAATGGTAATCTGGTCTACAATACGCATTGAATTGTAGACGAGTTTAGTGTGGTTAGCAATTAGCAGTGAAAATGTAAGGGTAAACCTGTGGTTGAGTAAGGTCTCTGAAATGTGCTGGTGGTAGAGTCTCACTTCAATGTTTGGGATTCTTCACGAGCCCTGGCATTGTCTTCAGCTTCTGGCAAGTTTTTATCTCTTTATGGTTACATAATGATCCAATGTCCAGGTGGGGGATGCATTGGCTCAATTCGATGCTGCTCTTGAAATGCAACCAAGTCCTGAGGAAGCTCAAGCTGCCCTCTATAACAAAGCTTGTTGCCATACCCGTAGGTTGGATGCAACCATTTCTACCTTGTCGTCCTTTCATTGATGACTGGAGTTGTGCTACGTACATTTTGTTAGTGAGCTTCAAAAAGGGGCCATAGTTCATGTTCTTTGTGTTTGCTGCAAAAATGCAGTCAGGGAGATGTTTCAGTTAATAACATTGTGATGTTCTCTGTACCATTATGATCTGATACAACTCGACTTTGTGGCTAAACTTCAGGGATGAATGGGAAAAAGCATCACAGGCTCTCAAGCTGGCCCTAAAGCAATATAATCTCAAATTTAGTGTCATTTTGAGTGACCCGGATATGGCTGCTTTCCGTGCAATGCCAGAGTTCAAGGATTTGCAAGATGAGGTAAATGGCTCTACTTCTACATTGTGGTCAACAAATCTGGATATAATAAGGAGATAGTCAGTAAGACCATCAAACAACCAGCTTGGCATCAATTAATCTCATAAATATGGAAAATAGTCTTGTTGATCTGGTATGTTGCTAGTCAAGTATCTGATTGTCGTGTGTGTAATTTGTTCTATGAAGGCCAGGAAAGGAGGGGAAGAAGTGGGTGGGAGTTTCCGAAGGGATTTGAAATTGATCAGTGAGGTGCAGGCTCCATTCAGGGGGGTTCGTAAGTTTTTTTATGTGGCATTTACAGCAGCAGCTGGAATCTCAACGTTCTTCACAATTCCTCGCTTGATTCTTGCAATTCAAGGAGGGGAAGGGGCGCCTGGCAAATTTGAAACCTTGCAGAACCTGGCTATAAACTTAGTTGGTAATTGTTCTGACTTGATGTGTAATGACAAACACATGGCTCTTATTCAACAACAAACGAACAGTTGCATTGCTTTATGGAATATGTAGCACTAACTAATGGAAGAATGGGGTATGAAGCATCACTTTCCTGAAGAACCTAAGGGAGATCCTTATGTTAGATTCACATAGATTGATCGCTATCAAGTTCTTGGAGTTGAGAATAAGAATAACTAGACAAGATTTCTTGATACTTTGCCTTTGTATATGTCATGTTTTTGTCTATAATCACCAAGGTGCATGTGGTCACAATGTTGATTATGATTTCAAGAACTCTTAAAGGGGATTGCATAGAAGCTTTCTCTTGGATGAGATAGTATCTTGAAGTCACCAACCCCATGAGTGTTACATAAGAATTCAGTGTCGAGGGTTTCAACTGATCATTTGGCATCTGTATTGTGGAGCAGGTGGTGGAGTGTTTGTTGCTTTGTATTTATGGGAGAATAAGAAGGAAGAAGAACAAATATTTAGAATCACAAGTGATGAAAGACTTTCAAGATTGCCTCTGCGCCTCTCAACAGGTCGTATAGTGGAGCTGGTGCAGCTGCGAGAAAATACTCGGCCAGTGGGTATTTCTGAATTCTGTCCATCTCATTTATCCATGTTTCTATTGTGAACATCTGATTGTCACCTGGTCTTTGGTGAGACAAGATCTTCTCTTGTTTGTGATGATCGTCTCTTTGGCGCTATTGATCTTGGATATAGATGGTTTTTGCATGCAGCTGCAGCAGGGGGCTGTGAAAGGGGCTAACGATTTTTGTTGGACAGGTTATAATAGCAGGATCAGCACAAACAGTGGAGAAAGCTATACGGGCAGCGGAGAAGTATCGTGAAGAATTGCTACAGCGAGGTGTTCTATTGATTCCCTTAGTTTGGAGTGCCAAAAAACCAGACATGCTCAAAAAGAAAGGCTTTGGAAAGACACAAAAGCCTGCTGCGGTATGTGCCAGCAATTTTGGGAAAGTTCATTATCGAGGCTGATTGTTTAAATATTCAAAATGGAAGCAAGCTTGTATTCATTGGTATTGATATCACTCATGATTTTCATCAGTCTGAAAGAAGACCATCAGTAGAGTTTGTGTTTCCACTGATATATTTAACTGGAAGATATTTGCATCTTTCTGTGGTGAACTTTGTTGAGTGGCAGGTAAGACTTAAATCTGCAGCTAATATCATTTGACCTACAAATCTCAAAAGCCAATATCTAAATAGGTTGATAGTGTTCGATACTTAAATAGTTATGACATTTAATAAAGTAAAGTCATTTTTTCTGAGACTCCAGGATGAATTTGAACTGAAAGCTCAAGCTATCGCTGCCAAAGGTGTCTCTCAAGGAGAAAAACGTTTCAAAGCGGAACCTGTATCACCCGGAGAGTGGGAGAGGCAAGTTGTCTAGTTTTTTCCTCTTCTTTGCTGAGATCATTGAACATGAACAGTTAATCATGGTCTGCTTACTGTCTGCTTACTGCTCATATCAATGATGTGACTGTATAACATGTCATGTAATTTTTATGATATCTGTATAACAGACTCTTGTGTATGTTCCTTTTCACTCTTATCAGTTGGGTGAATGAGCAAAAAGCATCAGAAGGGGTAACACCAGGTGAGGACGTCTATGTAGTTCTTCGGCTTGATGGACGAGTTCGCAAATCAGGAAGGGTTAGTTACTGTCACCTCACTTTGACTCCTTGTGTCTTCCTCTTCCTTTGGGGTAAGTTTCAAGTAGACTTTGGGCGGTCAGGAGAGCTGGGTTTGTCAGGAGAGTATGATTTTTTATCCTTCATTAATACCATGTCTATCTGTTGGCATGTATCAAATACTTTGTACTTGACTACCATATTTTGTCTTCTTACTGGCACTACTACCATTTAAATCCTCAAAATGCCTACACAGAAGTTAGCCTTTACTTAATGTGTTATTGTGGAAGCATGAGAGCTGTCTCGTGGTTTTATATCTACCGGGTTCAGAGGACAAACTTTTTGATTGTTAATGAAGACCAATGACAAGTACTATCTACAAGTCACTTGGACACAACTTCGATGGTAAAATATTTTGGTGGTTTAAAAGCACAGTGCTGTGTTGACATCTGTGTGTGTATGACACAGGGGATGCCTGAGTGGATTGAAATTGTAAATGAGCTGGCGCCTGTGGACACTTTTATCAGTAAACTGGAGAAATAAATCAACAAGTTGCTTCAGCAACAATCATAAACAAATAGTATCAACAAACTGATTTCATCTCCTACCTTGATGAGGTTTTGTCATCAGTTTTGAGTATTTGTCTCCCTCACATTTTATCCTGTTCACAAAGCACCAATTCTGAGAACCTTCAAAACGCTCTCTTCAAAGGCACTGAACGTTTGACTTGCACCAACACCATGTGTCAGTAGTGGAGGACTCATCTTGAAAAGATGAGTGCAGCTCGAAATCTCTGTTGTTTAGTTATCATAATTGCACAGTGATTCGTGGATCTATGTTACTGGGCAGGCTGGGTCTTGTACAAGGAATAAATATTCCTCCATATGCAAGTTCAGCTTAGAGGTAGTGTATGATATTTCTGGCACGTCAAAGTGTGGCAATCATAAGAGTGCAGCAACACTTACAAGTTAGCATGCATTTCTTCTTCTCCAAGCCATATCCTTGCATTCTCAGGCAAAGTTGGGCATGAGCCCTGAGTCAATCTTTTTGAGATGTGGTTCACATTCTGATGTCTTTAACTTAGGCCCTAATGGTAGTATCTTTGGCTGTTGTTTTACAAATTCTTTACGTAAACATCCTCAGGTTGAATATCTGCACTGCATGATGAAGCTCAACTACAACCAGGAAAGAAAAAAGCTAGCAGCCAATAATGAGCTGGGTGGAGGTTCTGCAGACATATGTGCTTAACTCATACACCCTTCCTGTTGCAATTCTTCTTCACTTCTTCACTGGTCAATTTGGAGACTTGTGATAGTGGTGTACTTGGTTACTACACAATTGTACAGTTGCCTGTGCTTAGGTGTGACATGAATCTCATACTCATAAATTTCTGCTTGGGACCATTATTTCATATGTGGACTCTCCACCAGACTCCAACAAACAGACTTGCAAACAAGCATGGTCAGAGTGCTGTTGATTTGACTGCTTCTCTAATGTCAAGCTCGTGAACGTGACTGACCCCACCATTTCAATCATTCTGAAAGTGAGGACAAGCCAGATACATTGATTTTGCATGATGGTGACTCAGTCGGTTCCTCAACATGACTTGCAACAGACAGACGGGTGCAAGGCCCTCGTCTCCAAGTTCCAAGCAGTACTTGAATTCGCTAGTGCTGCTGCTGCTGCTGCTCAGTAGCAGCAGCTCAGGTCATTATCACCGGCACTTGTTAATTCACTCCCTGGTTATAAAGAATTGCTCATTTGATACGTAACATCAGCCTGAAAATATATCACAATTGTTGCCCGCGTAATTCCATGTTGATGCTCTCATCCGCTAGGTTCAATGTTGAACTTCACTGACTGGGACGAAAATCATACTAAGATCAACACCTGACACTTGTTATTTCACTCACGGGATACAAACATTTGAAGAGAACATGCAGGTTGTGTGGAGTAGCCAAGGATAAGTCATACCCCAGATGTATGTATAGGTAGCATTCAAGCCATCACAATTAGCAGTTAAATTTTGACATGGCCTTAAGTAGAAGTGAATTGGAAAAATGGGAGAAAACTTTACGTAACATATAACATCACTCAGCCTTGGGCATGAGTTCGTGTGTCTGAATATGTCACATTTGTTGGCCACGTATTTCCATGTTGATGCTCTCATCCTCTAGATTCAAAGCTAATCCTCATTGGTTGGGATGAAGATCATAACATGATTAACCCGACACCCATAATGGTGAATGCTTAGTAGGAGCAACTCAAGTCATCATCACATTCACTTGTTTTTCCACTCGTTGGACACAAACAATTGAAGAAAACATGCACGTTGTGTGGAGCAACCAAGGATACATCAAATCGTCATCATTACAAATTTATTTTTACATGGCCTTAATTGAAGGTGGAATGGAAAACATGGGAGTAAAAGTTTCACATAACCTTTGTCATCACCTAGCCCTTGGGCATGAATTCATCTACCAAAAAAATGTCACAATTATTGACCACGTAATTTCATATTGATGGTCTCATCCACTAGATTTACTATTGAATTTCACCGACTGGACAAAGATCATACCATGAAGATCGTACTGGAATCAACTCCTAACACCCATAACGCTGAATGTTGGGTAGCAAGATTCAAGCCACCATCACATGCACTTATTTATTCACTCACTGGGTACAAACAATTGAGAAGAACATGGATATGCCTAATTCGGTTACTTATCCTCATCAAAGACCTATATTTGAGTGATATGTAGTTTAGTGTGGTTCCAAGAACGGATACCAAAACACATGTGTTTAAAAGAGATTGGATTATGTGCTCTAAACATAATTATCATTCTACGCTCAATAGTCAACACAATTGGGGGGCGGGGGGACCTATATTAGCATGTAACGAGCATGCGAATTTTCACTTTAAAAAATGAATAAGATATTCATATGACCTATGAATTGTGAGGAAAGTGGCTACGGCCTCCATTTGGATTTGCAAACCATCTCATACTAATCGTGTGTTTCATATTCTAGGAGGAGTGGGCTAGTTGGAAAATTAACCATTTAAGACCCGTCTAGCTTACAAGGGAAAAAAGAAGGCAGAGAAAACACTGATCACTGTTGTGTCTTCCTAAGTTAGAACTCAATCTTTGTTACTAAATATGGGACCCGATAACTTCAGAAGGAAGTGCACCATTATAGAAAACCTTGCATAATTTACTCCCTTCCAATGTTGATAGTTTAGACCAGTCTACTATATTTAGCAATAGTCCATAGCAATCAACATGAGATCGAGCGGTGTGGGTCATACTGATTTTCTGATTACGTTAGCACACTTTGTCAAGATTGTTGATTGATGTGCAATGAACGTGGAGAACCGGCCGCTAAGTTACAGATGAACCAGTTCAACTCAACCGGTTCATTATGGATATCTATATTTAATGTTTTGGGTCCACTTGTCCATGTAGTATGATAACAGATGTATACATCAACTCCAACAAATCAAATGCAACATTTTTTTAGCATTATGGTTTTTCCTTGATTTCTCGTTGAACTTGAAGCGCTACGTCTTCGATAGTTATTTAGTTTAACTTGGAGAACTTTTGATGTATGAGAAATGTGACGAGGCTCTTAGAGAGGAGGGTCTTCTCCTTTCTCGACTAGGTTATGCAACTCAAGATTCCAAGCAAGCAAATCAATATCACCAAAATTTGGGTTTATTATTGGAGTTGTGGTTTTAGGAGGTAAATGCTCCTAAATTGACGTCACAGAGAGTAATGACAGCGTTGGTTTTCTCCAATCATGTACAATCATGCTTTGTCCTTCATATTTTCTCCAGTAGGTTGACTTGAATGGGGCATCCAAAGCATGCTTTGTAACTAACACATTCTTAACCTGTTGGTAGTTCAGGTGGAACCCCGAGCTGCAAGGGTTAAATTAGGGGATCTTGGTGAGAATTTATTGGAGTCTCATACACCAATAAGAACACCTCACTAGATCATCAGTGTCCTGATGCAATCC